>CM069547.1:16307500-21107500 GCA_035773235.1 Eospalax fontanierii
ACTAATTAAATAGGAGTATATTCTTAAAATGGATTCTTGGACCTCCACTAGTCATGAAGCAGGTAAGCGGGTCTTTTCAACATTTTGTCAATTATAGCTTAAATTCTAATCGGGAAGTATGATTTACTCAAAATGAAAGAACAGTTATAATACCATAATATTGTTAGAAACAACAACACTAAATGATGAACATTCATATACTCAATAGAAGCTACAGGACCTGAGGGTTTAAACTGAATAAAAGGGAATTTTTTAAGTAATATTTCTTCTGCAAATATCAGCTAAACACATCCTGTGTCAGATCCCTTTCTCCAAGATTAGAGACCTTGGTACCTATGGAGGTCTGGGCTGGAGAGATAGTAAGGAACACACCCCCATGTCTTGTTAGGGCCCAGGGAGCAAGTACTTGATGGGATGATAAAAGGTGCTGGGACTGGGACCTGAGATAGGGTGCTAAATTACACATCTGCAAAAGGCTCTCTCATGCCCCAAACCCATCCCTGCCTCATCCAGAAATCTGTAACTTGATGAAAACCCTGATAAAACATGCACAGGATCTGATTAGGTTTTAAAAACTACCCAAGAGACTGTGAAATGTCCATTATTATCTCTAGGAAGCAAGGAAGCGTGAGGTCTTGTTTTGTTTTCCCCTGCCTTATCTCCAAGTTCTGGAATTCCACAACCTCTGTTTCCGTCCTCCCAGGCTACTTGGGGAAACAAAATCTTCTCTGACAAACCTCTAGCTCATCTGTCTTCCCAGTCCATCCATCCGCTTGTGTGTCTTTATTTTTCTGTTCTGCTGAGACAGTTTTCCTACATCCCAATCAAAGCCCACTTCCAAAGAACACAACTAAGGTGACCATAGAGATTAACATGTTTCTTTAAAAGGAATTGCATTTATTCCTACAAAATATGGCTTATTATATGTGCTTCTAAATTTAGTGTCAAATTTACTCCAGGGAAAGTCACATGCTTAATACTTGGCTGAGTTCAGTGGGTTTTGTTTCTAATTCAATTAGATAACTGCAAATTTAATGAGTTAACTAAACCAAGCAAAGGCCTACTATGTGTCAGGAATGGTACACCACATTTAGGAAAACTAATTGATCTCATTTACTACATAATTTTTTTTCGGGAAACTTACTGCTAGATCCATGTTATTTTATCTTATTCTATTTATCACTATTACATGTTTATGATGTGGGGTGGGGGTGCTCATGTGCCACAGTGTGTGCGGTCAGAGGAAAACTTTGTAGAGTCAATTCTCTCCTTCCATCTTTACATGGGTTCTGGAGAATCAAACTCAGGTCATCAGGCAGGTGCAGAAGTGTTTAACCTGCTGAGACATCTCACTGGTCTGGTTAGATACACTTTTTTTAAAGTATTAAGATTAAAAGAACAATACTTTTGTCTTAGATAGTATTTGTCCCTTTTAGGCCTATCTTCCACCACTCACCCAGGAAAGCCCCTGTGTTCTGTCGGATTGGCCTTACAAAGGCACCCTTCCTAATTCTCTCGATCTCTGAACCCTGTCATTCATCATCCTGGATGCTGGAGGACATCTGGAACATTTAAAACATTCTAAAAATTGCTTATGTTTGCCCTACTTACCCTTATGGCCAGACCATCCCCAAATCCAACTGAAGTCATCTTGGCTGGTCTAATCCTCAAAATTCTCCTCCCATGAACTCTTCCCTTCAGCAACCAGAGCTAGGACCTATACCATTCCCTTGATGACGAGGCCCAAAGCTTACATTCGTTCCATTCACAGTTTGTGTTTATACTAGGGACTCTGCACACTAGACCAATGATTGCCTGCAAATTTATCACGGGAATGTGAGTCTCATCCAGGAGTGTTTTCCGTAAGTCTGTATGACTCTTCTGTGGAAGGTCATGAAGGAAATCATCTCCGTTTTTCCTGTTATCTTTTGACATATTTGCAAAAAAAAAAAAAAAAAAAAAAAATAGAAAGTCTTAATTCTAGGTTATACTTTTCTTAAAATTTTCTTTGTCCGTTTTTATCATGTCAGTGAGACTTGAGCCTTTTTATTTCTTAGGCCAAATGCAAAACCTCAGTAACCAAACCGAGGATGCTATAATGGGGACGGCCAGAGTAAAAAAAAAAAAAAACCTTGAAATGCATCAAACAAATCTTCAACTTCTGCTGCCCGTTTCCTAAGCATTTGTCAGCTACAATCAGAACCTACTTGTCTTTGTTTCCTCCCCCAAGAGAAATTGTCCCCTGACACCCAGCTGATTTGTTAACACACACACACAGGATAAGACAGCCAGAACATGGAAGAGTTGAGCCCGTCACTCTGTGTAGCATAACTATACATGATGTGGAAGATCTTAATGCACCTCTCCTCCCTACCCCCAGAACTAATCTATATGCTAATTTCCACTTCATAATACCACCCCACAATATGGTAATTGCTGTAATGTTTTCCAGGGAGAGAAAAAGAAAGAAAGGAATTGAGCCATGGCTCCATCCCCGAAGCCAGTACATTGGTAAGACTCTCCACATATGTCCAACCATGCACCACGTTGAGGACACAGTGAACTTCTGGAAAAATGGGAAATATGTCTGAGGCTATGTTATTGTGAAATGATCCTCAAAAGAGTACTACTCATAACTGCAGCTAGTTAAATACAGTCAGGCTACCTTCCCCCACCTGCCAGGGCTTCTGATATCTGATGAACATGAATCTCCAGCAGTGATCTAGTGGGCTGGCCCAGCCTCCAGGGGTTTCTGCCTCTCCAAGCGTGATGGTCCTTTCTTGCTGGCTGTTTTCCTATGTGTGCTTTCTCCAGAGCCATTAAGATATCAAACACAGGGATGACAACAAGACTCTAATTAAACAACAGCCAGTGGGTGCCCTCAGAGGAACAGGCTGAACCCAAATAAAAGGACTGTAGGACTGGAAAGGGAGAAGACAGTGGGGGCTTTGAAGGCAGCAGGATTTCAAGCTGTGAGTTTGCTGTGTGTATTTAAAGGGCCAGATGACACCAAGGCCTCCCAAATCTGTCCAGGGAAGAAGCTCCAGACTCACCAAGAGAGACTGGGAAATAGTTGAGTCCTGTGACCAGAATCCAGTTGTAATTGAGCTCCAAGATCACTCACAGCAATCAGGAAAGTAATATGCTTCTGAATAATTATGAATAATTAGGCACATTTATGAATAATTACACTGATAATAACTATCTAACTCATTCCATTTTGAAATTGTAATTCAGGCATTATAGATTGGGGAGCCATTCCCTTGCCTGCTCTCTGCATATTCATGGCCTAATCCACCTGCCAGTCTGACAGTAACTGGAATCTCTCTCCAGAACAGCACTGGACTAGCCTTGGGAACAAAGGGACATCCTGGTCCACAGGGTCTGAGCTTGGAGATTCCCTGTCTGATTTGAGAGGACTCCAGACACTGGAGAGAAGCTGAAGAGATTGAACAAGATATTTCCCTAAAACACCAGAGCTCTGCCACCTACTGACTCGTTTATCAATATGCCAATGACTTGTGAGTGGTGTTAGGAACTCACTGCTGTTTCCAATAGCATGGTTAAAAAGAAGTTATGGTTTCTCTGAGTCACTGTAAACTATACACAAGCCATCTTCCTACAATGTCTTACCATGGAGTTCCAGGCTCCTTAGAAATCAGAAGCCCCAGCTTGAAGATATAGTCTTAAAACATGCATCCCAGTACTTTAAACAAAAATGTATCCCTTTTGATTCCTTCATATACCTTACCCTCTCTGTCCCTCTCTCTCCTGTCTCTTGCAGTTCCCCACCTCTTCCCCTCCCTTCACCACTCCAACCCTTTAACCACTTATCTCTTTTATGGTTCTTTCTGTTCGAATCGATGACCAAGTCAGAAAACGGAAAGCCTTTGTAGTCCCCACTGGCCTCAAACTTGTAATCTTCCTACCTCATCCTCTGATGATTACAAGAGTAAGTCACTATGCCTGGCATCATTTGGGTTTTTAAATAATTGAAGTTTTGCTTGGCTCTTCCCACTTGACTATGTCTATAGGACTGGAACACAGCAAGGAAAGGAAGGCAGAGCCTCTGTCAACTGGCGGCCTTTCTGGGATGCCCTGCAGAGAGACGGTGATGCTTCCTTCACATGCCCCCTCTATGACTTAGAGAGAGTACTCCATGACTGTGTTTCCCCACGTAACCTGGAAGCCACAAAGGCTACACCTCTCATTAACTGTAGCACAGCCGTTGGTCTCTGCTCATTCTCCACCTGGCATAATCCTGCCACTGAGAAGCTGTAAATAGATCTGACATCACAGACTGGGCATCAAACAGAATTTCCTGCAGACAGTGAGAAAACTTGACATCCACCGAAGGATTCACCAACTCCCAAGAATGAGGCTCAACAACGGCTCTTGGTGAAGCATTAATCTCAGAGTTGGAAAAAGCAAGTGTTTTATTTTATTTCAAATCTAGAAGTAACCCATTTTTTAAAAAATCTAGTAGTATTTTGAGTTGGGTTTGCTTGGGGTTTTGAGCATCCTAGCACTAAGACATTGGGTGAGTTCAAAATTCTAAAAAGAATCATGCAGTATTTCAAAGGAAGAATCCAGGAGAGCTCCCAGTTGATCTCACCGTTTCTCAATTCTAGTATTTTTTTCTAGATAGAATAGATCAAAGAGACTAAGAAGCACCACTTTATATTATAAAGACATTAAAATCATGCTTATAAAGAATTTTTAGTAACATAGGAAAATGCTTAGCAGAAACAAAGCAAGCCAGAAAAGTTGACATTCACCATGATTGTAAGTGCAATTTTAAAGCATAAAAATAAAATGAGAAATGCTACTGACGATCCATTATATTTAAAATGATACACTTTCCTTTAGACTTTTCTAAGTTTTTGTAGAACAATCATCTGAAAAAATGTGCTCTGGTCAGACAAAAGGAGGAGCTTAAGAAGGTGATGGGTCTGTCCCGTATCACACTGTAAATCAGCTGAGATCCACAGAGAGGGTCAAGACTCTCCCACACCCTGGACCCAGCAATGTTTAAGCCATGCTTCTTGCCCACTTTTACCTTTCTTGTAAGTCCCCTTTACGGAATGTAAAAATGTAGGTGCTTTACTGAGTAGATTCTCCCATCCCAGAAAGCTCTGGTGAAATGTGGACTTCAGACCCAGTACAGCTGCTCCCTGTGCATCACAGCACCATGTCCTAGGAAGATCCTGTGTGCACTGTCCCAACGCCTCCTCCTCACCTGCATCCCTCAACAAAAGGCCCTTACTGTTCTGCTGTTGAGGCTGAAGTGATGGCTCAGCAGTTAAGAGCACTTGCTGTTCTTCTAAAGGACCCGAGGGTTTAGTGCCCAACACTCATTTGGCAGCTAACAACAGTCAGTATCTCCAGTTCCAGGGGATTTGACATCTCTGTTGGCTTCCTCAGACATTGCACAATATTCTTGTACTTACAAATATGCAGGCAAAACATTAATACATATAAAATAAAAATAAATAAATCAGAAAAATTTTAAAGAGGTATTTGGATAATGATTCTGCTTCCTGCCCAACTACTCAGTCTTCCTTGTTTTCCAGAAGAATTCCACAACTGATAAGGGGATCACAAGGGAGAAGAAGGAGAGAACACTAGAAACAAGAACTGATGCAGGACTGGGTGCCTGACCCTGGAGGCATCAGGCTGTCAGAGCTAAGTGGTTTGTTGAGTTAACGGTGACAAGCATTTTATCTCTGATGTGTGTTTACCTAACCATTTCAAGCATCCATAAGGGAAGAAAGGCTCAGAATAAATCATTTGCAAAGACCCTTTGTGGGAATTCTTCAAGAAAAGGATCTGAATTCTAAGTGTCAGCAGGAATCTCACACATCCCATGACAATGAACCGAATGATATTTTAATGTCTAAGGCTGGGGATTTTCTTCTTCCAGACGTTTCTCCAAATCAGCTGGAACTCTGTTCACCTGCACACTTCTGGTTATGGATTCTGAGGCAGAGGGAAGAGGCTTCCAGTCTGGAAACAGCTGTAGTAGTAAGCACCTGCAATGGGCCGCAGCCTTCTGTTGCCGCAGTCCAGCTCCTCCAGTGCCAGGTGATATTAGGGGGACACCCCCCGACACACACTTTCTGACAGCTGGTAGCCTGAAGTCTGATGACAAAGGACCCACAGAAAAAGGACAGATGATAGCTGTTGGTGCGGCAGACAGACAGACAAGCAAAACCCAGCATGCTGAGAAGACAGGGAAAGGCAGACAGCCTGAAGGGACCACTGGAACTGATGGAAACTTTTAAACAAGTTAAACAGCAGCAGAGACAGACAGGAGGACCTGATTGGAAACGCCTAGCGACTTTTGGTCTGCAGAGGATCCTTACCCTTCAGGACCAAATTTAACCATTCTTCCCTTATGGGATATGTTTTTCACTTACTTTCATGCTCATTTTTAGCCAATCGGGGCCTCGCTGAGCCCAGCTGGCAGCCTGTAAATTTGTGAGATCAGAATGTGTTAGAAATAAACAGGAGAGAAAGAGACAATGGTTACATTTAGATTGCACTGAACAGACCCACCAGACATGGCAGTCAGTGCCTGATCCCTGTCGCCTCAGGCTGGGAACATCTGCAAGGAATGGCTGTTGGTTGGCATCCCGGGGCCTTCCAGAGCTGCCACATTCTCAGAGCTGTGTTGGTGCTTGACAAGCATCCACCCACTATGGAGAGTTCAAGCCTCTTTCATAGCCATGCGCTATGAGTTGTCTTATCCTGTCTGAAGCACCTCTGGTCTATGCTCTTTGCTACCTGCCCACTCCATTCTTGATGGGACGAGAACCCTCTGGGGAAAGAGCTGCTAGTCTTTAAATCCAGCACTTGGGAGGCAGAGGCAGGCAGATCTTTGTAAGTCTGAAGCCAGCCTGTTCTACATAGAGAGTTCCAGGCCAACTAGGACTACAGAACGAGACCCTGTCTCACAACAGACAAACAAAGAACCCTGCTGGGAAATGATGGCCTCATCTCTACCGAGGATGATCCTAGGGCCCTGAAAATACCAGAGCTCAGGTAAAGACAGAACTCCAGTCCACAACCTGCAGTTGCCAGCCTGGGAAACCAACTCCTCCTTCAGCAGAAGACAGTCCAGAAGCTATCCTACGAGTCCAGCACCAAGAAATCAGGGCAGAAAACCCAATATCGACCTCGGCAACAATGTGTCCATGCTATTTAGGACTCCACTCCTAACTAACATAGTCCCTAAATATTTCATAATTAAAACATTACTCTATATTGTCTCCTGGAAGCTAAGCTCTCCTTATTAAAAAATACTTTACAATTCACATTTGTATTTGACAGGTTAAAATTTATTGAAATTCTAGGCCCCTCTTTTGATCTCAAATATCTATTACGACTGGTTATATATGACTCTGTCTATACATATAGTATATACATATTTATATTCAGAGACATAATATAATAATTTGAGTCAAAACTTACAAAATGGATGGCATATACAATCCTTTTCACTTGTTTTTCCACCAGTAACCCTAATTATTTAATTCCATTTCCGCTTATTTACAATACATAAATATTCAGTTCCAGAATTAGTTAATCCATGAGCTTTTTACTTATAACTTTGAGATCAATAGGTTGATCCAAATATATAATGGGCATACAAATGCGTGAACACAAGGAGCAAAGCGTGATGTTCAAAAACATTTCCTTATTTGTCATCAGCTTGAAAAATTAACCACAAGAGTTGCCCTCTTTGCTATTTCTATTTTCAAATGTCTTTCACATATTAAATTTCCAAAAAGGGAAGGAGTAATATTCTTAGAAATTTGGATAGGATGCCACATTGTGAAATTTTGTTTAATGGCGTTCAAGCCTTGACTTCAAGATAACCAAAAGAAGAAACAATAACCTCACCAAAATGAGCTGTGACCATGTGCAGCAAAAGAATTGTACCCAATGTGTGCCCAATGGTGACAAGTCATTGAAAGGCTGGGCATCCTGAACATAGTAGAGGTCACTGCCCTTAGGGACATTTCTGGACTTACCTGCTTTCTAGGCTCTAGGTGAAGCTTCGTTACTATGTGGAGCTTCATCACTGAGTGAACTGTACCATTCATAGCAAGGTGTACTAGTTGCTTATCTCTTTTGCGACCTTTCTTACCACACCACTCTCTGGTTGGTGGCCATGTGTTTGTTTATTTTCAACTTCTAGAGTTCTACTTGTTTAGACTCCACATATTGAGTGGAAACCATGTAGTATTTACCTTCCTGTGCCTGGCTTATTTCACCTAACATAATGTCTTTCAGGCTCATCCTTGTCTCAAATGACAAGATTCTCTTTTTCTTCAAGGTTGAAGAGTATTTCTTTGTATATTTGTACCATATATTCTTTATACATTCATCTGTTGGTGGACACATAGTTTAACTTTATTTTTTAATCTCCCAAAGTACTTGCAATGTACAAACAGTTTTGGGAACTAAACTTTCCCTGTCTCTAAGACATGAGGTGTGTATTACTTGTCCTTAGATTCTTATTGCCTATACTTGGGATGTAGCAAGTTTTTGATAAGTATTTTTAATTGGATTTCATAAAGGAAATAAACACCTCCACCAGCAATGTCATCATCCAAATGCTTCCCTATACAGCAGTGGGAGCAGGGAGCAGGGTGAGTGCCCTAGGAAACAAAGAGAAACTAGAAATAAGGGTAGGTAGAATGGGGAAGTCAAGGTAGAGAGAATCAAAGACCAAAATTATCTTGTGCAATAATTTGATCAGAGTTTCAGTGGCCGTGAAAGTGATCCTTTTAATCTAAAAAAAAAAGTGCTGTAACTAATAATACAGAACTGACCATTTTCTTACCAGCAAAGGCACGAGTGTTCTAAGACAGTGACCATCTACTTGTTCACATACATTACCAGCACAGTATTCACAGATAACCTCACCACATGCCATTTGCTATGGGCAAAACCCTTCCTAGAGTTGACTATGGAAGCAAGTACTTACTCTGTTTGGAAGGTGATTTCAGGAAGTAGGAAGAGGAAAAGAAGAAATCAGAGGAGGAGGTAGATAAGAGCAAGAAAGGGGGAGTGGAGTAGAGCAGGATGTCACTGGATAAACTGAGACTTAGTCATGCTGGGGAGCTTTAGAAGACAGTAGAGAGCCAGCAGTTTTCAGAGTGCTGACCCTAGAACATCAGCATCAGCATGAGCATTAGCATCAGCAGCACCTTGCTCAACGGTTCTAGTTTTTTTCTATGTGATTGAACTATAGGGCGCCCACATATTTGCTTCAACAGTGTGGTGTGTATGTATGTGTGTGTATGTGTGTGTGTGTAGATGTGCACATGCACTCACAGACACATGACCTTCCAGATGAATTAGAGTTTTCATCACTGTGACAAATGCCTGAGATGAAGTTTGAAGGATGATAGATTAACTTTGGCTCACGGTCTTAGAGGTATAAGTTCACACTAACTTGCTTCATTACTAGGTGCTGAGAAGAGACAGAATATCATGACAGCAGGAGAATATGATGGGACAAATTGTATTATCTGATGTCAGCCAGGAAGCAGAGATAGAGAGAGGGCCCACAACAAGCAATAGCTACCAAAGGCACATCCCAGTGACCTACTTTCTCCATTTTTCCCCAATAAATGCCATCGAATTGCAACTGCATCCATTGGTTAACCTGCTG
Organism: Eospalax fontanierii; assembly: GCA_035773235.1. Classification (NCBI taxonomy): domain Eukaryota; kingdom Metazoa; phylum Chordata; class Mammalia; order Rodentia; family Spalacidae; genus Eospalax; species Eospalax fontanierii. Next base: position 16,317,186 of record CM069547.1, read on the forward strand.
ATTAGGTCAGAGCCCTCAAGAACCAATCAACTACTAATGATTGGGTCCATCACTGGGACTATGCCTTCAGCACCATAACAGTTAACATTTGGGACCACAGGCTGGGCAAAGCAGATTGTCCTCCTTAAGGTGGTGGTCCTCACCCAAGTCATGGAGGAATGTAATAGAACACAAGGTTAAGAAACATCAGCTTCCTACTTCCTTCAAGCTCAAATTCTGATATCAAACCATTGGCTCCAGTCCCAGCAATTGTACCAGTTGGTATGCTAGTTCTCAGTCCTCCTCAGACTACAGCCATATCACTCACAGGCTCTCCATGTTTATCTCACCAGTTTATCTGCTACAACTCTAGGAACCTGTCAGCTTATATAATCACATGAGATAATAAGAGGCAGGCAGGCAGACAGACAGACAGAATTCATTGTTCTGTTTCTCATCCCAGAGTAACTTGTCCCAGGCAAGCACAGGCACCCACCTCAAACTTATTACTGATTCAGGAATCTCTGGTGTGGGTTAATAGCCTTTAGATAATTGTAGGGAATGCTAAAGTTGGAAAACCTTTGCCACAGAACATACCTCAGAGCTCAGGCTGCTTACAGCATTTCAGCCTGTTCAGCACATGGGATGAAAGCAAGGCTTCAGTTGGTGAGTACGGAAGGCTATCTGCTGGTGAGACACCAAAGAATCAGCCATGGCACAATATGGCTAGCTACCCATGTGCCTCTGCCTCTGATTACCGGGACTAGATTCTCTTCCACCTAGGGAACATGCCTCCTCTTCCCATTCGGGTATGTTTCTTCTAACACAAAAGAAAAATGGGGAGGAGGGGCAGGCAGTGGACAGATGGCTCAGTGGTTAAGAGCACTGATTTGCTCTTGTAGAGGATCGGGTTTGAATCCCAGCATCCGCATGGTAGCTAACAACCATCCACATCACCAATTTTAGGGTATTCAAAAACATACCTAGTTCTTGAATAATGGAAGATAATTTAAGATTTTTTCAATACCCTGGATCATCATCTTGAACATTTATTGGAAGGATATTATTTTTCATTTTTCTGTGGCTAACATTTCTAGATGAAAAATACTGAGTCACGGAGCTTTCTCATGGATCAATACAGTGGTGGTAATGAACATGACAGAAAGGAGCGCCGGGAGTGACGTGTACAGTTCTCTTCCTCCTCTCCATTACTCTCACATATTCTTGTTTGACTCAGTCTCTATGCTTGACTAGAGATTCCAGAAACAAGGAATTCTGCTTGAGTCATGCAGCCATTAGAAAGGCCGGTGTAAGAACTTGAGCTCTGCCCCAGCTTTCCTCTGAGCCTTTTTGGGAAGGCTTGCGAGCTGCCACAGCAAATGTTCAATGTGCAGAAAACTAAGAAAAATTAAAGAGAACTAGTGTACAAATCACCAAAGTAGACAAGAGCCCATTTTACAAAAGGAAAGTCTTAAAACTAAAAAACTTCACTGAAAACTCCCCAAAGATAAAACAACTAAGAGAAAAATCAACTTATAATTCAAATAATGTTTAAAAGGAATGTTTTACCAATGGGTAGAGAGACTCCTAATGCATCTATCAACTCTCATCAGCGAAGCTTCCTCATGCAACAGAGAACGATTTAACACAGAGTGCCATAACAGGCCAAAGTGTAGAGAATAAGAGTCCTTGGATAGGACTCCTATATTAAACCTCACACACCCAGGGCTCAGGGACCATTGAAGAAGGGCGGGTAGAAGGATTGTAAGATCCAGGGGTGGGGCATGACCACAAGGAAACAGTTTTCCAGGCTTCTGGGAACTTGCTCATATGAACTTAGACCATGCACAAGAGCCATGTAAACTCAACCAGACAAAAACCAGCATAGAACTGGGAAAATGGGTAGAAGAACCCAACTGATTTGAGGAACTATTGACAGTTAATCACTGCTGGGTGAGGGAGAACTGGTCTTCATTAAGAGAGAGACACTAAATAGGTTGGCCAGACTCCAGTGAATGAGCTCACACTGAGGTCTGAATACACAAACCTGACTCAATAGGCCTTAATACATATGAAGAAGGCATGAAATCCAGTGGGGCTTAAGGATACAGATAGAGGAAGCGATATAAATATGATTAAAATATATTATATGAAATGTACCAAAAAATCAATTAAAAATATTTTTTAAAAAGGGGTGTTTATGATCTATAGAAACCTCTCAAATATAATCTACTATGCAATCTTTTTTCAAATGATACCATGTGAACCTGATTTTCTGACATAAAATTATAGATGGATAGTGAGCACTACTCTAATATAATGGCTAAATTTCACTTTAGGGTTACTTTTATCGTCCTATCTCCAGAGATTGATGTGAAAAAAGGAACTGCATATGATGGCATCAGTAGAAGTTTGAGAAATGTCAAAAAAAAAAATACCTTATGTGTGGTGAGTGTTTTCACTGGATGATATCTTAGAGACCTTGCTCTGTGTCAGAAGAATGGTCAATCTGTCAGTTATTTGACTATTGATTATTATTCTTGATTTTCAGAAATGTGTTGATATGAGTCACTGGGCAAAGGAAACATACTCCCTTGTCCGCTGCCTTCAGGGCTCTTTGTCTTTTTGCGTGATTTACGTCGTTCTGAACATAAAGAATCAATATACATTTTCTGCAGCAGTTACCTACATCCCCAAAGAAGACTGCCTATTCCGTGTCACACTCAGTCTACAAACCTATTAGCCTTGGGAATGGAAGGGTCAAGCACGGCTAGCTGATGAGAGTCAGGAGTTTTTGTTCAGGTTTGTTGATCTTTACAGTGTGCAGAATCCCACACCTCAACATATCTCAGATAGCCTCCCCTGGTGGCAGGGAGGAGGAACTACACTTAGTTCCAAGTTAAACAGTGGAAGGACCTACCTTGTAAGGACTCCATTTAAAATGCTGCTAATATCGGTGTTATCTTGAGAGATTCTTTAATCCCAGTACTCATGAGGCAGAGGAAGGCACATCTCTGTGAGTTCAAGGCCAGCCTGGTCTTAGGGTACAGGGAGACCCTGTCTCAAAAAAGACCAAAAAAAGAAAAAGAAAATGCTGCTAATATTGGTGTTACTTTAAGAGGTCAGAAATGAAGAGACTTCAAAGTACATGTACCTGGATAGGATTCCTATATTAAAACTCACTCACTCAGGGCTCAGGGACCATTGAGGAAGATGGCGGTACATGACTATAAGGAAACAGAGTTTTCTAGGCTTCTGGGAACTTGTTCATATAAACTTACAACAATGATGACAACATGCACAAGACACAGGTAAACTCAAAACAGACAAAAAAAAACCATCCTAAAAGTGAGGAAATGGGCAGGAGGCCCCAACCTTAGTTGAGGAATTACTGGCAGCTGGTTGCTGCTGGGTAAGGGAGAGCTGGTCTTCTTTAAAGTGATGCTAGATAGACTGACCAGACTCCAGAGGATGAATTCACACAGAGGGACATCTGGATACACACTTGACTCAATAGGACTTTACAAATATGACAGAATGCATTAAATCCAGTGGGCAGACTATGGGGGATTGCAGATAGGGGAGGGGTCTAAATATGATTAAGATACATTATACACTGGGTTTTAGTCTGATTGAGTCACATGGGTCTTGTGCATGCTGTCCCCATTGCTGAAGTTCATATGAGCTAGTTCCTAGAGGTCTGGACTGGATGACTCTATTTCCTTATGTTCGTTTACCAACCCTGGATCTTACAATCTTTTGGGACCCTCTTCTGCAATCCCATAGAACTGGGGAAATGGGCAACAGACCCCAACCTTAGCCTAGGAACTATTGGCAACTGATCACTGCTGAGGAGAGCTAATCCCCTTTAAGACAGTGACTCTAGATAGGTTGACTAGAGGTTGGTGCAAGTGGATCGATAGTCCATCATCCTTAACAGATGTGGCAGAATGCATGAAATCCAGTGGGGAGGGTTGGGGGACAGATAGAAGAGGTTGGGGTCTAAATATGATTGATATTTATTGCACAAAATTCATTAAAATTATACATTAAAAATTTTTAAGATGTATTTTAAGAAATTCAATAACATATTGAAAGAAATTAAATTTCTTCCTTTCTAAAACACACACACACACACACACACACACACACACACACACACACACGTCTCTGTTCCCAGAGATCACGCTTTCTTCTGAGGCCACACCAATTAGTGTTTCTGCTTCGAGGAGGGAAAGGGTTTGCAACACGTGAACTCAGATGTGTCTAACACACAGGAGGTCTTAGCGCAGTGGGAAAAATTAGAAAGGGTTTTCTATGGGAGCCTCTTCTTGCCCCCAGTGGTAACCTTGTCAAATTAGTTCATTCATTTTATTTTACATATGTAAGATAATGGGAACGTGGTAAGGACTCAAGGAGTCTCTGCTCCCTTCTGCTCCTCACATGTTCAGCCACGCTCTCTTGATGCTGCGGAGCTCACCAAGGGGAGCCATCCCTGAGAAATCTCACACATAAAACCATTCACTCACTCTGCAGGACGCCAGAGCCAGGGAAGGAGAGGGAAGTCAATGACTGAGCGCAGTGGCCCTTTGTAACTCCTGCCTCCTGGATAAAGGCAGAGAAGGGAACAAGGTCTGCGGAGCCTGCAGTGACTGCGAGACACTCAGGCTGAAGGTGACCTTGTCAATTTGTACTGGGTTTTCAGGGGAGGGTTCCAAAATGAGGCTTTTCCTGTACTATCCCTGGCCTCCAGCCGACAGAGCCATGACAGAAATACCTGATTTTCTTAAAGGGGATGTCACAGAGAGCTCTGGTTTTAGGACATTGGCAATTTCCAACCCAGCCAGCTTCTGGGGCTATTTGTGGCACAAATCTTCAGAGAGAAATCGCTCCGTGCCTGGAAAGATTAAAAATTAGCAGTCCAACCATAGCACTGAACCAACCTGGGACATTATTTAATACATCTAATTACATGAGAATAATTTCATTAGCACCAGCTCTCATTTGAATATACTGCAAATGGTCAAAAAATTTTATATCTCCTTACTGGGACTCATCTCTAATGAGATCTGGTGGCTGAAGGTATACACTGTTTGATAACTACCAGGTATCAAATTACAAGCTGACTGAAGGCATTCAGCAACTGGGTCGAACTTCTTGGGAGTCTTGATTATCATTATTTACAAAACACTCATACAAGCACCTACATGTGTCATGAGAGCACTGTCCAACTTCTCAGACAAGATCTAAGATGCCTCTGTCGAGTGTTGAGACCAGGTCAGCCTGTTCCTGATTCCTTTTTAATCATCCATTTCTCCCAAGGTAGAGTTACAGGTGGGATATAAAAGAAAGCCTAGTAAACTCTCTCACTCTCCCCTTCTCTCTCTCTTCTCTCTCTCTCTTTCTCTCTCTCTCTCTCTCTCTCTCTCTCTCTCTCTCTCTCTCTCTCTCTCTCTCTGTCTTCCCCTCTGACACATACACTTGTTCTCTATTCTTCACACCATCAGAAAGGCAATTTTATTTTCAGGAAGAAATCTTACTAGCTAACAAAAAATATTCTCATTTTCATTTTCATCTTAACCTGTTCCATTCTTTGAGATATTTAGCTAAATTGCTAAATTGTTATTTATAAACAATCACACCATCCCTTGACACCATCAAGATTAACCAATAAACATATCAAAATGCAGCTTACCTCACTGATCTCCTCACATGAACAAAAATTTCCAGAAAGCAGCCCTCCGTTACCTTGAACCTTCCACAAGGTTGACTGATGGGAACTAAAGAGGGACTGAAGAGGCGGCTCAGCTGTTAAGTGTACTTACTGCTCTTGCAGAGGCCCTCAGTTAGCTTCCCAGTAACTGTGTCAGGCAACTCACAACCACTTGTAACTCCAGCTCCAAGGGATCTGATGCCCTCTTCTGTCCTCCTCAGGCACCTACACTCAGGTGCACATACCTACACACAGATACAGACACTCACATAATTAAAAATAAAATAAAGTTATTAAGTTATTAAGAGCACTTGTTCCTCTTGTAGAGGACCCAGGTTTGGTTCCCAGCACTCACATGGCAGCTAACAACTGTCTTTTAACTTCAGTTCCAAGGGATCTGATGCCCTCTTCTAGACTCCATAGGTACCAGGTTGGCATGTGGTATACATACACACATACACACATTTATATACATAAAATCAATATTAACAAATCTTTTTTGAAAACAAAATAAATCTTAACAGAAAAGAACATTAATGCTAGTGGAGAGATTAGAATGCTGTGTGTTCAGGGCCTAATTAAACATTACCTAAGCAGACCAAGTATGGAGGCACACACCTTTAGTCTCAGCACTTGGGAGGACCTCTGTGAGATCAAGGCCACCCTGCTCTACAAGCCATGTGCCAGGCCAGCTAGGGCTACAGGAATACCTGGTCTCCAAAAGCAACAACAACCAAAAATTTAGTTAAGATTGCCTCCGTCCCTTTAATAGCCACTGTGTTCCTTTGTGTGTGGCCTAACATCCTATGCCTATAATGGAAATCCTCTGAACTATGTGAACAGATCCCTCCAACCCAAAGGCTAAGACTGTCATCAGATGACACCTGAGGTCCAAGGGGAGGGGATTTCTGGTCATCAGATAGAACCTGAGGCTTAGGGGAGAGATTTCTGTCATCAGATGAGCCTGAGGCCTGAGGGAGGGGGTCTCTCTGCTTTACTACAACCTGCCTACCTGGTGTTTCCAGTGTATTTGAAAAGCCTGCTGATGTATGGCTTCCTTTATTCTGTTATTATAAAAACTTTGTGAAATGAAACACGGAACTTGGGGTAACCTAAATCTGTGTTCCTGAGCCATGACCACTCACATGATCACTCATATGTAGCTCCAATAAACTCTCTCTCTCTCTCTCTCTCTCTCTCTCTCTCTCATATTCCCTTTGAGGTACGAACAGTAGTCTAAAAATCTGACATTAATATCCTGTCTCATGAGGTTTGTATGACTTACCCAATCTCATCTCCTTCTTCAAGCTCCTCCTATGGCCACTGTTGCTCTGTGGACCAGCTTTTCTTTTTCACAACTTGAAGTATCTCTGTAAATTGCCACTAAATTCCCTAATGTCTTAACCTATTCCCCTTCCCAGCCACACTGAAGTGCCTAGACCCAGAGGACTATGGTTATACACAAAATCAGGCCACCAACTAAAGCTCAGGGATACCTACAGCTTTAATGAAAGAACAGAACAATGACCCAGCTTCAGAAATGTCAGGGACGGTCTAGAGAGGGCTCAGCCATTAAGAGTGCTTGCTGCTCTTGCAGAGGAATCAAGTTCAGTTCCCAGCCTTCAAATGAGGAGGCTCACAACCATCTGTAACTTAAGCTCCAGGGAATACAACACTCTCATCTGGCTTCTACAGGCACCTACACTCACCTGCACATAGCCACACACAGACACATACACATAAATAATTATTTTCATTTTTAAAAATGAAGAAAAAACTGCAGAAGAGTAGCCTCCTCCGCAGCCCCACCCCATCCTGGTTCCACCAAGAACAGATACTATTTTATCTAGATTGAGAGAGAGGGAGAAAACACCTCCCAAAGAAACCCAAAGGGAAGAAAAAGGCATTAGATTTGGTCCTTCCCCTGAGCCTTCTGCCAGTGTGGGCATGTTCCTTCTGAGATAATCTCCCTTATAGCAGAAGAGCTCTGGGTGAAAGGTCCCCTACATTTATAATGTCAGGCTCTGGGTCTGCAGGTAGAAGGTAAATGGTAATTTTATCATTAGCATGCCTGACCCCTGGGCCACACCATATCTCACAGGAAATGGTAGGAGTAGCTCACATGTCAAGATGAAACACTTAAAGGTCAACGTGCACAGAAATCTTCCAGAGCTTACGACTGAATTACTGGCACCTTTTATTATTGCGGGCTTAAATAAATGATCAAGGGGCAAGGGATGGGAAGACTGGCTTAATGTCGAGATTTACATAGGGTTCTTGGGGCAGTTGCTTCAAAACTATTTCAAAAAAACAATTTTGCTGTGTTTTGGTATTAAGGAGCAAGCACAGCCTTAGAAAGCCGTAAACATTCTCAAGGCTTATAGGATTTTCAGTATCCCCTGAAAATACATGATCAGCTTGTCAAATAATTGTGTGGGAATTTTTCCTCCTAGTTTGCTTTATATTCCACATGAAAAACAATTTCTGCACTTTTTTTTCTCCACTTTATTGGGGGCCAGAAGGGCAGATAGCAAGGAAGTTTTTCATCATAGTATTTAAACATTACTGTCTGAAAAGTAAGACAGATGACTGGAGAGTTGAAAGACTGTGGCACTTGTTTCTTTACAATAAAACCATACAAAAGGGTTGGGGAGACAGCTTGTAGGGAAAGTGCTTGCCACAAAAGCATGAAAACCTGAGTTCAGACCCCCAGCAGCCCCAGCACATAGGAGCCAGGCGTCATGGTGCAAGTCTATAACCCAGTACTGTGAGCGTAAGAAGGGTAGATCGCTGAAGCTTATTGGCTAGCCAGTCTAGCTAATCAATGAGTTTCATGTTCAGTGAGAGACAGAGTCAAAAATATAAGGTGGAGGGAAACCAAGGAAAACACCCAGTAGTGCATATACAAGCACATGCACACACACACACACACACACACACACACACACACACACAATTATACAAAAAAATATACTGCTTGGATGGTAACCTGACAGAGCCTTTCCTGACTAAACAGAGTTTTCATCCAATATAACAATTCCATCTAAGAACACTGAAAGAAGAGACTTCATTCTTGGACCCCAGGTTCACGGCAGCACTAATCACAGTCAAAATGTAGTGGTCACCAACAGATGAATGGATAAACAAACTGCGGTCAACATTAGGGAATATGATTTAGCCTTGAAAAGAAAGGTGATTCTGACACATACCACAGTATGGATGAACTTTGATGATATTCACAGTAGAAAAGAAAAAAAAAAAACAGTCGGGCATAGGGCAGGAAAGATGTCTCAGTGGTTAAGAGCACTGACTGCTCTTACAGAGGACCTGGGTTCAATTCCTGACACCCACATGATGGCTAACAACCACTTGGGACTCCAGTTCCAGGGGATCCAACGCCTTCTTCTGACCTCCGAGGACACTGCAAGACACAGGTGCACTTACATAATGCAGGCAATACACTCATACACATAAAATAGAATTAATAAAATATTTTTAAAAGTGAGGTACAATCACATGATTCCACTCATACAAAATGTCCAGAATATGGACATCTGTAGTGACAGAAGGTAGGTTAGTGAATATTAAGGGAGGGGACTGGAAGGGTTATTTGTGACATGATGGTTCATAGGTGTGTAGAGTTCCATCCTGGGCAATGAAAACATTGTAGCATCGACTGTGGTGATGGATGTAGTCAATTCTGGTTATCCTAGAGTCTGTTAAGTTACACACTTTATGGACTGATAGGATGCTCCATAAGTCATATCTCCATAAAGGCTGTTTTGTGAAAAAGGAAGTAGGGAGTCAGAAATGGTGACAAACACCTGTGGTCCCAGCACTCAGAGTGGGCATCTCCCGAGTATGTTGCTGCTGTATCTAGGCCATCCCTGCTCACCTGCCGTACGGAAGAGGATCTTCTCTGAACGTCTGAGTCTCTCCACGCATTGTTACTAGAGAACAGAGAGTCTCTGTGATCGCATCTGCAGGACACCAGGGACACCAGCACTCCTCATGTTCCGAAAGGCAGACCACCACATACCTTGCTCTGCACCAGGGCTGCTCACAGGCAGCCTCTGGCTGGCTCCTAATAAGCTTGAAACAGCTTTGACTTCCATCTTTCTGGAAGTATGTGAGCCAACTTCCTACCACCATGACAAAATACCAGAAACAACTGACCTATAAGGAGGAAAGGTTTATTCAAGCTCACAATTTCACACATTTTTTTTTCATCCGTGATGGTTTGGCTCAGTGCCTATGAGCCTGGGATGAGGTAGTACAACTTTATGGCAGAGGGCAGCAGAACAGACCTAATCATTCAAGATGGCCGGGAAGCAATGGAAAGACAGGGAAGGACTGGTCCCAACATCCCCAGCAGGGCACACTCCAACCTCCTAAAAGCTCCACCGTCTTGCAGTAGCAACAACAGAGAGAGTGACCAGGAGGTTGTTGTAGTTGATTTGTTTCCTCTGGATGTGACATGGCCATTGGCCACCAGGAAGCAGAGCTGCGGTGATAACCTACAGAATCTCAGAGTGTAGTCATGGCAACAAAATAAACAGAGCAATACAGTGATAGTTAGATCTACAGAACCTGTGATGGAGTTGATGTCCCTCATGGAGGGGAGTTCCCAGATCGCCTGCTGACGTTCCAGCCACCTGTCTCCTATGTTCAGCCACACATCCTCCTGTCTCAACAGTCACATGCAGTCTTTGGGACGCTGGAATATGTAAGGAATGAAAGATGGATGAGATCAGGATTCTCCAGTGGGGCAGCTTCTGGGAGTCCACACTGCCCGTTGCTCTCCTGAGTAACCCCAGAGCTCTTATTGGCTTGCCAAGCTGGACCTGGATGGAATCCGTTCTTACTCTGTTGTTCCTCTATCTGAGGTGAAGAGGCATGGCTTTGCCTCTCCCTGGGAAAAGTCCTACCGACATCAGCACAAGAGCCACCCAAGAGAATCAAGATCCAAAGTGTCACAGACAGCTTAGGGAATACTGCTGACTGGCCAAGAAAATGGCTCACTACCTTTGAGAGCCCCACCTCCTGTTTAAATGAAGCCTTGCCCTCTTTCAAGCTTATCCCAGCCACTCTTCTGGACTCTTCTACTGGCCACACTGTTGAAGCCTCAGGCCATGTAAAGAAAAAGCCATCCAGAAGGCCAAGGGAAAAAAAAAGATGTTTTTCATTCAGAAGTTGATTTTTTAAGTTTCAAGGCCATGAAACTGGGCTCAGGGCAAGAAAATGCATGCAGAAGAGAAATCTACGAGAGTCTTATACGTATAGTTATTAAAAATTGATTTTTAAGGTTGTCAATTTTATGTCCTGATTTTATCCTGAAAAACCAACTTACAGCAAAGGAAAATATCAACTTTCCCCCTGCTGGTTCTAAGGGAACAACCAACATCCACGAAAACCTCTAGCATTAGTATGCACTGACTGTCTGCAGCTCTCCCCGGATTCATACGTAGAGACCCTAGTGGCGCTTGGAGATGATGACGTCATGGGGGTGAAGCCATCACGCACAGGACTAATACCATATGAAAGACCTGTCTTGCCCAGTGGGGACACAGCAGGAAAACTGTGTATAGGAACCAGCAAGCCTGCCCTTGCCAGGCACCTTGGCCTTACACATCCAGCATCCAAAACTCAAGAAAATACATTTCTAACCTGGCCTGACGGTGAAATCCTGCCCCAGGCTGAAACAAGAAGATTGCAAGTTCAAGGCCAGCCTGGACCACTCAGTGAAACCCTGTATCAAACTGTTATAAATTAACAGGAAGAGTGGAGGTATATCTCAGCAGTAGGCACTTGCCTAGCAGGAATGAGGGTTCAATCTCAAATACTGCAAAAATTAGTTAATTGATTAAATCTGTTGTCTATCCGCCACTTAACCTATTTTTAGTTATAATAACCCAAATGAGCTAAGACAAAATCTTATTCTTACAGACATTAGTGGTTACTTTGTAACGCAGTAATTGTCCCGTCCTCCCCTCCATCCCACCTCCCTGCCCCTGCTGAGGGATGGAGTGCAGAGGGTGAGCCTGGCTGGGCCCTAGACTGCATGAAGGGAAAAAGGAAGCAGTGTGCAGCATGCCTGTGACTCTGCTTCACCACAGATGCAATGTGAGCAGCTGCCTCAGCTCCTGCCATGCTTCCTGCCGCGCTACTGCTACACTGCAGCCTTGAACACACACACTGGGGACCATCACACCCAATTTAGTTATTTGGAGTTTTGTTCAGCTTTTAGGATCACTGCATGTGGATTTTTTTCTATTCATTTATTTTTATTGTTCAAAAGTTTCATTTATATTGTGAATTTTATCAGTTTTTTTTTTTTTAATGAGTTCTAGAGGGTCAAACTCAGCTCCTCACTTTAGTGTTGTGTGGCAAGTACTTAGCGGCGGGTATCTCCTCAGCTCCACAACTGCCCTCTTTTAAGATGCAAAGGAACTTGTTTATATAAAATGAGCAGAAAATGAATGTCACTTGCTTTTGGAGCCTGTTAAACTTGCTAAATCACACATCCTGTTCTTACAGTCTCTGGTTAATCTCATAAAAAGCTCACAGATAAACACTCATGAATAATCAAATCTCCATCACCAGACACCGTTTGGATCCTAGTCATCCTAAATTAGACACTGTCCCTACTGCAAGTAACAGTGCGGTGTGGTCACAGGTCTAAGTCACTTGCTGAAGAACTTCTGCTGAGTTTTAATGTTGTGGATGCCTGTGCAATGAGCAGCTCTTTATAATATTCTAGCATGTTGTTAATTCACAGGAATTTATATCGTTAAGGTCATTAAACTATGTTATTTGCTATGGGCTATTAAAGAGGATGCTAATCGTTTAAATTTCCTAATCCCACCAAAGACATTGATCTTCTGCTTCTGCTTCATTTTACTGTCCTCATTTGTGCCTTTAAAAAAACAGAAATCTTTGTCTTTGATTGTTTTGTTAATTGGTACATTTTTATCTAAAAAAAAAAAACTATTTGACTTGAAGAGGGGGAAAAAAACAGTTCAACTTGAATAAAAAGTTACCCCCAAACGCTAGTAATATGGCCACATTTTACTCCACTAATTACTTAAAAGGTGATATTTGATCTTCATTCCCTCTTTCTGCAAGAGAAGTTGGCCTCATAAACACAGTTCACAGAAGCAAATACACTTAATTCTGTCAGATTCCATTGGTTTCCAGAGCGTTTCAGACAGGGGACATAAAAAAGGGTGACAGTTTCAGAAGCCACTAAAATTTTATACCTAGTTTTGTGACCGGGATTAACAGGTTTCTCCAAAACTTCATGAGAAATTTCAGTCACACTTCCACGTGCCATCACCTCCCCCAAAGGTCCCCAGCCTTCCCCATAGACAGCAAGTGTATTGTAAAACCTTCTGTGACTACTATAAAAATATTTTGACTATTTTACCCAAGTACCTGTGTTAAGACATCTGATACTAGTTGACGGAGGGGAAAAAAAAAATCCCTTTTCAACAAAGGATTTCAGAATGAGGGGATGAGTGAAGACGGAAAGGCTGCTTTTTTATTAAAGTAGCTACCAGTGTCCCATTACCATCTTGAGCTTTGGCTGCAATAATCCTGCATCCAGCCATTGGCTTGCCTCCCAGCCCAAGGATTCCATTGAGGCAGACTCTGAGTTATAAAATAAGCCAGAATCATAAAGACAAAAATCCCATTTTCTTTTGGGTGTAGAGCCTAGATTTTACATATATCCATAAAATCATATGTATTTATAGGACACAAAAGAAGGGAGACTTTCTGGAGGAATAGATGGGAAACAGAGAAGGTGATTGCAGTCAAAATACCTGCTTTACACTTTCATGAAAATGACTTCACAAAACCTATTTCTATGCGTCAATAAATTTTTTTAAGAAGACGGAGGAAGTCAACTATCATCTTAGACATTTTCACGACTGTCCCAACAATATCCTGACCTTTACAAAGGAGTCGCACCCCCCAGGGGTTGCAGCCTCCAAGAACAGTAGCAGAGAGTCCAGTCCCTTTGCAGGCTGGTGCCTCAGGGACCTTCCACACAGCTCAGCCTCCCACTCTGCATTCAGTTCCTCCTACCCCTCATCTGGCCCAGATACCACATGTTCTGCAAGTAGAGTCTTCTTAATCGCCCCCAAAAGCCCAGGATACTCAGTGATATGCCAGTGACTGTACCATTTATCAAAACAGAGCTCTGAGTCCCACACACACCTAGCACAGGGAATCAGGCCTGTACAATCAGCCCAGGAAGCCATCCGGCCATGGTCACCACATGGAGGACAGCAGGCATTCCTCTACTAGTCATCCTGGAAGCCCAGTGATAGCCCTAGCGATGGTGGTCACAAATGGTCAGGACTTAACCATCCCTGCTTCCTACTTTGACTCAGTCTGAGAAAGTCAAAGCTGCAGTCCTATCTACTCCCTAGAAAGCCCTTCTGTCTTTAGTGATCCCAGCTTCCCCAGCCCACGCTCCACTCACTGCCCACTTAGTCATCCACTTCTCCACCTGCCTTTGAGTCCCTTTAAAATGACAAGTGGATGACTCCCTTGACAGAACTCTGAATGAGCAGCTTTATCTTCATTTGGTCTTCATCTCCACAATACAAGAAAATTCTTTCCTCAAAATTTCAGGACCGAAAAAAAAAAATGTTTTTAGACAGTGTCTCACTGCGTAGCTCTGGATAGCCTGAAACTTGCTATGTAGATCAAACTGCCTCCAACTCACAGAGATCCACCTACCCCTGCCTCAATTTCCTGCATAAAGCTCTGTTCCCAGATGCTATTTCTGTTCAGACATGTGACAATGCTATGGTCAGATTCCAGCATGGAGCCTTTACTCATACCAGAAGAAAATTTGTATATCTCCCTAACATTACTAAGAAGTGGACCTTTGTCCTGAGGTTCCCAGAACCCTGGCTTTGGTACCCATTACAATGAGGACCCCAACCTCAAATCTGAATGTCATTACTGAACAGTTTGATGACCAGTTGGCACAATCCCAGACACACAGAATGCATTCAATAATGCTCACTTCTTTCTCTACTTCTCCTCATCTACATTCAGGTGTCCAAGATCTGAGTTCAGCAGCCCTGAACTCCCTCATACACCCAGACACATGAGTTAGTAGTCATTTTTCCTCCTGTAAAGCTCAGGTTTTCACTCTAAGCTTTAGTGTTTTTGAGGAATCTATCTCCACTGATGGAATAGCATTGCCAGTTTCAGAGATTAAACATGTTCAGTGTCCTTTGCTTAGACACCCAGTTCTTCCTCTAGATGGAGTGTACCTACTTATCTATCTGTCTCCTGCCCCAGCTGGAATTCCCTTCACCTCACTTTAATTAGCAAGGCCACAGGGTCAACTCCTGAACCTCATTCCAGGTAGCTGAGCCACAGTGAAAATACAGACACTGCCTGAGATCAGGACAGCAGCTCAGGGGTGCTGGGCACGTGACACACTGTTCATCTGCCTTGGGCAGCTGCCTGGATTTTCCAGGGGCAGCCTCTGTGACCTCTACCCCTTTCCTCTGATGCCTGTTTTCACCCTGCATTTATTTATAATCAAAGCAAGAGGCAAAAAATGGACTAGGCACTGGATAGGGTGGGAAACAGGAGAGGGAGGGCAGGCAGGAGTGTGCCAGGGTTAGCACTGTCAGGTCACACAGGGACAACATGAAGCCTTGAATCACCCCAAAGAATTGCTTGAAGATGCTCAAAGGGTGTGCAGCCTTTGTGCCTTTATCCAAGCTCTTGGTTTAGACTCATTGTTCATGGAATCTGCTGAACAAGGGAGGAAGACAGAGAGCTCTAAGGAGGTGTGATCACGAGTCACTAAAGACATTAGTCGCTTTCACATCAGCACTCTGAAACCAGAATTCTGGACTCAGCTTCAGCACTTAAAGACGGAGGGAAGCTGTTTGAACACCGTGGGCTTCCATTCTAATGTGTGTCTTTCTCCTCCAAACAAAGGCAGGGCCAGAGCTCAGAACCCACTTGGTTCATTATGCTGAGTTCATTTCCAGAGTTTCCATGGGAGAGGTGTGTATGGGCACCCGACCAGCCCGGAGCAAATCAGCTGAGTTCTGAATGGTTGCCAGGCAATGCCTTCAAAGCATTATGACTAGGTCAGCTCAGAATCTTGAGGGTAGGGAACAGTCTGCTTTAAAAGTGTTCTTAGCCCATCAGCCAAATTTGTTTTTGTTCTGTATTGTCTTTCCTGACAAGCCTACAGGAAGGAGTCACAGGCCTGAGGTTGTCAATGCATCACAAAGTGAAGACAAAATCTCATGAAGAGCCCAGAAAACCACAGGTCAGACCTTGCCTCACATCTTGGAGTCTGTCTGGACACAAACAGAGCAGATTTCCCCTGGTCTCCCACAATGTGTGTGCCACATCCTATTATGCCATCCGTAACACGTTATAATCTGTAGATTTGCATCTTTGTTTGTCCACTAGACCCTGAGTCTTGCATAGACAAGAAGGGGTGAGATACCAGGAAAGGAGGAGGGCCTAGAGGTTAGTGTGAGGAACCCTAGACAGTAGAGACTAGTCACAAGTACACAGCCCACGAGGCAGACACTAGCAGGCACCTGGGCACACACTGACACAGTGGACCTACACACAGGCTGGCATAGGCACATACATAGACTGGCACACAAGCCACACAGCACACACACACACACACAAACACACACTGGTTGGTAAAGGCAAAGGAAAAGGGCTTCAGCCTCTGACTTCAAGGCCATATTTATACAAAACCCATCAAAAGTGGCACCCTCCCAGAGAAGTTTTATAACAGATTACATCACTGTTTACTTTTGTGTTCCCAGGACATTCAGTGTCAGTCATTTTGTGTCGACTCATACCAGATCAGCACCGGGTTGTCTAAACATGAACTGGCAAGTGCTGCCTTTTGATTCTTACAGTGGGTCTCACCCAACCTCCTACCTCTAGTATGTAGCACAATGGCTGGCTATTTTATAGATATGTGTAAATATCCATTATGTAAACAGATTAACTGAGCAAAATCTAAAAGTCTGCTTCTCCACCAGTCCTGCTGACACCAAAAGTAGGTGGAACGGGTTACTGAAAATGAGTTCACTTTTCCACTGCCACACGGCAACCTTTGTTTTTACTTACTAAGGAAACCAACACGATTTTTTAAATAAACTACAATAAATAACGCCAACACTGATAAACTATATTTCAAGTGTTTCCACTCCCCAAAAGCCTGAGATTCTAGAAACTATAATTGAGAATTCTAACCATAGGACTGATGTGATAGTGCATGCCTGCAATCCCATCTCTGGGGAGGCAGAGGCAGGAACATCCCAGATTCAAGCTGACCTGAGCTACAAAGAGAATCCCTGTATGAAAAATAAATACATGTAGACAGATGATAAGTACATAGATAAATACATACATACATAGATACATAAATATATAGATACATATATAGATAGATCCAATGATAGCTTTCAAACTTAGTAGTCTCTACTAATTCTCTAAGCCAGGTATTTAAACTGCTAATTCTTGGATCAACCATAAACAGACCACATTAGAACTGACATGAACCAACACATTTTTGACAAGTTCTCTGAACAGTTGACACAGTTAGGTAGTGTTGGAGCAATAACACTAAAAGAAGCACAGAATTAGGAGCCAGAAGTTCTGAGTTTGGGTTCTCGTTCTTTATTAAATGCATAGCTTTCTCCAGTCACTGACTATGCTGGGCTTAGTTTCTTAGCAAGTTAATGAAAACCACATCTGGCCTGCTTGCCGAGCAGATCTGTCCTTAATATCAGACATTAAGTAAGAAAGTGACAGAGTGCTAGAAAGTGCCACTAGTTTAATGAAACTGCCTCAACCAGAACTGCCCCACACATGGGACTTTATATTGGCTCTATGATAGCATCATCTCTCAATATGGAGGCTACATGAGCAGACCTAACATTCAGCATGTGAAATGTGAAATGTCCCCCACAGGCCTGGTGTGTTTAAACCCTAGGTCTCCAGCTAATGGTGCTGCTTTGGAAGACTATGGAAGCTTTAGGAGGTGGAGTGTCCCTGGAGGGAGTGGATCACTGGAGATAGGCCTTGAGATTTTATAGCTCAGTCCTATTTCCTGTCAGCTTTCTGCTCTCTGACTACAGACACAATATGAAGAATCGCCTCAGGCTCCTGACATCATGCTTTCCCCATGATGATGGACTGTATGACTGTATTCCCTTGTACTGTGAGCCAAAATAAACCATTATGTTGCTGCTTGTCAGGTCTTTGTTCACAGCAACAAGCGAAGTAACAGCAATGATAATTGGGAATCTCCTCCAAATTTGGAAATTATATAATGCCCTAATACCATGACAAGCCAGATGCAAAACTACTGATGTGGCTGGGTTCCAAACCTCCTGATCAAACAACAGAGACAGCACAAGCAGGGAGTGAGAGGTCCTTCACTCTGGAACAGGGGTGGTTTGAATGAGCATTTGTCCCCATAGGCTCTATCTAAACACTTGGTCAGTTGGTGGCCCTATTTGGGGAAGGTCCTGGAACCTTCAGGAGGTATGGCCATGCTGGAGAAAATGGATCATAGAGGGCAGGCTTTGAGAGTTCATAGCCGTGTCCCACTTCCAGCTGTGCTCTGTCTGTTTCTTTATGACTGCTTGAGGATATCAGCTCTCAGCTTTCTCCTCTGGCCGCCTCCTGCCATGTCTCCCCACCTTGATGGATTCATACCTCTCTGGAACCATAAACCATATAAACTCTTCCTTCTATAAGGTGCCTTGGTCATGGTAACAGACCAAGCAGGGGAACATCACAGCAACAGAAAGGTACTGGTACAAGAACTTTCCAAGGAACCGAAGAGCAACTCCTGCCAAGCTGAGAGGCGAAAGCCAAAGTCAGCAGGGTAGATAGAAATGTCAGCATTTGTGCACCTGAAGGCATGTCAGGGAGGCAGAGCCCCCAGTGTCCATTTCACAGTCTGGCCATCTCTGATACTCCTCTAGTTATCAACCACACAACTATTCAATTCCTTGATTTACCTTTCTGGGAGAAATGGAAATGAAAAGATTCGTGTTCTTCTCTTTGGATTTTCATTGTACCTTGAAGAAACAGTTGCAAAATTAATCTCTCCATCTTCCCTGTCCCTGAGAACCTTCCCAAAGAAGGTTTCAGCACTTATCCCTTGCTCTGCCTACTTAGATTGGGCACCGTGTTAAGGTAAGTGGATTTGTTTTTGCAAGAGCAACAGGTGCTCCAGTGCTGTGTGTTTTATTTCATAGAAAGTCAGAGGGGCACAGGCAGCTGGAGGCACAAAGAGAAATCAAGGCAGTGAGAGCGGCAAGTAGCAGTATATCATCTGGAGATAGTGATCCTAACAGGATCAGGACAGAAGGAATAGTTTAATAGCAACAAGAGTTGTCAAATCAGAAAATAAAAATACAGGTCACCTGGTTAAACTTCAATTTCAGATAAACCATGTCACTTCTTAGCCTAAGTTTATCCCAGGACCTTTTGGGACACAGTTTAATATGAAATAATTATGTGTCAGTTGTCTGGAATTAAGACTCAATTAAGGCCCGGTGTGATGGTATATGCCCTTAGTCCCAGCACTCGGGAGGCAGAGGCAGGTGGATCTCCTGAGGCCAACCTGGCCTACATAGTGGGTTCCAGGCCAGCTGAGGCTTCAGGGAGACCCTGTCTCAAAAATACACACACACACACAAAAGATTCAATTAAGAATCCTGCATTTATCCGGCCACTGTACAACACAGTAACACCACGCTCATCGCTTTTCCCTTCCTCTTTCACTTTTGTGTTGACTTCCCATTGCTCTCACATGGAAAAGTATTTTAAATGCTGCTTCTCAGAGCACACACTTAGCCTGGGCTAAGATCCAGGCTTCTGTCTTTTCATGGTTCCAAATGTTATTCAAAGGTGAGAACCTCTGTTACACTGGAGCAGATAATGGGAACTGCAAGTGATAAGGATCAAAGTGGTTTTTCTCTAACTTTTCATTCATTGACTCAGTCTTACTATGAAAATCTGAGCCACACACCTTTCAATAAATAAGCCTTGACTGAGCACCATGACGGCACCGGAGGAGCAGACATGGAACAGGCATGGTCTTATTCTCCAGAAACTCATCCTCAAGTGTCTTTCTGTCATTATCTCTCCAGGTAAAGCTCTTTCCCTCCAAAGGAGGTAGCCAGAATATAATGGTATCTGTAGAATGATAGTCGTGTACATGGGGACACTTGAACTATGACAGAAGTGACACTGAGGGGCAGGATGGAAGGGGGAAGAGAGAAGAAAGGAGAAGGGGAGGAGAAAGGAGAGGAGGAGGAGAGAGAGAGAGAGAGAGAGAGAGAGAGAGGGAGGGAGGGAGGGAGGGAAGTCTCCACCTCATATACAAAACTATAGATCACAAAACATATCTAAACCATAGCATTACGCAGACCTCATCTTTCTTTCTTACAAAACCTTTTGGAATCTGGGCAAGAATTTCCAATATTCCTCTATTCAGCCTGGCTCAGAATAGACTCCAACGAGAAGAGAAAAGAGGAGACTGGTATGAAGAAAAAAGAAAGGAATGACTTTTCTGCCTCTGTGCTTAGAGTGGTACATGAGCTGGAGCCTGTGCACTCGGAGACAGAATCATACACTCTCCAGGTAGAAGCGCTCCCTGGCACTGAAGCAGCCATTCCTGGAAATGGCCCTCCCTCCTTCCAAGCTCCAACAGCCCGTCACGAGCGATCTCTTCTCCATGCTAATGGCGCCCTGATGGCCGCTTAAGAAAATGCTGTCTTACACAGGGGTTCTAATGTGGAGTGTGGACCAACTCAAGTTACATCAAGGCCCATTTTGGGCCCTCTTGGGATTTTGTGTAGCAACTACTCCCTCCTATGGTCACAGAGGTTCTGGCCATACAAACACAGCATCCCAGATATTCTCTCATGCATCAATGGATGCCTGAAGTTGGTTCTTCATTTACTTGGTTCATTCTGCTAAGTTTAAAGGTCATCATCAAGGGTAGTAGCATTTTTACTCTAAAATTTCAGCCTCACAGCCTGTTTTAAAACCTCTCTTTCACCCCAAATTCTAGAGTTGAAAATGTTCCTGGGGCTCACATTCCCTAGTTCACTCCATCACTATATGAGAATCTTGGCATTCAGAGGTGAGTTAGCTTACCTGTCGTCCTGAACCACTTGATGGCCAAGCCTGGAGATCCATACTCCTTCTCCAAGGCTCTTTCTGCTCTGGATGTTTTGGTTTCAGTGTAAATAAATTTAATGAGGCATTTCCTAGGAGCAAAGAGAGGAGAAGGCCAGTATTGGATTCCTGAAGTAGGCAGAGAGGCACAGGGAGAAAATGAGCAGACCCAATTCACAAGTCTTGCCTGGGGCTAGACCTTTATACATTTAATATATGATGATAGTAATAATAGATCCACTCAGTCGTTCTTTTCTTTCCAGGGACCAAATTTGCCTGCTCTTTTCGATGGTCAGACAGGAATGATATGCAGGGGCAATGACATTCCCTACACATTTTGCCCTTGATGTCCCAGGGCACACTTTCCTTGAGGGTTATAATTCTTTAGCTGACTTCGAGTCTACTTCTGGTTCTCACACCGATGACTTGGACCCAAGAGTGTATATCTATTATAATTGCTACCTAAAGAGAATAAGAATTACAGATAAGTAATTTTCTTTTTCTAACCTAACCCCCCGGAGGCATCTTAGCAGCTAATACGGGTGATGACAGGCATTTCTGCTATAATTTATACAATTTCATTTTTCTTAATCATGGATTTTACTCCTCTTACGTCACCTGCTTGAAATGGAAGCAGAATTTTTTGGGCATTGCTTTTACATTTAGCCCCTCTTGCAGAGTGTTGAAAATGCCCACATGATTATGAGAAATGGAGATTCGCATTTTCTCTGCAATGACTTTCCTCAATCCCCTTAAAATAATTTACAAAACATAGATTTAGGTGCTTTAGTGGAACTCCATGTCTGGCGTACTTAAGAAAATATAAAAAGTTAATAAATGGACCTTTAGAGCTATTTGTCTTGGCTGAGAAAAATCCTGATTAAGAAAGTCTATTTTAGATTATTCGTATGGTACAGCACAGGAGAGGATTTGGGGAATCCCTGGGCAGATGTATTTCATTTTTTGTTGTTCTCATACCTAGCATAATTCCTGACACATGCAAATATGTCAGTCAATATTGGTGACTTGCATTAAAAACACTAATAGATCTTGAAATAATACACTATGCTGATCACACCCTTCACCTCTCTGCATGCTCATTCAAAGGCATATCAGTGAGCCAGCCCTAACATATCCAAACTAAGCAAGTGTCCCCTATAAGGAGCATCTAGAAGTTCTATACAGCCCACAGTCATCTGAGATCTAAAACTGCTGTCAGCAACACCATTAATGGATCACCAGCTCAATTTAGTGGGTCAGCAATACAGTGATCTAAAATGGACTCAACAGAGCATGTCTCTCAATGTAAGAAAAAGGACTTGGAAAATGCTTTATATTCTTTTGTACAATGATGCTAGGCTGTGTTAGGAAATGTATTTCTTCCTGTGACTCAAGACAAGCTTGTAACTGTACCTTGGGATCTCCAAACGCCCATATGGAACATATTCACACTACATCCATATCCTAATCCCAGGATCCTGTGAATTTGATCTTGTTGGAAAAAGAATCTTAACCTATGGCATTAAGGAAAGACTTCCATGATGTTGGGCTCATCCTCGATCATCTGTGTGTGCCCTAAATTTGATAGCAAATGCCCCCATAAGAAAAAGACACCGGGAGATTCATGGGGGAAATGTGATAGCAGAGGCAGACTTCAGTGACATGGCCACCATCCCCAGGGATGTCTGGGGCCAGAGCACACAAGAAGGACTCATCCCTAGCCCTCTGGAGGGAGGGTGATAACGCTGCAGACATTTTGCTTTTTAGACTTTGGTCCTGCAGAACTGTGAAAGAATACATTTCTAATGTTTTGTATTGATGTTTTTAGGCAAGTATACAAAGTAATGAATTGCATTACAGCATTTTCATACATATATGTCATTATACTTTATTCATGCATTCCCATTTCCATTGTTGTAAGCTACCTTACATTTGGTATTTGTTACAGGACCAATGAGAAACTAATACAACATTGTCCAAAGTCCTAGGTATTAACAGCTACAAGATCAGCGTTGCCCTCTCCGAGCAAAAGCAGCCATAGATGCCTAGTGCAAGATGAAAGCACGATTCATTAATTTCCATCCTGTTCCAAACTTTTCATCTTTCCATCTCATATTCCACCTTAAACTGTCAGTCCCCTTTCTGGGTCTTTGTCGCCTCTCCTTGGCTTTGTTCTCAATCTCTATTTCACCTGGAGAGACCATTCTCTATCCTTAAATGTCTGAACCCTGTCCATTTAAGACTCCAGTTAACAGCCATCTTTCTCACAAAGCCTCCCCTATGCCACGCAGATGTTGAGCCCTTCTTTCTGGGCTCTTCATCTTACATTTTTGGCCTTCTTAGAATAATTTTCATTGTGTTTATAGCCATTATTGGGCTCATCCTCAAAAGAGCAATTTCCTAAGAACACAGTCTCTATCTGCAGCTTCCAACATTGGTGCTTCTCAATGTCCACACATTTCAAGTGTTAAAAAATATTTGTTGAGATCCCCCACCCACTGCATCTGGATCCCCTGTACCCTGAGCAGTTCCACTCTCTCTCCTCCCTCTGTCCCCTTCTTGCTTTGGGCCCTGGCCTATTGCTGCTCTTTCTGGCCCAGATCTCGGGACTACCTACCCTCTTAGTCCAAACAGCTCATTGCCCTTGATTTAGTTTGCCCAACTTAGTTTGTCAGACCCACCACAGGCCGCCCCCACCCGCATCTTGGTCTCCTGATCTGCCTGCCTTAGACCTGCCTACCACCAGGCATATCTCACCCACTGCACCTTGATTTCCCTGAAGCCTGAACAGCTCCACTCTCCTCCCTACACTGGGTCCTTTTTGCCTTTAGCCCAGGCCCACTCCTGCTCTTTCTGTCCCAGGTCTCTGAATTGCCCTCATAGGCCTGTCCTGCCCACTGCATCCTGATCCCTTGCACTCATACTCCAGCTTCTTTGTTAGACCCTCCACAGGTTGTCCCCACCCCCAGCTTGCCCTTGGCCCCCTCCTGATATGCCTACTACAGACCTGCCCACCACCCAGGCCAGCCTGCAACCTTGCGAGAACCTGAAGAACACACCAAGTAACTTTTCATACCTGAGCAAAAAGCAACCAAACTACATCAACAATATAAATAGAACTAAACTTCAACTAAACAAAGAAGAGAATTTCCTGTCAGACACACAACTAACAAAAGGGTGAAAGTACGGGAAAAAAATATGGCACTACGAAGCAAGCAGGTGTTGCAATTTTAACACCTAAAAAAAAAAATAGGCCAGATTAAAACTAAGAGGAGACAAAGAGGATCACTTCATTCTAATCAAAGGAACAATTGACCAAGAAAATAGTACAGTCCTGAATATATGTGCACCAAACTCTGGTGCATCCAATTTCATAAAAATAGTACTATAGGGCTATAAAACACAGATTAACCCCAACTCAGTTATAGTAGGTGACTTCAAC
The DNA here is from genome assembly GCA_035773235.1 of Eospalax fontanierii. Classification (NCBI taxonomy): domain Eukaryota; kingdom Metazoa; phylum Chordata; class Mammalia; order Rodentia; family Spalacidae; genus Eospalax; species Eospalax fontanierii. The sequence continues at coordinate 16,341,539 of CM069547.1, forward strand.
ACTTCACTATCTCCAATACACAGGTCAACTAGACAAAGAATAAAGAGTAAATAGAGAGGCATCTGGATTAAATGAAACCACACATCAAATGAACAGACATCTACAGAATATTCCACCCAAGCACTAAAGAATACTTTTTCTACTCAGCAGCCCATGCAAGTTTCTCTAAAACTGACCACATACTATCACAAAACAAGTCTCAACAAATATGAAAAAAATTGAAATACTTCCTTGCATTCTATCAAAACACAATGCAATAAAGCATATAATCAACAGCAAAAGAAATCCTAGTAACTGCACGAATTCATGGAGATTAAATAACACACTCCTGAATGATGAATGTGTCAAAGAAGAAATTAAGAAAGAAAGAAAATTATTCCTGGGGCTAAATGAAAATGTTAATGCCACACAACAAAATCTCTGGGACATTTTAAAAGTAGCCCTAAGCAAGAAGTTTATAGCTCTAAGTATCTACATTAAAAAATCAGAAAACCACATACAAATAACTTAACAGTAAAACTTAAGGCTCTTGAAAAATAAGCACAAACTAAATGCAAACCTAGTAGACAAGAAGTAACAAAAACCAGAGCAGATATTAATGAAATAGGAACAAAGAAAACAATACCAAGCATCAATGAATCTAAGAGATGGTTCTTTGAAAAATTAAACAAGATAGATGTCTTTTAGCCCAGCTAATTAAAATAAAGAATAAATCCAAATTAACAAAATCAGAGATGAAAAGAGAACTATCACAACAGAAACCCAAAAAATCCAGAACATTGTAAGGGAATACTTTAAAAACCTATACTCTATTAAATTTGAAAATCTAAAAGAAATGGATGAAGTTCCAACTTCATTGAAATCACCAAAGCTAAACCAAGAAGAGTTCAACAGCTTAAACAAACCATTAACAAATAAGGAAATTGAAACAACAATACAAAACTTCCCAACTAAAATATCTCAAGCTCAGATGGATTCACAACAGAATTCTACCAGACATTCAAAGAAGATCCACAACCAACACTTCTTAAATTATTCAAAAAGATAGAAACAGAGAGAGAACTCCCAAACTCCTTCTATGAAACCAGTATCACGCTAATACCAAAACCAGGTAAAGACACAACCAAAAAGAAGAACTAATGACCCATATCCTTAATGACCATAGATGCAAAGATTCTCAAGAAAATAGAAAACACAAACAGACATGCATGAAAAAGATCATCCCATCATGATCAAGTCAGCTTTAATCAAGAGATGTAGGGATGGTTCAATGCATGTTAAGTCCATAAATGCAATAAATCATATAAATGGGCTTAAAGACAAAAATGGTATGATTATCTCAATAGATGCAGAAAACACCTTTGACAAAATCCAATATACATTCATGTTAAAAGTACTAGAGTGAATTGGACTGGTGGGAACATACCTCAACAGAATTAAAGTTATATACCCATAGCCAACATCATTCTAAATGGAGAAAAACTGGAGCAAAAGAATGCAGACCCTCCCTCCCTCCCCTTTTCTATTTTTTTGGGGGGGGTAAATTTTTATTAGAATTGTGGGTGTTTCATACAGAGCATCTTAATCACAGTAATCTTAATTACTTAATTAACCCACTTCCCCACTGACACCCTTCTTTAGCCCCCTCCCCCACTGGAATTCATGCATTCTGTCATTTAAGTTAAGGCCTCTCATGTCAAGTTAGTGTCCTCAAATGTTTCTCAGTTTAAGTGTAAGTTTACCCACTGGGGTCTAGTCAACTTATCTAGAATCCCTCCCTTTAAAAACATCAGATCTTCCTCACCCACTAATTGGCTACCAATAATTCTTTGACTAAGATGGGGACCTGCTACCATTCTGTACTGGGTTTTTGTCTGCTTGAGTTTGCATAGGTCTTGAGCATGCTGATACCAGTACTAGAAGTACATATGAGCAGGATCCCAGGAGCCTATAGGACTTTATTTCCACTTTGTCAAGCACCTCCTCTGCATCTTTCCACCTGCTCCTCTTCAATAGTCCCTGAGTCCTGGGTGGGTGGTTTAATACAGAAGTCCTGTCCAAGGACTCTACAGACTCTTACTCTACACTTTGATGATTTGTTACCCTTTGTTTTCCTGGCCCTCTGTTGCATGAGGGAGCTTCATTGATGAGAGCTGAGAGACACATTAGTGTTCTCTTTACTCCTTGTCCTCTGTTCTGTGAACCTTAGGTATAGAGGTTGCATTGTAGATGTGCCACCTAGGCTTGGGAAATTCACAGACAATGTCTGTGTGTGAATAGCTGTGGTACTCTGTAGTAGTCTCTGTCTGGTACAAAAGAAGCTTCCTTGATGAGTGGTGACTAGGATACTTGACTGTAAATATAAGGACACATATTTTGCATTTAATAAGAAGTTGTGTTAGCCTTGGGATGTGACAGCTTTGAGGATTACTCTAAGAGCTATGATCTCTTCAGCCATGTGTATTTGGCTATGATTACAGTACCACACATGAGTTTCCATTGAGTGGGCTGTAAGACTGATAAGGTTGATTGGCCCCAAGATAAAAGTGCTACTACTTCACCAGTGTCGAATACTATGCCAGTCATTGATGTGATTATTAGGCCTAGAAGTTGGGTTTGATCATCAATTGATTTTTTCCCCTTAGCAGCTGTGTAGTGCTCTCCAAAGCTATGAGAGCTAGCCCTCAGGAGAACTGGTTTCCAGGTCAGTTCCAGCTCCATTGCTCCAAATCCGGTTCCAAAGCATGTCCTGTTTTCATCTGTAAGGTCTTACCTTCAAGTTCTGGGAGGCAATCAAGGTTGTAGCAATAGCCTGTGAAATTTTAGGAGTATCTTGAAATACCTTGGCCAACAACTCAAAGGAAGGTTTCTCCTGTCTGGCACTGTTTCTTGTTATGTAACCTTCAGCTATACACATGAATTTATGTAGAGAGATATTGTATGTGTAATTTGTCAGTAGGTTTTTGGACTAATATGATTCCCTGTGGATTTTTACACTACCTAGGCATTATTTATCACTCTTACCTCCCTGTCTATTAAATTTCACCTATGGCTCAGGGGCCATTGCATAAGAGAAGGGTGGAAATGTGAGAACCAGGGTCAGTGCATGAATATAAGAAAACAGAGGCTTTCGGGCCTCTGGGAACTTACTCATATGAACTTGCAACAATGGCATAAGACCCTACTGATTCAATCAGCCAAAAACCCAGCATAGAATGAGGGACATGTGCAGCAGGTCCCAACCACAGCTGAAAAACTATTGGCAACTGGGTGAGGAACAGTGGATCTTCTTTAAGGGAATCACTCTAGACAGACTGACTAGACTCCAGTGGATGAACTTGCACCAAAGGACATCTGGGTACAAATGCTTGTCCGGATAGGGCTTAACATATATGATAGAATGTATGAAATCTGGTGGAGGTGCAGGGTGGAGTCACGGACAGGAGAGAGGGGTCTGTGTTTATCGTCGTGTCTCACCACTTGGGGCCAGCCCGAGTGAACTTTGGGGGGCCAGCCTGAGGGGTTGGAGGCAAGTAGACACAGAGTCAAGATGCAGACTCCAGGAGATGGATGGGAAGCAGGCCAAGCGTGGCCCTGCCAACTCGTTTATTGGATAGGTGCACAAGCTCTTATAGGTCTGGATAGCCAATGACCTTATGGGGTGGGGTCCCAAATACAGCCAATAGTAAGTTTGTCCCCAGGTAGGCAGGTTCTTTCCAGATGCTGGTCTCACAATTAGCCAGAGCAGAATGCCAAGCCCACAGGAGCCATTCCTCTATTCCTCCTAGCAGGTGGCCTGGCTAGGCCCACCTTGCATTATGCCCAACATATATTTGATTAAGATCTATTATATGAAGTGTGTAAAACTTAATAAAATATTTTTAATATTTAATGAATTAATAAATAACAAATTACTTACATTTTCAAAAAGAACTATTTAAATATCAATTAACAAAGAAGAAATTTAGATTATTTACAATGAACCAGAAATTCTTGCTTTCTATTTTACTTTATATAACATAAAAAAAATCTGCACATGTTTATCAGCAAATTTAAGAAGGTTTTTAATGGCTGCCTTCACTTTTTCAAATATTTTGTAGTCTCTCATTTCCTGGGAAAAAAAGAAAATTAATTTAATTATGCTACTTTCTAACATTTGACAGCTCTGGGACTTTGTGTTTGAGAAATCAAAGTAATCAGTGATTGCATTAATTCAGTGGTGGAAAACGTGTCAAAAATATCACCTGTCTTTGTATACACTAGTGAATTAACTACTTTTCTCCTGTTTTAATTTGTTTTGGGTCCTCTAAATGGCATATTAAACACAACTAATTTATACTGTGTCCTAATCATCTATGAATGCTTTAAATTCTGTTTTAATTTCAAAAAACTATAGTACTTTTTTAAAAACCTTATTAATGTAAAATTTTCAAAGTTATTATATTAGTTGCTTTTCTGTTGCTATGACAGAAACACTGACCAAGGAAACTTATAAAAGGAAGAGTTGATTTTAGCTTATGGTTCCCAGGGGGCAAAAGTCCCCGTGGCGAGGAGCCATGGTGGCAGAGGTGGCTGGAGTATCACAGAAGCTAAGTGCTCACATCTTCAAGCAGGCACAAGAAGTAGAGAGCCACTGGGCGTGGGTTTAGAGAGTTCTTAAACCTTGTCAGATCTCCAGTGGCCCTCTGCTTCCTACGCCTACTTCTAAGACCTCCCAAAATGGCACCACCAAACTGGGGACAAAATGACCAAAGGCTTCGCCTATGGGGGATATTCTCATTCAAGCCGCCAGTTAGGAATGGAAAACAATACTTCTTTAAAATGTCAGAGATTGAAAACTAAGCTTGCCATCCTATTTTAGCAGAAAGGTATTTCGAGCATCTTACGTGAGTGGAATGGAACTCTTCAAGGCATTGTCCTGGGCATGAAAGTACATTCCTCACCTAGAACAAGGTGAAGAATAAGTCCAGTCATGTGTAAGGTCAGTATTGCCCCATACTTTTAACCTGCCTTAAGACAGTTCATTAACATTATATTGTGAAGGTCTTTGAATATAGAAATTAAGGCTGAAGTAGTTTTAATCTGTCTACCACAGCGTTCAGGTATTAGAGACAACTCATGGAGAAAATCACAGTGTGGAGGTCTTCATGGATATTTTATGATTTGTGCATCCTGTGGGTGAGAATCCTGTCACAATTTTATAATGGAGACACTACCAGCCTGAACTCTAATCCCGTCTCGTTCTACACCTTCTAACACATTCTGCATCTATCTGTCTAAAAATTCAGGGTATCTGGAGCTCAGTTGTAAGAGAGTATATTGCTCTTCCAGAAGACTCTAGTTCAGTTCCCATCAGCCACATCAGGGGGTCTCCCAACCACCTATAACTCCAGTTCCAGGGGGATCTGATGCCCTCTTCTGGACTCCATGGGCAACCTCACTCACTTGTAATATAATCCACACACAGAAATACTCATGCATATAATTTCAAAAATAAAATCTTTTAAAATCAGGGCTTCAATTTCTTCTATTTTATAAGAAGTTTGTGAAATATGATCTTTTAAAATACATGATATTTTAAAAGAACCTATTTTTAATTGATAAATCTGTGAAGGATTTAATGATTAATATCATTTCATCAATACTATTCTCCCTAGTATTAGAATGTCCCCAATTTCTCCTTAGTTATAAAAGTGTTTTCTGCCCCCCAAACACGTAGTAACAATATAACAGAATCCTGGGTGTGGTGTGCCACAGCCTTCTGCTACATAAACTTCATTAAGTCCAGTCCATCACCTGCCCTTTTAATTCTCTATTATTAAGTATGAAAGAAGTTACTGTGGGCAAGATGTCATCCTCAGGGTGTCGGGAGCCATTTGCCTGCCTTGAACTATGCCCTAGTTTTGGGTTAGGCAGAAGTCAATCTCATTCCCAGAAGTGCTTTTGGAAGCAGGAGTTTCCATTATGCAAATGATTTACACCTAAGGAGAAGTTTATTTTACACCCAAGACTGAGCTCACCTGAAGATCTTTGAAGGAAGCCAATCACATCTTAAGTTATTTTGCCTGTGTTAGTATTGTTTTTGTGTTGAACTTTTCACCCATTGTTTTGCTCATTTCATAGTATAAATAGGGGGGACTTAATAAAGGCAAGCTGCTTCAGTATGACTGACAGCCCTCCTGAGTAGTCTGTCCCTTTGTTCTCTCTCTCTCTCTCTCTACATTTTCTCATCCTCACTCCCCGCCTCGGGTGCAGTTCGATTTCTGCCGGCGGGCTCCGGCATCAGGGTGACCCAGGCTGGGTCAGGCATGGATGTAAAGGCTGAATATGCCTTTATCCCAGCACTCAGGAGGAAGAGACAGGAGAACCTATGTGAGATCAAGGCCAGCCTGGTCTACATATCAAGTTCAAGACCAGCTGGAGCTACAGGGAGACCCTGTCTCAAAGAACAAAACGGAATTTCTGTAAGTTCTTTTCATTTGCTGAAGTTCATTAAGACCAATACCTAGAGTTTGACTTCTCTCAAGACAATGATGCCCATTGATTGGCAGTCTGGACAGGATTGTATAACTTGTTGGGTTTGTACCTGTGATAACTGGATAGACAATTAGACAGTTAGTATGATGATTTCCTTCTGTAGAGGCCAGGTAATTCTGTATGGGATAAAATGCTTTGAAATACAAACAAAGTGAGTTTGTCATTGAAGGAAGTTTTAAATGCAGACAAATGTTGATAGTCATATGGTGCAAGTAGGTTAGCAAACTGAAAAGTTAATTAAGGAATTGTTTGAAAACAGAAATGGCAGTTAGAAGTTTTGTCTGATGGGTGGTGTTTGCTCCACGGGTTATAAAGAATGCCATATTCCAGCATTAGTTAATGATTCCTTGACCTGAGTTACAGTAGAAATAAGATATGTATTTATAGACAAGAATATTTGTATGGAAGGAAGTCATGAAATTCCACATTGAAGTGAAAGGAAGCTTGTCCTCAAAACATAACAAATTATGACTTTTCTATAAGAGAAAGTTGAAATTATTTGAAGATATCAAGAAAAAATAATACTAAAATCTTGTCCTATAAACTAGATGGATTTGGATCAGTCCTGTTGAATAAGAGTAATTGATTCATTGTTGATTTGGGGTGAAAAAATATTTTTCTTTTGAGTATAAATAACCTTTCAAAAATTCTCAAAGTAGGAGTTAATTTTGTAGTCATTGCTGCAAGGGGTAAAGGAGTTTTACAAACATGCAGGTAAATGTAAGCCTATATGGGAAAGTTGTCTTTGTATCAAACTCAGCTTCCAGCTGTAACTGTTGTAATACAACAGTTAAGGAGTTAGAAAGGAGCCATAATTCGACAGCGTGAACTTAAATCTGCATCTCCTTTAAGAGGAGCAAAAATGGAAGAAAGAGCCAGATTGCGATTCTGAGGGAAGACTGAGGTCAATTGGAATCCTAAAAGCTGCTGAGAAAAATGTAATGTTATCTTTTGGGGAATAGACAATTGTAATTTATGATGCTTAATAAAAGATTAATAACAATATATCCAAAATAATTAAATAAACATTAAGCCAAGTTTTGTCTGGTGCTAAGTGTAAATGAAATTTTTGATCATGCTTGTAAATCAAATAATATAATGAACTAGATAAGTGTTAGGAATTTTCTTTAATAATGTATAGCATTATATACCCAATATTGTCAGAAGGTGTGGCTACTGATCATGCCTTGAGTGAAATTTTTCTAACTAAAAACTAGACATAAATGTTTAGTTATTCAAAGCAGATGCAGAAATGGCACATCTTCCAAAAATCTGGGGAGTTAACTCCAAGTATGGTCATTAAGCATTTTACAAAGTCAGTTATAGTTATCTAGCACTTTTTAAAATTTCTGCAATATTTAGCCAAAATTTAATGCTCTTAAGTAAACTTTGATCAGATATATTTTTTATTTTTGAAATCAATACTTGTAATAGTTGACAAGATTAGATCAATAATTATCTTGGTTTAAATAGTTGTTTTTTGAACTTTGACTTTAGAAATTTTAAGATTATATATCATCTTTAAGTCTCATCATTTACGTATCTAAAGTACCTTACTCAATGCTGTCATAACATACAAAAAAAAAAACCTTTCTTACTTCTCCATTGCATTCTGGAATCATCCAGACATCTCAGTTTTCATACCTAAATCCTTCTTTATAAAAACATTTTCATTCTCACATCCTTCTGACATTCTCTTTTACTTACTAATTATCTTAATACCATGACACATAAATAGCACTAATAAATAAATTAACCAGTTATTATAAGTCACTTTCACCATGCCTATCCAAATTAATATTTTGACTTCACAAAAATGAGCAATAAACCAATTGCAAAAAAATAAGTTAAAGCTAGAATTTTTTGGAGAAGCTAAAAATAAATCATAGTGAGAATTTGACCATTATAATCTGAATCAATAATATTTGGGCAAACATGACTTTTTATAGTCCAATTTGAATTACCTGGGATTAAACCAATATAGTACAAAATGACTTCCCAAGCTTTAACTTAGTACATTTAAAGTGATAAGCAAATTCTCTGCTGTCTTTGGACTAGGCAGGGAGCTGGCTTGTCACTTACCATTTTAAGGTGTGGAGATGTGGCAAGTTTAAGGGTGGCTCCCATAACTTTGTGGGAACTTTTAAATTTAATACTTCTAAAGCAGTAGTAAAGTCTCTGTTACCTTGGGCTAAGCAGGGAGTTGACTTGCCTATTGTTTTGATAGAGTAGCAAGCTTAAATATGTATCCCCTAAATTTCTGAGAATTTTTTAATTTTTACTTCAACTAAAGTGATCAAGAAATTCTCCGTTGTCTCTGGGCTAAGGAAGGAGTTGGCCTCTTGTCATTTATAGGGAACGGCAAGCTTAAGGGTGTTTTCCCTTTTCCTGTAGCCTAAGGGGTAGACACTGTTAGACTAATAACCTCTGTTGCTAATACTATATTCCTTTACTGTTCTCAAGAGCATAATTTATTGAGTTTTGTGTTAGGACTTCTATACTAAACCTCACCCATATTGCAGAAGTCAACCAACTTTTAATGAGTGTAAGTTAAAGACAGTCTTGACTTCCACGTGAGCTAAATTATTAAAAGCCCCTTGAAAGTTTGCTTTGACCCTTTTTTTCAACTGACAACATTTTTATTGAGTTTTCACACATTTCATATAGCACATCTTAATCAAATTTAGACTGCCTCCTGCCTCCCTGCCCTCCACAGCCCCACCACCACCAAGTTTAAGGTATTCTGTCATATACGTTGTCCTATCCAGCCAAGCATTTGTATCCAGATGTTTCTTGGTGCAAATTCATCCACTGGAATCTAGTCAGCCTATCTAGAGTCACTCCCTTAAAGAATACCTATTCCCCCTCATCCATCAGTGATCAGTTTCCAATGGTTCCTTGGTTTGGGCTGGGGCCTGCTGCCCATTTCCCCTGCTCTATGCTGGCTTTTCATCTTATTGAGTCGGCACAGGTCTTGTGCACGCTGTCGCCATTGTTGCAAGTTCCCAGAGGCCTTTAAAGTCTCTGTTTCCTTATGTTCATGCACCAACCCTGGAAATTAAAATCTTCCCGCCCCTTCTTTCTCAATGGTCCCTGAGCCATGGGTGAGGCTTAGTGCAGGAGTCCTCTCCAGCGACAGGAACTCTACAGTCTCTTATTCTCTAAAAGCTAGCTGGTTGTGGCCTTTTATGTACATCACACTCTGTTGTATGAGGAAGCTTCACTGGTGAGGGTTGAGGGATGTATTAGTATTCTCTGTGCCCCCCGTTCCACTATGCTCCATGAGCCACTGGTGTAGAGATTCCACTGTAGATGTATCACTTAGGGCTGGGCATCTCTCAGACATATAATCTCTGAGTGTGACTAGTTATGGAACTCTGCAGTAGCCTGTGTCTGTTGCAAAAAGAAACTTCTTTGATGAGTAGAGTACAGTATACTTGTCTGTAAACATAAGGATCCATATTTAGCATAAAGTAAAAAATATCATTTGTCTAGAGATATGGCAGAGATAAGGTTTTCTCTAGGATCTACAACCTCTCCAGCCATGTGTATTTGGCTATAGTTACAGTGACACCCATGAATTCCTTCTCATTGAGAGGGCTTTAAGTCTAATTAGATAGCTGTTGATTGCCCCCTAGATAAAAGTGCCACTACTGCAACAATAGAGATAGTTTTCTGTGCCTGTCATTGTGGTTATTAGTCTTCATAGCTGGGCTAAGCCATTGATTGATATTTCTCCCTTAGCAGCTTGCATAGTATGTCACTAGTCTTCAGGGAGAAGGCTTCCAGGCCAGTTCCGCTCCAGTTATAGTTCCATTGCTCCAAGTCCTGTGTCCAAAGTATGACCTGTGCTTTGACCTTTTAAAAAATAATAATAATAACTTGTAGGGAAGCATGACAGAGTACAGGATGAACCGTAGAGGCAGTTATGAGACAAACAATAGAGGGAGTTTTGAATTTCAAAGACAGAGATACTTGGAAATGCAGGGCAGAAATGCTCGGCATTTTCAGCCTAGCAAACACACCAAACCAGGTGCAACACTTCCAGTTAGTTTCTTCCATCACCTTCTGCCTCTGGGAACCAGCTCCTTGAAGGCAGGAGAACCAGGTAGATGAGGTCTATGAGGTTCTAGAAGGCATAATTCTTTTGAAAGTACAACTTTTTTCTCTAGATAAGTCTGCTCATCTACTTTAATTTAGTTCCAAAGAATCAAATGTTTCAACTAAACTTTTCCTACACAGTAGCTTCATTGGGCATCAGTTTTTTTTCCCACTACTCCGAATTAAGTATCCGTGACTGGGATACCAGGGAAAATATTTCTGAATGGCATTTCAGGGTTCAAAAATTTGCATGGATGATGCTTTCCTTCCAATTCTTTTACGTAAATTTGTTAATTGCCATGCATGCCTACAAGATTCAGGAGATAAAGAGATCACATAGTCAAAGCAGAAAGAGGAAAAACAAAGTGAAAGTTTGAACCCAGCTCCTTGTGCAGTGCCAGCCTGGTGAAGGAAGGAAACGCAGAAAGTAAATAAAGAAATGTTAATGTGAGCCAGCGTGAACCCTCGAGAAGGCTTTGAGCTTCTCATCTCACTGACCCTGTGGCATGACTGAGAAATTCCAGAAGTCCCTTTTTCCTCAGGACATTCCCAGACGCCTGTGCATGAATGCTCCAGCACCAGCTATCAAGGAAAACCTTCCTGTTACTGTCACCCAGTCACATGTGTCACAGCATGTTCTGTATTTCCCTTTAACCTCAGGACTTTCCAAGCCACCGATAGTAAGTTTTGAGAGTCTCTTCCTCACATGCAGCACCACAATGAGGCATTACTACACCAACATTGTAATTACCTGAACAAATAGCCTAACTCTTAAATTTACTTTTTCCAAACGAAGAGACACTCATTCCCTAGATGTCTCTTAGAACCATCTGTCTCCTGGAACTCTTGTCTGAACTCTGTTTCTAAAACTGTGCCCTCAAGCCTGGCCCTTATTCAAAATGGTTTCTCCCACTTCAGCTGGGGAAGTATAATCCTGCTTCTCCACCTTAATCTTAAAAGACCATTGGACCTAGTTTTAGAATATCTCATTCATCCAAGGTCTCTAATACTTCCCAGTCTTCACAGCGTGCCATGGATATGGGCGTGCCACATTTTAGTGCTTTGATATGTTAATTCTCAAGCACACCCACGTTCATTAATTCATGCATTATCTTTTTGGATGGAGTAACAAACTGATGTTATCAAGGAAATGAGGTCAGGGCACCAGGTCACGAGACACAGAGCATGTGGTTTTGCTCGGGTAATTAAAACTCATCCTTCCAGATTATGTCCATTTATAAAAGTCATTCCCACAATGTTTCAGGTGATTGGAAACTTCAGGGGACTGTGAAACTACAAGGCCTGCACATACCTGGAGAATGACCATAGCAGTGGAGTAATTGTAAGAACATATCTAAGGCCCAAGGGGGAGACCCCTTAGATACTAAGACATTTAAAGTAGCTGTGTTTGAAGGGGAAGTTTTTTTTTTAATCAGACATATATGCCCAGGTAGAATACATGTCTGGAAAAGACTTGAGAAGACTTTCAGTGTTATCCCTGGCTGACCCAAAACTCAGAGCACTCCATCCTATTAATGAAAAATCTTTCTTACCAATCTACAAAACCTAAACAGAAGTTGCTTCTTTTAATGTTCAACTTTCAAAAATGAGTACAAGGCAAAGACACCGAAACACTGGCCCGTTCAAAAGAGCAAAATAAATCTCCAGAAACCACGCCTGAAAGAACATGAGCACTTGTCTTACCAGAAGAAAGCTTTAAAAACAACTGTCTTAAATATCCTTAAACAGCTAGAGAAAAACATGGACAAAAAACTAAAGGAAATAAGGAAAACAATTTATTAATATGAAGAAGATGAGATTACCAACAGAAATATCAATTGTAAAATAAAAAAAAATGGAACTGAAAAATATAATAACTAATTTAAAGATTTTACTAGAGAAGTTCCAAAGCAGACTGAAACAGACAAGAGAAAGAAACAGCAATCTTGAAGACAAGTCATTCAAAAGAATTAAATTTGGGGAGCAGAAAGAAAAAAATGAAGAAAATTGAACAGAGCCAAAAGGACTTTCGGAACAGCAGAAAGAAAATAAATAGGGAAATATAAAAAGAAAGAGAGAGCTGAGAAGGGGAGGGAGGAAGGGAGGAAGGGAGGAAAATTTAAGGAAAGACATAGATCTATACATCTAAAAAACTCAACAAACTCCAAGTAGGACAAACTCAAGAGAGACTCAGAGCAACACGCATGATAATTAAACAGCAGATACTCTGAAAATGAGAGCAGCAGAAGGAAACTGACTCATTGTGTCTAAGAGACCAACAAAATTCCCATCAGATATTCTGATAAAAACCTTGCAAGCTAGGTATGATGCAGGTGGTATGGTGTAATCTGGTACAGCAAGGGGAAGCTATCAACCAAAGAACTAATGAAAAGCCTTCTCAACACTTCCCAGAAAATTAAATTGAAAGGAAAACTCCCGAACTCACTCTATGAGGCTACCATACATTGATCCCAATGCTAAAGATCTTACAAGAAAAATTTAAAAACCAGGCATGGTGGTGCATTTCTGTAATCCCAGGACTGGCAAGACAGAGGCAGGAGAGTTTGAGACTAGCCTAGGCTACATAGTGAATTTCAGGCTAGCCAGGGCTGCAATATGAGAACCCCTGTCTCAAAACAAACAAAAAATACAGGCCATTATTCCTAATGAATATTGATTATAAAATCTTCCACAAAATCCTAGTAAACAGAATTCAAGAACACACTGAAGAGATTATACAGTAGCATCATCAAGTAGCATTTATTCCTGTCCTGCAAGTAGAGTTCAGCGCTCAGAACTCTATAGAAATGACAAAGGAAAAACAGTCAGCAAAAATCAACATCCTCTGAAGATAAGAACCTTCAACATTGAGGGACAGAGGGAAATTAGCTCAGGTTAACAGAGGCTGTCCATGAAAGTCCACATCGCACTCTGGTGAAGACTGGAACTTTTTCTCAAGGTCAAGATTAACACAAGAAGCTGACTTTTACCATTTCTAGTCCACATAGTCCTAGAAATTACAGCCAGAGAAACTAGACAGAAGGAATCAAGGGAAGGAGGGACAGAGGGACAGAGAAATGGAGGGAAGGAGGGTGATCTATAAAGGAAAGAAAGAAATAACATAGCCTGTTTACAGATTTCATGATTTTACATGTAGAAGAGTCTAAAGACTACACACATACAACACACACACACATACACACACACACACACACACACAAACCTGTTAGAACCAATAAGTGGATTCAAAAAAGTTGCAAGATAGGAAATCAATAATAAAAATTGGTTCAATTTCTCTCATTCCCCTTAGCACCAAGATAATAAAATAACGGGAATAAACTTAACCAAGGAGGCTGAGAAAGGTTCAATGCCTGACAAAATATTTTTTTAATTTATGTATTATTTTGTGTATGAGTGTTTTACCTGCATGTATGTAAGTGAACCCATGTCATGCAATGCCCACAGAGGCCAGAAGAAGATAGCAGAATCCCTAGAACTGAAGTTATAGATAACTGCTAACCTCCATGTGGAGGCCGATAATTGAACCCAGGTCCTCTGTAAGAGCAGCCAGTGCTCCTAACTGCTGAGCCATCTCTCCTCTGCCTGACAAAATATTAGTCAAATTCCCCAGACTATTCCTAGGCCCATGCCTGTATTTCCTTGTAAGATGAAGTTTTAAGAACTCTACCAAGGTTAAGAGCACTGAATGCTCTTGCAGAGGACCCGGGTTTGGTTCCTAGCACCCATATAGTAGCTAACAACTGTCGGTAACTCCAGTTCTAAGGGATCCGATTCCTTCTTCTTACCTCCTCAGGCACTGTATGACATGGGTGCACCCACTTACATGCAGGCAATACACTCGTACACATAAAATAAAACTAACAAGTAAAATACTTTTTTTAAAAAGACCTGTGCCAAGTCAGTTTGACAAGAACTCTACCCCTGACCTTCAATATATGATTGCAGACATTAATATGTGGAACATGCATGTAAAACCATATAATTCAGGGAGAATATAAATGTAAAAGAATATGATTCAAGGATAGTAAAGGAAAGAAATCCTGTCACATGCTAACATATGAATGAGGACATTATGAAAATAAAATTCACCTGTCACAAAAAGACAGATACTCTATGGCTGAAGACTAGTACTACAGATACTAGTTGTCTGAGTACAGTCAAAGAGTGGCGGCCAGAGTTTTGGGAGAGAACAAAATAGGGAGTTCATATTTAAGGGGTGCAGAGTTTCAGTTCAGGAAAATGAAAACTTCTGGAGATGGATGATGGTGACAGTTGGACAACAATGAGGAAGTTCTTCCTGTCACAGAACTGCACGCTTGAAAAAAGCTAAGATGAAAAGCTACTGAAGAAAAATCAGAATTAAAATATCTAACCCTTTTCAAATTATGAATGACATTCATTCTAGACACTTCCACTGAAGAAACGCTGTACAAACATGGAGCTCTCCTTAACAGATGAATACATCATGCTTAGACACATTGCTCTTGGATGACTGTAACTTAATAACTATTTCTGTTCAAACAATGATCTTATTTCCATACTTTCCTCCTTTTTTCAAATACTATCGATTAATCAATTGAGCTGTAACAGAGACTCTGAAAATTGAGAGCAAATGAATTTTGCTTTGAATTAAAAATCAGAGTGGGATTTTCAGCATATTTATTATATAGAATAATACCTTAAGTCACAAGAAGATCTCAGTATTACCAAGTCATGCTATGAAGAAAAGATAACATCAGATTTTTCTGAATGTGACCATAAGAGTAGCAAGTGGGAGTTTGGAGGGGTTAGGAAATTAGTTTCCCTAAGACTGTAGGAACAGGTACATGAATCTGTACATATGTTAAAATTCGTAGACCTACACACCAAGTAAGAGTTCATAAAAAGGGCCAGTAAGATGACTCGGGAGGTAAAGATACTTGCCACCAAGCCTTGTGATCTGGGTTTGATCCCCAGAATCTGCATGGTAGGAGAGAACCAACTCCTGCAACTTGTCCTCTGTCCTCCACGCATGCACAGTGGCACACATGTCCACACACATATGCATGCTCTTCATGTTTTATTTATTATTTCCATTTTGACGCATTTCCAAATGTAGAATCTACATCCTATAAAGTCCCCTCTGGTCAGCTGCTAGAGTGATATTTGTCTGTTCTGAGCATGCGAGAGAGCAGCTCAGTAATCTTCACGAGTCAAACACTCCATAATATCTTTAAGCATCTGAAAGTTAATCTGCATTAAATGTGTGATGTGCTGCTCCAATCTTGATCTCCCTGACTTCCACTATCGATCTCTCCCTGGCTTTAAAAGTGTGCACCCAATAAATATTACCAGCAGACAGATGCCAGGAGCTCCCTGCTGCAGAATATGCCTCTTGTCAGCTCTCCCTAGGAAATAATCAGACCTACATTTAATATACTTGTAACAATAGCAAAGCGCCTCCAGGATGCAGCGTAAGAGGAAGAAGTCAGAAATCATTTTTGCTTTATTTATTATGCTGTCATTTACTGTCATGTGGTAAAGGCCAGAGAATCTAATCCCCTTCTCTACTGGGATTATCATCGCTTGTCCTGTTTTGAAAATGCAGATTTAGGTTTGAACAGAGTGTAACTGGGCTCTGATAGTTGGTCGGGTTTTTTGATCATCCTGAGATCTTACCTGGAGAGAAATGAATTTGATTGAAGTTATCTTGCCATACAGTATCTTCAGGGTATCACTCTGAGCTAATCTGAAATACGTCATACATCAAAGCTTGGAAGATAGCTCAGTTGGCAAAGTATTTGCCATGCAGGCTTGAGGACCTAAATTTAATCCCCAGAACCCACAGGAAAAACGAGACAAGATAGTATGCACTTGTAATTCCGCAGTAGGGAGAGGCAAAAACAGATGACTCCCCAGGGCTCACTCCCTAGGGCTAGGCCAGCCAGCCTAGCCAAACCAGAGAGATTCAGGCCTTGTCTCAACAAACGGGGTGACATATCGTAAGGAACAACACCTGAATTTGACCTCTGGCCTCCATATGTACATGTACACACTGCACCAGAACACACAAGAACATGCGCGCATATACACAAAAGTGTTTTAGAAAAAAGAAAGAACTATAGCATAAGTCTTTTATGAATACATTTAAATCTATGTCCTCACTACATAAACATTTAGACTTGCTTGTGTAGTTGGGATATGGATGGAGTTAAGTAAGACCACAGTGGAGAGGAAGGGAAACAGATACTGATCCTATTCAAAAGGATCCAAGGCTGAGTGTGGTACTGCTTGCCTGTAATCCCAGCTTTTGGGAGCTGAAGCAGGAGGATCATCCATCCCAAGCAAAAGAGCAAGAGTCCATTTCAAAAAAGAAAAGCTCAATGCTAGAGGGATGGCTAGGCAGTGGAGAGTGATTACTGCTCTTGCAGAGGACCCAAGTTCAGGTCCCAGCACTCACTTTAGGTGGCTCACAACCCACCTGTAACTCCAGCTGCAGTGGAATCCAACACCTCTGGCCTCTGTAAGCACTGTACTTCTGTACACAGCCATGTACACTTACACATAATTTAAAACAATAAAAAATCCAAAAAATTATTTTAAAAAAGAAAAGCTCCTGTCTTCTACATCATTGACTCTTGCATGTTTTCAAATGACATTTATCACGTCCATTACTGCTTCTCAGCAGCCACTTTAACTGTGCCTCACTCATCTCACTCTAATTCCAGGTGACAGTACAAAATTAAAGTGGAAAAGTGTCATCTTCTTCAGAAAAATAGCAACATCTTGAGAAATATGACAACTAATTCAGCCACTTCCAGTTGTGCTTGCCCAGCAATATTAGGTTCTCAGGACTGCCATAGCAGAATTCCATAAACTGGGTGGCTTAACACAATACAAACTGAGGCTGGAGAGAGGGTTCAGCAGTAAAGAGCACTGGCTGCTCTTGCAGAGGACCCAGGTTCAGTTCCCAGCACCCACCCGGAAACAACCACCCATAATTCCAGTTCCAAGGTATTCAGTGCCCTCTTCTGGCCTCCACAGACAATGCACCATGTGAGTGTGATTATATACATGCAGCAGCAGCCGACTTTCATCACATAAAATAAAATAAATAAATAATAATAAATTTATGAAACTGGGTGTGATGGTGCGTTTCTTTAATCCCAGCACTTGGAGGCAGAGGCGGGCAGATCTCTGGGAGACAGAGGCCAGCCTGGTCTACGTAGTGAGTTTCAGGCCAGCTAGGGCTACAGAGAGACCCTGTCTCAATGACAATAATAATAATAGTAATAATTAATAATAGTAATTACTTTTCAAATAAAAACAATAGAAAATACCCATAGTTCTGGAAGAGTCTACTTCATGATGTCTTTGGGGTTCCAAGGTCTTCCAAAGCTTTAGAGAGAATTCTTCCTTGTTCCCTTTCACCTTTGTGGTACCAGTGACTCTTTGGACCTTTCTGGCCTGCAGCTGTACCTCCCTGTTGTCACCTGGCCTTCTCCCTTTGGATCTCACACCACTGTATGAAGGCACCAGACATAAGGCCTGAAGAGCCACACGGTCCTTCCGGCTGACCCATACACTCCCTTTGTGTTCCTTGCTGTTATTTCGATCCCCTTCTTTTTCTCTGCCCCAACTGGCTGCCCGTTACTGGCCTCATTCACCATGTGCTAATACACACAACTACTAATCTCTTATCTTTTCTCAGGTTCATTTTATTTGAAACCAGCCCCCGCTCCAACTATCCCAGATTATTGAAGAACTTGTGGCTGGCCTAAACAGTTCATCAATCCCTTTGGCCAACTCCATCCTATTCTATTCCAATTGACCCAATATTCTTGCTCAGTGCACCTGCTAAAGCTTTGTAGAAGCCTGGTTTAGATATGACTAGAATGTATCCCCCTGGGTCCATGTGTTACAAGCTTTGTACTTGGTGTGAGGATGCAAAGAAAAGATGGAGCCTTTATGAGATGGAGCTTAATACAAAGTGAGGATGGTATTGTGGGTATTGCCATGTAAGGAATTGATGATTGGCTTGGAGTTAGCTACTCCTACCAGAGTAAGTTGTTATAAAAGTGATCTCTGGGGCTAGAGAGACTGCTCAGCAGTTAAGAATGTTTGGGACTCTTCAGCTCCCAGCACCCACATCAGGCAACTCACAACTGCTTATATATAACTCCAACTCAAGAAGATCTGATGACATCCTCTGACTTCCTTGGGCATCTACACACACATGGCATACATTCACACAGACACCCATACATACAAATAAAAATAAAACTTTTAAAAGTATATGCGGTCTAAAAACATAAAAGGTAGATCTGACCCCTTGAATCTCTCTCCAGCTTCCTCCATGTGATTACCCACGTACTCTGGTCATAATGAAATCTGCACAGAGGCTCTCACCAAAGGCCAGACAAAAGGAGATACACAACTTGGACTTTTAGTCTCTTATATCAGAGCTAAATAAGTGACTTTTCTTTATCATTCATCCTTCCTCGGGTATTCTGTTATAGTAAATGGAAAATTGACTAGTATGAATTTGATCATGAGCCTGATAAGAAGTGACGAACATGTGTCATGTTCAGTCCATAATGGCTTATTTCCCTCCTAGTATGAGCTACTGTCAAACTCGAGATTCTATAGGAGAGGTTGGAAAGATGACTCAGTGGTTAAGACCACTTGCTCTTGCAGGGGACCCGGGTTTGATTCCCAACACCCACATGACAGCTCACATGACCCCAGTTCCAGGGGATTTGAACCCTCTCTGGCCTCTGCAGCCACCTGTATGTACATGATGCACATACATACATGCAGGCTCACACTAATACACATAAATAAAAATAACTAACTGAATCTTTTTAAAATATTCCATAGGTATGGAAGGAGCCAGAGCAGAGTGGGCAAAGCAGAAAATACAGTACTTCCCCATTTACTATACAAATTTCCTTCCTATTTCTGAGCAACCACCTTAGAGCAGTAAACCATTTGTTTAATCACTTTGCTTTTCCTTGACTGCAAGTAATGAAATGCTGTACCCTCTAAAATAATTTCCTGACTATTTGCTAAGATTCATCTCTGACATTTCATTAAATATGATCATTTAACTGTACAAGTACAAATGCATTTTTAATTTAGCTTACTGCAGATATTACAGATGTGAGGAAATGAATTCCTATTGCTCTAGGACAAATATATCACTCACATATGCAAGCCACAAAAGAACAAATTATTAAAAATTACTGAAACTTCTATGAAGATTTATATTTAACTTTTGCATTTTCAATCTCTATGTCATTGTGGAAACACATAGTGTGAAAGTCTATCAACCATGATTCCATGAAGAATGTGTGGGTGGTTCCATAAGGATCTTTATCAATAGCATTCACTTCTACCATTGATGCACTGGGGTGCCAAAAGATATGGGAACTGAGTTTCAAGTCTGAGGTTACAAAGTTGGCAGATTTATCACTAAACAATAGGCTATGGGCCTCCCCACCAAAGAAAAGCTCAATCAAAAATGTGCTGGGTCCGTCATACTACAAATTCATCTGTAGCTCAGACTACAGCTTGAACAGAAAAGTGCTCAAAATGGAAACCAGTGTTCTTAGTACAAATGCCATTGTATTTAGAACTCAGGAAAGAATAGGTTCGTGTTTTCACCTTGATCTATGAAATCAAGAGTGTAGACCCTACAACTACCAATTATTACCTATAAGGTACCAGGTGTTTCCACAGCATGTACTTTTATTAGTAACTCAGAATGAAGCAATAAGTTTATGAAAGTCTTTATAGCACATGTTAAAGAAAACCAAAGTAAAATAATAGAGGTTTGAAATAATTACTTGGGAGAAGATTGATTCCAAATGAGGAAATAAGCAGCTCATCACATGTAAGAACCAAAAGTTAAAAGCAGTCAAAACCAAACTGCAAACACAGTGAGATCAGAATTAGAGATGAGCAGCAATGAGGGGCAGACTTTCCCCTCCACCTATTCATGTGTGTCCAGGTCAATAACTAGACAGGGAACTCGGTGAAGATGGTTCCATCCTGCCTCACACAGTTTCTATGTCATGTATTAAGTTCATTACCTGAAGTTTTGTTTAAAGGGAACCTTTGAGATCATGTGAATTGTTAGATGTGGGTACTTTATCTCTCCTGATTCTCCTCTTCAACGAACTGAGATCGGGAGTATCTCTGGAGACAGTGTGGTAGAGTTGGTGAGAAGTGGTTACCCCAAGAAGTTCTCCTTTGTCTTAGTTCATTATGTCTTACTATAACCAAATGCCCAAGGCTAGATAACATATAATTAAAAGAAACTGAGTTGGCTTATGGTTCTGGTGGTTGAAATTCCCCAAACTGTGCATGCACCACAATATGGCATGCAACACTATATAGTGGGAGGTCAAGCGAGGGGGGTTATTCATGTGGTCTCTCTCGAGAACTAATCCACTTCTGAGAACTGTGTTTCTCCCTTCCTGAGAGACGTCATGACTGACTCACCTAATCACCACCCACTAGACTGCATCCCTTAAAGGTTCCACCACCTCAGCATCACTACACTGGCCACCAACTGAGCCTTTGAGCCTTTGGGGGCCAAGCCCCATCTACGCCACAGCATCTCTGCTACTTGATGAAACACTTAGGCCAGCCAGCAAGAGCTTTAATTTGTGGGCTTCAGGCTTGTACGACACTGCCATTTACAAACGTTATGATGTTAGTCCTGTTAACAAGTGGTGCACTGATGGCTGTGTGCCTGGAAGGAATACAGCAGCTCAGCCACAGAGAGAGGGGACGCATCCGTCCCAAAGTGATTGGGTTGAAATGAGATTATCTTTCCAAAGATTTTTCTTTAAACCACAGGAGCAAACGTCATTTTTCAAAACCAGAACCATAATCTGCTAAATCAAATAGATTTTGAATACAATGTGTCAAAACATTGAGACTTAATTCTGTCTCTTCAAGACCTAGCAGACAGCTGGACTAAGGATAGCGCTGAGTAACTCTAGTACTGTATTGGTTCACTTTTAAGTACTTCTGGTTCACACATGCATAGCATTCAGACATACAATGCTGAGGTTTGCACTGTACCTTTAATTCAAGAAGGTGTGACCGGGGAAGATACTCTCCATAAGAACGATAGCATTTTTTTCAGTTACTTCTGGAATACCGAAAGACATTGAGCTCCAGTCATTCGAATGATTTCCTTTTTATTATGGGTGACAAAAATCAGCCGCTGTATTCTGAATAAGGTCGTGAAAAGTTCAAATACATCCATCTGAAATAAAATATAGCCTTATTCACTGACTGATTTCTCAGGGAGAAGCTGGTGGACTTTCTTGGCTACATTTACATCGACCCCTCTTAGAGTTTCTGAGCACCCAGCAAAGCCTGCTGTGGCACTGTGATTTGGATAGGGTTTGCAAATCTCCACAAAGATTCATGTGCTGGAAGCCAGGTCCTCAGTGTGGGAGTGTTGGGAAGTGGCAGGGGCCTATTAGTGGGCAATTAGGTCACTTGGGGACACTGAGCAGAGAACAGATTAAATCTGGTTTTGCAGATTCATTCTCTCAAGTGAGAATAGGTATAAAGTGAATTCATACCTTGGTTTTCCAGACAGTACAGTTATCTTTTCTTGTATGACCAACCTGGGGAGATATAAAAGAAATGTTCATTCACTCCAAATGAAGAGGGCATAGGTAAACCAAATAAAAGATTCTAACAAATCCAGCTTAATGAAATGAGCTTATTAGGATTACTTACATGACAGGTGAACCACTGAAAAATCCCAGGCCCCTGACCATCAAGCTCCTTTTTTTAATATGGCTCTGAGCCTACAGTGGAGTCAATGCAAATCTGGGTTCAGAGCACTACCTAGTGTTAAAGTACTAGTGCTGACCACAGGCTCAGACAACAAACGCACAGACAAAACCCAGTGCTGGAAAAGTTACCTGTTGATCCATACTCTGTCCTCAATCACTTCAGAGATCCTGCTGGCCTCAGCAAACCCTTTCCAACCATGAGAAGGACAGGTTTGCTCTGATTGTTTTGCTGCCATATGGCACATACAGCCAGTCAAATGATCCCTTGCTGCAAGATGGAGTTACTCCGGTCAGGATTCCAAGGAGTATCAGGATCCCACCACATCTCCACCGTGTTGTGATCTTCTGGGAGGCAAAACTGTTTGGACTTTCTGGTCGCCAGGATCTGAGTCAAATAAATCTCGTTCCTTAGGTGGGGTTGGAGTTTTTTACACGCTTCTGCATGTTCTTCATTGTCTAAAGACCTGCTCCTCCCACCTCCTGCAGGCACCAACACTCCCACAGCTTTTCCACTGCTTCTTCATATTCCCATCATTGTCCCTTTTCAAGAAAGTTCTTCACAGCACACCCCAGTGTGAAGCCAAGATTCCATTTACTCTACAGACCACACAGTTATTATAGTGCCAATCATCTGAAAATCCTGGGGCACCATGGTTAGGAGCAGGGGTAAGCACAGGCTCAGCCCCATGGACCAGCTATGGACCTACACATGCAAAGGCAGTAGCTGTCTCACCCTAAATCAGCAGCATTGGAAGGCGTGCTGAAGAGATCTCATCTGTCTGATGGGCTTCGATTTGCATGATGTTTCGTATTTTCAACACATGTTCATCCATTCAACACATCGTGGCCTTAAAACAGCTTGTGGGATACATTATGAAAGCAGTGTTATAACCTTCCTATGATCTATGTAGATTACAAAGCTCACCTTAGTGAGGTTACATTACTTCTACCAGGTCACGTCTCTCTGAAGAAATTTAATCTGGGGCTAGGTATGCTGAATCCATACACAGTCATCACACATGGTAAGATCTGTTTTGTAAGGAATTCAGTAGCACTACCTCACCTTCCCAACCCCAAATATCACTTGAGACAAACTTAGCAGTTAAACAGAGAGACATATATCTCAATAGAGGGCAACTTGGACTAGCTCAAAGTGGGAAAGTGGTTTTAGTAAATGACGACGGTGCAAAAGGCATTCCTGGAAAGATCATCATAAGTAAAGGTTCTCATTAACGTTTTATCAAATTTCACTCCACAAGGATCATGCAGACACTACAAAGCTGTCAACTGTGGTATGCATGTGTGCATACATCATACACACACAAAATTAATTAATTAATTATTTTTTTTAAAAAAGAAGTGTTCAATGAGTTCTGAGTGAGGTCATATGATAAATAGGAATCAAGAGGAGGAAAAAAATTTCATTGCTCCAGAACAAGTCAAATAAGTTGCCATGGTCTGGAGAGTTGGCTCAGTGGTTAAGGGCACTGGCTGCTCTTGCAGAGGCCCTGTGTTTGAATCCCAGCACTCACAGGGCTAACAACCATCTGTAACTCCAGATCCAGGGGATAGAACGCCGTCTTCTGGCCTCCATGGACATTGCACAATACGGGTGCACTTACACACATGCAGACAATACACTCATACATATGAAAAAAAAAATAGCTTGTCATGTATCAAAGTGTACTTCTGTCCACCAAGGAGATATCAATCTCACTCTTATCATTACTGTTATCCAGGACCAATCCATGGAAATAATTAATTTGAACAAACATACTGATATAACTGAAGTATCATATCAAACGAGACATCTGACTCCCTTTTCTAAAGTAATTCCTGTAATTATGATATTGATTAAGATGATGAAGGTGGTAACAGGACTGACTCACAGTGGTTAATACAAACCCTTCCTCTTGTATAACTTCTGTATCAAATAGTAGCCAATTTTTATGACTTTCAACTTTTTTTTCCTTTCCCATAATATCAAGTTTCACTGAAAGGCTTTTATCTGTTCTTCAGGATGATTTGGAAGGATGACAGAAAATAAGTTTTCCATAACTGAAGAACTCTTGCTTTATCACAGGGGAACTCAGCATGAAAATATGTCAAATGGGATAAAAGAGAACTTGCAGAAGAAAAATAAATCATAACAAGCCTCAGATGACCTCCTCTGAGTAGGAAGACTTTAAAATTGAGCAGAAAGACAAATACTCTGAAGTTAAATGTGGCTAGTTGATGTTTGAGACTTGAGCCTGTCTGGAGATGCTGAAGGCCAAGATGCCATGCAATAACAGCTTTCAGCTTGAAAAGGCAGGTCTAGGTCACCTCTTCCCAACAGATGAACCAGGGCTGATTACCCATGGCAGGTAGCTCAGAATAATTGCTCTAATCACTCCACTGAGCCCCTTACCTTGTCCTAGCAAAGAAGCAATGCGTTAGCCAGCTTCAGAGCCCAGGCAACCCCAAACCTGACATCTCCAACAAAGACACATCTCTTCTAATGGAAACATTCCTTGATGTTGTTCATTGGGGAAGAGTTCTGTAGTGGCTTCAAAGCTTGCAGTAAGACAAGGGTCTTGTTAAGTGATTTTGGAATTTATCTTTGCAGGTTGACTTGATACGATGACACTCAGAGAAAATTCATAACAGCAAGAAAGGCTAAAACATGTCACCCAGAATTGTGTTAAGGATTCAGCTCTTCCAGGGAGTAGAGGGTAATTAGGGCTGTGTGTCATCAGAACTTTTCATGTCAACAAAGGAGCACACTCTCCCTAAATAAGACACTGTCAGATCCAGTTAAAGCTATGAGAGACAGGGACTGCTTTCCAACCTGTGCCTTCTCCTTGGATGAGCCAATTTATTTTAGAAGGCTAAGAGAGGAGATATTTCATTTAGGTGCTTTATGCATTTGTTTTGATAGAAAACAAATGATAGAATGCTTTAATTCTTGAGGAAATTGAGTGACTAAGACTTCCTTTAGTACCTAACATTTTGCTTCCTTGTTCAGGTAATTTTAATAGAAGCCAAAGCAAGTCATTCTGAGTCTAAAAAAAACAAAAACAAATGATGTACTGTTCATTCAGTGACAAGGAACTTTCACAGGGGAAGAAGTATTGTGGGAAATCTCTCTAATGTGGCAGAGAGATAACGAACCATAGGAAGCTAAATCCTTGTGTAATGACATTGGGCCTCCATCCACCAATATGTAGCCTTTTCTTACAGAATTTAACATATATTATTAGATATATTTGCTTTTCATCTATCTATCCATGTAACTAAGCTTCCAGAATGCTGGAAACTGTTCCCTGTCCTTTTAATCCCTGCTGTCTGTCCTAGTAACTGTTGCTTAGTTGATGCTGAATAAATGCATCAACTTTTCTCTGAAGTCTGTCAGTAGCATGTGATCATTTTAACTAAAGGTGCACTTCTGAGCTAATGTTCATTTTATATGTATGCCACACCTTTGCTGTCTTTTCTTCCATTTGTAAAATCTTTTTTTCAAATTGTCCAGAGTTGCATAAGGCCATTGTCTTCCAAGTATGTAAATGTGTTTTGAGCATCTTCCAAACACCTGCCACCTTCCTCTTCAAATCCTACCCTCCCATTATCCCTTCTTAACCCCCCTAGACCTTTCATTTCTACTTTCATGCCATCTGTACAAGTTTAATTTTATATATTTGAGTAAAATCTAGGACACAGTAATGAAAGAAAATACATGATATTGGTCTGATATTGACTTAATTAGCTTAATATGACTATTTCTAGTTGTACCCATTTTCCTGTAAATGACAGAGCTTCATTCTTCTTTATGTCAGAAAAACTCATTGTGTATATAAATCACATTTTCTTTATCTGTTCCTTTGTTGATGAACACTCAGGTTGATTCCAGAGTTTGGTTATTTTGAAAAGGGCTGCAATAAACATTGACATGAAGTGTCTCTGCGATGCATTGACTTGGATCCTTTTGGCTCTCTTCCTTCTTTTTCCATCCTCATCATCCTATCTCAGTGAGTATGGCTAGTAAGCAAGATTTTCCTAAAGGAAAGAATTTAAACCGGTTGTGCGTGTCTTTAATCCCAGCATTCAGGAGGCAGAGGCAGACTGATCTCTGTGTGGTAAAGGCATTCCAGGCCAGCTGGGGTTATAGGGAGACCCTGTCTCAAAAAGATAAAAAATAAAAAATGAAGTGAGAATTTGTCAGAGGAAGAAACAAAAGGAGGTGAAAAATAAAGAAAGGCAGCTGTTATTACCTGAGGAACTGGACTTCAAAGACACAGAATTTTTACTATGTGCACCCTGATTACAAATCAAAGAAGCCTTTCTTGAATCACACTGCAAGGGGGAAAATAGGAACGTTATTAACTGAAGTAAGTAGAAAGTATCCCCAAAAAGATAAGGCCTCCAAAGATTCTTTTATTTTTCAAGTAGTGAAACCAGGAGGATTTTCTAGCACCTTCTTATAAGGAACCCTACCAGGGCTCTTCTCATCAGCTTTCAGTGGTGCCAGGTATGTAAGCTGTCACAGAGACTGTTGTGAGAAAGGATCTTGCTACTGAAAATGTGGGTTGAAACCCCGGTGTGAGGGGATCACAAAATATTTGGTAACAGTAAAAGGTTTCTGGACATGAAGTGACCAAAATTTAATTCAAAATCATGAATCATAGTAATGAATATGAAATATTCCTGGCAATGCGATGCTCATTAGTCAAGAAAAGACCTCGCAGACATGCCCACAGGCCAATCCTATAGAAGAAATTCTCCAGCTGAAGGTCCCTGTTCCTACTGTTCTTCAGGGTGTCAAGTTGACAACTGAACCTGTCCGGCACAGTACCTAACCCCACCCATGAGTTCTCAAAAAAGAAAAAAGTTGCTACATAGGCCCTCTCACATGATATATAGCAGTCCCCATTTACCTGTGGTCTCACTTTGTAAGGTTTCAGATACCCATGGTCAACTACTGTCTGAAAATGTTAAATGAAAAAAAAAATCAGAAATAAACAATTCTTAAGTTTTCATTTAGATAACATTCTCAGCAACATAATGAAATCTCCCACTTTCCCAGCCCATCCTGCCTGGGATCTGAGTCATTCCTTTGTCCAGAGTATCCAAACTGTATAAGCTACTCTCCTGTTACTCTCTGAGTAGCCACTGTGGTTACCAGAACAATTCATGGAACTGCAGTGTTGCTTGGACTCAGGTAAACCCTGTTCTATTTAATAATGGTCCCAGCTCCCAGGAGTAGTGATGCTGGCAATTCAGACATGGCAAAGTAAAGCTGGAAAATGCTTCCTTTCAGCAAAAGATTGAGAGTTGGGACTAGAAAGATGACCCAGTGATTAACAGCACTAATTTCTCTTGCAAAGGACCTGGGTTCAGTTCCAAGGTAGCAGTTAACAACCATTCATAACTCTAATTCCAGGGACTCCGACACCCTCTTCTGGTTTCTGTGGCATTACATGACAAGGGTACACTTACATCTAAACAGTAAAATATTTATACTCATAAAATAACAATAATTTCTTTAAGTTGCAAGTTCACAATTTAAGAAGGCATGAGAGGGCTGGAGAGACGGTTCAGCAGTTCAGAGCACTGGCTGCTCTTCCAGAGGACCCGGGTTTATTTCCAACACTCACGTAGCAGCTAACAACCATCCATTAACTCCAGCTCCAGGAGACCCAACACCTTCTTCTGGCCTCTTTGGGCTTTGCATGACACATACATGCAAGAAAAACACTCATATACATAAAATCAAAACAAATGAATAAATTTAAGAAGGGATTTACAGAATCCCAAGCTGAGGTTCCTAAGTTCTACCACAGAATGAGATATTTTGAGTGACTAAGGAGAGCATACTCCCATAAATTTCATTACAGAAACATTATTATAGCAGTTCCATTTTAGTATTAGTTATTATTGATAATCTCTTGCTATGCCTAATTTATAAATTAATCTTTGTCACAGGTATTATGCAGGTAAAAATTATATATTACATATATTATACATAAATAAATGTGTATGCAATTCACAGAATATACATTATATATTTACTTGTATATGTATATAGAAATATGTGCATATATATGTATGTGATTCTGTTCTAGCCACAGTTTCAGGATCCACTGGGGGATCTTAAAATGTATACCACATAGATAGAAAGCATCCACCTATCTATTGCCTGTTAAATCCATTCTTCTACTTCATCACCATCTCTCAAGGAACTCACTATCCTTGGCCTGGCCGTTTATTTCCTACACATCTTCAGGGTGCAATATGAGAGCAACATCACAGGAAACCTTACTCAGGGCCAGTCCGGGCTCAGTGCATCGATGCTTAGGAAACATCAGTCTTTACCCAAAATCACCTAGCACCAGCAACAGCACACTGTTTTCAGAGCTTCCATTTTCATAGAGTAAAATTTCGAGTTGGTGGTTCCTCTGACCAGCACTTCTTACCTGTTCGATTATCTGGTTCTTTCAACAGATTCTTCAGTGAGAGCACTGAGGGAAACAATGGCCCAGAGAAGCTGGAATACTTCAGGAGGATCTGAGAATTCAAGGAGGATGGAATACCCAACATGCATTAGAAGGATGCTCATAGCCCAGGCAGGACCTACCATACTGCAACACTTCCCATGCAGCCCACAAAGTGACAAGGAAGGCCAGGATGGCTAACTCCCAGGTGATTCATGAGTATCTCCTTTCGTCCTGTTTTGGGGAGAAGGAATGGAAAGAGAGATGGGGATTTGGAAGCTTTTCAATTGTCCAAAGGGGGACAATTTTTAAAGAAAGCAGCCATTATCTTTAGATATCAAATTTAAGAGTTTCTAAAATCAATGGGAATGATGCTTCAAGAGAACTACATGTCCTAGTTAAAAGCAATAAGGCAAAATTCAGTTTTTTGCACTTCATGCTATATTAAATTGTCCTGGTTTTTATCAATGGGACAAACTATTTACTCAACACCTCTACCCAAAATATTATGTAGGAACATGATAGATGTTTGGGAATTTGTAAAATAAAACCCTTAAGAAATTTGAACATCCTTCACTTAGGTATGGTGACACATTCCTGTAATCCAACCATTCAGGAGGCAGAGGCACAAGGACTAAGTTCTCGGCCAGCCCAGTCCACATAGGAAGACCCTATCTCATACAAAGATTTAAACAAATGGGGCTAGGGAGATGACTCAATCAATAAAGGGTTTGCTGCATATGTATGAGGACCTGAGTTCAAGTCCCAGCACTCATGTAAAAGTGAAGTGCGGGGTATGTATCTGTAGTTCCCAGGCTGGGACTGGGGGAGGGGGTCATGGAAACACGCAGATGCCTGAAGCTTTCTGGCCAGCCAGCCTAGCTGAACCAATGCCCTCCAGGTTCAGCGAGTAACCCTGTCTCAAAACTTAAGATGGAAGGTGCTAGAGAGATGGCTCAGTGCTTAAGAGCACTTATTCTTCTCCCAGAGAACCCAGGGTCAGTCCCCAGCACCCATATCAGGCAGCTCACAACCACTAGTACCTACAATTCCAGGGGATTCAACACCCTCTTCTGGCCTCTGTGAGCTTCTGCATGCACATAGTACACATAAACTCTGCAAAAAATTAGGGGCCAAGCATTCAAAACATGAGCCTGTAGTAGGGAACGTGTTTTAGATAGGAACCAAAGCAGGTAGAAATTTTGTGTTCTCCAAAATTCACATACTGAGGTAAAATACCTAATACCTCAGAATGGGATTGTATTCACAGGAAGGGTCTTTTGAGAGGGGATTAAGCTAAAATAATGCATAAGTGTGGGCCTTAATGGTATCTGTGAGAAAAGATTAGGATACTGACATACACAGGAGAAAGACCTTGTGAGGATGTGGGAAGGAGATGGCCACCTCTCTACAAGGAGAAATTCACCCTGTTGTCACCACGACCTTGGACTCCCAGCCTCCCCAAAGTATGAAGCAATCACTGAGCTTTTTAACTCTCCACCTCCCTGGATGGAGTACTTTGCTATGCAGGCCAAGCTGATTAATACAGGAGCACATCATCAGTGACCCTGAGTCAGTAGGGCCCTTCTTTTAACAGACTTCAAACTCCTAAAGGTTCATCTGCTCCCCTGTGGCCTGTGAAAAGCATGGTTTGTAGAGAGACAGAGTAGGGAGGCAGTAAAATCTATCACAAATCAGATCCAAATCACTCCTAACCAAACCTCCACAGCTGCTAAAACTTTGTGCCTGGCAACTGATTGGAAATCTCAGATCCACCTGGGACGC
Organism: Eospalax fontanierii; assembly: GCA_035773235.1. Classification (NCBI taxonomy): domain Eukaryota; kingdom Metazoa; phylum Chordata; class Mammalia; order Rodentia; family Spalacidae; genus Eospalax; species Eospalax fontanierii. The sequence continues at coordinate 16,372,257 of CM069547.1, forward strand.
TTGGATGATCCAAGTAGATGAGAAGTAAACAACAGAAAAGATTGGCGAACACATGACTTTGTTAATTGGCCCTTTTATAACCAGTTTTAGGCTCCTGGTACCTAACGAGACAGAAATGAAAGTTTACAGCATAGGAAAAAGAAACTGACAAATTATTAGCCTGACTCTCTCCGTTTCCTAAACGTAGATTATAGATTCATTACCTCAGCCCCCCTCTCCTTAACAGTATGGGTTTGATTGCCCTCTTGCCTACAGGTAATTCTCCATCAAAATTAAATCTGTCAGCTAGTTCTCAATTTTATAAACTATGCAGGCAGGGGAAGAGATGAGGTCAGGCAGTTCTGGGTAGGAGAGAGGTTATCTTTCCCAGGGCTATACAACCAGGCCTGCATTCATGGTCCCATAGTGACATCACCTGGCCAGATCCCCAACAGCAGCCTCAGTGAGGAAAGAATGGCTCAGCTAATGCTCTGTGCTCTCTTGACTACCTGTTCTTATTTAAGTAATACATGCCACAAAAGGCACAAATCTTTCTATGTTTATGATCAGCACACAGTAGATACATCAATGCATGATACTGTGGCTTTTAGGGGTTTAACTCCTCAAAAATCAGTGATATTGATCATGCTTAATAGTCAATCAATAGTCTAGACTCCATCTTTAGTTTCAGGACTGCTCGATCTCCAGAGGCCCTCACTTGCACAGGCCTCGTCCACAAAAAGGGACCTATGTATGGCTTTATATACATATTCACTTTTGCTCCTGATTATGTACCCATAATCTTCTAGTCTTTCTTGAAATAGGATCCCCAAACTGTATCAGTTCTAGATTTTTTTTTAAACTGAGCCCCCCACCTATAACACTGTAATTCCAGTGTAATTATTAGATGGCTACTACTATGTGCTGTGGAATATTCAAAGACAAGAAAGGAAGTCTTCCATTGACTTCCTGTTTAAATAAGGAGCCACAGCAGTGCATGAAATGACAAGCCAGTAGTGCAGGATTAACTAACGCCTAAACTGGATGATTGGGATTAAATACACAATAACCTGTAAACTCAAGGGAGAAAGATAGAGATTGTTAAAGTACTGGAAAGCCTGGCACGATGGTGCACTTGGGAGGTGGAGGTTGAAAGATAAGGAGTTTAAAGTCATCCTCAGCTACATATGAAGTTAGGGGTCAGCGTGGGCTGTAGGAAACACCTCAAAAAAATGTATAAAATAAAGTGGAGCCACAAAATTATGAGCAATAAGTAAAAAGAAGCACCTGGGGGGGACAATATGAACAAAAGTCACAGAGTTCTGAGAAGAGGCTGTTTTGAATGAACAAGCACAGGGGACCTTGGTGGAAGCCCAGCTACATGTTGGAAAGTCATGATCTCCTCTGGGCTGAATGAGATAGGACTCGGATGACAGAACACCAGAGAAGCCTCTTGAGGATTTGGATTTGCATTAGCAAACTCAAAGGAGAAAGACCACACAAGAGTAACAGATCCATGACACAGGACACAGTCCTTACATTTGCTCAGTGACTTGCTGGGAGCAGCATTAGCATTGTGGCACCATTGGCTGGGTGACTAATTCCATGGGAGCAGCATCCACACTGCATGTCATTGGCTGGGTGATTGGTTCGGTGGGGAGATCTGGATGGACACTGTAATTCTCTCCAGTTCTAGCAACAACATTGAGCATCTAGTGGCTGGGACTGAAGGATCAGATCTGTGATGGATTGAATGAGAATGTGCCCCAGAGGCTCCAAGCACTTGGACATTCTGTCTCAGTTGGTAGTGCTGTTTTGGGAGGTCTTAGAAGTGTGGTCATGCTGGAGGAAGCATGTTACGGGGTGGGGGCGGCAGGCCTAGAGAGTTCTTAATCCTTGCCAAATCTCCAGTCACTCCCTGGGCTGTGCCTGCTTGAAGATGTGAGCCTCTGCTTTCTGTTCCTGCTCCCGTCACCTCCTGCCACCACGCCTCCCCACCTGATGGGCTCTAAATCCCCTGGAACCCTAAGCTCCTCCTTTCATAAGTTGCTTTGGTTTTATTACAGCAACAGAAAAGTAATACAAGCTTCTTAACTCCCACCAGGCAAAAGAGCCTCTCTGCAGTCACCTACTTCCACAAAAGCCCTATAGATCCTTCTGCAGTGTCTTTGAAGCGTGATTCTAACTCTTCTACGCATGCCCAGATCTCTTATACTACCTTTATGACTTTTTGAATCTCACCCAGTTTCCCACAATCTTTAGAGTTGAGTTTTCCATAATCATGTTGAGTTTTTACGATTAATGTTTATTATTATTTTTAATTGTGTGTTTGTGGCCAGGGGGTAGGAGGTGTCTTGTGCACATGAGTGCAGGTGTCTATGGAGTCCAGAAGAGAAGTCAGATCCCAAGGAGTTGGAGTGACAGGTAATTGCGAGCTGCCCAACATGGGTGCTAGGAACCAAACTTGGGTCCTCTGCAAGAACAGTATGCATTCTTAACCATGGAGCCATCTCTTGTAAAGCACTTGTAAACTGTGCTTTACAATTAAGTAAATGAGGTTTTACACATCGAGTTTTGAAATATTCCCTAAAAAAATGTAGCTACCTCCTACAGGATTCTCAGGGCACACCATTATTCCCATGAACAAATTCAATGTCATCTGCAAGCTTGTTAAAGTTGGAAGTTACAAGTCATTTTCCAGAAGACCCCAGTGTACAACAGTTGCCTATGACATAAGCAGACGTTCTCTGGATGGACAAATGGATCTAGAACATGTAAACATAAAATCCTGGAATTCTGTATGGATTGGTTCTGATAGATGTAGGCCCATCCCATTGTCAGGATCAAGGTCACACAACACAATACTTGTATATGAAATTATCAATAATCTTTAAATGTCATATTGATTTATTTTTATTTTATGTGTATGAGTGTTATGCCTGAATGTATGTAAGTGCACCCGTGTCGTGCAATGCCCACAGAGGACAGAAGAGGGTGTTGGATCCCCTGGAACTGTAAGGGACCCTTACAACTCGCCTATTAGGTGAACGATACTATTTTAGAACTATCCCATTTCACAGGTGAAAATAAAACCCTTAGCAGAGAGATATAATTTGCTCCAGGCTCCTCTTCTAATACGTAGCAGAAAGGATGTGAGGCAAACAAAGATGTCAAAAAGTAATTACTAACAAGTGGATAGACAATTGCAATGTATTCTCACAAAGGATTGCTACTCACCAAGAGAAAGGAACAAAGTAAAGATCCACAGGAAAAGATAATTGAATCTCAAAGAAGTGATGGGGAGAGAAAGACCAAAAAAGAGTAGATTTCATATTATTTTAGTTACATCAAATTCTAGAACACTTGAATTAATATACAGTGGCAGAAAGCAGATCGCCAGTGCCCTGGGGAAAGAAGAAGTGGAGGGTTGGTACCGGGTAGATAAGGAGACGTTAGGAGTGATGGCTTTGTTGATTATCTTGATTGTGGTGATGGCTTCCTGGGCATATTCATTTGTCAAAATCTATCAAATTGCGCTCTCCAAATGTCTGTCATTTATTGAGTGTCATTAGGCCCCAACAAAGCTTTAGAGATTCTTTTAAAGGGTATTTAGCATATGTTTATGCAAAGTTTCAGCAACAAACAAAACTAATGTTTTGTGACAGCTCCTCTTGGAATGAGTAACTGGAGGATTACCAAGGGGCACAGGAGATGCCTCTTCATCCGGGGCTGCTGCCTACACAGGGTGCTCTGTCTGTGAAAGTTCATCGAGTTGAATGTTTTTAATTGATACACTTTTCCACGTACCCACCCAATAAAAATGCTTTGAGTGAACCATTTTACTTTTTAAAACAGCAACCAACTTTAAAGTATCACAAGTCGTTCCCTTAGATTATTTGTAAGTACAAAGTAGCATCCTGGTATTTATTTGTCATCTACCTTTGGATCTCAAAGGCTATAAGTAGCTTTTTCTGCAGGTGTACATGACAGAACAGAACACAGGGCTTGGAGGTCACAAACATGGGAATGAGAATGACAGTGAGGGTGGAGGACATGCCACAGGTTCACCATGGGGCTGACGTGCACCCAGCACCTGCCCGAGAATCTGCTGCTATCTGTTCTTTCTGGTGTCCTTCATGTGAATTGCTGTTACCTCTACTTTCTTCTCACATAGGGTCATTGAAGGAGCCACATATGTATACATAAAACAACCAAAAACATCAGACAAGCAGTGTCAAACTCCCAGAGGCGGGACACGCTGTGACAGTTAATGGAAAACAAGAGATGGAAAGTCCTGGACACTTTTTTAAAACCACCACTTTTGCAATTTAGGATTTTTGTTTGTTTGTTTGTTTAAAGAAAAACCATTTCCATTGACTAATGTGTGTGTGTGTGTGTGTGTGTGTGTGTGTGTGTTGCTACATGTCCATGTGTAGAAGCAGAGGGTGCAAGCACAGAGGATAAAGGAGGAAGTTTCCTGGCCTGCTATATAATTTTTCCACCTTCTTCTATGAGACAGAGTCACTCACTAAACTTGGAGCTAGGCTGACAGCCAGCAAGCCCCAGTGAGCCTCCTGTCTCCACCCCAAACAGCACTAGGATTATAAGCACTGTGGCTTTTTATATGGGTGCTGGGGATGTGAATCCAGGTACTCATGCTTGGGCAGTAAATGTTCTTACCTACTGAGCCATCTTATCCCTGATTGATTACCTTAATGAATAAATGTACAGCCAAGGATTTGATCACTGGAATGGATTAAATTTTCCTGCCTGGGATCTCGAGAGATGGCTCAGTAGTTAAGCTCTCACTGCTCTTGCAGAGGACCCAGGTTCAGTTCCCAGAACCCACATATACTTCACAACCATCTGTAATTCCAGTTCCAAGAGATTCCATGCCCTCTTCTGGCCTCTGTACACACACCTGCATGCAGGCAAAACACTCATAAACATAAAATAAAAATAAAAGTAAATCTCTAAAAACATATTTACCAGCCTACCAAAGAATAGTTCTAAATAAAAAAATGAAAGGAAGGTTTATCTTTTACAAGAACTTCCCTTTACCCTCCAAACAAAGATAGAGACTCAGTCTAAATTTCAAATGACTTTGCCTTTTGTCTTTATTTTATAATCTGTTTCCTGATCTCCATGAATTCTCTTACTGGGCAAAGACAAATTACAGTGTCTTCATGGTATGCTCAAAAACTCTGAAATAAAATACTTCTAAATATCTGCCATGGTTTGGATTTGAAAGCTCACATGTTGAAGGCTTGCTCCCCAGAGCAGCAGTATTCAAAGGTAGAGCCTTGGGAGGTGTGATGATTAACTTTGACTGACAGCTTGATAGGATTTGGAATCATCTGAACTACACACCTCTGATCATGACTATGAGGGCTTCTCCGGAGAGATGAACTGGGTTTGGTGAGGCAGGTGGTGATCCATTTTAAAACTGGGCGGTACCTTCCATAAGTGGCCCGGATATAAAGAGTTCTGAGGATAAAGCTATCTCACCTGCTCGCCTTCATTTCTTCCAAAGCAGGTACATCTATCACCACAGCTGCCGTCACGATTGCTGCTGCCATCCTTTGCTGGCATTAATTTCAGCTTCTTTGGCACTCCACCATGGACTGAAGACTAGTAACTGTCCAACAAGCAGCTCCCAGGCCTTTGGTACTGGATTGGGAATGCGGAGGCATCTGACTTCACGGGCTGAGCAGCTATAAATAAATGGATGGAACTGGAAAACATACCAAGTGAGGTCATCCAGACCGCAAAAGACAAATGCCACATACTATTTCTCATATGTGGGACTAGCTTCAAATCTGCTATCTTACATATCTAACCAAGAATAAATGTGGAAGTGAGGAATCTACAAACAAGCCATTGGGGATGGCATGAATTAAGGGAGGGGAGGAGGGTAGAATGTAGGTGGAATGAAACGAGAAAGGGAATTCTGAAGCAGAAAAGTTCAAGCAGGTTATGGAGTGATGGGGAAGCAAGGTGGGAAGGGTTAACCAAAATGAAGCTTGTATAAAGAAGCTACAGTGGAATCTATAATCTTGCAACACAAGTAAGAACTATTATAAAATGGTGATAGTGGGACATGAAGCAATGGAGAAGGGGAATGCTGGGAGCTGAAGGTTTAAGAGGGGATTAGGGAAAGAAGGTAGTGGAGAGGGGAACTGGTTAAAACTAAGGGTGTATGAAGAAGTCTTATGAAGTACTACAAGATTGTAAGCTAATTAAAAATACAATGTTTTAAAAAAGGAATTCTCCAAGGGGCTCAACAATGCTGCTCCCATAAGACATGGATTACTCAATGAAAATCTGGGTGCCAGACACAGACTACTTCCATATGAGGTTACTGATCAGGGAGCCCCAGAGGTACACAAGACAATATACACTAGTGCCATTGCTCTTGGTTGATTACTATATCTAGATGGTAAGATTTCTATTGCTAAAATCACTGCAAGACATAAAGAAATCGATCTTGGTATAAGTGGGAAAACTCTCTCCCTGCTGGATGGCTTACATAGTGCTGGAAGGCTGATGGGAGAGAAAAGTCATCATTGATCTTATCCAGAACTGAACCCTGAAAGCTGCAATACCAACCTGTCAGGCAAGATGTGACCACTGGTGCAACAGTAACAACTGTTTATAGTAATAACCAACCACTCTCTTGATTAGATTTGAGACCAACTCCACAGGAGGGAATTCATTCCTGGTACTAAAAACATGGTCAAAACCCAAGGCTAGGGAAGTCATAGGCCCTAGGAGAAATCCTATTGATGAGTTTTACTAAATGATAGTGTTGTCAAACTGCCTTCTAAATATTTATATTTATATTCATAGATTCACGCTGCCTCTCAACCTTGGTTGTGGAGGCTTCTTAATGCAGATTCCAAACTGTTCAATGTGCTGAAAATAAGTCACTGCAAGTGCTCAGCCATAGGTAGAACATCTGTATCAATTCTCCTGCCACCGAGACTCAAGGAACATCACAGAAGAGGGGATGGAAAGAATGTAATCATCAGCGGACAGGGAGGAGGATTGTGGAATGCTGTCCTCTGGACATGACATTGCTGTTGCATACATAAACTCACAGCAGCTACGGTAACCTGCACAAAATCTGCAGAAGTTCAAGACAACTAAAAATTCCAGAACAGAAATGAGACTGGCTCCCAAGACTCCACTTCTAACTGAGGAGCTATTGACAGGTGATGACACTATTGGAGGAAGACTCACTTTGCTTTGCGGGTACCTACTAATAGGTTACCTGTGTCCCAGTGAATGACTCTACACCCATGTGCATGTAAGCAGCACTAACTTGACTCAGTGGGTCATAAAGTAGGAGGGGAACATGAAGTTGGAAGATGTGTTTAGAGGGGTAGGAGGATTGGAGGGAGGGAGGGGGAATGGATATGACTAAGGTACACTGCAAACATGTGTGAAATGTTCCAATACTAAAATGAAATGGGAAAGAGACAAAAAATAAAGCATCAAAGTCCACATCAAACAGCTGCTGAAAGTCAAGGAGTTTTAAAATAAAATTCCCAGGACTTTCAGATATCCAGCAATGCAAATGTTAAGAAATAGCTTCCAGGAACCCTCTCCGAAAAATCTAGGAAACTGTCAGGAAAACATGACCTAAAAATGAAACCAAGAATTTGACAGTAAAACTTGCTAAGACCTCACAAGGCACACCCCTCCCAGACAGGGAAGAAAAGTCACTGTCCCATTAGTCCTCATGGCACCATCCCTCTGCTCCTACACAGTGAGAAGCATTTAGAGGAGAGATTTGGAGTGAAGCTGTTTCTAATGAAATGGATTACAAATTGATTCACCAAGAAAAAATAAAATAAACCCTTATGTGGTGGTTAATCTTATTAACCTGATGGGATTTAGAGTCACCATGGAAACAAGCGTCTGGGTGTGCCTGTGAAGGGTTTTCTACATTAGGTTACTCAAGGTGGGAAGATTCACCTTAGATGTGAGCAGCACAATGCCATGGGCTGAGGTTCCAAACTGAATAAAAACGAGAAAGTTAGCCAAACATCAGCATTCATCACTGTTTCCTGCCCCAGCCACCATGCCTTTCCCATCATGACAGACTGTATCCCCTTAAACTGTAGAGTAAATCCTTCTTAAATACCTTTTTGCCAGATATTTGATCACAACAACAAGAAAAGTAGCTAATACACCCTATAACATTTCAAAGCCATTGTATTAACTCAAAAGAAAGGAATAGATGCTATAAAATCAAAGGAAGCCTTTGAATTCCCAAACAACTATGGGCAAGAAACAGGTGGAAAAGAACCTTTTCAGCTACAAATAAGAACCACAGGAGAACAGTGAATCACACCCAGGCGTTAAAACTGAGGCCCCATCACAGAAGTGGCAATGGGTACTGAGTTCTACAACTCTGGCATTCCCACAACTGCTGTCTGCCTTTATCTTTTCTTTTTAATGTTAAACTTTTTGTTATATTTATTTATTTATGTTGTGTGTGTGTGTGTGTGTGTGCGTGTGCACGTGTGTGTGTAAGCAGAAGACACCTTTCAGGAGTTATTTCTCTCCTTCCCAAAGATTGAACTCAGGTCATCAGGCTTAGTGATGAGTGCCTTTACACACTGAACCATCTTACCAACCATCCTTTTAATTAAAAATAAATAGTTCTACTGATATAATTAACAGAAGTCTTTGGTATGTAATTTGTACAATTTGATATGTGGCAATCATAAAATCATCACCACCATCAATATTATCAACACATACACACACAGAAAGCAGTCATTGCACAAGTCTTTGTCTCAAAGATGCCAACTTACTCCCTTGCCCATGACAGGTGTCATTTCTGACTTCCTAGCAAGCCCAGTGAAACTTTATAATCCTTCCCAAGGTAATACAAGCATTTAATGAGTTAGGTGATATGCTGATTGAGCTTGTCAGCTACATGGAAACAAACCTCTGGCATGTCTGTGAGGAAGTTTTTAGATTGGCTTCATTGAATTTGGAAGTCCTAGCCTAAATACAGGCAGCAAAATTCCTTGGGTCATAAACTGAAGCAAAGAAGGAAGCTGAGCATTAGCATCCATTGTGTTCCGACTCTTGGCTGTGGATGTGCTGTGACAAGCCATCTTATAGCACCCGTTGCCATGCCTTCCCCCACAGTGATGGACTACACCTTCCAACAGTGAGCCAGAATAAACTTCTGCTGAATGCTTTAGTGTCAATTTGACAGACCTGGGTTGAGGGAGCCTCAACTGGGGAACTATCTTCATTGGACTAGCCTGTGGCAATGTCTGTGGGGTATTTTCCTGATTGCTCAGTGATGTGGGACTGGCTAGCCCACTGTGGGTGGTGCCACCCCTGGACAGGTTATTCTCTATTGTATAAGAAAGCAGGATGAGCATGGGCCAGGGTGCAAGCCAGTAAGTAGTGTTTCTCCATGACCTGTGCTTCAGCTCCTGCCTCTAGGTTCCTGCCCTCAGTTCCTACCTTGAGTGCCTCAATGAGAAACTATGACTTAGGAGACATAAGCCAGACTCTTTCCTCCCCAGGTTGGTGTTGGTAGAGAGTTTTGTCACAGCATTTGAAAGCAGACTAGAACAAAACTTTTCTTCTTCAAGTTGCTTTAGTCAAGTATTTGGTCACAAGGAATGTGGCTAATTCAACCTATATCTTCAAATTAGAGCTGTTTTCAAGGGTGTATGGTTAAGACTCCTTGGTGAGAGGTCTTAACAATATGACGAAGATTCACTTTAGTTCTAACCTCCGCCAACACACCATGAAGAATGTTTCCTCCATGGTAGAGGTCTGTTTACAAAGTATCTAGATTTTCTCCAATTATTTTACCCAAGCTGATCAAAACTTTTTGTCTTGAGAGAGAAAAACAAAAAAGAAGATTGGGGAACTAAGTTTTTGTTACTTTCTATAATTTCTCTAGACACAGATTTCTCTAATAATAGAAACTCAGGTTCCAAATGAAGCTAGACAAAAAAAAAAAATTACAAATTTTTCCTTTAAAAACAAAAAGATATTGGGACCAGAGAGATGGCTTAGCAGTTAAAAGCACTGGCTGCTCTTAAAGAAGACCTGGGTTCAATTCTCAGCACCCACATGGCAACTAACAATCACCCATAAATCCAGTTCCAGGAGAATTCAGTGCCCTCTTCTGACCTTGGTGGGTATTGCATGATACAGGTGCTCTTACACGCATGCAAACAACACACTCATACATATATAATAAAAATAAACATACTTATTTTAATACTCAAATATTGCTAAGGATGCTTTAAAGATAGACCCTCAATATGTTTCAATGAATGTGTTTCTTTCAAAGATAATTTTCCTCTTCTTTTTTTATGTTTTGAGACAGTCATACTATATAGCCCTGGCTAGCCTGGACCTCACAAAGGCCCATCTTCCTTTGCATCCCAAGTGCTAAGATTAAAGGTATGTGCCAGCACTCATAGTCCTCAGCTTCTTTTGAAAAGTTGTGTCTGTAGTGCCCCCGCCACGCATGCTAGGAAAGTGAAGTCTGGACTCTTACTACATGCCATTCAATCATAACACAAAGCTCTCAGGAAAGAGTTCCAAAGGAATGGCATTGAAAGGGTCCCTTCTGCTCCTGGACCTGGTTTAAATGATGGGATCCTGGACATTAAGAAAGAGTCTGACATCAAAATGGATGTAACTTTTAGAGAAAATGCACTTTACATCACAAGTGCCTAGGCCTTGCTGCAGCCACAAGATATACTGCAGTAGATTGCATTGTATAAAAATGACTGTAGCATAAATTCTAGCCCCATGTGCTTTCTCGGAACCTTCTATCTCCCTTCTCCTTGAATCTTCATGGTCGTGATAAATAGGATATGATAGAAATGTCACCAGGAGACGTCCCAGTCTGGGTCATTTTCGAAGTACATTTTTCAAAGTGTCATTGAACTGTATGAAGGCTGCAGCTCTCTTCTCATGCAGAAAACTTTAATATTCCTTCAGAAATCCCCACCAGAAAAGAGAAGAAATTAAAAACACAACCATGACCATGTCTTGAAACAGAGACAAGGTGAAAGAACATATTGAAGTCAGTATTGGATACCCACCATTTGTTTGGCACTTTGATCAGACAAATAATTTCTATCCTCATTAGTTTACTAGCAGACCAAGGGACTATAACCTAACTCAAGGATATGACATAATAGAAATAGAACAGATGGCTTTAGATAATGCTTTAGACAAGAATCGAGGGAACAAGAAACCCCATTGTGGAGAAAATAAACAAGAACTACATATAAGATATATCTGAGTTAGATGTTGAAAAAATAGATAAGAATTTTCACAGTACGCAAGAGACATCCAAATAAATAATGAGTAGGTTTGGTTGCCAACCTGATGGAGAAACACATAACCAACGTGTGCTGGATAGCTTTAGTTGTCAACTTGACACACCTGGGTTGAGGGAGCCTTGACTGAGGCATTGTCTCCATTGGACTGGCCTATGGTTTTGTCTGTGGGGCACTTTCTTGACTGTTGAGTGATGTGGGAGGGCTGCCCAATGTGGGCAATACCATCCTTGGGAAGGTGGTCCTGTATTGTATAAGAAAGCAGGCTGAACATTTGTCAGAAGAGCAAGCCAGTAAGTAGCATCCTCCATGGCCTGTGCTTCAGCTCCTGTCTCCAGGTTCCTACCCTGAGTTCCTACCTTGGGCTCCCTTGAACTGTGACCTGGGAGATGTAAGTCAGATAAACCCTTTTCTCTCTAAGTTGGTATTGTCAGAGTGCTTTGTTAGAGCAATTGAAAGCAAACTAGAACACAACCAAACACCAATAAATAGCTGAAACAAAATAAAATATATTCTTCAGTCATGTGAGTCATCAACCAATATGGCAGCTCTGTGATCATCAGTGAGTTAGGCTTCTTTTCTTGGTTTCCTGCTCTGATCTAGCCTGACTTTCTCCTCTTGGCCCACAATGGGTATTCTAGTTCCATTCCAGTCACAGAAGGTAGTGTTGCTTCCTCCGTGCAACACTTGAGCTTCCGAGGAAATGTACTCTCTGTTCTTTCAGTCATGAGTGCATTTAAGAAGCAAACATTATATAACCAAGAAGAGAAGAGTGTGAGAAGAAGGCAATGCTGGAAACTCAGTCTTTGCAGAACCTTCCAGGACAGAGAGGCTAGAGATTTGGCAATGGGTCTTGAGCATCACCAGGATCAAGTAACATCGCTGTGGTTTTGCCCAAGTTCTCTTTTCTATGCTAACCCTAATGAATATAGTTTTCCTGATAAAGGAGATGGCTTCAACTGGCAGGTGTCTTTTTCCTTTGGCCTTTCTCTCAGTTCAGAGGAAATGGAGAAATGGCAGCTATCTTCTACCCATGAAGACAAGAGCACCTTGCTGGAATGACAGAACAGCCTAGGTTCTGAAGGGCATGGTCGCAGCATGGCCTTGAGTTGCCATGGATAGCCCAGCAAGAGATTATTTTATGAGACAGGGTCTCACTGTGTTACCCTGGCTGACCTGGAACTTGCTATGTAAACGAAGCTGGCCTCCAACTCACAGAGATTCACCTGCCTCTTCTTCTCTAGAGCTGGAATTAAAGGTGAATGCTACCAAGCCTGGCTAGATTTCTTACATACTAAGAACACTTTGGTGAAGCCAGGGTATTTGAGTTTTTGATATAATCCACAAAACACAGTCTTCCTGGATTGAGCAAGCTTTCAAAATCCTGAACCACATGAAAAGCTCCAAATTCACTTTCCCACTGCCTCTCGTTCTGTCCTGCCATCCCTTCTTCATATGGCTGCCACAGCGATCTTTAAAGATAAAGGTCAAATGACATCATAGACCTGCCTAAAGATTCTGAGGGTCCCCCATGCGCTGGAAATAAAGCACAAAGCTCCCACAATAGCCTAGGATGCCCTGTCCTCGCACACCCCTCTGCACTTATCTCCCATCTCCTTCCTCTCTATTCACTAAGTTCTCCTCAGACTCTGTTCCGTGAAGCTCAGTTGTCCTTGAGAATTCTCAGAGCTAGCTCTTTTCCAGCATTTAGGTCTCATTTCAAAGGCTGCTTCTTTGCAGAGGACTTTCTCAGACCCACTTCCTAATGAATCCATGTTTTATTTTCTCACAACACCTATAACCATCAAGATACATAAATGACTTACTGTGACTTGTTTATTGCTTCTCTTGAAGACAAAACCACACAGATGAACTTACTCTCTTGAGGGTGAAATTCAATGAATGTATGACTTCGCTTTTGCTTAACCTCAGAGATCCCAAAAGGAACTTAGTCATAGAAGTGCAGTAACAGAGAACCAAGGCTTTGAGTCATGCCGCTGAGAAATCAACTCACTCCTTTCACATTCTTCCCTTCCCTGAACCTCCCAGTTATTAAGTTCAGACTACGTCTTAGCTAAGAAATTCAGCAAGTCTTTTCGAAGACTCCTTCATTTGGAGATTTACAGAATTGAGTCATCTGGACATGTGTGTTCAGTAATGAGCCTTTTAAAAACATTTCTGCAAGACTTGGAAAGACTAATCTGAATGTGTGCAGTTGGGGTATGAAAATGGACCAACACGTAGAAAGAGGAATGGGAAAGATGGGGTTAGTGAAGTTTGAAATAGCATAACTAATCCCCTGCCTTAGTTCTGAGGATGTTAAAGAGAGGATGGGGGAGAAGTCTGTGCTGGGCTAGAAAGAGAAGGAAGCTGGAGATGTTCAGCCCTCTACTCTGTCCAAGCAAGAATGAATTCTCAGTGTGACCAGACCAAGTTCTTTCTCAAGGAGAGCTGGAGGTCTCAGTCTTTATGTTAAATCTTCAGACCTCCAAGGCTGACAATGAATTCCAAATTTTTAAATCATCTAGGCCAATATTGAGCTAGAGAAACAAAGCATGCCTGAAGATGGAGTCAGGCTCTCTGGTTCCAAGTTTCTGACCCTCCATTTCAACTCGACAGCCTGAACAAAGAATTGAAGTTTGCTTGATCAGTTACTCACTGAACAAAATAGAGAATTAAGGAAGAGAATGACTGCACTTAGAATGTTCGTATCTTTCTTAAATCATTCCATGACATCAGCATTGTGAAGTCAAAAGTGTCTGTCACTCTAGTGCCCTTCTCCTAAGGTGACATTCTAGACCGAAGACTGTGGACTTGGAGAAAACACTGAGATAAAGAGAGGCTGCAACTCAAGTGACTGTAAGGTGGGCTTCTGGAAGATCAATGGAAACCACAGAAGTTAGAGAAAAGGAGTGTGCCTTTGTGAAACTGTGTAAAGCTGTAGACAGAAGAGAGTGGATTAGGATTTGGAAAAGTCCTTTCTCACTGGAGTGAGGATTGAACTAAGGACAGAGTCACACCTGAAGCATCATTCTAGTTTCTTCCTTTGCTGTCGTTTTTCACAGTTGTCCCACTCATCAGTAAAGTCTGCTAATGTGCAGGGAGACAGAGCACTGAGGGTGAGTGGGATCTTTCCCATCATCCCTTCTGCCCTGGGACTGAAATAAGGGAGAGAATTCTGGAATCCCATTCAGCACTACCAGGCAGTAACCCAGAGAGACACACAGAGTTGTCCAATGCAAACAAGGAGCATGAGGAGACAGTGGCCAAGAGGACAGCTCAGGAGGGAAACACTCAAAACCACCTCCAGCTTACACTAAGAAACAGCTCTTGGGGCTGGAGGGATGACTCGGTGATTCAGTTCGCTGGCTGCTCTTTGCAGAGGGCCCAGGTTCACTTCCCAGCACCTACATGGAGGCTAACAACCATTCACAACTCCACTTCCAGGGGATCTAATGCCTTCTTCTGGCCTCTGTGGGCATTGCGCACATGGGTGCCCCTCTATGACGCAGGCAAAACACTCATATGCACAAAATAAAAAAATTTTTAAAGTTTTAAAAGAAAATAACCCTTAGCATCCATTGGCAGATGAATGGACAACAGACTATTGTTCAGCCATAAGGAAGAATGAACTCCTGTCATTTTCAGCAAAATGATTGAATCTGGAGAACACTGTGTTAAGTGAGATGTCCAAGGCACAGAATGACAATAACATACAGCCTCACTTATAGGTCGAAGCTAAAATAGTTGAACTTACATAAATGAAGGATAAGAATAGCGGTTACCACGAGCTGGAGTAGAGAGCAAGGGACAGAGCTCGAGGCAGAGTGTGTAGTACACGCTCGTTTCAGCAGTAGAACTCTACCACTGAGCTACAACCCCAACCTCGTGGCAGTGCATACTTGTGATCTCAGTACCCAGGGGTTAGAACAGGAAGATTGTAAATTCAAGGCTACATAGAGAGTTCCAGACAGTCTAGGCTACAAAGTAAAACCCTGACTCAAACACAAACTACATACACATACTTACACACACACACACACACACACACACACACACACACACACACAGTGGGGGGGTCAGGAATAATTTCTAGTGTAAGCTCAGCATAATAAGGTGACTGTGGTTCACAATAACCCGTTAAAAAGCTCATGAAGAATTAAAAGAGAAGAGCTTGAAGGTTGAAAACCAATAAATGTAGCAGGACATGAAAATGTTAATTATTCTGATTTGACCATTGCATATTGTATACATGTTTTAAATAGTCACACTGTGCTCCATAAACAGATACAATTATGAATTGGTTAAAAGAGGAAAAAAATGACTTTTCACGATGGGGAAACTGATCCTTATGTTGCCTATAAGATTGCATTGTGGAATATCAGATACGCCAGAAGTTTCTAAATCAATTTTTAAGCCACAGAACACTCAGAATTCCCACCCTGAGAATCTGAGAATCTGAGTAGAGATTAAAAGGGTCCCACCCTCTGGCCCCTGCCACC
The DNA here is from genome assembly GCA_035773235.1 of Eospalax fontanierii. NCBI lineage: Eukaryota > Metazoa > Chordata > Mammalia > Rodentia > Spalacidae > Eospalax > Eospalax fontanierii. The sequence continues at coordinate 16,388,080 of CM069547.1, forward strand.
TCACCTTGTCTTTTTACTAGAATCATTCAATTAAAGGAAACTGTTTGCTTTAAGAAAAAAAAATTTATAACAGCTGTAACTGGCTGAGCCCTCTTAGGAATTCATTATGTTGTTCCCTCTACTTCTCTCTGTGTGTATATATTTCAGAAATTTTTCCATAGTAAATGTTGTTAAAAGTATTACACTGAAATTCTGTGTATAAAAAAGATCATGTACACAGCATTTAAAATCTGCCAAATAGTCTTCCAATATTTTGCATACTTGCTAAGCATCATTTCCAGGAAATTATTGGCAGGTGATTCTCAGCCGCTTGAATGCTTAACATACAAAGGAACACATTAATTTCTAGGCAATCACAGCTGAATATCTCTGCTGGTGAGAAAATGTTTATTTTGATCCCAAATATGCCCCCTTATAACTTCAAGTAAGAACAAGACAATGCCTTGCCCATAAAAGTATTTTTATCTTTTTCGTTTCAACGAGTGCCTTTTCAAATAATTCCACACTAGTAGCAAAGCCTGCTCTTCTGCATCACACTAACATATGCTACCAACTCTGCTAGAGGGCTGCTAAGGGCTATGTTTCTATCCTCTGGGTTAAAAAGACATGAGCAAAATGTTTAAGCAAAATTAAGATACCTACAGGCAAAACCTGACAAAGTGTTCCACACTGTGCTACATAATAGATTGAGAATTTTTTAATATCATGACACTCTCCATCTTCACCTACCTGTCAACTCCACATCAGTTGTTATTAATTTAACACCAGAGAGCCTGGCAAGAGCTGCGAGCTAGCAAGAACACACAAATCAGGAGCGGAGATAGCAAAAGCTCCTTGGAGATTCTTGTTCACAAACTTTATGGGAATTTGAAAAATGCCCCTCAATTTGGAGGATGCTTGATATGAAATCAAATAAAGGATGGAAACGTAAGTTTTGGTTGCCTGATTTCAATGCAGAAACAGCTTTAAGACATGGGCAGACAGGTCATCTATGTCATTCCAAGCAGCACTGTGAGCACACATACCTGCCTTTCTGACTTCTGTTAGCATCATCACCTTTCATTAGAAGAATTCATTCCCAGCATCAGGTGATTCTAAGACACAGACATCCGTGTGCTTCTGAACAGGACAAGTGGAAGTGCGAAATGTGTCTATAGTACTACAAACTGGATTTTACAGGACTAAGGACCATTTTGGACTGTGGTTCCCCAAATATCCATGTGTTAAAGGCTTGGTCCCAGCGTTAACTCTTCTGGAAGGCAGTAGAATTCTTAAAAAGTGGAACCTAAACCAGATGTAGTGGTATGCATCTCTGGCCTCAGCACTCAGGAGCAGAGAGTAAGTTTGGTCTTTCTAGTAAATGAATGTTGTGACTGAATAAAGGTCCCTATGTGTCCTAGTTTGATTTTTGTTGCTGTGATAAAGCACTGACCAAAACCAGCTTGGGCAAAGAAAGAGTTTATTTGGCCTGTGAATCCGGATCACAGCTCATCATGGAGGGAAGCTCAGACAGGAGCTAGGAATGTGGGGTTCAAGCTTTCTGCTCACCAAGAGCTCAATTGCTGGCTGGGGATATTGCATAGCAATTTTTCTCTGAAGCTCATTAAGATCGAAGAAGTTCAAAAGGATATTCTCTTTAAGACTCGGGAAGTAAACAACTCCTAAGTTTCTGGAAGGCTGCCCATCTCTGTGTCTCCAATGCCTAAAATAGTCCCTGGTGCATGAAAAATGTCTCCATAAATGGATAAGATAGATGTGAAACAGGCTGAGACAAGACAGGGATCCATGACAGTAATAACAGCATGCGCAATGCCCTGCATGTATGACCTGTCTGATATCATTTAAGCCCTAAACCCCAGCATACTCTGAGATAGAAACATAGCCTCATAAAACGGAGCACTGTTAGAGAATGGCACCACTAAGAGCAGACCGATATGGAAACAATTTCTGGCACATAGAGTTCATTTTGACAGAGGCCAAGATGACAACATTGCCAGGTCTGCTTCAGAGAGCAAACCATCATGTTCCACTTGCCAAATTAATTTCATCAGACGTTTTGTTTGTACCCTAAGGTACTGTGGATTTCAAACATGACTCGGACAACAGCACATTGGACAAGTGTCCTGTTTGACAAAATCGGTCCCTCAAATTATGTTTATTATGAGTAATGTTGTCTTGATATCCCCAAATCAGATAGAAAATCAGCCAAAAATATGTGCATTGATTTTTTACAATAAGATATAAGCTTCTCTCTTTCTTTCTGAATTTTTTTTAATGTGTTTGAGTATTTTACCTATATGAAATGCTCACAGAGGCCAGAAGAGGACATTGGATCCCCTGAAACTGGAGTTATAGATGGGTGTTAGCCACCATGTGGGTTCTGGGAACCGAACCTGGGTCCTCTGCAAGAGCAGCCAGTGCCCTTAAATGCTGAACCATCTTCTCGAGCACCCATTTTTTCTCTTATACCTAATGTTGAGTGAAGCAGAGTTTGCACCAACTTCCCATAACAATAGAGAGAGCAGGGCAATAGGAATTTAGAGCTTTGCTGGTTAATGAGCCACAAAACTGGGCTAGCTCTAGATCTCTCATAGGAAGTCTAAAGTCTATATGTTAAAGTTAGCTAGGGTTTTTTTGTTGTTTTTGTTTGTTTGTTTGTTTGTTTGTTTCCTTAATGCCAGTGCCTGGCCCCGTACTACATAAAATGAATCAAATCTCCAGTATGCCACGGTGTCTGCAGCTTGTAAAACCCCCAGGTCCTTACACGCTATGTAAGAATGGGTGAATAATTTCACGTGATTTTTTAAAAATGGAGTATAGCCTGAAATGTGAAGTCATGGTGCTGTAATTTGGATCTAGAATGTTCCCCAGAGCCCATGTGGTAAAGACTTCAGTGGAAAGGAATGGAAGCTTTGATAGGTGAGGCCTCTGGGGCAGCAAAGTCAAAGGGGACCTTGTGTTCCAACCTCTTATTCCCCCAGTCACTTCTGCTCTGTGGTTTGCTGTGCCCTTACTCCCACCAGGATGTGCTGTTCCACCAGAGTCCCGAAGCAGGAAGACACTTGATCAGGAACTGAAAGTTCCCTGACTCTGAACCAAAACAACCCTTTGTTCACTGTAAGGTGATAGTCTCAGTCACTTCATTATCTTGATAGAAAACTGACCAGTACACATGGCTATCAATCTTTTTAAAATGTTACCTGTTTGTTAGAATCAGGCTTGAAATAAATCAAGCCTGCTTGAAAAAAAGATCGATACATTTTACTTGGTTATGTCACTTACAACTCTAAATGGATATATTTTGCTTCTGTTATTTCTCCCCCTCCCCCCCTTTGCAATTTATTAGTTGAAACAATCAGATCACTTGTCTGGTGGCCTTCCATGACTTAAAATTTGTTTGTTACATCTCCATATCATCACTTAACACATCCCTCCTTTTATGCTATTGTTCCTTGCATATTTATTAGATCAAAAGGCTTGATCAAATTCACGCCAGTCAGCAAGATCACTGCATGGGCGACAGGCAGTAATGAAACTGTTCTTAGAAGCATCCTGTGTTAATCAGGCATCTCTGGAAGAACTAGTAGAATGAACGCATACTGGGCCAGCAAGATGGCTCAGCAATTAAAAGTGCCTGCCACCAAACCTGATAGCCTGACTTCCATCCCTGAGTCTCACATGGTAGGAGAGAACTGACTTATTTTTTAAATATTTATTTATTTATTTTTATTTTCTGTGTACAGCCGTATGGCCTAAATATATGTAAATGCACCAGTGGGCATCAGATCCCCTAGAACTGGAGTTATGGACAGTTGTTATCCGCCATGTGGGTGCTGGGAATTGAACATTGGTCCTCTGCAAAAGTAGACCATGCTCTTAACCATTGAGCCATCTCTCCAGTCCCAAGAACTGACTCTTGCCATTTGTCCTCTGACCTCCACATCTGTGCCACACACACACACACACACACACACAAATGAATGACATAAAAATAACATGTATGTGCATGCGTGTGTATATATACGTATATAGGTGTATATATATATATATGGATTTATTAGATTGGCTTACATAATACAGTTGATAATTCAGCAATTGGAGAGGCTGAGAGCCTGGCAGTTGTTCAGTCCACCATGCTGATGCCTCAGCAGTCCCAGTGTGGCACTGTAGGCCTGGAGGACTCCTTGAAAGCCACACTGAAACCTGAAGCTGTTCTCTTGTCATCAAAGGGTGGGCTGGGGCACTGGTATAGACTGTTGGACTCTAAGCTACTGTCAATAATTTGTCCCAGTGGATCTGGAACTTCACCATCTGACCACCTAGAACTTGACCAAGATCACCTCCTAGACTGTTGCTCATAACCAAAACAGTCCCTGTTGTCCTGGACCTGCGACATTCTGACTAGTTCTGTTTTGGCTTGAGGCCAACTGTAACTCTAATACTCTACATCAGCTCTTTTTCTGTCTCCATGGAACAATCAAATGATTTGGGTTTATAAGTCACTTTGAAAATAAAAACAAAACTGTGTCTGCATTTGCTACACATCCAACTTTATTAGCTGAAACTTACCGTAATGATTTCTCATGATGCTTTTTGTACTCAGCTTTTTCCTGGAGACTATTCTCAACACTACACATAGGAGATGTTCCTTATTGCTATAAAGAGCTGCATATTACTCCAGGTATGAATGTGCCAATGTGGCTTCAGTTAGTCTTTTATTCAGGAACATTTGAGTGTTCTCAGGTTTGTTATCAAAAAATAGGATAGCCTTAGGCATTCATCCTTTTTAAACATGCTGCTAGACATTTCCAGAGTCAGTTCCCCTCATAGGCACCAGATCTTTGACTTTCACCTGAAATGTCTGGGGTGTCTATGTCTTCACAGCAGCCTACCCGAGCAAGCCGTCAGTTTTGCACTGTCATTCATCTGACAGACAAGGATTAAGTCTGGTTGTATTTGGTAACTCTACAATCAAGAGTTAATTTGAACATCTTTTAATACCTTTAAGAAATAATTGTGACTGGGCTGGAGAGATGGTTCAGCGATCAAGTGCACTGGCTGCTCTTGCAGAGGACCAGGGTTTGAATCCCAGAACCCACATGGAGGCTAAGAACTGTTGGTAGTTCCAGTTCCAGGGGGAATCCAATGCTTCTTCTGACCTCTGGGTATTGCACCACACAGCTGTGCTTACATACATGCAGGAAGTAATTGTATATCTTTTGTATATGCCATCCATATTTCTACTTATTTTCCACAGAGTTGGTATCAGTTTTTGTTTTCTTTCATCTCGTTTTTGTTTTCCTTTTTGACAGGGTCTCCCTAGTTCCAGCCTGCCTGTGAATCAGGCAGGCCTCGATCTTACAGAGCACATCTGGTTCATCTTTTTCTTTTTTTTTTTTCGGCAATGCTTCATACGTTATAGACACTAGACTTTTGTGACATCATAGGTTGCAAATGTTAACCAAGGTTTACACCTGACGCTTTTCCTTTACATGTGACTTTTTGTTAACTGTTCAAAACTTCTCCATTCTTAAAATTGTTTTTAGCTGTGTGTGCAAGGTGTATGTGTAGTGTGTTTGTGAGTATAGGTGTGGGTGCTCGTGCCACAGCATGCATGTGGAGACCAGAGGACAGTCTCAGGTGTCAATCCTCTCCTTGCCTACAGCACAGTCTCAGCACAGATTTTATATTTATCATAAGTGATATCATCTCTTCATAACGTTTTGCTATTGATTTTTGAATGTTGTTATTCTAGTTTGCTACTGAATTCTAGTGTCTACACTCTTATTGTTTAATGTAATTTTCCACTTGAATGAGTTTTGCAGATATAAAATTATACAATCTGTTAGTGGCAAAAATTAGAGCAGTTGCTTCTAGCCATGCTTTAAACACATTGGCTAAAATTTTTAACATAATGTTACAAAGTAGGGGATTTACTTTAGCAAGACAGCTTCAGACATTTTTCCACTATGTAAAAAATAAACTACCATTTTTACTTTTTAGTTTTGAAAAAATTACACTTATTTATTGTGTATATGTGTTGGGAGAGCACCTGCCACAGTGTGTGAGTAGAAGTCAGAGGTCACCTTTGTGGAAGTCTGTTATCTCCTTCCATCAGGTGGGTTCAGGGATGGAATTCAGATCCTCAGGTCCTTACCTGCTGAGACATCTGGCCCCTAACTTTGCTTTTTGGGTAAATGTTCCTAATATCAATGAGTCTTTAAAACAATGTCAAATGATTGTTCTGAGCCTACAGAAATAATTATATGATTTTTCTCTTCAGTTCCTATATGATGAATTATGCTACATTTATTAATATTGAATCCCTTTGAACAGGAACACTTGGAATAAACTCCATTTAATCATGCTGTGTGAGTGGTTTAAATATATTGTTGGACTCTGTTTATATTTTATTTATGACTTTAACTCATATTTAAATTTTTAAATTTACATTTATTTATTTATTGTGTGTGTGTGTGTGTGTGTGTGTGTGTATTCTCTTGCCCCAGCACACTATAGTGAACGCCTGTAATACCAGTACTCCAGGAGGGAGAGACAAAGAGGAGCATGTTACAACAGCACTGGAAGCTGGGTTCCGCTGCTCTCTATACCAAGGGGTCCATAGGTGTCCAGGAGAGAAATTCCCAGCCCTACTTCAAGTCCCACAACCCTTCTAGGCTCCGCCCTTTGACCCTGCCCCGCCCCATCCCCTGTCCCCGACTCCGCCCCTTTCCCCGGCTCTGCCCCTTGCCCAGCCCCGCCCCGCCCCTTACTTCGGCCCTCCTCCTAGCCCCGGACCTGCCCTTTGCTCAGGCCCCGCCCCTTACCTAGTCTTCTTCCCCTTGTCCCGGACCTGCCCCTCTCAGGCCCCGCCTCTTTCCCTGGCCCCGCCTCCTTCCTAGGCCCCGCCCTTTACTTCAGCTGGTTCCCTCACTCTGGCGCCCCCTTGTGCGCAGGCGCGCCCTCCACACGCCCCTCCGATCAGCCAATCACCGTGGACGTTTGTGGAGCCTGGTCTCCTTGCCCGCCAATGCCGGAGGCCCTATCCATCCAGGTCCCGCCCCCGGCAGGATTTGGGCCGGAAGATGGCGGCGGCCGCGGAGCTGAAACTGCTGGAGAAGTCACTGGGGCTGAGGAAGGGGAATAAGTACAGCGCTCAGGGCGAGCGGCAGGTGAGGCGCAGGGCGGCGGGAGGTTGGCGAGAGAACGGGATGGCGGCGGGGAGGCGGAACCCGGCAGGGCGGGCCAGAGCGCTCGCGGCTCCCACGTGTGCTCTGGGCTGCGTGTGTGCGGGCGGCGGCGCTCCGGTGCGGCCGGGGGCCGGGGACCTGCACAGAGCTGCGGGGCTTGGCTTGGGCCTGCAGGGACGTGTCGGCATCGTCCAGGGAGCCGAAGGTCAGTCCGGGAGGTCGCGGCCCGAGCCGAGGCGTTGCGCTCCGCGGCCGTTTACCGGGAGAGCGACTTGCATTCAGTGACCGCCTGCGACCCGCGGGGACTCGCCCCTCGACCCCCTTCCCCCCGTGGCTAGCTGAGCCCCAGGCTGGGGGCCAGTGGTGCATGCTGCGTAGCAGCGCGCGTGGCCGAGAGAACACCGAATGGCGTCCTCGGTCATCAAAGACACCGGGGTCGGTGCAGAGAATGAGGACGGTACCTGGCGTGGGGCGGCTGGCCGGATGTGAACATCCAGACTTCCTAGACTGTGCGAGAGGATTGGTGTTCTGTAAGCGTATTTGTCGTGGACAAAACATACTAGAGGAAGAAAACGGTTATAGGAAGACTATTCGGGATGTATGTGGGGCCGGGGACGTATTCCAGATAGATGACTTTTTATTTTTGGCCTTAACTTTTTTGCTTTTGGTCCCGGCCAAAATCCTACCTTAAAAATAGTAGTCATGTGTGTTTCGACCTAAGTTTTCCTGGAACTGTTAAGTGTCTTGCCTGTGATTGATTGGCAGAGTAAAGGGCATTGGCGTTCCAGTGGCCAGTCTTCCAGTGTGCTCTCATTGCTCCCATCCTCATTCCTGCCCATCAGCCACTACTCCCTTACTTGGTTTATGGGTTAGCTGATTGTTTTTGTTTTTTTTTTTTTTTTTCTTTTAAGGAAAGAGTCAAAACATGAATCTTGCTTTTGAATAATTTATTGTTTAATATGAAGGACAGTCCTCGACAATTATTTTAGAACCTTAAGGAAGGGAACCAAAGAGGGGTGTCGAAGAGGAGGACGATTTTAAACGTCACTGTCACTGAAAACCCAGTGTTTAAGGGATTTGACTTTGAAAGATGTGGTAAAGACTGGCAGGTTTGGGGGCAGTAAGTTAACCGAAATGAAAAGTGGTGGAATGGAAGGTAAACTCAAATTGGAGTTACAGATCCAGATGTGAGAACTTTGGAATTCAAAGTGCAGTTTTAGTATCTTTAATGAAAACGTTTTTACAGTGGGCCACAATTTGTGTGTGCAAAAAGGGATAGAGATAGGAAATTTTCAGAAGGCATCCTCAGCAACAGTTCCAGGAGTAATTACAAAGCGAACACAGTGCAGAAATCAGTCATAGAAGACCCTATTATGATGTGTCAACATGTTGGAATATTTCTTATACCACATAAAGTGACTCACACCTGTAAATCCCAGCACTAGGGAAACAGGTAGGAGGATCACTAGGAGTTTTAGACCTGCCTGGAACCCTAAAATTGATATACTTGTCTGGTGGCTATTCCTGCTTAACAATTGTGTGTGTTAGATTGTATGAAGGGAAGAGAATGGATCCAAGCTAACAGCCCTGTTCAAACCCTGGCTCTGCCATTACAAACCAGGTGACCTAGGTTCTTTATCTGAGAGGATGACATCTCATGCGTTGTCTGACAAGATGTAAGGATCAGATGGGACTGTAACTGGGGATTTTTGAGTTAGCATGGTAGAATTGTGAACTTATTTTTGAATTAGAACGGTAGAGTTGTGAACTTATTTTTACCAATGGTCTTTGTCTTTCACACACATTCAGCAATTGTGAGTTATCTTTATTTTCCATTAAATACATTCAGGAAAGTACACAGATCTCAATGATTTACTACAAAGTGAATGCCCAGGTAACCATTCCTTTGAGGAATAGAACACCAATTATTAACACCCCAGCACCTTCCATTTTGTTTCCTTTAAATGACTATTTTACAGGAAGTTCCTGGTGGTGGTAGAGATTCTGACGTAACTGAGCACAGTGGCAGAGTGAGAATTCCGGGAGGTAAATGCCCCAAGTGGGCAGTTGAAGATGTCTTTGATTGCCCCACTTAGGCCCTGGGTAGGTAACCTTGAGTCTTTTTATCTGTCAACTGTTGCTCTTCCTATGGGCTTCACTGTGTATAACATAGCTGTGAGTCTGAAAGTGCTCACAGGGTGTAAATCATAAATCACTACATGGACAAGATACTGGATTGTGGCTACATAGAGCTACAGGCTTCCCAAGAGAATGATCCTGTATATCTTTTGCTAGGTCCTGAAGGCCTTGCATCTCTTGTTCTTTGGTCGTCATTCTCACTTAATAACTCCTGATTTCTCATATTGTACATTCGTAGTTCTAAAGATTTTGTAGCATTTAACTGATTTTTGCAGTGTTCTTGCCAGTTACATCATCAGGCGTGTTATTGAGTTATAAATCCTATGACTGTTTCCCTGGCTTTCATTTGTATAATTTGGTATCAGGTAGAGTAATTTGAAAAAGAAAAAAAATTGAGGGTTTTAGTAATTACTTCCACTTAGAATCATGATGGTCTTTGTTTTTTTTACATTTTATCTGAGGCTTTTTTTTTTTCTCTTTAAGACTCCAGTTCTACAGACAAACAATGGCCCAAGTCTATCAGGACTGACTACAATAGCATCTCATCTAGTCAAGCAAGCCAATAAGGAATACTTGCTGGGGAGTACTGCGGAAGAAAAGGCCATAGTGCAGCAGTGGTTAGAATATAGGATCACTCGAGTAGATGGACACTCCACTAAAGAAGAGATCCACCCCCTGTTGAAGGTACCATGACTGTCTCTGTAGGCTATGATGTATGAGCCAGAAAGCAGAACTCCTTTCCCAGGCCCTTTGCTGAATTGTTGGCCTTCTTTACCTGTTCCCTTTTGCCTCAGGAAGTTTGCACCTGATTACCCCAGGCTGAAACAGACTCTGCCTTCCTCCCGCATCCCAGCTCACATCCCTCTGCTGAGACATTTCCATGGTTGCAGTCACTCAGCAGATGATGCAGCGCCTCCTCTGAAGTCAGTGCCCTGTCACACCCTTCAGAGCACTGTTATCATCTGTGACTGATGATTCTGTATGAGTTTTTTTGTGTGTGTGTGGTTTACTGTCTGCCTTGCTTGGCAGGCAGCCTTAGTTCTAAAAGATAAAGTGCTTTCTCAGAGACCAGAGGACTCAGAATCTTTGTAGATTGTAGCTTGAAAAAGAATTGTCTTATGAATCTGAGAGACCTCACCTTTCCTGTCCTTGAGAATCATTGGGTTAAGATATTTATTTTCTTTCTAGAGGCTTCAAATTAGAATAATCTCTTGAAACAAAGTATCAGCTGAACATGGCTGTGGGGACTCCAAGAATGGAGACCATGCCAAATGGAACTTTGAATTTATGTAAAACTAAGGCAGATTTAAAAACTTTTATAAAGTGTTAAATTTCAAAAGTGGTTAGTAATCCAGACAGTTTCATATTGTTTTGATTATTACATTGTTATGGAATGACTGTAAGTTGTATAAAGTTTTCCTTTATCCCTTTGAGGAGAGTGATTTAAACTATATTCTTGGTAGATACAGTCAAGAGAACTATCAAAAAGTAAATTTCAGAGATTGCTCCTTTGCAGGGGTGTTGTAGCTATCCCTTCATTCAGACCATCTGCACTCTTGGGGTCCTACCAGCCCATCGCATCCCATCCCCTCTTCTCCCCTTCCCCACATTTCCACCTGGAAGTAGGCTTGTCTTCCTGCAAAGTGAATATGAGATTTGGGGCAAGGATAGTCTAAAGGGCTTTGTTCTGAGAAATGTGAATTGGGTTTATAGGTCCAAGTACATACTGGATTTGATGATAGACGCATCAAGGTAACTCTTAAGGTTCTGTGTCTGGGATATGTAAATGTTCAGTTGGGAAGCTGACTGCAGGTGATAGGGTTGAAGGAGGATGTATGTGGAGCGGGGTGAGGAGGGTTGTCTTCCTTGCCACACCCTCTGTTTTTATAGAACTCAGACATATGAGACAAATGTACACAGTGACTACAAGATTTGGGGCTGTGTAAACACAGAAGAGAAAGGATTGGTTTTTGTTTTGTTTTGCATAGTGCTATTTTAACTACATTTTTTATTTTAAAGGCAATATTTATTATAGAAATGTAGAAAATAGTAATAAGCAGGGCCTGGAGAGATGGTTCAATGGTTAAGAGCTCTGACTGCTTTTGCAGAGGACCTGGATTCAATTCCCAGCATCTATATGGCAGCTACAACCGTCTGTAATTCCATTTCTAGGGGATCCGACATCTTCCTCTGACCTCCATGGGCATTGCACATGGGTTTACTTATATACAGGCAATATACTCATACACATAAAAATTTTTTTTAATAAATAAAATGTTTTTTAAAAAAGAAAATACTTATAAGCAAATGAAAGACATTTTGACCATTAAGAAAGAACTTGGTTTGGGGGAGGGTGTTGTTTTTCATTGTCTTTTGTTTACTTCTGTTGTTTTGTTTGTATGTTTGTTTTTTTTTGAGACTGGGTCTCCTGTAGCCCCAGCTGGCCTGGAACTTGCTATGTAGACCAGGCTGGACTTCATCTCACAGAGATCCATCTGCCTTTGCTCCTGAGTGCTGGAATTAAAGGTGTGTGCCACCACACCTGAAGAGAACAATTTGAATGCGTACATTCAGTCCTAGAAAGTTTGTTAGACTATGTATCCTTCCCTGCTGTTTTCTTTTTATGTATTCATATGCATATTTTTAAATGAGTGTCTGCTAAACAGAGTAACATGTTAGGGGATTTTGTTCACTATTGTGAACATTGTTTCATGTCCACAAATATACTCTCCTTTTGATAATCCAGGTGTCCCATCAGAAGTTGTACTGCAGCTTGAGTCTTGCTTGCTTGCTTGCTTCTCCTTTACCACTAATTTCATGACTGAAACCATGTCTGTGCTTGTCTGTCAGATGCCAGCTCTAATTTAGATTTGGTACTTTTTTTCCTTCAAAGGTGCCTGTTGACTGTTTAGAGAACTCAGTATTTCCTTGTGTCTTTATTTATTTGGTAATTACTTAAAGTGAATTTGTATATACTTGATACACTGTTTCAAGTTGTTGGCCATTTTTTGAACAAGTAAGAACTTTCTGTATCATTTAAATGGTATTTAAAACTGGAGACTCTCAGGTGTTGAGAAAACTGGGTGTTCACATGCCAAACAGTAGATTTGCTGCATTCCCCTCTCCCTCACACAGAAACAATTCAGAAGGAATCAGAAACCTAAATATAAGAACATCTGTGAAACTCTTAAAGAAAACATTGGGAAAGCTTTATGTCCTTGATTTGACACTAACTGCTTGATTTGACAAGGCACAGTCAGCAAAAGTAGAAATAGTCTTCATGAAAATTAAAAATTTCTGGGGATCAAATGACAGCAGTGAAGCTTGGCATGATGGTGTATACGTTTAATACCAGCACTTGGAAGGCAGAGGCAGGTGGATCTCTGTGAGTTCAAGGCCAGCCTGGTCTACATAGGGAGTTCCAGACCATCCAGGGCTACAGGGAGACCCTGTCTCAAAAAGATCAAAAAAAGAAAAAGACAACAGTGAAAAGGCTACCTTTGAAATGGGAACAAGTATTAACAAATCATTTATTTGATAAAAACAGGCCAAGGGGCTGGTGGTGTAAGTCAGCAGTGAGGTGCTTGCCTGGTGTATACAAGGCCCTGTGTTTGATCCCCAGCACCAAAAAGAAAAAGAACAGGACTTCCAAGATGATTCGGTGGATAAAGGTGTTTACTGCCCATCCAAGGCTAAGGACTTGAGTTTTGATCCCAGGACCCACATTGTGGAAGAAGAAAGACTCCTACAAGTTGTCCTCTGGCCTCACATGCTCCATGGCAAACTAGCTTACCTATACAAAATAAATAAATAAATGTAAGAAAAAGAGCAAAAGACTTGATTGAGCATGTCTCCTGACAAGATTATGAAAAGACCTACAGTGAGATGCCACTTGTCATTAGGATGACTCCTAAAACCAGAAATACAAAGAGCTGCACACAAACAGGAAATCACTAGCGTTGGAGAGGATGTAGAGCATCCTAACCATTGTAGGCTGTTGGTGGGGGTCCAGGTTGACACGTCCTTAAGATGTTGGTGGAGCTACTGTGATCCAGTATCACTTCTTGATACATATCCAGAAAAATTCTAAACACGATTCTCAGGCGATCCTCTTGTGTTTATAGCAACATTATTCACAGTAGCCAGAAGGGTGGATAATCTGTGTGTCTGTTCATAGGTGAATCAAGAAACAGAATGAGTTCACGTACTGTGGGATGTAGTTCAACTGTAAAAGGAAAGGAGATTGTGATGCATGTTATGCCGTGGATGAACCTTGACATTGTATTCAGTAAATAAGCCTGTCCTTACAGCTCACATACTGTGTGGTTCCACTTACACCATGTACCTAGAATAGCCAGATTCACAGAAACCTCATAGAACAGTGGTTACAGAGCCCAGAAGGAAGGGGAATGGGGAGTTGTTGAATGATGGAGTTCTAGTATTGCAAAATGAAAAGCTCTGGACAAAAATACATAACTATACTGCCTCAGCCTCCCAAGTGCATCTGAATACCATTAGGTGGTAAATTTGTGTGTGTGTGTGTGTGTGTGTGTGTGTGTGTGTATGTGTTTGGTCTTTTTGAGACAGGGTCTCCCTGTAGCCCCAGCTGGCCTGGGACTCACAGAGATCCATCTCTACCTCTGCCTCTCAAGTCCTGGGATTAAAGGTGTGTGCCACCTTGCCTGGCAATTTATGTGTTTTTAAGAACAAAGGTATGGACCCTGACATGATCATAGATGGCACTTGGTCATTTTCTTTTAAATTAATTAATTAATTAATTAAAAATAAAAAGACCAGTAGTGTTGTGGGTTTGGAATTGTTTTGTTTTTGAGATATTGGCATCTAATTTGTGATTTAGGATGAAACTACTAATGCCATAAATTTTTTTTCTGAATAGGGTTTCATTCTGCATTTCCAGGCTGTCCTCAGACTCACAGCAATCCTCCTGCCTCATCCTCCCAAGTGCTGGAATTACTAATGTGAGCCATCACACACACCATAAAGATTTTGAAATTTGGTCCCAGTACTTTGCTTTGGGGTAGCTTTCTAAGTGTTTTAGATCATCTGCTCCAACAGTTAGCTTCATTGTTGCCGTTTTTAGATTAATGTGCTGTTTGTTTTTTCTAGGATCTCAATTCCTATCTTGAAGATAAAGTCTACCTTGCAGGCCACAACTTCACCCTGGCAGACACCCTGCTGTACTACGGCCTCCACCGCTTCATAGTGAGTATTTGCAGAGTTTGGGGTTTTTTTCCCCTGGGACATTCAGAGTGACTTTTTAAAAATATCTTGAATTTAAACCGAATCTCTGTCTTCAATTTACCAAATAAAAAGGTGGAAGTTATTTAAAGACACAGCACTTCTGCAGAAGGCCTTTACAGAGCTGCTCCTCGGAGCCTCGTTCTCAGCCTTTGCTTCTGCATTCCTTCCCCAGCTGCTGCTTCTCATCATCTTTGAGCTCTGCCATCCTCATCCACTCCACCTCCAGGTCTCCGTGCCAGTTGCCATCTTGTGTGTGTCCTGTTACTCAAGCTACTTCAGTCTGACTGCCTGTCTTGACAGTTCTTTTCCTTATGTGCTTTTCCTTTGCCTGCCTTCAGCCACTTGTAGTTGTCATCTTCAGCTGGGTTCTGCCGTGCAGTTCCTGCCCTGTCCCTGTAAACGCCCCCTCGGGGCCGGTCCACATCCATGTCACACACATTCCTGTGAATGAGCAGAGCTCTGTTTTGGAAACACAGTTCATGCCTTCTCAGATCGTTTTCTCTGCCGTAAAGACTCTCAACTCCCTGTTGCCCAGTGCTTCTCCTCCTTGGTAGGAACAAGCCTCATGTGCTATTCTGTTTCTCCACCCCATGACTCAGTCAGGTCCTGATGTTTCTACCTGCTGCATCCCTCGCTTGTCTCCCTTCAGATGACTTTCTTTGGGCACCAGTGACTAGTCTTACAGCTGGTCCATCTAAAGAAGATAAAAATAAGGTGGGCTACGGGAGGAGACTGGTGACCAACTACTGGACCATTCTTTCCTGTGACTAGTTTTTTCCCTTTTCAAAATAACTAGGTAGTTCCTGAGGCCCTCCAGAGTTAGATACTAGAGATTGTTTAGAGATGATTTAAAGTACACAAGAAGATAGATGAAGTTCTGTCAGTAAGTACAACACAACTTTGTGTAACAGGCTTGGGCATTTAGTGGATCCTGGCACGAATCCACTGCAGAATCCAGTGAATTGTCTAATTCTTAGTCCCACTACTTAAGCCATAATTCCTTAATTTTGATTCACTTAGCTTTATTAATTTTTCCCTAAATTGGGTGTGGTGCTCACACCTGTAATCTCCGTTTGGGAGACTGAAGCAGGAGGATTGTCACAAGTTCTAGACCAGTCTGAGCTACATAGTGAGTTCCAAGATAGTCTGGGCAACAGAGTGAGTCTTTTGTCTCCAGCCTCCCACACATTTTTTTTTTTTTTTTAATTTTTCTCAAGTGATTATATTAGGTTTTGTAACATTGCTGTAATGGCCTAGTTGGATTAGCAGCACAAAACTCCCCATTATATGCTTAAAATTATTTATTAAGAGCCAACTATGTTCGCTGGATCCTATATTTAATGACACAAAAGAAGCATGAATTTTTATTTTCAAGGAATTAATCTCATTGAAGACATGAACTGTTTTACATAGAAATAATGCATTTGAGAAAGTGAAACTAAGTGCTAATTTCTGTTCAGAATATATTTTGGCCTCTTAAAGAGGCAGGTAATAGAGGAAGAAATCATAACAGATACTGCAGAACTGGATTGGCCTTTGGCTCACCAGGGGAATTGTCATTGTTTTATAACGTTCATACTTTGGGCTGTAAACGTTTCTTATGGATAGAATAGCCATGTCATGGCTTCTCATACAAAAGCAGCACTTTGGGTTGTGAAAGGAACCACTCTGCTCTCAGCAGAGCAGTGTGGGTGGGTCTCCATCTCCAGCACCACCCTTGTGCTCCAGCCGTCCCAGAGAACGGAGGTCAGTCAAACAGGTCTTCAAGTGGCCCAGAGTGCAACGAGAAAAAAATTCCCAGGAGACTATTTCAGTAGACAGCTCATTTATTGAAATCAAAGCAGGGATTTATATAGGGAGGCCTTACTGAAGGCAGGAAAGTTAAAGCTGGGGTCTTTAGGTAAAGGCGGGAAGATTGTAGCGCTGATATAGAAATTAGGAACGAGAAAATGAAACTCAAAACCTGACTTTGGTCTGGGGTGATCTTTGTGGGGGAAAAGAAGATTAAGCAACTGCTGAGGAATGAGGATGTCGTATCTGCAGTAGCTTCCTGGGACCTAGGTTATAGCTTCAGACAGAGCAGGCCAGGACACCTGCTGTCCCTTCAGGGTCTCTGGGGTCACACTGCCGGCTTAATGCCTTTAGGCAATAAGCCCAGGTCCCACAGAGCAGGGCAAGGGAATGTTCCCTGTGCTTGTAATGAATATGACCTGTCCAGCTACAAGTTTGAAAGATTAGCAGTCTTTGGTTTTCTGCACCCATTTATGTTTCTATTTTAGATTGTTTATACAGTGAAATGTAATCACCAGTTATATTCTTCAATATAATGGCAGTAGTTATATTTAAATGTAAAGAAAGTTTAATTGGAGCTGAAGTACATCGATGTAATCACTCCAGCCTCTTTTTATTCCATTTTAGGTTCAAAATGTTTTAGTAGCTTTTTAAATTTAGAATGCTGGTACAACTTACCCATTTCAAAGCAAAAAAAGTCTCCAAGGTAAAGGGGATTTGCTGCTAAGGTATCTAAGCCTCTCCCTCCTGCAGTCTTTCAGTTTGAGGGACTTGTGCTGCAGTGAGTGATATTGCCTGCCATCATAACCAGGTGCAGAAATATTCCTAGTCCAACCCACACAGCTTTTTAATTAGGAATCAGGTGCCTTGGAAGTCATTTGGTTTTCAAGAAAATTGGAAGTGTTCCCTTAATCTGAATATTAAAGTTAGGGTTACCTTTAACTTCAGCCATTTGTCCCTATTTATATTTTCTATTCTGCAGTGTATATCCTCTTTATAGTGACTAGGATACAGTGATTAAAGATGTTATGGTCATCGTTTTCAAAGCAACATTGCACGGTATCCATAAATCATTCTATTGGCCGCTTTGGGTTCATACAAGTCAAAGCATGTATCTTCTCCCAGTCAAAGTACAGGCAAAGTGTTCACAGACTTAAAAACTTTAAGGAATAGGCCTCAAAAAAACCCTCACAGTGATAGGGTTGCCCCATGGTGTTAAATAACATCTTGTTAAGTTGGTTATGAATGTAAACAGGTGTAAGAAAAGTGATAGCTAAATGTTAAGTGGGTGATGCGAAGTCTATGCTGGCTACTTCATGTCCGTCGGGTTTTTTCTGCTTTGTTTGCTCTGGCAGTATATTAACCTTTGCCTTCATTCCTTCACTCGGTGTTTTGTACTATTAAATCCTTATTATATAGTCAGCACAATGTATAAAACAAAACTTTCAACAATCTTGGAACCTTCAGGTCATCAAATAACCCCTTGGATTGTTCTCTTGTAAGCCCAGTTTAATATCTGCAGCTGAGGAAGTCTGACATGGCGACTGTCTTAACCCCTTTGTGGCATGTTGTGCCCTGCTGTTTTTGTCACAGTGCTTGTTAGTGTAGCTGTTGGTCATGACCACAGTGACGCTGCTTTCTTCAGCAATTCCACTGGTAGATAGTCCCTGTGAATAGACTGCGCCATAAGATTATTAAACTCCTTTTTGCTCTGTGTCCTGCTGGCCCATGAGACTGTTATCAGCTGAAATGCATTTGTTCTGAGTTTTGGAGCAGTGGTGGAATGAGGGTCTTTTTGAAGGAGAGAAGGAAGAGCTGCCAATCAGCCCAGAAACACCTCCTGTTTGAACTGTTTCAGAAGCTCAGTACACAAGCTGGACATAAATCAGATAATTCTCACCATTTCACTGTTTTATTTCATTCTGAAAAACAACATCCCACAAAATAGCTGGAGTTTTTCATTGTTGTTAGTGAAAGAGCTCTGAAATTCTGAGAAAAAGATCAAACTTGAATCGTTATTTATTTATTCTTTTAGTCATTCATTTTGCCATGCTGGGGATGAAGCCTAGGGCCAGTTTTTAGGGACTAGGGTATAGCTCAGCAGTCAGGCATTTGCGTAACATGTACAAGGCCCTGTGTTCAATCCTTAACACAGAAGAAAAGTTGTTTCGGTTTTTTTTTCTTAAAGTTCTTAAAGAACTTTATATTAGTAAAGTTTAGAAAAAGAATTAGTTCATTTACAAAATATTTTCAGAATTTCTGAGTGTGAACTAGCTTGTTCCACAAATGATTGCTTCCTTGTCTTCTATGTAAATGCATCAACTAGCTGCGCCATTTACTTCAAACCTGCAAATTAGGGATATGTAAAACCATAAATTCTCTTTTTTAATAAAAATTAAAGTTTCACACTAAAAACAGAGACATTCTTACCCAGTCTTGTCTAACAAAGTTTACCTAATAAAGTTTTTTTAAACCTCCATGCAGTGGATTTGCTCCTTTATTGTAGACTGAGTAATTATAACTTTCCAATAACTAGTTAGTTCAAACAAGGTAAATGCATTTTTATAAATTTCTATGGCAGCTCAAGTACAGGACTAGGGTTTGTGTGAAACTTACATTTTTATGTAACAGAAAGAGTGAGACGCTTGTCGACACTTATAAGTAAACTGAGCAGATAATTAGAAATTCAGTATTGACTGAAAGGTGCTGTCTGCTCGTTCACTGTTCATGTTTTGTGTTTTTAGTAGCTACTACGTACTGAAGTAGTTTGCTCTTCACGTTGGTCTCGTGACTTGGTAGCTATTTGCCTATAGGCACACATACCCAGCCTCAGGTCATGTCTCACCAAAAGGGCTCCAGACATGCAGACTGTGTCCAGACTATGTCCAGTTTTTTCTCTTTGTACTTTCTTAGTGTTACGGAGACTCTTTGTGTCTCTTTTAAATGTTGAATTAACAATAGAAGGGGCTGCATGATCCATACACAGGATCATGGCTGCCTTACTACTGGCTTTCTCTTTCCTGAATAACTTAATAGTGCCAAAATTTATTTTAGAGAAAAATGTTGAGTCACCTTTGGAATCTGAAGCCAGAAGATTGATAAGCAACTGAAAGATAGACACCTTCAGTTTTTATTGCATATGTCTGAGAGGTGAATGATATGAATCACTGCTGCGTGCACTAAAAGACAGTGATCTTTATTGCACACAAATGTAGGTCAATTGTGCGTTTACTCCTTTCTAAGCCATGCACTGCTGCAATGAGCCCTTTCTTATCTTAGGCTCTAACCACTTGAATCTTCAGTGAGGTTCTCCCTGAGAGTTGAGCAGAAGGGTAGTGTGCCTCTCTCTCTCTCTCTGCACTAACTGTTTAGCTGTGTGTGTATTTTCTTTATTTAACGTAAGGTTCTCTTGCTAAATACATTAAATGTTAAAAGAGCTTTTCCTTTTTGAGGCTTTCTAAAACCTGTCAGAGAAAGAACCCTATCTTAGGCTTTTGGAAGCTCTTCATGTGCCATCTTCCTTTCCAATAAAATGAAAAATTCTTTGGGCCTCTAAATTCTGCACAAATGTATATTTTGTATTTGTGGAAAACTTGATATTTTCCTAAAAAGCACATTGGGTTTTGAACTGAACGTTAAACTGTTAAACAGATATGTTGCTTTCCCAGGTGCCCACAGCTTCTGCCCTTATACCGATATGTTGTTTTTTTGAAAACCATGGGGTGGGGCCGGTCTTCACGTCCTGGCACTCCTGCCTGCTGTGCTTTTGTAAGGTGGATACTCATCTGTGTGCTTTTAATCTCTACTCAGGTTGACCTGACTGTTCAAGAGAAGGAGAAGTACCTTAATGTGTCCCGCTGGTTTTGTCACATTCAGCATTACCCGGACGTCAGGCAACATCTGTCTAATGTTGTCTTCATCAAGAACAGACTGTATACTAACTCCCACTAGAAGTTCTGCTGTGCAGAGTGAGATTGAAAATGTTGTCACGGAAAGTTTCAGACCACTGTACTACCATAAATTAACACAAACTCATTGTTTCTTTGTTGAAGTTGGTAGAATTTTTTAAATGTAAACTCAAGTCTCCATGGTTTTTTTGTTCTTTAGTTGAGGGTTTACACGTTTTATGTAAAAAATTCAATTGCTGTCAAAACAAATCAGGATCAAATTATAAACTACTTTGTTTTTATAGGTGAAATTTATTTTAATAAGAGTTTCAAATCAGTGGCTTAATGTTTAAAAAAAGGGGGGGGGCAAGTCATCCTGTCAGTGGTTCACATATCTGGCAGTTATTCACCTTTTTCATATTTTTAAAGTTCATTTTCCTATTTTAGATGTTTGCAGTAATTTAGTAAAACCTATGATAACTTATGCTAAGGATTGGGAAAGGAAACAGGTGTGTTTATGTGAACTAGTAAATGTGGTTTAAAATTATTGTTTGTTTCTTTCCTATATTCAGTATTTATTTTGCTAAAACTAACTCCCTAATCCCCACACCAGGAAGGAACTGGAATAAGAAACGTCCCTCCTAGTGGTACTGGCAGCAGTCCACACAGGCTGTCCACTTAACTCCAGAGGTCAGTGGTCTGCTGTCCTGGTTCCTGAGAGGGAGACCCTCTGTTTGTTTCCCTGTGTTCCTTCCTTTTCAGTACAGGAAACCCAGCGGCTTAGTTCATAAGTCAGTCTGTTGGGTTGAGTTGGGCTCATGAGGTAGCTACCCAGTGAGCTAGTGCCACAGAGTATCTGTGGGTCCCAGAGATGGGAGTGAGCCAAAAGCTGCCTAAACATAGACAATAGCTTCCTTCCCGAGCTGACTCCTGACTGCCTCATGTTGAGATGTGAGGTCCTTCCCCAAAGCAAGGCTACTGTGAACATTTCAGATCAGATCATCTCAGTGACCCATAAGCTTATGAGGACTGTGAAGCCTTCTAGTTGCTACTTGTAGTAGTTCCTGTTCTCGTTGCTGTGACAAAACGCCTGACAAAAGCAGCTTCAGGAAAGAAGGGTTTATTTTGACTCACAGCTAAGAGAGAATTCAGTCCATTGGGGTAGAGAAGGCAACAGCAGCTTGAGACAGTGAGCACATTGTGGCCATAGCCAGGAAGCAGGGAGGACGGATGCTGCCGCTCAGGTCACTCTCTCTTAAGTAATTCAGAACCTTAGTCCATGAGATGGTACAGGTCACATTAGGATGAGTCTTCCTATCTCGATGAATCCCATCTAGAAACTCCCTCATGGATGTGCCGTGGGGCTTTGTCTCTTAAGTGACTCTGTATCCTGTCAAGTTGAGGCCACACTAGCATTGCCCACATCTGTACAGTAGAGTTCACTGGATTTCTCTTTCACCCTTCTCCCCCAAAGTAGAATCTGTCCCTTCACCAGCTGTGGGACTCCAGTGCCTGATTGTCTGGTGTCCATGTTTTCTTTCTCTGCTATCGCACCGAGACTCGAAATGATGAAAGGTCCCAGACTGTCCCATTCTCATTCACTGCAAAATGCCACTATATACCTATTCCTTTGGTTCTTCTTGGAGTGCTGGCACCTCGGTTCAGCCTTCTTCCAGGGATTTAAGAGCCTATGTGAGACTCCCTCTTTTTGTTTTTATCCTGACCCCCAAAGTAAAGAGAAGCAGCCAAGACCCAGATGAGGAGCAGTCAAAGACTTGTTTTGTTGACCATTAACATGTGAAGGAACTTTGGTTATGGCACCATATTCTAGCATATTCTGCCTGATAATTGAACAAAATTTTAAACACTGTGTAAACAAGAAAACTAAGAATACAGTGGAATTCTTTGGATTAAACAATTGGAAGAGGGAGCTGTGTACATGGACTGTGGTTTTATGGAGGTTTTTGTGGGGAATGGATAATTAAATTGTTCCATATGTGTATATTTTTGGGCTTCTGCTTTCCATGCACAAGACTTTGCAGACTTTTGAATCTCCATTTCCTCTTTCATTATATGGTGGCAATTGTGATGTGTTACAATGTCCAGGGTAAGTTCCTGGTACTTAATGGGAACTTGAAATATATTATTTTCCTTCCAAAAAATAGTGTTCCCGTATCACCAATGATTATTTTCTCTTGTTGGACATATTGAAACATGCACTGACTAGAAGAACCTGAAACGCCACACTATCCCACAACTTTGATGCTTAAAATTCCTGGGGTCTTCTAAACTGAAAACCAGCCGGACTACCCAGTGAAACCTTGATTAAAACTAAAATAATAAAGGGCTGGGAGTGTAACTCAGTGCTTACCTTAGTGCACAAGGCCCTGAGTTCAGTCCCCAGTGCCACTTGGCACCATTGTTTCTGAGCCTATTGTGAAGCAGAACATCATGGTGGAACAAAGCGGCTTCCCTGATTGGAGCCAGGAAGCACAGAGATAGAGTTCCAGAGGACTCACTCACTCCCTTCAACCCGATTCCACCTCTGTTGCTTCCCAATAGTTCCTCATATGAACCCATTGGTAAACTAATGAGTTCAGAGCCTCACTGATCTGGTCACTTCCCCAAATCCCCACTACCAAGCACTATCACACTGGACACCAGTCTGTCAAGACAAGCCCTTGGGAGACATCCTAGTTCCAAACATAATTGTGTTCAATAAAATAAGTGTATTTGAAGCTTCAAAAAAAGTGAAATGGCTGCACACTATGAATATGCTAAAAGTCTGATTGCACACACATATCAGTAATTATACTACAAGAATTACAGCTCAATAAAGCAGCTTATGTCTATGAGTAAAGTTTGCATGTTTGGAAGTGCACTGTGTGCATGCAGTACCCATAGAGACCAGAAGAGGGCATCAGATACCCAGGAACTGGAGTTACAAATAGTTGTTAGCCCCCATGTGGGTGCTGGGAACCAAATCCAGGTCCTCTGCAAGAACAACCAGTACTCTTAACTGCTGAGCCATCTCTCCAGCCTCAAGATTATTAATCTTCTTTCACTTTCAATGAAGTCACATTTCATGGTCCTTACCACACGGAAATTGATCAGTAAAGGACAAATTGCAAGACCAAAACATTCACTTTTTGTTTTTGTTTGTTTGCTTGTTGAGATAGGGTCTCCCCTGGAGCCCCAGCTGGCCTGGAACTGTATGTAGAACAGGCTGGCCTGGATCTCACAGATACCCGCCTGCCTCTGCCTCCTGAGTGCCAGGATGAAAGACCTGTGCCACCATGCCTGGCCTAAAACATATACTTTTATTAAAGCCAAACAGTTTAGTCTTTCCCCACCTGCCACCCCTGAGATGCCAACCTATTCAACATACAAATCCATTTGGATCAAGACACATGCTGGCAGAGCTTCATCTGATCTTGGAAAAATGCAAATATATATTGCCACTTTTAAAACCCAGTCTGCCTGGGGCTAGAGAGATGGCTCAGTATTTAAGAGCACTGTCTGCTCTTTCAGAGGACCTGGGTTCAGGTCCCAGCACCCACACAGTGGCTAACAACTGTCCTGCACTGTTCAACATAGGTATACCTACCTACATGCAAGCGATACACTAATACACATAATTTTTTTAATCTAATCTGCATTTCTTCCAGTTGTTGACCTGTTTTCCTAGTTTTGTTTCTAAGACATCCATGAGACACATCTGAAATGTGACATGTGTGCTCTTCTGAAAAGTGGATACCTGCTTCCCACCATTTTCTATCTGTGATTCCTAAAAGCCTGCTGCATTGCCTGTTCAATGACTGCCTCAAGTGTAGCTTAGCACCTACCATATACTAGATAGGCTTTGAGACCTGGGGATAACATAACACACCCTTGCCCTTAGAGAGTTTACAGTCCAACCATCTGATCAGTCTGGAGGCAGGGCGCATTAAGCATCCTTTGGGAGGCTGCCAGATGCTTATTAAAAGTAAATAAGTATTGGATATCATAACTGTGTCTACTGTGTTCTGGGCTTTGTACTGGGACCTTCACATTAACTTTATCTTGTGTTAATTGAAGAAAATATGTGGGCAGACTCAGCCACATGCTAATGAATACCTCAATTAGTCCATGGTGGGACTACTGACCATGGGAGACAACCTGTCACCATATTGGTCACTGATGCACCTGCCTTAATCAGTTGCATATTCCAATTCCACAAGCAAATTTCAGGAACGGATAAAGAACTCCAAGTAATAAAGGTTGTTCTTCAGCCAAGGATCCATTAATTTATCCATTAATGATAGTAAATATCAAAAATAGGGATAATAAGAGAGCAATATAAAAAAGACCATTTGTTCACAGGCACAATTGTGCCCAAAACATGAAATTCATTCCTCATAGTCTCATGTCCCATTAAACACCTCATCCAGTTAGCAAGGGATTAGTTCTCTGGGGTTTTTAACAGACTTAGTCATCCTCCACTATCTGTCTGCAGGCAGGTGTACTCTAAGACACCCCCGCCCCAGTTGATACCTGGAGCCATAGATAATACCAGACCCTATTTATATATCATGCTTTTTCCTATTCATTCATACTTGTGATAAAGCTTAATTATAAATCAGAAATAGACACATGATGGATAAAATTGAACGGCTATAACTATACTTACACCACAACAGTTACTCTGACAACCAGCACAGCTTTGTGACCAATGAGCAAGTAGCATATACAGCATGGATACACTGGACAACGGAATGTTTGGCATCAGGGCAGAATTTCATCATGCTCCTCAGACCTGTGCACAGTTTAACATGAATTGTATATTTGGGCTGCCCTTGACTGCAGGTAACTGAAAGCATGGAAAATGAAATCTTGCGTAAAGTGGGACTACTGTACGTGGGAATTCTTGTTTTCACTCACTGTTTAAAAGGCATCATATTTTTCCTACAGGGATGAAGAGAAGAAGGCAAAATGAATGGGAATCCCAACCACCGCCAGAATGTCATCCTCAGAGCCCCTTAAAGGCATATCAAATTCATGAGGAAATCTGTCCAGAATAGCTTCCAGATATGATGGTTAAAAATTTAAACAGATATACTATTAGGAAAGGATAGAACTGTTTTATAATCAGTTACACATACATTATACCAAAAGATAAAATACACAGTTGTTTGACAAGTAGTCAAATTAGAATTACTGGGATCTGTAGCTTGCTCGGTTCTGTTTTCCCCTAACATTTGACTTCATTCCTTTAAAAAGAAAAGTCAGATATTACATGAACTTTAATATTAATCTAGCTTTGGCAGAGATGTGATTTAATGGATTAGAGCAGTTAGCTTTTTACTCCAGAGAGCAATATTTCTTCTTTCTCTCCATAATTAGATAGTCTGCTGCTGCCCATTACTAGGGCACTAAATTTCAAATTCTCTATACACCTGAACAGGCTGCTACATATCTGGCTATCTTAATTTTAGTCTTGATTTATGGAAGCTGAATTGCATTCCTAACTTCCCGGAGCTCTGGGTGGATTTTATTGCAAAAGCAATGGGGAGAAAGTTACTATCATATATCTCTCTTTCTGGGCAGAGCTTTTAGACACACAAGGGGCTCCATACCCCACTGTTCCATGTCTTGTATGCTGGATTTATAACTCTGTGGAGCCAGCTCTAGGGTTACATACAAGCCCATCACAGATGAGATGGAGGATTTGATTTTACAATAATGATTACTTGTTGCAGAGCCCACATTCCTGCAGGCTCTGCCTCTATTCCCAGTACTGCTGGTGAATAAAACTAATTCCAACCACTGCCTAATCTAGCAAGGCGCATCTTTCACTGACAAGAGGGAAGCCAAGAGAAGGCAGATGGAAAGAAAGTCAGGAGATATAAAAAGTTGACCATTTTTGCCATCATATCCCAAAACCCTCTGCTTCCATGGTCTTAATTCCTTTAGGGATATTTTAATTTTTAAAATTTGTGTTTCCTTGTAAAGGGAGTGAAAACGTGGCATCGTTTCCAACTCAGCAAGTTAATTTGGTGACTCCTTCGTGCTGTCTCTTCCACTTCAATGAGGCCAGGTCCCTAGGGCTCGATGATTGCATTATGGATCCTGCAGATTTGGCCTGCAGTTCCTGCTAAGTGTCATCTGTTCTCACAGGCTTGCTGTGAATAAGATTTATTCTCCCTCACATCATCTGCTTCAGAAATTTGTGCCTGGCAGGCCTGTCTGTCCATGTTAAGCTTGAGCTACAAAAGCCACACAACTAACTTGACAAGGCATAGCTTTAAACAATAAGGCCCCAGGCTTGCTTTGACCACAATAAGAAACTTCTAAGTCCCCACCCCCATTACAAATTCCAAAGCTCCTTTGGTGCAGTCTGTGAACTAGACAGTTCATGTAATATAAGTTATCCTCTGTCCACTTCCCCATGCCTCCTGATCTTCCGCAATACTTACATACCATGTCTTAAAAGTCCTTAGAGACTTTGACTTGCAGATTGCGCTTTCAAGTTCCTGTTTTCAGCACTTGAGCCCTGTCAGATGGATAAAAACAATTCAGTATAGCAGTGTCCTTTACCCACAGAGGGTAACACTGAGGCCTCTGGCGGATGCCTAGAATCCAAGGTAGTACCTATGTCAGCTTTCCATTACAGATACCAAAATACTCGAAATAACCAACTGCAGAAGAGGATTTATTGTGGTTCACAGCTTTGGAAGTTTGCGTTCATGGTCTATTGGGCCCACTGCTTTAATGCCTGGGATAAGGCAGTAGATCATGGCTGGGAGCATGTGGGTCAAGCTGCTCATCCCATGGCAGAGGGAAGGGCCTGTGGGGGTGGGGAGAGGAAGAGGAGAGGAGGTAAGGGGAAATGAGCAGAGACTGGCATCCCAAAATTTCCTTTAAGGGCATGCCACCAATGACCTAATGACCTTCCCCAAAGCCCCACCTTTGAAAGGCTCCCTCACCTCCCAGTAGCTCCAAGCTGAGGACCAAGGTTTTATTTGACACATGGGTACTTTAGGGACATTGCCAGACCCAAACTACGGCAGTACTTAATCTTATATGTACTGCTTTTTTTTAAATATATATACATACCTGTGTTAAAGTTCAAATTATAAAATGGGAACTCTTACTTTTCTGTTGCTGTGACAAAATATCAAGACCAGAAGCAACTTAAGGGAAAGAGTTTATTTCAGCATATGGTTTCAAAGGGATAATGTCTTCAGAGCAGGAAGGATATGCCATGGCAGATTGAGAGAGAGAGAGAGAAGTGTGGCAAGGCCATAAACAGTAAAACACCACCCCTAGTGATGTACTTCCTCTAGCAAGGCTCTACCTACTAAAAGTTCATAATTTCCCTAAATACCTGGGGACCAAGTGTTCAAATACATGAGCCTATGGGGGACATTTCTCATTCAAAACCCCACAGGCACAGTAAGAAATTAACAAAACCTAATAAAGAGAATGATTCTAACAATGTATTATAATGAATTTGAAGCATGCATTTTTCTTTGTCGGACACTGAATACTTTCAGGCTACTGTTAACCTAGAGTAACTGAAACAGTGGAAACAAACCACAACGAAGGAAATACTGCAGTCTGCTGTTGTTACCATATGCTTAAGGAACAAGTGACAGACTTTGCACTCAGCAATGGTTCTGGGACTTTGGCATGCATGGAAGCCACCTGGGGCTTCTTCAGACAGATTGCTAGGCTTCCATTCAAGTTTCTAGTTTTACAAGATCTAGGGTAGGGTCTGAGCATTTGTGTATCTAACTGATGCTGCTGGTGTGATGGTTGCCCTGTCAGAACCTCTGTTAGAGCTGTCAAGGCTGCAGGCATCCAGGAGCCACGCCTTTCTCTTTTTAAGTAGCTGAACCAAGTTTGATTTTTTGTTTGTTTATTTGTTTGTTTCCCAGCATGATTGGGATGACTGAGTCACTCTCTTCCCTTGGAATGACTTTGTCATGGTGTTCTATCACAGTTCACAAAGCAAAGTACTGCACATCGTCTAAAAGACATTGTTCCACCAGAAGTATTTCTCAGGGGGAAAAGCAAGATTCAGGAGAGCAAGACTCAATATGAGGACTGTAGAACTGCTGACGCCAAGAAGCCTGGTGATGCTCATTCACAGCATGCTGTCCTCCACATTGTGTCATACATGTTTCCCAAACTTCCGGAAGTTAATACCTACAAGTTTATAGGCTTTAGCGCTGAAAGACTGATGGGTCTCTAATCTTTCCTCTCTCCTTGCTTTCATCAGTTTTTGCACTTTTGATGTTTTAATCTAATAGTTTCCACCGAAATGAGTGAAAAGCAGTTCCAATAGGAAACATTACAGGGGAAATCTCAAGCAATGGGCTTGGAAAAAAGTAAATTTAGAAAATTTAGAATTCCTTCCCCAGCGCTATGCCAATTATGTTTATCCATGATGGGCTTAAACTAAAGAATGAATTTTTTTTTTGGCATTTTGAAACAGGATCTCCCTGTATATAGCCCCAGCTGGCCTAGAACTCACTATGTGGCCCAGGCTGGCCTCAATCTCACAGAGATCTGCCTGCCTCTGCTTCCCAACTGCTGGGATTAAAGGCATATGCCACCATGCCTGGCCTAATGAATGAATTTTAATTTTTCCCTCAGTGAATATATAATTAATTACCTTATTTATTTGTTTCTATGTTCAATACTGAGATGAACCCAGGACCTGAAGCATGCTAAACAGATGTTCCAGCACTGTGCTGAATCACAAGCTCATTTCATTATTTTCTAAGCTTCATAAGATTCAGTGTGGAGTTATAGCAAATAACTATAAAATCAGCACTTTGCTTCTACTAAACTGACAATATTTTCTTGATTTAGATATATTGACTCTCAATAAACATAAAAATTGAAAAAAGATCCCTATTTCTATGGTTAAATTTGTAGGTGATATTGATTCTATGAAATGTGATCTTATGTGGAATATTGGATGTGAGAACAGTTATTTTGCAAAGCATAAAAATGGCTTGTGAGATATCTCACTGGGTGAAGCACTTGCCGCAAAAGTGTGAGGACCTAACTTCAGATTCCCAGAGCCATGTAAAGCTGGACACGGTGGTACACATCTGTAATGCCTGCACTTCTTTGGTGAGATGGGAGGCAAGGAATTCCCCTGACTTTGAAAGCCAGCTAGCCTGGTTGTATGCAGCAGTAAACAAGAGACCCTGTCTGAAGCAACCCAAAGCTGTCTGACAATCTCTACACATGCCCTGTATGACCACAAGCCCACATTCATACATGAATATGCATATGTGTGCATACACACACACATACACATGTACACACAGAGTAAATAAATGAATGTAAAATTTTTAAACTCACTTTAAGGAGATCCTTATAGTACTGGGTGTTCAGCAGATTGTGATGATGGATGATTAAACCTGCAAAACTGTATAAAGTCCACACAATGTGTTCTTTTAAGTAAAACTAGTGAGATCTGAGTAATTCATGAATCAAATCAATATTGATGTCCTGGTTGAATTATCAGCATTGGTAAAATAATACCATTTGGGAAAAGCTAGACAAAGTATGTAAGGAAACTCACAGTGCTGTTTCTTACAAGAAAAAAAAAGTTTAACTGCGTATGATGGTACATGTCTTTAATCCAAGCACTTAGGAGGCAGAAGCAGGCTGATCTCTGTAACACTGAGGCCAACCTGGTCTACATAGCAAGTTAAAGGCCAGCTGTGACTACAGGGAGACCCCATCTCAAAAAGAAAGGAAAAGAAAGACAAACAGAAAGGGTCAATGAGATGGTTCAAGAGCTAAAGGTCCTTGTTGCCATGCCTGATGACCTGAGTTTGAGTTCTAGGACCCACATGATGGAGGAGAGAAATGACTCCTGCAGGTTGTTCTTTGAACTCCACAATTATTTAAAAATACAGAAAGTCTCATCAATCCAGAAACTGCAAAGGCAATACCCTACAGGAAAATGATAGAGTCCCTTTGTTGTAGTTTGAAAATGAAATGTCCTCCATAGGCTCCTGTGTTGAACACTTGGACCTCACTCACTTCTGTGTCTTCTCTTCTCTCTCTTCTCTTCTCTTCTCTCTCTCTCTCTCTCTCTCTCTCTCTCTCTCTCTCTCTCTTTCTCTCTCCTACTATGATGTGAGCTGCTCTACCATGAACTCAGTTAAAAGATTTCTGCAAAGCAGGAGAGCAGAACAGAGGTATATGCTGAATAGGATCATCCCAGAGAATAACACAACTCGATGATATCGTACAATATTATCCATTATTCACAGGTCAGGCTGATCAGGAGGCTTCTGAAAGCAGCTGACCACACTCAACAGAAGTACAGAAAAGTGATGTCTTCTTACTTGGTGTTATCTCCACTGGAAAACTGCTCCATGAGGGAGGAAACAGGCAGGGTCAGCCTTGGTTACTGCTGTATTCCTGCTCTTAGCATGTGTTGAATACAAAATGGGGATTCAATACATATATGTGATATGTGTTCTAATGGAAGCATGTAAAACTTACATGGCTTGTAAAAAGTCAATGTGATTTATCTCTCCCTTCTCTCACAGTCTCACCTCGCCATTGTCTACCCGCCCCCCTACACTTAAACACAGGCACGGAGACATCCACAGAAGTGGTTGTTTCTGCCACAAACAACCACAGTCATTTAGCCTCTTCATGGAGAGAAACAATACCAATACCAAAGGACTGCCACAAGGATCAAGAGAGTTCGTATTTGCTGGGTGTTTACACTACCTGGCAGGTAGCAAATGACATGTAAATATTTGCTAATTTGCAACGTGTTTCTGTCGCTGGCTATTCAGAGTTGGCACAGACTTCAGAGGTCCTCCACAAATTTCCCACATTTTAGACTGGAGCCACAAACTACAGTTTCCAGGCCACCTTTGGCTTTAGCAATTCACTAAACCAACTATACAAGTCAGGGAAGTGCTGTGTTTACACTTTGTTTTATTATAGAAATCCACCAGAGGAGCAGCTCAACAAAGAGACGGTGGAAGAGTCCCAAGTAGAAAAGCCCTGTGTCCTCAGGAACTCATCTTCCTCGTGGCACACACTTAGATGATAACTAAACAAGAAGCTCACCTGAGCTTCTGTGTCCAGAGATTTTACTGGGATTCCATTACATAGACATGGCTGATAAAATCATTGGCCATGTAATTGAACTCCAGCTCTGGTTCCTTCTCCTCCCCAGAAGTACAGTGAAGCATGTGGCTCAAAGCATAGTCCTGTAATCACATGGTTTATCTTACCAAATTGGCCAGATCATGCCTAAAAGTCCCCCTCAGTTATCTGGCTGGCATAAACTCAGATGACTCATGTGTCCACCATGAGTAGCAAAGACACTCCAGTCTCTTCAGACACACACACACGCACACACACACACCACACACTGATTTGGCAGTTTCTGTACTGCATACACATACATCATGCAACTTCATTCAGCCTGGTGATGGCTGGAAAAGTCTCCCTCACACCTCCGGGGCCAGCATATGGACTGTTAGTGTGCCTCAGTTCTTAACCATGCAACCTCTCTCTACACAAGATGTGTACACTTCCAGAGCTTCTCCACACATTAATTTCACGCCAGCAGGAAGTCTGAGCCTCCTGGACAGAGAGCAAAAGCTGAAAGCTGCTAGGTCTCCTAGGGTCCATCGATAAACACGGCATTCTGAGTGGCAGGTTCTGTTCGCCAAAGCAAGTCACAGGCCAGTCCAGACTCAAAGTGAGAGATGGGAAAACCCCTGTAAGAGTAGCCAGTGCTTTTAATCTCTGAGCCATCTTTCTCACCCCAAATAGGGTTTTGTTTTTTTTCAAAAGAACACATTAATGTTAGAGAAGCATTCATCTTCTTCATGCCACAGTGAGTCTTCCCAAGCTCTTTAGTGGTTCACAGGCTCAAAGGAAAATTACATTTGCAGGATCAGAAAAAAAAAAAAAAAGACGTGGATAAGGAAAGTGTTAAAAGTGGACCGAGAGGTTGGAGAGACAGCTCAGTGGTAAGAGCACTAGCTGCTCTTGCAAAGGACCCAGGTTCAGTTCCCAACACCCACATAGAGGATAACAATCGTCCATAACTCCAGTTCCAGGAGACCGGACACGCTCTTCTGACCTCCACGGGTACTGCACGACATGGGTGCACTTAAAATATTGAATAAAATATATGTTTTAAAAGTGGGCAGATAGCAAGTGGCTTTAAGAAGAGCCTTCTTTCTGGACATTGATAATAAAGCTAAGGAAATGAAAGATTTTTTTAAAATTTGTCTTTATCTTTGAGTTTATTATTTCTTTTTTAAAATTTTTATTCATTTTTATTTTTATGTCTATAAGGTGCATTGCCTGATTGTTATGTAAATGCACCAATGTTTTGCAATGCCTGAGGAGGTTGGAAGATGGTGTCATATCCCCAGAACTGGAGTTACACAGGTTCTCAAGCTGCCATGTGGGTTCTGAGAACTGAACCCAGGTCCTCTGCAAGAACATTCATTCTTAACTGCTGAGCCATCTCTCCAGTGCCAGGCTTATTATTTCTCATGCTGGGAATCACCAAGTTCATTTTCCACCCATCCACCCTCTCCACAACCCCACCGTCTCACTCGGGTCTGGAGACAAACCTTTCCTTTTTCTGGCAAACCTTCCATCCATCTTATTGGATATAGGCCATTTGTTGTAAATGTTGGCTTATGTTTTTCCTTCAGCACGAGACCATGAGATTCTTTAGGGTGAATGTAGTTCAGGAAGAGAGAAGAGGAAGGGAGAGGTAACAGCTGGGTCCTTAGAGAGAACCACTGACTAAACATGGAGGTAAAAACCACTGGGAAGTTGTACACTACTCTTTGAAAAGTATGAAAATTTCTTGAGATGTTACAGAATTTTTCAAATGGCAGAAGTTAGAATCATGGTAAAGGGGTGATTGTCACTTCATACTACATCAAACTAAGCAATTCAGTTTCTTCCACAGTTAAACATACTTTACCTTAGTCCATATAACAAATGATCGAAAATTTGTAAATACGAAGCCACAGCAGATCTTTTTTTGTTTCACTTGGCCACAAGTGAACTTGGTAAATAACTTGTGAATGCTACTTAATCCAAGTGAGACCGGATGGCTTAGGACTGTAATCATAGATAGCAGGAGGCTGAAGCTGAAGGATCCTCAGTTCAGGCCTCCCCAAGCCGCACAGTGAGCTCAAGGCCAGCTTAGCCAGTTTAGTGACAGCCTCTCAAAATAACAAAAGTTACTTAATCTCGAACCTTGTTACTTCATTTATCAGATCTTAAGTTTTTAAGAGTAGGCCTGAACTTAGAGGACTAGTTCCCCTCACTGTATATTAAAACCACCGGTTTCTCAGAACTGTGTATATGAATCTCTTGTCACCTCAACCTGTGAAGATGGAGCTGTGTCCCCCAATCATCCCACACCCATAACTTACTCAAAATGGTTTCTCCAGCTTCACTGGGGAAATACAAGTTCAAGTTCAGCTCTACCATTAATCCTCACAGACCCTCTGGTCTTTTCATTCCTGTTCATTCATCCCCAGTAACGTCCTTTCCAACCTACACTGTTTCCAATTGGTGAGTGCACTGCTTGCTGCGCTTTTATATGTCAATTCTCAAGCATACCCACATTCATTCATTATCTTTTTGGGTGGAGTACTAAACTGAGGTTGCCAAGCAGCAGCCCCATCAACAGATCCAAGAGCATCCCCCAAGAGGCCCAGTCATCAGACCCAAAAGCACATAGTTTTGCTAGCGTGAAGTCATTAGACCATATTATGTCCATCAATAAAAGTCATTCCTACAATTAGAGAAATTATGAGACTTTACCCCCAGGTTTTATGATGATCAAATGTGGCAATTAATATCAAAATGTTTACAAAATATTGGCTGGGAAACAATATGGAAAATAAGTTTACACTGCTATTGACATTACTGTACTCCTGTACCCCACGTCCTGCCCCAGCCGCAACAAGCTCTTGTACGTGTAGGGAGGAATAACCAAGTAGGCTGTAATTTAGCACCTGCCCTATTTCAGCACGGTGACCTCAGCTATGCTCCCAGCGCGTTTCCGAAACACAATGTCTCCGGCGCGCTGTAATGACGTAAGAACCGTGCGCCTTGAATGCGGGCCGCGAGGTTTGCGCCTGCGCCGGGAGGCCGTGGGTGGGCGGAACTGGTCGGGATGAGCGGCGGCAGCAGCACCGATCCCCCTGTGGGGTGTGAGGCTGCCCCGGGCGGCGGCGGCGGCGGCAAGAAGCGAGAGTCGCTGGGGACTGCAGGCTCAGCGCACCTCATTATCAAGGGTACGGAATGGAGGGCGGTGGCGCGGCGCCCGGCCCGACCGACCCTGCTGCGGTCCGCGCATGCGCGAGGCTGGAATGGGAGCCCGTGCGTTCCTCCCCGGCGGGTTCTGTCCCCCAGGCCTACCTCTGTTGTCTCCTCCCCAAGCCCAGGTCCTCAGACAGGCAGAGCCACCTGGAGCCGCTCTCAGACCGACTTGTCATGCAAAAAGCCACCCAGTTGAGGAACCCAGTTTGGCCCACTGTCACGTGGTGGTGTGACTGCCTTTGGCTTTACCCGCTCTCTGACCCAGCCTACTTCTGGGTCCTGCCAGGAGACCAGGATATTTAAGAAAGCGCGCTGAAACATTGCACAGCACCGTGCAGTGCACGTCTGGCCTTTCTCCTTTGAACTGGTAGACAGTTCCAACCGTGTCTGTCAGAGCACCTCAACCAGCTTTAATTCCCAAACCTCAGGAGATCCTGCTTCCCATGGCAAGGCCTGTAGTTAGTTACTGCCTTTTCCGTTGCCTCTTTCCTCCCTGCCAGTCCTGTCTGTATCGCCAGCTTCCCAGCTACCCTAGGAATGGCATTCTACGATTGAATACCTTATTTTAACCTTATTTTCAGATTTGTAGGCAGCTCCAGCCAGAGCTGGCCATGACTGGATTTAGACTGGATTTCATGTTGTCTTTTTAATTTGGTGTCAAGGAGTATTGCATGGCTATTAGGACTATATATTTGAATCATTTCTATCCCAGTCTTAGTGAAGTGTGTTAATTAAGGTACAGTGGTGAAACTGAGCAGCTGTTTTAATGTTCAGTTCAGTCACTTTAAGTACATTCACATTGTGCTACCATCACTCCATCAAGAACACTTTTCATCATGCAAAACTGCTCATACCGGCATTCCTGACAACCACCAATCAATCCACTACTATGAATTTGACTACACCTGCCTCTTATGAATGAAACTCACTGTGCTGTAGCATGTGTAGACTTTTCTTCCTTTTTAAGGTTGCATACTAGTCCATTGCATGTAGGGACCACACTCTGTTTGTTCATCCATCTGTGGACTCTTGGGCAGGTGGTTGTGAATTACACTGTGCTGTGAAGGTGAGTGTACAAATATCTTTTCAAGGCTCTGAGTTCAACACTTGGGGACATACACCCCAAAGTGGATTGCTGCATCATATGGTGATTATTTTTTTGTTGAATTAACATACGTTCCCTATTTGCCATACGTTTTAGTAATCACTCGTCCTCACCAGCACTTGTTATTTTCTGTCTTTGGTAGTCGCCATTCTAATGGGTGTGAGATGATGTTACTCGTCATCTCATGTTACCCTTTTCTGCACTGATTGGCCATCTGTTTATCTTTGGGAAAAAAATGCCTATTTAAGTTGATTTTGTTATTATTGACATACTTTATGTACTCTTGCAAGGCAGCTGTGCCCACTGTACCATCAATACTGTATGTATTGTCTGTGTGTGCACATATATATATATATATATTTTTTTTTTTTTTATTTTACTTTTTGAGACAAGGTCTCACTATGCAGCTTTGGCTGACCTCAAACTTGCTTTGTAAACCAGGATAGCTTTGAACTCATAGAGATCCTCCTGCCTCTGCCTCCAGAGTGCTGGGATTAAAGGCATGTGCCACCACACCAACCTATATATATATTCTTAATGCCCTTGAAGAAGAGTTGCAGATATTTTCTCTCATTCACCTGATGACTTCATTCTTCTGATTGGGCCTTTTGATGTGCAGAAGTTTTAAATTTTATTATATTTTTTATTTTATGTGTATGAGTATATGACCTGTCTGTGTGTAAGTGCACTCATGTCATGCAGTGGGCTCGGAGGTCAGAAGAGGGCATTGGATCCCCTAGAACTAGAGTTACAGACAGTTGTTAGCTGCCATCTGGGTGCTGGGAACCCAACCCAGGTCCTCTGCAAAAACAGCCATTGCTCTTAACCACTAAGCCATCTTTCCAGTTCCTTGATGCACAGAAGTTTTAAATTTTGAAGTAGTACATGTTTTTTTTCCTAGAATTAGGGATCCAGTCCAAGGCCTATCACATTGGCAAGTTCCCTACCTCTTGAGCTACCACCCAACCCTTTGACTCTGTATTTTTCAGTTTGATACTGGGTCTCACTCCATTGCTGGAAGCTGGCAGTTCACTTTGTAGACCAGCTGGCCTTGAATTTGAGATCCTCCTACTTTGACTTCCTTTAGTAGCCGGAACTGTACAACTAGACTGTTATGCCTATCACTTTTCTTTCTTTCTTTTTTTTAGAAATAATGAATGCAATGCTATATTTTATACTTGAAACTTTCTGTAACAGTAGCTTTGTACTGTTCTCACCAGGGACTCACATGGAAAGCGTTCTATGGAAGGAGAGGTTAGCAACACTGACAAGGAGTATTTTACAAGGTGCCGGTAAAGGAACGATTGACAAAACTGTGACCAGTTTTGCAGGAACCCAGTGTTGTGTTTTCTTCAGGAGTAATAGTTTAGCAGTTGTTCAGTGTCCTGGGCCGCATTCTAGAGCAAAATACCTTAGAGAGGCGTTGCTGTCTCTGTTGAAGTAGACTAAGTGTGTTAGAGAAGCACTAAGCAGGAATAACATCTATTTGGTCACACTGTGGATGTGCATTAGCTTTCTGTCACTACAGTGAAGTCTCTGAAGCAGTTAATGAATAAGGAGTAAAGTAAAAAGTAAAGTAAAAAACCATGATCTTGACTCATGGTTCGGGAAGGTCCAGTTCAAGATGGGAGTGGCTCATTGCACTGAGTTTCTCACATGGGCAACATGATTGTGGTAATATGTAGGACAGTAAAGAGACAGTTCTGGCAAGGCCCCACAATCTCTTCCAAGGTGTGCCCCGTTACATAACGGCCTACCACTAGACCCCATTTCCTCAGCATTCCACAGCATCTCAGTAGCACTGAGACCAAGCCTTTTATGCATGGAGCTGTGAGGGACATTCAGCATCCAGTCATAGCAGTGAGTGATCAGGAACAAAAATACTCCTTAGTAAAATGTTCTTTGTGACATGCAAAGATCCACTAATGTGATGAAAGCTTCCACATTTAGGACCTAAACAAATAACCCTCCCTTTGGTGGGAATAGAGAGAACTGCAGTTTTGTGTGTTTCTCCTTGTTCCGAGATCACATTGATCTTCCATTAAAGCACTTATCTATGTTTGGTGTGAAGAGGCATTTATCCAACTCTCATATTAGGTTAATAACATGTAGAGAACAAAGGATTATAGTTAACCAACATATTTTGTATATCAGACAGTAAAAGAATACATATGCATGGAGGTGGGTATCTGGAAAATTTACATTTTACATTACAATACTTAAAGGAGAGGAATTTATATTTACTATTTGGGAACCTTATGAACTCTGAACTATAATCTTGTTTTGTTATAATGACCCTAGATTATGTTGTAATTTCTACAGGAATGTGTATTTCACGATCTTTTCCCCCTATATTTTTCTTGTCTGTATTTTGGAGCACAGTTGAGGTTTTAGACATGATCATCACCTACTTTGTGGAACTGAATTATGTCTGTAGTCTAAGTGAGTTCCTGTTATACTACTAGGCTGCAGCAGCAGATGTGCCCAGATCAGGAAATCTTAACGCTTCTCAGTCATGTGAAAATCGATGTTAAGTCATATGTCTTCTGTCAATAACATAAACAGCTTGCTCTCAGACACGTACTGGGGAAGAGAGATTTCAGGACTCTGGATGCACAATCTTTTCCATGTAGCTGCCTCTGCTGCATGGGACCCACAGTAAGGACTGTCTGTGAAACCTAGGAGGAACTGGTCAGAATGAGTGACAGCGCCAGGGTCTCAGCACTGGAAAGTGCACTCGGGTGAGGTAGACAAGTTGTACAGGGTTCCCACCATGGCAAGGAAGGTGGAGGCAGCCTGTGTGTGTGGAAATCTGAGGTGGTCCAGAATCACTGATGTGGAGACATGAGGTGAGAGCTAGTCATGGAGAACCTTAGGTGGACTGTAGGAGTGGGACTTGGTGTCCTGTTAGCTGGTTGGGCTTCAGAAACCTTCGTGTTCGTGGGCTGCAAATAGATACTCTTTGCAAAGTGGTTTCTCTGGTCAAATAAGTCCATAAACACCTCACACTCTCTGGCTCCTGCTTGGGCTGTCATAACCTTCAGTATTCTAGACTCCCAGAAGATGGGAGAGGAAGAGCTTCGCCTATTTTGATTGCATGTGATGTTTCCCAAACTTAACTAACTGTAGAACTTTCTTTTTAAAGTGAACTCCAGATACCTTGTTACAGATCTTACAGAAATGCTGAGGGTAAAAAGATACTGAAAGATTAAAGCAAGAATGGGGATTCTGTTTATAATTTTTCATTTTGCATATTAATAAGATATATCAATAAAAAGTATGAAAACAAGATTTGAAATCTGTTCCAATTTTAAAAATAAAAAATGTAGGAAAAAGGTTACCAGTAAATGGATATGCAGAATGCATGTTTTTATTTGGGCATTTAATTTCTCAAGGCATTTTGAGATTTTTATTTTAAGCTAGTTGTTACTAAGAAGAATGAATAGACTGACTCATCAAAACTGTTAAAACTCAGAACTCTTTTTTTCATAGCTCTGACTTTTTGAGACCTACTAAAAAAGTAAAGACACTTAAAGTCAACACCACCCACCTTAACAAGAAAGTCATTAGCTGCACCCCCTGGAGAGCTGAGTATAGGGCTCAGTGGCGGAATACTTGCCTGGCGTGTGCAAGGCCCAGGTTCAGTGCCCAGTACCTTCCACTGTACACCTTGCTCTGCTCATTTTTGTAACCCTTCCTTTGATGTTGTCCTCTGTCTTGAGTTTGATGTGTTTTGTTTGTGTTGCTTCTGTGTGTGTCCCAGGAGAGTCTACCATTTTGCATTTCTTTAAAGTTTGTATAATGGATTTCATCCTTCTGAAACTTGCTTTAAAAAAAATCAAACTTCTTTTCATTTTATTTGTTTTTATGTGTATGCCTGCATGTATGTAAGCGAACCATGTGTATTCAGTGACTGTAGAGGCCAGAAGAGGACATCAAATCCCCTGGAAGCAGAGTTTTGGATGGTTGTTAGCCACCATGTGGATGGTGGAAAACAAACCCAGGTCCTCTGCCAGAGCAGCCAGAGCTCTTAACTGCAGAGCCAGCTCTCCAGACC
The DNA here is from genome assembly GCA_035773235.1 of Eospalax fontanierii. Lineage (NCBI taxonomy): Eukaryota > Metazoa > Chordata > Mammalia > Rodentia > Spalacidae > Eospalax > Eospalax fontanierii. The sequence goes on from CM069547.1 coordinate 16,427,854, forward strand.
CTGAAACATTTTTGTGAGCGATGTCCCTGTTCCTGGGTGTCACTCTGGTCTGTGCGTTTTTACTTCCTGGTCAGCATTTTCATTGCGTGGCTGTTGAGGGTGTTCCCTTTAATGATTCTGTGGTAGTACACCGAGCTTCAGCACACATTCACTGTGCCGTGTTCATGCGTACAGGGGTTTTCCTAGGTTGTATATCTGGGTATGGAATTGCTAAGTATACACGCCTTCAGTTCCATTAGATATTATCAGATTGCTCTCAAAAGTAGTTCTACCAATCTACACACCTGCTGGAAGTGGATGAGATTTTCTCCTAATTCATGGTCTGAACTGAACCTTACCTATCTTTATCTGCTCACGGGGAAATAGAAGAGTAAAACAGGCCAGAGATTATGAATTAATTCTGAACTCTATTTTATCTTTATAGATCTTGGAGAAATTCATTCAAGGCTTTTGGATCACAGACCAGTTACTCAAGGTGAAATTCGTTATTTTGTAAAAGAATTTGAAGTGAGTATTTAAAACTTACTTTATTAAAAACAGTGCCTCGTTTGTTAATGTGATACTACACAGAAAGGTGAATCTGGAGTTTCTGAACCTGATTTTACTTTATACATTGTTAAAATATTCAAAGCGAAAATTATGAAGAGGTAACAATGCGTACTGAGCTAGACCATACAGCAGGAAGGAGATGGGGCCGCATGCGGGGCCTACCTGAGTACATGTTTGTTGATTGGAAGTTTCTTACTATGAAATCAGAATCAGTTCAAATAAAAAGAACTCAGGCATTGACGGGTCTGGGTTTTAGGTGCACTTGCTGTTTTTTCTTGGTTGGGGGCTTGAGGATGCTGCTTGTTCCTTCCAGCCTCTCGTGTCCATGGCAGTGACCAACTCTTCAGATTTGACCTCATCTAAGAATTTCCCTGGCTTCTGCCTATTTTATCATCTAGTCAGATCCAGATTCCATTCGGCTGTCAGTGTGATCTAGCATTATTTCACTTTTTTAAACTCTTTGATGTGTTGCTAGCTTCTTCTATATTCAAAGCTGGGATTCCTCTAGAATTGCTGTCTCATGTCAAGCAGTGCCCTGTCTCTGCCAGGGAGTCACCTTATAAGTCAGGCCCACCACAGATAATCACCTGGTCTGAGACCTGAATACATCCACAGTATTAAGATCTCAAGCTTTAACCCTTCACAGTGGTACCTCAGTTACAGTTAAATTAACTAGATGTGTGTGCACTGGCAGTGGGGCTTTGGGGCCATTTAGAATTCTGCTCTGAGTACTTACAACAGCTGTTTCTGTTCTTGTCGTTCAGCTGAGTGTTGTCTGCCTTCATCACTGGGCTGTGAGTACCAGCACAGTAAGACCTGCCTTTCCTGTCTTCTTTCTCTCTTGTATTCTAAATGCCCAAACAATGTCTGACATGGGTAACAGACCTGAATAAAAACTTGGGTCTTCTGGCATCCAATGAGCCACCTGTCTCATAAGTCATCTTTTGTGTTTGCTGAACTTGAACTACCCAGTGTTTTTATTAAAACAGTACTTATAAATATAATTTAAAAATATAACTTCTATTAAGAGAACCATAGAATTTGGAATTAACATGGGTTATTTCTATAACCCAGCTTTCCTACTTTGTAGAGATTGAGCACAGAGATGGACATTGGTAAGTGCATAGCGCATAGCTAACAAGTAGCTGAGTCAGTCCTAGAATTCAAGTTTCAGCCTTGTGTACTTACCTCAGTACTCTTGGAGTATGCAGGTGGGTTTTGCGAAAGGTTATCCAAACGAAACTGAGTCTTGAAGTTGAAAGAAATTGTGATTTTATGTTTTTGATTCTGCTGGATTCAAAATGGCTTCCTGTTAAACTCAGTGCCTCTTTTAACTGGGATAGAAGAGAGGACATTATTGAGCCCTCCCAGGTCATTTTGGCGAGGACGAAGTGTTGAAAGACAGGAAGACAGAGCACTTACAACTTGACACCTGAGTTCAGCTCTTGGCTCGTTCTCTAGCTAGGATTGCTTGCTGCATCCTAAGATCAGTTTCCTTATCATCAAAAATGACAACACTGTAGGTTTTTAATTTTTATGAAAATTAAATGATATTTCTTTTTTTTTTTTGAGACAAGGTCTCATCATGTAGCCCTGGCTGACCCGAACTCCCTGTGCAGACCAGGCTGAACTCACAGAGATCTGTGTGCCTCTACCTCTCAAGTGCTGTGACTAAAGGTGTGTGCCACCACCCTGGAAATGTTTCAGTTTTGAATCCTTGTAATGTAGTTATGATAAATGTTTCTGTTATTGTGGAGAATAAGATGGTAGCATGTACCAGCAAATAAAATATACTAATTCAAATTTTGCAATAAGGTAAATGAGTTTGTTTCAGTTTTAATAAGTCCATGGATTGCCTAGACAAATAGTATAAATGTTATCTTAGAAAATGTTTGCTAAAGGACTGACAAGATGGCTCATCAGGTAAGAACACTTGCTGGCAAGCCTGATGATGTAAGTTCTATCTCTGGAATGCACATGGTGGAAAAGAGCCACCTCCCACAAATTGTCTTCTGTCTGCCACATGCTTGCACATGTACACACACAAATAAGTGTAAATTAAAAAAAAATACAATTTTCACATTGGACATGATAACACAACCGTAGTGAACACAATCAAAGTACACTGAGCATATCTGTTTGTCAGGTTAGGAACTGACACTATTTTAGTAACTAAAGCAGACACAGACCCAACCTTTATGAGGCAAAGCACTCATACCGTATCTTGAGGAACTTCTTATTAAAGAATGTCTTGAAAGGCTCAGAGATCATGTATCAGACACATTTGATGCTTTTCTTGAAACATACTGCGTCAGGTCTTCACAGTGACCATTGGTCATCTAAAGGGCTGAGTGTAGCTCAGAAGCCTGTGCTTTTCTGTATGCTGCCCCTAGGAAGGAAAAGGCTGAAAGCATTTCAGAGACTTGAGAATTGAGCAATTTTTGTATTACTCTTCTGTTCTGCCCTGTTCTGTTCTGCCTAAATAGTAATAAGGTACTTGTAGCAGTGGTCTTCTCCCAAAGTGCTGTTGTAGGGAGAAGCCCAGTAGAGCCGGCCTTTGCATCTTCTCTCTGTCCTTGATGTGGAATTCACTTTAGGAAGAGCTGACTAGCAGTTCAAACCAAGTCATTTTATAATATGTAGATCTGATGTACATGGCACCAGGTATCTTTTCTGTGTAGTTTCATTTGTAAAAGAAGGAGTGAGTGCCACATGGTGGCAGCATTTCTTAAATTACTGAGGTACTGGGAGATTGTCTTCTCTGGTACTTAAGGACAACTGGCAGCCTTTCTCTGCACATTACAGTTCTTCCCCTGAATTCCAGTGACCCTTATGGGCAGAGATTTGAAGGTGAGCTCGGGCACTTACAGCCCGAGCACTTGCAGTGAGTGTGGCAGAGTCCCAGTGAGAGGTCCTGCCCTCCGAGCCATTGTCTTTCTAGGTGGAGATGGGCCATCCTGCCCTTTCTCATGTGTTAGTGAAACAGTTCTCATGAGGGGCCCACAGAATGGGTGTTCCTGTATCTGTTCCTTATGTAGTGCCTATCAAATTCCTTCATTTGGTGCTTTCAGTAACAATTACCAAAGACCGAGGCATATCAGTGAGCATGTGTCTACAGTTACTAGTAGCAGATACATGGAAAACGAATTTTTAACAAGGGCTTATTTTTCTTAGATAGTCCTGGAGACAAATTTAGAAAGCCACGTCAGTGTCTTCCAGCTTTGTCTCTGTCTTTCCTGGTGCATTGCCCCTATACTTACAAATGGTTTTTGGAACCCCAGTCTTTATGTCTGCTCTTTGTCTGGCAAGGAGAGTAGCAGGAACAGCAAGCAGCCTCTGGGAAAGGCATACTGCTACCCCAGATCCAGGTGGGTATTAATAATGCAGAGAAATATCTCACCACATATGAGAAGATAAGAAACAGTCCTTACCTCCAGAAAGCTTATAAACTTAGAAAGTTTACAAGAAGAAATATCTGCAAATCAGGAACTGTTCTGCTGTAACTATAATAAAACCAGCATAAAGTACTCAAGAACCCAGAAGGGGGCATCTCTAGGGACAGTTCTTTGCAGAGTTTGGCAGGAGATCACCATAGAAAGGGTAATACATGAGTGGAAAAGGAAAAATAAACATTAAGAGGAAAACCAACTATTAGAAAATTTTAGGTTCTCAGAATGTTACAGAAATACCATAAATACAAGTGTTGAAAGGAATTATGTTGCTAAATTCAGATGTGGGCCTGTCATGGTGGTGTGCTCTGTAATCCCAGATCTTAAAGAAAGGCAGGACAGTTACTGTGAGTTCAGTGTTAGCCTAAACTATGGAGTGAGTTCCATGCCATCCTGGAATACATGGTAAAACTGTCTAAAAGGCAAAGTAAATAAGTAAATTCAAATGTTAGATAAATTAAAAAGATAATTCCTTGAAGCAACCCAGCTTAGACTTTCACAACACTCTGATCTTTAAATCCTATTTAACTGGTTCCAGAAGCCTGGAAAACTGTTTAAATACTTTGTGGTCATCCATCACCTCTGGCTCTTAGAATCTTTCTTCTCCCTCTTCCAAATGGTCCCTGAACCTTAGTTGGGTGACATTCAATATAAGAATGCTATTCAGGGGCACATGCTCTGAAGTCTTTTATTCTCTACACTTTGACCAGTTGTGACCTTCTGTGTTAATTGCCTTCTGTTGCCTGAAGAAGCTTTGCTGGTGAGAGTTGAGAGATGCATTAGTATTCTTTCTGCCCCTTGTTCCACTATGTTCCATAAGCCATGGGTGTAGGGGTGGCATTATAGATGTGTTACTTAGAATTGGGTACCTTTTAGACACTTATTCTCTGTGTTTGATCTGTTGTGGAACTCTGTAATAGAAGCTTCTTTCACTCTTTAATGAGTGGTGACAGGTATACTTGTCTGTAAATATAAGGATTCATATTTAACATACAGTAAAAAATTTCGTTTGTCTAGGAATATGACAGATGTGGGGTTTTCTTAGGCTATATGACCTTTCCGGCCATGTGTATCTGGCTATATTTACAGTCCCATACATGAAATCCCTCTCATTAAGCAGGCTTGAAGTCCAGTTGGATAAAAGTGCTACTACTGCACCAATAAGAGAGAGTTTGCTGTGCTGGCCATTGTTGTGGTTAGTAGGCTTTGCAGCTGGGGTTGGATCATTGATATTCTCCCTTAGCAGCTTGCATAGCATCCTCTGAAACTGTGAGAGGTACTCTTCAGAGAAGAGGCTTCTCGGTCAGTTCCAGGTCCATTGCTCGAAGTCCTGTGTCTGAAGTATGTCCTGTCTTCAGCAATAGGGTCTTACCTTCAAGTTTTGGGAGGAAATCAAGGACCGTGGTAATAGCCTGTGTTATTTTTAGAGTCTGTTGGACTATCCTGACCAACAGTTAAAATATCATTTCCCAGAACTGAGAGATGACTCATTGATTAATAGCACCTGCTACACCTGCAGGACCCACATCAGGCCTCCTTCAACTCCAGCTCCAGGGAATCAGGTGCTGTCTTCCAGACTCCACCCCTACACATTTGCATACTCACAAACACATACATTTAAAAAATTTATAATTTCAGGCTGGAGAAATGGCTTAATGGTTAAGAGTACTGGCTGCTCTTGCAGAGGACCTAGGTTCAAATCTCAGCACTGACAGGGCGGCTAACAACTATCTGTAGCTCCAGTTCTAGGGGATATGATGCCCTTTCTGACCTCTGTGGGCACAGGTGCACCTACATGCAGGCAATAAACTTATACACGTAAAATTAAAATACTAAAAAATTATCATTTCCAGGCAGGTGTGGCCATGCATACCTTTAATCCCAACCAGAAGGCAGAGGCAGGCATATCTCTGGGATGGAGGCCAACCTGGTCTACATAGTGAGTTCCAGGCCAGCTGAAGCTACAGGGAGACCCTGTCTCAAAAAACCAAGAAAATAAATTAAAATTTCCAGTTTAGAATTTTTTTTTGGCAAAGCTGTGAAAGCAATACACATTGAGTACTAGCCATGATGTAATACACACTGAGTACTAGCCATGATGTAATGCGCATTGAGTACTAGCCATGATGTAATGCGCATTGAGTACTAGCCATGATGTAATACGCATTGAGTACTAGCCATGATGTAATACGCATTGAGTACTAGCCATGATGTAATACACATTGAGTACTAGCCATGATGTAATACGCAGTGAGTACTAGGCATTCTTTAAACATTTTGGGTCAAGTCTTCCCAGCTGGTGATACCCGGTTCAGTCCCCTCTTGCCATGCGGCCAGTGCAAGGAGCTCAGTTCCAAGTCAACTAGGCAGTCATTTAAGGAAGCAACCTGAACTGCAGTGTAGCATGCTTGATGGGTTAGAGGGATTAAATGCTTTTTTGACTTAATAATGTTTTCAGCTTTCTTATTTTACCAGGAGTTAACCCCACCATAATTTGAAAAGTATCTGAATCTTCAGAAAGTACCTAAAAAGAGAGCAAGTGGACCCATATATACATTATATGCGTGTGCTTATGAAACACCTACATTTCCCATTTTGTTTAAAAAGGGATCAAAAGTATGTATAGACACTCAGCCTTACACACACACACACACACACACACACACACACACGTGTCTATATATGCATATGCATTGGGATATATATCCCTATACTTAAAACAGCATTTAAATACTTAAAGAAATAATTACCTAAAGAGAAAGTGATAGAGAAGCAGTGTGAATAAAGATAGAGGGGGTGCTAGACTTCCACAGATGCATTTTGTTTTGCGGATAGAATTTTAGACCCATGTAAATATTTTATAGAATTTTATTATAACAAAACTAAATTTCAAGGAGCAGTCCCTAAAATCAAGTCAGATATGAAGAAGTAAATCTGTATTTCTGAGTGGTGATGTTATTAATCAGAAATTATTATATGCAACATTTAAGTCCACTGATTTGGCTGAGTGTGGTTGTGCATGTCTCTAGTCCCAGCACTCAGGAAGCAGAGGCAAGAGGATTATGGAGTCCTGTCTAGCCTAGGCTACATAGTAAGACTTTGTTTCAAACAAACAAACACAAACACAGTTATTTGACTTTACATTTTTAGTATAATATACTTTCAGGACAACAACAATAAAAAAATCCCTTTTAAAAATATCTTATTTTTCAGGAATTATTTTGTTTGGTACAAGTATTGATATTTTATTTGATTAATTAAAGAGAAAGGAAATAAGTAATTATATTGGCATTTTGAAACCTGGAATGAAACAGAGGCTAGAGGAAGATCATTTAAAATTCTGCAGTCCTGAATTTGACTGTCATACTGACCTCAAGTTATATCTTTGTTTAATATAAAAACCAAATATGTCAAGCCAGGCAGGCACACTTGCACGCTCATGACTGGAAACTCTACACTTAGAAGGCAGAAGCAGGAAGATCAGAGGTTCGAGTCCAGCCTGAGCTGCAGAGTAAAACCCTGTTTCAAAAGCAAACAAAAAAGCATATTTCCTGCCTTGTCCACTAAATGCTTAGACATAGTGGCTGACCCTGTGGTTTTAAAACTGGTTTTCTTCTGCTTTTCATATATGAATGTTGCTTGGAGTAGCCAAATAGTTGATGAAACACAGTTTCCTCGTATAGAAGAAAATGAAACAGCACCAGCATCCTATTGTTACATAGCCACTTCTGAAAATTTCAGTGCACACTTAGTTCAACTGCTGACTTACAGGAAGCAGATGAGACAACAGAGTATGTGCTAAGCTATACCAGGAGATCCATTCACTAAAACAGAACATGAGAAACTGCAGAACAGATGACTCACTGTTTCAACAAATTGCAAAGGAGAAATGTGATAGAGAAGAAATCTGTAGATTAAAAACATAGTAACCAGCTGCGGCATATGAATCGGATTTAGATTTTGATTCAAATAAGCAGGGATTAAAAAAAACATGTCATGAGACATTTGAGGGAGTGTAATACTGTAATGATACTAAAGGATTACTGACTTTGTGTGAGAGTCTCCTGTTTCTTTTGTTCTTGGAAGAGTGTCTTGTAAAGGCGTATGTTGGAATATTTACAATAGTGTGGTACACTGTTTAGGGCTGCCTCAGAATGGCCTGGCAGGTGGTGAGGGGTAGAGCGTTAGAGGGAGCAGTCAGTATGAGCCAAGACCTGCGTGGCCTGGTGATGGGCATGCGAGGGACATTGTATTCTGCTCTCTCAACTTTTGAATAAGTTTTTAATGTATCATTGTAGAAAATTTATAAAACTTATGAAGCTGGCCACAGACTCTTCATAGTGATTGCCCAGAACAAAACGAAAGCGCCAACAGTATAACTAGCTTGTTATTTTTGTACAAACTTAGTAACTTTCCTTGTTATTACTGTTTTTTGTATATTATATTCATAGAAAAATTTCAGAGATAGTAGAGTTCCCATGTGCCCTTCACCCGTTTTCTCATTCCTGACACCTTACTTTACCACAGTCATAAAAACTAAGAAACCAACACAAATTGATATTAATAAAACACCAGGGCTTATCTGGATTTCTCCATGGCAGAGTCCTCCCTGTTCCCAGATCTAATGTAAAGAACCACCTTGCATTTAATTATAATGTCTTCTATCTCTGCTTTAATTGCTCAGGCTTTTAAAGTTGCTCAGGCTTTCCTTCCCTTTCTTGACATTTATGATCTTAAGTACTGGCCAGGTATCCTGTGGAATCCCTCCCAGAGCTGAGTTTGTCTGTTGTTTTCCTCATGGGATTGCAGGCTTCAGCAAAGAAAACGCAGAGGTGAAGTACCATCTTGTCATAGCACACATGGCCCTGCCGTTATTGGGATCTCAGTGCTCACAGGGCTAGCATTGCTTGATTGAGTTTGCACGTTCACTGTGGAATGGAGAGCTTCTCCCCCCACCCCGTGCTGTACTTTGGAAGCAGGTCACTAAGTTGAGCCCACACTCAAGTTGTGAGGAGCGTGGTTAAACTGTTTTCTGGAGACTGATTGATGGGGCTCTGCAACTTACTACCCAGGTTCAATGATTGACTGGAACTCATAGGACTTGGCCTAAGGTTGTAAGGGAGGCTGTGGCAGAAGAATTCCCAGCAGAGGAGCAAGGAAAGCTGCATGGGGAATGATATGTGAGAAACCAGAGAGAAGTTTCCAAGAATCCTCCCACAAGGAGAGGATTCCCTTGGGAGAATGTGATTCCCCCAGCAACACCTGTCACCACATACATAAACCCTAAACTACTCAGAAGCTCTTCTGAGCCTAGAATTTTAGTTTCATTTGGTCACACAGGCACCTCTTCCTTTCATGGATCAGGATTCATGATCCTAGAAGGAAAGAAGTATTCAGCATTAACTGCATTCTAGGTACAAACATCTAAGGCTCAGTGAGCCCTGTTTCCAACTTACAGATAGATTCATCCTAATGTATGAACCTGTGTACTGCTCAGGTTCCCAGTCACAGCCAACCTTGCAGGCTTACCTAGGCCTCTCTAAGGACAGCAGGCCTTCACTGCTCAATTTCTGTATGATGAAGTATATGTATATCATTACTGTTACCACCATTGTCATTTTGAATGGGAATAAAAGCAATCAAAATCTATAACACATAATATTGGAAGCAGTATACAAGGAAGTTTAAAGTGAGCTCAGGGGTATCGTTCTAATGAAGCACTTGGCAAATTAAGCCTCTTGGTGCTTTGATATTTCTCTTACCCATTCTTGAACACTGTGAAAATACCGCCCATGCTGCTGCTTGTGGAGTACTTCACAATAAAATGCCTCCAGGTTTTGACTTCTTTTACTGCCAATTAAAAAAAGACTGTACAGGTTTTAGTGGTAAGTAATACTAAGCAAAACCCTGGTGGGCCCTCAGATAGAACATGTTAAGATTTAAGGTATGACATGTATTAGTCATTTACTTTCTTTTAATAGGAAAAACGTGGTCTTCGAGAATTGCGAGTTCTTGAGAACTTGAAGAATATGATCCTTGAAACCAACGACCGCACACTTCCCAGGTGCAGAGAACTGATGCAGGACAGCCTGGAGGAGGCCCTGCAGAGATGTAAGCACACTGCTTTCCTGCAGCCTTTGGTCACAGATGTCACTGTGCTCAGGAGATTCTCCTAAGAACATAGCTACTCACTTGACAGAGTCCAGGCATTGGTTGAACAGAAACTTTAGAACCAAACTCATCTATAGCATTTCAGAAACCAGAGGAAGTAAATGAGGATTCTAGCAAGGCACAAGGAAGCAACCTGTAAGGTGGCCTGACCTGGTTGTCTCATCCTGAAATCATCAGTGGGCTGTTTCATCTACTGACTGTTGAATAGGCTTATAAATTTCACCAGGCCTGAGACGAGGAGGTCTTTGGTTTCGAGGGCCCTTGATTTTAGAGTAAGGAGGACCAAGAGCCTCCAGGTTAGCCATTCAGATAGCTCATATGGCCATGCTAAGGGGATATCCTCTCACCCTACTTCTCTCTCCAACATGATGATTTTTTAAAAATTATGTTTAAATAATAAGGAAAAAAGGAAGTCAGGCATGGTGGCAATACTCTCTGATCTCAGTGTTTAGGCAATTGAGGTATGAGGATTGCCAAGAGTTTGAAGCCAACTTTTGGTACATAGTTATTTACAGGCCATTCTAGGCTAAAAGTGAGATCCTGTTTCATAAAAGAAAGAAAAAGAAAGGGGGGTAGGAGAAGAGAGGGAGGGAGCCCATGAGCAAGAGGAAAAAAGTTGTCTTCTTTTGTTATTGAGGTTTGAACCCAGGGCCTCACACATGCTAAGGGCGTGTTGTACTATTAGTTCACCCCAGCCAAGAAATTATTAAAAGAAAGAAAAAAAAATTCATTAAATAATTGCCTAAAAGTAGCCATTGCATTTTAAATGTGGAGAACGTCATTCCAGACATCCCTATGAGGAGCCAAACAGAGAAGCAGATCGATGAGTGGCAGCTGAGTGTAGATGGGAAGGAGAGGTTGGAATCATAGAAGCGGACAACGTTTGAGAGGGATGGGGTCATAAATTTTTAAGTTTTATATTTTATTTACATTTGATCAAAAAATTACATAAAACCAAGGGCACTGCCTTAAGACAGGTGGTTTTACCAGGAAAGGTACTGATCAAAAGCTTATTCTAAGGAAGATAGTTGTACGAAGCCTTTAGAAGCTGCAGCCACATTCTATTCCTATAATTTATGTTTTCTCAGCTGCTGGCAGCATTTGTGAATGCTTCTCTAGGCGTGATGGCTGGGGTAGGACCTTGGCCCTGGCGCCCTCTCTGGCCTGCCCACTCGCTGTGGAGCTCAGTTTTGTGAGGCTCAATAGTGTTGTTCTGCCCTCAGTTATAACTCTGCCAGTTGTTTACCCACTTCCTTGTTTCGTTGGTTGGTTGGTTTGGTTTGCTTTTGTTTTTGCTTTCGCTTTTTGAGACAGGGCCCTGCTATGAAGCCTGGGCTGGCCTCAAAGTCTTGGCAATTCTCCTGTCTCAACCTCCTGAGTGTTAAGATTCCAAGTGTGTGCACCATGCCTGGCCCCTTTATTTTTTTCTTATTATGTCTGTGCTAATTCCATAGATACTACCACTCTGGTCCATTTCTTTAACTTTGCAGTCCCACTTTCCATTCCATTGTGTTTTATCCTCACATTTGACCTCTTATTAAACATTTTTTCTAGCATGGTAAGGTACTGTAAGGAGATTTCAATTCATGTCTGTTTTTTTTTAATAGTACCTTTTGAGGTTTTTGCTATTTAAAAATTTCATTTGATTTTTTTTAAGAATTTTTTTTCTTTTAAAAAACATTTTATTTCTTTTTATTTTTTATGTGTATGAGTGTATTGTCAGTATGTATATAAGTGTGCCCATGTCATGAAATGCCCATGGAGGTCAGAAGGAGTTGGATTCCCTGGAACTGGAGTTAAGGACAGTTGTTAGTTGCCATGTGGGTGCTGGGAACTGGATCAGGGTTCTCTGCAAAAGCACCCAATGCTCATAACTGCTGAGCCATCTCTCCAGCCCCTATTTGATTTTTTTATAATGTATGTGAATGTTTTGCCTGCATGTTTGTAAGTGTGCCTGTGCATGCAATGCTGGTGGAGTCTAGAAGAGGGTGGGTGTCCAGTCCCCTGGAACTGGAGTTACAGACAGTTGTTAGCTGACATGTGGGTGTTGGGAACTGAACCCAGGTCCTCTGCAAGAGGACCAGTGCTGTCAACTACTGAGCTATCTCTCTGTCCTCTGGGTTTTGTTTTGCTTTGTTTTATAAAGTATGGATGTTCTGTCTTACATGTCGTTCACTGTTTTTCTACAAATCAAAGTATATTGGAGTCTTAAGGGTTTTCTCAACTTGTATTCTCTAACCTTTTTACAAGTGAGTTGGTTAGCGTGGAGTCTAGAGTCCCAATTCTTTACTAGAACTTACTATTTAGTTCAGGCTGCCCTCAAACTCTTGATCTTCTTGCCCAGCCTCCCTAGTGCTGGGATTGCAGGTTTAGCACTATGGCCAACACTGAAATACTACTCTGTAGGGCTTTCCTCGTTAGGGGAAAAGCTGTTCTGTTCTGTTAGATCTTGTTTTGTTTTGCCTTGTTTTTGAGACAGGATTTGAGCTGTATAATCTAGACTGACTCATGGTAATCCTCCTGCCTCAGCCCCATGACTGCTGGGAATACAACAGTACGTTGTGCCTTGCTTTCATTTGTGCTCTTCATTTGACTGTCCTAGAGTAGAAGAAGCACTTATGATCCACTGCACTGTTTAGGGAACTAAACTATGGTGGTTTGACCTTCATGACTCTCCTGTGATCACTAGAAACAAGTTCTTCTGACTCCAGAGCTCCAGTTTAACTTCAGTCAGTCAGTCTTTCTCCCCCCCGCCCCCCTCTCTTTTTCTTTCTTTCTTTTCAGACAAGGGCTCTTGTAACCCAGGCTGGTCTTGAACTCACTGTGTAACTGACAGTGACCTTGATCTTCTGATGTTCCTGCTTTTACTGGCTGGTGCAAGGACTCTAGGCCTGTACTAGCACTCCCAGTTTATACAGTGCTGGGGATGAACCCAGGGCTTCTTGCATGTTAGGCCAGCAGTCTGCAGACAGTTCCATCGCATCCCCCCTCAGGGTGCCACTTTCTGTGCATCTAGAACAGCTCGCCTTTTCTCCTGGTTCATCACTCTCTTCATCTTCCTCCTCTAACACAGAGTTCTACTTTCTTCATTCCTGCTCATGACTGACTTTTAGCATTTGGGGAGCCCTGTGGCTTATCTGTCTTTCACTTGCTTGGCAGTGTCATAAGCAGTTTCCAGTGTCAGATGTATGGACCACTTGCCTGGATGCTAGACTCATATCTAGCTGCCTAGTCCACTAAGGTGTTGGGTAGACAGCTCAGTGGAACATATCAGAGCCCAACCTCCGTTCCCAAGTCTTTTCTGCTTTCAGAGAGATGACATTGCCATTCACTGGGTCCTGCAGGCTGAGAACTGAGTCCTGTCTCTTCTCTGTCCCTTGCCTTCCTCCTTCCATCCCTTCTTGTCTTCTTTTCCTCTACCCACTCTCTTCCTCTCTTCAATGTCTCCCTTTCCTTTCTTGTTCCTTTCTTCTTGCCTTCTCTGATTTCAGTGATAAAAAATCCCAGCTTTAAATGTCACCTGTATGTGAATCGTAAATGCTGCACTTGTGTTCAGCTTGGTCCACGCCTCAGAATCAAGACCTCAGTATGCAGCAGCCTGGCCCTCTGAGATGTCTACAAGCATCTCCATGTAACATGTCCAAAGTGTGGACCTGGCTGAGCTTTGAGAGAGTAACTAGAGCTTGACCATCTGACCATCATCAGTTGCTGCCACCCTACTGCAGGCCACTGTCGTCCCTCACGTGGTCATTCCAGTAGCTTCATGGCTCATCCTTGCTTCTTCTCTTTCCTCCCTGCGGTCTCCTCTACACTGGGTACAGCTCAGTTCTTGCCAATACAATATTCAGAATTTCCTTATATATTGATCAAAAGCCAACAGCCTCTTACTGACCTGGAAGTTTCAACATGATGGCCCCTGCTCTGACTTTGTATCCTACAGTTTTCTTCTCCCATTATTTCATTCTGGCTACATTGGCCTCCTTGCTGCTCCTATAATGTGCCAGGCCTGTTCTCACCACAGGGCCTTTGCACTTACTGCTCTTTTACAACATTCCTCTCAGGTTCCCGCAAGTCTCTGCTCTGGTATCAACTGTGAGATCTTCTTGGCCACTCCATAATTTTTCCCACCCCTTCCCTGTGGCATTTCTGTACTTTGCCTTGCTTTTTAATCCATATATCTGTCACCACCCAACATACTAAATATTTACGTGAAATTGTTTGTCTTCCCTACTAAAACAGAATCACATGAGCCTAAGCACTGTCTTCACTGTAATATCACCTAGTCAATGCCTCATACTTTCTGCTCTATTATTGCCTGTTTGCTGAAATCGAAGGCTGAGCATGCAGCTGCTGTCTGTTTCTAATACTAGCCCATGCTGTTGTCACTGGACGGAGATGATGCTTACACACAGCAGCTCGGTAGAATATGTTTCTCTTTTGTGTGAGGCAAACATCACAACATTGTTAGCATTGTGCATCATAGTAACTGTAGGTGCTGATTTCTTTCAATAACCTTCTGACTAAAAGAAAAGCATTTGCCCTGTGTGATAAACACACTTGCTTGTAAGCCTGTAAACCTAACACTTAGGAGGCTGGCTGAGCAAGAGGATCAGGAGTTCAAGATCATCCTTGGCTACATGTGAGTTTGAGGTCATCATCCTAGGCTCCATGAAACAGAGACTCAGAGACAGAAACAGAGGCTCTTGATAAATTGCTCTTTCACAAGTCAGTATAGTCTTGTGACACACTGAGACAGTGGGGGAGGGTGTACCCCCAAATCAATAAATAAAATATAATTTTAAAAAGAAAAGTATTTTCTATTTTGTGGTTAAATGACTCAAATGTGATTTTTCTATATAGGGAATAAAATTTCCAAAGATGGATGTTCTTTCCAAACATGGAGACAGTCTTGCTGAGGAGCAAAAACATGGCCTTGTCGGATATGCACTAAGTAAACGTTCAAGGCTATGACAGATGACAGCTTCTGTGGTGTGGTCCTGTTACTCTTCTTTTAAGTTATACCCAGAATGACCCCAAAATGGCAAAGGACCTAAAGGCAGAAAAGTGGATTTTTCAGTTTTGTTCACAGAGCCATGGAGAAAAAAAAAAAAAAAAAGAACAAACCAGGAAATGATAGCACCATGTCTAGGAAAGATGATGTCATGCTTACATGCCACAGAAAGAGGGCAGATTTAATCAGCTCCTATTTTCATATTTTTCTTTAAGAAAAAAACAATGATTAGGAACCTAATTTTAGTACTTAGATGTTATCTTTGATATAGCAAAGTTAATGGTCACTGGTTAAAAAAAACACAGCTTTTGAAAATGGAATTCTCTTTTGACTGTGCCCCCAGAGGGAGAGGCTCATATTCTGAAAGAGAAATCACAGCCCCTGCCCTGTCATGTAATTTGTGATCCAGCTGGGCCAGACCTAGGGTGGGGAAGGAAGACAGATCTGTCAGACAACTACATGACTTCCAGTCTGAGAGAAGGGGCAGGTGGCACACCGGCTGTTCACCTGCTGAGGGAGGCTCATCCTAGGGGAAGCCTCACAGTGAAGTAGCATGTGGGAGGGCCCTCGGAAGACAGTAAGCCTTGAGCTGGCTTTGGAAACAGCTGAAAGCACTTGAGAGGAGGAAGCGAGAAGGCGCTTCCCACAGGACAGCGTAGTAGACAGAGACGTGGCGATGCCGGTGGGCTCTTCCTGTGTGAAGAATGACTATCTCTGAAATGGAATTTCCTGTGTGGCCAAGGCTGGTGACTGGTCTAGAATCACTTTGTAGATTAGGCTGTCCTAGACCCTCTTCCTGAGTGTTAGAATCACAGACCTGTTACCCAGTTAGGAATCACTCATATGTAATATTTTGTGTGTTTGTGATGTTCATTCACAAACATGTAGAATCCAAAGGCCAACCTCAGATATCTTCCTTGCTCTTTTGTTTTTGTTTTGTTTTGTGGAGTTTTTTCTTATTATCTTTGTTTTGAATTTTATTTTATGAGTATATTGCCTGCATATATGTAAATATACCCGTGTCATGCAGTGTCCATGGAAGTCATTGGATTTCCCTGGAACTGGAATAACTGGATGGTTGTTAACTGCCATGTGGGTGTTGGGAATTGAACCTGGGTCCTCTGCAAAAGCAGCCAGTGCTCATAACTGCTGAACCATGTCTCCAGCCACTGTTTTTGGTTTTGGTTTTTGTTTTTGAGATAGGGTCTCTCACTGAGCCTGGAGCTTAACATTTTGGATAGACTGACCAACGAGCTCTGGGGATCACCTGGCTCCACTCTACACTGGGGTTGCAGGCACATGCCCAGCTTCTGTGGGGGTGCTGGGAGATCCAAACTCCATCCTCATGCTCAGCCATCTTCCCAGCCCCTTTACCTGGTCTTTATTAATACTGAAGTAATTTGTTTTCATACATATTTACCACATTATGCCATTGAATGATCATACCCATCCTGAGGGCCTGTTGATAGCTGTACTCATTTTATGAATGAGGAACTAAGGCACTAAGGCCCTGGGAAGCAGGAGCACAGCAAGAACAGTGCCTGGAAGGCAGCAGCTGTTCAGTAACTGTGCCATGAGTAGATGGACGAGCAAGATGATATGCTGGAGATTAGTCACAGCTGGCCATGACTGACTGCTAGCCAGCACAGTAAGTATCTTTCTCTGTAAGTAGGAATAACAGTACAACTGGCAGATGAAAAGATTGGGTAATTCAAGAATTAAATGGACTTCATTGATGAAATTAAGGAGGCAGTGTAGTATTTATGGCAAGAGCCAAGTATTTAGCATCAGAAAGGTCTAATTTGACAGGCTGTCTCTGGTACTGTGTGGCCTCCGAGTGCCAGCCTTACCCTTCTGTGCCTCAGTTTTGTCATCTGTCGATAAGAGGGTGTATATTCCGAGAGGAAAGTGAAAAGGTATAAAGACCTTGGCACATATTAACTCAGCAAACAATAATCATGAGTATCTTAACCAAAACATTTAGGGCTAAGAGTGTTGTGGCTGTTTTGTTTAATATTTGCATATTTAAATGAGATATTTGTGGGATGGAACCTAGTCTAAGCACTTAACTCATGTATATTTCATGTGTACCATATATACACAGCCCAGGGGTAATTTGTGCACTGTTTTCATGCAACTAAAGCTTCCTTCAGACCACCACTGAGGACTGGCTTGAGATTTCCCACTTGTATCATCATGGCAGCACTCAGAAGGGTTAGCATTTTGGAACATTTTAAATTTTGGATTTTGAGATTGGGGGTGCCTAATCTGTATTAACACTTTGAACTCTTGTGAATTGGAAGTGATTTAATGAAAATAGTCGAGAGAAAGTTGAATTTTGTGGCCACAGCAAGGCCAAGCAGAAGGGAGAGCAGAGTGGAGGGCGGCAGGAGGAAGCCATCTAGATGTCCGGCCTTCTGGAGAGAGCAGTGTGAAGAAGAAAGGGAACAGAAGACTGAGGACCACAGTAAAGGCGGAGCTGTCAGAGCGCAGTGGTGTGCAGGGTCACATTGGAGAACACTGAGGTTGCTCGGATCACCTGCAGTGGACTTAGGGTGTGTCATTAACGATTTCAGTGTCCTTCAGATTATAGCTCAAAGCTTCAAAACGGTGGTTTATCCAACTCTATTATCCTGAATATGTTGGCAAACCTTCGTTTTCCTTCTAGCCACCCCTCCAACTACCAAAATAATAGCAATTCTTTAAAAAATGTATAGTTTGTTGAAATTTTTAGAAACCGGGTATCTCCTTGAACAGAGGCTATCCATTGAAAACCCACTGTGTGTTTTATTTTAGTGCAAGCAGCCAATGACTCCATCTGTAGACTCCAGCAGAGGGAACAGGAACGAAAAAAGGTAAAAGTAATTTAAGCAAAGAGGCACAGAATTCTTGGCATCTGTTATTAGTAGTTGCTATTGATCAGAAAGTTCTCTGAATTCACTTTCTCGGTTGCAGTGACTTTCACAGATTTAAAGATGGCTAACTTTAAGATCTATTAAAGACATAATGGCCCCATCTTGTGTGTGTGTGTGTGTGTGTGTGTGTGTGTGTGTGTGTGTGTGTGTGTATGTATGTGTGTGTGTGGTCTGCATGTGGGTGTACATGTGTCTAGGGGCCAGAGGTTGGTTAAGAACCTGGAACTGTTAGATCTGCTCAGCTGGATGGACAGTGAACTCCGGGGGTCCCCTGTCACTACACCGCCCTTTCCCCGCCGCCCAACATGGGTGCAGATGCCACTGCTCCCAGCCCTGGATACTGTGGATCCCAACTGAGGTCCTCATTCTTTGGCAGCAGGCACTTACCAGCTGAGCATCTCCCAGGCCCCACCAGTGTTTTTATAATTCAAACATAGACTTTTTCCTCTCCATTTCCACATTTTCCCTGAAAGTAATATTTGTCTCATGGAGGAGAAAGAAAATAGAACTTTTATATGAAGTAAAAAGTACCCACCAGATTGGAAACATAAACCTGGCCTGTAAGCCTGCAGCGTACACTGTGTATGTACATTGCTTTAGAAAAGGAAACTTCTCTCTGGTGCTTAACCGACAGTCACAGAGTGCAAAACTCTAGCCGGGCAGTGCTCTGCTTGATTTGAATTGTGTCCTGACTAAAATCACACATGGAAAAATGGTAGAAATCTAAGTCCCTGAGGTAATTTGGTGTTTTTACCTGGAAATTTCATGACACATTTTTAAAATTTATTCATTGCTCTAAACTAGTGAAGATACATCTTACACATACTGTTTACAAATATTGAGACTGCTGGTCACTCTGAAAGTAGTTTTTTTGTGTATCAGCAATCTTTACTGTTGTGTCTCCGTTTCTTTGAAATGTGTTGTCATCAATTCAGGTCTGTCACAGCATAGATAGGTAATGGATGGGCCTTGCCTAAGTTGTAATCTACATCCTTTGTTCACTTCTGGATGTCAATACAGTGTTTGGAAATCCACCTGTTTGATGGTATAAGCCTTGGTGACAGGACCTGACATTTAAGACAGATGGGAAGTTGACCTTAGGTTCCCAGGGTTCCAGGATCCCAGCAGGTCAGCTCAGGAAACAAGGCCTTGCTGAGCACAGAGGAAACGGTAAGTCAGAGGTGTGGTTGGGGGATCCATGTAGGATGGAGTGCCAGCACAGAGTTCAGAGAGAACTGTAGAGGCAAGGCCTATGGTAGGCCAGGCCAGGCCAGGCCAGACAGGAGGTATTCTTTTATCTTAGTTTGCACCACCATGGTAGTGGTGATAAAAACCTTTTTAACTTGTTAAGTTTAAAGCAGTTTCTGAAGCCAAGGATCTGAAAGGTCAAGAGTCCCAAACTACTAAAACTAATCAAATATAGGCTAGAAAAAGAACTGTGGTCAGGGTACAAAGAACTTGGTGTAACCTCAGGCAAAGGAATGATTAGGAACAGCGACATTCACACCTGACCTCGATTGGCAAGTAAGAAGGCAGCTGCTGGAAGTCAAGAGGGCTTGCAGCGGGGAGGAAATGGTATAAATGAAGACAAAAGATGGGGAATCTGCGTGGAACTGGGGTCTGCACACACCAGTGATAGCTCTGGGTGGGTGTGGAGGACCTTGACCCCTGTGTTGAACACCTTGTTCCTAGGGCACAAGGGGCATTTCTGTATGTGAGAAGCATACAGAGTATCTGTTTACAGTACTGACTGCACACGTTTGCTTGCTTGCTTAAGCAGGGTCTCATGTAGTCCAGTCAGAGTTGCTTTGTAGCAAAGAATGACCTTGAACTCCTGATCATTCTGCTTCCCAAGTTCTGAGATTACAGACTAATGCTACCCTACCTAGCTTTGAAATTGAGTGTTTTGGATATACTGAAATGCTGTTTCACCAAGAATTAACGCAGCTTGCCGTTGTAAGGAGCTACCCTGACTTTTCCCCTCCAGATATTTCAATAAATTAGGAGTCTTGAAGTTATGAAAGAGGTGCATTTTCACAGCTCAGTAATAAGTGAAAATTCCTCATCTTCTTCCAGGGACAAACTTAGTCTTGTGCTTGCCTAATTATCAGAACACTGGAAGTGCATAGCTATAGGTCTGTAAGGGTGTTTGCTTTTGCTTCTTACTGTCATCTCAAACCCTCCAAAATTTTGACATGGCAGAGGTTTTAGACTATATAAATACGTGTGTGTGTGTGTGTGTGTGTGTGTTCCTTATAAAGGTAAAGCTTATGCCTCACATAACAAGTGTGTACAGACCAAAATGACCTCTGTTTGCACCTTATTGCCCAGTGTTAACTATTGCCCTGTTTTATCCTGTTGGCCACATTTTGTACATTTGAAAGGCTCTTAGAACAAAGAAAGATGGGAGTAGTAATGGAATAAAATAGACTGCTGCCGTTAATCAGTAGTTCTTTTATGTTAAGACAATTTGTGGAATTCTGTGGGAAGTAAATTGATAAGCGTCATTTGTCCAAATCACATTTCCCACAATTGATATGTAAAAGGACATTCAAAAGAACAATAAATGTTCATTCCGAAGTTAAGTTGTTTGACGTGTCTTGAGAACTACCACTAATACAGAGATGCATTTTGGGTGCTGATAGAGAAGTGAACTGGAAATACAACTAATAATATGGAATCCACTTGCTCTTAAACACAATCCATCAAGAGACTTGAGGTGAACAGTAATGTCTGTTCTGATGTGGATGCACACACGTTGATCTAAGCCTTGTCCAACTACCCTGGAAACAATGATAAAGTGAGCATGAGAACTTTAGTTTCATTTAATCCACAGATACTTATTGACTTTATTTAGGTTTTTTATGATATTTTCCTGAGAGCAGTAAATCACATTAAACCATGTTCTTAATAGAGTTTGAAAATGACCAGTGTTCTTAATGGAATTTGAAAGGGCAGAGTGACCTCAGTACCCACTGCTCTTTTTTGATAGTTTCTACCTTGTATTTCTTACCAAAGTTGTTTTCCTTATGTTTAGGTAAGGCATGTGTAAAATGAACACCACATGCGTGACTGACAGGTGTTCCAAAAGACCTTTTTGTTTTGAGGCAGCATCTACTGATAAAGCTGAGGTTAGCTTTAGACTGCCTTGTCCTCCCAAGTGCTGGGGTTATAGACGTTAGTCATCATGTCTGACTTCCAAAACCCCCTCTCAACTTCTGTTGGCTATTCAGAATCTTCTCTTAGAGTTTCTCAGCCTTGGCAAGCTGACACAGTGGACCAGGTATGTCATGCAGTCTTGTGGGACTGCCCTGTACACTGTGGGATGTGTATCAGTATCATCGGCTTCTGCTGCTACTTGCCAATAGCACCGTCTCCTGCATGTGTTGTAACCAAACATCTCTTGAGGAGGAAGAGAATCACCAAATTAGACTAATAACATGCAACAATGTTTTTACTCTATGTTTTGGGCTTCATTTATAGACTCGGTTCTAGGTATAGATTAGTTTCAGGATCAGTTTCTACTTAAAGTCTTGTCTCACACAGTGTATACTATATTCACACAGTATATCATTGCTGTTATTTTTTCTGTTGTAACTTAATTTGATCATTTTACCAAATAAATAGAGATATTATCAAGACAGCTAATGATTGTAACAGTTGTAGCCTGTTAACTAATTTTCAGAATCACAAAACTCAGTACTCAGCAATAACTCATCCTCTGCCTGCATGTACCCACCATTCTACATTCTCTCTGTATGAATTAGACTCTTGTAAGTGTAGCCCACGTGAGCTTTGAACTCACTATGTAGCCGAGCATGACTTTGAACTCAGTGTGTAGCAGAGGATAGAAGATAACCTCGACCTTCTCATCCTCCTGCCTCCCTCTCCTGAGAGCTGAATTACAGATGTATGTCATCTCTCCCCTGCATATATAGTGCTAGGAATTAGACAGACACAGGACCTCATACATGCTGTGCAAGTACTCTAGTAATTGAGCTCCATCCCTAGCCCAAGGTGGCCTATTTCTCTAGTATTGTTGTCAAGGTCTGTTCACGTAGCATGGGACAGAATTTTCTTTCTCATTAAGATTTAATAATTATTCCATTATGTGTATGTTTACACAGTGTACATAAGTATACAGACCACACAAATATGTACACACACTACTTTGTATGTATCTTTTCATCTGCCTATGGACACCTGGGTCACTCCTATCTTTGACCATTGCAAATAATACTACCATATCTTTTCCTTTAATTCTTTTGGGCAAATAACCCAAAGTAGAATTACTGAATCATATGGTAATTCACCAGTACCACAAAGCTGAAATAATCTTTAAAAGTATATTTCATGTACTTGCCTTTTTTGAATATATTATGTTACAGGTTAATTTTATGTGGAATCAAATATTATTAAAAGATAAATTTTATTATATTGTGGTGACTATAGTAATATCCTCAGAAAGGGGGAAGAGTGTGTGAGAGATAAATACTGTGTTGTATTTCTGTTCCAAACACCCTCAGATTCTGTGTTTTATGATTGGCTCCTTCACTGATATCATTTCTTACCATCCCAGTGTTGAGTTCTTTCTTTTCTTTTTCTAATCCAGTGTAGCCTTGGAAATGAGTTAACTGAATAGAATGTGTGTAATGTTGGCCAGTTATGCTCAGAATTTTTTGAAAACTACAATGTTTACAGATGAACTCACTGGCTTTTTTTTCTTTTTTTTGCTAGCTCACAAATCATAATCTTCAGCTAAGTTTCAAATAGATGACCTTTCCTTGTAGCTGAGTTTTATTTATGTGTGCACACAGCAGTACATGTGAGCGGATAGCTAACTTTCCTCCTTTTTTACAACTTTTTGTTGTGAAATAAGTAACAACTATTATTGAAGGTAGGAAATTAAGAAAAGGTGCAGCTGAGTGACTTCTGGAACTTCTGATAAGAAAGCAACAGTGGATCTTCATTGAGTTGGGAATCATCAACTTTCACCTTACTGGCACTCGGGCTTTGAGGCCAAGGACTGGTATCTGTGATAGGAAAATGCTACTTATACATAGGTATATCTTTAGGCACAGTTTTCTATAAGTACAAAATAGAAATACTTTGGGCTGGAGAGGTGGCTCCGTAGTCAAGAGTGCATACTGCTCTTACAGAAGTCTCCAGTTCAGTTCCCAACACCCATGTTGAGTGCTCACAACCTCCTGTAACTTCCAGGTCCAGAGGATCCAATGCCTTTAGCCTTCCCAGTCACCTGAATTCATGAGCACATACCCACACACAGATACATATATCTTTTTTTAGTGGAAATACTGATCATTGATAATGGCTTGGCTGAAAGTCTTTCCCAACAGCCATATAGTTAAAAGTAGATACAGTGGGTAGAATGAGTTGAACACACAGATGGGAGGGAGATACTGTTGCTTTTGAGTTTCATGCATTGTTTAAATTATTATGAAACTCACTAAAACTTAAATTATTAAAATTTAAAAAATCTTTAACTGACAATGGGATAAAAAGTGGTGTGATTTGCCTTCTAGAAGATTTGTTTATGTAACTATATTTACCTTTTATTAAGCACACCAGTCACTGAGCTAGAAGCTTGGCTGGCTTTGCCTCCACTCTTTGGAAATGTTATTTATAAGCCTAAAGTATCATTTTCCTCATTTTTTATGCTAAAGAAATTTAACTTGCTCAGTGACCTGCAACTGGTGATAGGTGAGCCTGAACTTGAAGTGGGGCTCATATGCCTCCCAAGACTTTATTTTTCTCCACTGAGCTGCACTGAATCAGGTGTTCCCTGGCTAGAAGGAGAGTCCAGACTGTTGCTTTATGTATTGCTCAGATCAAAGGGCCAGACAAGCCAGTTAGGGCTTTCTAGTTAAAAAGAAGGGAGTAAACTATCTAAGCATGAATGTTTAGTATTCTCCATATTTATTAAAGATAAAAATAAGAGTTGGCAAGATGGTACACACACACAAAATTAAATAAATGAATAAATAAAAATTTTAGGTTCAACAGAAATTGTTTTGATGAAGTATATTTATATTTTTTCTTTTTGGTATGTGGCTTTTCCTTTAGCCTACCATGGTTTAGTGGCGGAGGGAAGACATTCTTCAAAGTACTTTAATAACTCTAAATATTTTATTCAGTTTCTGGAGAATTCTAACCCAGAAAGCTCATGACTTAAAGCGGTAATGTGTTGAACTTTGTTGAAAGCATTTTTCAAATGTCTTAGATGAGCAAACCCTGCCTAGCCCTTTCTTCTGTCACTGTGATACCTGCTCACATCCAGTACTCTGTGCAGCATACTTTAGTGGAATGTTTGACTAAAACCAGGTCTTCAGACTCACTTTAACGTCTCATTTGAAAACTTTTTGTGCTTAAGACCAACTTGGCAAAAGGCCTATGGTCAGAGATTTTTTTGTTTTGTGAAAGAAACATATTGTTGTTTTCATAAAACTACTTTTTCAAGCACCTATTATGAAGCCCTTGGTAGAAATGGCATTGGTCTGGAAACAGGCCTAAGTTGATTCAGCAGCCCAGCTATTAGATGAGGGCGAATTGAGAAGGAAAGAAGGGTCCTTAAGCCTTCATTTATTTGTCTTTAAATGAAGTGACTAAACTGTGCCAAGCAGCCAGTCTTAGGTTAATTTCATAGGCATCGAGAGCACAGCTTTTCCAGGGCTGCCGAGAACATTACGGACTGCCAAAAAAGTTTCCAGCTTTTTCTAGTAGCTGTTTTTCTGGTGCTGACATCGAAGTTCACAGTCTTTTCTCTGAGGACACCTGAGTCTCTTTTTCCTTAGAGCTCTGAAATTCGTCTGCAGAAGTTTAGAAATGACTTACATGCCTTTGTCACAAGTGCTGGTGGCCTGTTGGACAGGACTTAGACTCGGAAGGCATGCAGAGTGCTGTACGTGCAGGCATGGTTGCTTGTGCTCCTTCCTGTCTCTTTATTGTGTGTCTTCAAAGATATTAACTGAAATTACAGTTTAGGAAGAGAAAATTGACATGTGCCTTTTTTTTTCCTTCTATAATAGTTCGTGTGTGCTTTTGTGGTTCACAGAGGAAAACACCTTTTTGTCCATGTAAAAATATTAAGAACCATTGCATGAAAAATTTAGATATTTGACATGAGTTTTAGATAGTGACATCACTTTAAAGACTAGATCTGAACCAGAAAAGATGTCTTGAATTCTCTTCTTGTAACTTATAATGTGAGTCTTTGTAATATATCTAAAAAATGCTTCATGTAAAACAGATTTTAATTTCTTGTAATGATTTTTTAGCATATCCTTTTAGAGTTGAATAAAATATCTAGTAGAGAAATAAAGGCATGAAAAATTACTTAGCTTTTTGTCAGTAGTGATTTTAGATGCACTAGAAACTTGGCTTAGTGGCAGAGCAGTTGCCTAGCAAGGTCTGTGCCCCAGGTTTAATCCGTACTGCCAGTTCGGTCACTAGCACATAAAGACACTACACACTTTTGAAATTTAAGAGATATGAATATCCATATTCAGTTATAGTAAGAAAAACCTTAAATGTTTCTATTGTCATATTCTTTATTTATGAGACAGTCACTCTATAGCCCAAGCTGGCCTTGAACTCACAGTGATTTTCCAGCCTTAGCCTCCCAAATGTTTGAATTACAAGCATGAGCCACAGCACAGAACCTAAAGTATCACGTTCCTAATAGACATTAAAACCATAATTCAGGGCCTGGAGAGATGACTCAGTGGTTAAGAGCACCTACTCTTTCAGAGGACCTGGGTTCAGTTCCCAGCACCCACCTGGCAGGTAACAGCCATCAAATCCAATGCCTTCTTCTGACTCCGAGGGCATTGCACAACACAGGTGCATTTACACACATGAAGGCAGTACATTCATGCCCATAAAGAAAAAAATATCTAGCTTCTTTCTGCTTGTATCAGAAATTGACTAGTTCCTGGTAAATCCTGGAAGTAGTCTATGGCTTGGATGAGTGTCCTCCAAAGCCCCAGGTGTAGGAGCTTGGTCCCTAGGGTTGGGGCTACTGGGAGGTGATGGTGTCTTTAGGAGAGTGGGGCCAAGCACAGGCCTTTAGGTCACTGAAGACATTCTCTCAAAGAGGGACTGTAGGATTCTGGTCTCCAAGAGCACCAGGTATGCATCTGTTGTATATATATATACATGGAAATATATATATATGGAAATAAAACACTCATGAGCATAAAATAAAAGACATAGTTTTATCATGGTGACTTTTTGTTGGAGTAACGAAATATCAGTCAATAAAGTTATGTTGTGTCATCAGTGTGCAGAAACAGTTGTCTGTAAGTTGCTATGTGACCTTCCCATTTTCTTTCTCAGGTATATAATGACCATTTGACAGCTAGTGAGAAGGGGCGTCTACTCCAGTGGGAGGACTTCATGAAAGAACAGCCCCAGCGACGGGCCGAAGTTGATGAGGAGCACAAAAGAGCCATGGAAAGGCTCAAAGAACAATATGCTGAGATGGAGAAGGACCTAGCCAAGTTTTCCACCTTCTAAGAGCTTGAGCTGCAGCAAGGACAGAGAATGAGAAAGCACTAGCTCACCCAAAGTGTCCCATCAGCCAGCCATCTAGTCTTTTCCTCAAGCTCAGCAATACCCTCGGTGGCACTCTCAGTCATAAGAGAGAAACTGGAAGCCAGTCAAGTGTTCAGTGGAAGAAGTATGCTCTAAGTGCCTAAATGTGCTCGTTTGAGGGGAAAGAGATAAAAGGGACAAATTTATAGTTAATGAGATTTGTTTTTTTCAGTAATTAGCTTACAGAATTGTGAGTACAGATTATTCACTCTCATATAGGGTTAGTCGGGATTTACTGCTAAGGTTTAAAAGACAGGTGTGAGAGCTGTCCATCACAGCCTCCCAACAGAAATGGCCATGGTGGGCCTTGAACAGCCTGTTGGAAAGGCTTGGATTTTGCAATGTAGCACATGCCATGTTTTTTACTGGATACCAGGAACTATGTGGTTTGTGGCCTTCTAACCCTGAATGTTTTCATCTTCTAAAACATGCTTAGGAGAGAAATCTTATCAAAATCTATTCTGACTTTTAACCTTTCCAAGAACCATCATTTTACCTCACTTCTGTGTCTGTTTCACTCTGGTCAAGCTTTTAAGGAATAGCATTTATTCATGCGAGTCATAAGCAGAATCTGCCAAGGAGTCCCTTCAGAGCTCCATAAAGACTGACTCCTCATGAACCAGAAGTGTTTGCCCACACAGCATACAATCCATGGTAAAGATGAATCCTCTTCAGTATTAATGTCTGTCCAGACACACCAGGATAGAGCCGTCTGTCAGCACTTTGCTTTTGTACACCTGCACTTAATAATCTAAATGGAAGAACCAGTTGGATTTTATTTTCCATAAAATAGACAAAAGTACAGGAGTCATTTGTGGAGATGCATAGCAAGGGAATTTCAGGTATGGGTAAACCTAGTATTTTCTGTTGCTCTTCAGTAAAGAAAGGCAAAAAGAAAAAAAAAAACCTAACTCCTCTGTTATCTCAATGTTGCGACTGCAGAAAACCCACAATGCCTGCCTGTGTAACTGCATTGGCTGACTGACTGTGAAAGCTTCCTTCTTGGCTTATGTTGGAAATGTGATTAAAGGTAATAGAAGAGATGAAATCCATATTTGAGATTTCTTTCAGTGACACTGAACGTCTGCCAACTTTCTCTGTTTGCTACTGTAGGTCTGACAGCTTCATCAATCACCCTCTGGTACCTGGATTGAAACAGCACTTGTTGACACTAAGGCATGTTGGAATTTTCTTAATTCTCTCTCAGTGGATGAGGAAAAAAAGAAAAGAAAAAAATATCCCACACATGGCAAGGGAGGGGTGGGGGAGCTGCAAATAAAAATTCCCTTTGTATCCTCAGCACTTTTTGGAATGCCATTCATGGCTGCCACGATTGAACAGTGCTGTCACCACATCCAGATTCCGTGTGCTAGTTGGTGTGTCCTCTGTTCTCACTCAGTTTGCACAGCAAAAACTTGTGGTTTTTCTGCATCACACATGAATAATAAATACTTTACTCTCTGAGTTTCCATGTAATATATACCCTTCTAAGGAGTATAGACCAAGATTAAGTTTTTACACTTTAGTATTGATGCACTCAAATTTTTGTAACATTGTTAAGTATTTGATGCAGCTTCCAGAAGGTCAGTTGCTCTATCTTCCTTTTGACGCTTTTAACGGTGAACTTCTCATTTCCTACTTTCCAAATCTCTTTTATTACATATTTTCACATAAAAATTAATTTTAGTAATTACATAGTTTACAATATTTGTGGTATGTTGAACAGAGAGACTGTGGGACGTGTGTGACTCACAGGATTATTATAATGATCAGATGAAATAGCATTTTATAGTTCTAAAGCATTAGGAAGAATTTGTTTAAGTACATTTTCTGTTTTTTAATGGTTTTTCCTTGACATGTATATATGAAGTTTTCTTCTTTATTTTCCTGACATATATGGATTTTTAAATTCTGTTTGTTATTGATTTCTTCTTTAGTTGAATAATAGGGAATAAATACACATAAGACTGAACTGTTCAAATTTGTTGAGGTTTGCTTTGTAACCTAGAATACAGTCAGTTTTCGTAACTGATTCAAGATGCTTGAAAAATACTCATTTCCAGTTGGTGTCCAAGAGACCAAGTTGTTATTTATAGGATTGATCAATTATATTTTTTGTTCCTTTTTCTTTTACATGATCTCTCAGATTTTAAAATGTGCTAGAATTATTTTTTTCTGATATATTTACTAGTTTATCCCTAAAACTATTTTGTGTTTGAGGGCTTTGTTGTTAGGTACATACAGGTTTAGAATTGTTTCACTTCCAAATTTCATACTGAATCTTACATTTGTAGTTGTACCAAGCAAGATGCACAGAGGAACACCACATAGTAATGGTCGAATTACGAGTCCTTTATTAATAGCTGGTGGTCAGAGAGGGGGCTAACACCCAAAAGAACTCACGTTTGACCCCAAAGAGAAGCTGGACAGGGTTTATAAAGATTAAAACCACAATTACATCATGTAGGGGCAAAGCCAATAACCATAGTTACATTGGATCACCATAGTTACACCAGACTGGGGCAAGTCAGTTAACAAAGAGATTTTCAGCTAACAAAAAGTTTGGATTAGGAAAAAACAAGTTCTCAGAACTGCAGAAACAATGGACTCCATGGAGATGCAGGTATAGCTGGGTGGGAGGATGCTTCCCAGTATTGTAGAAGCAGTGTACTCCCTGGAACTACCTGCCTGAGACGTTCTTCCTGGCTGGCTGCAACGGAAATGGCTGAGCAGAAACACAGGGTAAAGCAAAAGTCAGCTAGAACAAAATGGAGTTAGTTTTGCCATTTCAGTAGTCATAGTCTCTATATTTAATATTTTGTTTTATGTTGCTTTAACATTTGTGGTCTTTGTAAGATATTGGCCACACCTGTTAGTATGGTATTAATTTCTTAATCCTTTTATTGGGCCTTTATTCTCTCTCTCTTCTCTCTCTCTCTCTTCTTTTTTGTGCTAAAGATTGGACCTGAGGCTTCATGCATGCTTGGAAAGCAGTGTACCACTGAGCAACATCTCCAGCCAGATGTGGTTGGTAAAGATTAAAACTAGATTGTTTTCTGATTGTTTTTTAGCTGGAAAATGTAATCCATTTATACTTGTTAAAACTGCTGCTGTATTGGGATTTTCTTGCATCATTTAAAACTTTAAAAACATTTTTATTTTATTTAGGGGGCATGCCAGAGCACGTGTATAGAGGCAAGATCTCTCTTTTACAATGGGGATTGAACTCAAGTTACCAGACTGACTTAGTGGCAAGCACCCTTATCTGAGCCATCTTGCTGACCCTCCTTATATCATTTTTTATTTTGTGGGTTTTGTCCCACTTTTCCTGTTTCTTCATAGCACCCCTCCCCTTTAACCTTCTTTTGGATTTGAGTGTTGTCTTTTTATTTACTTCACTTATATTAGTTTAGAAGTTAAACACTCAATTTTTACCTTTTTTGAGTACCAGGAAATTTAACATTGCATTAGTTAATAAGATCTGATGTTATTTAATATTGGCTAAAAGATGGCTCAGCAGTTAAGAGTTCTTGCTGCTCTATCAGAGGCCCAGAGTTTGGATCCCAGCACCCACACCAGGTAGCTCACAACATCTGTAACTCTAGCTCCAAGAGATCTGAGTGCTCATTTCTGATCTCTAGGGTATGTGTGCATGCATGCACACTCACATAAATAAATCTTTTTAAAGAATCTGGTTACTATCTTTTTTCCCTTCCGAAACACCAGAGCTTGTGAACAAAGCCAGAGTTCCTACCCTTAACTTGCAAATAGTGTCCAGAATGTTGGTGCCATTCTGGTTTGACTCCCAGAGCAGCTAGTCTGAGCAGTGTTGATTCAGATGTGCCTGCAAGCTTGCCATTTTACCACTGTGACAGCTAGAGGGGCCCACAGTTGCAGGGTGACAGTTATTTTCTCTGTCCTCGGTTGCTTCCCTGTGCATGGCGTACCTGCGTCCTCTCCCGGATCGTGTTCATTTCTCCCTCGGTGTTCTACAGCCAGGTGCTCTGCTGTAGTGCAGAGACTTCCTTTCACTATCCTGAATGAGTACTTCAGAACTTCCTTTAATTAATGCTGGAAAGAGTTTTGTATCTCCCCTGTTCTTGCTTTCAGGAAGAGACAGCCTGGTATTTTACAGGCCCCTTCTCTCCAAATCTCTAAGTCTCTCCTCTCCTGTTGATCTGCATTCCACTTGTTTTCATTTTCAGAAGTGTTGGGTTCTTTCTCAGATGTCCCTCATCATTTTCTTTAAACATACCACATCTTTATATTCTGTATGTGGTGATTTCATCTTTTCTTGTTTCTGTATCTGTACATTGTTGCTTGGGTCGTTACAAGTTTTTGGTGACTTGTTTATTAGCATAATCAGTTATTCTTGATTATGTTCATATTCCTGTGGACTTTGTTATAGAAATATTCTGTTTAAAAATCACAAGTGTGGGACTGGAGAGATGGAGCAATGACTTCTGTTGCAGTGGACCTGGGTTTGATTCCCAGCACCCATATGGCAGCTGTCTTACCTCCAGTTGCAGGGGATCTGACACCCTGTTGTGACCTCCTTGGGCATTACACGACACAGGTGCACTTACATAAATTCAGGCAGTACACTCATACACATTAAAAAAAATTCACAGGTATCACAGGTGTATCCAGCCTTTGGCATTGCAATAGGACTTTGTCAGCTACAAAGTTCATACTCAAGGACTACCTAATGAAGTTATTAAAAATCAACCCCTCAATGTTTTGAGGAAGTTAACCATTTTATGTTGATCCTTGTTCAAAGCTTATCTTTGGATATGGTTTATACACATCTGCAAATATCCTTACAGAAAAAAAAAATTATTTTCCATTACCTCTGACTTGTTTCTTGCAACACTGGGAACTCTGGTTTATTCAAAGTCAGTTTCCCTTAGCTCCCTGGCCCTTCCACTCCTGCTCCCAGTGTTGAGTGTGAATCTTAGCCCTAAATGTGTTTGTTGTGACAAGGCTACCCCAGAAGGGCTCTCTGTAGCTCTAAGAGGAGTGAAGGAGAAGGCAGAAGGACTCTAGCTCTAAGAGTGAAGGAGAGGGTAGATGTAATGCTTTCTTGTCATCTACTGAAGAGTCTTTAGGGTTCCCAACCTTGTCCTTCCTCCAGCTGGGTCCTTGTTGTAGACAGAATTGTCAACGCCCCTGAAACATAGGAGGTGAAACTAATTCCAGATGCAGTGAAACTGCATCTGCAGGTCAGGCCTTTCAGGAGATGTTCTTCTGGGCCCCTCGCCTGAGCCAACTTCATCCTGTCCCTGCGTGTGTAGACCTGGGCACATCAGAACTCTATCATCATCATAGGCATGTTTTAATTGGGAGGGGCACTTGCTGGCTACCATCTTCCTGGGCATCATCCACAGGTACCAGGGGAACCTGCCTCTTGGACACAGACCCCTTACATGGCTGGCCTCAGCTTGCTTCCTAAGCCTGCCGGCTGCTGCCTCCTCTACACCTGTACCACCAGTTGAGGCAAGCTCCCGTTCTGCCTGGATTTCCTTGGACCTCTCAGGAGTAGGTTGCCTATCTGATGCTCGATTGGCCAAAGATGTCTATGAAGCCCTCTGCCAGCCAAGAGGGCAGGAGCCAAGTCATGCCCCCCGCCCCAGCACCTGGCATTTGGGCCTTCGTGGCCTTTCACAGCTCTCACACCATTTCCTGGACCTACAATGAAGTGTCTTCCATTCCCTGTCTCAGGAGTTGCCTGACTCAAGTAGGAAGTCAGGAGTCCCTAGGGATTCCTAGTTCTGAAAATGCCATAGCCCTAATTATCTGAGGCCTCTGGTCTCTTGAAGGCTTCCCAGTGCTCCCCAGGTCTTCCATCCCACCCCATAACCGCACATGCAGGACCCGGCAGAGTTCTGCTGAGCACAGGCTTGAGGACCAGTGAGGAGCTCCCCCTTCCCCGCCCCACCCGGTGTGTCCCAGGTTGTGGAGCCCTTCTACCCAAGCCATGGACACTTCTAATCCCGCATTGCCTCCAGTCCTGTCCTGAGAGAAGGAGGCCCCCTGCCTCTCTGATTGCTTGGTGCCCAGGGATCCCAGGCCTAGAGGTGGGAGACATTTTCAGCCTCCAGTACCCACTGCAGCCTATAGCTGCCTTTTCAGACCCTGGCGTTAGAATGTGGGCATTCTGTGGCAAAAGGAGAGGAAGAGAAAATGGACCGTATGTATAAGAGGAAGCAGAGACACTGGAAGACAAGTTCTCGCTTTCTGTAAGCCCATGAGCACAGGGGAAAGGTCATACGAGGATACATGAGGAATCAACCACAAACCGAATTCTTGAGCAGCTTGATCTTGGACTTCTTTTTACAAGATCTGTGAGAAAATTAATTTCCTTTGGTTGAGCCACCCAGTCCGTGGCATTTAGTTTTGGCATCCAAAGCAGACTGATACAGTCTGTTTTTTATTCCTGTCCCTCCCTAGGCTGCCTAAAGCTAGCCCCTTCCAGCCCATAGGGATGGGGAGGCCTCTACAGCAGTTCCAGTTAGATTACCCTGTAGGACTATATGGTCTTTGGATCTGCCTCTGTTGTTTTCATTGATTTGCCAGGAAATCAGCCATGAAGGGAGTGAGTATACAGTTTAAAATAAGTTCTAGTGTTTTTGGTATTCAGTAGCTGGAGCAATTTCTATGTATGAAAACTGGGTTAAACGAGTATGTGGTGATTTTGCTACATTAAAATTTCCTACAAGAAGGGCCTGGAGAGATGGTTCAGTACCTAAGATTAGCACTGACTATTCTTGCAGAGGACCAGGGTTCAGTTCCCAGCACCCACATGGCAGCTAACAACTGTCCATAACTCCAATTCCAGGGGATCTGATTTCTTCTGACCTCTGCAGGCATTACATGACATAGGTGCGCTTACATGCAGGCAATGCACTTGTACACATAAAAAAATATTTTTAAAATATCCTCCAAGAAAAGATGTATATTTCATTTGATACTTGTTATCAGATATTTTCTATTATTTTGTTTCTTATTCATGAACTAATTCTATTGCATCTGCTCATTCTATTGAATTATTTTTACTATTCGTAAGCTAATGAAGGCCCAAATTAGTACAATAGTCTTGTTTTAAACTTCTGTAATGGATTGGTGAGATGGCTTAGTCATTAAAGAGGCCTGCCACCAAGCCTGACAACCTGAGTTGTCCCCAGGACCCATATGGCGGAGGGAGAGAACCAACTCCTGAGAGTTGTCCTCTGACCAGCATGAGTATGCCCACACATGCACACTGCCCCCCCATGCACACAAACAAATAGTGTAATAAAACTGTTAAAATCTGCATAAATTACCTGAATATTTAATTTTAGATGCCTTTGTTTGTTTAGGGCAATATGGTTTATGGAAATGTCCCAGGGTACTACCATGGATATGTAGGTAGGGGGACTGGACCTACTGTTATAAAACGATTGGCTATGCAAGTCCAGAGGAGCTGCATGTGGCTACCAGAGGCAGCATGGAGTCTCTCCTGGGCTCCCACAATGCCTGGGTTTTCTATGTGCACATTCCTGTGTATGTGTAGACTATCTTCTAAGGTACATGTGTTTGAATGTGTTGGGTTCTAGTTACCACGTAAATCAAAAGGAGTTTTAATGCTTTAGAGTTTACCTACTGACTGCCTTTTCTGAAATTGAACCCTATAGGCTATAAGTTTATACCTAGGATAAAGTCTACCAGAAAAATATTTTAAACATTAATTCATTCCAGAATATATGAACCTCGTTTTTGTTTATGTGTTTGTTAGTGTGAGACAAGGTTGCAAGTAGTGTGACTCAGAACCTACTATGTAGCTGGGAATGACCTTGAATTTCTGATCCTTCTGCCTTCACCTTCCAAAAGCCAAGATTTCAGGTGATACTGGGATCAAACCCAGGGCTTCCTTCACTCTAGGAGGCAGCTGAGCTCCAGCCCTAGTTCCTGAAGTTGGTATAAAATGTATATTCTAGTAGTTTGTTCTCTCTTTTAAAAAATATATATATATTTTAGTATTTTTATTTTATCTGTATAAATGTGTTGCTTGCATGTAGATAGGTTCACCCATGTCATGCAGTGCCCATGGAGGTCAGAAGAGGGTGATGGATCCCCTACAACTGGAGTTACAGATGGTTGTTAGCTACCATGTGGGTGCTGGGAATCAAACCCGGTTCTCTGCAAAGGCAGTCAGTGCTCTTAACCACTGAGGCATCTCTCCAGCCCTGGTAGTTTGTTCTTAATCCTTCTGTTCTAGTTTAATTTCTCTGGCTGTGATAAAACACTCTGACAAGAAGTAACTTAGGGAGGAAGGGTTTATTTTAGCTCACAATTTCATTGGGAAAATCAAGGCAAGAACTCGAGCAGCCAGTCACGAAGTGCCCACAGTCAAGAGCAGGAGAGAAAGGAAAGCACCCAATGCTGCCTGCTGGCTACTTCCCCCACTCATTTAATTCAGGATCCACCCATGAACTATAGCCACCCACATTCATGAGGTCCACTATTCCGCCTTCATTAAGACAGTCAAGACAGTTCCTCACAGACGTGCCCTGAGACCAATCTGATCCAGACAGTTCCACAGTTGAAACTCTACTCAGGTAGTTCTAGGTTTAAAACCATCATTTCTTAGACTTTATAACTCAGTAATTCTGAAGTCTCATAAAACGTGAATCCTGACATTTGATTGACTTGTGTGGCTCAGGTCTTACTGTGAAAGAAGGATAGAAATGAGACTCATTACTTTCTGCCTGCTCTTCCTCAGGCTAGGAGTTCGGTTTTGACATAACTGCTTTCTTGTGACTAGTCTGATGGCAGTAAAGCAACATTTCTTCTGTATAAACAAGAGAAAAAGACTTTAGATTTTCAAATGAATTATATTTCATGGAGCAATAAGTTAATAAGTATACTATATACTAACATCTTGTCCTCACTGAAACTCAAGGTTCCAATCTATCTATGAAGAAGTAGTCGAAACCAACTTAAGATAAATAAACACAGGGATTTGTATAACATGGCTTACAGTATATTTAAAACGCCTTATGTGTAATTTAATCTCATTTCATTCTTGTAACTGGGAAGTACCCACTTTTCTTTTTGGCTTTTCATTTTTTCAAACAGTGTCTTATTATGTTACTGTGTAGCCCTGACTGGCCTCAAACTCTCCTGCCTCTGCCCCCAAGTGCTGAAATGAAAGACTTATGCCACCTCACCTAATTCCACTTGAAAACAGGGAAAAACGGGACTGGAGAGATAGCTGAGCTATTAAGAGCACTGACTACTTTTTAGAAGACCTGGGTTCAATCCTCAGCATTACATGGTGGCTAACAACCATCTGTAACTCCAGTTCCAGGGGAGCCAACATCCTCATCTGACCTCCTTGGACATTGTATGACGTGGGTGTACTTAGATGCATGTAGGCAGTAAACTCATGCACACAAAAATAATAAATAAAATATTTTAATTAAGAAGAAACAAAGTGCTAGGAAAATGCAAGGAATACACGTGTTTTCCTTTCCTGCTAGTGAGCCAAGAACAGCACATCAGTCAGACTAGACAGCAGTTCTAGCCCATAAGTTATATCAATGCAATTGGTAGTACAGATACATCCCAAAGTTTTCATAATTACATAGCTTGTATGTGATATATCTGTGATTTTCTGCTTTTCTAAAACATTCTGAATAACTAAAGGCGGTTACTATTATTTCAGCATTCATCGGTTTGGGATGCTAAGTCTCAGGATAGTGTACACTATAGGTGACAATACGTTGGCAAGCCTGGTCTGGTCATTCTTCCCCGTACATACGTATCTCCAGACAGCATGTTGTCTGGTGACGAGTATAGCCTAGGCTAAAAGACATCAGTGTCACAATGGTCAGAGATCAGTGCATGATCATATTTACTGACGGCAAGAGGAGAACTTATGCAGGCTCTCCAATTGCAGTACGTGGTCCTCATGGCCAGGACCCCCCGCCGCCCCCATGAGTAGAGCTGTGCTTTTAAATTGAAGGGCTGGTGAGATGGCTCAGCTCCAAGCTTGACCACCTAAGGTCAATACCCTGGACCTACATGGTGGAAGGAGAAAACCAACTCCCACAGTTGTCCTCACCTCCACATGTACAGAGGCATGCATGTTCCCACACTCATGCAAAGTAAACAACTGAAAGTCTTGTAAGTTTTTTTACTTGAAGAACATGAAGATGTGTGCTTGTCATCATTCCCTGGACTCCTTAATTTTAACAACCAAGTTGTGAGGTCAGGCAGGAGCAGGAGCTCGCCACCAGAGCAAATGTGTCACCATAGCTGACAGAAATTTGACTGCAGGGATGTCAGTGTGAGAATCGAGCTAGACTGTGCTGAAGTTTGATCCAATTCATGACTTTGTGAACTTACCTATGTGGCCGACATCTTTTCTATTTTTCAGTGCTAGGAAATCAAACCTATGACCTCACTCATCTAGATGAGTATTCCACCACTGAACTGTATCCCCAGTTTCTAGTATTAAATTCTTTTTTAAAAAAGATCTAATGGTAAGATTTAATAATTTTTACCTTAAAGTAGCATGTGTAGAGCACTTGAGAAGGAAAAATGCAACATCCACATTTTTGAAACTTCATGCCATGAGAAATACTTAAGCAACTTTTTTCTTTTTGGAGGTATGTACTTTCTAAGAAAATGATTCATAAAATTACAGTAAAATCACTGTCAAAACTTTTTCAAAAAATCCAGATGCTATATTAGGTCTCTTGGGAGATATATTAAAGTTTAAATTTTAATTCATTTTTATTTTATGTGTGTGAGTATTTTGCCTGCACATATGTAAGTGCACTGTGTCATGCAACACCATTGAAGGCCAGAAGAGGATGTCAGACACCCAGGAACAGAGTTATAGACATTGTTGGCCATCATGTAGGTGATGAGAGCAGAACTGGGTCCCTGGAAGTGCTCTTAACTGCTGAGCCATCTCTCCAGCTCCAATATTAAAGTTTTAAAATTTAAATGTACTAAATTATTAAAGTAGGAAACATTAATATTTTCTTTTACTAAAGAAATTTTCTTTCTTTTCCGTTTTTTTTTTTTTTTTCTGAAGAAGTTTTCTTTTACTAAAGTTTTTTTGTTTCAGACAAGGTCTCACCTATCCCAGACAGGCCTCAAGCTCACCAAGTAGCTAGAGATGACCTTGAATGCCTGATCCTCCTGATGTGATCTCCCAAATACTGTGGTTATGGTGAACAGAGCCATGCCCAGCCTCCAAGAAAAGTTTGACATCAAAGAATCTTTTACTTAGAATCTAAAATTTACACCCTAAAACCAGCAGGTGTCACTGTGATAATTTTTTTTCCCTCTTGATTGACAAGAATAGCAGATAATAAATTCAAGTCACTAAGCTGAGTAAAAGTCAGAGAACATAGAAAATCACATGTGGTCATAAATGCTTAGGAGTTCTTTTCAAATTTGTATTTTCTCCGAATTCATATCTCCACATATAGATTCTTTTATTCTGTAGTTGACATCAGGGTTTTATTAGGGAAAATGCAGGGGGGAAACCTGGTAATTTGCTGGACTTCATATTAAATTTTAGAAGGCACACAAGTTAGAGGGTTACAATATATATAACCAAAACCAAATCAAAAAATGACATTATCCATAATGATTTCACTTAGAACTTGAAAAACTCTTAGTCTTTTTTTCCAAATTAAGGAAGAATTATAATGTCTAAAACATCATTCAGAGACATAGGAATATAATTAGTAGAAGATAAAAATAGAATTTAGAAAGCAATTGTTAGGTTTGTTTTAAAAAAAAATCTATCAATACAGAAAACAAACAGAATTTGATCCATGGTGTTTGTAGGGGCATTGTTCTGTGTCAGGGTTAGGTTCCAAAAGAAATACAGGCAATAATTATACTCTGTCATTAAGGAATTTAAAATTGAATTGTGCCCATATAGAAATAAAATTTTTAAAAAGCCCCCATATAGTGCTGTAATTAGGAAAACATTTGTACTAAAAGTAAAACTTGACTCCATGAAGATCCAGATAATGTAAAGATGGTGGTGAGGTTCAATAAGTATTTATGGGTAACCTGGATTCTGGGTGCTTTTTCTGCCTAGAGCTAAAAGGGTGATTAAATAGTGATTCCTCCCTTATTTATCAGGACATAGCTGGAAATACTCCTGGAAAGTTCAAGCAATTTATAGATTTCTTTGATATTGAGACAATAGTTGGTGAGACTAGAGTGGGAAAGGCACTGGCTTAAGTGTCAGAAGCCCTTTTGACCATCATTAAATCTATACAGGGACTTTAAACAATGCTGTTTTCCCATCGTTTCCAACTTTAGTAATCTGTGCTTATCCTGTAGGTAATGGGGCTAGTAAAATGTTTCAGGAAGGGTACTCTATGGATCCAGATGGATGATGGATGGTTGGAGGAAATTGCTAGTCTTCTCATGGATTTTTCAGAATGTGGCTGAAAATAGCAATTCCTAGTCCAGGCAGTTAAGGAACAGAGATGATCATGGTTTGAAAGGTAGGACTATGGGACCTCAACATCCATATTTAGATGTGCTTGTTTGGTGTTTATCTTCTTTACAGTTACTAGCACAGCCTTGGCTTTTGATAATCTGATTGTTTATCTGAACAGACTTATGCCTCTGAGAGCCTATGATTATAAAACATAAAAATCAAGCAATTATTAAGAGGTTTTCTCTCTGTCTTGGAGAGTATTCTGCTTTTATATAATCAGTGAGAATATATTATGAGATTTTATATAACAGCTACCACCCACCTCTGAGTGTTCTTTCTAACCTCTAATTTATTTTTTGGTGCTGAGGACCAGACCCCATAGCCTTCCATGTGCTGGGCAAGTACTGTACAATTGAGCCACATCTCTAGCCCTTGGTTTCTTGAAAATTGGTCTCACTATATAGCCAGGGCTGGCCTTGAACCCATTATATAACCAATGTGGGAAATGAATGTGTGATCTTCCTGCTTCAGCTTCCCAAGTATTGGGATTTGTGCTGGTTGGTTTTTGTCAACTTGACACACACTATAGTCACTTGGAAACCTCCAACATACTGGTCTGTGAGACATTTTCTTTATTGCTAATTGATATAGGAGGGCTCAGTCCACTCTGAGTGGTACCCTCCCTAGGCAGGTGGGCCTGGACTATGAGAAAGGTAACTGAGAGTGAGCCAGAAAGCAGCATTCTTCTGTGGTCTCTGTTTCACTTTCTGCCTCTAGGTTCTTGCCTTGAGCTCCTGTCGTGGCGTCACTTGATGAATTATAACCTATAAGCTAAAATAAAGCCTTTCCTCACCCATGTTGGTTTTGGTCATGGTGTTTTATCACAGCCACAGAAAGCAAACTGAAACAGGATTATAGATGTACGCCACATTATAGTTGTAAGTGCACCTTGTCGTGCAGTGCTCACAGAGGCCAAAAGAGGGCATTAGGTCTTCTGGAACTGGAGATCCAGATAGTTGTGAGCCACCATGTGGGTGCTGGGAACCAAGCCTGGGTCCTCTTCAAGAGAAGTCAGTGTTCTTAAACCACTGAGCCATTTCTCCAGCCCATTATCTATCTTTATTTTATGTGCATATGTGTTTGCCTGCATGTATGTAAGTGCACCGTGTGCATGCAGTGCCCATGGAGGCCAAAAGAGGGTGCTGTATCTTCTGGAACTGCAGTTATGGCTGGTTAGCTGTCATGTGGATGCTGGGAACTGAACTCTCTGTAAGAGCAGCCAATGCCCTTACCCATAAGCCATCTCTCTAGCCCCACATTCTACATCTTTTAACCTGTATTTCCCCCTAACATGTCTATTTGATTAATGTTTCCACTTGGGTACCTAATAAGAATCTCAAGCTTCAATATCTAAACAGAACTCTAGATGCACCCCACCTTCTCCCAAACCTTCCGTGTCCTGCTTATCCCCTTCTCAGGAGAAAACACTAGTCTTTATAGTCAATGTCTGATTCTTTATTCACCCTCCACATCTAATTCATGGGTTAACCAAGGTGGCCCTACCTTCATAACCACCAGTTCCTACCAACTTCTAGGTTACTGCCTCTTAACCAACTTCCTTGCTTTTCAGTCTTGTTCTCTCTATCCAATTCTATACAACAACATGTATCTTAGAAAGAAACAGCCGTATTGTCTTTACTTCTTTTAAAACGCTCCAATGACTTTCCCACAACCCCAAATCCAAACTCCTTGCCTCTGAGGTCCAGGCTCTCATTTCTTGTCTCTCATCCTGTGTCCTTGCTCAGCTGCATCTAGCTGGTTTGACTTTCTTGCTCTTCAAACATTCTCATTTGCACTAGGGGCCCCTTACCTCCATTTCTCCCCCAGTTGCTGTCAAGACACCCTTTCTTGCTTTCACTATGTCTCTTATGAGTGCTCCTCCCAGAGAAACTTTCCCAGGACCCTGGTCCTCCAATTTTTATTTAATGTTTTTGATCACTGAAATGTAAGTTCTATGAGAAGCTTACTTGTCTTATTCTTTCTGTGTTCTCGATGCCTGGAATATGGTACTTACTGGGTGGACAGATGAATGGAGATATGAATGTGTAAGTGGGTAACTGGGTGGATGGGTGGGTGGTTAATTGGATGGATAGATGGATGGATGGATGGGTGGATGGATGGATAGTGGGTAGCTAAGTGGATAGATAGATAGGTGGATGGATAAATCGGTAGCTAAGTGGATAGATGATAGATAGATAGATAGATAGATAGATAGATAGATGATAGATAAGTCGGTAGTTAGGTAGGTGGATGGAATATGCTGTAATCTGCCATTCTTTTTGCCTAGATTTCTTTACACCTGCTTTTTAAAAGTGTAATGTGAAAGAACTGAGTGGCCTAACTCTATCCTTGGTAGTGGATTTTTTTAAGTATTGAAAAAATAATGACAGAACATTTAAAGGTAAACTCATGAGTTACCACTTTAGGCATATTTTAAAAGCAGTCCATTCCTTAGAGGAGCAGATATCATGCCATACAGCAGTGCAGCACACTGAAACCCCTCTCCAGCAGCTGTTGGACACTAATGTTGAATCAGAATAAAGCTGTAGTGTCTCTATTCAAAATTAGTCTGTAGAAAAAAAAATCAGTACTCCTCATTCCTTGACAAAACATGCTATTAATGCCCTTGTTAAGAGAATATATGACATCATATTATCACTGCATCAGGATGAAACTGAGGCCCCTGAGAGATGGTGTAGTAGAGATGGCCATGTGAACTGGGAATTCAAGTCCAAGTTCTGTTCCTTGTCAGTGGGGTGACCATGGGCAAGTCTCTTAACCTCCCTGTGCCTCAGTTTCCTCCTTGGTACACTTGAGTTGGCAAAAACATCAATACATACATCATAAATTTGAAGATTAGATGAGTTAATATTTGTCACAAGTTAAAAGAGCCTGATTTGTAGATGTGATATTTAATGTTTGCTTAATAACAATTTTGTTATCACTACTGCCATTGATCTGAGATGCTCTTTTGGGAATTACTCTGTGTAAAAACTGTTCAAAGGTCACAATCATGGGAAGTTTAAGCTTCTAAAATTGAAATCTGTAGCAGTTCCCCTTAGAGCACTTAGCTGGATTAGACTCTTTTCTACAGCCTTAAAATACACATTAAAGCCAAAGAAATACTAGTTTTGTAAATCCTTAGATGGCACACCCATACAGCTGGTACCACAAATGATGTCACGTTTCAGGAAGATCAGCTAATATATTCCATGGGATCAAAGGTACTTCTTAGTATGAAATGTGCCTTACTTCTAGTTCCCAGGCTGGCTTTTGAATCAGATCCAAATTGGAGAAAAGGTTGGCTTTTCAAGTAAGT
The DNA here is from genome assembly GCA_035773235.1 of Eospalax fontanierii. NCBI lineage: Eukaryota > Metazoa > Chordata > Mammalia > Rodentia > Spalacidae > Eospalax > Eospalax fontanierii. Next base: position 16,470,401 of record CM069547.1, read on the forward strand.
TTCCTTCTGCTGAAGCCATTTTGATAGCACTTAATTTACCAAAGTATTTTTATAATCACATTTAGTAATTTCGGTGAAATTTCTCTTCTCAAAACAAGTTGTGCTTACATCCTTTCAAAGGAATGTGATCGGTATGTGGTCAGGTTGTCTGGGGCCAGCCTCTTATCTGGAGGCCAGATTCAAAAGTCTGACTTCAACATGGTGACTTATTCTGCAAGTCTGGCTTTGTTTTGTTTTAATGTAGTTGTGTGGGTCTGGCCGAAACACACTGCCTCCCCACCAGGAACAATGCTGCACACATCACTTCCTGAAATAAGGGAGTTGGAAAGCAATTATCTGCTCACAAAACAGGCTGAAACAACAGTTCCTGATATTCTCCTCAAATATTTGAACTTCCCAAGGAATCCGGAAAAAATAATTCTGAGACAGTGTCATGAATGAAGGTAAGGCATTCTAGTCTCCTGGACCAGGATCCAGCGGCCAGAGGTCCTAAGTCACTGCCTGCTCCTCATGATGGACAGAGGCCCAGGCCATGCTGTGTGGCTGCCTTATAGCTTCTATGAGATTAAGGCCCAAGATTCCTTTTTGTCCACCTTTGGGAACCATCCAAAGATGACTTGCAGTTTCCAGAATTGTATTTATTCTATGACATAATTTTCCTTTTACTTCTAAAAAGAATTTAGGACTTCTGTTTCAAATACTTCAGATAAGAAATGAATGGTTTTTTTTTTTTTTTGAAAGAATGGATATCTATTTCAGTCAAACGTGTTGAAACAGTGTGAGAGCTTTTGAACCTCTTGCTCCTTTATCTTGAAATGTGGACTCGAAGATAGTTTTGAGAGCTGCCTCCTTTGTGATCCTTTACTGATAATTAAAATTAATCTTGTCAATTTGTCGGATTAAGACTCAGCATGGAAACAAATCTCTGACACTAAAAAGGATGCTGGGTGTGTATCTGAAGGCTTCTAGAATTGAGATGGAAACACCCACCCTAAATGTGGGTGGTACCATTCCCTGGGGTTTGGACCAGCTAAAAAAAGAGAAAACAAGCTGAGCACCAGGCTTCGTCTCATCTGTCTCTGCTTCCTTGGCATGCAGTTACCAGCTTCCTCCCAAACTCCTGTCCCCATCCCTTCCCCATCCTCCAATTGTGAGCCTAAATCACCTCTTCTTTGCCAAACTGCTTTTGTTAGGAACTTTGTCACAGCAGTGAGTAAGCACTGCTCATCTGAACATCAGCAGAGTAGCCTACATATCACAGCTAAACGGTGACCAGTGGGACATTGCCTGCTTTACTTCTCTGAAGGCAAGCAGGCCCAGGAGGTGTCTGGATGCAGAACAGGTTTTCTTGGTATCATGAGAAGAAGCTGGGGGCCGGCATCTGGTTGTTGAGTCTGTACATCTGGTTGCTGTCCGAGCTTCATCTGAATGTTTGGCTTTGTGTTGGTACTTCCTCCACCTTCTAGCATGAAATCCAGAGTATAAGATGCTGTGTGTAATGTCACTGAAAATGACACTAAAAAGGATGCTGCAGCATGATGCGCATGGCGGGGGCGGTGTCCAGAAGCTTTTCCTGAGAAAGATTGTCCTCAGCATATGTTAGGGTGTCCATAGACCACCCCTTCTGGAAGTCTACAAGCAACCTGGGACTTTCCATTGTGATGCATCAGAATCGACTCTGACATTTTTCTCTAATGGAATATTTAGAGGTATAGTGTGAAGTTGGCATTTAAGATAATTTCTTTCTGGGGATGGAGAGATGGCTCGGTGGTTAAGAGCACTGACTGCTCTTGCAGAGGACCCGGGTTCAGTTTCCAGCACCCACCTGGCAGGTAACAGCCATCAAATCCAATGCCTTCTTCTGACTCCGAGGGCATTGCACAACACAGGTGCATTTACACACATACAGACAGTACATTCATGCCCATAAAGAAAAGAAATATAGCTTCTTTCTGCTTGTATCAGAAATTGACTAGTTCCTGGTAAATCCTGGAAGTAGTCTATGGCTTGGATGAGTATCCTCCAAAGCTCCAGATGTAGGAGCTTGGTCCTAGGGTTGGGGCTACTGGGAGGTGATGGTATCTTTAGGAGAGTAGGGCCAAGCACAGGCCTTTAGGTCACTGAAGACATTCTCTCGAAGAGGGACTGTAGAATTCTGGTCCCTTTATCATTTTTGGTCCCTGGGGAGCATGTTCACCCCACCACCTGCTCTTGCTGTGATGGACTATCTCACCATAGAAGAACAGGGCCAATAAACATGCTTTATGAATTAATTATCTCAGGTATTTTATTATAGTGGTGAAAAGGTAACAATAGTTAATTTAAGACTTTTTTTGTTTTTGTTTTTCTTTAAGATATCCCTCCATTTAGCCTAGCCCTCAAAAACAAACAGGGCCTTAAATACATTGTCTTCATTATTTGGCTCCTGTTCCATCAATTGTCTCTATTTTGACTCCTTCCCAGAATTAGCTTAGCACAGTTGCTTGCCGGTTCTGCAAATTTGTTACCTTTCAGCAATTTCTCACTTGTCACAGAGGGAAGGACCAGGACAGGTCTTTCTTTTTGTTTGGTTTTGGCTTTGGTTGGTGTTTTTTGGTGTTTTTTGTTTGTTTTGTTTTTTGTTGTTGTTTTGAGACAAGGTCTCACTTCATAACCCTGGCTGGCCTGGAACTTGCTATGTTGACCAAGCTGGTCTCAAACTCATAGAGATCCACCTGCCTCTGTCTCCTGAGTGCAGGGATTAAAGGTGTGTGCCACCACACCTGCCCAACACTTCCATCTTCATAGGCTACCATATACTCCAAAGAAATGCATGCTTTCTAATACAGAATTATTTTCTTGATAATATAGAAATTCAGTAAGATATATAATAGTGTAGTTTTGATTTAAGTCTGTTAGCCTTCAACACTAGTAAAGACTAGTAAGAGCTTTTAAATAAGAGGTTTTCTCCTTCATTCTTATTTTATATTCTTTCTGAATAAATATATTATGGATCTGCATTTACCATATGCTTATTTATAAATGTTACTAGGATGGAATGAAATTGTCTTGAAGTTGTAGCTAATTTCAATTGTAGTCATCAAACTTTGATCACTAAATCAGTCAATATTTATCCAGATCTTACCATCTGCCTTTCTAAACACATCCAATATAAATGGGATGGGATCTGTGGCTGCTCCCTGTGAGACCCTTCAATTGAGGAAGCCATGAGGGGCTAACACTTAAATAGTTGAAAAATAATTGAAAACTAAATTCTGAACTCCTGGATTTTGTGAGAGAAAGAAAAAAATCTGTACAAACTAAAATAAATCTTTACATCTTCCAAACAGCCTCCACGAAGAGGCAGGTTATAAAGGGGGAATGCAGTGTAACTGGGCAGAGTTGAAGAGAAACAGAACATGTTCACAGAGCCTCCTATGAATGCCAGAGCCCTTGGCAGCATCTCCGTGTACATACTCATGTTAGCCCTGGAGGCTTGACGTTGGAGCCTTGTTTATACATAAGGATCCTACGGATACTAAGTAGCTGCTCAAGTTTAATGTTTTGCTTATTATTCTACTTGTGTGTTTGAGTGTTTTGCCCGCGTGTATGTAAGTGCACCCATATCGGACAATGCCCTCGGAGGTCAGAAGAGGACATCGGATTCCCTGGAACAGGAGTTACAGGTGGTTGTTAGCTACCACACATGGGTGCTGGAACTGAACCTGGGTCCTCTGCAAGAGCAGCCAGTGCTCTTAACCACTGAGCCCCACTTACTCAAGTTTATCCACCCTGTGTGTTGCTAATAAACAGTGCTGACAATCATTACCTCTGAATTTCAGACAGGTCTAAATCCCAGGTCCTCTTTTGACTGCCTCTCCTTCCTTCCTCCCTCACTCCCTTCCTCTTTTCCTTCTTCCCTCCTGTCTTCTCTCCCTTTGTGCTTTGTTGTGAAAGGGCCTCATGTAGCCCAGGGTGACCTTGAGCTCACTATATAATCATATATGATCTTGAACTCCTGATTCTCCTTCCTCCACCTGCTAAGTATCGGGATTACAGGTGTATACCACCACACCTGGCTTTATGTGTTGCTGGAGGCTGGAGATTAAACTCAGGGCTTCCTGAATGCTAGGCAAGCACTGTACCAACAGAGCTACAGCTCTAACCTCTGCCTAATTTATTTGTGCTTTGATTTTTATTTCTTTACAGTGGGGAAAATAGCAAGAGCTACCTTGCAGTGATGAATGAACTACTTAATGAGACAAAGAGCTTAGTAAAGTTTGTGATATAATGTACCCACTCAGTGAATGTTAAAAGCAGTGTATGTAGCCATATCTAAGGGTACAGGTCTGTAATTCAGCTACCTGGGAGGTTGGGGCTATTCAAGTTCAAGGCCTGGTTGGGACAGAAGGAATTAAAAGCCCCCCAAGCAACTTATTGAGACCCTGTCTCAAAATATAAAGAAAAAAGAGCTGGAGATACAGGTAACTGGAGGAGCACTTGCCTGTTCTGTAAACAACATGGTCCCGAGTTCTACTCCCAGTACTAAACAAATGTGTGTATATAAACATATATGTGTATGTATGTGTGTACATGTGTATCTATAGAGTACTGAAGAGTCATAGATATTTTTAAATATGACTCCTGCATGTGCGTGCGCACACAGACACACACACACAGAGTCAGAGCATCTTCTTGTCTGACTCAACAGTCTGTACACCACTTGCATCTTCCAGCTCAGCAGAGGGAGCTGTGGAAACCCCAGACTGGAGACAAGAACAAGCATATGGTCTTATCAAAGAGGCATGAAGTTTTCTTTGTGCTTGAAGGGGTGTTGGGTCCGTACACACATGAAAAGATACCTGGATGAAGCAGATGGCATCCAACTATGCAGGATCTTGCTTTGAGGAATTTAGGCCACGTGTCCTAGGGACCAGACGAACCACTCACCAGGAGGGGCTGATGAAATTGTCACTGTAAGTGGCTCATGAGGCAAATGTTTGGCATGGAAGGCCACCTGGATGCACTGCACTCAACTTGGATCACTTGTGTTTTATTCTAAATAAGGCACAGAGCAGAAAGACTGGAACTGTAGTTCCTTGAGCTGTAAGGTTCAGCAAACCTCATGCACGCTTGATATGTACATACACACTTACATATGCGTACAACACGTCCTCTAAACTGACTATACCCATGTCTCCAGAGGCCTAACGGTTCTCATTTGTACCCCAACTCCCCACCCAACTTCCTCACATCTTCACTCAGTGACACCTTTCCTGTTTTAACCATTAATAACTAATAATAAGTAATACAGACCTCTGCTTTCACCTGCCAGGGCTGGGTCCACCCACAAAGGCTATTAGTATTAGAACACCAAGGGCCAAGTGGTACCTTGGTTCCTGAGCAAAGTGTTTATGAAGCCAGATCTGCCATCTGTAGGTCTGGATAGAATACCAGAAGAATCCAAGTCAGACAAATTATGACTCATAATTATATGGCCAGTAGGTGGAATTTAAAGCATAATTATTTCATAGTAATAATTGTATCCCTCATTAAGAAAATGGAGATAATGATTAAGACCATGAAATTGGAGCCAGTCATGAATAGAGTCCAAACCTCGTTCCACTGTACAAAAGTGTCCTAAGGACATCTCACCTTGCTCCACTGGCTGCATACGCTTAGCATGTTACTTTACCCTCTCTAAACCACAGTTTCCCCATTCGGTTGCCAAGAGTACTCCATGACAAAGTTTGTGAAGCATTTGGAACAGTAGCTGGTGTTTCGCAGTGCTCAATAAGCGTCCCTTAGCACTTGACCGCACTTAACCATTCACTCACACTGTGGTTTACAGGAACGCATTTCTTTCCTTTGAACCTGTCAGTCCTTGAAGTGGGTGGGACCTTATCATTATCCTCATCTGATGTTGACAACCAATGTTCATAGAAGGGTCAAGTACACTGACTAAACTTACTGGGTGGCAAGTTGAAGATTCCAAGAGGGCTCTTTCCTCAGGACTTCCAGCTTCCCCCATGGAAAACAGGGTGGCAGCAGGAAGCCCCAGATCAAGGCAGCTGAGGATACGGTTACTGGCAGTGGGTTCCAAGTGTGGTCTATGAGCAGTGATCCTCTGTTCAGGGTCTCAGGCAGGATGGCGACATGGTATGCAGTGTAGTGGGTTTAACAAAGCTGAACTTACCCAACTCAGATAATTGCCTTTTATTCCCAGATTTTAGCTTCCGTACTTTTTGTGTTCAAATAATTTTATGAAATAATGACAAACATCATAGCTCTTTTTTGGTTACCATTTGTACTTACCTAGTAAAATTCTGTGAAAACGAGGGATCACCAGTTTTGTTTTAAAAACCCTGTAGGCTGTTCTAGTTTGCTTTCTATTGCTGTGATAAAAGACTGACCAAAAGCAACCTGAGGAGGAAAGGGTTTGTTTCGTCTCACACCTCAGCTCCCTCTATCCTTGAGGGAAGTCAGGGCAGGAGCCTGGAGATGGAGCTGCAGACCACAGAGGAACCTGCTTACTGACTTGCTCCTCTGGTCTCTGCTCAGCCTGCTTTCTTAGACAACCCAGGACAACCAGCATAGGAGTGGAACTACCCACTATGTGGGACCGAACCCTCCCACATGACTCAGCAATCACAAAAATGCCTCACTGACACACCTCAGGCCAATCCAATCCAAGGAATACCCCAATGAGGGTTCCTCTTTCCAGGTGTATCAAGTTGACAGCTGTAGTGATCCAGTGATCCAGTGATTGAGACAAGTGTACCATAGGCTGATAATTTCAGCACCCAAGAAACGGAGATAGGATTGCTATGGCTAGCCTGAGCTACATGAGACTCTGCCTCACAAAACAAGTACACAATAAATGAGAATTGGGCATGGTGGCACACGCCTTTAATCCCAGCACTCTGTGTGATCAAGACCAGTTTGGTCTGTATAGCAAGTTCCAGGCCAGCTGTGGCTACAGGGAAATCCTGTCTCAAAAAACAAACTAGGACTGGAGAGATGCCTAAGCAGTGAAGAGCACTGGCTGCTCTTACAGAAGAACTTGGTTTGATTCCCAGCACCCACATGGTGGCTAAAAACTGTCCATAACTCCAGTTTTAAGGGATCTGATGCCCTTTTCTGACCTCCTTGGGCATTGCACAGCATGAGTGTACTTACATACATGCAGGCAATACATTCATACATACAAAATAAAAATAATAAGTAAAATATCTTAAAAAACAAACCAAACATACACAGAGAAAGAGAGAGGAGAGAGAATCATTGCTCTACAGTGATTGTTCTTTACGTGCTAATAACTTAGGTATACATTGTTATTTAGTTTATCTAAATTAAGTTGTGGATTTGGGTATTTTTTTATTCAATTGAAAGTTCACCCCTCATTTCTTTATTGTCATCTAGGTCACTGATTCTTATCTTTTTTGGCAGAAGTCTGGGAATATGCCAAAACTCTATAGATTTCCTCATCTCACTGCCACTCCCAAAACATATACACAAACAGTTACAGGTGCACACTGGCTAATTGGTATTTTGGTGGCACTTGTCCGTGTACTCTTTCATCTGTCTGTCCTGGGTGTACTGCTCCATGGATTTTCAGGGTTTGTACAGGTGACATTGAGTTCACAAGAGACTGGGTAAAAGGTTCCATGTCAGCATATTTTGTATTTTGGGGGGCAAGGGATTGAATTTTAATCCGGGGGCTCATTAAGCATATCCTATACCATGGAGCTATGCCTCCAGCCCCAGAACCCAATGTTTCCTTGGTGATCTACACAGTTTGTTTGGGGGCAGAACTTACATATAATAGACAGTTGTAAAATGTTATTAGACTGCACAGTGTTAGTAAGCAAAGATGTCTGAACCAAGGACCCTTCCATCCTGCCAGGATGATGCTAATGTATGGAATCTCTTTGGAGGACACTCTAGAAACATCCATCAGCATCAAATGCACATACTTCCATTTATCTGTCAAGATATATATAAAACAGGGTGTAATGTCCCATGCTTGTAATTCCAACATGTTGGAGGCTGAAGCAAGACATTGCCAAAAGTCTGAGGCCAGCCTGGGCTAATAGTTCAAGGCTAGTAAGGCCCTATCTCAGAAAACCAAAATAAGAAGGGGGAAAAATGACTAGTGGTTGGGTGGGTGGTAAATGCCCATAATCCTAGCACTTGGGCTATACAGACAGGAAGATCAAGAGTTTGAGGCTAACCTGGGCTACGTGAGATCTTGGCATAAAAAGGGGGGGCATGTATATAAAATTGTTTGTCAGTGCTTTTCACATATGAGGAAAATACTGAAAAAAAAAAACAAAATATATATTACTATGAAACTAATTAAATCAACTAACTATTAAACTAAACTACTATATAACCACAATAAAAGAACAAGGTAATACTATTCAGGATGATGCATAGTGTGATCTTCAAGACAGAAAAAATATATCAGTTCTGGATGTATGAATCTGGATACTTCTGGATTGTACACCAGCAACTGGTACTAGTGACTGCCTTGAGGTAGAGGTAGGCTTAAAACCAGATTTTTTTTTTTTTTATGTGTGAAACATTGCCTGCATGTATGTAAGTGCACCAATGTCGTGCAGTGCCTGTGGAGATCAAAAGGGGATCTTGGATCTCCTGGAACTGGAGTTATAAACTATTGTCAGCCACCATATTGGTGCTGAGAACTGAAACTGGATCCTCTGCAAGAGCAGCCAGTGCTCTTAACTGCTGAGCCATTTCTCCAGCCCCTTAAGGCTTGTTTGAAAATGGAAGTTTTTAAAGAAATGGCTGTTGCGGTATGAGAAAAAGAACTTAGAGGCTATTTTGATTAAATTTACTGAGTGAAATGGGACAGTAAAAAGGATGAATGACCCTTTCGTTCCTCCACTGTTATCCCTAATGTAAGGATGGGGGCTCCTGATGGAATTTTAAACTGGGAAATGAACAAATAGGAGGAAATTGCTTTTCACACAGCACGTAGCTCGCCGCAGAATTTACTCCCACAAGCAGTCGTGGAGTTGAATATTGTGGCTGGATTTTTTTTTTTTCTTAAAAGTCTGGTTGCTATGAGTAGTCATAACATTTTAGTTATACAAGAAGAGATAAGGATAATGAAGTCTGAGGGTTGGATGATGAAGTCTCTGATGGGGCCGGATATAAGCTGATACTCACGGCCAGGGCCTGAATTGTTGCCCAGGCTCCTTCTCTGGCTTCCCTCAGTGCTTCAGAAAAACATTACACAGTTAGCCAGACCCGCTTTGAAGAGCTGACGGCACTTCCTCTGAATCACTTGGCATTATCTGTGATGAAAGGAAGGGCTGCAGACCCACAGAGCCCTGAACTGTTTCTGCACCCAGAGCCATGGCCTTCAATTCTTAGCTTGGTGCTGTGGCATGAGACAGCTTCCTGCTGCGGGATTCCAGCCACTGGGAAGAGCCTTCATAACAAAAGAATGGGTTTCAGTTCTTCCCACTGATGAATGGCAATGTCCTATCAACAGACCCTAGGTCACTGAGACCAAATAGATACTCAGGACACAATTCGAGCTTCTCTCTTTTACTTTCCCTCTTTAACTCTCACCAGCAATGCATCCCTCCATCAGGAGGTGGACAGAAGACAGCAGAGAGACCAATCTCACACCTTTACACAGCCATAATGGCAGTTTTGACACTAAGTTTTATCATCACTGTGACCCAGAAAGCACTGCATCCATATATTTTTCTGTCTTCTTTTGAACAATGACAGCAGGACAATATCAAATAGAACTTTTATTAGAGCAAGTCACTGGCATGTGGAATATCGTACTGTATTACCACAGCAAGATAATTGCACTAACTAAAATTCACCACGTGCCAAACCCTCTGTGATAAAGTCTAAGGAAAACCAAGTGTCGGGCTGAGGCAGGATGGCAAGGCAGGGAGCATTAAAGAGCCTGGGAAGGGAAAAAACTGCAAAATCTGTCTGGGGTCAGTTACTTCAACCCAATTGACAAAACCGAGATTACTGATAAAGATGGAGCTTATCTTCCTAAGACATCTCAAACATGGGCATGACAACAAGCAGTGCTTACTGAGGGCCAGGTTGTCTGTGGCCTTGAATTTTATAGTGTTAGGACTAGCTCTTCTCCTTAAACCCAAACAATGGACCCCATTTTTGTTTGTTTTTTTTTAATTTTTTTAGTTTATGTGTATGTGTATGCTGGCACGAGCAGGTGTCAAAAGAAGGAGCCCTATCTCCTGGAGCTGGAGATACAGGTGGTTGTGAGCCACTCAGTATGGGTGCTGGGAACTAAACTCTCATCCTCTGAAAGAACAGTTAGTACTTCCAACCGCTGAGTTATCTCTCCAGTCCCATCTGTAACTTTAGTTCCAGGATATCGGACACCTTTTTCTGACTGCCATGGGCACTGCCCAACACAGGTGCGCTTGCATATATGCAGGCAATGCATTCATACACATAAAAATAATAAAATATTTAAAAAGAAAAGAAAAATAATAATTTTTTTGCTTTTTGTTTTGTTTTTGTTCTTTTGAAACAGGGTTTCCTTGTAGCCCCAACTGTGTGGAACTTGCTCTGCAGATCAGGCTGGCCTCAATCTCACAGAGATCTGCCTGCCTCCACCTCCACAGTGCTAAGATCAAAGGCTTGCAACACCAGGCCTGGCTTAATTTTACCAAATCTTTAAACCATGTTGTAAATGTTATCCTGTGAACAATGCAGCTTACACAGTCACAGACTCTTATGCAACCCCACTGTAAAGACACTTGAGTGTAGCATACTCTTTGCCTCTATCTCTCCCTGTCTCTACTTAATAATTTCACCAATTTTGCTTCAGGTCCTGAAATTCTTTTTTTTTAATATTTTATTTATTATTTTTATTTTATGTGTATGAGTGTATTGCTTGCATGTAGTATGTAAGTGCACCCATGTCATGTGCAGTCCCCATGGAGGTCAGAAGAGGGCATTAGATTCCACTGGAACTGGAGTTACAGATAGTTGTTAGCTGCCATGTGACTGCTGGGAATCCAACCCGGGTCCTCTGCAAGAGCAGCCAGTGCTGTTAACTGCTGAGCCATCTCTCCAGCCCCCTGAAATTCTTACAACAGATCTGACTTTACTTTCATGAAGATCACAATGCCACATGAACAAGAGGACCCTGATTTTGTCCTTTATTTTGGTGTTTTTAAAACTTATTTTGTTGATTCGTTTTGTTATTTGACAGTTTCATACATGTGTACAGTGTGTTCTGATTTCTCTCTCCCCTGCATGTTTCTTATCTACCTCACATCCCTAGCAACCCCCTACCCACCCCTCATCCTTACCAGTCACTTTCCCAGAGTTATGACTTTTGATTTGGTTTTGTGACAGCTTAGTTTAACCAGGGCCATCTGTGTGATCACTGGGTTGGAACTATCCACTGGAGCCTGATTGGGTCCCCAGTGGATATTCTCCCTGAATCTGTCAGTAGCAAATAGTTCAGCAGTGAGAGACGGGGCTCCCTGAGCCCCTCCTCTATGCACGGCTGACTGTAATATGCCCATTCTGGTGCAGACCCAATGCACGAATCCTCAGCTGCTGTGGGTTCCTGATTGCACTGGCTGTGTCATGCCTAGGACATGACATTTCAAAACCCTTCTCTGTTTTTAAGACAGGGTCTCACTATGTAGCCCAGGCTGATCCCAGTCAAGATCTGTGTGCCTCAGCATCCCAAGTGCTTGAATATAGGCTTGTGGCACTAAACTAGGTAGAAATTTTTTTTTTTAAATGCTCTCTGCCATGTTGTAACTACAGGTTTTAGGCCAAAGCCTCGGTTCAGACAAACCCAACTATTAACCTTGGTTACCTGTCTCCAGTATGCCAGCTAAGGACACAAGGACTGGTGAAAAGCAGAGAGAGATTGTTCAATATGGCCATAGTGAGAATAAATAGAGGGGTCCAGTGACCACCAAGTCTCTCTGCAGGATACTGATAGCTTTAAGTGTAAATAGAGGAAGAATTGGGGCAGGGAGCAGGGGGTGTAATGTATAGTGTGTCCCAACCTCCTGAAGTGACTTCTAGGTTTCTGTGTTGATGTGATTCAGCAGGTCAAGTGCAGGATACGCCTTACTTTTTCCTTATGCTCAGATTGTCAGAACCTTTTTGCCAGTCAACCGCTGAGTAATGCTGAGTACATTCAGTCAGGACCCTACGTCTGTGGGATGGCAGCACTTACATAGCACAGCATCTTGTGCACCATGCAGACAAGGTTCAAAACAGTTTGTCACCCAAACAATCTCAGCACAGGTTTTTTCCCATTTTTTTTGTTTGTCTAATTTACATATTTTAAAGTTTCTATAGCGCTGGGGAGCTAGCTCAGACAGAAATGTGCATTGCTTTGCAAGCATGAAGTCCTGAGTTCAGTGCCCAGGCTTGGTGGGAAAAGTCAGGCTTAGTGGCATATGCATGCAATCCCAGCACTAAGGAGGCAGGGACAAGAAAAGATCCCTGGGGCTTACTGGCCAGTTGTCTTAGGCTAATTAGCAAGTTCCAGGCCAGTAGCAGAGCCTATCTCAAAAACAAAGGTAAACAGTGCCTGAGGAACAACCGTCCAGGTTATCCTCAGGCGCACACCACATGTGCACGTGTGCACACACACACACACACACACACACACACATTTCTACTGAACTTTTCATTATCTGATTACATTTCATTATAATTTTCCATATTTTCTCTTACTTGGCATCTAAACCCATTAGCTCTATGTTCAGTCCCAACTTGGGAGTTCCTAAAGGAGACTCATTCCATTACCAAGTTGTTCAGTGGAACTTTCTAGTGTGGAGGCAATGTCCTGGGCTCATGCTGTCTAATTAATGGCCACTGGCCACATGCTACTGCCACCCTGTGAAGTGTAGTCGGCATGACTGAGGAGCCGAGTGTCCCAGGGGACTCAGCCTCATTAATTCATAAACGGCTTACATCACTACCCTGGCTCTCTTTCTTTGTCTGTTTCCTTTGAGATAGGGTATTGCTATATATCCTTGAAAATCCTGTAACATTATTAGCCCAGGTTTGCCTCAAACTAATGGCAGTCCTCCTACCTCAGTCTCCAGATGCTAGGATTATAGATGTGAGCTAGCACACCTGACTTTGCCAGCATCCAGCAAGCATTCCTAGGTGATGTAGCAAATTCCTTCCTTCCTGAGCAGAGTCTTGGCTCTCTTTATTATCATAAAGGCCACTGAAAGCAATCCCTAAATGTCATTGTGTCATTCTCACTCCATTGTAGGAAAAGTGACACAGGTTTGCTGTTCTGTAACCAGGCAGCTGCTCAGATCCTTGGGGGAGGGGGGGGTGCATTCACACCTGATAACCCAACAAGCAACTTCAACTTGCAATAGGCACATGGTATTTTCCTCTCTTTAAGTGGTATAGACTATTACTTTTATATGATATTAAGATTTCAAAAACCTAATCTTTGCACAGCCAAGAGCAACATGGGGAACTGGGAAATTCCATCAGTGAGCCAAGCAACTTCTTGGCAGCAGCAGGCAGGGCTGTTATCTGTTTCCTTAGTTCTTAGCATAAGTTTACCAGGTTCTTCTCTGGATGAGTGAAAGTGTGTGAGGATGACTGAGTTGGTGTGGCTCAGAAGCAGTGTTGCTAACACAGTAGCAGAAGTCACTCCTCAAAGTGCCAAACAGCCTAGCAGTTACCTGTACGAGCACATGTGTTACGGAAACACGGTGTATGTAATTATGTGTTGGACTCCTGGAGCAGGCACTGTAAGGACACTGCAGTGTCAGGCAGGGAATATATCTCAGAGGTAGAGCATTTGCCTAGTGTCCCCAGTCTTGCAGTCTATCCCCAGCACTGCAAAACTAAGCCAAATTCATGAGTAATTCCAGTACTCTATGAAACAAGAGATACAAGGATATGAGATGCGTGCATTCAGAGTAAAGAACAGGACACCTCCATTTCCCAGAAACCTTTACTCTTTTTGAATTTATTTGCCTCGGGGGACGTCAGCGTGTCCTGGACATTTCTTTCCATCTCATCCCGTTTCTTGCCACTGTGCTGGCAGACACGTGGCATAGCCACTGCCTGCTCTTGCTGTTATGATGATCAGGTGTATTAAATTAAACAACCCGCACCCCCAATTTCTGCTTTAAGATGCTTTGGCAGGGAAGCCTCAGCTTCTACTTCCCATCTACACTCCTCACTGTTTGTCTTAAAATGATCTGCCAGTTCCTTCACTTGATCACCTACTCCTAGTTCATCCTCGATGTTCAAGCTGGATCTGTTCACTCAAGGATCTATTACTATCCTCCCACGTGCTCAAGCTCTACTTCCTTAGCATTTAAAATAGTTCATGTGTCGATGCTTCAGCCATAAAACCAACATGTCATGGAAGAAAGATCTAGACACCCTAGAAATGTGACAAGTGACTTAACATCCCCTTGTGTGACCCTGGCCCCATTGCTCACCCTTCCTGAGGCTGTTTCCGCCCCTGTAAAAAGGCAGGGAAGCAGGTCCTAATTGCTTTGTTTCTCTGTCTTTGTTCTTGTTTTCTTGTGGTAGGGCTCATGTAGCCCAGGCTAGCTTCACACTTGTTAGGCAGTTGAGGATAAGCTGTGAATTCCTGATGCTCTTGCTTCGAGCTCCCAAGTGCTGGATTACAGGCGTGCATCACCGTGCTTGGATTGGTCCTTTCTTTTTTTCCTTCCTTCCTTCTTCCATTTTTTGAGACAAGGCTGGCCTGGAACTCACTGTCTAAGCCCAGACTATGTCCAACTTGCAGTCCTTTTGCCTCTGCCTCCTAGTGCTAGGATTACAGGTGTGTGCCACAACATCTGGTGTGTGGCTGTAAGCAGTGTTTGTTGAAACTAAAGTGCAGGTGGCAGACAGCCCTATAGTGCAGCTGTGCTGTTGATACAGCTCATGAGGAGGGGCCATTTACCATCCAAACGAAGAAACTTCTGAACGTGAGAGAGGATCTTACCAATATATGTGCTGGGAGACAAAATAAGGATTTTCTGAAGGAAACAAAGACACACCACTGGATTAGTGAAGATACCACTGAGTCACCTCACACAGTCCCAGCCTTCTGTGCCCCCCCCCCCACCAAGTGGATTCATCTTTGGGCCTTAATTGGCCCCTGGAACTGGACTGAGAGCCCTCTCCTGCCACCCTCTAAGAATCCTGAAGGCGTCAGTGGACACTGTTTTTCAACAGTTGAGCTCATATCTCCTGGGGCCTCTTGGTTCCTGCTACATGGTTGAGGCTTGGCATTTGGCCCACCAGCAGTACTCATCCTGGATCCTGGTACAGGTGCTGAAAGGCAGGGCTGTTTCAGGACTGGTCCAAGATCCCGGGTGCAGCATTCCAGAGTGTCTGCAGGGGGCATGCATGGCACAGCTGTCTCCACCAAGTGGATCACTGAGCCACAGCTGTCCCCAGGCCAGGGTTCCGGTGTGCCTCTGGCCTGTCAGGAGCCCTCTGGCTGTTTTCCTTTCCCTAAAGTCACAGTCTGTGGGTTCCCTGATGGCTTTGAGTGACAAGGAGCATCTTTATTTAACTGGGGATTTCCCAGAATATGGAGTCTAACAAAAAGAAATGAATGGCAAAGACAGAAGTTTGCAACGAACATGAACAGTACCCTCAATACCAAAAATACTTTCCATGCCATGTCAGCCAAACATAAACATTACAGCCGATTCCCGCTGATAAACCATTCATTTCCCCCACTTCTTCGATAGGAAGGCTGTGGCGTGAGATAAAGCCGAGTTGTACTACCAAGGACAAACATCTCAGCATCCAATAAACTTCAGAATGTTTCTCTTTTTGTTTGCAAGGCTGGTTGCTATTTCCTGCGTGCCTCGTGTTTACTGACGCGCTGAGCGCCCAGCGCCCCCGCTTCCACGCCGCAGTGATGGGCTTGCATCTCTGCCAAGTGGAGTCGGTGCGAGAGATAACGGCCAGAGACAACAATGGCCTTCCTCAGTCCCTCGCCAAAAAAGCTCCCGGCACCGTGGCCGGAGAATCCCTTATCAGCTGTGCGCTGAAGGCTCTGAAGTTCTGGAAGCCCGGAGTGGTGGCTTGCCAGACAGTGATAACAGGCCGGGTGCCACCAAGAGCCAGACGGCCGCTGGACCTCCAGGCCCCACCTGGCAGACGGGGGCAAAGGAAGAGATGGAGCGGCCAATTCACTTATGGTTTCCTGGTTGCCGGGGCCACACTGTCAACACAATAAGGCTTCCTGTGTTAGGAGGAGGGCGTCCCAGAAGGACTGGTTTATTCTGGATCCTGTAAGGAATGCTTAGCTTTTTAAAAGTTGATGCAGGCGGCCCATTTTGAGGAGAATGTTCCTTTTCCGTTGCTCTTAGAAAAAGCATGATTGCGTAACAAGGTAAAGCTTTTTGTGTTTTTATATATATATATAATATATATATATAATATATGTATACGTATTTTTATCAAAGCTACCCCCTCTTTCCCTTCCTTCCAATTCCTCTCTTATCCCCCATCACTTTTTTTCTTTCCAACTTCATGTGCTTTTTTATTTTTTAACCCACTGAGTCCACTTAGTGCTGCCTGTACATACACAGGTGTGGGAGCATCTGTTGGAGCATGGGTAGCCTCTTAGGGGTCTCATCAAGGAAGAAAACCGTCTCCTACCTCTCAGCAGCCATCAATTACCCATATAGCTCCTCAGGTGGAGGTGAAGCTTCATGATGCCTTGTCCATGCTGGGATTTTGATGGCTTGACCTTGTGCGGACCTTGCACATGCAGTCACGGCTGCTATGAGTTCAGTGGTGCTGTCATGGCTGGCACATAATGCTCCTCTGCAAACTGGAGTATTCAGCTCTAAACGGGACATCTGTATAATACTCCCTACCCCTAAGCTCAGGGGTTATCGTGGAACGAGGAATGGGGAAAGAGTCAGAGGTAGCAGATAGCTGGTTTTTGTTTTCTGAGACAGTGTCTCAGGTAACCCAAGATGCCCTCAGACTTACTATGTAGCTGAGGCTGACCCAGAACTCCTGAGTCGCCTATATCCAACTCCAGAGTGCTGGGATTACAGCATGTGACATAGAGCCTACCACAGTGAAGCTTGGATAGTTATATAAACCATCCTTTCGTTGAAGGACACATTCTTGATTCTCAAAGGATGGATTTGATAATTCAGAGACAGCTAGGAACAGCCAAGTAATTTGATGGGCCTATTTTGAGCTGCCTAAAGTGCCATGTGTTGAATGAAGGTTTGTCCTCAGGTTGGTACTGTTGGGAGGAAATTGAACCTGTAAGAGAGGGAGCCTGCTGGAAGAATTTTAGGTCACTGGGGGTATGGTTTTGAAGACTGTGGGAACTTACCCTCCCCTCCACCCCCAAATTCCCTTGGCTGTGTGCCCCCACCTTTGCCAAACCACACTTCCCCTAGAGTCCTAAAAGTAACAGGTCCACCTGATCATCGACTGGAACTTCCAGAACTGTGATCAGAGCAAACCTCTGCTCTTCATAAATGGATCATTACAATGATGGAACATGGACAGATGCAATGCATTGCCTTGCAGGTTTCTATAACTCAAGTCATTAGACACACAGATAGGCAGGCATCCTCTCTGACAGTTTCTGTTGTAGATCAATAATAAAAAAAATACCTCTTGTGGTCTCATAGAGCTTCATGGGATCATAACTGAAGCTGTAATAAAGGAAAGACTTTGGAACAAGCTCCATACTGTTGTGCAAATCACTTCAACTCTAAAGTGCACCATAAATCCTGAACAGCAAGGCCAGGGCTATTAACCATGCTAAATCTAAGAACAGTGCCAGGGTCAGGGGTGGAGGTCGGGATGTGTGATGGGTGAGGGGTAGGTGGGGAACCTGAGCACTGTTTCATCACTTGTTGGAGTCATACAGTTTGTTCCTGCAGTGACTCAGAGTAATGTCCTAGCCTGCTGAGTTATTCAAATTGTAATTCAAGACTAATATTTACATACTGATGATTCAGCAAAAATATGCCTGTGTCAGTGCTGAGTAGCTTAATTACAGTATATAAACACCGTGTGTTCTAAGTCATCTTCAGGCACTTACTGCAAGATAGTCAGCCCCATCTCCAGGATTTATCAGGTGTCTTGTCATGATATTATATATACAAGCACCTGACCAAAAACAAAAATCTCTTCCTCACAGCTTTCAAAGCACTCTTTTTGGTTAATGTGTGGATAGGTTGGTTTTATATGTTGGTCATTTAAACCTTCTGAAGAGAAAGAGCTCATCAAAGTACGGGTTTTCCCTCCCTAGAGGCAAGTGTGCTGGGTTTGGTACTCATGTTTTTTCCTACTGTGCGCTCAGTTTGTTTAAAATTAACAGGCCTTTAAGAAAACAATGTAATCAATCTTCCTATGCTTTGGGCTCCCAATGTAATTTACCCTTACAAGCTAAGCTATACGTGTTCCCTATTGTGACTCTGTTATGCCCTTGACTCAGAACAATGTAAGTGTGCATGTGAGATGTGGCAATTAAACCTAAAACTGCCTCTGAAAGCAGTGATAAGAACACATCCCGTGTAAGCAACATGTGGGCATAGGCTGATGACATCTGTTTGTGGCTTTGTGTGTTACTCCTACTCAGTGGGGTCAGAAAAACAACTCCTTCCCTTGTAAACTCTGGTTAAATGTTCTTGGAGACAAAGTTCTTCATTGCCTCCCTATACCCTGCCTGGCATGCTATTCAGTAAACATAAGAGGAGCTTCTTTGTTCAGGAGGACAGGGTAGTTCTGAGAGAAGTCAGAACTCAGAACAGATAGATCCGGTTCTAATCCACTGTGAGAGGTAGTTTCTTTATATGTGCCACTGCCACAGGGAGGAAGAAGGGACATAAATAACCTATAAAGGTTCTTGCCTTGTGGTTTAAGCATGTTTTTCCCCAGCCCACTAGCCCACTCCATTTAATAAACTGTCTCTATTTTTAAGTCTAACCACATATCCCACTTAAATCCTTTGTTTTGGGTCACAAGAACTACGAAACTTCAGCCTTGACTCAGCTCCCTATCAATGGGAGCTGGTGAGCCAGCCAAGGTAAGCATGAATCGCTTCTGAACTCTCTTGCTTAACAAGGGTACCCAAAGCACTGGTATTTCCTCCTGCTTTCAACACTTGAAAACCATGAACAGATTTCCACTGGAGGTCTGATCAAACTCCTTTGTGTCTTGCCTTCCTGTGCTTTTGTGGTAGGGGTGGGAGGAATGAAAGGTGTGCCCAGACTCTCTCTCGCCCAACTATAATTTGAGCTGAGAGAAAGAAATATGCATTGGCCACCCTCTCTTAAAACTGGGAGGTAGCTATCAGGATTGGAGGTCAGTCTACCATGAGAGGTCCCCATGGATCCATATTGACCCCACACTGAGTCTGAAAGACACAGGAATTGTTGGGCCTTAAGAAATCCTAGTTGACCGGCTGGTACCTTGTTGCCTGGGCAAGATGGCACTGAGAGGAGCTAAAACAAAGACCAGCCAGAGGTGATAGGCACATACCATGCATACCATGATAATTAGGTGAACTAGGAACTTAAGTGCCATTAGAGGAGAATTACTTCCTCCCCGAACAGTTGTAGCCTCTATGTAAAGTGAAAGGCATGATCAAAGAGACCAGTAAAATGACTGGTCGAAACTTCCTGCTGTATGCTAATACCTGTAGCTCTGAGCCTTTATAATGTGCCTGTTAAGTTCAGTAAACGGCTTCCTGCGGTACCACTGAAGAAGTTACATCATTATAGCTGTACCATCAAAAGAGCTGGCTAGCTGCACGCTTCTTTGGTCGGACAGGGACCCCAGTCGCATCTGAGAGTCTCCTGAAACGGGCCTGGAGGCTGGGAACCGCAGGGCTGTCGCACCCGACCTCTCTTTGCTCCCCTTAAAAGCCCTCTCCTACCACCGGGAGGGGGCTGGGGCAATCCAAGAGAAGTGGGACAGGAGCTGTGTGCCTGATCCCCCTCGCCGTTCTCTCCTGCTGGGCAGGAGACAGGGAGCTTGGTGAGGGGGTACACTGGCCGGTGTCTGTCACTCCTTCACGAGAGTTAACAGCAGATCCCCCCAAGAGTTAACCTTGTTCCCGTCAAAGACAGCAATGAAAACTTTTTATCTTGTTAATTTAATAGTGTTGTATGTATGCATAATTATTTCCATGTAGTTGTTTGTATGTCTTTTCATGTTAAGACAGCATGCATAGAATACAACTCAGTCTGCTCCTAGAATGTCCTGAAGTAATCAAGTAACACAGCTTCTGGCTACTTTTTCATTCAATTTTTACTGTGCATGGAAATTATTATTTTTATTTTTTAATTTTTTTGGCATGCCTACTTTAAAAATATATGTGGACATTTGTAAATGTTAGTGTCTGGGGATATATTGAAAGGCCTGTTAAGTATACACATTTAAACTGAGGTACTCCTAATGTCTTAGAACCTATTAAAATGGTATTTGGGGGGTCTATTAAATATTTCAGAAAACTTTACAATGTTGTTTGTTTATATTAAACAACATTCATTGAGGTCCTAAGATAAAAGTTTCATTAGGTTATGAAATTTAACATTGGATATGTAGATTTTGAGAGAGATTTCCTTACAAATGAGTTCTGGAAAAAAAATTCTATTTCATGGTTAACAAAAAAAAAATGAGACATAAAATACTTTGTGTTAATTCAAGTACCTCTAAGTAATGTAAGTTATAAATTCTTTTGGATTTTTTCATGAATATTCTTTTTTTTTACATTTTTATTTAATTTTTGAGGTTTTCATACATTATAATTTGATAGTGTTTGGATTCCCTCCCCTCCCCTTATTGCCCAATTTATTATATATGCAATAATCAGAAATATTCTTAATGTACAAGTGTTAAATTTAAGATTTTATTAAGGCTGCCACACATGAAAAATGATAGATGTGTTTAGCAAAGATTTTTTTATATTAAATTTCCTTTTCACAATGAAAATTACAGGAGAGATCACTCCTTGGCCTTTTGGTTAAGGTCAAAGGCAAATTAATTCTAACAAATGAAACATTCAAAACCTAGGTATGTAATAAAAATGACTATGTTACTGAGTCTTGAAATAACTGATATCTCACATTTTTAGGATAAATTTTAATTTACCATTGTAGTAGTGAGATACAAAAACTATTGCCTTCTATATATGCTTTTAAAAACAGATTTTTCAAGATTCTTATCTTGTCCAATTTAGGCTAAAGAAAAATATAGTAATTTTTTTTTAGTCTTTTTGAGAGACAGGGTCTTTCTATAGCCCTAGCTGACCTGGAACTCACTATGTAGACCAGCTTGGCCTTGAACTCACAGAGATCCACCTGCCTTTGCCTCCCAGTGCTGGGATTAAAGGCATGTAATCCCAAGAAAAATGGTAAATTTTAAAACCAAGATGTTGGTGCCTGTTCAGCTTGCTTATCAATAATCTGGTTAGATTTTAAAAATCAAAAGTCTTATCATTATACTGTCTTAGTCAAGGTGTTACTTGGCTGGTCACTGTGTCAGCTCTGGGTGTACAAAGGGTCTGAAAACATCTCTGTTGCTTAGGAAAATAAACTGGCTCTGAAGACATGATGCTCCTGCTTCAGGAACAGCCTCACCCTCATGGACAATTGCCCTCATCTTAAACTCTATTCTCCTTAGAATCCAGAGATTGGGATACTACTTCCAGCTCTGCACTTGCAGCTTTCCTTGAGTAATTAATATGCTTAAAGAACAAAGATATTATGATTTATCCAGATCATTCCTTACAGTTCCTATTGAGTGTGTCAGGCTTCTAATGAGAAAATCTAGTCTTAAGAGAGTCAAGCTTTATTTAAAAATCTGTCTCTGTCAAGCTTCTTCCAAGGGTTAGCTAAATTTTAAGACATAATTCATTCTTTAATGCTGAAGAAACTGACCTGGTGTTCAACAACCAAACTTGGAGAGCAAAGCCAATGATGACATACAGGTTAAAACAACAGCCAATATTTTGGCTCTTGTTCCTAGGCCAGATCTTATGTCAAAAATAAATAAATATGACTGACAAGATGACTCAGCAGGTAAACGCACTTTCCATACAAGCCTGACAACCCGAGTTTGATCCCCAGAACCCACATTTGTGTAGAAGGAGAGAACTGACTCCATAAAGTTAACCTCTGATATCTATAAACATGTCATGACATGCATGCCCCCCAGAATAATGAGTAAAATTAAAATTAAAATGCATGTAACAGGGAGTGTAGCTCAGTCCTAGAGCATGTGCCTGGCATGCAGGAGGTCCTGGGTTCAATTCCCAGCCCATAAAGAAAAACAACCTCCAACTAAATGCACTTAACGTTTGCCAACGTTAAGTGGAAAGAGCAAACGTGTACCCATGAGAAAGCGGGAGTGGTTTTTCCCTTCCCTTCCCTTTCACCTTCACTCCTCAGAAAGCGCTCACTCAACTCAGTGTCTTTACTGTCACGCAGAATGGACTCTTTCATTTAATTGTCAGTTGTCTGGACTTTTGTGGTGCTCAGGCACAAGAAAAGTGGTAGATTTGAGAGGTAGAAGGGGCGTTAAGGTTAGACTTAGGTAGAATCAGTTCTGAGACGTTTTGAGAGAGGAAGGAGTAGCTATAAATATGGGGGAAAGTAGACGATAGACTAGATGACCTTCTCACCTAAACTCGTTTCGTCTGCCTTTTTGTGGTGAATGCCAATGACGGGTAGAGGAGGCTCCAACTCCAACTGGAACCAACAGCAGCATAGGAGATCCCAGGGGATCATGGGAGCAGCTCTGGGGGGCGGAGTGGGGGAACTGTCCTTTCTTAGTTCACTTTCCCAGCATCTGCTATGACATCCAAAGAGGGTGCTGAGCAGTGGCCTCCGTTGAGGAACCTCTCCAGTTTTGGAAGGCTTTTGCTTAACCGCCTAGGTTGACAGACTCCTGATTGGTTCTTACTCTACCTCGTTTGCATACATATGCCAAGCCAATCAGAGCCTGAATCTATTTAAATCCTGTGTACAGCCTCTTGTGCATCAGTCTGACCCCTGGGACCACTCCAAGGTAGAGTGCTCGGTACCCTGCCTGTGGATTCAGTTTTTACGTCAGGGTAGACCTAACATTCCTGTGCTCTGAGACCCACTGCTTCCGTCCCTACCACTGGCGAGCTGCCAGCTTTCTGCAGACTTGTTTGTTTTTCGGAGGGCTGCTCTCCGTGGGCATCCTGAAGCCCACCAGGGGTTTAGTGCTGGAACAGTTACATATCTTTCAGCTGGCATCCCACTGTCACAGAAAGTTCAGACCTTTTAGTTTTCTGTTCACGTTGTCACTCCTGTGTGGTGACCTTCTATTGTCTTCCTGAAATCTTAATACACACAGTGAATAAAAGTCGTCTTCTCAGCGGCATTGCTGCTCACTTCGTTCCTGGAAGAGGGGGAGAAACAAGAACACTATTCTGTCTCCCCAACTTGCTAGAAAACAGAGGAGTGTAGCATGCTGTTTCTGAGTAGGAACTATGTGCGGATATTTTTGTATGTGTACTATTCTCATAGTAATAGCTTATCATTTGTACACATTCACACCCTTTTCTTTTTTCTTTCCTTTTGTTTTTTAAGACAGGTTTTTAAATGAATACCTGTGATGCATTCATGTGAAAACAAGAGTTATTTTTATTACATAGGGACGCTAGATGTTATAAATGTTAACTCCAGGATATAGGAAATGAATTTGTGTTCATCCTGATTATCCCTTCAAATCCCTCCCAATCCAGTTTTTGAAATATTTTATTATTTTTTATTTTATGTGTATGAGTGTATAGTTTGCATGTAGATAGGTGCACTGCAGTACCCACCACATTTGTCAGAAGAGAGTGTTGGATTCCCCCTGGAACTGGAGTTACAGACAGTTGCTAGCCACCATGTGAGTGTTGGGAATTGAACCTGGGACCTCTGCTAACCTCTGAGTCATCTCTCCAGCCCCCAATTCAGTTTTAATTCATTTTATTCATATGTTTAGTTTCTTTTTTATTTTTATCGATTCTTTGGGGATCTCATACAGTGTATTTTGATTATATCCAGATCCCTTCCCCCCCTTCATGTCCTTTATTTAGTTATTCGTTTGTTGGTTTGTTTTAAGGTCTATTGAGTCTAATTTGTGTTCACTAAATGCTCTTGGGCATGGGTCCATTCCCCGGAGCCTGGTCAACCTACTCAGTGTTACTGTTACGTTAAAGAAACTTGACTCTTCCTTTTCCCACAGTTATAGTTCCAATAGTTTCTCAGCTAGGCCCCGGGCTTCTTGCTTACCTCCCCAACGGATAGGAGTTTATCTTGTATTATGTGCATGAGTGTATTGCCTGCATGTGTGTAAGTATACCCTTGCAGAGGTTAGAAGAGGGTGTCAGATTCCCCTGGAACTGGAGTTATCAATGGTTGTTAGACTCTATGTAGGTGCTGGGAATCGAACCCAGGTCTTCTCTGAGAGAAGCCAGTGCTCTTAACTGCTGGGGCCATCTGTCCAGCCCCAGTTTTGTCTGGTTTGAGCTTGACCAGATCTTGTGCATGCTGTCACAAGGACTGTGTGGTACATATGTGCAACTTCCCTGTTGTGTTCAGAAAACATGGTTTCTTTGTATCCATCCACCACCTCTGTCTATTACAGTCTTTCCATCCCCTCTTCCACAGTGATCCTTGAACCTTGGGAGGAGAGGGTGATACAGGTGTCCCATTTAGAGCTGAGAACTCCACAGTTGCCTGTTCTCTGCAGGTGGATCAGTTGTGCATCTCTGTGTTAGTTGCCATCTAATGAAAGAAAATACTTCTCTGCTGAGAATTAAGAGATGCACTGATCTATGGGTATAATAATAAGTCATTAGGAGTTGGTTTAATAATATGTCCATTTGGCAGAGTAAAAGTAGTAGGTTCTCCCATAGGGTGTGTGACATGTAGGACAGGTTCTTACTGCATAGTTCAGGTTAGCCTCAAGCTTACATTCAAACCCATGATCCTACTACCGCCAGCTCCTGAGTACTATAATTACAGGTGTGCACAACCATACCCAGTCACATCTTTATCCACATCTATATTTTGTACTTTATTGTGTGACTTTTCCTGGGGAGATGTGAACAAATGTTTCTTCATCCCAGGTAAGGCCTTAATGATAAACCAAAGAAAGGAGTCCACCCAAGTCTAACTTGGTCAGTCAGTTTACTGGAGTTATCCACAGGAGAACAGGTGAGTCAAAGGCAGCTGCATCAACCCAAAGCTCACTCACACAGGGGGGGACGACTCATAAATCTGCATCCCTGGAGCCTCCTACACAACTTCTAGGCAGCTTGGGCACAGACTCTTCCCTCCCCAGCCACTGCTTACTGCCTTTATAACCTTGCGGAGGATCTTTGTGACTCTTCTAGGTTTCAGGACCTTCAGGGCCTTGTTTAATTTTCTTTTCAAGACTCATGAACCTACCTCATCCTCCCATGAAGGAACATTTAAATTCAGAGGATGTAGCTATACTATGTACCAATAATAAGTGTATATATGTATATATTGTGAAATCATTATCACAACTGAACTAATTCCTTCACCTAGCACATCCTTCACTTCAGATTCTCACTGTGTATCAGTGTGTTTATGGAAAATGAAAATATCTGAGATTTACTCCTAGCAAATTTCAAGTATGCATATTTTGTTGTTAACGATAACTCATGGTATGTATACATAACATACCCCCAACCTATTGATCTTCTAGCTCTAGGTTTGTACCCTTTAACCTACATCTTCCCATTCATTCCTCCTCCCCCACCCTAAAAAACTCTACTCTGTTTCTCTAAGATGACTTTTTTAGATGCTAAAATAATGGTTATTTTTAGTATTTTATAGAGAATGGGAATCTCTGCATTATGTTAATTTGCATGTCTCTGATGGCTTAAAGGCACTGAATATGAACATCTTTTCCTGTTATTTTTGGTCATTTGTACGTCCCTTTTGAGAGATGCCCATTGTTTCAGCTTTCCTGTCAGGACTTGTGGTCCCATTTAACTGAGTAGTAGACTTCCCCTGCCTTTCCTACATGCCTTAGAAATAAATGCTTTGTCTGATTTAATGCTAATTTCCTCCAGGTTTTAGTTTGTCTTTTTATTTTCTCTATAACGCATCTTTACATCATATTTTAAAGTTTTATGAAATTGCCACAGACCTTGATTTCGAGTTTTTCATTAAAACTTCACTGAATTATACTTAACAACAATAAATTGCATGTGCTTAAAGTATAAATTTTGATGAATATGGCCTATGTTCACTGCTGAAATCATCATCACAGTCCAGATAATGAACATTCCTATCAGCCTCCCAAAGAATGCATTATTTTGAAGCAGAGAAGTTTTAAATTCTGATGAGGTCCAATTTATCAAATTACTTTTTATGGTAAATATATTAGATAGAATTCTCTGGAAGAAGAGACTGACAGAAGGGGTGTGTGTGTGTGTGTGTGTGTTTAGCCGACTCCCACAAATTATGTTAAGGAGGTTTACAGCCAATAGCGGCAGAGTAGTCCAATGGCCTTTTCTGGAGAGACTGAGAACCTGCTAGCTGCTTAGTCCCTGGTTCCTCACTTGTGCTGACTGCCTAGAAGATTCCTGTCCAGTGGTTCAGTCTGGAATCTGATGTTTGCAGAGGTTGCAGTGGCCCCAGGAAAGACACACACAATGAACAGCGTGGAGAGAGGCAGGTGGGAGGAGGCCTGGGTTTTTCCTCAGACGTCTTCATCTGGGCTGCCTGTTAGAAGCTGCCATCCACTCTAAAGGAAGGTCTTCTCTCCTCTCCTAATTATTCCTAGACATGTCTTCACAGACCTACCAAGAGGCACATCGCTTGTCTGATTCCAGATCACGTCAAGTTGACAATCAAGGCTAACCACCACTGTAAATGATTTTCAGATTCTTTTTAGAAAATCTGTGAAAAATCTTTGCCTAAGAGAGCAAAGTTTGTTTCCTGTGTTTTCTTCTAGGAATTGTGTAGGTTTGGACTGCACATTTGAGTCAAAGAAGCATCAGAGGAAGTTGGATTCAAAATCACCCCCTCCCTGGTGATTATGCAGATGTTCAAAAGCCATTTGTTGAAAATGTTCTCTGTTCACCTCTATTGAGCTCTCTTTGTGACTGTCAAAATTTCCCCTCAGATGTGTGGCTCTAGTTCTGGGTCCTCTGTTCTAGTCCACTCCAATACATGGTTAGCCTTTCGGTTTCACAGTGACTCATGAAATCAAGGAGAACTGAGCTTCTAATTTTTCCTTTTTCCAAATTATTTTGAGGCCTGTGAGGTGGCTTAGCAGGTAAAAGGGCTTGCTGCCAAACCTGACCACCCAAGTTCAGTCCCCAGAGCCCCATGGTAGAAAGAGAGAACTGACTCCCACTGACTCCCACAAGATGTCCTCTCTCTGACCTATGTATGCAGAGAGAGAGAGAGAGAGAGAGAGAGAGAGAGAGAGAGAGAGAGAAAGAGAGAAATGAATGCTTGTAATAAAAACTGAAGAAGAAACATAAATTATTTTGGTTCTTCTATAGAGTTTGGGGCGAGGGTATGTGTTAATGGTATTGCTAGCCTACATGGGCTCAGTCCCTAGCACTAAAAAAAAAATTAGAATGCGTCTCCTCAATTTCTCAAAACAAAGCAAAACAAAAACATAAAAAGCTCTCTGGAATTTTTTTCAGCCTGGTATTAGTTAACTCTGCAGATGAAATTGGACAGAGGAAACATGGAATATCTCTTTAACACCAACTTCCCCAGTTACTCATTCAAGAACAAAATTAGATGAATTTAAGGAGAATGAAAAATAAAAAAGACAATAGTATTTAAAACAGGTAAAGCCCAAAACGCTACTCAGTATGATGGAAGAAAGGGGAGGAAAGGAACCAAGGTACAGAAAAAATCCCCAGATGGAAAAGAACGCTTGAAGGGGAAATAACAAAAATATGTTGTAAAATTTCAATGCAAAAATGAAAGCCCTGCTAGGGTGGGCACTGGCTCAGCGCAGGGGCGGGGTCGTGGCTCAGCTCAGGGGCAGGGGCGTGGCTCAGCGCAGGAGCGGGGGCGTGGCTCAGCGCAGGGGCGGGGGCGTGGCTCGGGGCAGGGGCGGGGGCGTGGCTCAGTGCAGGGGCGGGGGCGTGGCTCAGCGCAGGGGCGAGGGCGTGGCTCAGCGCAGGGGGCGAGGGCGTGGCTCAGTGCAGGGGCGGGGGCGTGGCTCAGCGCAGGGGGCGAGGGCGTGGCTCAGCGCAGGGGGCGAGGGCGTGGCTCAGTGCAGAGGCGAGGGCGTGGCTCAGCGAAGGGGCGGGGGCGTGGCCCAGTGCAGGGGCGGGGGCGTGGCTCAGCGCAGGGGGGCGGGGGCGTGGCTCAGCGCAGGGGCGAGGGCGTGGCTCAGTGCAGGGGCGAGGGCGTGGCTCAGTGCAGGGGCGGGGGCGATGCTCAGTGCAGGGGCGGGGGCGTGACTCAGCGCAGGGGAGGTGGCGGGGCTCAGGGCAGGGGTGGGGGCGTGTCTCAGTGCAGGGGGCGAGGGCGTGTCTCAGTGCAGGG
Organism: Eospalax fontanierii; assembly: GCA_035773235.1. Classification (NCBI taxonomy): domain Eukaryota; kingdom Metazoa; phylum Chordata; class Mammalia; order Rodentia; family Spalacidae; genus Eospalax; species Eospalax fontanierii. Next base: position 16,498,954 of record CM069547.1, read on the forward strand.
GCGGGGGCGGGGCTCAGTTGGTTATAGTATTTGCTTCCCTACTTTTTTTCTGCAGACACAACAGAGGTGAAGACTCTTGGGTCTTTGACACAAGCTAGATTTTTGGCCTCAGAAGTCTCCTTCTCTCCTCTAGCCAACTCATGAGCTTCCTTCTGAACACAGGATCCTTCTGGAGGTGGGCCAATCTTGTGGTCCTCTTTTTTTTTTTCCCTTTGGGGACTTATTCTTATCATAGAATAGCAGAGCACATTACAACTCTTTATTTCTTTCCTGTCTCTTCTTGTGAAAGCAACTCTTTATGACTGGTCACTAAACAAATCAGCACCCAAAAGGTCCATACCACCTCAGGGGTCCTTAAGAAGTTGCAGAATGGGGACTTTAACCTAAGGCATGTTTGAGGTGTTTTCATGCTTAAATAATTAGCACTTGTATGCTACCATAGTGTGCTAGTCTATAGAAATAGAACCATGGTCCACACCTAGCTCCTGCCCTTTAACCTCAGTGAGTCAGTCTCTAGGATTGGTTGTTGGAAGTGATTCATAGGCTGATCATCATGGTGGCCTGAATTTGGACATATCAGGACTTTGTTATATCCTGGATTCATTTGGTCTCTTCATTAGCTCGTTTTTCTTTGCTCTTATAGGTCACTTGAGAATCCAGCTATGGGTCCTTTGCAGGGTCCTGGTCAAGATGGTAAGACAGTTACCCACACGCTCTCTCCCTCCATAATGGTCACTTTTCCTCGATAGAGAATAAACATTAGACACTTGGGCATTAGACTTGCATTTTCCAGGATTCCCTCTATCTTGATTCTATTTTAATGTGCCTTATTTTTCTCTTACTCTCTTGACCCAGAGGGGATGATTCCTTTCTTGACTGAACTACTTTCTACCTTATATAAGCATCTTTCAAAGTCCTGCAGCGTCTTGGATCTCTGCACTGTTTTAATACAACACTCTGAAAACCACAATCTGACAGTCTGATACTAAGATACTAAGATACTAAGCATAGTAATACCATGCTTGTGGACAGGGCTTGACCCTACCCCCACCCCTCAAGTTGGGTACTTACTTAGTGTGAGCAACTTTAAAACACTGTGGTAAAATTGATCTTATTAACCATTTAAATATGCCCAGCTCAGTGGCATTAAGCACATTACACTGTTATATGACAATCACCACCGTCTGTTCACAGAACTCTTCCATTTTGGAAATTTAAATTCTACCCTTTAACCAATGACTTTCTCTTTCCCCTTTTTCCTAGCTCCTGGAAACCAAAATTCTACTTTCTATTAATAACTATGAATTTGTTGGTTTCTATATCATCTCATAAAGTGGAATCATATAGCTGTTTTGTGACTGGCTTCATCTTTGTGGTAGCATGGGTCAAAATGCCCTTCCTTTTCAAGACTGAATATTATTCCATTGTGAGTATTCCCACATTTGGTTTGTCCATTCAACAATCAGTGAACATTGGGTCCTTCCACATTGGGGCTCCCGTGAATAGTGTTGTAATGAACATTGGTGTGCAAATATTTATTCAAGTCCCTAACTTTCATCTTTGAGGGTTTCTACCCAGAATTGAGACTGGTATGATCTATGAGAATTGTACTTTAAATTTTAAAACTTTCTTCTTTATTATTTTAATATTTTTATTTATGAGTCTATTGATTGCATGTATGTAAGTGCACCCATGTTGTGCAGTGCCTGCAGAGGTCAGAATAGGGTGAGTTATGGATGGTTGTTAGCTGCCATGTGGGTGCTGGGATTCAAACCCAAGTCTTCTGCAAGAGCAGCCAGTACTCTTAACCACTGAGCCATCTCTCCAACCTGTAATTTTAATTTTAATACAATAGCTTTTGCATAATTTCTAGGCTGGCTTCCACAGCAAATGCACCACGCCATGTACTCACCAGTGGTGCACAAGTGTTCCAGTTTCTGCATACCAGCTGCTTTGTTGATAGTAGCCATCCTGACGGACAGGAGGTTCATCACAGCTTTAACCTGTGAACATCATTCTTCTAATGACCAAAATGCCACCTTTTGTAACATAAATAGATAAAGTCATCTGGAAAAGACACAATAAACTGGTGGGAGTGCAGTCACCTGGGAAGTATCCCGGTCTGATTCTGTGCACTGAACACTGAAGTTAAGTTCATTCATAAAGGAAAGATCAGGAGTTGGGGTGGTGGTTCACACCTGTAATGCATTCAGGGAGCTGAGGCAGGGGAATTTCTGTGAGTTTGAGGTCAGTCTGGGTTTCATAAAGGGGGGTGGCTGGAGGGATGGCTCAGCAGTTTAAAATGTGTATTGCTCTTTTGGAAGACCCAAGTTCAGTTCCCAGCACCCACATGATGCAGCTCACAACTACCTGTAACTCTGGCTTGCAGAGAGCCGGTGCTTCTTCTGGACTCCATGGGCACCTCACTCACATGCTGTGCCAACACAGAGACACACACATACACACATACTTTTAAGATAATAAAAATAAATCTTTAGAAAAACAAAAGATTAAAAAGAGAAATATCAGCATGTGAACTGTGTATTTTTCTTTTAAAATATATTTTATTACTTCTTTGAAATTTGAGCATTTTGATCATGCTTGCCTAACTTCCCCTAACTCTTCCCAGATCTGCTCACCACCTTCTCACCCCTCCCAACTTTGTATTCTTTTTTGTTAAAAAAGAATCCACTGAGTCCAAACTGCTCACTATATACTCCTGGGTGTGCGCTATGCACTGAAGCCTGGTCAACTTTCCAGGGGGTCACATCCTTAAAGAAAGTGGCTCCCTGAGGAGCCTTCTACTGTCAATAGTTCCTCAGGGGTGAGGGTCTTATGAGACCACCCTTCCCCGGTGCTAGAATGTTGACTTGATTGGTCTCATGCAGGCAGCCACTGTTGCTGCGCGTTTATGAGTGCCGTGGGCCTGTCATGTCCAGAAGAAACTATTTTCCCCCAGTTCCCCCCAACCTTTGGCTCTTACACTCTTTCTTCCTCGACTTCCAAGAGGGTCTCCAGGCCTTGGGGTTGGGGCCATGTATGGTTTAAAATAGGAGTTTGGGTATTAGAAAGATGTTTGCCTTATATCATTAATAGCCTTCAATACTGAGCTATATTCTAAAAGATTTGATATTTATGGAATATTTTTGTCCTTCTGAGTTGGACAAAATTCACCAATAGAAACATCAGTGCCTATGGGGAGGATTGTTTTATGACTAAGTTTCTTTTTTGATATTTGATCTATTTGTAATTTCATTGGCTCAGAATACCATTTTTTTCCAGAGGTGTTTTCTGTTTCAGTGACTTTATTGAGTGAATTACCATTTAGCAAGGTACAGATTGTTCATAACTTTAGTAAAATTTCTGGTTGTTTTTGGAAATTGAAAAGCATTAGGGCATTTGCTTTGATACATTTGTCCAGGAATCTCTAACTCTAGTGTTGACCTAGACATTCATCTGTTCTGAAGAGACCCTCTAAGCAGCATATAAGAGCTGAGAATAAGTGGTTGGGGGTTTCAGGTCTGTCTATAATCCCAGCACTTGGGAAGGAGGGTAAGAGGATCCAGGTCCGGGCTACATAGTGAGACCTGCTTCCTTCCCAGTCCCCATGAAAATCAGGGAATGTTGGCAACGGGAAACAATGGGAGCAAGGCAGAATTCAGCATTGCAGTGTTGAATAGTGGCAGGCTGAACTGGACCACCACCTACGCCCTTTCCTGCGTCACTGAGAGTAGCCAGAACCAGAGCAGGCGAGTATCTCATCTGTCCACTCTGATAATCTAGACACCCAGCCCAGAACAAAAGTAGCTAGAAGTGAGAGAGCACTTATCCAAGGCTAGCGTTGAGCTAGCATCTGCCACCTGACCAGGGCATTACTAATAGATCTCTGGTTCCTGCTGTTTAAATGCCACATTAGAGAAGAGAGAGAGGGAAAAAAAGGGAAGCAGGAGTTCAAGGTCATCCTCAGCTGCATAGCAAGTTCAGGACTAAGGCTGCATGAGACCCTGTCTCAGGAAAACAAACAAGTCATATATTAAAATATATCAAACAAAATTATGTAAATAAAAATTCAACAAACATCCCTACAAAGAATACAGTTACATTTTAATCACTTGTTTATTTATATTATCAGTGGATTTTATAAAATACGTTGATTAAAAAGGATGCTGCTTTTCCTAGAGTACGAATGTAATGGGTTCTCTGATGTGATTGCATCAGCTGTCAACTTTGTTCTCTACTTACGGAACCGTTTAAGGTTTCTATTGTCATATGCAATAGAGCAGTTTTCAGTTTTTGTGTTGAGATCAAATAATGTGTACTTTTAGTATTTGTATCCCACTATGATTCATTGTTTTCATTTCTTTTATGTTTAACTTGCACTATGATTGGAACTTCGAGGGCTAATATAGGTATGTTAAGGGGTCTTACACTGATTTTTGGCAAATTTTCATTGTAGTTTTAAAACAAAAATTTTTTTCCAGTGTTTGGGCTCAAACATAGGGCCTTAAACGTGACAGCTCTGTCCACTGAGCTGCATTCCCAGTTCCCTTTCATTTGTTGTCTGAATTAACTGCTCTCTTACTTTCTGCTCTACCTCTAAGCCACAGCTCGGTTTTCAGAGTCAGTGTCTTGCTTAGTGTTGCCTTGAACTTGTTATATAGCCCCCCCCCACCTTCTTATCTTTATTTCCCTAGTACTGGGATTACAGGTGTTCACCACCATGTGTGTTCTATGTATGTTTTAGATGTTATTTATGTATATGTATATTGTTTGTTTTCATTTTATGTGTATGGGTATTATGCCTACATGTATGTAATTGCACTCGTGTCATGCAATACCCAAGAAGGACAGAAAAGGGCATCAGATCCCCAGGAACTGAACTTACAGACAGTTGTTAGACACCATGTAAGTACTGGGATTTGAATCGGGGTCTTCTGCAAGAACAACTTGTACTCTTAACCACTGAACTATCTCTCCAACCTCTTAAGTATATTTTTAAAACCCTACTGTTTTCTACCTATGTTACCATGAAATTCCCTTGTGAGCATGGCTTAAATTCTCTGAGCCTTGTTTCTCTTAGTTATATTCATTTTTATGTTGTTTTCAAAAAAAAAGATGCAGATTAACACTGGTGGAGGAGAGCGGCACACAGTGTGAGACACCGGAAGTGGCAAACACAGAGCTTCCATTGCTCTCGCTCTATGGAGTCAGGATGGGTCCCGGCCAGAAGCATGGACTATGGACAGTCACCAAAGCCAAGCCAAGCCTCAGTGCTCAGGGCTTCTATTGGGGCTCCATTCAGTGAGCCTGAGTGGTTTCCACTTGTGGACCTGATTTTCTGTCTCCAGCCCCTCTAAGAACAACCAAAACTCCATTTTATGTATCACATTAGTGGTCCTTCTGTCATGAAGAGGCCCCCTACTCTAAGTTACACTCCTACCACCTGGCTAAACAGCCCCTCTTGGGGCTGGTTTAAATCCTTCCTTTCATGAGAGGAATGTATGTATACACTCTCATCAAAGATCTGGATTGATCTTGTTACATGCTTTGGTCAAACTAATATTATTTTTTGGTTTTCTTTCAATTGCACTTAAAATTGTTGCCCATTATTTTATTCATTTTAAAAATTGTAATGGTAAAATTATGTAACAAAATTTACCATTTAGCCACTTTTCAAAATTATTCTTATTGTATGTGTATGAGCGTAATGCCTATATGTATGTAAGTGCACCACATGGCTGCAGTGCCAGAGGAGTCCAGAAGAGGGCATTGGATCCCCTGGAACTGGAGTTATGGGGAGTTGTTAGCCACCATGTGGGATCAGGGAACTGAACCCAGGTCTTCTGCAAGAGCAATCAGTGTTCTTAATGGCTGAGTCATCTCTTCAGCACAAGTATGTGGTTTTTTGGTACCTAACTTGTTTTCCTTAATAGAATGTTTTCAAGGTTCCTCCTTCCTGTTCTTTTTATAGTTAATATAGTTAATAACATTCCATTATACCTATAACATAGTTTTCACTGTATAGCTACTATGAGTAATGCTGCTATAAACACTTATTACAAGTTATTGTGTGAATGTAAGCCTTGGTTTCTCTTACATCCATGGTTAGGTATAGAATTACTAGATCATGCAGTAAGGTTTTTGTTGTTGTTGCTTGTTTTTTGAGACAAGGTTTCAGGTAGCCCAGGTTGGCCACAAGTTCACCTTGAACCTCTGATTCTCTGGCCTCCACCTCCCATGGGCTAGAATTACAGATGTGCACCACACTCAGCTCAGTAACTCTTCTTTAGCTTTCAGAAGAACTGCCAAGCTCTTTTCCAAAATGGCTGTTTCCTCACATTCCCTCTAGCAGTGTATGAAAATGTCAGATTTCTCCCCATCCTTTTTAGTATTTGTTAACTGTCAGTTTTATTTTAGCTGTTCTAGTGAGTGTGAAATAGTATGTCATTGTGGTTTTCCCACTTTCCCTAATGGATAATACTGCTGGGCATCTTTCATGTGCTCCAGTGCATCCAATGCAGACAACTATCTAATCAGATGTGTTGCCAGTTTCAGAATCAGGTTGTCTTTTTATTTAGTTGTAAGTATCCTTTATATATACTTTTTATAATAGTCCCCTATCAGATATGTGACTTACCAAACATTTTCTCTCATTTTAGGTTCCATCTTTTTAAAATTCTTAATACTGTCTTTTAAAATCTTTTTATTTTGACAGAGCTGAATTTATCTATTATTTTTGTCTTCTTACTTGGCCTTACATCTAAGAAATTGTTGCCTAATTCAAAACCACGAAGATGTGTGCTGAACTTTTCATCTAAGCATTTTGTAATTTTAGCTCGTGCATTTAGACCTGTGATCCATCTTGAGTTCATTTTTGTATATAATATAAGGATCCAACTTGGTTCCCATGCATATAGAAATCCATTTCTGGAAACGGCTATCCTTTTCCAATTCATTTGTTTTGGAACCATTGTCAGAAGTTGATTGGAGGCTGGCAATATGACTCACCCAGTGAAGATTCTTGCTGCCAAGACAGATGACCTGAGACCGAGTCCCAGAACCCACATGGTAGAGAGATAGAACCTACTCTCAGGAGTGGCTCTGTGATCTCCACACTCATGCCAAGTGCACAGAGTACACACTTGCTCCTGCACACATACTAGCAAATAAGTAACCATACGAAATTGACTATGGGCTGGGAATGTAACTCAGTGGTAGAATGCCAACCTAGCATGCACAAGGTCCTGTGTTCAACCCCTAACACTGAAAAAAACAATTAATGATCACAATGGACTCTTTTTAGTCTCTCAGGCCATAGATGTAGATGTCTGTCTTCTATGAATTTAAGTCTTTCTAAATCTCCTTTATTAGGGTTCTGTATTCAGTGTGTAAGTCTTGTATTTCCTTGCTAAATTGTTCATATGTGCTTTATTCTTTGATGCTATTGTAAATGGAATGCATTCTTAAATCTATTTCCAGATCATTGCCAGAATATAAAAAAATAGCCAGGATGTTGTCGCATACTGTAAATCCAACACTTGGGAGACTGAAGCAAGAGGTTTCCCATGAGTTGAGGCCAAGCTAGGCTACATAGTGAGTTCCAGGTCAATCTGGGTTACGGAGTGAAACCCTATCTTAAAAATCAAACAAATAAACAAAACATAAAATTGAATACAATTCAGTTATAAAGAAAAAACAAAATAACAAAATTTTCAGGAAAATGGATGGATTTAGAATATACAATATTAAGTGAGGTCTCTAAAAGAAAAAAAGGTTCTCCCACATATGTGGATCCTAGCCTAAAATGCAAACATGTTTATATGTAAACAGCTGTAAGGATGAGCATCATTTAGAAAGGAGACCAATACTAAGTGATGAGGAAGGATGGAATGCAGGCAAAGGACTCGTGAGTGGCAAAAGAGAATATAAAGTTAATCATTTTTCCAGTTTCAACGGTCATATTTTTTTCGTTTTTGTGGTGGATAACTGCATAAAATGTAATTGGCAGTGAAAGTGTAAAACCCCAAATGAAGCTGTACTGCTTCATTCTAACCACACAGGAAGAAGCTCATTGTGATGGACAGAGTTTGGGACTCAGCAAGTATGTGAGTGGCTACTTTCATTTACTGCATATTTTTTGTGAGTTTATTACAATAAAATAATTTTTAGAAAAAAGAAAAAGAAAAATGACATTGGTTTATATATTCTGTGTTCTCTACCACGAGACGATTCTTGGCTTGTACAATCTTTTTAAAGATTACCAAGGATTTTTTTGTGTGTGTGTTTAATCATGACAGGGACAAACTGATTTGATTTTGCTTCTTTCTTTTTAATATGGAAGCTTTTTCATTTGTTTTTCTAATGGAATTGCCCTGTTAAATAGAAGTAAGAGCAGACATCCTTTTCTGGTCCCTGACTTTAGAGCAAGCTTTTGTTTTCACTGTAAGGGGAAATACTTGCTGTGAGGTGTAGGTTGGTTGGTTTTGTTTTTTCTGTAGCTGCTATTGGCAGATCTCAGAAGTTTTCACCTGTTCCTAGCTATTGAGTGTCATTGTCATGAAAGCAGTTGTAATTTGTAAAATATCTTTTCTAGATCTATAGAGATGAACATGTGGGTATTGTCCTTTGTGTTATATTAAGTTTTCAGGTGATTTTCATTACACAAATCCTACCTCCCTTGGATGTATAATCCAATTTATATTTTGGGGATTTTTTATGCAAATATTTTTGCACTTGTATTCCTAGGAAATGCAGAGTTTACTTTTCTAATCCTGTGTTTTTCAGTCTGGGAATCTGTAATTCTGAGTGATCTGGGAAGCAATCTCACGTCCATGTTTTGGAAATGTTTATAAAGGGGTTGAGGTTAATTCTTTAAAGAGTTGGTAGAATTCACTAGTAAAATATCTGATGCTGCCCTTTGTGGGTAGTAGTTAGTTTATTATTATTATTATTATTATTATTATTATTATTGTTAGATCGCCTCTCCTCTTGTAAGCATACTCAGACTTTCTGTTGCTTCTCAGATCAGTAGTTTCTGTAGTTTCTGTCTTTCTAGGAATTTGCTCATTTTACCTGTACACACTTATCTGTGGCATTTCTTTATTTACTTGTATTTCTGAGAGATAGTCAGTGATGCTCTTTCCTTTCTTTCTGAACCCATACTGTCTCTTCACTTAGATCAGTCAAACTAAAGGCTTCTTTTCGGTAATCCTTTCAAAGAGCCATCTTTTTTTTTTTTTTTAAGAAATAATCTCTGCTGCTTTCCTGTTCTCTGTTTCATTAGTTTACGCTCTCAGTTTTATTATTCCTTCTGCTTGGCATGGCTGTGTTCTTTTTCTGGCATCTTATGGTTATCAATTTGAAGTTTTGAGGGTTTTGTTTTGTTTTTGAAACAGGGTCTCATGAAGCTCAGGTTGGGTTCAAACTCACTATGTAGTCAAGGACAGATTTGAACGTCTCCACCTTTGAAATAACAGGATGAGAGTCATGCACATCATACCTGGGTTTATGAGGTGCTGGGGCTTAAATCCAGGGCCCTGTGCACACTAGGAAAGCACTCTACCAACTGAACTAAGATATGTCTTTTTTAAAATGCAGACACAACTATACATTTCCCTCCAAACATTGATTTTTTTCATTAAGATGATATTCTAAGCCACATCTCATAAAAGTTAAAGTTTTTATTTTCTTCAAGAATGACCTCATTTCCTTTATGATTTCTTCTTTAACACATAGGTTGTTTTAGGATGCCCCTTCATTTTCACCAAACTTCCTTCTGTTACTCATTACTAATCTCATTGTATTGGGGTAGAAGAACATACTTTAATGATCTCAATGCTTTTCATTTATTGAGACGTTTTATGGCATAGCTATTTATCTGGGTAGGTTCTGTGACACTTTGATAAGAATGTTGTTATTGGGTGCTCTGTGAACATCTGTTAGATCTAGTTTATAGAGTTATTTAAATCTTCCACACAATTGACCTTCTGCCTGTTTCTTTTATTCATTATTTAAGGTGGGCTGGGACTCAGGGTGTGGCTCAGCCTAGCTTGTGTAAGGCTTCTATAAGGCTTGTGTAAAGCTGTGGGATGAGTCGCTAGTACCACACATTAGTGAGTTAAATTTTAAAATGACTACTGAAGTCTGAAACTACTAAAGCTGGAGCATCTATGTCTTCCTTCAACTCGGTCAATTTTTGCTTTATGTGCTTTGTATCTGCCATTTGGTACATGCATGTTTATAATTACTATATTTTTTGACATCTTGATTTTTTTCATCTTTATTAAATTTCTTTGTCTTTGGTAACATTTATTGATTGATTGATTTTTATTTTATGTGTGTGTTTTGCCTGCATGTATGTAAGTGTACTTGTGTTATGCAATGCTTCCAGAGGCCAGAAGAAGGCATTTAGATCCCCTGGAACTGGAGATACTGAGGGTGGGTACTGGGAACGGAATCTGGATCCTTTGCAAGAGCAGCCAGTGCTCTTAGCCACCGAGCCATCTCTCCAGCCCCTGTAACAGTGTTTAAAATTAAGGTCTATCCTGTCTGAACATTAGCCACAGAGGTTCTTTTTTTGTTTAACATTTGCATCATATACTTTTCCCAACCTCTTGTAGCCTGTTTATGTCTTTGAATCTGAACAGTGGCTTTTCATTTTTATATGTTCTGCCAAAGCTCTGCACTTTTACTGAAGTATTTCATATATTTAATGTAATCTGTTTTCTCTATTGTTTATACACACACACATATGTATATATGTTTGTTCCTCTGTTTCTCCATTACTCCTATCCTTTTTTGTTAACAATAATTTCTACTTATTATTTTTTCCTTTTTATCTATATATTTTAGTTATCTCCTTAGTTATTGCCCTAGAGATTGCCATTGTCTTTTGATTTATAAGCTTTTTCTTCTAATTCATTCCAATTGAATTTCAATACTGTATAGAAACTTTGCTTCTATCCCGCTCTGCTGTGACATGGCAGTTAACAACTGTCCTTAACTCCAGTTTCAGGGAATCCAACACCCTCTTCTGACCTCCATGGGTAGACACAAGTGCACTTACACACATGCAGGCAATACACTCATAAACATAAAATAAAAATAACAAATAAAATCTGTAAATAAAAGAGGAGGAAAATAATTATAATGGTAACTTCATACTGACTTCTGTCTTTACCTACGTAGTTACCTTTGCTGGCATTCTAGGGTTGTGTGATGGGCTTTTATCTCACAGGGTTTTTCCATTTTAAAATAATTTCTTAACTATTTTATTACATATATTTATTTATTTGTGCATGTGTATGTGTGTCTGAGGGCAGGCATAGCAGTCAGAGGTCAGCTTACAGGAGTCGAATCCTTCTATACTATGTGGGTCCTGAGGCTCAACCTTAGGTCATCAGGCCTGGTGACAAGTATCTTTACCCTCTGAGCCATCTTGCCAGACATGAAATTATGTCTTATAAAACAGGTCTGCCAGCATGACAGGTCTCTCATTTTCTGGAGAGTGTATCATGTCTATGTGGTTCTTCATGCTGATGAGAGATCAGCATTTGATATTACTGAGGATTATTTGTACCTGAGGGAGGTTGGCTTTCTTTTTTTTTTTTTTCAGTTTTTCTTCCTTTTTGGTGCTTTTAGGCTCTCTCTTCCCAGGCTTTGATGTGCAATGATGATCTGTTCATATGGGAATATCTTTGACGTTACCCTGCACGGCACTTTCTAAATGTCATATATATGTGAATATGTTCATTAATGTTTTATATTAATGTTGTGAAGTTTCCAACCATTCTCTTTTCAGTTAATATTCCTTCATTTTTCTCCTCCTTTCCTTTAGACTGGCTTTATGCACATCTAGATGTATCTGATGTTGCAAGAGTCTTGGCACGACTGAATATGTTCCTTCATTTTTTCAGACTGGAATGTCAACCAACTTAGCTTCAGTTTTACAAATTCTTTTTTTTATGTGTTCATATCTGCAGTGGGAAAGCCTCAATATTTTTTAGTTAATGATTTTTTTCAACTTCAAAATGTCTTTATTTGAACTTTTGCTATATAATATCTATCTCTTTATTTATATTTTCTATTTAGTGGGACATAATTTTCAGACTTTTAGTTCTTAGACATGATTTTTCCCCCAAATGTATTATTTTTAGAAACTCTGTCTGCCTCCCAGGTGTTGGGATTAAAGGCCCATGACTCTATGCCCAGACTTCCCAAACATATTTTTAAAAGCCAATTAAAATCTTTGTGTATGTAATATGTCTGACGTCTGGGATTCCTCAGGGACAGGCTCTGTTGGTTGCATTGTTCCCCCTGTTTGGGGCATATATCATTGCTTTATTATCTCCCCTTTTAGTGAAAATTGGATATTTTAACTAATATGTGGCACTTCAATAAATCAGAGTTCCCTTTTTCTGGGGTTTTGGTTTTGATGTTTCTGATGGTTAATCTTGACTGTAAGCTTGACAGGCTTTAGAATTTCCATGGAAACACATCTCTGTGTGTGTCTATGACAGAGTTTCCAGGAAGTTTTGACTGCAGAGACCCACCCTGAATTGTAAGATTTTATGGAGAGGCATTTCAGGAGCCCTTGCTTCCCCATTCCCACTCACTTTATTCTTCTATAAATGTGTGGTTGGGTTAAGTCCACCCCCTTGCAGAGGCTTCTTCTCCTCACAGTTCATGCCCTGGTTCCCATCAGGATCTGCTAGGTTCTCCCTGACTTCTCCCTTGTCACCGTCCTCATCTTGTCATCCATTGATACTGCTTCCCTGAGTACGTAGCCACTCTGTCCTTTCCACTCCTTTAATCCATCTCAGTCATAGTTCACTGTCACCCTTCAGAGAGACAATGCCTTCCTGACCTCTCCAGGCTTCTTTGTCCGTTACCCTTTGTTGTATGGTTATTGTTCTAATTGGGCCTTGAAGTCTCTCTGTTAGAGCGAACATAAACTAAGCATAACTGTGAGGTAGGGACCTAGACCCAAATGTGTTATCAGGTGAGCTATAATGAGGAGGTGAATCCAGAATGCGTGAACTGCATTACTCACAGGTTCCAGACAGGTTGGCGTGTCAACCTGCGAAGGTCGAAGTCAGCAGGGAACTCCACACTGGTGGAGAGCGAGAGAGGTAGCACCTGTGGACAGTGGCTTTCACAAGGACGATAGCATTCTCTTGTGGGTTTTCTGCATGGTTGGGGATTTGCTAATTTCAAGGGAACACTTGTGAGGAGGAGCTTTTCCACAGGATTTCGGTGTTAACCATCAGGTTGTAGTGTAGTCAGAAGCTGCAGGATGTGTTGGGCAGAATTCCTTGGATGAGAAACAGACAAACAACCACATGGGGAAAGTTTTAAGTGACTACATCACAAAGTGATGGGATACAATTGGGCAATTAGGTCTCAAACAACTTATATCAGGACCCCAAATAGGTCCCCAAAGCAACTATACTAACGCAATCTGCTCCTACCTGGTCGAGTCTACCCGTAGTGTTTGGCAGAGTAAAGAAGTTTTCTGCTTCCTCACTGCGTGTTAAGTGTCTCTCTCTCTAGACGCTAAGCCCCAGGAAAGAAGGGGCTCATCTTAGAACATTTCTTGACATATTATAGCTATTCGTTGTTGAAGGAGTTGAAAGCTAATTTCACACCCTATAAACAACCAAAAGAGACTCATTTTAGTTCTGGAGGAGAACTTTCTGCGGGCATTTTCAATGAACACTTCTCAAATCTGTATTTGCTCTGGTGAAATGAGATTAATAAACCTTGAAAATACAGTCTACAAGATGACTCAGCAGATGAAGGTGCTAGCCACTAAGTCTGAGCACCAGAATTCATCCTCAGGACCCACATGGTAGAGGAGGCTGACTCCTCATGGTCTTCTGACCTCCACACATGTGTTGTGGCAAGTGTGTATGCCCATGTGCATACACACACATGAATAAATATGAAAGTAAAAAATAATTCTCCAGGGCTGGATGTGGTGGCGCATGCCTTTAATGCCAGCACTCAGGAAGCAGAGGCAGGCAGATCTCTGTGAGTTCAAGGTCAACCTGGTCTACATAGCGAGTTCCAGATCAGCTGGGGTTTCAGGGAGACCCTGTCTCAAAAAGACCAAAATAAATAAATTATCATAAAAGTCTTTGAGAATAATTTTTACAATTACTTTATAAAGCCAGTTATAGTCTGTATTAACAGTGTCCAACTTATAGTCACAATTCTTTTCATTCCTGGCCTCATATCTTAAGACTGTTATTGAATTCAGAACTGAACTTTATGTTCTAAAACCAAAGATCATTTTCCTTCCCTTTCCACCTAAAAAAAATTACAGGAAATTCTAAAGAATTTCAGTCCTGGTAGTAAGAAAACTACATGACCCCAATGGAAAGTAATTATAATATGCCACTAAGGAGTCTAAGACAGCTTGGTTATATGTTAGTCTCTCTGTTCCCAGAGTTGTTAGGGTCAAAGCCTCAGCCCCATTGACCTGTGCTGTCATTTAACATCATGCTGAACTACTCTCACAGAGTAACCAAACCAAATCTGAATTTAATATAAGAAAACTTTCCAGGACCAGAGAGATGGCTCAGTAGTTAAGAGGTGGGTACTGTTGTTGCAGAGGATCCAAGTTCAGTTCCCAATGCCCATGTAGGATGACTCACTTTTGCCTATAGCCCCAGGTCCAGGGTGAATCCAATGCCTCTGACCTCTAAGGGCACCTGCGCTCACATGAACCCACTCACACATAGACACACATATACACATAATTAAAAATAATTTTTAAAATTAATGAAGAAAACTCTCCAAACTTCCCTGGACACTCTCATCTAAGTACCTTTTTGCTTTTTATGGCATAGCTTGCTGAGATCTGATACTGTGCTACATCCTCATATTGATAGCCTGGTGTTGAGTATGCTGAGGTGTGGTCCAGTGACTCCTTCTGTTGACCCTTGTGCTGGAGAGCTGCAGTTATCAACTTGACACACCTACGAAGAAGGAACCTCATCTGGGGAATTTCCTCTATCAGATGGGCCTGTGGGCACATCTGTGAGACATTTTCTTGATTGTTGAGTAATGTCGGAGGACCCAACCCACTGTGGGTGTTGCTACCCCTGGGCAGGTGGTCCTGGGTTATATGAGAAAGCAGGCTGAGCACAGGCCAGAGGAGCAGGTCAGTAAGCAGTACTTCAATTCCTCCCTCCAGGTTCCTGACCCGAGTTCCTATCTTGGGCTCCCTCCATGGATGGACTGTGCTCTGTAAGTCAAAAGAACCCTTTCCTCCCCAAGTTAGTTTTGATCAGAGTGTTTTTTATCACAGTAATAGAAAGCTAACTAGAATAGCTTTTTGTGGCACAACTTACTGAGATCTGATATTGTGCTACATTCTCATATTGGTAGCCTGGTGTTGAGTATGCTGAGGTGTGGTCCAGTGACTCATTCTATATAACTAACTCCACTCTCTCCAGGAACTGAACCACGTCCACCTATGCAAGAGCGCCAATACCAGATGTCAAAAGTCAGTGTTTATTTGGGAAAGAAAATAGGCCATTGAATGATTAACTTCTAGAAGCAATCCAAATATATTTTATAGTCCCTCTTTTCCTCTTTAGCTTGTAGTGGGACTTACTAACTGGACACTTGGGGTTTCCATGAGAAAATAATGTAGGCATTGCCAGCATCAAGGGTTTCCTTTCCATTTGATCTCAGAAGCTCAACAGTTAATAATGTCCTATCTAAAAGGAGGGTCTGAAGCTTACCAGGATGGCAGTTGGGTGGATTCCACTTGTGTGTGTTTTGAAGGCGGGGAAGCAGGTTACATGTCATAAAGAACAAACTCTACCGTAGTGAGGGCGTAGAAATGTTCTACCCCGAGAATACAAGGCCCATTCTCAGTCTTTATCATTAAAAAAATGAGGACCCAAAGTGATCCTGGCCTCCCTTTGTAGAGGACTACAAGATATCTCACCCACTTGGCTCACATGGGCCATAAGCCACCCCAGCTAAGAAACAATAGGAAAAGTGCTTGGTGGGTTCAGTTGACTGCCACATGATCCTGAAGGGGCCAAGGATACTGAGTCTCTTCGGTCCATATGCTAGATTCAGAGAAAACATATCCACCAAGACCACAGTATCACCCAAACCATTTATAGTTCTGTTACCCAGTCGTATCTTGGTCACAGAGGAGAAGATCATAGTGAAGTGTCCATAGAAGTCACATTCTAATATTACCTCTCCCCAAGTTCTTTTGAGATATAATCAACAAAAAATGACTCATATTTGAAGTGTACAACTTGGTGTTTAAACATACATACACCCTGGTTAATGACTGCCACAAACAAGCCAATTAACATATTCATCATCTGATACAGTCACTTTCTGTGGGAAGAGACGATGAGGACACTTCAGGTACATGCTTAGCAAGTTTTAAATATACAACACATTACTATTAACTATAGTCATCTGCTGAACAGTCAATCCTCAGAACCTAATCTTAAAGTTTGTACCCTTTGACCAAATCTCCTCCTTTATCCACTTTCAGCCTCTGGCAACTTCTCTTTTTTTAACATGTTTATTATTTTTTTTTTAGATTTAATATCATCTTAATGTTCTCCAGATTAATCCATGGGTCATAAATTGTGGGACCTTCTCTTTCAAGGCTGAATAACATCCCACTATGAATATTGTCCTCTTGGTTTGCCCAATTTCACACTTTCAAGAAAAAAATGCTTCTTTTTTTTCTTTTTGGCAACACATAAACTAAAATTGGAATAATGGAGAGATTAGCATAACCCCTGCCAAGGATGTCATGCAAATTCACAAAGCATTCCATATTTTAAAAAGAGAGAGAGAAATGTTTCTTAATGTAGGTGAAGGTACTTAAGTAGGCAGTTGAATTATTTTGTAGATCACATAAAGCATTTTTAACCGTTAGTCAGTCTATTCATTTCATCAACAGAGTATTTGGGACCACACTCAATACAAGGGCTGATAAAGAAATTATTCTTCCCTTCCAAAAGCTTACAGTGTAGTGAATTTTCATTTGTCTTGACAGATAGAGGCTCTGAGAGAAAAACAGCAACTAAGGTCATATGAAATTCAATTATTCTCACACAATTCAATAAGTACCACCAACTCTTATATACCAAATTTCATGCAGGGCACAGTGGTAGATGATCATGCTTATAATCCCAGAACTCAGAGGCTGAGGCAGAGTCTTGAGTTCAAGGCCAGTTTAGGCTATATGAAAAATTCATGGCCAGCTACAAAATAAGGTTCTTCCAACAAACTAAAGACTTAGACTCTAGTTCAATGGAGCTTTTGTCTAGGATCTCTGAGGCCCTGGGGTTTGATACCCAGCACTACTGAAAAAAAAATTTTTTTAATTAAATACCATGCTGGGTATGGTGGTGCACACATTTGATCCCAACCCTGAGCAGAGGTTGGTTGATCTATCTCTGTGAGTTCCAGGCCAACTTTGTCTACGTATGAGTTCTAAGTCAATGAGGGCCTGTATCAAAAAATTTTAAAAAAAAGAAGAAAGAAAGAAAAATCATAGGGCTGGAGAGATTGGAGAGATAGCTCAGTGGTTAAGAGCACGGGCTGCTCTTACAGAGAACCTGAGTTTGATTCTCAGCACCCACGTGGCAACTAACAACCACCTGTAACTCTAGTTCCAGGGTAAATATATATTATATATATATATATATATATATATATATATACATATATATATATATATATAATTTTCACTTAAAATTTTTTTGTTATTTATTTTTGTGTATATTCTTTATTGAATTTTTGTGGAGTTCATACAATACATTTTAATCCTATTCACACCTCCTCTATCTCCATCCCTTCCTGAGAGGCTCCCTACAGGATTCTGTCTTATATGTTAAAGACTACAGAGTCAAATGTCTGTATCCAGATGTCCCTCTGTATGAATACATCTACTGGAGCCTGTTCAGCCTACTAGCATCACTTTCTTAAAGATCAGCTCTTCCTCACTAGCAGCAATTGGCTGCCAGTAAATTCTCAGCTAAGGTTGGGGCCTCCTGCCCACTTCCCCAGTTCTATAATGGTTTTTATCTGATTGAATTTGCATGGATCTTATTCATTTTGCCACCTTCTGCAAGTTCATATGAGCAAGGTTCCAGGAGCCTGTAAGACTCTGTTTCTTATGGTCATGCCCTTACAGTCCTTCTGCCCCTCTTCCACCATGGTCCCTGAGCCCTGGATGAGTAAGGTTTAATGTAGGAGTCGTATCCAGGGACAGGCACTCTGCAGTCTCTTATTCTCTACACTTTGGTCCGTGGTGACCTTTTGTGTTCATTGCCCGCTGTTGCATGAGAAAGCTTCAATGATGAGAGTTGAGAGATACATTAGTATTCTCTCTACCCCTTGTTCCACTATGGCCCCTGAGACTTCATTGTAGAGGTTCATGTCCTGCCAGTTTTTAAATTAATAGTGTGAATTTATTAAACCAACTATTATACTAAGATATCATTTTTAAGTGGTAGCACAGAATTTTGGTTTAATAGAGACACTTAGCCAATTTATTTTTACTTCTGAACTTTTTGCTGTTATAATAAATGGCAATGGTAAGCATATATTATTGTAACAGTGCACTAAACAAAACAAGTCCCAATATACAAGGATGCATTTTATCTCCAAGATGATTTCCTTAGCATAAAGTCTTAGATATAGTTCTAAATAGAAGAGCTTAGACTCTCTTTCTCTCTCTCTCTCTCTCTGTCTCTGTATATATATATGTATACGTGTATAAGCATGTGCATGTGTGTGCTGGGCAAAGGTTCATGCTGATTGTCTTCCTCAGCCACTATCCAACTTACTTTTTGAGACAGGGTCTCCCATCAAACCCAGAGCTCACAGACTCAGATAGACTGGCCAACTCCAGGGATCCTCCTGTCTTCACTGGGATTTCATACACATGCCACCCATTTGACTTTCTTTTTTTTTTACTTTGAGCTGGAGCTCAATCTCAGTTCCTCATGCTTGAGTGGCAGGTACCTTGCTGACTTATCCATCTTCCTAGTCTTAACTTGGACAGAATTTTTAAAAATGGACTTTTAGTAGACATTGCCCATTATTTCTTTTCTATTCAGTGTTTATAGTCATAGAACAAACAAGATTAATGATTATTGGTTATTTTTCCACATGAACAGGTAATTTAGAACATGGTGAATTACATAGCAGCTTACTCTAGCTTAAATCTGGGATGCCCCCCAAAGGCCCATGTGTTAAAGGCTTGTTCCCTGTGTTAGTTACTTCTCTATTGTTGTGATAGAAACATTGACAAGGGAACTTACAAAAGGAAAAGTTTATTTAGCTTACAGTTTCAAAGGGGCAAGAGTCCATCATGGTGAGGAGGCATGGCGGCAGAGGTGACTGGAGTAGAAGCTAGCATCTTCAAGGAGGCACAGGAAGCAGTGCGTTACTGGAGATCCAGCAAGGCTTAAGAACTCTCTAAGTCTACCCCCAAGTGATGCACTTCCTCCAGCATGGTCACACCTTCTAAGACCTCCCAAAACAGAGCCACCAACTGGGGACAAACTGTTCAAATACTTGGAGACTATGGGAGACATTCTCATTCAAACCACCACACTCCCCAAGTGATGCCTTGGGAGGTGGTGGAAGTTTTAAGAAATAAGGCCGAGTGGGAAGTCTCAGGCCATCAAGGATGCATTCTTAAAGGGGATTGTGGGACTCCAGTCTTTTCCTCTTCTTCTTTGCCATGCTTGGATATGAGGCAAAGTGTCCTTCCCATGTGCTTACCACTGTGATGTGCTGTCTCACCACTGATCCAATAAACAACAGGGCCAACCAACCAAGAGCCAAAATAAACTTTCTCGCTTTATAAGTTGATTATCTTGGGTATTTGTTATAGTAATGGAAAGCTAACACATTCCTCTTGGCCTGTCCCTTCAGTGGCTTCAGATTTTGAGCCCCCAGAAACTTGTCTGGCAAAATCATGGGCACTTTATTGGGCTCGTGGTACCACTGGGAAAGTGATGCAGTTGTTTTTCTTTCCACTCAAACAAATGAATTCTATACATTTTCTAAGTCTGAATGCCTAATGAATATATTTATAGCTTAAAATACACAGTGCATTTTTAATAGCCCATTTCTATCATCATAATATCTAAGTTCTGAGACATGTGGTTGGAGAATTATCAAGGAAGATGATTAGATGGAGTGGGAGAACTAGCCTAGCCGACTGGGGCTATTTGAACATATCTTGGGATCTTACTTCCTTGTGGGCATCCTGAAACATGCTGTATTCACAGTATCAACCCTAGAGCAATTGTAGCTGATGTCAACATTGACCACAAAGAGGTCACTTAGCTCTTTTATAAAATATTAACAGTTTAAAATAAACCATAGACTTGCTTATCAGTTCTTCATAGCAGGAATTAGCTGATAAATGACTTGGAATAATATTCCTTATCGCAGAGTCAAGCTTCAGTAAAATAGTTCACCATCACCTGCGCATTGGTGGGCTTACTGGTACCTTTAAAGATTCAGTTCTACTCCCTGTGTTGGTTTAGAAGGTGGGGAAGAAGTTGTGTGTTTACTTTGCTCTGCTATGGGTGTCACAAGAGTCTCACCTTGTTCCACATTTTAGAATGGACTTTCTGAATTCACATTCTGGTGTGTGTGTGTGTGTGTGTGTGTGTGTGTGTGTGTGTGTGGTGTGTGTGTGTAAAAGAGCCCTTAGAATCAATTAGGGATATTTTCTTGAGTGATCATATTTTTAAGGCTAAAAGACTTACACCATTAATACATGGCATGCACTAAATCGTATTTGATAATAAGCTTATGGTTTAATGATGAATTTTTGGCCTTGAGGTGAAAATAAAATCATTAATTTAATTTAAAGAGGGAGAACTTTTTAGCTTCTGTACATTTAGCTAAGCCCAGGGGATATAAACCCTGTTATATTTTAAGTCTCAATGCTGTACAACATTTATAAAGACTGATGTTACTTTTCAAGGAGGATTTCCTTTAAAAACATGACATTTTCAAATTTGTCTACTTCTTCACTGTGATTCCTGTTTCCACAATCTTATGTAGCATGTTGGAATATACCTGCAGATTTATAAGGAAGTAATCACTATAACTATCTAGACAATAGAAGTATACCCTCTCAGGGAATCATAAAGAAAGACAATTAGGAAGTCAAAACGGGGGATTGGAGAACTGGCTCAGTGGTTCATAACACTGATTGCTCTTGCAGAGGACCAGGGTTCGGTTCCCAGCACCTACATGGCATCTAATAACTGTCCAAAACTCCAGTTCCAGGGGGCCTCATGCTCTCTTCTGACCTCAATGGGCACTGCAGTATATGGGTGTGCACTTACACACATGCAGGCAATACACTCATACACATAAAATAAAATAAATAATAAAATACTAAAAAAATGACAAGACTGGAGAGATGATTCAGTAGTTAAGAGCACTGACTGCTCTTGCACAGGACCTGGGTTCAATTCCCAGCACCCACATGGTGACTAACAACTGTCCATGACTCCAGTTCCAGGGGATCTGACACCCTCTCTGACCTCCATTGGCATCGCATGACACAGGTATACCTAAATACATGCAGGTAATACACGCATACACATAAAATAAAAATAATAAAACTTTAAAAAAAGGATTTGCTTGTCTAGGAAGGTCAGAAGATCCAGGGCCATTTCTGCATCTGAGGCTCACAAATGGAACAAACAGAGGGTGTTGTCGAAGACACCGACAGAAGCCTGCACAGAGGACTGAAACATGAGGGAATGGTGGGGACCCTGGGAGTGACTGAGTGGGGCTGTGAGTGACAGAGAAGGCTGAGGAGGAAGTTAGGAATTCAGATTTCACTCTGGGACTGTGTGAAGGCTTGATAGTTGGTATTATTATTATTATTATTATTATTATTATTATTTGGTCTTTTTTGAGACAGGGTCTCCCTGGAGCCCCAGTTGGCTTGAAATTCACTGTGTAGATCAGGCTGACCTTGAACTCACAGAGACCCGCCTGCCTCTGCCTCCCAAGTGCTGGGATTAAAGATGTGTGCCACCATGCAGTGGTGGTTTGATGGGATTTTATTTTAGCAAGGCCAAGATGAAGTGAATTTGAATTTGAATTGAGGATTGACACTGGACCAGGCTAAATGGTAGGGATGGATCAGGAGAAGCAAAGTCAGGCAAAGGAGGATGAAGGCCCCAACCCAACGATGCTTAAGAGGGTGGAAAGGAGCTTTGAGAATTGGTGAGGTTGCTTGAATGGGTCCAGAGCGAAGTGGAGGAGACATTGGGTGATGATGATTCCAAGCCAGCCGCCTGCTCTCAGTTCCATGCTGACCAGGAACTCCTGCTTCTCTCCTTTATCTTTTCCACTTCCCAAGTTACTCCTTTAGGTGCCCAGGATCCAATCCAGGGCCTTGAGCAGCTCAGCTCAAGCTGACCACTGTGCTCCCCCTCCCCCAGCCTCCAGCATCATTCTTTCAGTGGCCTCCTATCTAGAAACGTCAGGATCGGGGTTGATTAAGCCCTCTCTTTTAACCTTCATGTCCTCCTGGGCAAAAAGATTTTAATGATGCCAACTGAGAGTTGCCCAAATCCGGCTCCTTTCTGTCAGCTCCCTGCTGCTGTTGTGGCTTCGGCATTAATTGGCCTTTGCATGCCTCGCTTCTTCCTATGTTTTGCTCCTTAGGTTCTTAGTGCTGATCGATATGGAGAAAGAATAGACCTGCTGCTCTAGTAGCTTCTTAAAGTATATTCATAAGCAATAGACGAAGAATTTAAATGGAGTCATCCACCTAAACTCAGGTGGGAGACAGTGTCCCTCCAGACAGGCTACCATAAAGAGTCCAAAGCCAGGAACGGACTCCCCTTTTTTGAAGCTGTTGACCAGGGGTCCCACAGACCCTTAAATAATACTGGCCATTGCTCCTGCACTTAACAATAAGAACCTATTGCTGAAGACCTACATATATGAGCTACAGAACAAATCAATGGCACCTATGGACCTCAGAGCCTCATCGCTGCTGACTAAGTGTCTTGGTGCTGGAAGGTGCCATGCATGCTACTGGAAGAGAAAAGTAGTCATCAGCTTTGCCCAGCTGTTACACTGGCCTGGAAAAATATGCCTACTGGTGCAATAGTTGTGCGAATGTTATTTGAATAGCCACTTTCTGATCGAATTTAAGGTCCACATCACAAGATGGAGCCCATACTGGCACTGCTGTGAGGCCTAGAGACCTGTGACTACACAGTTCAAAGGGGAACGTCTACTACTATTATTCTGCTAAATGGGCAGTTCCCTATGACTCCTAATGACATCGTTACACTCATAGATTAGTGCATCTCTCAACTCTCACCAGACAAGCTTCCTCATGCAACAGATGGTGATTAACAGAGAGATCCAAGACTGGGTGATGTAAGAGAATGAGAGACTGAAGAGTGCATAGGCCTGAACAGAACCTATATCAAACCCTTGTCTCCAAGGCCCAGGGATCGTGTTGGGAGAGAGGGCTTAAAGATTTTAAGAGCCGGAGGTGGTAGATGACTTCAAGGAAACGGTGTTTTCCAAACAGAAGGCACTTCTATGAATTCATTGTGATGCACAAGATCTACATAAGCTCAAGTCAGACAAATTCCCGGTATAAAATGGGAGACATGAGTAATAAACCCAAACCCTAGCTTAGGAACTATTAGCAATTGATAGCTGCCAGGAGAGATAGAGTTAGTTTACTTGAAGGGTGTGGCACTGGGTACATTGACCAAGCCCCAGGAGATGGACCCACAGTGATGGCCATTGGAGGACACAAATCAGACTTGATAGGCCTTAGAAAAATGGTAACAGAAGACATGAAATTGGGAGGGAGTAGTGGGAGAAGGTGCAGATAGAGTAGGGGTCTGAATATGATCAAACTACATTGTACGAAATCCTCAAAAATTCAGTATAAACATTTAAATTAAAAAAGAGTAGATATGAGACTGGAGAGCTAAAAGTGCTGGCTACTCTTGCACAAGACCAGGGTTCAATTCCCAGCACCCACATGGCGGCTAGCAACCATCCATAACTCCAGTTACAGGAGATCTGATGCCTTCTTCTGACCTCCGAGGGAATTGCATGACGCAGGTGCACTTACACACATGCAGGCAATACACTCATACACATAAAAAATTTAAAATAAAATAAAATAAAAAGAATAGATGTTCATATAACCAGAACATAATGACAAAAGCCCTGGCTCCAGCAGCCCCAACATGCTAGGCTCAACCCCTGCCTCAATCTGTCACTTTAAAGATGAATACTGGTGAAAAGCAGTGAGAGGAAATTTAATCAATGTAGTCACTCTGAGAACAACAAATAAGGAATCCTGTGATCTCCAGGTTCATTTTCAAGAGACTAATATGAAGATTAGGTAAGTATTGGGATAAAGAACAAGAGGTATGCAAAACTGAGCAGTCCTGGCCAAGGTGTGGTCTGGCTGGTCGTGGTCTCAGTTCTGGTTCCATAAGGTGGTCTTAAGAAGTCCTTATTAGTTTCATTACTTGAGGGAAATGAGAATCCACTTTCTACAAGACAATGATTTCTGTTCCAGGTTCAGCCTCACCCTTATGAAAACTGTCCTCCTCTGGAGAAATGATCTGTCCTTCAAGATTCTGCCTTTCTTTGAATCCAGGTAATTGAGTACAGATTTAGGACAATGATTTACCTGTCTTAGTGCCTTCAGCCTTGAAGGGAGATGAGCTAGACTAGTTAGATAGCCATTCCTTGAGGGATTCTGATCTTTGATGACTCGAAGTCAAGGGGACAGGAGGCATCACTATGCCAACATGAGAGTTGTACCTGAATAAAGAATCAATCTGACTCTTAACTTTAGTATTAAAGCAGGCCAATACTTGGAGGGCACCCAGTCCTCCAATGTCTCCTGGAACTATGCTGCTGAGCCAAGACAGGCCTCACACATAATTTTATTCAAAGCCATCTCTGCAGCCTCAACTAGTGAACTACAAGCTTGAATCAACCCTTATCAGACAATCTTGCCCATTCATCCCTAGGCTTAAAATACCTCACACACACACAATGTCTAGCATTCTTTTCAGTCTTCATTGTTTTGAATGAAATTGTGCTACCTTTCAGCCCTTTGATTTGTTATTTCTCAAGCATACCCACATTCATTCACTATCTTGGGTGGAAAGCAAATTAGACAAACTGAAGGATCAAGGTCATAAGAGCACCTGGTGCAGTCAGCTTATTTGTAGTAGCTTTTTGATTGCAAGGTTAATTAAAAGTCATTACTCCAGAGTCTGTCCATTTTGTAGAAGTCATTCCTGCAGAGACACACACAGAATGAAAGCAGAGATACCAGACTTTATACCTGCTTTTGGTTATATTGTGGTCTCCAATGAGTAGTCAGTGTTTAACTTGTTATTATAAGAAAGAGTAAAACTCATTTCACTCCACTGATGTCAGTTTGGTAAAGATGTGATTTAAGCAAAGAACAATGATGTTTGGGAGATTTGCAACTTTTATGTTTTTAAGTATTGGGGGATAGAAGCCAGAGCATCTTTTTTAGGAGGCAAGTATTCTACTCTTGAACTAAACCTCCAGTCATTTTACTTTGAGACATGGTCTCTTTGCTATGCAACCTAGATTGGTTGGCAATTCTGATCCTCCTGCCTCAGCCCCCTGAGTATTGGAAATACAGTCATATGTCACCAGTCTCTTTTCAGAAGATTTGTGTTTATTTGTTTGTTCTTGTGCTGAGGCTCAAATCCCACACTTTGTACATGCAAGCTAAGGACTCTACCATTGAGCCATATCCCTAGCTTTTCCTGAGAGACCTATTTTTAAATTAATATTTTATTATTTTTATTTTATGTGTACGAGTGCATTGCCTGCATGTGTGTAAGTGCACCCATATTGTTGTGTAATGCACATGGAAGTCAGAAGGTGTCAGATTCCCTAGATGTGGGGTGCTAGGAATTGAATCCTGGTCCTTTACAAGAGCAGTTAGTGCTCCTAACTGCTGAGCCATCTCTCCAGCCCCATGAGAGACCATTTTTAAATAAAAATTTAAGCTACCATTTTCCATTTAATAAAAGTTGATCTAATAACAGAAATGTGATTACATTTTCCAGAGTACATTGGATTGTACAAGCAGTAATTCTTTCTAAAACAAACTCTCAATAAAGAAGTAAACTGAGATACAGGAGTCCCTCACCCCAAGAAAAAGCTAAAATTTTGTTTGTTTTATTTGAGGCAAGATCTCATTATCTCATGTATTCTAAGTTAGCCCAGAACTCACTTGGTAACCATGGATGACTTTGAACTTCTGGTCCTCCTGCCTTAACTTTCTGAGTCCTGAGATGACAAATATGAATTTATGTGTTGCTGGGAATTAAATACTGGGCTTCAGGACTGCTAGGCAAACACACTACCAGCTGAACTTCATTCCTAGCCTTGTTTGTGTTTGAGACAGGGTCTTATGTAGTCCTAGTCCTTTGTACTTACTATGTAGACCAGACTAGCCGTGAACTTATAGTTCTTCCAGCCTCTACCTCCCAAGTGCTAGGATTATAAGCATGTGCCAACATGTCTGGCAAGCTTAAAATACTTAAAAGAAAAACAAAAGCCTTTTTAAAAAAAAAGTCACCCTGATTTTATAGGAAAATGATTGTTCATTTTATAGAAAAGCACAGTGATTGTAGAGATTGCTCTAGAATATAGTAAACACCTAGTTCAAACACTCTGTACCATTTCATCTATTCTAAAATATAGATGATTAAAATGAGAAGCAGTTTCCTAAGAATACAATGGCTAAAACTATTTCTCCATTGTTTTATGAAGGTGGGACAAGTTCTGAGAGAGCTCTTGCCAAATAATGTGTCCAATTTTGGGCACCCACTGCTGCCAGATTCCATTTATATGAACTAATCTCTTTTTGACAGATGGCATTTGATATAGGATTACTAAAATAAACTCTCCTCGCTCATAATAATTCTTTGTTCTCAAGAGCTTTCTCTACTCGGTTGAAAGTTATGTTTGAAGATTTTTATAGCTCAGGATATACACTTTTCCCCAAGAACCCATAAGGATTGGTTCCAGCACCCCCACGGATATTAAAACTCAAGGTTGCGCAAGTCCTTTACATAATTAGCATACTATTTACATAGAATCTGCACAGATTTACCTACATGCCTTATCATCTCTAGATTACTTGCCATACTTAGTGCTACACAAATAGTTGTTATACCTGTACTATTTAGGAAATAGCCACCATGGTTTTATGTGAAAATATGTATGCATTTTGCAGAAAAGCAAAATAGTTGCTGAGGATTGCTCTGGAATATAGCTAACACCTGTTTCAAATACTGTACCTGTGGATGTTCTGCACAGATGCAAATTTTTCTCCAGGACTTCTTCTTCAGGGTTGGTTGAATAAATGGGTGCAGAATCCATAGACAGAGTGACCTGATTGTAATTAGAAATATTCATTCTGTGAGGGAAAAGCCTGAATTGCTGGATTATATGTTTCTTGGATAGAAAAATAGACTGTATACCAGAGGTGTTTATATAGATGAAGAATAACAGCATCTATTCTCTTAGAATTCAAAGTTAAATTAATAGATTTTATTTTGATTTGTTTGTATTCTTCATCGAATGTTCTAATACAAATAGAGTTGTAGAGAAAGTGATTTTAATAAACCAAAATTAGTATATTGCTTACATTTATGAGAATACTTATGGCAATTTCAGAGTAAGTGGGGTAACCAGCAATTGTAGGAAGTGCCTGAGACCATACAGCGATTTGTGACACTCTCAGTATGTAACAGAAGGCAGGGAGCAGAGCTGCCCTTCAGCCTAGCAGGGAAACTTGGCTTATCTTGATGGGAGGAGACAATTCTAAAAAAATTAATTTGGTTAATTTTGTGTGTGCAGATGTGTGCGTGCACCCATGTGTGCCTCGGGGCATGTGTGGATGTCACAGGAAAACTTGCCAGGTGAGACTGCATTTTAGGTGAATATACTATGTGTTATCTATTCATCAGTGACCACTGGCCCAGACAAGTTTTGGGAATTTGCCAAATGGTGAAACTCAATTCACAGTGCTAGAAACTGCACAGTGTTCCATTCTCATCATTTCTGATTGTAGGTTCCATCAAATGTAGCAAGAATTTTGATTTGATTTACTTTGAGTTTGACCTCTAAACACAGGGGATAATACAATTTTCTTTCATACTTCCACAAGCATATTAAGAAGAGCCAAGTGAGGCTCAAGAGATGGCTCAGTAGTTAAGAGCACTGGCTGTTCTTGCAGAGGACCCAGGTTCAGTTCCCAGCACACACATAGCAGCTAACAACCATCCATAACTACAGTTCCAGGGATCTGATGCCCTCTTCTGATATCCCTGGACATTGCATGACATGGATGCACTTACATACATTCAGGCAATACACTCATGTGTGTGTGTGTGTGTGTGTGTGTGTGTGTGTGTGTGTGTGTATAAAGTAATAAATAAAATATTGTTTAAAAGAAGAGCCAAGGGAGATGATGAGGTGAGGGTGGCTTGGTAGAATGTGGAGCTTCTGAAAGCTAAGGAAATAATCGACAAACCAAGGTGATGGAAGACCACCCAGAACTTCTGCTTTTTCTTTACCATTGGAAGGTTGGGCAATGAGAATGTATTAAACATAATATAATTTTTTAAAGAACTGAAATGATGCTGGGCTTGGTGGTTCATGCCTTATCCCAGTGCTTGGGAGGCAGAGGCATGCAGATCTCTATATAGTGAGTTTGAGGCCAGGTGTGCCTACAGGGATAGCCTGTCTCAAAATTAAAAGAAAAGAAATGAAACCATGGTATTTTTAAGAGGACTATTTTATCAATTACAAGAATCGAACACAAGAGAAAGAATTCGGTTGTTTTCTTAGAATAATGGTCCACGATCATTATTCAGAAATTCAGAAAGTTTTGAAATGGAGTTTTTAATTATAAATTTTCAGCAAGTTCATTTGATGGTAAAACAGACTTAAGCTAATGTGAGACTAGTCTTTTTAATATTTTTTTAAATTTTATGTGTATGGGTATATTATTTGTATGTAAGTAGATGTACCTGCGTTGTGCAGTGTCTGCCGAGGTCAAGAGGGTGTTGTGTCCCCTGGAAATGGAGCTATCCGCCACGTGGGTGCTGAGAATCAAACCTGGGTCCTCTGCAAGAATAACCAGTGCTCTTAACCATTGAACCATCTTTCCAGCCCCAAGACTAGTCTTTATTCCTTTCCTAACCCTTTTAAACATGTGTATACTGGCACTATGCTACATAATACATTAAACAAAAGCCCTGTTTGTTTTTGAAAATCTGAAAAATTCTTATACAACTTGACTCTCGAGCTGTCATATAAGGAATGTGTACCTGAATGTGCATATTAGGTTCATGAATACAACTGAATTCTTGTTAGTGGCTCTTTTGAGGGATTTAATCAAGGTAAACCTGAGCATCTCAGATTTGGAAACTTCTTAGAGGGTACAGTTCAAGAGGACACAGTTACTGAAAAGGGACTTTGTAGGGAATTGCTAAAAGTGGTAACCAGAATCACAGCCCATAGGGACCACCCTTACAATCCAATTTTCTTCCAAATTACATCAAGCTTGGTGATATAACAGGACAATAATTGGACAGCAAGCCAGGGAGAAGTAGGGGAAGACCACTTTCAGGCCTGATAATTCCTACCTCTTTCTAAGCAATACATTGTGTTATTCTACCCTTTCTGTGACAGTCATTGGGTCCTGAAGGATCAGTGTTCACAATCTGTTGTTCAGGGTGATGAGACACAGGAAAATGTGAGAACAGGAGGAATGGTACCAGTCACTTCTGATTCTGACAAGTAGTTGTTGAGAATCTTCTTCACCAGGTGAGGTGCTGTGGCAGAAGGGCCTTATTGCCCGGGTCAAGGGTTCAGACATGACATTTGACCCTCAATGGTAATGTTAAACCCCCGCTGTTTGGGTGGATGAATTGAAACACACTA
This sequence comes from Eospalax fontanierii, assembly GCA_035773235.1. Taxonomy (NCBI): domain Eukaryota; kingdom Metazoa; phylum Chordata; class Mammalia; order Rodentia; family Spalacidae; genus Eospalax; species Eospalax fontanierii. Next base: position 16,528,999 of record CM069547.1, read on the forward strand.
ATTGTAAAGCCACCAAAAGAACACTGGATAGGAAAGAAAGAAACTAGTAACTAGACAATTAAAGCTGGTTTTTCTGCTGCATCCTGCATAGGCTAGACTAAGCCCTGGATGTGTGAGTAGAGAGTACAGGGATTGTTTTTTTCTCTCACAGGCCTTATTTGCATCCAGGGCAGCTTATTGATTTGATGTCTTTTGCTGTTTCTATAATTCTCTCTCTCTCTCTCTCTCTCTCTCTCTCTCTTTAAATCTCTGCTTTTGGGGTTGCTGGTAAATGTAGTTCCACAATACAGACTTAGTTGTGTGCCCAGAACAACACTGTCTTGATGTGCTTTTTGCTAGTATACCAGAATATCAGATCCTGGACAACTTATAATAAACAGATGTTTATTTGGCAAATGGTTCTGGAGACTGGAGAGTCCAAGAGCGTTGTGCTAGCACCTGGTGAGGGCCTGTGTGCTGTGTGCTCCAATGGCAGAATATAAAAGGGCCAGAGAGCACTGACAAGAGACAGCAAGGGAGGGCAGAGTCCACTGTTATAGAAGGCCCATTCTCAAGATTCACAACCCACCCCTGGGATAGCAACATTAATCTATCTCCAAGGGCAGAGCCCTAATCACCTCTTATTAGGCCTCTTTTCCTAGCACAACTGATAAAGTTTCCAGCATGGGATTTGGGGCACACATTCAGCAGGCGACAGTGACATCAGGGCTACGTGTAAAAGCAGTTCCAGGATATGTGGAAGTGTATGTGCTTTCATGGAAGAGAATTTGAGCATAGGAAAATATACTTAGCTTTCCCCCCAAACACAAGAGCAGCTGCAGAGAGAGCAGGCTGGAAATGCTCTTTACACCTCATGACAACCTCCGCGTCTGTGTGGTGTGTCCGAGCCGCCGAAGCCTCACTGGAGATTAGCATTATCATAGTGAAAGTTGCATAATGAGTGACAGATAAGAGCAAGTGTACTTTAAACCTCAGCTCTAGAGCCCCCAGTTGTGAAATTTCTAATAGGAAGGGGCCCTAAAGCTCACAAAATTCTATGCAGGGGGAACTGTTGATTGTGGCTCTAGGGACTTGTCATAGTCATAATTTTACTGGAGTGGCAGTTGCCAACCCCCAAAAGAAAACAGAGAAGAGAATAACGTTTAATGAAAACATTTCCTTTCACACATCCAATACTGTCAACTTAGTTGGGGCTGTGTTCCTTCAAGCATATACCATCTTCCGGGTTGTCAAACCCATAACATTGGTGGGTGGCAAAATGATGTCATTGCTACTCAGCGCAAGTAGTAATTTCCACTCCGAGCTCTGCTCGCAGGAGATGATGGATGGAAATGGGATTTAGGCTAAAGATGAAAGTCACCCTTCTGTTCCATTTCAATCACAATGCTCCTCTCTCGAGTGGGATAACAATTGTGCTGTCACCAGCATTCTATCACTATCTCCTTTGAAATAGCGTCATTCAAGTGTGTGAGCACAGCTGTGAAAACAAAACACATTTTGCCATGAGCTCGGTGAAATCCTACAGGCACGAGCTAATTGATCTGGCGTTTTTCAGAGTGTATCAAAAATGTAGTCTAAGAACTGTTGCTACTGCAAGTGAGCCAGGAGAAAGTTCAAGAGCTCTGGGAACCCTGAGAGGCCAGGCCTGGGCTCTAGTCAGGATTCCTATGCATGGGTACTCACTGTAAGTCTGGGTAGAAATGCCCTGGACAGCTAGGGAGAACTTCTATTGCCATACTTACTGACCCTGGTCCCCAAGATCTGGCTGGGGTTAGGGAATACAAGTCTTCTAGTTAGCATCTGCCATCAATTTGACACAGCCCAAAGTTAGTTATCTGAGGAAACTTCAGTTGGGGAATTTGCTCAATCAGAGTGGCCCTGTGGGCATGTCTGTGGGGCATTTTCTTGATTGCTGATTGATATAGGAGGGCCCAGCCCACTCAGTGCAGTGTCATCCCTAGACAGGTGGTCTTAAGCTGTATAAGAAAGCTAGTTGAGGGGCTGGTGAGATAGCTCAACAGTTAAGCACACTGGCTATTCTTGCAGAAGACCAAGGTTCAAATCCTGGCACTCCCATGGTGGCTCAACTGTTCATAACTTTAGTTCCAGGGGATCCGATGTCCTCTTCTGTTTTTCTTGGACACTGCACAACATGGCTGCACTAGATACATGCAGCATACTCATACGCATAAAATAGAAATAAGTGAATTAATAATTTAAATACTGTTATGTAACAGGGTAGGTCAAAATTATCCTGATGTTAGAATAAGTGTAGATGTTGCATGGACCAATGGGAAAGGTTAGATATGACCAAAAGTAACCTGAGGAGAGTTTGCTTCCTTTATTCTATAAAACAAACAAAAAAGCCCACTTGGTAGTTACCAAAATGACTCATCCATGATTTCTGTACAGAATTCATCTCTGGGAACCCTGTAATACTCAGCTACTGCGTAAGAGGTACAGGGTTCTGAGAGTTGGGGACTTCAGTATATCCCTCTTCAGAGACACGACAGTAAGACAGCGGCTGGAGCTCTCTTAACTTTCTTTCTTGATCATCCACCTTACTGTCTTTTGTTGTGTTAAGAAACTCCAGAAAGAGCTGGGAATCAACATGCACAAAGCCCTGGGGTCAATTCCCAGCATTGCATAAACTGGGTATGGTGGTGCACGCCTCTAATCTCAGCGCTGGGGGTGGTGAGGTGTGAAGGTCATGCTCAGCTATATAGAGTTTAAGGCTAGCCTGGGATACATGAAACTGTCTCAAAAAAAAAAACATACAAAAGATAGCTCCTTCAAAGAGTATGTACTAAGAGACAAAAGTCATGGTACCACCAATCATTGGTTCTGGGAATCCATGTCTCTTTCCAAAATGGCAGCCAATTCTGAGGTCTGCATCACCAATGAAGGATGACTTGGCTCACAACAAAGTATCACAAACTGGGAGCTTAAACAATAAGTGGTAGCTTAAACATGAGAATAATATTTTTCTCAAAGATCTGGGGACTGGAAGCTCAGGCGGGCTTGGTTCCGCCCGAGTCCTTTCCCCTGGCTTACGATGGTGTCATCTTGTGTCCTCGCAGGTCTTTCTCTGTGTCTGAGCCTTAATCTCCTCTTCTTATCAGGATGTTAGCCAAACCAATCACTGTACTGGCCTCACTTTAGCTTGCTTGTTTGTCTCTTTAGATGACCCTACCTTCAGTCAAATTCAGGTTACTGGGGTCAGACCTGCCACACGAGTTTGGGAAGGTGAGGACAGTTCAGTCTCTGACAGGCAACATGTTCAACAGTACAGGGCTCTGAGCCTAGCTGAGTCAGCCTGATGGGGCAGAATTATAATTGTGTGACTAGGAGAGGGCCACTTAAGAATCTCAGGGACAGTTGCATGTGAATTTGGCTTCTGAGCTCTACGGTAAAGTCCTATCACTAGCCTTCTGCGCATTTACAAACCAGCTCTTACTGTCTTACACAAGGGACAAAGCTTAACACTGCTGTAGAAACATTTTTCCTTCTTAAGGAAAAAGTAGATTTCTTCCTTCCTTTCTGCCAACAGAAGTTTCCAGAGTGTAGGGCACTTTAAAAAAAATCCATACGAGGGCCTCATTAGTGTGCCTGTTTTGCAGACAAAAACCTCTGCCAGCAAGACTTTGGCAAAACTGGCCTGTAAGTCAGAAATTCCAGACTTGTGAGAATCAGTGACACAGATGTGAGTGGCTACCTCTGCCGACATGTAGCTCTCTCTGCTGGGGTCCCCAGCACTGACTGGCTATATCCAGCAACCCAGCCCACCTCTGGCTGCCGTGTTAGTAAAAGGGGGAGGATGCCACACTGGGTGTCCAGGATTTGGCTGGACAGCAGGAATCACACCACTGTGTGATTTTCAATCGAGCAGAAAAGTCTTAGTTACATCATTGAGGTGCATCCACCATTAAATGCCCTTGATATATTTTATATAATGTCTGACTTTCATGTGTGAAACTATGGATTCTTCCATGTTTAATTAAACATGGAGCAGTATGACACAACTGAGCAAATACCAGCTACTCAATGCGTAGAATCCTGGCCCAAATGTACATGATTTCACAGTTTCCCATTCTTTTCAAGTCTTTTCTTAAACTTTTGTTTATCATTTTTATTTTATGTATATGAGTGTATTGCTTGCATGTAAGTGCATCACCCATGGAGGCCAGAAGAGTGTCAGATCCCTTGGAACTGGAGCTGCAGATGGTTGCTAGCCACCCTATGAATGCTGGGAATTGAAACCCGGTCTTCTGTAACAACAGTCAGTGCTCTTAACTGTTGAGATGTCTCTCCAGTCCCAATATTTGTAAGCCTTAAGAACTAAGACTTTAAAGCAACTCTAATAGCTTAACACAATTCTTACAGTATCTGGGATGGTTAGTATTGATTATCATCTTGGCAGAATCTGTAATCACTTAGGAGATGAGTCTCTGGGCTTACCTGTGAGGGATTATCTAGATTAGGTTAATTAAGGTGGGAAGACTCACTCTAACTGCATGGCAACGTTTTCTAGGCTGGGACCCCAGACTGCAGGCAGAGAAAGTGAGCTGAGTAGCAGCAGTCCTTGGTCTCTGCTTTCTGACTGCAGGTGGCAGTGTGGCTCCTGCCACCAGAACTTCCCCACCATGATGAACTGTACCCTATAGCTGTGCTTTTTCTCTTCAGGCGCTTTTATCGGGATATTTTATCACAGCAACAGGAAAAGGAATATAGTATATTTGGCCTTTACATATATGGATTTAAAAAAAAGAAGATAAAGGGTCAAGTTTGAAATAAGCCTAAAATCTCAGTATATGGGAGGCAGAGACAGAATGATAGCTGCAAGTCTGAGGTCAGCCTGGGCTGCATGGTGAGACCCTCTCTCAAAACAATAGCAAAGGAGAACATATAACCAGAGGAGATTAAGTATGAACTCGTTCTGTGTGTGTGTGTTTGGTCACATGTGTGTTCATGTGGATGTCAGAGGTTGATGTCACATATCTTCCTCAATTGCTTTTATGTTTTATTTATTTATTTTGCAACAGGGTCTCTCATTGAACCTGGAACTCACTGATTGTCTACGTTTGTTGGTCACCAAGCTCCTTGTCTCCTTCCTCCAGTGCTGGGATTACAGGTATTGTCACTGTACCCAGCCTTCATGCAGGTGCTGTGGATCCAACTGAGTCATCTCTGCAGTCCTTGGTTTAAATTCTTTAGAATGAGATTTGTATCTCCGTGGAAATAAAATTATACTAATAATTAAAGAGAGAAAGAATGTGCAGGTTTAAAAGTTTTAATATTTACATTTTCAATCACAGGATCAGTTGATAAACAGCTTTAGAATTAATTTTATTGCCTAGGTGCCAGGAATCTGGCTCAAACACAGGAAGACTGAATATGTTCTTTCAAAGAAATGGACACATTGAACATGCCATTATTCTTTGGAAGTTAGGAGATATAAACAGATGCTTCCTTAGACATTTGGATGTGTAGCACTGAGAAGTTTTTGTTTTCAGAGGTGGATGCTAGTTTACTCTGCACTGGTAAAATGAGTGATAGAACATTTCTAAATGAACTACTTATCAATTGTAACAGAGGCTGAGGAATCCTTTATTGGATAAGGAGGGTGTTAACTTTTTTTCTGGAACTTCTTAATTTATTTTAAAGATTTAAAAAAATGTTATGTATGTATCTCTGTGTCTTTGTGTGTTTAGGCCACATGTGTGTAGGTCCCCATGGAGGCCAGAAGAGAATCTCAAGTCCCCTTACAGGTGGTTGTGAGCTATCCAATGTGGGTGCTGGGAACCAAACTCAGGTCTTCTGGAAGAGCAGCAAGTACTCTTAATTGCTAAGCCAGCTCTTCAGACCAAAAATTCCTAAATTAAAACAAATATATCCACAAATAGATTCTCTTTCATTGTGTAGATAATGTCTGATTGGCAATCTATTTAATCTACAGTGGAAAAGAAGGATGGAAGTTCTAATTTTTCAGATTTAGAATGTGCTGTTTGGAATGGCCATGTTATTTAAAAGCAAAGGAATGGTGGTGGGGAGCCTGCGACAGTCACTGCATAGAGACAGTGATGTTCTCATTTGACAAAAATGTTCAAGGATGTAATTTATGACAAAACATTCATTCTCTCCCAAACCTAAGTAACTAAGAAATATAAAATTAGGAAAAAAAACCATTCATACATTCATTTGTGAAAATGCTAAGGAAATAAACCATCAAACCAGCAGCAATGAACTTCTTTCTAAAGCATGACAGCCTCCTAGGAAGAAGATGGGTAAAAGTTCAGCCCCTGTGGAGTCTGTACCTGGAGAACTGAATTCTGGAGAAAAAGGAAGAACATGAAGGACACCTAGTGCTCTGAGCTAAATCATTATGTCCCCTCAAAATGCATGTGCTGAAACCTAATCAATTATCCGGGGGCTGGGGGAGTCGGGCTTTGAGAACTCATTAGGTCGTTAGGGTGGATCCCTCATGAAAGGGATTAATATCCTTATAAAAGAAGCCCTAGAAAGCTGCCTCGCCCTTTCTCTCTTGTAAAGACACCAGGAGAAGGTGATTGGTATTAGCCTCCTCCTTAGTTTTGGAGATAAAGTCTTTCTTTGAACCTGGAGCTCATCAATCTGGCAAAACTAGCTAGCTAGGAATTGCTAGAATCTTCTAGTCTCTACCTCCCCAGTACTGGGGTTACAAGCCTGTGCCACCAAGTCCTTTTTACATGGATTCTGGGGCTCAGAACCCAGTCCTCCTGCATGTGGGGCAAGCACTTCTTCAACTGAGCCAACTCCCCAGCCCTTTAGTTTGGATCTTAGGTGTCACTCAGTGGTGCAGGTGTTAAAGTCTTAGGTCCCGTTTGTGGCACCTTTGGAAGTGGCAGTAAGCTTGAAGAAACAGGGCCTGTGGGAAGTCCTTAGTCATTAAGGGTAGGTCCTCAAATGGGATCACAACCCTTCCTTTTCTCTTTCTCTTTTGCTTCCCAGCCATGAAGTGAGTGGCACATGCTCCTGCTGTGATGTCATCATATGTGTCACTGCAGGATCCAAGCCAGGGGCCAACACATTACTGACGGAAACTTTAAACCTGAGAGCCAAAATAAACCTTACCTCTTTATAATTAAATTATTTTAGGCATTTGTCATAGTGGGAGGCTGACTAACCCACAGGGACTATGGCTTCTCAGTAAATGAATCCACAGGTGACCCAATGGATAATAAGGGATCAAAGATGCAGTGAACTCGCATGGTGTATGTATGCATGGCTGAGCGTCACAACTTCTTAAGCTAGCTATTTCATCCCTTAGCCTAATTTAACTTGTAGAGTCAAGTATTATCAAGTCTCTCCTTCATACATCCACCCTGTCTGTTATCTCACTTGGCCAAGGCACAAACCTAGAGAAATTCATCTGTTTAATCTGAGGATGAGCCATATGGTAGAATATACCTAGTATGTCACAATGACTTCAGGTGGAACTACAAGCCACCAGGCAATCCCACTAAACTACCCTGATCTACTCACTGCCCCATCCATTTCTAGATCTCTGATTCAGACTTCCTTTGCCCCCCAAACCTCTAATACTTACCTCATCTTCAGCTTTGACATGAGATATTGCTTCTCATTAGAGCAAGAAAGTGGAAGCTCCTGGAAGAGGACAGGTGCAGGTCTTCCACCACCATCCACCTCCCTGGATCTGTTCTTGTTCACTGAGCCTGCTCACAATACATCTATCTGTGTTCCACAGAGAGCCGAACGTGACATCCCTGCACACTTGTTCAGTTCTGGGCCATCCTTGTCATCCAAAATTAAGTGGGTCAACTCCTTTTGTGTTAAGGAAGTAAAACCATCTCTGCTTTCCTTTGCTTAACCAGAGTTATTGAAAGTGCTCTGTCTCCTCGGTCTCTCCTGTTCCTTTTCTGCTCTTGAATCTGCTCCCATCGGGTTTCTGCTACAGCAGTTGAAACTACTGTTCTTTCAAGCTTACTGGTGACCTATAGATTACCAAATCTAGAGAGCTTATCATTCCCCCCTATCAGTAGGATGGGCTATCAATGTATTGTCCAAATTGGGACACATTTGAGAGTAAATGAGGGTGATAACAATGACCAGACAGTTAAAGGAGAAACTTCCTTAAACTGAATAGATCTAGTAGAGTTTTTGCTTGTTTGTCCTGTGTGAAACAAAGTATCATGTAGTCCAGGTTGGCTTTAAACTCACTACATAGTCAAAGGTGACCTTAAATTCCTGATTTTGCCTCCACTTTCCAAGAACTAGGATTTGGGTGTGTGTACCACCATACCCAGCTGGTAGAGTTTATTTGACTGTGAAAAGCAAAAACAATCTATGAATGTGACAGCTCTTAAAACTGGAGCCGGTATTGAGACTTTCAACCAACAGAGTGATCTGACAGCATTTATAGGAAAACAGAAGTGAGGTGAAGGCTTAATTGGCTACAGTCTAGTCAGCCTATCAGTCTAATTAGCTATCAGTTTAATTAACTAGTTGGTTCTAGGACCTCTGATAACTAACCAAAATTCAGTCACTGTGGCTAGACTATGTTGGTTTCTTTTATAGGTTCTATGTAGAAACTCAGTTCAAATACATGGCCCCTTGCAAACTGTATCTAATAAAACCAAGTCACTAGGTGTGAGCTGGGACTATTCAGGGAAAAATAAGCTCTGCCAGCAGATTGGAAATAACTGTCCACCGCTTCCCTGTTGAAATTACTTCTGCTACCTTTTTGTGCCTCCGTTAGTATGATAGACGGAGTTCCTCCATTTTGTATAAGGCCATACTTTGATGAGCTGTTCCTAACTCTGGCAGGCAGTTCCAGAAAAAGTTTGACCACAGGGCAGTTCCAGAAAAAATTAACCACAGAAAAATATCCCCACAGAATCCAGAAGGTCTCAGTCAATGTCTTAGAGCTTTTATAACCTTTTGTTTAATGTTTATCTTACCTAATGCTTAACTGGCTTCTATAGCTACTTGCTTGCCTGCTACAGGAAACAAATATGTCATCCCTGTGTAATCTTGTATAACCACCTGGTCCATCAGAATATTTTATGAGCTCTGTTCTCCTCTGAGTCAGCACTGTCCTCTCTAGATTCCAACCCAGAGAGTGCAGTCACTGGCCAGCTAATAAATTTGGCTTATTGGAACATCTGGAGTCTGAGTGGTCCTTCCCAGTGGTCTTGGTGCTGTAACATTAGGATAAGTGCAATCAGGCCCTCCTCCTACCTTCCTGGCTGCTCCTTGTTAGTCCCCGCCGCCCCCATTTCTCCTCATCTGCTGGTTCTTCAAAAGAGTGAGGGACCCCAGGGCTGAGCCTCTGTACCTCTTCACACTTCCAGAGTGATCTCATCCCGTCCATCTCTTTGAATGCCACCCACACCCTAAGGATTCTCAACACCCTGGCACACCCCTCTTCCCTGCAGTAGAATATCTGAGTGCGAACTCCGTGTATCTTCAGACATCTCCAGCTGACTGTGCTCAGTGCTGAGCAACTCTCACATCCAAGTCTCTTCCTGTTTCTGTTCATTACTGAGTCCTGTCATCCAGCTAGTCATCCTTAACTTGACTGTCCCACAACTCTCAGCTTACATCAGCTTATTCAGAGATCCTATTGGTTACATCAGAACAGCTATGGATCTAACTATCTAACTGCTTCCCACCACTGCACTGCCTCTACCCCAGCCTGAGACACAGGCATCTCTGGTGGCCTGATGGTGACAGCTCCCTCACTGGTCACCTGACATCTGCCCTCATTTTGGTTCTCAGTGATGCCATTGCTGTGGAAGCCAAATAATATCATGTTTCTGCTGGCAAGCCTTTGACCTCCCTTCTCAGTCATGGAAAGCCAAGGTTTACACTCCAAACTGCCTCATTCTGTGCCTTTGAATCTTCACTGCCTCCACTAATATCTGCCCTCCATTCATTCTACCTTAAGTCTTTTTCAGTTGTTCCTGGGCTGGAGTTCTTCCTCCAAGTGCTCTTAAGAGCTGTTCCTTCCCTTCTCTCTCATTCTTACAAAGAATCCTCCAAACCTCAGAACCTGACCTTTTATACATCCTCCCTACCCATGTGCCCTCAGCATTTACCACTAATAACTTCTTCCAGCACTGGGGTTTGAACACAGGCTGTATACATGTTAGACCAGAACACCAACATTGCTCAATGGTCCAGCCATAACCTTCCCCAGGAGTACTAGAGACAGTGCTACTGAAACTCAGTGCTTCACAGCCCTGGAGTTGGATCTCCAGGGCATCCATTGTTTTCAAGATCCAACTGATTTTAGAGCAGTCAGACTTGTGACCTGCTGGGCCATTTTCTTCTGCATTCTGAATTTAGAACAGTCTTCTGGGATTCAGGCAGCCCTTAGAAGCTGGCTCTTAAGTACCACTAGAGAAATGTGCTCCAATGTCCAGCAGCACATGACCACCAATGATGACTAGCACAGCCAAGGGAAGAACAGCAGGAAGTCTTCACTCTGGGTTGAAACTTGGGTGCTGGTGACCGAGTTTCTGCTTTGATCTATTAGCCCTGCATGCAAGAGCTTTGTGGAAGGAGGACAGAAGAGCTTCCACAATAATAACCAGCAGTCAAAGAGCTGGGAGGATGATGTGCGAGAGGAACCAGCATGAGTACAGATTCAGTGGGCCTGAGATCCTGAGCCAGGATTCTGTGGACTTTGTGGACCACACAGATCTCACTGATCATTTCAACAGAGCAACACTCTACCTTCACTTCTGCCCACAAAGATCCGATGTGGATTTTAAAGGTTTTTATTATCCAAGCACCTCAATCTGTTCTGTTATAATGTGTTTGTCTGTGCTTATTAATTACTTAGGGGGCTGTGTTGACCAAGAGCTTATGTGGGTAGTGAGTAAATATTTAGTTCCACTCAGCATTTTAAAACACTGAAAATAGCTCTACTCTCCTGAGTAATTCCAGTTTGAGAAATTTTGTTCTTTTTCTTTAGATTTGTTTTTTCTGATGATGACAATAATTTGACCTCTTCTCCACAGTCATATCTGAGCAACCACAAAAGTTCATTTAAAAATACCTCACAATTTCTCTCTTTCTTCAGAGGCACCTTCTAAAATGTTCTGACAAAGTTAGAACAACAGGGTATATTTACTTTCAGTTCCTGCCTAAAAGTAGCATTTTTAGCCTAATAATAACTCAGGATGCACCTGTTAAAGTAGTTCAAGTGGTGGCACTTTGGTTTCTGAGTTTTCTGTGGGGTCCTCTTTTCAGAGTGGTATTTTGGGGGTCTGTCGATGTGAGGAGCTGGGAAACCAGAGCAGTAGTATCTCCCATTTGTCAACAATGCCTCCTGCTTGGGTGCTCACAGCATTCTCTAGGCTGGGGAGAGGTTTGTAAACAGGGACTGCTGCTGGAAGGACCTGCAACTTCATGAAGGCTGGAGATGTACAGGAACAACTTAAAAGTACATTTAGGAAAGAGCAAATCATTCAGTTAGAGCCTGAGAAAGAGATGTGGTTAGAGATGGTATCTTTAACTTCTGAGCATTCACCATGTGCTGGGCCTTTGGGTTTAGAGAGAGAATGGAGAGTCTGACAAGTACCCCTGGTCTTTGTGGAGCTTTTGGATGGTGTAGGGGACAACTTACTGATCAAACACATCTGCAATAAAATGACACCAAAGTATGAAAAGGGTTACATGGAAATCAAACTTTGATGATGGAATTAGCTCCATGGCAGAGACTTCTGTGGACAGGTGCCTGGGCAAGCAAAGGAGGCAATGTGGGATCACTCAGGCACCCTGGGGTCAGTCACAGAAGACAAGGGAGAAACGAGCACAGGGCACGGCAAGTGCAAATGCTTGGAGAGTATTCAGGGTTACCCCCAAAGGCCAGGGGCCACAGGCCAGAGGGACTGGCATGATATATCATAGTCTTTCCTTGAGGCCCTTGAAGGCAAGGCAGTGGGCTAGAATTTCAGTGTACTTGAAAAGAAAGCTACTGAAGGAGTTTAGTAAAGGGTGGTTTAATTAGTGCTGTCTAGTGAGAGAGGGATTAGAGGGACTCTAGGGCAAAGGGTAACAGGGAACTTGTAAAGTCAACTAGATGAAAGGAGTAAGTCAATTGAAGGCATGACTCTAATAGAAATAACTGGACTTGCTGGTGGGAGGACGAGGTGAGTAGGGGAGGGGTCAAGGTACTGCACAGGGCATAAGGGGAATTAAGGAAAAGGAAGAACATTTACAACCCAGATTTCTGGCTCTGACAAAGAGCAAGGAAGCACATTTACTGAGACACAGTGACCGGTGGTGGCGGGGGTTGCTGTGAGGAATCACAGGCTCCGCTCGAGTCTACCTGAGCAACCAGTAAGAAAAGTTATCAAGTAGAGAGTGAGCTCAGAGGAAGGCTGCAGCTAGTGATAAGAAGTGTGGTGTCATCCACATGGAAGGTGTGTATAGCCTTGGGATCAAAGGAGGCCTCCAAGGGAATGTGTGTAGACAGAAGGTGAGCTGGAGGTCAACCGCTGTCAAACTGATGTGGAGCTGGGGCCTGAGAAACCATGAGGAAGAAGGTGAATCAGAGAAGCTGCAAGGATGTCAGACTCAGATACAGCCAGCGTGGATCATATCAACACTGCAGAGAAGCTCCATGAGACGAACAGAATGGAGGGTTTGGGGCATAGTGTCCTCTGCAGCTTTGGGCAGAGCAGATCTAGTGTATGGTTGGTCTAGGAGCCAGAGTGGCATGGGCTAAAAAATGAAATGCAGATAATTCTCAAAAGAAGTTTTACTTTGAAGAAAAACTAATGGATTAGGATAGAACCTGGGAGGCAGGGGAGGTATTGAGGCCAAGGGGCTTAAATAAGACAGATACTAAATAATTGGACACTGCTAGAACTAGTCCTGTAGGAGGGAGTGATGAATAATTTATGCAGGAGAAAAAGAGGCTAGTTGAAGGAGCAGAGTCTTTGGACAGGCAAGTTGAGATGGTGGATTCATTAAAAATAGAAAATCCCAGGCTGGCCTGAATTCCCCATGTAGCCAATGATGCCTCTGAACTTCTGATTCTCCTGCCTCTAGCTCCCAAGTGCTGGGATTACAGGCAAGTACCATCACACTCAGTTTACACAGAGCAGGACAAGAGCTCTGCTGAATGAGCTACATCCTCAGCCCACGGATTCATTTTGTATTATAGCTGTGACAAACTTGGTGACTTAAAAAAAAATAAAATCACTGTCTAACAATTCTGAGGTTAGAAGTCCAAAATTGGTTTCAAATCCTTGGACCACCTTGTCAGGAGGGCCGAAGTTCCTAGAGATCTATTTCCTTGTCTTTGCCAGGTTCTAGAATTGCACCCTGGCTCAGAGACTCTTCCTCCATCTTCCAAGCCAACAGCCTAGCAACTTCAATTCTCTCCACTTTTGTTACGTGGCCTCTTCCTCTGTAGTCAAATCCTCTGCTGTGTCTTATAAGGAGCATTCAGGGTCATATTTAGGGTCCCTCCAGGTACTCCAGGGCAGTCTTTTCACCTCAAGATCCTCATGTTATCAACTGTGGACCAAGTCTCTTTTACAATCTAAAGTAACAATAAGAGATTCTAGGAATGAGGGCTTGGTTATCTGTGGGGATTTGATTCTAGGGGAATATTTGTTCTCTTTTGTAACCAGAGAGATGGCAGGAAGGTTTGTTCAAGGGTGTCTAGTCTTGGTAGTGGGAAGAGGAGAATGCCCAGGCTGTAGGCTTCGCTTTTCTGACATTAGGATGAGGCAAGGCTGACAGCTGAAAGGGATGGCAACTAAAGAAGAAAGCAGAAGCATTGCAAGTATCCAGAAAGTAGAATGTCAGCTGTCTAGGGAAATAGAGTTTCAGGGCAGGATGAGTCACTGATTGAAGCCTCTCTTTATGAAAACTAAAACAAAGCACTGTTGACTGTGCAGTTTTTCTCCAGCCAAGTTTGACAGCATTGTTAAGGGCACAGGGAAAGCAGAGGCACCAGGCTCACCACTGTTTCTGGAGAGACTACAGCAAGGCAGTAATTGAAGAATGAGAATCCATGGGACCTGGCTTGGTCAAGAGGCAGCAGAGAAGATGTGGCAATCTGGCGGACTGTGAGATTATGGTGGCATTGCTCTCTAAGATGGCATGATGAGAGGACCCAGCAGGAAGGGGTCTCCAGAGGAAGTGAAGTGCAAAAGCTCTTATAGGCCTGGATAGCCAATGACCTTATGGGGTGGGGTCCCAAATACAGCCAGTAGTAAGTTTCTCCCCAGGTAGGCAGGTTCTTTCCAGGTGTTGGTCTCAGGACTAGCCAGAGCAGAACACCACGCTCACAGGAGCCATTCCTCTATTCCTCCTAGCAGGTGGCCTAGCTAGGCCTATCCTGCATTGTGCCCAACACACCCAGATGGCAAAATCACCAGGAATGAAGACAGAAGAGTGGCCAGGAATTCTGTTAGCTGGGAAAGAACCACAGTCTTCAGTGACATAAGAAGAGTGACCTGAAAGAACGGGAAGAACTGGAAGCGCAAATGGGACCACACCTAATGGGATCAATGTAACAGGAGCTGAGGTTTTGCAGAAGGAAGGAGCAATGTGGGACAAGGAAGGCATCTGCCTATCTTCTGGACTCCAAGAAGACTAAAGAGTGAATGAGACAGTAGTCAACAGTTGAGAGGGGTCCCAGAGCTATGTTCGATTCAGATGAAAAGGACACTGTTGCTATAAGAAGCCTTCAAGAAGAAGAAGATGCTAGAGGGTAAGACTCTTGGAATTTCTCAGTGGCACAGTAGAGGAGTTTGGGAAGTATGAGGTACTGAAGAACATAAAGATTCAAGCTTGACCCATACAGATTATTAGACAAGATCCTTGTGTGTTTAGCCACAAGTGCATTTTACATATGAGGCATGATGAAACCACATCGCCAGAGGCCTGGAATGGCAGACCAACAGTGTTCCACTTTACTTTATATTCCAAGGCCACGGGGCTGCAGTGGTGAGCTGGTCCAAGTTCAAGCAGCAATCTATCATCGTGAAACACGTGTGAGCAAAGGAAACTCTGAGAAAACGCCTGCAACAGGAGAGCTTGGGTTTGTCTAGGGTGTGAACACTGAGAAGGGTGGGAGGAAACATTGCTTGTGAGAAATGTGCTTGCTTTCAATTTGATAGAAAGGAAGAGAGGAAAAGGCAAAGGACACCACCTGTATCTCAAGCTTAAGTAGTTGCAAGAATAGGGTTTGGAGGGAAATCAGTGGGTCTGGTGTTTGGCAAAGCATGGCTAAAGTTCCCAGATGACTGAACCCTTCTGGAACCCAGGAATAAATGCTTCTGGGTTGAGGCTAATTAAGGATCAGGTGATTCTCTTTAATTTAGCTTCAGGTTCTCAGGGCAGGGCTGGGAGCTTGGACTGTCACCTGCCATAAAATGTATGCAAGGAGTTAGGCCACCTCAGCTCAGGCAATTGATCTCAGCTGTCCCCCAGGTCAGTTCAGCCATAGCAGCTGTTATTCATTTTTGTAACCAGAATGAGTTGGGACACACGGAACACCAGCCAGCTCTCCTCCCAAGGAGGCCGCTTTGGCTGCCTTTCCTTTTCACGATGAGTTAGGCCAGAGCTGGATAACAGGTGCTCTTGGGAAGTGGTTTCATCACACCGGTGAGGTCAGGCCCCCGAATCACAGCTCAGGTCTGGCCAAGAATCTGACTCATGCAAGTGCAAACCCCACTCATTCTTGCCCAATTTCCTCCAATCTGCTGACAGCAGCTCAATTTGGGTCTGAAATCCCAGGGTCTTCTTGTGTGCCTAGAGCAAATCTAGGCTGCCACTGCCCCTTGGCTTCTCTTCTCCTTCGTCAGTGTTCACCGTGGCTGTGAACCCTACGGGGAAAGGCTGGTAAGGGGCTTGGGAAGAGGAAGGGGCCCCGCGGGGTGAACTGAGGCGGTCCCGGGATAGCGCTGGAGATCTAGAGAGGAGGATCTCGGGACATCAGTGACCTCCTACCAGTGACTTCCAGCCAGACGCAGCGAGATGGGCGGGGAGTGCGGGTCTTGGGGGCGGGGCCTGGCCACATGGGGGCGGGACCAGGAGATCGGGGCGGGGCGTGGGCGGGGCCGAGAGGAAAGCGGTGTGCAGAGAGAACCGGCAGCAGCGGCGAGAACGCACCAGCCCGGCCGCGATGCCCCCGCGCTCAGGACACTTCCTCCGGCCACTGGCCGGGCTGCCGGCCTTGGCCGCGCTCCTGCTGCTGCTCGGCCCGGGCGGCGGCGGGCGCTGGGGGGCCCGGGCCCAGGAGCCGGCGGCCGACGCTTCCTCCGCGGCGGACGGCGGGGCGGAGCAGGACCCGCACGCCAAGCACCTGTACACGGCCGACATGTTCACGCACGGGATCCAGAGCGCCGCGCACTTCGTCATGTTCTTCGCGCCCTGGTAACGCGGTCCGGCAGGTCCCCGAGTGCCAGCTCCGCTCTGCGGCGGATGCCCGGGCCAGGCGGCGGGGCTCGGGGCTCGGGAGCATGCGTGGGGGCCCCGCGGGCTCTGCCGGGGGCGTGGGCCGCGCTCGGGCGCTGACGTGGCGCGGGCTGGGCCGCGCTCGAGGAGGGGGCGGTCCCCGCGGGGAGGCCCGGAAAGGCCGCTCCGCCCGGCGCGCGCTCCCGGGTCCCTTGGAGGGTAGGGCACGGTAGGGGCCGTCACCGAGCCATCGAAGCTGCTGGAGCCCAGACATCACCCCCCGAGGTCCCCTGCCCAGCGTCCCTAACTTCCTGTGCGGGCCGGACGCGGCAGGAGCCCGGCCACGTGCCCTGGCCTGGAGGGTCCTTGCTGCTGGACCCCTGGCCACTGGCCAGACGCTTAAGATGTAGGCCCATCTCTTTGGTGACGGCTGAATTGAAAACTAAGACCTCAGCAAGCTGTGATGTCCCACTTTGTGTGTATTTTGAGGCTGGGAAGAGATAGCCCAGGCCGGGGTGAGAGAAGGGTTCCCCGACTTTGGGAAGCCGGGAATGGTGCTGTAGATCGGAGTGGATGTGAACTGTATTCTCTCTCCAAGACCCGTAGCTCGAGACTGTCTGCTCACTTGGGGCTGGGTCATTTGGAAAGTAATGCCTCCTGCTTCTATTGTCTGGTTAGGGCTTCTGGGGTGCTCCCTGCTGCTTACTCTAAAGAACATTACCCCAGGAGTTATGTTAGACACAGGTTGGGCAATTCTTTCCGGCTGGGGCCTAGGTTCCCTGAGGAAGCGTTCTCCTGGGCCGGAGCAGAAAGCTGGATCTTAGGGTACAGGCGGTTTGAGATGAGGGGATGTGCTGGCTGTACTTTTGCAGACCTTCTTACTCTTCCCTAGCTCAGCAGGGGCACATTAGGGAAACTGTGAAGGAGTTGAGAAAATGTTTCTGTGGAACCCAACTTATGCAGTAATTGTGCCTTTCGAAGTGGGGGGGGGGGGGACGGACCTTAACTCCTACCCGGTGTCACACCCATTATCTGTTAAGAATACACAAATGGAATGCATTGTGTTTAAGTTCCCAAGAACAGCTGGCTTGAATTTGTAGAACTACCAGTAAAGAAAATACTGGTACCCCCATAACAGTCAGTCTGTCTTAATAGTTACTCTGTGCAGGAGTATGTGTAGTATTTATTCCAATTAAATACAACAGGGGGCTTAATTGGGGCCAATTTCAGTGGAATAAATTTCAGTGGGTTTTTCATTTTGTAAGAGAAATCAACATTCAGTGCTGGAGTTTTGGTTTTAGAATATTTCCACAATTACCAGCTAGTCTTGGCCATCACGTTGGTATTAAATAAATTCCTCTTTTCCCTGTATTTGGCTTATAGACATCTGATAGGTACCGCTTCCCAAAGTAATTGAGCCCTTAGTTGTTTACTTCTTATTGGTCTGCTAAAAATATTGGAGGTAGTTTGGGTTCCTACCACAGCTGTAGGAAGTTAGATTTGGTTTTGGAGGAGAGGTTGGGATAGTTATGTAGCCCAGCTGACTTTGAACTCATAGTCCTGTTGCCTCAGCCTCTGGAGTGCTAGGATTTGAAAGATAGATTAGTAGGGCCTGGAGAATTGGCTCAGTGGTTAAGAGTCTTGACTGTGGAGAACCCAGGGTTCAGTTCCCAGGACCACAGGGTAGCTAACAACAATCAATAACTCCAGCTCCAGGGGACTCTGATGCCCTTTTCTGACCTCTTGGGCATTGCATGACACGGGTGCGCTTTCATACATGCAGAGAATAACACACATAATAATAAATAAAATATTTTAAAAAGAAAGTTGGACTTTGAAGAGCAATATGGAGCTCAAGATAGAACACACCCTCCCCACTTCCTCCAGGGTCAGTGCCTGGCATGTTGGATGCCTGCGTGTGATTTAGGGGCAAGGACACCACATAATGAAAATACCACTGTGTGTGCGCACACGAGTGCGCATGTATCCAGAACTTGGTCACTGCAGGGTTGTCCTGCCAACCTCAGGTCACAGTTTTTCCTTTTGCCAGTTTGTGGGTCACACTAATCTGGAGAACAGTGAGGTCAAGATTAAGGCCTTTGCTATGTTCCTTGGTACCAGGCCACCTTCTGAATGCATTTTGTTGTCTCAGAGGTGCTGTAGTCACAAGGGCTCCAAACCAGAGTCGCCAGTTGATGGCACCAGTGGATTCACCACTGCTCCTAGGTGGGGAGGGGTGTGGCTGCTTGGTGATGGCCCTTAATGGTCACTTTAGTGTCCGGTGAATTACTTCTTTCTTTATCCTTGTTTTTAAACTAGTCTTGTTGTCATAAGAAAACCTGACAAGGATGGAGAGGATGTGTGGAATTCTGAAATGAACATACCTGATCAAATCTCTACATGCAGACCTCCCCTTGAAAATCTCTTATGGTGGTGACCTGGAGTAGGCCACCCCACAGGTACCCAGCAACTCCTCCCAGCCAGGGTGTGCTCCAGCATTAGAACCCATCATGCTTTCTTTGGTTAAGTACCAGACAGACTAGTTGTGTTTCTAGACACACTAGATCTGTGTCTTCAGACAGCAGAATCATACTTGTATAAGAAGCTTATGCCATGAGGAACTGGGGCCAGCCAGGGTACAAAAAAAAAAAAAAAAAAAAAAATCCACTCTCCCCCTTGCACACACATTTCAAGGGCTTTTGGGCCTTGGATTTTTAAATTTTTATTATTATCCTTTCTCCTCCAACCCACCATCTTGACAAGCTCAAGTTGTTGAATCCATGGTAATTAAATTCACAAATATGGTTTCACTGTGGATGTTTTTCACCGCACTCGTTAAGCTAAGAAATTGCTAAACACTTATATAAACCAAGTATGTGCTAGGTTGGGGACAGGACAGTGCTTGATTTCTTAGCACTTGTACCAAATATTGGAAAGAACACCAATGATCTTCCAAAAAACGGGATTGATGCTGTATTTTTGGCTTTTATTAAGCAGAGATTCTCTTAACTGCCCAAGAAAGCGCTGCTAGAAGACACATTAGCTTGAAGCAGGCTTTTTGGTGCTCTCAGTGGATGTCTGGGAGGTCAGGTCATCTGTCAGCAAAGAGGCTTGATACAGATTTTATTAAGAAGGTATTTTGAGGAACTCACAGTTATTGGCACCTGTTACTCTTGTAAGTAAGTATTTTAAAAGGACCACTTCATAAGACAATGCAGCAAGTGGTTACATTGTGGACATGAGTAACTTGTTTATTAGATAAATGAAAACGATGTCCTGAGCCACAGTGCGTGAGTCTGCAGTGTTACCTCGTTCAAAAACTCGTGTGTTCAGCATTCAGCTGAGACGGCAGGATGTCGGCCAGCCATGCCACTCAGATCTAGTGATGAGAAAGAAGCTGATGTAGTGTGGTGGGAGAAACACCAGAAGCTACGGTCCTGCTGGCATTCTTTTAAATGATAAATGGTTTTAAAATATCTATGTAACTGAACTCAAACAGTGCACACCAGACATTTGATTATATCAACCCTAGATATTTGGGTTGCTACAAACCCTTCTTTAAAATAATTTATTTTAGGGGGCTGCGGATGTAGTTCACTCAGTAGAGTGCTTGCCTAGCATGCATGAAACCTTGGATTCGACCCCCAGCACTATGTAAGGTGGATGTGGTGGTGCACACCTGTAATCCCAGCACTTGGAAGGTAGAGACAAGTTCAAGTACATCCTTAGCTACATAGCAAGTTCAAGTCCAGCCTAGGATACATAAAACTCTGCCTAAGTAAATAAATTAAAAAATAGTAGGACTGCAGAGATGATTTAGTGGTTAAAGAGTACTGACTGGCTGCTCTTGCCGAGGATCCACGTTTGGTTCCCAGTACATATTTGGTAGTTCTCCCTAACTCAGTTCCAGAGGATCTGACACCCTCTCCTGGCCCCTCTGGGCACCGCATGACACAAGTGTACTTACACACCTGTAGGCAGAACCCTCATACACATAAAATTTGAAAAGGATAAATGATTGGAGAAGATGCAGAGTTCATTGGTTTTTGCATGTGGGCACATTTGGTTATACAGAGGGGAGACCTGTTTTTACAAAGGAGCAGTTACAACCAGAGTGCCTAGCTGGTGCTGTGGAGGGAGAGCAGCGAAGATTTCCAGAAGAGGAGGAGGAGAGAATGGGCACCAAACAGCTCAAGAGTCAGGGAAGACTCAGAGGACACGCCGCCAGAACTGCATTTGAAGAGCAAATAGAAATTAACTAGGTGGAGTTGAGGGAGAAAGTATTAGAAGACCGTGAGCTGCAGGGGAAGCCAAGTTGTTTTCAGAAAACTAAACACCGCCATAGAACCCAGAGGCCAACTGGAAGGCAAGGAGGTGGGCTCTGGCATAGAGGTCAAAGAGGAAGACCAGGGGCAGTGTCCTGTTAAATTTTAATTTGGTGCTGAAAAGGATATCATTGTGAGCAGTCCAAGGGCTGCGGAGAAAAGAAAGGCTGGGGAGTTGATGGCTGACGGAGAGGGCTGGGGAGAAAGGCCGCACACCCCGGGACCTGACCGGCAGTCTGCTCCTCTGCTTGCCTCCTTGTAGGTGTGGACACTGCCAGCGACTGCAGCCAACTTGGAATGACCTGGGTGATAAGTACAATAGCATGGAGGATACCAAGGTGTACGTGGCCAAGGTGGACTGCACTGCTGACTCGGACGTGTGCTCCGCCCAGGGCGTCCGAGGATACCCCACGTGAGTAGGAAGGAAGGGTACATGCATCCTAGATTCTTGTCCACTGTCTGCAGCCAAGGAGCATCCAGGTTGAACTTCTGGTATTTTCCTTTGGAGATCTGAGGAGCCAGGGAGCTGGATATAAGCAGGTGGTCCCTGCTTTTAGGGTATAATGATATTTAACACTTTATTTTAGATGCCTTTGGTGCTTTGCCTAGAAAAAGCCTTTAAAGTCATTGTTGGTGCAGGATCGTAGGGGGCTCTGCCTGGCATCCAGCCCTGTGTAATGTTCCCCAGTGTGTTTTACACAGCCTGCTCAGACT
This sequence comes from Eospalax fontanierii, assembly GCA_035773235.1. Classification (NCBI taxonomy): domain Eukaryota; kingdom Metazoa; phylum Chordata; class Mammalia; order Rodentia; family Spalacidae; genus Eospalax; species Eospalax fontanierii. The sequence goes on from CM069547.1 coordinate 16,550,463, forward strand.
TTGTCACAAGTTTGGTTTGAATTTCTGGTTTGAACTCTTCCTATTGCTTTTTTTCTTCTTCTCTTCCTCCTCCTTAATTAAACATCTTTTCTACAGTTCCATCTCATGCAACTGGCATAAGGTCTGCTCTGCTGGAAAGGAGGGCAACAAACCAGGGTATAGCAGTTCTCACAAGTAGTGCTTCCTACTCCCTTCGACAGGAGGGTTTTGGTTTTATAAAACACATTATGACTTACTTCTACAGTCTTGATAACCGGCCCCTAAAGGCCCATGTGTTAAAGGCTTGGTCAGCAGTCTGTGATGCTGGGGAGATTGCAGGATCATTGGGAGGTGGGGGGCTTGGTGGGAAGAAATTTGCTCTTTGAGGGTGTGTCCTGGAGGAGAATTGTGACCTTAGTGCTTCTTGTTTCTTTTTGTTTCTTGTCACATGCTCCCAGTGATAACATTCTGTCTTGCTACAGACCAAAGTAATGAGTCCAAGAATCCTATGGTCCCAAACCTCCAAATAGGAAGCCAAAATAAATCATTTCTCTTTATAATCTGATTATCCCAGGTACTTGGTAGAGCAACAGAAAGCTGACTGACAAATAGACTTTCTAAATAAAAGAGGATGTCTTAGTCCATTTGCTGTTGCTGTAACTGAATAACAGATGAATAAATTACATAGGGAATAAAGCTGTATTCACCTCCCAGTTCTGGAGGATCAAGGTTGATGGGTTACATTGGTGAAGGCCTCCTTGCTGGCACATAGGGCATCACATAGTGAGACAGCAAACTTGCTTACTTGGGTCTTTCTTCCTCTTGTAAAACCACTAATGCAGTCACAGGGGCCTATCATCATTACTTCATCTAATCTTAATTCCTTCTTTTTTATATGATTTTTTTTTTTAGTTTTTAGGACTTTCACAGGAGTTTTGCATTTGTGTGATTTTTTTTTTACCCCTTCCCAGCCCCCTCCAAATTCTCTTGTGTCCCGCCCCCTGTTACTCCTCAATTTCTTGTCCTTTTTGATTGTTATTGTTACTGTGCTGCACAGCTTCAGTTGACAACTTGACACACCTGGGTAGAGGGAACCTCAGCTGAGGAGTTTCCTCCATTGGATTGGCCTGTGGCCTTGTCTACTGTTGTGATGTGGGAGGGCCCAGCCCACTGTAGGTGGTGCTACCCACCGAGCAGGTGGTTCTGTATTGTGTAAGAAAGCAGGCTGATCGTGGACCAGAGAAGCAAGCCAGTAAGCAGCATACCTCTATGGTCTGTGCTTCAGTTCCTGCCTCCAGGTTCCTGCCCTGACAGTGATGAGCTGTGACCTAGAAGATGTAAGGTAAAATAAATCCTTTTCTCCCTAAGTTGATTTTGGTCACAGTGTTTTTGTCACAGCAGTAGAAAGTAATTGGAACAGTTATGTATGCATGCATTTCATACATTTATAAATGTACATGTATAACACTGCTCCGTTTAATAGTGCTCATGTGGGACTATGTGTTTACGTGTTTAGGGACTAGTGGACTTTCTTGGTAGAACCTTCCAGAAAGTCATTGTGGTGCAGATGACAGGTCACATGGAAAACAGCCTCAGCATTCAGACCGAGTCACCAATGTGTGTGTGAGGGGAGCATTTTGCCAAAGGGGAAGATGCTGACCCACAGGAAGGGGGAGAGGGTTGGTTACTCCACCGTCAAGTCAAGACTATATAGTTCATAGCTTAATTGAATAATGTATGGGACTGTAAGTTAAGTAGGAAATCTGAACTTTTCTCCAGTCCTGAAAGACGGTGATAGAGGGAGTCCTGGGCTTGAGCGTGGAGGCCACAGTGGACTCCCAGCTCCACCATTTCTGGATTTTGCAGAACTAGCCACATCCCTTACTTTCAAAGCCTCAGAATAATGCTGGCAGTGACCCCACCTCACCTTCCTGCTAGCACAGGAATTCATACAGCTCTTCTGCATTTGGAGTTTGGCATTTCCATGAAGGACTCTGGAACTCCTGGACTTGAGTGATTGCTTACTGATCTAGGTGCCAGAGTTCAGGTCTGCATCAAATCAGGTTAATAAAGAAAGTCTCCTGGCACATGCCCCTACTTAACAGCACTCACTGCCCTCCGCTTCACAAACTGTCTTTAAAGTGAACTAGAGGACTAGGGATGTAGCTCAGTAGGGAGCCTACCATCGTGTGTTGTTAAAGAGAAGACGACTCAGGGCTCTAGGCTCTATCCCTGGCATGCGTACATGCATGAATGAATGAAATGAACTCTGCTTGGATCAAGAACATTTTGGAGAAGTAGGGGAGGTAAATGCTCATCTGTTGAGCCTGGAGCTTCCAGGAAGCAGGAACACAGAGCTGGATTGGTTGTGGCCCTGTCCTTTCCCACACTGCCAGCCATGCAATACAAGCCATACAGAGGCTGAAACTGGGGCCATAATGGGCAGAGAAGTGCAGGTGTTAGGGTGCTTCTGGGGGAGAAAGCTGTTGCTGTAATAAAACACTGCAGCTTGGGGTTAAAAGGGTTTATTTTAGCTCACAGTTCCAGGTTCCGGTCCATCACTGTGGGGGAAGTCAAGATGGTGGAACTTGAAGCAGCTAGTCACATCCACAATCAAGAGCAGAGGGAGAGTGAGTGCATGCTGTGCTTAGTCACTTTCTCCACTAATCAGTTCCAGATTCCCAGCCTAGGGAATGGTCCAGCCCAGTGGGCGGGCCTCTCCATCTCAATGAACAAAATCAAGATACTTCTCCAAGCTGATCTAGACAGTCCCTCATTGAGACTCCCATCCCATCCCTAGTGATTCTAGATTGTGTCAGGTTGACAACGCTGACCATCATGGCTCTGCCAAGTTCCACGTGGACACGGTTGGAGGTATGCTACATCCACACCCACTCCATGGATGCCATTTCCAAACTTAGAAGGACTCATGTTGCTCCTTATGTCCTGTCTTGTTTAGAAGGTCTAGTCTCCCCGAGTAAACCAGGCATTGATTTTGTGTTAAAGAGAATGAAAACGAGCAGAGGCTGTAGTGAGTGTGGTCTGAGAAGGAACGCCATGACTCATGGGCCTGCAGAAGTGCCAAGGGCAGGGGTCTGGGGTTTTTGGCTACTTCAGAGTGTTACTGACATAGTTGCATTGAGGCCTTCATAGGTTTACCTGTGTGCGCTTTACTTCCTTTCAAATAGCTCCGTAACATGGAGTTGTTGCAAAACTTGGATTGGAAGGTGGCTGTAGATGCCCAAGTGCCAAGTTTGTGTTGGAACACGAGCTTTATGTCATTCTCCTGGCACATTTAAATGAAGTTAAAGATTGGAGAGGGAGGTTATTTGGGGTACCATAACCCTAGAGATGGTTGACTATGATCAGAAGAATGTTTAAGGGCTTCTTGCTGAGCTGAGAAAGAATCATTGCTTGGGAGGAAACCTAAGCAGGGCCTGGACTAAGTGGGGTAGCACTTTATATACTGTAACTGCTGTAATGAAGAATCACACACATGGGTGGCTGAAACAATACAAAGGAATTTTCTTAGCATTCTGGAGACGAGAGTATCAAAAATAAGGTGTCATCAGGGCCACATTCCTTGTGAAACCTGTGCAGAACCCTTTTCTACCTTGTCCTGGCTTCTGATGGTTTGCTATGGTTTCAGTCAGTTTTATGTCACTGTTAACAAAATATCCAGGATAAGTTAAAAAGAACAAAAGTGAATTCCTGACCAGCCTGAGCTAGAGTGAGATTCTGTTTCTACCCACGGCCCCCCTCCATTCCTCCCCTAAAAAGAGGAATGAATCATTTTGATCCACAGTTTGAGAGATTTCAGTCCATAGTCAGTTGTTCCTGTTGTGTTTGGGCTTGTGGAGAAGCAGTATGTGACAATATGAGTGTGGAAGAGCACTTGATTGGATTCGCAGGTGGCGGGGGAGGAAGAGAGGGAAAGAAGGGGAAATGGAGAAGAGGGGAGGTGTGAAGCAAGGCGAGCCTTCAGGAGAGCAACCCAGTGACCTAAGATCTCCCACTGAATCCTGCCTCTTAGCACCAAATCCCAGTAGCACCACACTCGGGACCAAGCCTTCAGCACATTGGTTTTGGGAGACTTTCAGATCCAAACTCTATCAGCATCAATCTTTGTACTTCTCAGACCTGGTATATGTCTCTGGGTCTGAGGGTCCCTTTCTTGTGAGGACATCTGTCATACTGATCTATCTGAATGTACTTATCCCTGTAAGATCCTAGTTCTGAATAAGATCACATCCTGACATCAGGGGTTAGGGTTTTTATGGCTTTGTTTTGGGGGTCACAATTCAATCCCTAGTATCTTAGTTGTGGTAGAATTTTTCATGGTGATGCCTAAATGGGCATTTTCTCCCCTGCAGCCTCCCAGGAAGAAACAGATTGCTCGGAGACACACATGTCCATTGAAAGTTTGTATAGAGAAATTGAGGGCTGAACTTCGGGCCAGGTGCCTTCATTCAGTCTGTCATCTCTTTTACCTCTACCAGCTGAGCTTGACGTCAACGCTGCAGACTGATTGGAGGGTCTGTAATGGAATCTCCAGCTCTTCCCCATGCTCTTTGAGTTTACTAAGGACGAATCTCAGATTTGAGTAGATTAAAAAGGTTTTACTCCAATAAGGAATTTTTGTTTCGCTCAGTGTATACCAAATTAGGGGAAAAAAACCCAAACATACATACATGGACTAGGTTTTACTTGTATTTTAACTTTAGTAAAGAAACAAATTAAAAAATGAGCTTGTTGACTCCTGGTTCTTTCTGGTATTTTGAGAATATACCTCTTGAAGCACTTTGGTATGAGGAGACGGAAGAGGGAGAGGATGGTCTAGAAATTCAGTCGGGTTTTTTGGTTTTGTTTTATTTTGAGACAGAGTCTCCCTGTAGCCACAGCTTGCCTGGAACTTGCTATGTAGACCAGGCTGGCCTTGATTTTTTTTTTTTTTTCTGGTTCTGTTTTTGGTGGTAGGTGGGCAGGGGATGTGGTTAGAAAGAATCTTTACATAAAGTCCATGGTGGCTTTGAACTTACTATGTAGTCCTGGCTAGCCTGGAACTTAAAGCAGTCCTCCGCTTCAGTTTCCTAGTGCTGGGATTAGAGGCATTTATCACACCTGGTATCCCCCCCCCCCCGTTCCCCAAAAAGTTGAATATCAGCACTGGGATCTGGGATCTGGGGCTTCCAGTCTCCAAAACTGTAAGAAATAAATTTCTGTTGTCAGGTTACTAGGCCCATTATGGTCTACTAACACAGCTACATATCCTGTGATGCTATTCAAACCTACAAGTCTGAGTTCTGCACATCCTGACTTAAAAAGCATGTTTTCTGGATATTTTATATCAACTCACAAAATCCACATCTGTGTCACAGAGGTGGTAGAGGGTTCTTTGGTGAGCAGGCTTCCTAGCAAACCCAGGGCCATATTTCCTTTTCTTCTGACAATAGCTACATTTTTACCATAATGTAAACATCTTCTGTGAAGTTTCATCTTAAGCATGTTACCAGTAGAATGATCTAGATCTAGGACATTGAAAACTCATACTCTGGTGATGTTTGCTCTCTCACACTCTGCAAATTCCTTCAGAGACCAGTGTATAGAATTGTTCTGTTCTGTGTGAATGTGAACAGATGGACAGGGATTGGACTAGATGAATGGGGGCCCAAGGAGGTACGTGGAGACATGAGCATACGGATGGCAACATCAAGGGTGCCCTGGTAGTAAGGAGCTTGAATTCTGTCAGTAACTGAGTATCCGTATGTTTTGAGTCTGTCACCTGCCACAGTGGCCTGGAAGTACAATTCTTGCAAAACAGGGCTCTGTTTGCTGTAGGCCTGTTCAGACCAACACACAGAAGCAGCAGCAGCAACAGCAAGTGGCAGTGTAAACCTCAGACCCGGAAGGACAAGGAGCAGCTTGGGACTTCTACACTGAACACTGGCTTTGACTCACCGCATGTAGCTAGAAGTTTTATTTTCCTGAGTAACATCAGAAACATCCTGAAGCTCAGGATTGTGGGAGCATACTGTCTCCCAGGACATGATTTTTGTTTCCTTTTCAAGTTCCATCAGAGTGGCTGATACGTACCAGTTTCTGTGCATCACTAAAAGACTCTGCTCTCACTGTAGAGCAGCTTGAGAACTTCTCTACCTAATTCACTGTTGTTCTTTCAGTCTGAAGCTTTTTAAGCCTGGCCAAGAAGCAGTGAAGTACCAGGGTCCCCGAGACTTGCAGACACTGGAAACTTGGATGCTGCAGACGCTGAATGAGGAGCCGACTGTGAGTGTTCCTTCTCCTCTACTCCTTGTTGTGCACGGGAGTGACCACACAAAGGCCAGAAAGTGGAGTTCTGAAGTTGTAAATAGATCCTCATTTAATACTCATTTAATCCATTTGGATTTAAATTTATAAACAGGAATTAGAGAAATATAGACTAGCACCATGAGTGCGTTTAAATATGGACACTGAATAAACAGGAATCGTTACTAAAAGAGGCCAGTGGCGGAATTTCCGCAGTATGTACGTTCATCTGACTCTTGACTGGCTGCCTCCTCTCATTAGGACAGCTGCAGATTTTCTGACCCACGGCTTGGAGTGGGCAGTCCATCATCTTGACCCCCCTAAGGAGCTATCCTTATAGTCCTGAGGCAAGAACCTAGTACAGTCTTCCTTATGGCATTGGGTTCCACATCTAAACTCCTGAGAGACTTTTGTTTTACTTCGACTTCTTGATTATATGGCTCTTTTTTCCTTACTTTGCTTCTCAGTATGTAGCCCAGGTTGGCTGTGAACTCGGGATCTCCCCACCTCCCTGGGGCTGGGATTACAGACATGCACCCCACACTTCACTGCTTTTGTTTCTGATAGCTCCTTTTGTATCTCACTAGCTCTACCTTCCATTTGCTTAGTTTTCTTTTTTAAGAAGTTTACCACAATTCCTTTAAAGTTGTATTGAATTTTCATGAGTGTTAGATTTTAAGTGGACTGTCAGAATCTTTCCACTCCATTCTGAGTCATCCAGTTAGCAGCTAGACACTCTTACAGTTGGGGCAAAGCAGCCCTCAGCCACCGGAGGCTGTTTTGGATGCTTTGTTGCCAAGACATCCTAGCTGTCTCACTTCAGCTGCAGCTGTCCCTGTTGCGAAGTGGACCACTGTTCAGTGACCGTGTTTTGCAAGCAGTGGTGTCCTCTCAGATTGCTTATGGGTTCATTTTTTTATTTCACTTTTCTTTACTCCCTTGAAAGGCGAGGACTGCCTGGTTGTTCGGGAGCCTCTTACAGTCTCCGGGCTGCCTTTTTCAAATAAGCAGCTCAGTGTTCTTAAACTGACTGACAGGTAGAGTAACTTTAAGAAGAAACTTCTTGAGCTGAGAACATTCAAACCTGTATAAAACTAGAGAGAGGTGTCTTGTTAAGGCCTCACCTCAGCAGTTACCACATTCTCACAAGGCTTGTCTCCCTCCCGCCCTCCCACTCCTGCTCAGTCCTTAGGGGTGTCCTGTGCACATATTTCAGGACACTCACAGGTGCGCACTTTTTGCTTTAAAACGTAGCTGCTGTCTCACTTTCATGTTAATTACGATGACCATCCATGTACTAGCACAAGAGTCATTGACAGCCTGGGGTCAGAATCCCATCCAAGCCAGTGCTTCTCCCTGTTCTCCTCCAGAGTCCTCTGCCTCCACCGCCTGTGTCCCTGCTTCGGTTTGCTTCCACTGGCTGTCCATAGTGTGGGTCTTTTCCTCCTGATCCTTAGCCCCAAGGCTCTAACTGACTTTACTGATGATATAACTTAATAGCCTTAGGAAATGCTCTGTATCTTCTGGCATCTCCCCCTGTGAAAGTGCTGTCAGGACTCAAAGAGCGTTGCTTACTAAGGCTGATTTTGTTCTGATAATGCACAACTCCTTAAATCCTCATCTGCTTGTGGTCCTTTCCCATGGAGTCTGTGTGCTCAGGCTTACAGGGGTGCAGGATTCCGCTTTGATGGTTTATGCTGTTGTGTTGATGGGACAGGAAAAATGTCCCTTGCTTCCTTTGCAGCACATTTCTGACAGATTATCTAGAGCGTATGGAGGCTCTGAGTGCAGCTGAAGTGTGAACAGTTCATCCAAACTGATTCATTGTGCTGGGGAGATTAGAAGATGACCTGAGACTGTGTGTGCACCCAGCAGTAATTCGGAGCTCTGCCTCTTATTGGTTCCATTTCTAAGGGTGTGTGTGCTTCTTCATCTCTGCCCTGTGCTCTTTGTAGATGGCACAGCTCATTAGAAACTCAGCTCCTTTAGTGCTGCTACAACTCAGGCTTAAAACCTCCACAACTGTGGTGAAGTGCATGGTCCACAATGTTCAATGAGTTGACTAGAGACTGGACTAATTTTAGGTAGCAGGAAGCCACATTCTGGGTGAATTTGCATCTTTGTCATTTGGGAAAGCTGCAGGGGCAGGTGGAGTTTTCATATAGATTGAAACTTTGTACTGTTTCTCTGTGAGAGTACACCTTTGTAAGAGGCTTGGGTATGGGATTGGGGAGGACAATTTTAGGAGGAGCTAATAGTCTCAAAAAGACTTTTAAATAAACTTTGCACCAAAGATGCCTTCCTCTACAATGGCATTGTTCACTGGTGTCAGATGGCAGAAAGATCAAACATGGAAGCTGGGGGCTCATTCAGGCCAGGGGATCGTGGGCCAGTCAGTATGGGTGTCCTGAGGGTCTTCTTCATGTGTTCAGTGTAGGAGAGGAATGGCAGTGTGGAATCTACCCCATGCCATCCCAGAACCACAGTCTCCTGAATTTCATGTTGTGAGTGGTAGAAATCTGAGATAATTGCCAGAAAGGAGAACGGTGGTGATGTGCCTTTTGTGGAAAAGTTCAAATATGTATTTGTGATACTGGGATTGAACCCAGGGCCTTGAACATGTGAGGCAGGTATTCTACCCCATCTGTGCTCTCTACCCCAAATATGTAAACTTTCTACAGATTGAGTACTCTTTTTCATGTTTTAAAGTACACATTTATTTGTTTATTGTGAGTGTGTGCTACAGGTGTGCAGAGGTCAGAGGACAGGTTGCAGGAGTTGGTTCTCTACTTTAACCCTGAGGGCACGAGGGATTGAACTCAGGTCATCAGTCTGGCAGCAAGTGCCTTTACCTGCTGAACCAGCTCACAGGTCCTAGATTGAGTATTCCTGTCCAAAATGCTCAGGACCAAAATTGCTGAAGATTTTTTTTCTTGTGTTTTGGAACATTTACATATATATAGATATAATGAAATGGCTTGGGGATGGGCCCAAGTATAAATATGAAATTCACTAATTTTTCTATATACACCTTTTATGTATAGCCCAAAGGTAACTTTGGCTATATTCCTAGTTTGGCTGTATACACCTTTTATGGGTAGCCCAAAGGTAACTTTTGTACAGTATTTTTACTGTGCCTGCCTTCTGCCTCTAGTCTGTTGCATAAAGTCATTGAGGATATTTCACTGTAGCACCCTGTTGGGACTTAAAATTTTTAGATTTTGAAGCATTTTGGATTTTGGATGAGGGATGTTGAATCTGTACTATAAACCAGAATACTTTCTTTTCAGTTTGAACTTCGCTCCCTCCCCGTCCCCCACCTTCCCCCATCCACACAGGGCTAGGGATCAAATCCAGTGTTTAAGCATGCTAGGCAAGCACTATACCATTGAGCTTGAATTGCCCACTGCTTGAACTTAGCTTTTTAATATTTTATTTATTATTTTATTTTATGTGTATGAGTGTATTGCCTGCATGTGTGTAAGTGGACCCATGTCATGCAGTGCCTGTGGAGGTCAGAAGAGGGCATCCGATTCCCTTGGAACTGGAGTTACAGACAGTTGTTAGCTGCCATTTGAATGTTGGGAATTGAACCTGGATCCTCTGCAAGAGCAGCCAGTGCTCTTAACCATTGGGCCATCTCTCTAGCCCCTGAACTTAGCTTTTTAAGAGAAAAAGCATTTTAAAAGGTTTTTTTTTAGCTTTTTAAGAGAAAAAGCATTTTAAAAGGTTTTTTTTTTAATCTATATGTCTATACATTTTTATATTCATAAAGAATAAATTCAGAATTTTCTTCTCATTAGTGTTATAACAATATTATATTCAGAGAAAAGAAAATTTACCATGTCTTATGTAAATGCCATCTTTTATATTTCTGTGTTTTCTTCTCTACATTTTTTATACAGTTCTTTTTAAAAAATTGTGTGTATGAGTGTGTGTGTATGTGTATGTGTGTATGCACACACTCATGCATGTCCCAGTACATGTGTGGATGTCAGAAAACAACTTGTCAGAGTCTGTTCTTTCCTTCTGACATGTGGTCTGTGGGGGGTCAAACTCAGGTCCTCAGGCCTGATGGCAAATGCCTTCCCCTCCTGAGCCATCTTGCTGGTCCCAGATTTCTTTATTTCCTGACAGAAAAATTCTGTCATCAATGATGTAAGTAACATGTTTCCTTTGTAAAGGACTTTTCTCCCCTTTTGAATGATGTTTTTCAACTATTTAAACATTATTTAAATATTTAGTCATTAAATCTGCAAAGCCAAAAATTAAATCAAGACACTTTCATGTCTCTGGGTAACTATTAGCAGACTGGTTCTTCAAGGTCTTGTCAACTTCCTCTGTCACTAGCAGGTAAGAATGTCCCATTTCTGACACATTGTGGTGCTCCCAGGATGATGGGGAAGGCGTGGGTATTGACCAAGGAGCACAGAAGTGGGAGCATTCTTCAGGAGCCGTTGATGAAGGTTTCCTGTTGAGCACCCTTTGAATGTCTCAGAAAGGATGCTGCCCAGCATTTAAGTTCACCTGATCAGAATGCACTGACTTACCATTCCCCTTTGGATTATCATTCGGTGTATGTACTTACCCATTTGAATCGTTTTGTTATTGTTGTTGTGAGGCAGGATATGCTGGCCTTGAGCTCCTGCCTCTCTCCCAGGTGCTAAGATTATAGACAAATGCCACCACGCATAGCTAGCCCTTGGATGTTTTGACAAGCTAGTGGCAGAAAAGAATATTTTATGTGTTTTCTGATGACAGATTTGTATAACACTTTTAAAGCCTATAATAACTTGACTTTGATATCAGTAGCATCTTGAACTGCCAGGTAGGACTTGAGTACTATGTACTATGTGTCACAGAAAAGCAGGGATCCATGGTCTTCACTTGTGGTTTCTTTGATTGGATCTACTTGGCCTCAAATGCTGAGGAGGTCAGAATTGGGTGGTATTCCAGTTGATGCACGGAGTTGATTTCTCCCAAGCAACAATTATGCCCTTATCCGGGTTTCCATTGTTAAGGTTTTTGTCCAGTTGTTCAGTCCAAAAATATTAAATAGGAGAACTCCAGAAATAAACAGTTTACAAGTTATTTTGGGGAGGGAGGGTGTTTTCAGACTTTTATTAACAGGTACATGAAACCTGTTGATTTTTTTTTTTAATCAAATTGTAAGCTTTTATTACAGATTAAAAATGAAGTTCTTGAAAATCTCACCTTGGGGCTAGAGAGACGATGGCTCAGTGGTTAAATGAACTTGCAGAGGATCTGGATTCAGTTCCCAGCACTCACGTTAAGTGACTCATAACACCTATAACTCCAGTTCCAGGGGACTGGGCATCCTCATCTAGAATTCGTGAGCACTGTTCTCATGTACACACACCCACACAGACATAATTTAAAATAGTAAAATCTTTTTTTTAATTCTAGTTGATCAAATATGAAAGTTTAAAACCTTTAAAGATATATTGAGAAAAACCAAAGTTTTTAAAAAAAACATTTGTTTTTACCAAAAAAGAGATATATTGAGGTAAAAATAAAAGCCTCATGCTGCTTGGACGATGCAGGTAGTTCTAGCATGTGTGCTTAGTGGACACAAACCAAGTATGTTGGTTCTTTGATTCTTGTCTCTTACTCATTTAAAAAATTTTTTTGAGACACGGTCTTGCCCTGTAACCTGGCTGGCCTAGAATTCCCTATATAGACCAGGCTAGCTTCTGACTCACAGATCCCCTTCCTCTACCTCCCGAATACTGGGATTGTAGGCATGCGCCATCACACCCAGGGCCTTTTGTCTATTTCTTATTGCTGGAATTTCATACTCATTTCTTCTTGGATGAATAAACCAGATGATCATAGAGATGGAAGCCAGCATGTATTCGCCCAACCTGCTCAGCCTCTGGAGCAGATGCATTTTCAGCTGGTGCATCAGATGCTGTTGTCTCTTTGCCATCTGTGGTTTAGGGTTCTCTGAGCATCTGTGATACTCACCTTGAGGTGGCTGCTGACTTGGGTCTCAGTTCCTTTGTGTTTCCTCGTCGTCTTCATTCTTGTCCACTCTAAGCCTGTGTGCTGATTGTCCGCCCCCTCCATCACTTTTCTGCTCAGAGGGTTGTGGTCAGAGTCTGTGCTGGTTACTTTTTGTCAACTTGACACAAACCTAGATACACCTGGAAACCTCAATTGAGGGATTTCATCCATCAGATCAGCCTGTCTGTGGGACATTTTCTCGTTTGCTATTGATGTAGAGGGTACCAGCCCGCTATGGGCATTGCCAGCCATCTCTTGGCAGGTGGGCCTGTATAAGAAAGGTAGCTGAGCAAGCCAGTAAGCAGCATCCCTCTGTGGTTTCTGCTTCAGTTCCTGCCCCATAGTCCCTATGTTAGGCTCCTAACCTGACTTCTCTTGACGATGGACTATAACATGTAAGACGAAATAAACCTTTTTGTCAACCAGGTTGCTTTTTGGTCATGGTGTTTACCTCAGCAACAGAGGGCAAACTAGAACCGTGCCCACAGGATCTCCAGGTGCAGTAGGGTCAGCTTGTTAGGGTCCTTCCCCTTCTTCTCCCTACTCTCACTGTTCGTTAATTCTGCTGGTAATTTTGTAAAGGACCCATAAAATGTGGATAGTGTCTAAATGGTTACAGTGTGCCTCGTAGTTACCACCTTGGAATGGAACTCCACCTGGGCCTGTAATGTTTATTGTTTCTACACCCTTTTCTCCTTCAACAACATCAAACTCCATAGTCTCCATCTCCTACACTGCGAAGCAGCTTCTTTGGGTTTCCCCCCCTTTTTTTTAATTTGTTTTTTTATTTATTATAGAATTTTTAATTGAATTTTTGTGTATTTCATACAGAACATCTCAGCCAATCTTACTCATTTTATACAGTCTTCCTCACTGGTGCCGTCCCACAGCCTCTGCCTGGAATCCATATACTCTTGTTATTTGTGTTGTGGCCTGTTGTGTCTAGTTAGTGTTCTCAGACAATCCTCAGTGCAAGTTCATCAACTGAGGTCTAGTCAGCCTCTCCAGAGACCTTTGCTTTAAGAAGATCAGCTCTTCCTCACCCAGCAATTATCAGTTGCTAATATTTCTTCATCTAAGGTTGGAATCTGCTGCCCATTCCCCAGTTCCAAGCTGGGTTTCAGTCTACTTGAGTTTGCGTGGGTCTTAAGCATGCTGATGCCATTGCTGCAGGTTTATATGAGCAGGTTCCCAGGAGCTTGTAGGATTCTATTTCCCTATCATGCACCTCCTCCCAGACTCTTACAATCTTTCTGACCCCTCTTCCACAATAGTCCCTGAGCTCTGGGTGAGTGAAGCTTAATATAGAAGACCTGTCCTGGGACCCACACTGTGCAGACCCCTAATCTCCAGTCTTTGGCCATTTGCGGCCTTTTGTGTTTCTGGTCCTCTGTTGTGTGACGGAGCTTCATTAATGAGAACCAAGAGATTCATTAGTGTCCTCTTTACCCCTTTTTCTATGTGGTAAGAACCTTAAGTTGTAGAGGTTGCATTGTAGATGTAATGCTTAGGCTTTGGCAATTCATAGACAATGTCTGTGTGTGACTAGTTGTAATACTGTGTAGTAGTCTCTGTCCATGTAATCAAAGCTTCTTTGATGAGTAGTGACTGGGATACCTGACTGTAAATATAAGGATACATACTTTGCACTTAATAAGAAGTTACATTAGTCTAGGGATGTAACAGCCTTGGGGATTTCTTTAAGATCTATGATCTCTCTAGCCATGTGTATTTGGCTATAATTACAGTACCACACATGAGTTTCCTTCCATTGAGTGGGCTTTAAGTTCAGTTAGGTAGCTGTTGATTACCCCCAAGATGAAAGTGCCACTACTGTGCCAGGGTCATGTGCTGTGCCAGTCATTGATGTGGTTATTTTGTCATGAAGCTGGTGTTGGACCATTGATTGATGTTCTTCCTTAGCAGCTTGTATAGTGCTCTCCAAAGCTGTGAGAGCTAGCCTTTGGAGAAAGTGGTTTCTAGGTCAGTTCCAGCTCCATTGCTCCAAATCCAGTCTTTGAAGTATGTTCTGTCTTCAGCAGTAGTTACTCTTCTTTATGGCAGTCTGGCCATGTGTTCCTTTTGATGAAATCATATCTGTCTTTACATCGAGCCATTTTACTGCTCCCCAAATTTTCATTATGATGATCTTCTTGTCCCTACCAACAGGTGCCAATGAGGCCCCTGTCTGTTGCTACTGGTGCTGGGGGTGGGAGAGGTGGCTACTGATAAGGGCTGACCACTGTGCTAGCAGCAGCATCTTTTAAAAGGCTGTCTTCTTCCTTTCTGTATTTCTATCCCAGCGTTTGCCGTGTGAATTGTCTTCGAAAGGTGCAGCTCACAAGGGCTTCTCACCTTCTCTGCTGCTTGTGGCATGCTGGCTCCTCCTCACCCCTGCTTTTCCTGTCAGTCTCTGGTGCTTTTATTTTCCTTGTGTGAGCTGAGGTCACCAGTCCTCCCTGGTGATACCTGTTTTGTCTCCCTTCTTGCTTTTGTGTCTTTTGCTACCACTTGTCTAGAGCAGTTCCCTGGAGGTTTTACCTTGTATGCTGCGGGAAGTCTCAGATTACAAGAAGCGGGCACGGTTTGGAGTTGGACTGTCTTCAGCTTTATATGCTTTGTTTAGCTGAGTTCAGAGTGGGGATGGCTGTCCCAGAGTCGAAGTTCTATAGGGTGGGCCAGGTAACAAGGCACCTGGAGCACTTGGTGAAGGTTACTGCATCTGTTCTTGCTCAGCCCAGCACAGGCACTCAGATGTGAGGTAGACAGGTTAGGGCCAGCACATGCAGACTGTTCTAGATGAGGCCAGAGCTGCTTCCAAGGCTCCACTGCATCTTCAAGGACAAACCTGTTTACTGTTGTTTTGTTTCTTTGTGTTAGACACCAGAGCCAGAAGCAGAACCGCCCAGAGCCCCAGAGCTCAAGCAGGGGTTGTATGAACTCTCAGCTGGCAGCTTTGAGCTGCATGTTGCACAAGGTAAGGATGGCACTGCCCGCCTGGCTCTGGATCGGCTGAGTTTTCCCCTCACTGCCTGAGGGTTGTGCCAGTGTCTGCTCCTGACTCAGTGCTCCTTCAGCACCATTAGGGTAGTTGCCTGCTCAAACACACTCTCCCCTGTAGTCAGGCCTGGCCTGCTCCTCAGCCTAAGTATGTGTACACTAGATGTATACAGCACCCTTGGATAAGAAAAGGTTTGTTAATGTTAACTGAATGCTTATTGACTGGATACAGAAGCAAATACCTTTCTTGTTTAGTAGAGTTTAGTAGGACTGTTAGAGCCTTTACACTTGTTTTTTGGAGTTGCTCTCCTAAATATCAAAATGATCAAAATGATCAAAATGATCGCAAATAGTATACAAGACTGCCTTTGTTAGCATATAGACAGGTCTCAGAAGTTGGCTCTACCACGTATAGCTGGAAAGCAAACACCGCTTCCTCACTGGCTCCATTATTAAGTGATGCCAAGAAGACCAGTCTCTCTGAAAGACCGGGTTTCTAAGAATGGACTTAGAACTGTATCTGGCCTGTGCCTGTGCCTGCTGGGAATCGGGCCCTTCCCCCACTACCTGTATCATTCAAATAATTTATCATGATGTCTTCAGCCCTTTTCATTTCTATTTTAATTAGTTATATAATACATGACCTGCACCAGCATTCCTGCAGTGGACCTCAGCATGTTTCTTCTATGGGGAAGTCAGACTGCTTGGGCTTCACCTAGAATGTACACCCAAATCACTGTGTCAGACAGATCCCCACGAGCCAGCCCAGCCCTACTTGGAGCAAGGGTGTGGTGCAGCACATACCCTGTAAACACCATACTTGCTGTCCCTGGGCTCACTAAGGCTCTTTTCCTCCAAGGGCAGCCATGGATTCTGACCCTCGCTGGCTTCCCACTAGTGCTGCTTGGGCTCTGGGATTTGCCTCCACCCACCATCAAGGGTTAGAGATCTGTGTGTCTGAGCAGATATGATTCCAGCCTTGCAGATGAGTTGCTCATAATCTCAAATAAGTATTTCACCATTTTCCAGAAATGTATTGTTGCAGTAGCAAGAACAGCACAACCTCAAGTGTCAGCATGGCAGGTCGCTCTCGCATGGTGTGTGGCCACTGTCCAGCATTCATTGAAGACTCCTGGCTGTAGCCTGATGTTGTATTGCTCTCAGTCTAATGTAGAATATCCCAGATAAAAATCTTCAGTGTCCAGTTAATAATGTGAGGAGTTGATTTTTTTGTTAAGTAACCAGGGGAGAGATACTGCTTTTTAAGCCTTCTGTTTTGTGGCAAAATATAACATAAATACATAAAGCAAAAGCAAGGCTTAGTGAATGATTAAACAGTCTTCCATGGCCAGTGTCACAGTCAGGAAGGCAGTGCCTGCACAACCTCTGCCCTGCTCTGTGTCTTTCTCTCCTCGAAGGCGGCACTTTCCCCACAAGAGCAGCCCATTCTTCCTCCTTGCTTCATAGTTCAGGTGCATTCCTAAGCTCTCTTGTTTAGTTTGGTCTTTGTTTGTTTGTTTGAGACAGGATCTCTCTGTAGCCCCAGCTTGCCTGGAACTCACTATGTAGACCAGGCTGGTCTCGATCTCCCAGAAATCTGCCTGCCTCTGCTTCCTGAGTGCTGGGATTAGAGGTGTTGACCACCATACCTGTCTTTGTTTTTTTTTTTTTTTTTTAAATACAGCTGACTTATGATGGCCCAGTTATTTTTTGCAGGTTTATGTGGGATTTTAATGGATTTTAAATGCATTTTTTACCTCATTGTAAGCTGAGGGTGTGTCTTTTTAGGGCTCTCTTGATCTGTGTGTTCCCCAGCATTTCTTTCTGTCTTGTGTGCTGTGTACACGGTTTGTGAACCGTAGAACTCCCTATAGTCTTGACTTTACTGAGTGAGTCTTTGTGGTGGATTCCTTGCCTCTCCACCCCTATGAACTGGCAGCCGAATCTAGAGATGTAGTCTTATTTTGGTACTTTTGAGGAAGCAGGAAGCCCTTATAGCTGCTGCGGGTGCTGAAGGTCTGAAGTCTGTGACAGGAGTGGCCCTGACAGCCACTGTTTCAACCTGTCACTCATCAGCTTTGTTGGTGCTGATCTGACCTCTTATACAAATCCTCCTCTCCCTCCTCTCCCTCCTCTCCCTCCTCTCCCTTCCTCCTCTCCCTCCTCTCCCTTCCTCCTCTCCCTCCTCTCCCTCTTCCTCCTCCTCATCTTAGCAAAAGAAACCCTCATTTATCACAGTATTGCAGTTTATGGAAGAGGTAGAATAAATGCACAGTTCTTCCCCCCTTTGCCAGTTTTCTCAATGTGAGTTGGTTCTCTGTTATCCTTCAAAGATGACAAATTTGATTTGGAGTGTTGTTTTGAACTCTGATACAAGCATATGTGATGGCCAGTCCCTCTTTACCAGAAGGAATTGAGATTTTTGTAAGCAAGAGAACAAAGCTCTGTTCTTCTATTAAACCTCTGGTTACTGTAAAGAGATTCAAGCGCCTCTCTCCTGACTTGCCTCTCCACCTTGGTCCTCCGTACAGGCAACCACTTTATCAAGTTCTTCGCACCGTGGTGTGGTCACTGCAAAGCTCTGGCTCCGACTTGGGAGCAGCTGGCTTTGGGCCTTGAACATTCCGAAACTGTCAAGATTGGCAAGGTAAGTGAAAGCCCTTATTAAATTGGAAATAGACTGCTTTGGGCTGGATTAATTAGCAGAATAGCCCATTATTCATTTAGTGTGCAAAGTCGCAAACTTGATTTATTAATTCCATTTAGTGTGCCACTTGACAATTCATTTCACCTTCACAGATGGCAGCCTGGTTCTGAGTCTGCTGGCTTTTCCACAGCCTGGAGATAAATTATGGCCTGGGCTGCTTTGTTTATTTTGAAGGGACGGCCAATTCTGAATTGGCAGTCCTGGAGCCCGTTCTGCAAAGATACGGGGTAGAGCCTTGCAGAATGTTCACTGTATGTCTGTGGAGCTCAGCCAAGAGCTCTCTCCTAAAGGGCCCTGGGCTCCGCAGTCACGCGGGCTTGAAGCAGACCCCATCTCGGACCCTGCTTGTACTGCTGCCCATGATCCTTCCAACTGCTCACATAGAGGAGCCAGAAGTAACGCCTAGCAGCTTCTGTGTATCCCAGGGTTTTTGGAACTATCCAGAACAGCTCCTGGGCCATCAGGTACTTTTAATCTCATCCATCTTGTGGTGCCCAGCAGTCATCCTTCTTGGAACTCCTCTAGAGAAAAATCTCCTTTTTCCTCTTTGTCACAGGGCTCATCTGTGTCTGATAGTATTGTGTATCCAGATATGATGGTCAAAAACAAAGCCTAGGGTTCGGAAAGACCTGGTAGATGAACCTTGGCTGAGATGTCTCCCCTCAGACAGAAGAGAATAGGATGTACCATGTGCAGTCATGAGGTTGAGAATGTGCTACATAGCAGCCCTCAAGGTGGAGCAGTGCCGAGTAGACTGTAATCATTAGTTTGTGGGCTCTCTACTTAAGCTATCAACGATCTATTCTATGCTGTGATTATTTTATATATATTATTTATAGTCATTAAATATTTTGAGGAAGTAATTATATCTTGTGTTCTATCTTGTCAAGACTTTGTATCCTTCAAGTTACTTTGTGGACTTGATGGGAGATGTGTGTTTTTCATTCATCCAGTAGCGGCTCCCAGTAGAAGTAGGCTTGAGCAGATGCAGGCTGTGAGAGGCCCTCATTTGGAGGTACTTGGGACTGTTAGACTGGATCCTGGAAAGTGCTCATGCATCACAGACCTGGCTTGAAGCTTCATGGACTTTAGTTAACACTTTAATGGCTCTCACTGCAGCCTTATAGCTTCATGTAGTTTTAAAACTCTACTTTGTTGGCATAATGAAAAACAACTTAGTTCTCCCTGGCTAATTTTAACGCTGATAGAAGGTATAAAAAGTAACTTAGAAAATGTTTGTGAAAATTCTAGGCAAGGAGAATCTTTAAAAAAGATTTAAATGAAGTAATTTGAGCCAGAGGTGGTATAAGTCTATAATTCCAGCTACTCTGGAGGCTGAAGCAGGAGGATCATGAGTTCAAGGCCAGCTGGGGCAACTTATTGATATCTTGTCTCAACAAAAATATTTTACAGAAGAAATGGTGATGTAGTTCATCAGTGGACTGCTTGCCTAACATACACAGGGCCCTGGGCTCAGTTCTCAGCAAATAAATACATACCGCAGTCATGTTTGGACAGATTTTCAAGGCTGTGCTTATCAGACACTCCTATTAAAGTTGACTAATTTGCTCCCATTTGCTTTTGCTTTATTCTGCTTTTTTTTTTTTTGTCTTGTTTTTTGAAACTTGGTCACCCTGTGGCCTCAGCTACCCTGGAATTCACTATGTAGACCAAGCTAGCCTTGATCTCATGGAGATCTGCCTGCCTCTGCCTCTGCCTCCCAAGCATTGGGATTAAAGGCACATGCCACATACTTGGCCCTATTTGCCTTTTTGTATATGTGTGTGCTGTGTTCAAACCCAAGGGCTTTGTGCATGCTGAGTACATGCTCTGTCGCTGAGTTGTGCCCTCCCTATCCCCCTTGATTTGGAACTGTCTAATGCTGAGCATGACAGTAGTTTCCATGGTGCTGGGTGTCTGGCTTAGCCGAGTGACTCATGTCCCTTCCCGTGTGTCAGGAGACTTCCTAAACTGGCATTTTCAAGTGAGCTGAAATAAACCCTGTACCTAGAACACATCTCATCACCTTCTTCCATTAGCTCAGATACGTAAGGAAAGATCTGAAACTCGCAGCTTGCTGCTGTAGGTGCTATGGACTCTGGCTTTAAATTTTTTTTTTTTTTAATCAAAGCACAGATTGTCCCATAATGACTTTAGCAAGGCTCTGAGGAGCCTGACCGGGAGCTTTATTCTGCTGTTTTCAGGTTGACTGCACACAGCACTATGGACTCTGCTCAGAAAACCAGGTTCGAGGTTACCCAACTCTACTCTGGTTTCGAGATGGCAAGAAGGTATGTCTTTAGTTCCTGTGTGGGGCTGATCCTCCCATTAGCCACTGTGGCTGAGTTGTTTACAGGTACAGCAAATGGTCACTGCCAGCTGTTGGAGGAATGTGGACAGTGGAACTTCATCTTTCCCTTCCCTGATAAGGCTTGGTAGACAAGAGAACTGACATTTGTTACACTGTTCTGAGGCATTTTGATAGCTCAGGTTATCATTGGAATTGCCCAGCTGTCCAGCCCCGGGATGCCTGTCCTCCTGAGCAAACACAAACCTTCTGACCACAGAACAGGAGTAATGCTTGCTCTCAGTAATGTTCTATCTCCTTCCTCCTCCTGTACCTGGCCTATGGTCCACATCTCAGGATCCCCCAATATGTTGGTTAGTTAATTTTTGTTAACTTGATACAAACTAGAGTCACTTTGGAAGAAGGAGCCTCAGTTCTGGAGTTTTCTCCATCAGACCGGCCTGTGGGCATGTCTGTGAGGCATTTTCTTAATTCTTCATTGATGTAGGAGGGCCCATCCTACTGTGTGCAGGTGGGCCTGGGCTGTATAAGAAAAGTAGCTGAGCAAGCCAGCAGGAGCAAGACAGTTACCAGTGTCCTCTATGGTCTCTGCTTCAGTTCCTGCCTCAGGGTTTCTGCCTTGATTTCTTGCATTGCTCCCCTTGATGGTAGACTGGGTTGAAAGATTTAAAAGACTCTCTCTTCCCCAAGTTGGTTTTGGCAGGGTACCCAGGGAACAGGATGGGTGACCAGCCTGTACCTTAGACTCATGTAGCTTGTGGAGAAGGTGATGTGGCATCTCTCACCAGAGCCAAGATGTTTGCTTGTCATCTGTCCTTTCTCAAGTGAAAGAGGGCAGGCAGATCCCACAGGAGGCACACAGCTGGAGCTGAGACCCCTGATGAGGACCAGCTTGGCAAGTGGGGTGGGGAAGCATGTGACTAAGTGCTGACTGAGTCCCTGTGGCCTATGTCTTGGACAGGTAGATCAGTACAAAGGAAAGAGGGACTTGGAGTCACTGAGAGACTATGTGGAGTCGCAGCTGCAGGGTCCAGAAGTGGCCCCAGAGACCATCGAGCCTTCAGAGGCCCCAGTGCTGGCTGCTGAGTCCACAGGCAACAAGGTGGGTGTTGGTGGAAAGCAGAGAGATGGTCCAGACCACCTGTCTACCCACAGAGTCTTCTCAAACAGGGCTTCTCATTGCAAAATGCTTTTGTGTCTACTGCTCCATCCTTTATGTGGCCAAGGTCAGGAGAGGCTTCCCTTGCAAAGGCCTGAGGTAGACATGAGAAAAATCCTGAGGTGGCATTTGCTATCATAAGCCTCCAGAGTGTCCTTTTTGACCTCGCTGCTTGGGGATGGTATGTGTGAGACTTGCCTACCACACTGGCTTCATTTCTGTTCACCTTGGAACTTGCTGCTGTCATTTGACTTTGCAGCAAAGGCTCCCAGGAGATCTGCAGTAGTGAGGACTGTGCAGAGGATTGGGCAGCCAGAATGCAGAAAATGTCATTTGTTTAGGCAGCCTCGGGTTTAGACCATAGGTTCCACATCTATCAAGCTCCCATTGCATTTCTGGCTTCCAGAAAACAACTACAACTGTGACTGTTTTCTGACCTGTGAAGGCTGTGGTCTCCAAGGGAAACAATGAGACCACTTACGGACAAGTGTCCCAGGGCTGCGATGAACATGTGTGCTAAACGTCACATGGTTGGAGAGGAGAGAAATGCAGAGGCTGTTTGCAGGACACTCACAAGGTGCCAGGTAGGGGCACACATGGGAACCAGAGTGCAGTCTTGAGAGTCAGCTGGGGTGTTAAGGGCAGGGCCAAGCCAGGCAGCAAGGCACAGAGGGGAAACAGTTCCAGAGGTATCGCAGGCTACCAGAGAGTCAGAGATGGGAACTGGAGGGTGGAGCATCTGTCTCACCAGCTGTGGCGTCAGTTGGTTGGGAACCCTGGCGGGTTTGAGCAGGTGGGCTACAAGGAACGTGATCTGCAGCTTCTGAGGTAAGAGGGAGAGCGGTTGTGTTGGACTCTGCAGGACAAGACCCCAAAGTAAGGGTGAGACAGAGGAGTCAGGAAGAGAAAGCCTAAGGGTCCCACTCAAGTAAACAGAAATCCTGGGGGTTGGGAGGCAGAGGAAAAGGGTCCAAGGTGACTCAGATTTCTGGAGTATCTGGCCGATAGTGGCACTCAGCACAGGGGAGGAGCAGGGAACCAGAAGGCTGGGTTCCCAGGGCTATTTTCCAGTCTGTGAGAGTGGAGACACATGATGGACAGATAGCACAGGACTCTGGCCCACTCCAAGAGGTCTGCAGTAGCTGAGTGATGTGTCATCAGCTAAACATAGAAACAGACGCTGAAGCCGTAGGTGCCGACGAGATTATTCAAGGGCTGTTGCCATAGGTTTTCTGTAGCTATCCACCCTAAGGTTAGTATGTTCAGAGCAGAGTTCAGTCCATCTTCCATATTCAACCAGAGATCAAAGTAGGTCAAATTGCACTTATACCGAATATATGTATAAACTCTATTTTTGTTATTAGTTCCTAAACAACTACTGACATAGCGTTTCATTGTATGAGGTATTATAAATAATTTAGAGATGATTTAAAGTATATGGTGATGCATATAGGGTCTGTACAAATACTGGGCCATTACATGTAAAGGACCTGAGCCTCCTTGGGTTCTGGCAGAGGGTGTCTCTCCCTGGCATTAGTGCCCTGTGAGTACTAAGGAATAACTGCATGGATGTTGTTGAGCTCCAGCACTCTGCTTCCTAACAAGCCAAGCTCTTTCCTGGACAGTGAGACATTGGGGATCACAGGCTGGGGCAGCAAGCATGCCTTGTTCCCCAGGATGAGAGCAATGACTCAGATTGAACCCTCACTATGTGAAGAAAGGACTCAACTCACTGGACCCATCACTCAGGAAAAGCCAGTTCTTGGAAAGTGGAAAAGTTAGTAGCATAGCTGCCCTTCTCCCCAGGCAGGGACAGTAAGAGGCCACCTCCAACCAGGACCTGTTCCCTAGTTCTACTCTTATCGGTCAGGGACAGCCTGAAGTTTTGGTTTAAGAAGTAAACAAATGATTCTGGAATTGAATGAGCACATACGGATGTTTCAGGAGCGTGTGTGTCATGGTGGTTATAAAGGTCATCCCTAATTGAGTAGAATTATACCCTGTGGGTCCTTCCATCACACACTGTGACTATTTATAATGAAGCTTTCCACCATTAAGCAGGCCTCTTAGTGAGGTAGCCTGTTTCTGGACATAAGGATAGTAGTGTTCTCAGTGGCCCTGCTTGGCTCTGGAGTCCCCAGCAGCAGCCCTCAGACGCTGAGCTGCCCGATGACTCCTCTGTTGTGCACTCCTAGAAGACTGCACATACACGTACTTTAGGGAAGCAGATAAGACCCTGCAACTGTCAAGATAGAATTGCTTTAAAATACCTTCCCTGGAAATTCTCCAGCCCAAGTTGGATGAGTACCACTCACACTTGCTTTGCATGTGAGGGTGGCAGGAATCCCATTCTGTGTAAAACCTAGCATGGCCTGTACTATGGCAGCTAGATTCCGCTGTTGACTGAGAAGGTAATGCTTGCAGATGGGTAGGATAGGAGAGAAGAGTGAGCCAGCTCCAGCAGTCTACTTGTGGCATCTTGGGCTGCAGGCCTGGGAGGTACAGGCTCAAGTCTAGAGTGGAATGATCTATACTGTTGAGCCCTGGAGGATGGGGCCATACCTGGAGCCCCTGGGCTGGTTGTGGGCAGAACAGAGTCCTGAGATATCTGTCTGGGGTCTCAACTTCTGCCTTGCTGCCTAAGAAGACACCTACCTGTGCTGTGTCCTGCTACCCTCCTCGCTTCTAGCTGCTTGTGGGCTCAGAACACTAGTTCCATCAAGAGACCTTGGCTGCCCTGTGTGTAGCTTGTAGACTGTTCTGGAACATGCCCAGCAGATTCTTCTTTCTGCTCTGCTCTGCTTTAATCAGTATATTTAAACTGACTCTCCCCCTCCGAAGGGCACTGTGCTGGCACTCACAGAAAAGAACTTCGACGGCATGGTTGCAGAAGGAATAACCTTCATCAAGTTTTATGCTCCATGGTAAGTGCCCCCCTCCCTATTAGAAATAATGCCAGTGCATTCTCTGCCTCAGCATGTGTTTCAGCTCAGTAGGTGACACTCCAGACCAGACGTTGGGCAAGCTCCCATATCAGTCAACTCAGGACATGTTGCAGAAAATGTTGCCGATTATAGCCCCTGTTCATCAGATATGTTGAAATGCTCGCTGGTTACTGTATAGATAGTGAGGTTAAATTACTTAAAAGCCTAATCTACTTGGGAAAAACAAAAATGGAGGTAAATTATGATGGCCATAAAAAAGTTCACTTCTTGGCATCTGGAACTTTCCAAATGGATGACTTTGCTGGGGAAGCCAACAGTGAACATGAGCTCTGCTCCTCACTTTCCTTTTGATCATGTTATAGAGAAGCCCAGGAGAGCTCAGCTTTCTGTTAGAGCCTCAGTTACCTGAACCTTCCAAGAGCCAGCTGTTTGAGGGCAGGGTTGCCTGCCATGTTGGGAGGAAGATTGGTTCCATGAACTAGTATGAACCACTGTAACTGCATGTCCTTTGGAATCCAGCTCTAAAATAGGAACAAGATCTGTCTTCATAAGGAGAACAGTCCACTTGAACAAGCAGCATGTGTGGGAGAGTATTAGATTATTTACCCACAATGCAGAGGGATGGTCACTATGCCACTGCTCCGGGTACTCGGAGGACACACTTCAGGAGCTGGGCAGATTTTCCTCTGAATAGAAAGACAGCCTGGTGAGGAGATGCATGCCTGGAATCCCAGCACTGGGGAGGCTAAAGCAGGAGGAGTGTGAGTTCATGGCCAGCCTGGGCTACAAAGGACAGATACAAGAAGAAATGCTACTGAATGATCATTGAAACTACTTTATTTAAAAAAAAACAGCCTTAAAGCTTTGTGATCAATGATGGCAAGAAAAGGTCTGTGTGACTAGAAATCAGCCCCTGTGGTGGGGAGGGCAGGAGGAAAGCAGGCATACGGGCAGATAGGAGGCGGTGGCCCTGACTGTCCCACCTCTCTGAGATGGCTGAGGCAGAAAAAAATCTCTGAAGTTTTGAAGTCTCCACCCAAGCAATCTAAACTGTCCTCAGCACTAAAGTGAGGCCCTTCGGAGTTTCCTTGGACGTGTTTCCTGTTCACCCTGCTGTGCATTCATGTACCACGATGGTTCACTCACTGTGTCCAGGAAGTAGGCTCAAAATCTAAACTCTGTAGCCCTGCTTGCTTCTGGCGGGTTACCAAAGTAACTTTGAACTGTTTGGGAGGGAGTTGGGAGGCAGGGAAGAGTATGTGTACCAGTGGGAGAACTTGATGTTCACGAACTTGGAGGCAGTGGTTGACTATCATGCAGGAGAAACGAGGCTTGGCAGTAGATGCAGAGTGACCTGACCTCAGACTTCAGCATGGTTGCCTCTGCTCCCTTCTAGGTGTGGCCACTGTAAGAATCTGGCTCCCACCTGGGTGGAACTCTCTACAAAGGAATTCCCCGGGTTGGCAGGAGTCAAGATTGCTGAAGTCGACTGTACCGCAGAGCGGAATGTCTGCAGCAAGTACTCGGTGGGTACCCTAATGAAAACACGCCTGGGGATGCTAAGGATTTGGAGCAGCTCTCCCTGGAACCGCCGTGTGGCATTGTGGAATGAGAGCAGTCACTCTGCCCTGGCTTCTCTAGGGAGTGGGTTGTGTCATTTGAGAAACAAACTATCCTGTGAAAGGCCAGCATTATCCCAGCTGCAGGGAGTAGGGCTCTCGAGCCATGCTGAGTCTAGGCTGTGAGATACTGCGGTGACAGGTGTTGAGAAGGCCTGCTGCCTCTGCGGCCCTTCCTGCTAACTGCCCAGCCCCTTGGCCTAGTCACCAGAGGGCTCAGTGTTCAGATAGGATCCCGCATCCTAAAGGACGGGGCTAGAAAGAACCTGTGAAAACTTCTTTGGCTTTCTGGCCCTGGGCTTTCGTCCTGAGTTGCTCATAACAGGGTTATGGCCTATATCATTTATTTTTGCTTTTTGTGTATGGTGTGTGTTTGTGGTGCTGGGAGTGGAACCCAGGGCCTTGTGCATACCATATACATGCTGTACCACTGACGTTAGCCTCATATAGGAGCTTTTCTGGGGTGTGTGGTGTGTGCATGTACATGTCCAAAGTCAATGTCAGATGCCCTCCTTAGTCACTCTCTACCTTATTTGTGAAACAGGAACTTGGAGCTCATTGATTTGGCTTGGCCAATGAGTTCTGGAAATCCACCCATCTCTAGCTGCCCCAGCACTGGATTTACAGGTGCACACCACTGGGCCCAGCTTTTACATGTGTGCTGAGGGATCTGAACTCAGGTCCTCATAAGAAACAACTTGCATGTGATTTAAACCGCATTGTTCAGTCTCCTTTTTCTCTCTTTTAAAGGTACGAGGCTATCCCACGTTGTTGCTTTTCCGCGGAGGTGAAAAGGTGGGTGAGCACCATGGAGGTAGAGACCTGGACTCCTTACAGAGCTTTGTTCTGCGCCAGGCGAAGGATGAACTCTAGAGACCCGAGACAGTCCCCCGCCCCCTGCAGCTAGCACCGAGGAGCAGCGTCACGAGAAAGGTGGTGGTGGTTGGGAAGGCTGACTGCACTAAACTTCTGTGTCTTCGTCATGTGTGCTGTTTCAACCACCACACACTATGGACCTTGATTAAGTTTCTCTAATCGTGTAGCTCACGGTCACTGGGCAAAGCAAATGTTTTCAGTGGCAGTTTGTCCTGTAACCTTCTCTTGACGAAATTAAATTGGCTTCCTTTGAAATGAAAATAGTCAAGGAAAACCAAATTGCTGAACTGCTGGCTCTTGGGGAAATGTATTAGCCAACAGCATAGGTTTTTAAACTGCCGCCGAGTCCTGGAAAGGTACCCTGTGGCACTGTTGATGTTCCTTTGATCTGAAGGTCACAGTTGACTTAACGTGGTTGATCAGTAGCTGGAAGATGCCTTCACAGCCGGGTGTCTGCTGGCTCGGACCTCTAGAGAGGTAAGCCATAATGAAAGGTACTTCTGACATGTGCCCAAGGCCGATGTGTATTGACACTTGTCAAATTAGTTGTTTGAAGGATCTTCCTGTCTGCCTCACAAAGGGGGAGAAGATTTCATTAGCTCACCTTGTGAACACGAAAGCCCAAGCCTGTGAACATTGAGGTGTCTTCTGTAGAAAGCGAGGGTGTGGAAAGGTCTATAAGGCAAGTCCTTGACGTTCTGTCAGCTCACAGAAAGACTGTGGTCCCATTTGCCGCCTGGGACAGTAGGACCCCGTGGGCTTTTCAGGCTGGAGGATCACCCTGCAGCAATAGCTTCCAACTCGGTTCCTAATAGTCCTTTCAGAAGCTTGCTCTGTGTGTTGTCCACCTGCACGGAGGTCGACCTTTAAAGTATGAGCAGTGATTCATTTGACCTCAAGACCAAAGACTGGAGGCGTCAGGGCCGCCCAGCCCGGGAACGCATGGTTGGGTGTGGACACGAGCGCTTTCCCGGCGCTGCCATCCCGTTTGTTAGACATTGCCCTCACCCTTGCAGAGCAGCAACTGTGGGGCTAAGTGCTCGTGCGTCTGTCCTTTCCGTCGAGTGACTTGTCCTCGTAGCCCTCTGTGCCAAGACCCTTCACCGACCTGGCACAGAAAGTGTAGGAAACTCAAACAAGACCACATCTACTGTCCGAGCAGAAGGAACAGAGGCGCCTCTGCCTTAAGGAAATTTTATTGTGTGGTTCATAGCTGTCCTTTAAAAGACAGCTCTCTAGAGAGGCCCAGCACACAGGGGGCTTCAGCTTTGCATCATGAGTCTTGTATTAAAAGAAAATTCAAGTGGTACAATTGATTTATACTTTCTAAATAAACTTTTTTTTTTTTTTTTTAAGAAAAATGTCTGGTCTTTCCTTAGATGTTACAGCAAAATGGATATAAAAGACAATAAATTATAGTTTCTTATTTACAAAAACTGTAAGTACAAACCGTTACAGATTATAAATGTATTATTTAATCAGTTTAGTATGAAATTGGTTTCCCAGTACATAATTGTGAAAAAGACATTCAAAAAATATTCTAAGATTTATTCCGAGTCTTACTCTCTACAAGAAGAAAAATGCTTTTGGTTCACAAACAGCGCACTCACCTTAACAAATGCATTCTTAGAGGCAGGCGCTCTTTCTCCACTGGCTTCTGCCGTGGGCTCCAGCCCAGTGCCATGGAACACTACTGTAGAGGGAGAGGCTAGGGGCCACGTTAATGTCATCACTGAACGCTAGAGCCCGTATGCTTAAGAAGTGCACACTTGCTTCCCACTGCCATATAGTTACAGTGAAGGATTTTGCAGAAGCCTCACAGCCCCTCAGGTCACCTCCTTAAAGTGTGGTCATTCTACTTCAGGGTCTGTTAAAAATACAGCACGTGGAGGAGGAGGAGAGGTGTGGAAAGGAAGTTTGCTTTGATTGAAATAAGTACATTTTCATACCAACCAAAGTCAACACAAACAGGTAAGAGACCGAAACGCCTCCATAGAGCCGTGCATATGGCCGGCTGCTGACCCTCTTGAGGAATGAGGTCTAGGAATAGAGCTAAGCTCCCACTCCATTATGCTACCTGGGAAATCTACCTTTGATGTGTACTACTGAACCAGTCAGGGATGGTTAGACTCCAAGATTATTCTCCCTACTTACAGTTAACACAGACAGCTTGATCTAAAAGCTAAAACGAATCTGGAATTGTTTTGGTGGGGAGTGCACTTCAGAGTTCTGTTTTTGCAGTTCCCAGACCTACACTACAAACATTGAAACTCAACTCTTTCCGGACCAGCAACTTCTCACGGTATGAGCTGAGCAAGTTAATAATGAGGTCCTCTTAACATTGTCCTAGGCAGTAAGGCACCAGCAGGAGAGTCTCAAGGCTTCATCATCCCACTTCTGCTGTGCTGCTTCGTCAAGGCAGATGGAATTAGGATTCCAAGGCAGGGTCTCCCGGCAGCTGGCTTCGTCTTAATGGCATCCACAAGCTCTCACCACCATATTCCTGTATTTTTTCAGGATGACATTGGAGTTGTCGTCAAAATAAAGAACTGAGATGGCATTTAGTTTAGTTGGTGCACAGCATGGTTTGGGGACATACTCAGGATTCATAAGGTGAACCTGTTACAAAACAGAAGGAAGAAAGGGCACCATTAGAAATGACTCCTGCTTTGGGCTTGATCTCACTAAACAGCCAAGTTGGAGAGCTCACCAAGGTCTGCACAATGGCGTGGTTGGTGGCATTCATGTGTGCGTTGAGTGGGAAAGAGCACTCTCCATCACAGTAATTGGCAGCATAGCCTTTGGGTGCAATGATCCAGTCCTTGAGATAAAGCAAAAGGAAGCAGTGAAAGATCAACCAGACACTCCTATGCCATCTGTGCTCACACAGGCCCCAAGAGAAGGTGGTGGTCATGGTGCACATGTGGGGGACACAAGGGCTGGGGAGCTGCCCAAGTTTACATTCAAGTGGCAAAGCTCATGCATGAATCTGGTCCATCTGACCCCAGAACACTCTCACTCCAGAGGCTCACATGGGATGTGCACTACCTACCTCTTAGGTCTGGAATTGAGCAGGTGGCCAGCTTTTGTTACAAATGCTACTTGGCTTATGAGGGGTCGCATCCCAATAAACCATCAGTTGAAAATGTCCCCAGTATACCTAACTTACTGAGCATCTCAGCTTAGCAGCGCAGTGCACTGTGGGGTGCATTTGTTTCCCGATGGATTATGGAGTTAACTGGGAGCTGTAGCTTAGGGCCGCTGCCAAACCACATCAAGAGGATGGGACGAACTATAGATTACTAGCCAGGGAAAGGTCCATGTTCAAAATCTGGAGTACTGTTTCTATCCATGAACACATACTGCTTTTGCATCATCCTAAAGTTGGATAATAGTAAGTTAAATACATTGGAAGTCAGGATATGCCACGTATACTTGGACCCAAAGGACCCTCACCAGAATTCTGTCATGTTCCTGTCAAAGTAATGCTACCTATAGATAAACTGGCATCTACTATTGTTCATCATGTCCAGTTGGATTTGCCTTTATTTTTAATATTTACTATTTTTAAGTATTTTTTGTTTTATGTGTATGAGTGTATTGCCTGCACGTGTAAACGCATCCTTGTTGTGCAGTGCCCACAGGTCAGAAGAGAGTGTCAGATCCCCTGGAACTGGTGTTACAGACAGTTATTAGCTGCCATGTGGGTGCTGGGAGTTGAACCTGGGTCTTCTGCAAGAGCAGTCAGTGCTCTTAACTGTTGTGCCATCTTTCTAGCCCTAGTTTATTTTTTTTAAACCAACTAGTGGTGGCTCTCGGGTATGGGTCGAACATCGGTGTTCTTCCATATAATTTCGGTGAGCCAGTTTAGAACCACTGGAGAAATTAATCATTACATTTCTTTTCTAATTCCTGTTTTAGAACAAAATGGATTCAAATGCCCAAATACATACATTCATTTTGGGCCTCCAAAGAATGTTAAGAGAGTTAGGGAAAGTGCTTTGAGTTGGAAGGATCACAGAGCTTGGGAGCCCCAGAAAGGAGTCCGTGGGTGCTTGGTGCATCAGCAGGCAGGGGTTTCCTGTCTCCAGCAGCCTGAACATTTGAGAGCTCCTGTGGGGGTCCGGGTATTGAGCAAGGCAAGCAACCCTGAAGGGACGGCAGGTGTCTGTCCTGCTCTGCCTGATATGATAACCTGGCTCCAGGAAATCACTGTAGATATGAATCTTTTCCCCCACCCCAGACCAGAACCAGGTTTTGGGCTTCGTTTCCTCGTTCCTGAACTTCCACATCAACCTTACAACCTTCCTGCCTTTATCCCAAAACCCCCACCTTTAACGTTCCCACCTTCTGTAATGGTCAGAAAGGCCTCCCTATATAAACCCCTACCTTGGTTTTGATAACTGAACTACCCACCGATGTAGTATCCCGGGTGTCGTTCCCGTCACACTCTGAGCCACCTGAGGCTCCCTGTTCGACCGTCCTCCATTCTCTGGCATGGCTGGAGCACAACAGCCGTGCTGGAGATGGAGACCCACCCACAAGCTCCTACAATGGTTATGGAATCATCTCTACCTGGAAGTTCTGATGACGGCTACCAAGGACCTACCAAGGACCCTTGCCCTCCTTGAAATGAGAACTTACCTGCCAGCCCAGGTCTTGGAAACTCACATAAAGTTCATGCTTCCTGCAGGCTGTTTTTAATTCACTGCTGTTATAATCTGTTGGAGGAGATCAAAAGATGTACCCATTAATTCACTCATTGGTTGATTTAAAAGCTTACACAGACTTTACCTCATGCCATACACTGCACAGGCTCAGGAAACCTGTGAACCAGGCCCTTATTATGCACACATCATCCCAAGGACTCTGTTGGACTCCCAGTTATTTGCCTAAATACTCATGCACTCCACTTTGCCTATTCTAAGGTCAGTTCTGGGTATACTTAATGAACACCTTTAAGTAACAGATACACATCCTGCTTTGTGTAAGGTCTACAGATGCCTCTGCTGAGATTCCCATTGAACTTGGAAGACATCATACAGTTAGTAACAGGTGACTGAGTCAGGCAAGATCCTCCATTTCAAATGTGGCCCATCAGACACTGCATGGGACTTTGGAGATAGCTTCTCTCCAGGAGAGTATCCTGAAGGAAGTGTTATGATCGGGGTCCAACCATGAGAGCCAGATGGGGGGAAAGGCAAGACCATGCTCTTGTCTTCATACTCCAGCCTCATTGTGGTTGAGCCCTTTTACTGATCTTGAAACAATAATAGCATGTCCCAAGATAGTTTCAAGATGGGGCCAGTCACCAGAAAAACCCAGAACCTGATAAAAGGCTTTGTATTCCAGGACAGCTTCCCCTCTGGGGATTGAATCTAGTCATGTGACCAGTGATTTGATTATGTATAGCAATGCAATTTTATACCCTGTACTTCATATATAGTTCACTGCCCAAAGATTTGTGTGCTGGGAGCTTGGTCCTTATACTCAGTCTAACAGTTATGAGAGTGGAACCTCTAAGAAGTGGGCCTAGTAGGAGGTAATTACATCCTGGGACACCACCTCAGAAGGGACTAATGTGTGCACTGTAGGTGACTTTATCAATTCTCTTGACAATAGATTGTTATAAAATGGGGTGTCCTAGTTAGCTTTCTATTACTGGGATAAAACCCCGACTTAAAAACTTTGAAAGGAAAGGTTTTAGTTCACCTTATAGGCCATCATCTAGTGAAGCCAGGACCAGATCTCAAGGCAGGAACCATGGAGTGTTCCACCATGGTCTCTGCTTACTAACGGGCTTCCCCGGCTTGCTCTCCTTTCTTATAACAACCCAGACCCACCTGCCCAAGGATGGGACCACCCTCAGTGAGCTGGGCCCTCCTACATCAATTAGCAATTAAGAAAATGCCCCATGGACATGCCTACAGACCAGTCAGATGGAAGCAATTCCTTAACTGAGGTTCCATTCGCCCAGATGACTCTACAGTTTGTAGTAACCCACACATAAGGCCACCTCACATTGTTTTCTATCCTTGGATGCTAGCTTGTATTCTATGACACTCCATGAGGCCCTGGTCACATGTAACTGGCCAAGCTTAGACCCTTCAGCTTCCAACCATGAGCTAAAATAAACTTTCTCTTATAAAGTATTCAGTCTCAGTTTGTTATAGCAACATAAAATGGGCTGAGCCACCATATAAAAACCCTGGACCACGAGGTTCAGTGATGTTTCCAGATCTGTACACATTCTGATGCTGTGAGAGAACAGTGTCCCCAGAGAAGGCATAGAAACCAAAAGCCCCCAGCTCCATCTTGTTCTAGTTCTCTTATTCGGCTGTTCCTGAGTTATATGCTTTATAATCAAATGATAATCAGAAGTGCAGAGGATTATGAAATTCATAAGTTGTTCCAGAAAACTATTAAACATGAAGCAGTGGGTATGGGACCCTCTGCACTTGTGGGAAAACCAGACCCAAATATGAGTGGCCTGGGGACCTCGCTTTGGGCTGGTCTAAAACAGGCAGAGCATTCCTTCTGGGGACCTTGCTCTAACCAGGTGGCTCATGTCAGAATCAAACCATAGGGAACCTGGTCAGTACTGGAAACTGTTGACAGAACACAGACAGGGTCAACTTCTTCATGCCTTATTTTCCAGTTCCTTCGGGATGGAAGCAAGTCATGGCCCAAAGACTTCATTTCTAACTCCCCAACCACCCCAGCTGCCCGTGAATGTGCTGTAGATTCAACTCCCTCAGTGTACAACAAAGAGAACTTTCTGGAAAGAGCAATTATTTCTTTTAGAGCTAGACACTGATATTTTTGTTACTAAGGACTGGGGCCAGAGAGAGGAAAAGCAGGAATTCAATCTGTTTTCTTTCCTACAGATGCTCTCGGGGCTGAGCTTACATTTCCGTATAGCTCCACAGTGAGGCCTGGCAAAGACTGGATAAATATTTGTGAAGGCCAGTGACCTTCGGAACACTTGTTTCTGTAGCTCAGGGGTTGGTACCCTGGGTTCCACATGGAATTATGCTGACCCACATTTTTTAATGTTTTGTTTTTACAGACTGACAGACTGTTGAAAAATCTTCCCCTTCCCCCAGCCACCCTTGATACTTGTTTACATCAGGGGTCTGAGGAAGGCCAGTAAAAAAAAAAAAAAAAAAAAAAGAATATATGCAGCTAAAATTTAATGAGCATATACCCACCTCCATGGGAGGAAAGACTAGAGCACAGCTTTGCCCCAATGGCGGCACCAGTAAACGGTGGGCAGAGAGAGAAAGGTCGCGTACTAGCGAGAAGCACAAACAAAACAAGGCATGAAAACCCAGAGCCACTTCAGCTCCCGACCTGATGACAGGGCCTCAGTGTCTGACTCAAATCAGAATCAGCCATGGTGTCACTAAAAGTGCAATCTAGAACCCCATCCAGACCCCAAGTTAGAATCACCAGGAGTAAGTCCTCTGTTATCCACGGGGTCTGAAAACACCAGGGGTGCCAGGTATGTTCCCTTAGAGACCTGAGGCTTGGAGGCAGGTGACACCACTGCTCCTTGGCTAAGCCTGTATTCAGACCTCAGAACTCTCAGGCAGGCCAGGGACAGGTCAGTCTCGAGAGAAATCTTCAAGGGATCTGACTGTCGAACACAGCAAAGGAAACCTGGCCCTCTAATCACCACACACAATTCTCTGCTACAAGAGAGGAGGCGGGCAGGGCCAGCAAGATGGCTCAGCAGGAAAAGGCACTTGATGCCCTGAGTTAAGACCCACAAGGTGGAGGAGAGAACCGATTCCCCCAAGTTGTTTTCTGACTTCCACACATGTAGTTTAGCTCCCCTCCCCCATAAATAAATTAATGCAATAAAGATTTTTTTTAAGAGAGGAGGGCAGGCCAGGTGTCCAGCAGCAATCAAGGTCAAAGGTGCTCATCTAGAGACATTTAGTCTGGCAGAACTCAGACATAGCTAGGTTTGGGGGTGAAAAAAAAACCCAAAGGCAAAAGCCTATTAAAGATAGGATGATTAAACCTAACAATCATAAAAGTCCCAAGGCTGAATTTCTTCCATAGGCAGAAGGTAATTCCCTAAACTACTCTTAACTCCAAACCCCACTGTAAAGTTTTGGAACTTGAAGTATTTCAGAAGGGTGTTGCCTTTCACAGCGCAGCTTTTCCTCACCCTATGGGAACTGCTGCCGCAGGGACAGCTTCACATAAGTTTAGTACTAAAAAGCTCAGATCATCCCTCCTCATAAGCTTTTAAAATATGGGTTTAGAATGAAAGGTGAAATTGGGTTTCATTTCACCATGCAGGCCCGGGGGCATCATGCACAAAGCTTCAAATGTTCCATGGGAAACTGTGATGAACTTCGAAGACCCCAACGCTTATGAGAGTCTTATGAACAGGGTGTTCCCCGTCCATAAATCAACCTGGAATGAAGCTTCAGCTCCATCTCCATGACTCTCATTTCCCTCTCTCAAGTCTCAGGTGTCTCTTTGATGACAGTTGGGTCTTCCACATCCATGGCTTCTGTACCCACAGATTCAACAACCGCAGATCACGCATACTGTGCAGTGGGGCCTACAGTGGTTATGTCTGTATTCAACATGTAGACTTTTCTTCTTCTTCTTTAGAAAACTGGCTACCTAGCATTCCCACCTGTGGTGGTTTGAATGAGATTGTCCTCCACAGGTGCACACATTTAACACTTGGTTCCCTGTTGGTGGAACTGTTTAGGGAAGGTCATGGAACCTTCCATGCTGAAGAAGCTTAGCACTGGGGGTCGGCTTTTAGCGTTCACAGTCTTGCCCCAGTTCTAGTTAGTTTACATTCTCTGCTTCCTATTTACTATTGAAGATGTGAGCACTCAGTTTACAGCTGCAGCTGCCTCCTGTCCTGCCTCCTGGCCATGATGGAATCTTACCCTCTGGAACCATCCACCCAAATAACCTCTTCCTTCTATAAATTGTCTTGGCCATGACATTTCATCACAGCAACAGAAAAGTAAGCACTACACCATCCTACTAAGTTTTGTGAGCCATCTAGAAATGAATTGAATCACAAGGGAGGCTGTGTGTAGGTTCTAGGCAAGCCCTGCCATTTTACATACGGGAGGCCTGGACCCTCATTGCTAACACCCTCTGCTCACTGATCTCAGCTTTTCCTCTTCAAATGGCAGCTAAGGGGACATGCCATCTACAGGAGGAAATAAACAGGCGCTTGATGGGATCCGTGTAGCAGTGGGGAGGGGTGCCCCCCTCACCCCGAGGCAACAGGAGGTTGTAGGGGAATGCTCTTCTCTACTGCAGATGGGTCAGGTCCTGCTGGCTCTTCAGAGAGCAGCTGGGTGGGCCAGGCCTTCTCACAGAGCCCATATCCATAGGCAAAACACACACAGCCCTAGGAAGGGAGAGCCCAGGACACTGCTGGTTCATTTCTGGAACTGAGTCACTCTGTGCAATGAAAGCCCAAGGATGCATAGGTCCCTCTTGTCATGCAAGGATGGCAGGGTCTCGGGAGGCTGACCCTGGGCAAGCAGAGAAGGGACACATGGTCATCCTGACACTCAGAGCAGGCACTGGCAGCAAGGTTGTGTTACTACCAGACTCCAGGACTACAGCTACAGGAATGCCCAGCTCTGGGGTGGCACACATGCCTGTGCCACAGTGGCCAAACAGAGAAGCACTGCAGGCTGAGTCCTGCAGACACGATCAGCTCAGTGGGACTCTGCTCAGCAGCGTGTCTGCAGCCAGCACAGTGCAGCTCAGACAAAGCGACCTGCCCGCCTCCCTTTCCCAGTTTTGTTGCTGTTTTGTTTGGTTTAGAGGGGACACTGACTGTTGTTCCCATTCTCACCTCAAATGACAAAAGCAAGGACAAAATTGTGGCTGCTAAAGGGGCCCCTCTGTCTTCATGGGCCTGGCTCTTCTTGCCTCATCTCTGGGCTCCTAGGCCCCATCTTATCCAACGCAAGTCTCTGGCTCCCACTCACCCCATCTGTAGGCGAGAGGGGCTAGCTCCTGAAGTCTCCACACCAGTGGGGCGCTGGGATTCAGATTTTTAGTTTCAGTAATCTCTTCACAGGTTTCGGGAGCCTTGATTTGCAGTCTAGATCTTGTTTATACCTATAGGCTCAGCACTAGATAGAGGCCTCAGGAGGCCCCATTCCAGCATTGTCCTAGGATTTCAAGGTGATGTAGGGCTCCACTTAATCAAGATGTGACTTTGATCTCTTCTCAACTAATAGCCTTAAAAACAGACATGGCTTCCTTTAAAGACTGAGTGCCAAGATTCCATGTGCCCTAAGCAGCTTCCTTTTGCTCTGTACCTTCCTAAACTCCCCCTGGGAGATGGTTAATCACTGGTGACATTGGGCATAGTGTACCTGCTGATTCTTCTTTATTAAGGTTGGGCATCTCTTAGCTAACACATTTAACACTGGAAGTGTTTCAGATTTTGGAATTTTTCAGATTTTGGAGTACTTGCATAAACTTCACCAAGCTGAACAGCTCTGATCCCCAAACCCCAAAACTGAAACACTCTGAGGACTGACAAGATGATCAAATGATTTTAGATGTTGGAGTGTTTCAGGATGGGGATGCTCAGTCTGGACAGCCTTTTCCCATCACCGACCATTTGAACATCACAAGGGGTGGACCTGAAGGAGGTAGAAGTGAACCTCCTAATCTACTGTACTCCCTGATAGCCACTGTCCTAAAGCAATGTAATAGTAAAACAGTCAAGCATTATAAAAGTGGGGTTTGAAATGATATTCCAACGTTTGAATCATCAACCCCATACCTTGTCCTACACATCGACAGAAGATTAAGATTTGATAGCATTTGGGACACTCTGAAGAACCCTCTAGTTCTTAGCCAAGTCATCTGGAAGCCAAGCTGCAAGCATTAAAATGGTAACTTAAGCTCAAAATGACAAAGTAAAATTTCTGACTCCTTTGGGAAACTGAAAACTGCCATTTGCAGCACTGGACCGTGTCTGCTCCTTCCACATCTACTTCATGGTGTAGTAGGAGCCACATGGTGGTTGATGCCCTCTGTTTCAGCATCCTTAAGCCTGTGGAATATGTGATGTAATATGAGGAGCACTATGAAGACGCCATACCCAATTTGTGACTGGAAGTCCTTGGACTTTATGGCAAAAGATAGCCTGTTCTAGTAAAGTAATAGAAGAGGGCTACTTTGCAAGACATGAAGTCTAGTTACAACTCTTGTGCTAGAAGCATACTAAACAGACCCCAGTGGAGCATGTAGGGGACAGGAGCAATGAATCATCAACAAGAAGGTCCATGGTACTAGAACAATGCTCAAGGATGCACAGGGTCTTGAGGACTTGCTATTTCACAGGCAGGAACATCAAGACCAACTGCAACTTTATACCATCCATTAAAAGTGACAGCGAGGGCTAGAGATATAGCTTTGTGGTAAACTGTTTACTTAGCATGCACAAGGCCCTGTGCTCAATGCCCAGGACCACCAGAAGAAAATCCCATTCTGTCTTCTAAAGAGTGATGGGTAACAATTCCAGTGATCATCTGATAAAAGTAAGACTAGTTTAAAGTCACAATATCAGCAGCCAATTGGTTGGTATGGAGAAAGCCTCAGATGTACTAGCTGACATGAAATGGCCCTCTCCTTCTCAGAGGTGTCTTGGAAGGACCCTAGAAAACTGGCTGGAGCAGAACCTAGAATTACCAAAGGAAAGCATCCTTCAGGGCCATTTCTTCATGGCCTTCACAATAATGGATTGGCGAAGGAAGTGTGTTGCATTCCACCATGAGGGGGCCCCGAGAAATGGTATAAAAGGAGGGGATGTCAGCCAACACAGACTCCAAAAAGACCAGAGCTGAAGGACCCAGGACGGAGGGTCAGAGCACAACACACTGCCAAGAACTAAGGCTGAAACACAATTGCCAGATTCATGAGAGGCCCCTGAGGGCTGCACAGAGCATCCTGGCCCAACACTAGTCAAACAGGTGTAAAAACAATAAAGACATGTCCTGAGGCTGTCCAAGCCCATGGGAGAAGTGCAATGCAGCCAATGTCCACTGTTCCTGTGGAGCAGACAGCTGCAGAAAAGCACGAGCGCATGCACACCATGCAGGGAGACTTCCCTTCAAACCCACTGTCTGGTGCACATCCCTGCAGAGTCCAGCTTGAAAGTAAAGTACAAATGTCGAAGCAGGTTGGAGTGGGCTGCATGGAGCAGGAGGTGGTGGGTGGGCTCTTGGCTACTGCCCTGTCATGGGTAGGTCTGGCTCTCTCAGGCATTCACAGCGCAGTTCCTAAAATAGTTCCTTGTCAGGTTTCACTCTGATGACAGGTGATTTGATGAATGATGCTAACCTCTTTACTTGGGTGAAAGAGGATGTCTGGTGGGCTTCTTCCATACACAGCTCCTTCGTGGAGGAGTGTCAGTTCCCTAGGAGTGCTGTGGAAGAAGAGGCCAGCCAAGGCACAGCAGTCTCTTCCTTCAGCCTTCTGAAAGACGACAAGACTTATACGGGGAAAGTGGCTGGAATCACATTGGAGATGGCAGCTTTTCTGATTTAGCAACACTGACCTCATTCACAAAGGCCCAGCAATCTCTGGCCTCTCTGGGGCCTAGAGGGGAAGCCTAAAGCCAGATGTCCATTTTCCAAGCACAAGCCATCTTTCTTATTTTTCTGTGATTGGTTTGTTTTGTTTTTCCTGTTGTTTACCTGGTTGGTTAGCTGCTTGGGAGTTTTGTTGTTTTATTTGAGATAGAGTCTCATAACGTACCCGAGGTTGACTTTCAACTCCCTGTATAGCCAAAGATGACCTTGAATTTATGATCTTTCTACCTCACCTCCAAAGTGCTAGGGTTACAGGTATGAACTGCCATGTCTGGTTTACATAGTGCTGGGGATCAAACTTGGGGCTTTGTGCATGCTAGGCAGGTGCTTTACTAACTGAGCTGTGTCTGCAGCCCTGGAATTCCATTCCTGGAGAAGAATCTTTCCCTTCGCATGTTCACAACCATTAACAGAAGAAAGAGCCAAGTACATAAAGTTGCACTTTAACAGGCTGAATGTGGGACATTTCTCATTTCACTGAAATGCTCTGGACTACTGAAAGGCACAACACAAACCTAGCAGGATTGAGTTGGGAGGTGGGGGTGAGGAGACCAAGGGACAACAGAGACACTTAGATCTCATTACGAATTAGGCCACTTTAATATCCATAATTAATTTTATGTCATCAAATTGAAAAAGTTGAAAGAGACTTGGAAAATAGTTAATTGGATGACTTTGCTAAAACCCAAATCAGAAACAACATGCTTAATTAAAAATGACTAGTCTGTATATTAGGAGGGCAGGGTGAGTGTTGAATCAATCAAGTGAAATTGTAATTCTAAAAAGCAATCAACATTTCACATGATGCCTCCATGTCTGAGGTCCTAGTAACCAAACTGACCACAGCTCCTGAATGATGTTTACCACTTGCTGACTTCAGCATTGGACCCAGAGGAAAATGAAGAGATTAACTCAAGAGGCTGACTCTCAGAGGAATAAAGGAAAGCAGGTATTCTTTTGTCCTTTTTTCTTTTCTTTTTTTAAAGCTCCAATTCCCACTGTTTCTACTGGTAAACAGAGGAACACCCATGTGGCACAGTGCTTCCAAGAAACACTAGGATGAGGAGCAAAATGTTACATCCCATTGAGTGCTGGACACTCCAGTATGACATCCAAGTTACTGGTAAAAGAGAAGGCTTATAAGTCACAGCCTAACATTTAGATTACTTCTTCTCAAAGAAAAATTAGGTACTTTGGGGAGGTGCATTAATTCCTCCCAGGTACCCAAATTAACAGTTATAATGAGCTTCCTGGAAACATGATTACATCATCTAGGCATATTTTACCTATTCAGGATACCAGCACATGTCCCGAATACCTGCTTCCTACAATGGGTTGTAACTTATCTTTGAAGGTAATTATGTGACAGATGAGAGCACTTTGCTGAATCTCAGCAAGTTTGCAAGATGTTCTTCAAACCCACCCTACAGAGGGTGAAATGGAAGTCCACTGCATTGGCAAGAAGATTTCTGAAGGGCTGAAAATTAATACTCAGGCACCAGGGACTGTTTCCTCTCTCTTGTCCTTTGGACTTGCCTGTCTTGGACATAATGGAACTGACCTGGTCCCTAGCTCCAGGGGTGAGTGCCCAGTATAGGGCTGGCAGATCAGGGCACTTCCTAAGCAGTAAAGTGATCCAGGTTGGGCACATGATACAAGCCAGGCCAATGAGCATCAAGGCCAGGCTTCTTGCTGAACCCACCATGGGAGAGTCTATATTTGAGGAGGGGTTGCCAAGGTAATGAAATCCTGAGACTTTGGGTAACCTTCCTGGCAGTCATATAGTCTTTCTGAGGATTCCACAAGAAGGAAATAAGAAAGAAAGAAGAAATTTCTAGCGCCATTTGATCCCACCAATCCAGCCAAGTTGGATGCCAGAACCTTTAAACTTCCCAGCTAAGTGATTCAATAAAATCCACGTTAGAGGCTCTGTGAGTTGACTTTCCATCACTCTCAGCCAAGAGTACTGATAAACACAAATCCACGATACTTGAGTGTACAATGTTTCTTTGTGCAAGTTGAACATCCCTAATCTGAAAACCCCAAATCTGAAATACTCCAGAACTTGAAACTGTTTGATCAACAACAAGACATAAGTGGAAAATCTCCCATCTGACCTCAGTCAGTGGGCTGTAGCCAAACCACAGAACACGAAAAATACTGCATAAAATTAACACCAAGCTTCTATGTATAAGGTGAATATTAAATATAAATTAATGTTGTTATTACTTCTGGGTCTCATCCCCAAGAAATCTCATTATGTGTATGCAAATATCCCAAAACCTGGGCAATAAAATCAGAACTATGTCCAGCCTCAAGCATTTCCAACAAGAGATATTCAACCTGTATATCACAACCTTTTCCCAGGCATAATCTAACTAGAAATAAAAATTAATGTGTTTTTGATGTAAATGAAAAAAAGAGTTGTAGAAATCTGGTCAAACAGAAAGATTGGATTAAGAGGTGGTGAGCGTGCCTGCAGCCCCAGCCTTTGGGTAATAACGCTCTGAACTGGGAAGGGGCTCTAGGAACCCACACAGATGATCTGTGACAAGGACAACTCACCAGCATTCATAAGACCCCCTACTGGCTACCCTATTTGCTGAACAGGAACTGTCCAGCATTGGAGGCCAGTGGCACCTTTGTTCTCATGGAGGCCAAGGCTCCCTCACACTTACCTGAAGCGCTGGAGCTCCGGGACACATCCTGTGACTGGGTGGACCGATTTCGACTCTGCTGTCGGCGTCGACCGGAGGCTGACCTCGTGGTGCGCACGTGGACCTCGCTCACCTTGAAGAAGGCCACCATGAAGGGCTGCTTGTCGTAAGGGCCGTCTCTGCCCACCAGGCCCGCCGCGCGGGGGTTGACGTGGAGTCCTTTAATGCAAACCAAAGCCCGCCCCTCTTTACTCCAGGGAACCTTAGTCTCACAGCCACATGAGGTGATTCTTATTCTTGTACATACTAACAGTAAAGGATGGCACAAGGCCAACGCCCCACACATTCTTCTACCCTGGTTGGCTCCCTTTCAATGGGCAGACTCCAAATGTGGCTCCAAACCCAGTAGTGGTTGAACTTCCGGGTGCTCTTGTTTCTGCTCCCTCTATTCGTCTGCATTCACATTTCCTTTCTAAGTCTATTCCTTCCAATCCGTGGAGCACTGTGTGCCATGACCAGAAGCAGGGAGCTGAGCCTTGCTGCAGCAGGAGAGGAGCTTTCCTTGGGAGTCCCTGAGCCAACTTGCTGGACAGCCAGAATTCAGTAGAATTCAACAGCTCCTTTCCCAGCTTCCCCTCACCTCCCTCACCTTTCTTCCCCCCCTCCTCTCTCTTCTCCTGGTACTGGAGATGGAAGCTGTACCTCCTGAGCCCTCTGGCCTTTCTTTCAGATTCCCCTACTTGGCTGGCTTGGGAAAGCTATCCTCCCATTGTTACTCTTGTGGGGTCATGGCCTGGGCATCTCCAAATTCTTCCTAGGAGACATCAGGGAAATATTCTGGTTTTCAAAACAGTCATGAGGAAACAGTAAACAAGGTCATCCTGGAGCCAAAGGCTGGACTATAAACCATGCTCCACAGTAACTGTTAGAAAGGAAATGAGTGAGAATGACGGTGGGGCAGATGCCGGGAGCACGCAAGTCACAACTCACCATCCCCGGTCACCACACTCAGCTGGAGCCCCATGTTGTGCTGTGGTGTCACCAACCATAGATTGCTAGTGGCCGTGATGTCAAATTCTAGCCAGCCTTCTTCTGAGGCCCACACAATACGGGTGTCCAACAAAAATAGGTCAGAGTCTCTGAAAGAGAAAGAAAGAAAAAAAAAGATATAGCTAACCAGAATAGCATGCCCATCTGTATGACCAGGCTTGCCTGGTGTGACACGACATGGAGCACAGACATGATATAATTAGGAGAGACACAGGGCATTGGCTACCAGGAGGCTCCTCAGCTACACAACAGCTGTGGCTGCTCACACCAATCTTTCTTGGAATTAAGGTAATTTACAAATAAATAAAAAAATTATTTCAATATTTAGTCCATTTTATGACTGCACTGTTTTAGTTGTGATCCTATTTTCTGGTTAATAGCTTAATTTATGGCTAATGAACTCTAAAAAGAAAGGAGGAGTCATTGAGCCATAGGTATAAGACAAGATTAAAATCAAGATTCCTATAAGCATTCCCAAAGTCACAGTTTGCTTACATTAAAAAAAAAAAAAAAAATCATGACCTGAAAATTACCATATCAGTGCTGGTAAAATAAGGAGAAGCAAGAAGTTAGCAAATTCCTAAGTCATTGTCTGTTTCTTGATTTTATTTAAAGTCTCTGAATGCTCCTAGGTGAGTGTTGCATCCTTCTGCACATGGATTATATACTGGGGCCGAATTCTCAGTGATTTTAAAGCTGGACTCAACATAACTGGAGATCATGGTGGGTTTTGTTTTTATTTTCATTCCTTTCCTTCCAGTGGGCCAAAGGGCTAAGGGAGTTCGTTCGTTCGTTCGTTCGTTCGTTCGTTCGTTCCTTCCTTCCTTCCTTCCTTCCTTCCTTCCAGTGGGCCAAAGGGCTAAGGGAGTTCCTTCCTTCCTTCCTTCCTTCCTTCTTTCATTCTTTTTTCCTTCCTTTCTTTGTTTTGTTTTAGAGAGGTAAGATCTTACCATGTTTCCCAGGCTAGCCTCAAATTCTTGGGCTCAGGTGATCCCAAGGCCTCAGTACCTGGAACTAGGACTTCAAGTGTGCCCCATTTTAAGGAACACTTTTCTGTTTTTCACTTTTCAATCACCATAACCCCAGGGCTTGTAAGAAGATGGGCTGTGGGTTTCTTTCTGCTCCTTTGCTTCTCATGAAAGGTCAAGGTTAGATTGTAGCTGTAAAGGGTTTCAAGGACAGTTTGATTCTGAGTTCACATTCCTTCTAGAATGAAGTGGCCTGGGATTTCTACCACCAGGAGGAATATATTTTGGCCATGAAAAGATTCAAATCCTCTGGTGTTTAAAGTATTTTGATGCAGTACAGAGACAGAAATCTTACCACAATTAATTTGATTGAACATCCCTCCTCTGAAAATCCAAAATGCTCCATAATCTGAAACATTGTGAGCTCCAATTTGGTGGCACAGTGGAAAATTCCACACTTATGTCATGGAATACTGGGCGTGGTGGCATATTTAATCCCAACACTCTGGAGGCAGAGGTAGGTGGATCTCTGTGAGGCAAGACTGGCCTGGTCTGTGCAACAAGTTCCAGCTGGGGCTACAGGGAGACACACCTTGTCTCAAAAAACCAAAATGAAAATGAAAACACATTCATGGTAGAAATAAT
This sequence comes from Eospalax fontanierii, assembly GCA_035773235.1. Classification (NCBI taxonomy): domain Eukaryota; kingdom Metazoa; phylum Chordata; class Mammalia; order Rodentia; family Spalacidae; genus Eospalax; species Eospalax fontanierii. The sequence goes on from CM069547.1 coordinate 16,595,323, forward strand.
ATCTAAAAATAAGATAACTTTTGCATCAAAACTTTTAAATACCATTACTCCATGTGGATAAGATATGTATGAATAAAATATGAATTTTGTATTTAGAGTTAGAAACCATTCCCAAGATATTATATACGCGAATTACCGACGCATCCAAAATACTTCTGGTCCCAAGTATTTTATGACAACGGCTCCTCAATCTGATTTTAAAAGAGTATCAAACACTAACAGTGAACATTTACAAAGCACTGTCTTCTACTTTGCTTTATTTCCTTTTTTAACAGTCCTAAATGCTAAAGTAGAGTCATTTCCATTTTATGGCTGGGAGACTGAGACTCAGACGTGAGGTTATGATCAGGATCACGCCAAGATCACAGGCTAACAAGTGTGAGAATTCATTGAATGAACAAGGGAAAGAACTTAGCTCTGACTCAGAATGTTTTCCATGATGACTACCTTTGGAGATTGTTACCAAAGGCTACCTGTGATAAATGAGTAAAAGTCACCCCTGGTTTACCAATCCTTTTGTGGGGCCAATGAAACATGGGTTTAAAATCTTCGATTTCTTAGATGGGAAATGAACTTTTTCCAGCTTCCATGGCAGTTCAGAGTTAGAAGGGAGCTCTATTGTCATCTTATACTTTCCCAAGTATAAACAGTAGGTGGAGTGTCAGGGAGTTTATTCAGCTGCTTAGCAGAGCCTGTGGGGCTACCCTCAGGCTTGCCCTCTTTAAAGCTCTCCCCCGTGTGGATGTGTCATACTCCCTGTGGACAGATTGCCCCCCTGTGACTGGGGCAACAACCTGGAACAGGGGGACAAGGGGTGTTCACGGAAAACAGCAAGAGGGGACTGTGAGTCCAAAGCTTTGAAGTTCAGATACAGAAAGACATAAATTCCACTCTGCAGCGTCATAGAAGACCCTCGTCCAGAAATAACACAGACAGTACAAACAGCTCTGTGGGAAAAGCAGCCCCAGTCCCAAAGGGAGCTGTGGACATATTTGTGTCGGGGGCAGACTCCAGCGGGCAGTCGCTAGCATCGAGATCCAGAGGTGGGAGAACAGAGTGGGAAACCACCACCGAGGGCCTGCTGTGGTCTACAGCGCTTTGATTATGCACCAGGCACCTGCTATTGAAGGATGTGCAATAAGGATACAGACAGATGCCATATGAGCATGGCACGGCTGGCAGAGAGCTGAAATGAGCTTATGTTCTTTCGTTTTTAAAGAATGGGCCACATGGGGCTCCGGAGATGGCTCAGCAGTTAAAAGCACTGGCTGTTTTTGCAGTAGACCTGGGTTCGAATCCCAGCAACCATGTGGCAGCTAACAACCATCCATAAATCCAGTTCCAGGGGATCTCATACCCTCTTCTGTCCTCCACAGGCACTGCGCAGTATATACCTACATATGCATGCACGCAGTACACTCATACACATAAAATGAAATTAATCAATTAAAGATTGTTTTTAAAAAAGAGTAGGAGTAGGGTTCATGGGAAAGGGAGTGGAGCTGGGCATGGGCATGCGCACTGCAATACCAGCACTTGGGAGGTGCAGGCAGAAAGACTAGAATTCAGGATCATCCTCAGCTATACAGCAAGTTTGAGGCCAGCCTGGACTACATGAGATCTGCCTCCAAAAATTTTTTTTAAAAAAAAGAGGAAATGGGAACCTATTACAAGAGAAGGTGGGGTTTGGGATAAAATCCATCATTTAAATGGAGAAGGAAACCAGAGGAAGGGGAGGAAGAAGGAAAGAAATGAAAGACGAGAGATACCATGGAGCCAAAGCTTCATCTGGGGCAAAGTTAATTACACAGTGTGGAAGGCATCCCATCTACATGGCTGATGGGGATCAGTGGACACTGGGGGGTGAGTTTCCATCCTAACTCTGCTACGTGGGGCACCCAGAATTCATGGGCATTTCTGTGGTATTCTTTCCTCACTACAGTGCTTAGAAAAATGCAGCCTAGCAGCTAACCCTTGACAGATTAAAGCTCTGGTTCTAGAGCAGCAAGCTGGCCTTGACTTTGTATACTTAAATCTTCTTAGGAAGGGAATGAAGTGTATTAGTTACTCTTTTCAATGCTGCAACAAAGAGGCCTGAAAGACACAACGTAAGGAAGGATGGGTTCATTTTGGTTCACGGTTTCAGAGGGTTCAGTCCACAACTGCTTGGTCCCATGGGTATAGGCAAGACATTTTGATAGCAGTAACATGCCAGAGAGGTTAGCTGTTTATTTCATGGTTGACTGGGAAGCAGAAAGAGGAAAGAGGAAGGGAGACAGGGAAAGCGGAACAGGGACAATATAACCCTAGGACATACTCCCAGCTAGCTCCGACTAGGCTCCACCTTCCAAAGATTCTGAAATCAGTATCACCATCAGTTAAAGGCCAAATGTACACACACGAGTCTGTGTGGACATTTCATGTTCAAACGACAAAAAGTAATGTAGAGACTTAAAATAATGGGACTAAGTGGGATGGAGGAAAACCTCCCTCCCTCTCTCCTTCCTTCCCTCCCTCCCTTTTTTCCATCCTCTCTTCTTCATCTCAGGAATGCTAGGATTAAAGGTGTATAGCACTACACTAGGCCCAGAGGTTTTTCTTAACTACTAAGGATTACCTAGAACAGCAGATTGGATTATTATGACTCTACCTCAGATGAGAAATGGAGTCCCAACAGGGTCCCAAGCTCACACTGTTCCCTCAACTTGGAGTAAGAGACAGACACCAACTATACACAAAGGACCTGTTTGGGAAATGCAAGGATTTGCAATCTGGGGTATTCATGGTTTGCCATGATGGACTAAGAGGTGCAGCAGCAGAAGTCAGGGGCAAATCTTGGGAGATAGCTTAGTACTAGAACATTTGTCTAGTATGTTTAAGGCACTGGATTCGGTCCTCACGTAAACAGTATGAAAATATAAAAAGTTTTGGCTGGGGAGACGGATCAGTGGGTAAAGCACTTGCTGTAGAAGCATGAAGACCTGAGTTTGGATTTCCGGGACTCAAAGCCAGGACAGTAGTTCGTGTCTGTACCTCCAGTAGTCCATGGTGAGATGGAAGGCAGAGACAGTGCTCAGAGACTAAGCTAGCCTGGTGCACAGAGCAGTGAATAGGAGACATGTCTCAAAATAAAAGACAAGGACCAACCTTTGAGGATGTTCACTGACCTCTACACAGGCTCCTCCTTCTGCCCCCTGCCACAAAAGAGGTTGTGGCAAAAGGGGCTTCCAAGAGAAGAGTCCAGGTAAACTTTTGAAACAAAGACAATTTTTTTCAAGGCCTTGTTCACAGGAGTTGGCCACAGCTCATTGGCAGAGACGGCCATATAGCCAAGTGTCCTTGTCCAGAGGCTCATCTGGAATGTTGCAGGATGAGGCATTCCTTACGATAGTTCTTAGCTTGTGTGCATGAAGGCTTCTTTTTTGTGGCCTCCATTCCCATATGTAAAAAGCAGATTCTAGAAACATACACAGTATAGGCTGAAAATAGTGAGCAAGGGTTCATAAAAAGTAAGGGATCAAACTCTGGTATGTATAAATGTCAGAGTCGGTTGTTCATAGAAAACACAAGGCAGTCACGGGGTTAGAAATCATGAGCAGGCCTCACACACCAATGTCCGGGTACCTGTAGGAAAGGCACCCATATGGCTAACTGCTGTGGAACCCCTGTGTGTGGATAGCTTTTGTTAACTTGACATAAACCTGAGGAATTTCCTCTATCAGACTAGCCTTGTGGGCATGTCTGTGAGGCATTCTCTTTTCTTTTTAAAACGTTTTCCTTATTTTGTATATGAGTGTTTTGCCTGCATGTATATGAGGACACCCATGTCATGCAGCGTCCATGGAGGCCAGAAGATGGTGTCAGATCCTCTGGAATTGGACAGTTAGCCACCATGTGAGAACTAAACTTAGGTCCTCTGCAACAGCAACCAGTGCTCTTAACCACTGAGCCATCTCTCCAGCCCGTGGGCTATTTTCTTAATTGCTAATTGAGGTAGGAGGGCCGAGCTCACTGTGGGTGGTGTCATCCCTGGGCAGGTGGGCCTGGGCTATATAAGAAAAGAAATGGAACAAGCCAGTAAGCAGCATTCTTCCATGGCCCTGCTTCAGTTCCCGCCTCCAGGTTCCTACTTGAACTCCTATCCTGGCTTCCCTTGATGATGGACTGTGGTCTGTAGATGCAATAAAGCCCTTTCCCTGCCCCTTGTTGGTGTGTGTCACTGCTATATCACAGCAATAGCAAGAAAACTAGAACCACCAGGGGCCTTCCGAACTTCGCCCCGTTTCTCTCATTCAAGAGAACGTTGAGTGTTCTGTGTGACAACATCACTAGCATCCACTAAGCTCTGAATGTGTCCCCCAAAGCTCATGGGTTGGAGAATTATTGTCCAGTGCATAGAGCTCAGGAGTACAGCCTTTAGGGGGCTGTTAGGTCCTAAGGGCTCGGCTCTCATGAATGGATGACATCATCACCAGGGTAGGTTCCTGGTAAAAGGACCAGTTTCCCTTTCCTCTTGCTCTCCCTTATGTGTGGGCTTTTTCCTTCCTTTCTACTTTCTATCCTGGGATGCCACAGGAAGGGAGCCCTCACCAGCTGTGCCCTCATAACCTCAGAATTCCCTTCCTCCAGAACTGTGAGCCAAGAAATTTCTGTTCTTTGTGAAATACCAGTCTCATATATTCCAGGCAGCTGCAATTCCAGAAAGATGGAGAGTAATTCAGACACTGCTGGCTGCAATGTCTAGGGGCAAGCTCTGGGGTCCAGAGACAAAGCACACCTTTAACCTCTTCATTCAATACCATAGTTCCACTTTTACCTGCTTGTTAGATATAAGATTGGAGGCCATCTGCTCTGAAGATAGTTTTCTTTCCTTCCTGAAACAGGGCACACCAAATGGGGACTAGGCCATGACTAACACTTGGTTGCCTTACGAACCAGTTTAAAGTCATCAAGTTATAAACCAAGTCACAGAAAGACCAAGTCTAAAGTATCAGTCTTTGAGAAGACACAGAGGTGGGAGGGAGCTGATGAAGAGATTCATGGCTATCCAACCTTTCCTCTTATCCACTTCAACAAAATGATGTCCCCATTTCTGGAAGTCTAGACCAGGCTGCCCTAGCTGAATGAAGCCCAGATTGAATGAAAAATCCCACCTCCTTTTACAAAAGAGTATGTTTTTACTTTCCAACCCTACATTTCCATACCTTTGTTCAATGTGTGGAACTGAAGTAGTTAAAAAATACTGCTAATTTAATTGTAAAAGAAAAGATGTGTTTCGCAAAATAACCGTAACCACCAACATTGCCTGCCTCCCACAAAGCTCAAATCCATATATGGAGATGCAAGCAATCAAAGAAACCAGCTTCTAGGAATGAATAATGCATAAGGCATAGTCTTCATAAACAAAATCCGGTTTCCCTGTCTCTTTCAAGTTGGCCCAGTGGATAAGCAGTTCCCAAAGACTTGCTGTCCCCTCCTACCTCACACCTGACCTCACTCCACCATAAAAATACTGCTGCAGTCTTCTCACTATACATAATATTTTATAACTTTAATTCTACATTGTGTTTGACAAGGAACAGAAATAAATAGGATATGGAACAAGGTTTGGGAGCCGTTTGGGCCTTTGTTTTGTATCTTAGGTAGGGCATCTGGGTATGAAGGACATGCACTTGATTGGGAAGATGAACTTAGTTACATAACCTCAGTTGTGAGTACACTGCATTATCCCCTTTTTGAGGGCAAAGGAACAAATTCTAAAAGGCTCATCGCTTGCTGCAGCTCACACGGAGGCAGTCAAAGATTATCAAGTCAGCAGTGAGATTTCAGGAGTCCCCAAGGATCAGAGCTGTGAAAGCCAGATACAGAAAGAGAACAGGGTATGTCTGGGCACAGTATAAAAGACTTTGACTTCCAATCCTGGCTTTCTCAGATTTGCCCTTTCATTCAAAAGACAAACTGCCTCAGGTATCTGAAAAGGTTGAGTTTTTATTATCACTGAAAACCCAACAGAGTTTCATTGCACCATCAGCCATGAGTAATGCTGGTCTGAAGAAATGCCTGTTTTGGATCCTGGGGCTGGACCAGCTACTGGATTCAGGTCTCACCTATAGATCCACATTTGCTTAATAACGCAGGCATCTACACTTGTGCAGAATCCATTAAAAGACTTCCAAATGAAAATAATAACAAAAAGATATTGATCTGAGGGGAGGGATGCTTCTGGATGTGATGCGTCAAATTAAGACTCCCACCAAAATGGAAAAGAATGTTTGATAAAAACCCAAGTCTGTTTGAAGTCATTTTACAGCATGTATCCAGGCAACACATGATGGGTTAAACCTAAGACCTCCAAGAGGAAGGTGAGGCACTGAGGAGAGCTGCTGGTCACTGCCACCCTTGCATTTCAGAGAAATGGTGGAAATCTACAGTCAGGGATGCACCACGTAGAAAGCAGCAGAGGCTGGGAGCTTGAGCACTATCCCTGGCGAAGGGTAGAAATGAGAGTTCAAATGGCAATGACAATGATGAAGAGGATGAGGGTGGTGCCAAAGGGTCAAGGTATGAAGGACATGAAGAAGGAAGGTCCTAGAAGAGGCTGCACAGAAGTGAACACGTAAATGTGATCTTACAGAGGTTTGGGGCTGTCATGAACACCAGTACTTTCATTTGAGATATTTGTCAGATCTTAAGCTGTGCATAAATGGGATGAGCTGAGCAACCAGCAGAAAGAAACTGGAGGATTCAGAACAAGGTGGAACTTTTGGCAGTCTCACAACACCAGGGAGCTGAAAGTGAGAGTTCAGAGCTCACCAAGAAAGAGGGTCTTTTGTAAGTTTCCTAGAGTCTCAGCTGAACAACTCCCAGCCCCCAGCCCAGACTAAACTACATGAGAGAGAACCAGAAAACAATCAAGGGAATAAAAAGATGGTGGAAATAGACCCAGAGGTGATCAAGACTGAATTATAAGACATGGTCTCTGAATTCAAGCTTATATGAAAAGAGCAACAAATCACAAGTTGAAATTGTCCCAAGGCCTGAAATTGGTTTAAGATTTGAAAATCATTTAGTATATTAACATTATAGGGGAGAAAAATTACAAATAATATTGAATCAGAAACAATTACATCAAGTGTCGCATAAACTTCTAATCTTAAAAAACTCTTAGAAAGCTTAGAGGATAATTTAATTAGTTTAGTTAGTCTCAAGGATATATAGAAACACTTATAATGATCATCCTTAACGAAAAAAATTGTAAATCTTTTCTCCACCCCGAGATTGGAAATCTAAGTAGATTTAATATTGTATCGGACATCCTACCTAGCAAAATGAAAGAAGAAAAATAAATAAATAAAATAAAGGAGAAAAAGAAAAGTGATATTTATATATATGCACTGACCCTCTAAAAGACTGAACAGAAAATGATTAGAATTAACATAAGCTTTCAAGATTTTTGGATACAAAGTCAATATATATAAAAATCACCTGTAGTTCTAAATGTAAGCACAAACAGATTAGACAGTAAAATAAATTTAAAAACACCTCATTAGCATTTAAAACTTCAATGCTAGGACTGGATATATGGCTCAGTGGTTAAGAGTGCTAGCCATGAAACCATGAGGACCTGAATTAGGCCCATGAGGACCCATTATCCACATAACAAGCTGGGTGTGGTGTCACATGAACCTGTAATCTCAGTGCTCTATAGGGTGGAGACAGAAAGATGACTGGGGCTGGCTGGCTGGCTACCAGCCCAGCTGGAAAATGCAAGCTCCAGGCTGAGGGGGACAGGAAGCCCTCAAGAAGTAAGGTACAGAGTGATAGAGGAAGCCACCTAATGTTCTTCTCTGGCCTCTGTGTTCGTCCCCCCAACCCACATGTGTTCATACAACATATATGTGCACATGCACACACACACATGAGAGAGAGAGAGAATTAGAAAAACAATTTCTAAAAGTACTTTCAATGCCCGCAATTAATAAAAAAAACTCAACATAGAAACAAAACACCTACATCTTATTGAGAGTTATTTTTTTTAAAGACTAAATACCATAATCCTGAATACTAGACTCAACATTGGTAAGTTGTAAGCCTTTCCCAAATTAGATTTAATGCAATTCTAATCAGAATTCTAGCAAGCTTTTAGTTTTGTTCCTGTGGAAACTGGAAAACTGTTTTTAAGTTTTATATGAGACTCTACAGAGCCATTATAGTAGTAGCCCCAAATTCTCAAGAATGACATTGAGAAATATACTCACTATAAAATTAATAGGAGTAAGACAGTGCAGAAGTAGGAGAGAAAAGGAGAAAATCAACCCATGGGTCAAAATAAAGAGACAAAAGACAAGTCCATATATCTGTATGGAGAGAGAGTCACCCAACGTATGACAGCAGGATGGCTGAAGTGTATGGAAAAGAATGGTGTTTTCGGTAACAGTTCTGGGCTCACAAGACTCTTCTGCTACGTAGCTGGGCTGCCTGTGCTACTTCAGTGGCTCAAGCATGGTCTCAAGTTCCCACTGTTGTTCAGCTCACTCCGAGGAGGCAGCACTTCTGTATCTCATTCACTGCCCCGAGGGATCTTTAACCCTGACACAAGTACACTCAAACCTGACCCATCTTCTTCCTTCTCCGCCTTTCCCCATGTTCCTTATTCCTGAATATCAGACTGAAAACTCTTACAAGACTGTAGGGTTTTTTTTCCTTTCTCCCACTAAAATTGTTTTCGTTTATGGGAAAATCAGATTTTATTTGTAAAATAGGTCAGAATCTGTGAAATTGGTCCTAAATTCAAGCAATAATTTGGCCCGAGGTTGAACCTCAACTCCAGCAGCCCAGCGTTCTTGGTTGGCCTAAGGAAATCATTCTCAAAGTCTTGAGAGCAGCACTGGTTGTTTTTCTTGAGATGCATTTATTCACATCTTAAAGATCCAGAAATCTGGATGAAACATATGAGCCAAACTTTAAAAAAAGGGAACAATTTGTATATATACACACATATATATGTGTGTGTGTATACATATATATATATATAATACATGCACACAGATAAGTATGCTTTGATATTGCTTAAACCAGGAGAAAACGTATTTTAAATTAGGCAATTCTCACTTGAAAGTCTTCCAAAAACCTGCTCCATGATGGAACACGGTAAAGAAATGTTACCATACACACAGAAAACAGGCCATCATTACCAAGCAATGGAACTGTCAAACATGAGAAGAAAAGGCCAAAACTTGCAGAAGCAAAACAACCAACTCATGAATAGAGTTACCACACTTTGGAAACTAAACATCTCTGTCAAGGTTTATCATTAGTTTTCAAGAGAATCTTGGACTTCTAGGAATATAAAACTCAGTTAAGAAACAGAATTCTACAAGCTCTTGGGACCCTGTTCATATGAACTTACAGCAATGGTGTGGGCATGCTCAAGACCCGTGCAAACTCAAGCAGACCAAAACCCAGCATGGAACTGGGAATACGGGCATCAGATCTGAATCTCTGCTGAAGAAATATTGGCACCCGATCACTGTTGGGTGAGGATGAGCTAATCTTTTTAAAGTGAGGGTCTCTGGATAGGCTGACTAGACCTCAGTGAATGAACTTGCACTGAGGAATGTTCAGGGACACTAATTTGACACAATAGATCTTAACAGATCTATGACTTATGTTCCATTTCAGAATTCATGTTCACCTTTGGGTCAATTACCATTTCTCTAATTTTAGTAAGCACCCTAAATTTAAGTAGGTATTTCTTGGGGCTGAAGAGATGGCTCAGCAGTTAAGAGCACTGGCTGCTCTTGCAGAGGAACCAGGTTCAATTCCTAGTGCCTACATGGTGACTAACAATTGTGTCACTGCATGACACAGGTGCACTTACATGCAGGCAATACACTGATAGACATAAAATAAAAATAATGAATAAAATATTGTTTAAAAGTAGCAACTTCTTTTGTTTTAAACTTACCTGCTCCAATTATTTATCCTTCACATTAGCACATTTCTGGAAATAGATAGCCAAGGCCTGTCTTCCAGAATCTTTATAACCTTCCCCGGGCAGGATCAGCTTTCCTGACTGCCTTTTATGTCAGAAGATCCAACATACCACAACTTCTGCCCTTAGCTGAAGGCATGAATTAGGATATAAAAACCTGATTTTCTTCCTTTTTTCAAGGAGGCCAACTATTTTTGTAGCATAGACATTCGTTAAATTAGAACACAGTGAATGCTACAAATTGCACTTCAGCACAGATTAGACAAATAAGTTTCCATTATGCTTGGAAAAGTGCTTTCGGCCAAGACACCCCAAGACAGTACAGATGGGGAGGTCAAACCTTCCACAGGATCCCTGCAGCTAAGTCTGGAGGCCTTTGGAGGAACATTTGGAAGCAGCAGGAGGCCTGGGCTCCTGGCCCACAGATAAGAAAACCTCCTCCAGCCAACCTGGAGCCCTTCAAAAGCATGAAAGTCTCCCAAGTTTCCCAGGATTCTCCTTCTCTGATGCACACAAATTAAACACATCCAACTGCCAGATACTCCCATCCTAGAAGACAAGCCGACAGCTCCCTGCTTTGATAGAGAGCCATTCCAAGTTGAGACCATTCTGAATTTTGTTTTCCAAACTCAGTGCTGGCCCAGAGGGAGTACGTCTCCACCATCTGAGCATAAGGCAGATGTTCCTTTTTGGCTGGAGCTTGGTATACATCGCACAAAATTTCTGCTAGCGTTTTTAAAAAAATTAGCAATTTGAAAAAATTCTATAGTCACTATACTTCTAGCCCAGTGTTGTTTTCTGTAAGACAGCTCCTGAAGGAGAGGGAAGACCACGTATTTCAAACAAATTTCTGAGCCAAAAAGATACCTGTAGGCTATTCCCACAGGAGAAATAGACTGGAATAAATAATCAGGAATATTGAAAAGTCATTGGCAAAGCAGGCCAAAGAATCACTGAATAGTAATTCTCTCTGGTGTATAACAGGACAAATATCTAGCAATGAATGATTTGACTTTCCAAACAGGCCCTCTATTGGAAATGTCCTCGTCAGTTATGCTTGTCTTTAGGAGAGAAAATCAGACATCAGAGAGTTTTCTTGTCTGAAATTTAGATCCATTGTAACCATCCCTCAATGGCTGTATTTCACTCATTGTTTAAATGGCCCAGTTAGGAACTCACCTACAGCCCTGTGTGTGTGTGTGTGTGTGTGTGTGTGTGTGTGTGTGTGTGTGTGTGTGAACTCACCTACAGCCCTGTGTGTGTGTGTGTGTGTGTGTGTGTGTGTGTGTGTGTACAGCAGCATCATGTGTCTCCAGTGCCTGCCATCTACCCATCTTCTAGCTTCCCTAGGACAGACAGAAGAGTGCCCCAGGGTCAGATGCTGGTGGGGCAACTTTCACAGGGCAAACTTTTGCTCCTTGTAATCTCAGTGGGCATGTTTATGGCAGAACCCCACACAGATCCAGTACATTCAGAAGAAACCAGTAACTGCAGAGTCTTCAGAACCTCTCGGGGAGTCAATAGATTTTCAAGGCCCAAAGCAACAATTTAGATTTGGTTCTGAAAACCAAAGGAAACTGTTGGGCATGATGACACACACCAGTAATCTCAGGACTCACTGGAGGCAAAGTGACTACAAATTTGAGGCCAGCCTAAGCTACATGGCAGCCTAAGACCCTGTTTCAAAAACGGTCCAAACAGAACACAAAAATGAGAAATCTGAGTCTGGAAGTATGGGGTCGCTTCTTCCTAGGCATTTCTTCCTTTTGTTCTGATTGTCGAATCTGCTGTTATTACTGGAGGCTTAAGTTGAATCGTGTACACACCACTGAACTATGCACACTGATACCAGTCTATACTTCATGTATTCTGTTCTCTCTGAGTGACATGCTCAGCTGACCCCTACGTACTCAACAAAATTCATAGAGATTGACTTCCTTCCTGTGTAGTAAAGATTTGAGCTAACTGGCGCAACACTGAGTCTTCTGTTCTTCCCACCCTCCAACAGTTGTTGGGGAAGTTCTTGTCTATTGCTAGGCAGACCCACAACTATACTTCATTACAGTTTTTTTTTGAAACTGGTCTGGACTTATTTTTGAAAACAATAATAAATACAGACATTGTCATCTATCTTTCCCTTATATCTAAATGGTAATATATGTGTAAATATATATTTAAAAATAATAGTGTATGGAAGTTACATGCACAAACACAGTCTTGCAATCACCTGACTTAGAATAATTTGTAAGTATCGTTCTATAATTCTATCATTTTAATTTCAGCAACCTTCACCCATCATCAAAACTGGAAATGAAGAAGCAACGGGAAGCAGTTCATCCCAATACATCAGAGTTGGCTGATCATCAAGGATGCTTAGTAAGTACCACTCATTGGCTTGCCTAGCAAAGATGCCTAGTTGAAAAATCAACTTAATAGTAAATCATCTTGCCAGCTAAATACTACACTTCAGAGCACCTGACTCTTCATGTTCAAGGATTGCCCCTGAACTCCAAATCACCTTCCACAGATACCTGAGGTCATATGAGGAAAGAGAGTGAAAAGTGGGGGCCAGCCCCGCCTTTTGGGCTTCCTTGAGCCTTCATACCTGTGCTGATGCTCCTGTAAGACTTGATAAATGCTGATAAGAAAAGATTGGTTTTTAAAACTCCCCACAACACAGTCCTTGTAGATGCGGAACTCTGCAGCCGTCACCGCCTCACCCTCAGGAATCTGGGATAAGTTGAACTTGAACTCTTTGTGGTGTCGCTGGCGAGGGGAGAACTCCTTGTCGTACTCCACTATAGGGTTAAACAAGAGAGAGTGACAACTATTGTTACTTGACTAAGTGCCACGGGCTCATCTCATGAACCTTCCCCCGATTTACCTCGAAGATTACCAGTTACCAGCGTTGGATTAGCGGAACCAAGGGGCTGAAGAAGGGACATCGGCTGAGACTGAAATCCTCCCTTCTACTTGAGATGATGCAAAATCCTTATTCTGTATTCAGTTTAAATACTGTAGTTTCAGTGGTTGGTTGAATAAATAGTTTGCATGAGACCAAGTTATTTCAAGACTCTTGGATCCAGGCTTCCTCATCCAAAAAGCATATTATGTGCAGGAAAGTGTGACAGCAAATAAAGCACTGAGCAAGAACTTGCCACCCACTGTCTCCCTATGTGTTCTTGCTCAGGTGGCCCCTGAGGTTCCCCAAACAACACGGGCAACTGTCAATGCAGTTGGTTGCCCATCAAAACAAGATGGCAAGATCATTGGTGAAGACACCACAGCTCTGGTCACAGGACATAGAGGACCAAGTTGGCCCTGAAATGGAAGCTTCCTCCTTCCTAACAAGGCTTCATAGCACTGGAAGGTGCTATAGACACTGCTAGGGGAGAACTGTCATAGTCAGCTGTGGACCCTGCATGCTATAGTACTGACTGGCCAGGCAAGATGTGTCTACTGGTAGAGCACTAGGATGACTAGTATAAGGATAATCAATCACTTTCTGATCAGAATCCAGGCCTGCTCCACAGGAGGGAATTCATGCCTGGTACTGTAAACCTGGCCAAAGCCCAAGACTGGGGAGGCCATGGGCCCTAGTCAGGAAGCTACTGTTGTTTTATGCTAAATAGACATGATGTGTCTGTCAAATTGGCTTCTAAATATTTATGATTATGATCATAGAATCATGCTTCTATTAGCTTTGGTCAGGGAAGCTTCTTTATGAAGTAGGTAGTGGTAACTGCAGAGACTCATAACTGGTCCAAGTGTTGTGAATAAGTGACTTCTGAATGTTCAACAGTAAATGGGACATCTGTGTCACATCACTAACCTCCAACACTCAGAGGGTGTTGCAGAGCAGAGGGCAGAAGGAATGTCAGAGTCAGAGGATTCGGTTGAGTGTTGTAGAACACTGTCTTCCAGGCTTGATGTGGCTAATGCACTTTTGAATTCACAGCAACTATGATACCCTACATCAGACCTGCACAAGATTTGTCCATGAATATTTTGTCACGGAAGAGGGAAGGGCTCATGAGGTCCCAGGCCTCCCTATCTATAGGCAGTTAATGGTTGCCAGAGAAACCTTTTCTTCTGGCATGGAGTCATTAGTAAGGTGCCTATGTTCCTGTAAGCAAGAACTCCTAATGAAATTCACTGGGTCACACGCACACAAGGCACGAGAGTAGAAGAGACACTAGTTAGGAGGAGAAAGGAGATCAAAGGGAGCAAGAGGTGGAGAAGAGGATAACAGGGCATTAATAAGACCAAAAATTGTCTATATAAAAATGACACAATGAAACACTGTGTATAATTAATATATGCTAATAAAAAAAAGAACCTGCCGCCTCTCTGGTCCCTTGAGCCGCGGAGCCTTCCAGCCCTCTCCTCTCCCCTGCCTTTCCTTCCCCAGTCTTGTTCCTGTGTCACCATAAGTGGCTGACATGATAAGGGATGGCCTGAGCTGAACCTGGGGGCCGTGCCATGAGAGTGCAGGGTGAACAGTGCATCTTCCCTGTGCCTGAGGTTCCAGGGCTCCACATTTTGCTTGCTGTTGAGTGGAAATATTTTTTATAACTTTTATTGGATTTAATCCCTCAAAATGTCATACACAGATGTAAGGCACTGTGATGATACTTGTGATGATACTCACTTTGGTCTCTCTTGACTTCCTCCCACCTGTCAACACCCCCGAATGTCTCTTTCCTCACATTGATGTCTTTTTTGTTTTGTGACCTACTGAGCTTAACCAGGGCCAGCTGTGTGACCATGGCTTTGGAAATACGCATTGGAGCCTAGTGTCAGTGGAAATTTTGTTGAGAGGTCTACAGTAAAGTTTCTTAGGAGCTGCTGGAACCTTTTATAATCTGAAGCAGGACCCAGGCAGTAGAAGAAGGATGAATGAAGAAGTTCGCAACCGTGTCCCTCGACGTGTGTAGTAGTTTACTCTTTAAAGAAGGAAAAGGGTGGTGGTGCTGGTAGCGGTGTGTGTGATGAACCCGAACCCAGTTTCCATGCGTGGATGAATGGATAAAGAGAATGAAGCAGGTGTGGTGGCTCATGCCTTTAATCCCAGCATTTGGGAAGCAGAGGCAGGCAGATCTCAGTGAGATCTAGGCCAGTCTGGCGTATATCTGCTATCTGTGACAACACAGATGGACACACTGTAAGTGAAACAAGCCAGGCACAAAAAGACAGATGATTCCACTCATATGTGGAGTCCAGGATGGTTAACACCTTGAAGCAGAATGGCGGCCATCTTGGGTTAGAGGCAGGATAGAAAGGGACTTGGGAAATGTTCATGAAAGGTATAAAAGTTCAGTTCTTCACAATGAATACATTTTACAAACCCGATGGGACACCTACATCACACCCTTTCCTCCCAAGGCGCAAAGGTCATTGTGGAAGATGAAGGAGTGGGCAGTTTACGAACCAGAGGTGGTGGAGGTGGACGACGCAATGTAACCACGTAGACCGGACGCCACAGGGAAGTTGCACATGTGAGCACACAGCACTTGTGACAACATACTCAAGATCTGTGCAGGTCCAAGCCAGACAAAAGCCCAGCACGGATGGTGAGGTGGTCAAGAGGCCCCAGGCCTAGCTGAGGATTTTTTGGCTATTGATAGCTGCTGGTCTGAGGGAGAATCAGTTTTCTTTAAGGGTGTGATACCGGGTGGGTTGACCAGACTGCAAGGGATGGACCCACCCTTAAGAGTTTTAGGGGAATATAAATCAAACTCAATAGACCTT
Source organism: Eospalax fontanierii (assembly GCA_035773235.1). Taxonomy (NCBI): domain Eukaryota; kingdom Metazoa; phylum Chordata; class Mammalia; order Rodentia; family Spalacidae; genus Eospalax; species Eospalax fontanierii. The sequence goes on from CM069547.1 coordinate 16,611,068, forward strand.
TAAACATAATAGAGAACATGAAGTGGGTGTGGAGTTGTGAGGGTGAAGGTGGGGATGGGATCTGAATATGACCAAAATCTATTGTATGAAATCCTCAAAGAATCAATTAAAAAAAAAAAAAGGTGCTAAGTGTGTGAGGCTTGGAGATGTTTGTCAGTCCGGTGGTGGTAATCACTTTACAATGGGTACAGAGTGGAAACCCATCGCACCCCTTTAACATACATCCTTTCATTGGTTAATTATACCTCAGCAATACCAGAAGAAAAAAGTATTTTTTCAATAATTTTTTTCTCTATTCAAGGCAAAGTATGGACATTTACAGTGAGTGGTTATCATTTTTTGGAGTCAGCTTTTAAATGTTTCATACATTTCTGTGTGAGAAATAATCTCAAACCCCAAATGCTTAGTTCATAGTCACTGATCAAGAAAGAGGAGGGCTCTGTTTCCACCAAAACCCCGTCATTCCCACCCCAGAGTGAAACACTCTTCCCTCCGTTCCTAGGTGGTCTTTGTGGGGTTTTATTGTTGATGTTTTCTTTTGAGACAGTCTTGCTACGTAGCTCAGGTTGGCCCAAAATGCTCTATGTAGTCCAGGCTGGCCTGAAATTTGAAGTGATCCTCCTGATTCTGCCTCCTGAATGTTGGGGTTATAGGTGTACACAACCATGCCCAGTCTTTTGTTTTTTCTTTTTAAATTTTATTTTTATTTCTAACTGAATGTGGTGGCTCATGTCTTTAATCCCAGCACCCAGGAGACAGAAGCACAGGCAGAGGCAGAGGCAGGAGGATCTCTATGAAATCCAAACTGGTCTACATAGCAAGTTCCAGGCCAGCTGGGGATCCAGGGAGACCCTGTCTCAAAAAACAAAAATATTTATTATGTCTAATTATGTGTATGTTCTTGTGTCTATGTGTATGTGCTTGTGAGGGCAGCTGCCTGCAGAGTCCAGCACAGACCACTGGATCCCCTAGAGCTGGAGTTACATAGAGGGTTATAAGCCATCCAGTGTGGGTGCTGGGAACTGAATTCAGGTCCTTTGGCAAGAACATACATGCTCTTAACCTCTGACCCATCTCTCTGGACCTTAGCTGTTTTTCTTAATGGCAAGTCCACAGAAACCTAAGGAGAAAAAATAATCTCCCATGGGACGATTTTCCTATGGCTTGTCGGCAGAAAACAATAAAAAAACTATTTACCACCTCTAACTTCCCACTTCCTTCCACATGCATTATCTTCTACAGTTGTCAGAGAAAAAAAGATTCCAGTATCCCAATAACTCTCTAGAAGAACTAAAATCCACAGTATGTCCCCAGAAACAAGGAAAGCTAAGTCGTCTGTGGGTATGAGGTTTTCAATAAAGAATTTTCAAAAGTACCATGTAGTTACACAACCAATCTTCTACAATTGATCTTTTTTTTTTTTTCTTTTTCAATGTTTTGAGATTCAGAAGGAATGAGGTTTGGCTTGAGCAAAGCTTCATCAAGAGTCAAACAAGGTCCAAGGAGAAGGCAGACAATGGTTTGGCCCCAACAAGACGGCAGGTTTCCTCGTCAGCGAATGAGCATAAAAAGCGAGATTGTTGAAAAGGTCACGCAAGGACGCCCGCATGGAGGGCAGATCACTTTTCCCTAAAACTGATCTGCCTTCTAAGTTTGCTACGTTATCATTGCTGGTTAAAAACGAATCGAATCTCATTTCCCAAAGAAACCTTCTAAAAAAAAATAACCAAAAAACAAAACAAAACACAAAACCAGTCACACAGCTTTTCTACAGGGCCTTTAGGGTGCTTCGTTTTAATACAGCTAAATAAAAGTGGGCTTTTAAGATTCATGAGACAGCATGTACAAAAATTCTTCAAAGAATTCCCTCAATCTCTTACTATGAATAGAAAAAATATGGACACAAGATGAAAATAATATATTTAATGTATACGTAGAGAAATGTATGTAATCAATGAGAAATGTAATTAGTCTTCACTGAGGATCACCACTCCTAATAAGACACACTTGCCCCAGGTGGCTCTGTAAACCTACTTGGAATGCTGGGACCTTGAGGCTGAAGGACTGTCTATTCTGCTCTAAGCTTTCAGCTTTCAGTTATTGTGTGAGAAGTTCAATGCCTGGAAATCTCCGTGTTATGAAGAAGTTCAAACCACAGCAATCGTACATGGGGGGAGTGAATGATGGAGAGGAAAGAGAATGGGAGCGGACCAACCATGTCACGTTCAGTTATTTACCTACAGTGTTTAGTTATTTTTAAATATTTGTTTATGTGTGTGTTCCTGAGTTTATGTATGTGCACCATGCACCTGAAGTGGTTATGGAGGCCAGAAGACGGTGTTGGAGCCCCTAGAACTGGAGTTACAGGTGGTTAAGAGCCTTCCCCCCAGCCAAATTGGTGCTAGAAACCAAACACAGTATCCTCTGCAAGAGCAGGAAGAGTTCTTATCCTCTCCAGTCCGTTTTTTTTTTAAATATTTTATTATTTTTATTTTATGTGTATGAGTGTATTGCCTGCATGTGTGTAAGTGCACCCGTGTCAAGCAATGCCCACGATGATCAGGAGAAGGTGTCAAATCTCATGGAAATGGAATTACAGATGATTGTCGGCCTCCACGTGGGTTCTGGGAATTCAAACTGGGTCCTTTGCAAGAGCAGTCAGTGCTCTTAAGTGTTGAGACATCTCTCCAGTCCCCATTTTTTGTTTGTTAAAACAAGGTCTCATACAGCCTAGACTGGCCTTGAAATCACTATGTAGCCTAAGTTGGCCATCAATTCCTGATTCTCCTGCCTTCACCTCCCCAAGGCTAGGATTATGGGAACCTATCATCACGCCCAGCTGAGGAAGCCAGGTGGATATCCAGTCCATCGGAGCTTTGGATAACTCCAGCCAAAGCCACCACCTTACTCCAGCGGCATGAGAGACCTTGAAGAAGAGCCATCTTGCTGAACCCAGTCATTTCACAGGACTGAGAAATGATGATGCATTGTTGTTTTAGTCACTGCACTTTGGGGAATTTGTTTTACCATAATAGAAAACTAACACTTGAAAAGAAAAATGGACAGAAGAGGCTGGAAAGGAAGAGGAGAGAGGAGAAATCTGATCCTACTAGGAAAGGGGACACTGCATGTAATTCTTAAGGCTGAAGACTGTCCAACTCTGGGAGGCAACACGTAGGATTAAGGGAGAATCCTGATCCAGACATGGTGGTGCACACCTGTTGTCTCAGCACTCAGGAGAAGAACACTGGAGAATTGAAAGTTCGAGAACAGTGTGTAGGGGTTGATGACACAGTTGGTAAAGTGGTCACCATGCAAGCACAAGGACTTGAGTTTGATCCCCAGCACCCACATAAAAGCTAGGTGTGGTGGTGTGCCCCATAATGCCAGCACTCATGGTACAGCATAAGAAACGTGCAGAGTCTAGATCCCGGGGCTTGCTGGCCAGCCAGTCTAGACAGAGTGTGTCAGGCGCAGAGTCTAGATCCCTGGGCTTGCTGGCCAGCCAGTCTAGACAGAGTGTGTCAGGCGCAGAGTCTAGATCCCTGGGCTTGCTGGCCAGCCAGTCTAGACAGAGTGTGTCAGGCGCAGAGTCTAGATCCCTGGGCTTGCTGGCCAGCCAGTCTAGACAGAGTGTGTCAGGTGCGCAGAGTCTAGATCCCTGGGCTTGCTGGCCAGCCAGTCTAGACAGAGTGTGTCAGGCGCAGAGTCTAGATCCCTGGGCTTGCTGGCCAGCCAGTCTAGACAGAGTGTGTCAGGTGCAGAGTCTAGATCCCTGTGCTTGCTGGCCAGCCAGTCTAGACAGAGTGTGTCAGGTGCGCAGAGTCTAGATCCCTGGGCTTGCTGGCCAGCCAGTCTAGACAGAGTGTGTCAGGCTCAGTGAGAGACCCTTTCTCGAATAGTAAGGTTGGAGGGGACTGGAGAGATTGCTCAGGGTTAAGATCACTGGTTGCTCTAGCAGAGGACCCAGGTTCAATTCCCAGCACCTACATGGCGACTAACAATGGTCTGTAACGCCAGTTCCAGGGGATTGGACGCCCTCTTCTGACCCCTGGGCACTGCACCGGACAGGTGCACTTACACACATGCAGGCAGTATACTCATACACAAAAAATAAAATATTTAAAAAATTAGGTCAGAGAGCAATTGAGGAAGACACTCAAGATTGACTTGTCACTCTACACGTGTACACATGTATATGTGCACTCCCACATGCACACACACACAGCATGGGTGGAAATCTTATGCTAAAAAAGAAACGAAAAGAATAAAGACTCTGGTAAATACTATAGACAGAAAAAGATGAAGGTCCTACAAATGAGAAAACAGAACACAGTCCTAAGCAGTGATTCTATCACAGTGTGAATTATACCTCTTGCCTTCTGGGGACATTTTCCTTCCTAGGCAACATTGCTTTGTAGTACTCTTCAGCCCCATGAGCCTCTGACTATGCCCCTTACTCTAGTCTTCAGACCCTCTGCTGTGCCCCTTAGCTCCAAAGCTGTTCCATCTTCATCTCGCTCCTCCCAGCATGCCTAGCCAGGGTAACTGAAATTTGAAGGGAGTATTTTTTCTCTCCTACCCGTTTGCCTACAATCATCTTTACACAATGTATTTGCTCACAGGGATACTTGACATAAATACAATTAGTTCATAATCTCCAAGTGCCTTTGAAGACCACAGGCAGAAAAGTGCACAGTTTCAATGTGAACTGTCCACTTTGGGCTCCTGTCTTCACACATGGTCCCCAGCTGGTGGCCCTGTTTTGGAAGGTTGTGGAAGCTTTAGGAGGTGGAGCCTCATTGGAGGAAGCTGGTCATTGGGGGTGGGCTTTGAAGTTTGAGCCTGGCCCCATTTCCTGTCTGCTCTGTTTCCTGGCTGTAGGGGCAATGTCACCAGCTGCCTGGGCTCCTGCTGCCATGGAACTGTCTCACACTCCGTTGCCATGACTTCCCTGCCATGATGGACGGTATCCTTTCTTAAACTCTGAGCCAAAATAAACTCTTTAAGTTGCTTTTGTTAGGTCACTGCAATGAGAAAAGTAACTAATGCAAAACAGTAATTCCATTAAACTACTAATACAAATTGCATGATTCTCAACACTTCAACTGTGAGACAGGCCAGTAAATGGTAGGGAAAGGAGAGGGCTGGGTTTTGACTTGTGCTGTTTGGGACCTATTTTGTATCCTTACCCTGTGTCTTAGCAATGATGGGCCACTGGAGATACACTCATAAGTAAGCAGTAACAGGAAATGTTGAAGTGACGAGCTGCCACACTAGTCTGACATCTCAGCTCCCCTTTTTCTTATGGAATACTGACAGTATATTAAAGATGAGCATCAGTGAAGTTGGAATAACATTTCCTAAGATGAGGTGAGACTCTCCATACACCATGGCCAGGGGAGCAGTACAAACGCACAGTAAATGTGCAATCCCTGGCTATTTGAGAATCTAGCCCTCTGAGTTCAGAAGAGGCCTTTGCCACGTCCCTAGGTAATGCCAATGAATGTTTCCCTTAAGTTAGTTTTTTCATGCACAATGGTGCATCTTGCCCAAAGGACACCATTGAAGTAACATCATCATCTACTAGTAAACCCAGGCTGCATTCTCTAAGGCAGTAATTCTTAGAATTTTTCACTTCAAGGATCAAACTTTTTTTTAAAACCGGTAATAACCTTACATAAGGTCACCTACTTTTTCGGTTTGCTCTTTGTAAGATCAGTGAAAACAAAACAACACAGAGCATTCTTTCAGCTATGATTCCATTTCTGAAAGGCCTTTTAACACCAAATAAAACAGAAAGGATACAGTTGGAGAAGATAATGCCATCCATTAAATGAAATAGATTTGGTTTACAAAACTCTTTTCTTTTTGCCTTAGATTTTATCTGTTCAAATTCCAGATTGGTCATATATCTCTGTCTGTATTTAAGAACCATTGTCCTACTGAATAGAAGTTACAGGTTCAGGGATGCACAGAGCATCTTCATGGAGAACAGAAGTTGCAGGTTTAAGGATGCATGCAGCAGTTAGGAAGCCTCAAGGACACCGAGCTAAACTAATCAGCACACCCGAGAATATGACCATATCGCTGCACTCCTTCCTGAGCCATCTCCACCTTTGCCCCAGAGTGTCTCTCATCTTTAACAGTGTGTCTACCTAAGATCACCATTAACATCTCATCATTAATGGTATGTCTAAGATCAGCACTTCTACTACATGTGTGTGAAACACTCTGTTTTGCAAGGTTTCATTTTTCTTTTTTCTTTCTTAAGAAGAAGGGTAGAGGGGCTGGATTGATGGCTCATCAGTTAAGAGCACTCACTGGCTACTATTGCAGAGGACCCAGGTTCAGTTCCCAGCACCCACATGGCAGCTAACAACTGTCTGTAACTACAGTTCCAGGAGATCCAGTGCCCTCTTCTGACCTCCGCAGGCATTTTACAACACAGGTGCACTTACATGCATGCAGGCAATAACTCATACACATAAAATAAAAATAATGCAGAATAAAATGAAGTAAAAAAAGAAATATGAAGGTGGAGAGATGACTCAGTGATCAAGAGCACTGTTTACTCTTGCAGAGGACACAGGTTTGGTTCCCAGCACCCACATGACGGCTAACAATCATCCATAACTCCAGTTCCTCAGGCATTGCCAGACATGTGTACACCTACCTACATGCAGGAAATACACTCATACATATAAAATAAAAATAATAAATGTTTTTTTTAAATGTGGGAAATTCATTACAAGAGTTGGTGCAGATGTGGAGAAAATGAATTCTCATGTGTCCGTGGGAATTTGAGATGGTGCAGCTGTTGTGCAGAACAGCATGACTATTCCTCAACAGGCTCAACCTGGACTTACTACATGACCTGGAAGTTCTTCTCTGGATGCTTTACAGCCACATCACAGCAGTGCTGCCCACAGTAGTCAAAATACCATGCAAGTGTCCATCATTGAGTAATAAAATGTGGCATTCACACAATAAAATAATACTTAGTCTTACAAAGGAATGTGCTTACACAGACTTTGTGTGGTGGTTTGAATGAGAAATGTCCCCCACAGGCTTTTGAGTTTCAGTGCTTGGTCCCCAGTTAGTGGTACTGTTTGGACCAGGTCATGGAACTTTTAGGAGATGCAGCCTTGCTAGGAAAAGCCTATAACTGGGGGGTGAGTTTTGAGAGTTTATTGCCTTGCCCCATGTCCAGTTTCTTTGTCTCTCTGTCTCTCTCTCCTTTCTGTTTGCCACTGAAGATGTGAGCTCTCAGCCTTGGGCTCCTAGCATCTGCCTGCTGCTTGCTGCCATGCCTTCCACCATGATAGACTCAGCCGTCTCAATCCATAAGCCAAAATTAACTCCTCCTTCTGTAAGTTTCCTTAGTCACAGTGTTTTATCACAATTGGAAAAGTTACTAATATGTTATGACGTAAAGGAACTAGAGGACATCATGCTAAGGGAAGTAAGTCAGGCACATGTAGATATCCAGTATATGACTCTACTTACATGAAATGAAATCCTCGAGTTGTCAAACAGAGACAGGAAGTAGAATGGTATTGTCAGGGTTGAGGGAAGGGAAATCGGAAACTAGTGTTTAATGAGAATTTTAGTTTGGGAAGATGAAAATGGTCTGAAGATGGCCACAGAGAGATATGGATAGACCACTGAACTGCACATGTGAAAACTTAAAATGATGAATTTATGTGTGTGTGTGTGTTGCTTACACGTATATAAGGGTACCTATGCATGCAGTGCCCACAGAGGTCAGAAGAAGGTGTCAGCTCCCTTCAGGAAATGGAATTACAGACAGTTGTTAGTCATCATGTGGGTGGTGGAAACTGAACCCAGGTCCTCTGCAAGAGCAGCCAGTGCTCTTAATTGCTGAGCCATCTCTCCAGTCCCCCTCAACTGGTATTTTCTGAGGGAAGATTTTAATGTGTGTGCCTGGATATGTGTGTATAGAGGTACATGTGTGTATGTGTGTGTGTGTGTACGCACATGTGCAAGAGCATGTATAGGCCAGAGGTTAATTTGGGGTATTGTACCTCAGTCAGGAGTCAACCACTTTGTTTTTGCTGAGGCAGGGTCTCTTTCACTGGGACCTGGGGCTCACTGATGGGGCGAGGCTGGCTGGTCAGTGAGCGCCAGGGACCCTCCCATCTCTGCCTCCCCAGCACTGAGACTACAAATGCACACCCCCACACCTGGATTTTTATGTAGATTCTGGGGATCAAACTTAGATCCTCATGCTTACAGAGTAAGTAAGCACTTTACCAACTAAGCCATCACACAGGCACCCCGAGGAAGATTTTTAATCACTCACTCATCTTCCTTTAAATTTAAAGAAATATCATGTTCTCTATTTCTTTTGAAGTCACTGTCATTTTCTAGATGTTTAATAATTTGGGTTTAGTCTTTCAAATTGACAGTCATCTGGTTTTTTATAGTTTGACTCAGGCTTGATGGTGAATGCCTATAATCCCAATATTTAGCAAGCTGAGATGGGAGGATTGCGAGTTTGAGGCCAGCCTCGGCTGCATAGTTGCAATTTTTTTTTTCATGATAATTATTCATTTGTAATTTTCCTTTTCTTGACTGGTCTTATTAAAGGTTATTTTTCTCTCACTGTTGCTTAGTTTGATTGTAAAAAGATATTTTAATATGCGTATTTTCCAAAAGGCATCTATGTCTGAGTTACATTGATTAAAGTTGTCTAAGGAGGGGCTGGGAAGATGGCTCAGTTGGTAAAGTGCCTGTTACATTAGAATGAAAACCTGAGTTAAATCCTCAGCCCCATGTGGAAAGCCAGGCATGGTTATCTGTAAGACAGGTGGACTTCCGGGGCTCACTGGCCAGCCAGCGTCTCCTAACAGGAAAAATCCAGACCAGTGGAAAATTAAAGTGGCTGGGCATGGTGGCTCATACCTTTAGTTTCAACACTGGAGAGACGGAGGCAGGTGGATCTTTGTGAGATCGAGGACCATCGAATCTACACAGCCAGTTCATTGAGTCTACACAGCCAGTTCCAGGCCAGCTGGGGCTCCAGGGAGATCCTGTCTCAAAAATACCAAAACAACAACAACAAGAAACCCAAAGTGGGTGGCTCCCGAGGAACAGAGCCCAAAGTTGTCCTCTGGTGCTCATGTGCACACACACACTCACACACACAGACACACACACACACACAGAGGCACCCCCTGATACACACACAAACACTTGTACCCAAACATATACACACACAAAAAGAAATTATCTAGCAGAAAATATACTACCTATTTAACCACCAACTCAAGGAGAAACGAGAAAAGGAAATGAAAATAGAGGAAAAGAACAGAAAAAAAGCCTGTTCAAGCACTTATTTTATGAGTAATCATGCATTATTTCCTCACTAATGAGACTTTCTCTCTGGGTAATTCACTCTAGATTAGTTAAGGCAATTACAGAAATTCCCAGGGAATTGTATATTTTCCAAATGCTTCATACTTCTGATTGTTATACATCAAATTAAAAATTACTACCCGCCCCCCCCCAAATATCAACAATCCATTCTGCTAATATCAGTTTTCATGCTGTGGCATACTTTATTTAATTTTAGGTAACAAAGACAGCTCAATCGTCCAAGAGTTGTAACAATGTCAGTTTTCTGACCTTTATCGTACAATGCATAAAACCTTGAACAGTAAAATAGACACCAAACTGATCTTTCTAACTCACTTTTTGACAATGCTGAGGTAGAAGACTTGTCTTGTAGTTCACCAAATATTTATTTATTATTTATTTAGGAACAAAGTCTCACATAGCCCAGGCTGGCCTCAAACTCACTATATAGCTAAAGATAATCTGAACTGTGGATCGTCCCACTTCCCCTCCCAGAGCTGGGATGACAGATGTGTACCATCATGCCCAGTATGTGCAGTGCTGAGGATCGGACCCAGGGCTTCACATGTACCAAGCAAACATTCTATCAACTGAACTACAACCTCAGCTCCGTCAAATAGTTAGAAATATAAGCATTCTTGAGATGCACAGATACCAAAAAGAATTTGTTTTCCTGGCTGCTGAGCAAATACTTTTTCAAATGCTTGACCAGGTAGGACAACATATATAATAGAATGCATGAAATTCAGTGGGTGGGGGCACTATGGGAGGGAGGAGGGAGGGGTCTAAATTTGATTACGTCCTATTATATGAAATACACAAAAACTCAAGTTGAAAAACTACTTAAAAAAAACCAACAAGTACAGAAACACTTGAAGATGCAAAGCAGGCCAGGGGTCCCTCCACCCAGCTTCCCCTTAGTGATGATGCCTCACATGCTGGTAAATCATATCCACCAGGTTACACCTGTTCTGATTTCACCAGTGTCTACATCACTTATTTTAGTATGTGTGTATGCAATTCTATGACACCGAATCATATGCACAGAGTCATACAACCAGCACTGCCCTCCAGATACAGAAATCCATTACCACAAAAAAGTTCCCTTGAGTTATCTACCCCTTTATTCTGGTGAATTGTATATATATATATTATATGCGTGCATGAAAAGGAGAGAGAATGCCTGAGGACAGACAGTAAGTCCCTACACATCATCACAAGTAGTAAGGGTAGAGCTGGAGAGATGGTTCAGTGGTTAAGAGCATTGCTTGTTCTTGCAGAAAATCCAGGCTTGGTTCTCAGCACCCACATGGCAGCTAACAACCATCCTTAACTCTAGTTCCAGGGAATCAGGCTCCCTCTGGTGACCTCTGTGGGCATTGCATGTCATGGGTGCATCTACATAACATACAGGCAAAACACTCATACATATAAAATAGAAAAAAATACATCAAAAAATTAAAATAGTAAAGATAACCCAAGTATTATTATTGTTGTTTCTGGTTTTTTTTTGTAGACAGAGTATTGTAGCCCAGGCTGGCCTCAAACTTGCTACATAGCTAGAGATAACCTTGAACTTTTGATCTTCCTGCCTTTACCTCCTGAATGCTCGGATCAGGGGTAGGCACTACTGAAAACAATTTATGAGGTGTTGAGGATTGAACATGGGGCCTCATACAGGCCAGGCAATCATTCTGCCAACTGAGTTACATCCCCAGTCTTCAAGCCATTTATTATTCTTAAAAATCTTTTTATAATGCCCAAATGTGGATTAATATATTAATGTCACTTTAGGCTGGGAAGATGATCAGTAGCTTCAACTGGGGAAGTGAGCAGAGCTCAGTTTGCACCAGGGAACACTTTCTGCACTTAATCAGCAAACATGTGTCAGGAAGAAAGCCTTAGGAAATAATATCAAATAAACACTTTTTTTGGCCCACTTACAAGAACTTTTATGAAGGAAAGAGACCGCATGTAGGAAAAATCAATATGCATTTTCACAAGTGCTCAAAGCAGACAGACTAACTGCAGATGAAAAGCAGAGACTTCTCCCACAGCTCCCGCTCCCACAGCAGAGCAACAATGGACAGCGTGTCCTCCATGAGGGAGGACAGAAATTAAGTCCTGGGACCACTGCATCAGAGGAGCAATGTCCCCTTTCCAGTCTGGTTTGTGTTAGATGCCTCTCAGTGTTCTCCACTTTAGTGTGCTATAGCTTTGCTAAACATGTCTTCCAGTGTGCTGTCTTTGATCTCACTTGGATTACACAGTTTATGCACCTGTGGACTCCTATCTCCCATCTGTTCTCAAAAATCCGATTAGCTCAGCAATTATGCCTCTCCTCCATTCTCTGGTGTCTCCTTCAAAAATGACAGCTAGGTGCATGTCAGACTTCCCACCGTCCATATCTCTTAGCTGCTCTTTATGAATCTTTTATCTCCTTGTTGCTGGACTGGTCACTTCCTTTAAGTCTCTTTACAAGTTCATCAGTTCTCTCCTGTTGTGTCTAGTATGTGGTTTAAGCCATGTAACAGTTTTCTATTTTAATTTTAAAAATTTCTAAGGGCCAAGCATGGTAGTGCACACCTTTAATCCCAGTACTCAGGAGGCAGAGGCAAGCAGATCTCTGGGAGATCTAGGCTAGCCTGGTCTACATAGGGATTTCTAGGCCAGTTGGGGCAACAGGGAGACCCTGTCTCAAAACCCCCCAAATAAAACACACACACAAACAACAAAAACAAACCCCCTAAAACTCCAATAGCTCTGTTTGTCATTATTCTTAGGGCTGCCCAGAAATTTTCAATTGTCCTGTAGTACCTAATTCTTACCTGTTCTATCTAGGAGTCTATTCTCCAAAGTATGAAATCCTTAGGATTCTTAAATCAGTACTGCTCTCCAGTCCCTCTAAGGATGCTCATTTTGTAAATGTGTTTGGGGATTTGGGGTTTTTAGGTTAATTTCTGTTTGAAATTCATCATCAGTATTTAAATTGGGGTTGCTTTTGCTTTCCCCAAAATGTACTTCTGCTTTTGTGAGAAGCACTACCAACCTGCAACTATTTTACCTCCTCTGGAGTCCCAACATACTGTGTGACCCTCTGGAATGCCCCCTCACACACACACACACACACACACACACACACACACACACACACACACACACACACACACACATTCTGGGCCTGGGAACACACTCAGGAGCAACCTCAAAGATATCCCTGAGCCCCTGACCCTTATGCCTTTTCTTTACTTTTATTTATCCTGGATTTGACAGCATTTTAGCAGGAGGCCCACAGTGTATCTGCTTTGAATACTTCCAGAATGTGAGGCCTTTATCTTTCATGTTTGGAAAACAACATTTGGGAAGCATTCCTCTCAAATCCCAAAGATACTGTTAAACTAGCCTAATGTCTGAAGTGTTTACAAAGCAGTTTCACACACATTATTATCTTATCTGCTCCTTAGAATCCTTCCAGGAGGTAGGCAGAGCAAGTATTATCACCACCATGAAATCAATAGGAATCTAAGGCCAAAGGCCACTAACTTTTACAATTTCAAACATTCTCTTAAAGCTCCTCCCTCCCCAACTTCCATCTCCAGCACTGTTCTTCCTGAAGGAACATTTCTTTTTCCAGATGCTCCTGCACTTGGCCCACTTCCTCAAGATTCCAGAATCTTCTTTCTAGTAGCCCTAGAGTCTGACAGCCAAACCTTAGCACGGGACATTTTCCTTCCTTCCTTCCTTCTTCCTTCCTTCCTTTCTTTTTTTCTTTCTTTTTACCTTCTCTTAAAGCATTTATTTTATTATTTATTTATTTTCCAAAGTATTGCACTTTTATGTAATTTCAAAGATGTGCAATACTAAAGCATCTTAACTGATTACTGGATATGAAGTTTCTAGAAACAAAGGAGAAAGAGGTGAAAAATAATTTTCAGATGATCAGCCTAAGGACAATGGTGAAAGCAGTGATGGGGTGTGAGAATCACTGAGCGCAATTCTGGACGTTGGTCACACGTAAGCCTGTGGTCTACAGGTCAAGCTGAGAGCCAAGCAGAGGCCAATGTGGAATGCCAAAAGGAGTTTGGAAGAGCTTTGTATGGGCCTGTAGCAAGGACTTTTCAGGAGCATTTTAAAATATTTTACTTATTATTTATATTTTATGTGTATGAGTGTATGGCCTGCATGTGTGTAAGTGTACCTGTGTCATGCAATGTCTTTGGAGGTCAGAGGAGGGTGTTGTATCCCCTGGAACTGGAGTTATAGACAGATGTTAGCCATCATGTGGGTGCTGGGGATTGAACACCGGTCCTCTGAAGAACAGCCAGTGTTCTTAACTGCTGAGCTGTCTCTCAAGCTCCCAGAACATTTTTTTATCCACCATAGACTGAGTGGCTTATAAACTACTGAAATGTATGTGTATATATATATATATATATATATATAATATATATATATATATTATATATATGAGAGAGGGAGAGAGAGCGAGAGAAACAGAGACTGATTTCTCCATAGCTAGATGTCCAGGATCGAGGCACTAACACATTTAATATTTGACAAGGATCCCGTTTCCGGTTCATATATGATGTCCTCTTGCTGTCCCCACATACAGTGGGGGGACAAAGCAACACTCTGGAGCTCCTTTTCTTCCTCTTTTCTCTGTGGGTTTTAGGGACATAAGCACTCTTAACATGTATCTCACCACTAAACTATGTCCTTGACCCCCAGGGATTTCTTTCTTTCTTCTTTTTTTTTTTTAATTTCAAAGAGGCCACTTGGCAGGAATTCAAATTTTCCAAGCTCATCACTTTTAAAATATATAATTGATTTACTTTATTTCATGTGTATGAGTGTTTTGCCTGCATGTATGTAGGCGTACCACATATGTGCAATGCCCACAGAGGCCAGAAGAGGGCATCATATCCCCTGGAACCAGAGTTACAGATGGTTAATCACCAAGTGACTGCTGAGGACCAAACTCATGTCCTCTGCAAGAGCAGCCAGAGCTCTTAACCACTGAGCCATCACTCCAGCAGCAACCTTTCCCCTTTTTAAAATGAGGGCACTAATCCCACTCATGAGGGCTCTGTCCTGATGACCTAATCACTTCCCAAAGGTTTCATCTTCTAATGCCAACACATTAGTTATTAAGTCTCAGAATATGAATCTGATGGGGAGGGGAGACATAAACACTCAGTGTATTATAGGAAAAGCAGTGCTTTCTTAAATCTTCCTTTAAGACTGAACTCCAGGAAGCAGAAGCCATAATTTGGATCTTAAGCACACTGAAAGACCCACGTGCTAAAGACTTAGTCCCTAAAATAATATTTCTAGAGGTGATGGAATCATTAAAAAAAGATGGACCGATGAGAGGTCTTAAGTCACTGGGTATCTGGCCTTGAAGAGGAGAATGGAACCTGTATTAGGAGGAAAGATAGTTATATTTAGCTCACAATTTCAGAGGCTTCTGTCCATCATGGTAGGAAGGCTTCCCATCATGGGGGCCAGAAGCAGGGAAAAGGAGACAGACAGGAAGGGCCCAGGACAAGACTCTCCCCAGGACCCACCTCCAGTGACCCACATTCCCAGATAGGTTCTACCTCCCAAGGATTCCAGAACTTGCCAGAATAGCATCACCATTTGGGGACCAAGAATTAAAAATCTGAGCCTCTGGGGGACATCTCATATTCAGACCACCACAGGATTCCCTCTTCTTCCTCTTCCTCAGCCATGAGGTAAACATTTGTGGTCTGACCTGTGTTTCTGCCATGAAATGCTACCTTACCACTGGTCTGCAAGCAACAGAGCCAACTGATGACAGACAGAAACTTCTGAAACTGTCGTCAAATAAACCTTTCCTCCCTGAAAGTGTATTGGCCTCACAGTGATGGACAGCTGACTCATACAACTTTCTTACCTGCCTTCCTACTTATCCTCGGTGGTTTGGGTACCCTCAACTCTAGGTTTCTAAAGCATTCATGGCAATCTGCAGCATCATGCCTCTATCTTGGTCTAACAGCATCATCTGCTGAAATCCCTTAAAGCAGGCCATGTTCATCTCCATACCTCCCAGAGAGGGCCTGGTGCTCAAGAATGTGTTCAGGCCAGGATGAAGCACTCTTTCCTGGGCTCTGTAGCATTCTCAGGAGCCACGTGGAGCCAGAATGGAAGTTGGGCTTCTGACTTCTGCCCCAGTGACCTTTTCTCATAGACCCAGGAGTCGTTCTCTAGAACAAAATCAACTACAGAGGGGGACCTGCTCAGCACATCTGCCCGGTTTTTATTCTCTTTAAGCAGCAGCTGCACTGGCCCCAAATAACTATTTCCCACTCCACTTGCATGCTACTTCAGGATGTACACTTCGAGTGCATTAAATTTTAAAAAGTAAAAGAAGGAAATGAATCCAATAAAATTATTTTGGTTATAGAAAAGCTGCATCACAAGGTCACCATGCATAAGAAGGGTGGGATGGACTCCTCAGTCACATCCGTCATTCACAGGTCACATCCGTCATTCACAGGACTAGACCTCTGACTCACTCCTCACTCCTTTCCTCTTTTCAAGAACTGTAGTGAAATTCACATGGCAAAAAAATGAACCATTTCAAGGTGAACAATTCAGTGGTACTTAGTACATTCATAATGTTGTACACTACAACCTTGAGCTGACACCAGAACATTCCAACTCCCCCCACATCCCCCCGAAAGAAAATCCATTAAATAGTAGCTCAGACACTCGTTGCCTGTCCCAAACAGAAGATCAACTGTGTAGCACAACTGAATGAGGGAAGCTGGAGAGCAAGTCATCCTGTCACTGCGCTGGGCCTGCTACCTGGCACACAGTAGGTACACAACGAGCATTTGCTGAACTGACATATATGAGGTTAATCTGGAGGAGCCACCAAGGAAACCCAGAGGAGAAACAGTCAGACATTTGCAGACTGAGAGTCAAAAAGAAAATCCGATACCCCAGATCCACATCGTGGGAAGTGTGACAAGGGAGGCTGAAGACTGAGCAAAGAGTCTTCTTGCCAGAAAAAATCCTGGCCAAGTTCAAAAGCGAGGAACCCTCATCAAATGACTATTGTGTGTTCCTTTGAAAGCCTAAGGTACAGGAGAGATACAGACAGGCTGAGATGAGAGATTTAGAGGCAGCTCTTTTTCTAGCTGGGTCAAGCGATTTTGCTGTTTTCAGTGTCTCAGGGTGGTCACAATGACCTAGAAATGAAGGCATATTTCTCTGTTCTTTTTATCATGTATTGGGCTGTGGTATCAACAACCCATTTTTCACGGATTTGCCTGCATTAGTCAGTTTGGCGACCACCCTCCCCACGTGTGGAGTAGGATCATCTATCCATGAGGCAGAGGGAAGCAAGATCTTTCATTCCAAAAAACTTCTGTAGACTCCAACAGTGACTCTCGGGACACTAGATGATAAGGTTAGACCTTTTATTATGACCCTTGTTTGTCAGACTATCCACCATCAGGGGTGGAATTAATACATTCCCTTACCTGACCAATACATGTTACTGCTTCCATGAAACCCTCAGATGAAGAGGCAGGCGGGGAGACTTAACCAAAATGGAAAATCATCCCTTGAATAATTGAGAATGGAGCTATGTTGGGCAACTGATTCTCTCATTGGGTGGTAGTTTTTTAAAAAGCAGTAAATCCTGCCTTTCTCCACAGTGGACTTAACCATGACAATGGAGCTATTTGGCTCAACAAAACACTAAGTTTTAAAAGTAAAAAAAATAGTAACCAACAGACAGCCAGTTCCTGGCTTCGACTCCTAGAGTCACTGGGGTTCGTGCTCCTATCAGATT
The DNA here is from genome assembly GCA_035773235.1 of Eospalax fontanierii. Taxonomy (NCBI): domain Eukaryota; kingdom Metazoa; phylum Chordata; class Mammalia; order Rodentia; family Spalacidae; genus Eospalax; species Eospalax fontanierii. The sequence continues at coordinate 16,628,274 of CM069547.1, forward strand.
ACACCTGAGCAGATGAAACTGTTAGTGTTCAGGGCACAGCACTGGGTGTGCCAAACATGGGGATGAGGGCGGAGTCCTTTCTCATGATTCTTTCCAACCTCTCTTGCACATGATTGGCACGGGGCAGTCTGGGCTTGGGGGCTAGCACATGTCCCCAGCCGGAGCCACCTGCCCACACCTTTCCTGCTTTACCTCCACAACACTCAGGCCAGTGGCAAGTGAAAAAGAACAACACAGGTGTGTCCCATCTGGCTCAAATGCCCCCCACATATACCCCAGCAGCTCTTGTAGCAGCCATCTGGCATGTGTGTGTTAAACCAGAGGGGATGGACACCTCAGAACCCACAGAACTACACTTCTTAAGCGCTGGCCAGCCGGACAGCAGCAGGATCATATGTTGGACAATTTCCCGGTCAAACTAAAGGCCATGGTTCTAAACCAAGCTGTGACCCCAGATGCTGAAGATCTTGCAGGAAAAGTGCTCATGCCTCTGGGTTCTAAATCCTAGAATTAAGAATTATCCCCCGGAGGTGCGAAGATCTCTGCAGTACAGTGCTGTGATCGCACAGGGGGAGCAGAGCCTCTCCCTTGCTTTAACAGACAAAACTTAGATCCCTGCTCCTTGCAAAAACATAAAATGCTTCTCTCAACACTGCTCTCAGAGAATGCTTGCTTTTGCTGGGACCACAAGGCCTCCTGGTCCCTTTGAGCCACAGCTGAGCTAGTCTGTTCAGCCCGATTTGATCCTAAGTATGTTTGAATAGGTTGTATTTCCTAAACTGCCATAGTCAAACTCACTAGGACTGAGCACATGAATTGATGACTTGAACCCAAACATCTACAAATGCTTTGGGTGAGAAAGATGAGGCTCATCGTGTCCACCTTCTTGTTCACAGAAAAGAGGTAACTTCTAAATTAGCCAAAGAATCGTCACCTAAGCAATGTTGTTTTTAGGCAATTTTATGCAAACGCTTCCCCGCCCCCAACTGCAAATTATTACCAAGCCACTTTGAGGCATTTTTCCTCATACAGGATGACGATGATGAACCGCACAAAGCCAGGAAGACAAGCTGGGAATCTTTCAAGTGTGACAGATTTGTGGTATGCACGTATTTATGTTTTTCATTTGGGTTTGATTTACTAATTAACAAGTGGAGCGAGGAAAACACATTTGGGCTGAGTTGAAGGCGTGCACCCTCACAGCGTCTCCACTTCCTGGGGCCTTTGGTGAAATAAGACTTTTGGATCTGGTGCTCTGCAATAATTTCCATGTCTGACATGGCCTTGTCATGTCACTGCAGGATTGAGTTTAGGAAAAACCAGGCTGGAGAAGAAAATTCTTATCCAAGCCTATATCTGTGGGAAGGGAAAAGTGAGCAGCCAAAGATTTCTCAGTTTCTCCCTCTCTCCTCTAATTCAAAACATTATACTTTATTATTGCGGCCGCACCAGACGGCACATTCTTGCTTTGGTGATTCACTTGGTTTTCCTCAGAACACAATGGACAGAGGATCTCCGTGTGAAATGACTGATTTGCCTCCGGATGAGGTCCAAGCTAAACTGCTCGCTTCACATTCTGTTTCCCCTGAAGCACAGCAGGTCCTCACAATGGGGAGGGGGTCCACAGGGTGGGTGGCTCTCCGCCACCTCCCCTTGGCCAAGTCACAAGGTCTCAGATCACAGGCTGAGATCAGCAAGCAGGCATTTCCGCAAGTTTGGGGAAGAAGCAGAGCGGGACAGTGAAGATAGGCAGAGGGCAGCTAGTATCCCCAACCTTGGCTTTCAGGCTGAGATTTCTGGGGACCAACACTCCAGCCTCATTAGAAGATAAAGAGCAGTGTTCACAGAGTGAAAACGATAGATCAGTGGTAGAGCGCTCACCTTGCATGTGCAAGGCCCTGAGTTCTGTCCCTAGCACTGAAAAAGAAAAGGTGAGAGGAGATAAAGATGAAGGGAAGAGGGGTTGTTGAGGGACACCAAGGAGCATGCCCAGCGCAGTAAGCCTGGTGGTGACAAAGGTATCGTCCATGCAGCATAGGCAGACAAACAGACTGGAACCCAGACCGCATTACCATGTATGCACTCTAACTTCGTACTTAGAAAAGCGATGTGACCTAAGCAACGAGATACCGTATCTGGATGCGCCCACAGCCTCTGCTTTGCCCTGCCTGTGTCCTCCTGTCTGGTGTCAATAATGTGCAGTTAACAGGTAAGCAGGAATAAGAATAAGTCTCAGGTAATCACGCACATCTGATCATCTGTGCTTCCCACAAACTCTTTTCCGAAGCAGGCAGCTATCAGCACGTGATGGTCTCTCCCCAGAACCTCCAGTGTCCAGAGGCTGGCAAGACAGCACCAGGCACAACATAAACTACACATGACAATTCAACCTTGGGTAACTCAAACCTAGACTGGCAGGAGGCGCCCCTCCAGGTAAGACCACAATGTCCTGAGCTCTGTTATACTCCAGGAAACCAGATGAGAGCTGCCAAAGGTGTGAGAGAGCAAGAGGCAGCAAATATGAAACCTGCAGCAGAAAGGATTTGGCTCTTATAGAAGCATCTGCCTGGTGGAGTAAGAGAAGGGGAATCTGATTCTTTACAGCTCCTTTGGGTTAAAGAGAGGTCTAGCCACCTACAGTTGGGCACAGAGGGATGTGTAACATGGCATTGTTATGATCAGTCAATTCGAGGCATTGCTGTGTGAAGAGCATGGTCTCCACCCTAAGTTATCTGCAGCCTAAACATCGCCCCAACCCTGCTGTGGGTAGAGACCTCCTATGACCAGGCATGGCTAATGTGGGAAATATGGAGCAAAATTAGAGTCTGGAGTGACTTTCTCTGGTTTTCCTATATTTGTGGTTGTTTTGTAACCTCAGACAAAATGCTAATAAGAAAAAAAATGCCAGAGAATATTCTCTTAGACAGGCTACCCTTTAATCAGAGTGGAGTCTGATATATGGCTAGAAGAAACTTCACCCTTCAACCAACAATATGGGAAAACATTGCCTTAAAACCACTGAACTTTAGTAAGTGCTCTGCAGTGGCCAGCTTTTATCACATCATAACTATATCAACAAAGGCCAGTCAAAGAAAAACCCAGTGGATGAGCATGGACTGAGTCTTCCTATTGTTGGGGCAACAGGTTAGAGATCCCGAGAGAGACTCGTCCAGCATCGCACCATCACGAATGTGGCCAGTGAATACTGTGGCCTCAGTTAAGCACCTCCCTCTTCATCTTTAACCATCTCGGTTTCCTTGTTGGAAACAAATCCCATCTGCAAGTGAGGTTTGACTCATCAAGGAAAGAGAACCAAAATGTTCCAGTAAGTGCCAACTCTCTGCATTTAGCATTCAACCAGAAATCATCAAACCCAACAAATATTTATGGAGCACCTATTACCCAGCAGGCATGCTAACCAGCTTTCAGAGTCTCAGATCACACTCCACACAGCTCAGGTCCACACATGAAATAAATTCAAAGGACAGCCATGGGCATTTAAAGACATCACAAGTGTACTAAATGCTATCTTGCTATTTGACTGACTATGCTCCCCATAAGCTCCTCCCCGCAATGTCCGTGAAATAAAGTCAAAGATTATATAGCAACTCACTACCTCCTGACTCAAGTCAGGAAGAATTGATACATGTCTATGGTCAAAAGCACAGGGAGAGGGAGAAACTGTCTAGAGGTTTCCCAATGGTCACAGGGAGAGGTGCCCTTCTGTTCATCAGCCCAGCATGGTGTTGTGGAAAGATTTCTGTGAGATCCTGGTCCATCACTAGGTTCAGATCCACCTCCAGCCAAACACAATAGTATTGTGATTCTCTTCACTTCTTGTTTGTATAATACAAGTTTATACCCAGTTATTGAACTGTGTGTGGCACATGGTTGGTGGGCAATAATTTTTCAAACTAATGAGAAACATCCATTTTATATTCTTCATTGGCTTAAAGGAGATCACTCCTCTGCCTCCTAGAGTTGCTCAATACTTAAGTGACGTAATCCACACAGAAGCTGTATTAGTCGCTTTTCTGTTGCTGTGATAGAAACACTGACCAAGGGAATTTATAAAAGCAAGAGTTTATTTAGCTTACGGTAGTAAAGGGTCAAGAGTCCATCATGGCGGAGAGGCATGATGGCAGAGAGGCATGACGACAGAGGTGGCTGGAGTAGAATCAAAGAGCTCACATCTTCCAGCAGGCACAGGAAGCAGAGAGGGAATGGAGATCTGGTAAGACTTAAGAACTCTCTAAGCCAGCCCCCAGTGACGTGCTTCCTCCAGCCTAGTCACATCTTCTAAGACCTCTCAAACCAGCACCACCAACTGGGGACAAAATGTCCAAATACTTAGAGCCTATGGGGAATGTTCTCATTCAAACCACCACAGAGGCATTTCAGAAAGTATAAAGTGCAATATTGTATAAGTGACTTGACTTCTCCATCCATTTTAGATCACAGCAGAGACAATACTTGATCAGTATTACCTTCTATAGGTGAGCCACAGAGATTCAAGAGAAAACGCAGTTCAAGACTCTTCACAGAGCTGGAGAGATGGCTCAGCAGTTAAGAGTGCTTGCTGCTCTTACAGAACTCCCAGCACCCACATCAGACAGTTCACAACTGCCTGCAACTCCAGCTCTAGGGGATCCAACCCCCTTCTCTGGCCTCCACAAGCACTGCACACACTTGTACATACACACGCAGGCACATACATACATACATATAAAAATAAACCTTAATAAAAGAGACTCATCACAATGGTAACTGCAGTCTATCAACTTAGAACATTTTCTGTGAAAAAAGAAAATTAGAGATCTGAGAAAATCTGAGACACAACACTTAGGCCACAAGACAGAGCATGTTGAACAGGCCTGCTGCAATATGTAATTCCAGATTCTGAAACCTTAAAATGGAACACTGCCAGAAAGGAGGCGGAGGCAGAGTTGGCTGGAACACACACACACACACACACACACACAGTTCTGCTGCAGGGCTAGGGTGGCTCTGTGGTTAACAGAACAAATCGGCCTTCAGGGACTAGTTGTCATGGCTTAAGATTCCATCAAATCAACAAGGCTGCGGAAGCTGGCACCAGGCTTCTGAGACGGGCTTTTGAGAGTCACGCCACACTGTGGGTTATTTGTATCACTATGCTTCACTTTGAATTGCTGTTGCCAGTGGACTGGGAAGAGTTAGGAGGGGGCTCTATGAGGTGGGGGTGGGGTACTGAGAAGGGGTTGAGTAATGTGGTAAGGAGCGGGAGGGGTGACCCCAGTGGGCTGCAGGAAGCAAGAGGGCATGAAAGCTCCAAGGATGAAAATAAAGCCTACAGACACAGGCCGCCAAGTCCCACCACAGGCTGGTATTTGGTGTACAGTGATGCATTGGGAACTAGGTTTATGCACAAGAAGATCCAAAATCTGACCTGGTCCACAAGGTGACCCAGACAAAAATAAAAAAGAAAGCATCACCCATCTCCACAGCCCAGGACAATATGCGGTGGTCCTGTTGCATGGGGTCTAGGGAGTGACTTCAAGGAATACTTTATGTTAAATCTCAATCCCTGTAGCTCTCTTCCTCAAGTAACAAGGAGCCCGAGCCCGGTCATACATGCCTTCCTAAGGTGGCTGCTGTCTGATATGTCTTGCTTCAGTACAAGGAGTAAAGGCTGAACACAGAGCTTGCAGTGATGCGTGTGCAATGTGTTCATGATGAGTGTACATCCGGTAGTCACGTCACTATGCTGACTACATGATTAGGGAAACTGACTCTCAAAAGAAGGGAATAACTTACTCAAGGTCACGTGACTGATGAGCACTGAGCACGTCTGAGGGCACAGATGACAGTGTCAGTTAACAGCTCAGCAATCCTCGACACACGACAAGAACCTGAGCAGGATTTGGTTCTCCCACTCAGGGCACAGCCCACCTTTCCAGTGGGAACAGTCAGAGCACAGAGCTCCACATCTCCTGGCTTGGAGCTCAAGTTGCCTTAGGCATGACCCACACTCTGCCTACAAAGTCTCTGTGAATCTGGATGTGGTGGCCCCTGCCTGTGATTTCAGCACTTAGGAAACCAAAGAAGAAAGTTGGCTACGAGCTCAAGGCCAACCCAGGCTACTTAGCAAGATCCTGGATCAACACACTAAACATAACAAACATCAACAAAATGAAGTCTGTGACTTCCTTAGAAGCAGCAGATGGAGCAGGAGCCTGAAGCAGACTGGATTCCCTTCTACGGGACCAGCGTGTCCAAAAGAAGTAAATGATGACAGAGGAAGAATTCTATGGTTAGAGGCATGGCCTGTAGCCTTCTCCCTAGATGTTTTTATCTGGGGAATGAGTGGATAGATGGTCAATTCAGAGGACTGGCTCCACCTGACTCCGTTTGGGAATATAGAGACCAAGGTGCTCCGGGTTCCCCAACCCCAAAGCAACTAGAGAGCTTCAAAAGCTCTAACATGGAAGAGCTTTCAGTGGGAAAGAAAAAGAGGCCACATGATGGGAAGAAAGACACCGTGGAATCACTAGCAAAACATAAAAACACACTGTCTCAAGAGTTGTTGCTTACACAAGCAAAGTTTCGGTCCTATTACTCCCAGTGGCTTTCCAACTCACCACAAATGCACTGGGGCAGGATCTGTCATCTCCAGGTAAGAGAGTCCTTCTGGCATTAGAGGCCACAGCCCTACACAAAGTCACCAGAGACAGCAGGAAAGTGTCCAAAGCTGTCCCTCACTATCCTTGGAGTGGTGATGGCTCAAGGATATTCCTTCAGATATCAAAGTCAACCTATATCCAAGTCATATAAAATGGTACTTGGGCTGGGAACATAGCTCAGTGTAGAGTGCTTGCCTAGTATGCATAAGGCCCTGGCTTCAATTTCCAGGAACACAATGAATAAATGAATAAATAAATATATTTGAAACTATTTCTAGATTAATTTTCATACTGAACACATCAGTGTTACAAAAATAATTATTAGATTGTATTATTCAGGGAATGGCACAAAATTTCTGGACATGGTTAACAAAGAAAGGCTTTTTCAATATTTTCACATTAATTAATTTAGTTTTTCATTGATTCACTTATGAGATAGGGTATCATGGCACCCAGGTTGACCTCAGATTCACTATGTAGCCAAGGCTGGCCTTGAACTCCTCATCCTCTGCTTCTACCTCCCGAGTGCTGGGATTACAGACATGTACTATCACACCTGCTTATTTCTAATACTTTCTATTCATAGTTAATTGATTTCTTGGGGGCAAGTACCTCAGCTATTGGGGCTTCCTATATTTATAAAATTATGTGCAGGATAAAACTTTATGCATATATGTTTTAAAATGGGCACACATAAACTATCTGAAAATCTGAAAGGACAAACAAGAAAATTTTAGTTATCAAGAATGAACAAAAGGACTACAACAGTTCCTGTTTTTCGCTGCTGTTTCATAAATGATTCACAATAAATAGATTCTGTTTGTAATAAAAATACATTTGTTACTTAAAAGAAATTTAAGAAATATGTAAATGAACCATTTATGTCCCCAATTTCATCAATTTCTTAATTTTCTTCCTTAAGTCTTGAACACTTTCAGATGACCAGGAACATAGTTGCAATACCTCTTTCCAGCTGATAACAAGATTACTCACTGTAGTCCAATTCATGGTAACTGCTATACATACACACATACAGAGAGAGAGAGAGAGAGAGAGAGAGAGAGAGAGAGAGAGAGAGAGCACCTCAGGCTTGTGTTTCTGATTGAAACAAGTCAAGGATTACCTCAACTCCAGCTGGAAGATGTAACACAGCATTTGGTATTGAAAGAATATTTTCAAGATTTTCATTTACTCACTGAATTTTGGAAGAATATCACGATGGGGAAGGGTGCTAAAGACAAGGACAAAGGCCTCCAGAACAACGGTCTTGGTCTCTGTGGCTGGCTCTTGGTGATCTAGCAACACTGCTGCAACCTTGCAGATAGGGCCTAGTCCCTCCCCACCCCCTTCCCTCCCCATCCGTGCTCATCCCCAACCCCTCTCTGCTTATTTCAGTTTGCCAAATTCAAATTTAAACAACTGTTTTCTGGATCTGATAGTCAGGGAGTTCTGCTGCCAGACATGTAATCCCTAAGACATCAGCACATAAATTGACCTGGATGAACTCCAGCCGGCTCACTGTGAGGCATGAGACAGTTGACACACATGTGCAATCAGGGCTGTACACTCAGGCTTCGATTTCATCAGGATCCTGTCCTCCAGCTGCATCTTAAGGGTAGCTAAAAATCAGATACAGGTGACCAGTTGTCCTGCTGGATCCAGGACGGAGGACTCCCAGGACACGGGCCTCTCAGAGCTAAAATGTGGATAAATTCAGGCTGGTCATCCTGCTGCCATAGGATGTGCACTTCCATAAAACCTCAGCCTCTGAAGATCCCCAGGTTAGAGGTGACACATGTACACAACTACAGACTCATACATGTGCTCACACACATCTGTGTCCACGCCTGTTTCTCATGTTGCAGCTGACAGCCCTCGTTTCCTTCTCCAGCCAGTCCCCACAATCCATCCTGTCATGCTGAGTGTAGCCTCTGCCTATATATTCACGTCCCCACATTTTACCCTGGATATGGGGTATCCCTCCTTGAAATCTAGAAAGATGCTCTTGCTGAGAGCATGTGTTTATAAAAGCAGCCACCAGCTCATAAAAAGCCTCTCCTTTCCTCATCTGGGTAGTCTTTTCCTTATTTTGTTATTGTCATGGTTGGATAAGTGGCCTCCAAGGACCCATGAATAAAAGACTTGGGTCCCTCCCTATGGCACTAGAGGGAGAAACTGGAACCTTCTGGAGGAGAGGCCCACATGGGAGGATATTAGATCATGGAAGGTGTGCCCTATAGGGCAAATGGGGACTCTGCTCCTTCCTACTTCTGAAACAATAAACCTAAATTAATCTCTCTCTCTCTCTCTTTCTCTCTCTCTCAAACACACACACACACACACACACACACACACACACACACACACACACAAACACGAATGCATGCACACACAACCGGAAACTGAACCCAGGGCCTCGCATATACTAGGCAAGGGATCTACTACTGAGACACTCCCTACCAGTTTGTTTATTTATTTATAGACAGGATCTCACTAAGTTTTCCTAGGCTGGCCTTGAATTCACCCCCCTTTTGCCTTAGCTTTCCAAGTAGTTACATGTATGCACCTGACATATATCTGAAAACCTTTCCTCTAACTGGACTATCTCAAGTATTTTGTCATAGTTAATAGAAGGCTGACTGCACAAACACTATCATAATATCTAAAGATGGGAATCCTAATCTAGCATACCATGACAGTTGTGTTAGGTGTAGTGTTGATGGTCATAGGCACCTACATTTTCTGCTCTGGAAAGGGGTGATGGGGCAGGCTTCCAGGGTCCCAAAGCCCAGATGAGGCCCTTTGGCTAGAGCTAGTGTTCTGGCCATTTGTGACCAAGACATCAGAAGCACTTCATTTTGGGGGCTGGCTTGTGATTAAATACCATCTACTTACTAGTAAGAGAAAACCTCCTTTAGGTATGTATGGTGATAATGTAAGACTATAAAGATACTAACTGTAGTTACAGCTGCCAGCAAGTTGGGGTGGGAAGGAACTTTCCAAATCTGAATTAGAAGTGCTAAAATATTTCACAAGTTGTGATAGTAAGTTAAATAGTATGATTCTTCAGGGAGTGTTAAAGATCTGGAAATCTTTTCTATTTTTATCTCAAGTCCACTTCAGCTAAGCAAGATATCCCCCAGGGAGCTGGGTGTGGGAGTGCACATCTACAATTCTAGCACTTGTGAAGCTAAGGCAAGAGGGTTGCTTCAAACTCAGAGACAGCTTTGTCTACCCAGAGAGACCCTGCCTCAAAAAAAAAAAAAAACAGTCCTAGAGTACAAGCCAGCATATTGTTGTGACTCTTTGTTTTATGTGAAAAAAGGAATGTTTAGGAAAGCTCTTTTAAACTTCCAGTACAGTGAGATTAGGAAATCTGGAACACTTTTCCAGCTCTAATTTGTACATTTTTGTTTGTTTTTGATCTACCGAAAGTCTTTGCAAATTCTGAGAAAAAAAAATCAGCAGAACAAAAACAGCCTCACAGTCATGGATTTGGCTTATTTTATGCTTTTAAAATATCTTGGTGTGGGGGAGCTGGAGTGATGGCTCAGCAGTTAAGAGCACCGGCTGCTCTTGCAGAGGACCCAGGTTCGATTCCCAGGACCCACATGGTGACTTAACAACCAACTGTTAACTCCAGTTCCAGGGAAGTCAATGCTGTCTTCTGACCTCTGTCAGCACTGCAGGACACAGGTGCACCTATCTACATGCAAGTGTTACATTCATACACGTAAAATAAAAATAACAAAGTACTTAAAGTATCCTAAAGGGAGCAGTCCAATTACATGTTTAAAACGACGATATGTGGGCATGGACACAAAATCTGAATTTATTCACCTGTTGGACCCAAAGCACAACTGTCAGACAGACCACAGTGGCCAGACTGAGGAATAATGGGTAGATGGCTCATCACTCATCTCAGGACCCTGTTTCTTCTTCTGCAATGTCAGGTAGTTGGACACACACAACTAGAGCAAGTTTTCCTTTATAATAGATGGTGTTTGATCATAAGCCAGCCCTCTAAAAGGAAGTGTCTGGTGTCCTGGTCACAAATGGCCAGAATATTGGCTCTAGCCAAGGGGCCTCATTTAGACCTTGGGACCCTGGAAGCCTGCTGTACCATCCCTTTTCAGATCAGAGGACGCAGGTGCCTGTCATCATCTGGTTTTGCATCTCCAAAGCCCATTCTAGCATCCCATTTCTATAATGACAATTGTTTTTAAGTTAATCCTACAATCCACTTAGTTGAAAGTTAAAATACACACATACATACACACACACCTACCTTTATTTCATAAAAACAAAGACAGTTTATTGCCTTAATAACTATATAATCCCATTACTCATTCAAGAGTGTGTAGCCTGAGGACTGCAACATTAACACTCACTGGGAAACGAGGTGAGAAGTTAGTGATGCTGGAGTCCACGGCATGTGTCTGGCTCCTCTCAAATCACGTGACACTAAAAGAGCTCATTCACACATGTGCGGACACAGCACACATTGTGAAATTCAAAGCAGGGCATGGGCTATGGAAATAGCTCAATCTATGATATGCACAAACTCCTAAGGACCTGAGTTCAACATCCAGAATGTATGTAAAAAAGGCCAGGTGTGGTGGCACATGCTTGTGATCCCAGTGTTGGGGAGACAAGCAGATCCCTGGGGCTCAGTGGCCAGCTAGCCTGGCCTACTTGGCCATTCCAAGTCAGTGAGAAACTCCATCCTCCCCCCAAAAGGGGAGAATGGGCAGCACCACCCGCATCGTATATATTTTATTCTCAACAGCAGACACATGTGCACTTGCACACACGTGAACGTGCACACATAAAAACACAAGGCATCATTTTTAATTAGACTCAATCTAAAAGTTGGCATCTTCAGAGTCCAAGTGTGCTTAAGTGAGGCCTATAACTGGTTGCCTTTATTTCTGAATTTATCTCTTTCCAAAGTAGAGTACAGAATAACTAATAATCCTGGTTAACTGAAGGATCTGAGCTTTAGGAACTGAAGTATTGTCCCCAGTAAAAAGATCAATCATCTACAGAGTAGTAATAGCACAGTAACAATCTTTGCCTATATAGCAAACTAGTGTTTTTCCCTAACGTGGCAGAGCTCTTTTCTTTAAGCTATGTTCTCATTCCATTCCTATAACAGAATATTTGGAATAATCAACTTATAAAGAAAAAAAGTTTATTTGGCTCACAGTTTTGGAGGATCCTACCCATGACTGATTGGCTCTCACCCCTTCTGGCCTGTGCAAGGCAGTACGCCATGACATGAGCACAAACTGCTTACTTGACTGGCAGCAACAGAAGAGCAGAGAGATGCTGGGCCCCACATCCCCTTTGAGGCACTGTCTCCAGTGACTTGAGATCTTCACACTGGTCCCACCACTTAAAGGCTGTGCCATCTCTCAACAGCGCTGTCCTGTGGGCCGTGTCTTTGATCTACGGGCCTTTGGGAGATATTCAATATCTAAACTATAGAACAATCTATATTTTGGTGCTCTGATGAGTCTGAATTGAAGGAGATTTTGTATTTTAACTAATCAAAAACCATTAATCATAAAATAAAGGTAGTAGACAGAAGGCTACTCTGGAAGATTCTTTAACTGAGAAGTTTTCCGCTGGAGGAGAGGGTTTCTCTCAAACTTTGTTTTAACCTCATCCATTCTATCAGAGATTGGATGGCTGAACCTCCTCCGACTTTCCTAATCATGATTTTACGCTAGATCAGAATCCAAGGTCACACTAGTGGCTAATGCATGAATTATTTTGACCATTCAGACCAGGTGCTCCATTGGCCTTTCTGTTACTGTGATAACTACCATGACCAGAATCAACTCAGGGGAGGAGAGGGTTTATTTCAGTTTATACTTGCAGGTAACTGTCTGTCACTGAGGGAAGTCAGGGCAGGAACTCAAGTCAAGAGCCCAGAGCATACAGCATGGAGGAGGGCTGTGTACTTGCTCGCTCACTCACTGGCATTTGCTCAGCCAGCTCTGTAACACAGCCCAGACCTACTGCCTAGGAATGGTGCTGCCCACAGTGAGCTGGACCCTCCCGTATCAATCATCAATCAAGACAGTTTCTCACAGACATGGCCACTGATTGATGCAATTCTTCAACTGAGGTCCCTTCTTCCCAGGGGCCTCTAGGTGTGTCAAGATGACAATAAAATCCACCCAGCACACCTGGGCTAGATCCTGACTCCTCCACTCAATTAGTGAGAACTAGAAGAGCCATTTGACATATGAACAACAGCTTGAGCATCTTTAGTTTGGAGGGTTCTGGGGGGAGGTGCAAATGTGTCACATAAATGTAAATGTCATTCCCATCTGTCAACTGGGATTGTCTTTTCCTCAGTTTTCTGCTTTCTTCTTCATTGGCACTCGCGTCCTAACAAGTCCCAAGTGGTATGTGAGCATGCATAGATGCCTCCTTTGCAATTCTCCATACTGGTAATTGGTGGCTTTGCCATCTAGAGGCCAGGACTCTTCAGGCCTTGAGTGGGTAAGATATTCTTACACAAAAGTACAACCCACACTCAAGTGCCTGAGTCAGATCCTAAGCAAAGCTTAAGCCGTATCAATGCACAAGTGATTAGCAACATGCCCCTGCTGACTATTTCCGTTAAGACCTAGTATTTCTACAGCTTGCTGTGTTCTATTTCCTCCTGTTCTATTTCTGAACAAGTGGATTGTGTTAGGAAGTCCATCAACTGGAGACAAAGGAAAACATTAATACTTAGCACATATCTGCTGTTCAACACTCATTGTTAATTATAACAGGACTGAATTAAGCTATTTCTCCCCTTCTTAGAGGTTTTAGAGTGTTTGTTCTCTATTTTTAACATGTTTGGGCTGAGAGACAGCTCAATGGTAGAGCACTTGCCTGGCATGCTACAATTCCCAGCAACACACACACACACACACACACACACACACACACACACACACACAATGATTCAACTGTGTGGTCCTCCAGTGACTCCTAGGATCATGTTAACCTTCATAATATTTTCATTAAAGTAATTTCAATCAAGACTATGGCTTTGTCATCACCACCGCTGATTGCTAGCAGCTGCAGGAGCAGTAGCTACTTTGATAGAGACTTGCATTGTGCCCAGCAGTGTGACAAGCTCTGTACAAACTCTGACTCACTTCTCAAGGATCCCACTTCATTCTACTGTGGAGAAACTTGCCCCAGTTCCTGATATGCCCAGTGGCAGGGAGCATATTGGATATAGCCCATATATTTTTATTCTAAAGCATTACAATTAGCCACTCTATTCTGTAGAGATGTCTTTTCCACACATTCAAAAATATTTCTGAGTCTATCAGCCCATCACCATGTTAGTACTGCAGCACTTGGAGGAGGCCTGGAGCCCACAGTTTCCAGGCGGTAATGACTGCTCAGTGACACAAACCAAGGCTGACTTTTCAGTTAAGTCCCAGGAGTTCTTGCACTGCTCATGAGAGAAGGGATCCCAGAAAATGGAAGAATAATGCAGCAAGTGACTAAGGAGCTCAGCATCACAGAGTAGGATTGTTTTGAAGACATTTAGACAAGTTCATCGTACGCTCCAAATAAGCTGACAGGGAGGCACATGAGTCACCATCAAGGAAACCAAGATGCCAGGAGGTCAAGCAATACGCTCACTTTGGGGACTAAGGATGAATTCAGAGGAAGTGATGAAGGATGAAATTAAAGAGGGTACGGGCACCCCGTGTAGAAGAAAAACAAGCCTGACATAAACTAAGGACAGCAGAAGCTACTGACACTAAAAAGCCTGAAACGAGGAGCATCATAACTAAGGTCTTCAGGATGAAGGACAACCAGTAGATGGCTCTAGCTATGTGAAGCAGGTTCCTAAAATGTACCCCTAAGATTTCTTACTGCAATCACTGGTATCACACCCCAGCTATGTGTGGTACATGATGTGGCAAAGGAGATGCTGAAGGTGTAGTTAAGGCTACTAATCGGTAGACTTTGAATTAACCACTGTGGAGATTATTCATGTGGGCCCAAAAGCCCGTTAAAAGACCCAGAGTTTTATCCAACTGTGCTATAGTTTGGCCACCCTTTCTGAGCCCCCCCAAGGGCCCAGGTGCTAGTTCCCAGGGCTCTCATGCCATCAGGAGGTGGTAGAACCCTTAGGGAAGAAAATTTAGTGCAGGGAAGCTAGATCACTGGGAATGTGCCTTTCTAGGACCTTCTGGAATCCTAACCTTTTTCTTCCTGGCTCTTTCCCTTCTGGGTACCTCAGGTGAGCAGTTTGCTCAACCTAGTGTCCCCACCATAAGGTGCTGCCTACCACAGGTCCTAAAGCAACAGAGTGAACTGACTATGAACTGAAACCACTAAAAGAATGAGCCAAAAAGCAAACTTTTCTTCCTTTTAAGTTTTTTTTTTTTTTAATAGGTATTTTTGTTCCAGTGACTAAAAGCTGGCATCCAAGGGCTGCAGAGATTCCAGACATGCTGGGCTGAAATTGGTTCTGAAGGAGGAGAGATTACTTAGTGAAGATGGGGGAGCTTCTAGAATCTAAACGCTTTGGTTGACAACCAGCAAGAAACAACCTACAACTACAACAGACTGAATTATTTCAACGTGGAAGAAATGGACCAGCTGCAGTCCCCTATGACGACCACTAGGAGAGGCACCCTCAAGAACAGTGGGGTTTTCATTTTGAAACTCTGGGAGAAGCAGAGAAAAAGAGCAGGAAGACGGAGGAGGAGTCAAGAGTCCCCATTTAAACCTGTGACTATTTCCTATTCAGAACCAAGAGAATTCCCAGTAAATTAAAAGGGACTACTAGAATTTCCATTTTAAAGTGCAGACATTCTAACATAAAATGATTAGTTTTACTTTATGACAGTACAAAAACAATCAATGGTCAACAGACACCATGCTATGAATCTGAATCTTGACCTTCCCTGGCCTAGTGTTATTTACTTACTGTCTTCTCAGGAACTGATGCGCAATGACATTGAGTGGCGGCCCCCCCTCTCACATCCTGTACACTGTGTTTGAGCTAGGATGCTTGTTAACATAGGTATATTACCTGCATTTTCAATTCACAGTGGGTTTACTGGGATATAATCCCACTATCCCACTGTCAGTCAGAGAAGCATCTATACAGTTACACTGGGATTTATTTAAACCGAAGCCATTCCACAAAGCATTGGATGTGTTTGGGAAAAAAAAAAAAATCAAACCATGCATAATGGTAAAAATTAGTCAATGAGGAAACTAGAGAAGGGATAAGAAAATGGAACCAGAGGAATAAAAACTATGTGTCATTAGGTTCTGGAGAAGCTGTGGGCAATTGATGCCTGCTGGAAAAGGGGGAGTCGGCTTTCCTCAAGGACGCATTTCCTGAGAGGATACTCTGTGCCAGTAGATGCCCCCACACCATGCACACACTAGCAGAACTCAGTGGGTTTTTAATTTAAAAGGCACATAAAAGTAGGAGGTGAGGGAATGAGGCCAGGTGGAGGGGGGGTCAAGGGTGGATTCACTCAAAACACGCTCAATGCTTGTATGATATTATCAAACAATAAGAAAAGATCCTTTACTCAATACCAAGGATGGTTTTCAGTATTCTCAAAACAATCACTGAAAAAAAGAAGGATCTACAATTGGCTATGTAATTCACAGAGAAAAGTTAACCAGGAAAAGCTGAGACCTAGGAGGAAGCCTGTGGGGCTGGCTCACAACTGGGCAGGCTGTTACTACTCTAACGGTGATCTTCACTGTACATTGGCAGCTAGTACTGAGACGAAAGTAACTGAAAATACATCATTAACACTTATGTTTCTTTCTTTATTATTTTTATTTTATGTGAATGAGTGTATTACCTGCAGGTATGTAAGTGCACTCATGTCATGCAAATGCCTGAGGAGGTCAGAAGAGGGCATCAGATTCCCCTGGAACAGATGGTTGCTAGCCACCATGTGGATGCTGGGACTCAAACCTAGGTCCTCTTCAAGAGCAGTCAGTGCTCTTAACTGTTGAGCCATCTCTCTAGCACCTTATATTTTTTTCTTAATTTTTCAGTCTTTTGCACATTTAAAATATGATTTTAACATGTGTTTTCTTTATTTACATGGGCTTTTTATGTAAGAATAGCTTTTGAGGAGCTGGGAAAATAGCTCATCTGTAAAGTGCTTGCCCTGTAAGTATGGGAACTGCAGTTTGATTCCCAGAACCTACATTAGAAAACACCAGGTATGGTGGCACATGTTTAGAATTCCAGCACTGAGCGAGGGCAGAGAAAGGAGGATCCCTGGGGCTCACTGGCCAGCCAGCCGAGCCTAATTGGTGAGCCCCAGGTTCCAGTAAAAGTCTCTCTCTCAAAAAACGAGAATAGACAGCCATCTTGAGGGCAATACCAGGAAGTGACTTCTGGCCTTTTATATGCAGAATCCCCCTACACACACCCACACACATACACACAGATAATAGATTGACACATTTGTGTCAGTTACCTTTTCTGTTACCATGATAAAAACATGGACTAAAACAACTTATAGAAAACAACTTGTAGAAAGAAGTTTATCTGAGCTTACAGTTCCAGAGGCATTGGCGTCTGCCATAGTGGAGAGGTCTGGTGAGGCAGCTGGGGCAGGAACAGGAAGCTAAGCCAGCACATTTTCAAGCAGGCAGGAGATGCAGAAAGCACCTGAAAATCTGGTAAGGCTTAAGAACTCTCAAAGCCCATCCCCAGTGACACTTCCTCCACCAAGGTCACACCTCCTAAAACCTTCCAGAACAGCGCCACCAACTGGTGACAAAATTCCAAATGTGTGGAACCTACTGGGGACACTCTCATTCAAACCACCATGTATGTATTGTCTGTCACAGTTCAAGCAAATACACCCAAGGGTTCATGCCATGAATGCGTTTAATTTTGTGTGCGTGTGTCTATACATTTGGAAGGGCAGGGCTTGTGATTAGACCCAGGGGCTCCCATGTGCTAGGTAAACACTGTGCTGCTGAGCTGTGCCCCCAGTCTCATTCTGTTTACATTGTGACATAAGTGAATTTTAACTTTTCATCTAGTCTAATGTGTGTGTGCATATTTACTTCTTACACTGTATTATATATCTCCGATTGCTTTTATAGCTAGAGTGCATAATCACTTTTATTTTCTTCCAGTTTGTAATAGATTAATTTTGTAAATTTCTGCTGCCTAGAGGCTATTGTATTTCAAAATGCATCTGAAGTCCAAGCCAACATCCATAAGTCACAAAATGGAGAGGGTTTCTTATGTAAACCAAAGGAAATTTTCTAAAATTGAAAGTTTGAAATAGTTATGTGAAATTAATACTCTGTCAGTCCAGATGGATTCGCTTACTCTTCCCTTCCTAGTACCCTCTTATGTTCTTAATCCAATTATAACACAACTTTATCAAAGTATATAAAACAGACAAGCCTTAATCTAGCTCAGCCCTAACCCCAAATAACCGTATCACTGTTGAACCTGGAACTTAGTTCTGGGTCTGGCATCCTCTACCATGTTATCTCCATTTCAGCACCTGCTGGAAGGGAGGGAGGGAGGGACAGAGGGAGGGAGGGAGGATGGATATCCCTGTGCTCTTATAACCATCACAAACATTTTCACAGACATGGTTTTCATTTTGTTAGGAATCCCAGACCAGCAAGATGGCTCAGTAGGCAAAGGCACTTGCCTTCAAGCCTGCTGACCTGAGTTAGATTCCCAGGACCCATGTAGTATAAGGAGAAGGCCAACTCCTGCAAGACATCCTCCAATTTTCACGCATGTATCAAGGCATGTACATGCACGTTCAACATAACAAATAAATAAATCTAAACATTGTTAAAGAAGTGCCAAAGAAAGAATCCTGGTTATAAAAACAAACACATTTTCATCACTAGAGGCTTTTATTACCCAGAGAAAATGAGGTGATTCCAGGACGAAAGGAATTTGTAGGAAGAATTGTCACCAATGCAAGAGCTTCGTTGGAAACGTTTAATGGCAGGAAGAGAGTCCATGTGACTCTAATAAAGGGGTGGAAGGATGTCTAAGAGACAATGATGGGCCTGGAATCAATTGGGTCAAATTATACCCTGTATTACACGTGTAAAACCCCTCCTGTCACAGTCAAAGGAAACAGCAGAGAGAACCAGCCCTGAACTTAGACCCCATTTCAGAATAGAGTGCTCCATTAACACTGTCCCCTCAATCAAGCGGGTTCAGCCAGAAGGTGGATCAGAAACCACTGACTGTAAGTGTTTCCCCTAGGAAATATACATTTGCCCTAACAGGGGGTTTGTTCTCATGACAGCCAATGGAAAGATGGACATAGCAATGAGTTACCATGCCAACCATGTATTCCCCCAAGTCAGATCTTCCTGAAGATTTTCCCGCTTGTTCTTCTGCCATTGATTTCTCCCCTCTGCCATTTACCCCAAAGTAGCAGTTCCAATTTTATGACCTGATGCTTTGAATATTGGCCCCCATGAGCCTCTGTACTTATCTGATTTTTGCTTCTAGAACTAACCCTTGAGAGCAACTTCACGTTTGTGAAAGCTGGGATACCATGGGGCCAGAAGTGAGTGTGTGTGGAGGGTAGATCTGTTTTCTCAGACATAACTGTTTCAAAAACTGAGGATGGTGTAGCAGCCATGTTTACAACTGACCCTTGACACCATTTAGTGCGAACTTCGTAATTTACTTATGCAACTGCTTAGGTCGAAAGTGCTCACTGTCCTGAGGTAACTGCACACTTGCAACGAGGCCTTCCACATGGTATTATTTTCCAGTGTGTGTGACGGGGAACTGCTCAAAGGGGATTCATTGTCAGACCTGGGTGTCCAAGTGTGCCTAGGACAGGATCAGAAGCAATAGCCCCAGAATTCTGACACCACACTGTTGCTTTCCCACAGGAACATGGAGTTTAGGATTTTTGTTCTCACACCATCACCAAGAGTTAGTGTTCACAGAAGCACAGCAGCGTGTGTGTTACCTCTCTCACATGCGCTGACATTTCCTTTCTTTCAAGAACAAATGCTCCATAAACACTGTGAGCAAGGTCTAAGGAATGCAACTATTAAGTACAATGAACCCCTCAAAAAACAATCTGAAGAGCTCTAACTGATCCTCTGGTTAGTTTTCACATTTCCAGGCCATGGCAGAAATAGAGAGCAAACCAAGGAGGGGGCATCTCATGTTTTACTTATTGCTTCAGCCCTTGAATCTAGCACAGTGCTCGAGACCAAGTCAGTGCTTCAGTAAGAGTGTCAGGCAAGCCAGGAAGAGTGGCATGCACCTGTAATCCCAGTAATCAGAAGGCTGAGGTCAGAGGATTGGGAACCTGAGGCCAGCTGGACTGCATGGTGAGACCTTGTGAGAGAGAGAGAGAGAGTGGGAGAGAAGGAAAAGGAAAAAATGAGTTTCATGCATGCTGAGTGTCCACCTGGGGAACAGGGTCAAGAGGAGACAAAGCTCCTATCCTTGGATATCTGTCAACGGCCTCTGTGGATTTAGGAGAAGACACTCAGTGTCTTCTTGGCAAATTTGGAATACCGAACTGGATGTTCTCTAATTCTCTTTGGAGATTTAAGATTCCTTCGATTCTTCGCAGCTATTAAATTTTGGGTATCATACAATGTGAGGACCACTATTTTGCTCTTTATGGATGGCAAGAACTTTGCCTGGAGGAAACGGGTCATTCTTATTCTTTAGTAAGCTAAATAAATACATTCAAATATAATAACATTAAAAATTTTCCTCAATGCAATTATGCAACGAAGAGCAAATTTTAGGGATTTGTAGAAGACATAGAAATATATGTAACATTTTTGAGAATGATTTCAAAACTTCAGGCTAGAGTCTCTGACTCTGTATACAACAGCTAGCCAAACAATTTTTCAGTGACCAAATGTGTAAGGAAAAGGCCTCTTGGTACAAGAGGTTTTAGAGTTAATACAACACATTTCAGTGATCAAATCCAGTCTCCCTTGATTTTGCTGTCTTTGTAGATGCTTCATCACAGAGGCCTCCTAAACATTCAAACAAGTGTGGCTACTTAGAACAGCGAGTCTTTTCCCCCAGCTGAATACAGTATGAATTCAAGTACAATCACACATTGTTCACCCACTGGGCTGTCACCCTGCAAACAAACAACAGACAGAATTTGCAGTAATGACCATGTCAGACTTTGTTTTATAGTCTGGAGAGATCCCCTGAACGGTGGTAGGTAGAATGTGGTCCAGCAGTCAGAAGTATCCCCTGGATTAAGTGTTTTCTGGCACTATTCAGAGGAGGAGAGCAACTAGTCTGCACTTAATTTTTAAACCACATCTCATCCTTTTCCGTCCCTCCATAGCCACACACAGGTCGGGGGGCGGGGGCTGTTGTTCATGCTACGCATTCTTTTTCCAATTCTTCTGGGCTGTTCTTCCATTACTGTTTAGAACAGCTAATCTTCCACAAACCTGGACTGAGTGCAAGAGGACCATTTTGCACATCCCTAATCACACAAATATAAATAAGGCCTGGACACCATTAACCCTTGAATGACAGCTTTTTCCTGGCCACAGATCCAAGGAGGGCTCAGAGAACATGTGATATCTATTTCTCACTCATTCCAATGAGTTTACTGAAGGTTACAAGAAGCTTCCAGAAATTTTCATTCAAATAAACTCAAGCCAAAAGTTTTGAAAGGATGAATGTTTAAGCCATCACTTTAAAATATTTATCAGCACAGACATAAAAAGGTACTTCTGTACCATAGATTCACTGAGATAAATGGAGCCTGAACCAAAACACCACATCTCTTTAAAAAATTAGCCCTCAATTTCTCCAGTGGTCATAAATTTTCAAGAACCTTAAGGCAAAGATGTGTAACAGCAAGTATACCAATTAAAGCCTAGCTTGTTCTTTCAAGGTAAACAGAATTATCTTGAAATTTGTTTGGTGCCTATTGTTAGAAAGGGGTCATGAAAGCCATCCTTTGTAGAAGTCCCATGTTCTAATAATAAATGAAAAGTTTAAAATTGACAATTCAGCTGGGCATGGTGGCACACGCCTTTAATGCCAGCACTCAGGAGGCAGAGGCAGGTGAATCTCTGTGAGTTCTAGGCCAGCTGGGGCTACAGGGAGACCCTGTCTTAAAAAAGACCAAAAATAAAAATAAAATTGGCAATTCAGAAGTTGTGATTATGTCCTTGAGATGCTAACTACAGCACAGAAATTCCAGGCAATTGGTTTTCGTGGGTTTGCAATGGGTTTTCCAAGAGGCTCTGAGCAGTTTCTAATGAATGAAATCTGTGGTTAACAGGTATATTTCAGAAGATCTTTGCCATCCATCAGTAAATGCTCAATATTACAGAAGGTTGTCATTGACCAACAAAAAGTAATAGCTGATTTTAAGTGCATTTTAACACATATTTTCTTCTGTTTCAACTTTTAAAGCCTTTTAGTTAGTAACCAAAAGAACAGGGACCATTCAGAAGTACTAGGGGGTTTTCATAGCTGCCCACCACAGGAGTCTTTAAGACGAATCTGAAATATGGCAGAGGACAATGGTAGTTTGCTTTTCTCAGGGTAGCTTTAGGTGCCAACTTTTTGTGACCAAATTTCCCCAACTTTCAATAGACCAAGGGTTCTCAGACTTGGCACATAGCCGAACCTCCTAGGGGAGGTACCATTGAAAAAGTCAAATTGCTGTGCCATATTGCCAGTATTTTTGGCTTAAGTCAATCTGGAGTAGGTTCCCAAATTCACATTTAACAAGTACTCAGAAGACACTGATGCTGCTGGATCCATACTTTGCAGACCACACTATGAAAATTAATGCCCTGTGTATATCAAAAGGATGGAGATGGAATTTGAGGTTAAGCATGCTGTGGGGACTATTCCTCAGCCACAATGATTTAGGAGATGACTATGTGGAACAGCAAGTCTATTGGCTTCTATTTCTCTCTTAATATTTTTATTAGTTCTTTAAGAATTTCACATATGTATGCAGTATATTTTGACCAAATTCACTGCCCCGCCTCTGAAAGCCAGCTCCACACCATTCCCTAATCTCATACCTGTTTTGTTAATAATCCATCGAGTCCAGTTTGTGCTGCCCACACATGCACAGGTGTGGAGCCATGCGCTGGAGCATAGTTTACCTAACGGGGCCACACCCTCTCTCTTCCTTCAGTTATCAATAGTAGTAGCCATCAATTATCAATAGTTCCTCAGCTAGGGGTGAGGGCTCATGAGCCCCTCCCTCCTCCATCCTGGAATGTTGAGGGGCTTGATCATGTTCAGGTCTTGTGCAGGCAACTACAGCTTCTGTGAGTTCCTGAGTACAGAGGTCCTATAATTTCCAGAAGATACTTTGGTCCTCCCTGACCTCTGGATCTTATGCTCTTCCCCAATGAGCCCTGAGCCTTGGGGTGTGGAATATGATATGCAGGTCCTATTTATGGCTGATATACTTATTCTCTGCACTTTAACCAGTTGTGAATTTCCACATTAACTGCCATCCACTGCACAAAGAAGCTTCTCTGCTTAAGGCTGAGAGCTGCACTAATGGGTATAGAGATACATATTTAGAGAGCAGTGGTTTGATTCTACGTCCATTTAGCAAGATAATAGTAGTAGGTTCACCCCTGGGACCCATGAGCTCCCCAGTCCCATATTCTTGGTCAGATTTACCATAACAAGCAAGTATTCCCCCCTATGGAGCAGGACTTAAATCCAACCAGAAAATGTTTGGTTATACTCATAACATTTGTGTTACTATTGCACCTATGGTCATATCTTGCTAGAAGGTTTGTGTTGGAGTTTACAGTGTTTTCAACTAGGTAAGACTGCCAATGATTTCTTCCTCAACAACCTGCATAGCACTATCCCATATTATAAAACCTAGCCAGCACAGAAGAAACTTCTGGTCAGTACTAACTTGATTTCTCCATATCCTATGGCCAAAGTGTCTGGTGTCTTCAGCAGTAGAGGCTTACCATCAAATTCTGATGGTAAGAGAAATGACAATAGTCTGTATTGTTTTGGAGGTCTCCAGGAAGGACACCCCTGACTAACAACTTCAGGGGAAGTATCCCACACCTCCACTGGGATTTTTATTTGGCAACCTATGGCTTTTGGGGGGAGCATTATCCCCTGTGTAGAGTAATTCCAATTAAACTCACATCTACATGAAGCTTATAAAATGGTTGATTTCCATATGGATTTCCAAACATGCTGGTGTTTTAGTTATCCCCATTCCACCTCCTCCTTTGCCCTACTCTCCCATATTTAAAAAAATATTTTTACATTTATTTAGTTAGAATGTGTGTTGAGGGGGCACATATTCAGAGGTAAAAGGGGGGAACTTTCAAGAGTCAGTTCTCTCCTTCTACTATGTGGGATCAGATCACTAGGCAACAAGAACCTTTACTCACTGAGTTATCTTTCAGGTTCAGCAGTTTCTAAAAGTCAACAAATAAATTGACAAACTGAAGCAGGACATGTTTTGATTAAATGTTGAGAGGACTGTTAAGCGCTGATATGAGGCAGTCAATAGACAGTGGGATTCTCTTGCCAGAAAAATACAACTGGGGACAATCTTAAATCCAGTATTATGACCTGGTTGAAAGTAAACAGGAGGTTTAACAAACCCACTTCCATCCCGTATTAGATGAAATTTGTTATCACCTACCTTCTCACTACACTAGATGAACTGGTCTTGTGAAAAACATGCAACTTTAATCCTAAACTCCATTTTCTTCAAAACAAACTACTTAGCAAACCAACTTCAGCACAAAAGGATCAGCAACTCTAAGTGTTATGTGGAAGACATGCATTTCACTAGGTTATAAAACATATAAACATTCAGCCTAGGGAGGGAAACAACTAAGGAAAGGCCACTGGAACAAAATCCACTGTCAAGGGGCTGGAGAGATGGCTCAGTGGTTAAAAGCACGGGCTGCTCCTGCAGTGGACCAGGGTTTGACTCCCAGTACCCACATGGCAGCTAAAAACCATCTGTAACTCCAGTTCCAGAAGAATTGGATGCTCTCTTCTCACCTCCACGGGCATTATCTGAAGCAGGTGCACATACATACATGCAAGCACTATACATAAAATAAAAATATTCTTTTAATTCACTGTCAACTATTTTGCTATGCTCCCATGGTTTAAGTCACTTTGCTTCTTTATTGTTTAGCCCAATAGATGGAAGGTGTTTCTTAGAGTCAGAGAAAATATCAAGAGTCAAGACAAATACATTCGCATCACCATAGAAGCCAGATATTTGTAAATCAAAGATTCCTGAAAGGGAAGAAAAGAAGTCACACTCTACCCATGAGCTACATAAATTCTCAGGATAAGAATCTTAAAGGATTACGAAGATGTATGAGGCAATCAGCTGGTTGAAAGTCATGGAAATAGGATAAGGAGAATTTAATTTATAGGTTTCCAACTTGCTCTAAGAAGTGATCATCAACAAAGAAACTAACCAACCTCACCAAGTTGGGCTGGATCACAAGATATGTCATCATCCTTTGAGGATGAGGCATGAGGACCAGGTGCTGGAAATCCCAAGAGCAGCACTTGGCACATATCCCCTGGGAGACTGGTACCAACTGGTCAACTTAATGTGTCCAGTAGGCTTTGTGGAAATATGTTTGGTGCTAATCTCCTGAAAAGCGTTCAACCACATTGCTGACCCGGTGTCTCAGAATGAATCAATGTTTATGTGTGAAAGGGCGCATTCTTTCCAAAGAGACCCTTCACACTTGAGCAGTAATGAGACTGAATGTGACTG
Organism: Eospalax fontanierii; assembly: GCA_035773235.1. Classification (NCBI taxonomy): domain Eukaryota; kingdom Metazoa; phylum Chordata; class Mammalia; order Rodentia; family Spalacidae; genus Eospalax; species Eospalax fontanierii. Next base: position 16,653,730 of record CM069547.1, read on the forward strand.
CAGTCATGGGTCAGTCCAACTAGAGATAAGCAGACTTGAGCATGCTAACTGCACTCAGCCTCTCTGGGCCACTTCACACAAAGTGCATTTTAAAAGAATTTAATGGTCCTCTGACTTCTGTGATAGAATATTTTATGTTTTCACTGACCCTCAGCATGCTCTTTGCAGGGTTTATTTTGCCTTACATGGTCCTACAAGGGTTCCTAGAAAACTGCAGAGTTCTTGAACCAAATGTCAACACTGTTTTCTGCAGTCATCCTGAATGTGCTTATTTGATTCCCATTCCTTTCTGTTACTTGAGATCTCTGGGTCCAGATCTAGGGCTAGATCTGTTTTCCTTTCTGCCTGTCTGGAACAGCTATATAATTATATTCCATACATCCTAAACAACTAAAACGAGAGAACAGGAGGGCAGACTTGCTTCTTTAAATGAACTCAACAGAATAGTGGGTGGCAACATTTCAGCATCTCAAATGAAAAGGATACAAGTTTCATTCTACTTTTTAAAAGAAATGACTGTAACTAAGATCATAATTGCATGCATGTTGGAGAGATATGAATCACTTCACATACCTGTATGTCAGTGTACAGCTTCATAATCCAAAAGAGAGCATTTATGAACTCCACACTGTATAAGGCATTGATAGTGAACTCAGCAATTATTCTTGGCTCTACTAAAAGGATGACAGATGAGAGACCAACTAAATACTTTTACACAGGAAAGACCCTAGGTGGACAACTGGGCTGTAGATCTAATAGAATCTCTGGTATACATATAAAAAAATTGAAATAGGCAAAGGAAATGTCCACCTAGTTAACAGTATTATGTTTGTGGGGTTAAACTTAGAACAATGCAAGTTCTTAGAATGTAATAATAATTAGTAATTATCATGCTGGGAGAGATCTTTATCACCATGCCATAACCTGGCAGTGGGTCTATAAGCACGAGGTTGAAGAGGTAAAGGAAAGAGCAGTTCTGGATAAATTTTTTATTTATGTATTGTATATTTGTGTTTATACACATAATCTAAAGATTAGCAGAAGAGATGGAAAATGATGTTTTGATCATCTAGTTTGGTCATGAAAATCAAATAATTTAAGTCAGTCCAGTGAAGAAGATAGCCTACACATGTTCACAACAGTTCTTCTCTCTAGACGAAATGGCTTTGAAAGAAGCTATGTGTAAACTAGAAGTTAATTGAAAAGGAGTGTATCTTCTTGTGTTCCTGAAACTCAAGACAGTGACTAGCACCTAGAAAATACTAGATATGCAGAGTGGGCTGCAGCTCAGAGGTAGAATATGTACCCTGAGCATACACACACTCACTAGAACCACTGAAAATATTAACTGTTAGTTGAATAGATTTTTCCAATTATAGAGAAAGACGAAGACCCGTCCAGCATTACCCATGTGTTTTTATGTTCCAAACTCTTATCACCATAAAAGACACTTAATTCATCAAAAATAAAAGACTTTGGTAATCTGGCCCAGTAGTCATAGAGATACCTGAAACTCTTGCTAGTCACTAGACCAAATAAAAAAGGGCTAAAGAAAGGGAATATTGAAGCCAGTTCATGTGAAAACATGGTTAGCGGCTGCCACAGCTTGAATGTTGGATGTTTGGACACTTGGTTCCCAGTTGATGGTATTGTTTGGGAAACTGTGGCACTTTTGGGGTGGGGGGGCATGGCTGATGGACGAGTGACCCTGGGGGCAGACCTCTGGAGGGTGATAGCATGGCCTGATTTTCACCTCAGTTCTTTGCTTCCTGATATCCCAAGATACAAACAAGCCACTCCAAAGGCTCCCAGGGCCATGGACTGAGGTACTGTGATCACCACACCACGATGGCCGGTACCCTCTAGAACCATGAGCCAAAATAAACTTCCCTTCCTTTAAGCTGCTTCTGTCAAATCTTTTATCATGGCAACAAGAAAAGTAACATGAGGAATGATGGAGGAAGTTTAAAAAAAAAGTGAAGAGAATCAAATATACAAAATAAGAGTTAAGAATGTAGGTTCTAGGCGCTGAGATGGCTGGCTCAGTGATTAAGAGCACTGGCTGCTCTCACAGAGGACCCAGGTTTGATCCCCAGCACCTGCATGACAGATAACAATCGTCCACAATTCCAGTTCCAGGGGAATCCAATGCCTTCTTCTGACTCCATGGGCACTATACACATATGCAGGCAATACATTGATACACATAAAATAAAAATAAATATTAAAAAATAATGTGGGGATTTAATGCTCTGTTTTAACTTTCTATCTTTGTGGTTTTGCCTCTAACATTTAGTCTAGGGTAATCCTGAAGAGAAGATCAGAGTCCTTAGTAAGGCATTTGACGCTGCTCCCTGAATACCTCCTCCACTCTAGACAATGCTACTGTTTACAAGGCTTATCGTGTCAGGAGGCTAAGCTTTGGATACAGAGGGTTACTCTCTTTTAAAGTTTAAAATTCTCACTTGAGGGAGAAAAATATGTAATTATACTGATTTCTGGTAGGAATTATATTGATTCCTACATTTTATCCAATCTAAGATGCCACATTCAATAAAACACAGTACTCATTTACATAACTGCCAAGAGAGGGCAAAGCCTGGCAAATCAAACTTTGACATAACCATTACATTCAATTTGATTTCAGGCTGGTTTTCAAAAAATTAGCAGTGTGACCCAGCAAGTTTAATATTTTGCCTTGTCTGTAAATGAGGAAACCGTCTGCTGTTTATGGTCCCTATATAGTCACCAGGCACTTTCCAGTTTTTAAAAAGGTAATGCACACACATGGCAAGACAATGAACAATAAGAATACTTAATAGAAATTAGGTCTCCCAATGGAAGTGAGCCTCCAATCCACTCTCCAGAGTAAATCCCGCCTATTTACCCCTGATAGAGCCTTTCAAAACCAGGCTACGAATTCACATACTCACAAAAATGCATGCTTATGTACCTACTTTTAATAGAAATGACAGCTTCATTTAAATCACTGTCTTGAAGCTGGTGAAACACAATAGTTTACATAAATTACAATGGCTATTATTATATCTGGGCTAAGAAAGGTAAAGTAGAAGGACTGCCTGATGAATGAAGTCTTGAAAGGGAAGAAGAGGAAGGCATTTCCAGTAACAGAGCTAATGGCGTGAACGAAGGCCTGTGGAGGAGAATGTTGAAGAAGTAGATGTTGACTTTAGATTAGAGCTCAGTTTGCAGAATGGGAAGAAACAAAAGATAAGACAAACTGAAGGACAATGTATGCCAGAGGCAGGCACTGGGTAGACCAAGATTTTCAGGTAGTATCAGCCCATAGAAACGATTTATCTGGTCAGGTATCTAGTATTATGTCACAATTGTATTCAAACCACTTGATGTGTTCCAGTTAGACTAAATCCAAACTCTTTCCCAAGAATGTCAAAGCCCTAGGGACTAGAAAGAGATGACTCAGTGTTTAAGTGCACTGACTGCTCTTGTAGAGGACCTGAGTTCAAGTCCCAGAACCCACACGGCAGCTAACAGCTGTAACTCCAGTTCCAGGAGATTTGACACTCTTCTGACCTCTGCAGGCATTGCAGGACACAGGTGCACTTACACACATGCAGGTGATACACTCATACACATAAAATAAAAATAACAAATAAAGTACTGAAAAAAAAAAGTCAAAGCCCTTAATGGTCTGACCACCCCCTCCCTTTCCAGCCTATTCTACCTCTTCTCTCATTGTCCACTGACTGAGCCAGCTGCATCTGAGCTGGCCAACATCTCAGTGTCTTGGGGATTTATGTGCATCGCTCCCTTCTCCTAGGTCTCTCTCTTTGCTCCTCACACAGCAATCCCTCTCACCGGTTGGTTGGTTCATCTGTGTGGAAGGAGGAACCTGTCCTAGCCAGCTTGTTATTTTCCTGTCCAGCTTTACATGCCCTAGCACCCATCGCCAGTTGAAGCGATTTCATGTCTACTCTATATACATGTTAAACTGGCCTCTCTCTTCTGAAGTTGAAAGGTTCATCGTTATATCAACCATGTCTCATTTCTTCCCCCTCTATCTTCTGAAGCATCTCAGGCATCTAGCAATGTCTGACTGAAGCAGCCATACCTATGCCTGACCCACCCTCCCTACAGCATGTGCGCTCCATGCCAGACACCCCTGGACTTCCTTGGCCTTGGTCTCACCATTTATCATTAGGTGTCAAAGTCCCAATTTATCCAAGAGTCCTGGCACCTAGGTCTCCCTCCATTCAGCAACCTGTCCAATGCGGTAGTAGCGATGGTGGTAGCGCCCTTTTCTCCTGGCCATGTGACTGCCCTGTTCTCCTCTCCCCTTTACGGGGTACTGACACTGTGTAAGCTGATAAGAGTGTTCTCCTAACTCAGCCATGCCACCAATCCAGGGATACTATGCCTATGCATTAACTCTGACTGCCTTCTCAAAATCTTACACTCACATCACAACTCTGTACAACAGATCCTAAGGGGAAAAGTGACACTTGGGATTACCTATAGTCCCCAAATGAAGCTCTATCAGATGGCACCGGGGGCTGCAGCTGTTTAATTCACGGCTGTGTAACCAGGGCTGAGGACACAGAGGGATTTGATTAATATTCACCAAATGAATGAAAACTTTGAACACGATATTTTCCTCCCTAGATTCAGTAACATATTCAATCGCACTTTCCTTTTAGATCTGAAGTATCAGTAAGCCACCAAACTTTTTCTTTAACAGCCAATGCGAAGAGATGACGTTGTGGGGGTGGTAAGTTAACTGGCTCACATCGGGTTTCATCTAACCTTCAGCTGAGGAGTATCCCACCAAACACCTTCCCTCAGCCTGTGTCCAGAAGCTGACGTGGAATCTACCCTCTGGACCTCCGGGTATTTAGGGGCACTTCATGTCATCCTAACAGATGAGGCCTCCTACATGTTTGCAGACAGGACATTTCTCTCTACCAAGATCAAGTTGACCTTATTCATCACCTTCAGTATTGAATCACCTGCTCCCCACATTACTTTAGATCAGACAAGCAGACCATTGCTTCTGCCAAGAAGCAGCTCAGAACCATGATCAACACCTATGTCTTAGCTCTCTAGAGACTTCACAGGAGATGCCTGTGTCTGTGCCATAGCCTCACCACCACCAGTCTCCCACCCACCCCAGTTTGGCACACATCTCCCAAGCCCAGAGGGATGAGATCCGACACTGTTCCAGTATCTGGGCAGCCTCTTCGGTTCCTGAACTGTGTCATGAGGACCCCGAGGTCATAAGGATGCCAAGGTTGGTGGGGAAGCATGACTTAGGGACATGCACTTTTTCCTGGGCCTCACTACTTGGTCACTATGGATCTCAGAGCTCCATGCTGACCAAACAGAAAGGATTTCCTGTTCACCTGTGTTTGCTCTTAGGGATTTATTCAGATCCAGCCTGGTAGAGCCCACCCAGGCGAGCCAGCGTCAGTCCTCACAGGTGCTTTTCTATCAAGTTTCTTGGTGCGTCACTGCTCAGTGATGAAGGGCTGGATTGGAGTCCAAGGGTATCAGGCAATGCCAAAAATAAGAGGGCTGGTCTTCAAGAAAACAATAAACAGAGCCATTTGGAAATTTTGCAGGAAGGTTTTTTAAGAGAGTGCAGTCTGAGTTAATAAATGCTCTATTAAAAAGCTGATGCTGGGTGACTGCAGTGAAGGAATACTATTCATGTACACAGGAAGGATCTTCAAGTTAGAAATATTTTTGCTTCATCATCTTTGACTTGATTACTACATTCCAGAAGTATGATACATTTCTTCTTCCAAAGTAAGTGACCAGATGAGAACAGTCTCAGTTCTGAAGCGCTTACACATAGCTCTCTCCAACCTGAGCCCGGCACTCACTCTCTCCCATGAATCTGAATTAGAGCTGGAATTGAATGCTCAGCTGGCTGCAGCCATGGTCAAGGACTTGTTGCCTCTTCCCATTTGCTTTGTTTTATCACCACAACTGGAATACCTAACCCTATTGCAGCTAAGGACTCACTGGCACCAGAAAATCTGGCTGCATATAATGGATTTGAATTAAGGAAGATTTTTTAAATCAATATGGTCAGTGGGTTTGTAAAATGGAGTTACTCCAATGAGTACTCCCTCTAGGCTCCTGTACATGGAAACAAAATAATAAAAAGAATGCCATAATTACTGAAACAAATATATAAACCCAAATTCTGGAAGAAAACTTCTTTAAGCAGTAAGACAAAACCTCCTTGAACTCCCAGAGCTTAGCAAGGACAGAATAAAGACACCCTGCCACCTCAACATGGTTTAGACCTGGCTTCCAAGTCTCTGTGGATAGGAGGAGAAAAATTCTACAATTTTAGGAAATGTGAACAGTTAGAGACAGAGGCTAATATGGACATACTAAGCACAAAGTTTTCTACTGGAATTATTTGACTCTACAAGGCAATTTTTGAAATGTGTATTTAACTTTCTCACCTTAAAACTTCAAAGAACATTTCTTATCTCCATCTTTGCTCCTTTCTAAGATGTAAGGAAAACAAGCGTGCTGTTTTATATTTGCCATCTAAGAGGAAAGAGCCCAGTAAATCCAACGAGAGTAAAGGTGGGAAGGTAAGGAAGAGGAGAGAAATGAAATCATGTGCCAAGTGGGAACTTTTAAGAAAACACACACAGACTTTCACACACAGGCTGTCGCATCTCTTCCTTTATTGTAATAAAATCCTTCCCTTTGGTTGGAGGAGCTATACTGATACAAATGATAAACAAAAAACCTTACAAAGTGTCATGCACTATGTATTCATCAGCTTTCTGTTGCTAAAATAAAATACCCGAGATAATGAACTTATGAGAAAAGCATTGTTTAGGGTCACAGTTTTAGAGATTCTAGTCCAAAATCCAATGAATCCATTGTTTTAAGCTTCGGATGGATTTATCAGTTGGCAATGGCAGGGACCATGGGTTGGAGCAAATGATTCACCTCACAGAAGGAGGTAAAGAGAGAAATGGAAAGGGGTCAGAGGCTCACTTTCCCAAAAGGCATACCCCAATGACCTAACCACCCCGCACAAAGCCCTGACTTCTAAGCATCCATCAACAGCAGCAGCCTAGGGGTCACAGACTTTGGAGGATAGTCAAGGTCCAAACTATAGCACACAAGGGACCTCATCAATTCAGGACTTGTTGACTGACACTAGACCCTTCAGCATTGGCATTTATCAATATGCAAACAGATAAGATGCTTGTGTAAGAGAACAACTCAATTGCTAGGAAAGGCAGAAACTAAAATCAAAGATCTTTCGAATTTAAAGACATTCAAACTGTGGAGCTGGAGAGATGGCTCTGCAGTTAAGAGCACTGGCTGCTCTTGCAGAGGACCCTGGTTCAATTCCCAGCACCCACATGGGGGCTGACAATCATCCATACCTCCAGTTCCAGGGGATCCAACGCCCTGCCCTCTTCTGATCTTCTGATGACACAGGCGCACTGATACATACATGCAGGCAACACACTCATACACATAAAATAAATAAAATATTGTAAAAAGATTTGAAAATAACATGCTTTTAAATGCTACAGATTTTTTATCAAACAGTACAGCTAAACTAGAAGTGTGAATAGGTTTGGGCTGATGGTACTTTTGTCAATGGTAAATCATAATTGTTTATTATTAAGCTAACCTGATTGGTCAGGATTAGTTGGCTAGCTCATTACATTACTATAGTATTTTAAAGTAACAGTTATACCCTTCCAGGATGTTAGCAGTGGAAGAGACTTTACAGTTTATCATGGTATAATCTCTTGATTTATGGAGAGATTCTGAGGTACAGAAAAGACAGATAACTCACACAATAATGATCAGCTAGAATCCAATAGCCTTATTTTCAGAGAAAAAATATTAACTTTAATCTCTTCGATAATTTAAATTGGCCTTCCCTGACTTTATCCAAATTACTAGTGATTCTCTGAATCCAAGTTACATGTAATTACTGATTTATATCTGACTCCATCCCCTGCTTTGGTTGGCCGAAATGGGGTGATCATTGACAATCCACAACATAAATAACCCTTGAAATGCATAATTGAGAGCTGAGTGTGGTAATTTTGGCAAATTAGCTTGGCTCTTGGGCTTTCAAATGAGGTTATTCTGTTGAACAAGCCACCCTCTCCTCTCCGCCTGCTTTAGAGTCTTTGCCAATTTAACCATCCAAAAACCTTGGAATCCTCAGTAGCCCAAGTTTTCCTCGCTGTGTTGGAAAGTTCGAGTAAGCTTGTTACTCTTCGGCTACTGACCAATTAAAATCAGAATCAGTACATGATGTGGTGAGGAAAAGTGAGTGAATGAGGTCAAGAGGTAATAATTAAAAATGATGTAATGAGATGATCCAATCCCCCTCTGCCTGCCAGAAGGCCCACTGGTGACCACATTCCCAGTTCCCCTGTGTTTCCTGGGCATTTAGCCATGGAGTCTGTGAAATAAAGTCACCTCCAACCCTAGCACGGGTTCCTCTGGTTCCTGGGTGGGTTACTACAAAATCTGAACATAAAGGAATTCATTTATAGATCATCTTCCCTAGGCTACACATGGTTCAGAGTCCAAAGATGGTTTTGAACTATTTCCCATTAACAGGTGGATGATCTGCACTGTTAGCACAGCATGTGACACACATCTGCGAGGTTCCCTCAAGCTGAGTGGGAGAATGCCACTGGCTTGCAGAGTAGGAAAATATAGATGGTCGGGTACGTGCAAACATGAGCTCTGGTGTGTTTTGCTCACTTATGACAATAATAAGGGATTATTTGTGGAAACACCCATGCATACTATATTAGGAAAAATACTTGTAGAATACGAACTAGAAGAGGCTGTCAGCTCATATGGACTTCCAGTTAGGCCTCAGTTTATACTCTTTAGGGTGAGGAAAGTAGCCTGGGTCATCCAAAAGATTCTGCATGTCCAGAATCTTCATCCTCTGATCTTGCAACTAGTTCTACCCCATGACTTGTGGCAAAGATTCAACTAACCTGACCTATGGGTGTATATGGCCTAGGACCTTCAAATATAAGATTCTATAAATACAATGGACTCTACAGTGCCATATACATAGCTTAAAATACAGGGAGATTTTGCTATTATTAAATCCAAGACTCGTACTCCTCAGTACTTCACCTAAATAAACAAGCAAACTAGTTAACAGTCCAAGATCAGGGTGTTAAAGAGTTCTAGAAGCTTATTAATGTGAGGAAAAGAAATCAAGAGAAGCATACAGACCACAACACAAGGTTAAGCAGGACTCACCCCACCCAACGTGAGTGATGAACCCATGGATACTTCGATCTTTTTCCTTGCTAGTTTGTATATTTTTCAATGCATCACAATGGGGCAAATGATCACAGAGAAGACCATTAATAAAAAAGAAATCATAGAAGATTAAAACTCACAGCCTATTTTTTTTCATGTTGGTTCCAAAACATTTTTTGTTGCTGTATTCAATAAAGTCAGTGTCTAAGAGATGAATCAAGCCATCTCTGGGCACATGGAACTTACTACTCATACAATCTGCAATCCAAGAAAGAGATTTACAGACCCACAGAGAAAAATAAATCAAAGGTACACTTGTGAATACTGTCCAGTAAGAACAGTGGTATGATGAAATGTCACCCTTTGCAGGGTGATATCTTATTGCTTCCTCTCAACACCCAAAAACCCAATTTCACATTGATAGAATTCATAAGCACCAGTTTGCCAAGGTCAATTGCTAACCTTAACTTCTTAGTCAATGAATTCTTAGATGCTTATTGTGATTAAAATATATCACCTATTAGAATATTCACTCCTTAGCTTCAGATGCCAAGAGAAAGCCGAAACGACTGAATATTTCATTGCTAGGGATTTGTAACGGTCCATGTTTTGCATGGAGGATGGAAGATGGGGTGCTGCCCACACTGGATTTATTTTGGAGACGGAGAACTTAGGGACACATTAAATAGAGCATACATTTAAAAATAAGCACCACCTGAAATTTCCAGTGTGTCATCCCCACAAAGAGTGTGGCAATGTATATTTGTTGTAGTTACTGCAAAGTTTCCTGTTGCTTTACCAAATACTCCTCATCCCAGATTGGTCTGTCTACACTGAAGCATATGGTGAAGATGTAAGACTTAATAAAAAGGCTTACACTCAGAATTTTTTTTAAGTTGACAAATAATAAAAATAAACCCCAAGTCACACGATAAAAAAAGAAAAAATAATAAAATAAAAAGCCCTGGAGACCTTTTTATAAAACTAAGACTGTGCTAATAAATGAAAAATAAAACAACTGTCCAGAAAGATTTTGGTAGCTCTGAATAAGGCCCCTAGTTCCCAAATTATTTCACTAATTTACAAATGGAAAGATCTTGTTCTATTGTGAATCAAATCTCCTTTCATTAAAAAAAGTATGCATTATTTTGTTTACAGATCAAAACTTTTTACAAGATGGAACTAAAATTCTGTATGTATGGACTCTAGTAAGCAGTATAGGAATGGTAACACTAAAATAATAAAGAAAAGATATTATTTGGGAATTATTGCTTTGCCTGATGAAATAATAACTTCTTCATAGGGAATACTAGAGTCCCTAAGAACTAAGACATACGTACAGATAACTTTTCTCTGAATAAAATATCTGTTTGATGCCTGGTAAAAATTCAGGAAGAAATTAGTTCAGATGATCCAGCATCAAGATCAAGCTCAGAACTAATATTCCCAGGTATATGAAGGGGAAATGCCATTTAATACTCCCTATAGGAACAATGCAACGAAGGGAGCAGGGAAAGTGCGTGTTCCACCCTGCTGGGGAGGGATCTCGGATAACACACTAACCGCCATGGCTGCCTCTGACTTTACTCTCACGCATCGGCCAAGGTGTTCCTCCATTGGGCCACCATGGAGCTCCCTTTGGAAACACAGATACTATTCTCTTTCTTCCCAGACCTCTACATAATGCGGCATTATTGACCCCACAGGCCTTTGCTACTGGGATGCCACATTTTTCTGATTCTATTCCACCCCCTTCCCAGGGTCCTCTTCATTCTTTGCTTTTTAATCTGTCCCAGGAACCATACCTTATTTTAACCTTGGGTATTCTTCCAGGCAATGTTGTCCAATTTTGTGATATTAGCTATCGCTCCCAGATGTAGACTCTGAATTCTTTAGCTCTAGTCTTGCTTGGCCTTGCTTGCAAATTCCACACCTGATTTCAACTACCTACCTGATAGACTCAAAAGGTTCTCTGACTCAGCATATGTCACACTGAACTCATTGTGTCTCCCATAGGCTTACTGTTTTTGCCTATTCTCTAGGTCATTAAAAGTCGTCAACATCATCAATATTCTTAAGATTTGTGCCTGAGTCATCTTTGACACCTCGCTTTCTACCATTACCTTCTCTTTCCTATTCAGAGATAAGTGACTAGAATTGGATTTCCATATATTTACTTTCAAATCTGCACAATAACTGCTTTTACCCAGGCATTCATCAATCACCCAGGCATTCATCAATATGCCAAATGACAGGATGGTTTCCCATCTCCACATTTCCACATTCTATCTCATCTACTTTGCCTCACTCCTAGCCAGGAGGGTACTTTAAGATCACATAGTCTGGACCCACCTACCACACCTCCAGGGAACTGAGTGGCATCCTGTAACTACAACCCTAGGTAGGAACCCCAGCCTAGACTCCACTTGATCTACCTCTACCTAAGGATGATGTGGTGTCCTGCATCTGGTCTCTAGGAACACTGCCCCTTCTTACTGCGACCCCAACCCATGCTACCCAAGGACCAGCTGTAGAACCCATTGGACTCCTCCACTGTTCTCTAAAGATCAGCAGTGAGAGTCTTCTAATCCGACAGAAGATTTGCTACTGGGCTCAGAAGTTGTATCTATCCCATATGTGCTGGGACCACTTCTGATAGGCCATTTGCACATCAACTCAAGGTTGCTCCAAGACTGAACCCCAAACATTATTCAGCCGGTCCACAGCCTGACAAGTTGGGATCAAAGAAAACAAGGATCCAAACAGTCACCCAACAAAGGTGAAACCAAATGTCCATACCAAAAATTACTACCAATGACCGAACTCCAGATGCTTGGGTCCCATCACAAATACAAACAACACAAGTAAGCAGGACAATATGTCTCCTCCAAAAATAGTACTCTCATGGTAATGTCCCCAGGAAAGATGCACGAGACAATTATTTCAAAAATAGCAATTATATGTTCAAGAAACTCAAGGAGGACATGAATAGATTTCACAATGAAGACCAGGAAAACACAGTTGAATGGAATGAAGAAAATGATTCAAGATAGGGAAATAGAATTTAATAGAAAATTTCTGAAGAAAAGTCAAACTGAAATACAACTTGAAATGAGAAACTCAGTGAGATTTTAAAAACTCATTGGAAAGCCTCACCAACAGAATGGATCAGAAAGGTTTCAAGATAAGGTAGAGGAATTTGATCAGTCAGTAGAAGAAAATGTTAAGTCTTTAAAAACTCAGGAACAGAATGTGTAGGAACTCAGGGACACTCTAAAAAGACCAAACCTAAAATCACATAGCCTGACCACACCACTCCTCATCAAAGTCCTTCAGTGTTTGGTCATTAGCAAAGGTCTGCACCTAATGGCTTCCCAGTGGACTAGGCCTTTGCATCCTGGACCTGGCCTCTTTGTCCAGCCATACCTCCCTGTGGTGGGGACCCCTGCACAGCACGACTGCTTTGCCTTCTGTGGCTCTGTTCCTGTCTTCCCATCCTGGACCACTCCCTAGTTCTGCTAACTGTATCCTCTAGATCGTCTTCCTAAATCAGCTCTCTTTATTAGACTTGCCTCCAACTTTCATAACTCAAACCAATCACCTCAGACGGAGCTGGGGTCCTTCCTGGGGACTTCTGCTGCCATTCTGCACACTTCTTTCAAAATCCCAGACTGGGTATGAATTAAAACCTCCTGTCTCTCTGCATCTCCTCATGAAAGGTTACAGACACAGAGTTAAGCTTCATCTTTATTGTGTCTCCTAATTCCATTGCACTGTAAGTGCTTTACTTCCTGTGACTGAAAGATGTTCATCATGAACTTTTTTTGACACAGCAACTATTATGCTGTTTGGCAGTTTAATAAATGCTGCAAAAACCAAGCCTCCTGAAGGGAATATTTATATTTCCCTAAACAATATTAGTATCCTGAGGTCCAGAAAACGTTCTTCGCAGAATACAGAATACCTTGGCTGAGTTAAGAAATAGTGCAGTTGGGGGTCAGCAATACAGCTTAGTGGGTGAAGGTGCCTGCTACTAAGCCTGACAACCTGAGTCCAATCCCCAGGACACACATGGTAGGAGGAGAAAACTGACTCCTGAAAGTTGCCCTCTAACTGCCACTCATGTCGTGACATACACACACCCCAGAAACACTGCAGCTGGCTCTCTTCGTAATTTCGTCAGATTTGCTGGGAAGTATCAGATGATGCAGTATTTGCCCAGGCCCCTGACATTTTTCCCTTTGTCTTCCATTTGGACTATGGGACATGAAGTAGACATTATCACAGAGAAATCATTACAGCAGAGCAAGAGAACATCACAACCCAACTTCTAGATTTTCTAGTTCAAAAGGCAGAACCTTCCCAAAGTGAGTATTATTGCTAGAGTACATGCTAAGCTAGGTCTATCTCCCTCCACTCTCAGACCCTAGAGAGCAAAGCAAAAGGGAAACACTGATTTGGGGCTCAGAGGATGAGTCTCTCCCTCAGGCACAGCTTAGGAATGAAAGTGACAGCATTTAGATGTGTCTTCAGATCCTGCCTGAGGGCCCTGGGAGACAGCAACAGCCCACAATACTCAAGAGCAAAGGGTCTGCTTGAGTAAGCAGGCAACCCACAGGGAGTGAGGACCCCAGGAGGTGGAGGGGAGTGCTAATATTTTCCCCCACGTGTTCAACAATGAAATTATCTGCTAGCTAGCCGCACCATTTGAATAGGCCTTGTGGGTAGCAGACGCTAGCCTGGACTGAGGGTCTGGAGTCCAGGCAGAAGCATAGACTTCTATGGTTTGAATGTGGTTTATCCTCCAAAGGCTAATGTGGTCTTCAGTGTGGCAATACGGAAGGATGGCTGGACTTTGAGGGGTGGGGCCTGCTGGGAGGAGGTTGAGTCCAGGGTCTTCAGCAGGGATATAAAGTGGTTCTTATGGAACCTCTCAGTCAGTTCTCATGAGAAGAAGTTAAAAAGAATGAGACTGGCTTCTCCCTTTGCTCTGAGTTTCTTCCTTGCCAGGTGATCAGTTTCCAGTACATTCCTAACATTATTATGCAACTCAGCCGTCACTAAATCAAGGAAGCTACCTAATCTTGGACTTTTAGCCTCTGAAACTGTAAGCTAAATGAATGAATTTCTATTCTTTAGAAAAAAATCCAGCCTCAGTCATTTCATTATAGTATCAAAAAAATGGACTATTACATAGATATATAAATATTCATCAAGGTAGGGAGAAGACAGCACTTAGGTACAAAATGGGAAAGCTTACATTCAGTTGATTTTTTCCCCCTGGAACGATGGTGACCGGGGACAGACACCTCCTACCCACTTAACCTTTCTGAAACGATGCAAACTCAACAAATGAGATATAACCCTATAGAGAACTAATTAGATTTTTTCCTATGCATGAGTGCATGGGAAATAGCCTGGAGGCGGGGCATCTACAAACTTCTAAGGCCCAAGCTTGTTTTGATGTCATGGGAGAGAGCTTGCAGACAGGTACATTTGAACATATAAGGGGAAGAGACTTGTGAGGCAGGAAGGGATGGAGTAGGACTTATCCAAGACAGTAAGAGCTACTTGATGTCCAGAAGAAGAGGAAAGATGTGCATTTAAAGCCTAGCAGTATGGTGAGATATACCATTGAGCAATATAGGTAGACATCAGACACAGGAAGCAGAGCTGGTGGTTTATACTACATTCAATTCTTTTGCACTTCCAAGGTCCCACGAAACACAACTACAACCAACACTGTCAATTTGCACTTGCTACCAAATGCTTGACAAATTCTGAAAACGTGGAAAAGGAGCGGAAGGAGAGGGGCATGGACCTCAGTCACGGGATGCCATCTAGTCCTGCAGTCCTGAACAGGTAGGTGGAGGGTGTGAAAAGGAATAAACACCTAGGCTTCATGGGCTTTTTGTGGGCTACCCAGCATCAAAGAGCCTCAAGAACCTTCTTCACCTTGAAAAGACAGGAGAGTAGTTTGTGAAAGACCATCCAGGGAGAATCTTTTAAGGCCTTCCACAAGCTGAGCAATTGAAGATCAGCCCCACATCCAAGACCCCTTGAAGATGACTGCTTAGGACCAAGTGGTCCATTCTCAGGAGACTTAGCATTTACCAGCCTGTCTGTCTCTCGTCATCATGAACAGTTTCTACTCACAGACCCAAATGAAGCCTGGTCTCCTGGGGCTCATTCTTCCTTCCACTTCTCAACCTCCCATCTATATCTTCTCTTCTATGATTGATCAAATATAGTTTTACTTTTCCACAGTACTTTTTGATTTTTATTTTATGTGTATGAATGAATGTTCTGCATGCATGTAGGCAAGTATACCCCTTCATGTAATGCCCATGGAGGCCAAAAGAGGGAGTCAAAGCCCCTGAAACTGGAGTTACAGAGGGCTGTTAGCGGCCATGTGGGTGGTTGGAACTGAACTCAGATTCCCTGCAAGAGCAGCCAGTGCTCTAAACCACTGAGCCATCTTTCCAGCCCCGATTTCGCACAATACTATTGAAGAAGCTTTTCCTCCACCTTTCTCTCCACTCCACATGCATGTCTAACGAGTCACATACCATAAGTCAGCCACCTCCCAGCTGGGGTTCACAATCATCTGGAGGTTTACAAACACCTTCTGAAGAATGGTTGATTTTTAAACGTAGACTAAGTTCCTGGAACTTCAGTGTCTGTATGAGCTCTTCCTGTGTTGGTGCTCAAAAAAAATCACACCCCGAAGTGAAGACCTTGGAAGCAAAGTCTCTCTCTGAAGTTCCCCTGCCTCATGTCCCTCACTCCTCATTCTCCCCAAAGGCAGGCCATAGAAACCAGAATTCTGCCTCTCTAGAGTGGGTCAGAGAAACCCTCTTCCTCAAAGTTAGTCACAAAGCATAACTTTCTAACTTTCCCATCACCTTTCTGCATAGCAGCTGCTCTTTAAAGACACTTTCTACCTACCTTGTTTGACTGTAGGCTGGATAGGGAGGTGCAGAACAGGGGATTGCAGTGTTAACTCTGCAAAGTATCTGCTTGTTCAAGGCTTCAACCTAATGTACAGTGTGATGACTGTGGGTTAATAGCACTTTACTGAATACTTGAAATTTGCAAAGAAGGTGGATTTTAAGTGTTTTCATCTCAAAGGAAGCAGATGTGACATAAGGACCTCTGGGTGCTAAATGCGAAGAATAATTTGAGAACACATATTCCTAAGGGATAGCTCCAGAGAGCTAAGTATAGAAAATTTCTTTTCAAAACAAGTGGATGTAGCTACTACCAGAATAAATACTGCAAGGCCTTACTCAGATGACAGGTGATAGAGGACAGATGATAGTTGATACACAGACAGTTGATAGATGATACATAGATAATAGATAAATGACAGATGGTTGATAGATGATAGATATGTAGATAGATGATAGATGACAGATAAATGATAGATAGCTGATTGATAAATTATAGATGATTGATAGTTGATAGAGGATAGGTAGATAGATTACAGATGACAGATAATAAATGATAAATGGATGATAACTAGATTAGATTTTAATTTTACATGAAACATGGCAGGGATATATTTTAATGAGTTTATTTAAACTGAAAAAATTAACCATTTCTGATTTGCTTGATTTGTTTCAAAATGAGGACTGGCTTTTTCGTCATCTGTTATGTACAACAATGAAAATTTTTCAGTATTAAACCTTACCTGGTCAGGACTCTGGGACCACTGGAAGAGAGGAGGCAGAAAGACTGTAAGAGACAGGGGTGGTGAATGACTATAACGAAACAGAATCTTCCAAGCTTCTGGGAACTGGCTCATACAAACTCACAGCAATGGTGGGAACATGCACAAGACCATGCAAACTCCATCAGACAAAGACCAGCATAGAACTGGGGAAATGGGAAGGAGGCCCCAACTTTAGCTGAGGAATTATTGGCAGCTGATCACTGCTGAGTGGGGGAGAGTTGGTCTTTAAGGGAGTGATGATAGATAGGTTGAACAGGCTCCAGTGGATGAAGTCACACTAAGGGACATCTGAGTACACAAACTTGATTTGATAGGCCTTGACATATATGACAAAATGCATGAAAACCTGTGGGTGGGCTATGGGGAGAGTTCAGATAGGGGAGGGAGTCTAAATGTGATTAAGATGCTTTGTATGAAATGCACAAAAATTCAATACAAATGTACACTGAAAAGAAAGGGAAAAAATCCTTAACTTTAATGTTTCTATGAAAATATGCTTAAAGCATATTTTTAATATTTAGTATTTAGCATATTAAAGTATATACACAGTGTTAGGATTCATAGGATGTCATATGCAACCTTTGAAGCTATGCAAGTTTATTATTTTTGAAACCTTTAGCTCGTGACTTATAAACATATGAAGGAGTTCAGTCATTCAGCATATGCACTAGAGATGCAGCTTTGTGCTTTGAGTTCTGAATCAGTATACAACAGCACACACCTGCTTCAGCACTGACATTTCAAGGTGCTCAGGCTCTACTCTAGAGACTAGCTGGGAAAGCTCCCAGGACCCTGCTACAGCTTATATCTTAAATGTTGCCCCCAAATCCTTGTGGTCTCCAGGGTGGCACTGGGTCATGTGTCCTATAAGAGGAAGGGCCTAGTGGGGGAGGTCTTCAAGTCGCAGGGTATGCCCTCAAAGGGAATAAAGGGATGCCAGCTCCCAGCCCTGTCCTCCTCCTCTCTCTTACATGTCTGAGCCATGGAGTGAATGGTCTTTCTCTGCCATGTGATCTTCACCATGATGGATGGGGTTACCACAGGCCCAGCATAAAAGGCCAATCAGTCATAGACAAAAATATCCAAACTGTGAGCTAAAGGAAACTTCTTCTCTTTCTGGGCTGTTTTATCCCAGGTGTTCATTACAGTGGCAGGAAGCTGACCCAGACAGACCTCAGTTCTTTCCATACTGGTACCTAGGGTGATTTTTCCTTAAGCTAGGGCCCTAATTTGAGGTCTACTACTAACTGCTCTCAAGCCCAAGAACACCTGGGAGTTCACAATTAATTGAACCAAGATATTTCAAAGGATTACATCTTATTCTAATGATTCAAGAAACAGATTCTGGAGTTGTGCAAGGAATACCCATACTGGGAGCTGATCTGTTCTTCCAACTAAACACCAATCACCTATATTTAAGATCTGTAAAAGGTAATATTTATCACATAGGTGCTGGAGCTGTATTTAAACCATGTCAGGCTGGGTGCCTATTATATCAAAATGACTTTAACTCTTTTCTTTCTTCTTCTCTCTCTTTTCTTTCTTTCTTAATTGCTTTCTTTCTTGTGAAACAGTCTCCTCATGTTGCCTGGGCTGGCCTGGAACTCACAATCCTCCTGCTTCAGCGTCTCTAGTACTAAAAATATGTGTAAAAGTACATATGCCATCATATAGAGAAAAATGACTTTTTAAATCTAAAAGCAGGGTGTGGGGCACACCTAGCATGAGCAGGCTGAGGCCGGAGAATGGATTGGGAGTTCAGGTCAGCCTCAGCTGCAAAGGAGGACTCTATCTCAAAAACAACAAATAAAGACCCCAAAAAACAACAATAACAAATCTACCAGCCAGCAATCCAGAAGGTGGCTCGATCTTGCCAAATATAAATGTGGGCTCACTTATCAGCAAAATGGAAGACCAGCTTTAAAAGAGAAAGGTCAAGATTGAGTCATTTTGTGGACTTCTGAAGGAGAAATCTCTTTGCTATAATGAAAGTAATAAACATTCCATAGGAATTAAGAAATACAGATTCTAAAACAATTATAGCAATGTCTAGTATTTACTAAGTGGGGGACTCATCCCAGCCTAACACTAACATATTCTAGCCCCTAGTGTGACCTTGACTTCCTCAGACTGAGGGTCATGCCTGAGACCCGGCCAAGTAGCACTGGAGTGAAAGCACAGGGCACCTGGGTTTGTCAGCATGGAGGGTGCAGGCAGACAGACCCCTGCTCAGAGCGAGGAGCATAACAGATTCCTTGTAGAGCTTTTTTGCAGTCTGCAACAATTCATCTGTCAAAAAAGTACATGAATGGGAAAAATCCAGTGCTGAAGCCAAGGACTGTGTTGCAACTGTCTAAGATTTTTGAGAGCTGGCCAAACCCGCCTTCACGGATTGTTTTCACTCCCGTGTCTTTGCAGCACCTCGTCCCTAAATACTTGATAGCTGTTTGAGAGGTGTAACTCCGTTTCAGACGCTGGCTCACTTCGGCACTTTGAGAAATCCATGCACTTTTTTTCGGTGCAGAGAGTACACTTGCATTTGTACAACCGGCAAGAAGACACACAAGACACATTTTCCTTTCTGTAAGAGTTGATCAACACTTCGTTAACCAAGGAAGGATTCTCCATCTCTTCCCTTCGCTCCCTCTGTGATGCTCCCCTTCTGACTGAACTATTTCTTCCCTCTCAGTATCTTTACCAGAGGTTTAGAGGGTCAGAATCAAGAGAAGACTACATTCGAATCAGCCACTTCAGTTCTGTTGGGCAGCTCTTGGGAAAAGAATCATAGGCCAAAGATGTGAAAACCATTTAGTGAGATTTAAGGATTATCTGTGGATATTAATTCCTCCCCCTCTTCTTACCTCTAAAGCTTAGAGAAACTGACAACTAGCTAGCTGATGGCGGAGGCTGAAGGGAAACAGTATGCCAAAGTCGTGTACCCTTAAGAAACCTGCACCTTTAACCCTGCACCAGCCCCCAGCACGAGGGAAGGCTTTCCTACCCAACATTCTAAATGAGAGTTTGAAATTAGGAGCACAGCTCTCTGGGAGCCTCACATTCTGCACTGTCTCCTGACGTGGCAGGAAAGGGTCACTCATCACTGGGGGTTGTCTCAGGGTAACTGAGTCTACAGTTTTGATACACACTCAAAAAACTCCGTCTAGCTCTCCAAACAGCCACCTGCTAAATCCATGGCCTGCCTCTGGTAACAGGTGCTATTGGGAAGATGTCATGACCGGGAATCTGACCACTTCGACTAAGGGAGCATTGCCAAGGATGTGAGCTGAAAGGTTTCCGGAGGGATTTTATTTAAAAAAATAATAATAATAAAGAAAGAAAAAACAGACTAAAGAAGGGGAAAAACAGCTGTTTGGAAATAAACTGTAAAACATCTGTAGCACACGACCAGAATTCTCTAAATATGACCACGAAGTTTTACAGGGACTTCATTCTTCAGATACAAGACTCCCAGTGTACACCAGATACCTCAGGCCGTAAACCATCCCAGGTGTTCCCAGGAGGGTACCAGAGGGGAGTCCAAAGGTGTTCTCCTGGAAGCCACTGAGCACAGCTGAGGGAACTCGGAGGAAGTTAATGAGCTTTTCTCATTGTAGATGGAATTTAGAGAGCTGAAGACACTAAGACCCACTCTCCTACTGGGAAGCCTGTGACTTCTGCCATGTGGGTGGGTTTTCAAGACTCTGGGACTCTGGGGCTACACAGTTCATTACAGGGTAAAGACTTTCTGCAGTTTCTCCATCGCCCTCTGTATTACAATAGAATTCAGAGTTTTGGGTGGGTTTTTTTTTAAATCAAGGTTCAAGGGTCTAAGTAGCTCAATTTATTTTTCAGTAACTAAGTTACCAGAAACTTTAGCATGGCTGTATTTATTTTCTAAAGGAGGTTCCAAGTTGGCAAAAGGGTCCTCAGAAGGACATATTTCTTCACGTTCTCTTGATCTCTGTGTGTGGAGATTCGCTTAACAGCTGGTTTATGTACAAGTGTTTTTTCAGCCACGTCCTCCCCCTCCATAAATAGCCTTTTTTTAAAAAAAAAAAAAAAAAAAGGCAAAAGAAGTCTGCAGGACACAAGAGAATGCTGAGGGGCTCCTCGCGCTCCTGCCAGCATCAGACATGTAAGTCAGGGGAAGACATTAAAGGAAGATTACTCCATTGCATGGCATGGCCTCCATTTGTTCCTTTAATCACTTCAGATGGAATTAGAGTTGAAAGTAAAAGAAAAGCTTTCTCCCATGAAGTCAGCAGAGGCCTCTCCCTAGCCCAGCCCAGCTCAAAAAGATAATCGCAGAGTGATAAAACATAACCGATTTTACTGTGTCTGGCAATTCAAACTTCTCACACCCAAGAACTCTTTCTCACTTTCAAAGGAAACTTATAACAAGCACTCCAACTTGTGACACAAGTAAATGAGCCACTGCTCTCAACTACATATTTTCATTCATGCATTTACACCATCACTTTCTAAAGAGTACTCACTTGGTACAGTTGGTACCTTCTTTTCTTCTAATAGCACTGATGGGAAAAACACAAGCACTTGTGACTTTATAAACACCTTAAGATCACCGCAAAGAACTAGCTGACACACTGCTCCCCTCGGAAACCCTGAGTGCCCCCTCTAGCTACCTGGAACAGGTGCTTGGTGTGGAGTAATGATCAGTTTCCTTCAGAAATGACTTACATTGCTCATCACCATGACAACTCTTCTTGGCTTGCAAGCACAGTTGAGCATCCCCAGTCTCAAATGCTCCACACTCCCAAATTTTTGAGTGTTGACATGATGTCACAAGTAGAAAATTCCACACCATGGAACTTGTGTCTCATATACAAGATTATTTAAAGTACATAAATCACCATTGGGCTATGTATATTAGGTGTCTATAAAACATAATTGAATTTTGTGCTTAGGCTTGGGTCTCATCCCCAAGATAGCTCGTTATGTCTTTGTAAATATACCAAAATTGGAAAAAAAATCCAAGGTTGTCACACATCTGGTCCCAGGCACTTTGGATAAAGGACAGTCCATTTGTATTGTACTTGCTAAATGTGGGAGGGTGTCCAGGGGCTTCTCCTTCCTGGAGTAAAAAGTAGACTTCAGAATACAGTAAGCAAAAAATCCTCCTTGATTTCCACAGCACACTCTGAGTCCCAGGAAGGAGTAATCATGTGATCCCCAAGCCTGAGACAGCCACTTGATGACACCTGGCCCCACTTCCCTCCCTGCTCCTGCAGCTCTGGATCAGCCTCCAGGTGAGAACGACTTCCGAGCATGGACCAAGAACGACTTACTGCACCTTCGGGTTTCTTGTTTTTGAAATCTCCACTCACATCAAACACTGCCATTTCAAATCTGGAGGATTTTGCAAGATAAAGTGAATGTCAACAAAAGCATAATAAAAAAAATATCTAAATTTGGGGCTGGAAAAATGGCTCAGTAGTTAAGCCCACTGACTGCTCTTTGCAGATGACCTGAGTTCAATTCCCAGCATCCACATGGAGGCTAACAACTGTCCATAACTCCAGTTCCAGGGAACTTTGATGTTCTCTTCTGACCCATGGGCATTGTGCGACATGAGTGTACTTACATATATTCAGACAATACACTCATACACATAGAAATAAAAATAACAAATAAAAATCTAAATCTGAGACATGAATTTTAGAAGTTTCCTCCAGCAAAAAACGATTCATTTTCCAACAGTGTTTGTGATAATGCAAAGGGTTTACATAATGCAAAGAGTTTACATACACACAATACAAACAGAGACACGTACACAGACCCACTGAGCTCTAATGACACTGAAGAAATAAATAAGATGGATTAAGTTTTATAAGCAAGGGAGGTCCAAGAGGACGCATCATAAATTTGATGATGAAAAATATTTTAAGTGTTAACAGTCACAGAATGGGAAAAGAAAGAAGATTTTAGAGTTTAATGTTCAGGACAGAAATGGCAGCACCTCAATTTCTACATAGCATACAAGAGAATTTAAGCAATTTGCTCAAGAATATTTGCTTCTACTTTGCCATAGTTTTTATCAACTTGACACAAACTGCAAGTTTTATCAACTTGACACACCTGCAAAGAGGGAATCTCAGCTGAGGAATTTCCTCCATCAGGTTGGCCTGTGGCTTGTCTGTGGGGCTTTCTCTTGATTGCTAATTGATGTAAGAGAGCCCAGCCCATGGTGGGACGTGTCATCCCTGGTGGGTGGGCCTGGGCTGCATAGGAAAGGTAGCAAGCCAGAGAGAGCAAATCAGCAAGTAGTGTTCCCTACGCCCTCTGCTTCATGTCCAGCCCCAAGTCCCAGCTTCCCTCAATGACGGACTGTGGCTCCTAAGGTAAAACAAACTCTTTCCTCTCCAAATTGCTTCTGGTTATGGTGTTGATCACAGTAACAGAAGCCAAACTCCAACAATAAAAATACTGAATTGAAAGAGATTAGAGAGACTATGGATGGGGAAAAAACGCTTTTCTTCTTTTAAAGATTTATTCATTCATTTTATTGTATGTGTGCTTAAGTGTATATGCATGTATCACATGTAGCAGGTGCCCAGGGTGAGCATCAGATTGCCTGGAGCCAGAATTGCAGGTGCCTGTGAGCTGCCTGATGTGGATACTAGAAACCCAACCAGGTCCTCCGCACCAGCATAAGTGCTTAACCACTGAGCAAACCCTCCATGTCTGAAACTAGTTTTTTGTGTAAAGAAATGGCAAAGAGACTTCAAATAGAAAGTTAAACTTTTCAGCCATAAACATGCAGCCTTAGGAAGGCTCCAGTAAAAACACCCATCATCATAGAAAACAAGGGACCTACTGTGCTTCATGTGCTACTGCATTTGTGTTCCACAATAATCTCACGAGGCTGATTTCTCACCTTACACTCTCAATTGTCCTGTCCTACAGGCCACTCTCTTGGAATCCTTACCAGGGACATTTGCTCAAGTCCCTCTGGGTCCAGTCAGCGTTCACACCTGCTGCCTGCCTTCTGTGCCTGCATTTCCTTGCCTCCTGTGCTTATCCTAGCCCATTTCAATTTGCCCAGCCCTCCAGGGGATTCCAGTAACTTCCCAATAACCTCCAGGATGCCAAGTTCAATGGCTAATTTCAAGTTCTCACAATTTAGAGTCTTTACTTTTTTTCATTTTATTGAGCCTTTGTGTATTTCATACAGAACATCTCAATCAATTTAATCATCCAATTTAGAGATTCTTATACGTGTTGCAACCCTTAATCCAAACATCTCAGCTATTCTGTAATCAAGGAGTTTTTGAACCATAGCAAGGAAAAATGCCTGACCTCATGTGATCACAATCAAGATGTGTGCAAGATACACAAGCTTTGTTTCATGTAAATTATTACAAATACTATGTAACCCCTGGCCTAGGAAGAGGACTCATTCAAAAATTAAGGTGGAGAGAGACTGAGAAAGACACCGGATATTGATTTCTGATCTCTATATGTCCCCCACATGCACACAGCCAAATAAATATGTAAATACCTCCCACATGCAAAGATACAATATTGTGATATAATCTTCAGGCGATGTGTATAAACAAATTAATTTTATGTTTAGAGCTGGAGCCCATCCCCAAGACACACGTAAGTTTTCCCAAATCTGATAAAAATCCCAAAGCCAAAACACCTCTTGTCTGAGTATTTCCGTTAAGAGATGCTCACGCTGAATGGGTGAGCTCTCCCTATACCGAAAATTGTATTGTCCCTGCTCTAGCCTCTTCTCAACATCCCTGGTCCCCTCCCATCTCCCTGGCTTCTCTGCCTCGGCTTCTTTCACAGGCTCAGTCCTGGGTCTTCTCCTTCCTCTCTGCCCCTATTCAGTCATGGCATCCATGCCCACTACTTCAGTTACTTAGAACATACTGAGAGCACCAAGTCCTAGTCATTCCCTCCAGAACTCTGTCAACCAAGGCCAACAGGACAAATCTCCCTCTGTGTTGCAGAGATGCCTCTGACTCAACATGAGCACAACCAACAAACTCTTCTCCACTGACCCAGTGCAGGGGCTTCCAGGGGTCCTGATCTCTGGAAGGCGGCTCCCTCTCCCTCTCTCGGCCCCTCTCCCTCCCAGACAGACAGCTCTTTCTCACAAATCCCTTCGACTCTCATCTGCCACTACACCCTCTCACTCCCCTCTTAAACCTCACATTCATCCACTCTTCCTCCCTGCAATTTAAGATACTACCTTTGCTCAATTCGGTTACTAAAACAGCCTGGCGGGGCTCACTGTGCACTCCATCTACGCCATGCTGCCTGTCTGTTCCCCACACCAAAGCACAGACATCCTTTTCAACTGCCTTTTTCCTTCCCCCAGCATTTTAGTTTTGTGAGATAAGGTCTGGTCCTATAAGCCAGGCAGACTTTTGAACTCTTGACTCTTCCATCTCAGCCTCCTAAGCTCTGGGATTACGGGTGTGAGTTGCCGCAAAGGCTCCCTTTCAATGTATGTTTGGTCGAGTTGCCTCATCACAGTCACTTAGAGTCCTGTGACTTCCCACTACATTTGGTGCTGGGAATTGAACCTAGCGCCTCATGCATGCTAGGCAAGCACTCTACCACTGAGCCATACTGCCGTCACCCCCGTTACTTCTTATGCATTAACACCCTAAATGTATCCTGCAAGATTTTGCACTTAACACTGCACCTTCACTTCTCCATAAATCCTACAGTCCTTACTAACACACGTCTTCTAAACAAGCACACGAAGGAAACCTTTCCAGGCCTTGTCTTTGTCAATAGCTCTTGCCCCTTCTGAGCACTTAACCCAGTTTGTCATTTTTTATGTTAATTTATGTGTATGAGTGTATTGCCTGCATGTGTGTAAGTGTACCCATGTTATGCAATGCCCAGGGAGGTCAGAAATGGGTATCTGATGCCCTGGAACTGGAGTTGTGGACCCTTGCTAGCCACCATGTGGGTGTTGAGAATCGAACCCAGGTCCTCTGCAAGAGCAGCCAGTGCTCTACTGCTGAGCCATCTCTCCAGCCCCAAAGTTTGTCTTTATATCCAGCTCTCTTAACTATCTGTTTAATAGCCATGCGTTTTATTTCATTGTATCCCCACTCACAGTTCCTGACACTTGAATTGTCAGTCCACTTCCTGTTACTGTGACAAAATATCCAAGAAAGTCTACTCAAATGAGGAAAGATTTATTTTGGCTTATGCTTTCAGAAATGTTCCAACTTTTGAGCCTCATGCCTGTGCTCAGAACGTTTCAGATGTTAGAGCCTTTTGGATTAAGGATGCTTAGTCTCTACTCAGAAAGCTTGGTGCGGATTAAATCGAATGCAGATAGTCTTGGCTATTGAACACCAAGCCCTCCATGAGAGGTGGTAAGAAGTGGTTGTGGAAATAGCTCTAATGATCGTGCCAGGGCCAATGAAAGATGGCAACAGAGTGTTCTACTGCTTAGGAATTAGAAAGTTCCCAAAATGTACATGTTGAAAATAGAATTGTGTCATTCACAGTGAACAAACATGCATTGCGTCCTTGCTGAGTTAGAGGCCATTTGGAGGTAAAGCAACAACAGCGTCAACAACAAAAAGATGGAGTCAAGAATTAGGGCAATAAAGAGTCTGAAGGGTCTCACTTTCCTTTTTAAAGAGAACTGTAAATGCCGCAGTGGTGAACGAACAGTGCGGAAGAAGCAACGATCACCAGCGAGTATGGAATTCAAGTGGTCTCAGAAGCACAGGACAAATGTGAGACTCTCATGGCTATCCTAGAATAAACCATGTCAAATTAGCACTACGGTTGAGTGGAAGAAAGACATAAATGACTGGGTGTGTGCTATCTAGATTAGCCTTAACTCAAATACATACTCAGCCAAACAGGACTGTGAAGTAAGGTAGAATGAGGTGAGACAGAGCCACAAATCGGCTTCCTAAAGGCAACCTGTGGTTCCAGGGAAGAAAGACCATAAGCACCCAAACAGGCTCCCCAGACCCACAAGAAGACAGTCAGGAAACGGGAGGCTGGTAAAAGACTCCTCTCAGTCCCTCTTGACCTCAGATGGCTTCCCTTTGCTTTGAAATTCCACCTCCTCCCCCACCTCAGTCTCTCTCAGCCCTACAAGTGGACAGTGGCTTCATGGTGTAAATGAATTCAATGGTGCAGTTAAGAACATTTGACATGCAAGAGCTCCATGCAAGAGCATAGCATTCTTACCATTGGGCTTAACTCCACTCTTCCACTTGAAAATAAACATCTCAGAGATTAAGTCTGCTCAGGTGCAAAGTGAAGGAAATAGTGTGAGCATCCCCCAGAAGGCACTGCGGTCACCTGGCCTGAAGTTACCCATTGCCAGAAGTGT
Organism: Eospalax fontanierii; assembly: GCA_035773235.1. Classification (NCBI taxonomy): domain Eukaryota; kingdom Metazoa; phylum Chordata; class Mammalia; order Rodentia; family Spalacidae; genus Eospalax; species Eospalax fontanierii. The sequence continues at coordinate 16,681,092 of CM069547.1, forward strand.
CAGGCTTCTTGGGAACTCAGGTAGCCTGTCACCTAGGCCTGCAGTAAGGAGTCTTTTCATTTAGTTACTTAGAAGACACAAAAGGGTCTAAGGCTTGCCAAGACAATCTGGGGGTGTGGCTTAGTGTTAGAGCACTCAGTTTGCATGTGTGAGACCCTGGGTTCAATTCCCAGCACCATTTAAAAAATTCTTTCCAAGATAATCTGTTCACTGGCTTGAGAGTTAGTCAACATTACTTCCCCAAGCTACACACTTGTATGATACACCTAACGTGATCCCCTAACCAAACATACAGGTGCCACTCAGTATGTCTAGGTTCCACATCCATAGAATCAGCCAACTTCATGTGGAAAGAACTAGGGGGACAGTCCATGTGTGTTGAGCATGTACATATCTTTGCCTTGTCATTATTCCCTAAACAACATGAATAAGAACCATCTGTACAGAATTTACACTGTAATAAATAATCTAGAGAGGGTTTAAAGTATACACAAGGAGACAGGTTGGTTAAATGTAAACACATGGCCATGTGATATAAAGGACTGGTGTTTCCATGCATTGGGGTAGCCACCAGAGATCCTGGAACCAATGCCCACTGGATATGCAAGGACAACTGTGTTGAGCATCTGCATGCTGATACATCGGACAACAAGCTGAGGGAAAAGCACAGCAGTTAGTCTGTCCTCAGAGCGCATCACCATCTCGGAAAAATAAGTCACAAATACAAGGGAAAATTGGTGACATCAGAAGATGACAAATTCTAAGAACTGAGGGGAAAGGAGGCCAGTGTCCTCCTCAAAGGGATGGGGCAAAGGCCAAACAGCATCCAAGGGAGTCAGGGTCCTGGACTCAGGTCAAGTTCTAGGACTTTGGGAAAATGACTTTCTAAAAATAGACAACAGTGAAATAAAGATTAAGACCAATTCAAGCTTTTCCAGGATCTGAAAGTCTAAGATAGTAACACCAGTCCTATTTTCTCTCCTTCTTTCACTCATAAGTTGAAAATCTCACCCCAAGAAACTGGCAGGTTCATAGCCATGGCAACAGTGTCTAAGAAGCAACTCTATGCTCTCTGCTTTCCAGACAACAGAATCCTCCTGTGATCCAGGAGAGGATTTGGAGTCTCAAACATCCAGCCGAGTTCCTGGGCTCTCCCACCACTGCTGTGTGGTTTTTAGCCTCCATCTCCTGGTCCCTAAACTGCAAATGCCTGCAAGTAGCCTACAGATTGAGGAAAGAAAACCTGAAAGCGCATTTAAACAAGACTACAAGGTTTCTACACGAGCAGCACCATGTGTCTGCTGCTAAGTGTGTTTATCACACACACACACACACACACACACACACACTTTCTCTGTGGAGGAGCATCTCTGATGTGAATACCCCAAATCAGAAATGTTCTAAAATTCAAAATTTTCTGAGAACCAACATGATGTTCCCAAAGTTGCAGACTAAATGTGTGTGTGTGTGTGTGTGTGTGTGTGTGTGTGTGTGTGTGTGTTTGGAAGGTCAGGGACATAATTCAGTGGTAGGATTGTTTGCACAGCATGTACACATGTGTGAGACTCAGGTTCATTCCTGGCACTGCAAAAAAAGGAAAGAGAGGCAAAGAGATGGCTCAGTGGGTAACTGAACAAGTCTAATGAGCTGAGTTTGATCCCCAGAGCCCACAGGGAAGGAGAGAACCGCCTCCACAAAGCTGTTCTCTGACCTATACACTCACACGCATGCACACACACACTAATAAACAATTTTTTAAAAAAAGGTTTCTTTCATCAAAGAGATGGCTCATTGAGTAAAAGCACCACTTTTTGCTTTTACCTGATGACTTGAGTTTGATTCCCAGATTCCACGGTGGAAAAATAGAACCAATTTCCAAAAGTTGTCCTCTGACAGTCACGTGCCCTCCAGTGGATGTGCATGCAAGCATGGGTGTGCATGCACACACACACACACACACACACACAGAGACAGAGAGAAACAGAGACAGAGAGAAATAATAATAAATTTAGGAAAAAGAAGGATTTTGCAGCACTTGCAAATAAGATTTGACCTAGAAAGTATATACAAATATTACAAAATCTGAAAAATTACAAAATCTGACAGACTCCTACTCCCCAGCACCTTGGATCTCTAACTTAAAATGGGTTTTATTCTGTCTACACCCATAACTTTGAGATGAGGTTAACCAAAAGATATGGCATGTCTTCTGTTTTGCACCTCTCCCTGCAAAGTGAGCTTAAGGTTAATAACAGTATCATTATCACAAATAATTTCCAGTGGACTGAGTGTCCACTCTAAGGAGTTGCACCTCAGACAAGGAAAGTGTAATCAGAATTCTGAACTAACAGGTAATACCCTGTAAATAAAGGTTCCTACTATTCACTTTGGGAAATGAAAGAGGGAAAAATCCAGAAGGTCAAGGCTATTACTACTTAGTGGACTTCAAGCCAAAGAAAACTCAAGCACACTAATATTTGCTGTGGCGTCTCAGGCAGGGCCCCCAAGAGTCACCACTGCTCCTTAAGCAAGCAACTCTGGGAAAGGTCACTCCCCAAATGCTTCCAGCTCCAAATATAGCGGCATGTTTGCACAGAGGACTAATTTGGTCATTCTGCTGTTTGCTGGGGTTTGGGACTTTGCTTTAAGCCTTTCTCCTGTTTATTTTTAATGATGTCAGAAAGATAGAAGTCTTCATTCAATTTGTGTGTTTGTTTTGCTATAACGTTCACCTGAATTCCTCCCACTGTTCCCAGATTCTCCCTCCTGCCTCCCTGCCCAAAGTTGCAAATGTCACAAGTCTTCTAAGAAACAAGGCACTTCCTTTCCAACCAACTGACCTTAGGGAATGTGATTTCCTCTGCCTCATCCATTTTCCAGTCCCTACACGGTAGCTACTAGACACACAGTCTCTCTGATACAGTTTTGGAATGCCTGAAGAAGATGCTCCAGGAATTTCGTGTATCACTTGTATTATTTTCAGACCACGGTGCATAAAGTCATCTCCTGCCCTCTCCCTTGCCTCAGGGAATACTGGATTGAAGTTTAAATGTGCAGTGCACATGTGGTAAGTGGTAATGGTCTTGACAGCCAAGGTAAAAATGAAGGCTACCTACCAGCAGCCAGGGCTGACCTGGCCACATTTGCCTGCATTTCATCATTCTTTACTTTGTTGTAGCCATGAATCCAGAAGACACCTACCAACTTTCTTCTCTGATGACTGCATGGAAAGAGCTCTAGTTCCCTGCTGGAATCCCCAGGGGAAGTTGTAATTTAGAAGTCTCGGGAGCCATTCCAGCTCTACACCCAGAGCAGCTCCTCATACAGCAGTGATGTGGGTATGGGTTGCATGGATCTTAAATAAAGAGGCTTTAGGCTAGATAGGCAGGTGGTGACCAGGTTTACCCTAAAGACTCGATCTCTCCCTACTGTGCCTGCTTTTATAGTCTCTTTACCTTCTCTTCAAAGTATTTTTGAAAGGTAAACTGGAAGACAAGCCTGAGCAGCTACCATATCAATATAAAAATCAATATAAAATCTGTCATCTAGGGGCTAGAGAGATGGCTCACAGAAACAAAAAAGGAATTCAGGTGGGATATGGATCTGTACAAGGGTGCTTACCTAGCATGCACAAGGCTTTAGATTCAATTACCAGCAACACACACACACACACACACACACACACACACACACACACACACACAGAGTATGTAATTTATCTTAGCAGATGACAAGATGATACCTTCTTGGCTGCCTCCCAAATTTTAAATTTTGGAATCTTAGTAGATAGATTATAAACACTGAGCTAAATCACTGGAAATTATGAAGATTAGTATATTTATCCCTAATAACCAAGAAGCCCTAACATGACCTGGGATGAGAATCAAAGAAAGTCATCTTTGCTTTGAGAAGCAAGGGAAGGGTAGTACAGTCAGAGTTGGCTTTGCCCCATTCTAGATTTGGAACGTGAATTTGACCCCCTGACTACCTGTTAAAAGGCGGGCAGTCTCAGAGACTACTGGGCACATCTTTAGCAACATAGCAAGTTCTATGTCAGCCTGGGCTACATGAGACCCTGTAATGACAAACAACAACAATAATAAATAGAGATAAATTAGCCTGTGATGCTCAGTTATAGCAACAGAAAATGGAGTAGAACAAAAGCCTTCCAAGATCTGTTTTGTAGAAACAAGTAGAAAGCACCCTAAACTGGAAAGATCTGGGCTCTTTTCTATTTTTCCCACACTAGCCAGCTACAGACCTTGGGTACCTGATAAGACTTTTGGAGTAGGTGAGTCCTAAACCTCCACCACCTCCAAAGTGTTCTAATCAACTTCCCACTGCTCCTTGTCTCTGCCAGAATCCGGGCAGCAGTTGGCACTGGTTTATTGAACCCAGTCTCTTCTGGCCTTCTTCTGGTTTTTATAACTGGGGGAGGGGGGCAGGGAATGGAAGAAACACCATGATAAAAAATACAGTAATATTTCATGGAATTTTGCATGCCACTTAATGTGAAAAAAAAAAACCCAAGTTTTGTGCTCAATAAGTTCTTTCAATGGTCTTGAGTCCTTTTTTGAAAACTGAAAGCATAATCTCTGCAACCGCCACCATAGTTTCTCAGCATGCACTTGGGAAAATGGCAAACGGGAAGAAACACTCAGGTCCCAAATGTAATCATCTATGCTGCCACTTTCCAGTCCAGTAGCTGCAGACACCAAGCAACTAAGCTGATTCCCTAGGTAGGCAGACACAGAGTGGGATGTGGGTGGCTCAGCCCTTCCTGACAAAAAGCATGTGAATGCCTTATTTTATGACGACCCCTGGCCATCCTGTTCTATTATCAAGACAGCAATAGTGGTGTTTTCATTCCTCATGAATGCCCTCCAAATGCCCTTGGTTTTCAGCTGAAGTTCAATTCAGCTAGAGGAGGCAAGATGCTTTATGCTTGACATACACCCCATTACAATGTTCCCTAAGAAATGCCAGACAGTAAAGTATAGGATGTTCATCATGTCATCATGTTCACACAGCACTGTTCATAAGAGCCAAATTACAGAATCAACCTAGGTGTCTATTGACGTATGGATATAAAAATGTGGTACGTAGGCATAACACAGCCATCAAGAAGAACAAAACAATGCCATTCACAGGAAAATGGATGGAACTGGAGATCATCATATTAAACAAAGTAAACCAGACCCCAAAAGACAAAAACATCGCATTTTCTCTCATATTTGGCTCCCCGCTCTGTATGCATGAATGCATGTGTATATGTATATATATATATATATATATATATATGTGTGTGTGTGTGTGTGTGTTTCATATGACATGGAAATAGAAGGAGACATTTCATTAGGATGAGCAGAAGAGATGGGGATAGGAAAGGATGATAGGGACTGAGCAGAGTCAAAGTATATGACGTACTTAAAATCTAACACAAAATGTCATTGAGAAATTCATCACTTTGTACAGTGAATACACACAAAGAAGAAAGGGGGACAGGGGAGGGAAGAAGGATGAAAGGATAAGATCAGACGGGAAAGGAAAGGAAAATGACAGAGAGACCTATTGTTATTTCTTCCTCTGGCTTGAGGACCTGGAGCCCTGCCTCTCTGGTGATCCCCAGCAAAGCTCCCAGCATGAAAACATGATAGCTATCTGCAGAACACAGAAGGAAAGGGATAAATGGTTAAACACTGGAACATTCCATACTGTGAACTTAATTCTAACTGGACCTTTTTAGCAATTAAGGTAGAGTCTACTACAGAGATATTTCTCTCCCTGGCTCTGGAGCTCCATTTACGACAGTAACAAGAGATAAATATGCCTTAGAGTCAGGAGGCTGCACACAAGATGACCTGCACACTATTCTTTGGGGACAACACAATGGATTTAGGCCAATTTAAACACGTCTAAAGTATGGCCTGAACTTGAACTACATAGGAACTCTCTGTCACCAGTGTCCGGGGTCGGGGGGAGGTAGGCAGAGGGAGCATGAGAAAAACAACCTGAATTCAGCAGGCACAGAGAGATCTCCCACCTACTATGTGCAATGTGACTGCCTGATTCCCACCCAGGAAAAAAGCCGGCAGCTCCTGAAGTCAGGGTAAGCCTCAAGGGTAAGCGATAAACAGAGACAGAGGCATCCAAAGCCAGACAAGATTCCAGAATGATCCATTTTGTCCTCTGTCTTTCTACAAATGAGGACACCAAAGCCAAGAGTTGCTAAATAACTCACTGAATTGGAGTTTCAGAGCTAGGATTTCAATGGAACTCTTCTGGGGGCAAGTCCAGTGTGTTTCCTAAGATACCTCTTGGCTTGGGCTTTACCACAAGCCTTCAACCTGCTGCTAAAGCTTTCACATGAATGTTGTGAAACCATTTCAAGAAATTCTTGGAAGCATGTGCTTGCATTCTTTCAAGTTGTCCTAGAATCCAGCTGAGAACAACAGAGTTCTGTGCAACCCATCCCACCACAATGCACAAAGTTACTGCTATTTCACGTCTTGTTACAATTATTCATCACTAACAGGACCACTGCTGCTAATAGATAACATCAGTGGCTGCCTCCTCTATCTTCATGTAAAATTACTCTACAGAAATGTCTTGCTGGGGCTGGAGAGGTAACTCAGCAGTTAAGAGCACTGGCTGCTCTTGCAGAAGACCTGGGTTCTATTCCTAGCACTCACATGGCAGCTAACAAACATCCCTAACCATTCTCATCCAGGAAATCTGACGTCCTCTTCTGACCTCCCTGGGCACTGCATGACATGGATGCAATTACATCCATGCAGGCAACAGACTCATACACATAAAAAATTAAAATAATAAATAAAATTTTGAAAAAAGAAATGTGTTGCTGCTAAGAAGTTTGCAAACAAGGCTTGAAGGAAGCCAAGGGGTAGGAACACAATGAGCCAAAGTCCAGGATTCCTTCTGTGCGCCCATCACAGCACACACAAAGATCTTCATGTAGATTCTATTTCTTTCCCCAATATTTTGGAAAATGTTTTTCTTATGATAGGAGCCATGAAAAGAGAGGTGGGGGTTTCAGATTTGTTGTAAAACATGGATACTGTTTTATATCCATTGATCCAATGAGTTCAAATCATTTTAAACATGTGACATCAAGCCTTTTATAAATCTAAACTATTTCTTGTTAACATATATATATATATATATATATATATATATATATATATATATGTCATATTGGAAGAAACCAGGGGAGAAACAGAGAGGGTCCTGTGAATATCAGCACCTTGTCTGTCTGCTTGTCCAACCAGGGAGACTATTTGGGAACTCATATGGCTCCATCTATACCATGGGGGATTCAGATGCAGATAATAAAACTCCACCTAGTGGGCTAAGGATATAGATCAGAGGCAGAGTGCTTGCACAATATGTATGGAGTTCTGGGTTCAATCCCAGCAGTGCAAAAACCCAACCTAATAAACTGAAGTGGAAAGTATTTTTGCATAAAAATATACAACATAAAAACCTGTAAGCATTTGTCTTGTGTACCTGTCCCCAGTGTCCCACCCCCAGCCCAGATGAATCCCTTGAGGCATGGATAACAGTTTATCTTTCTGTCTTCATCTCAGCAGCATACTGTTGAGGTCTGGGATTCTCTCATATATTCTTGCTGCATAGTTTTTAAAAATCCCCAAAGGACGCAGCAGCAGGAGCCAACTATCCCAATGTACATTTCTAAAAGAACAGATCTTCGTTTCCTTCCCTTCTTTAATAAACTCTATGGATGGTCAAGAAAACTTCAACTATCCATTTACTCATCTCGGGTTCTTCAATTGCACCCAAAGTCCAAAGTACTTGCAACCTTGGTTCTCTGTGGTTGCTGAGAAATCTCTTAAGAAATTGATGACCAGCCCTCCAGTGTATACAAAGGATTAATCCAGGCCACTGGGTGCTTACTGAGTCATAGATAGGGACAGAGGCTGTTCCTCTGATTACCGTGTCTTAGAACAACACTCCAGAAGTGGCTTTCAGTCTGAAACCAAAGCACTGGCACTTGTCCCAGGACCACACGTCACCCCAGGCACAACCAGGGAAACAGGAGGCTGCTGATAGACCCAGTGAACCATTCTGGGTGTGCAGCAGCAGCACTAACCCACGAACGGACACTCCCAAACACTCTCCTACTCCCACTTCCTTAGGTGATTCCAACCTTGAGCCTTCCACAAGTATCACAGGCAGCGCAGTGAAGCTACGTCAAGAGCCAGGGCTGCTGCAGCTGGGCCTGGGTGACGCAAGACACACAAGGAGGGTGGAGCGGTGAGAAAGCAGCCTGCTGTTCTCTGCAGGCAGCAAGAAGGCCCAGCCTCACTGAATCATCCCCATTCTAGAGGATCAAATCCAGGGCAAATCCAAGCCCTTTTCAAGTTACTCAAATCTCCACAGAAACAGCAGACATACCAGCTGCCTTGCTAGAGTCAGCTGAGACCAGATCTTGGAATGTTCATCCACCAACTGCAGGACTCTGCCCTGGGGGGAAAGTCTGACACAGGGCCAGGAGTTGTCCTTGACTGTACCCTCTGCTCAGCCCCACATCCTCTGGACACAGACCCCTCTGGACACAGACCCCTCTGGACACAGACCCCTCTGGACACAGACCCCTTCCAGGCACTGCTTTTAATCTAGATCCTGTACTCGTTCCCTTTCCAGAATCCCCAGGACTCATCAGTCTTCTTTGACCCGGTGAGCTGGAACTGGTTCCCGCTGCTGGCTGAGCGGGTAGCTCTAAAGAGATGACAGAACCCAGAATCTCCAAGAAATGGGCTTAAATCATGGTCTGCCATTAACATCCACGTGAATCTACAGGAGGCCTGTATTAGTTACTTTTCTCATTGCTATCACAAAATACCTGACAAGAAGTCACTTACAGGGCTGAGGAGACAGCTCAGTGGGTCAAGTGCCTATTTCACCCAAGGGCCCAAGTTCAGCAGTCACACAGAAGTTGGGCACAGTAGCAGAGGTCTATAACCCTCATGCTAGGGAAATGGATAGAGGCAGATGCCTTGAACTTATAGACCAGCCAGCCTAGTCAAATAAATGAACTCCAGGTTCCACAGGAGATCCTCTCTCAAGAAATAAGGTAGACAGTAACATGAACCTTTGTCCTCCCCACACACATATGCATACACACGTGCACGCCCAAACAACTTAAGGCAGATTTATTTTGACTATGGTTTGACAGGATACATTATGGCTATGGAAGACAGGATGGCATGCAGCTCTGTGGCAGTGGGAGACTCCTGACCTCATATCTCAGCAGAACAAGAAGTGGACAAAGGAGGCAAGGGAGAACCAGCCTAACACCCTCACGGTCCATCTCCAGAAATGTACTTCCTCTGGTGAGACCCCACATCCCACATATTCCACAACCTCCCAGACAGGACTGCCAGCTGCGGATCAAGTGGTCAAACATTCATCTGAGCCTGTGAAGGAAATTTCACATTCAAACACCAACAAGGCCCCTCAACAGATGGGACTTTGGCTTTCCAGTAAGACAAGGATAATTCTAACAGCACTCAGTGGTGTTAATAGATGAAGTGAAAGGAAGGTCAACTTCCAGGTAGGCAGGCTCATAGTACAGACTCAAATATTCCTTTACGTTTTGAGTTTTGCTCAGTGCTGACTTTCTCTCTCTCTCTCTCTCTCTCTCTCTCTCTCTCTCTCTCTCTCTCTCTCTCTCTCTCTCTCGTCTTTCTTGCCATCAAGTGCCTGGTGATAACACTGACCCACCTGCCATCAAGTGTCCATCTGTCTGGCCTTCTCTCTGCAATTGAGTAATAAATAACCCAGTCCACAGTCCTTCCTGAGTATCTCTGTCAAGTCTAGTGGTTTTCAACAACAGTGAGTCATAACCAGATGTAATGAAAATACCTTTTCTTGGAAAAGCCTTACATTTCAAGTAAACTAGAGGAATTTGAGGTTACCTTTGTATTAACACCAATCTCATTCACCTACTTGCATGTGATACAATTTCTTGGGTGAAAGAGAAGGATCTGGAATGAAAGCTAGCATGCTAGGATCCCCAGCCATCCCCTAGGGATAAGAATGGGATGAGATGGCTCAGTGGACAAAAGGATTTGCTGTGCAAACATGGGGACCTGAGTTCGAATCCCCAACACACACATAAGAAGCTGTACCTGGCTATATGTGCCTATAACACCAGCACTGAGGGATGGAGAGAGGTGAATTCTAGGAGCTCACTGGTCAGTCAACCCAATCAAAACAGTGAGCTTCTGGTTCAGTGAGAAATCCTGTCTGTCTCAAGGGAATACGGTAGAGAAGACTAGAGGGCCACATCTGATGTCCTCCTCTGGCATCTGCATGCCCATGCACAGTAACACACCCCCACTCTCTTACAAGCATGCACCCCCTACACATCCCACACAAAAGAGAAAAAGAAATAAAAATGTTTAATGGAGACACCCAAATCCTAGAAAGAAATGGCATCCACATGTCTGTCTTCAACAAAAAACAATTTCTTATTTTCTTCAGTGCCATAGTCACTGGCAAGAAGCTTGTGCTCCTGTTAATAATAATCACCCAGGGCCCTGTAAGCATCCCTCATGAAACTCACTGGGTCATAAATAAACAAATGCAGGAAAGTGGAAGGAAGGTCGAGGTAGGAAACGTAGGAGATCAGCAGAGGGGAACAGAAGAGGATAACCAGGCGGATACGATAAAAGTGTTTTATATGTGTGAAAATGCTATAGTGAAATCCATCGCTATGTATGTTTAGCATATGCTAATAAAAAAGCAGAATTTATAAAAACCAATGCCTTTCCTACCACTCAGGAGGCAGAGGCAAGGGGATTAAGATTTTCAAGGTCATTCTTAGCTACACAGGGAGTTTGAAACCAGCATGGGCTACATGAGATCCAGTTGCAAAACAACAACAGCAATTAATAAATCCCATTTTAAGACACCGTAATATGAAGTCTAGTTTTCACCAACTCCCAACCTTCTTGAAGTGATATGGATAATCTGCATGCTCCTTATGAGCATGTGGTGTACAGTTTGGCCTCCCTACCTCCTAGCTCCTGATTTCATCAGAAGGATTCTCTCCGCAGCGAGTCCCACTCTCCTGTTGCTCCATGGAGCCTGCCCAAGCACCTTCTCTATGAAAATGCATTGTGGTGAGTGAACACGATTAATTCCAGATGTTCTCCAGTCTCCTCTTCCCTCCTAACTCCCCTTGGAATAGGGTAACTCCTCTGACTTTGCCTGAAGCACTCTAATCAAGAGCAAACCTGGTTTTCCTGGGCTGGGTCCACATGTGTGCACAGAGATGCAGGGACAGAGGGAGGATCACACCGGACTTTATGCGCACACTGGGGAGCCCTCCGACAACGAACTATAGAAATACCATCTGTTGAGCAGAGTCCCATAGAAACAGAATTCACTATGTTCTTCTATATATTTTTCTTCTGCCATATTCCTCACTGCTAACAGCATAAGGGTCTATAGTGAGGAATCTCCTCTGAGAATCTGGAAATAAAACTTGGAAAATTAAATTTTTGAAATCAACCCATAATGAATCCAATTAAGACAAGTTAAGCCACCATAAAGAGACAGATTAGCTCCCTGCTCTGCAAGGCATGGGAGTAATCAGATCAAGTGTTCTACAAAACATCTAAAGAAAGAATGTAAGAATGTGCTAATCAGCTGGGGAAGGGGGTGTTCCTGTCACCTGTCAGCCACTGGACCTGAGAAAGTAGGATCTCAAGCCAGGTATGGTGATGCATGCCTGTAATCCCAGCACTTGGGAGGCTGAAGAAAGTAGATCGTAAATTGTAGGCCAGTGTGGGCTACACAGGGAGACCCTGTCTCATTGAGAAGAGAGAAAAGGGAGGGAAGGAGGGAAGGAGGGAGGGAGGGAGGGAGGGAGGGAGGGAGGGAGGGAGGGAGGGAGGGAGGGAGGGAGGGAGGGAGGAAAACAACAAAGAAACCTGGCAAGAAGCAGGATCCAGAGACAAGTCCAACCGAAGCACTGACCAGAGTTAGGGAAGACAACTTCAGGAATTCAGAACTAAAGTCATAACTTTAGGAGTCTAATTCATTCTTAAATTCTGGTTCCTGTTTTGCCACCTCCCAGTTATAATTGGGCTCTCTGAGATGCCAATGCTCAGGGAGAAGCACACTGGTACACAGACACACAATGCTCAGGGAGAAGCACACTGGTACACAGACACACAATGCTCAGGGAGAGGCACACTGGTACACAGACACACAATGCTCAGGGAGAGGCACACTGGTACACAGACACACAATGCTCAGGGAGAGGCACACTGGCACACAGACACACAATGCTCAGGGAGAGGCACACTGGTACACAGACACACAATGCTCAGGGAGAGGCACACTGGTACACAGACACACAATGCTCAGGGAGAGGCACACTGGTACACAGACACACAATGCTCAGGGAGAGGCACACTGGCACACAGACACACAATGCTCAGGGAGAGGCACACTGGTACACAGACACACAATGCTCAGGGAGAAGCACACTGGCAGACAGACACACAATGCTCAGGGAGAGGCACACTGGCACACAGACACACAATGCTCAGGGAGAGGCACACTGGTACACAGACACACAATGCTCAGGGAGAGGCACACTGGCACATAGACACACAATGCTCAGGAAGAGGCACACTGGCACACAGACACACAATGCTCAGGGAGAGGCACACTGGTACACAGACACACAATGCTCAGGGAGAGGCACACTGGCACACAGACACACGTGCTTGGTCCAGTTGGCACTGATCATTCTCACTGTCCTTTAATAAATCAAAACCAAGTTTAGATGGGGTTTATTTCAGCCCCACTTACAAGGAAAGAAGGTTCTGGTTTTTGACTGACACTGTCTGCTGTCCTCAGTCATCATTTGATCATAAACCAGTAAGTTCATGGCCAACATGCTGGACTGTAGGCCTCAAGGCTGGCATAGGTTCCAAATTCACCAATGAAAACCAGCTCTAAAATCACAATGCTACAAGAGAGTGGGGAATGCCGACCCTGTCTCTGGGTGTTGAGGAAATCAGGTAAGCCATCTTCATCACCCAGAGGCTACCCTGCTGGTTTAGGGCCTAGATGAGTCTGATGTTGCAAAATAAAAGTGAAAGTGCTCTGTGAAACAGAGAACACAGTGTGGGTTTCCCAGGGGTGTGGCTCCAGGAAGAGACAGGTTGGCACTCTCAGGAAGACAAAATGGCAAGTTCCTGGGTCACATGACAACTAAAGACATGCAAGAAAAGGGAAGGACAGAGGTTCAGTTTCAGATTTCCACTGAACCCCATCATGGCTTCCAGATGACAAGTTTCTTCCATCCTGGATGAGTCTTTACTAAAACTGACTCCTGGCAGTGTGCTGCTAAAGGACTCAGAGGACTTCACAGTGGGATGTTTGTGCTCAGTGTCTTGAAACTTTTCTGCCTCAGTTTCCTAATCCGAAAAAGGAGGATAGGATAGCAACAGCCTTCTGGAAGTGCCATCGATGTGTGGAATTGTAATGAACTTGTGTGGGAGGAAGGGGTACTTCCTTGCACATCAAAGTCAACTCTGTACACAGGCCAACCTGGAGAGAGGCCTTAGAACCACACACCACCAACTCAAAGGCTGCCTCCAGGATACAGAAGAACAAGCCCACACAATCAGACCTCAATCTTGGGGAGTTAGACAAGCCTCCTGACATCTGGTGTCTACCAGCAATAATTGGAGTATATGGAACATTTACTATGTGTTTGATACACATCTAATTCTCCGCAAAGCTTTAACTCAGTTGACCAGCAGGTTATTAAGTAGATTTAAATCCAAGGACAAGAAAATACCACAAAAATCAAAACAGACTGATGGTTTCGTGTCATTCCTATTACACGAAGGTACATCCTGCTCAGTTATGCCCAGTCTGGATCCTCCAAGGAGCCACGAACTCTACAGTTATCTCAAAGAATTATCAGCCCGGTCTCAGGAATGCTCAAAGTCAATGACTCAATGCTGGCAGAACACACTGAAAATCCTGATGCCCAGGGCTCATTTCCAGAGATAGATTCACTTAGTGGAGGAGGCTGGGACATTGGGATTTTTAAGCTCCCACACAAATCCTGGTCAAGGCTGAGCAGCATAGCTATAATGATTTTAAGTTATTTCCATATAGGACTTTCCACATTCTCCTCAAAACAGGAGTCACCTGGGGTAACACGACTCTCATACACCCCAGTGCCTTTCCCCAGAATTTCTGAGTAAATCTGGAATGGGGTCCTAATCTATATGTTTACAAACACCCTGGAGATGAACAAGGTTCAGAAAACTGAGGACATTTTTAGGAAAATGTGTGGGTGATACGGTAAAATCAGCAGGAACTTGAAAACAAAGACACTAAATGTTATATTTACATCCAATCCCAAACTATCCCCCTTTGGGAATCTGTTCCAGCTTTAACTTACATCCTGAACTTAGATGACAGATGAAATAAGAAAACAACAACCAAACAAACAAAAAACCTAGTTCTGAGAATACTCAGTTTTTACTCAGTGGACCATAAGGCTCAGAGAAGACAGTCAGTTGTTTCATGTGGTTTCCGTTGCTCTTCAAGGAATTTTTTTCACCATTATTTGAACTAAACCAGGAGGACCCAGTATTCAACAATGATGTCAGTGTGCTCACATCACTGAATAAGCACTTAGATATCAATTCGCTCAAAAGTGCATTCGACTGCTTCAAAACAGGATGTGGCTTATTTTCCTATTTAAATAAGTTTTATACTGTGTTATTTAAACTGTTCCATGGCATTAAACAACAACAAAAGCAGAAAGCTTCCAAGCTCATTAAGTTGACTCTATAAATGGCTATGTAACTCCATGCCAAAATTGAAGAGGCCTAGAGAAAAAAATATAAAGCAATCTCATTCATCTCTATCTAAAGATGCTAAAATAGTAGTCTGTTAAAATAATTATAGTCGGAGCTGGAGAGATGGCTCAGAAGTTAAGAGCTCTGGCTGCTCTTCCAGAGGACCCAGGTTTGATTTCCAGCACCCACATGGTGGATGACAACGATCCATAACTCCAGTTCCAGGAGATCCAATGTCCTTTTGTGAGATCTTCATGAGCACTTCATGACACAGGAACATCTGCCCATATGTAGGCAATACACTCATACACATAAAATTTAAAAATAAATATTTAAAAATTAAAAAATAATTAAAAAAAATATCATAGCTCATTGCAGGATGAAACAATGATTTGATATTAGGGAATCTATTTACAGAAATCACTGCTTTCAAGGAGGCACTGCCTCTGTCATAATGTAGTAGAGGTCAAAAAAACATCAAAGACAAAAGAGACAGTGCTATGAATATTGGAAAGAAAAACAAAATAAAATTCATCTTTATAGATGTGATGGTAGACTTCAAAAATCAAGGGAAATCAACTTCTATGTGTTATGTTGTTGTCTTGATTTTCAAGACAAGCAAATTACAATTTACATCTGATATCAGTAATTCTTTTCCAAATATTTTTCCCTTGAAATTCTAAAACTCTTGTGGAAACCACCATATGTATTTTTCTATGATTATGTGAGCCTATCAGTTAAGTCTTCCAAGTTTTAAATTTAAAGGCCAGAAAATGAGAGCTGGAGAGATGGCTCAGCAGTTGAAGAGCATTGGCTGTTCTTGGAAAAGACCTGAGTTCACATCCCAGGACCCACATGGTGCTAACAACCATCCATAACTCCAGTTCCACAGGATCCAATGCCTTCTTCTATCCTCCAAGGTCACGCACGACACGGGTGCAATTACATACATGCAGGCATAACATTCATACACTTTTTATTAAAGCCTGAAAATGCAGAAAAAAAAAACAAATATCCTACAAAGAATTAATAAAGGCAAGGAGCTCGCTCAGATACACCTGTGTGGACCATGACCCCCAACTCAATACATCTGATGTAAAAGCCATTGACTCTGAACTGTGCTACACACAGAGAATCAGCTGGAAATCTTTGAAGGAGCCAAGACGCCTGGCTCCTATACCCAGGCATTGCAAGTAAATTAAGAAACGGTGCTTTTTAAAGCCCCCCAAGTAGTTCTAATGTCCAACAAAGTCTGGAAACCACTGGCTTACGCAACTTCCAGTTTGCCCATCAGACAAACTGCTGAACAGTATGGACTCCTTTGTCCTTCTGAATAGCTCACTCGTGCCCTTTGCTCTTAACCAGTCTCTATCCTAATTCAGAAACTACTTGGGACTTTTGAGTCGCTTGTTTTGCTTTGGACATTGTTTTCCCAACTACATTACTGCACCAACACATCCCATACTTGACACATCCTTAGTATGTTGATGAGTGAGAAGTGTGTATCCCCTCATGTTTGACCTCATCAGTAAGGTGAGGCTAGTATATAATACTTACTGATTGCTATATACTTTTCCAGGCACTGGACATCAAAGCAACCAGAAAGCCTCCATCACTGACCTCCTAACTTTATAAATTAAATTAAATTTATAGATTACATTTTATAAATTAAAATACAGTGGAAAAAGACGAAAATACCTACAGTATATGACAGACCACAGTGAGTTGGAGTAAGGACAAGAAAAGCACAGGTATAAAGGGAATTCAAGGGAGAGAGGTATATTTCTTCATTCCTCAAAATATTGATGTAAGATATAAAAGCTACTCCTGGAAAGAGGCTGAAATAAGCAAGAGAAATCCCTTGGGTCCCCAGGCAGGTGACCTGGTGATGTGACAAGGTGATGTCAGACAGGCTGGGGTGACTCATTTCCAGAGGAGCCACCACGGTCAACAGGAATAGGACAAAATAGAACGGCAAGCAGACGTGTTGAGGAAGCCTAGGCCTCATCCACTCTGGAGACATGCCTATGCACAGAAACAGGTGCCAAAGTAACAGAACCCGAGGGACCCAGCCTTGACTAGGCAGGATGCAGAACACAAGCGACATCAGTCATTTCAACTCTGGTTTCCAATCCGGTGTGTAATGCCCTTGTAGGCACACCATCTTAACAAGCTACAAGCTGAGCCAACCCAAAATCAACAACTGTGCTCGGATTCTCAGGAAATGAGCACTTGGGGCACACTGTTGCCCCAGGAAACAGGGGCATAGGACAGGTGGATGTAGAAGATGACAGAGGCCAAGAAAACTTCACAGGAACCAGTGCCAGGCTAGGGACACTGATGAATCGCTGGAGGTTCAGTATGGACAAGTCTCAGGCTAAAAACTTAGGGAGGCCCAGCCATGGCGAAGGCACTGTTACCAGCTTTGCGTCCATGGGCTGGATGGATCCTTGCAATGAAATCACCTCCTGCTTCCTACAAGGGACAGGAAAAGGAACCATTCTGACAAGTGAAACAAGTTCTTCTGTGATTAAAGGGGCTCCCCACAGAGCCAGTGGTTTCATCAGAGCTTCATCAACCATAGGGAAGGGAAATATCCAATTCTAGCCCCCTGAAGCTCCTGCCCTACCTCAGAGGGAAACAAAAGATGAAAAACATTTGTGGGGGTCACAACATCACTAATAGACTGAAACCCAAGCATGGATCCCCCTCCACTAACACCTGCCCACTACATCAGTAAAGGCCAGTTGACCTGGCTTCTTGTACAACACAAGTAACTGGCATCATTGGACAGGAATCCAGCTTTCAATAAAAATTACAAGACACAGGTCCATGAACACAAAAGGACACAGATGGCCAAAGCATGGAGAATAAGAGTCTGCACAGTGTGGGTCCTTGAACAGGACTCCTATATTAAACTCCACCCACCCTGGGCTCAAGGACCTTTGTGGAAGAGAGGGTGGAAAGATTGTAAGAACCAGGGAGGAGGTGCATGACCATATGGAAATAGAGTCCTATAGGCTCCTGGGACCTTGCTCATATGAACCCACAGCAATGGTGTCAGCATGCAAAGACCCATACAACTCAAGCAGACAAAAACCCAGCACAGAACTGTGGAAGTGGACAGAAGGCCCCAATCTTAGCCAAAGAATTATTGGCAGCTGATTACTGCTAGATGAGGAAGAGCTGATCTTCTTAAAGGGAGGGACTCTAGACAGACTGACTAGATCTCAGTGGATTAACTGGCACTGAGTAATGTCTGGGGACACTAACTTGACATGATAGACCTTATGAAATCCAGTGGGGGAAGGGGAGCCCATGGGCGGGTGCCAGTGGGGAAGGGGGCATAAAGTTGATTAAGATGTTCTGTATGAAATACACAAAAAATTCAATTAAAATTTCACAAGGCACACTAAAAGGCAAGAAACAAAGCTTAAAGAGACAGAGCAAGCATCAGAACCAGACTCTGATAGAGCTTTTAGAGACGGTGGAATGACCCAATCAGGAAATTGAAATGACTATGATTAACAGCCAGGTGCAAAAGACTTGCTAGCCAGTTCCTGAATAAGAATTGTCTCTGGCCTGAATGAGCTGTGTCAAGTTTTCATCTAAGATAATAAATACCAAAAAAGGCAGCCTTTCAATCTGGGAGGAAAAATAACTGAGAACTGAGCATCCCACCCCCACACCTGTGGATCCAAGTCTCTAGGGTGGAGCTTAGATATGCACACTCTGCAAAGTACCAGGTTCTCTGATGACCAGGCACTTTGGGAAAAACTTCTCCATGCCAAAAGAAGCTTAAAGCACCAACCCAGAAACATCCGCTCCAACTCCCCAAACAAAATGAATGACCTACTTGGAATATTTTTGCTATCCTCTACAATAAGCATGATATGCATTGTATCTTCAAAATAGTATGATGGTCCCTACCTGCTGGTTTATGTATTACTGAAGCAATATATTTACTAAAGTAAATACTGAATGTATTTACCATGACTGGAGTGTCTCCTCCAAAGTTCATGTTAAAAAGTTGCCATTGTAAGGAAATTAAGAAATGGACCCCTTAAGAAGTGATTAGGTTATGAAAGCAAATGAATGGGTCTGATAGGTGCCACTGTGGAGGGAGCGAGTCCTCCCTCTCCCCCTCTCATGCTCTTTTCACCCTTTGCCATTTATGATACAGCAAGGTGGCTCTTGCCAACACCATGACCTTAGACTTCAAAGCTTTCAGAACTGAGACATAAAACTGCCCAGTCTGTGGTATTTGAGATTAGACGAAGGTAGCATTTAATTTTTTCTTTGACTTTTTGTTTGAGACATAGTCTCATAGTTCACCCTAGCCTCAAACTTCCTATGTAGCCAAGGATGTCCTTGAACTCCTGATCCTCCTTCCTCCCCCAATGAAGTGCAGAGATTCCAGATATGCACCACCATGCATAGCCTCCTTTGACTTTTTAAAGATAGTTCACAAAATGTAATAATAAAAGGATTGAGAAGCCAGGAGTAGTAATTAAAATGTCTTCACCTATATTACAAAGTAGTAGAGAATACATCTTCAAAGTGCACATTGGTTGTATTTCAATGTCCAGGTAATTCTCAGGAATATCAGCCTATGACTACATACCTTCTAATTAACATTTCTGAAAACACCTTTTTATTTGACTCATCATTAGAGGTAGACTGCAAAAGCCATTCAGAAAATCTGCAGCCAAGATTCAAGTTTCAAAATTCTCCACAGAATCTTCCTACCATTGCTAAAACACCAAATGGTAGCATACACTAAATTCAGAAGGAGCCTCCCATTTAAAAATGGTAATCAATATGAAATTTGCCAGTTAATGCATCTCATAACTTTCATCAGAGAAGCTTCCTTATTCAGTAGATGATGCTTAACACAGAGACCCACCACTGGCCCATGTGCCAAGAACAAGAGGCTGCAGAGTGCTTATCCACGAATAGAACACCTATGTTGAACTTCTGCCTCCCAAGGCTCAGGGATCATTGTGGAAGAGGGGGCAGAAAGGATGTGAGAGCCAGAGACGATGGATGACCACAAGGAAAACAGTTCTCCAGCCAGCTGGTCAGTTACTCATATGAACTCACAGCAATGGTGACAGCATGTGCAAGTCCCATGTAAGTTCAAAGCAGACAAAAATCGAGCTGGGGAAGGTAAGAAACCCCAACCCTACCGAAGGAACTATTGGCAACTTGGCTGTTGGGAGGAGGGAAAGTCAATCTCCTTCAAAGGTGTGACTTTTGATAGGTTAACCAGGCTCCAATGGATGGATCCACACTGAAGGACATTTGTTTACACAAATTAGACTCTGTAATCTCTATAGATAGACTCTACACACACAAACACACACACACACACACACACATTTCTGTTTGGGGCCTTCACTGGAAATATTTCGAGGAGTGAACAGGAAGGAAGAGGACTAGGAAGGAGGCAAAAATCAGATTTATCGAAGTATTGAGAACAGACATGGCTATGAAGCGAACTAACCACCTGCATGCAGTATATCATAAATGTCCACTAAATAAATGAAGGCACGAATGGAAACCTCCATCCATCAGTTACTAGGATGACAAGATCTCCATGCACAGAGTCCACACCTCCTTGCCTTCACCTGGTCACCTTGGGCCACTTTCTACTGAAGTATGTTGCCAGGGCAACTGCAACGAGAATGAGGTGGATGACCAGAAGCAGAAATCCACCAAGATATGGAACTCTCACCTCCACCTAGTGTCATCAGAACAAACAGCTGGCATCCAAATGGTACCAGCATGGTCCTTGTACAATATCAATATCATACCATAAACTTTACCAATAGCATGCCATCATCCTGTGTTTTAGCAACTGATTAAGGATGGAAACGGGAGTGAGAGCCAAGACTTATTCTTAGCAGGAACTGACGTAAAATATATATTGCCGGGACAATAATGGTCAAGTAACACCATTTTCTTACTTGAAGTTATAGATTGTTTTAAAATAATCATAAATGAAGAGATAAAATTTCTTCCTTCAATCTCTTCTAGAAAAGTCAGCTAGCTACAGTCTTGCGTATGAAAGATTTAAACTGAAGAAGGCAGATGTAACTTCAGACTCCTTTTCCCGCAAAGTCTTTCCACGCTCATCGTTCTGACCCTTCCGTCTACCTCAGCTGGACAGACAGAACTAGCCCTGCCCATCTCCAGCTTGTCCTGGAAGTCAGAGAGGGCACATGGATGCAACCTGCTGAGCCTTGCCTGTGCCTCCAAAGCCCGGGAACAAGACTCCCCTGCTGTGAGCTCCCTGGCAGGGCTTTGCTGTTTTTACACCATTTCTAAAGACAGGACCTTCACTCAACAGCTGTGTTTGTTTACGGCCCTAGAAATGAGCACAAGACACATTGGCTTGATCCAGCAGAGCTTTTCTTTTGGCATGTCCCCCTCTAGACTACACAATATATTAGTCCATGTAGCACAGTTGTAACTTGCCATCCACAGGAGCCAAGAGGGTGGAAAGACAGAAGATTGCCATGTCCAGGAATCTGGTATTATTTACTTCAAATGCTATAAGACAGACATTTTTTCCTTTCAGCAGAGCCAAGGGCCACACCTACCATCATCATCCACACCTGCCTTTTGCTCACTGTTGATTGGAGTACTGGATTCTCACACACAGGAGACAACCCAGCAAGTCACCAGAGCTAACGTGGTTGTCGACAACCACAAACCACACTTTCGTATCCGGCACATTATTTCCTGTGGCAAATAGCTTTTTGAATGAAACCAATGAGCCTCTTTCTTTTAAAGTGGTATCTTAGAAGGATGAAGGTAAAAGGCTGGGACATAAGAGAAAACAGGGT
Organism: Eospalax fontanierii; assembly: GCA_035773235.1. Taxonomy (NCBI): domain Eukaryota; kingdom Metazoa; phylum Chordata; class Mammalia; order Rodentia; family Spalacidae; genus Eospalax; species Eospalax fontanierii. The sequence continues at coordinate 16,702,828 of CM069547.1, forward strand.
TGTCTCCTTGGAGCTCCTTCTGTTTGTAAAAATACTTGTGCTTACTTTTGTTTTGGGTGTCTTTGATTCCCACAAGCATGCCTTCCCCCTGACTTTTTTAAAATAAAAAGAATATGAGACTTTTCTCTATAAAATACAAAATTTCAGTCTTCGATTTTTTAAAGGAATACTAACAATCTTCTTGTTTCAAAGCATATCTTGTGCTTTCATTTGCTTGAGATCTCTTTTGGATTATTCCTCCCTTGGGGCTGACCAGAAATACTGAAGACTGAAAACATTACAGAACATTCCCAAGTCTGAAACTCACATTAGAGATGGATGCTTTGTGCTTCAACACACAAGCTTCTAAAAGCTAACCTATTTATCTAAGGCTTGCAGGAGGATTTTCAGAGTCTCAGTAGAGCAGGATATGGAGATGCCCAAAGTCACAGCAGTCTAGGAGTCAGGCAGAACACTGAGCCTAAGTATCACAGTCACATTTAATGGGCTGTGGTTACATCTCCATCAATAAAAGGCTCCCAGGACTCATAAGTGCAAGGTGCACTTTATCTGGCTGCACTTCTGTATCACACCAAGCTAACTATCTCAATCCAGTCAGCATCCTATCATCTAGTCCCCTAAAGGAGAAATTTGAGCACATGGATGGGCAACCCATGTGCTAAGGGGACAAATTACAGGTTGAGAATTCCTTATCCACAATGCTTGGGACCAGAAATGGTTCAGATTTTAGACTTTCTCCAATTTTGCATAATATGTATATAAATAATAAGACACCCCGTGGGGCCAGAAGTCTAAACATGAAACTCACTTATGCTTCCTGTGTGCTAGACAGAGCTGAATGAAGGTCATGTTACACAGCATTTTAGTGTGTCTTTGTTTAACTGTGCCTTTCACAAGAGCCCAGGTATGGAATTTTCCACTTATTGTCTCCATGCTGATGTTCAAAACATTTTGGATTTTGGAAGAATCAAGACTTCTGATTTTCAGATCAGGGATGCTCAACCTGTATGACCAGTGGAAAAATACTTAGCACGTGTGGATACACACACAGGGGCACGCACACTGCTGCATCTTCTTACTAAACCAGAAGCTGAGCATTGTTGCAGGTGCCATCATCTTCAGAGCTAGAAAGGAAAATCAGAAAACTGTGAAATAAGACAGTTTGCATTTCTATAGGATTTGTCTGTCTTATGAGACTAGTGTTTAGGGAATGCTGAGGTCATTCATTTTTATTATCTATTTCTTCTCATCCCTCATTTGATGTAAACTCTAAGAAGGTATGGATGACTGCACTGAGCCTTAGCAATGGCCAGTGTGGAAGATAATTCATTACTGAGGCAAACTAAGTCTCTACCCAGGGAGTCACTGGCTGGATCTGGATGTTTCCCTGGAAAAATAACACTGACATATGGACAGACTCATCCTTAATCAAGGAGCAGTCTTTTCCTTATGAGCCCAGGTATGGATTCAGATCCAAGCTGAGCAAAATCTTGGCTTTGCCATCAAGAAGGTTACAGACAAGTGAGGGGGAGGGGGAGGGGGAATGAAAAGTAAAGAACTGAGTGACAAGAGAAGGTAAACACAGTGCTGAGAAGAGGAAGCCAGGTCTCCATGAAGAGGACTTAATTCCCAACTGAGGGTCAAAGCTGGCCAAGAGCCAGCGTCAGCACATTCCTTAGCGGGTGAGAGACAGACAGAGGCAGAGTCCTTGACTTAAATCGGTGTCTTCCATCCATGTTGGCTCCATGAAACAGCAACCATGGCTAGCATGGTGCTGGAGGACCCCTAGCTGCACTGGAAGTTTTATGTTATTAATTAATCATACTGAGTTCTTGACAGGATCTTACATGTCCTTCTCAAAGAAAGAAATGCACTTAGAATTCTATGTTAAGATAATAAATTGTGCCCTTTCTGCCCAATTATAGTATGCTGGAATACACGACTGGAAAACTTACTATCATGACCAGCCAAGAGCTGAAGGGCATAATGTTTTTATTGTCAAACAGGTTGTACATGGTACAAATATATGACTTAAGAAGTGATTTCACAAACATTTTAGTAACAGTAATCTGACTCATAAACTCCAACATAGTCTCATGAAACAGCTGTGTATATAAGTAATCCAAAGATAGTCTTGGAGAAATGTTACATAGAAAAGCATGAAATGAGACAAGAAAGCTTGAATCTTGAAGAGGGAATTCTTTTACTTTGTGACTTTAATGTTCAATATAAAGCAGGGGCCAAATGCACTCTTCGAACATGATGTACCATCACTCTTCAGACCTGGGGGAGTTAATTCAGGGGGAAAGAACATATGTATAGGTTTATATTTACAAAGTTAACTCAAGACATACTAACTGCTGATTATAGTATCTGGCAAAGAAAATGCAGTGCACTTGGAAAGTCCTACAAGACAGCACTTAATCAGAAAACTGTGTGTGTGTATATACATGTACATGTGTAGGAGTATGTGTGCATGTGTGTGTACGGAGGCCACAGACCGACAATGGGTGTCTTCTTTTTTTTGAGACAGTGTCTCTCACTGAACCTGAGCTCTTAATTGGCTAGAGTGGTTGACTAGCAGGCCTAGGAATCTTCCTGTCTCTGCCTCTCCAGTGCTGGGATTACAGGTGTTCACTATTATACCCAGCTTACTACAGTGAATACTAGAAGTCTGAACTCAGGCCTCCATCCTTGCGAAGCAAACAAGCACTTTACTGACTTAGCCATCTACCCAGCCCCTTGGGCAAACTTCTTGTTGCATCCAAGGCTTTGGCTTTGACTTTTATTAACCAGACTCTCATTTTTACATGTGAAATCACATGGTTCTAAAGAGTGAAATGGCTTGTCCAAAGTCATCCACAGCAAAATCAAGGCAGAAATGGTCTTCCTTACTCAATCCCAACTCATTTCTTTTCATTCATGTGCCAACTGACAAAGATATTCAGATAATGGGGCAAAAATAAATTATAATTCTGCATTTTCTCTTTCAAAGTCATGAGTTTATCATACCAGATATTTTGAAATTTTGAAATTTTGACTTTTTAAATATAATCAGACTCTGGGGAGTGGTAGTACATACTTATAATCCAGCACTCCAGAGATTGAGATGAGGAAGTACCACAAGTTCAAGGCCAACGTAGGCCACATACTGAGTACCAGGTCAACCAAAGTAATTCAGCAACACCCTACCTCAAAAAAAAAGTCAAGGAATCTTAGAAACGACTAAAAAGATATTTTAGTTCACTCAAGATTTTTATTTGTTTTGTATTTTAGGTTTTTTTCTTTGAAAGAATCTTATTACGTAGTACAGAATAGCCTAGAATATTCATTGTAGCATAGGTTAGCCTTGAACTTGAAATCCTTCTGCCTCAGTCTCCCAAGTGCTGGAATTACAGATCTACTCCTCCATACCTAGCCACAGGAGTGGTGGCACCAGCCTCTAGTGCCAGATACTCAGGAGACAAAGCAGGTTTCCTGGAGCCCAGGAGGTCAGGGTCAGCCTAGGCAACATAGCAAGACTATGTCTCTAAAATAAATAAAATTTCTGGGTTGGGGATATATCTCAGTAGCTAGAAAGCTTACCTAACAAGGTTGAGGCTGTGGTTTCAATCCCTGACTCTACAAATAATAATAATAATAATACAAAATAAATGATCTGTTTAGTCCTGCATTCGCTCATTACTTAAAACTCAAAACAGGATTTAGGAAAGATTTTAGCATTTGAAGGTCCTCAAAGAGCACTTGACTGACAAGGCAACTGGGAGAGGGAAGTGTTAAGTGACCATAAGGCCACCAGCTTGTCAGTGTAAAGACAGGACTAAATCAACATGGTTGGAGTTTTGGCAGCTGGGTGGTGGGTGCATGAGAAATGCACAAGTTCTCAGTGCCTTTAGTACCATTTGCATTATTTTTCAGTCACAACCTCACAGATCTCTTCTGCCCAGAGCCACCCAAGAGTTCAAATCTCATGGCACAATTCTGCAGCAATGCACAACCTTCCTAGGGACACTGAGGTCCTCATGTGATTTGATGGTATCACAACTGTTGAGCACACTTATATGGAAAAGTGATTCTCAAAAGTGAGAGAACTTCAAAGACCTCCTAATGGAACTGGAAAATCCAGAAAGAGTAGTGCATCTCCCAATTCTCAGAGAAATTTCTTCTTGCAGCAGATGGCAATTAACAAAGACTGGTCAACACGCAGGAACAAAAGGCTGCAGAGTATAAGCCCTAAATGCGAGGCCTTTATCACACCCTCTCCTCCCAAGGCTCAGAGATCACCATAGAAGAAGGGGCGGAAAGATTCTAAGAACCAGAAGTGGTGGATGAACACGATGAAACCATGTCGTCTAGACACCTCGGGGCAGTTGCACATATGAACCCACAGAGGTTGTGACAGTATGCATGAGATTTGGGGCAAGCCCAAGCCAAACAAAGTCCTAGCGTGGAGGGGCAGGGCAGTGAGCACAAAGCCCCACCATAGCTAAGGAACTGTTAGCAATCCATAGTTGCTTGGGGTTGGGGGAGGGATGGGGAGAGAGGGGGCGTTTCATTTAAGGGTGTGATGCTGGTTATGTTGAGTAAGCTCCAGGGGACAGACCTACAGCTGAGATTATTTGGGGAACACGAACTTGATAGGCCTTAAGGAAAAGTAATAGAGGATATGAAGGGGTGGTAAGGTGGACCTGTTAGGAGATTCAAGAAGTGTCCTGAATATGACCAAAATACATTGCATGAAATTCTCAAAGAATCAGTAAAAATATTATTTTTTAAAAAGAACTTCTACTGGATCCTTAAACTTCAATTCTGCAAACCAGCACCCAGAAAGATATTGAAAGCAAGTCTTCTGTGCACCATGCAGCCATTCAAAAGATAATCCCAAGGCTGCTACTGGCCAAGCACTGTGCTAGACATGGAAGACACAATCAAAGGGAAGAAGACAAGTCTGAGCCTCAGCAGCTCTTGGGCTGTGGGAAGCACAGAGAACACAGACCAACCATGTTACTAGGTGTCACATTTGGCAAGTGGCCTTCTGTGACTGACCCTTCTAAGGTATCTTACTGCTTCACCCCTCGATGTCACCACAGCTATGGACAGAAGTCCAAAGGATTGCACAAGACAAGACCAGGTACTGCAGGAAGAGAGAGGCTCTGATCATCTTGTTTTAAATAGACTTGGTTGCAAACCTAGTTGTCAGTATGGTGCTTTTCCAAAACAAATCTAGCAAGGCCCCACAAGGACCCAATAAAAGACTGGATGAATATCTTTGGTCTTTAGGAAAGTGCCAGGTGTTGAATATTGAGTCAAACTTCACTGAATCCACTCCTGGAACTGCTAGCTATTTCCAACCTGGAGTGTGTTTCTTCATAGATCCCTGTCACTTACATAAGCATGGTGTCTACTCAACTTGAGTTTACATTCTCAGTACACTCACAAAGATGCTGGACCCTTGGGGCTGGGCTAAGCTCAGTGATGGGGACCCTGGGCTATATCCTCACTGGATAAAAAGAAAGGGAGGGAGGGAGAGAAGAGGGGAAGGGGTGGAGAGGAAGGGGAGGAAAGGAGGAAAGGGAAGGAGGGAGGGAGAGAGAGGGAGGGAGAAACAAAGGACAGATCAATGACGTGTCCTGTGGAGATTACGACAGACTGTATGGTAATAAAGAAAACACCATCTAACTGACGCACATCCCATGCAATGGCACCTTTCTCCACCAGCAACAGTAATCTGTCATGATTCTATTTCTTGCCCATAGAACTTTGATCTAGAAAAGGAGTCACTGCTAGGGAGGTCATCACAAAGAAAAACCATGCAGATAAGCTGAGTCAGGAGTCTAATGTGTGAACTTTTAAACAGTGTTCATGTGGGCAGGGTTAGGGAGGGACCAGCAGTTAGGACGAAAGGAATTTGAGATGTGATGCTGTCTCTGCTCTGAAGTACAGGATATTTAGAGGCCGGCAAAACTCCTGATGTGGGAAGATGAAGCTATGGGTGTGTCATGCAACACAGAGATTGCTGGGCAGGGTGTAGAGAGATGGAAACGAAGCAGACCACTAAGTCTGAAACTCATCTTGTTTCAGTGTAAAGAATTTCTTTATCAATAGAGCAAGTGGACATTGGGGCTTACAGATGCTGTTATGCATTGGACTGAATAGTGTCCTTCCAAAATTCATGTCCTTCTCAGAACATCAGGATATGGTTATATGAAAATAGGATCTTCATAGATGTGATCAGTTAAAATGAGGTCATATCACAGGAAGGCGGGCTCTAATTCAAAATGACAAAACATCCTTATAAGAAAAGAGACACAGAAATGGACCCAGGAAGGAGGCTATGTGGCAACAGAGGTGGAGATGGGGGTAAAGTTTCTACAAGTCCTTGAATGTCAAGAACTGCCAGCCCAGGGGAAGTTAAAAGAACAGCGGAGAACAGGGTGTGTTCTGAGCCTTCGCAGAGAGTATAGTACACCTGTCTCTATCTGGATTTCAGCCTTTTAGGCTCGAGAACTTCAGGGACTCATATTCTGCTGTTCAAAGCCATGCAGTTTACAGTTTGTTGTGTGGCAACCCTAGGAAAAAGTGCACCGTACTACTACTCATTTTATAAATACAATGTATAAAACATACATACATACATATCACAATGGGTCTTCTCCTGCCCATGGAGGATGAACTGTTACGGAATTGTCCTCCATTGGCAAATCATTAAGAAGCTGATAAAGCTTATGAAGCAAGTGACTTCAGCCCTGTGGTCACCCAGGTGACTGTCTGAAGAGGCTTTGCAGAGTGGCCCAAGGAAGCATGTACCAAACAGAGCAGGCCATCCCATGGAGCTTAGGGTAGACAAGACAACTATGCTGCAGGACTGACAGCTGGAGAGAAGGAGCTACACAAAGAAACAGAACCCCAAAACCCTGCAGAGGGTTCTTCTATAGTCACTTCCTGAACTCTGAACTGCTGGTTAAAGAAAGAAAACTCCAGGTCAGAGAAAGAACTACATGAAAGCAGAAGGGGAAGGAAGACAGGAGGAGAGGAGAGGGAGGAGGGGAGGGGAGGGGTCAGGACAGGAGAAGGAAAGAGAAGGGGAAGGGAGGAGAGGAGTGAGCTAGGGAGGGGGGGGGGGAGGAGAGGAGAAGGGAGGGGAGGGGAGGGGAGGAGGGGAGGGCTTTGCTACCACTGTGAAGAAACGCTGCGGCCTAGATCAGCACTTCCTGGACTCTGAATGCCTGTGGGCCACTTAGGGGTCTTGTAGAAATGTAAACATGTATTCAGGATGGAGACACAAGGCTGGGCTGAGACCCCGCTTCTTTAATGAGATCCCTATAAGACGGCTGCTGCTGCTCCATAGAGCACACTCACTCACACAGCCTCCTTGGTAACCTCATTTTAACTAGGAACCACTATTTTTTATTCCTCTTGTACCCTGTCCCCTCCAATTTAGAAAGTTCTGGGAAAAAGTAAGTGGGTGACTACGGTGAAGTTCCTCACTATATGGAGACAGGGCTTACCATTCAGTGAGTTAAGTAGCAGGTGCTTGACTGAAGTCAGGACTAGCTTTAATAACTGTTGCTTAAAATGCTCTGAAAGCTTTTTAAGATCTGAAATTACTTTGGACTCAAACCAGTAACTTTTTAACATCAGCAGCACTTTTACCATATATAATGGGAAAACTTTAAAACAGTTCAGGTCTGTGCTTACTTGCTTCTGCTGCGCAATCGATGCTGACTCCTGGCTGACCCAGTGTCTTGGTCTCTTGAGCTAGATGTAGGTGTTTACTATGCCCAGAGGATAATACTCTGGCAGTCCTTTGGTCATATAGAAGGTGCCAATCAGTAAAGAAGAAAGTGCTGTGGAGGAGGGCAGGCATACATGTGATATTCCATGTAGCTATTCTGTGTATACATCCAAATCACAAGCTCGGCTCTGAAAGGATGCTTGTATGCAGAACCTCATCCACAGCCTGCACCTATCCACCTGCAGCACCCTCATCTCCACAGTGCCAACTCCTAGCAAGAATGCTCATCATGAAACACAACACACACTTTCTTGAAGTTATGGTCCATATCAATTATTCTCTTTTTAAGAAGAGAAAAGAAAAAGTTAGGGCTGGCAAGATGGCTCAGTGGGTAAAGGTACCTGATGCCAAGTATGACAACCTGAGATCAATCCTCAGGGCCCACAGGGTAGAAGGAAAGAATCAGCTCCTATTCGCTGCACTCTGACCTCCACAAGCATGCGGTGATACACAGATACACAAACACAAACATAAATAAAATTAAAAGAAAAAAAATACATTGAATTCTATAACACGTACATTTAGAACATCAGATAATTCTAGTTACTGATTCATCTCTATTAGGATTTGCTATGGTTTGAATGTGGCTTGACCCAGAAAAACTCATGTTGAGGCTCATTACTGAGCCTTTTGGAGCCAACAAGGATCCATCCTCATGAGTGAATCCACACGTCTCCTCAGAGTTTGGACTAGTTTTCTCAAGACTGTTTTCTTAAGACTGTTTTGAGTATACAAGTTAAACATTTACTGGTAATATGTCATAAAGAAATTTATTTTAAAATAATTCTTAAGTACACATATAATTTATCACTTACTAAAAACGAAAGCAAATTTTCATACAAACAAGATGAATGTGCTTGTTTATTTTTCCATAAAGAATTAAATCTGCTGGGTCTAGTGGCACACAACTTTAACCTCAGAACTCCAGAGGGAGGGACAAGCAGATCTGTGAGTTCCAGGCTAACCTGGTCCTACATAGCAAGTTCTAGACCAACCAGAACTACATAGAGACACCCTGTCTCGATAGATGATAGAACAAAGAATGATAGATAGACAGAGATAGATAGATAGATAGACAGATAGGTAGATAGATAGGATTGACTCTTGAGCAGGTGACAGGAAGGATGAAAGGGAGAGAATCTACTAAAACATACTTTGTTTGAAAAATGCCATAATGACAGTTAATACATCATATGCTAAAGTAAAAAAGAACACAGTTTTAAGTAAAAAAAAAAAAAAAAAAAAAAAACAACCAAAAAAACTCTTGCCTGAATATGTGATATTGCAAAACACAGTATCTTTTACATTTTTCAGAGTTGATTAGTATGTTGATTTTATAATCATGAGTGCTGAAAACAGTGCTTCACACAAATATACAGTGCAAAATGGCAGAAGGAGGTCTACAGGCAGAGTTTTAACTGCGTGGTAACAGATGAAGCCGAGCCATTTCAGAAACTGTTGGAAACTCTGTCCTAATCCCAAGCCAAAATTTATTTATTTAATGACTTTTTAATGAAACAAAAGTAACCAACTCAGACAGCATTCTTTCAAATCAAACATTCTAATACAATGCGATCTGAATATGTACTAATTTGACACTTGCATTCTGGAGAATGGTAGGAGGAAAATACTAAGTCTTTGCTTTGTATAATTAAATCGTTATGTTTCTATAAGAGCAGAAAACTTTATGTCCATAAAGACTGCAGTTCATTAGAGTCAACAGCCAAGAATCTGAGCTGGGGTGCTTCGGGCCACACTGAGTGGCATTGTATGGTGTGGAGTATATTCAGTATGAAGTGTACACGTTGTGTGTTCAGAACCAAGGCTGCAGTGAAGTCACTACATACAACACAGGTGAGCCCTGCCAGAAACACCACAAACCCATTACGAATTTGGTTTTGAATCAATTTTGGTTGCCACACATTCAGAAACCTCTAACTGTTGACAAAATTTTGGGGACTTCTACATTAAGTTGCTCAACCCCATATGGATTCACAACCCAGTATAAGGAGCTGACCAAGGACTAAGAAATTTTTTAAAAGTGAAAAATTACTCAACTGAGCAGAAAGCTATGGACTATCACAGTATAAAATTTTACAGTGTCTGTCAAGTGGTCAGTCTTCTGTGACTGGAAGTGCTTAAACTGCTACAGGTCCACCACTGAGGACCTGGGGTGAGGGCGTGTATGAGCCATTGGAAGCAGAGCTTCAATCACTTCTGAGCTTCTGTGTCCTTTCATGTCATAAGTTGATCAGAGGTCCACACCAGGCTTCTTGGAAAACACTCTCACTTGACTAACCAAGAAAAACATCTTGCATTACGGCCTTAAAAAGTCAAAAAGAAAACTTGCATCTTTGAAAGGCAAACCCTGGGTATCTTCTGGTGGCCAACTCATCTGTAATTGGTCACTGAAGTAACTCTGCTGGACAGAAGCCATGTCTAATTCTATGACCATTAAAGCTCTTCACATGTGGTGATTGCTCCACAGAGATCTGTAAACATGATTTAATGATGTCTCTATGTAATCCAGATCTTTCTACAATCTTACTGAGGATACGGAGACAAAGACTGTGTGAAACAGCCCAATTATACACTTTCAAGTATCTGCCATATCTAAAAAAAAAAAGTACTGTTTTCTAGAAATCTAGAGGAATGAACCAATAAAGAAATGCTTAGACTGGGAAAGGCTGATCATGGTTTTCATTTCTTAATCAAACTGCTTTTATAACAAAGAATTGGGAATTCTTTTTTTTTTTTTTTGGAAGTTTCCAATTAAAATGTTTGCCATGTCTACTATATTTTCATCAGGCAGCCCCGTGAGGCTGATCCAAGCTTCATTTCTTGGCCAAAGGAATGGACTTTGCAAAACTCAAGCCAATTCCTTCTTTGACCAATTTGGCAGTGTGAGTAGCTGAGTTAGCAGGTAGTTGAGCAGGCACTCTTAGTAAAACGTTCATTTTATGGTGTTGGCGTCCACCTAAATATCAGTGGGAGGCAATACCACTTGGTCAAGTCTGCCTTTCAGCTACATCAAAGGCCCTGAGCTTAATATGACTGAGAAGAGACAAATTCACCAACAGTCACAGCACTGGGTTGTGGCCAACAATAAGTAGGTTGGGAATTTTAGCTCTTGCTCTTGGACTCCAGTCACTTAAGCAGCATCCTGACGTGGATCCTCCACCCTCACAGCTAATGCAGCTCAGGAAGAGGAGCAAGGTGAGCAGAATTCAAATTCCGGAAACCTCAGAACTGGAGCAGAAGTGAGGCTGCGTAACGAGACTACCTGACATTTCATCCGAAGTATCTGATGACCATGAAAACCAAACTTAAAAGAAATCGTAGCCAAGTTATTAAAAAATTTGCCATTTGAATCTTTCAGATAAAGAATGTTTGCTTTGTTTTTAAAGAATAGGGAAATGAAAAGTCAAAGAAGCTTGTGATTTAAAAAATAAAGAATTCAAGTTCCAGAACCAGCTAGAAAAATAATCTCAAAATATACCCAGTCAAAGCCACTATATTTATAACACTCATTAATTTTTTGAAAGTCAGGTAAAACACAAGAAAACTGTCTAAGAAAAACAAAATTATTGCTATAAAAGCTACTTGGGAATCTCAAGCTGAAATGGTGCACTGCACAGCTTTAGAAACTCAAGAGCAAAGATCAGCTCCACTTTCAGTTTCAAAATCCCTCAGCTTCCACGTCCTTATCGTTTCCTATTGATATACATCCAAATATATTATTTCTGTATTAATATTCACTACACTGCAGAGGTCCTCTGAATCCACAGCACAGCCCCTCCCTTCTAAAGAACATACTTCCAGAAGAAGACAGCCTAAGGATTTTAGTATCATTGGCACACTTTCAAGCAGCTGGCACATAGTAGGCACTCAAACATCTAATTGGTACAGAACATATTAATAGGAATTGTTTGGATCTGGAATGTTACCCCCAAAGTCTTATGTGTCAAAGGTTTGCTCCACAGTGTGGTGCTAATTGAGAGGTGGTGGAACCTTTAACAGTGAGGTCTAGTGGAAGGAAGTTCAGTTAATGGAGTTTGTGCTGGGAGGGTGTATTGGGACCCTGGCCCCCTCCTTCTCTTTTTAACACTCAGGCAGCCCCAAAGCTACAAAGCCAACTAACTAGAAATAACATCTCTGAAGCTGTGGGTAAGTAAAAAATCCATCCCCTTTTTCATTTTATGCACACTGAGAGCATTACAAAGGATCATGCTCCTGTGTTCCCTTTTGTCTAGGGACAGTCACAGGAAAGAGAAAAGATACCAATTCAAACGTTACGCAAATGTAGGAATAGGAATAAAATGGAAATGGGGCATGAAGATAAGACAAGGTCAACACAGGCTGTTTGCCTTTTTTTTTTTTAAGTCACTATAACAAAGTACCCAAAAGAACCAGCTTAAGAGGGAGGATCTGTCTAGGCTCACGGTTTGGGGGAACATCGTCTGTCATGGCAGAAAGTCATGACACGGGAGCATGCGGCTACTAGGGACATGTGTCCACACTCAAGAAGCAGAGGAAAAGAAACGCTGGTGTCAGCTCACTTTTCTCCTTTTTCCTTTTTATTCAGTCTGGGATCCCAGCCCTTGGGATGATGCCACCCACAATTAGGTTAATCTCTAGAAATGCCCTCACAGACACAAGTAAAGGTAAGGTATGCCTCACTAGCACCCTGGGCATTTCTTCATCTAATCAAGTTGACAATTAAAATTAACCATTTTACATGCAAATGTCTATGACAATAAATTGAGGTCTTTCTGGACCTCTTCCTAGGAAAAAGCCTCAGATATATGTCTACTGCAAGATTCTCAATGCTAATAAGATAAAAATCAACACTGGTTAGAAAAACTCCTGAATTCTCTAGATAGTTGCAGTTGAGCTTCGTGTACTATAAATCACAAGAATCACAGCACGTCATGGACACAGAGTGCATTGTAAGTGGTGACCTTTCATAGATCAAACACACAGTAGACAATGAAAATTCACAGAAAGTTCTGGGCTCTCAATCCAACATGCTCCACTCAGTTGATTGTTCTTGTATGTGTTTGTTCGTGTTCTCTCTCTCTCTCTCTCTCTCTCTCTCTCTCTCTCTCTCTCTCTCTCTCATTAGACAAACCCACTGCCAAACCATGCTAGAAAGTTCTCTAGCATTGAGCTACACACTGAGTCCAAAAATTCTTGAGTGCTAACATACGACACACATGGAAAATTCCATACCATGAAAATCCCTACACACACACACACACACACAAAATCATTTAAAATATTGGAATTCAATGTTGTGTTGCACATCTGAACAGGATGAGGGAGGGATATTAGACATTTGAGGCCAGACTGGCTACATAATAAGATCATATCTTCAAAAATAGAGAGAAATAATCAAATATTGTACAAATGACCTTCAGCATATGAGTATATGTATATATGAAACATTTAGAATTTATTTGAACTTGGGTACTATCTTCAAGTATCTTATTTATGTAAACAGTCCCCAAAATTCTAAAACACAAAGAATTTCTCATTCTAAGCATTTTGGATAAGGGATATTCAACCAGTATTACAGATTTTTCATTCTTTACTACTATAAATATTATTATAGAATGTTGGAATTTCCAAGGTGATTTTAAATTCCTCCTTGACCGATTCTGGGATTGGGCATCATCATAATGCCATTGCACTCTTAGAGTCACAAACTTAGTAGTAACTTAAAATGGAGTAAATGTAGTCACTTCTAGTCCTGCAGGCCAGAAGTCCAGCAGGTCTACTGGGTTAAGTCAAGGTGGCAGATGTCTCTGCGTTCCTGTCTGGGGGCTCTGTGGACAATCTATTTCCTTGTTTATTCAACTTGTTGAGGGAATTCAGTGCCTTGTGGATGCAGAACTGGGATCCCAGTTCTGTATTAGCTGTCCTCTCAAGGCTATTCCCAGCTTCTTAACATCACAGCGTTCCAGGGCCCGAGCCCTCTTCTTCCATATTCAGAGACTGAAGCATAAAGGCCCCCTGGCCTCTTCCTCCATGAATCTCTGGTTCTTCTGTCTTCATCTGTTTGTAAGGGTCTCTATGAATAATAATCCAGGAAAATATCCCCATTTGGGGGGTCAGTTATTCAGTAATAAATTCTTTTGCCATGTAGCATAACATCTTCACAGTTATAACAGCAGGAGCAAAAGAGGCCAAAAGCCTGCCTGTAGCAGGTGCCAGCCTCAAGTATTGTGGTTGGGTTGTAAAGATGCCCCCAAGGGGCACATCTGTTGAAGACTTGGCTCCCAAGGCAGCAGTGTGCAGAGCCAAGGCTTTAGGAAGTGTGGATCATGAGAGCTGACATTAGTAATGTGTTCTCCCTCGATGCATTCCTGTGAAGGCATTACTGGGAGGCAGCAGAAAGCCGGAGGTGAGGAAGAAGTAGTCACTGAGGACATATCTCTGGGAAGTTTCACCTCATCCGCAGCCCCTTCCTGTTATTCTTCTCTCTGCTCCTTGGCAGCCATGAGGTAAACAGCTTCTTCCACATGCTTCAGCTGCTGTGAGAGCCTGCCTCACCTCAGAACCCAAAGAAAGGAATTCAGCCAAGCTTTGAGCGAAATGTCTAAAACCAGGAGCCAAAATAAACCTCTCCACCCCGAAGTTGATTTTCTCAGGTATTTGTCACAGCAATAAAATATCTAGCATGAATGTCTTCTTTACACAGCTCTCATATGGGTGGCTGTCCTTATTTCTGTGTACCTCGCAAGGTAATGAGATTCTGAAAATTGTAACCTGTAAATAAAGCCTTCCTGCATGTAAGCACAGATATAATTAATCTGGGAGGTACAAATAAGTCTTCTCATATGACCTGCTTCAGCTGGCACTGGTTCATTCCAACCCCTGGAGATGGCACCAGCCTTTCGCAATACCTGGGGCAGGTGTGAGTGAGCTGGGCAACAGAAGGTGGAGCAGCAGGCCAGGTGGAAAAGGAGGCTAACTACAGTTCAGCAGGTTAGGTTGGCTGAGCAGCCTGTGAAGGAGGCTCAAATCACTGAAGTCTCCTCGTGGGCCAATTAGATCCACAGGTGGGAATATTCTCTGCCTCTTGACCACAGATACACTGCTAAGTCTAAGCAACCAGTTCCCAAATGGGCAGTTTTTTATAGTAAGGAGAAATGAAGGGAAGAGTTCCAGGAAGACAGGTCTATTTAAATCAGAACTTTTCCGACTGTAGTTATTGGAACTAGTGCTTTTTCCACTAGCTAGGATCTCTTGGGTGCTTTTCACAAATTCATCGCCTAATTTCCCCACTTGATTATTCTACGTTGAATTGTAGGAAAAGAGAAACTGCAAACCACTTTAAAGTTCAAATAACCACACCGAAACAAATGCTGCAGACAGAGTCACAAAGGGGGAAGGGAATCCAAACGACTGCAAAAAATGTTCTAGCTGGTGCCCCCGTTTCCTGGCCTTCCTCGCTTTGCTTCCAGAAACATCTTCTGAAAGCACACATCCTTCATTCCACAGCCTTTCTGAGGGGTCATAAATAGTTCCTCACTGCCTACGAAATAAAGTCCAGGCTCCTCAGACTTGCTTCCACGTTTCTCCCCAGCTGGTCTCAGCCTTTCCTTCCAACCTCCTCCCACTTGCGCCACCACCAGCAACAGCTCACCGTGGGAACCAGGCCCCTGAGACTTCTTGCCATCCCTGAAGTGCCACTGCCATGGTCTCTGGTGTGTTTCTGAGGCAGGCTTGCCTTCCCTGCCCTCATCCACAAGCAGAAAACCAACTTCTCTTTCCACACTCAGCCTGAACGTCCTGCTCCTCATGAAGAACCACACCCTTCTGATGCTCCTGGAACAGTCTAACTTTACTGTCATAGACAGCAGCGTGCTCTGTTTGAAGCAAGTCATGTTGCATTTATCTGCCTCCCTCTGTCAAGCCCATGACTAGCTCTCCCTGCATCTTCAATCTGCTCCCTCTCCGCTGGACTTTAAGCTAACCCTGGTAACTTAAAAGGGCTCAAAAAAATCCATACAACCAAATTAAAACCAGCATGTGTGATACCGAAGATACTCTCTGAACTTAAACACTCTTTTTGCTGTATAACTAGTACTGTTGTTCCATCTGGTTGGAGACACACGGTCACTACATCTTCTGTCCTGTAAGCTTTATTATGACAGGATCTTTATACTATTTGAAATCTCTTTATAGATATGGGTATCACTTGATTTATAATGGGTTTACATCCCGATAACTCACTATGAGTTGAAAAGATCATTCACTGAAAATGCGCTGTACAGTGCTAGTTACTGTCCCTCAGGATCATGGGACCAGTGGGAATCAGAGGCCCTGCATTGCTGAGTGCATACTGCCAGCCCAGGTGAAGATCAGACTTTAAAATCCTTTTTTTGGCTTCTATACAATGCCAATTGCTTTCACACCAGGATAAAGTAGAAAAATTTGAAGTCAGGCCATCCCAAATATGCATACCATCATCTAAGAACTTTTTTGTACTACACACACAATAATTGTAAAAACAAAATTATTGCAGTTCTATTTCTGATAATGGACAATATCTATTGGACTGACCTCCCTACAAATAAAAACTACAAATGTATGGCTGGAGAGATGGTTCAGCAGTTAAGAGCACTGGCTGCTCTTGCAGAGAACCCAGGTTTGGCCATGAGTACCCACCTCGTGGCTAGCAACCATCTATAATCCATAACTCTAGTAACTCCAATAGAATCTGACGCCCTCTTCTGACCTCCACGGGCATTGCACAACATAGGTGTAGGCAACACACTCATACATAATAAATATTTTTAAATAAATAAAAATAAAAACTACAAATTCTTATAAAAACTGATTTTTAAAAAAAAAATCCCACTCCCAGATACCTGAAGGATCTGGAGACTGACCAAGAGCTGGTATATTCTAGGGATTGAAGTATGGAAGCAGGATGGGTTTCCCAATTCTGTGACTTCTAATTAAAAGCCTAGATGTAGCCTCACTAGATCACCAGAAGCAGATCCACACCTTCTGCCTGCAGCAACTACAGGGGCAACTGAGCAAGAAAAGGGCTCTGAGAAGGGAGAGACAGAGGGAAAGTCCTAAATTCTGAGTGATTCCTAAACCACCTATACCCAAGACAGACAGCAAGTGACCTCAAGGAACTTTCTAGATGCTAGTGATGTTCCATGCCTTCATAGTAACATGGAATGCATAGGCATATGTGAGTGTCAAAACTCACAAAATGATACACAAAATAAATGCATTCCATTTTATAAATATTTCACCTCAAAAAATGTAAATGTCAAATTTTAATGATACACCAAGGAGCAGTTCTGAGACTATTGTACTAGCGTCTGCAAATTTACTTTGAAATACATCTAAGAGCAAACACAAACAAAAGACTGACAAATGGGTAAAAGGCTAAACAGTTTAGACCTGTGATAAACAGAGGTGTGGTCAGTTGCTAATGGCAGACTCTGAGTGCCAGGCCTAAGTAAGACAGTACCTGTAAAGCATTTCCATTTTTCTATAACCTTGAAGTTTTCCCATAAAATTAATGTCGGGAAAAGTTAAAAGCTTGGAATTTGGTCCTTGAAAAGGTACAGAAGTAAATCCCCAGATTTGCAGAAGTCGACATGAAAAGGCCAGGAATACGTTGTAGAGTTGTAAACAAAAAGCACTTAGGTAAGAGTTTGGTAAAACATGTTTGCTGCCCAGTAGGAAAAAGCATGTTCCAGAGGTGACCTTAGAGAATCATGGAAAGAAGTTCCTCATCTCCCTGAAATGTTCTAGTGACATATTTTATTTTTGTGGTGTCAACAGGGCTATCCCAGTAGTGTCTGTGGTTGGTGGCATTAGGTGGCACCTCAGGACAAACTTCAATTCTGAGTTCAACTTCCTATGAGCCAGACCCTAAACTCCTGAAAGGCCATGAATATATACTACTGGCTGAGAGGAGAGAGGGCTCACATGCCTGCGGAAGAACAAAGCACCTAAACCGACCTGAGGTGGTGGGGATGCCAGCTCAGTGACAGAGCACAGGGTTACACATGCTCCAGGCTTGGATTAAGAAGTCAAAGGAATGATCAATAGTTTTATTCTAAAAAGGAGTACCCCATGTCCTCCAACACTGAAGGGAGCCATGGTTAGATTGCATCCTACAGACACAAGATAAATGGTTCTAATAAGTGCCTGCCAGCTAGAAAAGAAGACCACACATGTCAACATCAGAGACAAATGAATCTTGAAAACAGTTAACGGTGCAACCCTGTATGCTATCATTTGTTACTAAATGCAGCCAGAAATTTACAATGAAAAACAAAACACAAAACTACCTAATGGGATGGGAAGGGTGCAGGGGATATATGTACTGTCCAGAATCCTTCCCCTATGTATCACACATTCTAAAGGTACAAAATGCCCAAGATATGGCTGTGAGTGCGGCTCAGTGGCAGAGCCTACTTAATATGCATGAAGTCCTGGGTTCTATCCACAGCACCAAAGTCAATAAAAAGAGAAGATTATCACTTGACAGCACTTACAAATATGAGACTAAAATTGCTTCCATATTCCCTTCCATTCCATTCCCATCAAATGAAACGCGGAAGACATCTGGATTTACTACTTCTGCGACCTATGTCAACTCCATCTCTCTGACTCTCTCTTTGCTCCATCCTAAAGCTAATGCCCACCCTGGAAATGAGAGTGTTTATGTTTTACACACTTTGGGAGAGGGAGTAAAATGTAAGTGGGACATGCAAGAAAAGAAAAAGTTCTCCGTTCCAGGACCTACCTGTCTCATTAGAGATACTTTAAGTACTGAAAAGTTGTTTAGTTTTAAACAACTTTTATAACAGCCTATAAAAAGAGAAACATCACATCTTGCATGTGCTTACTCTAATTTGACATTTTTTCCAACCTATTTGGACACACTTGCGCTCGCCCAAGCGGTCTCTCTGGATCGCCTTCTCTGAGCTCTAATTCTGCCTGATTCATTTCACCAATGGTCTAGAAATACACCGAGGCAATAATGCACATCTGTTTCAGGCATCCAACCAAGAGACCACCCTCCCCTGAGTAGGGGTATCTCAACCCTGCCTACGGCTTTGATCTGCTTTCAGGTCTTAAACGTTCCCTGCTGCCTGGTGGGGAGTTAGGTGACTTTGCTTCAATAGACATTATGTCACCCCTCAACCCTTGTGTAAACAGAATGTCTAACACCTCCACAACACAAGTCAAGCTAGCAAGCCTGAAGTAAAAGCTGACAAGATAAGTATTTTGCATTGGCACCTGCGAGAGCTGAGCCTGCTTCATGTGAGCTTTCTGCCTGGCACAAGCAGGAGATTTAAATTTAGGCTTGGTGGCAACTTCTTCCTGATTCTGATGAAAACTAAAGTCATAATGACATCAAGTAGAAGGAAAATAATATTTCTTCTTCCTGGGAACTTTTTTTTTTTCCATTGTGAAGAAAGTTCTAGAAGGAAACCCTGAAAAGAGGCGGCAACTCCTCTTCTTTTATAGCCACTATGCGTATAGAGCCTAATGAGTATTTCTCCTCTCTGTGCACAGTGCTTCCCAGTTTTTGATGCTGTCATTCATTAATGAAGAAAGAAAAGACAGCATATATCACTGTAATGTTGGAGAAACAGACCTACTCTCATCCAATGAATATTCAGTGGTATCAACTCAGGTTCCACTGTGCTAGGTATGTGGGAAGGGGGATTTGTCAAAGACGAACAAAACATAGGAGAGAGGGCTAGATGTTTAGTTTGGTATTGGTTCACTTGTCTGGTATGCCCAAAGCCCTCAGACTGCTCCCCAGCATCACAAAGCAAATAAGCAAATTTAGAGGTTAGTAATCAGAGAAGTGAGTCTTAAAGGAATTGACCCAATTCATGCAGTCGATGGGCGACAGGGCCAACAGGGCTCCCAGCTCTTTCCCTTAAGCCTCTCATCTACAAACAGGGATTGGAAGTAGAACATCACTGGGTGGTTCTCTGCACTGAGCAAAAATCTCTCATTTGGCCCCAAATGCTCTTCTAAAGAATCTTCATATGCAGATAAGCAAAACTTAGGAAGGCTTCCTGGCTGAGGTGCCATCCAAGCTGGAGTTTAAAGAACCAGGTAGAATTCAGAGTGTGAGAGTAGGTAGTGTAAACAGGCAAAGCAGTGGAGCAGAGGGAGGGAGCAGAAGAATGTTTGCAAGGACAGATCAGCGAGTGAAGCAGCAGAAACAGACAAGGGGTGGAAGTCAGCATTTGGCTTCCTTCAGAGGACCATAAGGATCCAATGAAGGTGCTGGAGGAGAGAACAGATCACATCTGTGCTGCAGAGACGCTGAGCTGGCGGGGAGGCAGGGTGGATTAGCAACAGGGAGGCCAGGGCAGAAGTCAGGCCAAGGATCATAAAGAACTCATCTGGAGAACTTGGGGAGCACTGCAGAAAGAGGACAGGCAGATGGAAATAAGAGGTTTGAGAAGCGGAATCAGTTTCACTGGCAGTCTGTCGGATGCCGAGGTGAAGACAGAGACTAAACTTAAACCTAAGGAATGAGCACCGTGGTTCTTAAACTTTACTCGCTCTCATGACCAAGAGAGCTTGTTAAGACGTAGATTCCCATACCCACCACCCCCCAAGTCAATGACAGATGTAAGAGGCTGCAAGTTACTGTAACTATGCTGATTCCTGCTCTGTTACTGGCCTGCCTTGAGAGAGGAACAGAAAGGGAGAGCATTTAGACAGCTGGATGGCAGTCTGACCAATAGCCTTATAGGAATGGAATCTAATAATTCAGATTGAGACTTGATGGTGTACACATTTGCTTCTTTCCATGTCCCTTTTCTAGTAACTCATTTATCATGAAATTTGAGGCCAGGGGCTGGAGGGATGGCTAGGAAGTTAAAAGAACTGGTTTCTCTTACAGAGGACCTGGGTTCAGTTCCCAGCATCTACATGACAGCTAACAATCATCTATAACTCCAGTTCCAGCGCCCTTTTCTGGTCTCGTACTGACACACATGGGAGCAAAATACTTAAAAATAAAATTAAAAATGAATTTTAAAGCTTAAAATAAATTTTAAAGCTGGGTGTGGTGGCGCACATCTTTTTAGTTCCAGGACTTGGGAGGCAGAGGCCAGTGGATTTCTATGAGACCAAGGCCAGCATGATCTTCATAGCAAATTCCAGGCCAGCTGGGTCCACAGGAAGACCCTGTCTCAAAGAAAGGCTGAAAACGTACATATTTTAAGTATGGGTCAGAAATGAAGCAGTTCTTACATCAAGGAAGTCTGAGAAACACTGAACTGTATGAAGCCGGCACAGAAGCATAGTTGGGCCACACTATGAACAGATGGGTCAGCAAAGGAAAAGAGAAAGACCCCGCTTCAGTGAATGCTTATCTGCATGTCAAGAGAACGGAGAGGCTCAGGCTGGAAGACCTCTCCACAGCTGACACTGGTTTTCTGAACACGCTGGCTGCTGACTCTGCATCACCACACCTGCTCTCCCCGTGAGCACAGACTCCCCAGCTGGTCACCCAGGAGCCTTATATCTACCCATCACCCTGCCCTATGCCTGCCTCGCCTCACCCTGCACCTCGTTATGACCTCCTCTTCCTTCTCCTCTCTAGAAAATACCCAAAATTACTGCGGGCTAGACAACAAGGCAGAAAGGAGCATCAGTGTGATTGTGTCTGTGGAAAAGTGGATGGAGACTCGGGACAGCCATTGATTGTTGTCAATAAAGCAACTTCAGCAAAGCAATGGAGACAGGAGTGAGGCTGCAAGGGGTGTGAAGAAAGCAGCCTCCCTGAACGGAAGGCAAGTGGGAGGGATCAAGTTTAAGAACTATGATATGAGCCTTGCATGGTGGCACACATCTGCATCCCCAACACTGGGGAGGCTGAAGCAGAAGGATCATGAGTTCAAGTCCAGTACTGTCCAAATAGCAAGATTCTGACTCAATGAAAGAAAAATCAGGGGACTGAGGAGATGGCTTAGTGGCAAAGTGCTTGCTGTGCAAACACGAGGATCTGAATTTGGATCTCTGGTATCCACATAAAATTCAAGCATAAAAGAGAGGTGCAATGTGAGTCTATAACCCCAACATTAGGGGTGTGGGAAAGAGACGTTGAGGATCCGCAGAGTTCCCTGGCCAGCCAGTCTAGCTGAAACAGTAAGATCCAAGTTTAATGAGAGACCATATCTCAAAGTACAAGGTGGGGGCTCTCCCACAGTCATTTAAGATGTCTTTACTAAATTAATTCCACACACACTTATTTTGGCACCAATGTGAGCTTTTGAATTTGGACGTCTAAGAACCCCAGAACTGGGCTTTCCATTCCGCTTATTATGATTTGAGGAAGGAACAAAGAAAAGCTAACCTCCAAGAAAAAGCTCTGTGGTCACCCTTGCCTGTGCTGAGTAGTGCAGATACAGTTGTTGAGCATGTTGAGGAGACATAAGAGGCTCTATTGCTGAGTCAATGATAGCTAAATAATTTTACCTGATTCAACAATATGTAAATTAATTACTTTACAAATAACATATCTACAGATAACATTTGTATTGATTTTCTAAGATATTTCTTAGACTTGATATTTATAATATTTTTATGTGTGTTCTATACAGAAACAGACCTGTTATAGCTAAGGATGTAGTTCAGTGACAGGACCACTGCCTAGTGTGTTTCAGGCCTTGGGTTTGATTCTCAGTACCACAGAAATTTAAGAGTGAAATAAACATTGACCTTAAAAAAATGAACAGGGTGGACAACAACAGAGAGCATGTAATATTGATCTCTGCACTGCACACACATGTGGAGGCACACCTGCATGCACACACATGTGCGCGCGTGCACACACACACACATACCTACCTACCTATTATGGGACTGGATCCCATTTGGACAATTTGCTAACACTATCTTAAATATCATTTTCTCCCAAGCTTTACAAACACTTTCTTCACTATGGACATCATATGCACAGCTATACCAGTATAAGTATCTGCCTCAATGAGATAAGATAAAAAGTAAAATCAGCTGTTCCTTAAGGCAAAAGATCATAACAAAATACGATATTTATGTTGTCTTGTAAAAAACAAAAGAGCTGTATCTTTTTATGCTTCCCAAACAGTTAGAGAAGGATGGGCTCAGAGAGAAAGGTAGGGGTTGATTAGAGCCTACTTTCTTAACATTTTGCACTTGTGCCCTCTCTAAATTGCCCAGATTGAAAACAGAAACCCATAGAAGTAGCTTTGTGCTGTTTCCCAGCAGGATCCAATCTTTTAAAACTTGAGTCTTTAGTAAAAACATGCTGACAGGGTCACTAACAACCCAAGAATCCCTCAGATGTTTGCTCTCAAATTTTAAAGTGCCTATTTTATTATTATTGTCAAACACAAACAAAAAAAAAATGAGATACTGTGGTAAGGCCAATCACAGTTACAAAGAGCTCGCTTGACCCCATGAAGATATGACCCCATGAGGGCTTGACTTCATGGTTCTCTGATCCAAGAAAACCATTCACAACATCTTAAACACATTCCACACATAAGTCCTTCAGATAAAAGTAGGTGAAGCGATGTGGATGGAAGATGGAACTTAAAGTGGTACTTCCTGTGTGTCTGCATTGGTCACTCCATGTCCTCAGATAGATAAGTATTTGGAGTAGCTCAAAAAATGTTCTTGATCTCAACTGTGACACTTTCATTTGTGCCATGTATATCAAAATTTATGGAACTGTCTGCTTTCAATAAGCAGCTATTTGCATGTCATTTATACCTCAATAGAGTCATCTTGGAAAAAGCATCTTTCAAGGGAACATATTAGAGAATAATCCCAGAACTAAGTTCTGAACTCTGTTCCAGGCAATTAAGAGGCTTTAGGGGGCTGGAGAGACAGTCATCAGTGGATAAAGTGCTTACTGGACAAACTTATGCCCTGAGTTTAGATTTCCAGATCTCACAGAAAGCCAGATATAAAGCACATGTCTGTAAGCCCAGCACCACTATGGCAAAGTGGGAGTTGGGGACAAAAATCCCAGAAGCTCAGAGGCCAGCTGGCCTGGCATACACAGCCATCAACAAGTGACCTGAGGTTGTCCTCTGAGCTCCATACACGTGCCATGGCATGTATAAGTCAATACTTGCATACATGAACATGCATACCCACACACATACACACATGTCATACATATATACACACACACATATTTTAAAGCGCCATTAGGGTATGTATTAGGGTACGTTACACTAAAATATCTGTTATAGTTAGCTTTCTATAGCACAGATTTCAATTCAATGGTTCTAGTCTCTTGTTAATCACACCTGATTCTTCACTCCTGCTAACCAGAAACCGCAGATTCTTAATTCAAAATATTATACAAACAGCTCTGATAGTCTTTGCATCATGTAAAACTTCACAAGTCAGGCCTCCATTGCCTACACCTCTTTCAGCACAACTGCCCCAAGCTCCATAGCAACAGCTCTCTAAGCTCTGAGCACTCAATGGCTTTTCCAGCCCAAAGTTCCAAATGCTTCCACAATTCTCCCCAAAACAACATGGCCAGGTCTGTCTCACAGCAATATTCCAAATCCTAGTATCAATTTCTGTTCTAGTTCGTTTTCAATTTCTGTGATAACAACACTGACCAAAACCAACTTGGGGAGGAAAGGGTTTATTTTACCTTACATCTCCCAGGTCACAGGTCATCATGGAGGGAATCCAAGGCAGGAGCTGAAGTACAGACCACGGAGAAATGCTGCTTACTGGCTTGCTCCTCCGGCCCACGCTCAGCCTGCTTTCTTATACAATACAGGACACCTGCCCAAGGATGGCACCTCCCACACTGGGATGGGCCCTCCTACATCATTCAATAATCAAGAAAATGCCTCACAGGTAAGCACACAAGGCCAATCCAATAGAACCAGTTCTCCAATTGAAGTTCTCTGTGTCAAGTTGAGAATTAACACTATCCAGCACAGTGTTCTCAATGACTCTTGTATTAAAGGTACAGTCCTCAGCTAGGAGCTACTGGAAGATGGTGGAACCTTTAAGAGGTGAGGCCTAATAAGAGGGCTTCAGGTCAGTGGAGGCATGCCTTTAAGAAGGAATAGTGGGGCCCCAGTCCCTTCCTCTTCCTCTCACTTTGTGTCCCAGCAATGAGGTAAACAATTTTGCTCTACCACATGCTTCCATCATGTTATGCTGCCTTACCTCAGACTCAAAGGCAAGGGAGATAAATGATCAAGAAGTCGAGCCTCCAGAACTGTGATAAGCCTTTTCTCTTTATATGCTGATGGTCTCAAGTATATGTTATAGTAACAGAAAGCTGACTAACACAGGGCCTATTAGAACTGGAATCTGGATGTTCCCCAAAGGCTATGTTTGGAGAAGTGGTCCTTAATGCAGCAATATTCAGAGACAGGATTTGAGGGGGACTACTGCATCATGAATAGTCTGTCTCATCGAACAATCAGTTAAAGAGCTATAGGGTTTATAACTGAACTGACTATTGGAAGATGGCTGAAACTGTAAGAGAAGCCTGATTGGAGGAAGTAGGTCTGGGTCTGACTTTGAAGGGTGTGTTTTATCACTGGACCCTCTCCCTCCCTCACTGTGATGGTCTTCCTGGCCACAGATGAGAAGAACACAATCAAGTAAGTATAAGCTAAAACCTCTGAAAATATGAACTAAAAAAAAGAAATCTTTCCTTCTTTTAAGTTGTTTACCTGAAATATTTTGTTACAACAATCAAATTGACCATCACAGGGACCAACCAGGCAAAACAAGTGTTTCCATCAGGTGGGATTTAATGCTGGGAGATGGTGTCGCAGCAGTGGGAGAGCTTAACAGCCTAACAGGCCGTGGAGTGGTACTCTGTGGATGGGCAGCGAGCCACCTGCTCCTTCTAGAAGGAGGAAAGAAAGCCCACAGGCTGTAGATGAAAGGTGGAACAAGTCAGCCTGCCAGAGCTGAAGTCACAGAAGGGCAGGGGCAGCTGGAAATGCAGCCTCCAGGGTCCCTGTCCTCCTCTGACATAACTTGGAAGGGCCAGGAATGGCAGCAATGGCAGCCAGAGGCCCAGGTGTGACATAAAGCAACTGTCAGCAAAAAGGGTTACAGAACAAAAGCAGGTTCCAAGACAAGGATTGCAGTGAGTGAACGGCTTTTTTGTGCTAGCCTGTCATAGTTTTAATATCCCGACAGGCATATCTCCAGCTTCAATGATCTTTTTTTTTTTTTTTTTTTAGAATCTGGAAAAGTAGTGTTCTATGAAACACTTTTTGGAAAACGCTACTCACATTTTTTTAGACAAAGAAAGAGACCTACAAACTTGGTTAAGTGGCTTGAACAGGATATAAAAAAGGATACTACATAGACTCAAGTATAAATCCAAGCCTCCCAAGTCTTAATCAAGTGTTCTTTCTTTTAATCTGTAATAAAAAGGCCATAAGTACTTTCCAGTACCATGAAGAAACCAATTACCTAACCATAACAGTTGGTAGTAACTCATAAAACTTTATGGAAATGTGTGTAACTTGATGTACTAATCAATGAAAAATGCAGCAAACCTATGGGCAAAGAACACATATTACAACAAGGATGGAAACACAATGAAGCTGCCACTTTTATTAATGGGAGGAAAAGAAGAAGGCAGCAGTTGGCCATGGTGAGTAATGCCTGTGATGCCAGCACTCCAGAGGCAGAGGTAGGAAGGTCGGGAGTACGCCGTCACTGTCAGCTACATATCAGATTCAAGGCCAACCTAGGCTACATGAAAGAGAGAGAGAGAGAGAGAGAGAGAGAGAGAGAGAGAGAGAGAGAAACTCAGAGAAAGAAGAGGAGGAGGAGAGAGAGAGGGAGGGAAGGAGGGAAGGTGGAAGGAATTAATCACGTCCCCATCACCATGTTGAGTTCCACATCTTATAGCAATATAACAGTAAGACCAAATAACTTCAATTAAGCAGATAAAGAAAGGAAGGGGCCAAATGTGTGCAAGGAGTCTCCAAGATTGAAGTTAGCAGTTTCTGCCCTACCTAGACCCCATAAAAATGGAAAGGCCTGTTCCGTGCCCCCCTGAGAGAAACTCTCTTTTTTTCCACTAAAGCTAACAGTGTCTTACAGTTTCCTCCATAATCTTTTGTTCTGCCCTTCAGTATTATTTCTCTTTCTGTGAAATTAAACATATATCCTAACACATCCCAAATCACATGTTATGGAGAACCTGGACTTTCTCAAACCTAATCATACTCCAATGGCCCCAAGCTCTTCTTTACTTCAAACAGTTCCCTCTGGCAGGTAGGAAGTAAAATGGCAGATAAGGGCTGGGCAATTTGGCTATAATTCAATGAGAAAACACCCTATTATGATGGGTATCTGACCTAGCTCACTGGTACAACATTCATAAAAGAGTGTTCATAAGCTCCTGATACAGCCAGTGAACTGTTAGTTACAAGAGTTCAGGAGCGCTCTTTCGAGTTACCACATACCTTGTTTATATTGCTACCTTTTCTCATTTATCTATCAGTAATTTGTATAGTTCTTTTTCATAGAACAGAGTTAAAGGCAAATCAGCCTACTCTATTATTTATGAAGCCATTTGGATTTATGGAGTCTCAATTAATATAGATTTACTAGAATCTAAGTAGTCTCTCTTAAGGTAGCCCGTGAGATTTCTCTGATCTTACTTCTAGATCCAGTAAGATATTGGGGGTGGGGTGTTCTCAGTCTCTTCTACTGAAACATTAATTTTTAATATAAGTGTTCAGAAAGGAGGAAAAAATATTTAACTCCTCCCCTAAAACCCACCCCCAATTTTAATAATTTACAACCATAAGACTCCAATAATTCCTGCTCTTTCTTCGGGATTCTTTATTTTATTCCCTCAAATCCTGCCGGGCTTGGATCAAACCAAACACAAGCCAGGGAGAAATTTAATCACTCATGTTCCTGCCTGAGGGATTGTCTAGATACTATGGTGACAGACACCTCGGTGAAAGCATGTGGAGGGGAAAAATTTAGCTCCTAGACTTTAAAAAAAAGAAAAGTAAAAAGAGAGAGAGAGAGAGAGAGAGAGATTGCTGATATATTCGTTGCCAACATGTAAAAATCACTATAAAATAAGGCCTCGTGTTGCCACAGACAATCACAATTATTTTTATACACCACTCCAGTGGAAAAAAAAAAAAAAAACAAAGTGGCCGTCCACAAAGGTATTTTATCACTCTTTCCTCAGAGCGGCATATTTTGAATTTGCATCTATTCATAAATTTGTCTTTCTTCCCCATTAAGTAGACAGCTTTTCCACAGAGGATTTTGAGGGCAATAAACCATTCTGTGTGACTCTACAATGGGAGACACATGTCACCATATATCTGTACACCACAGGAATGGAGCTAAATGCAAGCTGTGGGTGCTGGCCAGCAAAGCTGTGTGGATGTATGTGCATCAGCAGTAACGACTGGACCAATTCAACGGAGGACGCCCACAGGGAGATGTGTGCGTGTGGCAGGGCAAGGGATATGTAAGACATTTCTGTACTTTCTGCTCAATGCTGTCGTAAAACTAAACCGTTCTAAATATATACTCTGTCTTTTAATGTACTGCCTATGTTGTTAACTTATTCTGATATGGGAAAATACAAATAAAATCTGGAGAAAAATAAAACCAAGTAAAAATTTACAGTCCTTTCTTTTATAGTTGGAAAAGCTGAGCCTTTGGGACAATTTAAATGTACTTCACTGAAAGAGGAAGAGAGGCGTGAAAGATAACTCAGCAATTAAGTGCACGGGCTACTGTTGCAGAGGACCAGCACCCTCATGGCATTGAACAACTGCCCATAATTCTAGTTCCAGGAATTCCACATCCTCTTCTGGCCTTCACAGGCACTGTACATACAGGTGCACTCATACATGCAGGCAAAACATTCATACAGAAACTAAAATGAAATTCTTAATCATTAAAAGTAAAAATAAAAAGAGGAGAGAAAAATAACTGGTCTCAGAGAATAAGCAAAACCGATTATAAAAATATCCCCTGGCCTCATCCGCACAGACAGCTCACATCAATGATATAGCTAAGTTCCTTCTCTGCTGAGACACAAGTGGGAATTTTGTCCCAGCCCATGCTCGGGAACAGGAAACCAAGACTGTAAACACAGGAACAACAATCAACAATCGCAGATGTTTCAGGCTGGAAGTCACATTCTGGAAAGGTGAAAGGTTACTGGGGAGAGTGATAATCAGGAACGAGGTGGCTATCAAAGGTCCACTCAGAGTGGGTCCCCAAGGGGCACTGTCCCCGATGCCCTGGGTGTACTCTCCTGCTCCGGCTGATGAGAAGACAATCTGAACATAAAATCACCACCAATGAACAAAGGCAACTGAAGCCTCCGCCAATCCAATTCTGTCTAGCAGGATCGGTCATCAAGGTCAAATAGTCACGATCCTGAAACTCAGAAGGCTCTTCCTCTCTGAACCAACAGCTTCACTCCTCAAAAATGTTTGAAGCAGATTCTTCAACCCAGTCACCCAGGACTGTGTTTGAGATAACAAGACCCTGGGGACCCATCACAGAATGACATGATGTAATTTAGACACCATCGCCATTTGGACTTATCTGAAAATAATGGAGCTGAGAGGAGGCAGGAAGATCCTGTGCATATCAGCAACCCATGCCATTCAGAGCAACTTGGTTTTCAACTCCATTTCTAGCACATCAAACAAGAGGATATTTATAGATATAGTTTTCTTTTCTAAAAACAGAGTTCTAGGGGAAAGAATGCTACTGGCTATGAAAAAGTCCAGAAAATTCCAAAAGATTTAAGCCTCCTCATGTGTCAGCCAGGGGAGTGCTCGGGAATGCTTTATCATTCTTCCATCCTGACTGACAGCCTCATGGCTCCAATGCTCTAGGATGGCTTTTTTGATCTGGGGATTTCCCCCTTAACCTTGAGATGTAGCAGTTCAGTACAGAGGAAATGGTGCTGAATAAATTTAACAAATTCAACTGCAAACACAGGAGGTTGGATGATATGCAAGAATTTTTCAAGCTCTAAATCTTGTAGATAACATGAACATACCAATAATCCCAGATTAGGTTAATCAATAAACTCAAAGCCAGTGATCTGTTACAGGGCCTATATTTCCTCAGAAAAACCATTTTGTGAATGTTTTCCAACATTTATTCACAGGGTGCTAAAACACTAGACATTTACATTTGAAAAAAAATAGAGAACAACATCTTCAAAAGACTGGTTACTTAAAATTCACAAATTTCAGTGATCAACTATGAATTGTTATATAAGTGTGGTAGTGAACATCTACAATTCCATAAAGTAGAAGGCAGAGGCAGGAGGATTGTAGTTTGAGGCCAGGTCCATAGTTGAGACTCTTCTCAAAAAACAAACAAGATAACTAAATAAATAATTTTTTAATACATTGTTGATTTCTAATGTTGATAGTAAAAGATGGGCAAGTAGAACTCAGGCCCTTCGAATTTCTGACATACTCAAAACCTTGAGAGTTTGATGGTGCTGTCGTTTAGTAACTCTAATTTTTACTAAAATAGTGGTAGCTGTCACTATTTTTCTCCTGTTCTGTTGGAGACAGTGTTTGTTTTCTACCTGGCAAATTTCTTGTGAACAAGAGATGGACCACAAATGAGTATTGACTTTAGGCTAAGGGTTTGATGACAAGACACAAATTAACTCAACTAGCTGAGTGCGGTCATGCACGTCTTTAATTTCAGCACTCAGAAGGGAGAGGCAGGCAGATCTCTGTAAGATTGAGGCCAGCGTGTCTACACAGTGAGTTCCAGACCAGGACAATTGGTGCTACAGAGGAGACCCTGTCTCAAAAAGACGAGAGAGAGAGAGAGAGAGAGAGAGAGAGAGAGAGAGAGAGAGAGAAAAGAAGAAGAAGAAGGAGGAGGAGGAGGAGGAGGAGGAGGAGGAGGAGGAGAGGGAGGAGGAGAAAAAGGAAGGAAGGAAGGAAGGAAGAGAAAGGAAGGAAAGAAAGAAATTAACAAAGCTGTCATGATGAAAACAGAAAAATAGAACAACAAAATGTGCTGGTACTTTGAGAGGCATATGAAAGGCACCAGCAGAGTGGCAGAATGATTTGTGACAAAGTTAACAAAAAGGTGATTCCTTCTCCAGGAAAATGCCTTAACACGTCTATCCTAGAGCTCAGCTCTTCTAGGAAGGGTGTGTGTGTGTGTGTGTGTGTGTGTGTGTGTGTGTGTGTGTGTGTGCGCGCGCGCGCCAGGTGAGACAAATCAGAGCAGTTATCTTGGAGCTTCCTATACCACCTTTAATAGCAGGCATTCACAGCTCCTACCCATATTCATGCAAAATATTAATCTGGGGATGGGCATGTAGCTCAGTGGCAGTATGGGTTCGGCATGTGTCAGGCCCTGGGTTCTAGTTCCAGCACTAGTAAATGAAATCCAATATATAAAGGAGCTAGACTCTTGCCACAGACACCCAGATGCAATCCGGATTGTGAACAAAATGCTCGATGTTGCCTTTTTCACTCACAGAGACTCTCACAGCCCCAGAAAAGCCCTCTTTCACACTAATCAGAGGTATGCTCTTAGAAACTAAGCATGATTCAGCACATTTAAAAAAGGATTTATACCCATTCTTAGAAGGACAACCAAAGGAAACACCATCAGAGGGCTAAACAATGGTATCTGCTTGCCCTTTGATCTCAGCTGAAGAACACTGTGTCCAGCTTTTTGTTGAAATACCAGTGAATTTCACATTGAAAGCCCTTTAAAAGACTGTCTACCACTGTTTGTGACCACAGTCCTTCAAATTCTCTGAGCCACTTTTGCTGCCAGTAACTATGGGCATCGATTTATTTTCTGCTAACAAAAAATCTTCATAAATAGAGGCAGCTCCAATGAAAAATCTTAATACTGATCCTGTGTTTATGAGAGAACGACAGTAGAGTGTCTTTCAAATACAAGTAGGGAGTATTCCATTTTCCCACTAATTTATGTTTCCCAAGAGTAATTTTGTTGAGAAGATTGCCAGTATTTTTAGTACAATACGTTTCTTGTTTCTTGTACTAACACTTACTGATTCCTTTTCTGAGTATGTTTTGAGTTTTTGTTTCATTTAATCCTAGCATCTGGAAATCAACACCTTATTAATTCAACATAAGTAAGTCTGAAGTGCAGAGATTTAAAGAAACATATTGACTACTCTCCCATGTAATGATACTACCAATTAATGTGTATGTGGATAACTGGTTTTAAAAAGAGGTCTATTGACTGGGCATAATGGTGTCATTAATCTCAGCACTCAGGAGACAGAGGCAGGTGGATATCTATGAGATCGAATCCAGCCTGGTCTACTTAGTGATTTCCAAACAAGCTGGGGCTATAGGGAGACCCTGTCAAAAAAAAAAAAAAAACCCCACAAGTCTATTAATAAAGCATTGTGACTTAGATGAAATACTTCAGTCAATGTTCTAAATAGCCTCAAATATTTTACTGAGAAGTGAGGTATAACATTTCTACAGAATCAGAGCTTGCAGACTAGTGGGAATTTAAAATGTGGGTTATTGTTTATATTTTCATTAATGCAATCTTTTAGAAGCACCATCTGTGTTTTCAGCATTAGGTACATAGGCTATGATGCAAATTAGTGTGATATCAGTCAGAGGCTAACATCCTAGACAGTACATACACAATGAGTAAGCAAAAAAGGATTTTTTTTTTTGTTTTAAAGAGAAAAACCCTGTGTGATCAGCACAAGGAAGGAAGGGGGCAGGATGCTCTGATGATGAAGGGGAGGGGGGAAGAGGAGGAGGGGAGGAGGGGAGGAGAGGAGGGGAGGAGGGGAGGGGAGGAGGGGAAGGGAGGAGGGGTAAAAAGGTGCCTCTAGAAGTGTAGATTTTTAACCTAAGACTTGAAGGATATTTTAGGATATTTCTCCAAGGTCACCAAATTGGCAGGCTGGGTTTGTAGGCTGCCAAGATATTTCTAGCAGTAGCAAACAAACAGCAAACAGCCTCTTGGCTCTGCTGTGATACATGTTCACAAGCTCACCTAAGGCACCCCGAAAACCAACCTCATCGGCAGCAGTCAGCCTTTCATATCCCAGGTTGTTCCCCGAGACAGAGTTTTAAACAGTCAACATCATTAACAATGAACTGCTCCAATGACTGTTTGGACTATGAGAGATTCATCCTGTTGATTCATACTTCCTGATAGTTGGGCTGGCTGACAAAGCTTGGGGTGTTTCGAATGTATTTCATGAGCAAATCATTCCTCTAGTCCCAGGGAAGAGGCATGTTTACAGAGATAAAGCACTTTCCCTGAGACTTTCGGTGTATAACCTTCTCAGCAAAGCAGATACTCCAACACGGCAGTGTAAGATTTGTCTTTTTGTAGGTTCCTCAAGAGATGAGTCATGGAATATGCCAGTTAACATGACATTGACACCAATTAGGAAAGCTGTGGAATTCTCCCAATATCCACAAAGAATTCATATTGCTATATAATTTCTTTCTTCAAATGAACTCCCCTTCTTAAGTTCACATCCATGGGGATCAGTTTATCACTTTCTAGCCTCTCATTGTGAAATCTGTCTTTTCCACTGCTACATGGATCAAGCTTAATAGAACCGCTTGACTGGCAGGTGGTATAGTTTGCAATAGGATTCTACTTGCCTAGAAGAGGTTGCTTTTCATTTTCCCCTTTATCCGTATGGAGTCCAGAACTGAACCTAGAGACAGTGTAAAGCCCATGATGGGATATGAGGGGCTGGGGACTGAGTTCCTGCCCCCCAATTATCTTTCAATTTCATGTCAGCCTGTCTCTAGGACTGCACACACTGCTGGTGTGTTCCCTCAGAACTTTTCAATGCTTAAACACCCTTTATGAAAAAACTCAAGTCAGGTGTGGTGATGTTTCCCTGTAATTCCAGTACTTGCAAGGTTGAGGCAGGAGGACTGAAAGCTCACCTAGCTTGGACTACATAGCATAAGCCTATCTCAAAAAAAGGAAAGAAGAAAGGAAGGAATAGAAGGAAAGGAAGGTAGAAGATAAGGGAGGGAAGGATAAAGGAAAGAAGGAAGGGAAGGGGGAGAAGGGAGAAGAGAGAGAGCAGAAGGCGGGGAAAGAGGGGAGGGATGATGAAAAGATCTAGGGAGACATTATGTTAAACCATCACCTTAAAATTACTTGTCAAGTACCTTCAGACAGTGGACTGAAAAGCTGTGTGCAAGGAAAGAGACACAGACGTCACTGCACAAAATAAGCATCATCACACTTTACAAATTTGCCTCAAGCCAGCCCTTGAAATTTCAATTAACATCTGAAACAATAGTTGCTAAACCCTGGAATCATGGGGTAGAAGGGCTTTAAGAGATACTGTTTCTGAGTTCTGCCTTGGCACCTCCACATTCTGAACTGAAATGGACTCCCACCAGGAAGGGCATCTGGATTTGGGGGGGGGGGTCTTTTTGAGACAGGGTCCCCTGTAACCCCAGCTGGCCTAGAACTCACAGAATAGACCAGGCTGGCCTTGAACTCACAGAGATCTGCCTGCCTCTGCCTCCAAAGTGCTGGGACTAAAGGCTTGAGCCACCATGCCCATGCCCAGCTTGGACATCTGGATTTTTAACGGCCTCTGGATTTTCTACTGGGCCTGGTTTCTCCTCTCTTACTGGGATGAATTAATAGTTTCCTTCAAACACCAGGCTCTTTTGTACCTGAGGTGCTTCATCATGATAGCACTTTTTTTTTTAATTTTTAAAAAAAATTTTTTTAAACTAAGAAACTTTGTAAAAGGAAAGATCCCTACACCCATCCACAGGATTCTGAGATGTCTGGGGTCCAGCGGGAAGCCGTCTCAGCATCCATCCCTAGTTCTTCATATGGCAGAAGTGATGGTAAAGCCAGACAAGGGTGAGATCTATGGTGCAAGCCTCTTGCT
Organism: Eospalax fontanierii; assembly: GCA_035773235.1. Classification (NCBI taxonomy): domain Eukaryota; kingdom Metazoa; phylum Chordata; class Mammalia; order Rodentia; family Spalacidae; genus Eospalax; species Eospalax fontanierii. The sequence goes on from CM069547.1 coordinate 16,737,567, forward strand.
TTCCCAAGAATTGTAACCAGGCTCTGTGGAGTGGCCACTTTACCTTGAGGCTACCCCCAACAGGCAATAAAACGTGTTTCCTAAAGCAGTCAGGAAACTTGGGGGAAGGAAGTATTGAGAGGGAGAACAATGGATGGATTTATTAAATCAAAAGAGGAGACAGGTTAGAATAAGATGCCGCCTTGGTCTTCCCCTCCCACCACCACCAAATTTTATTGACTGGCAAGACAATTTCCTTAGAATGCTTCCTAGAGGTGGTTCAACCTTGAATTTGATTCAAATAAATTGTGAAAATTCTTGTCCAATCAGATCCCCTGACAGTGCCAGTAGCCAGACTGACTGGCAGGCCCTGAGCCTCCACTCTCTGTGAGATTCTGTTTCAAGAATTTCCCAGGAGGATTTCTGCAGTGCTTGGATGCCAGCCTTTCTACCTCCACGACCTCCTGTTTTCTGTTTTACCTGATTCCTTTTTTTTTTTTAACCTGATTCATTTTTCTTCTTCACACCCCCCTCCACCTCAACGGAATTGAGAGCGGAAGATACATACACTCGCAAAGAAATCACCCAAATACTTTACACTAGGTTCATTCTTGTAAATTCTGCCTTTAAAATGACAGGTGACTTGGACCTGCCTTGGAGACCTTTGGGCTGCTTTGGTAAGCGTACGCTAGCCCACTCTGGGGCCTGGACTCTGCCACAGGTCTCCCCAGGGACAGGAAGCCGTTGGAGACCCACACTACGGGCGGCTGCACCCACTCTGGGAGTGGCTCCTGCAGCCCCAGGCCCTCCCCGGATGGGGACCTGCCTCTTTTGCATGTCTGGTCTATGGTAAACTGAGTCAGCTTGTGAATAAAGAGTAGCGCGAATCGCAGACACTGACTCGGGAAAGTCTTACAGATTAGAAAACGGAGGAGGGGAGGTGTGACTCTGTCGGGGTTTGCCACAGGGCATTTGTGGCAGAGCCCAATTTAGCCGCCCTCGACTTTCCATTCTGTTGCTTGGCAACGAGTTCAGTGGAGCTCAGCGGCCAACCTCGGCCCCTACCCCACACCCTTTTTCTGCCCCAGCAGCTAGAGCAGCATTGATTAAAGGGTCAGTCTTTTGGAACAATGCCCAAGGGCATGAGAGCGCGGGCAACCGGGTGGATTAGCACAAATGTGTTGGGAGCTTGCCCCACACATCACAAGCAGTAAAATTTGGTTGCGCCTGGTGCACCCTCTCTGGTCCTTTTTGGGACCTTCCTCAGCCATCAAAGCCCCCCTCCCCGATACCTGTGTGAGTTTCTCCTAAAACACCCATATCTGCTTCTCGAAGTTCTCAACTGCTGTCCAATTCCCTGAAAGTCAAGGTGGGTAACCTAGCACTCCAGTTGTCCGGGGAACAAAAGAAGACAGTTCAGAGGGAAAGAGTGCTAAAAGACTATCCTGCCCAGGATGGCCACACTCGGGACAGAAACAAGTGAACGTGACCCAAGCTGGACAGGAGTGAAAAAACTGGGAACAAGCTCCGAGGCCGGGTGAAGACACACCCTCCACAGACAGCGCTCTACAGATCCCCACTATCCGGCGCGTCCCAGCTCAGCCGGCCCAGCCTGTGCCCTCAGCGGCAAGCGCACCTGCTGCCCACCGCTGAGCAGGTGTCAGGGGCGCGAGTGTGTCAGCATTCCTGCTGCGCGCACTCCGTCGCTCCCCACTACCCTGAACCCGGAGACTGGAAGGGACTCTACCCAGATCCTTACCCAGGTTCACAAAGCTCATGACCATGTCCGCGTCGTTGAGGAAGGCGCTGTCCTGCGCGCTGGTGAGTGGGGATGCGCCCCCGAGTCCCGGGGCCAGGAGGCTCTTGCGGTTCAGGGGGTGTGCGGTTCCGGGAGACGGCTGCCCGAGAGGGGGTGAGCTGGCCCCTCCGCGGGGCCCAGGCTGTCGCCTGTCCCCCTCTGACACGCCATCCTCTTCATCGTCGGCGGACAGGGCGTTGTAGAGATCCAGCATGAAGAGCGGCGCAGACTTCAGCCTCCCGGGAGGCGGCTCCTCGTGGGGCATCTGTTGCAGCGGGAGCGCGGGGGGCTGCGGCGGCTGAAGGCCGTGCAAGGGCCGCGGCCGGTGCGGGAGCCCCAGCACCGACAGGATCTCCTTCTGCATCTCCCGCTTCTCGTGCGTCTTGAGCCGCCGGTAGAGGAAGCCCGAAGACTGCGGCGGCGGCTGCTCCGCGCGGACGGGGCTGCCGCCGCCTCCCAGCAGCTGCCCCCCGGCGGCCGCGGCGGCCACAGGCAGGGGGGACCGGAGCGGCGGGGGCCCGCAGCTGCACAGCAGCCCCCACCACCAGCACAGCCACTGCGCCCTGCGCCCCAGCCCGGGCATCGCCGGCCGGCCGGGCTGCCCCCGCGAGGCGTGCAGCGGCGGAGCGAGGCCGGAGCGCGGCCGCGGTGGCCCTTGGCGTGGACAGCCCCCGCCACCGCTCGGCGGGCTCGCTTCCCCTTCCTGGCCCTCAGTCCTTATCTCTCATGGTCGTCCGCGGCGCCCCCAGTAGCGCAGGCGGGAGGGGAGGCGACGGGAGCCCCGCACTCCGCACCAGGTGTGTCCGCGGCAGGACGGCGCGCCGGCCGGCGTCCCCGGGCGGGTCACCACGCGGTCACTCCTCGGCCGCACTCGGGCGCTGCCCGGCGCCCACGCGGGATGCTGGGCGAGGGGGACCCGGGGACACAGCGGGCGCGCGGCTCAGGAGCTCGGGGCGACGCCGGGCAGCATCCCCGCACACGCCCCTCCCGGCTTCTGGGACAGCGGTGAGGCTGGCCGCGCCGCAGGCCCGGGCTGTGGCGACCGGGCGTCCTGAGATGCCAGTCTTCTCCGCCAGCCTTAACTTCCTCCTCGCCCAGAAACTCCGCGTCCTGCGCCCTGGGCACCGCGGCTCGCCTCTGGACCTCCACGCGCCTCCCCGGGCGGAGGCGACCGGGATCTCGCTTTCCGTTCCCCGCGGCCCGGGTGCCCCGGGGACCCTGCTGGCGGAGGGGATGGCAGAGAACCGGGACCGCGGCGCGGAGCGGCGGCTGCGGCGTCCGCTCCGGAATTCGCAGGCTCCCGCCTCGGCGCTGCGCTCCGGGCCCCCGCGAACGTGGGCTTTCTGCCGCGCGTCTTGCTCAGGTACCGCTCTCCAGCCTCCGGGACGCCCCGCCCTCCTCGGTAACCGACAGCCTGGCAGCCAATGGAGAGACGGTGCTTGCAGGATATTTACATAGACCCGCCCCCTTCTTTCACCCTCCTCTCCCCAGAGGCGTCGCCTCTGCACCGGGTAGGTTTTCTAGCCCAGAAAATTCTTGGAGGCACCAGGAGTAGCTGAGAGGGTACGAAAGGCGAGGAGGTCATCACTACGAAGAATGATCTGATCAAGGCCCCAGTCTTAACCTTTCTCTGTTACTACCGCGTCAAAGGCCGAGTTATGTTAAATAAAAGTAGGCACAGCTGTTGAATCCATGCTGGCTTAATTAAGGAGGAAATAAGAGGATAGTTTTCTCTTTCCCTCCTTAGTTTCTCTTATTGATGGAATGTAGACGTTTAGTGGACACGTGGCTTTTAAAGGCAACTACTGGTAAGTTAAGACACACACCTAAGGAAGCTGTTCACACTGGCCGCAGAGTGCCAAATATAAGCCAGATCAGAGTCCCAAAGGTTTCCAGCCTAGTATTTCGACTTATCTTTTCATTTGGGCTGCATTTGGCTTCTTAAACTGGCGCTCAAATGAAAGAGGGTTCACTCTGCTGATATTAGCAGGAAAGTCATCCATGAATTCTTGTTAATCTCTCCATGCAGCTTGGCAGTTGACGTCACAGTTTAATGTATTGATGCACAATATAATTTATGAGGTGCAGGGGAAAATATGAAGAGAAGAGCGTGATAAGGATAATTACAGTTAAGGTAGAGGCCTGGCATGTATCCTACATGGTCAGGATAATAAACAGGACCCTGAAAAACAGGTTGCCGTTAACCTTAGACAAGACAGAGCCACTATCAGCATCACGATTTGACAGTAAAGACATGAGTTCACTTTCCTGTCCACTAGTTGAATGCCCACTCACCGGTGGACATTAGAACCAAATCCACCTTAAACATGAGATTCTTTTACCTGGTGAGAGAATAAGGATTAGAAAACAAAAACTTCAGCTCACTGTTTTGGCTGTCTTGGTACACATCTTCCTGGGGATTTGGGTCATCAATATTTGGTCTGGGAAACCAGGACCCTGAGCATTCAAAAGTCTCCCACATTTCTACTACCTGGGACATGGCACAAACATAAAACCATTGCTGTGCTGCCCAAGAAGCCAGAGCTCCACTCAGAAGATCTGAAATCACAGGCACATGTAGCCTTCCTGCCAAGGGCCTGCCTCCTCCTTACACAAATTCAGCCACACCTTCTTTGTAAGACTTCTGGTGACACACATGTAGAATTAAAAGCAACTCCAAGTTACGAGGGCTGTGAGGAAAACACTGAAAACTGAAAAACAAAACAAACAAAATACCCATGAGGACACTCCAACAATCCATAGGGCTGTGCCATTTAAAACAGTCAGGCAAGTGACTCACCTGGGTACATACCTCTATGGAGATAGGTTGCGTGAGGAACACTTCCCATTTCTAGGTAAGCTGTGTGATGTGAATCTAAAATAACAGTGAAGCTGAGGAGCTGAACTCCTCAGCAGATGCCCTAATTCGTGTTTGTCATGAGCTCCCCAACCCTACCAAGAAGGACTTCGGTTCCACTGAATAAGGTGAGAATTAGGTAGTGTTTCAGGTGCTTTCAGGTGGTGGGTATGGCATACCTCTTTGTTAAGAGTTGGAGGAAGTCTGAAAATAAATATAGAGTCACCATGGTCACAAGGACAGAGATGTCCTACTGAGGGTCACATACTCATCTTGTGCTCTCAGCCTTCCCATGTCATATTTACAGGAAACACTCAGGCAAGCACTTGGGTCCCCTGGGGTCCCAAAGGAGAGGCAAAGAGGTACAATTCTAAGATTTCAATGACCTCAGAACTGGGACTACAGCTTCTTTGTGTCAGCTGGAACTCATCCACTCCCAGCTTTTCTGACCCCTTCTTACCAGAAACCCCCATGTGGCCCTGAGGTCACAGATCAAGAGTTTAGACAAAGTCCATATGTGATTCAAGAGGATGCACAGAATGGGGTTGAAGGAAGAAGAGCAGATGGGCTTCATTCATGTTCACTATCAAATGTGAAAGTCTGTGGAAAAATCAAGGGTCACTTCGCCCCCTGCAGGACACCAAAATATTACCACCCCCTTCCTCTGTAGGGCAGGACAAGCTTCATTAAGTTCTCTGAATGCATCTCTCAAACATCTGGGGGGAAAGGAGAAGGAATTCACTCAAGAAGCCAGACATAAGAGCCAACCCATAGCAAACATCTGGTTGCTTGGCTGACATTTCATGCAGATGGCCTCAGTTTCTGGAAATAGGTTGTCTGTCCCACCCATGCCCCACTTCAGGCAGAAGTGAAGAAGCCTCACCGAAAAGCACAGACAGATATGTTCTATGCCTTCAGTGATCCTAGGGACAGGGTGGGAATCCTGTACCCACAAGCTCCAGGTGCCCATTAAGGTACAGTGTAATTCACAGAGCAAAAGTCTTGAAAGAGAGTCTCTTTGTTCCTTATATATTACGGAGGGTCACACATTTATAACACACTTGACCCAATAATTTTTTTCTTAAAAAGGTACTGCTTATTAATTTAGTATGTTAAATATTCTGTACTCAGTACTTCCTTGTGAATTATCTTGTAAGTAATACACTACAAGTGCAGTCTTTGATTTTGTATTAAATCATACATTAGTCCCATTCAACTGACTTCCCTAAAGCTCTAAGTTGTTGCTTTTAGAATTCAACATAAATGTCCCATAAACTATGAGACTTTGGTCTTTAAAAACCCAAGTTTTGCCCTTCTTGAATCCTTGAGATGTTCACTTGAAATCCTGAGCTCTCATTATTATAATTAGCACAAGGTTGGAGTAATTTAACATTAATTCCAAAATATAATAATTTGCTCATATTTTAAAAATAACCATCTGGGATTAGGCAAAAAGGAACTATGTTAAGTAAATGTTTGTAGAGCACAAGAAAACGAACATTTGAGTGTTAAATAAATATTGCTTCTGAAAGCTACACCTGTAAGGCAAACTCCAAAATATGCATCTCATCCAAAAGTCTGTGGTCACATGTATATGCCCTCTCCTTCTCCCCTCACTGTCTATTCAAAAATGCTGGGCATTCACACTTCAAAATGTCATTCCGGTCATCACATTTTCCTACTCGTGGAGGACATCTGGTGGCAAAGTGAAAAACTAATACATAAATCTGTTCCCAGAGGGTTTCTTTTTTTCCACACTGTAACCCAAATAGCAAATCTTCAACCTTTTCCCACACCGTCAGGTCTCATGATGGTAGGACTCAAATGTCCACATAATATTAAACAACAGAGTATTACAGGCATCCAATTAATTAAGTCATTTCTGAATTTTTCACCGGTTGTTGTTGTGGTTGAGCAAACTGGTACTATCCTTGAAGAGATTTGTTCTGAGAAAGCACAGGAAACTAATTAGGTTGGGTAGAGCAGGAGGCTCTGGCCTCTGGGTTTCATGGCATTCTGTGACCCAGTGTCCCAGATGTATCCCTGTATTTTCTGGCAGGCCACATGAAAATATGGTGCTGCCCATCCTCGAGTAACATAACTATAACCAGTGACATGCAGGGCCAGCAAAAACCTGCACTGAGTAAACTCAGGTTTGAATGAAAGCCTTTTGGGGCATGGCAATTCACACCTATAACCCCAGCACCGGGGAGGCTGAGATGGGCAGGCCTTGAGTTCTGATGAGCCTAAGCTGCAGACTGAGATCCTATTTCAAAGAAAAATCTAAAAATTAATGATTATCATTGACTTTCAGCTTTGAAATGAGAAGAGTAAGGCTGCTTATCCAGCTATCTACTCAGTCACTCATTTAACAAAGATACAAATGCCTGCCATGTGGTAGGCAGTGTGGTAAATTTGGAGACCTCAAACAGACACCTCTGCCCTCCTACAATCTAGATGGAAGAATGGACACAATGAGAAATGATACGGAGGATCGTGCCGAGGACTTCTGCCCCGGGTATTACACCTATGAAAACAGGCCCTTGTGCTGCAAATGTAATTTTAAAGATAGAATTAAAGTTGCTAAGCAGGTGACTTCAAGATAAGGTTAGTCCTAGATTCTCCACCAGGGCTCATATAGTCGCAAGAGTCCATACAAGGAGAAGTCAGCAGAGGCACAACCCAAGAGAGACTTGACCAGTCTTGTGGCTTTGAAGGTGAAGAAGCAACAAACTAAGGAACAGAGGGGCCACAGCTGACAGGCATCAAGCAAAGAAGCCCGGTCTTAATTCCCAAGCATTTCAACCACCTAAATGAGCCTGGGCCAGAGTCAACAGAAAAGAAGCCAGAGCAATCCTCTGTCCTCCACCTCCTGGCCTCTGCACAGAGAAAGGAGACACAGGAGCCAGAATTCCCACCCTTCGAACTGTGAGAAGGGAATGCCTGATGCATTTCAATTTCAATTTCACTTGGTGCTTAGTTTCAGCAACAAGACAAAGCAAATACATGTTTATTTGGATGATACACCCTGTGGAGAAGATGCTAACAGGAAATAGGTTAGAAGTAGATGGTCAGGAAAGGCTACACGAAGAAAGCAGCATTGAGTGAAAGTCTGGAAGGCTAAATGGAACCAGGCAGGAGGATACTCTAGAGAAAGAGCTTTCAGGCAATGGAAGTGGTCTGAGCAAAGGTCCTGTGGCAGGGACACGTCTATTGGGTTGCAGAAAGAAAGAGCAAAAGGGCCCATGAAGATACAGCAGGGACAGGAGAAGAAACAGCAGCAGGAAATTCTATCAGAAAGTTACGGAGAGTGGAAACTAAGAACAAGACAGAATAGGACCATAGACCTCCTGGTGAAAACTCCAGCTTTTATAGATGAGATGGTGCTACACAGACACATCCCACAATCATAACATTGAGGGAAAGTGGCCAGAAAAGAGAGGGCATGTTCTATCCTTGCATTTATGTGAAATTCAAAAACAGGCTGAGTGAATCTAGAAGTCAGTTGAGAAGATCCCTTTGGATAGAAAAGCACAGGTAACACAGGCAGGAAACCCAGCCCAGGCTTCCCAGCAGCTGGCCCATCTTCTCATTTTCGTGGAAGTGATACAGAGGACGTCAGTTTTAATAACTGAGAGTTTTGCACATAATTTGCATACTTTTCTGTACGTTGCCTTGCAATGAAATCTGCATTGAAAAGCAAATGAAAGTGAGATAAGAACATCAGATAAGTGTGAGCTGGGAGGGTCATTAGATGACTCTGAGCAGAGGATAGGCACCTGACGTAAATATTAACAGGGTCTCTCGGACCAGTGGCCAAGAATAGAGCATAAAGTTCTCAGGGCAGAATGAGGAGACTAGAGAGGAATCTCTTGTTCAAAGTCAGGTGGGAGAGAATGGTGGCTCACAAGAATCCTCAGAGGGGAGCAGAGGATGTGTGGACAGCTTCTAAAGAGGAACCCAATTCCAGAGGATGCCCTAAGTGTGTGTAAAAACAAGCAATGCCAACTTCCCCTTGCACAAAGCTTGGGGTAACAGAAGAATCTGCCAAGGGAAGAGGTCAAAGAGTCAGGCCCTAATAGTCACAGTCATGCCAAGGAGCTATGGAGATGTTTCAGTCAACCATGCTCTCCTCCTGTATGCTACAAAATCTGCCCAGAATAAACAGAAGTTCACTCTGCAAGTATACTTTCAAGACAAGTCCCCCAATAGCCTTTGGACAGGTTCTTTAATACCATCGCTCCATCTCTGAATCTCTTCCAAGACATGAGAAGGCCATTTTACAAAGATTCCTGTAAGGCAGGTGTGATGATGCTCCCATATAGTCCCCAGCTCTTGGGACCCTGAGGCAGAAGCAGTCAGTCAGCCTGGACAACATAGCAAGACTCATCTCAAAGTCAAGCTAACAGAAAACTTCAGTGGTATCCTAGATGGGACAGTAGAGCAGGAAAAAATGGGGGTGGGGTTATCAGAAAAGCTGACAGAATTAAAGGATACAGTTAACAATAAACTATCCATAGCAGTGCGCTGAATGTGATAAATGTGCCATAATGATGTAAGACAACACAGTAGACTCACAGGAGAAGCCAGGCATCACAGGCACTCTCCACACTGTGTGGGCAAACACTGCAAGGTCAGACTTGTGCCAGAGTAAATGGTGTTTTTGTATATTCAGTTGCTGTCTGTTTGGTTAGGATTTCTTTTCCCTCCTCCTTCTCCTCTTTTTCTTTTTTGAAGAATATTTTATTTTTATTTTTTGTGTATATATGAGTGCCTGCACATATGTAAGTGCTCCGGTGTCGTACAATGTCCTTGGAAGTCAGAAGAGGGCATCAGATTCCCCTGAAACTGGAGTTACGGACAGTTATTAGCCACCATGTGGGTGCTGGGAATTGAAGCCAGGTCCTATTCAAGAACAGCCAATACTCTTAAACACTGAGCAATCTCTCCATCCCTTTCTTTTTCCTTTGAGACAGGATCTCACTCTATAAGCCCAGACTGACCTGAACTGATTACATAGCCCAGGGAGTGCTTCCACCTCAGCCTTCCAAGTGTTGAGATTAACTATCAAACCTGGCTTTTTAAAATAGTTTTCCTATGGCTTTAATCTGAGGATATAATGGGTTTAGCTAATTCCTTTGCTGTAGAAAATAATGTGTACCTTCATTCCAATTAGATTAATCACAGGTAGATTGTATAACTATATTTTTACTTAAAATGTCATTTACTGCTTTCTATTAAATTATCTGTCACTAATCTAAAACCTAACTTCCTGTCTCCCAGTCAACTGCTCCTTATCCATTGTTTCAAGTCTGCCACTGTTGGCGTTCCACAGAGATAATTTTTAATCTAGATTATGGGGTTACCTCGGCATGTCAAGTTTAGGTCAGTTTTTCACGCCCTTTTATGGGCTAGTATAACTTTTTTTAAACATTCCATCTTGAAAAGAAGAAGGGGGCAGGGGAAAGAGGCAGAAGAGAGGATATTTGGGGTAAATGTGATCACAGTGTGTTGTAAACAAGTATGACACGCTCAAAATTTAAAAAGGAAATAGTGCTGGAGACATGGCTAAGCATTAAGAGCCCTTGCTGCTCTTGCAGAGGACCTGTGTTCAGTTCCTAGCACCCACATGGTAGCTAATAACCATCTGTAACTCCAGTTCCAAGGAATCTGATGCCCTCTTCTGGCCTCTGCAGGCACTGCATGCACAGGTGCACTTACATACCTGAAGGCAAAACACTCTTCTATATAAAATAAAACAATAAATTGATTTTAAAAAACAATTAGAAATCAAAAAGTTTCCACATCAATTAATTTATATATCATTTGTTTCTCTGTTTGAGGTCTTGCCCTGTAGCCTAGGCTGGCCTCAAATTCATTATCCTCCTGCCTCAACCTCCTGAGTAAGATGGCAGGCCTGTGCTACCACACCCAGGTTAATTAATAGCACTTTGGAGATTCTTTTTGTGCAGGTCTCATAGTGGCTTTGCTCCTTACAAAGGTATATAAGGTCTTCTCACAGCTTGTTGGTATTTACACTTTCTCTTTAAATGAGGAGTGAAAACTACATTTCCATTCCGTCCCTTCTACCTTACTATTTTTCATTTTCATTATTACATGTAATGCTGTATATGTCACAACACTATAATTTCGTTGTCATCATCAAATAGAATTTCTAAACTTCACAAGGAAATGCACAGCCTGCGGTATGTACCATCTTCCTGATCCTTTTATTTCTTCCTTCCTGTTGTTCTAAGAGCCTCTCTTTTATTATTTCCTTTGGACCTGAAGATCTTCCTCCAGCTGTTCTCTAAGGGTTGGTCTGCTTGCAACAAACTGTTGGTTTTCCTTTGAGAATTACAGTGGGCCTTCCATAGCTGCAGCTCTTGCATTTGCAGATTCAGCCAACCACAGATTAAAAATACAAAATCAGTCATATTTCTTCTGCACTAAACATGCACATATTTCTCTTGTCGTTCTTCCCCATTAGCGCACATAACAACTATTCACACGACATTCACACTGTAAACCTACAATCAGATTAAATCCTTCTTCCCTTGTTCACTTGCATCTTGTCTGTAACTAATATAAAATGTGAACATCTGAGGATCTGGGCTTCTGAGGGTTCTAGAACCAGTCCCGGTGGACTAGTGAGAGGTGACCACACTTGACTTTTCTGTCATTCCTTACACTCAAGGTTTCATTTTTGTGGATGTGATAAAATACCTTGGCCAAAAGTAACGCTAGGTGAAAAAGGGCTTACGTGGCAATTCCAGATGACAGTCCGTTGTTTCATGGAAAGTGAGGGAGAAACATAGGCGGCTAGCTACATCACATCCACAGTCAACAGCAGCGAGATGAACGCACCCACGCTGTTCGTTTGCTGCTTCTGCTCAGCTAGCTTTCTTCATTCTTATACAGTTCGGAGTCCAGCCTACACAATGGAGCCACTCACAGTGGGGTGGGCCTTCCTACATCAATTAACAATCAAGATAATCCCCCCAAATCATGCCTACAGACCAGCCTGATCTAGGTAACCCTAGCAGTAGCAGTGGTAGTAGTAGTCCTCTTCTCAGGTGATTCTACGCTGTGTCAAGTTGGCAATTCAAAACTAAACCATACATTTATGGAGAGTTTCACCCGAGGTAGAATTAGAAGCTGATGGCTTTCTTCTTTCAGTGCTTGAAGCATGCTGTACCTCCTCTTGCTGGTCACCATGGTTGCAGATGAAAATCTGTTGTTCTGCTAATTGTGTTTTTTTTTTTTCTTGCAAGTAATGTGTTCTTTCTCCCTGACTTCATTAAAGGCCTTTCCCTTCTTCAGTTTTCAGAAGGTTACATCTTTGGGTGTACCTCTTTGAGTTTATTTTGTTTAGGATTTTCTCAGCTCCTTAAATATGTATATGCAAGACATGCGGAGGGAAGCTGGGTGTTGTGTCATACATCTGTAATCCAAGCTGAGGTGGAAGGATCGCAAATTTAAGGCTAGCCTGGACTATAGAGCCAGACTCTATCTCACAAAATGGAACAAAGAAAATAAGGAGGGAAGGAAAGCAGGAAAAGAGAGAGAAAAAAGAAAGGAAAGGAAGTTGGCGAGTGCAGTTTAGCTGGTAGCATGCTGCCCTAGCATGCACAAAGCTTTGGATTCAATCCCTAGTAGCACCACATAAACCTGACATGGTGGTGCAAGCCTGTAACCCTGCATTCAGGAGGTAGAAGCAGGAGGATCAGAAGTTCAAGGTCAGCCTCAGATCCAGAAAGAATTCAAAGCCAGCCTGGACTGTGAAACAGAGAGAGAGAGAGGTGAGAAAAAACAGAAAGGGAGAGAGGGAGGGAGGGAAGAAAGGAGGGAGGGAGGCAATTGTGTTCTTCTTTCATTCTGGGACATGACACCTCTTTTGCTATTGCTCCCCACGTCCCTAAGTTCCTCTGACTCCATCTTCCATTTTCTCCGTCCATTGGATCGATTCTACTGATCTCTAAAGTTCCCGGTCTCCTGATTTTATCCTCTGTCATCTGCAATGTTGTCAAGTTTTGTTTTCCTCTGCAATATATATGTCAGTATAAAATACAAAACTTCTACTTTGTTGCCAAGATTTTCACTTTCCATTTGTCAAAGAATTTGCAGTTAACAACTCAGGCATTTTGTGACAGCTAACTAAAAATCCTTGGTGATTTGGATGATGTGAGATAATGCCTACATCTGTTTGGTTTCTGTGTTGCTGTCAATCTGTTGTCTTTTATGAACACAAAAACCTTTTTAGGGCACGTTTAGATTTACACTAAAACTGAAAGGAGTAGTGATTTCCCATATGCCCTCCAAACATCCTAGTACCCGCCCTCACAGAGTGATACATTTGTTACAACTCATTCTAGTACGTGCACTCACATAGAGTGATACATTTGTTACAACTCATGAGCCTCCATTGACAATCATTATTACATAAAATCTATAGTTAATATTAAAACACATTCTTGGTGATGCACCTGCAAATGTATACTGATATATACCTACCATTATAGTGCCTTACATAATGGTTTTGTTCCCCTAAAAAGTTCTGTGCTCTACCCACCCCTCTTCTCCATCCTCCATCCCTGGGAAGTTCTTATCTTTTTAGCATCTTTATAATTTTTTCCTTTTTCAGAATTGTTGTACTGATAAGCTACACAGGCTTTTCAGACAATTTTTACTAAAATGCACTTGGGTTTGCTCCATGTCTAGTTCCTAGTTAGCACTGAATAATAACTGTTTTCTATTTGGATGGACCACACTGTCTACCCTCTCACTTTCTGAAGGTCATTTTGGTCCCTTCTGGGGTTTAACAAGTAGGAACAGGGGTGCTGTAAGCATCCACCGACAGATTTTTGTGTGCATGAAGGTTTTCAACTCCTTTGGGTAACTCATTCTCAGACAAACATCAACTCGAGACTGGGTGCAAGTAAAGAATGGATAAAGGAAGTTCCACAAACAGAAAGGAAATGGTGAAAATCATCCAGTAGCATCAGGAAAAGCAAGAGGAGCGGAGCTATTGGCACATACCATACACTGTCTTTGTCCTTATGTGTTTCAGATACCATACTTGATGATGTCAACAAAAATCATAGCACCAACTTACATGTAAGACTGAGAGATGATGCAAGTTAAATTCTGGGAGCAGAGGAGTGGAAGTGAGGTTTTCATACCCACATGAATGGAAGAGGTAGAGCCAAGCATTCAGGGAAAGGGAGGCTTCTAAGACCCAACTTCCCTACATCCAGGTCTTTGACCACCTACAGTAAGGTTTTTGTTTTATTTCTCTGGTTTCTCTAATAACCATCTAAGGGCTGACACCTTTTCTTCCAATTGATGAGTGAATAATAATTTTCTCTTATACTTGGATAAATAGCCTCAGTATTTTGAATCTAGTCCAGTAAGGCTTATATGTATAGTCCATCAACAAACAGAAACCACTGTTTGACTTCTATTTGGTATTATTGTCCCAATCTGTGTATGGAGGCTTGTACAATTTACTCGATTAACGAGTTAGCTAAGCGGGCAGACCAGGCATAAGAAGCCAAGTTTTCATTTACTTCCAGACATCTAGTCTGATCTTTGCAGGTGAGAATCTGCCCCTCCCATTTTTCACCTAGCCACAAGTCCAGACTGTAGGCTCTGTTGTATCCCAGCACTCTGCACAGTGCCTGGCACACAGTAAGGTGCTAAATAAATATTTGCTCAATGATGGAATTTTCTTGGGTAAGTCCTTGGGTGGGGAAAGAGAACATACAAGATACCTCCTTAATTACAAAATTTTCTCTACTTTATGAAAGACAACACCAAACCACAGAGAAACAAGTACATCTACAATGTTTTAACTAAACCATGGCCAGTGATAACAAATATGAAATTATCTGTTAAACATAACAATGGTGCCAGGATTTTTAAATGTGATTACTCTCTTTCTATGCAGACATGAGCATGAGGTGATAGAGACTAATTTTAACCATCACTTCTACTTCCTAAATGTGTACAAATCACACTTCTAAAAATGAGACTTTCCTACAGAAATAAAACTAAAATTTGCCAATACACCACAGAGTAAAATGTTATTTAAGGATTAGTAAAACATTTATTTTCCTAGTATGTGAATAGGACACTTGTTCTCATAATTTTCCTTCACGTCCCTCACAAGAACTGAATCTCCTGGCATATGGAGCGGATTCCTTCACACGCCCTTTAAATGCACACTCACACCTGTCTCCAATCCTGGCCCCCAACTCTGGTCCCCTGCCAGCACAGGCAGAAGGATTTCCCAGCAATGCCAGTAGGACAGGCCTGCTGTCACCAGCAAACAGTGAGATCTGCCCATGCCATTAGCTGGGAACTGGAGGGAAAGAAA
The DNA here is from genome assembly GCA_035773235.1 of Eospalax fontanierii. Lineage (NCBI taxonomy): Eukaryota > Metazoa > Chordata > Mammalia > Rodentia > Spalacidae > Eospalax > Eospalax fontanierii. Next base: position 16,752,579 of record CM069547.1, read on the forward strand.
AAAGTCTGTAGTCAGCCAACAGAACGAGCATGTTGTATCACTCTCAAGTACAAGGAAGTACAGTAAGCATATTACCTATTACCGTAATCACCTTTGTCCCCTGCCGTGTTTCTTATACTGGAGCAGAAGAACTCAATGAATTGCTGTGGTCTTTCCCTCAATAAAATCCTAGGGCCTCAAAGGGGCAATTTCTCAAAGCCATTCCCAGAGAGGCTCCGACAAGCCTTCAGTTACTCCAGGTCCCAGGGGGAGATGGCTGGCAGAGCAGTCAGGGAAGCAGGTTCTGTGACTGAGCCAGGAAAAGAGCTGCCTTCATCTTCCCAGAGCTGAGTGTAGGGCCTTACACAGGCAGTCTCTGAACATCACCAGGCACCACAGAGAGAAAGCTTGGGGTTTAGCTGATGAAGAGACAACCACAGGCCCTCCCTGAGTATATGGTCTACTGTAAATAGGAGTGCAGGGTGTCCAGCATACGTGGCAGCTGTGACAGGGGAGGTGTGTAGCTGTCATAGATAACAAGTAGCAGAAGGACCCTTTTCTGGGAAGATTTCATGGGCTGCTAAGGTTGTGAGGGAGGCAGATTTAAGTTGAGAGTTGGAGCACAATTGGATATTGTTTATTCTAATAAGTACCTTGCTAAGTGCCTGGGGCTGGGGCTGGGTTTACCACTGTGAACAAAGCAGGCTTGGCTTCTGTCCGTAAGCAGCTTACAGTCTAATGGGACCATAACTAAGCATAATAAATAAATCTATAACTAATAATTTGGGGGTAAACACAAGAGCTAGTCACTTCAAGGAGGAAGAGGGGGAAATTTCAAACTGAAGGAATAGCATGTGCAAAGACCCAGGGAGAACTGACTCACTTAAGAAATACTGGAAGCTAACAGGACTGACATAATACATGTGGGTCAAAGGAATGGTCTGAGCTTGGAATGACAGGCAAGAGACATGAGCCTGAGAAACTGAGATTTCAAGAAGATAAAGGAATGGCCCTGAAAAGGGGGTCTTAGCAGGCAAGAATATAGTCTTAGCACATTATGTTGAGCTATTTAATTGACTGTGTACAGAGCATAAAAACAGGAAGCCCCGCCATGAACCAGGTGACAGAGGGTTAAAGACAGTGGGGAAGCGGACAAGAAAATTACAGGCCACAGTGATAAACCGAAACAGGGAGTTGAGGAAGGAGAAGAGCCAGAGACTCAAACTTGAGTAAATAAAGAGGCTGTTGAATCCACTGTGGAGGAAGGGAATTCTAGAGGGAAATGGGGGGGGGGGGGGACACACGGGGACGGGGAAACGACACGACAAAACCAATTCTATTCTAGGCACTTGATTTGAGGTCCCTCCGAGATACCCAAACAGAATCCTCAAGCAAACAACTATTCCACAGTTTAGAGGAAGTATCTGCTGAATAAATTGCCTAAGGCACTGTTGTGCAAACCCACTATCCCAGCACTTGGGAGGCTGAGGCAGAAGGATTACAAGTTCAAGACCCCATCTAAAACAAAAACACGTAAAGGTGGAAAGAGAGAACCAACTCCACAAAGTTGTCCTCTGACCTTCACACTTGTGCTGTGGCACACACATGTATGCACGTTCACATGCGTATACATGCTGTGCTTGCACAAACACACACACTATAACAAAAAAAAAATAAAAGAAAAGAAAAACCAAAAAAATCTCATTTGGCTTTCATCTACATGCAAGTAGTACAATGACCCCTTTAATTTTCTTTTAATCTCAGTTACCTATGATCAATATTAAATGGAAAACTCTAGAAATAAATTCCTAAATTTTAAATTCTGTGTGTATGTGCTTATGGGTATATAGTTGAATGTTTTATAAGCATTGTATACATCTGTGTGTGTGTCTGTTGTGTGCATCTGTGTGTATATGGGCACACACATAATTTAAAGCTCTTCTCGACCCACCACTCTCTCTCCCACACCAGCACCTGACAGACAGAATGCTGTGGCCTGCTCTGGAACACTCTTCCCCAGTCTCTCCTGAATCGACCTCCTTTAGGGATGAGAAGTGGTAGGAATAAACAGGACATCAGGTGAACACACCTGATGCTCCTGGTGGTGACAATGGTGGCCATCTTTGGTCCAGTCTGGTCCAGTTTGGTACTGGTTCCCTCTCTGCTGTGGTGGCTTCTGCATATATAGTATATGTGATTTGAGAGTCAGGTTGAGGTTTGACCCTCATCCTTCATCACTGAGGATCCTTCAGAACGGGGCCACCATGTATTTCCTGGGCTCAGACAGTGGCCCATGACCTCAGTCTCCTAAATTAAGCCTCCTCCTGGTGACTCCCAATTCCCTCTTAGCTCACGCTCATTTGTGTTCTTGTCTAGCTCCTGTGCTCCTATGGACATCCTCTTCCATCATCTTCTGAATGCCAAAGAGAACTGCATCAAGGCCCATCAACATCATTCTTCTTCATTCAAAACCTATTAAACCATGGTCCTTCAGCATCCTGCCAGCAAAGATTATTTCAGAAAGCCTCTCACTTGAGAAATTTCCAACAGAGGAGGTTCCAGTTTCTATACACACATGAACTACTAAACTCTGGGGAACATGGCAGGCCTCTCTAGGAATCTGGTCCCTCATTTCTCTCTGCTGTCATGCAGCATGAGAGCCAACCAATGGGTTGCCTGCCTCGCAGGTATGATGTGCATATAGGTATGAAGAAAAGGCACGAGACCCCAGCCCTCACTCTGTAGGATGCTCTTGTCTCCACCAAAGGTTCCCTGAATGTCCCATATACACCCAGCTCTGTACAAAACAGCCCCTTAGTGGCAAGTATAGGGAAAAGCCATGCATCCCCGACCCCAACCCAATGAGTTCCTCTCTTTTCCCTCCTTGGGAATGTAAGAAGTTAGGCATTAAGACGTTATAGAATACCAAACACTGCAGTGATTATCAGTAATCCGAAACTAAATTTCCAATGTTGACATTCTATTTCTTTGCCTAAATCTCTGCCTTTCATCCCAACAAAAGGACAAGAGAAGCCAACAACTCCTGATACTTCAACCAACAACTCCTGACACTTCCCCCAATCTAGACAAACCTCAGACTCAGAACAGATGGGCATACAGAAGAAAAGTGCTCAGAGCACAGTCTAGTGACATGATCATCCTTACTGATTTCCCAAGGACACCATGCTTTGAGATCTGGCCAACTTCAAACAATGGTGATGTCCTATATCCTCACTCTGCTGTCTTCTTGCCCATCATTAAGTAAGTTGTGCTGTAAAGAACAGGGGAAACAACCTCTTGGGGAGAAATGCCTTCATCCTCCTACACCAAGTCCATACCACATCTGCTCTTTCTGCCCCTTATTACAATAATGGAGTGCCTCTCCCTCCCAGCATCAGTGTAAAATCACATAAAAGGTTACATGTGTGTTCCACATCCTCTTGTGACTTCCTAGGACCTGATTTCTTTGTTTAATCAACAGTATGTGTCTGTCTGTGTGACTTTCTCTCACACACATGCCACCACGATCATCAATCTCTCCCCTCAGTTCATCTTTGTACCAAATGCCTTAGCTTCAGATCATCTACCACAGAGATCTCCCCTTTAATCTCTTGATAACTGTATGCCCTGTCTTAGACTGCGCCAGATGCCATAACAAAATACAACAGACTAGGTGTCTTAGAAACAACAGAACTTAGCTCTTACAGCTCTGGGGGCAGCGAAGGTCCAGTTCAAACACACTGTGTAATGGGGGCTTTCTAGTTCATAGATGATGCCTTCTTGCTCTGTCCTTACATGATAGAAAGGATGGACAAGCTCCTTTGGTTCTACTCTATAAGGTGCCAATCCTATGCATGAAGACTCCATCCCTGATCAGCTCCCCAGTGGCCTCATCTCTTAACATGTCATCTTGGGGGGTTAGGATTTGCACAGCTGAGGGGACATACACATTCAGAGCACAGCACTCTCCTACCAGATTCCTCCCCTTGTTCCCCTTTCCCTTGACAACTAAGTTCCTATGTAGAGTGGTTTCCACATGCAGTCTCAGTTTTCATGTACCCAACCTGGTTTACACACTCCTGGCCACCATCAGCCACTGTCAAGGTCAAGAGTTGCTTTGGAAACTTCTCATGGCAACTGACACACTGGTCCTCTTCCATACTCTTGAAACACTCTCATCTCTTGGCTTGAAGGAAGCCCTTCTCTTCGGGCTCTGTCTTATCCCTTCTTTGAATCCCTCGCCCCCTTCTTTCTCTGATGTATTCGCCTGCCAGCAGCCATGATAGACTTAAAATGTAAAACGGATCCCTGCTCACTGTTCAAATGCCTTCAGAATACCTGCCAACCCCTGTGGCCTCAAAACCATGCCACCTCCCTGTCACACTGGGTCTCCTGTCATCCAGAGCTGTCAGCATCTCTGCTTCAGGGACTTTATACATTCTGTTCTTTCCATCTGGAACACTTTTCCAGCCCAGCTCTTCGTCTTCCAAATTCCTGCCTTGATGCTTCTATGTCACTTCCTCCAAAAAGCTTTTCCAGGCTCTAGGTAGCTCCCCAGTAACAATTTCTCATAGCTTTCTCTACCACTTTCCTGTGGTAGTATTTAGCATATTTTAACTAGCTGGTCCTGTGCATCCACCGGCTCTACATATGTGCATTCAAACACCTGCAGATCAAAAACATTTAGAAAAAATGGCATCTGCACTGAACGTGTACAGACATTTTTCTTATCGTTATTCCCTATGCCATACAGGATGACAACTTCCATAGCGTTTGTACTGAAATAGGTATTACAAGGCATATAGAGATAGGTTAAATACAGAGAGCATGTGCAGACTCTATGCTATTTTCTAGAAGGGCCTTGTGCAGCCAGGGATTCTGGTATCCAAAAGGAGTTCTGGTACCAAACCCTGGTAGATACCGATGGACCAGTGCGTTTATTTGTGCGTGACTGTTTTACTACCAACTCCATAATTATCAAGTGGTTAGAGACCGTATGTCTTTCTCCCCAGAATCCAGCATCCTTTGTGACTCTTAGGAGAAGCTTAAAAGATACCTGTCAAATAAAAAGTTGAGACAGCTTGCTTGGGCTCCATCCTTAGCATTACAGGAAAAAAAAGTGACTATTGTGAAGTAAAATTTATTTTCTAAATTAGTAAGGTATTGTTTTGGGAAAAAAAAACATTGTTCAATTTGAAAATAATGTTCTCTATTTGAAAGTAATTTTCTCAATATATTTTATCATATTTTTGATCAACTTTATTTTCAACTAAAATGTTAGGAAAAAAAAAATCTTCTCCTTTTGGGTCATAACAATTATACCTAACTAGTTCTAACAAAATTTCTATGAGGACTGAAAAGGGAAAAAAGAAATAGAAAACAGATTATACATTATACCGTACTAAATAAAGGCAGTTATGGACATGATTATGACACTGGGTTTAATTCAGAGGAAGTACTTTACCTTTAATTTTCCTGGAAAAGAAGTAGGCCAGTTGATTGTTGACTGCCAAAATGTGGAGCAGATGCTTTCATTCTGAAGCACCACACATTCCACTGAGAAATCCTATAGGGGGTCTCCATTTGAAAAGGAGTGTTTATTTATGCAATAATTGGATTCACGTACTGAAACCATCTTGTTGGAAGGTGAATTCACCTACATTTTAACTTTCATTATTAAATAGAAGACATAGATTCCTCAAAAGTTGAATGGACACATCCCCCAAACAGAAGGATTTCTTTGTTATGGCTACACTAAAAAAACACAGCTATCTCCAAAATGTTGTGTTTATTTGGGAAAAGAGCTAGGGCCTGTTTCCTGACGGGAGTCTTTTGAAATTGTCTGCTTCTTAAATTCCAAAAGATGCCACATAAATACACACTAGCTTCTCTTGGAGTACAGACAAAATACAAAATTGATGAAACTCTACACAAGTAAGGTTTTTTAGCTAAAACTCTGATAACCCAAGTAAGTTTCAATTGAAAGCGTTAACTATTTCCTTCAAAAATTATGTTTAACACATAATAATATGCCTCACAGTCTACTTCTAAAAGGGAGCTTATTTGGATGTGATGTTACAAATCTAATTTACTAATTTAGATAGAGTAGCTTTCAACATTTTCCATTTAGAGAATCATGCTAAAAATGCTTTCATAAAACTTTCCAATATCACGGTTTATTTTTCACTGAAATATTTCCAATATACATCTTCTGGGTATATAGTCTCTCCAGCATCACCATGTATCATCCCAGTGTCTAGCACACGCTTTGTAACTGTCAAAAATGTGATAAAACTGTGAAAAGTCTAGGAGGGATCTGCCAGCATTGTGAAACAGTCCAAGTTCTATTGATCCAGTAACAGTGTGAGGATGGAAGACTTTGTGGATAGAAAAGCCTCCCAGAATCTTTCTGTAAATCCATGCTATAGAAATTTCTTCCAGGTTGTGAATATTTTTAACCTGTGCTCTTTTAATTGTGAAATTATATATACTTTTATTAAAATACAGGGTACATTCACAACTTGATGAATTTTCATAAAAGTAGACCCTAGATCAGGAAAAGCAGTGTAAGCCCCCTCAGACTCCGTTCCAGCAACTTCCCATGAATGACCCCTATCCTGACTTCTAACAGCTTAAATAAATTCTGCCTGTATTTGTACTTCATTTGAGGAAGTCAAGCCAAGAGTATGAGTATAAGACCAAAAAAAGAAAAGAAAAGAAAATCAAGTGTCTTGTGCCTATAAGCTCAGCATTCAAGAGGCTGAGACTGAAATATGAAGACTGCCATGAATTTAAGGCCAACCTGGGCTCCAGACTGAGTCCTAGGTCAGCCTGGGCTAAAGTGAGGCCATGTCTCAAAAAAAGTCAATCAATCAATCAATCAATCAATCAGTCAGTCAGTAAATGGAGTCACACAGTACACTGATTTTTGTCTATTTTTTGCAACTCCATCTTTTATACATCTTATTAATTTGTCTTCAGTCACTGAAATTTTTATTCAATAATCCAACAAATATTTATGGAACTCCTAATATGTACCAGGAACAAATGAATCATTTTTGAAGATAACATTTTTAGTGCCCATCTGTTTATAGAAACTCAACAAATAAAACTTTAGTTTATTAACATGTCTTTCAAAGTTAATTGCTTTGCCAAACTAAACTTCAGCAATTTAAAAAAAAATCTAAAAATTATTATGCGCATAAAAGGAAAAAGGAAACATTTTATTTTTCTTCAAATAAGCACAATTTCCAGTCATACTAAAGTCTTCAATGTTGCTTTGTGTTTACTCTCCTGACACTGAGTGATCTCAATCATTTGTTGAGAATTTAAGAACCCAAATTCTTTGGAGAGGTGATTTCTTTGGAGCAATTTATTCTCTACAGCAGGTCATGGTGTGGTTCAAAGGAAACAGTAAATTCAGATGTAAAATATAATTTTGACATAAATTCACCCTATGACCTTAGGCAAGTTCCTTAACCTCTCTCTCTCACACTCTCTTCATCTGTAAATAAGAGGAGAAACCTACATGGTTCCTCTATCTCTCCCTCAAAAATCGCAGTTCAATTCTTTTTCAGGAACTTCTTAAAATAAGAGAATACAAAAGGATTTCTAAGTTTCACCAACTTAAATTAAACAGGTATAGCTGCTAGCCTGAGCTGAAAACCACGTCTTAGACCAGACTCCTCACAGAGCATCTTCATTTTTCCCTTTTAGTAATGTTTGAAGGGCGCTTCTGAGGTTTTCACACACTTGCCCAAGGAAGACAGCTCTCTACCATATGCAAAGGGTACCATGTAAGTATATTTTCTTTTAGGACAAAACCTTTTGCATCTGGAAGAATGCTGGTCCATTTTCCATCACTGTGACAAAAAATACCTAAGATAATTAACAGATAAGGAAGGAAGGTTTATTTTGGCTCACTGTTTCAGAGACATCAGTCCACAATCACTTCACCCTGCTGCTCTGGGCCTATGGAAACACAGCATATCACAGCAAGAGGAAATGGAGGAGGAGATTGCTCACCTCATGGCTGCTGGGAAGCAAGACAGAAGAGACTTGATTCTCAGTATCCCTTTCAGGAGTATACTCCAAGTGACCTAACCTCTTTCCACTGGTTTCTACCTCTTTAAAGTACCACTCCTCTTGATAGTACCACAGTCTGAAGACCAAGCCTTTAGGAGAAGGGCTGTTGGGGATGTTCAAGAACTAAACTATAGCAGAAGGACAGCTCCAAAATTGTTTTCAATTTTAACTTATCCTGACGTTCTAGGTGGAAAAGTCATGTCTGTTATGAGTGGCAAAGCTAAACAGTAAGAGAATAACAGCCACAGAACCCAAATCTGTTTTCTCAGAGAGAGAGAGATCAAATTGGAAATGGTGCCTTTTTTCTTGAAAATTATATTTTGTTTGCCTGAAGGTTTTTTGTTTTGTTTTGTTTGCTTTTGAGTCAGGGTCTCATGTAGCCCAAGCTGGCCTTAAACTCAATGTGTAGTCAAGGCTGGCTGCAACTCCTGATTCTCCTGCCTCCAACTCCCAAGTGCTAGGATTATAGGTATGCACCACCATGTCTCGCTTTAGTTCTTATATTTCTTAAGTCTAGTCATAAAACTTTAAAAATTTATACTTAGGGGACTAGAGATATAGCTCAGTGATTATGAGCACTTGCTGCTCTGCTAGAGAACCCAGGTTTGGGTCCTAGCACCCAAATAACAGCTCACAACCATTTCTAACTCCAGTTCCAGGAGATATGATGCCCTCTTCTAGCCTCTACGGGCACCAGGTACACATATGGTACACATACATACATGCAGGAAAACATTCATACACATAAAATAAAAATAGATAAATCTTTTAAAACAAATAAACAGTCTTGGGACTGGAGAGATGGCTCAGCAGTGAAGAACACTGACTGCTCTTGAAGAGGACCCAGGTTCGATTCCCAGATCCTATATGGCAGCTAACAACTGTCTGTAACTCCAGTTTCAGGGGATCTGACACCCTCTTCTGACCTCCCCAGGCATTGCACCATATGGGTGCACTTACATACATGCAGACAATACACTCATACACATAAAATAAAAATTATAAGCAAAATACTTTTTAAAAGCCTATACCTTGCACATATAAACAAGTATTTTTTTCGGGATCCTCTTCCTACAAGCCCTTGGATGGGAAAGCTGGGGTGTTCCTAAAGTTTAAGCAGTAATTCATAAAACGAAGGAGGGACGAGATGTAGTTCAGTGTCAGAGTACTTGCTTAGCATGCATGAGGCCTAGGTTCCATCCCCAGCACCAGGACACATATGCAAATAATATAAAATGAAGGCAGAAGTCCACAGGATGTTGATAAACACTGATTCCCTGCCTGTGTCAGCTTTCCATTGGGTAAGGTCTAAACAGCTCCATTTTATGAACATTGATTGGGGAAAAAGCAAACACAGACCCAAAGCCGGTTGCCTGAGTTACTGTCACTGTCACGTGGGGAGGCACAAAGTTTAAATCAACCCTCATCCTATTTTGGATCTATTTGAGGGAGAAATACATCGACACAGATTCTTTTTTTTTTTTTTTTTTTTTTTTTGGCCTCTGAAAAGTAAGCCGCTACTTAGGTAAAACAAACACCCCAGAAGGAAAGCTCCCCGCCTCGGGCCTGCAGTAGGATCTGAGAAAGGTGTTGACGCAACTCAGAGATGTCATCTGGCCGATGACATCTGAGCTCATTCGCGTATGCAGGGAAGCTCCGGAAAGGTAAGCAACAAGGCACATTGCATAATGACCCAGAGGGGGAAAAGTGCTTTCTGAGGTTGCTGTTCCTTCAACTCCGAATTCTTGCTTCAGTGGTTCTGTTGAGTCACAGCTGTGATCCATGTTGGCATGAACCAAAAATAACATGACTAACTGCAAAAGGTGACAGGGTTTTGGCCAGCTTTTTATGGCCACACAGCAGTACCTTTCTGTGGAGTGGAAATGTAACATTCAGCTTGTAAGAGAAATCTTTCTCAAGCAGGTTCTGATTCAAAGTTGTCTTAGGTTTGCCCTGAGTGTTCTTTCGGCTCTGCTGAAAGCTGAGGGGGGTGGAGGGGGGCAGGCTGCTGAGCTATAAAGAGACTCGAGTGAAAAGAACACGCCTTTCTCAGAGGGGCTTTGGCCATCCTAGGCTGGACATGACCTCTGTGGAGAGAATGAAGCATGCTATTGCAGGGATGTAAACGAGTCCCCACATCTGACTTCCATTAGAAAACATAAACCCTTTTCAGGATCTGTTCCCTGCCGGCTCCCTCCTTCCCCCCAAATGGCACTACAGAGCACTTCACTTTTTCCAATCATACAGTGATATTTGGAAAGTTCCATTTGCTTCCATTAAGAAAAATACAGAGAAGGAAAAAAATACATAATAGGCATCTATCATTTTGTACGTGAGGCTTGTTAGGTTACGGGATTTTCCCTCTCTCCCCCACAAAAACAAAAAATAACAAAATGTCCTGTGTGTTATATGAGTAGCTTAGGTATCAGAGTAGTCAGCCTGCTTTCCTCCAAACAAATGATTTCTATATGCAAATAAAAATGCTTCTGTAATCACTCAACAAGGCTTCTTTTTGCCTTGACCTTTCTTTAATTTAGCCTCATGGTTCATTCACTTTATCATGTAGCCAACACATATTGATTAACTTTCCATCATCCTATCGGCACTGGAGAAACAGAAGCAAATAACATCAGACACTGACCCTGCCCTGGCAAGAATTCCAGTCAAAATGACCAACAAGAATCCAAGAATCACAAAATAAGCAACTATTTTAACTTCCACAATATGATGACAAGATGTGGCGCTTGTCTTCCTCTGCCTGGGTTATTTCATTTAACATGGTGACCTCCAGTTTCCATGCTCTGCTGTGATGACTGGATTTCATTCTCATTCTCTCTCTCTCTCTCTCTCTCTCTCTCTCTCTCTCTCTCTCTCATCTCTCTCTCCCTCTCATCTCTCTTGGCTGTATGTGTGTGTGTGTGTGTGTGTGTGTGTGTGTGTGTGTGTGTGTGTATTTCGGGGTGGGAAGTAAATTTATACTACATGCCTCCAACTCACAATCCCACTGCTTCAGTGTCCTGACTGCTGGGATTACAGTATGCACCGTCATGCAGTTTGATTTCATTTATTTTACGGATATATAATATTCTATTGGGTGTATACATTTTCTTTACCCATTACCAGTCAATGAACACCTTAACTGGCCCATTTGGCTGTTAAAAAGAATTGCTGCACAAGCCAGGCACGGTGGTACATGCCTTTAATACCAAAGGCAGGTGAATCTCTGTAAGTTCAAGGCCAGCCTGGTCTACATAGTGAGTTCCAGCTCAGCTGGGGCTACAGGGAGACTCTGTCTCAAAAAGATCAAAATTAAATAAATAAAATGCTGCACTAGGCATGCCTGGAATTCTAGTAGGTACAAGGCTGAGTTAGAAGGACTGAGAAAAGCCTAAGTCTGTCACATCCCTAGATAAGGTTAATTTCTTTCTGTATGCTAAATATGTATCCTTATATTTAAAGACAAGTATATCTATCAACACTTACCAAAGAAACTTCTTTCTGTAGCAGATGGAAACTATTATAGAATTCTAGAATTGGTCACACACAGAGAATAAGTATCTAGGAGATGCTCAGTTCTAAGTGACACATCTACACTGGAACTTCTACACCTAAGGCTCAGGGAACATAGTAGAACTGGGGTAGAGAAAATATTAAGGGATCTCTCAACTCTCATCAGTGAGGCTGCCTCTTGTAACAGAGGGTGATGAAAGCAGAAGGCCACAACTGGCCAAAATGTAGAGCATAAGAGACTGCAGAGTATGTATCCCTGGACAGGATTCACTTTAAACCTCACCCAACCAGGGCTCAGGGACCATTGTGGAAGAGGGGACAGAAAGAGTCTAAGAGCCAGGAATAGTTCATGACCATAAGGAAACAGAACTTGCTCATATGAACTTACAGCAATGGTGACAGAATGCACAGGACCCAGGCAAACTTAAGACAGACAAAAACCAGCATAGAGCATAAGCAGGAGGCCCCAACCTTAGCTGAGGAGCTATTGATGTCTGATCTCTGCTGGGTGAGGAAGAGTTAAATTCTTCAATACAGTGACACTAGGTGGGCTCCAGAAGATGAAGTCAAACCGAAGGACATCTGAGCACACAGTCTTGACTCAATAGGCCTTAAGATAAATGACAGAATGCATGACATCCTGTGTGTAGTCTGTGGGAGGCGCAGATAGGGGAGAAGCCTAAATATAATTAAGATGTACTGTATGAAGTGCACAAAAAGTCAATAAAAATACACAGTGGAAAAAAATGAATATAAGGCTGTGGGGTGTGGTGGAATTCCAGCACTTGGGAGACAGAGGCAGGTTGGAGCTCTGTGAGATGGAGGCCAGCCTGTTGTACATAGTGAGTTCCAGTCCAGGGAGACCCTATCTCAAGCAAACAAGCAAACAAAAAAGAATATAGGCCAAACAAAATGAAAACCAAATTAATCATTCTGATCATCATACATTATATATATATATAATATATATCACAAAAAATCATTAGTTGTTAATTAATTTTTAAACATTTTGTAACAATTTTTAATGAATTTGTATGAACCATACAATATGGTTCATAATATTTACATCTCCTATCCTATCTGCACCCCTCTTGGAGCCCCCACTGATTTCATGTTCTCTGTCATATATGCTAATGGAACCAAGTTTGTGTCTCAAATGTCCTGTGTTGTGTGTCCATCCATTGGAGCCTGGTTTACCTACCTAGTGTCACGTCCTTGGAGAAAACCAACTCTCCTTTTCCAAGTAGTTGTCAGGTGCCAATAGTTCCTCAACGAAATTTGGGGCTTCTTCCCCATTTCTCCACATCAATGCTGGGATTTTGTCCAGTTGAGCTTGCACGGGTCTTGTGCATGCTGTCACCATTGCTGTAACTTCCCAGCTATCTGGAAAACTGTTTCACTGAGGTCATCCACCACCCCTGGCTCTTATAATCTTTCCACTGCCATCCTCCTTCTGAAATGGTTCCTGAGCCTTGGGTGGCAGAAATTTGATCTAGGAGTCTTATTCAGGGACACACATTCTGCAGTCCCCTATTCTCTGCACTTTGACCAGTTGACTTGCTGGGTTAATCATCATCTGCTGCCTAAGGAAGCTTCACTGGTGAAAGTTGAGAGATGCATTAATATTCTCTCTGCCCCTTGTTTGACTAGGTTTCCTGAGCCTTAGGTATTGAGGGTGTATTGTAGATGTGTCACTTAGAGCTGGGCACCTCAAAGACACTTATTCTCTGTGTCTGACCAGGTGTGGAACTCTGTAATAGTCTCCATTTGATGAGTGCTGAGAGGTACATGCTTGCCAAGCTCCTCAGGCAGAGTGAACTGGTCCTAGGTCAAAGGTGGGACAATTGGGACAAAGTGGGAGAATCTAATTTTTTAACTTTTTTAATAAAGCAACTGGAATAAGGGCTCCAAAGTAGGGAAACTCAAAACTTTCTAAAGAATACTGTTTAGATAGGACTGGACCTAATGAAGGACAAGACATCTGAGTCTTCAATCAAAGACCTAAAGGGAAAGGCAGAATTAAGTGAGAGAGAACAGTGATCTCCAGGAGGACTGCTCTTTTCTGAGGCAAAGACCCTGTGCAGGAGTGTGTTAAGCATGTGAAGAATCACAGGGGTCCAGGCTGCCCACAGCAGAAGCCAGGGGGAATACGAGGTAGAGGTGAGGCTGGGGAACCAGGGAAGACAGATCACACAGGGCCTCAAAGTCACTGACCCGTAAGTCAGTCTCTCTTTAAGAAGTCATTAACGGTGTTTTAAACCATGTGTTGGGGGCTGGATAGATGGGCCCAGTGCTTAAGAACACTTGTTGCTCTTACAGAGGATTCAGGTTCAGTTCCCAGCACCCACATGGTGGCTCACAACTGCTTATAACTCCAGTTCCAGGGGATCTGGTGCCCTCTTCTAGCCTCCATGTGCACACAAACATATGTGCAGGCAAGTGCTCATACACATAAAATAAAAATAAATAAAATAGATAATGGATGACTACCATGATTCAGCTTTCTATGTGTCATATGAACTAATGGTTGAGTAAAACTAAATAGCCAACACACACAAGGGTATCCCAATTGAGTTATTGTCTGAATTACTAATTGTTACATAAATATTCCTAACAACAAATATTGAGAATAAACTTGGCCCATGCCAGATTCTTAGCAAAGACAGGCAGTGATTCCTGTTTTCACGGCCATAGAAAGCTGACCAAATCTGGTAACCCTCATTCATTAGTCATGCTGGTTTGGGCTAATGCTGGCCCACCTGTTTCCAAAACACTGGGAGGTGCTCTAGTAAAACAGATCCAGGGCCTGTAGTAGGCCAACGAACCCCAAGAACCTTGGGTGTCTCTAAATGGAACCCTGCAGGAAAATGCCATGTTAAGAGACAAATTCCTAAACCAGCGTCCTGTGTGTTTACAGGATGCAGGGAGGAAAGGAAAGCCAGTCTCTCTGAAGCATGTGTGTGTTTCGCTTTGTCTTGAGTGGAAGAGCTTCAGGCCTTCCAGGGTCAGAGGGTAGGTGAGCCATGGCAGACCTCTAATTCTGCCCTTCCCAAATGGAATTCCTTAAGAACTCCCACCATCCATCTGTGCCAGGTCCCATCCTCCAGATCACTGTCCGCACCTTGACGTCTTGGCTTTGAGGGCCTCTCCCTCTCCCTTGTTCAACTCCTTCTGGCTAAAGCCTCCTGAGTCATCCCCAAAAGACATCCTACCACTGGGGAAAAAACTGTTAACAAATTTCTTTCAAGGGAATAGTGCTTTCAAAAAGGTTTTGAAATACTTTTCAAGGACCAGGGAGATGGCTCAGCAGGTAAAGGCACTTACTGCCAAGCCTAACAACCTGTTTGGTACCTGTAATCCACATGGTAGAAAGAGAAAAACATCTCCTGTAAGTCATTGTCTAGCCTCTATGAATGTGCCTTGACATGCCTACTCTCAACCACACACTAAATAAATAAATGAACTAAAAAGCATTTTCAGAAAGGGAAAGGACAATGGTCGGCAAGGCCTCCTCCTCAGCCCTCCCATACATAAAAGGAATCCCTGCAGGAAAGTCCAATAAAGCTGTGAAAATTCACAAAAACCCATGAAACCGAGAAAGAGCTAGAGTTCCCTCAGAGAACGCTCCAGCACCATGTCGCACATTCGTTCTGGGAGCCTTGATCACTATTACAACTATTACTAAGAAAAACTGCTTTGGGGGTTGGCAAGACGGTTCAGTGAGTAAAGGCACATGCCTCCAACCTAACTGCCTGAGTTCCATCCCTAGAACCCTCTACACACCCTCCTGTATAATTTCTTTTTTAAAATTCTTGTGTGTGTGTGTGTGTGTGTGTGTGCGTGCACACACATGTTCGCACACCAGTGGGCAGGCAACATGGTAAAAGGAGAAAACCAATTTCCACAAGTTGTCCTCTGACCTCTACTTGCATGCCATGGCACACACAGAGTAAATAAAATGTATTTTTTTAATTAAAGAATAAACCCAGGTGCTGGAGAGATGGCTCAGTAGTTAAGAGCACTGACTGCTCTTGCAGAGGACCTGAGTTCAAATCCCAGCACCTACATGGCAGCTAACAACCATTCATAATTCCATTTCCAGGTGATCGGATGCCCTTTTCTGATCTCTGAGGGCATTGCACAACATAGGTACACTTACAGGCAGGCAAGACATTCAAACACATAAAATAAAAATTATAAATAAAATATTTTTTAAAAGAATAAAACCAGCTCTCTGCTTTGTCTTGACTCACATAAGAGCCAGCTCGTGTCACACATCACACAGTCCATAGGAGAACTGGGCCCAAGATCCAGCCAGGAACTTTGTTTTGCAGTAGAGTACTACAACTGGGGTCATACTGGGGCTTCCATGGGACCTAGGCATTGTTAATCTCCTTCTTTGCTCCCTAGAAAGAGAAAAATTCTATACACGTTCATATAGCATATGATACTTGTAAAGAATATTTCTCCTTTCACAAATGTTTATTGAGTCCCTGTGAAGGGCCAAGCACCTTACCAAGGAGAAGGATCAAAATGTGCCTCCGTGATGATGCGGTCCTGAGAGTTCTCAAGGTAATGGGGATGTGTAACGTTGATACTCACACCATGCAATGTTCACACCAAGTCCATGACAAAGGTACTACCAGTATGTGAATTACATGCACATACACACACAAGTACACCCATATCTCTCCTTCAGTGTGTAGTAGATGGTCACATGCCTTATTGAAAATTGCATAGAATTTACATAACACCTATGCACATCCTCCAGTATACTTTCTTTTTTTCAATTCTTATTTGTGTGTGTGCGTGTGTGTGTGCGCATGTGGGCAGGCCACTGCCGCTCAACACCTATGGAGGACCAGAGAACAATTTTCTCCTTCCACTTACTTTGAAGCAGGATCTCCCTTGTTGCCTCTGCCACTGCACTGCGTAGTGGCTCAAGAGCTTCTGGTGGAGCTCCCCTCTCTCCACCCGCATCGAGCCACCGGAGAGCTAGGTTTATGGATGTGCACACTGCCTCTGGCTTTCTACAAGAATTATGGGAATAGAAGTCAGACTGTCAGGCTTGCCCGGCAAGCACTTTAACTACTGAACCATCTCACTGGCCCTCCCTGTGTACTTTCAACCATCTCTAACTGACTTTTCCTGATACAAGGCAAATACCACTTAAATAGTTGTAATATTGTTGGACAAGAATAAAAAGGTTATATGTCAGGACAGATACAATATTTTTCTCCAATATTTTTTTATCTGTTTCTGATTGAATCTACAACATAGAACTTGCAAGTTTGGGAGAGGGGGAGAGAGCCAACCATATCTATAAATTATATCTTATAACACTAGCAGTATAAAGACAAATGTCATATATGAAGACAAATTCTTTGACTTAAAAGTTAGTCTTTTTCTTCAAATTTAAAAAAAAATGGGAAAGTCTCCACGAATCCCCCTCCCCCATCAAGGAGAATGAAGGTTCTCCACTGCACCCACTCTGCTGTGCCCTATGACTTCAGTGCCCTACCTCCAACAAACACACATTCTCAGCAGAATCTGGACTGGGTGTATGTGTGGCCTGGCTCCACATGCACCTTGGTTATAACACTTGGAGGGACTCCATGTGCTGTAAGTACCGTTCTCTCACCTCCCCGTTACCCTATAGGCTCTCAGAGATAAAGCATCTTTGATACAGATTTCCTCCTCATCCCCAGCCTATCTCTTGAGGGGACTCAGTAAGCATGTGAAATGAGTAAATACAATGGTCAGTGCCTGGTTGCGGAGCTCTGCTGAGATGCGGACACACTCACTGGGGTGAACCTGGCTGGACACCAAGACCAGAACCATCCCATGTGGACATAATTGGGCAGACTGATGAAGAACACCGGGACCTAGATGGACTTGTCTGAGTGATGCGCCATGGTGGTGCAGCTAATGGAGAATTTCCTAGCCTTCCAATCTCAGTTTCTCCACTATAAAATGAAGGATTGTGGAACTCTGGTAGAATCCAAAGAAGACAATCCAGGGATCTTAGGCCAGCGCCTGACACATAATCAAGATTATTTTCATTTAGCTTGTCTCTCTTCATCTGCATAATAAAAATACACAAATGTGTATTATCATTGTGAAAATAGAGATAACCATTATTGATCTATTGGGATGCAGCAAGAGAGAATCAGGATAGCATAATCAATAGACCAAGTCTGTTTCCCAGCTCCAAACCCACTAGATGGATACTCTAGTTTGGATCTTGGGGTGCCTCCAATAGTCATTCACTTAAGGCTGGCCCCCATGTTGGAAGTTTGGAGAAGTAACAGAATCTTCAAGAGGTCAGGCCTAGTGTGTGGAAGTTGGGTTACTAGATGTAAACCATGGAAGGAGATGTGGGGCCCCTTGCTGTCTCTCATCTAGCCTCATGACTGACATGCGGTGACTATACCCACTCTGCAGTATGCTCCGTAACAACACCAAGCAACCACAGGTTGAAACCTCTGAAGCCAGGAGCCAAACCAAACCTTTCCTTAAAAATTTCCTTAAGCATTAGTTGAGGTATTTTGTCAGTCTCAGAAATCTGGCTAACACCACAGGAAACTTAAAATATTTACCTTACTCAACCTCATTTTATCCATCCACAAAATGGGAATGGTAGCTACCCCAGAACATGGCTTCTAGGTAAAGGAACAGCCTGAATTTGAATAAACACTACTGCTCAGCTCTAGCCATTTTTAACAAGCATCCAAACCAATAAATTTGCAGTTTAGGCTTGATACTGCCAGCCCTGGTCCCATCTTCTTTCTTCCCACTCTTTTGGGTCTTCCCACCTTCTTCCTCTGCTTCTAGTAAGTTGTCTTGGTTTGAGCATTGTTTCTTTAATGAAGTCTGCCTTGGAGCTTACTCCTATCATATTCTTCAACCCTTCAGTTTGTCTAACCTGAGTCCCGTCCTTCACATAACCGTTTCCTAGCCTTGACTCTACAGTATCTGCTAGCCTAGGAGCCCCCAAAATGAACTTGCTCTTGTAGGAAATTTGACATCCTTTGGTCAGAATATGACTTTCTTGAAGTTTTCCACTTCTCAAACTGACCACAGCAGAGCACTCAAAGATACACACACGCACACACATGCACACACACACACACACACGCATGCACACACTATTTATAAGGCCAGTATTCTACACTGTGGAGCGAGTTGCAGCAGTAAAATAGAAAAAAGCTATGGTAGATTTATCCTCAAAGGTAGGGTAGAAACAACTCCTCCTCTCACTGCAATGGACAGTTTCAAGCCCCTGAAAGTCACCCCTGACTTTTATCTTGGCTTCAGATGCTGCCACCTCAGGCCAGTGACTCATGTTCCCAGAGGAAAGGGTGAGGCTGCTAAAGATAAACAGAGTAGCAGCACCTGAGTGTGAGAGCCTGGGGAATGTGCAGTCTTGGGGAGGAGGCTCTGGGCTCCCTGAAGGTGCCATGGAGATTGGGCTTTGAAAGAGATCATTGTGGACTGCCCCTGGCCACCTTGCCAGCTTGAACGTCAAACACTACAAAAGCTGCCCTGTGGTTCAGCTGATATCTTCTTCTGCTTTTACGGCTGTACAGGGAGGTCTCCTCCCATTTCCACTACAGCCAGATTCTTCTTCTAGCCCATGACCATCTGCTTCCTCCCCTCCAAAAGTGCCTTCCTCCAGACTTCAGACTTGTGCCTGGGGGAGGGGAGCAATGGGTCAACTGGCAGATGGCTCCCTCTCCATTAACCCCATCCTAGTTTTAAGGAACAGCCATCTGTGAGCAATTCCAAGTTCCTCTTCCAGGGGCCACCTTAGCCTCAGTTCCCCAAGAACCACCAGGAGTCTGGCCCCATCTCACCCCATGGATGAGGCTAGCAGCCTTATCTCACCTAGATGCTCTGCCCCTCACAGTGTAGACACTATTCCAAGAAATCCACATTCCTTCAAGAGTGAAGAATTAGAAATCAGAGATGCCCCAACAGTGGGGAAAGGCCAGAACGAGGAGAGGAGGAGGAAAGGAAGACGGGAGTGGAAAAAGAGGAAAGAAAGGAGGATGGGAAGGGAAGGGGAGAGGAGCGGGGATGCAGGAGTGGAAGGTGGAAGGTAAGGAAAGCGACAGTTCGGGAGGAAGATGGGATGAGGGAGCGGGAAGTGATGCTCTTGGCCAAGGCCTCCTGGTTCTTGACTCTCACACACTCCCTCCACAGTTCCCACTGAATTCCATGAGACCGGCCCTTATGTGTGAATGAATTCCTGCTCTTTGTTTTAGCAGAGTCAGGTTGATTCTGACATTGTAACTACAGTAGACTTCAAGTCATTACCTTGCATGTGTCTCTCCCTTCTTGACAGCTATCTCTAGTCTGTTCTGCTGATCACATTTTCTCCTTAGGGGAATGTGATTTCTTAGTACACCTAGGACTCAGGCTTTACCTAATCAGCATTACCTAATCAAAACCGACAGTTCATGAAGGGCCTACCAGCCATCAAAGCCATATAAGTCATATAAGAAGAGGTTTGATGAGATCTTCTGGAATCTTCCAAAGTATATACCTTCACTTCTTTAGTCCCCAGGAAGTAGCATATTGATGACTATGTTATAACCACAAAGAGATGACATGATGGAAGTTTAGATGGAAAGTTCAAGGAGAAATCTTGTCTTGGAAGGTGTCATTAAACTGGTAAGGCTTTGCTGAAGTCTACTCTCCTCACGCCATTCATTAAATCTCTTTAACTAAGCATCTTAACTGCAGCTCCTGAGACACAACTCTACTATTCTACTCTGCTTCCGACTGTAACAATACCAACCTACTGTGGTACCTTTTGAGAGAATGAAGGTAATATGGGAAGAGTCTTTGCCTGGAAAATGGGAGGCTTCCAAGATATGAGTCTTCTACCACTAATTAACTACGGAACCTTGGGCAAGCCCATGTGTCTTCATCAAGCCCAATCATCCATTCGCAGAAGGATTAGCTTCCAACACTAACATTCTATAACGTTCTGGAGAACCCGAGAGCCAACATTTGTCATATCCCACGGGAGTAGCTTACAAACTATATATCTGAATTATACCAACTTTCTCACTTAGAAACTAAGGAAGAACAGGGGAAAGCGTTTCACTGCCATTAAAATTCTCAAGAAAGTCAATTGGAATTATAAAAGTGGAAGGTGAAGAGGCGAAATAAAAAGAATGTACTTGACGAATCTTCTGATTGAGCCCTGGCTGCAAAAGCCTTTTTTTTTTTTTTTTAGCATTTCTAAGTTATAATAACCAAGAAATCTGTGGTTTGGTGGCCCTGCTGGTCACACCCTGCTGGGAGACGTCCTTCACTTGAGTTGTGTGGTTGTGGTTGGCTGTAACAGAGGAAGGAGTGGCTGGCCCATCAGGCTTTGTGAAAGAATCTCAGGGTGTAATGTTGAATTTAGGTTCTGAGTTGGCTGGCGAATACATGGACCTCTTCAAAGTCAGTGTTTGCTATTGGTATTCTTTTTCAAGGCATTTTTTAATTGTTAGAGATTGTTTTGCTTTTCCCTGTTGAAGCTTAGTTACCGCTAAGAAAACAAAACCTGCCCCTACCCTGAAACTCAGAACTGAGACTCCAGGTTCTCTCAGTGGAAAGAATAACAAAAAACAAAGACTGCCATAATTGACTTCCACCACAAAGAGAACAGAGAAAATTGTGTCTGTGTGTGTGTGTGTGCTTACACAAATTCACAAGGATCTTGGACCCTACCTCACAGGAATCAAGCAGGGATAAGACATGCCATGTGGATTTACTTTTAATACAAATTTCCAAATATTCAAGTGTAGAGCAGGCTTTAGTACCATATTCCTCAAGAAGTTTCTCCCACGGCTTTAAATATCACTGAGCAGAAGACAACCCTGAGCTCAAAAGAACAAAGGAGGGAAAGTTCATAGATCACCATTTGGTTATGTACCAAGGATGTATCATATGACAGTAGCAGTCTATCAGGCCAAGTTTAAGACTGATGTCTAGTTATGCTACGAAAATAACACTGGAGAAAAACATAAATCGTAAAGAAACAGTATAATGTGCATTTGCTAAACGCCTTTAGATTCACTTTTTAAAAGACAGTTTGGTTAGTCAAAATAATATTTTGAACATAAGTATGTCACAATTCTCTTCACTTTCAGATCAAATTCGAGACCTAAAAGAAGCTGTGGTGTTGTCCAGGATAAGTTATATTCATTGTTACTTGGTACATCTATACTTGGTTATAAAGAAAAATAATGTAAAATAGACCTAAACCTCCCACTAAGAGTGAAATATTCAACACTACATGGTTTTATTTTCACACAAAGATCAAAACCAAGTATGAGCATAAGAACATTGGTTCTCAAGGAGAAAGGGAACTGGCGAGGGTCTTCTGGTAATGCTCCATCTCACCATGTGGTGAGGGTCTTCTGGTAGTGTTCCATCTCACCATGTGGTGAGGGTCTTCTGGTAGTGTTCCATCTCACCATGTGGTGAGGGTCTTCTGGTAGTGTTCCATCTCACCATGTGGTGAGGGTCTTCTGGTAGTGTTCCATCTCACCATGTGGTGAGGGTCTTCTGGTAGTGTTCCATCTCACCATGTGAGTGGGATGAGTGACGCAGGCGACAGGTGTGGCAGCCTGCTAAGCTCTGAATGTGGGGCCTAGGTACCGTGTTGTTTATACTCTTATACATTAATGTATAGGGAGCTTATTTTGAAAAAAGGGAGAGAATAGGTAACCAAATATTTTTATATTTTTTAAAAAGGTCAGGTATGGCAGCTACATAGTTGTAATTCCAGAACTTGGGTGGTGGAGGCAAGAAAAGCAGGCATTTAAGGTCATCCTTAACTGCATAGTGAGTTCAAGGCCAGCCTGGGCTATATGAGACCCTGTCTCAAAAAAACAGAGGAGGGCTGATGAGATGACTCAGTCAGATACAGACCCGAGTTTGATTCTCTAGAACCCATGAGAGAAAAAAAAAAAAAAAAAAAAAAACTCCATCCCGGTAACATGTACTTATAATCCTGCTGAAGCAGGAATATTTCATTGGTGAACTACATGCTCAGCCAGAGACCTTGCCTCAAAAAAAAAAAAAAAAAAAAAAGATGGAGGGGTAGGCAAGATGGCCCAGTGGGTTAGGGCACTTGATGCCAAGCCTGATGACTACAGCTCAATGCCCAGAACGCTCATGGTGGAAGGAAAGAATCAGCTTCCACAATCAGAGTTGTCCTCTGACCTCCCCATGCATGCTGTGTCGTGTGTGCACCCATACATACATTACAGACGTAATAAAATATTATAAAAATTAAGGTGAGTGAATGGATAGAAATACCCTACACTGATCTCTGACCTCCATTCACACATGCACACACACACACAAACACACACATGCACACGCACACACACACACATATATACTCCCTAAAATAAAAAATAACTACGTTAAAAACAACAAAAGACACGCTTGATTTTCAATCTAATGTTTATACAGACATTGCTCTTTTACTCCTGATTAATCTGTACAAAATGAAACAGACTTTTGAGCTGGCAAGATGGCTCAGCAGGTAAGGACACTTGCCACCAAACCTGCCACCTGAGTTCCATCCTCCTAACCTGCTTGGTGGAAGCAAAGTACCAACTCCTGCAACTTGTGTCTGACCTCCACACACATGTCAAGACATGCATGCATGCACACACAAATAAGTATAAAAATGCCCTTTTGGAAGAGACTTTTATGAATCAGAACACCATTATCAAGAATCAATCCCAGCTCTCAATCCTAGTACTCAAGAGGTAGAGGAAGGAGGATCATGGGCACCTGGTCAACCTGGACTAGTCAATAAGACCCTCTCAATGTCTCTTAGTGCCCTTCATGACGGTCGGTTCCTCCCCTACATTCAATTTTCAGCAACCACTCATCTGTTCCTATCAGTTGATGCTTTCCAGAATGCTACACAAGTAGAATTGTCCAAGATGTGGTCTTTTGACCTTGGCTTCCTTCACTTATCATGATGCATTTGAAATTCTTCAGTGTGATCACATCAATCAATCACTTGTTCCCTTTTATGATAGTGGTATTCTGTTATCTAGATGTGCCACATTTTGTTGACACATTCCCCAGGTGGAGGATATTTGGGTTTTTCCTTTGTGGGATGATTATGAATAAATGTGCTATAAATATTCACACTATATTTTATATGAACTAAAGTTTCCTGGCCTCTTGGGTGAAAACCGAGGAAAGATGTTGCCAGATGGTAAGGTTTATTAGTTACTTTTCTCATTTCTGCATAATGGATTCTAAACAAAAGAAGAGATGATGTATACTAACTTAATTCTGCAAGCCAATGGAAGGTATCACACTTCTCTAAAATAAAGAACTTGCCTTTTAAAAGTGAAAAATTAATCCGAATTCTGTAGTGATTACTAGTGAGTATCTCATATTCCCCAGGAAGGCCTCATACCAGCCGTCAAGTGTTCCACCACTGAGCTACCTTCTCCCGTCTTTCATTCCACCTCTTTCTTTGCTTTTAAATTTATCACATTTAATTAATTAATTAATTATTATGCTTGTGTGTTCAGGCACCAGAATATGCATATGGCATCCAGAGGACAATTTGAGAAGTTAATTCTCTTCTTTTATCATATGGGTCCAAGGGATCTAACTCAGATTGTTATTAGCCTGGGTACCAAGTGCCTTTATCCACTGAGTCATCTCCCAAAACTCCCACAGCATTCCTTTCTGTGTGAATTACCTTTTATATACTTTGCTCATTTTTCCACTAGGATTTTTTTAATATATTTATTTATTTATTTATTTTATGTGTACGAGTGTATTGCCTGTATATATGTAAGTGACCCCCTGTCATGCCCCAGAAGAGGGCATCAAATTCCCCTGGAACTGGAATTAACTGATGGTTGGTTGTCAGCCACCCTATAGGTGCTGGGAATAGAACCTGAGTCCTCTGCAAGAGCAGCCAGTGCTCTTAACCACTGAGCCATCTCTCAGCCTCTCTATTAGAAGTTTAAGAACTAATTTCAAGGCGCTCTTGGTACATTTAAGGAAACTAGACACTTAATGGACATCACCTTGCAAATAAATTTGTTTGGCTCTAACTTTACAAAGTTTTCTGCTATAAAAATAATTTTAATCTATAGTTAGTTTTATTATTTTTTATAGATCTTAAGCTTAGAATTATGATTGGAAAGCCTCTTTCTACTAAAAAATTATAGAACCAGGGACTGGAGAGATGACTCAGAGATTAAGAGCACTAGTTGCTCTTCCAGAAGACCCAAGTTTGCTTCCACCCACATGACAGCTAATAACCATCCTTAACTCCAGTTCTAGGGAATCTGATACCCTCTTCTGGCCTCTTCAGGCATTGCATGCATGAGTGCACATACTTACAATGCAGGCAAAACACTCATACATAGAAAATACAAATAAATAAATAAACAGATTTAACTGATGATAGAAGAACCTTCCAAGTTCTAGTAATTATAAAATACTTAGTTAACTTTGTCTTTTTTTGTTTTCATTCTAGTTTTGGATTTGGTCTTTTTGACACAGGGTCTCCCTATAGCCCCAGCTAACCTGGAATTCATTATGTAGACCAGGCTTGGCCTTGATCTCACAGAGATCTGCCTGCCTCTGCCTCCTGAATGCTGGAACTAAAGGCATGTATCACCATACCCAGCTTTAATTTTGTTATTTTCAAACTTGTTACTACTAGAATATAGTAACTATTTATTATACAGAAAGATTTTTCTCAATAAATTAATCATACAAAGATTTAAATTTGAGAAAGAAACCCTTTACAATGTTCAGAAATGTTTGTGTATTCATGAATGGTATAGACCTGTTCTGTCCTTCAGGATGATAAGAACTGTCTGTGTATTTATGAATGAACTAGGCCTGTTCTGTCTACTGCACCTGTTACCAGCAACCACTTAAACTTAAATTTAAGTTAAATAAAATTAAATAAAAATTTAAAGACGCAGCTCATCAGTTGTATTAACCACATCTCAAATGTTCAAGATCCACACTGGATCACAGCTAGCACACTAAGCAGTGTGAACACAGAACAGCTCCATCACACAGGAAGCTCTATTAGACAGGGCTCATTTCCATAAATAATCTAGGTTCTTAAACTCACATAGGATTTAGGTATAGTGGAGCACACTCCTGTAATCTCAGCATGAGAGAAGCTGAGGCAAGAAGATCAAGAGCTCAAGGCCAGGCTGGGGAGATGGCTCAGCAAGTAAAAGTGCTTGCCAAGCAACCCTGGCGATCTGAGTTTGATCCTCAGAATCCCTGTGAAAAGGCTGGATTGTGATACTCATGTCTTTCCAGTCCTGACACTCCTACAAACAAATGGAAGGCAGAGACAGGAGCCTTAAACTTAAGATCACATTCACAGTGCAGTGGCAAAAATAACAAGAGAGGCTGTGCCTCAAAATTAAGGTGGAAGGAGAGAAGGCCAATTGCTGTGAAGTTAACTTCTGACCTGTACATGCACATGGTGGCAATAAAGTCTCCATCCCCCACCCCCCACACCCACAAACGTACACATACACAATCAATCAATCAACCAATAAAATAATTTTTTGAAGTGAGTTCAAAGCCAGCCTGGGCTCACACAGTGAGACCTTTTCTCAAATAAACAAAACAAATTTCAAATTTGGGATATGTAAACTATACAGTTAAAACAAATAGCAAAAAGAAGTCAGAGATTATAAGGAAAAAAATGTAGACTAGGAACTGGTGATATATAACTGTTCACTAAATTTTGTTCTAATCAATGAGTCATATAGTTCTCCTTAGGCAGAAGGAAGTTCGACTTTTGTCTAGCAAAGCATTGTCTGACAGTAATATTTGACAAAAAAAATATTATGGGATGCATATTCAGGTTGAGCAGCCCTAATGCAAAAATCCCAAATCCCATCCCACTGGTAAGGTCTATGCAAATACTCTAAAATCTGAAAGTCACAGAAACCTAAACAGCTCCAGTCACAAGCATTTCAGATAAGGGACTCTCAACTGCCATGCAACCCATAGGTGGCTGAACTATTAAGGTAACCTCAGCTCACCACAAGCATGTCTAGAAGCTAAGTCATTATTTTATATATCAGAATGTCAGCAAATATCACAATCAAGTCATACTGATGTTTCTGGGAATTTCATGAGTTGGGGGAATTACAGACATGCTATCACATAGCACAGGGTAAAGCCCTATCAAGCTTCACGTTAGAGACCTGTACTGGTCCATCTGGAGGCCTGTTCACTAGTTCCCTTCACCTACACTTCTCTTCTTGTCTCCCACTGCTCCACTCCTCACAAAGCTTCTTAAAACCCTCCAAACAACTCAACTCCTGTTTGCTCTTGCCCATGTCACTCAGCAGAGCAAAGGCCTGATGGGGAGCCATGTGGTCCCCATTAATACCTCCTTCAGATACCCTCATAAGAGCTTCAGGTTAACTGGCCACATAGGAGATACTGAGCTGCCATCTTGAATCACACCTTTAACTGTAATTTTGAAGCTAATGATTTTGAAGAAAAATACTGAAATGATAACATTAAGCTATAATTTAGTCAAACAGTTCTTTAGAGGATTAAGCTAACTTGGTCCAGTCATTTTGTTTCTTATAAACTTTCTAGCAGTTGAAGCAAAAGAAAACAAAGTAGAGAAGACGAGTTACTTTTCTCTTGCTGTGACCTGACAAGAGACAGCTTAAAGAAGGCTCTGTTTGGGCTTACAGTTTGAGGGACTAGAGCCTATGGCTATGGGGAAGGTATAGCTGTAGGAGCACGAGCACCTGAGTTCCACATTCAGAAGCAGACAGAGGACAGGAAGTAGAATCAGGCAATAAGACCTCAAGGTTCACCCCCAGTGACCTGTTTCCTCCAGTGAGGCTTCCCCTCTTAAAGATTCCACGATGTTCCAGAATAGTGCCATCAGCTTTGAAGACCAAGTGTTCAAACAGAAGAGCCTATGGGAGACATTTCACATTCCAGCCACAAAAGCATGTGAGGATTTGATTCTCCTCTGGCAGAAGGAAGCTTCCAAGTTCCTGCCAGAGGACATCCTCTTTTCCCTCTACAGCTGATAACATCTGGGGACCAGGGAAAAGGATGTACCCATGCACAGAGATCACTAACCGGTCTACAGCACACATCTCTCGAAGCTATCCCGTTAGCCATTCACTTCCTGTGCTGACCACAGGTGTGGGAGAAAGGGGGAGATTAAAAGATCATCACAATAGCTCTAAACCTGGTCCCTTTTCTTTAACCGAAATCAAGCCAACATCAGTCACCATATGAATTCCTGCAGAGTGACAGTGTTCTGGTGACACCATATATTTCAGAGGAAGGAACACAGAAGACATAAACATATCAAACTCCCCAACCTTCTTGGGGGAAGCAGGCTAATTAGAAGCTTATTCAGACACTGAAATTACAGACTCATAGAACTGGGGAAAGACTCCAGCACCCATACTAAACAGCTTGCTATTCTGTGTGATACATGAAGCATTGGGAGCCAGAGAAATTAGTTCATTTGTCTGACATCACCAGCATGTTCAACGCAGAGCCCAAAACCCAAGGTTACCTGTAGTTCTAATTACTTAAACCATTGCCCCATGCTTTTTAAAAATTGCTTGCTACAATCTTAACATTAGGATATTTCACTTCCAGAAACCTGCATTTCTGGCTTCATTTTAATTAATTAAAAATTTGCCAAAGTGGAATAATGCATGCATCCTTTGGGTGAACTATGAGCTCCTCAGGTCCCCAGAGTTGCTGGACATTCACAGTACATTGCACCTGCTTGCTGCATCCTTTCTGTGACCCCACATTTCCTACGAGCTTAGATTGAGATATCTAGTATCCAATACCCACTCCAAATCAGACAGTGAGCTTCCTTTGCTCTAGAAACATGGCTGAATTGTTTTGTAACTCCAGCAACTAACAGTGTCTGCTATATGACTGGCACTTAAGGCATACTGATTTTTTTAATAATTGTTGAATGGATTGCTGTTATAGTCTGTTTTACATTGCTGTAACAGAATGCCATGGGCTGGCTACTTTGCAAATCATAGACGTTTTTACAGCTCACAGTCCTGGGCTGAGAAGTTCAATGTTAAGGTACCAACCTCTGCTAAGTGCCTCCTTACTGATTCATGACCTGTATCCCATAGCCAGAGAGTACAACAACATGCCAGCTAAGGTCTTTCTTCCTTTTCTCAGAAAGTCACCAATGCCATCATGGAGCTCCACCATCCTAATCTCACCTAATCTTAATTGCCTTCCAAAGAGGATCTTCCAAATGCCAAGGACATATTAATTGGAGAATTCATTTCCAATGCTTAAACTGCTGGAGTAGGGGACACATTCAAGCCACAGCAATGAAACATTGAGGTTTCATTATAGAGGCCAGTGAGAAGAGACACAGTCTTTCTTTGGCTCACAGTTCTAGTCTCCATCTTGAGTTGCAGTCCTGCTTTGTGTTGTCAGCAGTCCCCACGCGGACTACCTAGAAGCCTGCCCACCTCACTAGCCCCTGAGCAGCTTCAAAAACTTTCACTTCACCCACAACTCACCCTTGCCCACACACATGCATGATCATACTAGAACTTTTCAATTCGTCTAATGTACCAAATGGCCCACATCTCCATCTAACCAGAGTCCCATATTATTAGCCATATCACTGCCTTGCTTCTGAGGCAGGCATAGGTAATTGCTTAGCAACCTGGAACTCCACTTGGGTTGGGCTATATACACTCCTCTTCTAACAATGCACCAATGCAACCTAGGACCCCCTCCTGCATCAAGTTGCCTGTACACTTGACTCCAAACAATGGAATAAGTTTCTCCTCCCCTAACAATCATCAACAGTTTCCATTCAAATGTGTTCCAGAGCAAATCTGGACACAGGATTGAGGGTGCCAATCTGGCCTAGTTTGGGGTGCATATACGGTAAAGTAGACTGCGTCCTCTGCATGATTTTTCAGAGGGAAATCCTTCTAGACCATCCTATTCCTACACATAATCAGGTATATAATTGATTAAAATCAGATGCATTGTGGAAAAGGACATGTGCAACAGAGAAAAACTTACATAATCCATACCTGTCAATCAAGAGCAAACCAGCCACACTTTTTCCCCTTAGCAAGGAAATTCCTCCTTATCCTATATCTCATACAGGAGGATCCCAGACCATAACCTGGGTCCCTTTGGCATTCTAACTCAAGAAGCCTGCTGCTCTCTTTGGTAGTGAATCTGATTTGTACTATCGCTTTGCTTCTGAATAGTTTTCTAGCTGCTCTACAATCTTCTTTCCAGTTCTTTGAACAAAAAGTCAAGAACCTGGAAACACCTGGTGCATACAGTGGCCACTCACATTTCCATTGTGCCAGTCTTTAAGCCAGCAGGACCAGGCCTTCAGTATTCTGTTCCCATCTCATCTCATGCACCACGTCAGATTCTCTAAGCATTTTCCAGGCTGGAAAACTATACAGTGTTTGATTATTTGGAACACTTTCCACAAACATTTTAGGATCCAAAACATGTGATTTGGCAACTTGTACCAAATACCCTACTTTGGAGTGGAGGTTTTCACTTTTCCTTCTATTGTGTGTGTTGTATGTAGGGCAACTGTCAGGAAGAATGTAAGAAGCAGAAACTGAGCTTTCCTGCCCGCTGTTCAAACTTGACATCCAAGCATGCTATAAGGTAGAAAGTCAGCTTTAGAGGGAAAGCTATCTACTATAATGGGATCACACATACTTCTACAGCGTAGTGAATACTGTATTTCCGAGTAAGCAAAATGCCACAAGTGGGAAATTCTGAGAGGGGAAAAGAGCTCTCCAAACTTCATTAAAACAGCAGTTGCAAACAAAGTCAAATTAACTTTGACAGTCAAACTTACATGGAAACATCTGTTCTTCCATGTGTAGAGATAGCCAAATATCCAGAACTGAAGTGTGAATGAACTGTGGCTTCAACTGCAGAAGGGTGGGTCATGAAAATAAAATGCAATATGAAAAGATGAGAGAGAGAGAAAGAGAGAGAGATTAAAATTTCACGTGCAGTAACTTTACACAAGATAGAAAAGAGAACAAATGTTAAGAAAGCATCAAAACTGAGAGAGGAAGAGGAAGAGGAGGAGGAGGAGGAGGAGGAGGAGGAGGAGGAGGAGGAGGAGGAGGAGGAGGAGGAGGAGGAGGAGGAAGAAAGGGCACTCAGAGGGTCAATTACACGGAAACAAAAACAGAAAGTGAGGAGGGATCAGTTAAACAGATGGAGCTGGCAGCCAGCCCTGAGCCCAGGAATGAACAAGACTCAAACTGCATTGTAAGCTCCCTTAGTCTGCTCCTAGAGTGCTTCACTGAAATACACACTGTGCTACTATGCAGGTCCCCCAAGCCCTCCCTGACTGTTGTCCTCATGCCCTTGCTGTACAAAACTTCTAGTTGCTATGTCAAGAAGTATATAAAAATGCTAGGAGTTCCTTGAAAAATAAAAACAAAACCAGAGGGGTACAGCAAAGAAAGCATTGCCCTCCTGGCCTAATAACGATGACCGTGTAAACATCAGCATTAGGGTGAATTGTGAAGAATGGACATAGCAATTCCATTTGCCAAAAGAAAAAAAAAAAACCAACAATGAAGCCAGAGGAGGGCCTGGCTTTCTCATTTCCACCTCTGCCTTATGTCCTGGTGGGAAGAAAAGAAAGGATCACTGAGAACCACACCCTTCAGAACCACTGCCCCCAGACGTGTACCAAGCTGCTGCTAGACAGCCAAAAAAACAAAAAAAGAGTGGCCTTAGGAGATGGGCCAGGAAGAAAGCCAAATCTCCCCACCATGGCTGCGTCAATGACAGGCTTGGAAAACAAAGCTATTTCCAGGATAGACCCTAGCAAAACAAGCAGACGCCTTCAGAAGCACGTAGTCCATACCAGTGACATCCTTACACCACATTCATTTACCATATGCCATTTTTATAGCATGATCCAGTGGCTGGAGCAGGTCACGAGCTAGGAAGCTGTCCTATCCCTTGCTGTCCCTAAGGCCTGTCTTACTCAGTGGGTGTGCCCCGCGACCTCTCTCCCCGACTGTTTTCTGACTGATCTATTACATAATATCCTCTACTGCCCTTCCTCAGAAATGTTTAGTCAGTTAAGTGCCGTCCCTGTGCTCTGCATCCAAGATCCTCTGCAAATTGCCTACATTTTCCAGTTCCATCCTGTCTTCTCTCTCCTTCTATGTATGCCTTGGAATCCCTCTTGTCCTATTCCATTCTGCTGAACTGTGATGATGAAATGCCTGGAGCTGGCTATTTTGTATAGAAGAGAGATGGATTTTGTCTCATAGTTCTGGAGCCAAATCTGATCATCACATCTGGTGGGAGGCTCATTCTACCTCATAACAGGGCAGATGGTATCATGTGACATGAATATGTGTGAGAAGAAGACCCAGGGAAGGTTCCAGGCTTTAACCCAGTCTGCTCTCACACCAGCCTCTCAAAAGCTATCCCATTCCTAAGGGATGGGCATCAGTCCTGAGAGTGGAGCCTCCAGGACCGTAGTTATCACTCTGTAGACTCTGCCTCTTAAAGGTTTCATCATGTCAACACTGCGGTGCCCAGTTTCTAGCACATGGACCTTTGGGGGACAAGCTGAATCCAAGACACAACATTCCTCAAGAAGGATGTTGTTCCCTCCAGAATATTCTCTGGATCTCCTCTCTTGGTGGAGATCTCTTCAGTTTTGGAAATGTGTGAACTTAATCATCTGGGCCTCCATTTTACTTACCTTCTTTTAACATACAGACCCCCCTTCAGGTCTTGGAACACCACCATCCCAATGAGAAGCTCGAAGCACTTCCCTCAAGGAGTTCTAGACCTTCCTAGTGTTTACTCAAACCTTGCCTTCCACCTTTCCTTAGTGCAAGGGCCAGTCTTCCCAGCCACATATTTCAGCCAACCAAGTACGGTCTTGTACACCCTAGGTAGTTCATAAGTTCCCTTGAATATAGATGGCAGAATTGGGTTTAACTGTGAGGTAAGGTTCACATGCTTTAAGCTTTAGACGCCCACACACACCCCAGAGCTAGTTTCACAAAATCAAAGAATATTAATGTAATAGAGACTTGAACTGTTTCCTTAACCCTCTTCACTTGTGCAAATGAGGAGCCTGGGGCCTGGACAAATGACTGAGCTGCCCAAGAACACAAATCATAAACAAATAAAAAATAGAAGCGAGAACAGGCCTCGTATTGTGTGATAATGCAGGCCTAATACTGAAAGGCGGATCTTAGAGTATCTACTAGGGGAATGGCCAGAGTTCTCAGCAAAACAGAGTAATCCAGCAAGGTCCCAGGAACTATGCTCAGTGTCCAAAAGAGGAGGCTACCTGGAGGGGTGGTGCAGGTTACCTCTGGAAAAGCAGGAAGCATTCTGCAACGGTGCTCTGTGACAACATGACAAGGCTGCCTGGGTCCAGACAGGGCCCCTTCCTGTTGCAGTGCCCCACTGTGTTTCCAGCTAGCCACATCTCCTATGAGTGTGCAGGCAATTCATTCATTTGTTTGTTTATAGTTATTGTTTTGTTGGCCGATTTTAGTTTGGGGAGACAAGGTCTTGCCACATTACCTAGGCTGGCCTAGAATTCAAGGTCCTCCTGCCTCAGCTTCCCAAGTGATGAATGATCAGTGTGCATTACCAACAGATCTAGCTCCAAACTTCATTTCTCTTCTGTTCTCTGCTCTTTCTCAAATAGAAGTCTTCGTTTTCATATTTCATTGTATTGTACTGTATTGTATTGTATTGTTCTGTATTGTATTGCACTGTATTGTATTTTGAGACAGGGTCTTGTTATCTGTCTCTGGCTGAGCTGGAACTCACTGTATAGACTAGGCTGGCCTTGAACTCATGATGCTCGTCTTTCCTCTGACTCCAGGTACTGGGATTACAGTAATACACTGACAGGCCCAGTCTTAGTTTTAAGTCAACACCCACCTTTGCTGTCGGCTTCACTTTTAACTTCTCCCACCCCAGCCCCAGTGACTGCTGCATGCATGTAGTTTTACCACTCATGTAATAGAAAACAACACTCACGTTGCTTAGACTGTGAGGTTTCCGATGGCATTTAAATCTAGAAGCTACACATTCCCATTCCAACTTCCAAAAGGCAAGAAAAAGGGAATGCACAAGAGTGATTTTAACTCCTAACCTGCCCCTCTCCCTTGCCTCGCTCTTCCTTTTTAACCTTTGTAAATTTACTCTGTGCTAAGAGAATAGGGAGAAGAAAGAGGTGCCTCAAAATGCAGCCTAGACCAGACAGCAGCCTCGGAGCAATTCCTCGTTGCTTCTTGTTTCTGCTTCATTTGAGCAACTTCAGCAGACATGAATTTTTTTTGAAAGCATGAGGCTGCTGTGTAGGCAGCCTTCCACTTTACAGGATGGAGTTTCTTCTGTGGACGTTATTTAAGAAGGTTATCCTCACACAGTACAAATCACCTCTATAAAGGTGACATTTCATTCTTTGTGCAACCCGACTTGCTCGAAGACCCAGCCATCCTCTAAGTACCGAGCATTGCCCCAAGCGTCAGAACCCCATCCAAGCCTGAGCAGGGAGAAGCTGGCTAGAGACAGCCTCTATCATATTTTACATTTTCCTTTCTTCCATTGGCTTGTGTCCAAGTGCTATTTGAGACTGGTTAGCGCCCATTCCTCTTGCTTCTGGGACTGTATCTAATGTGTACTTACCATGAACTTAATTCTTTATTAAAGGTGAAATGAGAGTTCAGAGTAAGAATGGCTGTGTCCATAGACTGGAGAGCAAATGGTCCTGGATTTATATCCCTGAGACTAAGAGGGTCCCGGCATCTTTGCCATCAAGAAAAAAAAAGACAGAAGTAGGAAGATATCACAAAGAATTGTAGAAAATAGGAGAAGCCAGAAGACAGTCCAAGGCACACAAATAGGAAACTTCAGATTCTTCTGTGGATCCTGTTTCTTAAAGAACGTTTTGTTGGTGTAAAATTCTAAATGGCTTTGATACACATCAATAAATACTATCTGTTTTCCCTTTCTCAGAAAAAAAAGGTCTCTATGAGTCAGGATTATCAGAGAAACAGAACCATTAGGATAGAGATAGAGAGAGCCAGGTATGGAGGCTCAGGTTTGTAATCCCAGCATTTCAGAGGCTGGGGCAGGAGGATCACCGTGAGTTCAAAGCCACCTGGGCCACAAAGTGAGTTCTATGGCAGCCTGGGCTAGAGTGAGATCCTGTCTTAACAAAAATGGATGCTGGATGCAGATAGATATATTGATCGATTGATTTTAAGGAAATCAAGCGATTTAAGGTTTTATGAAATCTCTACTTTTTTCAGAATTATTTGAATTGTTAACTAATCTTAAAAATACCTTCATGGAAACATTTAGAGTAGTGTTTGATCAAATATCTGAGTGTCTCAGTATAGACAGATCAACATATAAAATTACCCATTCAATATCATGTGTTTCTTCCATGGTTCTATAAAAAGAAACCATTACTATAATTTGTGTAGTATATTACTGCTTCAAAGCACTTTACAGCATTATTTTGACATTAACACATCATAAGAAAATTCACTATTGAAACTTTTCAGACATTGTAAAGAAAAGGCCTTATCTCAAAAGTTTCTGATATCACTTTTGTGACAGTTGATATGATAAATGGTCTGGCTTTCTTTCGGGTCTGTCTCTTCACCGTTTGTGATACTGTGTCTGTGGAAAAAACATGTCCTGAATTCTAAATCAAAACAGCTGGTTGTGGGGAGAGGGAAGGATGTGGGACAGTTCATCAGTGTGCACTTGTTTACAGTTAGATGGGAGCAGAGACCCTGGTGGTATTGCACAGAACAGGAACTACAGGTAACAGCTATCTGGTGCATGTCTCCAAAATAAAGTTTTCATCGAGAATAAAAGGTAAATATTTGAGGGACCATATGGTAAACTAATTTAAACATCACATAATGTGTATATATACACGTGTGTGTATCTATGTCTATATGGAAGAATGGAGATATCACATGGTATCCCCATTAGTATGTAGAATCTTTATGTTTCTATATATTAGTTCAAAAAAGTAAATAAAATAATAGGAAAACCCTGTTATCCCATCTGTATACCAGCCTTTCTGTAGATTAATGTGACTGTGAAGAATCAAGGAGAGCAGACCTGGAAGTTTGCCTGCTCTGGAGCTCCAGACACTGGCTTCCCTTCCTGCATAGTCATAGAAAGTAACCTCACCACAATTTTATTAGCTGTTATCATCTAACCCAAACTGTTTAAAACCCATATTTTACCCTACAGAGAGGTCTCCTGACCTCCTTCCACAGAAGGGGTGTTTATGAGCTGAGGACCAGCAGGTCTAGGTAAAAGCATGGGCATGTGGGCCTGACTTCAGATGGTTCAAATGGATGATTTTCAACTTTATAATGGTGTGAGATCAATGCATATTCATCAGAAATTGAGCTTTGAATTGGGATTTGGGATTGTTTCTCATATATATTTTTGGGGCTGGAGAGATGGCTCAGTGGTTAAGAGGTCTGGCAGCTCTTGCAAAGGACCTGGGTTTGAATTCCAGCACCCACATGGTGGCTGACAACCATGTGCAACTCTAGTTCCAGGAAATCTGACACCCTCTTCTGACCTCCAAAGGCATTGCGCAGCACACGTGCACTTACATACATGCAGACACAACACTCACACACATAAAATAAAAATGAATAAATCAAAAAATTAAAAATATATATGTGTGGTCCTATCCTTTTTGGTAATGTGGGACAAACACATCCCTGAGATCACAAGAGAAAACATCTGATCCTCCACAGTAACTGTGCTGATACTGATTGTGTTGATGAGACCAGCTGATATAATAAACGCACCTTCAACTTAGAATATTTTCAATTTCCAATGGTTTGATCAGAATAAAATCGCACTTTAAATCAAAGAATGTCTACAATGTCTACTACTATGTCAGTGTGAAAAGAAGTGCACATAAAGGGTTTTTTAATACAAAAAAATGAAAAAAGAGTAGAAGGTCTTGGCCCAGTTGTGGTACTGTGTACCTTTAATCCCAGAATACAGGAGGCAGAGAGAGACTCACATCTGTGAGTCTGAGGCCAGCCCAGTCTACAAAGCAAATGCTATACAATGAGATCTTGTCTTAAAGAAAAAAGAGGAGGAGGAGGAGGAGGAGGAGGAGGAGGAGGAGGAGGAGGAGGAGGAGGAGGAGGAGGAGGAGGAGGAGGAGGAGGAGGAAGAGGTTGAAAGAAGAACTGGGAGAGGGCATGGCTCATCGGTACAGTGCTTGTCTGGTATGTACAAGGCTGAGTTCAATGCACTCACCTGCAAAACCAAAACAAGAGAATAGAAGGCTAAAGGGAATAAAGGCTATGAGGACCCCATAAAGGCTTAGACAATATGGTGCCGATATGGATTTCTGAGATGACTTAGTCAAGATGGCCTCTACCTGATGCCTGGAGAACCATGAGTAAACAGTAAATGTGGTGGTTATGTAACTCATTATATAACCAGTTTTGGCATGAAGCCTCCTTTGTGTGATTTCCTACAAAATGTCTGAGGGACCAAGGACATATGTTCTGGCCCAAAGAAAATAAAGTGTCATTTGCCATCAGCTCATAAAATCTTTAATCGCCCAGCTCCTGGACACCCTCTATCCCTGACCCTCACATTTGACGCCAAGGGCTTAACACATGTGATAGAAAAGAAGTTTCCATATCTCCCCATGTACGGATACAGTCACTCTGTCACTGCAATAGAATCATAAATACAAGCTTCCAAGCTGCCATCGGTGGCAGATATTATGTATTTACCAAATTCCGCTTTCTTTTCTTTTTCCAGGTTCACTTTTTCCAGCCTGCTAGCAGTTAAGGATGCATGCCTCAGTTCTTTACATGTGGAAGTTTATATAAACTTCCTCTAGGCCTGATCAGTGACTCACTCTACCCTGACCAGCAAGATAGTCTACCATCCTTCCCCCTTTCTTGGCAATCTCTTAGGTTACATATTGAAGATTTTAGTAGTGTGTCTGCCTAGCATGCACAAATCTCCACACAAATCCAGCTAAGCATAGTGGAGCATGCCTGTGGCCAGTACAGGAGCTGTCAAGAATTCCAGGTCAGCCTGAATTACCTAGCAAGACCCAGCCCCATTAAAAAAAAAAAAAAAAGAAGAAAGAAAGAAATAGAAGGTTGGGTGTGGTAGTATACGCCTTTAATCCCAGCAATCGGGAGGCAGAGGCAGGAAGATCTCTGTGAGAGATCCATACCAATCTGGTCTACATATTGAGTTCCAGGCCAGTTGGGGCTACAGAGAGACCCTGCTTCAAACACAAACAAACAAACAAATGGACACTGGCGTTCCGAGACCCAGAACAATGATAATAATCGGACGAGAATGTCATGAGCAAGAAAATACCCTTTGTAGCATAAAGTCACTGAAATATCCTCTTTATTACTCATAGCTCCTGTCCCAGTAATATGACCCATAATGACATTTTAGTCAGTGACCGGCCACGTGTACCACAAGGGCCCTGTAAGACAGTAAATGAACTGAGCTGTTTCCATCATCTAGCCATTATCGTGCAGCATAGCACTCCTCACAGGGCTGTGGTGATGCTGTGTATCAGATAAGAGTGCAGCAGATGTGCACGGCACACAGTAGTGGTGAGGGACTGTTACTGGTTTGCACATTTACTATACTTTAATCATTATTTTGGTATGTACTTCTACCTATAAAAAGTTGACGGTAAAGTCATCTTCCATGTGATGCTAGCAGCAGCCTCGTTCTTTTTATAGATAGTGTCTCTTGATTGCATCAAGAGGCCATAAGGAGGGACTGGTTTATTCCTGAAGGTGTCTATAAGTGCTCTAGCAATGCAAAGGAAAATGAGGTCCCCTTTCAGTGTTCTTAATCTCATCCACACGAATTTAAGAATGGACTCAAATGGAAGCTTTGGAGCAACCTTATTAAAGTTTAAAGAAAAAATCCTGTAACTCTCAGTAGATGAGAATGGAAGGAAGAAGGAAAAAAAATCCATAAAGCCATGCCTGTTTACAGCCGGCATGGAGATCAGACAGGTGGCGGACTCGCAGCCCCGTGGTAGGGAGTTTTGAAGAAAGAGTAAGAAAAACCAGAATGCTGGGGCGGTTCAAAGCATTTGGGAAAGCGATATAAAAAGAAAAGGAGAGGTCACCCTTTTCTAAATTCTTCAGAACAGCAGGCAGACTTACACTGAGAGTCACATGTCTGTGGCCTGGCCCATAAGCATTGCACTAGAAGGTAAGGATTCCGAGCAGGAAGAGTTCATCATCTCTAATGCACTAGGTATTCTGCCTATCTCTTTAGCATGACTTAAGGTGAATCCCCCTTTCTAGGGATGGTCCTATGAGCAGGTGATTGACCTGGCAAAACTGGAAAGTTCAGGATCTACCCAGGCCAGAGATTCCTACTCTCTTGACCAATTTTCTCTTAAGAGGTTTTTTTCTATTGTGACACTAGGATGCTCACATAACGACAAAGCTCCCCAAATAAAATGCACATCTGCTAATTCTTGCTCTGTGCCCATACGAAAGAGAGTACTGTGTTCCAGGGTCACAGCATGTGGACCATTATTTCGAGAATAGCAACTAATACGACGGATCTCATAGGCTGCTCACAGCTTTCCCACCTGTGTAGAAATGCCATTCAACTGTTTCTTGCGTGGACTGAGCTTTTAGCACAGCCTTCGGTTCCCTACACGGCCTGGCCATTTCCTCCCTCGATGGCCTCATCTCCCTTCCTTGGCTTTATCTCTAGAGATACCAGGCCTCTGCACAGACCCCGCCACCTCATGATTGTGCTTATTCTGTTCACTTTCCTGGCTCATTTTGTCCAAGAGGTCTTTAACTGGCCTAT
Source organism: Eospalax fontanierii (assembly GCA_035773235.1). NCBI lineage: Eukaryota > Metazoa > Chordata > Mammalia > Rodentia > Spalacidae > Eospalax > Eospalax fontanierii. Next base: position 16,792,110 of record CM069547.1, read on the forward strand.
CCATCAAGAACTGCTCAACATGAAGATACAAACAAGGAGTTTATCCCAGGACCGGACCCATGCCATTGTAGGAGTGCTTAAATAGCTGATGTGGCTGCTGTTTTTGCATCTGGGGCCAGGAGTGTAGTCAGCAGGCCTGGCGTTGGAAAGGAAAGATGAACATGCGGCTGGGGAGCGCAGGATGATTTACAGTCCACCTGCTGAGAGCCAGAAGGACAAAGTGGGACCTAAAGTGGGCACTCACCCCTGCATGCTGCAGGGAAAGCTAGCAGCTTGCATCGCTGAGCTAAACACTGGCCAGGAGTCAGAAGCTGAGGAAGGTGCAAGCAGGGATGCTGCTCGACACAAGCCACAGCAAGCTCAAGTTTGGGTCCCACTCAAAAACTGGGGACCCCAGCAGAAATAGTTCCTTTGCCTTCTCTGGACTCAGGCACATAGAATCTAACTGTCCTTGAACTGTTCTGAGGTGCTGCACATTACTCTAAATATGGCACAGGTCTAGACTCATCTTGATTCTCACACAAACTGCATAGATCTGATCCTACATTAATGTGTTCCCTTTCATTTTACATTCTATTTCTCTGATCCACAGGGCAAATGGAATTCTGGGAAAGGTAGTTCCAGCCTGTGAAGCCCCAAAGCTTAAGGTCACCACAGTCTTTTAAGACTCATCTAAGTACCTTCCCCTGGAAGTTACCTTCAGTTCCACACTTGACCCGTTGTCCATTCTCTGCTTTCTTCTTTGTGTGTTTGTGCTGTGTGCCTGATGGAGGTAGTGGGAACATACTGGTCACATTGTGTGTGTCACAGGGCATATGTAAAGGTCAGAGGACACAGAGGACAACTCTGTGGAGTCAGTTCTCTCTTCTCTGCTTCTGACTTTACAAGAGTTCCTGGAACTCAGGTGGCCAGATTTGCCTTTGCCTTTGGAAACTGATGCTGGCCCTATATGTTCTCATTCTCTCTCTCTCTCTCTCTCTCTCTCTCTCTCTCTCTCTTTCTGTGTGTGTGTGTGTGTGTGTGTGTGTCTGTGTCTCTGTTTCTGCGTGTGTGTGTGGTGGTGTGGAGGCCAGGGTTGGTTGGCCTGCTAGGCCAGTGCTCCACCACTGAGCTATCAGATGCTCTTCCGTGTGTAGTCACACGCTTCTTTGCTGAAGCATTTAATGTGTAATACGTAAACGGCCGGTTCGTGTGTCTGTCTCCTTAGCTGGTATGTAAAGGCCCCCAGAAGCCAAAGGCTGTATTACCTTCATCTTTTTCTATCCCAAGCACAGTATCTGGCACGTAGTAGGCCTTCAATAAATGTGGCACAGAGCCTTTGGCGTCCGTGCTTTTAGAGATTTACTGCTGCCACTCCTCACTTGGATCGTGTTCAGAAACCGGCGAAAACCAGTAGGGATGGTTCTCTTTATTTTCTCAGAACTCGGGTGTATATCTGAACATTTCTTGGGTACCAAGCATTATTTCTAAATACAGCACAGGCCCAGACTTGTGGTTCTCCCAAGAATTGCATAAGATGGGTATTATAACCCCCCAAGGAGATACAGAGCTCATAAGCAATCTGTCCACAGCTGGTCCACATCCCAGCTGGACTCCACACCCTTTGCTCCTTTGCTGCACGCTGCCAGACTGGAGACTGCAGGTGTCTGGAAGGGCCCTGTGACTCAGGGGATCTCAAGTAGAAGCGAAGGAAGTGGAGCCATCCGCTGGTGCTTTAGAAAGACCAGAGGTGCGTCTAAACAAGCCTGCCGGAGCGGCCGCACCCTCCTCCCACCGGGCCTATGGCTGGCCGGCCTGAGCTAGGTCCAGACCCCTCCCCGGGCTCCTCGCCCCGGGGCGGCCGGCCTGCACCCTCCGCACAGCGTCTTCACTGTCCCTTCTTCCCACGCGGTCCGAAGCTGACTCGTGTTTCTACCGTGGATTCTCACAGGCTCGCTTCGACGGCCTCCCCTCCCCCCGTGAAGTCGGGCGGGGAGGGGTCGTAAACTGCATAGAATGCGACGGAGCCTGACCCCCCAGTGCCCCTTAGCCTGGCCTGACTTCCCTCCCGTCCTTCCACTGTGGCCAACAGTACCCTCCCTGGGACGCACTGGCTCACGAGCTTGCACGTGGGCCACGGAGGGTGGCCTGGGGAAGTGGTCTTTGGACTCACTCAATCTTGAGTGTGAGTCCTTTGGCTGTACTTCCTATGTGATCTCAGACAAGCTGCTCAACCCCTCTGGGCCACGTTTCCCCCAGCCCCAAATGGAGGCAAAGAAAACAGCGCCTGGAAAAATTCCCAGCGAGTTTTCAGCTTTCAGGTCCCCAGCGGGCCAGCGTGGCAGGATGGTGGCACCTACAGGACCCAGGACGAGAGGCTCAAACAAGCCCTCCCCTTCCCCAGTGAGAACTGCCAAGGCTGCTTCTCTCCTGGATGAGGTGCGATTCAGTCACTCACCTTTGGGCCTCATGATGCGATTCAGTCACTCACCTTTGGGTGCATGAACCGCTGCGGGCGAGGAGGTCTCTACAGACGTTGTAGACATCGCTCCTAACTTCAAGGAGCTCCGAGAGTTTCTGAAAAGGTGGTGGTGTCATTAAGGGGTTAATGCAGCCTTTTCTGTCTCATGCGGTAGCTGCTCCAGGCAGTAAATTCTCCTCTGACCTGTAACTGACCCCAGCACACAATCATGTTATTCATATTCTTATAAACAGAGGGGACGGTATGTATAATTTCCTAGATTTCTGGGAGGAGATGGAATCATAACTAAACTTTAACTTTTCCTTTGGAGAAATGGCCCCATTTGTTTCTGGTTAGCTTCAAAGCAAACACTCATTTTTTCCCTGTATGTGTCAGTAACTTCACTGAAATTTGTCACTTGTTTTTATGAAATATTCTTTGCCATTGCCTTCACTGCTTGAAAAAAAAAAAAAGAAAGAAAACCTCCCACAACAACTCCCAGTCCCTATGTGGTACACAGCACTTGAAGCCCAGTGACAGAACAGTGGTGTCATTTCCAGTCATGGCAACTAACAAGAGGCCCCTAGAATGGCCTTAAACCCATCCAGCTGACAAGAATCTATTTTCAAGAGCCTACTATGGGAGCAAGACCACGGGTGACATCTTGTTCCAATTTAAGTAAGGTTGAGCTGTGGGCCAGCTCCTTCAAATCATAACCAGCACAGAAATTACCTCCTACCAAAAAACCACAAGGGTTAGACTCTAAGAACGAGTCCCAGTAAAGTTGGAACTCAGGAGGCCAAGCATTTTTCTGAAGCAATCTTGACATGAACAGCGTTTTCATTTTCTTTGACTGGCCGGGGGGGAGAGGGGAGCTTGTTTGTCCTGGGATGAAGGGTGGTTGGAGACCATGAAGAACAGCTTTATTTTGCCTTAAAAAGAACTAATAACTCCCTCACCACTGTACCTTAAGCCAGAGTTATTTAGAAAACGGTCCACCTATTTTTACCTTTCTATATGGGCACTAAACAGAGATCGTTTCATTAGCAAGTTACCAAAAGACGCAGGCTGACACACTCTCAGAGTGACTCATGGTAAACAGGATGTCTCTCTAGGAGTGAGGGCTTCCCAGGGGACGCCCCCCTCCCCCAGGGTTTCTAATTGGGGCATGCTTTAGTTCACCTATAAGACTGGCAGTACTGTGAGACTCACTTTAAGCCTCAAATTCCAAATATTATGATATACACAGTGACTCTGAACTCTTTTTGACCTTTAGGTCAAGTGACCAATGGTAGAGGAGTGGACGAGATGATTCAAATATGGCAGGTACACCCAGGATGAATGAGGAGCAGACGATTCACATTTAGGATGCAGGAGGGATGTGTGCATCACTGTGGGAATGGAAGAATGGCCAAGAAGGAAGGGAAGGAGGGTGCTGAGGGCGCTGGCCCTCAGCCCGGCTAGGGCTACCTGCTGTGGTTCTTTCAACAGAGGTAGAAGTGTTGGTGGTAGGGACATCTGGCTGTACAGTCCCTCTGAGATAGTCACTAATGTCATGGGCTGACTTCTCCTCTATTTCTGTGTGTGTGTGTGTGGAAGTCTTAACCTCAAAATGTGGTAAGTTAAAACAAGGCCATTAGAGTTGGCTTTAATCCAGTCTCACTGATATCTTGATAAGATGAGATTAGGATACAGGAGTATCCAAAAGAAAGACCATGTAAGGACACATGTCATCTGCAAGCCACCAAGAGATGCCTCAGGAGAAGCCATCCCTGACACACCTTGATTTCAGACTTCTAACATTGAACTGTGAGAAAAGAAATGACCATCCATTACACCCTAGCCTGTGGTCCTAGCAAACAAATAAAACTACTGGTATTTGCTCCTAAAACTGCTGCACAACTTCAGTTATGTTTAAATTTTACTCATGTTAGGCAATTAAATCCAGAAAGATCTGGGGTATTTTAAAATTGGGAAAAGTAATAATCTTTGAGAAGTTTTTATGACTCATGACTAATTTTATCACTATATTCCTCCACCTTCTTCTTATCAAATGCTGGACCCCTCAGATTTGACTTCCTCTCTCCCTTGGTTCTTTTTAACCCCTAGTCCCCTAACCTCACCTTCCCAGAATGCCTCTGAACATGACTATAGGTCACCAACTGGACCTCTGAGCCACTCACAAATGCTGTCCCAATTGTCTTTCTCTCTGTGGCACTGACAGTCCTGACTCCTGACTTTCCCTCTACCTTTATATTTTTAAAAGAAGAAATAGTTGCTTTCTGTGAAATGTTTACATACTACAAAAGCACATGGAAATAAAAATAAGACCTACTTGGGCCAGTGAGATGGCTCAGCAGGGAAAAAGGCACCTGCCGCTAAGCCTGATAACCTGAGTTCAATCCTCAGGACCCACTTGGTGGAGGGTGAGAACCAACTTCCACAAGTTGTCCTCTGACCTCCACATATGTGCTTCAATATGCACACCCCCACACTTGAACTCACACAAAAACACACACAAAATAAATAAGTAAAAAATGTAATAAAAAAAAATTAAAGATCTACCTCAGCCTCTTTGAAACAGTGGTTCACAATCAGGGGTAATTTTGTCTTCTTTTGACAATTGTCCCCAGGACATTTAGTAATGGGTGGACCTATGTGGGTTACTATGTCTCAGGGGGACGGAGGGGAAAGTCAGCCCTACATCAAAGTTTTATCAACACCAAATGTCAAGCATTGAGAAGTCCCACTTGGAGGGTACTAGAAAAAATGTGTCCTACTAGAAAGACGACTCTGTGGATAGTTACTGCTACACAATTGTGAAGGCCTGAGTTTAGATCTCAACACCTACGTTCAAAGCCAGGTGTGGCTGCCACCTGTAACTCCAGTGCTGCTGGGGGTGATCCAAAGGATCACTGCAGTGTGCTAGCTGAGGGTCTAGTCAAAAAAGAACAAGCTCCAGGTTCAGTACAAGACCTTCACTCCAGGGGACAAGGGGGACAGTGATAGAGCAGGATACCCTCTGGCCTCCACAAGCATGTGCACACACACACACACACACACACACACACACACACGCACGCATGCACCCAGTCCTTCCGTTACGGTTTGAAGGTGAACGTCTTTGGTCTCCAGTTGATGGTGCCATTTGGGAAGGTCGTGGAACTTGTAGGTGGTGGAGCCTCACAGAAGGAAATGGGTCACTGGGGAAGGAGTCTTGAAGTTTATAGCCGGACACACTTCCTATCCAGTGTCCTATTCCTGTTCCTCTGAGATGTGAGGAGGTGGGCTCCAACTGCTCCACCATGGAGCTGCTTTGACATCATACCTTCCTCTGCGTAAGGAATTCCCCTCGTCAAACGCTGGGCCTCCTCAGACTTGACTTCCTCTCTCCCTTGGCCCTTTTTAATTCACCTGGCCTCACCTTCCCAGTACACCTGTGAACTTGCCTACAGGTCACCAAATCAACCCTTCAGACCATGAGTCAAAATAAAAACTCCCTCCCTTCAGTTATTTTTTGTTAAGTATTTGGTCACAGAATGAGAAAAATAACAAAAAAATACACTTGCCTTTCATGATCCTGCTCGTTTCTGTTGTTGACACTTGCATTCACTTATCCAAAAATATTTGCTAATCACTTACCAGGTGTTGGCTACTGTGCTAGGTATTAGGTACACAGCAGTGACTTTTAAAAGAGATTGAGAAGAGAGAGAGGGAGAGAAGGAGGGAGGGAAAGGCAGGGAGAGACCCTATCCTCCTGTCCTCATAGACATTAGAGCCCAGTGGAGAAGACTGGAAAGTTCACACTCAAATAAATGTGTGAAACTAGGCTATGTAAACACATACAGGGAAAGCGCCATATTTGTAAGAATATAACTAAAATAACTTAATCTGAGTTGAAGATGTCATGGAGACAACATCTGAAATACAACTTATAGGAGAACTGTGGAAAGGCAAGTGAAGAGAAAGAACATTCTAGACAGGAAATTGATGGAACAGGAGTTTGGAGAAAAAGACCTCTGTGGATGGATCCTGATGAGCAAATGACTAGAGTTCCATGAACTGTCAGCCTTGTTCAACGTTTTAGATTATAATCTAAGGATGAGGGGAACCTGAGGAACCAATCTGTAGAATGAACAAGACTCATAGAAAGCAAAAGTTTTTGTCTCCTCTTAAGCAATCTGTTGTTTTAATTCTTCCCTCTTCCCATGAAGGGAATTTGGAATGGGCCCCAGAGGTTTTCTGTTCATTATCAGGTAACAAAATAACCTCTGGTCACATCAAGTCACAGACTAAACCTATTTCCATCATGAAGAAGCCCCATGCTTCATGCAGCTTCACTGCATCGGAGCTTCCTTCTCTGCCCAGCATCATGCAGCCTGACCCTTTGCACCAGACAAGGAGAATCTGAGCCATCTCTCCAACCCCTAGTGTGTGATATTTTATTATGGTGGCCCCAGCACACTACCCCATCTAAGCTTCCGGTGCTCAGCTTCTCCCAAGTCATCACGTGATCTCTCCTCTTCATACCCAATTGTGTCTTAGTCTTTTCTTGTAATTGTTAATCACCAGTTCTATTAGATCAGGGCCCATCCCAGTGACCTCACTTTAAACCAATTACCTCTTTAAAGAATCAATCTCCAAATATAATCATGTTCTGAGGTACTGAAACCCAGGGCTTCAGCAAAGCCATAAGAGGCAGTATCTATGACAACACCATTGGCATTATCATAGGCAATGAATACCTCTGCTCTGTGGAAGTCTGCCTGTGAGAGCCCATGGTCATCCCCAGGCACAGTCTTATATCTTTGGATTTTTAAATAATATTTTATTTATTATTTTTATTTTATGTGTATGAGTGTATTGCCTGCATGTGTATAACTGCACCTGTGTCATGAAATGCCCATGGAAATCAGAAGAGAGCATCAGATCTTCTGGAACAGGAGTTACAGACAGTTGTTAGCCACCATGTGGGTGCTGGGAATTGAACCCTGGTCCTCTGCAAGAGCAGTCAGTGCTCTTAATCACTGAACCATCCCTCCAGATCCCAATCCTTCGATTTTTATATGTCATAAAACAAACATAAGTCCTCTGTGACCCTAAAACTCAAGGAATTAAACTCTTAGCTCTTTGAGGGGTCCTATAAAACCCTTTCTCCTTGAGCAGGAGGTGATGGTAACGGGAAGTTGTATCCCTCTCACTTTCCCAGAAGGTAGGAAGGGGAGTGAGGATACTAGTCACTTTCTCCAAAGGCCTGTGATCACAAGCCTGCTGGATGCCTGCCTCAGTTCTGTTATACTCTTGGATAGATAAGGGGGTCAAAGGTTCCCAGCAAAAGATTTCTGGAAATCTCTTTTTTTCAGGGACAGCCTAAGTGACCTTCTTGTGGCACGTCAGAGCAGCTGGCACCTTGATGTCTTACCTGCATCTGAAACAGAAATTGTGTGACACTTAATTCCCTATTGTATCTATATAGTAGGTAGAATGCCATCAGCTGCAAGGGGTATAAAACCCTACCTTATATTTATACAGATGAGGTATCTAACTGGGCATGGTGGCACATGCATGGGGTACCAGCTCTTCAACAGGCTGGGGCAGGAGGGTGGTTTGAGCCCAGGGGTTCAAGACAAGACATAGCCATATCTCAGGTCAACAATAATAATGATAATAATAATAATAGACATGATTCCTCACATTTTAAAATGTCCAGATAGAAAAGCTCACGATCCATCGTTCAACCAATGCTACAAAATGGGATCAGGAAGAAATACAGTTGGCACTTGGGTGACATGTTTTGACTTCTTGGTCCTCCCTTGGTTTATTGGACAGCAAACAGACCTGCAGTGCCCACAGTCTGAGAAAGGCGCATGGTGTCTAGCAAGTGAGACCCTTAAGGATGAAAGTCTGGGTCACACACAGCCTTAGTGAAGCCACTGGGACCAGCATAAGTGAGAGCTAGGGGCGTGGGACCTTGAATGGAGGCAGACCGAGCAGGTGCCGTGTACACTAGAGCTGCTTCAACTGTGAGACTGTGGCATCTCCAGTTTCTTTAAGAAAGAGGCTCCTGGAACCCAAGCAGAACTTCCCTGGACCATCTACAAGGAAGAACATACACAGCCATAGGAACGGACCTTGACTAATGCTGGGATGTACTGCCCCTCCCCCTCAGCCCTACAGATGGTGCCACACTGAGGGGTTCGCTGCTTCCCACAGTCCCTGAAGCCCAGTGGCTGAGGGATGCTGGCGGGCACACGACTTTCACACGACTTGAGGAACTCCAAAGGCTCATCCCTGTTCCGGAGCAGCCAGCATGAGAGTGGAAATCAGCTTGGCTTTTCCACTTATTCAAGTTTGCCTTCTTCGTGCCCAGGGAATCCCAGGGAAGCCTCCTATATAAAACATTCTCCTTGACAAGGAATCCACCTTAAAACAAAGCAACCACAGCCTTCATCTCCTCTTCACAGAACACCAGTGTCACAGTCGAATCCACTCTGTGATACCATCCAAGATGCCACAGAAATGCATGCACCACCAAAACCAGGGGAGAGAGCGTCCTGGGCTATGAGGAGCAGGAACCCATCCAAGGACAGCCATGAGAGGAAGCCCCAGCTGATACCTGTGAGGTAGGCCTGAGGGTGATCAATTCATTCTGGAGCTGGAAAGACTGAGGAGAAGCATCTCAGAGGCCTGTTAGAGATGGGCTCAAGAATCTCTGTCTGTGCTTGAGCACATGGAGCATGTACTGGATTCTCACAGCCCAGCAGGGGGTGTGGAGCCACAGGTACCTGGGAAAGCAAGCAGAGGAACCATACGAACAGAGAAAACAACTATGAACATCTGAGAAGTCAAAACGCCTACAAGAAACAATACGAGATCTGAGTGCACTGCTGGGCTGAGCTGGGCCGGGCTGGGCTGGGCTGGGCAGGGAATAATATTTGCCTGATTCTTGTAACACAAACATTGACTATGAGGTAAAATGGAGCCCCTGGGAAGATATGAAGTTGTCTTTATGAGGAGAATGATTAAGAACAAACTCTTTCTTCAGTTGAAGGCCAGTGGATCACAGCTAATTGAAAAATTCAAAAGAGAAATCAAATAAACTGAAATAGGAAGAATAACTTGGGATGACTAAGAGTCAGACCTTAGGGGATGGAGAGCACTTACTGCTCTTGCAGAGGACCTGAATTTGTTTCCTAGGACTCACATCAGCTCACAATCTCCTGTAACTCCAGTTCTAGGAGATACAATATCCTCTCCTGCCTCTGAGGACACCCATACACACATTGTGCACAAAAAGTCATGCAGATACACACATGTAAGTAAATGAACGAATCTTTAGAACATCAGAGATCTAGTAAGAAGTCTGGGCGATGGTGAGGGATCAGGGCTCCTGTTTATATTATAAACTGTGTAGAACTATTAGAACTATTTGACTTTTTAAAATTATCTATGTTACTTAAAATAATGAACAATCCTTATTTTAAAAGTAAAAATACATGATTGACTGGTGCTTTCTGTGGTCCTATACTGTGAGACACCTCATTCTGGTGACCCCACTGAGGACTACCAAGGCTGGTTATGAGGCTCATGTCACATTACCCAACCTCTCCAGTATAAAGTTCTCTACTAACTTTTTGCCCAAAGATGTTAATCTCTGTAATAGATTGCTTCCAATGACAACCAAGGAATTCCTCCCACAGGGTCATGGGTCTTTCTGGGCTCAGAACTGCTACAGAAGAGTGGCTGTCATATGCTTCCCATTCCTCTCTCTGTCGGACAGAAGTCTCTGGTACAGTCTCATCACTGTAGAGTGGCGATGTCGGGGGAAATTATGTGTCTGTCTAGTTCACTGGTCTCAGTTTGGTAAGAGGCACACTTGAGGACCTGACTTAGAAAAAGGACCCTAGACTTTGAGCTGATGCCAAATGGAGACAACTGGAGGTAAGTGTATTTTGCCTGTAGAAGGATGTGGATCTTTGTGGCTAGATAGATGGTGGTGGACTGTCTCCATGGACAGTCATTCCTCCCATTGAGAGCAGGCTCTGCTCCCCCTCCCCCCCAAATCTGGACTGGCTGTGTGACTTGCTTCATCCGTGGCAGAGGTAATGCTGTGTCACTTGTGAATTTAGACCTTAAGAGACCTGTCAGCATTGGGAGTTTCTGCCCTTGTCCTTGTGGAGCCAATTATCACACAGAGCAACTCAGGGCAGACTATTAAAAGATGACTGACCACCCAGAGGAAAACCACAGTTCCCTACGGACAGCTAGCTGAAAGGCCCAGACAAAGGTGTGGTCATCTTGGATACTGCAGCCCTACCTAAGCTTCTGGAAGAATGTGAACATGTGACCCCAGCTGGCCACATACGATGGAGGCCTGGCACGCATCCATGGGTAGCTGAGGACACATCTATTGATTATTGACTCTTGACCTATTCTAGGTTGCAAAATATAATTTTCCAGTTTCTTGTTCATGCATTAAGTAGAAGTCTACTTTATAAAACAGTAATGATGGTTCCAGGTATGATATGATTGTGCTGGATAGCTTTAGTTGTCAGCTTGACCCACCTGGGTTGGGAGAACCTCAACTGGGGAATTTCCTCCATTGGGCTGGCCTATCGCCGCGTCTGTGGGGTGCCTTCTTGATGAGTGATGCGGGAGGGCCCATCCCACCATGGGTGGTGCCAACCCTAGGCAGGTTGTTCTGTCCTGTATAAGAAGTCAGGTTGAGCATGGGCCAGAGAAGCGAGCCAGTAAGCAGCGTTCCTCCAAGGCCTGTGCCTCGGTTCCTGTCTCCAGCTTCCTGCCCCGAGTTCCCACCTTGGGCTCCCTAGGTGATGAACTGTGACCCAGGAGATGTGGGCCTAACAAACTCTTTCCTCCCCAAGTTGGTATTTGTCAGAGTATTTTGTCACAGCACTTGAAAGCAAACCAGACAGTGATATATACCTATAATCCCAGACTATAATTTGGGAAGTGGAGGCAGGAGGATTAGGACTGCGAAGTCATTCTTAGCTACATAGAGAGTTTACGGCCAGCTTGAGCTATATGACACCTGATCTCAAATTAAACAACCAAATGAATAAAGAAACAGCAAGAACAAAATGTCAGTAATGATGAGAACAGTGATGAAGCGGCTTTCCCCAGGAACTGTTTACCCCAGAGCAGAAGGAGAAGAAAGGGAGGAGAAAACTCAAAATGTGAACGGATTTTAAAATAGCACATTGTGTCCTGGTGATTCCAGTTTGACTCTGGGGTTTGGGTGGCTTCATTTTTATTGTTTTGTCTAGTTGTTTGTTTTGTATCATTGTGAATCTTTGGACATTCACCTGATTATTTCAATCCATTGTGGTGACTAAGGAAATGCTTCCCTTGGGTCCTCACTGGCCTGTGGGAGCCACTCTGGTTTCCATCTGTGTGCTTGTGGCATGAGTTCTTTGGGCTTCATTACTTTCCTTGTTCTCTGCTATAGCAAGGTGACCTCAGTTCACCAAGTACATTTCTTGTTCTAGACCTGGAGTCAGCCATTCTTCCAAGGAGAACTAGACCCTTTAGGAGCTACAATTTATTTGTTCTTCATTTACATTCAATTCCAACAAACTTGGAAATAAACTTCCTAGCCCCAGATGCTTAGAAATATGACATTAGAAATGCATTTCTGTAGACGTTTACTCACAGCTGTGGAAGAGAGAGCTAACTGCCTATCAGCAGGAAAAAAGATGGAAAGAAAATTATGAAAGAATTAAAGACTCAAAAATGTCAGCTGTCTGGTCTAACTCCAAACTCGCTTTTTCCAGGGAGAGTTCTTTCCGGTTCCTCTTTTAGACTTTCCTTCCATCGTACTGATGCAGGAAGGCACCCCTTATCTGAAATGCGTAGGATCAAAATCAGTTCCGACACGGGATTTAAATTTTTTTAAATGTTTGCATATATGTTATGAAACATAGTAAGCAGGGGCCCAAGCCCAAACACAAACTCTCACAGGATCTGATGTCTTACATGCACCTGATGCCCACAGCCCAGATACAGCTTCAAGCAGTAACTGAGTGGCAATCTGTCCTTGAATTGGTAGTGGAACTTTCACCTTGTGACATCATATTGGTGATCAAGAAATTTCAGATATGGGGGCTGGAGAGATGGTTCAGCAGTTAAGAGTGTTGGTTGTTCCTGCAGAAAACCAGTGCTCAGTTCCAAGCACCCACGTGGTGACTAACAGCCATCTGTAGCTCCACTTCCAGGGGATCCAATGCCTTCTTCTGACCTCACTTACGTACATGCAGGCAATACACTCACATACATAAAATAAAAATAATAACGTTGAGCCATCTCTCTAGCAGCCAATAAAACATTTTTTGAAAAAAAGAAAGAAATTTCAGGGGCTAGAGAGCTGGCTCTGGGGTTAAGAGCATTGGCTGCTCTTGCAGAGGACCCGAATTTGATGCCCAGCACCCAAGTGCCGGCTAACAACTGTCCATAACTCCAGTTCCAAGAGATCTAACACCCTTTTCTGATCTCTGCAGGCATTGCCCAACATGAGTGCACTTACACACATATAGGTAATAGATTCATACACATAACATAAAAATAATAAATAAAATATTTTTTAAAAAAAGAAATTTCACATGTGGGGGTAGTCCTGACTTCAGATGTTTGGCTTAGGGATGCTCTGTGCAAACCTTTATTATAATATTTATCTGGTTATTTATTATTATTGCTATTGTTTTGGTCTGTGTTTGCCTAGATAAGCCTATTAAAATCATCTAAAAAACTATTTATTTAAAATAAAAGCAAAAGCTGATCCAACTCCCCCAAATTCATATTCAACTAATCTAGAAAAGGCCCTAGCACTTTACATTTTAAAACTTGCAAAACTGAAAGTAGAAGGAAGATAAGGAGGAGCAAGAAAAGAATTCTAAATCAAGGGGGATCAGGAAGGGAGTCAAAGATGGAAAGAAGACAAATGTCTCCTGTTTTTTCTCATAAGATGAATGTAGCTCTCTGTACAACTCTCTCTTTGTGTGTGTGTGTGTGTGTGTGTGTGTGTGTGTGTGTGTGTGTGTGTGTGTTGTGTATGCTGGAGAGCCGATATGAACAAAACACAATGATTCATATGTACGAAAATATCATACTAAAACCCATTATTTTACATAGTAACTTAAAATTTAAATAACTAAATCTTGCCATATGATTCTCTATATAGCTAGAATTGAGAACCACTGGTCTGACTACTCCTGATTAGTTTTTCCCAGCCTTTTAATTATTTATTTATTACTTAGGTTACCAATTAATTTCATATATAAACACATTAAATTCCAGATAACAATCATTGTCTGCAATGGGTGGTTGTCTTGAATTTGAGAACAGCACAGCCTCCCAGGAGAGAACATCCCCAGACAAAGGCAAATATCATGAAGGCAAGGCATCAAGCAGGAACAAGTATCCTGAGAACCCATTTATCCCCTCAGACAGTGGGGGCTTCCTGAGAACCCACTTGTAAGGCAGAGCTGACACGACCATGGGGGCCACACCTGGAATCTGTACTGATGGAGTCGTGTGAACCTCTTGCTTAACATCCCAATTTAAAAGGTTTTATTATTATTATTATTATTATTATTATTATTATTTAAAGCTCATGCCTTCATCTCAAAGAAAATCTTTTACTGTATCTCTCCAGCTGTTTTACCAGCAGGGCCACATTGATTACAACTCTTTTCCTTATCCAAGACCATGTCTCTGCCCCTTTCATTGGCATGTCTGCTCAGGTAGCCAAGCTTGACCATGGGGCTGACTAGGACTGGCACTTTCTCCCTGAAAGCTCCACTTACTCTGTGAACTAAAAGAAATTTGAGGTAATTTAGGTGTATAATTTATGGAGCACTCACCTGTGTCTCAGGAGTCTATGATTCCATGCAAACTATAAAAGCTTTAACACATGTAGACAATATCTGGACACTCTCCTGAATACAGGTCCTCATTCCTTCATCCTTCTTAGAGAGGTGATGTGCATGAGAGATCTGGGAGCAATTTCGATTGTCTTGTCAACTGGCAGGTGAAGCAGGCACCTGAGAAGAGCCCAGAGTCACTGTTCATCTTTAGTGTGTAGGACAAGGCTTTATAGCATGGTGCTGACTTTCTTCAAGATCATAGGACATGACCCCAAGCCCAAGAATTAAACTAATTCATTACCAAGTTGGATATTAAGACATGTGAACCTGAACTACTTATATTCTGTTCTACAGCTGGCAGATCACAATCACCTGTGTAGTCTATAACTGAACAGAACAGTTAAACTAGAGAGAGTCATGTAACCCTCTCCCACTGAGAATTGCCCACTGATAGTGTCTACACTTATCAGAGCCTGTCTGTAGCTAAGGTCACAGGTGAGCTCTTAAAGACAGCTGAGAAGAACAGTCACTTCACCTCCTAACCAGTCCATATTCTTAATATGAGGATGGTAATGGGAAAATCTGGAAATCAGCTTTAGCAAAACCACACCAGAAAAAAAAATTAATTATAAACAAGTTTAACGCAGAGCAAATAGAGACACTCTGGGAAATTAATCAGATGAATGAAATGACTAAATAAAACTGCCATTTATACAAGTGATACTTACTGTAATAAAGCATCCTGATCTAAAGTCTCTTATTTGTCAATAGTTATTAAATTGCCCTACTCATAAAACAGACATGCTTTGTCCTCTTTATGTATCTTTATTTTGCATTTCTTTTTCTTATATATTTATTATTTTATTTTATGTGTGTGAATGTATTGCCTGAATGTTTGTAAGTGCATCTGTATTGTGCAATGTCCATGGAGGTCAGAAGAGGACGTTGGATTCCCCTGGAACCGGAGCTACAGACAGTTGTTAGCTGCCATGCGAATGTTGGGAATAAGGTCCTCTGCAAGAGCAGCCAGTGCTCTTAACTACTGAACCATCTCTCCAGCCCTATTTTGTATTTCTTATTTCTAAGAGTAAAATTAACATCTACAAGGTTGAGTATATTTGCTTTCTGGTAGGTAAGACCCAGGCTAGGAGATGTAGGATACACAGGTTTTGAGATACCTGCCTTCTAGTAGCCTCAGGCAGAAGCGATGAGGAATGAACTCAGAACAACCTTGGAGGAGGAAAAACAATCCAGAAGTCCAAATAAATTCTGTTTTAAGGCAATGCTCTAAATTAAACAGGTAAGGTTCATCTTATGCATTAGATGTCCAAGAATGCTACTAATGTATGCCAAAAATACAAAAATAGGGCTGGAAGATAACTCAGTCAGCAAACTGCTTCTGGAACAAACATGAGGAACTGAGTTTGAACCCCTCGAACCCATGTATACGGCAGTACACATACCTGAGATCCCAGCACTGGGAAGGTAGAGACAGGTGGGCCCCAGACTGGCTGGCCAACCAGCTTAGCTGACTCAGCAAGCTCCAGGCCAATGGAGACCCTGCCTCAAAAAAACAAGGTGGATGGCACTTGAGGAATGACACCCACGGTGGTGACTTCCACGTGCACATGTACATATATGCACACACACCTGCATGCATATATCCACCTCCATACACAAAAAAGATATGTAAGTAACATCTCTTCATTCATTGATTAAGTGTTTATTGAGTCTTACCACATATCTATGGTCTGATGCCAAGCAAAACAGAAGGTCTTTTTTCGGTATGAGTTCTGGTTCCATGTTCATGTTGCCTAACAAAAGGATGAGAGGAAGGTGGGATAGTGACGAATAAGGCACAGAGAACAGGACACACTGGATAAAGCGAAATGGATAGAGCAAGATGCAGCAGTAATGAGGCTCCGTACTGACAGCCTTCCAGCTATCAGTAAAGACAAGCAACACCCGTATAAGAGTAGGAAATTCAGGAACATCTCCACTTAAGTGATCACTTCTGTTTTCTGAAACCTTGTGCTTTGAACGTTTCTCAGTGCCGCTCAACACGTGCTGTAGCTCTTCTCGGTTGCTTACATAACTCTCTGTTCCTAAGATTGTCTGGCTTTGTGTCTATTGTTAAGCAGTTATAGAACTGCTCTTCCAGGATATATCTGAGGTCGTGTTAGGATCTGGATACTTTCCAGAGCTGGGATGGAAAGTGCAGACCATAGAGTACTCTGTGAAGCAGAAACTTGTGCTTTTTTGCAGATGATTATGGCTGAAATGGAAGCCCAGCACAGGGCATGATACATGCCATCTTGGAAGTTAGTCTGACATAACAAAATACTTCTGTAAGTCAAGAAATATGAAGTCTATCTGAATGTTTCCCAGGAGAACTCAAGGATTCAGAATGAAGCTAGCTCTCTGGGGTTTCCATTGTCCTAGGTGTCCTAGGGAGTCTCAAGAAAATGATCACACAATCCAAAGTATTTCAGGAAAGCAAAGAGTTTTACTCCTGTGGAAGGGTGAGCAACCATGACAAATCAAGCAAGCAAAAACACCCAGCAGGGGTTCCACTGGGGTTTCATTTCTAACACAAAGGGGTCCTGTGGCTAGCATGGTCAGAGCTGGCCCCACATTCTCATTTGATTGGCTGACTTAGTGTTCCAGTTGATAGCAGAGTGCCCTGTTCAGCACTGAGTGCAGCCTTGAGCACATACTTTGATTTCAAAAAGTGCCAACCCTGAATGGGAGAATTTGAATTACTGCGAAGAGACTTCTTTCCTTTTTAAAATGCCGTTTTGTCTTATTTAACCCTTTGATAGAAAAAGACTATATTTTGTTTACATTTCCCACAAAGGGCATCATCCCGAATGCAGAATTTCCAAAAAGTTCTGCACGCCGTGATCAATATATTTTGCACAGTGGGGTCGTAGCACAAATACAAATCTGAAGTTTGGGTCGCCTTTCCTTGGATATAGTAACTGGTTTTACTTTTTATTTTGGCAGAACAATGAATAAGAAGAATACCATCAAGACTTGGATACTGACGCAAATGTCTAAGCTGTTGGGAAGAGCAGGGAAAAGGTTTTAAGAGTCTCTTGGATGGAAGAGACCTCTGCTCCCTCCTAATCTAATCAGAAGGAACAGAAAAGCATCGTTTAATTCTATCAGAGATGCTTAGCTGCTTGCTAGGTAGCCCAAACTGGCCTGGAACTTGTGATCTTCCTTCAGTCTCTCCAGCGATGGGATTACAGGTGTGCATCAGCATGCCCAGATGACAAGACTTCTTTTTTCATGAGGGACAAATTTTCATGGCAGGATGTCAGCACTTTTCACTTTTACTGGATCGTTTAGATCCAAAGAAAAGTATTCCCAGAGCCCAGCAATTGAAGCAAAGACCTCATGGGTCAACAGATTCCACACCCACTCTCCTCTCAGGTGTCAAGGACAAGACAGAAACAAAGCCAGTGCCCTCCCCTCAGACACCCAACCTGCAGGCACTCAAGTCCCCATCTGCCGTGGTGGTGTTTGCACAGAACCTACACTAAGGCTCTCATACATGTCAGGTCATCTTTAGATAAAGGACAGCCGCCAATACAAAATAAATACAGTGTAAGCGGCTGTTATACAGTACTGTTTGAAGAGATAATGACAGAAACTCAATACAGATACAAGTTTTTAAAATATTTTTGATCCAGTTTGGTTGAAGTCCTAAGTGCATAAGCAGGCTTGCTGTATATCCGGTTAGGGAGTCAGTTCCCAGAAAGCAAGCCACAAAAATAAGTTTTAAATCTGCTGGCTAATTATTCCATGCTCTAGCACACATAATTATATAAAGATTCTGAAGAAGTCGTCCACTGTGTCATAGCGTTCCAGGAGAAAGGGGCCTAAGACAAAAGCACTCAGGTGAGCTCCCCTCGCCCTGTGACACCTGCAGATCTGATTTCCAGCTTCTGAATATATTTGGAATTCCAATTTTTCCAAGAAGGAGCTCACCTCATGACTAGAAGTACATCTCCACATCTTCCAGTGAGAGCAGGTGGGTCCCATGGTCACAGAGTTCTAGATCCCTCCGAGTTTGGGTCTTCACTGCTAGTGGGTTTTTGTTTTTTGTTTTTCGCTTTTTAAACTGCATCACATTTCACTGGTCAGTTTACCTTGGTCAAACCAGCATTTTTACAAGTAGGTATAGGAGCAAAGGCAGATTGTTCTGGAATCTTTTCATGAAGAATGCTCCAGTGACAAGATATTGATGACAATTTGATGATTTGGAGAAGTCAGATTGCAACAGCCAAGCCCAAAATTAGAGGTGCAAGCAGGTCCTCCAATTCCCACAGAAAATGGGACAAAATCTGATTGGGAGAAATTTAAAGGGAAAAATGGGAATTTGATCCTGCAACTGATGTTTGTGGCACGCCACACGCTGCGTCTGGGGTGGATGGGTCTGCACACGCTGCGAGTCTCTCACGCTGAATGCATTCTTCAGGTTCTTCTGCCTTGCTGCCTCAGAGATTTCTCCAGAACCATAGAAATTGGCTCAATTTTGTTGCTGCAATCTATATGTACATTGGAGGTAAGACACCTGGAGATAGCTCTCAAGAAACAGGGACAAGGGCCTGTTGTCCCGGACTCTGCCTTCTAGTGAGACCGTTTTTGACTTGCATCCCACATGGTTCCTCAGTGGGTCAAGGGCCTGCTGTCCTTTCTGCCTCACACTCTCTTTTCCCTTGTTTCTACTTCCAGAAATGACATCCTAAATAAACTACCTGCATCCAAGCAAGCAAGCTTTCTTTTCAGGACATTTCCTTCAGGGAATCTCCAGTGCTGTGTATTTTCCAGGGAATCAGATGGGACTCTTCTGGTTGAAAGCAGAAAAGAACCCAAGAGAAAGCATAACTTTACTTAACTGGGAGAAATGGGCTCATTTGTCTAAAACATCCAAGAACTATCATGGAGAGATTATTTTATTTTTTAATATTTTATTATTATTTTTAGTTTTATGTGTTATGAGTGCATTATCTGCACGTATGTAAGTGCATGCGTGTCATGCAATGCCCACAGAGGTCAGAAGAGGGCATCAGATTCCCCTGGAACTGGAGTTACAGACAGTTAGCTGCCATGTGGGTGCCAGGAATTGAACCTGGGTCCTCTGCAAAAACAGCCAGTGCTCTTAATCACTGAGCCATCTCTCCAGTCCTGTATCATGCAGAGATTTAAAAAATACATCATCAAGATCCAACATCGCTGTCTCTTGGCTGTGATCTGCTCTTCTCCCATACTCAAATAAGTTATACTAAAATAGGTTCTCCCTCTGTGGTCCCTAGACAGTCTTAGGACTTTCAGTCCTCTACTTTTCTCTCCTCTTTCCTCTCGTCTTCTCTAAGCTTCAATTCCACAGAAAAAAGAAACAAGAGTATCTTCCCCAGAGAGTCTAGCAACAGCCTCATCAAGTCTTTTTAACTTTGCTTAAGTCGTATACAGACAGGGAACTGGCTTTTAAGTCTAGTTATAGACATGTAATCAGGGAGACTGGAGGAGGGGGTGATCTACCAGAGGAAAACCACATGCAGTGAGTGGTCAGATAAAAAGTAAATAGTGTATGGGTGGAAAATGCACCTGAAATCCTTTACACAGCACACCTTTTGACTGTCTAGAACACACATGTACACACATACACACCCTTCCTCTCACACCTTGTATTGTGCCAACCCATAATTAAAATACATCCAACCACTTCTCCAAAAGAAGACCCAAATCAAATGAACAACGGATACACTCAGTGTACAAAGGTGAGGAGAACAAGATTCCTGCCATAAAGCCAAAGTTGACAGAGGCAAGAATGGGAAACAGCTCTCAGTGCTCACCAACGCAAAGCATGTCACAGTGTCCTTGGTGGGAATAGAAGGATCTATTTCCAGGAATGGATTTTATTTTGGTCCTTGGCTAGTCATCTGGATGGCCGCAGAAGGCTCTCTGGTGTCAGTTTTCTTTAATGACCCATGGAAGCAATGCTACTTACATGGGACAGTTAATTGGAAATGATTTGGTTCAAAAAGAACAAAGCTCCAACCCAAATAATCCAGTAAATTAGCTTCAAGCTCATTTTCTTGGAAATGCCCAACCATGTCACCAGGACAGTTTCTGCTCCTAACACGGCCTATTGGCCATAGCCTAGTCGGTGTTTTGGTTTATTTTCAGAACCTGTCTCTCCATGAGACAAAAAAAAACTGCATAGAAGCTCAAGCTTGTGTGTGTTACAGGCTCTGTCAGCAAGATTGCATTTTATTTGCTTTGAGCCCATCGCATTTGGTCCCTGGTCAGGCAACAGAAATATCCTGGCTGCCTATACCCAGGTTATATATTTCACAGCCCAAAGGGTTCAAAGTCATCTGAAGGAGAGTGATGGAAGTCCATTCATGTCAGATCCCAGACGGGTATTGGGTGTGGTGACTAGAGAATAGTGAATGGACACTGAGCAGAAAAACATGCTCACTAGATCCAGAGTCTTGAGGATGTCCTGACTCATGTACACATCCAACGTAGGCTCTCCAACCTCTGGCTTTGTAATATTCAGAGCTGACTGGAATTGTGGTGGTACACTCAGTTGAGCAACTCAGTGGCCCCCATGAAACCAGTGAATTCATGATGTAGATGTTCCAAACCAGAGAGCTGTTGAAAAAAGGCATGGGAGTTGCACAGGCCAGAGGTTGTTACTATGAACTCTAACTTTCCTGAGCTTTTCTGTTCACCACCTTCTATGGTCAAGATGTTTTATGAAGCTTGAGTTCTCAAAGTTGCTCTAAAAGACTGGAGCTTGAGGGCATGGGGTAGTGAGCCTGTAATTCTATACGATTATGCTTCTCAAACTCCATGCCAAGAATGGCTCAAAACTTGAGAATAATGGGAAAATAAGATAAACAGGATGTATCAATTCAGAAAATCTATTTTTCTCAATAGAAAATAATTTAAAACATTGCTTATATAGTAAACAAACACAACAGAGTAGACTAAAAGGTTGACATTAATGTTAAGATAATCCATAAACTTCAAAGTATTTTCAAGCATACTGCAAGTGCCCAAACTAAAATAACTACATAATGGAGAGAGGAATGAAACCCAAAACCTCTTTTGGCCACTCAGAGATGAGGAAGCATGGTCCTCATTTAAGAACTTAATCCTATAAGCAGAAAACTCAGTGTGCTGGTAAGACCATTTTAGTGTCCAAGGTACCAGTCATGGAGCGTGACTAAGTAATAGCTCCGTGTGTCGTTCCCTACAGACACATGAGAATACAGTTTTAAATCCAAGGTAAAAAGCCTTCTGTTTTAAGTAAGACTTGTAGCTATGGATCTCTGAGGAAATTGTTCATCTTTCTTCCTGTTAGCCATTCAGCAAAATAACTGCACACTTCTGGAACTCACACTGGAAGGCAGGGTATAAAGAAGTCTTGGCAAGCGTGCCAGGGATGTGTCATCAGAAGGATCAAAACTGGGCATGTGATTCCTTGCCTGGATGATTCCAGAGAACTTGGCTGGCAAAAGCCACCTAAGATTGCTCGTCCTTGAGCCCTGGGATGGTTCTTTTAGTCTGAGTCACTGAGATTTTTATGAAGGTCAGTAGAGAGTCAAGGAGGGCCTTCCCATCTAGCTGCATGAGATGGACTGTGTAGAGAAGCTTTCTTATTGGGTAGAAGCTAAATGGGAAATGAAGCGGCCTACCTGGCTGGCCGTGCTGGAATGAGTGTGTCTCTATCCCCTCTCTTTCTTTAGGGAAACTGCTTTGCACTGACAGGCGGTCCATGTGTGAACCGAATGTCCTCCCTCCCTGAGCACAAGAGCCCTAGCATAGCTGTTGACCTACCTATGCTCATCATTATAGCCCAGGAGGCAAGCCAAGTCTGTCAGAATCCTCACCCACTTTTGTTCAGTTGAACTAGAAAGATTTATTTTTTCAAGTAGGGAAGTCGGAAAGACGTGTGTCCAGTACCACTGACAGCCACAGTTCTGACCCTATGGAAGAAAATTTGAAAGAAAGAGAGAGGGAAGGAGAAAGAGACGGAGGGAGGGAATGGAGTGGCATGGTTGTGCTGGACAGCTTTAGTTGTCAACTTGACACTCCTAGGTAGAGGAAGCCTCAATGAGAGAATTGCCTCCTCCACTGGACTGGCCTGTGGCCATTGTCTATGGGGCATTGTATTGAGTGTTGAGTGATACTGGAGGGCTCAGCCCACCGTGAGCAGTGCTAGCCCTTGGCAGGTGGTCCAATATTATACAAGAAAGCAGGCTGGGCATGGGCCGGGAAGCAAGACAGTAAGCAGCGTTCCTCTGTGGCCTGTGCTTCAGCTCCTGCCTCCAGGTTCCTGCCCTGAGTGCCCACCTTGGGCTCCCTCAGTGATGCACTGTGACCTGGGAGACATGAAACAAATACACCCTTTTCTTATTGAGTTTGTTTTGGTCAAGGTTTTTGTTCATTTGCTTGTTTGGTTTTAATATTTTGTTTATTTTTTATTTGTTATGAATATATTGCCTGTATGTATGTAGGTGCACCCATGTCGTGTAATGCCTGTGGAAGTCAAAAGAGGGCATCAGAGGCCCTAGAACTGGAGTTAAGGACAGTTGTTAGCCACCATGTGGGTGCTGGAAATCAAGCCCAGGACCTCTGCAACCACTGACTCATCTCTCCAGCCCCTGGTCAGCGTTTTTAATCACAGTAAAAGAGAAACAAACTAAGACAGAGGGAGACAGCAATAGAAAGAGAGAGACAGAGACAGAGAAAAACGGAGAGAGAGAAACAAAGGACCCCTCCTCAGGTCTGGACATCCTCATTTCTCACAAGAGAACAGGTCTCCATAAGGCCCAAACCAACCCAGATATCCTCACTTCTTCATGATTCTCAAAACTAAAATGTACAGAGAGTGCAACAACTGGTCCTAAAGAGGGGTTGTCTGGGGCATCCTTGTCTCTCCTAGCACAGAAAGTCCTGCAACACTTGCTGTCAAAGACCACAATTTCGACTAAAGTATAAAACCCGTAACAGGGTGTTCAGGTATCATTTAGCCATAGTGTAACACAGAGAATTTGTAGAGGAGACTCCATCCACCCTGGGCTGCTTTCCCAAGCCTGGAGGGACTGGCTCACCATAGACTCCAGGCTGCTGCTTATCCTTGCTGTCTATCTGTGAGTAATAAATTTGATTTGCTTGAATGAATGTTCTGCCTCACCAGACACAGTGATAGAGAATCTTTGCTTAAGGGAATATATTCCTTTTTCCATTGATAGGATAAAAAAAAGACTTGAAAACAAACCAACGTAAGGTGAGGCCTGGTGGCACATATCTGTAATCCCAGCCCTGGGAAGGAAGATCAGTAGTCCAAGGTCATCCTCAAATAGGGAGTTCTGAGTCCAAGCTCAACTGTGGGGAATTAGGCCTCCCAACACAAACCCCCTCCATGGCTATGTGATGGTATGCGGGCCCTCCATGACTGCGCCATGGTGTCTGATTCTGCTTAGCTTAAGAGTTGTTCATTAACTTGTGACCGCAATCGCAGAACATTCTTCCGCCTTTCGCAGAGACTATCTTGTCTGTGCTGCTTCTGCTTTATGGCCTAGTAAACATGCCTTAAAGTGCTGAGTCCCTGGGTGGGCATGAGGTGCTCTGTCACGTAGAACAGAGGTTGTTATCTTTTTTGGCCACTGGGTCAGTGGTCCCTGGTCTTCTGCGTTCCTCAGGGATTGTTAGATTGTATAATGACGTATGGAAACAGTATAAAAAGGAAAAGACATTTGTTAGTAAAGGCTTCTTCTTCTCAACTTCCATGGTGTGTGTGTGAGTTCTTTCATCAAGCCTCGCCGCTCCTCGCAGGGACTCGGACCCAGGGCCGTGCAGGCGCGGCACTCAACTACCTAAAACACTGCCTCAGAAAACTAAGAAAAAAAAAAAAAAACTTAAGGGAGGAAGGGTTTATTTTGTCTCACAGTTTGAAAACAGAGTCCATGACGGTGGGGAAGACATCGGAACAGCCAGCTCAGTGGTGGCAGGAATGTGCAGACTCCACACTTCTACACATCTCCAGAGATCAAGACACAGACTGAACAGGTAGTGAGGCTGGATTATAAAACCTCAAGGCCTTCCTGCAGTGACCCACTTCTCCCAGCAAGGCTGCACTTCTTAAAGGTTTTATAACTTCCCTAAATAGCACCATCAGTGTTCAAACACATGAACCTATCACGGAACAGCTCACATTCAGGTTATAACATTCCATTCCTGATCCCTATAAATTCATGGTCATCTCCTAATGCAAAATCCATTCCAGTCACTTTCAAAAGTCTCCATAGTTTTAACTGTTTCAATACTATTCAAAAGTTCAAAGTCTGCACTGACTCCATATAATTTAACTGTGAACACCTGTAAAATTAAAAAATAGGTTATACATTTCCAAATACAATGATACACAGTAAACATTCCTGTTCCAAAAGGGAAAAACAGAAAGATAAAAAACAAAGATCAGACTAACACCCAGCAAGGCAAACACCAACCTTGAGGTCCATGTTCAGTATCTAGAGCTTTTAGTGGCATCACCTGGGCTCCAACAGGGCTGGTATCCAATTCTGTTACCTGCTGAGTATATGGCCTTTCTCTTGGGCAGGTACTACTTGGTGCCTGTAGCTTTCTTTGGCAAATGTCCCATACTTCTGGCATATCCAGAGTCCTAGGTTCTCCATTATAACTTGGGCTTCACCTTCCTAGTTTCATCCACGGCCTACTCTGGAGCTCCACACAGATAATCCAATATTGCCACACATTGTCTGGCCCTTAACACCTTTCTGGAACCTTGGTGCTAACAGCTTTCTGGAACCTTGGTGCAAGTTTCTGTAGCCCATTCATTCTTGCATCCTGCATAAGAGTAAAACCAGTACTAGATAAACAGTCCCAAATTCTGCTGCCAGCTTGAGCTGTAGCCAGGTTTCTTTGGACACTTGTCCAACCTTGGAAAGCACTTCCCTAAACAGCCATTTTCTAGCTGGGTGTGGTGAAGGCAATTCTTGTTAAACAATCTCATTTTAAATGAATTTGCATTGTTATGTTCTGGAGTTCTTAATGGGTGCAGGCTTGTGTCCCAGGTTCCTTTCCTATAGTTCAGTGTAAATACTTGGGTTTCTCCCTAAGGACACTAATTTCTTTAACAGTTACAATCACTTTACCCAAACTCATCCAGTTCAAGCTGCCTTGCTCATCAAATCACATTTTCACGCCTTTTTTTTCTACTTTTCTGCTCTTTCTCACTATGAGTAAATGCAGATTCAATAATAACGCCACAACATGGATGTTGTGCTTTCAAAGAATTTCTTCAGCCAAACAATTTAGTCCATTACTTTTGAATTCATCTGTATTCAGGTTTTTAGGACATGGGTAAAACACAGCCAGATTCTTTGCCAGTATATAACAAGAATGGTCTCTAACCCAGTTTCCAATAAAGTCCTTGTTCTCACCTGAAATTTTATGAGTACTGTTTTTACTCTCTACATTTCTCTTGGTATCCTGGTCTTCTGAACTCCTGCCAGAATGACCCATTCCATACTGCTTACAGTATTCAAGGGATTCTGTAGCATAGCTCCAAACTCCTCAATATTCCTCCTGCAAGCCAGTTCCAAAAGCCTAAGAATCACATGGTCAGGCCTCTCACAGCAATGACCTCATTCCTTGGTAAACTTTATATACTAGTTACTTCTCTCATCACTGTGATAAAACAACTGAAAAAAACAGATTAAGGGAGGAAGGATCTATTCTGGCTCACAGTTTGACAGTACAGTCCATCCCGGATGGCATGGGAGTTCCATGTCAGTGACACCATGCCACTGAGAGTCCTCACTTCTTTGTATCTTCATGGAATAAGAAGCAGAAACCAAACAAGAAAGAGGGCCAGGCTATGAATCCTCAAGGCCTGACCCCAGTGACCTCTAACAAGGCTCCACCTCCTAAAGGTTACACAACCTTAAAAAATAGTGCCACTATCTAGGATTCAAATGTTCAGACACATGAATCTATAGAGTACATTTCACATTTAAACCATAACACGAAGTCAGTGCATTCCTCCTTTCCCTAAGTCAGTTGATATTAGATAATGATTCTTCAGTCAATGTCCTTTCACACCCGCACTTGCTCTCTCATGTACACACATACAGAGAACAAGAGCCGTGTTGCAGACTGAAACCAGCTACGACGGAAGTGGAAACCAAAATAGAAAAGGTGGGAATCAACTCTGAACCGTAATCAGAACATATGGATGGCAGCACTCCCTCCCAGTTCTACACAGGAAGAGACTTCTTAAAGGTAGAAAGGCTGATAGTTTCCATATAGAAGTGTTAGAACCTATACCTCAGCTTCTGGATACCTAGACATCTAGGTCTCAACACCAAGTGGACCCCACAAGTTAAAAGGAATTTTGGATGATAATAAAAATGTGTGCATGTAGTAATGACCTATCAATAAAAATATAACAGGATCCTGGAGCAGTAGTATAATCTTAGCAGTTGGTAGGCAGAGGTTAAAAATATCATGAATTCAGACCAACACATGCTACATAACAAGACCCTGCTTCCAAAAGAAAGATAATAGTAACTATCAGTTACTGTATATCTCAGGCTAACTTTTATAAGCAAGGAACCAAGTAGATTTAATCTTTTATGAAATGCAATTCTTATCTAGATAAACACTGAAATTCCCAAGAAATTACTGATAAGAATCTCTTCAGACACTAAAACCAAGATTCCAAGAAGTAATTATTTTCCTGAAAGTGCTCCAGAAAACCAAAGCTCAGATTTCTGGTCTGTGGACATGTCACTGGGGGGGTTGTCTTGACTGCTAATTGACATGGGAAGACCTATTGTGGGTGGCCGTATTCCCTAGGCAGGGGTTCCTGAACTGTTTAGAACAGGAGAAACGGCAGCACAGGTACATTCACTTCTCCCTGCTTTTGATTGCAGATGTGATGTGACTAGCTACCTAAATTCCTGCCTTGACTTTCTCACAATGACAAGCTTTAACCTGGAATTACAAGCAAATAAATCCTTTTCTCAGTTTAATTCTATAACTCTTCAGTAAAAACTAGTATTGGACTCTCCCCTATTCCTTGTGACCTGTCTAGCCTCAGGTTGTTAAGCCTGGTATCAATATGGACTCCACCCTATGAAGCAGACCTTACGAAGTTCAATTAGAGAGTAATTGGTTACTCCTGTAGAATCATGCCAGTGGACATATCTTGCCAGGCCAGTAGTTGGAGTTCACAGGACTCACAGCTGGGTAAGGTCGATGATTTTTTTTTTTCCTTCTGGTAGCCTGCATAGCACCTTCCAGCACTATGAAAGCTAGCCAGTAGATATGAGGCTCTGAAGTGAGCACCAGCTTGATTTCTCCTTGTTTGTTCTACAGCTCTTATATGTAGTGTCTTCAGCAAAAGGGTCTTGCCATCCAGTTGCAGTGGACAACCAAGAGCAGGGGCAATGGCCAGTATTATTTGAGGATCTGGTCAGAGGCTTCAAAAGAGAGAGACCATTCTTGGCACTGGGGTTTTATTTTGTTAGCCTGTGGTGTCTAGTAGGGGCAATATCCCCGTTATAAGTTGACTCCTTTCAACCTCTTTTTATAATGTGTATGTATATACTTTTAAGAAGTTTGGACAGAGTAGGCTTCCATACGGCTTTTTCTCAAGGCCGTTAGTGTTGGTCGTCCCTCTCCATACTCCCTCCTCGCCCTCCCACTCTCCACCCCATTTAACCCTTTCTACTTTCTTATTCCTCCTGAAGTCTACCATCCTGCCCGGAAGCCATTCCCCCTCCTCCATGACCATTTATTAGTTTCCTGACTTCTCAGGATTTTCACATTGAAACATGTATATCTAGTATCACAAAGCTAGCATCCAGCTAGAAGAGAGAACATGCAACATTTGTCTTTCTGGGTCTAGGTTACCTCACTTGGGATGATTGCTTCTGGTTCTATCCATTTACCTTTGAATAAAATGAATCCAAATGACTTACTATTACACCCATATATTAATGCATCTCTCAACTCTCACCAGAGAAGCTTCCTGATGCAGCAGATGGTGATTAACAGAGAAACCCACAAATGGCCAGTGTGCAGAGAACAAGAGGCCACAGATTGTTTATCCCTGAATAGGACACCTACGTCAAGCTTCTGCCTCCCAAGGCTCAAGGATCATTGTGGAAGAGGAAGCAGAAAGATTGTAAGAGCCAGAGGGGGTGGATGACCAAAAGGGAACAGAGTTTTCCAGACAGCTTGTCAGTTATTCATATGAACTCATAGCAACAGTAACTGTGTGCACAAGATCTATGCAAGCTCAAATCAGACAAAATTCCAACACAGATATGGGGAACTAGGTAAGAAACCCCAACCCTACTTGAGGAACTTTTGGCAATCAAAGGCTGCTGGGAGGGGCAGAGACAGTCTCTTATAGGGATGGGACTCTTGGTAGGTCAACCAGGCTCCAGTGGATGGGCCCACACTGAAGGACATTTGGGGACAATTAGACTCTATAGGCCATATAGAGTACATTAAATTGGGTAGGAGGCCAGTAAGGGTAGGTGCAGATAGGGGAGGGGATCTAAATACCATCAAATTATATTGTATGAAAATCTCAAAAATTCAATTTAAAAAGTTTTTAAGCCCTTGTCTTCCTTAAATTGCTTCTGGTCAGGGTATTTTGTCACAGAAATAGAAATAAAACTAGAACACTACATTATACAAGAACTGTCAAAAATCTTTCTTTTCTTTTTTTAAGTATTAAGGGCTAAACCAGCATTTTCAGGGTGCTATGCAAGCACTCTTCCACTGAGCCATATTCCCTGTCAGTTTTGTGCTGTTTTTGGTGTGTGTGTGTTTGTGTCTATTGCTCCTCAACTGTTCTCCAAACTTCCTGTTTGTGTGTGTCTGTGTGTGTTCAGTTGTGTGTGTGGACATGTACACAGAAGGGAAGAGGTCAATGTTGAGTGTCCTCCACCTTATTTTTTAAGTCATGGTATCTCACTGAACTTGAAGCTTGCCAATGGTTAGGCTGACTGGGCAGCAAGCCCCAGGGATCCCCCACCTCAGCCTCTCCAGCTCTGGGATAACAGGTCTGCACCACCATACCTAGGTTACCAAGGATCAGACTGCAGGTCCTCAAGCTTGATTAACAACCACTTTACTGATGGAGCTGTCTTTCCAGACCCTAATTAGTACTTTTTGAGACAGGGCCTCACTGAGTTGCTCAGGGAACTTGAACTCACTGTATATCCCTGGTGGATCTTGTACTTGAGATCCTCCTGCTTCAGCTTCTCAAGTATTTAGGGTCATAGAACTGTGCCAATAGGCTAGCAAAAGCCTTCTCAAAACTCTAAAAATATAGCTGTTATTCTGCTATGGAGAAGTAGAGGGCAGGTTTTGTTAAAGCATGAACTACCTAAAAACCCAAATAACCCAGTTTCGTTGAAAATGTCTTTTTAAGACCAGACATAATTTTAACAGTGTTGATATTCTGCTCTTGTTAGCTGATGCTTCTGAGGTAGTCTCCTGACCTGTGTGTGTTCACATTGAAATGCCAAAGTTATTTCTAAAAGTTGGTTTTAAATACCAGCAATGACGGGGTAACCAACCTTGAAAGCAATTCATTAAAAGAGTGCCCGCTTATTTCGGTGTTTTTTGGGTTTTTTTTTACAGCAAAATGCCTTTAGAAAGTCACATCAAAGGCTCAGATATACTATTAGTTCATTTTTTAAAACATGACCACCACATAAAATTATCGCAAGCAGCTGGTCTTAGTGTGTGCCCCACCTCCAGCCATGAGAGCCGGTTTCCCAAGAGCCCCAGAATACAGTCAGTTTCAAGAAACTGTAAGACAGAAAAGAGGTGGCAAGGAGTGTCTTAAGAATTTTTCTCACAATGAGGCTCTGCATTCGGCCCCGCCCCTCTGGGTTTGGCCTGAGCAAGCAAAGAATGCCCTCCAATTAGAAAATTAATTTACTGGGGTTACTTACAAAGGATTTATCCCCAGGAGAGGAGGGAGGAGGGTGTAACATCTCATATCCAGGTCTACATTTTGAGCAGAACCGCTAGCTGAAAGTCCGTCCCCTACCCAGCATTCACGGCTTTCCCTCTAGGCCCTCCCCCTCAAGTCACTGGTTGGTTGGAAAGCGGTTGAATCTATTGGCTTCATCCCCATCAATCAAATTCTTAGAGGCGTGTCTTGCCACTGTTGACAAGCACCATTGTGACTACTAGCAGCCGTATTTGGGCCCAGCTTGCACTTGCCTTCATGGGGACCAGAGGAGAACTTTATGTAAATTTACCCTACAGGGAGAAATTATGAAAAACATACGAATGTCATGTGTTTTATAAACATTTTGTAAACTTTAAGCACAAAGACAGTGTATGGAACAGACAGGTCAATGATAATTTTTAATAGTGACAAAAAACATCATGAAACTGCTGATTTTTTTTTTAATGGGGTTTTTGAGTGTTTGTTTGTTCTGAGATAAGGTCTTGCTATATAGCCCAGGGAAAACACAAACTTACTATGAAATTGAGGCTGCTCTCAACCTCAAGATCTTCCTGCCTCTCAGGTGCTGGGATTACAGATGTGTGCCATCACACGTGGCTCAATAGATTTTTCAAGTGTATGATGCGATTTTATTACCTTCAACTACAATGTTGTAGTGCAGATCTTTAGAATTTTTTCATGACTGAATCTTAATTTCCACTGAATAACACTTCTCAATTTCCTCCCCAGAAGCCCCCATTCTACTTTTGTTTCTGAGTTTGACTACTTCAGGGCATCATGTGGAGGAATCGGGCGTATTTGTGCCCATGTGGCTAGCTTATTTTCATAATCTCTCCCTGGTTCATTCACGTTGTAGCTTTTGATTGGTTCCAGAATTCCATACAATGTATTTTGGTCACATTCAGACTCCCTCCTCCCTCCCTCCCTTTCCTCACTATCCTTCCTCAATTTCATGTCCTCCATTATTATCTGTTCTTTTATTATTAGTTAATTTTTGTTTTTTAAAGGCCTAGCAATTCCATCCCATGTGTACCACATGCTCCTGATAGGGTCCATGCCCTGGAGTCTGGTCAACCTATCAGACATCACCCCAGGAAGGAAGACCAACTTTCTCTCTCCCAGCATTCATCAGTTACCAGTAGATTCTCAATTAGGACTGAGACATCCTGCTCTCTTCCCTCATCCATGTTGGGCCCCTGTCTGGTTTGGATTTACACAAGTCTTGTGCATGCTGCCATAAGTTCTGTGAGCTCATATGTGTAACTACCCTCTGGTGTCCAGACAAGTTCTCTTGTATTCACCACCTCTGGTTCTTATAATCTTTCCATCCCCTCTTCCACAATGATCCCTAAGTATCGGGGGTCTCAGCACTAGGGGCCAGCCAGAGGGGACCAAGAGGGGCCAGCCCAAGTGGGGAGGGGGCAAGTAGATGCAGAGTTAAAACACAAACTCTGGGAGTTGGATGGGAAGCAGGCCAAGCGCATGGCATTGCAAACTCATTTATTAAACAGGTGCAAAAGCTCTTACAGGCCTGAATAGCCAATGACCTTATGGGGTGGGGTCCCAAATACAGCCAATAGTAAGTTTCTCCCCAGGTAGGCAGGTTCTTTCCAGGTGCTGGTCTCATGACTAGCCAGAGCAGAACGCCACACCCACAGGAGCCATTCCCTCTATTCCTCCTAGTAGGCGGCCTGGCTAGGCCCACCTTGCATTATGCCTAACACCTAAGTCTTCAGAGGAGAAAATACAATACAGGTGTCCCATTTAGGTATGAGCACTACGTGGTCTCTTATTTTCTGCACATTGATTATGTTGGATCTCTGTGTTAAAGGGGAATAATAGATAAGACAGGTTTGATGGAGTGGGGAATGGGAGGGCAGAGCAGAAAAGGGAGGAAGAGAATGAATACTACTAAAGCCTTCGAAAGAGTCATGTGGAAACCTACTATGGTAGATCCTCTCAATATATACATATACAATGTAAAAAAGAGTTTAAATGTAGTTACCCTGTAACAGGGATTCAACAGCCTTAATAGACTAGCAAATGAGGAACCCAATGCTAAGAATGGACTCCATCTTTTGGAATTGTTGACCAGAGAGATTCCCATAGACGCTCAGACAATACTGGCTATTGCGTTGCACTTGGTTTGAGGATTTCCGATGCAGGATCTTTGCTCTGTAACCCAGGCTGGCCTTGAACTCTTGAACCTCTTGCCTCAGTGCTGGCATTACAGACATGAATCACCACTCCCAGCTTATACTAACCACTTTAACACTATTTTTTCTTGGTGAATGTTTACTGAGTCACGAAGAAGGCCACTTCTTAAGGCTCTTTTTAATGCTCATTGCAGAAGTCATTTTCTTCAGAGGGCAAGCTGACAAGTACAATGAAGCTAAAGGCAGCTTAAACTCAACCCCTGTGGTCACAGTTCCAGGGTCAGGAGTCATTCACGCTGAGTAAATAATGCTGTTTATATTGTCTGCGTGATACAGTGAGGCTGGACCAGCTGGTACGTTTTCGTCACTTGTTAAAATATTTTGTATTCTTATCTACAAAGCTGCATTCCACTGTGTTCTTTTCGTTTCCTCAAGCTAGAATTATACTTGCCATAAGGCTTTTCATAGCACAAAGACATTATGACAAAGATTAGGCAAAGATTAGTCTCTTGTGTTTGACAAGAGACTAACAGTACGTACCATTTCTTTGTCAACACAATGAAGGAAGAGCCATTTGATCCACAGTGATGGAGAAGGGAGGTGTGACAAAGCAGAAATGCCAGCCTGAAAGACAAAAGAGATATTTGTTTCATGGCAGGTAGAAGCTGCGTGCACCAGTGAGATTCCTGCGTGGTTTGGACTACTCAAGCCTGTCCGTTTGAAATCTACTTACAGGGTTCTGAGGTTTAGTCATAAGCATGAGGACAGGCAGACACGCGTAACTGGGGCACTAATCCGTTTGAATGCAAGCGTCTTTGCCCCTTCTCTGGAGAGAGATGAAAGGCTGAGCGGATTCCTTCTTCTGGGCCTTGTTCCCTTACATGCACTGGCCATGCGTAGACTCCTTCTATGTGTCCCACAATGGTGCCAACACCCTGTGCACTTGCTAGTGATACCATGTTCCCTTCCGGTGTTTGTTGCTGTGTAAACAAACCATCCAAAGTGCAAAGGCCTGCATAACAATTGTTTTAAATTTCATGGGTCAGGAATTTGAGTGGAACTCAGGCAATTCACTGGAATGTGTTCACCTGGAGCCTGGTTCACTCACAGGCCTGTTGCCTCTGTGGACTGTCTGGAAGACTTCAGACTCAGCAAGAACCTACTCTGTGGTACCAGGCCCCTTCATGTGGACTCTGGTAGGGTAGGTAGACCTAGAAACTCAGGCCTCCATCAGACCAGGGTGAATACTGCAATTGTCTCACTTGAAGCCTGGGCCCAGAACTGCCAGAGCATCCCACTTAGCACATCCTGTTGTGGAAGCCATCATAGACCTGCCCTAGGCTTTCGGAAGGGGACACAAACACGCCTGCCGGTAACAATGCCTCTTTCTGATGAACCAACACAGACTGGGTCCCAGATGACAAGTCAACACAGAGAATTCACACACTCGGAGTTCATGAGTGGGCTGCAACATGGGCTAAGCCTAGAAAGGATTTCCTACTCCCGGTGTAAAGCAAAGGTCGTGGTTTAGAGGACACCGATTCCATACTCCAGTGAGGCACTTTTGGTCATCAGCCAGTCCCTTGTCCATGTGCTCTTTCCATCCTCGCTCCCCAGCCCCACTTACCCAGATCACTTTCAGGTTAAACTCTTCAAAATTGAAACCGAGAACTCTGAGATTCTCACTCTCTAAGAGATGGCTTGATGCATCAAACTGGTCCTGACTGTCTTCTGAAAAGATTTGCAACTATCCAAATAAGGTGTAATGAAAGGCAGATCATCTCACTACCACAAAGAAGAAGAGAACGAAGAGTAGAAAAGGAAGATGAAGTAGAGGAGGAGGAGCAGGAAAAAGAAAAGAATTGGAGTGTTTTAGGAAATACAAATACTTGGGCAACTTCTGCAGAGAACTTCAAAGTAAGAATGTTCCGTCTGAACCGCAGCGGGCACATGAAAGTCAAGGAGATAACACAACGTTTGCTGGGCCGTCCTGTCTTCCCAAGACAGACCCACACAGGCCGTGGCAGGGCCTTCTTTTCAAACTGGATTGTAAACACTGAGCCCTACCAACATGCTAATTTGAAGATTATTTTATTACTGTGTACTTTTGAAAGCTAAATTGGGAACATCTGTCCTGCTGAGAGTTAACTGGAAAAAGATTACATGCTCGTGAAAGATGGCAGCATCCGTTTCCTTTGTCCCGTGGGTGTCCCTGGGAATAGGAAGCATCTTCATCTATGCATCACATTATTTCATAAATTGTCATTAAGACTATATTCTAAATATGTGATTCACTCCTCTTTATAAAACATAAGCTAATTATTTAGGTTATTGAGCTCCTTTTGGTCAGAAAAATCACACGTAACCAGAAAACCCCAGGACTCGCTGTGCTTGTGTTGAAATGACTCATGTTCTGTGACCTCCATCTCCACGAGTTCAGTTTGCATTAGAATCATTGTCTTGAACCCCAGATGGCCTGTCCTGAGCTAGGGTACTTTCCAGTGGTCTGCACAAGGACTGTACAATGTTGTTATTAGCCTTTCTCAATCTCTTTTCTTTCTTCCTTTTTTTTTTCCTTCTTCCTTCCTTTCCTTCTATTTTTTTCTCTCTTTTCTTTTGAGGTAGGGTGTCATATATCCCAAGCTGGCCTCAGACTCCCTGTGTAGTTAAGGATGACCCTCAACTTCTGATCCTCCTTCCTCTCTCTCCCAGGTGCACACAACACTACATCTATTTTATGTGATGCCGAGGATGAAATCAGGGCTAGGTAAGCACTCTACCCACCGGGCTACAGCCTTAGCCTGTTTGGCTTTCTAAGAGTCCCAGAGAGTCAGTAAAAGCAGCTACCCACAGCTCTCCAGACTTCCTCTTCAGGGCCTGTCGGTTTCTTCATTCTACTCTCCTTCCAACTGTCTCTCCTTCTATGGCTGCCAGCAACCCAAAGTCCTGTTACCTCTTACCTCCTAATGCCCACAACCTTCCATTCCTCCAGTCTCCGAAGATCTCCTCCTTGGAACTGTGGAAAATGCTTCTTCAGCTAGGGTAGAGAGATGACTCAGTGGTTAAGGGCTGTTGCCATTGTCTTGCTGCTCTTACAGAGGACTATAATTCAGTTCCCAGCACCCACACAAGGTGGCTTACAACCACCTGTAACTGCAGCACCAGGGGATCGAATGCCTCTTCTTGCTTCCATAGGCACCTGCACATGTCTCTCTCTCTCTCCCTCTCTTCCTCTATCCTCTCTCTTCTCTCTCTCTCCCTCTCCTCTCTCTATCTCTCTCTCTTTTTCACACACACACACACACACACACACACACACACATGCACGCACACACACAGGTAATAGAAAATAAATCTTTATAAAAGTAAATGTTTCCTCTGACTCAACTGAGATCAGCTGTTCCAGAACACAGTCTCTATCCCTGAGTTGTTGAGTACTTAAACTAGGTATGATTGTTTTTCTTCCAGCATGCACAGGCATTGGGGGAAGACAAGGGAGGGCTGCTGGACAGGGAGCCTAAAGTTGAGGCTAGTCAAGCACAGATGATTCCATACCCGAAACAATTATACTTGGGTCACTCAACTGGGTTCCTCAGCCTACTGACTTCCACAGTTTTCTTCCTCATCTTCTATTGCTTTTCTAAGCATGTGGGATTTTTTTTCTTGAACTATGGCATCCTTTAAGTAACTACTCCCAGTTAATAATAGCCATTAGATTCACATAAAAGAAGCCTGTGTTTCCAGGGCCCTTTCTCAAGAGCTTTCCGACATGCTGTGTCGCACAGGGGAGGAGTCCATAGCACCATGCTCGCTCTCCCATGCTCCTGGTACAGGTACCCGGGATCCTGGAACCCCTACACACACGATCCCATTCTCACTCCTGGAGCCTACACCCGCTTTTATCTAGGGGGTCACTCCTCAAAGCAAATGCCACATCTCCAGTACATGCAGCCTAAACCTGGGACAGGACCAAAAGGCATCTGGAGGATGCTGCAGACTGAACTTGGAAATAGAGTCTCCATCTATGCATCTGAATCGCTTTGTGGCAGATGGCGCCAGGTGCACAACAGAAAACACAAAGAATACAAGCCAGACCAGGAATTGGCCCTCTCACACCATGATGTTCAAGGACAAAAGTCAAGAAATCGAAGAATACTAAGTTGGAGTTTGGTCTTGTTGGCCATTTTGAAAGTAAACTGTCAAGGTTGGAGCCTGGAACATATTGTATTTAATAATTTATTATGTGGATTTATAACATTTAAATATGTAGACCTATGGTATGGGTCTCCATTTACTCTCTTGTCCTGATCCAGAAAATATCCCCTGGAGAGATCAATACATGCCCTAAGTAGATCTGTGGATAAGGTTCAACTTATTTTGTTTCAAATCACAAATCAAGGAAAGTAGCTGAGCATCTGTTAGAAATAGAAGAGTGTGCCGTATGGCCCCTCAGGGGATACCTTCAGCTCTGCGGCGTGGGACTGTCCATCAAGAGCTCTGGAGGAGGACAATGTTGCCTCACACCACCTGCGACCCAGAAGTCCCAGCTCCCAGCTCTGGCCCATCAGAGCGCTCTTGGCTCCCTTTTCACAGTTTTGATACCCACAATTTTAGTTACCTGTGGTCAACCAGGGTCAAAAAATCATGAACTAGAAAAATTAAGAAGTAAGTTCCTAGTTACATATTCTTAGTTGAGCACTGGGATGCCCTGTCAGCCAGTTTGATAACCAAGGCAGATACTGAGTGACTAACAACAGGTGTCTTGTATGGGGCATATACTGTAAGCAAAGGAGTGACTCACATCCTGGGTGGGACACAGCAAGACAGTGCCTGATTTCATCATGTGGCACTGAACAGCTTCCCAGGAATCAGTGGAAAATGTCAATAACAGCCTCACAAGACACCACAGGGCTCACATCACTCATCACGTAGGCACTCACAAAAATAAGGGTAAATAGAACGTAGTAAGATTTTCTATTAGACACCGTCACACAACTGCTATTACAGTCCCTGAACCTGTCATCACTGTTTCATTATTGTTGATGTTAATTTCTTACTGTGCCTAAAACTTAAACTTTATATAGCTATATATGTAAAGGAAAAGTTATATACGGGGTTGGTAAATATGCACAGACAGGCATCCACATCTTGGGCAAATAAAGGAGGATTACTGTTAGAAAACTTAAAAAAAAAATAGGAACTGTTATTCTCCAGCTCCTGTTCAACTTTTCTTTCCTTGGCAAGTAAAATTTTTACCTGTTTCTGAGACACAGTTTTATAAGATGAACTTCTGAGGAAGAGATAGCCCTTGTCTGAAGGCAGAGTGTCCTAGCTCAGACAGAATCACTTTCCTGTCCTTACTGAGGGCATATCTGAGTAGCCCTTTCCCTCCCTGGCAGGAAACAACCCCATCTCCTCTCTCCCCTCCACAGGCCTGCAGTACATGGACCTGGGTGCATGAGAACACAAAGCGATCCCAGGAGGGAAGGATTTGCTGAGCAAAAGATGCATTCACCACAGTACACGAACTTCATGGTCCTGGGGATCTGGTTTCTCCAGGGCATCAGCCTGGATGAACCGGAGTTCATCTGGAGGAGCAACGGGAGTCCCTTCCCCTCACTGCATGGGCAGAGCCGTGGAATGGGTCCAGGTACTCCAGGGAAGGTGTCAGGACTTTGCAATTGTGGGATACTTTAAGACCTCTGAAAGCTAACTCTAAAAGAAATGATGTCACAAAAGCTGGACACTGAGAGCCTAGAGTCAAGCGGGAGGGAAGGACATTAGCTGAGTAGCTACTCCATGACAGACAAGGTTCAACCTTTGGTTGAGATATTTCATCCTCACAGCAGCCATAGGTCTGTTAGTCAGGGTTCTCAGAGAAACAGAACCAACAGGAGATGTGTGCAGCCAGCCTTTAAGTCTGCAGAGACTTAGTTCCAGAGTCTGTTGACAACACCATAATCCAAAACCTGTGGATGCTCAAGACAGTTTTATAAAGTTGTCAGTTTGTATAAAACCAATGCACATCCTCCCGTATACTTAAAATCATTTCTAAATTACTTTTAATAGTTATAATATCTCTTATAATGTAGCAATTATGGAAATAGGCATTCTACTATATTTTTATTTATATTAATTTTAATTGTCATCTTATTTATTTTAATATTTTCCGTTCAGGTTTGATTTGAGCCACAGATACAGAACTCAGAACCTATAGATATAAAGGGACAATACATACATATAGAGAGAGACAGAGAGAGAAATGGAAATAGAGAGAAGGAAAGAACACTATAACATCTTGCAAGGTAGCTAGTCAGGCTCTGCCACAAAAGAAACCTGGAAGAGGCTCAGAGAAGACTCAGTACCTAGTCTGTGCAAATCCACATGGGGAATCCTTGGGGTTGTCAGAAGCAGAGGGACAGCAGTGAGGGAAACACAGAGGCCAGCTCCTTTATTGGATATCCAGGAAAGCCAAAGCAGGCAGGGCTGACTGATGTGAATAATTGTGCCAACCTGCAGTGGTAGGGTCTGGTTGCCTGGCATCTGGCCCAGGGAGAATTAAAGTAGAGGAAAGTGTCCTCTTGGGATGCAGGAGCCAGACAGAGGAGGTTGGCTCTGGACCAGGCAGTTCCATATCAGTGTTACACTCCCAGCTAGGATCTTTGGTATCTCTAAGAATTGTTGAGATTCCAAACGGCAGTGTCCCTATTGCCAGAATGGTTAAAAAACTAAAACATCACAATAAAATAAAACAACTCCCAGCACCAACAAAAACTGCTAGCCTCAAAAGCCTGATGATCAGAGTTCAATCTTTGGAATCCTCATAAAAAGCCAGATGCAGTCATGTACATCTGTCATCTCAACATTCCTATGGCAAGAAGAGAGGTGGAGATGGAGGAACCCACAGGAGTGCACAGGTCAGCTAGCCAGAGCAGAGGGCCTGCAGGAGAGACAAGGGGTCCTTTCTCAACGTGGTAGAAGAGAAAACAGACTCCTGAAACTTGTCCTCGACCTCCACATGCGCACCTTGCCTCATACGTGTTCTCTCTCTCTCTCTCTCTCTCTCTCTCTCTCTCTCTCACACACACACACACACACTTCCAAACACATCCTCTCACAGACAGACCTAGAAATAATGTCTAACCAGATACGTGGGAAGAGAAAGAGCAAGACAGCTCTCTCTGGGGTTCTTTATGAGGGCACTAACCCCATTCATGAGGGCTCCATCCCAAAGGCCCCACCTTCTAATGCCATCATTTTGGGAGTGAGATTTCAATGCGCAGATTTTAAGAGAACATAGCATTCAGTCTATAACACTGCAATTAAATTATTTAGAATTGCCTAATGATTCTTGGGTCCCTCAAACACGCAAGGAGGAGAAGGGTAGAGGGTGCTGATAAGGAAGGATGGAGAGAAGGAGCTCCCAGTGTGCTGCCTACTCCTTCACTGAGAGGAGATGCTGGTGCCATCAATGGGCTGCTTGGGAGTAAGGAATCCTCACCAGGAAGTTCAGAGGCCAGTTATCTTGGTGTATGCCGCAAGGAACAAAAAGATACCTTGACCTCAAAAGAAGGAGAATGCAACCACCAACGCCCAAAGTTATTCTCTGGCTCTATAGGTACGTTGTAGCAAAAGCACGCCTGCACTTACACAAGTGCCTGCATGTGTGTGCGCACGCATGCACACACACACACATACACACACACACACACACACACAATCACACCAAAAAAAATCAGTCTACTTTCTGATCATCCTTTCACAATGATGACAGGATGGGACCTCTCTCTCTCTAAAATGAAGCTCATTTTAATTCACATGTGTGCATTCAGTTTTGAACACCTACAATGTGAAGCACATCCCTTATATCATGTGGATAGTCTCCTGAAGTTTCTACTTTAATTTTAGAAATACAAGAAAAGAGGCCCTAGGAAATGGAGGCTACCTATGTCTGTTCTTTTGGCGAGCCAGACACTCATCAAGACTCTGAGTGTCCAGAGTGAGCTTGGGTATTATCCAGCCTTTCAAGGCCCTGTCCAGAAAACACAGCTGCATGAGGATGACGTGTGAGCACAAGACCAACTGCAGACATCCCATGAGTGTTAACACATGCTCTATAAGGCACTAAGCCTCTACTTTGCAGACGCCATGGATCTAAGAATCCAGCATTGATCAGAACAGCGTCTAACACAAAAGGCAAAGATTTGCTTTGTTCTTCCTTTTTTTCCCTTTTGCTAGTCATTGTCCATACCAGCCGGATAATGTGAAAAGTTGAAAGACATCCCAGCCAGGCACGATGGTGCACACTGGCAATCCCAGAACTAGGGAGCCTGAAGCAAGAAGATTGTTAAATTCAAGGTAAGACCCTGACTGAACAAATACATAAATAAACAAAAAAGACACCTAGTAACAGAATCCTTACCATGAAAGAGAAAGAACACACAGTGGACCTGCTTTGGACATGTTAGCATTCTAGAGGGATGACACATGTCCGTGCTCAGGTCTCTAAACTCATTCTCTAGACTGACCTCTGGCCTCCATGTGTTCTCTCTGTCTCTGTCTCTGTCTCTCTCTCTCTCCTTTGCTCCTCTCTCTGCTCTCTTCTTTTCTTCTCTTCTCTCCATTCCTCTCCTCTCCCAGTCTCACCCCCAACTTGCCATCCACTCATCCTCACTTCCATCCACTCTTCCACTCCCTTCTATGCGTTCGTCATAGTCAATTTTTGTTACTTTCTCAATCTCCTTGACTTCTGTTCCTCCTCCCACCACCCTTCTCAGTCACCAGGAAACCTCCCCGTACTCCAAGTTCAAATTAGGTACAAGCCCCATTACACATTTTAAGAGTATACTTTTTGTACACATTCCAAACTATAAGTTCCACAAAAGAATCCTATCTTCCATTCATGTTTCATCTAATAAACACTGAGTATTCTCTGTGCCACAACCTCAACTCTTTATTAGGTGCTATCTATCTCCCTGAATGGCATACTCTAGGTATCTTGTAAAGATAGCTTAACTGGATGGATGGATGGATAGATAGATAGATAGATAGATAGATAGATAGATAGATAGATGGATGGATGAGCATCCTGATAATATGTCAATCAGGAATGAGCTTGGCAGTAAGCAAAAGAAAACCTAAACTATAGCTTAAGTGGAAAAATAATTTAAGCTGAGTGTGATGGCTCATTTCTCTAACCCCAGCACAGAGGAGGCTGATGCACTGACAGTTCTAGGGTACTTACACAACATTTGACTTTTGTCTGCAAAGCTAACTAACGGCCATCACATTTCTAGGCAATGCATTACAGCCTCAGCAGAAAGAAGGGGGAAATGCTAGAGTACAGGGGGTCCCTCTAGTCTGTATTTTTAAGAAATCTGAGAAATTCATCAGTGACATCAATGAATAGCTCCTACACCCAGATTGAATCCAATGGTCACTCTTTAACTGCAAGGGAGTCTGAACATTTTAGTTTTCAAATCTATATTTGAGGAAGTCAAGGGAGATTGTACATGTCCTTGAGTTTGCCAATACCCAGGATAGAAGTGGATTACGGATATTCTTGCCTGTTTGGACACTAGTGTGAATATGCTTCCAATACCACTTACACACACTAGTGTGTCCTTATTGAAACAAATATAAGAAGCATTCGTAAGAACAAGCACTGTGGGACTGTGGGCTCGTTAGAATACTATAATCAGAAACAAGTTTTTTATAAATAAATATGAATATGACAGATGAGCAATAGCCCTATTCTCTCCAAGGTTGAATCCAGTCAAGGAGCTCCATTTGCAGAGAGAGCTACTGGCCCATCACTCACCTGGCTGGTGAGCTATTGGCCCATTATTCACCTTCTCCAGCCACTGTCATCACCCTGCCAAGTGCTGCCATCGAGCCCAACAAAACCTAGAGTCAACCATCATGCCTCTAATGAAACCGTCCACAGACCAGATCAGAAGCACCCAATACCCCTTAGTATTTAATTTATACTTTTAAAAAACACAAGTGATACAATATTCTGAAATTTTCAACAATGCAATCATTGATACAGTAGAAATGAAAGTTCTTCATATCCCAACACACCTCATCCTCTGCCTCCATCACATGGCCCTCAACAGAAGCAACCATTAACAGTTCGTGTGTTTCATCCTGTTTTCCACCTATGCACTCACACACACACACACACACACACACATACACATACTCACTCACACACATACACACATATGCATGCATGTACCTGCACCTGCTCCCCGCATAAATATTTCGCAGTTTTTCAAAAATAAACTTTCACTACTATCCATTTGTTTCATTTTGCTCTTTGTCTTGGTCTTCTTTGTAAAGATGTTTATGTTATATATATAACCAATTTGACTGTGGGTGTGGTAAGCAGTACAGACAGACTTGTGTCACACTACCTGGGGTCCTGTTGTGATTCTGCCTTCCACTAGCTGAGTGACCTTGAGTAACCTGTACCATTCAATACTGAGGTAAGCCTTATGAATACAGGAGACAATAACAGTATTTACTTCCAGGGCTGCCATGGAGGATGGAGTGAGTTTGTTTATGTAAAGTGCTGAAGACAAATACAGACCCAGAAAAGGCCTCATGTAAGTGTTGGATAGGATCAATAGAGGTAGCAATATTTGATTCTTGCTATTATAATATCTTAATAAACAATTGGCAATAGTTCTGTATGGATATATTGAATATTCCTAAGGGATAATTTCTACTTCTAGAAGTAGAATTGCTATGCCCATAGACAGACACATTTTAATTTTGCTCAGCACTGCTAACCTGAATTTCCCAAA
This sequence comes from Eospalax fontanierii, assembly GCA_035773235.1. Taxonomy (NCBI): domain Eukaryota; kingdom Metazoa; phylum Chordata; class Mammalia; order Rodentia; family Spalacidae; genus Eospalax; species Eospalax fontanierii. Next base: position 16,835,450 of record CM069547.1, read on the forward strand.
GGCAGAAATGAGCATGTAAATGTGTGCTCTTCGCACCGCACTAATACTGTGTTTCTCCAGTCCACGGCGTGAAATAGGAATTCGATGCTTTTTTTTGCGTGCCCCTGACCACCATCAAGAGTGGATATTGTTTAGTCCTCAGCCTCTTCCTCCTCACTCACCTCTTCTCAGAATGTTAACCATGATCTTGATGATTTTTATCTCTGGATTACCACTATTTTTTAATACACTGACTTTTACTTATCTTTGACAGTTTCATACATGCAAACAATGTGTTCTGATCATATGTACCCTGATACATCCACCTCCCTCCTGCATGCCCTCTGTTTTTTTTCCCTTGTAACTCACTGAACCCAATTATACTGCTGTCTGGTGTAATCTTGACTGATCTTGTTGATTTGATCTTGTGCAGCTCTTGTCCAAGTAACCACAGTTGCAGTGAGTTCAGGAGCTCATGACCATGTCATGTCCAGAAGACAGCATTTCACAACATTCCTCTCCAGTCTCTGGCTCTTATATTCTTTCTACCACATCTTCCAGGATGCTCCCTGAGCCTTGGGGAGCAGGGAGTTTGATCTAGATCTCCCATTGAGGACTGAGCACTCAATAGTCACTTATTCTCAGCACTTTGACCAGTAGGAGTCACTTGTTTATTGACAACCACTGCAGAGAGAAGCTCCTCTGGCCAAGGCTGAGGGCCACCCTCATCTACAAGTACAAATAGAAATATTTAGAAGGCAATTTGACACGTCCATTTAGTAGTACGTTCTCCCCCAGGGCCTATGCCTTCCCTAGTTATGGGTTTTGGACTAGATTTACAATACCAGGCATGAATTCCTTCCTGTGGAGCAGGCCTCAAATACAATCAGAAAGTGGTTGATTACTCCAATAGCTTTCATGACACCATAGCACCAGTAATCACATCTTGCCTTGCAGATAAGTATTATAGCATGCAGGATTTGCTGGTAAGTAATGCCACTAATGGCTTGTCTCCCCTGGAGCCTGCATAGCACTTTCCTGCACTATGAAAGCTGCCCGACAGAGGGGAAGTTTTCAGTTTTCAGGTCAATTCCAGTTTGATTTCTCAATGCCTTGCAACCAAAGTATTTTGTACCCTCAGCAACAAGGTCTTACTTCTCATTCTGATCAACAACCAAGAGCAATGGCAACAGACCTATGTTGTTTGGGGGACTTAAAGGTACCTTTCATTCTATTCTTCATTTGTATTTGTTTTCTCTATGGCAAGGTAATTAGCCATTATAATTATAATTGTATATTTTGCACATTACCAACTCACTGAGTTGCATGACAGTCATTAAGTTGTCACACAAAAGTGTCAAAATTTTAGTGGAATATTCTGACAGTCTTTTCCTTTGACATCTTGATTATAGGAGAAAACTTTTCTACCCCCAACATTATAGAAAACAGTCTTCATTAACTCAACCTAAATAGAAGATGAAAGATGGATTAAAGAACAATTAAAAGGGGAAATATTTTTAAATTACAGTTTTAAAAGCTTGAGTTGAAAATGTTTCTGGAAAAAAATAAATGTTTTTAACCTAATATCTACAAAATTCTGTTACTATTTCAAACATTTTTCAAAATGAGCATGAAAGAAAGCAGGCTTTCACCGAAGAATGCTATTTCTGATAAAGCTCTACAGTGTGAGAGAATCCCTCCATCTTTGGCAACAGTCATTTTTACAAAAACAAGCTTGCTTCACCAATTCTCCCACAAATCTCACTCACCCCTTTACTACTGAAAGCACTCCTTTTGAGGAACCTCTCTTGATGTTCCTGTCAACTTTCTCTGCCTCGTTTCCTTCTCTGGTGTTAGCTTCCAGAATCTTCTTGGCCTGATGGCTTTGCATGAGGGCTGAGCACTGACCCACTGTCAATTTTAACTTCCTGAAAAATCCTACTCTTGTTCCAGTTCCCATCAATTCATTTGCTTTGGCAAGGCACCTCAGGGTGTTTGCAACAGCAGGCTATAATCAGAGGTACTTGTATGTGGGACAGATGCTTGAGTCAGGGAAGGGTTTACGCATAGCAAGGCTTTAGTTGATACTTGCACACAGTATGTGTACTTTTTACTCTTTGTACAGCTAATTCTGCAACTTCAGAAGTTCAGATGCTGCGCATGAGGAGAAGGGGATCCCCCTGAAGGCACCATTCTATTTAGTTTATCATATATCAAGGGTATGGGCCAAGCATTGCTCTGGGTACAAGTGAGGAAGCATCTATAGCTGTGTTCATGTCCGCTGTGAGTTCCTTTGTCCACACAAGAACAGCAGGCACTGACAGCCCCTTCTCAGCCCCACTCCCCCTCCCTCAAATTCCCATGAACAGTGCCCATTCACCTTCCTTGGCTGGTAGTTCCCATGATAACCGAGGATGGTTATTTCCAAAAGCAAAGGACAATCCAGTCATTGGCTATGAGAGTGAAATGCGGGCCTGAGCTTAGAGATTAGGAGTTAGTGAGAGGATGAACACACGCCCTTGTTCTCTGAGCTGACACACAGATGGGATGGGGGCAGAACTGGGAAGAAATTGACTCTTGATCCCTTCCAGCTCTGGCATCTATCCATCTGCTTCTGGCTGTCTTCAGACAGAGACCAGCGCATATCTGAGTGAATTCCTAAATGTACTGCGTGGACGGCTGTGCCTGAGCCCCTGAGTACACCAGCCATGGGCGTGAAGAAAGAAGCTGGGACAGCTGGGACCTGAGCCCCCAAGGGTCCCACAACAGTTATAAGGAACGTAGCAGCAGAATGCAGTGAGCGGTGGTCACAAGCATGAAGGAGACCAGCCGTCGACGGGGCAGTGGATGCCACACCGACGTCCACAGGACCCAGTGAACCCCTTGGAGCTTTATTTGGGACTTTTGACATAGACAGGGCTCTAACAGACTCCCATCTGCCCAGACTTCAACTAGAACCCCTGATCTTATCAGGCTTATGTGACTGGATATTATTGAAGATAACTTGAAGAAAAGATTCTGCAATTTTTTTTTCTCTTTTTTAACTGAAAACTTGGGGGCTAGAGTTGCAGCTTGGGCTGGCCAAGCCTAGCCCATCACCCACTGTGGTAAATAAAATTTTATTAGATTGCCTAGGGCTGGTCTGTGCTACAATAGCAAAGATGAGTAACTACAACAGGAACCATACGGCCCAAAGGCGAAAATATTTACTTTTGGCCTTTTGCAAAAAAAAGGTTGCCAACCCCTGATTTAGAGGAAAGACATCTGAGCTTGGACAAGCTCAAATGTTTGTGCTTCCATGGAGGGAGTGTTATGATTTAAAGGCAAGGCAAGCCGGGTGGCCAAAGACTTCTTCTCAAGTTTCACCCTCAAAGTTTTATTCTTTTACTCATCTCTTAAAATGCAAGTATCCGTTTGAAGACTTTACCTACTCGAAGACTGCTTGGGAGGTGATATCTGTCTTCCTGTTCCACCTGCACGCTTTCTCACAGATGACAGCGCTATGGGGTCAAGAAGCTTATGCTCAGGATCCTTCCTAGATCATCATCATCTCCTCCTCCTCCTCCTCCTCCTCCTCCTCCTCCTCCTCCTCCCCCTCCTCCTCCTCCTCCTCCTCCTCCTCCTCCTCCTCCTCCTCCTCTTCCTTCTCCCTTTTCCTGCCCCTCCATGCTAGGAACGGAACCCAGGAAAAAATAAACATTCAAAAACAAGAGGCATCCAGAAGCCCAAATATACATGATAGGTGTATTAATTACTTTTCTGTTGCCATGATAAACACCGACCAAACAACTTATAAAAGGAAGAGTTTATTTGAACTTTCAGTTCTACAGGAATCAGAGTTCATCATGGTAGGGAAGCCTGGTGGCAAGAGGTGGCTGGAGGAGAAAGAGGCATAGGAAGCAGGCATAGGAAGCACATCACGGGGCGGGACTGGGGGTGTGGCTTTGAGAGTTCTTAAAGCCTTGCTGGATTTCCAGTCGATGTCTATTTCCTGTGGCCACATCTCCTAAAGTGCCCCAAACCAGTGCCTCCAACTGGGGACAAAATTTCCAAACACTTGGAGCCTGTGGGGGAGAGTCTCATTCAAATCACCATAGTGAGAGAACCTCTCCACAACATATTACAGGCAGTATGCAGAAAATATAAAGCTAAGAAGCAATAGTTGTAAAGGAAAAATAGAAACTTCCAGAGAGAAACATCAGAAAAATATCAGATTTCCTGTCAGCAACTCTCAAAGTCAGGGAAGCAAGAATTATACTCTTCAAACCCTGAAAATAACGGCCAATCAAGAGTGCTTTATTCAATAAAGCTATGTTTTAAAACCAATGAAGACATTTCAAGACAAGAACAAACTAGGAAATTCATGACCAGTGCTGAGCATTGCAGGAGAAGCTTAAAGGAATCCTATGCAGAAGAAGAAAGAGTACCACAAGACGGAATAAATCTCATGAGAAGAATAACCAAACAAAGGAGAGCTAGGAAAGAATCCATCAAGTCCAACACAGAAAACTAGAAAATCCCTGACACTAAAAAGGAAGACAGTGAAGGACAAACAGCAATGCAAACAACAAAACAAGAAATAGTAAACAGCTCTTAATAATAACCTTAAAATTAAATGTCCACAACTCGCCAATCAAGACTGACTTACTGGATTAAAAGCTAGATCCAACTCCATTGTCTCCAGGAAATACACCTAACTGGTAAAGACATCCATAGACTGAGAGACAAAGGACTGAAAAGAATCTATCAAGTCAATGGAAACTTAGAAGTTGCCATAGCTATGCTGATACCTGATGAAGTAGACTTCAAACCAAAATTAGGAAAGATAAAGAAGGCCACTATATATTCATAAAGAAAACAATTCATTTAGAAGATGTAACAATTGTAAATGTATATGCACCAAATATTGAGGTTCCCAGTTTTAAAAAAACAAACACTAATGGACATAAAACATCAGATAGGTCCTGATATAATGCAATAATAGTGCATAACTTCAATACCCCCACATCATCTCTATATAGATCATCCAAATTCAAGAAATCGAGAAAGAAACCACACTCAGGAGGTAGAAGCAGGTGATTATCTGCATGTTTGAGGACAGCCTGATCTATATAGCAAGTTCCAGCCCAGCTAGGCTACACAGTGAGACCCTGTCTCAAAGAAAAGAAAGGGAGGGGCTGGAGAGATGGCTGTTCTTGAAGAGGACCAAGGTTTGGTTCCCAGCACCCACATTGTGGCTAACAACTGTCTGTAACTCCAGTTCTGGAGAATCCGATGCCCTCTTCTGATCTCTGCAGGCACTGAATGACACAGGTGCACTTATATACATGCAGGCCAAACACTCATACACATCAAATAAAAATAATAAATAATAAAATAAAATTTATTTTTAAAAAAGAAAAGAAAGGGAGAGAGGAGAAAGAGAGAGGAAATAAAGAGGAAAAGAGAGGGGCTAGAGAGATGGCTCAGCGGTTAAGAGTACTGGCTGCTCCTGCAGAGGATGCGGGTTTGATTCCCAGAACCCACATGGCGGCTAGCAACTGTCTGAACTCCAATTCCAGGGGATCCACCACCCTCTTCTGACCTCCACAGACAGTGCACAACATGTGTGTACTTACATACATGCAGGCAATATACTCATACACATAAAATAATAAAAATGATAAATAAAATATTTTAAAATGAGAAAAACAGAAAGAAAGAAGGGAGAGGAAGGAAGAAAGGAAGGAAGAAATCTCACCATTAAACTACAAAGTGACTCAAATGACTTGATAATTATCTACAGGACATTCCATCCTGTGAAACCATCTCTAAAAATAGACCACATTCTAGACCAGAACAATCTCGTGTATCTTATCAGATTATAGTGCAATAAAACTAGAAGTTAATAAATAGCAAGAAAAACTTCAGAAACTACACAAATATGTAAAGATTGAAAAATACAGTCTTTGATGAACAGGGTATCATTAAAGAAGTCAAAAAGGAAACTTAAAAGCTCCTAGAAGCAGGGGGTTAGAGAGATGGCTCAGCAGTGAAGAGCCCTGGCTGCTCTTGCAGAAGACCTGGGTTCAGTTCCCAGCACCCACATGGTGGCTAATAACCATCCATAACTCCAGTTCCAGGGGATACAATGCCCTCTTCTGACTTCCATGGGCATTGTAGTACACAGGTGCACTTACATGCATGCAGGCAAAACACTCATATATATAAAATAAAACATTTTATAAGTTTCCTAGAATCAAATGGAAATGAAAGCACATGGTCAAGACCTTTGGCATGCAGCCAAGATGATTCTAAAAAGGAATTTTGTAATTACAGGTTCTTATATCTAAAAATTAGAAAAGGGAACTGGGGCTATAGATCAGTTCGTAAAGCACTTTCCATGCAAGCATGAGGACCTGAGTTTGGATCCTCAGCATCCACATGAAAAGCCAGTCATGGTGGCACAAGTTTATACTCCAAGTGCTAGGGAGGCAAAGACAGTACGATCTCTTAATCTCACTGGCTAGGTAGTCTAGCCAGTGATCTCCAGCTCCAGTGGGAGACTCTCTCAAAATATAATGTGGATCATGATAAAGACACCTGACATCCACTTCTGGCTTCCATATACATGCACACACACGTACCTGTACACACACATGAACACAAACACACACACACACACACACACACACACACACACAAAGCATCAGAATGATCTCAAATAACTTGATGACATACCTCAAGATTCTAGAAAAACAAGAGGAACCCAAACCCAAAAGGAGAAGAAACAATAAAGATCAAGGCAGAAATTAGTAGAATGGATACTAAAAGAACAATGCACAGCATCAACCAAATGAAGAATTTGTTCTTTGAAAAACTAAGATTGACGGATCCCTAGCAAAGTTTTGATACTTGGTACATACCCAGACCTATTCACATTTCCTGCAACAAGAGCACTTTGTATTGATTTATCCCATTATACACCAATTCCAAACTGGGGGTGGGATGATAATTCAGGGACAAAGCAGACACAGACCTCTCAAGTTTTCATCGCCTAGCCCCTCCCTGCTACATTCCGGGTGCTAACACTTCAGTGCGCATTCTGGAACCAAGTCAAGACCCCACGGATGATGACGTATGAGTTGTCCAATACAAATAATCCCCAAGGGACTGACAGGTTCTGGACCAACCAATTCCAAGGTTAAACTAGCCCACACAGCCTTGCAGCCACGGTACCTTTAAAAGTGGGCTGCACCTTGGGGGGTGCGCAAAGTTCCCTGATCTGGCTTTAGGAACTACAGCCCAGCTAGTCACTTGATTCGCTTTGTTTGCCAAATTATGTAAATAAATTTTCCTTTTTGCATCAAAGTGGAGTCCTGGGGTTTTGTTCCCACTTCTCAGACCCTAACAGATAACAGGGCTCACCAAACACAGTCATCTCATAGGGATTTCTTTCTTTTGTTTTTGTACCAAGTCTTGCTATGACAAATTACTGCCAATAAAAAGATCTCTTCTGCAGCAAGAACAACAAAAAAGATGGATAAAAGGAAAACTGGGTGTGGTGGCAGTGGCTTATAGGCCCAGCACTCAGGAGGCTGAAGCAAGTGTATCACAAGTTTGAGGCCAGCCTGGCCAGTGTTGCTAGTATCAGTACAGGCTGGGCTACAGAGAGACTCTGTCCCAATGTAACCCAAGAAAAACATACTAACCAAGATTGTGTGCATTGAGGAGTGATGTTCATGAACTTCATGGAAGAGTGGGTGAAATACAGAAGGAAACTCTATCTCGATGTGTTTTCCATGTGTAAAGATGTTTGAAAACTCTTCCTGAGAAGGCCTCTGAACAGCTACCTCATACTGAGTTCCACAATCACTGACTGCATGAGCCACTATTTGCATTTCAGTGTCTGATGTGGATCCCCAATACTGGTCACTTCTATAGGCATTCACTCGCCAGATGGAACAGCTGGCCAGTCACACTGGCAATTTTCACATCACAATACTTGCCCACTTTGAAAAGCCAATTTCATGTTGTTGTCAGCTCTGTGCAGTCAGAACTAGAAAAAACAATCTTAAAATTCACGTGGAAGGACAAAAGGCCCCAAACAGCTTAAAGCAATCCTCAGAAGAAAGAGCAATGCTGAAGGTATCACAATTCTTGTTCTCAAATTATATTACAGAGCATGGTACTGCACAAAAACAGACATACAGACCAATGGAATAGAAGAGAGGGCCGGCCCAGAAATAAACTCAAACAGCTACAGCCACCTTATTTTAAATTTTTGTTACTGTGTGAGTGCTTTGCCTTCATGTATGTAAGTGCATTGCATGTGTGCAGTGCCTGCAGCAGCCAGAGAGGGCGTCAGATTCAGATCCCCTAGATTTGGCTTTAGGAATGGTTGTTAGCCGCCATGTGGGTGCTGGGAAACAAAACTGCAAGAGCAGCCAGTGCTCTTAACTACTGAGCCAGCTCTCCCATTTTTGACAAAGCTGTTAAAAGTATAAATAGGAAGAAAGATTCCTCCAATAAATGGCCATGGGAAAACTGGGTATCCACATGTAGAAGAACAAAACTAGATCCCAATGTTTCATTCTCCCCAAAAGTCACTTCAAAATGGATTCCAAGCTTTAAGATCTGAAACTGCTAGACAAACTTCAAGATACAGGCATAGGTGAGATTCTGAAAGTACTCCAGTAGCTCAGGAAGTGGTTGAAAGTAGTGCTCTACAGGATTGCTTGAAGTTGAAAGGCTTCTGCCCAGCAGAGGAAACAATCAGCAGAGAAGAGGCAGCACAGAATACATGAAATCCAGCAGAGGGGACCTATGAGAAGGATGGAGGAGGAGGGAGGTCTAAATATTATCAAAATATATGAAATTCTCAAAATGCAACAAAAATAATCTTAATTTGTTTTCCTTACACTGGATGTCATATTGAAGCTCTATGCATGCCATTTGAAAACTGGAAAATAATACATTTATGTTAACTGAAAATGCCAAATATTGATCACGTTCCCAGAAATCTTGAAATGTTTTCAAGTTCTTCTACAAATCAGAAAACAAGGCTATATATTTTCGCTGTTCACAGAATGTGTTTAGCCAACATATCAAAATGTATAAAATGGTTTGTCTTAACTTCAGCTTGCCATAACTTCAGTTTCATTTGGAATGCTGTTACCATTTGAAACATTTTAATTATAAGTTGGTTTTCACCTTGAAGACACATGTTGGACTCATTTAACTGAGTAGTTAAATCCACTAAAAAAATCTGAACCTGTAAGTCAGTTTTCATCATGAAGTTATGGCTCAAGTTTTGTTTTGATTCCATAAACAATAACATGTCACAAGACGTAAAACCTGTCCAACATTTGACCTTGTCCTAGCCCTCTTACTTCCACAAAGTAAATGACATCACCATAGTCAGCATCAACAGTTTTGAGGAATTCCAGGAACTGGTGACAGTTTATACTCTTGCCTCTTGTGAAATGCACAGTCATGATGACAATTTGCAGAATGCTATCAATTTTTAATGATTTTTCACATATATTTTTTCGATGTGTAATGTAATGATACTTCATAAAATGAGAGCTTTTATATTTCAATTTTTTATTGTATGTGTATGAGTGATTTTCCTGCATGTATGTTAGTATACCCATGTGCAATGCCTGAGGAGGTCAGAAGACACATTAGATCCCCTGGAACTAGAGTTACACACAGTTGTTAGCTGCCATATGGGTGTTGGGAACCACCAAACCCTGGTCCTCTGCAAGAGCAGCCAGTGCTCTTAAATGCTGAGCTATCTCTCCAGGCCATAAAATGAGATTTGAGTGGTAACTTCATCATCTTCTGTTAATCTTATAAGTGCTTCCCTTTTACCTACCAAGATACCAATAGTGACTATACCAAGTATGCTGACAGTGAATGGAGAAAACTGCTCTTATGTGGTTTTTCTGCTTCATGTAAATATCTTAATTTAGGAGAGAGAGAGAGAGAGAGAGAGAGAGAGAGAGAGAGAGAGAGAGATTGTAGGAGATGCATGAATCCTACAGGGGAATGCTTAGGTGGTACATGGGCCCACATTTGCACAAGCCACAGACCACAGGCAGAAATCAGCCAAAAGGGTGACATCCAAGAGGAACACCAAGATCGCAGCTCCCACAGGGTTGCCCAGGATCCTCAGTACCACTTAGGTGCCCTGAGGATGACCAGAGCCCCAACTTTCCTGTGATGCTGGTACTAGGATGATAGGAATGGCAGGCAGAGGTCTGTGACAGGGATTTGGTGCTCCATTATACCCTAACTGCCCTCGAATTCTCTGTACTCCTTCACTGTAGGCAGTGCTATTCCCAAGGAAATGGATTTAATTCCCCAGCTGATAAGCCATCCCTTGAGAACACATTCCAAAGAAAAACAAAACTCTGCACTTTTAACTTTGGCATTTTTCACCTAAATGGCAACTTGAAACAACAAAGTCAGAGCTCCTAATAAAAGCAAACCTCTTCTCTGAACTTAGCAACCAAATAGCTCAGGATGGTTTATTTAGTTCTTAGGAAAGATATTTTATTTATACACTGAAGTAAAAGGAATAGCCTAAGATGCTCATAGCAGAGAATAACACCCCAATTTTCGGCTGCTTAGTCCTGGGAGACAAATAGGCAATTGGTTTAAATCCTGAGTGTGGAAAGGGTCAGCCCAGAATAATCTGAAATGCAAAACAGTGCTTCTGAGTCTTCTGTGGCTACACTCAGATACTCCCAATGGTTCTTGGGTTAGACTGATAGGAAAGGGAACTTTAACCTATCAGAGTTCCTTGAGGACTTGGAGCGGGTGAGAGTGATACTTCTCTCCCCTCTGGAGGCCCCAGTACTTGGCCCTCCACTTAGTGACCCTGGGACTCCATGCTGTGATGCAGCCTCAAGAATCAGAACACAGTTGACCCTGAGAATCTAAAGAAAACGAGACTAATATCTTTCTGGCACACTGTCTGGCCTCAATCCAAGTTGGATGATGGGGAAATTTGGCCCCAGAATGGAAGCTTAAACTATACCATCCTGGACCTATTGTTTAGGAATCAGGAAAATGGTCTGAGGTGCCTATGTTCAGGGCTCTGTGGCTGTCCACCAGGAAGGGGGAGGAAGCCTGTGGTATCTTAGATGATCCCTCTCTGTGTCCAAAGTCTGCTTTCCAAACAGGAAACTGGGCAACAGGTGAAGTATCCCCTCCCCACTCTGAAAAGCTCCACCCCACTTCTATAGGCTCCCATTTATGCCAAGTTACTGAGAAACAGGGAACCCAGTCCTCTGTAAAGCATACTAAGAGTAAAGTCTTCTATCAACCATCCGTTTCCATGGATGGACTTACAGGAAAGCATTTCTTCTGAGGGAAATGCCAGGACCCTCAAGGATAATTAGAATTCATGTAACTTCTTCAATCCTGGGCCCCTAGCAATATAAGAAAAAGTTACATAGTTTCTCTAAGAACTCCCCAAATATCACTGGGCAACTAGTATATACTAATTAGCCATGTCTAATCTGTCTCTGTCAAGCTTTTTCTAAATGTTATACAACCAATATAACTGACTTTCTGGATGTTTGATAACCATACCTGGAGGCCAAGGTCAATGTGGTAATAGGTCTAAAAGATTATCTATATTTTGGTCCTTGTCCCCAGGTCAGCTAAGTCCCAGGGGACCAAGGAACAATGGGACACCTCTAAAAGGGACCTATAGCACTGGTGAGTCACCTGTCCTCTTGATCAGAGAGGCCAGGGAGACCCCAGAGATCAGACTCTAACCAGTGTACCTTCTACAAAGAGGAAGGTAAACAAGGAGAAGATGTTTTCGATGCTCCTGAGGGAAACCACATGGTCAACAAGACCTTGACCCATCCAAGGAGATGGCATAGCTGGTAAAGGAAAGAGAGGTCCCTTAGACCTCTAAGAGTAACCCCTAAGGAGCCTTAGTTAACCTGAACGATAACAAGAAAAATAGTTCATTTTCGGCCACCTGCCTGGTCTTAAACACCCGACAGGAAAGCCTAGACAAAGAGTAAAATGATTGGTAATATAAAACAAAAAAGAGACTAGACTTTAAAACAGAACAATGATTTGGGCCTTACTGACATGTGGTCACAGTCACCCCGGCTACAATACAAAGATAAATCACATTTCTAACCCTATCAGCAGCTACACCCTTACTTTATGTTTTGGTTTTCTTCATAATTGTCCTTTTGGTACTATGGCTCTTTGATGGTTGCAACCCCACACCATTGCCCTTTAAATCTCTTCAACCACTGGATTCCGTTTTTAAATTTTGGTTTATTTTTACCACATTCTTAATATATAATCATCTATGGTTTTTTTTTAATGGTCCAAAAAATCACACCCTTGAGAACAAGCAACAAAAGATGGCTCTCCTGGGACATGCATGGACATAACCTTGGCTCTGGCCCTTCCCAGAGCCATTGATTACTCTTGCTTGGACTTTGTGTCTTTAACCTTGTAAAATTTGTATACTCTGAGATATGCGACACTTTCAAACTGAACTTCTTATGATGCAGCGATTCCAGCCAACCTCTATTATATGAAATCCAAAGTCTCCTCTCCAACTAACAGATAAAGAAAGAAGGATCTTGTGGTCCCTCTTAGGCAGGAACTCTGCTTCTCGTCAGTATGCAGCATGGAAGATAGTGTTGATTGGTCAGTTGGTTGATTGATTGATTGATTGATTGATTGGTTGATTATGACTCTTCTGCTCCCTTAAAAGATTTCAGGGACCGCAGCTCTCAAGGGGGATTTGTGACGGGAACATAGAGATATGGAGAAAGAGGCCTGAGATTAACATATGGAGGGAGCCAGCTGAGAGAAAAAGACTGAAAACTTCCCCACACTATTATTAAAAGGGCCTTGAACGCCGGATCCTTCACCTCCTGGATGATGAAATCACAGGCCTGTGTCACCATGCCTGGTTATACAGTGCTAAGGATGCAGCTCAAGGCTCAGGGATGCCAGACAAGCACTTACCAAACTGAGCTACACCCTCAGCTCCTCGCCATGTGATTCTGATACAGCCGCATCAGTCCAGGTTCCTATGTCTCGATACGGCACTAAATCCCCACAGGGCCAGAGTCATGAAAGTGTACTGACCAAAGGTCATTCATCCAGTGTTTCCTAATGACTCCACTGTAGGATCAGAGCTATGCCAGTTGAACCACCTCCAGCACCTTGCAGAAATACCTGGTTCTACTTAGAATTAAAACAGAAGATGTTGGTGGGAAAATGGCAGTTCTGTCTCTGTTTTCTCAATGATTAAGTAGAGATAATAGTATACAAGAGTACATAGGTCTTTGTGGTGAGTCGATACCTATGCAGATTATGTTTTTTGGTTGTGTATGTGTGGTATTTTGTTTTTGTTTTGTTCAGGTTTGTTAGGGGGACTGTTGTTGGTTCTTTGGTTCTTTCATTTTGATGTTGCTGTTTTGAGATGGCCAGGAACTCACTATATAGACCAAGCAGACCTCAAACTCATAAAGATCTGCCTGCCTCTGCCTCCTAAGTGCTGAGATTAAGGGTGTGTACCACCATGCCCAGCTGGAAGGTTTGTTGGGATTTTTTGCAGAAGGGGGTTGTTGAGACTGGGTCTCACTATGTACCCCTGGTTAGTGGAACTGGATATGTAAACCAAGGTGGCCTTGAACTCACAAAGATCCAACTGCCTCTGCCTCACAAGTACTGGTATTTTGTTTGTTTGTGTGGGTGGGTGGCTTGCTGTGGTTTGGTTCTGGGAACTAAAGCAAGAGCGCTCTATCACTGAGCTACATTTCCAGTCCCCTTGACACATTTTGGAGGGAAGAATGGTGTTCCTACCCTGAAGGGTCAGCTGCCGAGAAGTGAGGTCAGAGGGTGAGAGGGGGACAACATACAGTGTTCTAGAATGCAAAGGATGGATTCCACCAGACAATGTGGTTAAAGTGGAGCTCCCGTAGGAGGCCAGCAGGTCCTATGGCCCCGTTCCTGGTGGCGTGACATTCTGTTGCCCACCGGAGGATCAAGGCCAGAAGCACCGGTTATTTTGAAAATAAATCTTGTGAGCACTGGAGGGACGCTCGGTATCCAGGGCCCCACTCTGAAAACCACGCAGAGCTAACTGGTATACTCCCCTATGCACCCAAGTGTGACTTCATTCTGATCAGCAGAACAATGGCTGTTGTGCAGTGACTGGAGACCTCGAGCATCATTCCTCCAGCAGCGTCGCCCCTGGCATCATGCAGCTGGTCTGACCAGCCACTGTTTGCAAGCACACAGTGTCTAAGTCACCAGGAAGAGGGTCTCAGGGTGACTTTAGAGCTAACTAGAATCCTTCCTTTGAGATTTCTCAAGATGGCCATCACAGCTGTAAAAGGCAACCTGTGGCCGCCTCTGGACACACCTACCTTCAAACAGCAGAGGGCACTCGGTGCCTGTTCTGGGACTCCTGGAGGTGAGCACCCGGCCCAGCCCTGCCCAGCCCAGGCGGGGACACTGCCACAATGCGAGTGCCTGTGTTGAGACAGTGACAGAGCATACTTCTGCTCTTTCTGCATACCCAGGAGGCTGTGAACACAGGCAAAAGCTGGTCCTGCCAAGTTCATGGCGCTCTGCCAAGCCTCACCAGAAAAGCAGTCCACACTTGACAGCGCACAGCAGCTAAGGAGTCACCGGTGGAGGAGTTGCCACATCCCAGCGGGCTCTAGTGCTTCTCCAGGGTATACCACAAAGTTCAACATACCAACTAGAATCCTACTCCCAGCCTTGGAACCCCCTCTCAACAGCCTGGTGGTCTGCATGCTTTTTAAACACTCACTGCCTCAACCCTGACAGTGTCAGTTATGGGTCGTTTTTAACTATGAGAAAGTGACTCCTTTGTGTGAGTCTTGTCTGTCCACCCATGACTGCCATGTGCTGAATTCTGTGTAAATCAGTACCATGTGTAAGCAGCATGCGTGTGATGCAGAAAGATGGTGTATAAAGCCCTGACTTGCCATTCTGCTTCTAGGACTCTGTTCACAGTGCAAAACACAGGCACCCAAAGACTTTCACCAGAAACTCTAGGCATGCCTGGAGCTAGTCAGACAGGTGCTGTCTTAGGACAGCATCCATCAGGACCCTGAACCTGATGCTTGTCTTCACTTTCTGCCTTCCCATCCTCCTTCTTTCTCCTCCCTCAGTACAGGCCAGTACACCATGGAGGAGTGGGAGCAAGGTCAAGTTTCTGACCTTCTGGGGCTCCTGGGTTCACCTCTTCTGTGTTTGCTGCAGGGAGGGGTTAGGGACATGAAGAAGGAAGTCCACATGCCCTCCACACATACTGGGCGCAGGGAATGCTCAGAATAGCCATCCCAGGACTTCTGCAGTCACCAACTCTGCCAGACCTGCCCAAAGGGCCAGAACAGGCACAGGAGCAGTGACGGGCCAGCAAGGGGGTTGCTCTGGGCACCGCTGGTGAGTGAGGGTAAAGGCCCATGCCATCCCGCCAGCAGGGACTCCCCACTGATAGCTGAGAACTGAGCCTCAGACTTTTGATGGCTGAGGGCCAGCAACAGGAATCAGGGAGATGGAGGCCCGGGCCAGCGCTGACATCCACAGGGCAAAAAGGGGCTCCCGATCTCCCACTCAGGTCACCCCAGAGATGAGAAGATCAGCCCAGGGTTGCAAAGCCTGGGATGCCTCCCACACTAGAGCTCCTGGCCAGTTGGGCCCTACCAGGAACAGACCCTTGGGGCCAGCTCTGTTCAGAGGATTTCCTAATCCCTCCTGAGGAAGTTAGAGGTCCTGCAGTGGAGCGTGGGGCTGGTAGAAGGTAGGAGACAGCAGACAGCCAGGGTCCAGGACCCTACAACCGTGGCATCTGAGAAAGGCGTTGACCTGCAGTCCTGCAGTCCACAGACAGATCAGGTGGCTGCAGGTCAGGAAGCGACAGGTTCCCAAAGAGGCGATCCAGCTCTCCTACAGCAGGCCCATGCCAGGGTACAGGTACCACCACCGGGCAGCAGCCACACAATGGCTTCCACTGGCCAGAATGTCCAGTCACCAGAGTGCTGCGGCCAGAGTGCCCAGCCAGCCACCAGGCAGGTGCCCTCCACACCCACTCATGTAGCACATCCTGCCGGGGGCTCCCCAAAATTGGACTTGGGTGCTGAGAATGAAACCCAGGTCCACTACAAGAGCAGCCAATGCTCTTGACTGTTGAGCTCTCTCTCCAGCCCCCTAAATCATAATTTAAAACAAATTATAAATTCAGTCACACAATAGAAAACAATTTCTGACATATAAAAGCAACAATTTTGCATGATTCAGTATTTCAGTAGTTCTTGGGTTTTGTGTTTGTACGCATCAAGTGCACTTTCCTGTGTACGTGCATGTGTGTGTGGTCAGAAGTCAACCTCAGGCACCATCTATTTTGGTTTTTGTCCACTGTTTCCTGGGACCTGGATCTCACCATGCAGGCTACACTAGCTGGCCAGCAAATCTCAGGGATCCACCTGTCTCCACTTCCAGCACTGGGATCACAAGCACCTGACTAAGCCATCTCCGCAGCCTTGGGTTTTAAAAGTTTTATATTTCAGGGCTTGGGATTATACCTCAGTGGTAGAGCAGCTGCCTAGCAGGTCAAGGCTCTAGATTGAATTCCCAGGACCACAGAAAAGGGAAAAGACACTTTTAAATTTGAATTTTATAAATTTAGAAATCAAGTACAATGGAAATCTCAGAAAACCACAATCAGCAACTGACCTATTGGTTTCTGACTCAAACTACTGGGCATGGTGGTGCATGGCTGGAACCCCAACACTCAGCAGACTGAGGCAGGACTGCTGTGTTCAAGACCAGCTTGGAATACACAGTAAAACATCTTAGAAAAACAAACAAAAGAGAACCTGTCTCTTGTGCTTGAAACCTAATAGTCAATCTGATCAAAATCCAATCAATCTTTGTCAGTTACTTATTCAAACAAAGTTTTCTATTTGGAAATTCAATCTTTACCTGGGTTTCAAATATTCAAGCTACTGCTAGATGAGAGATGCTTAACGCTTAACACCATGGACCCACCTGAATGTTCTAGAAAAAATAGAAAAATGAACTCAGTATTTATCAACAAAAAAGGAATGAATTACTGACACACACAAAAGGATCACTATCAAAAATCCGGAGTCACCAAGCATGGTGGTACATACCTGTAATTCCAGCGCTTGGAAGGTCATTTGGGAGTTCAAGCTCAAAGCCAATCTGGGTTATGTAATGTTTCAGGCCCAGTCTTTGATCACAAAACTTGTCGGAAACAAACAAACAAAACTAAGCTAGAGTGGAAGAGGACAGCGCACACACTGGAGTATTCTATTTACACGAACTACAGACGGGGATCAAGCCAAACAGTAATACAAAAGCACAGCTTTGGCTGCTCTGGGGCCAGGTGAAGAGAAATTATTGGGAAAAGGGTAAAAGAGAACTTCTAGAGACAAGAGGATAATCTACACCAGGTGGTGGTAGTTACGAAGGGGGATAAATCAATCAAATTTAATGAAATATATTTTTAAATGGATATATTTTAATGTATATACACAGTACCCTAATAAAACAACTTACAAGACAAAAAACGATAGTCATTTTAAAATTATCAAATATAACATGAATACTTTAAAACATACATAAATACAAATACAAATACAAAATCAGATATACATTACAGATGGAGTTGAAGTTTCCTATGAACAGCCTCTCAATTCTGATTTCCAACCCGATCTTTCTCATGCCCGTACCACAAATAGTTGGTTAGGAATTCTGAATGGATTCTAATGAACCATATATATATATATATGCAAAACATAGAGCATTGTTTTGCAGATTGAACTCTAACTTAAATATATCACTTGCAATTTTCCCTTAGCATAGTGTTTCTGAGACCTACCCATATTACTACAGATCAAAGTTATTTCTTTTAACACCAATACAGTAATCTAACCTCTAACTACACATATTTTATTTATCCAGCCCCTTCAAAAAGATACTTAAAATTGTTTTCGTCCGATTCTCCAGTCTACTGACATAGTTACCTCTGGGGTGGAATTTAGCCTATTCTTCAACTTTTTCCACTGAGAAAGTATTCATGTATAGTTTACATATTTTAAATACTGATTTTTTTTAAAAAAGAAAACTATGGTATATAAATTACTGAAACAATGAAACAAGAAGAAGCAATATCCATTAAAACATTAAAATTTAAGGAAAACAAAGATGCAGAGTACAACTGGTTTGAAACATAAGTATTTATTAAAATATAGTGTGCATTACATGATCATAGCATTCTCCTATGTAAAGATTACAATTAAAATATCAGCATATAGCTTATAACCCCACAAGCATAACTGATGCATTCATGAACATTTTGTTTACATTTTTTGCTTTCTTCTTTTATGACTATGATGTCTCTCTCCATCCCTGAAACGAAATGGGTAGACAAAATTATAAATGATGGAGATTTTCATAGCAGACCTTCAAAATACTTCAACAGTAATATACTTTCATCAGACACAAACCACACCAAACTAAATAAGCATTTACAACTGAATAGTTTTTAAGAGTAAAAACAGAAAAGTCAGTTATTAAAATCAAGATCAAAACTAAAATAAGGATAAGATAGTTATACTTTGAAGATACGTAAATGACAGATGACCAACCAGAGAACTCATTTCAAATGCAGTATTAAAGGCACAGAATTTAAAAACTGTCTGACTTCCTTATTCTGACTCCTGTCTCAACCTTCTTTAATTTTCCCCACCTCCACGGGGATCAAAGCTCGTCTCACTCTGTCAAGATCACTTCTGCTAACACAGTATCCTAAGAGGAGAAATTACTTCCTTTTCATTTTGAGGACTTCTGACGTATTTAAGGGTACAGGGACTGATTAGAGATGTCAGAAGTGACTAAGCTGAAGGAAGTGAGAGCATGTCTGAAAGAAGGACAACAAGCATGGACTGTGTCTAATGCCTGAGTCAGGGGGATCACTGAGCAAATGCTTCAGTTTTATAAAAACTAATCAGCTAGCTTCAAATCTATGGACTGAATACGATCAGAAAAGCTGCCAATACGATACAAAAGCTTTATTAACTCTTTACTGTCAGAGACAAAATTACATGAAAGCCTGGTACTGACAAGCACTGTCCAGGTAAGTGGGACAGGACCTCAAGGAGCTCACACTCTACTAAGGACACAGCTGTTAACCACACTGTCACCACATCCACAGTTGTGCTAAGGAAGGCGGTGGCAGAGGAAGAGATGACCTCTCTTGCTTGAGTGAGCAAGAGAGGGAGTGACAGAGCTGGTCATTTTTATTATTTTTAAATTATATGTAAGAGCACCTGCATGTCTGTAAGAGCGTGCGTGCCGTGCAATGCCCGTGGAGGTCACGGGGGCACTGGATCTCCTGCAGCTGGAGTTAGGTGCAGTTGCCACGTGGGTGCTAGGAACTGACCTGAGTCCTCGGTAAGAGCAGTCAGTGCTCTTAACCACTAAGCTATCTCTCCATCCCCTGAATTTCCTTTTTTTTTTTTTTTTAATGTATGAGAGCACTGCCTGCGTGTGTATAACTGCACCCATACTGTGTGGTGCCTGTGAAGGCCAGAAGAGGACATCAGATCCCCTGGAACTGGAGTAACAGTTTTTAGTCAGTCACCATGTGGGTGCTGGGTTTCAAACCCAGCAAGAACAGTCAGTACTCCTAATCACTGGGTCATCTCTCCAGGCCCTGACAGAGCTGGTTTTAAAAGACAAGAGTTAGCCAGGCAGGCTTTAAAAAAAAAAGAAAAATAGGGAGCAGGACTCAATGTAAAATGGCACAAATGTGGATGGAAACTGTAATTCAGCCTGGCCAGAGCACAAATTTTGCATTTCCTGGGTGGTGGAAAAGTACAAAACTACAAGAAACAGCCAGAGCTCAGACCCAGGAGGTGTTACGAGCCATTTGAAAGCATGTGATGAGTCTCAGGAGGGGAATATTCGCTTGGGCAGTCGAGTAGGGATGGATTCATGAGGGAGAGACCTAAAATAGAGCAACTAAAAGCTGCCACCATTTCCAGACAGACAGCAAGGAGTGGAGGGAGGGGCATGTGACGGACTGTGGGGCAGAAGTGACAGGGATTTGGAACTGGAACCAACCGGATGGTAAGGAGTAAGTCAATGACTCCCTGATTTCCTGCTGAAGTAAACAGTGGAGGGTCATCCCACTAATCAGGACAGGAACACTGAGGGAAGAGAAAACGGTCTAGTTACATCCCCAATGATGAACAGGAGAGCCAGGGAGATGCCCAGTGAGCAGCTGGCATCAAGGATTACACCTCAAGTGACTGATGTTATGGATATATTAATTATACTAGCAGAGTAAAACTGACTGATACAGTTGGGATCACTCTGATCCTAACAACATTTCAACTGAAAAATTAGTATGAAAAAAGAGAAATATGAGAGAGTATGAGAAGAGACCCACGAAGACACCTTCATCTAAGATTTATTTTTATTTGTGTGTGTATGTACGCATGTGCATGTGTGCATGTTCCCAGGTGCCCACGGAGGACAGAGGCCTCAGATCTCCCTGAAGTTACAGTTACAGGCAGCTGTGAGTTACCCCATATGGGTACTGAGAACCAAATTCCAGCATTCCACAAGAGCAGTATGCACTCTTAACTGAGCATCCCTGTAGCTCCACATACAACCTTTTAACACTGTCAGTGCCTTAGCCAGGTTTTTTTTTTCATGTATCCAGCAGTAAGCAAGCAAATTAATTATTTAATTTTATGTGTATGATTATTTTGCCTTCATGTAGGTTAACAGCACCTGCATCATGCAATGCTAGCAGAGGCCAGAAGAGGGCACTGGATCTCCTGGAATTGGAGTTAAGAAAAATTGTTAGCTGCCATGTAGGTGCTAGGAACCAAATCTGGGTCCTCTGCAAAAGTAGTCAGTGCCCTTAGTTCATGAGCCATCTCTCCAGCTACCAAGTGATTTTTAAAAAAAAGGACACCAAGCTGACCACCTGGTGGTGCATATCTGTAATGCCAGCTACTTGGTAAACTGAGTCAAATGGATCCCAGGTCCAAGGCCCACCTGGGCTACAAAATGAGTTCAAAGACAACTGAGTGAGACTGTCTCAAAATAAAAATGTATTAAGAATGGCTGAGGACACAGCTTGGTGGTGGAGTCTCTACGCAGGAACCCCTAGGTAAGCCCCAGTCCTGTAGGGGAGTGTGAACACCACTACAGCGGCACGAACCAACTACCGTGAAGGTGAAGAACCGTCCTCGTGACTTCCTCCCCACCATAGCTCCTTCTTATCATTTATTTTTCTGCTGTCTACAACAGAAGGACCCCTCTGCTTTTCAGAAGCCAAAAACATGGAATAACTCGGCAGACTCACCTGTCTTTCTTTCTTCTGGACTCAGGGTTTTTATCCTTATTTCTTTTCCGTTTATGTGGGCTCCTACTCCGAACCCTCCTATGTCGTGAACTTTCAGCATCCAAATAGCTCCCAGCAGACTGTCGCGAATCTACTGAAGCTGATCGCCTGTCCTCATTCCTGAAGTTCAGAAGAGAACACGAATCAATTCCTTTTACCACTAGTCTCCGCTGCACACAAATCAATCAAGCTAAAGCACAATATTCTGTGTCACATCAATGACACATAGAGTACAAACAAATATACATAATCTTATATGACAATAAACATTGGTGAATTACAATATGTTAATAAGAGTCTTGGAAATGCTAAGATTTAACAACACATGTACGTAGTACATTAAAGTACTATTTCAAGCCAGACACAGTGTACATGCCCATAATGCTAGCACACGGGAGGCGGAGGCAGGAGAACTGCGAGTTTTGAGGACAGCCTGGACTATGTAGCAAGCTTGAGGAGAATAGTGAAAGCTGTCTCAAAAAAACAACAGCTCTGCAGGGTAAATCAGTGGTAAAACACTTGGTTAGCACGCACAAGGCCCTGGGTCCAAATCCAGCAAAGTATGAACTAAGTAAGACAAACAAGCATCTCCTCAGTGAAGACACTGGCATACTTTCCAGCGCCATCCTCTGCTCTCTCCTGCCAATGGCTGCTCAGCTCTTCCACGTGCGCGTTTATCACATCCCGAATCACCTTGGAGGAAGAAGACACCAGCCATCAGGTAAGGAAGCTGTTCTAAAATTAAGACCATTTAGAGGGGCGAGTGACAAACACATAGGAGGCACAGGCGGGTGAATCTCTTGAGGCCAGCCTAGTCTACAAAGCAAGTTCCAGGACAGCTGAGGCTACAGGGAGACCCTGTCTTTTTAAAAAATAAAATAGCATAAAAATCACAGTCAATCAAAAATTAAGAGCTATGACATACATAATGTTCTGCAAGATGTATGAATTTTAGGGACTGTAAGTAAAAAGGCAATGGTCAACTGATGTAGGATTGGTAGATGGCAGCTAGAAGCTATGTTATAACTATGTACAAAAATAACCCTATTCTACCTAAATTTTTGGAATAAAGGGCCATGATGTATAGAACTGACTCTTAAATAATTCAAGAAAAAATATGCACAGGTAGGAGATGGAGAGTGAAAAATGTACAGAAAGAAAAAAGAAAGTGGCTGGGTACGGTGGCCTGTGCCCATAACCCAGTACAAAAGGGATTTCCAATGCCCTGGACAGCAAAGTGGAACACTGTCAGAAACAAAAGAGGAAGGAAAACAGATGCATGTGCCACAACAGGAGGGAGAGAGGACCACGGAGGCCGAGGAGACAGGACAGTGGAGAGAGCAGTAGGAGCAAAGCATGACAGCATGTATGCGTGTATGGATAAACCCCACCGACACCTGTGGCTCCATAGTTAAACCACATAACTGAAAGCAGAAAGGAAAAGGAGAGTGAGGACACATGGGAAAAAAATCTTCTCAACCGACAATCTGAGAAAAGGACACACAACGTTCTTGACACTGTCTTCTTCTAACTCATCTGTAAGAACATTTGCAAATAATTTTTAAACCTTATAATTAAGCCAGGATGACAGACGAATCAGGAAACATTATTTCACATAAGGTTTCACAAACAGAATTCAAATCCCTAATCTCCAAGAATGCACTGGAGGTGATTTTTATTTTACCCACACAAAGGCCAGTCACAGAAAAGACAGATGAAACTCTAGGAGTGTTTTAAGTAAGGAAGACAGTATCATTCAGGCCTGTCTGCAGTTCGTCCTCTGCTGTGGAGAAACTTTCAGTAACTATAAAACTTAAAGATGGAACAATGCCCAAACTCTTAAATAAGGCCTTGAAGCCCTCTGTGACTTCACATCATGCAATAGGAGCTACCTTTAACTCTCACTAGAGTTTTAGTTTTATAGACCTAAGCACCAGCCATCCTGAAAAACTCCGGAACTTTCATCTGTACTTCCCAACGCCCACTACCTTCCATCTGGAAACCCCACTTCTCCTCTCCCACTACACGCTCTGCTGTGGAAAACCTAAAGCACACCATGGTCTGAGCCGGTAAAGGCGCGTGAGTCACATTCCAGCTCCGATACTTCTTCAGACTCCCTTTTACTAGCTCTACATGAGCTCACTAAGTCCACAGAACTCCCTCATGCAGGTCTGCCACACGGGGAAAAGCCAGTCAAGGTTCTTTAACCTCCTCTGTCCCCCTTTCCCTCGGTGCTATGGTCTCTAAGAAGCTCCCCCTGGGTTTACCTGTTACAAAGAACTATGCTCTCAAATGGACGGGGTAAGGAGGACTACACAAGGACCTTTGGGGATAAAGGGCACGAAGGAGCTCAAGAGAGACGGGACCACAGGAGACCAGTATTAGCATCTGGGGACGCTGACCTGACACAAATAGGCTTTAATACAAATGACAGGATGCATGAATTCCAGCTGCAGGGTTGGGGGCGGGGGGTGCCAGTGGGGAGGGGGTATGAAGATGATTAAGACTGATTGAGATGTTCTGTATAAAAAAACACAAAAATTCAATTTAAAAGCTTTTTTAAAAAGAGCCACTCTTTCCCCAAGCACTTTGATTTCACCTTTATTTTTGCACTTAACACAATCTGTATTTTGCAGTGTTTAACTTAAAAGCTAAAAGTTTGAAGGCGCGACCTTGTTCACCATCACCTCTGGACACACCCACAGCAGTGTGCTATGCGTAGTAACTATAGTATGTGGTAATTTTTTGTTGAAATTTGTCAAAATTCAGGTTCTACTCCAGTGCAAACGAAAAATATATATGGCATAAAATAGCCTAAGACTAGATAAGGTGCCAACAAAGCCAGATCTAGAGGTGAACTGTCAAGCACAGACATGGGAGGAGGTAGGCAGTTAAGGAGCAATGGTCCTTAGGCTATGCTGTTCAGCTTAATATGTTTAATATTAAGAATGCCAGCAGCAATATGACTGCAAGGTTATGAGACCAGAGTGGGGAAGCATAATGACCAACCAAGCCTCTGAGGGCTGCTAAGTAGTGCACAGTTCTGGACGTCTACTGGAGAGTCAAGTCTAAAATACATACTCTCATTATCAGACGAGCTGTAAGAAATGCAGTGCTGAGCTGCATGCTATAAGGTACTAGTACCATGAACAAGCAACGGCTCAGAAGCAGCCAGCCTTTTGTGGACATGGACAAGCAGTCCTTGCAGTCTGACTGCTTAAGAGATATGCTTGACAACGGCAAAATAAAATATTCGGCAGATTTCAACAGGACTTTGAAATCAGAGAAGAAATCATACAATTAAGGATTTAATATGGAAATTGGGTCTGGGCAAAGTGATTTATGTTATCAAAAAATTCATCAATTCTACCTACTAATGTACTAATGACTGATGTACAACTGACATCAGATATTTCTGGCCAGGCATGGTGACTCACATCTATAATTCCAGCAATCAGAAGGCTAAGGAAGAAGGAGTACTCAGAATTTGAGGCCAGCTTGGGCTCTGGACTGTAGTGTGAGTGAGAACCTGCCTCAATAAATAAATTAAGTAAATAAACAAGGGGCTGGAGAGATGGATTAGCAGTTAAGAGCACCAGTTGCTCTTACAGAGGACCTGGTTTGGGCTCCCTGCACCCACTTGGCAGCTAACAACCATCCATAACTCCAGTTCCAGGGGATTCAATGGCCTGTTCTGATCTTCAAGGGCACACAACATGGGTGCACTCACATACATGTAAGCAATACACTCATACACATAATATTTTAAAAATATAATAAATAAAATATTTTAAAATAAATTTCTTTAGTCTAAATATTTGATAAAGTATATAGAAGCATGTTGGAATTTCTGGAAAAAAAAAAAACACTAATATTTATTGAGGAATGTCTATCTTCTCATTCAGTACCTCAATTAATCCTCAATACACCCTGCAAGTTTGTTCTATCATAAAATGAGGAGGGGAAGGGACAGAAATACCCCAGAATTTAAAAACACTCAACCTGTCCAAGTCATAAAGCCAGTAGTAAACAGGAGAATCAATACTCAAACTAAGGACATTCAAAATTAAAATCATGCCACCATATCACTTTCCCAAAAGGAAATGTTTTTAAAAGATTATACAATCTCCATAAGTTAAGGTTAGTACTCTGAAGGACATAAAACAGAAATTAACTATGGGAAATTTTCCGTCAACAAAGCCCTACAAGATTATGTGTAACTTACCTCAGTGTAAGATTTCTTGGTTATATGAACATTCTTGGCTCTGTAGGACTGGCGTCTTCTTTTATAATCCCTCACTTCCGCTAGGATTTCCAGGTAAGATTTTGGACTTTTTCGGCTATTATCTAATGGAAGAATAAAATTATTATATCCTTAGAAGTTTTTAAATTCTTAAGAACTAGCAGTTACAAACTATCCTGTTTAACATGTTCCCAGATAGCACATAAAAAATCCAAAATATTCTACATTATGTACACAAATACCTGGGCTCTTTTAGATCACTCCTTTTCTCTAGCCATTACATGAACATAAAAGTGTTTAAATCCACAGATTAACCACAAGTATGATTCTTACAGAGGGAAGACAGGCTTAATGTAGACATCAGAGCAAAACTCCCTTCGTAAGGAAGTATCATTATATGGCAGTATAAGATGATATGAGACCACGTTGCCTCAACTCAAGGGACATGAAAACGAAAGTTTACCAAGACACATGACACAGAGTGACAAGAAACATAAAAGATAAATTCATCTCAAACCTTGATTGACTTTAGCAGCCAAGTCTACAAAGAGGTCACTGTCGTTTTCAATGACTTGAGAAACAGAGCGCTTTTTCTTTGTCTCCTCAATGACAAAATCATAAAGGGCAAGACGATCTGCTTGAGTGAGGTCACAAACAGACCGTTTGTGATTGAGAGGGACTTCAACAGGCACTGAAGAATACATCCCTAAGGTCAAAATAAAACCACAAGAATAAACAATGAATGAAGCATGTGAGCTTACAATCCTCTATAGGCCTGTGCTATAACAGTACAATAGTAACACAAACTACT
Organism: Eospalax fontanierii; assembly: GCA_035773235.1. Lineage (NCBI taxonomy): Eukaryota > Metazoa > Chordata > Mammalia > Rodentia > Spalacidae > Eospalax > Eospalax fontanierii. The sequence goes on from CM069547.1 coordinate 16,861,940, forward strand.
GTTTTACATTGTTGTCCTTAAACATACAAAAATCTATGTGGTAATGTATCACAGATGTTTCCTATTCTCTTGAATGAGGTTAAGATAAGATTCCATGAAGACAGGTAGTAATAATAAGAAATAATTTGCTCATCAGAAAAACCTCTTTTCCTTTTGTGATAAGGTCCTGTTATGTTGCCCAAGATAGCTCAAACTCCTGGCTTGAAGGGATCCTCCTGTCTCAACCTCCCAGTTGCTGAAACTACAGGTACACACCAGGACAGGCTAAGAAAGCCTTTGGATAATTCTGTAAACACTTCCTCTGTTACAGAAATCGGTATTATTTTAGCATGTATGCTTTTCCTCATAAAATTTGAAAAATGTTTTTAATAGGTAATGTATGCTTATAGGCCTTTAAAAAAATCATAGTAATATGAAGAAGGTACCAAAAAAAGCTCTTTTATTTGAGACAGGTAGATACTCAATATTCAAAGAACATTATATTTGTGCAATGACTTTAAAGCAGGATATCAAAAAATGTAATTAAAACAGGTATGGTGGTGCACACTGGTAATCCCAGCCTAGCCTATATATATAGGAAGACAAGATCAACCTGGGCTTACTGTAAGTCTTTGTCTAAAAAAATTTTTTAAATAAAAATTTAAGTAGTAAAAATCCCAATCTTCCTCAGACATGAGAAGATTAAACTCAATCAAGTCATTTTAATTCCCTAAAGAAGTATAATTGAGTTAACTAAATCAACTAATAAAAAGTACTAGCACTAGTTACAGAACTTTCTAAAATCTGCTCATGAATGAAAGATGAATAAATACAATACCTTGATGTGATGTATTAAAACATCGAAGAAAAATTTGTTTTGAGATTCACATGTTCTCAAAGAAATAAAATGATTGTAACTGTAAATAAAACAATTTAAAACAATTCTTTCCAGCGCAAGCCATGAACATGAATTCTTGTAATGTCTGCTAGTTTATCCTAAAGCAGTAACTCGTGTAAATAACAATGAAAACAGCAGCTCTTTCCAGGTATTCAACTGAAGTCTAACCTCATTGCATCTTCGGGAAGAGGCAAAAGAAGAACTCAAACAAGGGTACACTAAGAACTAAGTGTGTAACAAAAAGGAAGAGACGCCTTCACAACGATCCACAAATGAAGGCGCTGCACTGCAGCTGAGGGTGAGGGTGAGCAGGTGTGGACAACACATGTCATCTGACTAGTCAAGGGTTTGGAATGAGTGGGAAGAGCACCCTCTGAAATATGCCCGTTCTCTCTGATGCTGAGGCACTATCAAAAGACTCTATGTAGCTGGGTAGTAAAACATTTCCTTTTACAATATAAAGTTAGTTTTGGAAGCCTAATTCCTTTGAATATTGGCTGAAGACTCAGAGAAAAATACAAAATTTAGAAAATAATAATATGCTGTAACATTATAATCAACCTCCTTATACTATGTGCCTGTTGTTTTTAAATAAATACATTTTCCTCCTTAAAGTATGTTCCAAGTTTTCTTTGACTACTTAATCTTAAATTTCTTCATGATGACGGCTAATACTTAAACTTCTTAAAATTCAACCAAAATTCCAAATGAAGACTTTAACAGCAACAGCTACTAAGATGGAGTTAGAACTTTGAGTGACACTTTTAAAAGGATATCATTTGCAAAAGGATACTGCGTATCGTTAAATAAGGAACATTCAGGTTTCTAATCCTCTTTATACTCACCCCAATTACTGAAAAAGAAAAAGTACAGAAAAAGTTAAGCAACCAACTGCAGAGATTTCTGACAAAGAGAGATAAACACATTTAGTCAGCTTCATTTACAGGAAATCTAAAATTCCAAAATGCAAGTTTCTACACACTTTATGAGTTGTAATTGCTATATTTCTGTGCCCTTCTCTTTTTGCATTTTTTTAAGTTATGATAAAATATAAATAAAATCCATCCTCTTGTCATTCTTAATTTTACAGTTCAGAGACTCGAAGTTAACACTGTGCAGCTATCACATCCATCATTCTCCACAACTTTCATTACCCACTCTTCTTAACTTTACTATTCCTTTTTAGTCCTTTTGGCTGTCACAGGGCAGCCCACCCATGACAACAATATTAAATACTACGAAAAGGAAGTGTATCTAAATTACAAATGCAGGATTTTGAGAATTTATACAGAAACAACTACCTAACATTAGAGATAAAAATTTGTCCAAAATCTCACAAGTAGACCTAGGCTAACACCATTCCAATCTGACTCTTTAAGGTTCTTTTTTAGAGTACACTAGTCTTCAAATCATGGCCATATCTCAAATATATTTCATGAAACTTAGGAGCAGAAACTTGAATATTTAATATTGGAGGAAAAAAACAAACTAAGTATAAAATTTCTACGTATGATTAAAAATCTTAGTTATAAGTCAAAACAGCTGTATGAGAAAATAAACACCCAGAACTAAGAGCTCTTTAAGTTTGCAAAGGTCAGCAGATTCAGAATTCCCTACATTGAGTTAGACCTGACCTGACACACAGACAAAATGAAACCTAGATTCACCTGTCAAACATTTCCATTTTAGTGTGTATTAAACTATTAATCAGATAAAGGAATGCATACTGTTTCAAATTCACATAAACAAATCAGTAAGAAGATACTTAAGTGATTCTTGTCCTGAGGTCAAAGGTTGAAAATATCTAAGATATAAGTAGACCATAAAAATAATTCTAATGAAAAACTACAGAACTCAACGTGGGATATAAAAGTAAAAGACAAGTTATAGATCACATTAAAAAACTGTTATTCAGGGGCACTGTTAAGTGCACTAGCTGCTCTTACAGAAGACTTGGGCTTGATTCCCAGCACCCACATGGGCACTATCAAATCCATGAAACTCCAGTTCCAGGGATCCGACACCCTCTTCTGACCTCCATGGGCACTGCATGACCTGAGTGCACTTGCATACGTGCAGGCAGTACACTCATACATGCAAAATAAAAATAGTGAGTAAAATATTTTTTAAAACCTGTTATTCAAAACTATGAAATCTTTAGAACAGTTCAAAGTCAAATAAAAGTTTCTCTTCTCTATTGAAAAGAACTATTAAAAGTAATTCTTTGATATATAAGGTCTTTGGTTCAAACCTCAGTACCATGACAGAGAGAGAGAGAGAGAGAGAGAGAGAGAGAGAGAGAGAGAGAATGACAGAAAGAGAGAGAAAGGAAGAAAACAACAGAATAAAACAAAACAAAAACCAGCATAACTGTTTTTGTAAACTAAACCCAATGTCTAAATCTGTCTTAATACCTAGAGCTATAAATGTATAAGCTCATAACATTTTCTAACTTATTTACATATATAAAATTCACCCATTTCATATTGCTTTCTGTACATAAATTTTTACTTAGACAAGAGTAGCTGCCAATTAATGTAGCAAGGGCTAGTTTAATATTTGTCAAGCCTGTTCTTATAGTACTACAAGATAACTGTTAAAACACCGAGAAGGAACAGAACTCAAGTCATTTATTCTTACAAGGGTAAGTAGCAGCTCACTCCTCATACGTCAACCAACAGAACAGTGAGCAGTACCAGCATGGATAGATCCTCATTTGAAGTGTGACATTCTCACCATGACACAGGGAATAACAAATATGCATGAAAACCAGATTTTCACTGCACAGAGTATCCCTAACCCCAAATAAAAGAACTCAGTTTAGAATCTGTGCTAGAAGTCAGAAATCCATTATGGAACTAGCAAAGGCCAGTTACTTCCCTTTGTGCACCTGTTTCTTCACCTAATAAGGAGGGAAACACATCAATCTAACCCAAGTTTGTTGTGAAAGAGAAAAGAGCTCAGAAAAAGAAAAAAAAAAATTTTAAATAAAAGCATCACCTGGACAGTTTGGGCTCACATATAATCCCAGTCCCTCCCTAGAAGGCTGAGGTACAACTGCCAGCTCGAGGGCGGTCTGGACTATGGAGACTGTCTCAAAAAAAAAAAAACAGCATAGAAAAAAAATAAAGTAACTTACTAAAAATCAAGACCCACAGTAAATCTTTATAACAGATCCACTAGAACTTTATCATAGCCCTGATCATTGGATTAGTTGATCTCCAAGAACTCTTTCAACTCTAAAATAAATTCAACAAATCTATCAAAAAGCAGTTAAGAGTCAAAGTCTTAAAATTGACTCTCTGGATCAGGCATGGTGCCCCACACCTTTAATACCAGCATTCTAGAGACTGAGGCAGACAGTTCTCTGAGAAATCAAGACTAGTTTGGTCTACAGAGTGAGTTCCAAATCATCTGGAGCTAACAGGGAGACTCTGTCTCAAAACAAAAGTAAACAAAATTTAACCCTCTGGAAAAACACAATCCTAAACTATTACTGGCCAATGATATACCCGTAACAGAGACCATGAAGGACTTAACTGATCACAGGTCAGCTCAGTAATCTATACAAGAGTGAATTTCTCCCACAAAAGAAAAAAAGTTAAAGCTGAAATTAAACCAATAGACACAAAAACTGGAACTTTGAAACAGGAAGTACAAGAAGTGTGTTTTGTTTTGAAGAGATGGCTCAGCAAGAGAAGGTGCTCACCAACAAGACTGCCGACACTGTTGAAAGAGAACCAACTCCCACAAGCTGTCCTCTGACCTCCACACAGGCACCATGGCAAATGCATCATGCTCCCCACCCAAATAAATGTAGAATGTGTTTCTGGCTACTGGAGATAACTAATGCAACAGGCCAAGGACAAAATAGTCTTCCTTCTAAAACCACAGTGCAATTGAAGAGATCTCAAGAACATGGACTAGCTTCTTGGAACAGTTGTCTGGAAAAGACTGAATTTCAACAAGGGAGAAAATCGACCATGACTACACCCTGGCAAGAGTGAGGAAGGAAAGGTCCACTGTCCATGAAAAGCTGCCCACAGCAGCCTCAAAGAAGACAACTCAGAAGTCTTTGTAAGAGGAACCAGTTATTCTTTGGTTCCGTGTCATACCTAGGTTCAAAACTCTAAACTATTGAAGCTGGAGAAATGGCTCAGCAGTTAAGAGCACACTGACTGCTCTTGCAGAGGACAGGGATTCAATTCTCAGCACTCACGGTAGCTAACAACTGTCTGTAACTCCAGTTTCAGGAGACCCAAGACCTTCTGTCCTCTGCAGGCACTGCACTACGTGGGTGTACTTACACACATTCAGGCAATACACTCATACAAATAAAAGAAATTAAATAAATACCTTTTTTTTTTAAAGATCTAAACTATTGCCGGCCATGGGAGTGCATGCCTTTAAACCCAGTACTCGGGAGACAGAGGCAGATGGATCACTGTGAAATCAAGCCAACCTGGTCTACACAGCTGGGACTGCAGGAAGACCCTATATTTAAAAAGAAAAATCTAAACTATGAAGTAGCTTTCTTCTGTTCTGGTGAAACTGCTCCCACATGGCAGCTGATAATCATCCATTTCCAGTCCAAGGGACCTGATGCCCTCCTGGCCTCCACGGGCATTGCATGTATGTGCTGCACCTATATACACTCAGACAAACACTCATGCACACAAAATAAAAATTAACTTTTTAAAATTATCCACAAGGCAGTCTCATCAACTAGATAATTCAAAACACGCATCCCTAGCCAAGAGAGCATCTGAGTGAGCCTCCAGTGTCTCTGTATCTCATAAATGCAGTTGAAACAATGTAAAATCGATCCTTTTCCAGTGTAACTGTGTCACAAGGGTTTTCTTGAAGAATAGTAGCATGTGTGTGTGAAATAAAAAGGATCTGACCCACCACTTAGCGCCAACTTCACACCACTTACTTTGAGTATAACAATCACCATCCTTCCCAGCTGAAGTTCTAGCTTGTTTAATTATCTGGAATTGTGAATCTTTATCTGAAAACAAAAGAAAAATCCCCATCAATGCCTGTAATCTGAATATGAAATCCTTTGAGATCTAGCTGAAGCCCAGGAGGTGATCAGATTTCAGTTAGTTCAGAAAATATTAATCAGGCATGCAGGATCAATAAATACAAAATTTTAGCAACCAACAATAGCTAATATCTCAAGCCCAGGCACTATGTTAAGTGTATTAGATATGTCATTAATCTTCTCAAAATGCCATTATCATCACCCCATTTTACCAAGGTAGAACCGAGCACAGTGGCACAGACCTATAATCCCAGGAGGCAGAGGCAGGAGGACCATAAATTCAAAGCAACTTAGTGAGGCTGTCTCAAAATAAAAAATACAAAAAGGTCTGGGGATACAATACGGCTCAGTGGTAGAGCACTTGCCTGGCATAGGAGAGACCCTAGGTTCAATCTGCAGTACCACAAAAAATAACAAAAAAGAAATTTAGGTAACAAATAAGATAAAATTTCACCAAAAGCCACACATCTGCTAGCAAATGAAACCAGGAGTTGAATCAAGGCATATTACTAGAGTTCAAGCAAGACTTTAACCATATACTCTAAATAACTAGAACACATTTCCACCTCCTTTCTAATCTTCAATCTAGGTCTTGTAGGGTTTCACTCCCTGTTTCTACAGTCCTGGTCCTATTTTTACATTACATGAACTAGCTTCTCTGTGTATTAATTAATCCTAGTCTTCTTATGGGACTAAATGTCCTTAATCATTAGCATGTTTATAAAATCCATTCTTGGGCTAGAGAGATGGTTCAGCAGTTAAGAGCAGTGGCTGTTCTTGCAGAGGACCCAGATTCAGTTCCCAGCACCCACATGGAGACTAACAATCACCTGTAACCCCAGTTCCAGGGGACCTAATGCCCTCTTCTGACTTCTGAGGGCATTGCAGAACACAGGTGCACCTACCTATATGCAAACAAATACACTCATACACATAATAGAAATAGTAAATAAGATATATAAGAAATAAATAAAATCCACTCTGATAATTCAAAAGAAAAATTAATACCTAAACTAAGATATTTTCAGTTATAATATAATATACTTACCCAAAGTAACTGAAGGAACCTTCACATTCTCATAGAAAAAACCAGCGTTATACATTTCATCCTAGATAGTGGGAATAAAAAAAAAAACAGTAATCTTAAATACTATATAATTGACTATTTTAAGATAAAAATATGATTAAAATATATTTCAAATGCTGAGCATGGTAGCCAGGCCTTAATCCCAACACTTGGAAGGCAGAGGTAGAAGAACCTCTGTGAATCAAGACCAGTCCAGGTTGGTCTTGGTCAGCTGGGACCACCTACTGAGACCCTGTCTCAAACACAAACACATACACACACATACACACACACACACACACACATACACACAAATCACAATTTGTGAAATTAGGCAAAGTATGATCTACACTACAGGAATTCACAATATACTTTCCAACACTATGGACTATTAATGCATGAACTCTAACATATGTAATAAATAAATAGTACCTCTTCTTCTTTGGTATAGCCCAGTTTCCTCAACCTACAAGATTCCATGTGCTTTGCTAAAGATGATTTAGGCATGTGATGATTTGAATCATAAGGGCATATCACAATTTCATCCTATAAAAATCAGAAAGAAAAAACACAATATTTAAATAATTATACCATTACATGTTTATTACTTGATTAAGTGGTACAATCTGATATTTCCTTTTCTGCAGGCCAAATAAATCATCTTAGTTTTGTTTCTGTGGCTGTGACAGAACACCCTGACAAAAGCAACTTAAAGGAGAAATTTCAGGTTATGGTCCATCACTATCAAGGTGGCTGGAACCTGAAGTAGCCAGTCACAGGCAATTAAGAGCAGAGAATGAACGTACATGATGCTAGTGCTCAGCTTGCTTTCTCCTCCCTTCAGTCCAGGCTGCAGCCTATGAAATGGTGTCGCCCACATTCAGGGAGGGTCTCCCCCTTAATTACTCCATTGAAATCCTTCACCAGCATGCCCACAGGACAACCTAATCTAGACAGTTCCTCGCAGGGACTCCCTCCCAGGTGATTCTACATAGTGCCAAGTGAACAATCAAAACTAACCATCACACCTGCCTGTCTTAAGTTGTTTTTGTCTTGTATTATATCACAGCAGCCTCCCAGCACCCAAGTCTGCTTCCCCTTCTACTTCAGGGAAGGGTCCCACCGCTCAAACAAGAACCTGCATCTTCCCTAATGCCCCATATCCAAGCAATCACGTAGCCCTGTCAGTTTCACTCGTAAACATCTCTGAACTCCTCCACATTCCGTCCATACGCACTGCCGCTTCTCCACTCAGATGTCGGCTATCTCTCCGATTACAATGCCCGTCTCCTAACAGCTCTCGATCTGTTTCCAGGCTTGGTGCACTCCACGCCATTCTCCACAATGCAGCTATTTTGAATCCCAGCTCTGCCACTCACTGGCTACATGAAATTGGGCAGGATAACTAACCTTTCCTTGACTCAGTTTCCTCATCTATAAAATGGAAACAGTGAACCCTTATCTCAGAGAGATAGTACATGATTAAATAAAAATACTTTTCCAGGGCTGGAGAGTTGACTCAGTGGGTGAAGCGCTTGCTATGCAAGGATAAAGACCTGAGTTCAAATCTTCAGAACCTATGTAAAAGCTGGATTGGGTAATCTGTATCTGTACCTCAGTATCCTACCACGAGACAGGAGGCAGAGACACAAAAAAGTCCAGAGAGGAATGTGCCAGCTCGCATAGCATATGTAGCAGCAAAACCACACAAGAGACCCGGATGAAGACAGAGACAAGAACTCACGGCCCTGGACCTTGAGGAAGACAGAGACAAGAACTCGCAGCCCTGGACCCCGAGGAAGACAGAGACAAGAACTCGCAGCCCTGGACCTGAGGAAGACAGAGACAAGAACTCACAGCCCTGGACCTGAGGAAGACAGAGACAAGAACTCGCAGCCCTGGACCCCGAGGAAGACAGAGACAAGAACTCACAGCCCTGGACGAACCCCATTCACTGGCACACAAAGATTATTTTTTTGTTACTTTTCCAGAAGCCTTCTGATCTACCACAGCCTAGAACTGCCAGTACAACAATCCCCACCCTGTCCATCAGGCTGTACCACACAATAATGTAACGGTCATAATTTCTCTGTATTCCCCTCACCATGATCAGATGATAAGCGCTACAAGAACAGAAATGTCACTGCAGTTGACTAAGCAGTGTTTGCTAGGTAAAGGCACTGGGGAAATGTGGAGATTCTTATCTGGAGAGCATCTACTCTAGGGTTGATGGGTGCCATTTAGCAGGATTTTCAGACCACTTAACTCTTGAATATCAGATACCAAATTACACCAGTTTACTGCCAGTACCTGGGAACTGTAAAATGGAGTTTTACATAGCAATGAAGTACACAGACTCTCAGAAGCCAGAAAGTCTGCATCTAAATCCCAACTAGTCATTTAATAGCAGATCCTTGGAAAAAACTACAAACACTGTTTCCTTATGTGCAAAATGTGCCATTTTGCCAATTGTACCAGCTTTGTAAGGGCTTTCATAAATTTTAAATGAAGTAATGTTGTGCTATTTAAATGTTAATACAAGCAATCCAATTTTACTGCAGTGCTGAGTAAGCAATGGTAGGGTCTAGAAAATCCATACCATTACCTAATCTATAGCTCAAATTTTTCCAATTGTCTCCAAAATCCTTTCAAAGCATTGTTATGTGGTTTTATTTTATGTGTATGAGTGTTTTGCCTGCATGTATGTAAATGTATCCAAGACATGTAATGTCTGTGGAGGTCAGAAGAGGGGTTGGGTTCCCTGGAACTGGAATTATGGACAGTTGTTAGCCACCATATACGTGCTGGGACATCCAAACGGACCCTCTGCAAGAGTAGCAGTGCTCTTAAGTGCTCTTGACGGCTGGATCTTCTCTCCTGCCCCCACTATTTAGTTTTAACCCATAAGCTCTAATTGGAGTTTTTGTTTTTTCCATTTTCCACTTCAGTTTTACTAGAACAGTAACGGGCTTATGAGTAAATCAAATATATTTCAAATATTTCCGGAGAATCAGTTCGTGAGGCTTAAACCTTGTTATTTCTGAGCAATAAACCCAGAAAGAGAAAACAAAATTACTGCACATGGTGGAATTCCCCTGCGTCCTCCCTCTACCAAAACTAAAATAAAACAAAAATCAAGATAATTCACTCAAATACACTTTTAATGGCAATTCTACCGTTCAGATGACTTGCTAGTTATCATCCTTACTGGTATCCTTTAATTATCCCAGAATCCGTACTGCCCAAGTCGGAAGTGTCCAGGTTTAAGGCAGGGAACGCTGACCCAGCCCTCCCGACGCTGAATCTAAAGCAAGGCGGAATTCTAAAGACATAAGAGGAAACACCCGCCAGCCCCCGCCAGCATCCCTTTCCCACGCATTTTGCAAGCGCACACCGGTCGCGCCCTCCCCTCGCCGCACCGCATCCCGCAGGGCGCTCCCTGCCCCGGAGGAGGCCCGGCGGCCGCGGCCCTCACCTCTGCCTTCCGCTCGTCCCCGGGGTCCAGCTGATCCAGGCTCCATCCCAGGGACGCCGTGACCTCCTCCAGCTTCCGGCAGCAGCTCTCCACGAACTCGCTCAGCTCCTCCTGCAGCCGTCGCCGCTCCTCCAGCGGAGGCGGTTCGACCTCCATGGCCGCAGCGCATCTCACCCAGGAAGTGGGAGACCTGCCGGCCGCGCGCGGGCCTCTGGGAGATGTGGGCGGAGCCTCCCAGTGCGCCAGCCTATAGGGAGGAGCCGCGGGGCCGGCGGGAGCGGTAGTTTTGAAAGGCGTCTTGCTAGTTCTGCGGACCAGGCTTCCTTTGCTAGGCGGCTGGATGCTCTTACTTTGGCCTTTCCTGAGCATTAGCCGCCCCCATCCCCTCAACGTTCTTAGGGAAAATGACTTCTAGCGAGTGGAAAGTTTAAAGAATAACACAAAAAGTGTCTGTAGAGCTTTTCTCCAGAGCAGTAAGGTTTAGCTTTTATTTACTCTAGGTGTCTTCCTATCTACAGCCCAACAAATGTATTCATGTCTTCAGAACATTCTCCTACATAACTTCAATGCATGATCAAGCAAAATTCATAAAATCATCTAATATATAGTTCAGTTTCCCCTATTCTCTGGCAGATGTGTGTGTGTGTGTGACTTCCTATAGCCCCAGCTGGCCTGGGACTTGCTATGGAAACCAGGTTGGCCTCAGTCTCACAGAAATCGGCCTGCCTATGCCACCAGAGTGCTGGGATTAAAGGTATGTGCCACCATGCCCAGTTTGTCAATCTCAGTCTTAATAAACCTTCCTTATACGTCCAGAGTTGTGGATGCTTCAAAAATTGATGTTTTTTTTTTTTTAATCTAAGGAATAAGTTTTTTTTCTAAGTTTTTTGCCTGAAGAAATGTCACTGGCAAAGCTACAAACAATAATTCTTTCCTTTAAGTTCAAAGTACTGCCTCAAGTTCTATATCGTATCCCCACAACGAAACAGTTCTGACTAGTGACAATCCAGTTGACTCCACAAACACTCAGAAAATGAAGCTCATGGTAAATTTTAGCCTCCTGGATTCTTCAGAACAGCGACCTCTGGCAGATTCCCCCAAGCTCAGGAACTGTGTGCATTAAGAACACTACTTCTATGTGGAAATCCATTCTGCATTCCTTGAGCCACCAGATTAAATAAAGGCACACTATTTGAGTGATTGAGAGACTGAATTTCCGCCTGCGTAGTTGGCTTCTCAGCTGGGGTGTGGTCATTCTGGAAAGAACAGAGCCAGCCCGGAGTGAGGTCCGTATTCCCAGGGCTGCTTGGTGGTCTCTGGTCACATTGTATTCACTGCTACTAAATGCTTGCTAATTGTTTAATGGTTTGTAAAGTTGTTGCATGCATTTATAATGTTGTTAGTATATAGTATACTTATTGTATACAATATAATGTTGCATATAGACATATATTCACATGTGTTCTTTGAATGTATTACAAATTTATAATATTGCAGGAATTTTTATTTAATGTGATTTCATACTTTCATAATGATAAAGCAAACTTTAAAAAAAAATTTTAAATATTATTGGGGCTACAGAGATTGATTAGTGGTTAAGAACACTGACTGATCTTGCAGAGGCCTAGAGTTCAGTTCCCAGTACCCACATGGCAGCTAACGAATGTCCATAACTCCAGTTCCAGGGGATCTGATGCCCTTTTTTGATCTCCACGGGCATTGCATGACAGGGGTTCACTTACAAGCACGCAGGCAATACACTCATAACACAAAAAAATAAAAATAGTAAATAAAATATTTTTAAATTTGAAAGATCAAGGTCAGCTTTGTTTACATTATGAGTTTCAGTCCAGCCAGGGCTGCAGGGAGACCCTGTCACAAAAAAAATAAAAAATAAAAAAGACAAAAAAAGTAATAGTTTAATTTTTGAGAGGTCTGGGGTTTTTAACTTAGTCAGTAGTGCTTGCCTAGCATGCACAAAAGGCTGGGTTCCATCCTCAGCATGTTACAAAGTCAGGTATGATGGCAGTCTTAACCACTGGACCATCTCTCCAGGCCCAAAGCAAGCATTTTTGTAGAAATGAGTTTTTCTCCTTGTTTCTTTTAGAGTTTCATATAATATGACCTGAACATGAGTAACCAATTCTAGCTTCTTATTATGTATAAAATCAATGAAACTTATTAAATATTATTCCTTGCCATTTAAAAGAAAATGTGACTTTTCACTACCCACAACAGATTTTGTTACTTGATTGATCTCAGTCTGTGCTTTTGTTTTGGTCTTCATTTTTTATTTTTCTTAACTTAATATACTATGGAAATGCTTTAATCCAACCTGATGTATCTTATTATTTCCAGAACTTTAAGAATCAGCTTACAGGCTGATTACACCTAGACTGGTAATTATACAATAATTTTCTAAAAGGGAATTTGATATAGGTAAACTCCATATAATAAAAATTAAACATGAGCCAGGCATGGTAGCACACACCTTTAATCTCAGCACTTGAGAAGCAGAGGCAGGTAGATCTCTGTGAGATCAAGGTCAACCTGGTCTCCATATCCAGTTCCATGCCAACTGGGGTTACAGGAAGACCCTGTCTCAAAAAACCAAAGCCAAAGGCAAAGTCACCAAATATAAGCATTTTCATTTACAACAGAATTATCCAAAGCAAGTGTATGAACTATCCTGGCCCTCACCACAGGACTGTGTCAGGCAGTTAGGTCAGTAGCTCGTGTGTTAGCAGGTGGATGTGGAGGTAGAGAACTTATGGGTGATCAAGGGATGTTTGTCTTCATTACTAATAAAGACACACACTGCATGGTCACAATAAAGAGTTACATTTACAAGAGAAAGAAAAGGAAAATCCCTCACAGGTATGCTCAGAGGCCCATCTCCCAGATGAGTCTAGATTTTGTCAACTTGACAGTTCACACAACCCATCACAATGTTCTGTCCATGTCTCCATTTTGATGTTTGTTTCACCATAGAATCAAGGTGCTTAAACAAATTTAGATACCTAAATTTAATATTGTATGCGTCTTTTTTGCCATAATTTCTATTGAGACAAATTATCTTAAATGTGACCATGGAAATCACATTAATCCCTCCTCTTTGTCTTTGAGGTGTCAATATATCAATTGATGCTTGAATGCTTTGCTCCAGTGGTCCAAGTAGGACCTAGTAAAGTATAGCTCCCCATTTGGATCCCTGAATCTAATATTACTTATTCACTTATTTATTTAATTTTTGTCTATTTGAGACAGGGTGTCCCTGTACCCTAGCTGGCCTAGAACTTGCTATGAAAACCAGAGATCTGCCTGCCTCTGGCTCCAAGTGCTGGATGAAAGGTGTGTGCCACCATGCCTGGCTCTTTCATATTTGTAGACTCTTGCCTCATCGGATCTGTGCTTTCCTTTGTACTTTATCCCTGTAAAAAAGAACTATAAAAATTTTTGACCAATTATTTCCAAAGGCAAATAGGATAGTAGGTTATGTCAATCTAAGTATAGTGTGGAACTTCCTGGCAACTCTCCAAAACTATAAAACCAGAATATTTATTTTGTTTGGAGGATTTCTCTGAAGGTGCTCCCCCCCCCTCTCTCTAATGCTGTCCCACCTCAAGGCGAGATCATGGCCCCCAGTGATCATGAGGCTCTCTCTCTGCCAATAAAGCTCATTCTGAACTGATTTGTCTCAGCATCTTTTCCCACTGAACCTGACACTTCTCTTACTTTTCTCTTTATTGTAACATCAGGGGAAATGTGAGACCAATTTGAACATGGCACGATAACTGTTGCTATACCTTAGACATATTTCTTTATTCTATGAATTCTCTCTGTGTGTGAAACAGGCAAAAACTCAGTCCAAATCAAGCATGTGCTTTCTCTAGGACAGATTTTTTTCAATGTGTGTCCAAATCAAACATGTGCTTTCTCTAGGACAGATTTTTTTTTTTCAATGTGTGTGTGTACATGCTCTGGTGGGAAAGGTGAATGCATACATGTCATGGCACGTGTTGAAGTCAGAGAATACTTTGTGGACTTGATTCTCTACTTCTATCTTTTTGAGGGTTCCAAGGATGCAACTTAGGTCCTCAGGCTTGCATAGCAAGCACTTTTATCTACTGAGCCATCCTGCCAGCCTAACAGTCCCATCTTATCTCAGTTTAATGACAACCTGAAGGAAAGAAGAGTTTATGCCTCTCTCCTCCCCTTCCTGCACTTCATGAGTTGAATATCTTCTATCATATGCTCTCTACTATGATGGGTGCCTCACTATGCACCCAGAAACAGGCGCAAAGGTCTGTGGGCAGGATAAATAATTTTTCCCTTCAGACTTTTTCAGCTATTTGTCAGTAATGGAAAAAGTGACTAACATAGTAGGTACTGAGTTAAGTCAAGTTAATTCAATGTCAAATCTCTGAATTCCATTCATTTTTGCTTTGATTCACTAGAATAAGCTCATATTTCATTGTTTTTTAACAGAGAACCAAGAACTCTTTAGGAACCATTTCATAGATTTAAGAACAATTTTTTCTTTTACGGGGTGTGGGTGGGACACAAAATTCGACATTACTTATTTTGAGGCTATCCAAACAGAATCCTAGCCATTTCATGATTTTTTACCCCCCAGGACTATGATGGTCACTTTCTGCTGATGTTTCTTGGAACTCACTATCTAGATTAAGCCAGAACAGGGCTTTGATCACTCAAATAGTCAGTTTCCATAAGTTCTTTCCAAGGAGCTAAGTTGAAAGACTTAATTTCAAAAGACCATCTTCTAAAAAGAATTCCAAACCAGTATTTTGATGATTTTTCTTATTTAGTTTGTAAGCAAATGGTTTTAGGCCTATTTTATGGTGTATAAAAATAAGGTGTTAAATGCCCTTGGATGAATAAACATCATTAAATCAAAACACAAAAACTTCCAAAGTCTAAAACTTTATTGCCAGAACAGCAAACTTCATAAAGACACCTTTTTAAAAGTACATAGAACATGACAAGCCAAATAAACAGAAAACTTTAACTAAAGAAAAGTAAAGTATGTTGCTATTGTGGGCATAGTCAAATTAATACCAAACCAAACAAGTGCATTAAAGAGTATATGGGTTAGACAATCTATGTTCTTAACTAAAGGAAACACAGGCCAGAATGTTTGGGATGGGGAGGGAGGTAATTTACTCTTAATACAGAAAATGGAACTATTTAGATGAGAAACAGGATGATGGCTACAACCCCAGAGATCAGTTTCATTTCTGTCTCCAAGAACAGAAAAATAGAAGTTGGCATTATAGGCCAAAAAAAAAAAAAAATTCCAGAAGAGTTGATCAAAAAGTGAAACACAGAAGAAATCATTCTAAATTCAATTTGTGCTATCCTTACAGATGATTAACACTTCATATACATATACTGAAGTGTACTACATTAGTTAAGATGAGCTGAAAGTTACAAAGCCAGAGAGCCTTTACTATTGGACTTTGACTGTGGCTACGTTTGAAGCATAGAAAGTTCTACCATTATACTGCAAGCACCAGGTTTTCTTTTGTCATTATTTAAAATAAAGTAGAAATTCATATAAATGACTCTAAGGTATAGTTCCCACTTCTAACTGCCTACTAATGCCCAATTGAGCTACTGCTAAATGAGTAAGAATATGAATAGGAAGAATTCCCTGTGGCATCAAAGCTTCCTCTCCGAGACCCACTACGGGAACCAGAACGGGAGCCTGAGCGAGATCCAGAACGAGAACCAGAGCGGGAGCCTGGATTCGACATGTTATAAGGGCTAGGCAAACCCTTAGAGGACACCGAGGCAGCTTCCAGAAGGCGCAACCCAGTGATATCTTCCACCATGGAGCGATTCATGGCATCCTTGTAGGAGATTTTCAATTTGGTTTTGGGGCAGGTGAGGATTTTAGCATAGCTGCTGATGTCCTGCAGCCTCTGGGCTGCGCGGCCATCGATGAAGCCTTTTCTGATGGCTTCTTCGGTGCTAATCCTCCCATGGACCTCGGGGTCAACAAGGCCCCCCGTGAGGTACTGGAACTCCAGAAAGCGCTGGCCGGCCTCATAGGGGAGCCATTTTTCTTTCACTGCCTCTGCTGCCGACATCTTTTTCTTCCCTTTCACGCCTTCGAAGCCAATGAAAGCTTTCTGGGCAGGCTTCAGCCTGGTGGCCATGTCTTGGTCGATGAGACCCTGGGAGACCGCATCCTGCAGGGACAGCTTCTGACCGGTGGCGGGGTGGATGACTCCACCTGTGCAGGCCTGAGCTTCCAGCAGCCTCTGACCAGTGATGCTGTCCACAATGCCCCGTTCTATACCCTCTGTAATCGATATTTTCTCCAGATTCTCTGTGTCAAAGATGGCTGCAATGGGGCTTGACTCCTCCAGGGGATCAGACAGAGAGCTGCTCCTGATAGTTAAATTTCTGACACTGGATATGGTGGAAATCTTACTGACTGATTCATGTCGCGAGCTGCTGAAAACGTCATCACTGATGCCAGCAGACACGCTGGTGCCATTGCCAACACCGTTCTTCAGAGAGATCATGTCAGCAAACTGAGTGAGGCTAAGGCTGCCTGATCGGTACTGATCAAAGAATTTCCTGTCGATGAGACCTTTGTCAATGGCATCTTGAATGTCATACTGACTGCCTGTCTTCCTGTCCACTAGGACCACCCTGGTGGAGCCATCTGACCCAGTGATGGTTATTTCTTCCCACTCACATTCCTGTTCACACAGTTCTTTGAAGGTTTCATAATCAATAAGGCCCTTCTTGTAGGCCTCCTGAACAGACATCTCCTTGTTGGTTTCTGGGTCAACTATGACCACTCTTCGCTTCCTGAGGGTGTTCTTTTGTGACGTCTGTACCTGTTTCTTCTTTTCTTTCAGAGGCAGAAGACAGAGCCCTGTTTCTTCATCCTTTATGCATCTTTCTTTTAGTTGCAAATAGGTAAGATTTTCTTCAGTGTTTGGATCAAAAAATCCTTTGGTATCATCACTTGGATCTGAGAGAATCTCACTAAGTTCTTCATTAAAGTAGCCCCTCTTATAGGCCATGTCAACTGGCAAACGATGGCTCTCCTTTGGGTCAATGATCCCACCAGTTGCAATCTGTGCCTCCAGTAAGCGAATGCCATGGCCCTTTTCAATGAGTTCCTTATTCATTGCTTGGAACAGAGAGATGATGTTTCCAGTTTCAGGATCATTATAACCAGTGACAGCTCTTTCTGCAGACAGAAGCTTCTCTTTGAACTCAATGCCTACCAGACCTCTCTTGTAGGCTTCCTCCACAGGTAACCTCAAATTGCTTACGGGATCCACTATAAAACCAGTAGCTGCTTGGGCTTCCAGCAGCTCCAGAGCAGTACCAGGTCGAACTAAGCCAATTTTCATGGCCTCATAAATGCCAAGCTTTTGTTTAGTGGTCTCATTATATATGCCTGCTATGCAACTTGAACCCTGAAGAAAGTCCTTAATTCTCTCACCAACCTCGTCATAAGAAATCTGACCCGATTCCAGTTCATTTACAGTGGACGGTCTCAATATACCAGAATCGACCAGCTCAGTGACGGTCACAGGCTGTCTGATTCCTTGGAAGGACATGCTTCTTTTCTGTACCGACAGCAAGAGCAGACCAGTGTGGGGCTCGATCCTGCACCTTTCCCTCAGCTGCATGTAGCTGACCTTCTTTTTGGTGATTGGATCCACAAAGTTCTTCTGACTATCTCGGGGATCATTCAGGGACCGATATAAATCTCTATCAATCAGCCCACGGGCCAAGGCAACATCTTTTGGTAAAAAGACACTGTTGACAGGGTCTACTACCCCACCTGAAGCCAGCTGGGCTTCCAGCAGGCGCATTCCGGTTTCTCTGTCAATCAAATTCTTCTTGATGGCTTCTGAAACAGAGACTGTCTTGCCTGAAAATGGGTCATCAAAGCCAGTGATCGCTTTCTCTGCTGTATAGATCTGCTGGCGGTCATCGAAGTCGATGAGATCCCGAGCTATGGCATTGTCCACTGTGAGCTTCTCATTCCGATGGGGATCGATGATGCCACCTGTGGCTGCCTGGGCCTCCAGAAGCATGACTGTGGATTCCGGGGTGATGAATTTCTTTCTCTTAGCTTCTACCAAGGAGTATTTTTCCTTGGGAGAAGCAGAAGCACCAGCAATAGCCCCCGCACCCCGCAGGAAAGGCTGGATTTCAGAAGCTACCTCCTCGACTGACTTCTTCCCCTTCAACAGCTTGTCCAACGTCGCCTTGTCAATCAGCTGGCACTCATAGAGCTGCATTGCTGTCACCTTCTTCCTCAGCCCGTCAAACACCAGTTTAGAGGAATCCACAGTCCACTCATACTCAGTCTGGGTCTCACGATGGGACCCATACGGGCGCTGCCGGAGCTTGTCAATCTCTCGCTGCAGCCGGCTGCGTTCCGTTTCCAGCTGGGACTGTGTCTCTCTGGTCGAATCCTCTAGCTTCCTTCGGCAGCGCTCTTCAATCCTCTTGATCTCTGCTTGGAGTCTCTCAATCTCACTCCTGAGGCTGTTCTTCTCTCTCTCGCTCTTCTCTCTTTCTGACTCTATCTTCCTAATGGCCTCCTCTTTGCGGGAGTACTGAGTTTTCCACTGATTCAGGTCATCCTGGATCTGCTGCTTCTCACACTCCAGACGCTGCTTCACCCTGCCCTCTGCCTCCAGAGTTGCCTTCGCACGGTTCAGTTCGTCCTCCAGCCTCTGCAGCCTCGCCTTGTCTTGCTCCAGGACTTTGATTTTCACCAGCAGGCTCTCTCTCTCCTGAACCACTTGAGTACACTGACTCTTTGATTCCTGAATCCTATTAGATGCCTAGGATTTAAAAAAAAAAATAGGAAAAAAAAATAATATAATACATATAATCATATATAATGTTTACATCCTGTCATCTGACCATCATAATTAACTTCCTTTCCTATATATGTATTTTAATCGTATACTAATTTTTTTCTGTGTTTTTTTTTTTCTGGATATACTATTACTTGCTATCTTACATATTTCAGGAAAAATTTTGAAAATATACATTGCTACATTAACAAATGACTT
This sequence comes from Eospalax fontanierii, assembly GCA_035773235.1. Classification (NCBI taxonomy): domain Eukaryota; kingdom Metazoa; phylum Chordata; class Mammalia; order Rodentia; family Spalacidae; genus Eospalax; species Eospalax fontanierii. The sequence continues at coordinate 16,881,491 of CM069547.1, forward strand.
CATACTTACTGTTTTGTATTCTTTTTTTTTCCATAGAAGGAACTAGAAGTTGTAGACCTACCTTACTTTTAACAGTAATTACAGTTTGAAAACAGGGGTGGGGAGTAGGCTGGAATTTTCTTCCAAGTTAGCATCCCACTCTACCTACATCACATCTGGCACAACTACATTAACATGTTTAATAAAGCAATGCAAATATATAAATACATGCACATACCCCACCCAGCCCCACACAAATATTGTCTATAGAGTTCAAATATATTAGAAGTTAAAAGAAGTTATTTTAAAATTAGGGCTTGTTAAAAGAAAAAAGGGTAAACCAAAAGAAACGTTAGTTCACAGTCAAAAGACAACAGGATAATGCATGCAGAAAAGTCACCTAAGCAAGATGGAAAAGAATTTTAAAAATTGCATAGACAAATGCTTAATTAATGGATTTCACCAAGGAAAACTTGAGTTAAAGATGTACATTCAGCTCATTAATTAAGAACTACCTTCTATTTTGTTTATGTTAAATTTTTATGTTGGGAATTGAACTCAGGACCTTGTGCATGCTAAGCACCTGCTCTACCATCAGCGACAACTCCAGCCAAGAACCAGCTTCTAGAGGAGAGCAGAACATTCCTAGGAAGTGGTCTTAGATGTTGTTCTCATGTTAAAGTTTTTTGAAGTAGGGCCCAAGTTCAGACTCCATACAGACTGGCTTTCAGTGCAGTGACTGGACAGGAGGGCAAAAGGCATTAAAATTATTTTAAGGCTGTCCTATGTATTTGACAAGTAGTAAGTGAGTGGTTAAAAAGAAAATTAGACTTTCTGGAAGCAGCAGAACAGGTTAGATGCAGAGTCAATTGTTTGAGAAACAGTGAAGCTGTGATCAAATATTTGTGATACCTCTAAAGCCTGCTTCTGGAATTTCTCAATTTCCTGTCTCAAATTTTCCCTCTCTCTCTGTAAATCATTAATCAGCCCCTGCAGTTCCAGGGTTCGGTTGTTGCTGATCGTCAGCTGGCTCCTGAGCTCGGAGATGGTTGCGTTTTTATCGCTATCGGCCTCACTTCGGCCCCTTCGCAGGTCATCATATTCCAGCCTCAGGTTACGCAGTTCTTCCTCCAACATCAAGTGCTCCTTGGTCAGGTTCTCTGTGAGAGACTGCAGCCTCTCGATCTCTATTTTGCTTTCATTGAAGCTTCTGCTTTTGTCCTCTATGACCTTCTGGAAATGTTCATTTCTCAAGTGAGCCTGCTTGACATTTTCTTGCTCCTGCACCAACTGCCGCCTCAGGGCCTCCACCTCTGAGGACAGCCTCCGCAGCTCCTCCTGGGTCCTCTGCTTCTCCCTCAGGTGGCCGTCCAGCACATCCCGCTGCTGTCTGAGGTCATCCTCACTCCTTTTCTTAACAATGGATGCCTGCTCCAGCTGCTGGGTCAGGCTGGTGATTTTGATGGCCTGTTCTTTCAGAGACCTCCGCATGCCCTCCAGCTCCTCCTCCAGCTTCTTCCTCTTGGAAGAGTCATCGGAGGCTGTTCTCTTCAGCCGACTTAGCTCCTCTTCCACTTTCTGCTTCTGCAGCTGCAGATCCTTCAGGGAGCTCTGGAACCTTGTGATGTCCTGATCCTTCACCGTCCTCTCTTGGGAGACCCTTTCGTAGTCGATTCGCAGACGCGTTAATTCCTGCTCGTGAACTTTCAATTTGCTTATGGTCTCGGTTGCACTGTTGTTGGCTTTCTGCAGATCATACTGGACTCTCTGCAACTTTGAATTTTCATCCTCCAGGCATTTCCGCTCATTGCTTTCTTTTTCTACCAGTTGCTTTAGCCTTTCGATCTCCTTGTTTTTATCCTGAATGGTCTTGGCAGCATCGTCGAGGGACTGCTTGTATCTCATGCTCTCTTCCGTCCGCATCTGAGTAACCTGTCGCAGCTCGATCTCCAGCTGCTGTTTCCTCTGAGACACCTCTGACCCGGTGGCCTTTTGCTGCTGGACATTTTCTTCGACTCTCCTGAGATTCTCGGTGGTCTGGGCTAGTGTGTTCTTCAGCCTCTTTATCTCTTCAGACAAGCTCCTGTTTTCTCTGGTGAGATTGTCTATCTGAGCTCGGTAGCCACTTGTGTCCTCTTCCTTCTGCATGGTGAGCTGGTGGATGGTGGTCTTGGTGATGTTGATCTCTGTCTCAAACTGGTTTTTTAAGCTAATGATCTCCTCATCGTAACTGTTTCTTACCTTACTCAGTTCATTCTCATATTCCCAGCGGCGCTTGGCCTCATCCTGAAACTCAGCTTTGAGTCTTTCAATCTCCTTATTTTTGTCCTGAATAGTCTTGGCAGCCTCCTCCAGGGACTGCTTGTGCCTGGCGTTGTCCTCCGAGCGCTGCTGGATGACCTGCTTCAGTTCAATCTCCAGGTGCTGTTTCTTTTGCATGATCTCCGAGCCACAGGCTTTCTGCTGAAGGGCGTTTTCCTCAGCCCGCCTGCGTTGCTCAGTGGCCTGCAAGATGCTGTCATTGAGACTGACAATCTCATCCTTCAGATCTCGGTTCTCTCTCGAGAGTCTGTCTAGCTGGTTTCTGAGATTTTTGGAATCATCCTCTTTCTGCATGGATATCTCCTTGATGGTTGTCTTGGTGATGTTCATTTCTGTTTCATATTTGTTCCTTAAATTACTCATCTCCTCATTATAGTGGTTTCTTACCTTTGCCAGCTCATTTTCATATTCTCTCTTCCGGGCACCTTCCTCCTGCAGCAGAACCCTCAACCTCTCTATCTCGAACTCCTTCTCCTTGATGGCTTTCTCTGACTCCAGCTTCTGCCAGCCAAGGCTCTCCTTTTCACACTGCCTGGCTTTCTGCAACTGATCGTAGTCATTCTTTTGTTGGTCGAATCTGTCTTCCACGGTCTTTCTCCTTCGCTTTTCATCCTCGATCTCGTAGGTCAGCCGTGTGATCTTCTCGTTGAGTTCTTTGATCTGGCTGTAGCACTTGTCTAGGTTTTGCTTGGCTGATTTTCCGTCCAGCTCAGCTTGTCTCTTCAACTCCTCCAGGCTCACCAACTTCGCTTTGAACTGGGAACACTCTGCCTGGTATTTCTGCAGGTTCTGATCCAGGAATTTATTCTTATTGCAGTTTTCAGAGTTGGCATCTCGGGCCAGTCTGAGCTCCTCTTCCAAAACTTCGATCTTGGTATTTTTCAGCTGTGAACATGAAATCAGATATCGTGTTGAAAAAAAACAGCACCTCACACCACAAGGAAAAAACAGCACTTTCCCTTTTCAGAGTCATGTACATTATCCTATTTACATACACACACACACACACACACACACACACACACACAGAGTGAGAGAGGAGAGCAAACATCTAACAATGTAAAAAAAAAAAAATCAGACAGAAATTCAAGGAATTCCATGCTCGTCATGATTCCTCGTTCAGTGGCTCATATGGTCTTAAGGAATAATATGTCAGCTTTGAATCTCAGTTTCCTCATTTATAAAATGAGCTTCTCATTAGCTGAGCATGGTGGCACATCCTGTAATCCAACACTCTAGAGACTGAGGCAGGAGGATGGCACACTTGAGGCCAGCCCACGCTGCATAGTAAGATCTTGTCTCAAAAACAAAAACAAAGAAGCCTATGATCTCATACATGATGTATAAAATATATATATATATATATATATATATATACCTTTCATTCAAAGCTATAGAGTGGATTTTCAAATAAAATAAATTCTAGTATCAAAAAGGAATAGAGTAATAACAACTTTAAATTAAATATTGAAATCCAGCCAGGACAGGATGTGCTTATCTGAAAATTTACATGAAGAAATAAAGTAAATTCCTCAACTAGGCACTACATGAAATCACCGGGTTTTAACAAAGTAAAGTGGCTACGGTTTGGCAAATATTACTTAAGTCCACTTGAAGCAGGCACAGTAGAACACAGTGCAGATCCCAGATTCACAAACTGTTTTTTACTGTTTGTAGAAATGAAATTTGACCAGTGAGATTCCAAACCGTGTTCTAATTTAGAGGTAGGAATAAGGTCCTATGCTATTTTTCTTTCTTCTTTTTGCTCACAGAAATAAATTACCTTGAGATCTTCCAAACTCTTCAGCATCTCACTTAAGAATCTGTAATAGTCTCCAGATCTTGTAAGCAGTTCTATGTACCGTGCATGAATATCTGCAGCCTTAGAAAAGAGAGAAAAAAATAAAGGTATATTGCATTCAAAAAAGTTATGTGCAAGTTTCTGTAACAAAATAGTGACATTATAATTTAAAGAGCAAATTCCCTTCTGTCAGATGCAATGGTTCCAGAATCTACAATTACAGCAAAATGAAGGACCAGAGTCACTTGTGTCCCATCCTCATCACTCCAGGCTTCTCCCTAATCCACCTGACAGCTGATGTTCTCTGACAACTTTGGGGAGAAGTTGTCTTTTAGAAATCTACTATGTGGCTTCCACTGGTTACAGAAGCCCATCTCACCAAGCACAGAGAATTACACCCAGTGTATAAATGACATGCTCAGACCTCCACTGATCAATTCCTAAAATGTGTCACATATAGATGACTCATACTGAAGGGAGAATAAAACTGCTATTAAACCTTTTTCAGTGGATTTTCTATGCCAGTGATGTAGTTGGGCATACTAGGGAAGATAGGCAGGAAACAGAGAGGCAGAACAGACAGCAGATATTAGGAGATATGTAATGACAGACATACCTCTTGCAGAATCACTCCAGATGGGGACTGAACCATGGTCCTCTTGATAGGGATGTTCAGTAGTGTTTCCAACCCTGAGGTGTATGATGCCAGCTGGAGTTCATAATCCTGCCGAATAATAAAGTTTAAGAAAAGTACCCTTTGCTTTGGTGGTACTGGGGATCAAACCCAGGATTCTGCATGCTAGGCAAGTACCATACCACTGAACTATAATCCAGCCTTTAGAAAAACATTGTTTGTTTGCTTTTTATTTTTAAGGCAAGGTTTCACTCTGCAAAGTTCCACTCTGGTGTGGAACTCACAATGTAGGCCAGGCTGGCCTTGGATTCATGGCAAAACTCCTACCTCATCCCCCTGTGTGCTGAGATTATAGGCATAAGACACTTCAAAAACGTTCTTTTTATAATATTTTATTTATTAGTTTTATTTCATGTGTAAGAATGTATTACCTGCATGCATGTGTCCTTGTGATGCAATGCCCACAGAGCTCAGAAAAGGGCATCAAATTGCCTGGAACTGGAGTGACTGATGGTTGTCAGCCATCATGTGGGTACTGGGACTTGAATTCAGGTCATGTGCAAGAGCAGCCAGTGCTTTTAACTGCTGAGCGATCTATCCGACCTCTCAAAAGCATTCTTAATGGCCTCGAAAGAAGTCCCTATCAGCTATAATTCTACAGATTTAAATCCTCAAATTTTTCTAAAAATCATCAGTAAGGGGCTGGAGAGATAGCTCGGTGGTTAAGAGCACTGGCTGCTCTTGCAGAGGACACAGGTTCTATTCCCAGCACCCACATGGCAGCTAACAACTGTCTGTAAATCCAGTTTCTGGGGATTCGAAGTCTTCTTCTGACCTTTGAGGACACTGCACAACATGGGTGCACTTACATACATGCAGGCAATAGATTCATAGACATAAAATAAAATTTTAAAAATCATCAGCAAAGAACATCGCACATTTTTACATGATGATTCAAGAATCTTACAGAGAGCACCCATCTAAAGAATAAAGACTAGGCCTTCCCCATGGATATTTCCAGTGTACAACAAATTCAAGTAAAATGGATAGCAAACGTTCATGGATTCTTCAGGACAGAATCCATATGATCATCACCCGCAAGAAGTTCATAATCTTTGAAGCAAATCGGCAATTATTGTTAATAATTCAATTAACAATATTATGGATGAAACATTAACATTTAAAATATTTTTTACATTTAATGATTTTGTGTTTGTGTGTTTGTGTGTGTGTGTGTGTGTGCGCGCGCGTGTGTGTATGTGTATGGGTGAGTGGCGTAGATCAGAGGACAGCTTTCAGGAGTCAGTTCTCCCCTTCCATCATGTGGGTTCTGGAGGTCGGATTTGGGTTGCCTGGCTTGGCAGCAAGTGCCTTTACTCCCGGAGCCGCTGGCCTCCAGAATTCTTTTTGCTTTATCTAAAAATTTTTATATTTGGTAATTCATACACAAATACAATGTATTTAGACAATGTTCACCTCCCTCCCCTGCTGTACCAACATTTCATTCTGGGCTTTTCTTTTTTTTGGAGGGGAGGGTTCTCTCTGCAGCCTCAGTTGGCCTGGAACTCTTTATGACCAAGTTGACCTCAGTCTCACAGAGATCCACCTGCCTCAGCCTCCTGAGTTCTGGGATTAAAGGCCTGTGCCACCATGCCCAGCTTCAACGTCTCATTCTTAATGAAACCAACATACCTTAATTGAGTTTGCACAAAGTTCCGCAATTTTGTGTACTTCTTCCGATTTGTCTCGTTTGCCAGATATTTCACCGTGTAGGTTCTAGACAAAGAATAGAATGTTTACAAATGTTAAAGGGCACCACCATAAAATAAATGCAATTTCAGTTTTACTACATTCTTTCCTCGTCAATTTAGGACCACCTGCACTGACCTCATTTTCAGTTATATCTTCAGAGGAGAGCTTCTTTCTTCCATTCGGAAGTCAGAAAATTCTCCAACTTACTATTTATAAGAGAATATTTTCTTTTTAATTTTTAAATTTTATTTTAATTTTGTATGAGTGTTTTGCCTGAATGTACAAAAGTATGCCCAAGTCATGAAATGTCTATAGAGGCTAAAAGAGGCATTGGATTCCCTTGGACTGGAGTTAAGGACCATGTGGGTGCTGGGAACTGAACATGGGTCCTCTTTGAGAGCAGCCAGTCCTCTTAACCAATGGGTTATCTCTTCAACTCAAAAGAATAATTTCTAATAAGCACTACTGTCTGGTTCTAATACCTTTTTTTTCTCCTTTTCTTTCTTTCTTTCTTTTTTTTTTGTGACAGGCTGACCTTGAACTCAAGACCCTCCCATCTCAGCATCCCATAGTCTGGGACTACAGACATGGATCATATCAACTCAATTTACAAAGATTCTTTACTACAACATGAAAACAACATTCTGTTATTTTCATTTCCCAATTGTGCTTCTCAATACCTCCGTTGCCCTTCCCCTGCGCAAACTTCAAGTACCACAAGATGCACCCACAATCTGAAATACCCATCATTTCAAAGCAGAGACCAACATAGCTTATACCCAGTTACCCTCAAAACAGCCAATAAGTTGGCTTATTATACCTTCTGCTCATTCAAAAACCTCATGACTGTGTTGGAATCTCCAAACTTCATGGACTCTAGGGAGTCCTGGCGGCGTTTAGCGTCATACAGCCACTTGCAGAAGCTCTGATAGTTGTCACGATAATTCCTCAATTGTTTAATTTGTTTTTCCAGGTCCCACAATCTGAGGAAGATGGAATAAAATCATTAAGACACTGCTATTAGTTCCTAAAATACGTAACACATTGAGTCACTCAGTTCTCCTTGGTATACACTGAAGAGAACTAAAAACATGACTACATAGAGCTTATATATGAATATTCCTCATAGCATTTTTTCATCATATCCCAAAACCAAGACCCCAGATATGCATCAACTCTACAACCAAACAATGGCCTATCCAGCCATAAAAAAAACAGTTGAAAAAACAGATGTGGTGGCACTTGGGAGGTGGAAGCAGAAGGATCAAGAGTTCAAGGTCAAAATATAAATCCCAGCAATGAACGAATGAGGGGTGGGCTCAAAGCCCCACCTTTTACTGAGGTGCTACCAGCATTTGGCAGCTGCTACCGGAGGAAGAGTCGGTTTTCTTTAAGGTTGTGACACTCGGAATGTCCACCACAATCCAGGGCAGGTTCCACACCCAAAAGCATTTGGGCAACACATACTGGATTCAAGGGAGAGAATAAAAAAGAATACGAAATTGCCTGGGTAGGGAGGTGCGGATAGATCAGGAAGATGTTTGGGGAGGAGGGAATACGATCAAAACACCTCGTGTGAACTTCTCAAAGAATTAGTAGAAACATTTTTAAAAGATTTTGAGCTCAACCTTGGCTACACAGGTGTTTGAGGCCAGCCAGGGCTACATGAGACCTTGTCTCTCAATGCCCACAACCCCCCAATAAAAAAATAGACAAAACTCAACCAGTAGAAAATCAATTTAGTTTTGAGAGAGTCAGAGAGAGAAACATAGGTATATGCCTATAATCCTAGTAGTTAGGAGGCTGAGGCAGGAGAATCTAGAATTCTAGGCTAGCCTGAGCTACACAGCACAACCCCTGTTTAGAAGAACCACTTGCTTAACATGGGGAAGGCTGTGGGTTCAATCCCTACTGCAACAAAAATAAGTAAAAACAAAATGAACAAGGTGCATGAAAGATGTCACAATAGAGATGAGTCCTAGAAGCACTGTACTATGTGGAAGCCATTCACAAAAGTCCACAGATTGTATGACTCCATTTACCAAAAAAATGCCCAGAATAGGCAAAACTAGCACTAGAATAGACTGGCAGTCACCCAGGGCTGTGGGGTTGGCAGGTAACAGGTGGTGACTGCCACTGGATGTTGGGGTTTCTGTTGGGGCTGATGAAAATGTTCACAACTCAAGTTGTTGGACTGGGAATGGGGCTCAATAGTAGAGCACTTTCCAGGCCCTTGGCTCAACCTGCAGAACAGGAAAACCAAAACAAGCACAACAGGCTGTGACAATGGCTGCACGCTTCTTACCATAAGATGACTGAACTGTATACTTTCCATGTGTGAATTTTCTGGTGTGTAAGCTATATTGGCATAAAGATGTTTTTTTTTAAAGCTCCACTAGTAATATGGATATAAACAAGGTCATTTGAGAGACTTTTTAGACCCTTATTTGCAGTTAAAGCAGGGTTTTTTGAATAAAAATTAATTTTTGCCAATTTGGAGGGAGCACTCACTCAAAACATTCTCCAAGAACATGACAAGACTGTATAGGAAAGAAAAGTGCACGTCAAGGGCTTTTGCCAATTCCCCAAGACTGGAAGGCTTCGGTGATGTACTTCTCCCTTTTCAAACTAAGCTATTTATAGACAGTCCATAAAAGAGTATCTGCACTGCTTAAGTCTATACCAAGGAAAACCCACTACTGCTTTACGGTGACCACTTCAAGTGGCATTTGCACCACCAGAGGGGAGACTGACATACCTGAAATCTATCTGTTTGTCTATCTTTTGCCAGCGATCTGTCAGCTGTGTGACTTTCTCAGTGAACTTGCCCAGATCCAGGTCGTAAAGTGGGTACTGCTGAGAGGACTGGGAGTGGATCTGCTGGGCTTTCTGCAGCTCCGTCTTCATGGTGGCCAACAGCGACTTCTTCAAGTTCAAGTCATTTTTTATTTTCTGCAAGAGTTAAAGAAAGCGAGTGCATGCAACTCAATCTCTGCCTCCACTGTAGGCTACCACACAAGTCACTGCTTGTTTTATTTTATTTACTTATTTATTTTTGGTGCCAAAGCTCAAACCCAGGTCCTTGCACCCACTAGGTTAGGAGCACTCTATCTTTGAGCTACATACTAAGTCACATCACTAAATTTAAAAAGGATAGGAGCTGGCTCAGATGGTACACACATCTGGACTTGATCCTCCGCATCTCAAAGAAAAAAAAAGTTCATGAAGGCTTTAGAATATTCATTATTTCTGGTTTTTCTGTGTGTGTGATAACCAAGGAAAATGTATTTAGTGAATTACAATTTCTCAGTATTTGCTCCACTAGTCCAATTCAATGTGGGTTCACTGTGTAAATTAGTCTGGGAAAAGCTAAATGTGACATTCTATTCCTGAGATAATTATAATGTTTATTAATTCACTGCATAGCCCAGGCTCACCTTGAATGCCCAGCGATCCTCCTGCCTTGGCCTTCCAAGTGTTGGAATTAACCATGAACTACCACACTTGGCTGAAAAGTCTCGAAGTGAAGAAATCATTCTAACTTATCACTCCACCAGCTAATCCCACCCCAAGTTACTTCTGTACTGTTCCTGCTAAGGGACACGGGACAACAGAGTTCCCTACCAATAACTGACATCAGCCTTTCATAACCAATGAAAGCAAGTCAGCATCTGTTGTAGTTTGAGTGAGAAATGCCCCCCATAGGCTCATGTGTTTGAACATTTGGTCCCTGGCTGGTTTTGCTGTTTGGGGAGGTTGTGAAAACTTTAAGAGGTATATAATGGCTAGAGGAAGTACATTACTGAAGGAAGGCTTTGACTGGTTGTAGCTTCACCCTACTGCCTGGTCTCTGCTTTTTGTGTACAGTTGAGATGTGATCTCCCAGATTCCTGTTCCTTTCCCTCCATTATGGACATCTAGCCCTCTGGAATCATAAGCCAAATTAACTCCTTAGGTTGCCTTTGGTCATGGTACTTTATCACAGCTACAAAGAAGTAACTAATACAACCTCAAAACCCAGTAGTACTTCTGCATAAAAACGTGGGTGTCAGGAGTAGTTGTGGGAGTGGGTGCCTGTAATCCCAGCACCTGGGAGGTGGAGGCGAGAAGGGCAGGAGGTCAAAGTCAGCCTCAGCGACAAAGTACTTTTAAGACCAGTCTGAGCTATAGGAGATGATGTCTCCAAAAAGGAAAAAAAACAAGCTGGGTGTGGTGGTGTGCACCTTTAATCCCAGTACTTGGGGCAGAGGGTTGGGGTGGAAGGTGGGAGCAGAGGCAGGTAGATCTCTCAGAGATCAAGGCCAACCTGGTCTCATAGTGAGTTCTAGGCCAGCTGGGGCTACAGGGAGACCCTGTCTCAAAACTCAAAAAAAAAAAAAAAAAAAGGCACAAACTTTTGCTCATACTAATATGTCAATACCAATTTACCAACTATACCAAATAAACCACACAGATGTAAGATGTCCACACTTGGAGAAACCAGGTGCAGGATATATGTGCTCTATACTATCTTGTTAATTCTCCTAAAAACATATACTCTAAAAATAAAATGTATTTTCAGAAAGTAAAAAAATGAGGCTGGAGAGATGGCTCAGAGGGTAAGAGCACTGACTGCTTTTGAAAAAGTCCGGGGTTCAATTCCTGGCACAAACATTTCCAGTTCCAAGAGCTCTGATGCCCTCTTCTGACCTCTGCAGTCATTGCATGACACGGGTCCACCTACATACATGCAGGCAATACACTCATACACATAAAATAAAAAAAACAAATAAAATGTTTCTTTAAAAAATAAAAAAATAAAAAACTCCTAAAAATTCAGCAAGGCTTTATAGCAGAGGGCCAGGTCCTATCCTACTTCCGGACAGCCAGGCTAGAGCTACAACCCCTTGCATTACCTTCAGTCCACAGCGGTAAGCTTCTACCTTATCCAGGTCTAGACAGACAGTTTCCTCCTCAGTCAGCCTTGCTTCATAGACCTTTAGCATGTCTTCTGTTTGGAGAAGAGCCTGGAGAAGAGCTCTCACAGAGCACAGGCTAGGAAGAGAAAGACAGATAACAACAATTTACTGGTGACATAATCAGATGGTGACCACTTGGCTCACACCAATATTCATGAAACAGAATGATGTTGAAGCCAGGTACTGTGGCTCACGCCTGCAATCCTAGCATGAGGGAGGCTGAGACAGGAAGAGTGTTGTGAGTCTGAGGCCAGCCTGAGCGATAGTGTAAGACCATGTTTCACAAACAACGCTGATCACATTTATTTTGCCTATTTGATAAACTGTAGCTATGGCAACAATATTTTCTTTTCTCTTCTGTCATAATTCAAACCACTACTCTGCATTCACTGAAGAATCTCAAGTTCTGGCTCCTGGGTACTTCTTTCTTTTAAGATATGTAAGAATAGCTCTAGCCAGGAGTGGTGACACATACCATTATTCCCAACACTCAGGGAGGCAAAGACAGGCAGATCTTTGTAAGACTGAGGCCAGACTGGTCTGCATAGTGTTTCAGACCAGCTGAAGCTACAGGGAGACCCTGTCTCAAAATAAACAAAAACAAAAGAATAGTTCTAATATTTCAAAATAGTTAAATTAATAGTCTAGGCCCCAGGATGCTCACTCCAAAACACAGAATATAAGTAAATCTCTAGTAAAAAGAGAATCTGATGCCAGCATTTAAGTAGCAGAGGATGACAGATCAGGAGTTCAAGGTCAGTCTTAGCTACACAGTGAATTCAAGGCCAGCCTGGGCTAGATGAGATCCTATCTCAAAAAAGGGGACAGTTATAAGGGACACACCCCAATAAGCCAAACATATATGACAAACAAAGTCATATAAAAAGGAGGCCTGACAGGGTTAGGGATGTGATTCGGTAGAAGAGCACTTGCCCTGGGTTCTCTCCCCAGTACCAAAGGGGGACAATTTTTTTTAAAGTAAACTAGTTTTTGAGGAATGTAAGCTGCACTTACCTACTTAAGTAGCCATCTGTAACTCCGTTGATGTTTTCTAGCTTCTGAAATAGTCCAAATACCTCATTCTGTAAATAGCAGTATTTTTCAGAACCTCGGAAGTTAGCAAGCATGTCTTTAAGCTGATTGAGAACTTCAGCAATTGCCTGTGAATCATTCTGGACACTCTGTCAAAAAAGAACGGAAGCGCTTTTCATTAGCTCTGTAACTTTATGTTTGAGTGTTTTTCCTGCATATATGTAAATGCACCCTATGCATGCAGTGCCTGTCAAAGCCAGAAGAGGGCATAGGATCCCCCGCAACTGGAGTTGTGGTCAACTGTTAGCCACCATGTGGGTGCTGATTTCTGAACCCGGGACCTCTGCAAAAGCAGTCAGTATTCTTAACCATTGAGCCATCTCTCCCACTTCAGCTCTGTGATCTTTTAAAATGTATTTTTAATCATAGGCATCTAAGGTGTACAGCATGCTGTTTTGATATGCCTAAGTAAAATGACTGTTTCTATCACAGATACTTGCATAGGTACATATGTTAAGATGACCTAAAATCTGCTCTCAGCCAATTTTCAATAAATACAGCAATAGTATTACCTGTTGTCTCCTGCTGTCATCCTAACTGCAAGTTTGTACCCTCTGCCTACACCTTCTTGCTTCCTTCCTGGCCTCATTCCTAGTAATCAGTATTCTTTCTGTTCCTATGAGTTTGACTCCTTTTTAGATTCTGCATATAAATGAGCTTATACACGGCTTGTCTTTCTGCGTCTTTCTGTCTCACGTAGCATAATGTCCCCCAGGTTCATTCAGTTCTCAAATTTTCTTTCTTTTTAAAAAGCTGAATAGTAGGGGCTGGAAAGATGGCTCAGTGGTTAAGAGCACTTACTACTCTTGAAGAAGACTAGAGTTCAATTCCCAGCACCCATATGGTGGCTCACAACTGCCTGTAACTCCAGTTCCAGGAGATCCAATACCCTCTTCTGACCTCTGTGGACATATGCACACATGTGGTACACATACACACATAATGCATATAAAAAATAAATATTTTTAAAAGCTGAATAAATAATATTCATATTGTATATATGCCATGATTTTAGCATTGCAGCTATGTAATTCATATGATTACTTTTTACCCTTAAAAGGTCCTCAGTGTACCAACAGAAAACAAATACCCTTGCCCATAAACATATAAGCCACAAGGTTTTCTTCATTTATAGATAAATACAAAGTATATTTGATGAGTGCCAATGGACACCCACCTTGAGCTCATTGATTTTCACTGTGATGTGGTGTGAAGAGGCCTGGTCTGTGAGCAGGTTTTTGAGCGTCATCCTGCCCTCACAGTGCTCCATCTGCCTGCGGATCTTCTGGAGCTCCATCAGCAGCCATGTCTCCTGTTTGTCATTTTCTCTGTTGGTTTCAATGACTTTATTGTGATTGACATCCTGGCAGGAGCCCACATGAGTGATTTCAGTTTGAGTGACTGTAAAGATAAGCAAAGACCACAAATATCAGAGAATGCCCAGATAGCAGGGTGCCAGGTCTGAAGAAAGCATCCACACTGCATAAAAGATGCCTTTGATTTGATTCTAAAACTTTGGTGCACAAATGATTTTTTTTAAATATTTTATTATTTTTATTTTATGTGTATGAGTGTACTGCCTGCATGTATATAAATACACCTGTATTGTGCAAAGCCCTCCAAGGTCAGAAAAGGGTGCCAGATTTCCCTAGAACTGGAGTTAAGGACAGTTGTTAGCTGCCATGTGGGTGCTGGGAACCGAACCCTGGTGCTCTGTAAGAGCAGCCAGTGCTCTTAATGGATGAGCCATCTCTCTAGCCCACAAATGATTTTATATATTTGCTATGTTGTGGGTAAGGCTTACTATCCCCCAAAGACTCATGTGCTAGAAGACTGGTCCCTAATATAAAAGTATTGATGTGGTGGGACTTTTAAGAGGCAGACTTAGTAGAAGATGATAAAATGATGAGTGTACCACCCTCAGCCAAGATGAATGCCCATCTCCTGGGGGTTGGTTAAGTATTAGGCCCTAACTCGTTCTCAAGAGAGTGAGTTATTCTAAAGTAAGGTCACCCCATGCACTTGGTCCCTTCTATATGCAGACATTGTCCTTTCTGCTTCACCACTAAATTATGACATAGTCAGGGACCACTTGCCAGATTTCATGCTGTGTGGGCTTCCTAACCACCAGAATAATGAGCTCAATAATCTTCTTTATAAATCACCCAGTTTCAGGTATTGTATATATATATATACATACATATAGATATGTATCTCAACACAAAACATGCTAAGTATCTTTCAAAGAAATGGTTTTATACAAATAGCCTTCTTTTTTCAAACCACATATATGGCTGATACAAACAGAAGGATGCTCCAGGCTGACCTGTCTGGTGCTGAGGGTGGCCCGGGAGCTGAATGACCAGGGTCTGGTAATGCTTCTGGGCATCGGTGAACTGAGACTGCATTCTCCGCTTGTCATCATCTCCAAACATCTCTGAACCTTGACTGTTTCTGATGAACTCTTGGTAATGGAGCTCAAGGTCGGAGATGGTCTTCATGTAATCTTCCTGCCTCATGGTTTTCAGCTGGAAGCAAATCAGGCACCGTGAGTCAGGTAGACATGAATGGCTCTCACGCCCATGCAAGAACCCACTGAAAGCACTCCCCACCACCACCACCACTAGACAGAGGACAAGGCCACACTCACAGACCGACTAACATATGAAAGGTCTTAGCGGGCTTTGCTGGTGTTCCTAAGGACCACAGCATTAGATTGCCAATGGCTTTTTTTTTGTCTCTCTCTCAGAATATTTTTTTTCAAACAAAATATTACTCAGAAGTCTCAAATATAAAACACAACTCAGCACAGCTCTAACTATGAAGATAAAGTGTGGCGGGTGCTCAGGGGAACTTAAAACATACACACCCTGTTTCCCCTTCCTCACTGATCGATCCACTAAAGGACTGTCCAAGCCAAGATTCTTCCCACTACGCCTTAAGGACCTCTAATTTAGAGGAAGGCTTTCAGGGTTCTCAAAAGAATTCCGTCTCAACTTTCCCTTCTGACATGTTCCAGTGGATATGTGTGACCTAATTTCCCATTGTCTCTTAGGAGATGAA
The DNA here is from genome assembly GCA_035773235.1 of Eospalax fontanierii. Lineage (NCBI taxonomy): Eukaryota > Metazoa > Chordata > Mammalia > Rodentia > Spalacidae > Eospalax > Eospalax fontanierii. The sequence continues at coordinate 16,897,092 of CM069547.1, forward strand.
GATCCAGACTATTACAGGCCGGTGCAGCCTTCCCCATAAGTATTTTTGGCTTGTCAGGTCAGTAGATGTTTCTGTTTGTCTCATAATCAGCCACATACTAATCCCTCCTGGTTTTGTGGGTGTTTTGTTTTTTTTTTTTGCGGTGCTAGCAATGGAACCCGGGGCCTCGTGTATGCTAAGCAAGCTGTCTACCACTGAGCTCCACCTCGTCTTGCTGCTGTGGATAGACTAGTCCTCGAAGGCTGAGCGGCCTCATATGATGAGACACAAAATCACCATCTGCCCAGTGAGGTCTGCCTGCTTGGTGCAGCCTGTGTGAACCTGAGAACATACCTTGGCAATAGTCATGGCTCTGATCTTCTCAATGTCTATCATGCAGTAATGCCAGGACACCAGGCTCTTCATGTTGATGTACAGCTGGTTCCACAGAGCCAAGATGGCTTCATAGTACTGCTCAATCCTGAAGACAGAAATGGAAAACACTTTAGCCCAAACAGGAAACCTGGACATGTCTGCACAACCACCCAGAAATCTAGAACAAAACCTTATGAAGTGATGGATACATGTGCAATTTTCAAAACTGTCAGCATTTCAATGGATTTAGAGCAATCTACTTCTGAAAAGTACATTCTCAATTTCACCTATGGTAGCATAGATCATTCGAATCATTTTGGTTGAGAAGGGCTACATGATTTCTTACTGTGTTGACTGTGGTGCTGGTAGGTGGCTTAGGTGCTGATGATTCTTGAAATCTGGACAGGGAATGTGGGAGGTCATAATCTCTCTACTCTATGTGGGGCTCAAGAGTTCCAAATTAAAACACCTGAAAGAATCTGCTGTGGGCAGTTTATAAAATGAATGCTCTACATACTGATGAAAAGTATTGATATGGGAGTAATTTTATATTTGGGGCTACATGCAAAGATGACCAATTTGCTAAGAAGGGAAGAACTTCAACACAGCAGCTTTTCAGTGTGTGGTAGGCAGTAGGCATTTTGCTCCTATCATGCAACAACCAGTGTCTTCAACATAAAATTACAAGACAAAGTAAACATGACCTTTATGAAGGCCTTTTTTCTGGAAAGCAGTTACAATAAGAAAATGCTGGTTTAAGATCTCGTTTGAGGGTAAGCACTCTGCCCACGCCCCATCAGTGCACTGGCTACTGGGAGCTTCAGCAACTCACTTGCCAGAAAGGTCCACAGCCAGTGGGTTCGGCGGAGGGATGATCAGCCCCACAGAAGGTACCAGCATGTCGACGCCTCCTGGACCCGTCACATACCACTTACTTCTCTCTTTGTTGTCTTTCAAGATGCACTCGTCCCCTTTGTGTACGATTTTCTGTAAGGTGAACAGTCCCGTGTGTTTTTATCAAAAAACATCCAAACTGTTGAAACTCCAGTTCTTCCCCACATCCCCACAAGTTTAGCTCTCCACTCCCGAACAATACTGATGTTTTAAATAACACATGTGAACCTAAAAGATGTGTCTGCAAGGTGAGCTACATTATAAATGAATAAGAGAAAGTGTGATTCAGAGATTGCCAAGGGAATGTGAGAAATCCTTTTACAAAACAAATCTTCACCTCATCATCTGCCTAGATCATGCTTTATATATTAGACTTTACTATGGGAGGGGTCACTTGCCTCACTCATTTTCCCTTAACATTTAAAAATAAAAACATCCTGGCATCAGTCTCTAGAAAAACAGCTTTTTAAATTAATTCCAGCATCTAAATACCTCCATTTATAAATGAACCCCAGCCAGACCTGGTGGCTCAGGTTTATAATCCCAGCTACTAATGAGATTGAAGGAGCAGGATTATAAACTCAAGAACTGCCTGGGCTATGTGTGAAGCCTGGTCAATTCAGTAAGATCATGTCGAAAAATAATTAAGTACAGCCAGACAGGTAGCACACGCCTTTAATCTCAGCACTCAGGAGGCAGAGGCAAGTGGATCTCTATGAGATCCAGGCCAGCCTGGTCTACATAGAGAGTTCCAGATCCTGTCTCAAAAAAAAAAAAAAAAAAGTAAATAAAAATAATAGTAATAATAATAATTACAAAAAGGCCTGGGCATATAGCTCAGTGGCAGAATACTTGATTATCGTATGTGTGGTCCTGGATTCAATGCACAGTACCATTAATTCCAACACACATATTTAAGATGGCTAAGGGTATGTATGACTCAGTGGCCAATCGCTTGTCTAGTATGTGTGAGGCCCTGATTCCTAGCACCACAGAAGAAAAACAAAAGCTATTAAAACAACTATCTCAATTAATTAAGCACAAGAAGCTTGACTTTTACCCCATATTTCAATCCAATCTACTTCTTTCCTCCTTTTTTTTCTGTTGTTGTTCCTATTCATTTTTGGTTTTTGAGACGAGATCGCACTTTGTACCATAGGCTAGCCTTGAACCTGAGGCAATTCTCCTGTCTCACTCTCCCAAGAGGTGGTATTACAGGTGTGCACCGCCATACCAGCCCAATGAGTTTCTTTCTCACCAAACAAGTTCTTAGAACATTCCATATGGTAGAACAGACTCCAGTGTTTCATGAGGGTTATCTATCCAGGTAATCACATTGAACTTCCTAAATCCTTCATAATTTGATAACAAGAAAGTAGAATTGTGTGAATTATATAAATAAGCACTAAATAAAATCATCTTTTCTATAAACCTGTGTTTACCAGACCTGTTTATCAAGAACTGCCAAAATGCTGCAAGACATTCACGTCACAGGTACCCTGATAGCAGAATTTCTCATTTACTTTGTCAGAAATGTAAAATTGAGTATAATCACAAATAAGCTTCAGTCACTGCAAGAAAGAACTAATAAGGCTAGATAGAATGTTTTAAGTCCTCAAAATAACTATTGTCCAGTCTAGGAGGTAGCTCATGGATAGAACGCATGCTCAGCACAGTGACAGCTCTGCCTTCCTTCCCCATTGTCATCCTAATTCTTGGCATTTTCCAGTGATTCAGTACAAAGCTGCTATATTTGTTTGGTGGGCTATTGCTTTACTTGTGACGATGCTTATTGAAACCAAGATTAAAGTCTGTTCTCTTGATTGACAAGATCTTCAAGTAAAGAAAAGGGAGACTGTGGTGTGTTCTAAATACCAGAGCACACACCTGGTCTTGCTTGTAGTCACAGAGAGCCCTAAGAATAATGGGCTTATTGCTCCTGTAGTCTGGGTTCCGTGGTTTCAGCTGCACAATCTTCTTCGACTTGTTTACCAAGTTCTGTACCTGCCGCTTATATTCAAGGATTTTCTCCCGTTCCTTCTGCAATTGCAAAGAAAATCTGCCTTTAATACAAGAAGCCATCCGAGTCTTAGAGGACATCTCCAGATGACATTGATGAAGCTATCACAACATCCAAATTAAATATTGCTGTAGCTGCATCACTTATAAGCTACAAATTCATCATGAGTGGCAATAAGAAACTTCATAGTAAACCAGTTAAATTAAGTGGACAGGAAAGAATATGCTGTATGAAGGGGTCATGGGGATAAACATGAAATGTGCTTTCCCAAAGGAACTGACAGGCTGACTCGTCACTACTCTCTCAGCAGTTGTTTTCAATGAAACTTTGAGAAACAGAAACAAAAGTCATTCTTTAAGTAGCTGGGAATACAAAGAGGCCACTGGAAGATGAAGAAATTGCATTGTGGGCTTTGGGTGTGTGCTGCCCACCAACTACAGTCCAAGCTGCATCTGGGGCGCATCAACTCTGCCTGGGTGCAGCTACCAGTGTCTGGGTCTAGCACGGTACCTCCAGCTCCTTGATCTGCTCCAGCAGGTGCTGCAGGGGCATGTTTTTGTCACAGGGATACTTCTTCCTGATGGAGTCCTGCAAGCCCTTCAGGTAGGCTTCAGTTGACTGGGCCTCTTCGAAAAACTGTTAGGGATGAGAGCAATCCTAATCAATGAAAAGTGATTTAATTCACATGATTTTTGCCACAGCTGGATCTTGAACGTCACCCAAAGACTTGTGTGTTAAAGACTTGGTCCCCAGAGTGGCACTATTGGAGGTGGTGAAACTTTTAGAAGGGGGCCTCAGGAGTGGTCTTTAGATCATTGGGATATGTCCTCAAAGAGGGTAGTGGGACCCAGGCCCCTTTCTCTTCCTCCCTCTGCTCCCGGCTCCTAATGTTAAGATGCTTGTTTTTCTAGCATTCCTCATTATGAGGTGCTGCCTCATCACAGGCTAAAACAATGGGGCCTGTGAATCACAGACTGATACCTCCAAAACTATTAGCCAAATAAACCTTTCCACTTTATAAGTTAATTATCTATGGTGTTTTGCTATAGTAACAGAAAGATAAGCATTTATAGTTCTGTTTCAAGAGCTATTCCTTAAGACTCTAGTAAGTGGCTAAAGGAAAATATTAGAGCAGAGAGCATTCAGACAGGGCAGCAGGAGCTAAGTGACTGGTAACTTGGCTACAAATCTAGGTTCCTCTAAACTGAAACCAATAAACAGGATTTTTACAATATTTTCAAGATTGTTTTCAGTGCTTTAAAAATATACTCTGGGGCTGGAGCGCTTACATACATGCAGGCAATACATTCATACACATAAAATAAAAATAATAAGTAAAATACTTTTTAAATTATACTCAGGCCTAGAAAGATGGCTCAGTAGTTCAGAGCACTGGCTGCTCTTGCAGAGGACCTGGGTTCAATTCCCAGCATGTACATGGAGGCTAACAACTGTCTGTAACTCTAGTTCCAGGAGAATTTGACACCCTCTTATGACCTCCTCGGGCATTGTCTGACACAGGTGCACTGACATACATGCAGGCAATACACTCATACACATAAAATAAAAAGTAGTAAATAAAATATTTTTCAAAAAAATTAAAAAGTTTTAAGATAAGATAGTAAGACCTAATAGACAATAGTAAGCGTACAAACCTGAAAGTAGGCAGCATTTTCTTTGAGATGGACATCGATGCACTTGGTGATTTGCAGAATCCAACTCCACTGTGTCTGGAGAGTATCCATGTACGCCTGACAAAAGAAACCATGAGCTGTCTTGCCCCTACTCAGAGGCACAGTGTGTGTCTCTTGCACAGACCTATGAGCCCAATGAAAGCTCATTCCAAGTCAAGCAAACTTCTGTATGATAACTGGTAACAGAATTTCTTCTTGGTAGCATCAATTTTGCAAATAGCTACCATTAGAGGTATTAATCGAAGTATGTCTAGCCAGAATTGAGAAGCTACTGACCAATCAGAATAGACACTTGGGAAAGCACTATACTCAGCCTGTTCCTGAACAGTTGCTACATCATGCAGAGTGTGAAGCACTCAGGCAGAGATCTTGAGATGCTCTTCCCACATAACATGAACATTTCAGTTTAACAACTAACATGGCGTACCAGTGCTACAACCTACATCAGCCTTGAGCCAAACCCACAGATTGCAGTCTCTCTGACAAAGGTGGTTCACTACTTTTATTTAAAAATAAAGTTTTATTGTAATACAACCATAGTAATCGTGACAGAGACCACCTGGCATATAAGTCTGAAATAGTTATTATCTAGATTTTCCAGAAAATGAATGCCAGTTCCTGGCTTAGGGAACTGATCCCCAAATAGAAAATATAGTTGGCCCAGCTTTATAATGGATAAGACTCATTCACTCACAAAGACTTCCTTTATGAGAGCCTCGTTTTTTCTCTAAGCAAACGATAAACCCCATGAAGTCTACCTCAATTTTGTCTGAAGCTGGATGCTGATTGAGGACAAGCTGGTCACTTTCTTGTTTAAGCTTATTGAGCTCTTTCTCCTTGACTTCCAGCTGACTCATACGTATCTGTGGAAGAAGAAACCAGATCCTTGAAAGAAAGCCATGATTAGGTAGGTGGCTACATACAAAACTACATTTTGGAAAAAAAATCAGTGCAAAGACTTGGAGTATATTGTCTTCAGGAATCACAATGTTTTCAAGGCTGGAAAGCATGCTCGCAACAGGACAGTAAGTGGCTGAGGCCAGACTGGTGGCATGGCCTGACCAAGATCACACACGTGGAGCAGGACACAGAAACTAGTACATGTTGAATATCACTTTCCCCAGATGCGTGGGAACACAGGTGCTTCAAGTTTGGGACGTACTATTGTGGACTGTTTGCATATTTATAATGAGATATCTTGGAGACAGGACCCAAGTCTCAACACAAAATTCATTTATGTTTCCTGTCGATGGAGCCTAAAGGTAATTTTATCAAATATTTTTGGCATATCTTATTTTGAGTACCACCTGTCACCTGAGGTCAGGGACAGAATTCTCCAATTATGGTTCCACATTGGCACTCAAATTTCAGACCCAATATTTAGGATTTCCAATTTTCAAATCACAAGTTGCTAAACGCATTCTAATTCCTAATCCCGGGTTCTAATCCACCATATTCCAGTGCCACCCAAGTCTAAGTTATCTGGATGAACTCATTCCTCACCACCTAGTGAATCACTGTCCTCTGGAATATTAAACAATGTACTTGGGGATGGGGGTGTTACTTAGTCAGCAAGGGTGGCACTTCTCTGTAGTCTCAGCTACTCAGGAAGTTAAGATAAGACTGGCTGAGTCCCAGGTGGTAGAGAACTTCCTGGGTAACAGAGAAACCCCGTCTCTTAAAAAATAACATAGCATGTGGGTATGGTGGTACACGCCTTTAATCCCAGCACTCGAGAGGCAGAAGTGGAGATCTCCGTCAGATCAAGGTCAGCCTGGTCTACATAATGAGTTCCAGGCCACCAAGGCAACAGGCTAATGTCACACTGGGGAACTTACAGAGAAGGCCTCCTGCTTCTGAGCAATGTCTGTGTTCTTGTCGCTCCAATCATACAACAGCTCCTCCTCCTCGCAGTCGTTGATCCACATGATCTCTCGGGATGTGGCCTGGATGATGCTCTGCAGCTGGCGCAGGTGATCCATCCTCTCAAAGGATGCTTTCTGTGGACAAGTTCAAAAGCAGCATTAGGATAACAACGTGCAAACACTCGGCATTCTCTGAAGACCTCATAGACAAAGAAGACTCTGTCGATCCTTTACCAAAACAATCTAAGAATAGGTAAACCTATTAACCCAGTGCCTTTACTGACAACCACACATAGTGGAAAGGAATTGGCCAAATTTGTGATGTACAAGAGGCAACGGGAATTTCAGATTCCCATCATCTACTTCCAAGGCTTTCCCTTTCTATCACTGGTGCTGGGTAACTCAAGGCCTTCCTCATGCTAGGGAAGCACTCTACTGTTGAGTGCCTTCCCCAGTCTCTGAAGGGTCTTGATCAGATAATGAGTTTTAGGACCAGTCAGATGGCTTGGCAGGTAAAACATTTGCCACACAAACCTGCTGACCTGAGTGCCATCCACAGAACCCACTCAGAGGTGGAAAGAGAGAACCGACTCTACAAAGTTGTTCTCTGACCTGCATACACACACACACACACACACACACACACACACACACACATACACACACCATAGAACTTGTATCCCACACATATTATACATAAACACAATAATAAGTAAAATTTAAAAGATGATGAAGTTTGGGTTTAATAGTTTTAAACCATAAAAAAGGGGAACTAAACTCTCAGATAAATCAAGGTTTCTCTCTCTCTCTCTCTCTCTCTCTCTCTCTCTCTCTCTCTCTTAGATAAGTCAAGATTTTCTTGAGGTAGTCTTCTTCCCACACAAATTTAAGGTGCCATTACATAGTGAGTTACAGACCAGCTGGGACTACAAAGAGACCCTGCCTCAAAATAAATAAATAAATGTATTGCAGCCAGCAAGGAAATATGGACAAAGTGAAAATAAGGTGACCCAAATGGGTAGAGGAACAGGATCTCTGCTTACAAATCAAACAACTGTCACAGGGTCTGTCATGAAATGGTAATGACAGCCTGGAGAACTCATGTGAGGAAAGCACAATTAGATTTCTTCAAAAGGCTCCAGTCCCAAAGTAGCCAAACTTTGTCACTGTACATGCAACTAAGCAGAGTCATTTATGGGGCTAACTTGAAAGCACACTGTGTTAAGAAAAAAACAAAAAGAATTTTCAATCTTCATTTCCAAAAGAAATTTAGCAGCAGCAACAAAATTAGCATCTAGGATCAGACTCTAAGGTGAGCACTGAGCCAGTGCACAGTGCCCCAGAGACACTTACTACTTGGAGAACTGAACTGAATTAACAGCAGAAGCTTCATGCCCCCTTCGGAGTGAATGCACTTACCAGCAGGTTTTCATATTCTTCCTCCAACTGGTAGATTGCAGATTTTTCACGCTGGAAGACAAGAAAACACAGGTATCAGTTAATTACCTTGTGGATTTCTTTGCAGAGAATAGCCCTCCTAAACCTTTCTTGTGAGATGCTGGCCTCAGATCCCTCAGCAGAAAGAATAACTACTTTGTGAAGCCTTTTGCTCACAAGGACCTGTCCTCAGGTTGTTTGATGGCCCTGACCTATTGATTGTGCCTTCTCCACAAAGTAAAGGCTTGTATACTGTCACTTAAAAACTTGCTTATTGAACTTTTTTTCCCTGAAACCTTGAAACTATGACTTAGGATCCTCTGGATATTTGAAAAATGAGGCAAAGGGTTGATCAGGTACTCAGTGGACAAGAGTATGTTTTTTTTTTTTTAAAGCAGGAAGAAGAGGCTAGAGAGGATGGCTCAGCAATTAAGAGCACTGACAGCTCTTGCTGAAGACCCGGATTCAGTTCTCAGCACCCACATAGTGACTAACAACCATTTGTAACTCCAGTTCCAAGGGATCTAATGCCCTCTTCCGGCTTCTGAGGGCACTATGTTCATGTGGTGCACATACACACATGCAAGCAAAAATTCATACACATAGGGTAAAAATAAAGAAATAAATCTTCATTTAAAAAGCAGTAAGAGGGCTGGAGAGATGGCTTAGCAGTTAAGAGCACTAGCTGCTCTTGCAGAAGACCTGGATTCAAATCCCAGCACCCATATAACGGCTAACAACAGTCTCTAACTCCAGTTCCAGGGGATCCAACACCCTCTTCTGTCCTCCGAGAGCATTGCACAACACGGTGGAGTAGTTAAACACATGCAAGCATAACACTCATATACATAGAGTAAAATAAATTAATTTGTTAAAAAAAGCAGTAAAAAGTGAGGAGAAAAGCTCTGGACTAAGTATAAAAGTTCATGGTTACATGTGTAGAGCCCCAGAGACCAAGCACTAAGATCAGATTAATAAATATCTCCTGCTGTCATATTCCTCCAGCTCCAAGTCTGATTTTTTTCATTACAGAAGGCATACAGACATGAGATATGATCTCCATCAAGAGAAATACAGTTTAATTTCCACCCAGGAGAGGATTCACCAACAACACAAACTATGTGATAGTTTTGGCTTTCCCTCTGAGAGATGATGGCTGCTTTCTGCATTAATACTCTACCACCTACCACTTCTCCAAATACTAATCTACAAACTGCAAACTCAAGAGTGCCTGCTTGTACTCTGCCTTCTGTTCAACTCCTTCTCCAGGCCCAATAAATCTGACTGATTCTACTTCTCCTTTGTATGATGGGATTTTTAAAATTTTCCAGTCTCTTGGAAAAGAAATAATAGTCTAATGTTTCAGGCAAATTTGCCTAAGACAGACACATCCTTCTGTATGCTTTTTGAAGCCCCTAAAATGAAAATAAGACGTACCAGGTCGGCTTTGATTTTGTCCAGCTGCCAACGGTAGTCCCCGATGGCATTGTGGATGCTCCTGTGGCTGTTGATGTGCTGTTCCACTGAGGCCAAGTCCACACCCCAGGCCACCAAGTCCATCTCCGCCTGTGGAAAGAGCAGAGGGTACCACCCTTTATTGCCCTTCCTCTATAACTGACTCGCTTCTCTGTAGCATCAGGGGTCCAAATATCACACACAGCTCTGTTTTAGATTTTAAAAAGTACATCCATCCAGGAAACTTAGGAGGATCATTGAGCACAGGCGTTGTTATGTAAGGTACATAACAAACCGCCATCTCAAAAAAGATGCAAATATAAAGTATGTTTGAATCCAAAATATTTTCCCTTCATTTTTTATTAGTTCCAGGAGAATTTCATAAAATGTATTTTGATCACATCGACTCTTCTTCCCTCCGGTTTCTCCCAGGTTCACTACCCTTCCCAACCCACCCAACTTTGTGTTCTCTCTCTCTCTTATTTTTTAATCTATCAAGTCCAGTCTGTGTTACCCATATACTTTTGGGTGATGGACCATCCACTGAAACACAGCCAACCTACTAAAACCAAACTCAAAGAAAGCTGACTCACTCTCTCTCTCTCTCTCTCAGAAGCTATCAATTGTCAATAGGTCCTCGGCTGGGGATGGGACATCATACTCCGCACCCATCCCTGTGCTTCGATAAAAGACACACACACACACACACACACATATATATATACACGCACACACACACATACACACATTCAGTCTTTTTAAGACAGAGTCTCCCTGTAGCCCCAGCTGACTTAGAACTCAATGTAGACCAGGCTGGTCTTGAACTCACAGATATCCGCCTGCTTTGCCTCCTGAGTGCTGGGATTAAAGGAGTGTGTCACCATGCCCCATCTAAGCCAAAATATTTTTAAGGGTTCATGAAAATTGCCAAGTACATCTTCAGTTTATTTGGCATGCACCCAAGAAAAGCTGAGGAAGAAATCCAGAACTGGGTTCCTTGTCATCCAGATCATTCCTCTGAACAGAGACAATCTCCTTGTGAGAATTCAGGGGTGGTAGAGAGGCCGACTAGACCGCTCAAAAGGTAAAAACTGGATGACTGGAGTTTGGTTCTTGGAACTCACAGTGAAAAGAGAGAACTAACTCCTAAAAGTTGTCCTCCAACCCCCACACCATAATACTTATCACACATACACACACATACACACACATCACTAATACATTTTTAAATGATTAAACAAAAGAAAACCCAAGTGCATGTGAATAGATACATGTGTATGATATAACACTGTAAAATACCAAAAGACATTTCTTCATTTCGTCAGGTTTAAGTGTAAAGTCAGAAATCTCTGAAGCATAGACATGCACTGCTTCTCAGGCTACATAGCTGACCTGAAGATGTGTTGCTGTTTATTGTTGGCTATTGCTGTGTGGTGTATCAAACCCATCGCCTCATGCGAGCCGGGCAAGTGCCCTACCACTGAGCTGCACCTCGAGGCCCAAGTTGTTTTGATGAATGTCATGGAATTAACTTTTGGCTCCAAAATTTAGCACTTATAATTCCCTTTCAGGATGCAAAAAATTCTCTATGGCCCATTTCAAAGGGAAGTTACTAAGCAAACTCAAGGTCATCGTTTTGATTAATGCTGGCAATAATATTAGGACTGTGGATTTAGGTTCGCTTTTTTAAAATGACTCTGACTAGATTCTTGACTTGAATCTGAAATTTAAGGCTGCATTGCAAGAATCAAACACATTGTTCCATTCTGGGTCAAGTCCAGTATCCCCTCCAACTTTTGCATGAGGAAATGTAAAGTTCTAAATCACCTGTGTCATCTCTCAGACAAATGAAGGACAAACATTCCATGCTGGAATGGCAGAGAGAACAGAATGCAATTGTTCTAATTCTAGTGCCCTTGGCAAGGCTTCAGAGAGAGGAGCCATTTCAGTCAGATAACTGAAGGTTTCCTGGGACTTTGAACCTTGTATCCTGCAACTGCCCCTTCTTTAAAACAGAAACATCAGGTGCTACACTGGGAAGGTAGAGATGATCCAGCTCCATCTTACACAGTTCATTACCAATAGGTGTACGGTATCTAACTCATCCATCAGCAGAGCTACAGATCAGGGGAACAAAGCAGAAACCTGGCAGATGTATGTCTGCCTCCTGAACATGCCGCTGGGGGAATGGCTCCCTTATCAGCAGAGGCCTCAGCTGGGTCTCCTGGGAGTGAGCGAAGAATGCTGGCTATGTGTGGGGGAAGGTGGGAGAGAAGAAGAAGGCCACACAGAATCCCAGGGCAAACCTGCAGTCATGCTCAAACAGCTTTTAGTTTGCTTGGAACCACAAGAGCCACCGGTCCATGTCAAAAGCATGGCTCATCAATGGGTCGATTAGACAATTTGCCACTGTCACAAATTTAGAGATGGAGAAACTTTCCTACCATGTATCCTTTGTTTTATTTTGCTTTGCCTTTTTGTTTGTTTGTCCCACCACATAGGCAGGCTGAGATGAACGGCATGTACTGTCTACTGTCACACCCAGTTCCGCAGTTCTTACAAAGCGACACCCACATGAATCCAGAAAATGACAAATTATGACCTGTCATTTTATATAACTGTTATGCTGTCTTAGAAGACACCAAGGAATATGACGGTCCATATAATTTGGTTCAAAGGTTGTCTTGTCTACCATCAAGGATCCTCAAGGTACAGTGCAGTCTCCATGAACTGAAATCTTCCACAGGGATGGAGTGCCACCCTCCCCCCACTCCTAAGCAAGATTTTATTATAAATCTAACAAGGCAATTATTTGGCATTTGGGGTGTATCTTGCTATCTTCAACAATATTCATCCTTGAGACCATAATTCTTGAGTTTTTAGTTTCTGGCTTGGTACCAAGACATATAAACACTCAAGAAATGAGGGTTCAAAAATGTTCAAAGGTGGAGGCAGGAGGCTCAGGAGCTCAAAGTCATCATCCCTGCCTACATTAGCTTTTTCAAGGCAGCCCAGGATATATGAAACCCTATCTTGAGAGAGAAAGAGAGCGAGAGAGAGCGAGAGAGAGAGAGAGAGAGATTTTCAAAGACTTGAAGGGAATCTGATAACATGCAAACAGGTTTCTATTTGCTTCTGAGATCATCTCTGACGCTTCTCCTCTAATCTACCTTCCACAGTGGTTTATGATCTTCGTAACAAATGACAGAAAAAGGCCAGGCATGGTGGAACACACTACAATCCCAGTATCCTGGAGGCTGAGGCAAGAGAATCACAAGATCAAGGCTGATCTGGGCTACAGAGCAAGACCCAATCTCAAAAATAAAATAAATAAAAACAAAGTATAAATATGTAAATAAAAAGTAAACGGGAAAGAAATAACTGAGTAAATGATAGTGGTAAAAGGTTTCATTACACAAGAAAGAATAAACTCAAAAAGCTTTAGAGGCTGGATGCAAGTATCACTAGCCATTCGGGAGGCTGATTAGGAAGAATGGTCTGGGCCACACATTCAAGACCAGCCTGGGCAACCCAATAAAACCCAGACTAAAAAAGAAAACAGGAAATGGGGCAGTTTAAAACGGCTAAGAAATTTTAGAATTGACAAATTGTTCCAACAAGGAATCAGGTTTTCTTGCAACCACAACCATAATGTAGAACATCTCTTTACACCGTATCATTCTAACATATCTACCTCTCAAAGCAGGGTGGTTCATTAGGAGTAGGTTTTCATTATAAAATTCCCATCTACACGATGATGGCATGTTTCTCCTACCGCCTGCTCATTATCGGGCTTAATTACCACATAAGACAACAAAACAGTAATTAGCAATGAAAAATACTTTGTAGAAACTCCAGTTCTAGAGAAAGGATCAGTACATGCTTCTGGTGCCATTGTTTGACTTCATAGCCCACACAAGCGACATACACTCCCACAACCAGACAACTAACTCTTCAAAAACGTAAAGTAAGCAACTGAGGCACACAAACCAGAACGCAAGTGTTCAGCTCCTCCAACTTGTTAATGTATTTTTTACTTTATGTGGAGAATAAAGTCGTACCGGTAATATGGCATGGAGTTCTATGTAGACCAACCTGACTTCAAATTCAGAGATCCACCTGCCTCTGCCTCCCAAATGCAGCTTACGCTACCATGCCCAGCACATGTTAATAGTTTAAATGACCCACAATAGTGGAACAGATGAGGTCAGTTACAGCTCAGACAGAATGATGGTGTGAGTTAACAGGTTGCAGCCACTACAATTCCAGACGCTAGGGCTGACTACACCACCCTCTCTACTTGAACTACGTGGGTTTGGGGGTCTAGGAATCAGCATATTTCAGTCCACCTGGGCCCCACTTACCCGTTGCTGCCTCATCCAGCCCAGACATTCGCCTGTGAGGCGCTTGGTGAACTCATCCCACCCAGAGCCACTCTGGCAAGTGTATCCTCCACCTCCCTTTGAGCTGGCCCTTCGGACTCGAGGCACGCTGATGGCCTTATAAAGGGCTCGCATTTGCTCCTGGAGCTGAAGCAGTCTGAAAGGAAAGGAAAATAAAGATATTATCAAGGAAAGACGATGAAAACCGACCAGGGCAAATCTCCCCTTTTCTGGGCCTCCTTTGGGTCCCCGTAGCACGGGCCACAGGTATGTCATTAGATGGTTGTTTTTCTTTACTTCATGACCTGCAAGTTGATAACATGCAAAGTATGAGTTCTAGGAAGATGCTCAAAGGCCAAAACATCACGAAGAGTCACTACCTTTGCCTAATCCCGTAGCATCTTACTTTCTCCTGAATGTCGTCCTAGGGATTTTATTTCCTGGTTCCCTCGGCCTCCATAGCACAAGAGCAAATTCAGACTGCGCAGTTCTACTTTGAAGCTATCGCTTCTAACTTTAAGAGTCTCATTTTTGCATTGATTAAATAAAGGTTGATATTAGACTCTTTAACAGCCAACGGCTGTACCAGAGGCCTCTGCTACTGTCTAAATGGAGGGAAGGTTAATAACTTAGAATCCACTCAGATCTTCAACAAAATAGACTTTTTGCAGGACTAGAGATTGAACCCAGGGCTTTCTGCATGCCAGACAAGCACTCTACTACTGATCTACACCCCCAGGGCTTTTACAAGTATTCCACTGAACTACATCTCCATCCGTCCATCTCCTGACCTTTTCCTTTTTTCTTTTCTTTCTTTTGAGACAAGGTCTCACTAAGTTGCTCAGACCAGCCTTGAATTTGTTATGTAACCAAGGCTTGAACTTTTGATCCTCTTACCTTGGTCTCTCAAGTAACTGGGATCATTGGCCAATACTACCACTCCAGGAAGAGTGAGCATATTTTTCTTTCATTTATTTATCTTATTATTTTATATTTAATTATGTGATATGTGTATCTGTATGTGGATATGTGCCTGTGAGTACAGGAGCCTGTGGAGGGCAGAGGAGTTGGATCCCCTGAAGACAGAGTTATAGGAGACTGTTAGCTGCCCAATGGATACTAGGAACAGAACCAGGTCCTCTGCAAGAACACTATGCGCTCATAACTGCTGAGATATCTCTTCAGCACCCTAGAGCTCAAGTTTTTAGATGATCACTTTCTTGGGCAAGTCTATGTAATTCTCATGGCAACTTTGGGATTCCAGGAAAGAAGGTTGTGGTTTGGGTCAGTTTGTATTAGAATACAGCCACAGAATCCCAAGTAAATTCTGGGGAATGTATGTGCTTCCTTGGGTAGAAGCCTCGAGGTCACCTTCTAGAGGCCAGCCTGATCTACATTCTTCAAGCAATACCTTTTCTGATAAGCGTCACAGGGCTGGCCCATCTGCCGCATCTCCCGGATCAAGCTGTCTGTGATTTCCATTTGATCATTGGCCTGTGCAAAGCATTCGTCCAGCTCTCTACTCCGGCCCAGTTGTATTCCATCTCCGTATTTCAGTTCCTAAAGGAAAGAATCCACATGAAAACACATAGGACTGCCAAGAAATGCTTCCGCAGCAGCAAAGAAAGCAAAACCTTCCACTGTAGTGTAAAACAGTACAAGCCCTGGACCCAAACGAATGCAAAAAATTCCTAACAGAGTTGACTGTGGTGGACACACCTATAACCCCAGCCCTTGGGAGGTCAAGGCAGGAGGATCAAAAGTTTGAGACCATCCTGGACAACATTGTGAGACCCAGTCTCAAAAAAAAATATTTTCTAACTGGAAATGATCTTATTGATAAAGGAAGTAAACAGAGAAAGATTCATGTAGGAAAATTCATGGACTTTTAAATCCTCACTTGAATTTTTTTAATTATTATTAATGGAGGGAGGGAACCACCAAGATGGTTCAACAGGGAAAGGAGCTTGCTGCCAAGCCTAATGATCTGAGTTTGATCTCTGGAACTTACATGGGAGAAAGAGTAAGCTGACTCCTCCAAGCTGTCTTCTGATCTCCACACATATGCCATAATATACATGGCTGTGCACAAACATACACACATACACTAAATAAAAATAAATGTTTAATATTTTATTATTGTGTGTATGTATGATATGTACAGAGTGCACAAGTGAGATCAGAGGGCAAGGACGACTCTATGGAGTTGGTTCTCTCTCTACATTCACAGATTGAACTCAGTTGGTGAGGTTGGCAGAAAGCACTTTTACCTGCTGAGCCATCTCACCAGCCCTTCAGTAGGATTTTAAAGATAAATTTACAGAATGTTCATTTTTCCCTTTCTTTGCTGAATGTCTGTCTTTCACTTTATGCTGAACTCCTGTTTACTGGGAATTTCATTGAAATAAGAACGCTGGACACTTTGACAAGATACAGCCTTTACACGCCAACTGAGTCTTTCCTGCATTATAGAGGACCATAACCTTTTCAGCTCTTAAAGAAAGCTTCTGTTCTGGTTCGAATGACACACTGCAGTTATGTCAGATGTCACCAGCGGAGGAAGCCGGGGGACAGGCACCTGACACTGAACTAGCCTATTCCTGTAACGTCTTGTGAGTCTACAGTACTTCAAACTAAGTTGTATTTAAACAGAACGTCCCTCTGCTACTTCGGTGCCATTGAGCGTCTTCTAGTTTCTGTTTGCTGCTCTCAGTCAGCTTCAGCCAAATGAATCTTATTTCTACACAGAAATATTAGCAAATACACTATTTCCCAAACATGCTTCTATTGCATTGTAATGCAGATCAGTGGAAATAAACAGAACATGATGCCACGTGAAATATATCCACAGTCACCGTACAGCTATACTTAGGGCTGAGCTAAGTGTGTTCTGCATCAGGTCACTGATGTCTCCTGTTTGCTTTGAATGAAGGAGCCCATCCAGCTATGGGAGGGATTTTAGAGGAGTGCATATGTGCAAAATGAACTAGTTTGCTGATCCCCAGATGCCTTTTAACATGGACTAAAGATATGTATTCTCTCTTCTCTCTCTCCTGTCTCTCTCTCTCTTTCTCTCTTTCTCTGTCTCTCTCTGTCTCTCTCTCTCTCTCTCTCTCTCTTTACTCTTTTTATTTCTCTCTTCTCCCTTTCAGTAGTAGAGTTTGGTCTCAAAGTTGCAATCCTCCTGCCTCTGCTTCCTAAGTGGCTAGGATCATAGACCTGTAACCATACATGAAGATACTCTGTTGATTGGACAAAATAAATCAGAAGAAGTATGTACACAATACCTAAATTAAGAAATTAGAACATTGAAATATTCCTCAAATTAAAGAAAAAAGCATAATTTTTTCCTGGATTGATATGTTTGTGGTATGGCAGATTCTAGATGTAACCCAAACATTAATGTCAATACTGGGGAGACTAGAGTCTGATTCCTTTGCTGAAAATACACAACCATTTAGGAAAGGTATAGAAACAGCAGCTAATCCCTTCCATCACCAAGCAGCCTTTAGAAAATCCTGAGATGAGTGCTTCAGTGTTTTCAAATGAAGACTTTCCACTGTAACTTTCAGGATAGCCAGGATTTCTTTTTTTGGTATTTTATTTATTACTTTAATTTTGTGTGTATGAGTACATTGCTTGCATGTATATAAGTGCACCTGTGTCATGCAATGCCCACGGAAATCAGAAGAAGGTGTCAGATTCCTCTGGAACTGGAGTTACAGACGATTGTTAACCACCATATGGGTGCTGGGAATCCCAATCCAGGTCCTCTACAAGAGCGGCCAGTGTCCTTCCACTGAGCCTTCTCTCCGGTCCCAACAACCATTATTTCTAATCTAAGACATCTCAGTTCTCTCAAAAAATCACATTAAAATCTATTCATACTATTAGATCTTAAGAAGTGAGAACTTCAAGATGTAATTAATCCATTTATGTGATTAATGGATTAATAGATTATCTGATAACAGAGTTGGTCTGTTATAAAGGCCAGCTTGACTGTGAGTCTTGTGTGCACCTGTCTTATGCCATCTTGGGACTCTGCCAACAAGAAGGTCATCATCAATGCTGCCCTCACACTTGGACCAGAACCATAAGCCAAAACAAATTCCTTCAGTCTATGCTGTTGTTAAAAGCAACAGAAAATAGATGGAGATGAATATTCCAGTCTAGTCGGTTCTAAAGAGGACTAAACCATAAGTATACAAAAGCGGTCTAACAATAGGGATGTACAGTTGGGACCACGTGAGCCAAAGCTCCCCAGGAACCCCTGTGGGTGAGGAATAGGCTGTGGAGAATGAGGATGGAGCTTACAGGCTGAACAATGAGCTCGGCTCGCATCAGACAATCCGCGCAGTTCTGCAGGAGCTCTTGGATGGTGTTCTGGTTCTGGTGCCTGGACATGGTGCCGGTTTGACTAAAGAGACAAAGATATCAGATGTGAATTGACTTTTATGGATTGTAAAATAATACCGAACTTCCACAAAAGTTGCAAACATGGCACAAAAGTAATCCTGAGACGTTTCACCCAGACTGCCCAGCTGTTCACATGCTGATGTTCCCTTCACTGCTTCCTCATGCTATGTGAGTTTGCTCATGTATTATCTTTCTCTGAGTCATGTGGCAATGGCTACGCACTTTCACACTAAAATATTTCAATACGTATTTCCTAATAACAAAGACATGTAATCATATATCAAATAGTACAACTGTCGAAGTCAGGGGGTTTTAACTGGATAGAATACTATCTTCTGATTTATAGAACTTTTCAGAATGTCATAAATTAACCCCAAAATCTCCTTCACAGCAATTTTTCCTCGTCTAGAATCCAATCTGTAACAGCTTTCTGAGTTTGTAAGAACACATGACTGGCGATGACTCAGCAATTTCAACAGCTCCGTCACCCTTCCCCTCCCTCCCCAATGCCAGGTCCCCAACACATGGCCTTCTATGGTAAGACCTCGGTGTGTCAGACTCAGAACACCCAGATCTCACTAGCAAATCCAGTCACAGGTAAAAGAGGAGACAAGAGAAATGCCAGTTCTACAAAGCCATTTTCTACAGTCCATGGTGCAAAGAAAAAGACGGAAAATCTAAGCATCTTTAATGCGAACGTGAGCCTATTCTTTTAAGCTATTCCCTGAATAAACACTTCTTCCCACGATGAGGCTCATTCTACGTATATTTCAAGTGAGGCGCTTTTAGAAGGCTCATAGCTGAAGCCTTGAAACAAGTGTGTGGAAGAACATGGTAGATGGTCCCCATTATAAAGATAAAAAACTGGAGACATGGCTTGGCGATTGAGTGTATGGCTGCTCTTGCAGAGGAACTCGGTTCAGTTCCCAGCACCCGCATGGTGGCTCACAACTGTCCATAATTCTAGTTCCAGGGGATCTGACGCCCTTGTCTGACCTCCTCAGGCATTGCATGACACAGGTACACTTATCTACATGAAGCAATACATTCATATGCATAAAAATAAAAATAATAGCTGGGTATGGTTGGCTTATACCTATAATCCCAGCACTTGGGAGGCAGAAGCAGGCAGATCTCTGTGAGTTCAAGGCCAGCCTGGTTTATATAGTGAGTTCCAGGATAGCTGGGGCTACAAAAAAAGACCAATAATAATAACAATAAATAAATAAAATATTTCTAAAATAAAGGAAAAGATTTCAGGAGCTTCATTTCTCCATGACATAAGTAAATCCACATGAGTAAAAGATAATAAAACATGCTACTACTTTTTAATTTACTGAGCTAAATCATGCTGTAGCTCTGCCGACTACGGTTTAGTTAAGAGAGATTTAAAGCACATCCATTATGGTTTAATATGTGTGGACAGCCCTGGAAATATGCAACAAGATGTTAAACTTCCACACTTCAGCGATACCAGGTCCTTTGGCCTGCTCTAGCTCAAACCTGCATCTCTTCTCTGTATCAAGCTGAATGAAGCGTGCATGCATGTGTGTGTGTGTGTGTGTGTGTGTGTCTATGTTTTAAAAAAAGAACTGCACTGTTAACAGAAAGAGAGGAGTGAGCTAGGGTGTAGCTCAGTGGTAGACTGCTTGCTTAGCGTGTGCCTGGGTTCTATCCTTAGTACTGGAAAAAAAAAAGGTCTTAAAAAACAATGACTATATTATACACAAGTGGGTAGGCCCACAAGAATGTGGGAACCTCTCTCACACTGCCTGACTCTGCATCATCACACAATAGGAAAACACTCTCCTTTCTTTTTCCTGTCACCCATTTGGGGTTCCTCCCAGCAAGCAAAGTTCCCCAACAAGCCACTACTAGCTAAATGTGGGTGAGCAGCCCAGTCTTCCCTCCCAAATGACAACATCGATTCTGGCTCCTCCAGGCAGGCCCAGGCAGCACACTGCCTGAGCTCCACCCACCAAAACCTGGACAGCCTCCCCCTCTCCTGCACCTGGAGTCCAACCAGTCTCATTTCCACCCAGCATTACATGGGAAATCTGGCACCTTTCCCACACTGCCAGGACACAGGCAAGATATATCTGTTGTCTTAACTTGTGCAGAATTCCAACTGCCTTAGAACATTTTCCCATGTACCTATTGGGGAGAAGGAAATGTAGGAGGCAAAGGAAAGAGTCAAGAAACGCAGGAACCTCACTTAGAACCTAGGAAAAATAAGAAATTAGGAAGGCCTTTTGGGAGGAGTATAGGAAAATACCTTGAATTCAAAGTTCAAGATCAAGTTGGGCAACATAGTGAGATGCCATATTAAAATAATAAAGGAAGGATCAGTTACACAAAAGGATCAGCCAGTCTGAAGTGACTCATACTTTTAAGCCTAGCACTCCAGAGGCAGAGGCAGGTGGAGTTCTATGAGATAAAGGCCAGCCTGGTCTACACAGTGAGTTCCAGGCCATCTGGGGCTATAGGGAGACCTTGCCTCAAAAAGATCAAAAACAACAACAGAAGAAAAATAAAAGGAAGGAAGGAAGGAAGAAAGGAAGGAAGGAAGGAAAGAGCTTATGTAATTAAAACTTTCTTTGCTTTTCTCCTTTCTTTTCTTCTCTCTCTTTTTTTTTCTTTTCTCTTTTTTGGCTGGCCTGAAACTCACTAGGTAGCCGTAGCTAGCCTCACTCTCATAGTAATCCTCCTGCCTCAGCCTGCAGAGTGCTGGAATTGTACGCCCAGTTTCTTTTCTTTATTGAAAGGTGAGTGTCTTTCTTCCGAAACATTTGAAAAGATCAGTAAGTTGGTTTCAGATGATGATTCCCACCAAGAATGCCAGTCCCAAGCATAGAGAAAGCGTTGTGTCTCAGCGCAAAGATAGCCAGACCTTCTGAAATGATTTAACAAGGTGCAACATTGTAAAAAGAAAACATAAACAGAGACAAGGCAGTTAAGGGAAACTGGGTATGGGATAGGCAAGAACTTTGTACTATCTTGGCAACTTTTCTATAAATCAAAAACTATTTCAAGGGCTAGGTGTGGTGGTACACGCCTTTAATCAAGGCCAGCCTGGTCTACACAGAAAGTTCCAGGCCAGGTGGGGCTACAGGAAGCCCCTGTCTCAAAAAGACCAAAAAAAACTATTTCAAAATAAAAATTCATTAAACGAGAGGGGGGCCTAAATAGGGTGTTACTCGAGGTTGGTGCTAGAAAATGAACCCACATCACACACACACACACACACACACACACACACACACTGCCCCTCCACCCCCACACCACATATACACAGAGGTAGGGACTTCAAACTTAATTGTGCATAAATGCATCTAAACATGCAAGTTTTAAGCCAGTTTACGAGATGAACTTTATTGGACAACAGAAACATGAACTCAGGAGGTTCTGTGACTCCACCACAGAGCAGCACATCATGTGGCTGGAAGAGGAGCTGCATCCAGGGGAGGGAGCTGAGACAGCCATATGCTGGTCAAAACACTGGGGGTGGCTTCGTTTTTAAATTCCGTCCTAGTTTTGAAAGACACTCCTCCTCCTGTCAGAGAACAGCTCAAGACATTCAAGTCCTCAACCTCTCACTCATCCACACGTATCTGAATTTTTTTTAAAGACAAACTCGAGATGCTGTTAATTATGCAAAAAAGGAAACTCTTGCCTCCCTTTTCAGTACTTGCCTGCCTTCACTACAACGTGCCCTTGATATGACTAAGTCCTTTCGTGGTTTGCCTAAAAAAAGAGAGCTGTAAAGAAATTAAATATATTTAAGGCTCAAAAAGAAAGTAAGAAAGAAAGAACCCAGACTGCTAGAATCATGAAAGCAAGACTTTCTGCCATTGTCTGATTTACTATTTCATCTTTGTCTAAGGGGCTGGGCTCTAAGGCTCCCTATTGGAAGTATGAAACTTTAAATTGTATTAAAACACATATATTGCTGTTGAGTCAGGGGCTCACTCTATAGCCCAGACTAGCCTAGAAGTAACTGTGTAACCAGGCTGACTGCAAACTCAGGACGATCCTGCCTCAGCCTCCTAAGTGCTGGACTCACAAGTGTGAGCCACCAAGTCAGTTGTAGAAACTGTTTTTCTATAGTCTTTTATGCTTCAGAAAACACACACATTCTTTCTCTGTGTGTCTCTCTGTCTCTCTCTCTTTGATCTCCCTCTCCTTCCTTCCTTCTTTTGTTCCTTCTTTCATTGACACTAGGAATTGGATCTTGATCCCTAGGTAAATTAGACAAGCGCTCTACCACTGGCCTATATCACCAAGCTGGTCTTGAGCTCACGCTGTAGCCCAGGCTGGCCTTGAACTTGCAATCCTTTTCTGCCTCAGCCTCCTAAGAAGCTGAGATTACAGATGAGCAACACCAGGCCTGGTTAACCAAGCACTTTTTAAAAGTCATGTGTGTCTGGGTGTGGTGGTACACACCTTTAATCACAGCACTTGAGAAGTAGAAGCAGGAGGATCTCTGAGAGTTCGAGGCTAGTCTGTCTACACAGTGAGTTCTGGGTCAGCCAGTGCCCAGTGCTACACAATGAGAACTTGCCTCAAAAAGAAAAAAAAAAGATATAATTTGAAAGCTTATACATTTATATCATGTTCTATCGAACATATATTTTTTAAATTGAGATTTATTTCATTTACATGTGTCTGTGTGCCTGTACCTGTGTGTATGTTTGTGTGGGGTGTGTGTGTGTGTGTGTGTGTATGTGTGTGTGTATGTGCCTATCTGAGTTTGTGTAAACCATGTGCATGCAGGAGTCCTCAAAAGCCAGAAGAGAGTGACAGATCCCCTGGAACTGGGGTTATAGACAGTTGTGAGCCACCATGGGGTTCCAGGAACCAAACTAAGTCCTCTGCAAGAGTAGTAAATGCTCTTAACCTATGGACCATCTCTCTGATCCCTTAAATTGTTTTTTCAACCTTGGAAAATTTATAGATTATAGTTTTCTTGTCCACTGGGCTATGTCATATCTAAGATTTCTTTACCTCACTTATGTATCTATTTAAGGAACCTGTCAAACTCTGTGCTATTGAAATCCATACAGAAGTCTCTGTTCTGATTAATGGTAATTCAAGTTTCCTCTCCAGTCTGTATAGGGCACTCTGGAAAAGTACAAAATTCTATCATGTGTGAAGAAATAGTTTTCAAATAAATAGATTTACTCATCCTTTACCTTCTGAGTGCTGGGATTCCAGGTGTTCACCACCATACCTAGTCTACGTGGTGCTGGGGACTAAACCCAGGGCTTCCTGCATGCTAGGCTACCACTCTGCCAGCTGAGCCACAGTCCCAGCCTGTGTAGGAAGTTTATAAATCATGATAAGAACTGAACTAACAAGCATCTAGGTTCTATTTTTAAATACATTTTCTTTCACTGACATAGAAGATTAAAGATGCTTTTTGAAGAGAAAAGGGAAACTCAATTTGGGATTCAAAATATTGGCTTCTAAGCTAAAATTGATAGGTATTCTTAGAAAATAAAATATCCACCCTTAAAAGATTAACTCTTCTGACATTGTTTTATCTTCAAACTCACAAAGACAAATGACGCATACTATAAAGAACCTGCCTGAGCAAGCACTTTTTAAAATTCATCCTAAAACCTGTTTAAACAAGAAATAGTTCTAAGCTTTTGTAAAAAGATCCCTTCATCGGTGGCCAAGAGGAAAATGTGTTCAGGAGTTTAATCCAAAAACAGACCACATGAACATGTGAACGTTATAGAGCTATGTTTTATCTTAGCATGTTGACGTAGTATTCTTTTATTTTTAAAAAGGCACTCTTTGAACATTTGCTGCCAGAATATTATAGAAAGAAAATACAAATATTTTATGAAGGATATGAAACATTACAAGGTTAAAAAAATACTTTGTTTTATTAAAATAACTTTATGGACATTTACTTTTCCTTAGACAGCAGTACTGCTCTACTGTTTCTCTCTGTGTATAAACCTTCTTTCCTTCCTCCCTCTTTCCATCTCTCTCTCTCTCTTCTTTCTTTTGGTTATTTAATCGACACAGGACCTCGTATGTCTGCCTGAAATGAAGTCTTATGTCTCTCTGTCTTCACGTTCATCAGATAATGCCCAGAGAAACCTCAGTAAATGTCTGTTAGAAGTTATAATAGTATAACGCACCAATGCTGATTTCAAGGGGCAATCATTTAGCTTTTTATAATTTTCAAAGCACAGTCCACATATTCTGTATTGTCTGAATTTTTTAAAGGGTCTTAAGTAAAAAAAAAAATATATATATAATGTCATTTCTTCACATAAGGTTGATTCACTAAGCACTTGAGTTGTTGGGTGGCCGTCCCTAGGGAATGACAGGTCAAACGACACCTCTCCTCCCTCACTTCTGCACTGCTTGTTTACACACCTGTTTACACACCTACTCCTAGAGAGCAAAGTCCCACACCTTAGCCACCTTCCTGCCCACATGCACCTAACGACACAAGGTTTTGCACACTGTAGGTACTTACAATGCATGTTTGTTTGGTAAATCAAGTAGAAGAAAAACAAAGGCAAATAAGTGACTGGTTTGAAGACATTAAACTATCATCCTGATTTAAAATCTCAACCGGAGAGTACATCTGTCCCAGTCGATATTCTTCACTGCAAAAGTGAGCAAAAAAAAAAAAGGACTTTTCCTATAGATTTAAATGAACAGGTCTCCTCTGACCCTTCATTCTGACCCTATAGAGGAGCTGAGGGCGCAGGATTCCAGTAAAAAGTTTCACTTCTTCTGGGTGGTTATCGTGTGTTGTTGGGTGTCTTGGAAAAATGAGGGGGTAAATCAACTACTCACCACAACCTTCACACAAACCCTGGGCTGGCACCACTGGAGCCCACTTGCCTCTCACCCACTCCCAGCTGTACAACCTGTGAGCAAGCTGGAGTGACACACACTCATGATGCTTTCCTGGCTGCCTGCATTTGCGATAGGTGGGGACAGTAGGTGAGGCTTAGTGGGGGGCTAGTAAAGACTGCAGAGTGCTGCAGAAGTGACTTCCTCATTTCACTATGGCTCTGCCAAAGGTGGCAATGGCTGCTGTTCAGACACTGTTCTGAAAATTCCTTTTTGTGCTTTTGTCTTTGTTCCAAGGTATAATTTTAAGGACAGTATGCACAAGAAGTGGACATATGGCTAGGAATAAAAATGAAGAGGAAAAAAAAGAAAAAAAGTTGGGACTGGAGAAATGGCTCATTGGTTAAGAGTACTGGCTGCTCTTGCAGAAGATTCGGGTTCAATTCCCAGCACCCACATGGAGATTAACAACTGTCTGTAACTCTAGTTCCAGGGGAACCTGATACTCTTTTCTTACTTCTTCAGGGACTGCACAACACCAGTGCACATGCAGGCAATACACTCATACACACAAAATAAAAATAATAAATGAAATTTTTAAAAAGGAAAAAAGTGCGGATACATCGAGATTTGTACTTGGTGAAGATGTCCAATTTTTATGTTGTTGTGTAGTCATTGAAATGAATTTATATTCAGAAAAGAAAGAGAAAGAAGAAATGGATTGGATATTAATTAACTGTAGGGAATTTTCATGAGTTTGATAAAAGTCAAAAACAACTGATAGAGACAATGACATGAGAAGGATACATTTTAGCAGAATGAAGAATACAGAAGAGATAGGAGAATTCAGGATGATACATTTTAACAGAATGAAGGATAGAGAAAGGATAAGAAAATTCAGGATGATACATTTTAGCAGGATGAAGGATAAAGAAAGGATAAGAGAATTCAAGATGATACATTTTAGCAGTGTAAAGAATACTGAAGACATAAGAAAATTCAGATAAAGATGCCTTTGCTTTTTAAAAATTCAATATTAGTTTTTACAAATTCAGTGCCAAAATAGAGATTTGTATTTGGAATTTTCTCCCCCCTCCCCACCCCAGAGAGCAGAGAAAGCCAGAGTTGGTTTTTTGTTTGTTTGTTTGTTTTTTAATTTGTATTCCCAAGCAAAACCTTCAGTTTGCTTGCTGTTGCTTTTTACTAAAGAGTCCTCATCTTCATGAAATGTAGAATTCTCATTCATGGGGTTTCAAAGTGTGTGGACCCCTCCAACTCAAGATACATAGCGAGGGGTATGAATTTTGAGGCTGCTCTGGCATTTCATAGGATGCCACTTCTAGTGAACGGCTCATTATCTGAGTCTTGAGGCCTGTGGGGCTTTGAATTCATCATCAGAACCACATCTGACAAGTTTTCCACTAGTAAGTGTCATTTGGACCGCTGGAACTGCCCAACAGGAATCAGAAGGGATAAACCAAGCAGGGACCAGGGCTCCCAGGACCAAAGTCTGCAGACTGAAACACTCCTAAAATCTTCTAGGAGCTCCTCATCTGGAAAGACCAGTTATACGAGAGTCAAGCTGGACTCTCCAAGTCACACCCAAGTTCTCTTTGCTCCACCTTAGGAAGTCAGTGCCCAGGCATCAGAACATCAGATCCTCTCTTCCCAAGACAACAAAATCATGACTGTGTTTAGAGAAAAAATGAACTACTGTTGAAAGCTGGCTCATCCTATTAAATAGCAATTAGACAGCATAATATAGAATCAACAATTTAGACTACTTCATACAGAATCATACTGGGTGGGGTTTTTTCTAAGCATATGAAACTCTTCCTACGAGTATTAACAAAGGAAAACAATGGTTAGGAAATAAGTATTTCACAAAATGCAGAATAAGGACTGTAAGAGATTTTTTTTTAAGAAGTTTTTTTTTTAAAAAAAAGATGAATTCTAACAGCAGAAGTTTGGTCTTTTCTTGGAGCATGTGGTACCCAGGATTCAAATTAGCTCAACCAAATTTGTTAGCTGTGAGACCTCAGGCAAAGGGTTTTAACTATTTCATCCTCAATTTCCCATTTGTAAACTGGAATATTGGTTCTGAGGTTTGCAATTACATGAGGCTTACATAATATCCTAGACATCATATCATGTCTCTGGTATCTGGCAGCCAATGGGAACTTTTGGAGGAGGTATTTTTTAATATTTTATTTATTATTTTTATTTTTTGTGTGTATGAGTGTACTGTCTGCACCTATATAAGTGCATGTGTGTTATGCAGTGCCTGTGGAGGTCAGAAGAGAGTATTAAACTTCCCTGGAACTGGAGCTATGGATGGTTCTTAGCCACCAAGTAGATCCTGGAAATCAAATTCAGTTCTTCTGCAAGAGCAACCAGTGCTCTTAACTGCTGAGCCATATCTCCACGTGGGTGTTTTTGAGACAGGGTCTCCCTGTAGCCCCTCCAGCTGCCTGGAACTCTCTATGTAGACCAGGCCAGCCTCAGTCTCACAAAGATCTGCCTGCCTAATGAGAACTTTTATTAACCATAGATCTGATATTTTATAAAATATCCAACTTACCCAACTATACCAATGTTATCCGCTGTATATTAAGGTAAGCTGAATCTTACTGTGCCATTGCTTCTCCCCAAATATTTAGAGCATTCATCCTCTGAGTTCCTCAGGCTCTGAGCCTGTGTCTTCTGACTCTTGCTTCTCACGTCCAAGTTTTAGCTCAAGCTGTCACTCCACTTGGGCAGTATCTACTTTCCCATCCCACTGCCTCCACCCACACTCAGACTTTCATTGCCCTCCTCCTGAAGTGAGGCAATGACTGTCTAACCCACACTCCCATGTCACCACCCTAGGCAGAGCTGCTGCAGAGGCAGCCCAGTCAAGGTGTCCACTGACAGCA
This sequence comes from Eospalax fontanierii, assembly GCA_035773235.1. NCBI lineage: Eukaryota > Metazoa > Chordata > Mammalia > Rodentia > Spalacidae > Eospalax > Eospalax fontanierii. The sequence continues at coordinate 16,925,349 of CM069547.1, forward strand.
ATGAACCGCCCTGGCTGGCTTCCCTCTGTCTGGCCAAATCCCTAGCTGTAGTAAGGATCTGTTGTCCTGACTACTTTCCACTTAACAGTGATCTCTTTAAAAGGAGCTCACACAACACACCTCTTGGACTTTTCCCATGAAATACTGCAGCCTAAACTCAATACCACTTTCTTTATAAAGTCTTACCAAGCACTTGACAGCCATTATCTCTACTTTTATGAAAGCTCCAAAGCCATTCACACACTTCTAGCCCACTAATCTCCCCTGACCCTGTTTGTGTGGTGTGTGTGTGTGTGTGTGTGTGTGTGTGTGTTTGCTATGAACGGAACCCAAGGCCTTGAGCACAGTGGGAAAGCACTATACCATCAAGCTACATCCCCAAGTATCACAGTATCACAGTGCTTGTATGGTCCCAGCACATGCCTCTCAAGATTTTTGTTTATTCACCTTGACTCTTCAGACACCTAACTCATGCAGCAGATGCTCAGTAAATATTTACTCAATGAACAAAAAAATGAAATTTAATACGCTCATGTAATAATCGGCCTCCCTAGCCTAAAACTCTAGGTGAGGAAGGCTCAGGGAAAATCAAGGTAAAGCTAAACGGTCCTCAGTGCTTCTTTCTACTCTAAAGTTCAGTGAGAATGGCCCTGGTGATCACTCAATAAGAAACAGTCTTACTTCTTGATTTTATTTTGTTTAGGGTTTATTATTATCATTTTGTTTCGTTGTGCTGGGGATGGAACCCAGGGCTCTGTGTAAACTAGACAAGAGCTCTCTAGCACTGAGCTATATACCCAGCCCCTATTTTGGTTTTGAAATCATGAGATCTGAACACACCAAAAAGGTCTTAACATTACAGCCACATAGTTCTGAAGCTTAATGACTATGTCCTCCTTTAATTCTTCTACAAAATCTGCACTTTGATTGGTGCAAGAGATAAGTGTGGAATTTACTTACTTTGGTGACAAATCTCACTTTTTAAAATCTTTTTTAAGATTACTATTTTGTTTTAACTACAAAAATAAGACGACATAAATTGTTTTAGTTAAAAATAGCATTAATATAGTCTTAGCAAGAAAAAAACAAAATTTGCTTTAAAAACTATGGCTTTTATATTATCAAGGATGAAACATTTTCTAATCATTAATCAAATATTAAGCAAAACAAAAAAATTACAGTAGTTATAGATCCCAACTAACCTAAAATAAAGGCACATAAAATAGGTGCCTTTATGGGGCAAGAACAGGATATGACAATGTAAGTATAGTCTAACAATGTCCAGAAAATAGACAAGAATAGTAAAACGTAGTAAAAAGAAAAGGCAGAATGGCGACACTTTAAGGTCATTTTAAAAGAAAAAAATAAGATTACGGCTCTCTGCAGACCCAGATTAGTTTAAATAAGAAAGGGCTAAGCACACTTATTTTTAAAAAATCATCAGTCTAATTCAGCCTATAAACTATCAGCTTTTTAAACAAATGAGTTTAAATTCAGTTTAAAATGAGTTTCCACGCTGATTTTTGTAAAGAAAAATTAAAAAACAAAATTTTTGGTTGGAAAAAAATGTACTTATAAAGGTCTGGGCGCCCTTGGGCAGACAGACTCCTACTGTAAAGTGCAAGCCAGGAGCAAACAGGTCCCTCTGCACAAAACTGTAATGCCACCAGAAAAACAGGTCTGGGTGCAGGTCTGACTCCCCACTTCGTGGCTATTAACTGAAAACGCAGAAGTCAGCATTTACTGGCTATTTTGTATTCTGCAGCACCAAGACAGGTCAGACAGGAGGGGATACTCCATCGGCCTGGGTCTCAAATGACTATCTAATGATTCAAGAGCCAAAGCCTGACACCCTGCTGAGCCACTGACCAGCATCAACCCATAGAAGGAAAAAAAAATCTTTTCTCAAAGTGAGATCATTTTTCACTTGGATCTGTTTTCTCTTCCAAGGGATGTAAAGTTTGACAGGTTTATAAACAGGCTTTTTGTTGGAAAAAACAGAACACTAGACAACGAAAACAAATTGTGCCTCCCCCAAATTCAGTGTTTCAGGAATGAGTCCTAATAAAACAAGTATCTTTACACAGCTCATTTACCAATACATGAAAGAAAAAAGAAAAGAAAACAAACCTACTTCTCTACAAGAAAAGATTGAATTAGTAGATGCTGATTACTGTGTCAGTTTTAAAAAGCTGGGGGGGGTGGGCGGCGTAGGTAAGATCAGGGGTAGAACACTTGCACAACATGGGCAAGGCCCTGGGTTTGATTTTCAATGACAAAAAAATAACACTAAAGATAAGAAATCTAGGCTAGTAGAAGCAGACTAAATAATAAAATTAACAATAAACAGTTGGTTCATAAAAATGTCGAAAAGAACCACTAAAGAAGTCGTTAATACTCTGTCCTGGACTTAAACTGTGTAATCCACACAGTTAAAAGAATATGTTCCCAGCCAGGACTACATGGTGAGATCTTGTCTCAAAATTAATTTCATAAAAAAAAAATATATATGCTCCTCAAATCCTGGAAGATAGAAAAGCAAATTTTCAGATTTAAGTGGCTGGCAAATATTTAAAAACAAGTTTTAGGTCATGGTATCACTGGACACAATTTTTCATGGAAATCCCCGAGGCATGGTTTTTTGGTTTGGGTTTTTTTTGTTGTTGTTGTTGTTTTTTTTTTTTTTTTCCCCCCAGAAAAGAAAGAACTATAAAAAATGGAGAAAAGTTATCCTGAAGCTCGGGAAATAAATAAACCTAAGCAGAAAACAGGTTGCAACTGGAAGGACAGGCCCTGCCTCCAAAACTGCTGGCAAAACAAAACTGCCAGCACATCCAGTGGCACCTCCTCTGCCTGCGGCCACAGCGCAGCACAGATCGTAACGTCCCCAGGCTGCGGCCTCTTTCCCAGGGGCGCGAGTGGGAAGGGCTGGGAGGGGGCGGGCCGCAAAACTCTCACAGCTCACGTGGACTTGCGAAGAGCGCTGTCCGGACTCGGGGAAGCACGTTCGTGGCCTTCCCCTACCCACCCAAGACCCGGTCGTTCGATCCCAGGAGGATGACCCAGCACGGGCCCCTCTAGGGCTCCTTGGCCAAGGCGCCACCCTCCGCCAGGGTCGCGCTCCGGCCCAAAACTTCCGGCCCACTCGGTACAGCTCAGTACTGCCCTTGAGTCCCGAGAGTCGCACTGGACAGTCACCCCGGGTTGCCTTCTTTGAAAAGGGTGCCACGACTACCTAGAGGCCCGGCCGGGAGGAGGGCGCGGAACACCTGGTCCCCGCAGCCACCGCCAGAGCAGAGGAGCCCCATTTGCCGGGGAGATCCAGGCGGGACAGGGAAGTGCCGCCTGCACACGCACGCCCCGGGAGGCTGCGCAGCTGGGGCGCGCCACGGTGCTGGTCTTTGGGGCGACCACGAGTTTGGGTCCCTGAGTCCCTCCGAGGCGACCCGACAGCGCGTGGGACCTCACTTCTTCCTTCCCAGTTTCCCTTTTTAATTTGCAAAGCTGGGTTTTGTGGTCGCAGCCCGGTCTTGCCTGACCTCCCACCTGCAGGTAGAACCAAGGCGGCCCAGCCCGGGAACCACAGGGAGATCCGCGTCCCCGCCGGCCCACCGCGCCCCTGGGGGGGAGGGGGTCGTCGACCGGAGTGGAAAGGAAGGGGTTGATGACGCCCGCTGTGGACACTCGCCCAGGGTGGCGGGAGGTGAGGACAGGGGACCCGGTCCAGGCTCCCAGGAAAGGGGCGCAGGGGTCCCCGCACACACCCACAGCGCCGGGTCTGCGTGGTGCGCGCTGGGCGTCTGGACACCCGGGTCTAGCTCGCAACGCCGCTAGCAAAGGCTTCCGTGACCTCCGGCCGGACACCTCCCTGCGCCTGGGTTTCCTGCTTGTCCCGGGAGGCGGTCCCACCCTACAGCCGGGGCTGGGCTGGGAGGCACGGGACCCCGCGATCCCGGGCCGGGTACCCACCAGTAGCCGTCCGAGTTCTGGTCGGTGACCGTGCAGCGCCGGGAGTAGTACATCCTACTGGTACCGCCGCCGCCGCCGCCGCCGCCCGTCACCTCGTAGCGCAGGTCGGGGCCGGACTCCGCGCGGGTCATGCGGCCCAGCGTGTTGATCCGCGGGTGGGAGCCGCCGTTGCAGCTCATGTCGCCGGGCACTCGGAGAGCCGCTCAGCGCCCGGACATAAGCGAGGCGCCGCCTCGGAGAGCGCGCGGGGGCCGGAGGAGAGACTCACGTGGGCACTGGCGGCCCCGGACGCGGATCGCGGGGACGGCGACGGCGACCGGCACCGGAGCGGGACCCGAGCTGTGGCTCGGAGGGCGGCGAGGGCGCAGAGGAGCTGGCTCGGGGCTGGGTGTTGGTGTTGGTGCCGGCCCGGAGTCTCCTCCCCGCTGGCACCCGGCGCCCCAGCCACACCTGGCGGGTTTCTTCCCAGGGCGGGGTGCGGCCGCGGCGCCTCCCCCGCCCCCCGCGGTGTCGCGGACGCCCGGGGCCGCCCTCCCCACCTGGGCTCCGCCCTGCGCGACTGAGGCCTGAGTAACCCGGAGGGGCGGGGAGCGCGCGCCAGGTCCGCTCCCGGCTCCCGGTCCCGGCCCCGCGCGGACCTGCGCTCGCTGGCGCGGCGCGCTCGACGGGGCCGAGCTTTTGAGGATTTTCTCCGTCCCCGAGACGAAAATACAGTGGAATGGAAGGGCCCCGGGCTGGACGGCGCCTGGTGAAACATTTACTTCTTGCTCATCTCAGGAAGCGAAGCCAGCCCAGCTTTAAGCAGAAACACAACAGAAAGAACGTTTAGATAATGAGGTTGTTTGGGCACCTTTTAAAAAAAAAAAAATCTTAAATTGCCTCGGAAATTCTATGTCCTGTATAAAACTGTTTTGTGTTTTTTGTTGTCGTTGTTGTTGTTTTTCACAGCAAATTCAGGGAAAAGCTTCTCCAGAAAGAATCGGAGAAGATTAAAAATCTACAGTTTTCCATCGGATAACGCGACAATCTAAGTTACCGTTTATTTTCCCTTTTGACGCTCGTTTTCAACCGGAAGTCGTGACGACTTAAACCACGAGACTCGCGTGTTAAGCCCGGTGTAGTGGCACACACCTGTGATCCCGGTACTCAGGAGGCTGGGGCGGGGGGGGGTTGTGGAGACTTACAGCCTAGTCTGCGCCGCCTAGCAAGTCTTTGTCAAAACAAAGGAAAAAAAACAAAAAACCTACAAACCTGGCTTCTAATTTTTTCTAAGGGAACCCTGCCCTGCTTTTCTTGTCTCTCGGGGGTGCCTGAACGCCCTTTCCTGAACCGGGTACTCTTTTTGCAACTGAGAGCCCTGAACAGATATCATCCCACTTGGTGCAGATGAGTGAACTCCCAGCCAGAACATTCCAGTGATTTCCTAGGCCAGTCCCAGTCAGTAGCTGTGTGTTAACTTCACTGTGGTCTACAAGAACTGGATTTAGACAAAGATAGGCACTCTCTATAAAGAGCTTTTTGATCCCCAGCACTCTGGAGACAGAGGCAGTCAGATTTCTGTGATCTCATGTTCAGTCTGGTCTACATGTCGAATTCCAGGCTTGCCGGGGATACAGGGGGCCCTGTCTCAAAAAGACCACCCCCCTCAAGAAAATACTTTTGATAACTTGGAAAACTGTTAAACACAGTTTAAATATTTTCAAGTAAGTATGTCTCAGCTTCCTAAATAATGCCAGTTAACTTTCCTTATTGAACAATACATTTCTGAAATGGTTATGAGATGGAAACAAAGAATCCAAAAGGCAAATAGCGAACTACATTGGCATGGTCTAAAGGAAGTGTGAGTTTTCTAAGAGTGTGTGAGATCCTATTCTTTAGTGACATCTCAACCTTTTAGACACAACTTTTGACCCCAGCTCTTGCTTGCATCATGCTTGACCAGAGCAGACCAGTGTAAATCCAAGGAATCAAACAACTATGACAAAAGCTTCCCACTGTTAACAGCCTCACCGGTCTCTATCACTGTCTCGGTTTCCTCACATTTTTAATGAAGAACTCCACTGGCCAACTGATTAACACTGATATGTAGACAGAACAGAGCTTCTTTCAGAAACAGAATCAGTACCTAGAAGTGATCCTCCACACAAACGGCCCAAAATCTATTACTGGAGGAGAGAAGACATTTGGAATTTGATTTAGAATGCTTTCCCAAAATGTACCTCATTTGTCCAGCAAATACTTATGACCTACTCTCTGGAAGGGTCAGTATCAGACTCTACAAAAGACAGTAAATTAGAAATAGCCACTGACCATATAAATGCTACAGTAAGGGAGCTGGATAGATGGCTCAGCAGCTAAGAGCTCTGGTTCAATTCCCAGCACCCACATGGCAGCTAAAAACTGTCTGTACCTCTAGTTCCAGGAGATCCAATGCTCTTTTCTGAACTCCACAGGCATTGTGTGACATGGGTGCATTTACACAAGCACACATGCAGGCAATATACTCATACACATAAAATACAAAATAAAAATAAATGCTACAGTGAAATGTCAATTCAAACAATTCAGAAATTCCCTTTCTCCAATAACATTTTTAACAGGATGTACAACTGCCCAGCAGAATTCTCCTTTAAAACTCATATATTTATGAAACATCCTACAGCAACAACAAAAGTTCCTTTCAGCCAAGAACCTCTGAGAATCCCCACTGGAAAGTCAGGAACCAGGCTCCACACACCACCCAGACTCACACCAGATCCATCTGTTTACCAGACCAGAGGAGGTGAAAAACACAGTGATCAGTTGACACCTGACCATCATTGCTCCTGACCTACCTTAGCCTGACTCTCACCCTTCTTCATGTCCTCCCAAGAATACCGATGGCTCCCAACTAACCAAACAGGCCTGTCTGGGAAGACAGTGTTTTCATTTATCTTTCTCTAACGCGATACAGGTAGATAAAAGAATGAAATAAGTAGGTTGACATGCTAGGAAGGAAGACTCCAGACATATACACAGCATTAGTTGTCTAGGCTGCCTCATGTCATGATAAAGGTTAAACATCAGAAGACTGTTGTGATCTTTGTGCTATGATTTACTTGGACAAGCACTCAACTTTTTCATGTAGAGAATGGAAATAATACCCGTCTATAGTAAGGACAGGATGAAATGATATGGAGTCAGTCTTTAAAACTTGGACTGAAGAGATAGCTCAGTGGGTAAGAACCCTGGCTGCTCTTGCAGAGGACCTGGGTTTGATTCCCAGCACTCACGTGGTGGCTAGCAACCATCTATAACTCCAGTTCCAGGGTATCCAGTGCCCTCTTCTGACCCACAGTCATTGCATGACATGGGTGCACTTACACACATGCAGGCAATACATTCATACACATAAAATTAACATTTTTTTAAAAACTGTGAACTCTGTTATAAAGCTTAAGGTACCACCAAACCAAAGGCTTTTAGCTAGGTGTGAAATTTTAAGCTTATTTCCATGTTTACCTCACAGTGGTTCAGAAGCCTCCCTTTTGCAGATGTTTGACATCCTATGATGAGCCATACTGAATATCTAGCATGTGCCAGGCCAAAGGCTCAGTGATAGATACCAGAGGTGAAAAGGTGGTATCTTGTAAGACCTCAAAATCTGCATTAGGAAAGGGATTACAATGCAGCATTCTGTGTGCTATGATACAGGAACATTTGCAGAAATGTGGGGACACAGGAAAACAATTGAAAAGTAGTTCATTTCCGACAAATAGGCTTTAAAGCACAGAATGAATAGTTTGGCCATCTTCCCTAGCTGGCCTGACTGAGGTCAGCTATTTTTTTCCCTGCCACTTGTAGATAGCTCTCCCTACACTGATAGAGACAGTTTCCTGACAGGCAACCTTGTCTCTGGCTGACCTTAGAAATGACCTTGCAGCTAGGAATGAGCCATCGGTCATATCCAGAGCAGACTTAAAACACTAAACAGAACACCTTGATTTCAATGAGATTAAGAGGAATCATTTACTTGCTCAGAATCCCATGGGACCTCTCCTTAGCCCTTTGTGGTAAGTGATATATCTTTGTCACAAAAGCACTTACAGCTCCTGAGCTTAAAATAGCTAGTCTACTTACTTCAGGAGTAGTATTTTAATAAATCAGAAAAGACAGAAGCTTGGATTAAAACTATATTAAGACCCTTTTTTTTTAGTCACAGAATATATAGTAGCTAAGAATGTATTTCAGTAGAAAAGCACTTACCTAGCATGCTCCAGCCCCTGCCTATATGGCCTTTCTTACTCTTCAACAATTTTATTGAGAAAAGCATCTTAATAAAGCAAATAAAATTGACTTCAGAAATAAAAATGTGGGGCTGGAGAGATGGCTCAATGATTGAGAACATGTGTTTGCTCTAGCAGAGAACCCAAGTTCAGTTCCCAGCACCCACATTGGGTGGCTCACAATCACCTATAACTCCAGATCCTGGGGGATCTGAAGCCTCTGGCCTCTGAGGGCATCAGCATTCATGTGCACAGAGCCCCTCTTACCCCCAACACACACATACACATAATGAAAAATAAGAGTAACTCTTAAACGTTAAAGTATATGTTTTAGCCCCAAGGTTTTTTGTTGTTGCTGTTGTTTTGTTTTTGTTTTTGTTTTGCCAAGGAAGGTAGTATGCTTTGCAAAAGAAAGGAACATTTCAATACATCTCCATCATGGAATACTGACATTTCCCAATAAATTGTGCTGATTTTTGTGGTGTTCCATTGGTTCTTTTTTTGAGACAGTTTCGCGGTGCAGTCCAGAAGGGCCTAAAATTCTGCCTCCACCTGCTTCTGCCTCCTGAGTGCTGTGATTATGGGCACATGCCTCCACGCTTGGCTGAATGTTTGTTTGAAGAGTAATGTAGGGTGGTGTTTTGTTTTGCCCACTTTCCATTGGACGGCATGAATGTCAGTGATTTGCCTATATTTGCCTGTCTGAATCTCTTTTTGTTTTCATTAAGCACCCATGCTTGTTAACGATTACAGTGCCAAGGATGGCAAGACAGCTGTGAAGCACTGAGCGGTGGTCCACAGCGGTGGCCTAGTCCACAAGCTACATAGCACACCTATTTTAATGGGCAAGACGCATGAAGTAAGCGTGAAACAAGAGCCACGTAAGTTCCACTTTTCTTTGCAGTTTGAAAATAGTATTTATTATCTGCGTATGCTTATAATTTTAGCATTAAAAAAATAACAATTCATCTAAATGTCGTTCCTACTTTATACCTATGGAACGTGTTTATTTGCTAAGGAACTGGGGACACTGAAACGATTCAGTAAGTCTAAATCAAGAAATTTAGTGTTATGCATATTGTTTCTTTTAAAAGAAACATGTATGTAAAATATCTTTTGTGTTTATTTATGGAGCGGGCAAGTGAGTGTGTGTCACGGTGTGGATGTGGAGGGCAGAGTACAACTTGCTGGATGGAGTTGTCTCCTTCTACCATGTGCATTGGGAGGGAATCAAACTCAAGTTGTCAGGCTTGACTGCAAGCACCTTTATCTACTAAGCCATCTCACCAGTCCTTTGAGACAGGCCCTAGCACTGAGTTAGGATAGCAAGGAATCCCCTGCACTCCACACCGCCTTGCTGACGATTCCTTAGATGGAGGCTTCAGGCATGTCTAGCCCCTCTCCTCCGAGTGGGATCTACTGCACAAACTCAGCACATCCCCTAAGTTCCCCCTTTTCAATAATCTGTCAGAGCAACTTTCTAAGATCACCAAGATTGTGAGGAACTGTCAGTCTGGGAACATTTACTCAAACCTCTATAAACATATGGACACAAGATGTAGATTACCGCTGGAAATCCAGTTACCACCAGACACCGCATGCATCCGTCATGTTTAAGAGCTACAGGAGGAAGTGTGGGATGGATAACTCTTCAGCCTTGACTGAGAAAATTCAAAACTTCTGCACCACAGATGATTTCAGAAATAAAAGTTGGCTTAAGGAACTTTTATGTCAGTAGTTTGGAGTTTTGTTGTTTTCTTTTAAGTAGTAGGGATGGAGCCCAGGATCTTATACACGTAGCTGCCAGTGAATTGTGTTCATACCAGTGGTTTTTAAAACTTGTAGAGTCTCCATTCATTGAAGCCCTATAAGGTCAGCCAGCAGAAAAAACAGATTAGAGTGGGGCCAGACTGAGTAGAGCCTGGGTAGGATTTGTCTCACTCATCACATCCGGACACATGATCGGAGACTCTGTCCCAAAGCCTTTGCCCAGTAGAAGTGTCATGTAAGCTAAACCCACATTTTAATAAAAGCAAACAGTGAGCTCCAGAGACATTAGGTGTTTTCCCGAGCTACTTGATATTTAAAATATCAGAATTCTGTTTCTAATCTTGTTTCCCTATGCCCAAATTCCTGCTCAGTCAGGCATAAAAGAACACATTTCTGAGCATGATTTGGTATCTATTTGAAAGCAAGAAACCCTCTATTATTCTTCTAAACTACATGAATGGAGTGTCTGGATATGCAGTAACGATAAAGTCGTAAGCCTGTCTAGCAGTCTAGCAGAAGTCCTATAAAACATAGTTGCTATATTCTATTTAGTCTTCTGTTTTTCTTGGCGGCCTCAAGTCACAGGGCATGAATAATCAGTGCTCTGCAACACCCCATTTTCAACATGTAGATTCAACCAACCCTAGATTGAAAAAAAATGCCTCTATTCTGAACATGTACAGACGTTTTTTGGTGTCACTGTTTCCACTACAGGGTAATAACTATTTACAGAGCATTTACATTGATTTGAGTATTATACATAACTAAAGATGACTTAAAGTATATGGGGTGTGCAAAAAAAGTGTGTGGGTTACATGAATGTACTACACCATTCTGTATAAGAGACTTGAGGATTCATGCACTTGCTGTCCAGAAGAGTCCGAGGGTCAGTCCCTCACCATTACAGAAACTGTATTTGATTTGCTTAATATTTATTTATTTTTGAACATATGTGTGTGAGGGCACATGTGTGCTATTCTATACAAGGGGTCAGAAGATGATTTCAGGTATCAGTCCTCACCTTACCTTGTTTGAAAGGTCTCTTTTACCATCTGCCACTGGGCTAAGTACTCCAGGCTAGCCTGCCAAGGAACTTCTGAGCAGTGCAGGTCCTCCTGTCTCCACTTCCCATCGCACTGTAGAAATGCTGGGACAGTGTGTCTCCGCATTCAGCTTTCACTTGGGTTCCCACGATCCCACAAGTGCTTCTGTCAGCTGTGCCATCTCCTTGGTCCCTGGTTTGGTTTTGAATGTTGCTTTCATTGTTTAGAAAAAGTAAAACTGGAGGGAGGTTCAGGTACTAAACCTGAACTTGAGGCTGTAAATGATTTGACATCCAGCTTTGGGTGGAATGTAAAGCAAGTGGAATATAGTCTAGATCCTGAAGTAATTGTCTTTCAAAATCCTAGACATTCACAAGCAACTTTTATACAAGCTCCCAGCTCCCACAACTACTGTCCTGAAGTGTTCATTGTAATACTCTGTCCCTCTTGCAGAGAGAAATGTTGGCATCAAAGAGACTAAAGAATGGGGAAATGTGCAAATTCCTAACTCCAAAAATCTCAATTTTGAAAACAGTAGACAAAACACAAGTCAGCCAACTAGCAGTACTAATAAAACACAGAAAGTGAAGGTCAAAATAGAATGCCTCCTTGGTGGGACATCTTTGATTTGAACTGATTCTCCTAATCTAGAGTCCCAAGATCTCCCGGAGAAAAGATACCTGGGCAGATCCTAAAATCCCAAACTGTAAGTAACAAACCCCAGATTAGAATCTAATCTAAACTAAGAGCCCACTTAGTAAATCAAATAAGAAGCTTGCTTAGAAGAAGAACCTGAACTTGGAGAACTTTTTCCTTCTGGTTATAGTGTGTGTGTGTGTGTGTGTGTGTGTGTGTGTGTGTGTGTGTATGTGTGTTGACTGTAAAATACTCAGCAAAAGCAGCAAGGAATAGAGAGAATCTAAGAAACTTTCATCTATAATTATGCCAACTGAACACAAGGTAATTGTGTTCGACACCTTCAGTTTTGTTCCAGGTTTTTTCCCCCTAGTGAACTTTTTGCCTAACTGATGTGAGATTACATATATATGTATGATTTCATTCTCAGTTTCTTAATTTAACATTGTGTATCACACACAATTTCTCATCTCATTTGAAACATCTTGCTACTACTGCTTTTAAAGGGTGCCCAGTATTTTCCAGTGGCATTTGTTTTGTTGTTTTTCTTTTGTTCTTGTTTGTTGTTTAATTAAGGCTCTTTGAAAGTGGCAAAGTACAAATCTTGAGCCTTGCTTGGGAGCGATTTGCCTTTGTTCTAGAATTCTCCACATCCATGGTAAATAGGACCCACTCTTGATGGGAACTAAGAAGTGGGAAGGCACTGAGCAATGGCTTAGCGTAAAGCAGTTACAACTATCATCAAACGGTGTTTAAGAAAACAATCCTGCCTGGAGGAATGCAAGTATTTCCTTGTAGGCTTTCCCCCAGCAGCCCTGAGCTCTCTGCACAGGGCTGCCGATGCCAGAGACAGAATCACCTTATGTACACGGACTATCCATCCTTACGAAGCGAACAGAGCAATTTCCCGCTTCTTGAGCTGGGGCCTCATGATTTAAGTGAATTGGTTCCTATATCCAAAGAAAGATTCCTTTCAGCAAGGAAAAGTTGTGCAAATCAAACAGAGAGCCCAAAGGATTGTTTTTCCTCCCACAACTTAATACCTGTGACTTGTGCCTAGCTTCATTCTCTTTGTGCATCATCTACTCGATGGCAGAATACTTACTACTTTGAAACATTCAAGCCAGGCTGGTAGGAGATAGCTTTACTTAAATATAGGAAAAGCTAAGAGCAGTTCCGCAGCAGGTTCAGCAAACCCAAGAAGCAGGTGGGTGTGGAGAGACAGGGCATCTCGCTAAACCTGCCTGACAGCTCCTGAGTTTTAACTGCTTAGTGCTTTGGCTTCAGGCAGAACAAAGCATCTCAAGTTCTTTCCCACCACCCTCTCAAAGAAGACTTTGGCTGTCATCCTTCCCAAGTTATCGAGTGTGCTTTAACTAAATAGGAAGAAATAAGAAATAACCTCAGAATTTAAAATCGGAATTGCTGTCTTCCTAAAACAAAAATCAATATTCCTTTTTTATTTTGTAATATACAAAAGGAGGTATTTGGCATGTTAAAAAGTTTCCTTTTTAATTATGGAGAATCTTGGCTTTATATGCGGGACTTACATTAATATGAAACATTTCTTTTAAAAAAACATTTCTTGATTTCAGAGTTATAGACATAAATATTAAGAACGTGAGCATGTATGAATTGAGATGTGAAAAGAAAACAAAATGTAAAGTTTTCATTAATCAGCATAGATGTATGTGTGTGATGTGTATGTGTGTGATGATACATGTGCACATGTGTGTAGACCAGAGGACAATCTTTCTTTTCACATTGTTTGAGGCAGGATCTCTTGCTATTCACAGCTGCTTATGTCAGACTCACTGGCCTGAGAGCCTGGAGGATTCTCCTGTCTCTAACTCCCAGATCCCTGTGGGAGCACTGGGATTACAGACTCCAGCTACCACAACTGGCTTTTCACTTGGGTTCTGGGGTAGTGTTTGGCCTGCATATATGTAAGTGTACTACATGTATGCAATGCGTGTGGATGCCAGAAGAAGGTGTCAGATTCCCTAAAACTGGAGTTAGAGGGGGTTATTAGCTGCCATGTGGGTGCAGGGAACTGAACCAGGGTCCTCTGGAGTAACAGCAAGTACTCATAACTGCTGAGCCATTTCTCTAGCCCCTCCACCTTATTTTTATATATTCATTTTATGTGTATGAGTGTTTTACTTGTATGCATGTAAGTATACCACATGGGCAATGTCCATAGAGGCCAGAAAAGGGCATCGGATTCCCTGGAACTGGAGTTACAGATGGTTGTAAGCCACCATGTGTATGCTGGGGACCAAACTCATATCCTCTGCAAAAGCAGCCAGTGTTCTTAAACACTGAGTTGTTTCTCCAGCCCCTCCACCTTATTTTTTTGACACAGGGTCTCTTCCACTGAACATGGAGCTCACCAATTGGCTAAGCCAGCTGGCCAGCAAGCTCCAAGATCTTCCTGTCTCGGCCCCCCTCCAGCACCAGAGTCACAAACTCACACCACTTTACCCAGAATTTTTTGGACATGAGTGTTGGGGATCTGCACTGGAGTCCTCATGTTTGCACAGCAAGCCCTTTATCCACTGAGTCATCTCCTCAGCCCCTAATTTTTATTTTCATTGTAACAAATATATACAACATTAAGTTTATGTTTTTAAACATTTTCAAGGATCTAATTCAATGATAGTAAGTAAAATGACCACCTGAACTTTTGAAACTCCATTAAATATGAATTCCTTTATTCCTTTTCTCCACCATTCCCGACAACCACTATTCACTCTCTGTTCCTACAACTGATGGTCCTAAAGATTTCATATAAGCAGAATCATACAGCATGTGTCCTTTTGTGCCTGGCTTATCTCACTGAGCATAATGCTTCAAGGTTCATTCATGTTCAAGCATGTGTCCACATTTCCTTCCTTCTTAAGGCTGAATAGTATTCCATTGTATGGACACGCCATGTTTGTTTTTCCGTTCACCTGCTGATAGACATCTGGATCGCTTCCACCTATTGGCTTTTGTAAACAACACTAGTAGATTGTTTTGAGTAATAAATTTATCATAAGTCTTTCCATTTCCTTTTCATAAGTCTTTATTTTTGCTTAGTTGACTGTTATTAACATCATTTGATCCCCAAACTCTCCTCTAGCTGAGGAGATTATCTTCTTTGTTTTGCTTTGCTTTGAGACAGGGTCTCTCTGTAGCCCCAGCTGGCCTAGAACTCGCTTCATAGACTGGGATGGCTTTGCTCTCACAGAGATCCGTCTGCCTCTGCCTCCTGAGTGCTGGGACTATCGGCATGTACCACCACACCCAGTGATAATTATCTTCTTAATACAAACATTCACTTCAGTTATTCTATGAATTTCACCACTTCGATCTTCGGGCTTGTCCCAAGTGAGCCGATTGCTCTCCAAGCAAGCCTCCGAGCTTCAGTAAGATCTCTTTTCACCTCATCCCCTTTGCCTGACAGGTGTGAGCTGACCCTCTGTCTTCTGAGACCAGTGGCTTTTGTTTTCTCTGTTTCCCCCTTATTTGGGGAGCATGCATCTTCCAGCAACTTGAGTATGCGTGAATGCAAGGTTCATTTTTGTAGAGCATGTCCATCTGAAAACATCCTTATTCCAGTACACACTTCAATTGATCATTTGGTTAGATGTGACATTCCGGCTTGGAAACCACTGTTCCTCAGATTGTAGAGAGAATTGCTCCTTTATCTTTATCGCTTTGCAGACTTGCAGTTGGGAAGCACAGCTCTATCCTGTTTCCCGGCGCATTTTACAAAACTTTCAGACATCAAGATATTCCTTGTTTTGTTTTCCTTGGGGTTCTGGGCATGGAACTCAGGGCTTCACGCATGCTAGGTTAGTGCTTTACCCCTGGGCCACTCTCCCAGTCCCCATCATTTTTATATCCTAAATTTGAAGGATGCAGCCTATATGCCCTTCTAGCTGGATCCCCAGCACAGCAGAGACACAGGGTGTTACTGTCCTCAGAGAGTTACTGCAGTCAACATGGAGCCTCAAAAGATCCTGATGCGCGGCTCACTTCCCACCACTACTCCCCTGGCCCTGTCTCCTGTTAAAGGCATTGTTCTTTCTTGCCAGTCTTTCGAAACACTTTTGCAGTGTGCTTCTCCTTGCATTTTCTTAACTTGACGTTTTATTTTGTGTGCTCATATCTCTTTTTCTCAAGTGATTTTGCAAACACTGTGAGACAATAAAGAATATCATACCTCAAACAGAGTGGGATTCACATATCGGTTCTGGCAGCTATATAGTAATGTTGTAATGCCAATCCCTCAATTCGATAGAGCCAGAGGAGCTTAAATACAAGTTAAACAAATCACTAACACTCTTAATGACGCCCCTCCTGAACTTTAAAATTATACGGACCATTTTATTATTAAAAATTGTATATCTGACTATTCTTAAGGAGGGCATTTATGGAGGGTGCTCAGACCCTCTGCTGAACCCACGGCCCTGGCCTCCACTTGCCCCACCCCTGGAACAGCCTACAGATATCAGCTTCTCTCTTCCACAACAAAATTAGCCAGCCCTCCCCTGCATCGTAAGGCCTGAGAAAATCTCAAGGGGGAAAAGCTTTGGGACTGCTTTTTGGCTGGATGAAATCAACAAGCATTTCCTGGATGATCCCAAACACAGGAGACGAGGTTCCGCGCCACCCCCCAAACTAAAGCCTTCAAGAAGTACATGGACTTTGATCTGAATGGAAATGGCTGTGTTGATATCATATCCCTGAGTAAATTCTGGAGAAACTCAGGGTTCCTAAGACCCACCTAGAGCTAAAGAAATTAATTAGAGAAGTATCCAGAGACTCTGAGGAAACCTTCAACTACTCTAAATTTCTCAGAATGATGCTGGGCAAAAGATGCAACATCCTGAAAATGATCCTGATGTGTGCAGAAAAAACAGAGGATGGCAAAAGCCCACTGCTTCCTCCTCCCGACAGCCAAGAATCTCTGAGCTGCCCTAATTGGAGGTGGATGTGCACACAGTGGGACTGAAGGGGCTTCTAATGACCACAGCGTGGAAGAAAAAGCAGACACGATTGTGAACCCCTTCAAACAAAATAAACAATCCTCCCTACTAAAAATCAATTGTATATCTGTATTTAAGCAAAATTATACTTCTGACACAAACCAGTGAAGGAAACATTACTTATGTGTGAGTATTGAGATTGGACAGGCAAGGAGTTAGGTACCAGAGAGCCAAGGAAACTGAAGCTGCCTTGGCAGCTATGTCTCCTGATGCTCAGAATGCCTCTTTGTGATTAAAATCCCCAAGGCTGCAGTTGGGACCTTTCTGCTGAACCAGAAATTAAAGCGCCAGGGTAGGGAACCTTCTCAGTTGTCACATGAGCACGAACGAAGGGTCTGCACCTTCAAGAGACTCCAACCTCATTTTACTATCATTTGCATTGTAGTTTTGACTTTCTCTCTTATGGCCTTTAAAAATATTTTTATTTATTATTTATTTTGTGTGTATTGGTGTATTACTTGCATGCATGTAAGTGCGTCCATACGGTACAAAGCCCGCCGAGGTCAGAAGAGCGCATTCGATTCCCCTGTAACTGGAGTTATGGATGGCTGTTAGCCACCGCGTGGGTGCTGGGAATAGAACCTGGGTCCCCTACAAGAGCAGTCAGTGCTCTTAACTGCTGAGCCATCATCTGTCCAGCCCTCTTATGGGCTTTATAAGAGGATAATGGGAAGAAAAGCCTTAGAAGGGAGATATTGTCTATCAGACGAGGGGGGGAATTGCCTTAACTCCGTAAATACACTACCTGCTAATAAACATTCTTGAAAAGACCTGAGTTTGAGGTCTGGTACCTACCTACACAGTAGAAAGGAGAAAACTGACTCCCTTCACTCCCTCAAGTTGTCCTCTGGCTTCCATGTGTTTGGCATGATCCACATGTGTGCACGTACATACATGCAAAATAAATACGGGGAGGCATAAATCAGAACCTACTGTGCTGCTTGCTGCCAAGCTCTTACTTTGGGTCAGTCCACTTCAGTCTTTATCTGAACTGCATGCTTTGCTTTGCTAAACGAATTTCCACTTAAACGACCTGTGTCTCTTGGTTGAATTCTTTCCTTTCGAAAGGCAAGAACTGAGGACAGATCTTCCCAGTGATAATGACATTTTGAAATTTTCCCATGAACTTACCAATATCTTCATAGAAATTTGTATTTTAGGGATAACTGGAGGTGTAGCTAAATGGTAGACTGGATGTGCTTTCTGTGTATTTTGTATTTTATTAATAATAATTAAACAACTCCATGCTTTTCAAAAATAGTAATTGTGGGGGTAAAACATTATTGACTCAGTCTGTGGTCAGTGCCTGCAAGGCCAGGGTAAAAGGCCTCCCTGGAGCAATGGTAAAGAGTCACTCACCTTGGAAGGAGTTCATCGTCCCAGATCTCCAAGCAGATGAGATGATGGGGCCTTGAGAAGCTGGCCTGCCTTTTGCATCCAGGATTGTTTCATGGGAAAGATTCTTCATTTAGGACAAGACTCTCATACTTAAATATTTTAAATAAATATCCAAAAGGAAGGACTGGAAGACAGTTCTGTGGATAAGATTCTTGGCTGAGCAAGCATGAGAATATAAATTGGGGGTCCCCAGCATCTGGCTAAAAAAAACTAGGTGTAGCCATAGGTGCCTGTAACCTCAGGGCTGTAAGACTGAGGACAGAGACAAGAGGATGGCTGGGGCTCGCTGGCCAGGTGGCCTAGCTGAGAAACAGTGAGCTCCAAGTTCAGTGACTGTGTCTCAAGGGAATGAGGTCAGATAATAGAGTGGGACAGCAGAATCCTCCTCTGGCTTGTGCATGTGTACTCATGCATGAACAGGCTTCTCCAGCCCCGGGTATAAATACAACACCCCGCTCCCCTCCCCCACCAACATACTTCACACACACAAAAATTATAAAGAACACAAATGAGAGAGGCTCTCTCCTTTCATACGGAGTGTGGGTACAGTTACTACAGGCATGACAAGGACTGACAGTTCAACACCAGTGACTAAATTAAACACAACTGAACACAGGCAACATTCCAGGTCTCATAGAAATGTGAACAAATCTGAGCTCGGTCTAAGCAGGCAATATGTAAAAAATAAGATCAACTAATGACAGAAAGCTTGACACCAGAGAAAAGACTCTTCCAGAAAGAGGAGAGTCTCTGCCGAACCCTTTTGGTAATTCACTGTTTCTGAAACATTGGCGAGCACTTCTGAAGGAGCCAGGAAGAAGTGGACCGGTAAAATACATGACTTATTAGACAGCCAGGTATTCAGTATTTTCTTCATATCTTGTCTGGTTTGTTGGTTTTCTGATTTTCTTTAAAATTTTATTACACTTTTTTTCATTTGGGGGGCATGTGTCTGTGTGTAGTGCCTTTGAGACTTGACTTTCACCTTCTACCTGTGGGTCCCAGGGTTGAAACTCAGGTAGTCAGGCTTAGCAAATGTCTTTAACCACTGAGCCATCTCACCTGCCCTGGTTATCTGTTTCTCGCTGTGTTGAGGATCAAATGCAGAGTCTCATGCATGGTAGCCACACCCTAAGCCCTTAATACTTCTTAAATACCCTAAGACCCTTCTGCAATAAGACTCTAAACCATAAGGCAACATATGAATGAAGAACACGACTCTCACAGTACCATAGAGCTAAAGGAAAGATGGTAGCCTAAAAGCCAGTAGACTACCCCCCAGGAATGAAAGAACCACAAGCACAAACCACTGTAGATATAGTGTGAAGGTTGAATGGCAAGGAGATTGGGTTTAGTTTCCTTTATTTCTGGACTGAGAATCAAACCCAGGGCCTTCTACAAGATTAGATTAATTTAAAAAATAAGACTACTCTAGATTCATTTAGATCTAAACAATTCAGAATTCGTACCCACTTACTCTAGACAAACTTGCACAGTGCTGTCATCCTCCTCCCACCATGTGAGCGCAGGGCTCTGTACACATGTGAACCTCCGCTCCTGGTGCTTGATGTTTTCTTCTACTATCCAGTATCCCCTTCCAAATCAATATTTCTTATGGTCTTTGTAGCAACTACTAGAAGTAAGGGAAGGTAGGGGCAGAAGAATCCTAAGCTCTAGGTCAGCCTGGGCTACATAGTGAGACTACCTCATAAGGAGAAGGGGAGGGGGAAGGAAGGGGGAGATGGAGGAAGAATGGGAAGAAGAGGGAGGAGGGAGGAGGTGGAAGAGGAGAAGGATCGGGAGGAGGAGGGGAGGAGGAGGAGGAGGAGAGGAAGAGGAGGAGGCAGTACCTTTTGAACAATAAACAGTAAGCACTTCAGGCAGTGTGTTGGGGTATGATTAACTCTGGAGAGCATGACTTGTTGAGGAACATTTGTATGAAGAGCCCAAAGCAAAGATGACCCTAAGGAAAAGAGAAAAGAGAAACTGAGGCAGGAAAAAAGGAAGCGATTATGTGTGTGCCCATCCCATGAGTGAATAAACCAAAAATATGCAAATATAAATGGTTTGGATTTGAGGCACAAGGAGCATTGAAATGCATCAGCGGTCAAGGAAATGATCAGAATTCTTGGTCACATGGAAAATAAGAAGCGTGGCTCCTTCTGCCACAGTTTGGACCTGAATCATATTCCCAGAGGTTTAGCTTTGTACTACTGGGAGGTGATGGACACTTCAAGAGATAGAACCTAGTAAAAACACTTCTGGTCACATTGGAGGCATGGCATGCCCCTGAAGAAAACTGTGGGTTCTCTCTGTCTCTGTCTCATCTGTCTCTGTCTCTGTCTGTCTCTGACTCTACTTTCCAGCCATGAGGTGGGTGACTTCAGTCTTTGATGTGATCTGTAACATAGGTCCAAAAGCCCCAACAAAATACAGCTGGCCATAGACTAACACTTCCAAAATCCTGACCCAAAATAAACTTTTCCTCTTTGTAAACTGGTAGTCTCAGGCTACTCGCTACAGCAATGGAAAACTAACCAGCATACCAGTCTTGGAACTCTGTAACTTTGTATCAAACTTTGTATCTCATTCACATGGGGCACTAAGGAAAAGGTGACAAAAGTGCTACCATTTATCATTGTGGTTGTTGGGGTGAAGATATGAACACGCATGTCCTCTGTTCATGAAATGTATTTAAATTGGCTAATGTCAAAGTAGAAACACTTGAAGCTAAATAATATTAGTGTGCTGTGTTAGAATTAGGGTAGAGGTTTCTTTGGGTCAGGAGTCTCTGAATGGGAGAAAGAGGAGCTGCTGGGGTGGTAGTTCTATTTCTTGACCTAGAGACACGGTACATCCATGGATGTGAAAGTTCATCCGACTATATGCTTATTGTTTGTATATATTAAACTATGTATACCAAACTTCAATACAAGTTTATTTTAAATGCCTGTATTGAAATCTCCAGGTTATTTATGAGAACTGAATCTACATAAAACATAAGCACAAACAACGTCAAAACTTACGTGTGTGTTTTCAAAGAGTGTAGCTGATGGATGGCACACTAATGAAAGAGAGTGTCATGAGTCAAGCATTTGGAACTTCCCATGGAGACAAGACACTATCCTACATAATTAAAGGAAATATTGACTACATTAACTTCAGAGCCCAAACTGATCAACCAGATAAAAGTCTAAACTCTCTGCAGGTCATCAGGTCACCTAGGCTGTACTTTTCTAATTGTTTTCTTCTCTGGGATTACTAAAGACCTTGTTAACCTGCTGGTAAACAATGAATACAGATTAGTGGTCATTAACCAAGGCCATGGGTCACCTAGTAGAGAAGGCTCAGGCAGGAGGTCCGAGCACTTAGCACTTGTTACTGTTTGAAGTGGGAAAGTCACTCAAAGTGTGTATTACAGGCTTGGTCTCTCACCAGGAGCACTGTTGGGAGGTGGGGGAAACTTTGGAAGACTGGACTCAGTAGAAAAAGTTAGATCACCGGGGGTGTGTCCTTGAGGAGAACTTCCATTGCCTTCCTCTCTCTTTCTTTGCTTCCCGGCTGCCATAAAATGATCAGACTTCTACCGTGATGAATTGTGCTGTCACAAGCCCCAAGAGACCAGGGAATGAAACCTTTGAAATCAGCCTTTCCTCCTTATAAGTCAATTATCTACAGTATTTTGTTACAGCAGCATACTGCTGACTGACAGTACTCAATTGATCACTGGGGGTGATCAGCTCTACTACAACTGTGCCACAACCATATTCTCACTCAGCCAAGAGGAAGTGACCATTCTGTCTCTGGTGGATGATGGCAGCAGACAGCCTGGGACCAGCAGGGCCCCACACATTCTTCACTATTCAGACTTCAGGTGTGACTCCTGCTCTCTCGCATGTCACCCAGGGATCCCTTCCTCCACTGACACATGCAGCAAGACCTCCGGAGCTGTTAGTTCCCGAGACCTGCACTGTCAGTATCTTTCCTTTCATCTCAGCTCCTTTAAGAGCTAGGAAATTCGACCAGTGATTCTCTTTAGGAGGAAAATACCCAAAAGGATTTTTATCATTTTTCATACTAAAGCTAGAGCTCTGTCAGAGTCATGCGATGGGAAGATTTTAAGACAAGTTTACCAGCGTTTCAGCAAAGCACGCCACCACTTTGACAGTTACGCTTCCTCTTCCATCCCCACGGAAGAGCAGGGTTTCCTCCAAGATTTCATGACAGAAAGGAGCTCTGGGGCTGAGGAGATGGCTTGATCAATGAAGTGCTTACCACACAAGCATGAGGACCTGAGTTTGATCCCCAGAACATGGCTTTTTTTACAGAAAGCTGAGGAGATTGGAGAGATGGCTTGGTGGTTAAGAGGGTTAAGAGCACTGGCTGCTCATGCAGAGGATCCGGTTTCGATTCCCAGCACCCACATGGTGACTAACAACCATCCATAACTCCAGTTCCAGGGGATTTGACACCCTCTTCTGATCTCCACAGGCATTGCACAGCACAGGTGCATTTACACACATGTAGGCAAAACACTCATTCACACACACACACACAGATATATATAAATATATATTTAAAAACGGAATATAGTAACAGAAGCTTGTAATGCCAGTGCTGAGGAGACAGTCAGATCTCTGCAGCTTGCTGGCCAGCTGGCTTAGCCTGCTCTGCAAGCCTCAGGCCAAGGAGAGACCCTTTCTCAAAAAACAGGGTGAATGGCTCCTTAGGAATGGCACCTGAGGTTGATCTCTGCCTACACACACACACACACACACACACACACACATACAGAGGATCTGACACACTTGAGGAGCAGCACCGTTAGCACAGCTCTGCAAAAGCTGTTACTAGGCTGTTCCCACAAACACCCAGGCTTTCAGTATCTTGACTAGATGCCTAGGAAAAAGAATATCTCTTCCCTCTCAGGGGACAGTCCAAAGAGGCTCATGATCTATCATCCAAACCTGTTCCTGAAATAGGGAAAGTCACTGAAAAGCAAACTGGGGCTAGAAAGATGGCTTAGCAGTTAATAGCATTGATTGCTCTTGCAGAGCTGGATTCAGTTCCCAGCATCCACACAGGGGCTAACAACTGTTCATAATTCCAGTTCCAAGGGAATCTGACACCTTCTTCTGGCCACCCTGGGCATTACACAATATGGGTACACTTACATGCATGCAGGCAATACACACTCATACACATAAAATAAAAATACTAAATAAAAAAAATTTTAAAGCAAGTCAGTTGGCAGCAAGCAAACAAACACAGAACAGGAAATTGCAAAGGAAAGAGCAAAGGAACACAAAGAGTGTGTATGCTTGACCCAGAAATTAAAGATCTGCCTATGGAAAATAGAGATGCTGAAACACGGAGAGACCAGCCCATGGCAAGGCAGGAGAGGAAGAAGCCAAATCTGATTAATTAACAGCCAGAACTGAGTCTCAGGGATAATCTCAGTATCACCTTCTTGTAGAACCAGATGCATTGTTCTGTTAACTATTTCATATATGCAGGGCAGGGGTTGGTACTCAGGGTGGGACCAAGGCTTTATGCGGATTAAATAATGAGCTATAACCCCAGGCCCTACAGATTTTTAGAGCATGTAGTACACTTTAGAAGCATATATATTTAGTAAATGTAGAGACTGTTAAAGGAACATCCTATAGTAAGAAGTGTCATCAAGTGGCCATTTGAAGCATGTTATTTCATTGTCTTATTGGAACTATTTGTAACACTGCTTCCTGATCTAAGTTCCCCTGACAGAGCTGGGCATCCTTGTCTGTGGTACTGCACATTCCCAATTCCTTCAGTAATGTGATGTGATGGACATTTTGAGCATGTGGTGCACAGGATATAAAATCAAGTCTTAGAAGAATTTGTGTATGTGTGGTATGGTATGTGTGTGGTATATATATATGTGGTACATGTATGTAAATGTGTGGGTGTGTACACACTAGTTCACACATGAAATGATGAAAGCAGGATATAGGAATGCTTTCCTCTATCAAAGTCTGCCTTATTGCCTTGAAACGGGGTCACTCACTGAACTTTTGGCCAGGCTAGCTGGCCAGCAAGATACTGGGATCTACGTGTCTCCACACTCCAATGTTGGGATTACAGATATGCATAACCATACCCAGTTTTTTATGTGCGTGTTGAGATTTGAACTCAGGTCCTCACACTTGCGTAGCAAATGCTCTTACCCACTAAGTGACGTCCCCATCCCCCAGAAAAATTCAAACCTAACAAATGATTGTTATGTTAACATAATGGAAAGCCTCTTTGTGTGTGTGTGTTCATGTGTGTTCATCCATGGGTTCAAGTCTATGAATATCAGAGAACAACCTCAGCTGCCATTTTTCAAATGGCATTCACTTTTTACATTTTTTTTTCAAACTTTTAAATTTATTTTTATTTTTAATATTATGTGTATAAGTGTTTTCCCTGCATGTATGTAAGTTCAATTGCAATTTATGTGCAATGCTCATAGAGGCCAGAAGAGGCATTATAACCCCTGAAACTGAAGTTATGGATGGTTGTTAGCCACCAGGTGGGTGCTGGGATTTGAACCTGGGTCTCCTGGAAGAGCAGCCAGTGCTTTTAACCACTGAGTCATCACTCCAACCCCCACCTTTTTATTTTTAGACAGGGTTTCTCACTGGCCTGAAACTTACCGAGTAGGCTAGGCTGGCTGGTCAGCAAACCCCAGGAATCTATCTGTCTCTGGCTCCTTAGCCCTGGGATTACAAGTATGTGCCACCTGCCTAGTTTTTTTTTTTTTTTAAGATTTTTATTTTTGTGTATATGTATGCCAGATATATGCAGGCACCCAAGGAGACTAGAAAAGGATGTCAAGTCCCCTGGAGCTGGAGCTACAGGAGGTTGGCACCTGCCTGGTGTGGGTGCTGGAAGCTGCACTTGGGTCCTTTGCAAGAGCAGGGAGTGCTCCAAGGAGCTAACCCAGCTCTCCAGCCCAACTTTTATACATGGGTTCCTGAGACTGAACTCAGGTCCTTATGGTTGGAAGGCAAATACTTTACCAACTGAGCCATCTCCCTAGCCCTGAAAGCTTCTTTCTGAAAAGAAATTGTCCCCAGAGTTTGAGTACAATCGCTTAAAGGCTTTTTATATTCTGAATAGTTGCATGAAAATCTACATTTTTGTGTAGACATAGACATTCACATAAACATTTACATCCAAAAGATCCATTCAAATCGTTACATTCATATTTTGACAATGAACAAAACCAGCAAAATATTAATAATAGAAAAAAATAGAAGAAAAAAAATATCAGGAAAAGTAGGCGTGGTAGAAAGGGCACTGGATTGTAGTTTGGTGGGCAGGACTTGTAACCCAGAGAGGTGTGTGATTTGTCTACTTTTGCCCAGCAAAGCTAAAGCCTGCCCCATGCCTTCAGCTTCTCGGCCATGAGAGTTTCTCCATTTCCCCATATATCCTGGTGGAAGTAACGCACCATGCACATCCAGATGGGAATCGGGGCCAAAGACATGAACATGGCTTCAACACTAGGTTGCCAATAGCCATGATTTGCAATACCCGGTGTCTGTCAGATTGTCTGAAGGAGCTTTGGAAAACTCCAGTTTGCCCAGGCCTCTCTTCCAAAGATTCTCACTCATCTGTTCTGGAATGAGACTTGGGAAGTTTAATTCATCTTTACACTTCAGTAAGTTCTATTGTACAGCTGACTTGATGATATTGTTCCATGCCCTGGTTCTTGACCTTGGCTGCACATTGGAATTGTTCAGGTAGCTTTAAAAGTTATATAGCTGAGTCACCTCCTCAGAGATGCTGAATCACCTGATCCAGGGTGCAGATTGGACACTGGACTTTATCAAAGCTCCTGAAGAGATGCTAACACATGTAAGGGATGAGAACCATTGTTCACAGGCTTCCTGTACCATCAAGTCCTGACCCCAAACTAACTTTGCCATTATTTTTTAATGATTACCTTTTGATTGATGATTGATTGACTGACTGATTGAGAATGAGTGTGTGTGTGTGTGTGTGTGTGTGTGTGTGCAGGTGCCACATCATGCATGTGGAAGTCAGAGGACAGCTTGCAGGAATTAGTTCTCTTTCTACTGTGTATGGCTCTGGAGAAGTGAATTTGGGTCATCAGACTTAGCAGCAAGCACCTCTACCTCTGAGCCATCTCACTGGTCCTCATCGTCCAAAAGTTTTCAGCATTCAGTATGTACCTGTTGAAAGAACTGTCGATATGGATCCCTGCTATTAGATGGGAAAAAGGCAAGGAAAAGCTGAGAAATAATGAACACTTAGTACCAAAATGTCCCAGTCAGTGAAGCAAATATCATCACAACGTGCAGATTATCTTATAAAAATGCAAGCAGTGCAGCTATTGTCATAACCCTGGAGACTCTATTCCCGAGAGTATTGTGATGGTAACTAGTGTGGTGGCTCACTCCAGAGTAATCTTAGCATTCTGAAGTATGAGGTAGGAGGATCATAAGTTCAAGGCCAGCCTAGGATAAAAAGAAAGACCATTAGAGAGAGAGAGATGAGAAAGAGAGAGAGAAAGAGAAAGAGAGAAAGAGAGAGAAAGCTGATACCTTCCACTAGAAGGGATTCTGCCTACCTTAAGTACCTTAACTGAAGACTCATAATAAAAGTCTAAAGTTTTCAGCACAAGACTTCCAAAGCAAAGGAAAATTCTCTTACTGAAAGCTAAGTGAAGGTTTATAATGGAGCATTGGCTGATTCAACAAGTATTCACAGTGAAATCCAATTTCTCTAATGGACATAAACTAGGAAAGAAAAAATATTTCCCTTTAACCTTGTTTTTATTTGTTTATTTATCTTGTTTTATGTGTATGAGGGTATTGCCTACAGGTGTGTAAGCACACTTGTGTTATGCAATGCCCATAGAGGTCGGAAGATGGCATTGGATCCCCTAGAGTTGGAGCTATAGACGGTTATTCCCCACCATGTAGGAGCTGGGAACTGAACCCAGGTCTACTGCAAGAGCAGTTGGTGCTCTTAACTGCTGAGCAATCTCTCCAGCCCCACTTTAGCTCTATTTAACAAGAACATTTAAACTTCTTGGCTGCCAGTGTGATGTAACCAACTGAAGTCACAGTCACCTGCCTTCCCAGAGTCACCAAACACCATGCCTTCCCTACCAGAATGAACTGTGTCCCCTCATATCATGAGCCAAAATAAACATTTCCTCCCAAAACTTTAAAAAAAAAAAAAAGAAAGAAACATTTACAGAGCTGGAGAGACAGTTCAATAGTTAAGAGCTTATCGAGGACCTAAACTCAATTGTCAACACCCAGGGTGGGCAGCTCACACCACCTGTAACTCCAGCTCCAGAGGATCTGACACTTTTCTGGACTCCTAGGGCTCTGAACCCACATGTGCATATCCACAGAAAGATACACACATCTATACATAATTTAAAATTGTTTAAAATATTTTTTAAGAAAGAACGTTCAAGGGCTGGAGAGATGGCTCAGCAGTTAAGAGTACTGGCTACTCTTGCAGAGGGCCTGAGTTCACTTCCCAGTCCCATAAGGCAACTAACAACCATCTGTAACTCCAGTCCCAGGGAATCTGACACCCTCTTCTGGCCTCTATAGGCATTATATGCATGTAGTACACTTACATGCATACAGTTGAAGCCCTCAAAACATAAAATGAAAATAAATAATTTTTTTTAAATTTAAAAAATGTTTAGTAGCAAAGTAGAATAACAAATAAGTTGCATGTAGTATATCATCCTACCATCATCCTACAGTATGTGAAAAACATGAAAGAACACATGGTATCCCCTCACGGTATATAGTTGCAGTGAGTTATTATACCCACGTGTGCAGCAGGAGACTTCCTCTCAAAGAGCAGGAAGAAATGTACCAGACTAATGTTTATTTTCTCCTTTAAAATGCTTTGCAGATTTCCTGAATTTTCTATCAGGTTTAGCTTGTGTCTGTGTGCGTATGTGTGTGTGCATGCATGTGACTTAGGCTTGAACACAGGGATTCTCCCATGTTAGGCACTACTACTTTCACTTATTTTACTTCCTTTCATTTCATTTTATTTTGAAGCAAGAGCTGGCTAAGTTGCCCAGATTGGCTTTGAACTTGCAAAATCTTCCTGTGTTGGTCTCTGAGTGGATGGAATTTCAAATGTGTCCTGCCACACTCCGCTTCTAACACTTTGAATGAGACAAAAACCTACCCCACCTTTAAAGAATGTACATGTGCTGGAGCTTCAGGGATGGCTGTCCACAGCATTTCTCCGTTCTCTGGCACACAGGGGAGCAGAGCAGGTTTGTCCTCCAGCCTGGAAACTCAGCAGGCCCACTTGTGCTTTCATAAGCAGAGAGAGATGTCGCAAGCCTGGGTCAAGCTTGCCAGGCTCAGCAAAGTTGGTGTCAGACAGGTGACTGACGAAGGATGAGGTTTCCAGTAACCTCTGTTCACCGGCTTCAGACTGAGAAATGGAACAAATTTGAATCTTCTTTGTATCACATTGCCGTCGTTGATTGAGAAGATGAAGTACATAGAGAAAACACAGAGAGACAAATTCCAGAAGATTCTTGATACTCCCCTTAGGCTCTGACAGTTGACCAGATGTGTTTGCACATCTATCTACTCTGAAGGACAGGTGCAGGTGGCAGATGGATGAGCTTGCAACTCCAAACAGGATACCCTGGGAATACAGACTTGACATCTCCCTGCAGTTCCCTAGAAATCAGAATCTTTGCCTCTTACTCTCTTCCCTACACAATGCTCCTGAACTGGAATCCAGGTTTTAATAAAATCCTTAGGCAATTCCTATGACATTCAGGTTCCAGAAGCACTGAACCATAGGTAAGTGTTTTTAGTTCTGTTTTGCACAGTGCTGTGTATCAAACCCAGAGCTAGGTAGGTACTCTACTACTGAGCTACACCTGCAGACTCAAGACTACAACACTGGCTCTCAATTTGGGTGCATGTGGGAGCCATATGGAGAACTTAACTAACATGAGTGTCTGGGCTCCAGCCCCCTCACTCCCTGATGAATCAATCTAGATAGAGTGTAGGCAACAGGATTCCTAAAAGCACCCCAGTGTGCTCCCAGGAATGAAACCACTGGAGCTTTTCCACCACAGTTCTTCAAAATCCCTACAAACCCAGTGTCTCACTGCTGTGGTGATTTTTCTCAATTCTTCCCTCAAACTGTGCTGTAGGCTTGCTTGGTTGGTTATTGTAGTGCTACAGATCGATCTCAGGGACTGGATTATATCTGTCTTACGTCTCACCTTTCATTTTAACACTACTCAGAGTGCTGGGAGATGGCTCCATAATTAGAGTACTTCATGTGCTTCCAGAGGACACATGTTTGGTTCCCAGCAACCATGTCAGAGGACCACTCACACATGTAGACACACACACACACACACACACACACAAATAAAAATAAATTTTAAAAAATATGACTCAGCTCCATTTGTCAGTAGATGTTTGTTGGAGTTACAGTCACCTGAGGTGAGTGCCAGAGTCCTCTATAAGAGCTGTGTACACTCTTAATCACTGAGCCTCATCTCCGGTCTCTCAAAATCTGTTCTTCACAGCCAAGTGTCTAAATTCTTTCTCGGATTCTTTCTTTAACTAATCCTGTTTCCTAATTTTATGAGCACACTTAGTGCCAGAATAATTACGGCTTGTCATTTTCAGATCAGAATAAATGAAAATTAATTACACTGTCCACTTTTAAAACAACCTCCAGAGCATTGTGGCACATGCCTTTTAGCCCAGCACTCAAGAGGCAGAGCAGATTTCTATGAGTTTAAAGTCAGCCTGGTCTAGATAACAAGTTCCAGGCCAGTCAGAACAACATAGTAAGACCCTGTCTCAAACAAAGCAAAACAAAACAGCCTCCAGATTATGATAAATCCGAAAGACACAAAAGTTAGTTACATTTTAAAGTAAATAGATCCTGTCATTTAACTTCTAGAAACACACCATGTCCCAGAGGTTAGTGCTATACCTTATTTTTAGTGCATTCAAGACCCTGGATTTAACTCCCAACACCCAAAGTAAATAAATATACCATGTTCCACTTTTTTTTTTTTGAAGGGGATGTGTGTGATAAAATGTCACTAAATCCCTAGGCTAGCGTCAAACTTACTATATAGCCCTGGCTAGCTTTGAACTCCCTATCATCTTGCCTCACCCTCCCTAAATTGTGGCTGTAGGTGTGTGACACCACCAAGCTGATGTTCTTCATTTAACATTTCTAGAGGGCTTGTACTATGTATCATCTCATTAATCCATCCAACAACCCAATCAGATACATTCTTTTGTTATCCTTGTTTCTTGGATGAGAAGACAGCATCACCAAGAAGTCCAGTAACCTGCCCAAGGCCACACAGCTTGTCTCTTGAGCACAAACCCAATCTCAGGCATTCAGAACACATTTATGATAGTTCCACCACTTGGTCTACTGATGATCCGGTCCCTGAACATAGAGTGGTGTGTTTAGGGTTCCGCAGCACAGGGGAGTCTCTTAGCCTCACAGTTCTCCACACATCATTTAGTGTAGCTTTTTCAAGCTCTTTCCCACTTTAATCTGTAACTCGTAAAGCTCTTTCCCAGGGCTTACCTTCTGTGAAGTTAAAAAGGATTTCATGTTTGAACAAATTCCTCGTGAATGTGGAGCAAGATAGGAAACATGTTCTGACTCATGCCTGAATGCTTTGTAAATGTCTTCTCCCGTTAAAATTTTTGTTTTATTTTGGTTTGGTTTCAGACAAGGTCTCAGTCTGTAGCCGGGCTGGCATGGAACTCACTCTGTAGCCCAGGTTAGCCTCAGATTCTTGGTGATCCTCTTGCCTCTAATTCCCAGGTGCCAGGATTACAGCATGAACTACCATGCCTAACTTTACATTCCCTCACTTTACCAAACCCAGTTTTAAACGTTTCTAAAAGAAAGACGTTACAAAATACGATAAATAAATGAGACAATGCCAGGTGTGGTCAATTATGCCTGTAATCCAAGCACTCAGGAGGCTGAGGCAGGAGGATCACAGAAAGCTTGAGACCAGTGTGGGCTGCAGAGCTAGACTCTATCTCAAAAAACAAAACAAAAAATAACAGTAACAGTAATAATAAATAAATAAATGTAGCCTTGATCACCTGTGTGTGTGTATGTGCCACGAACATATGTGTGCTTGTGTGCACACATCAATGAATACAGACGTAAGAGTTTTTAAGCTCTCAAGGGGCATTCACCGGCCGTTTTCTTCCTTTGAATTTCTCATCTAGTCATATGTTTTAATAGCTCTTTTCTTCCAGCTCTTTTTGGGGAGGAAATGACTGATCTCCGTTTCCTTGGTTGTTCTAAGGCTAGAGATCTTCACTTTAACGCTGTTAACCTTGTAGCAGGATAGCTCATTGTGGGTGAGTGTCCTAGGGAGGATCTTGTAGGATCCCTGGTCTCCACCCACTAGAGTCAAGCCTGTGACAACAAAGACTATCTTGCGACATGTCTTCCAGGCCGTGAGGGACACACCATGTCCAGCTGAGAACCCCTGTTTAGCAGATTATCTACGCAGTACCTTTTCACATTTGCTACATTTCAACCCTAAATATTGTCCTGAGCATCTCAAATCTTTGAGGGTTTGTAGGATGAGTCCCCCTAGTGCTGCCTCTCAGGCTTTCTCCCCGTCCTTGCCTTTTGATGAAGATGAACTTTCCCAGGAATTTCCTGAAGCCCCGTGTGCTGGAAACTTAGCACAAAGGAAACCTGAGGGGACACGTGTGCAGATAGGGATTCTGGACATGTGGAGATCTGCCCAGTCGGTGTGGCTCCCGTACCTGCAGAGCTGGCTTGATGCCTGTGGGCTTTTCCCTGAAGTTTATGAGGGCAGAACACTTCAGGAACCCTTGTAGTAGTCCCTCATAGAAAACTAAAGTGCAATCATTGAAGGTGCTGATAAGATTAAACCACTTATAAATGCAATTTTCCTGGAGAGTCTGCTACATTAGCAGAAAAGATGAACTAAGAACGCTGACCGGGCCTGGAGGTGTGGCTCTGCAGAGAACTAACTGGTCTATCACATGCAAGGTCTTGGGTTCCATTCACAGCATGGGAGAAAAAATAATGAAAGAATGCTGGCTGGGGATACTATCTTGTCTTTGCTCTACATGTTTGTGTATAATCTTAATGATACATGTGTTTCTGGATGTGAATATGTATGGCAGGAAATTTATTGTTTCCACTTTTTGCACCAAGTCAAAAGACAGGTTAGACAGACTGCCTGTGGCTAGCTTCTACTGACCTTCAACTATGAAGTCCAATAGTATCATGACTAAATAATAGTAATCACTAACCTTTATTGAGCACTTACTATATGCCAAAAGTGTGTCAATAGCTTTGCCTGTACTATCTTGTTTAAACCTTAAGATAGCCTTGGGAAATATTTATTATCACTGTCTCTATTTCACAGGACAAAAAAAGACTCAGATGGTTACAATATTTGACCAAGTTCATGTTCTTTGTAAAGTTAAAAAATGAAGATTCAAATTGAGACTGTTTGTCTCCAAAGTTTCCATCCTTCTTGTGTGTGTGTGCAGAATTGTTTTTCAAATTGTAGGAAAATATGCATAACATAAAATTTGCCATCTTAAACATTTTAAGTTTACATTACAGTGATATTAAACATATTCATGATATTGTACCACGAACACCACCATCCATCCAAAGAATTTTTTCCATTTTGCAAAACCAAAACACTGTAGTCATTAAACAACTGCTGCTCCCTCTGTCCCTGGCAACTCCCATTTCTGCCCCTATGAATTTTACAATCTAGGAATCTCAAGTAAACGGGATCATGCAGTATTTGCACTTTTCACTGTCTTCTTTCACTTCCTATAAGTCCTCAAGGTTTACCAATGCCATAGACTGTGTCAGAATTTTCTTTCCTTTGAAAGCCAATATTATTCCATTCTGTGATAAACTATAGTTTGCTTATTCAATCACACCTATCGGTGCACGTTCCAGGCTGTAATGAACATGGCTGTGCAGATATCCCTTCAAGAACCTGTGTCCAGGCTGAAAATATGGCTCAGTGGGTAAGGCGCTTGCCATATAAGCCTAATAATCTAAGTTTGGATTCCTCAGACCCACATAAGGCTGGACATGGTAACACAAGCATCTGTAATCCTGAGGTACCCTTATGTTGACATGAGAAGCAGAGACAGGAGAACCCCAGAAGCCCTTGGGTCAGCTCACCTGGAATACACAGCAGTGAACCAGAAGGGAGACTGGGTCAAGCAAGGTAGAAGGTGAGGACGGGCACCCCAAGTTGCTCCCTTACCTCCACACAGGTGCCAAAGCATGTATGTTGTCTGTGCATACACACAAACACTCCATCTCCCCACACACCAATAAAAATAATAATTCTGACACAGGCTACAGTAGACAAAACTTGAGGGCATTTTACTAAGTGAAAGAAATCAGTCGAGAGAGAAAGAGAGAGATTTCCCCGCTTCCAATTCTTTTGTTGTATTTGCAGAAGAGGAGTTACTGGGTCACAGAGTAATTCTATGTTTACTTTTTTGAGAGATTGTCATATTATTTCCCACAGTGGCTAACAATTTTATATTCCCAAGAACAGAATTCAAGAGTTCTAGTTTCTCCACATTTTGGCAATACACGCTCTTTTCTATTAATTCCTTTGTTTGCTTGCTTGCTTGTTTTGGACAGGAGCCATCCTGATGGGTGGACATCAGGTTTTCAAGTTCACTTATATGCCAAGATTCCCCCGTGTTAGGCCTTTTCTTCTTGGTTCTGTAGCTATCTTGTGCATGCATGCACTTGCAATGGAAAGATCTTGATTATAATTTGGTAAGTTGTGCCCAGAACATTCCTCACTGCTCTCAGCTCACCAGCTTTTAAACAAGCTCTCAAGAAGAACAGGAATGCATCATGTAAGTCCCCTCTCTATGGACTCCCCGCCCCTGCCCCCAGCCTCCCGGACATGGACAAAGCATGCTCCTGGCTCTTTTCTGTCTCTCTTTTGAACTTACAGCTGTTGCTATAAGCATTTAGGAAACACCCAGAACTGACAGAAATCACATTTCAGGAGAGATTGGCCTATTTTGATTCTATTAATTTTATGGGACTGATCTTCAGGAAACCTGTTCTGACTTGATCAAGGGTGCTTGGTCTAGGCAAATCCCCACTGACATCCTGCGGCTGGCAGGACAGTGAGAAGTGACTCACACCTGCCTACAGGGCAGCAGGGCCCTGCCCAAGGCGTGGCCCTTTCTCCTCCTCCCTGTTTTTCCTCTCTGTCTGCTTCTTGCTCTCAGGCCTCTAGCTTCCCAGCACCCTGGGAAACTGGCTGGGATGACAGGGACATGAGTCACCCCCATCTGACCAGTGGGAAAGACAGAAGGGCTCTGGAGAACTTCAAAGCCTGAGTTCTCCTACTCACAGCCATGGCCATGTCAGACTACCTTCCAGTTCGAAGGTCATCAGATCAGTGCGGCCACCCAGGGTGAAAGGTTGCTCCTAACCTGGACCAAAGCCAGCTGAAATCGGGATGTCGATGCTGTGAATTAGGTTTAAGGTGCACCCTGACAATGTAAAAACTTACCCACTCTTGAAATCATACGATTGCAGCATTCTAGGGGGTTTAAGATACATAATATCAAAGACTTTCAGGATAAGACTAGTGAGGTAGCTCAGTTGGCAGAGTGCTTGTCTACCATGGATTAAACTGTTTGATTCCCAGCACTGCATAAACCAGGTGTGGTGGCACATATCTGTAATTCTGGCGTATAGGAGACAGAGGCACAAGGATCAGAAATTCAAGGTTACCCTCAGCTACATAATGAGTTGGAGGTCAGCGTAGTCTACAATGAGACCATGTTTCTGTTTCAAAATAATAATAATAAGGCTGGGAGAGATGGCTTAGTGATTAAGAGCACTGGCTGCTTTTGCAGAGGATCTGGGTTGAGTTCCCAGCACCCACATGGTAGCTAACAGCTATCTGTAACTCCAGGTCCAGGGGGGTCCGACACCCTCTTCTGACTTCCGCACAACTTACAAGCAGGCAATAACTCATACACATAAAATAAAAACAAATAAAGTTTAAATAATAATTTCAGGATTTAAAAAAATGCATATTATTGTTTGTATCCAGCGCTACTCTGAAAATGGCACCAAAAGCCATTCTTAAATTTTTAGGAAATTTGTTTAACATGGAGTTCAAGCTGGTAGCATGAAATGATTCAGACCTCAGAAACTGACAGACACCACCATCAATGCTGGTCTCTCCCTTGCTTCTACTACAGCTTATTACTAAAAAGGTTGTTAGTTACTTTTGAACTTTTTCAAACCCTTCATTTCTTCATTCGTAATGAGAAAATTGGAGGTCAGAAAGGATAAATGATTGACCCAGGGTCACAGTATTCATTAGCAACAGAATTTAGAACCTCCATCTTATGCATCTGATGTCTGAGCAGGTACCTGAAGTGTATAGGCTGGTTACCAAGATCCAGCATCATGTCAAAAAAAAAAAATTGAACCAAGAAGTTCAGTGAGCTGGCTTCCCTGGGAAGGGTGCTTGTTGTGGCCTGAGTTCAATCCACAGAACCTACATAAAGTTCAGGGACAGACTGACTCTACAAAGTCATCTTTGGACCTTTGCATGCATACCGCAGCACATGCACACCCAAGCCCCCCATCATGTGAGAGCATACATGATAAAAAAACAAATAATTTAAAAATAGAAATGCAAGGGTATTGTTGCAATGCTAGGATGGAGTGGGAGACAAATCGTTATTCTAACAGTTTAGGCTGAATGGTGAGCAGTGTTCTTAGTATTCTCAGGTGAAATGCAGCAGGGAGACTTGGACCCAGTCATGCATTTGCAACACTACACAATAGAGGCTTGGTTTCCCTCAAGGAAATAATGGATGTCTGGTAGACTTGGGCCAGCAGTATGAAGAAGAAATACAGATCCATTAAGGAGTTATCAGATTTGCTATCTTGTAAATGTGGGTTCAAACAAAATCGAATCAGCTTTGATGTTTGTACTTCTCTTCCATGGTCATTTTTTTTTTTCTGTCTGTCCTTGAATGACTGAAGTCAAAGCTCTGGTTTAGGACTT
The DNA here is from genome assembly GCA_035773235.1 of Eospalax fontanierii. Classification (NCBI taxonomy): domain Eukaryota; kingdom Metazoa; phylum Chordata; class Mammalia; order Rodentia; family Spalacidae; genus Eospalax; species Eospalax fontanierii. The sequence continues at coordinate 16,961,614 of CM069547.1, forward strand.
TTAAAAAGAATTTGTTTTTCTTTTCATATCAGTGTAAGTGTGTGTCTCTGTGTGTATAGCCATATGTGTGTGAGCTCCTGAGGAGGCCAGAAGAGGGGATCAGATCCTCTGGAGCTGGAGCTGCCTGATGTGCATGTTGGGAACCAAACTCTAGTCCTCTGGAAAAGCAGCAAGTGCTCTTGAGCAATCTCTCCAGCTCTGGCTTAAGATACTTACTGGAGGACAAGGAAAGAGAAAAATAGGACCAGTTAGAAGACAAAGGAACAGGCGAGGAAAACTGGAGTGGAGGGAGGGCACATTTTAAGTGGGCCACAAGAGTAGACTCTTCAAAGGGCAGAGGGGCAGTCCTCATCCCACAGAGGGCAGCGATCCCGGAAGGACAGCAAGGCCTCTACCTCCGTGTACTCAGATCACCTGGAGCAGCCATGTAGCAAGAGGAGAAGAAAGGGGAACAGCAAGCACCTCCAGGGACGGAGCCGGGGTTCCATTTGCTCTGTTCTTCTGTGACCTTAGCTCTTACTCTGCTCAGTCCTGCCTCAGGACGATGCTCTCAGAGTGTCAAAGACCAAAGGTGTGCTGTCTTCCTCCTTGGCTTGTGCTCTGGCCCTGTCTCCTCCCCCTCCCCACCCACACTGTGCCCCATGTGGCTGTGAGACACAGCAGCCTCACCCCACGTTGTATGACTCTGCCCTATAAGGTGGCAGGGCTCTACCACTGAGCCACATCCCCAGACTTGTAAGTTATCTCCTTTAACTGGCCTTGTGCTTTGGGCGGAAGTCAAGGTCCTGATTGGGGAAGTGGCATGATTCCCAATATCTCTGACCAGAATATGTCGTCATTCGTGTTGGTCAAAGAAACAGAGAAACTAGGCCCTGGAAAGGCCACCATTTTGTCCCCATTCAGATGTCAACTGTGAAAGCAGGTACCCCTTAGGTGAGGCTTGGAAGGAAGCCAGTCAGGTAGAAGCTTTCAAAACTCTGAAAGAGGGGAGCCCAAACAAGGACCTGAAGGAGCTTTCCCACCTTCAAGGCCAGCAGAGAACAAGAGAAACCTGTGAGCCCCTGGCTCCATTGGCATTAACTGTATGTTTCTAGTCAGGCACAGGGGCACAAGTCAGTCATCTGAGCACTTGAGAGATGGAGGCTGGAGGATGGTGAGTTTAAGGCCAGTTTGGGCTACATGGCGAATTCATAGTCAGTCTGTGTTGCGTAGTAGATCTGGGGGTGGCAAGGAGTGCAATTTGACATCTATGATATGTATTAAGTTTTTGATTATCCTTGTCCTTTTGTAGGTACAAATGCCCCTCAACTTAAGATGGATTGCACCCCAATATGGAGAGTTAAAAATAAGATTAAGACAGAAGTGCACTTGCTGCACCTGCTCTACTGTGCTGGGCTCGGCAGGTAGCACACTGTGAAAGGTCCAGTTATAGGAATATTCATACTCAAGATCTCATCTGGTTTCTAGCGAATGTGTGTTCGTTTTCCATCATCACAAAGTCAAAACACCCTAAATGGAACCATCTAAGTACAGGGACCATCTGTACTTAGAAAAGCCCTTTGGGGGCTAGAGTGGTAGCCCAGTTTTTAAGAACACTGGCTGAGCTTACAGAAGACTTGGGTTCAGTTCCCAGCAGCTACATATAAACTATAATTGTAACCACCTATAACTCCATTTCCAGGGGTTCCAGTGCCCTCTTCTGGCCGCCACAGGCACTGCACACACATGGAGCACGTGCATGCATGCAGACAAAATACTCATATGCATAAAATTTTAAAATAATAAATCTTTTAAAACGCCTTTTAAAAATTACATGTAAATCACAGTGACAGGAAGTGGGCAAAGGGTAAAGATGGTGGTATGTACCCTTTGGCCAAAATACAGCTCTGTCTTACAGCCTCTGTCATCTTTGATGCCACCTTCTCATTTTTACCCAGTAAACAAGTTGTTCCACAAGGCCAAGACCTCTGCTGTCTTCTTCCCTCTGCTCTCAACCCTGTGGACAGCTGCCAGAATTTCAGTTGAACCTCATGAGACTGCCCTAACCCTAGCCTTACCTCTTACCAGACAAAGTCTTGGTTTCCTCACTTCTGAAAAGGGACTGGAAACCCCCAACACTCTCACCATTGTGGATAGGTTCAGTGGTCCTTACTCCTACACTTACGATGAGAAGTGTTTCTGGTTTGGGGTTTCTGTCAGATTTTGGAGTCTCAGCACATGTGTAATAAGGCATCTTGGGCATGGGAATCCAAATCTAAACATGAAATTAATTCACGTTTCATATATACCTTATATGCATAAGCTAGGGTAATTGTATATGTCTCCCCTGTGACTGTAACCCATCACACAAGGCCAGGTATGGAATCTTCTGTCTGCGGCATCATAGCTCAAGAACTTTCAGATTTCAGCAGGCTAGAGAGATGGGTTAGCAGTTATGAGTGCTTGCTGTTCTTGCAGATAACCTGGGTTTGGTTCCCAGTACCCATATAGTGGCTAACAGCTGTCCATAACTCCAGTTCCAGGGAATCTAATGCCCTCTTCTGAGTTCTGCAGGCATTGCATGTATGTGATGCATTTACATACAAGCAGGCAAAACACTCATATGTATAAAATAGAAATACAAATAAATTAAACAATTTTTAAAAGTTTATAGATTTTGGATTTTTGGAGAGGTTCAACTGTGTGCCTGTGGGTATGTGTGCAGAGAGAGACAACAGAAAGAGATGGAAACATAATAAAATTATATTTATTTATTACTTAAATTGTTAGAAAACTTCCTAATTACCCCTGGCTGCTGCCCACACTGGCACGGGAAGTCTCATGTTCTGTCACCAGTGGCCTCCATACAAAGCATATGTGAGTTCATATATAATGTTTCTCTTTAATGAAATAAAATGGAATCTGATTAGAATAAATTTTGGGGCCAGTGGTGAGTGTTTTCCGCTGAGTCTGGAAGACAGTTCATGCTGTAGTTCGGCAGACTTTAGCTGCATCTCCTGATGCCCTGACATGCCCCTTTCCCAGTCCGGAACTGTGTGCAACACAGTTCCCTAGTCCAACACATTCTTCCACTTGCCCAAGGTTAGCCCTTGCTTTTCTTGCTCTTGCTCCCCCTCTCTGACCACCCCCACTGCACTGCCCACCGCTTACCCATCTACTAACGCAGTCATATTTCAAGTCACAAGTCACCAATCACCTCCTCTGAGAGGCCCCAGGTGGATGAGAGAACCCTCTCTTGCCCAGCACCTCATGACCTCATGTATATGTCATTTCCCCTTCTCTCCTGTCTCTCTCTCTCTCTCTCTCTCTCTCTCTCTCTCATTTACTACTATTTTATGTGTATGAATGTTCTGTCTGCATGTATGTAAGTGCACCACATGTGTGCAATGCCTGCATAGGTCAGAAAAGGGTGTTGGATCCCCTGGAACTGGAGTTACAGACAGTTGTGAGTCACCATTTGGGTACTGGGAACTGAACTAGGTTTCTCTGCAAGAGCAGTCAGTGCTCTTAACTGCCAAGCCATCTCTCCAGCCTCTGTTATACTGTTTTGTTAAAAAAATTATTTTTAATTATGTATGTGTGGTGTGTGTCGGTATGTACACATCAGTGCAGGTGCCTATGGAAGTCAGAGGCATTGGATCCACTGGGACTGGAGTTATAACAGTTGTGGGCTTCCTGTTGTAGATGCTGAGAACTGAACTCAGATCCTCCCTGCAAGAGCAGTATGTGCCCCTAACCACTCACCAGTCCTCCCTGCTGAACTCTAGGTCCTTGTCTTGCTGGACTTTACATCCCAGTGGCTAGCTCAGGTCTTAAAATGTATAGACAGATAATTTTGTATTGATAACTGAATGAAGGAATCAACCTCAAGTCCATTCAGTCTATGGATACCTTGGAAGGGGATTAGAGAAATTAACACATTGTTGCTAAAAGGGAATTGATCCCAGGACTCCCCAGGATATTCATATCCAAGCATGATTCAGTCCCTTATGTAAACGGGTACACTGTTTGCATAGAGCCTACAGAGATTCTCCTGGATGCCTCTTTTCTTTTACAGAAATGTCTCACGAGGGCTGAAGAGATGGTTCAGTAGATAAGAGCATGTACTGCTCTTGCAGAAAACCTGAGTTTGGTTCCCAGCATCCATGCCAGACAGTTCACAACCACCTATAATTCTAGCTCAGGAGATCTGAAACCTCTGGTCTTTATAGGTAACTGTACTCATATGTACACACACACACACACACACACACACACACAACACACACTTAAAAAATAAATATAAAATAAATTTGAAAAATAAATGTCTCATAAAGGTGTGGCATTTATAAAGAATTTACACATATCCTTCTAGAGTTCTTTTTAATAAAGAAATGTCTCATTAGGCTGGCCTCAAACTCCTGGGATTAAGCCTCCTGAGAGCAGAGACTTCAAGCTTGTATCACCACATCTAGATCATGTATAATCATTTCTGCATTACTTACAATACTGATGCAATATGAATGAGGTGTAAATCACTGTTATGCTCTGTTGTTGAGATAATAATGACAAGAAAAATAAGCACATGTTCAGTACAGGCACAATGCTAGGGGCTGGACCAATGGATTGGCAGGTAATAGTACTAGCTGCTCATCTAGGGGACCTGAGTTCAGTTACCAGAATTCATGACAGGTGGTTGACAACCATCTGTGACTCCAGTTCCAGGGGATCCAACACCTCTGGCCTCTGCAGGCACCTCACTCACATGCACACACCTCCACATGAATACATTCAGACATATAATTTAAAAACTAAAATCTTAGGCAGGCATGGTGGTGTACACCTTTAATCCCAGCACTCAGGAGGCAGAGGCGGGTGGATCTCTATGAGATTGAAGCCAGCCTGGTCTCCATAGACAGTTCCAGACCAGTTGTGGCTACAGGGAGACCTGTTTCAAAAAGACCAAAAATAAAATAAAATAAAATATTTAAAAATATTGTTGATCTCTCGTAGTAGACACCACAGACATAGAACCCATACATGTGCAGCCCCTGGCTATGGAAGACTGACTTTAAAAAACTTATTAAATGTTCCATTGACTTGTATTTCCACTAGTATCTGCCAGTATGTCTTACACTAAATAGCCTCTCAGTAAATACTTGGCTATTAGAGAACAGAGAAGAGGGGCTGGGACTATAGCTCACTTGGCAGAATGCTTGCCTTGCATGTGTCAGGCCCTGGGTTTAATCCTCAGCACTACAAAAAGGTGGGCATGGTGGCATATGCTTGTAATACCAGCACTCAAGAGGTGGAAGCAGGAGGACCAGAAGTTCAAGGTCATCTTCTGCTAGATGGCAAATTTGGGGGCTAGCTTGGGATAATACATGAGATTCTGTCTCAAAAAAAGAAAAATCCCAAAACAACAGAGAATGAATGGTGACAGAATGGCGAAAGGCACAGAGGTTCAAGGGAGCAACAGAGCTGCCATTCCTAGGTCAGGATTGGAACCTTGAGGTGTTGGTAAGGTTCATAGACTTCAGTGCAACTATAACTAAAAGGAAGCCCCCGGAGGAACCCATGCAGGAACGAACTAATCAGAATCCACTGTAATCTAATGTAAGCATTTTTAAAAGACAGGCAATGCTTTAAAGAAAGACAGGAAGAAAGACAGGCATAGGGAGTTGTGTGTTACATGATTTTATTCATCAGAAATGAAACCTGGCCCTCAGCTTTCTCACTGATGAGATGAAGGCAAGCTAGCGTGCTGGCCTGTCTCCCAGCAATCAGGAGATGAAGGCAGAAAGATTGGAAGTGCAAGGACAACCTGGGCTACCTCACAAGACTGTTCCAGAAGAAAAGACAGAAGAACAGCAACAAAGAGATGAGGGTAGATTAGCTGACTCGGCGTCACATTTATTTCTACATTTTTGGAATCCTTGTGGATAGAAAGTTACTAGAAAGTCACCCGAAGGAACAGAATTGGAGAAGGCACCCACGGTCTCCGCACTTCTGTGGCACTGTAACATTGCAGGAATGACCCTGGCAGTGTGGCTTCTGCCCGAGTTGAGCATTTACCCCTGGAACAGCTCTGAGCAACTCAAGACATTCTTTGGCTTTTATTTTTGCATCTTTAATATACAGGAGTACTAAACAGTGGCATGCACTGTTAGGCTCTGTTCTAACCCACCTTTGCATTCTGAAGACTGCAGGCCTTCAAGTACAATATATTCATTGTATAGATTCTGTGCAGCTTAATAAAACTGATTTTCTTAGTATTTTGTTGTTTAAAAGATGAAGGAAGGGTTAATAGACAAAGCAAGTGTGAAAACCAGAATTCAAATCCCGGCACCCATGTAATGCCAAGTGGGCATGGCAGCCTTCCTGTAATCCCATCAGAATCTGGATCCTCAGAGCAAGCCGGCTACACTAGCTGAATGTGAGACCTTGCCTCAGTGTGTACAATGGAAAACAATCAAAGAAGACACTTACATTGGATACACCCATGTGCATGGCCCCCCCCACAGCAAACCTACATACATCCACACAGATATATGCATACATAAAAAAAGATCGAAGAAGTGCCTGGAATACTATACACCTATTAAAATAAATGCAGTAGATTTATATAAATACACACATATATAAATATAGATACTAACATTGAAGATGTGTATCAATATTGTTAAATTAAAAACTTCAATAGTTGGAATTTGGAATTTGAAGCATGACAGTGGTAGAGTGTAGTAATTAGTGCCAATAAATAAATAATTTTAAAATTCAGTTGCAAAATATATATATACTATGATTTTTTTTTTGAGACGGTCTTCCTGGAGCCCCAGATGGCCTGGAACTCCCTATGTAGACCAGGTTAGCCTCAGTCTCACAGATAAGCCTGGCTCTGCCTTCTGAGTGCTGGGATGAAGCCTCCAACTTCCAACTTGTGAATTTGTGGGGCAGGGAAGCCATTCAGTATGTAACAGTGCTTTATGCCCAAGACATCACAGATGGTTAGGAAATCACTGAAAAATCAAATGTATGAAACAAATGGAACTGCTTTGTTTGCAGGTTCAGTGGGGATATTTAAGATGAATAAAATCAGGGCTGGGGATATAGCTCACTGGTAGTATTCCTGGCACATACATGGTCCTGGGTTCAATCTCCAGCACCACAAACAGTGAGGTTTGGGGAGAAATCCTTTAGCTCTAAAGAGAGAAGTCCGGGAACAACTCTTGATTGATGGGCAACATGGTGTTGACATCATTGTGGGTGCATCAGACTGGCACTGGTTTGGCCTATGGTTTGGGGCAGAGGTGAGCCTCAGGGCAGGGAGGTCAGATGAGAGGCTATTTCGGTCATTTTGGTGTGCAGTGATGAGGCCCCTGCTAGGGTGGTGCTTACAGAATAAAAGCTGGAGACATGGGTGTGTCTGACGCTTGTTCCCAGCCCCTGCACCTGCTGTGTGGTGAGGGCCACATTCCACCTTCCCCTTAGGAACAATGGGTCCTCTGGAAACTGGAAAGGCAGTGGCTACCAAAGCTGTGTGAGATGAGCCCATAAATCCCAGAGCAACAATCCCAGACAACTCCTTTTGATTCACTGGGCTCCACCCTGGCTCTGCAGCTGGGGTTTCTTTTCTCCAGTAAGAGTGGGTTATACCCAGTCTGAGATCCCCTCTGGTTCTCGGAGGGATTAAGATGATTCCCAATGAGTCTTGGGTTTTGCTGTCATCCCCCTTCATCATACCCTTTGAACCACTAGACTGTCGTCTCTTCTCACCTATCTCAGGAACTCTACCAGAGTTTACATTCTGTTTCTTCATGCAGTTCTTGGTGATTTCTGCTTTCACAAGGCCGTGTCCCTCCACCACTAAGAATGGACTATCTGAACCACAAAGAAAATGCACCATGGCATTAAGTGATACACTATTCATTCCTCTCTTTAGATATCTACCACACAGCCCCCTCCATCCAATTCTAAATCCCTTGTGAGTATATATTTAGGATTTGTGTATTTGTTACAGTGCCCAAACCACTACACATTAGGTGGCAGGCAAATTCATGATGGGAAAATAGCCAACACTTCTAAAGACCCATTAGAATTTTCCCTTAGCTCTGGACATTAGGTTAGTTGGCAAAGGGGGCAGATATAGAACATATGCATGTGTATTTCAATTAATAGACATGACCCTTAAGGGCCAGTGAGATGATTCAGTAAGTAAAAGCACTTACTGCCAAGCCTGGTGACCCAAGTTTAATTCACAGACCCACATGGTAGAAGGCAAGAACGGCCTCCTGAAACTTATCTTCTGACCTACACACACACACACACACACACACACACACACACACACACACAGAGAGAGAGAGAGAGAGAGAGAGAGAGACCCTTTAAGTCCCAGCCCTCACCTAATCTCTCCTTGCCATCTTAACATGGCTCAAAAAAGCATTAGCTCCACGCAGAAAGTGTTCTTAGTATTCCAAAAGGAGTTTCCTGGGCTGGGCTTAACAATGAAAGGGGTAAGTAGACCAGGCTCTTGGTGTCGGCATCCAAAATGATGACTAACCCTGTGCTCCAGGCAGTGAGGACCAACATAGTGACAAGGAGAAGAAGGAGAGGGCTATAATTTTTTTGTTATTTGTTTTGTAGAAATATAAAAAATATTCTCTGACTTATATGGAATTGCAAGGGTCCTCAAAGAGCCATATGTATTAATTCCAGTATTCAGGAGGTAGAGGCAGGCAAATCTCTATGAGATTGAGGCCAGCCTGGTCCCCCATAGAGGGTTCAGGCCAGCTGGGGCTAAAGCGAGACCCTGTCTCAAAAGATCAAAAAAAAAAATATTGAAGGGCTCACATGTCTCTCAAATATCTAACTTCCCAAATGAAACAAGCTTCCCTCAAAGCATAAAGAAAAGGTTGTGACTAATACTTCATTTGCCTAAAAGTAAAGAGAAGGCCAATAGTACTTCTGTGTAGTGACTTTGGGTGGATTTGACAAGACACATCCTCCTAACATTTCTTTTTCTGGTTCCTTTGTTCTGTTTTAAGCTGTGTTCTACCCCACACAGTTGGCCCCAAATGTTCATTGCTAGGAGACAATGCCTAGGGGGAAGTAGATTCAATTAGCATCCCTTCTTTAATTACACAGCAAATTATATATTTCATATGTATAATTATTTATTTCATGGCATCATGCCATCATATAGATAAACAAAGACTTTGAGAAAATTTACTAGCTTTTCTGGGAGTGTCTCCCCAAATGGGAGTGTCCCATTTTTTTTCTGGGAGTGTAATTTTCAGTCTAACCTATTACTAAGATGAGAATAATCCTACAAGTAGATTTCTGGGCTGCCAAGATATATGTATATAATAAGCTCAGAAATTCCTCCTCATTAATCTTTTCTTTTTTATGTAAAACTGCAAGAATAATCACAATGTCAGAAGCACAAATGAAAAATAGTACAGAAGTGCTGGGGAGGTTGCTCAGTGGGTAAAGTGCTTGCCACACAGAATGAGGACTAGAGTTTGGATCCCCAGCACCCATATAAAAATCAGGTGTGGCAGCACATGCTTGTAACTCCAGCACTGGGGGAGGGGGTAGAGATGGATGGATCGCAGGGGCTTGCTGACCAGTCAACCTAGCCAAAACAGAATGCTCCAGGTTCGATAAGAGATCTTATCTCAAAAAAAAAAATAAATAAATAAAGTGGAGAACCAGTTAGATTGCTCAGAGGGTAAAAGCATTGGCCATGCAAGACTGAGGACATAAGTCCAATCCCCTGAAAACATGTTTCTAAAAAAGCCAGATGTGGAGTGTGCATCTGTAATCCCAGCACTCCTACAGTGAGATGGGAGGTAAAAATAGGAAAATCCCCTAGAAGCCCATGGCCCAGCCAGCTTGGAGTATCTCATGCAGCAGAAACAAGAGAGACTCTGCCTCAAAAGAAGAAGAAGAGAACCGATTCTGGAAAATTTTCTCCACATGTGTGCTGTGGCACATGCACACCACACACACACACACACACACACACACACACACACACACACGCACGCACACAAATAACAAATTAGAAAAGATTTAATAATGCTTGAGGAAAATATCCCAATGTCAGCCTCTGGTTTCTACATGTACCAGCATATGGGAGCTCATGCACAAACACACATACACACAAGCACACACTCATGCACATACAAAATAATGCTAATAATATAAAAGTTTTTAATGTAAATATTTACATGTATGTATGTGGACTATGTATGTGCAGTTCCTGCAGAGGCCAGAAGAGGGTGGGCATCTTATCCCCTAGAACTGGAGTTACAGACAACTATGAACCACCATGTGGGTGCTGGGAACCAAACTCTGGAACTCTGCAAGAGTAGCAAATGCTCTTAACTGCTGAGCCATCTCTTGAGGCCCTAATATAGAGATCTTGTATTCCTGGAACTCACAAGATGACAAAGGGAAATGATCAGTAAGTAAGGGATAAAAACAGATTGTAGGGGCTGGAGAGGTGACTCTGCGATTAAGAACACTTGCTGTTCTTCCAGAGGATCTGGTTCGATTTCCAGTACCCACATGGCAGCTAACAACCATCTACAACTCCAGTTCCAGGGAATCTGACTCCCGATTCTGTTCTCTGCAGGACACTGCATACACATGGTACACTTACATACATGCAGGCAAAACACTCATACACATGAAAAGTATTTTAAAAGTATTATTAAAAAACTGGCTGTAATAGCACAAACAGAGGTGACTGGATGAGTGGAGACAAGAGATGCTTCCTGGGACACTGAAGAATGAACAAGACTTCCTTCAGGTGAAGGAAGAATGAATGATAGTCATTCTGCAAATGAAGACTGAACGGCTTTTTGGAGTATGAAAGTCAGGCGGGCACTCCAGGAATGTACAAAGGTACAAGAAAGAGAAGAGGATCGGGAGGCTTGGGGGGCGTGGAGCAAGCCCTTCTAGGTCTATATGAGAAGTCGGACATCAGTGAGCAGTGAGACCAGGAAGGCTGGACCTGAAGATCAAGAGCATCCTGGAAGCCACTGCACGGTTAATTCATAATTAGTAAAATACGCAACCTAAACTGGGTTATTGGATTGTAAAATCTGACGGAGGGAAAGCACACCGTCTTAGGAGCTGTTGAGCCAAGAGTGATAAAGCTCCACCAGAAAGCCACTGGCATGAAAACAGTCACCCTTGCCACCTCTCAAGCAGGGCAGAAAAGGACAGTGAGCAGCAGCGGCCTGTCCATGAGGAACCACACGGAGGGTCCGCTGTGGGTGTTCAGGCATCCAGGCTCCAGGCTGAGGTAGTTTGGGGCAGAACAGAGGTGCAGCTGAGAAGGTGTGGAGGCCAAGTAAGGGGTTCAACAGGTAGACTATGATGTAAGAGGAAGAAGCAGGCCGGAGAACTGGTGGAGGTATTTGTGTTTATGTGTTTGTAGCGATTGGTTTTTATTGTATGTGTATGTATGTTTTGCCTGCATGTATGTAAGATCCCTTTGGGTGCAATGCCCACAGAGGTCAGAAGAGGGTGTCAGATCATTAAATGATAAATAAATTCCTCACAATATCATCTAAAACAATGCACATTTGAGGATAAATCTGGCAAAAGATACATAAGAACTAAAAACCTAGAACTTGCAGAGCATTGCTGAGATGGTCAGCAGAAAGCTTGAATAAACAGAGAGACATCCCATGTACATCAATTTGAAGCCTCAAGAGAGCAGATTTAAGTTGATCTAGAGAGTCTACACAATCCCTGTCAAAATATTAAACTACATTTTTTTGGTTGTGGTTAGGTTTTTATTCATTTTTGTTAGCATATGTTAACTCTATATGACAATGGGTTTCATTATTGTTTTATTATGACATTTTCTTATGTGTATATAATGTATTTTGATTACATTCACCCCCGCTACCCTTACCTGTCCCCCCTTCCACTCTTGCTTCGCTTCCTCTTTCCAACTAGTCCTCCCTTCTTGTAAGTATCTGAATGAGTTCTGTTAGGGTTAGTTATAGGAGTTTGGATGGGGAATTATTTACAGGAGTAATGAGAACATACTAGTAGATATACCACTGAAGAAGTGTCTCTTCCTTCCACAGTAACCATTAACTGCCTACAGATTTTCATGGAAGCATGTGACCTTGTGAGTGCCTTGTCCCCTGGCAATCCTTAACTACCTAGAGGTAAAATTGACAGCAGCACAATCTATGGGCCTAACCATAAATATTTAGAAGGTAATCTGATACAGATGTCCATTTAGCAAAACAACAGTAGAAGCTAGCCTACTGGACTCTATGACTTTTATTGCATTCAGCTGGTTTGTGTGTGTGTGTGTGTGTGTGTGTGTGTGTGTGTGTGTGTGTGTATGTTCCCTTGGGATTCATTCAGGAGTTTATTTTCTTCTTTGAACATACTGTAGCAGTTACTTTTTGTTGTGATAAAATGTTATGACCAAAAGCAACTCAGGAAGAAGGTGTTTATTTGGGCTTACAATTCCATAGGGATCGAGTCCATCATGGCAGAGAGGGCACAGCTTGGGAGTAGAAGCTGAGGTTGGCTGATCACATTTCATCCACACACAGGAAGCAGAGAGAGCAGGAAGTGGGACAAGGCTATAAATTCTCAGAGCCCACCCCCAGTGATATACTTCCTCAAGCAAGACTGCATCTCCTAAAGGTTTCATAACCTCCCCAAACAGTGCTACCAACTGAGAACCAGCGTTCAAATGCATGGGCCTTGTTCACACCACTATACATGCTTACAGTCATTCTTTTCATTCTTTATTATATAATTCAGTCTCACTGGAGTCCATTACTGTTGTGAGTTTTTTGTTTGATTGTTTGTTTTTAGCTTTGTTTGTTCTTTGAGACAGGGTCTCCTTGTAGCCCCAGCTGGCCTGGACCTTGCTATGTAGTTCAGTCTGGCCTCAAACTCACAGAGATCTGCTTGCCTCAGCCTCCTGAGTGCTGGGATTAAAGGCATGCCACCACTCCCTGAGTCCATTACTTCTGGAGAATGTTTCTGGCACACCTGTCCTCAGCTGAACAGTCTAACTTTCAGTTCCCTCTTTGGTCCTATCTTGGCTTAGCTTGGTGTTGTGTTAGAAATAAGAAAGGTAGTGCACATCTCAAGCTGACCCCGGAGAGGACTGAACAATCTCGGGTGGATTCTGGACTTGGGAATTTTTGTTTGTTTCCTTCTTTTTTTTGACAGAATCTCAGAATAGCCTTGGCTGTCCTCAAACCCGTAGTCATCCTCCTGCCTCAGTCTGGAAATGCTGGGATTATAGACATAAACTACCATGCCCATCCAACCCTAGGTAGTTTCTGGACTCAGATTTTGTTTTATACAACAAAAACCCATTTCACATCTAGAGAATTTGAGAGCTGTGCCAGTGAGCTAGCTTCCTTCCTTCCTTCCTTCCTTCCTTCCTTCCTTCCTTCCTTCCTTCCTTCCTTCCTTCCTTCCTTCCTCCCTTCCTCCCTTCCTCCCTCCCTCCCTCCCTCCCTCCCTCCCTCCCTCCCTTCCTCCCTTCTTCCTTCCTTCCTTCCTTCTTCCTTCCTTCATGTGGAGATATAACATGGAACACAAATCCCTCCCAGGGCTCTTTACCACCTGGTCTCTGTGGTCCTACAGGGCTGAGACAGTCTATAAAATCCTAAGTCAGCCATGTGGTGTGGCACTTAACACACCCAATGCCTAAGCACATATCTCTCTCAGCAGCCTCGATGTCACCTGTCAGGACCAAGCCTGCCAAAGCGGGATGACTCCTAGGCTGACAGCTGCAATTAATCTTTTCAGGATGTTGATAGACCTCAGGGAATGGGCACGCCAGGGAGAAGCAGGGTCGGTGCCTGTCTTCTGGACTGCTTCCAGCTGTGCAAATAGTTTTCTTTCTTGTAATTCAGGAATAGGTGTGGAGAGTTCCTGACCAGTGCCAGCAAATTCAGCCAGCCTCCTGTACCAGCAGCAAAGTGTAGGAATCAACACTTGGTCTTCAGCTTAGATATGTGCTACGAAGTAAGCCTTCCCATGAGGCCAACAAAAAGGGCAAACATCAGAACATGTATTTCAACTCATCTCCTTACCCATAAAAACTCATTAACATTGAATTTAATAATTGCAAGACAAGATAGGCCTCTAATCCCAGCATTTGAGAGGTTAAGGCAGAAGGATTACTATGAGTTTGAGGACAGCCAGGCTACATAGCAAGTACTAGTCTAGCCAGGGACTAAGACCCTGTCTCAATAAATCACATTTTAAAAATATATTTGAAAAGGCATGTTGGACAAGAGAGATGGCTTAGTGGTTAAGAGTATTTGCTGCTCTTGCAGAGGATCCAGGTTCCATTCCTAGCACCCACATGGTCACTAACAATTGTCCAAAAGTCCAGTTCCAGGAGAATCCAATGCCCTCTCTGACCTCTTTGAACATTGCACAACATGGGTGCACTTACATACATGCAAGGAATACACTCATGCACATAAAATAAACATAATAAATATAAATAAAATAGAAAGGCATGTCTTCCTAAAGATCAACTCCCTCCTGCCAAATGAATGAAACTTTAAATCTCTCTTTGGTTACTGGTAATCTCTTATTGTAGAATAGTGCTCTTATAAGAGGATTTAAATCACATTCTTTTAAAAAGTTTTTTGTGTGTGTTTTGCCTGCATGTATGTATGTGTGACATGTACATACCTGGTGCAGATCCCCTGGCACTGAAGTTATGAACAGTTGTGAGCTACTGTGTGGGTGCTGGGAACTGAACTCAGGTCCTCTACAAGAGCAGTCAGTGCTCCTAACCACTGAACCATCTCTCCAGCCCCTAAATCATACTCTTTACATCAGCAGAGATCACAATGAAGAGACTATAACTCAGTGTTTATTGGCTCTCATTCTCCACCTCCTTTTCGAGAATTTCACCCTCGGTGCTTTGTGCTCTGTTTCTCCTCACCCTGACTCCACAGTCTAAATCCTGAAGAACTCTATTTTCTCCCATTCCCTTAACTGTTGTGTGTATGTGATAAGTGTATATGTGCATATTTGTGAGTATATATTCATGCCTTGACATGTATGTAGAGGTTAAAGGACAACCTTGGCTATCCATCTTTGCCTTCCACCTTCTTTGAGACAAGGTCTCTCTATATAGACAGCTGATCATCAAGCTTCTGAGAATTCTCTGGTCTTTGCTTCTCATCACTCCACGGGAGTGCCAGGGTTACAGACACACATACTACCACGTCTGACCTTCTGTGGTTCTGCAGATCTGAGCTCCAGTCTTCATCTTGCCTGGCAAGCACTTTACTCACTGAGACATGTACCCAATTCCTACCTTAACTTCTGTTTGATTCTGTTGTAATGTCAAAACTCAAGCAGAAATTTAACTGCCATCATGACAGGAGATAGGATCCCGAAGAGGTGACGAGGTTACAAGGGCTCTGCCTCTTGGATGGGCTCATGTCTTTGTTGTGGAAATAGGTTACTGATAAGAAGGACGTCTGACTCAAACTCACCTCTCTCTCCTCTCTCACCTTATGATGCCTTCTACCACATTGTGATGTCATGCAAGACATCACCAGATGTAGCCTTCTGATCTTAGATTTCCCAGTCTTTTGGTCCTCTAGAACTATGAGTGAGCCAAATAAACTTCTGCTGTTTGAAACTCACCCAGTCTGCAGTATTCTGTTGTAGCTTCAGAAAACAGACTGAAATAGATTCCTTGGTTCTTGGGAACATGATTACAAAGGGAAAACTTTGGGTGAATAGTTTTTCACAGCATAGACTATAGCAAAAACAAAAAACAGCTTATTAAAATGTATATTTCTGGGGCTGGAGAGATGGCTCAGCAGTTAAGACCACTGACTGCTCTTGCAGAGGAACCAGATTTGATTCCCAGCACCCACATGGCAGTTCCACAGGCTCTGACACCCTTTGCTGGCTAGATCCCCAGCCTCAGATTATTTTTGAAAGTTGTATTTTAAACATTATTATTTTAAAACCCATATATTTCATAACTCTTGGGACGGCTTCTAATAGAAAAACAAATCAAACAAAAATGCCAAAATATGGAGAAATTGGAACTAAAACAGTATAGTAGTTCTTCAAAGAATAAAAAATAGCTCACAACTACCTATAACTCCAGCTCCAGGGGGATCTGATAGCTCTGGCCTCCACTGGGACCTGCACTCACATGCACATACCAACAAACACACTCATAACTAAAAATAATAGAAATAAATCTTTTTTAGAAATTAAAAATTAGAATTATCATGTGATCCAGCAATTATCATCCAAAAAAGAAAAAATGAAAGTAGTGACTTGACGGAACCTGTGTTCCCATATTCACAGAAGCATTTTTCACACGCGTTCTCTCCGGCGGGTGAATGGAGAAATGGCGTGGTATACATGTACAGTGGATATAGTGTGCTATACATGTACAGTGGATATAGTGGTATTTGGCTTTACATAGGAAGGAAATTCTGATACAGGTTTGGCATGGGTGAGACTTGAGGATATCTCTGTGAAATAAGCCAGTAGTGGAAATACAAATACTGGTGGCTTTTATTGCCCATGCCCACAAGAGCACTTGAAGGTGTGTGGTGTACACATGTGTACACATGTGTGCAGATGCACATGTGGAGATCAGAGGTAGGTGCTGACTGTTTTCCTCTATCACTCTCCACCCTAGTTTTTGAGACCGAGTCGCAAACTGAACCTGAAGCCACTTTTTCAGCCTCTGGAACTGTTTGTGTCTGCTTGACACACACCATCTAGAACTAAGCCTACAGTCATGCATCATCATGCCCAACTTTTAAATGAGTACTGGGGATCTGAAATGGTTCTCATGCATGCACAGCAAGCAACTTCCCAACTGAGCCATCGTCCCAGTCCCTATTTTTTTTTTTTATTTTAACTTTTAAAAAAATTCTATGTGTGACATTGTCCATGAATTGCCCATGCCTAACTGGTACATCTACAATGCAACCTCTACATCCAAGGCTCATGCAACATGGAACAAAAGGCAAGGAGAACACTAATGACTCTCTCAGCCATCATTAATGAAGCTCCCTCAGGCAACACAGGGCCGGGAACACAAAAGGTCACAAATGGCCAAAGAATGGAGATAGGAATCTGCAGAGTATGGTCCCTAGGCAGGACTCCTACATTACGTTTCACTTACCCAAGGCTCAGGGGGACATTGTAGGAGGAGTGGAAAGATTGTTAGAGCCAGGGAGGAGGTGCATGACCATATGGAAATAGAATCCTACAGGCTCCTGGGACCCTGCTCATATGAACCTACAGCAATGGTGTCGGCATGCTCAAGACCCGTGCAAACTCAAGTAGACCAAAACCCAGCCTGGAACTGAGGAAATGGGTAGCAGACCCCAGTCTTTGCTAAAGAAATATTGGTAAATGATTACTGTTAAGTGAGAATGAGCTAATCTTCCTAAAGCAAGGGACTCTGGATAGGTTAGAACCTCTGCTAAGGAACATTTGAGGGCACTAACTTGACATAACAGACCTTATCACAAATGAAAGAATGTATGGATTCCAGTTGGAGGACTGTGGAGGAAGTGCCATTGGGGAAGGGATATAAAGATGATTAAGATTGGTTGAGGTATTCTATATGAAATACACAATAATTCAAAGAAAATTCTATGTGTGAGTGTATTGCCTGCATGTATGTTAGTACACCCGTGCAATACCCTCAGAGGACAGAAGAGGGCATTGGATTCCCTAGAACTGGGGTTATCGACAGTTGTTAGCCCCCATGTGGGTACTGGGATTCGAACCCAGGTCCTCTGGAAGAGCAGCCAGTGCCTTTGACTGCTAAGCCATCTTCCCAGCCCCAGCATATTTTTTCTTTCTTTATCTTTCTGAGACAAGGTCTCCCTGTAGCCACAGCTAGTCTGGTATTCGCTATGTAGACCAGGCTGATCTTAATTTCACCGAGAGTGTGATCTGCCTCCTG
Source organism: Eospalax fontanierii (assembly GCA_035773235.1). Lineage (NCBI taxonomy): Eukaryota > Metazoa > Chordata > Mammalia > Rodentia > Spalacidae > Eospalax > Eospalax fontanierii. The sequence continues at coordinate 16,979,582 of CM069547.1, forward strand.
AGTACTGGGATTAAAGGCTTATGCCATTGCATCCAAGCTCCTAATTTTTTAAATTAACTAATTTTAGTTGGCATACAAAATGCTGGGTTTCATTATAACATTTTTTATGTGTATCACTTTTTTGCCCTCTGTCCTTTCCCCTCCCTCTGACTCCCTTCCACCCTCTGAATAGCCCCTTCCTCCTCTCATGTACATGTATATATAAAAATCTCCACCCTAAACTCTCCCCACATAGTTCCACTTCTATTTTCGTGTGGTTTATATATTTAAATCTAGATTCTGCATATGAAAGATAGCATGTGCTATTAAAACCAACACCATTGGTCAACAGCGATTAAGCTAGGTTCAATGGGAAGAAGTTCTGCTGAGTCTTTGCAAGTAGGGTAACTACAGATAACAATAATATACCTACCACACGCTCCAAAAAGCACAAAGAAAGGATTTATCATTGGGGGCTGGAGAGATGGCTAAATGGTTAAGAGCACTGGTTGCTCTTGTACAGGACCCAGGTTCAATTCCCAGCACTCACATGGCAGCTAATAATCATCTATAAATCCAGTTCCAGGTGCTCCGATGCCCTCTTCTGACCTCCACAGGCACTGCACGATACGGGTACACTTACATACATGTAAACAATACACTCATGCAGATAAAAAAATTAAAATAATAAAAAAAATTTTTAAAAATTTTCACAATAAATGATGTTTGAGAACATAGATATGTAAACCTGATTTAAGTGTTATACAATGTGTACATGATATGCATAATTTTTAGGTATCTATGGATCAATTATAAGCAAATTTAAGTTTTGAAAAGAATATGTACATTTATGGACTGGGAGTGTAGCTCAATGGTAGTGCCTGAGGCCCTGGACTCAATTCCTAGCAACACTAAAAATGCAAATTTAAAACTGATACATATTCCAAGATTTTCCATAAAATGTTTTGCCTGGGCTGGAGAGATGGCTCAGCAGTTAAGAGCACTAGCTGTTCTTGTAGAAGACCCAGGTTCAAATCCCAGCACCCACATGGTGGCTAACAACTGTCTGTAGCTCCAGTTCCAGGGGATCTAACACCGTCTTCTGTCCTCCACTGGCACTGCACAACATGAGTATACTTACATACATGCAGGTAATACACAGTCATACACATAAATTTGCCGATTTTCATTTAATTTATTAGTGTATACAACTCCATGCTTCCCACATCTACAAATATCTAATGTGATATTTGGTCCATTCAATTACTAAAATTAAACACAATTTTATAATCTTTTAAAGGGGATAGGAAGATCTAGAGAGATGACTCAGTTGGTAAAGTGCTTGCCACACAAGCATAAAGGCCTGAGTTCGGATCCCCAGCACATATGTTAAAACCAGATGCTGTGGGATGTGCCTGTGATATCATTTCAGAGGACTGAGAGTCAGGAGGAAGTCAGTGGCTTGCTGACCAACCAGTCTAGCTGAATCAGCAAACTCTGGGTTCCTGAAAAACTCTGTCTCAAGAAATAAGATGAAACACTAATGAGGAAGACACTCCATGGAAAACACTGGCTCCACATGTATGAACACTTGCATACACATACACACATACTAAGTAAAGAGATAAATCCTGTATAGCTCCACTTATGTAAGAAACTTAGAATAGTAAAATTCAAGAGGCATAAAGCAGCGTGGTGGTGGCCGGCATCTGGGAGAAGGGACGTGGGATATTAATGCTTAATGCTAACAGTTTTAATGAGCAGTGGTAAAGTTCCAGAGACTGACAGTTATGATGGTCCCTAGCCAACATGAATGTGACTAATGCCACCAAACCATGGAATGAAACCCGGTTAAGATGGTAAATTGTGCTATGTATCTATCCCGCAACAAATAAGACTTAGCTCAGTGGTAGAGCCCTGGCTTTGGTCTCCAGCACCAGAGTGAAGGATGAGAAGAACCCAGACATGGTCCCTTTGTAAAGCAAGAGTGCTCTATATAATGTGAGCACACGCACAGACACACATACACACAATTAATTCATTTGGACGATCCGGCTTATATGCTGCATATCAGTAAGCCGGACACCCTGTGACATGCTGCACTCTGGAAGCTGCCCACACAATTACTTCCTCAGTGGGAGTCTGTAAGAGTCATTCACAGACATTTACTTCATGTTTGTGTCTAGAAATCACTTTGAGAGTCAGCCACGTAGTCACAGTCCTTTTATGTATTGTCACCTGTCCAGGTGTTACAGCTAAACTGCTACATAATGACTTCATTCTGTAGCTGCTCCTCCCACAAGGGACTTGGATACGTGTCCCCTCTCACATCACTGCAGCAGTATGAGAAACTCAACCTTTTAGCCAGGGGTGGGAAGGCAGGCCCTAGTGAGTAAATGACCTGCCAGCCACCATGAGGCTGAGTCACAGGTCTGAGGTTGTTTCATCTTCTTCTCCCTGCCCCTGGGCCCGCCCCTTCTCCTCCCCAGAAACCAGGAGCTGAGGAAAAAGCAGTCCTAATGATACACAAGCCTGGATTGTATCTTCCATCTGAGGACCCCAGAGCCGTTTATCATTGTACCAGGGAATTCTCATGCAGGCTCCAGAACGATACAGGCTATTTGTAAGTTGAGGACACCAAGGCACAATGGTCATAATGCAGAGCAAGTGAAGGGGTCCTTCAATGAGGAGAGAGAGAGAGAGAAAAAAAAAAAACAGAGAGAGAGAGAGAGAGAGAGAACGTGTGTATGTATCTGTATAAGTCTGTCTATATGTCTGCATCTGTGTGTGTAGGTGTGTTTGTGTCTGGGTGTGTATGTGTGCGTCTGTATGTTTGAATGTCTGTGTATATGTATATCTCTCTGTGTGTATTTGATGTTGACGTGGAACACAGGACCTGTGCATGCTAAGCACTTGCTCTACCGCTGAGCTAACCTTCAGCTCCCATGCTATTTTTAAGCCTTCCATTCCCATTCTTCTTATTATTTTCCAGAATCCAGTCCATATTTTCAATGAATAAGGAAAGACAGAATAACAATTTTTGCACAAGATATAATTCACAAACAGCATCCTGCTAGTTCCACAAAGCCAAGTAGTTCCAGTTCTACCTCTACATGACTTTTAGAAAAACTTTCCTGAGCCAGGTGTGGTGCTGTATACTTTAATCCCAGCACGCAGGAGGCAGAGCTAGGCAGATATCTGTGGGTTCCAAGTTAGACCGGTTTACAGAGAAAGATCCAGGTCAGCTGGGACTACATGGTAAAGCCGTATCTCAAAAAAAATAAAAAATAAAAAATAAAAAAAATAAAATAAAATAAAAAACAAGCAAAAACCCCACCTTCCTTTATAAGCTCTCTGAGAGTCTGATCTTCCTTTAGGCTTAATTTCTTACTGTGCCAGCATCTGTTGGGAAGGAAGTGTGCTGCCTCATGAGACTCAATGACTCTCAAACTTAAATTAAGCCAGCAGGGTAGGACACACCTCCAATCCAAGCACTTGAGAGGCAAAAGCAAAAGGGTCTCGAGTTCAAGGCCAGCCTGGACTATGCAGTGAGTTTGAAACCAACCTGGACTACATAGCGAAATCTTGCTTCAAATAATAAATAAATAAATGAATAAGTAAGTAAGTAACTAAAAGCATGTGAAAACCATTGGGGGATCTTGTTAAGCATCAGAATCTAATCCAGCATGGCTGAGTGGGATGCAATAGTCTAGATTTCCAATAAATACCCAGGGGTTGCCTCTGGTCCACTGACCACATTCTACCGAGCAAGAAGCTGGACGGGGAGAGCTCCCTGCAGAAAATACCCCTCTAGAAAAAGGACAGCTGGAATTTATCCTTCTCTTACCTCTAGCTTTCTTGGAACTTAATTATCCTGAGCCTTTAATTATTTTAAGTTTAATTATTCTGACTCTTTGGAGTCTGATTAGCAAACCACGCTAATGTTAGCACATCACAGTGCTATAGGGAGCTAAGAGCCTATGCAAGCCAGGGAGCCAGTTATTATCTCTGATTGTTTTTGACATAGTTAATGGACATGCTCCTTTAAAGATTACTACCAGGCATACTTGTTAGCTAAGCAACATTCCACTGTAACAGCCTGAAAAAAGACTAAAATTAGTAAGAGGTCATTTGCAGGGGAAAAAAATTACCTTTCAGACCAGTCATCCAATGAGTTCCAAGTACATAGTTCAGGTACCTATGACGTTTTGCAGTGTTCCGTTATCAATGGCTGACATGACCTTTTAACTCCACAGTGTTATTCCTGTGTCCTTCAGTTGTCATGGTAGCACTGATAACTGGCCCCAGGGCTTTTCTCTGGACTATCAGGTCATCAAGGCCATCTCATTAAAATCTCCCAGTCTGTTGCCCTATAAACTAAGAGTTGATGAGTCTCTGAGGCATAATTTTAGAGTAGTAAGGGGCATTGCAAAGTCTGGGTCCTTCCCAGGCTACAGAACTCTACATGGCTGGACACTGTGGTGCACAGCTGTAATCTGAGCACTTGGGAGACTAAGGCAGGAAGATCATAAGTTCAAGAGTACCCTGGACTACATGGTAAATTTTCAGACCAGATTGAGATACACAGCAAGACAGACAGACAGACAGACACACACACACACACACGCACACGCACAGTTTTGCATGCGCTCCTCTGGTTGGATATCAGTCATGCAGTCCTCAGGATGAGGACAAAGTTTGCTACTGTAATGTCTTCCTGCCCAGCAGCACCTACCTTAATGTGTCTACATGGTGAGAGACTGGAGCCAGCACTGTCCATGCGTCCTCCCCGTCCCACCCTGGGACAAGCAGAAGAGGTTGGCTGGAAGGTGAAAGATCAGTAACTCGGGGTCCTGGCTTCTGCTGTGAAGCTGAGTTCCATTCTCTGTACAAATCCCCACAGCCCAGTGACATAAAACACTTTTCACATGTGTCGTTGTTCTGTTTTTGTTGTTGTTTTTCTTTTAATGTTGGGAAATATTTCAACGGTACTGAAAAGCGCAGCTAGTGTTGCAAATACGCCTGTACCAGCTTTATCAAACATCAATCAACTTTCTTCTTGTTTAAGAGAAACAAACTTGAAGAGGCATAGTTGATATACTCTGAGTACCCCTCCCATCTTCCTTCTCTCCTCCTTTCCAGTGTTAACTATCTTGAGTTTGCTATTTCTCACCTAATGTTTACGTACATACATTATAGAATGATAGGGCTGTTATTGTATCAGCGACATTGTATACATATCTACTTACAAACTTGATTTCTGTCACTTAACATCGTGTTTGTGAGATGTAACCCTGCTGAGCCATCTGACTCTACTTTGTTCTTTCTCATTTATTCCATTGTATGAATAAAAATGATTTACTTATCCACAGCCCTGTTCTTGGGTATTTAAAGGTTTAAAATGTTCACTGTCACAAATAAGGCTCCATGAAAGTGGCTATCAAGGATTTTTTTTGTGTATATCTAAAGGGGTTTTAAAAAATATTCTATTTATTAATTTTTTTTTATGTGTATGAATATATTGCCTCAATGTAAGTGAACCTGTGCTGTGTAATGCCCTTGGATGTCAGAAGAGGGCGCTGGATTTCCCTGGAACTGGAGTTACAATGGTTGTTAGTGGCTATATAGGCGCTGGGAAACAAACCTAAGTCTCTTAACCACTGGGCCATCTCTCCAGTCCCTGAAGGTTTGTGGTTTTTTTTTTTTCAACCTAGGAGTGGAATTGTTGGGACGCAGAATAAGCTTTCTTTCTTTCTTTCCTTTCTTTCTCTTTTTCCATCTTCTAGATATTTTTTCCAGATTTATACTCTGCCAAGTATAAACTGATCATGTATTGGAGTTGTACATCATGACTTTTACCACAATAGGCACTGTAATGTCACTACAATCAAGCGGATGAACACATCCATTGCCTCAGACACCTGAAATTTTGCGTATGTAAAGAGAATCCTTGAGATCGTCTCAGCAAATTTCAAGTACACAATACAGTCACATGATATGTACAGGACTCTGTCTTACTCACCGTTAAAAGCAGCCTTAGGAAGGTAGAAGGCTTTGGTAAATCTGTCACCGCAGGCTATTGTAGAAGCTTTTCACCCCCCTAAGAAGTTTCTGCTTCTTTTACCTGTACCCTTGTCTATCTCTCCCCAGTCATTATGTCCTATGCAAAAACACCTATTTTGTCTGCATGAATTTGGGTTTTTTTGTTTTTGTTTTTTTTCAGACAGGGCTTCACTGTGTGGCCTAGATCATCTGGGAACTCTCTATCTCCCTTTGGTCTCCACACGTGGAATTACATGGATGTACCACGACACCAGGCCTAGATTTTGTGTATTTTTTATATTTCCTTCTGTTGGGTTATACTGTCAGCCTCCTTACAAATTTCTACAAATTGACAACATAATACTTCACTAAGGCTTTTTCTTTAATATTGGGAAACATTTCAGTATGTGTTTGGTACCCATTTTAACTTGGTTTTCCCTAATTACGAGCAAATCTAGCAATGTCTTCAAATAGAATTGGCCATTTGGAAATCATCTTCTATAAATTACCAATTTATATTATTTATTCAGGTTCTTTAAATAGTCTTAATTAAACCATCACACAGCAATCCCTTTTTGTTGTAGACTACTGGTAAACTGTCCTCCTTGGAGCTTGTACTGTTCCGCCACTTCCTGAACTTTTCTAAGACACAGATATGGTCCAGCTCTAAAGACGATGACTCTGTCTCCCCCAGCACTACATTCACTTCATTTTTTAAGGGTGATAAATCCAGAGTCATTTAACTCTGTTCCATGGGACGATAAACACAGGGATGTTTCCTCTCCTTTACACTGTTTACTCTAGAGGACAAAGGTCTTGCTCTGAATCTCCAAAGAGAGGCAGATGCTTCTGCTGTATCAGATTATGCCCTGGAGTCCACCATCTGACCCTGCAGGATATAGTTGGGTCTCACTTGGGTGTGGGAAATGAAGATGTGGGATTGATAATAGACAAAAAAAAAAAAACTGTTATGTGAGGGCCAAGATGGTTCAGCGGGTAAAGGGGCTTGTCATGACCTGAATTGGATCCCCAGAACACATATAAAGGTGGAAGGAGAGAACTGACTCCAGTGACTGCCACACATGCAACATGGCATGAGTAGCCCCCCCGTGTGTGTGTATACAAAAATAATAATAATAATACATTTTTTAAAAACTGCTATGAGAGCAAATAATTGGTCTGTTCTTTGATCATCAACCTAGTGACTCCAGGCAGGATAAACAGATGTAGATGCAAAAACAACAGATACTTCTAGTCTGTAATTCATCTTTATCTTTCTTTTCCTTCTTTCCTTTCTTTTTCTCTTTTTGCCTTTTTTTTTTTTTGTAGCCCCAGCTAGTCTGGAATTCACTATGTAGTCCAGGCTCACCTTGATCTCACAGAGATCTGCCTGCCTCTGTCTCCCAAGAACTGCCACGCCCCACTCTTTTTGCGTTTTTTGGAGACAAGTCCTGGCTAGGCTCAAAGTCTCAATTCTCCTGTCACAGTCTCCTTCATATGTTACCATGTCCAGCCTTAAGCTCTTTTCTTTATTGTGCTAAAATAGGCATGCATAAAATTTACCATTTTACTCATGTGTGTGTATGTGCCCGTGAGTGTTCCAACATTAGGTATAGTGACATTGTTGGGCAACCATCACCATCTTCTAGCCACAGAAGTTTTTCACCTTGGTAAACTGAAACTTCCTACGCATTGAACAACTTGCTTTCCTCCTTCCCTCCCAGCCTCTGGTAGCCAGATTCTACTTTCTGATTCTATGCATCTGCCTAATCTAAGGAACTCACATAACTGTAGTCATATATACTTGTCTTTTGTGGTCAGTTTCTTTCACTTAGCAAGATGTCTTCAAAATTCATCTATGGTGTCAGAATTTTCTTCCTATCTAAAAAAAATGTAGTGAAATAAACATAACATAAAACATACCATTTTAACTATTTAGATATATTTATTTTTATTTTATGTGAGTGTTTTGCCTGCGTGGATATAAGTGCACCACACGTGTACAGTGTCTGCAGAGACCAGGAGAGGGCTTTGGATCTTTGGAACTGGAGTTACAAACAGTTGTTAGCTGCCATGTCGGTGCTAGGAACCAAACCCCAGTCCTCTGCGAGAGCAGCGGGTGCTCTTAACAGCTGAGCCATTTCTTCAGCCACTTAACATTTTTAACTGGCATCAAGCACAGTCACCTCTATCTATCCATAAAATTCTTTTTCATCTTACAAAACTGAAACTCTGCTGCCATTAAACAATAACTCTGTTCTCTCTGGTTCATTCTTTAAGTTTGAATAATATTTTTCCCATTGAACATCTACAGCACACTGTGTTTATCCACTCATTCATCAGTAAACACAAGTTGCTTCCATCTGTGAGTTATTGTGAATGACACTGTTATGTACATGATGTGCAGGTATCTGTTTGAGCCCCTACATGTATGCATGTATGTATGTTTGTGTTAATTTTTCTGTGCTGGGGATGAACCCAGGGCCTTCACACACTAAGAAGCTGTTCCAAGTCCCTACTTTCACTGCCCAAAAGACAGAAATTGTTCTCATTTTCAACACATTTACTTTTCATCCTTCTTTTATGGTCTGGGTATGTGTGTATTTGTTCATTTGTATGTTTTCAGATAGGATCTCATGGAGCCAAGATGACCTTAAAATCGATATATAGCCAAGGTTGTCCTTGAACTTCTGACCCTCCTGTCTCTGTCTCCCACATATTGAGATTACCGGTTCTGGGGACTGAATCCAGGGTTTCCTATTTTCTAGGCATCACTGTATCAACTGAGTTACATCCCCCTCCCCGTGCGTGTGTGTGTGTGTGTGTGTGTGTGTGTATGTGTGTTTAAAGCCAGGCGTAGTAGTGTAAACCTTTAATTCCAGCACTTGGGAGGCAGAGACTCCTCTGTGAGATGGAGGCCAGTCTACTCTATATAGTGAGGTCCAGGCCAGTTATGACTACAGGGAGACCCTGTCTCAAACAAACCAAAGCAAATAAAACCATTTTTGAAATGTGCCATGCTTGCTAAGATGGCTGACTGGTTTCTGGCTTCTGGTTTCCATGGCCCTACAGTCATTATGCTGAAACTGTTTAATTCCCCATTGAGGCCCCAGACCAAGGAAAGCTGCTTGGATCACTAAAAGTTCAGAGCTCATAAACTGGTCCCACTTGTAACAAAAGAAGAAATCCCCTCTGTTCCCACTACTCCTCATGCGGGAACTTTGGTTAGATCTAGGAACTCAGTTTAAAGGCTGATTAATAAAAGTATACATATTTTATTAATATAATATACACATGGATATCTTTATGTGTGGTGTCCAAAAAAACGACCAGAACATCTTCATAATTAATTGAGCTACTTGTACCGAATTCCTACATCTAGCCCCAGTCCCTAAGAAAAAACCGTCCCCTTGAATCCTAGAAAACTCAAGGCTGCCAAAAGAAGTTACCATTTAATTCAGGGGATACTCAGTGATAGGCCCTGATCACTCTCTTCCTTAGTTTACCCAAAGAAAGTTGAGAATTGTAAAGCTTTCCCCTGTCTTTTTGATGTGTGTGTGTGTGTGTGTTGTTTGTGCATGTGTATTCCATGGCACAGCATAAACCTAGCAAGAGTGAGGTTTTGAGTTCCATCCCCCCAGCACCATAAGAAAGAATTAAAAGCAGACAGAAATCTTTATTCAAAGAGCTTGCCTTCTAGTAGAAGAAATAAGTTAATGAAGACCATAAGAAAGTACTGTATTTGGGGTACAGAAAAGGCTGGAGTGTGGCTCAGTAGCAGAGTTATGGCGTGCTTGCTGACTTGTGGGGCCCTGGGTTCATTCCCAGCACAGAGAAAGAGGGAGGGGGTGCGAGTGGGGAACAGACATGTGGTGTTTGGAAGAAGGAAGGAAGCCAATGCTTGTAGAGCGAGTGAGGGTCAGGAATGAGGATGCATCCATAGACTGTGAAGGCTGAAGACCCGAACTCCAGGCAAAAGGGCCCAATGAGCAAAAGTTACAAGGCAGGAAGGTTGTCAGGGGACTCTGCCAAGGCAGAGGACACCAGGACACCAACACAAACCCTTTTAGCCTCTCCATATCCTGTTCAAGGTCGACCTCCCTGGCTGCAGCCCAAAGGACACCTGAGATTCTACAAGCCTACACCAGTGCTTTCCTTTGGCTCCTGCTTCTGATACCTGAAGCTTCTGGACACTTCTTGACTCCTTTGTCTTGCCAGGCTAGGTTGTTACTTTGTTAAACTGCTGTTTGGAACAGAGTCCCAAGCCACTTCTCTGAGGGAGTTACTTTCTAGAGAATTGCTACTCTCCACTGACAGGTGACTGATGCTTGATTCTCTGGTGTTAATCTGTCCTTTGTCAATAAGAGTTAGTCCCAGCTAAGAACCTATGGGAGTTGAAAAATTATACTTTTTTTTCCTCAGAGGCTTGCGGTGTAGCTCAGTGGTTGTGCACTTGCCAGGCACTGAGTTCAGTCTCTAACACTGCATAATAATAATAACAATAATAATGGAAAGTGCTAAAAAACAATGCTCGTAGACACTGCATTGCTAGTCATTAAGTAGGAGAGCTTGGAGCAGTGACTATATCACCTTTTCTCAAACCTTGATGTCAATATAAATCCCCAAAGGATGGTATAGAAAGAAGGTTCTACATAGGTGTGGGTGAACCTGGAACTCTGCATTTCCAAAAGCGTCTCTGTTAATCTCATCCTGGAGCAGCTGAGGACCAGAGCGTACTACTGTGATGCTGAGATGGGGGGAGGGAAATGGCAGACTTGCTGGCCCCAGAAGTCACCCGTGCAGCCTCAGCCCTGCGAATGACTATGAGTTTGAGTCACTTGGGCAGGTAGTGCTGAGAAAAGGGCTCTGAATTCAGGCAGACACGGGTTTGGAGTCAAGCTTTAAAACTTCAGCAGGGTCACCTTTGGCAAATTACTCCTCACCTGTAAGATTTTTCTATCTGTAAAAGAACATGGTCAAGGCCACTTCCCAATATGCTAAGTATTAAAAAAAAATAAATTGGGTATGGAGATTGACACCTGTAATCCTAACACTTAGGAGATGGAGACAAAAGGATCAGGAGTTTCAAGGCCATCCTCAGCTACGCAGCAAGTTTGAGGTCAGCCTGGTGGGCTACATGAGACCATTTCAAATAACAAGAAGGGGAAGCCAGGCATGGTGGTGCACACATTTAATCCCAGCAGCCAGGAGGCAGAGGCAGGGGGATCTCTGTGAGATCAAGGCCAGCCTGGTCTACATAGCGAGCTCCAAGCCAGCTGGGGCTATTAGAAGATCCTGTCTCACACACACACACACACACACACACACACACACACACACACACACACAAAAAAAAAAAAAAAAAAAGAAAGAGGAAGAAGGGGGAGGAGGAGGAAGAAGAAGAGGCCAGTGAGACGGCTCAGTGGGTAAAGGTGACTGCTACCAAACCTGATGATCTGAGTCTGATCCCTGGAACCTATATAGATCTGGAAGAGAACTGATTCTACAAAGTTGTTCTCTGACCAACACATGCATCCACCCCGTGATACACAATAATAATAAATAAGTAAATGTGCCAAGAGGAGGAAGAGGAGAAGGAGGAGAAGAGGAAAACGAAGGAAGGAAGAAAGGAAGAAAAGAAGGAAGGAATGAAGGAAGGAAAGAAGGAAGGAGGGAGGGAAAAAGGGAGGGAGGGAAGGAGGGAGGGAAGAGAAGAGAAAAAGAACAAAAGATGATTGATTGATTGATGATAGGTACATGGATACATAGATAGATAAATGATAAAGTTCAATTCTTGCCTTAGATTAAGGTTTCTGCCACAGCTGAAAAATATCTTTCCTTTGAAATGTGAGAGAAGTCTATTTCCACACAACCCTCAATGGACCTGTTGCTAGACAAGAAGGACAAAGACGATGGGAAGTGTCCCATCTGCTCCTGGGTTCACAGCTGAGTTCTGCCGACATTATGGCTCGGACACCGATGTCCCCAAAGGTTCAAATGTTGAAAGCTTAATCCCCAGCTGGGGGCGCCATTGAGAGATGAACAGATCATGATGGTGCCAACTTCATCCAGCCAGCCCTGTCCAGCTCCAGCTCATCACCCCAGAGCGGAACTCGTCTTTCCCCAGTCCCTCTCGTCCCTGGCAACCATTCTAATCTTCCGTATGGATGGATTTTCCCATTCTGGACACTTTGTAAAAATGGAAGCATGCCATTATGTACTTTTTTTTGGTCCACAAATCAGGATGTGCATTTGAGTTGTTTTGACTATTGGAACTAATGCTTCAGAAAGAATTTGTAGGCTAAGCATGGTAGGGCATGCCTGTAATCCTGCACTTGAGAAGCAGGAGCGGTTCCTGCACTTCTGGTCAGCTTGAGATTCTTACAGTTCTATCCTGACTCAAAACTACAAGGGAAGGTAGAGGAAGAGGAGGAAGAGAGAGATGTTTAGCTTGTGGTAATTTCAAAATATCCTAATACAAAGACTGGGTAGCATTTGCTGTTACAAGACAGGTATCCTCTGTACACATTTAATGATGTAGTTAAAATATATTCTTGTCCAACTGAAAAAGTCAAAATCTGATTTACAGTACGTATACATTCTCCTTGGTTTGTCTCCATCTTCCCCCTTCTTCTCTTTCTTATTTGTTTTTCTGTATCTTTACTCACTGTTGTACTCAGGATGGAACCCAGGGCCTCGCAAATGTTAACACACCTGCTGTTTTCCGAGCTAAGCCAGCTTCTTCCGCCTCCTTGTAGGCCTCCCCTCTCCTGCTCCAGCTCACCTTTCTTTTCTCACTTATTGTGCCTTTTGGTTTTTTTCATTTCTCTCATTTGCCAAGATACATAATCACCACCCCTGAATTAATTCATTCTGGAAAAAAATCAAAAGCTGGCACACCCAAGCTTTACTTGAATAGTCATTTTTGCCATTAGCTCTTTGCCTGCAAGGCAAGTGGTTTGTTGAAACTGGTTCTGCCCGCCCCTCACACTGGGGGTGAGTGTGAAGCTGCGGTACTTATCAAATCTGGGCTCCGGGCTCTCTGGGCCCAGACACCGGCTTAGCAGAGATTTGGATCAGCAGTCACTGGACAATGTTTGGTTCCAGAGCTGGAGAAGCCACTGGCACACACTCATGAAAATACATGCACACAGATGCATGCATAAACACACATGCACACATGTACATATGAACATGCATGCATGCATACAGATACAAATATATGTACAAACCGGTACATGTGTGCACACACATGCATTTCTGTGTGCATTTATCCACCAACCTATACATACAACACACATGCGCATGTGCAGCCCCACTCGCTCAGGTGTCCTCCTGGGACATCTTATGAGACAGTCTCTCCTAGGAGTAAAGCCAGTCCTTAACACCCCAGATGACAGCTGTCTCTTCTGCTTTATCTCCTCAGTCTCCAGAGAGAATTCAACCCACACTGCAGAGGAGGCTTTACTGGGTGAGTGAGTGGCTTCCTGAGGGGTGAAAGGTCAGAGGTGCAGCAGACTAATGCTTGCTCAGAAGCAAGGCTATTCTGCACAATCTGAATGAAACTTCTTTAGATTTCTTAACTGATCTCAGGGGTGGGGGAAAGACAAGGTCTCCTACTATAGCTCAGGCTGGCCTTCCACCTGCTGCAATCCTCCTGCCTCAGTCTCTCAAGTGCTGAGATTATGGGTATGAGCCCTAACACCTACTTAGTTTGGACTGTTAAATTCTACATGCCACTAACCTAGCATGTGTCAAAATGTCCTTTAACAGAGCAGAGACACTTATCCTTTGCGGCTGCATCTCTGACATGTCCACTAGGGTCAGGGCTCAGCTCTCATCTGAGCACTCGCCTGTCTGCCCCGCACACTGACTCGGCTTCATCTTCCTCCCTTTCTGCCTTGGCAGTCCCCTGCTCCACTGCATGTCTCCCTGTGCCAGCAGGGCAAAGCTCACTTCTTAGCCTGTTTTATGGACGTAGGATGTGGCACACTGGGCAGTTTTTTTGTCTTCCCATGATCCTCTCACACACCCAATTCCAGCTCAGCAGGTTATTCACTCTCCTCTGAACACCCAAGGGCATCCTGGGCCTGTATTCCCTACTTTCTATACAGAGTGCTTCTCATTTCCTTATTCAACAGACATTTACCAAATCCTCACTAGGTGCCAAGGGACAAGACTTCACAGTGACACAGCTAGGGGTGGTGGCAGGTTCAGATGGAACAGTTCTAAAGCAGTGTAGGATGTGATGTGGGCTGCAGAGGGCATGACAGGCCAATGCTGGGGAGGTGGGCACAGAAGACCAATATCAGCTGTACTGCTAAAAGCTTCCCACAAAACTCTTACATTGAGAGGAGACAGAGAACTAGCAAGTGCCACCAGCTCTCTGCTGATCCTGCTCTAAGACCACTTCTGCACAGACCCAGGTGACCACCCTTGGGGAACATGAGTTCTTCCATTCTTAACTGTATATGGCAAGCGATGGTAGCCCGACTTGTTCTCACACGTGTTTTTAAATGGAGTATGCATGCTCCAGCTTGCTCCAAAGCAGGATACACACACTGTTTCTGTGGGCAGGGCAGAGTTTCATAGGCACTAGTTTGTACAGAGAAGGCAGTCAATAAAAATATCTGCTGAGTGAATGTGAATGAAGGCAGTCCCAATGCCTTGTTATCTGTTCACAGATCTAACGACTCCTTCCCTGGAGTGCTGGACAGTTTAATCCATTTGTGTCCATAACAAGACCTGAGCTCTTCATGAAAATTCCTAAAGCTTGCTGGCTTATGGGAATACATTCTACCTGGTAATAGGGGACTCTCTGAGTCTTCTTTAACAGGAGTGTAATGTTTCCTTCCAAAACAAAAATACAAGCAGTCGAGAGAGCACAGAATAAGGGGAAATTGCTTAATTGTTTTCTCTTTATTAAATGTCTTTCTTTTTTTTTTCCTAGCATCTGGAATGATCTTTGAGCATTGGGTGTGTGCTGTGAAAATCCGAAGAAATGTATAAGTAATGCAGAACTGAGCTGGCCTCCACCTGAAGGGTGGGACGGCCCAGCCTCTCCAACTGGCTTTCTGGGACACCTAAAGCTCCTCACTCAGCAATTATGAGGGCCAGAGCCCCGCCCAGGCCCCAAGCACCCTCCTGCTTTTGTCTCTGGGAGAAAACGCTGCTGAGTACCGACAAAATCTGCCAGGAGATTAAAAATAATTAAGGGAGACCCACAGTTTGACTCTCCTTCCCTTTTCCTTGAGACCTCGGCTGCCTGCTCCCAGGATGCAGGGCAGCGGGGGAGACCCTGGCTTTCCTCGACTATACTGCTTCAGGGGTCGTCCCTGTTGGAGGGACATTGGGCTTGTTTTGTTTTTTGTCCTACTGGGGATGGAACCCAGCCTGGTGTCAAGCACTCTGCCACTGAGCTGTGGCCCGGATCTTGCCAGCTTTCTGACTCCAGCACCTTTGTCTACCACTATGCTTGCTTGCTCTGCTCCCTGCTTCAGGGCTGACAATGTGGTTCTCTTCCCTTCTCAATTCTCACCTTCTCGCTAGGCCTGTCACTTCCAAGTTAGAGACCAGTCACCTCCAGATAATTCTACTTCCTTCTTTAGAGTGACACGGAAGTGTGTGTGGACAGGCTCATCTTTTCCCTCTCCTGGTCCATACCTTGATTCCTGGCCAGTTTCCCTCTCTTGAGCCTCTAACACAACCTCCTGATCTCCACTCTGTCTCCCTGACCAACTTCCACAATCTGGCTAAAGGAATGTTCTGAACTATAGTCCGCCCACGGCCTTTCACTCCTGAGACACTTTCAGTAGATGCACACTGCCTGAAACAGTGATTTCTCCCAGTTCACACACTTGGGAGCTTCTTAAAAATAGACAAGGGCTGAGTCAGTCTTTCCAAGAGGGTTTTATATGTCAAGTCCCACTATATTTTAAAATATTTTATTATTTTTTAAATTTTGTTATGAGTGTATTGCTGCATGTTAGTGCGCCCGTGTCGTGTAATGCCCGCAGAGGTCAGAAGAGTGTCGGATTCCCTGAAACTGGGGTTACAGATGGTTGTTAGCTACAATATTGGTGCTGGGACTCAAACCTGGGTCCTCCATTAAGAGCAGACAGTGTTCTTAACTGCTGAGCCACCTCTCCAGCCCCAGCTCCACTATTTTTAAAATCACTTGTCTGGAGACTTTAGATTCCTTCGATATACCTTTGCCCTGGCACACATCTCTACACAGAGAGAATGGCTTCATTTTCTCACAGGAACTTCTGTTCTGCAGAAGCTACCGGATGTCTAGGTGCCTTCTCATGCTAAAGACATCCTTGGTGCCCCTGGGCAAATCAGTTCCTCCCTCTTTTAGGCTTCCTCGTCTATAGCTGGATAACCTCTGCTATACCAAGTATTCACACTTTTTCTTCTCTTTTTCTTTAGTGCTAATGGTTGGGCTCAAGATTTCCCTTCCCACACTGTAGGCACATGCTCTACTACTGAACTGTACAATACCAAGCTCCTCTATATTGTGTTTTAAAATATTTTTATGTATATGAATGTTATGCCTGCATGTGTGTTAGTGTACCCATGGAGTGCAGTGCCCGTGAAGGACAGGAAGAGGTTGTCAGATACCCTGAAAATGGAGTTACGGATGGTTGTTAGCTGCCATGTGGAAGCTGGGATTCGAACCTGGGTCTTTTGCAAGAACCACCAGTGTTCTAAACTATTGAGCCATCTCTCCAGCCCGTATTATTTTTATTTTATGAGTGTATTGCCTGCATGTAGGTGCACCTGTGTTATGCAATGCCTCCGTCAGATGAGGGTGTCAAATCCCTTGGAACTGGAATTACAGATAGTTAATAGGTGTCGTGTGGGTGCTGGAAACCAAATTTGGAACTTCTGCAAGAACAGCCAGTCCTCTTAACCACTGAACCATCTCTCCAGCCCCCATGTTTATATCTTAAAGAACAACAAATAGTTCTGTTCAGATGTAGTTCCCAGTAAAGACGAGTAGGAAGCAAGTCTGATTTTCCCTTCTGAAATTCTAAAAACAAAACTAACCCTCCAGGGACAGGGGGATTTCTGGAGATAACACTTCAGAATCTGGAAACAGGTAAGGCAGTGGTACAGTACTCAGATGCCTCCACACCAAAAAAACTAACAGCTATCACATGGAAGAAACTGAGAACAACGTGATTTATACCCCAGAGTCCTTGTGGGCTCAGAAATGGCAGCAACAGGCATCCCTGAACTGATGGAGAAGGAGTGGCCTGTGACTTAAAGAGGACAGGAAGCTGCGGAGGTGAGACCTGCCACACGGCAGCAGAAGCTGAACTTGTACTGGGTGGGAGTGGGAAGGTGGTGGTGGTGGTGGTAGTGGAGGAGCAAGGAGTCCTTGGGCTGGGGGCCAGCAGGCAGAGTTGGAAGCGAGAGATGCTCCTGACAGGGGAGGCGGCTGGACAGCTCTCACTCAGCAGAGGTGGTAAAGCCCCACCCTTTCCTCTGGCCAAACAGGACTCTGGTGGAGCCTCTGAGTGTGTAGACACATGCACACTCGTACCCCAACCTGGCTAGGGAAAAATCAAAGACAGGACAAAATTTAAAGACTTGAAAGACAACATCCAACAGGGCCATTCCTATTCCCTACACACGACTGGGCCCACACTTGACAGTAGACTCCAACATCCCTGTGTAGGGCTTGATTCCAATTCTGAATTCGTAGCAGGCCAACATCAGGTGGGACACCTTTGACAAGGTTGTCTATCATCAAAGCTACAGGAAAGAAGCGAAACAACTTGGGATAGACAGGCCCCTTCAAGGAGAAGACAATTCCTAAAATCTATTCTAGCATGAAAACGTGGAACTGTCTACCTTCGAGTCAGGGCCTTAAAAGATAAGAGTCAAGACAGAAGGTTCCATAACTTTTAAATTTTCTTTTTTTTTTTTTAGGACTGGGAATAGAGCTCAGTGGCACACAATGATTGCCTCTGTATACCACCACTACCACCACTCAGTATTTTATTTTTAATTAATACATAAAACAATATTGTACAGATGCAGTATTTAAATTACGGTAAACATAACCATCTGCACAAAAGGGTTTGACTAACAATTGTTTATTTCAAAAAACATTTTAATTCTCTGCACATTGACTAATTGTGGGTCTCTGTATTGACTGTCCTCTACTGCAAAAAGAAGCTTCTCTGATCAGAGTTAAGATGAGATCAGTGCACAGCTGTAAATGGGACAGCTATATCACACTCCCACTCTTCAAGGCTCAGGGATCACAGAAGAGGAGGAGAAAAGATTCTAAGAGCCAGAGGTAATGGACATATGTAGTGAAACAGTATTTGCTGGACATGATAGACATAGCACACATGAACTATGCAGTGAAACAGTATCTGCTGGACATGATAGACATGGCACACATGAACTCAGAGCAGCTGTGATTGCATGCCCAAGACCTACACAAGAAGGCAGGCAAAAACCCCAACATGGATGCGGGCAGAGGGAGCTCATGAAGTCACATCCCTAGCGGAAGAGCTACTGGCCACTGATGATTGTCAGAAGTTGTTGGAAGAGGGAGAATCGGTTTTCTTCAGGGACACAGCTCCTAAGAGGCTACCCATGCGCTAGTAGATGGTCCCACACTTGTGTACATACAGGCAGCACTAAGGGGACTCAGTGGGTTTAAGAAAGAAAAAGCATTAAAAAATAAAGTAAGAAGGGAAAAATGGTGAGAATGAATTGGAGGACAGGAGGGAGGGGGTTGACCAAAAGACATTATATGCATGCATGAACATGGTGGCTCCAACACCAACATGGTGGCTCACTATCATCGGCAACTCCAGTTCCAGGGGATCTGATGGCCTCTTCTGGCCTCAGTGAGTACTGTACACACATAGTACACATACATGTAGGCAAAACATTCATAACTCATTTAAAAAAATTTTTTTTTCTTAGACAGGCTTTCCCTATAACCCTGGTTAGCCTGGAACTCACTATGTAGAACAAGCTGGCCTTGAACCCACGAGAGATCTGCCTGCCTATCTCCAGAGTGTTATGATTAAAGCATGTACCTCCATGCCTGGCAAATAAATCCTTTTTCAAAAGTAAGGTTTAAAAAAACTATACTCTGTTGCTATAAGGAGAAGAACGTGTATTCAAAAACGAAGAGTGGAGCCAAGCATGGTGGTACACACCTGTAACCCCAGCACTTGGGAGGCAAAGACAGGAGAATCAGGGGTTCAAGGCCAGGCTCAGTTATGCAGAGAGCTCAAAGCCAGTCTGGGCTATATGAGACCCTGTCTTAAAAAAAACAAAAGAAATAAACAAAAAACAAATGAGACTGTTCAAAAATAAACAAATAACACCTACAGAATAAAATAGCTACTGGAAATTTAAAATATATCAGTGTGATGAAAAGTTCAGGATATAATTTGAAGTCTCCCAGAGTAAGATGAGAGAAATGGAAAATAAGCCTGGGAGGTGAGGACTCAGCATAGGAGAGAAGGAATACTGAGGGTTTGTGAATGTAAATGGCAATGAGAAAGACTGGAGACCATCAAGAGGGGAGGGGAACAGGATGCTAGAAAGGGGTCCCATAGGAATCACATCTGTTCTGTGCTTTCTCAGCAAAGCCATCCGAGGATTTGGCAACCCAGGGTTCCCACATATAGCGGTCACACTGATATAAAGAAAGATCAGCCTTCTGAAAACATGAACTACCCTAGCAGTCAAACCTGATGGAGGAGCCACCTACAGCTGGGCAGAGACACTGACCACACACTCTGCAAGCCTGATCTCTAACACGCATGGAGAACCTGACACTGACCTGATCAGGAATGGATACCTTTTGCAAGTATGAATTTTTTTATTTGTATAAAGGGTATAGATGGGGAAGTTGGTGGAAACACTTCGAGTATGAGGTACTCTTTTCCCTTTGTTCAGGGAATCCTCCTGCCTGACTGACCACATCTCCTATTCAGTGCAAGCAAATGTCCTGATGATAAAGTCTTGTCTTTATTTCTCTGGGTCCTGACTCTTTGCTACCATTTGGGAACCAAGACCCCAGCTCCGAGAACAGGATGCCTGACCAAAACCAGCATGTATGAAGGAATCCAGACAATAAGCACTGACTTTGGAATTGAATTACTCACAGACACATTAAAAAGTAAGCAATGGAACTGGGCAGGTAGCTCAGTGTTAGGGTTCTTACCTAGGAAGGGCCAGGTCTGAGCTTGATGAGTACCACACCAAAAAAAGTCAACTAAAAGGTTCTCTTTGAACAGTACACTAACAAATATACTGCAACTCCACATAAAATATGAAAGTTTAGGGACTGAAGAAATGGCTCAGCAGTTTAAAACACTGATGGTTCTGGCAGAAGATCCAGGTTTGAATCCCAGCACCCACATGACAGCTAACAACTATCTGTAACTCCAGTTCCAGGGGATCCAATGCCCTCTCTTTGACCTCTGCAAGCAGTGCATGACACAAATATACTTATATACATGCAGGCATTACAGTCACACACATAAAAATATTCAAGTGTTAGAAACTACATATATATATATATATATATATATATATATATATATAAAACACATATATATAACTGTTTAAGGATGACAAGGAAGAAGACTAAAATGTATATATGTGAGCAAGAGCTAAATCTTCAACTTTCACTGAAGAAAGAAAGCAACTAGTGTAATTAGGGTCACGACAAAGTAATAAAGATGGCATACTTCTGAGCAGACCAGTGGACAAAGCAAAGAAGTAAATGTGTACTGGGGATGCAGGTTAACTGGTGAACAGTTTGCCTAGCATGTAGGCCTTCCCGGGTTGAAGCCCCGTACTGGTTAAGCTAGGCGTGGTGGTGTACACCTGCAACCCCAGGAATTTTGGAAGTGAGCTGGGCATGGTGGTGAGAGCCTTTAAACCCAGCACTTGGGAGGCAGAGGCAAGTGGATCTCAGTGAGTTCGAAGCCAGCTTGGTCTGTGTAGCAAGTTCCAGGCCAGCTAGGGCTACAGGGAGAATGTCTCAAAAAGACCAAACAAGAGAAATTTTGGAAGTGACAAGGCAGGGTAAGTGCTCGGTAACCAGGGTCAACACTATACCTAACCTAACTCTTGATTAAAGCTATAACTTCTGGAAAATAGATATTGAACAGCAAGTTTGCCAGGGGTTCTTAGCAGAGACTACTTTAAAACCCAACCACCAAATGCGCCCATTACCATCAATGTCAGCTAATTTATTCTTTCTTTAAAGTAAAGAGATGAGCCTAGCTATTCCAGTGCAGTGTGCTGTCTACGGTTCTTCCACCCAACAGCACATCTGCAGGGATTCCTGCCACTAAAGAGCACCTGTTATCGACAACTCAAGAGCATGTCTCCCCCTAGAGGGACAAAAATTACTGCAAGGACAATGAACAGCATTCCCACCTCAAAACAGTACAGTAAATGCTGGCTTGTGAAGATTATGGCACTTGTAAAATGCAAAACTGATTCGTGTGACAACTGGTACTTTAAAGTCACTTATTTTAGTTCTAATGAAAAGAGCAACAGATTCCAACCTAGCCCTTTGGCATTTTAAAAGGTCTTTCAAGACACAGATCTGATGCACCTTTTAAGATGACAGGATTTGGGGACGGGATGTACTTAGTTGGTCGAGTGCTGGGGAGCATGCAGCTCAGCTCTAGGTCAAATCTCCAGCACTACAAAAGCAGAACGTGGTGGCACATACCTTGGGAGAAGATGAAGGGGGATCAGAAGTTCAAGGTCACCCTTGGCTACATAGGGAGTTTGAGGCCAGCCTGGGCTATGTGTGACCCTGTCTAAAAGTGAATGAATCAGTTTTAGATGTCATTTTTGTGATCACAATTTAAATGAGACTTCCTCTCAAAAGGAAAATGAAGCTGGGTGTGGTAGCCCACGCCTTTAATTCCAGCACTTGGGAGATAGAAGCAAGGTGAATCTCTGTGAGATGGAGGCCAGTTACATAAGTTCCAGGCCAGCAGGGTCTACAGAGAGACCCTGTTCTCAAAAAGAAAATGGGAAGTTTACCCAGTGTCACACAATATATCAGAACAAGAAAGGAATCTTGAGGCTAAAGTTGGCATCTCAACCCTGACTCAGGCTGGTAATATAAGAAAACAGGACCAGTGGTCACTGAACCTGGAGGGTGCAAATCAAAACCCATAAACTCCTTGTTTTCATTTTTATGAACAAGAGGCATATATGTCCATTCATGTAATAAATTGCTTAGGAAAACGGAACATAGTTATTCAAATATTTATTGAGAGCTTATGGTCTCAGGCACCATTCTGAGGTACTGTGATATGAAACAGAACGAAGACAAATTCCCTGCCCTTATAGAGCTTACATTCTGGTCAGAGGTTAGATGCTAACAAAGGACATTCAATACACAAATCATGTTTGTCAGCAGTTTCATAAAAATGTAGCGCAAGAGTAATAAGGTCTCAGGAGCTGGAGAAAAGAGGGCAGACAATATCAAACTGAGTGGATACAAGTCTGAGAAGGAGACAATTTATTTTTTCTATTCTTTTTTGGGGGGACAGGAGGGGTTGGAGACAGGGTCTCTCTGTAGCTCTAGTTGGCCTAGAACTCAGAGATCCACCTGCCTCTGCCTCCCCAGGGCTAGGATTAAAGGTATGTGATAAACATTGTTTTAAAGCAAGGAACAAACGGGAAAGCTGAAAATTCTATCAGCATTTTTTTACATACAAATTCTCTAACCTGAATTTCATAATACAAAGGGCATGTGTTAATCATCCTGTTGCTGTAACACAATCCTTGATAAAAACAATTTCACAGTTGCAGCAGGTGCCTGTAGTGCAATGGGCCTGAGCTAATAAAGTGGCTGACAAGGAAGAAAACAAAATGAAAAGAGGCACTGTTTATCTCAGCTATGGCTCCACCTTTTGGGGGCCTGCTGTAAGAACGTGAAGGCGGGTAGGACAAGACAGAGCAAAGCTATTTGTCTTGTGGCAGCCAGGAGTAGAGAGAGAAGGGAAAGGGCCAGCATCTGACACCCCATCAAAGGCAAGCCCCAAGGGCCTCACTCCACTAGCCCCGCTCCTTACAAGGCTCCACCCCCACTCAACACACCACTAGCTTGGAACTAAGTGGTCAGCACATGCATTTGGGGGACATTTAAGATCCAAACCATAACAAGGCCTCTCAAAAGACACCAAGCTTGGCCAGCACAGTCTGCCTTGACCTAACTTTTAAGTCTACATGGTTAAACCTTGATGCTGAGGCAAGAGAAGGCACTTTAAAAGTCAAAATAACAAATGTATAGATACTGGTTTACCTGGTACTTAAAACTATATGAAAGGCTCTACTTTAAATGATCAATATACTTTACCTTAATAGATATTTTTAAGAGTCTCCCTACATAGCCCAGACTGACCTCAAACTCACGATCCTCCTGCCTCAGTCTTCTGAGTGCCAGGATTATAGGCATGTGTACACTACCACACGCAGCCACTGCTTTATTTTTTTTTTAAGTTTTTTTTTCACAGAAACTTTTAGACACAAAATGGTGAGAACAGTACAATGAATCCCCAATTGGCCATTACCCAGCTTGACCCATTAATTATCTGCTGTCATACCTATCACTATTTTCTTTTAGAAGAGGCATGAGTATTCTAAAGCAATTCCAGACACTCATAGACCATTATCCAATCTACACAAAATGAACTATATCATTTCTATATAAAAGGAACAATTCCTTAGTAGCACAAAATTAATTCACCTGTAATTTTCTTTACTGTTTAAAAATACCCCTCCCCCTCACTGTAATAATAATTGGTCTGATTTAATCAGATCAAAGTGAAGTCTACAGCACTGGAATAGAGATACTGGAGATCTCTGGAATGATTTCTCAGCAGCTCCCCACTATTTTCCTTTATTCAAGATTTGGCTGATAATAAGATCCATGTATCATTTGCCTTTTCCCATGCATTGCAAATTGCAGGTTACATCAGAAGCAACACAGAGTAGAGCCATTGTTTTGGCAGGCAAGTGAGATACTTCCTATGTAGTTCTGGGTACTTCCTTTACTTCACCAGACACACCTACACACCTAGCTATTTTACTTTTAATGACTGAGCAATGGGTTAAGGTCCATTACAGTGATCCATCTGCTACAACGTTCCCATCAGTCTTCTCAGTGTTCTTCAAAACAATCCTTTGAAGGCCTATTGCCACAGTAATGACAGCATGCTGACCCAGTCAGGATCTGACGTGACCAACCCTTCCACGTGGCCTGTCCTGATCAAACACACTCACTTCCTTTCTAATTCTTGAATTGCCCGACGGTGCCCTTTCACAACTCACCATCAATGGCCTGTCACCAGTGTCTGTTAACTTCCCCTCCACATTGCAGGCATGAGCCTACCAGTTCCTTACATGCTTGCTCTGACTCCCAGAGACTAAGCTTGTCTCTCACTGCATGCCTGACCTAACACAGATGACCCTTTCACAGCCCAGCCTCGGTTTCCGACCAGTCCACCTTCAGTGCTTTTATCTGTACTCCACCGCAGCCTGGACTATCCCTGGTCACCCCCAACGAGGGCAACTCTTCACACTGCAACTTTAAACACCCCACTCTGACCTCTCCAGTCTCCAGGTAGGTACTCTAGTACCCGGACTCCAACAATGTTTTGGTGCTAAAGGGCCTACCACCAAAGTATATGAGCCATGCCAGCTAAGTGAAAAATATGTACGTGGTAAAGGTTCACCCAAAGATGATGATTAGCCTTCAAATAAATGTTGGAAACCCACTTCAGAGTCCTGGAAACAACTCTGTTCATTTGTCAGAAGACAACCCTACCACTCTAAAATTAAAGAAAACAAGCATTTTGGAGGCAGTGTGGCTTATCTAACAGGCCTAGACAATGTCCTCATGATTGTGACACACCAAAGCCAGGAGGTGGAAGGACACAGAAAATGGAAGTCAAACACCAAGATCAGGAAGTCCCCAAATGCAGTTGATTCTCCAAATTCAAGTCCAAGACCACAAGTGGGAATAACAGGTCTGGAGAGCAGAGGTGGACAACAGCAACCTTTTCCTTGAGCAACTGGTTTAACTGATAGGACACCAGACGATATGACTTCCTCTTGGCAATTTACAGACAGCCCATGTGTCCAAGGCAACACAAACCCAAAGGATACAGAAGTTAAAAACTCCCAACTAAAATGCAGGGAATGTAACAGCTGATCCAATCCAAGGACAGGATGTGGATGGCTCTTGCTATTGATTCCAATAGTTGAGACATTACCATTACACACACTGAGGATCTTCACACGAAGAGCTTAACTGCAAAGAATCTGCTGGAGTTGATCCTTGTAACTCTTGCATCATCAGTAAGTAAACCTCAGAAACCAAAGCAATGCGCTCAGTTCAAGTCTTTTTCATGCGCATAGACAATTAAGAAAACTCCTCATACTTCTGAAATTAAAGGGGCTTGTTTTTTAAGATACCATTAAGGATCTGACATTTGAGGTGTTCTTAAGTTGTTTTGGTTTTTTAAAACCAACTTGGAGAAAACCCTTTATTCCACCTCTTTATTTTTCTGAGTCAAAAGGGTAATAATGACAACTATAAAACACGACATGCGCACAGCCAAGAAAAAACAGTATGCCAGTATAGAATTAAATGACATACTCATGAAAAAGAGAGGCTGTCTCACTCTCAGTGCCAAACTAGAGAGCTTTCCAATACCTGGACTGCATCTTCATCAGGTCAGAGCTGAGGAAACCCGATGTCAGCTAAGCAGAACTCATACTTGACCGACCTCGCCTGCTTCTATCTTCCCACTAAAGAATATACTCAAATGATGTCACCTCCAGTTTGAGCCAACTTTTGTCCCTGTTTTACTGAAAGAAGAACAATACTCTTATAGGAAAGAGCTGTAATTTTTGTGTTTCAAAGACATTCTGTGTTTCTCCTAAGACACTTTTAGGAACACCAAAATTATTTGAAGGGGTCAGAAAAGCACCAAAACACAGAAAGATCACACTGAATCCACAGTTGACAAAACCTGCCCTTAACTGTTGGCCAAAATATAAAAGCCTCATCTTTCCAAATGGAAAGTTGCTATAAAACTAACAGTCAGTCATAAACACCAAAACCTGCTACACAACCAGAATCAACTGTGATGAGAAAAGCTGTCCTACATACAGGACCTTTCTTCAAAGCCTTCCAAAGATAAAGATGAATACAGGGAAACATGGTTGTGACAGTTAACCTTCAATGTCAAACTGGCTATGTTTAAAATTATCGAAGAGACATTTTAACTGTGGAGGGAAGGTCCACCCTAAACATGGGTAGTACCATCCCATCCCATGGACTGAGGTCTCAGACTCAACAAATGGGGGAAGGGTGAAGAAAGCCAGCAGAGTGACTACATTCACCTCTCTGCTCTGCTCACTGATCTGCCCAAAAGTGGTCAAGCAGCCTCACAACCCTGCTCCACAGCCACCAGCCACTGCGGCCCTGGTGCTTCCCTAAGCTGCTTCTTGTTGGGTCACAGCAGTCACAGAAATAACATCAGCTTTCGAGAAATTAGGCAAGAATACCTCCAGTGGTTGACAGCTACAGCCTTTGGGCCCAGAAGTCCAATGGGAGCAGTCACATCAGTGAGGGGTATTGAAAAAAAGTTTTCTCAGGTCAGAATACCTTGCTCTTCGGCACAGCCTGTGCTGGGTCTCATGGACTTAATTACAAACTGAGAAACTGCAGCAGGCAGCAAAAGACAGCTCTGAGGCTGGCCACCAGATACGGATACAAACTCCTAGAGTCAGATAACTTTGTAAATCAGAAGATCTGGAAGCTAAAGTCAAATATGCACAGAGTTACCTTTTGCTTTCTCTTACTACTAAGTCTATTCCACCCACACCTGACCCACTACAGTACGTAATTCCAGTGGTGTTAGTGGCTTCTTAGGTCCCAAACCCTAAAGTCCTCCTTCACTTTTCCTATCTTACTCTTCATCTATTCCTCTAGTTAACTCTCTCCATATCCACTGCTACCATCCTAGGCCAAGCCACTAGCACTTCTCACCTGGGTTGTAACGAAAAGCACACCCAATTCATCCTCCACCTTTGCTTCCTCATCAATTCTCCAAAAGCTAAAGAAATGCCTCTAAAGCAGATGTCTGATCCTCCAGCTCCTCTGCTCAAAACTGTGAGCTGTACACTCTCTGATGTCCCTCCACCTCCCCCACCCCTACTCTAAAGCATGTTTCACAGCATGACAGGAATCCTTCTGCCTCAGGGCCTTTCCCCTGCCTATTGGCTTGGCCTGGAATGTTCTTCCTTCCTGGCATGCACGACTCAGATTTTTTTGTTAGCATCCTCAAGTTTTAAGTAGCCCAAGGTGACCTGAACTTAGAATCTTTCCACTTAGCCTTCAGAGCAGCAGGAAGCTCAGTATGACTCAGCTTCTTATAGTAGTTGGTTCAATATCACTTCTCTCTGTGTGGCCGAAAAAAATCCACTTTAAATTGCAATGCAGAGCCTCCTCAGCACTCTCTTTACTCAGTCTTATTCCTTTCCACACTTTACTTCTTTTATTTCCTTATTAGAATGCAAACTACTCAAACAAAGTTCAGTAATATCCCAGCACCTAACATACTCAAATATTTCATGAACCAACAGACATGCCAAATGGCTGGATGTGAAATAGCTTATAAGCTGAGAGGTCCTAGTCTGAAAAAGAAATGATGATGATGTGGGCATGTATGACAAGTAAGCTGCTATAGTGACACAATGGCCAAATGAGTTCTCTAATGATGAAACTGTTCCTTAGTCATGGCCTGATAATCAGCTGTGATATTGAAGATGTGTCTTTGGGATGTGCAAAGAAAAATGATTTCCCCAAGTTTGTTCATGTGCCTTTATACTCACATAAAGGTTATGGATAGTCATATTTAAATATTTATGATGCTTCTAAAACAGGGTTGCAGGATAAAAAATATAAAATGTACAGAGTTCTTCATTAAAATAGTGCCTTCAATAAACCAATTAACACCAGAGCCAGGGACTGGATCTAAATCCTAGAACTTTGGGCTCTGGAGCTTTTTGCACAATTACATGATCCCAGTTCAGCTAGTCCTCTCAACAGACAGTAATGACTCAGATGCAGTCAGGAAGCCATCCTCCAGCAGCCACTTCTAGGTAGTTTTAAGACAGCAAGGCAAGATTGTCCACACATAACTCTTCATTCTACTTGCCTTTTTTGGTCTTGGCGGTCTTTTCCTTTCTTTTTTTCACATGTTTAGGAATTTTATTTTTCCTTTTCTCTCTCTGGGCTTCCTTGACCATCTTTTTTCTTTCCTGTATAAGGCAAATGACCCACCCCCAACAAATTTCACTCATTCAAATGATCAGAATTAGGTTAAAATACACATGTTTAAAGTATAGAGGTGAATGCAGCATAAAAAAAAAACTATTCTAGGATGGTAGTACAATCTGAAGGTTAAAAATTATCTTTGAGGCTCCATTTCTCCTTTCCCATCTTACCTCTGCCCCCTCTCTTCCTTCCCCCTAAGAATGTCTCACTCTGTTGTCCAGACTGTTCTCAAACTTCTGAGTTGCAAAAATCCCCGTCCCCCAAATTCTATTTCCAAAGTGCTGGAGCCACAGGTATACGCCACTGCATGTAAGTTACCTCATCTCCCCACCCTCCCGACCACTGAGCTATAGCTGTACCCCAGTCCCTTGAGTTTTTAGAAGAAAATTAGAGGCAGTCAAATCAATATTCTGTATGTCACTCAACATTCACACATCCCATATTTTAACAGAAATAAAGACATAAAATACTTGCCTCTAGCAGACAGATACAAGGTGTCCTCTGTGCAATATCTAAGGCAGCCCTAATTTACCCCTAAAGCAAAGTGTTTCAGCCATTACAGGAATTACCACATTGAGAAAAGAAGAACTTGGCTAACCTTTTTATCAATGTCAGGGTCAGCAGTGTGTTTTCTGGAGTGGGCAAGGTCCCCTTGCTCTTCAGAGTCTGTGTTGGAGCATTCGGAGCTTCTAGCATCTTCTGAATCAGAACAAGTCCTTTCCTTAACTTTGTTTTCTAGGAGTGCTGGGACCTTCAAGTTATTACAGAACCATGTTACTTGAAGTCAGTAAAAATGTTAATGCCAAAATTTTTATTTCAGTCTGGCAGATATATTTTACAGAATAATATCCAACAAATTAAGTTATATGCTGTTATGAGACCACACTATTTTTAAAAGCTGATTCTGAAAACTATCAAAATATACATGGCTATCACTAATATCCTCACTAATGAAGACTGGAATTTTTTGTTTTTTAAAGAAGTCTCACCTTTAACAGAAGAATTCAGGTATAGTACAAAAACCAAATACACATCCAAATTTAATCCAATACTGCTTTGCATAAGTCTTATACCCTTTAAAAGAGTTTGAATGGCTAGCAAGATGGCTCACTGGGAAAAGGCCCTTGCCCCACAAGCTTCACAACCTGAGTTTAATCCTAAGGATCCACAATGGAAGGAGAGTCAACTACCTAAAGTTGTCTCCTGACCACAACATGCAAGATTTGGTACACATGTACACGTCTGTAGAGACAGACATGCATGTGCACTTGAGCACAGAATCTCAATCTCTCAATCTCTCTCTCTCTCACACACACACAGACATACACACACACAAATTAAAAAATTAAACTTTTCTTGGGACAGGGCCTCATTATACATCCTGAGCTGCCCTCCAACTCACAGAGATCTATCTGCCACTGCTTCCCAAGTACTGGGTTTAAAGGTGTGTGCTACCATGCCCGAGTTAAAACATATTTTTCCAAGTTTTCACATAAACAAATAGTAATACATGGTCTTCATACCTTTTGAACTCCCGACAAGTCTTTTTTTAATCCTGTGACAGTCTGGTATAGAATCTTGTGATCAAAAGAAAAAAAATAATAATCAACATAAAAATAGACAATTATATACACACATTGCATTACTAAACCCTGGACTAAACAGTATCTTCTGTAGCTATATGAATGCATGCAAAATCTATCTAGTAACACAGAAAGTACAATGGCATTATTCTTGTGACCTAGGCATGCCATGCCCACAGGCCAAGTCCAATCAACCCCCTGAGACTTTTCAGACGAGCATTTGCGACCCACCTGCTGAAAGTAAATACTAACTTTGAACCTCATTCAGTGAAATGTTACCCACTACACAGTCCCATTCTACTCTTATCAGTAAAGAACTTGCAAAAATTGTATTTAATTATTAAAAATGCTTTTTGGGGACTGGAGAGATGGCTCAGCAGTTAAGACTGCTTGCTGCTCAATCATTAGAACAAGAATTTGGATCCTGGTACTTGTGGGTGGCTCAAAAATGCCTGTAACTCCTGCTTCAAGAACCCAACACTCCCTTCTGGTCTCCAAGGGCAATGGAACATCCACTCACACTGAAACATACATACACACATGCACATGCACATAAATGAAGGAAATCTTTACAAATCAAACTGTTGTTAGGCTGGCCAAACAGCTCAGCAGATAAACATGCTTACTGTGAAAGCCTGACTGAGTTCAGTTCTTGCGATCTCTGAGAAAGGTGTACTTTGACCTCCACTGAATGCCATGGGATGTGTGTGCACGCAACTGTGTACATACTAGTAGGTACGTGTACACCACACACACAGAAACGAGGTGGGTATGTTTGCTTGTTTTTCAAGACAAGGTCTCCCTAACCTGCCTAGATTGCGGATCCCTGGATCCACAGACACTCACCTGCCTCAGGTTCCCAAGGCTGGGATCAGAGGTGCGCACCACACCTGGCTGAGACAAGTAGTTTTTTAGAAGTTAAAGGATTTTTTGTTTGTTTTTTTGGTGTCTTTGATTTCATGCATAAAAATGCGGGAGTGTCTTTTTCTGTCTTGTTACATAGGGGATCCGACACCTCTGACCTGTGTCCGCCTGCATTTGCACAATTAAAAATACAAAACTTAAAATGTATTAATATGTACAATAATGAAATCCAAGTGACAACTATTTATACCAAAGGCTTCTATATGGATGTCCCTTTTTCTTTAATTATAGTCTTCTAAATTATTCAAATGGTATCGCCCCTCTCTTAAATACCAGTAAGACTTCCCTTTATAGGCCAGGGGTATAAAGGCTTGTTTATACAAAGGGAGCAAGCCATTTTTCCAGCTTGAAGCCAGGACCGAAATGGACAGCCTCCTTTGGGAGAACTGGTTCCATCTACAAAGCGAGGTACTCACATTGTCTTGCTGGGCATTCAAGGCCATGTCTTCTTCCTTCAGTTTCATCATTATATCCACATCCCTCTCATAATTTTTTACTTCATTCAAGGTTCTAGGAATATATGCTCGTTTGAACACCTAACAGGGGAAAAGTAAAATGGAAACTGTTATTCTCACATTCACTCAGTACCCTCATACCACCAACCATGGCGGCATCTGCACACACTAACAACTCCAATACTGACTCTCAGTCAACCCGTGTGCACATACTGGGGCTGTGTCTGCTGTGTGGTGACCTAAGAGCAATTTGCTATAATGACAAACATTATCTTTTCCATGCTTTTTTTTTCTTTTTTGAGACAAGCTGTCACTACGTAGCCGTGGCTAGCCTAGAACTCACTATGTGGAACAAGTAGGCCTCAACTCACAGACACCCACCTACCTCTGTCTCTGCCTCTTTAGTGGGACTACCAGGCCCACATGGCACAAAGGGTTTATGGGAAGACAAAAGGGAGTTTTTCCTACGATTCCTTAGAATACTAACACTCCTTCCAGCCATGTGCACGGTAAAAAGCAGCTTCTGAGTAGGAGGGAAGGAAGGAGCTACAGTTAGCAAGACTGCCTGGCTGAAACAGAGGGACGCACATGCTCTCACACAGGTGCATCACCTCCCTTACTTCTGTGAAGTGATGCACAGAATGAGCTGCAAGAACCTTTGAAAAGTCTACGGTGGACCTTATAAGAGATGCTCTGACTTCCTGGCTAACTTCTTTCACTTACTTTTTAACCAGAGTTCAATAGTTTAAGTCTACAATATTTATGTATTCACTATTAAAGTCATGTAAGGTTGCTGAGTGGAACAATTTATATATCATAGTCTACAAAATCAAGTTCATGTTTCACCAATTAAAAAAAAAACACAACACAAACAAAAAACCCATTACACTAGTATTGGTTGGGAATAGTGGCACACACCTGCAATCCTGGCACTCGGGAAGCTGAAGCAGAATGATTCTGAGTTTGAGGCCAGCTTGTACTACATATTAAGTTTCAGGCCAGCCCAGGCTATATGAGGAGACTGTGCCTCAAAACAAAAAATACACTAGTACACAACCAAAAACACAAGTATTTCCTAAGGCTGTGAATAAATAATAATCCCACCTCTTCATCCACGTGATCTTGGCTAGTCTTTTCTTCCTTAGTCCTTTGGGATGCTATTTCCATAGCCTTTGAAAGAAAGCAAAAATTACTTTCCTTTACATCCAACCTAGAGAAGGTACAATTCCCATTTTGTGATAAACGTCTGAGCTTTAACTTTCTGACCTCTTAGTATTAGGGTGAACTACAGTGTAGGTTGGCTCTTTACCATAGTTACTTGTCAATCATTTCAAAAGAGAAAAATAAACTCTTCCAGTCTCAAGGTATCTTTAGCTGTCTTCTTCAAAATCAGCACTAGGGATGTAGTCAGTGGGAGAACACTTGCCTGGGATGTCCAAGACCCTGGTTCCATTCCTAGAATCACACACCCATACCCAAACTCATCCAAGGCAATAGTTTAAAAATATTACTAAGACCCAAATACAGAACTATCTCTTGATTCTTGAAAAGACAGTAAAGTGAATCACAAGCAGCTAAAGATGTAGCTCTAATGCTGCTAAATCACCCAAGAAAGGTTTTGGGCAAACAAAGAACTACGAAGGTAATGAGAACTCTATAAAGAGTTCTCTTGGATTGTAAACTATAAAAGAAAGGTCTACTCACTAGTTAAAATATACAGAAAGAAAGAACACTCATTTTCTGTTTCATTTTTAAATAACGGACACTAGAATCAGTACTAATTTTAGGAATAAAAATGCTCTGATAGGCTATTCAATCAGTACATGTAACTAACTGCCTACTACATGACACACATATAATCAGGTACAGGCAATACACAAATAAAACTTATTTATGTGCCATAAGAGTTCATTATCTAGTCAAGCATGATGATACAAGCCTGTGACCCTAGTACTTGGGAGGCAGATGCAAGAGGATCAGAAGTTCAAGTGAGCCTGGGATAGTAAGACTATCTCAAAAAATAACAGAAATCCAAAATAACAAACAAAAACTAAGCACCTGGAGTAAGAACAGCATGACTCTTTCCTCCCATAGCTATAAAACATGGGAAAATGGGCTGGGGATGTAGCTCAGTTGTCAGAGTACCTGCACAGCATGCACCAAGCCCTTGGTTTGATCCCCAGCACTGTATAAACTGGGTGTACTGGTATAAGCCTGTAATCTCAGTGCTCAGGAAGTGGAGGCAGGAGGATCAGAAGTGTAAGGTAATCCTTGGCTACATACAGTTGAAGGCAGTCTGGAATACATGAAATCATATGTCCAGAAAAAATGTATTGGGGGCATGGATGGCAGAGGGGATCTAAATTTGATTAATAACTGCTGTATGAAATATACAAAAGCTCAATAAAAAATAATTTTTGAATATATATATATATGAAATGTGTCTATAAAAACTGTACTTCTGCTGAATTTCCCTGAGAAAGCTTTCAGAACTGAGTTTTAAAGTTCACCAGGCACAGTAAAAGGAACAAAAGCAGACACGGGAAAGGCACTCTAGAGAAAAAGAAAAAATAGTATCAAGCCTGAAAACCCCTATTGGACTATATGTGTCATTTGTTCAAAATCCTGTGATTCAGAAGTGACAAGGGTGAAAACAAACTGGACTACATCAAAATGTCAAACTGCTGTTTGGTACCAATGGATGCAAACCACAAAACAAGAAAGCAATGCATGGAAAAGGAACACTGTAACTCAGAGGTCTAATAAATAGCTCATATCTAGCTCAACGGCAAAACAAATGACCCACCTAAAGATAGGCACAGGCTCTGAATAGACATTTGTCCAAAGAGAAACATGAAAAGGTATTTGATGTCACTTATTGTTAGAGAAATATACATCAAAGTTCTAAGATGCTACCTCACATCCATTAGGATAGCCACTCCCCAGATGATAGAGGACAATCAGTGCTGGCCAGGATGCAGAGAAACTGAAGCCTTTGCACACTGATGACAGAACTACAAAATGGTACAGCTACAGCCAACAGACTACAGAAACCTTGAAGAGACATTTCTATGCTCATGTTCACAGAGTATTAGTCACAATGGTCAAAAGAGGTGGATGCAATTCCCAACAGATGAAACGATACACAGGATATGGTACACACAGAATGGAATATTATGCAGCTTTAAATAGGAAAGAAATCATATCATATGCTAGAACATGGATGGACCTCAATTGTGCTAAAATAAACCAGTCACAAAAAAGGCAAACAGGGCTGGAGAGATGGCTCAGCAGTTAAGATTATTTGCTGCTCTTCCAGAGAAACTGAGATCAGTTACCAGCACTCATACTGGGCAGCACACAACCACCTGTAACTCCAGGTTCATATGATCCAACACCCTCCTCAGGCTTCTGCAGGCAATGGCACACATGGCATACATTTGCAAACAGACAAATACACATGAATAAAAAAAAATAAAGACTCAGTGGTTAAGAGCACTGGCTGCTTTTGCAGAGGACTGGGGTTTGATTCCCAGCAGCAAGTGGCAGCTCATAACTGTCTATAACTCCAGTTCCAGGGGATCCAGCACCTTCTTTCAGGAAATACAGCGCCTTCTTCTGGCCTCCAAAGATACTGAAGATCCATGGTGCACATATGTAAATACAGGCAAACACTGATATACATTAAAAAAAAAAAAAGGCACTGGAGAGTAGGCTCAGAAGTTAAAAGCACAGGCCACTTTTGCACAGGACCCAGGCTCAGTTCCCAGCACCCACATAGCGGCTCACAACCATCTATAACGCCAGTTCCAGGGGATCAAATGCCTATTCTGCCCTTCACAGGAACTGCGCAAGACAGGTACAGGCAAAACAATCATATACATTAAAAAAAAAAGATATAATTCTCCCAAAAAGATAATATAAAAATTCGTAATAAAAATTCTTAAATATTAAAAAAAATTGAAAATCAAAAATAAAGACAAACAGCATCTGATTTTATCTATAAGTAGCACTAAGACTAGCTGAATTCACAGAAACTAGAATGGGAGTTGCCAAGAGCAGGGAAGTTCAGTGGGCACAGCTTCAGTCTGTGATGATTAAAAAAAGGCTCTGAAGACGGAACTCTAGGAGTATCTACAATAATTTCAATGCACTTAAAGCGGAATACATGTTAGTCATATTTTACAATAATTTTTTAAATGCTACGATTCAGAAATGGCCTGTGAAAAACATGAGAATTCATGATAAACAAAACATACCTGACCGTTTTCATACTAAACATTCATGAATGTTGGCATCTCTGTTCATCCTGCCAGATGAACAAAGTCAAGAAACCCAGCTCTGCTACTGGCTTCTTGGCTGCATTTTTAATTTCACACATCATGATGAGTGATCATACTAGGCAACCTTCATTCCTCAAATGGGCCACACAGACCAAGTCC
Organism: Eospalax fontanierii; assembly: GCA_035773235.1. NCBI lineage: Eukaryota > Metazoa > Chordata > Mammalia > Rodentia > Spalacidae > Eospalax > Eospalax fontanierii. Next base: position 17,015,379 of record CM069547.1, read on the forward strand.
TCATCCTACCTTACCTTTGAGAGGTAAGCATCCATGTTCTCAGCTGTGATGGAAGGGTCTGTGACAAACTCAAAGAGCTCTCGCACAGTCATCACAGCAACTGCGTGCTTCAAAAAGAAATCTGTCAGAAGGAAAAGCATTAATAACAGCTTTACAAGGGACAGAGTTGTTGTTCTAATTAGCAAACAGAAAAAAATAGATAAAAATATGCAGAATCTGCCAGTAAATGGTTAAAGTGCCACTATACTCAGAAATTTAGTAACAAGATTTGTTTGTCAGCATTTGAGATCAAATACAGGGCCTCACACATACTTGGCAAGTGCTCTGCCAGACTACACGCCCAGTTCTAGCATCAAGACTATCCAATAGCTTCAGCAAGTACAGAATGGAAACGAACAAGCTCTTAGAGAACTCCATTTTCTTCTCACCATTGACATTGGCACAGTCTTTTCTCAGGAACTCCAGTGCATGTGGGTGGTCATGCTCAACCGACTGAGAAACATCTATAATGTACACACCTCCACCATGGTACCTTGAGGGCAATAAACACAGATGCTATGAGGCTACTATGCTTTTCTGTTCTTTTAAATAACTTATTCTCTTTTTTAAGATGGGGTCTCTCTATATAGCATAGGCTAGCCTCAAACCTCAAAACCCTCAATCTCCTTGCCTCATCCTCCTAAGTACTGAGATCACAGATGTGCGCCATCCACACCTGGCTTAATAAAAAAAAAAAAAACACACACACACACAAGATAAAATGACCAAGGCAAATAGGAAAGGGCCACCTTGACTAATGAGATGAAAAACTGAGAAAATTTGGAAAATTTCCAAAGCCTATTAACTGCTCAAAATGGTCTCCCCTGACCCCCAATGACCCTTTAGATTCTGGCACACCACAAAATGCAGGGGCTCATATATGCTAGGCAACTGCTCTACCAACTTTCAAGCTACAAACTTCAGTCCTCCAAAGTGACTGTGACTATTCTGTGACCAAGGATACCAAAGACAAGGGACACATCTCAAGCCCTACCACAGGGAAGCCAGCAGAAGAACTTCAGAATACGTTATGACTTTGTAGATTGAGATTTGATTGTTTTACAGGACATGAAATGACTTACGGAAAGTTTCTAAGAGACAAAACACACTCACAGCATGTTAAATTCACTGAGATCTGCATGGACAAGTCTGGCATCCTGATACATTTTTCTCATGTACTGAATGACCTGCAGATACAACTCCCGGGCCTTGGATTCTGACAACTGGACATTTTTCAATAGTGGTGCAGGCCTTGAATAAAACAAACGAACAAAAGATAAAACCATCAAAAACAATTTTTCTTGCTTCATACTACATTCTTATATGACTTCTCTTCAAGAATAAAAAATACCACTCCAAAAAGCTGCCAACAGGTACTTTCCCAACACTGTAAAACATTCTTCAAAGCTAGGATTTACTTTGTTATTCTGAAGATTTTGGAACTTGAAAACACAAATTGTAACAACTATATACAAACATGAGAACTAGGACAAACACTGGATATATAAACATAAGTAAAAATAAATCTAATAAAAATAAATATTGGAGAGTTTGAGTCTATTTTACTTTTGATTGATTGACTGATACACACATATATAAATATAAAAAGATAAAAGTCTCACTATGCAGCCCTGAGTGAATTCACAATGTAAACCATCCTTGCCTGGAACTCCCAGAGAGATCCACCTGACTCTGCCTTCCAAGTGGTGGGGATTAAGGCATGGGCTACTGTGCCCAGTGAATTATTTTTATTTTATGCATATGAGTATTTTGTCTGCATATATGTAAGTGTACCCATGGAGGTCAGAAGAGGGTACTGGATCCCTTGTAACTGGAGCTACAGATGGTTGTTAGAGGCCATGTGGCTACTGAGATCAAACCCAAGTCCTTTGCAAAAGAGCAGCTAGTGCTTTTAACTGTTGAGCTTTCTCTCCAGCTCCTAGTTTGAGTCTCTTTAAATAACAGTCCTAGATATGAAACTCTTTGGTTTTCCATATACTTACATGTCATCTTTGCCAATGAAACCCATCACAAGAACATGACTTCTTAGCATTACTGGTTCTGGACATGGTATCTCTGCTGTGTTTAGCCTGTGGGGATAACATGTAAAAAGATAATTATAAAGTCAAAGGGTATAAAAACAAATTACAACAGCTGAAGACCATGAAAAAAATACTGCTGCTAGGAAACAGCACAAGTCCTCTCAACTCTATTACTGTGGTTCATAAACTCCAAGACACTAGTGATCTTAAGTGGCAACATTATGTACCATTAAATTCCATAACCTGTAATATTCAATCCACTTTTGGATATGTATGTGTATGTATACACATATGTACATCTTAGAATTGATAAGATATAGACGATGTTTATATAATTATCTTCAGAATTGATCAGCCTGAAAGATACTTAATAATGGTGACTGAAAAACCCACAACTAGTCAATGTACAGAGAATAAGAGACTGCAGAGTACTCAGCTCTAAATGGGATGCTTATTTATCTCACATCCTTTTCTCCCAAGGCTTATGGATCATATCATTTTACTTCAGAAGAGAGGGCAGAAACACTAAGAGTCAGAAGTGGTGGGGTGTGGTGGCAGGCGCCTTTATTCCTAGCACTCGGGAAGTAGAGACAGTGGATCTCTGTGGGTGCAAGGCCAGCTTGGTCTATACAGCGAGTTCCACACCATCACCATCCCACCTCCCCCCCGCCCCCCCCCCCGCCCCCCGTCCAAAGAAAAGAAAGAGCTAGAAAGTAAATGCAGACAAGGAAACTGTTTTTCCAAACAACAGGGTAATTACACATATGAGCCCACAGTATTGTTACAACAAGCATAAGATACGGGGGTAAGCCCAAACCAGACAAAAATCCAGCATGGTAGGAGAAGTGGGCAACAAGTTCCAGCCTAGCTGAGGAACTGTAAATAAACAATAGCTGCCAGGAGAGGGAAGAGTCCGTTTTCTTTAAGGGTGTGATGGCAGGTAGGTTGACCAGGCTCTGGGGGGATGGACCCACACCAAGAGTATTTGGGGACATAAATGAGACCTGACAGTCCTTTATAAAAATAATAGAGGAGTCAGGCATGGTGGGTATATGCATTTAATCCCAGCACTCAGGAGGCAGAGACAGGCAAATCTCTATGAGATTGAAGTCAGCCTGGTCTACATAGCAAGTTCAGGCCAGCTGGAGCTACAGGGGAAACCATGCCTCAAAAACCAAAAACCACCACCACCACAACAGAGGACAAGAAAGAGGGAACAGAGGTAGAGAGGAGGGGTGGATCTGAGAGGAGATGGGGATGAGGTCTGAATAACAAACAAACACACTGCATGAAATTCTCAAAGGAAAAAGGAAAAAAAAAACGGGAAAAGAAAACCTTTGGGCAAACTAGGAAAGTATCTTTTCTTTAGTGAGGGCACACCAAGAATATATAAATGTATCCTAAATGGGACTGAAATAAGGAAATGACAAGGTAAGCACCTGACAAGATTTGTCTGAAATGTCAATAATTTTTTTTAAGTGGCATTATTATCAACTGTGTCATATACTACCCCTAAATTCCCATAAAAAGCCTTTATCTTCCTCAGTACAAATTCTACATTTTTCACGTGGAATAAGGCTCTTCAAATAGCAAAATCCTCAGCTTAGTTCAGCATATTTAATAAAGCTACACAGTCTAAAACACTCTCCACTTGGACAGACAAGACACGTTGGGCATAGCAGACAAAGACACACAGACATACATGCGCATACACACACACCCCAGTCACCTGATTAAGTTCCTCATTTCCTTTTCTGCCCAAGTCTTCACCATTTTTCTAGGGTTTCCTTTACAATAGCCATGACGAAATCTTAAAGAGAAAAATATCTATTACTTTAATCACTGCATTATTGTTTTAGCACTTGAAGAAAAAGAAACTAAAGAATCAATCTGTGCTCACCTGAATTCCCCAGTTACATACTTATCACGATCTTTGAACACCAAAATAGAAGTTTTATAAATCTTGATTGCTCTGCTCTCTCCACTGGCTGTGCTAGCATGGTATACATTAGCCTATTTTAAATTAAAAACAACAAAAAAATAAAGCTTGTGCTAAATAACTACAGTGGTTTACTTTTCCAGTTGATTCTAACCCCAAAGTAAACTGAAATAACACTCATAAGTAACACTGCCATCTTTTAAAAGTGTGAATTAAAATACCCAGGCCCCTGGATCCTTGCTCAAATGAACCTTCAGCAATGATGAAGCATGCACAAGACCCATACAAACTCAAGCAGACAAAAACCCAGACAGAACTGTAGAAATGGGCAGCAGACCCCAACCTTAGCCGAAGAACTGCTGGCAGCTGATTACTGCTGGAAGAGGGAGAGTTAATCTTCCTTAGGGGAGAGACTCTAGATAGACTCCAGTGGATCAACTTGCACTGAGGGACTCTGGGTAAACAAACTTGACTCAATAGGCCTTAGCATATATGACAGAATACATGAAATCCAGTGAGGGGATGAAGGGGGATGCAGATGGAGTGGGGGCACAAAGGTGAGTAAGACGGTTTATACGAAATGCAAAAAAATTCAATTAAAAAATATATCAAAAAAAAAAAAATCAAACACCGTATCAGAAAGCACAATAAATTTATCTCTAGTACATGATCACGTGTCATTTGATTATTGTGACATTGTCATCAAAGATGGCTGTATATCCCACAGTGGTCCCATGAAATTACATTACCTAGTGATATCATGGCCATCGTAGTTTTTCTATATACACACTATGATGTTCACACAACAAAACTGCCTAGTGGCTCATTTCTCTGAATGCAGCTTAGTAACTGAGGCATAACTGTATATGTAGTAAAATTCAATTTAAATGTAAGAACTGGTTTCATACATATATATCTCTAATATATGAAAAATATTCAAAGATATTCTTACATCTAATTAATTCCCACAAAATGAGCTGGTAATTTAAAAAAAAAAAAATCATGCTTGGGCTGTTGAAATGGCTCAGCAGTTAAGAGCACTGGTTACTCTTGCAGAGGACCCAGATTCAGTTCCCAGCACCCACATGGCAACTACCAACCATCCATAACTCCAGTTCCAGGGGATCTGACATTCTCTTCTAATGTCTGCACAGGTGCATTATATATATGCAGACAAAACACTCATATACATAAAATGAAAATATTTTAAAAATCATGGTTGTCTTTTTCTAGATTTACATGTAAAGAAAAATGAGACTGACTCATAGAAATGGGTCAATAACCCTCATTCACTAATAATACTTTTAATTTCAGACTCAGGCCCACAGTGATCTAACAATCTAAGCTAGGCAAACAGACTCAATGATACAATTATGCTGATCAGGCAGTTATACATACAATTTCTATCTATTAACTCAGTAACCATCAATCAAGATGGTCTCCAGAAACATTGTTAATAAACTGTGTGGCTGTCCCCTTCTTTTTAAAGGCACAAATTATTAGTGCCTAAGTTGTACTTGGTATTTGAAGTAAGAAAACTAACATAAAAACACCCATGCTTTCAGTCATTCCAAGAAAAGCTCACTTCTTTTCCAGTGCTAATGCAGCCATTTATCTCTGATATTATTCCTCTGGTCAACATCTTGAATAAAATCATCCTTGTTCTGGGATCCAAAACCTAGAAAGAAATGATTTTTAAAAAGTTCCATCAGGAACCAAATCTAACTGTCCAATAAAACTAAGAGACTCAGAGCAGGCAAGATGGCTCTGTGAATAAAAGCACTTGTCATACAGGCCTGGCAACCTGAGTTCAAGCCTCAGAATTCATTCACATAAAAGTCAATGGACAGACCGACCCCACAAAATCATTCTATGACCTCCACACAGGTGCCAAGGCTTATCCCTTTCTCCATCATGTACATATACACACAATAATACAATTTTTCAAAAAGATACAGACCCAGATTTTGTTTCCACTTGTCTGATTCTTCAATTGCCATGAATGGTTTTAGACTACAGGTTGGCTTTTACTCCTTAGGTGGTTGTTAAGGGACAGGACAGAAGAGGTACTTACACCTTAAACCAAGGTGCCATAGGTCCCGGAGCTACTAGTTCAAACTGTGGATGTGTGCATATGCGTGTGGGTAGAAGAGGGCACAGGTGGCAGCAAACACAAAAATCTAAACCTTTCCTCACTTTCTTTATATCAAAAATCTGGGCCAGACTGGGCATGGCGACACACATCTTTAACCCCAGTGCTTGGGAGGCAGAGGCAGGCGGATCTCTATGAACTGAAGTCAGTCATGGCTAAATAATAAGATTCTGTCTAAAAGCAAACAAAATATATCTGGGTGGGAGTCACTGCTTCAATTATATCCTTCTACTTGTAAAAAATGAGATGCCACCCTCAACAGAAAAAATAAAGTACATGTAATTTCTAAACAACAAAAAAGGGATTTTTAGTTAGAAAATTGTAAGTACATCTTTTTCTTTCTTTCCCTTCATCTATATCCAAACCCTTTGATACATGCAGATATTTAACCTATTTTATGAGAAAGGTAACAAAATTCCCACAGGCCTTGCTTAACAAAGATTGTGGTCCAATAATCTCTCCTTTCCCAACCTTTCAGGGGATGATATATCACACAGTGGCTTCAAGGGCTATGAAAAGGCCATCTATCTACTTGTCTATTAGTGGTCCTATTACACAGCAAAATGTCAATCACTACACTTGAAACAAGAGTATTACATAAAGGCAATTTTAGGTAACATTAACATCAAGCAAGAAGGAGAAAAACAAAGTACAATTCAAAAAGAAAAGAAATTGTAATTTAAAATAAGAACCTAAAACAGGTTTGAACTGTACCTGTTCCACAGTTGCTCTGTCAGCCTTATCTTTAACGCGATACCTGACAGAAACAAGAAAGTAGAGTTAACATTCAAAGTCCAGTGCAAAGCCAAAATAAAGCTTCTAAATGGACATAATTTTGTAACATCCCTAAGGTATTTCCTTCATATCCGATTTCATGATCTAAATATAGTCTCTGCACTCAGCAACACTTCATTTAACCTGAACTCAATTCTTTAGTAGGCACATCCAACCTCTTCATATTTCTTTTTGTTGTCCTTTTTGTGATTATTTCTTAATGTGAAAGAGTGTTTCACATACATGTAAGTACAACTGCACATGCAATGCTGTTAGAGGACAGAAGAAGGGTTCAGATCCCCTGAAACTGGAGTTATGGACCGTTGTTAGTCACCATATGGGTGCTGGAAACAGAACCTCGGTCCTCTGGAAAAGCAGCCAGTCCTCTTAAGAGCTGAGCTCTCTCTCCAGCGCTCTCTTTTTAAAAAAAAAAAAGCTTTAAATTCTTAATTACTGTTGTATGTTAATGATGTGTGGGCACACATATGCTACCACAGATATATGGAAGTCAGATGAAAACTTCTAAGAATCAGTCCTCTCCTTCTAGCACGGGTTCCAGGGATCAAACTCAGATTGTCAGGCTTGCATTGACAAGTGCTTTTAACCTCCACTCCCACCCACAGCCACTACCAGGATACAGAAGTCTCTCCACATTCCTGAAGCATTAAATAATAAAGCAACTGGAATAAAGTACTAAAGAAAATACCAAGTCCCTTAAATCTTTAATGACTCTCTAAGCCCAGAATTATGATCATTTATTTAGAAGGCTACTTATTTAGAGTTTTATCATTTTAAACAGTCTTCAAAACAGACTCCTGATTTGCTCCAGTTCATATATTAGATAATTCAATCTAGCAAGATAACCTAAACTAGTAAGGATTCAAACACACAGAGTCAGACAAGTCAGTGAATAGTGACTATGGTGTTTTTCAAAAAGCTAGTAAGTATCTTGCAGACACAGCAATAAACCAGAGGAAAACCGGTTTCATTACTCAGTTCTAACACTGGTAGATGTATTAGGTTCATGTTAGTTTCTAGAGCTCTGATTAAGAAAACCAGACTTTGAACAACTGGTTCTAACAATGAGAATGTAAAGGAAACAGCTCTCTTATCACTATCCCGCTTTTAAATCATCTTGAATTTAAAAAAAATACTCTGTGCAATTGCACAATTAAGTTAAAGTGTAAAATGGTAAACTTTTACAGAGCCTAAACTAAAATATACAAACATTTATCCTCATAAAAACATTTATAAGTTTCACAAAATTCTAACTTTTACATTTCTCAAGATTCATTTAATATTCTCCATTTACAAAAGTATAAATGCTCTAAAAAATAAAAGCACAAGGGGCTGGAGAGATGGTTCAGCAGTTAAAAACACTGGCTGCTCTTGCAGAGGACCCAGGTTCAGTTTCCAGCACTCACACGATAGCTAACAACCATCTGTAACTCCAAGTCCAAGTGATTTAATGCCCTATTCTAATCTCTGTGGGCACTGCAAGACATGAGTGCACTTACACATGTGCAGGCAATACACACATAAAATAAAAATAATAAATATTAAAAACAAAGGCATATAAATAAACATCCTTTGAAGAACAGTTATGCTAGGTAGTCTAGAAAGAATCCCTCCCCATTCCCATGTTCTGTAATGAAAACATTACTTACATATCTGCTTCTTTCTGTCTAGATTTTTCAGTGACTTTATTTATAACAGAATCAGTAACATTTAGCTTATCTAAAAATACAAAAACTCACAATGTAAATAATGCAAAAGACAAAAAAAAAAACAAAACACTGAAAGTCTCTGAATAGGATACCCCTCCCCTCACTGCTTTCTCCTGGTCCACAGTTTCTAAATATTTTACTGCAGTTAGGATATATTTTGTTTATGAGTTAAGCAATAAAAATGTTTTCTTCATTATAATGTATTCATCATTATAGATATAATTGGAGGGCTAGGATTCCTTAAATTTTAGATATATAAAATACTCAAAAATACCATAGCTACTCAGATAAACCTCAGATACTAAATATTTTGTACAATATAGATAATACAATTGCCTGAATTCCAAGTTTAATTCTGAAAGCTTCAGTTTCTTTTTAATTCACGATGAAGACCATAAAAACTATATACATTATTCTGGCATTTATGGACAGCTTATGCAAGAGACACTGTGCTAGGTTTCTTCTTTGTTAAGGACCCATCAGAAGAGAAGATGGCCTTGCATTTTTAAAGAAGTATTTAATTTTGAGCATAGTTTTCAACTAAATCAGTGATACTAACATAGAAAGTTTCTAATAAAATAAGAGTATTTTCAACATACTTCTACAAGACTGCTCCAATACAAAATTCAACAAAGGACACAAACTGAAAGAGATCTGTAACTTTACATTCCCACAACAAAGGAAAAAGACTGAACTACAAAAGTGAACTAAAATGATTTTAAATCATTAAGTTTTTATTTTCTTAAGCTTTATCACAGTCTGTACCATCTGAATATATTCACTTCTAAACCAACAAAAAATGCATAACATTTCATAATGTTTTGAAGAATTTCTTCATAATCCAGTGAGGCAATGTAATTTTAAACTTACCTAGATTGATTTTATTTTCAAATTTTCGTAAGACCTTGTCAGTTGGAGTAGACATTTTGGCTGAATTATAGCTAGAAACCTGTCGATTTGCCTACAAGAAATTAATTTTAAATAGAATTAGTTGTAAATGCAAATGTAGAGTCCATAATCACATTCTTTTCTCCTTAGGGCAGTTATCTTTTTAAACTCTATTCATTGGTGGGCAGGGGTACACCACACATGTGGAGGTCAGAGGACAACTAGGAGTTAATCTCCTTCCAAACAATGGGCCTTGGGGACTGAACTTAAGTTGACAGCCTTAGTGCCAAGGTAAGAATCAACTTTGCCTAAAACTTTTTTAAAAGGCATTTGAAGGACTAGAGAGATGGCTCAGTGTTAATCACTGGCTGTTCTTGCAAAGGACCTGGATTCAGTTCCCAACACCCATACGGTGGCCAACAACCATCTGTAACTCTGGTTGCAGAACCCTCTTCTGGCCGCTGTGGGCATTGCACAACACAGGTGCATTTATATGCAGGCAAAACACTCATACACAAAATAAAAATCCAAAGGCATTTGAAAAAAAAGGCTAGAACAAAGGCCATACTGAGGATGTACTACACATAAAAAGGTCCTGTTAACAATTACTAATTCAGTCTTGTAGATCTCAGCATGAAACTCTAAGGCTGGGTTGTCTTATTTGTAAAGAACTTAAAAAGGTTTTCTATTAACTTTTAAATAAACTTAAAAATGAGTTTGGGGCTTGGGGTATAGTTCAGTTGTACAGCACTTACCTAACATATGCAAGGTCCTGGGCTCAAGACTCAGCACCATTAAAAAATAAAAAATTAACCTGTGTTTCCCACAGATAACATGCATGTTTGATTTTTGCAGTGCTCTGATACTAGGCAGGTGTTCCAACAATGAGCTATATCCCCCAGCCCAACATATGAATTGCTATAATCACTAGCAACCAAAAATAACAGTTAACATTTAAGTATATACAACCAAATTTTCTTTTCTAGCTTTCTTTAAGGGGTATCAGAGTCTATGTTAAAATTTGCTCAAAGTCTCAACAGTGGATCACTAGAAGAGTTACCAAAATAAGACCACAGTAAATTTCTTTGGTTATTTAAAAAATGCATATGTTCTGGTATATAATATAGCTACTTCAATAGTCAAAGAAATATTTTTCCTCCACTTCACATCTTATAATTACCTTTATACACCACACACACACACACACACACACACCATACACTCAATAAAATAAAAATTTTTAAATCCCAACAGTATATTTAAACAAGACTGTTTCTAATATTCCCTCCTCGACCACAAGCAATCTTGTAAGATGATTCTTATCTCTTATAGCTACTGGCAAAGTATTTGCAAGTTTCTAACATTTTCTATGATACACCACTTTACCTTCCAAACAACTTCACCTGTTTAGTTGACTATAATTATATTTTGTGTGTCTATCATTGAAGAATGGCATCTTTACATAATCTGCATTTTGTCCCGAGTACTGAGGATGGAACCAAGGGTCTCCTCACTCCTAGTTCCATGACTAAGCTACATCTCCAGCCTTCTCACAGAACCAAAGCTAGGCTGGTGGCCAGCAAGCCCCAGTGATTCTCCTATCTTTGTTCCCCACACCAATGGGATTACAGGAGTGCATGGCCACACCTGGCCTTTTAGTTTGTGGTAAGATCTCACTGAGTTTTCCAGGCTGGCCTTGAACTTATGATCCTCCTGTCTCTTCTTCCCAAGGAGCTGGGCTTATTGAACGGTAACACCAGGTCCAGCTACATCTTTTTAATTACCAAAGAACTTAAACTTTCTTCCCCCCTCCCCTTTTTATTTTTTCCTTTTTTTCTGGGCTAGGAGCTGGGGAGCTGGGGATAAACCCCAAGACTTGAACATACTAGCCAAATGTTTTACTACTGAACTACATTCACAGTCCCTTTTCTGTTTCTTAAATGACTTGTAGTTAATTTCCTATCTATGTCCATTCCTATGCACATTTTTAACTTCATAAATCTTAAGATATTTCAGTAACTCTTAACAGTTACTGATTACTGAAAGACTCCAAACACAGGAAATTATGAGAAATATGGAAAGGCTAGAGAATGAAAAATCAATAAAAGCTGGGGCTATGGGACAACATAACCTAAAGAAAATCCTCCTCCTGTGACTCAATTCTAGAACCATAAAGCCTTTTTTAAAAAAGTAGACATGGGCTGGAGAGATGGCTCAGCAGTTAAAAGCACTGGCTCTTCTTGCAGAAGACCCAGGTTGGAATCCCAGCACTGACATAACAGCTAACAGTCATCTATAACTCCAGTTCCAGGTGATCCAATATGCTCTTCTGTCCTTGATGGGAACTGTATGACACAGGTGCACTTACACACATGCAGGCAATACATGTATACACATAAAATATATTTTTTTAAAAATAATAAAATAAAATAAATATTTTAAAACAGAAGACAGACTAAGCATGGTGGCACACACCTTTAATCTCAGCACTCAGCAGGCAGCAAAAGGGAGATCTCTTTGAGTTTGAAGTTAGCCTGGTCTACATAGGAAGTTTGAGGCCAGTCAGGGCTATGGAGTAAGACCCTGTCTCAAAACCAAAATAAAATAAACATAAAGACATGGAGTTAGGGAGATGGCTCAGTCAAGTATCTGTTACACAGCCTGAAGTCCTGAGTTCAGGTCATCGGCATCCATGTAAAAAGCCAGGCTCAGTGGCCTATATCTGTAATCCTAGCACTGGAGAGGCAGAGACAAGGAGATCCTTAGCCAGCCTGGTTGAATTAGAAAGCTCCAAGTTCCAAGAGATATCCTGTTTCAAAAGATAAGAGAGAGAGGCAAGACAGATGGCTCAGCAGTTAAGAATGCAGAGTGCATAATCATGAAGACTAAAGTTTGGATCTCAGCAACCAAAAAGCAAGTTAAGGAGTCCCCAAAAAAGTTTGCATCTCTAGTTCCAAAGGATTGGTACCCTCTTCTGGCCCCTGGATGCACAAAAGTGCAAACACCTGCACACATGTGTGTATACATATATTTACACAGGTATATACACACATTAAAAAAAAGATAAGATGGAGAAGTGAGGAAGACACTCAACATTCACACACACACACACACACACACACACACACACACACACGAAGATATAAGCAGATAATACAAATTTACTGAATCACTTAAATACCTGTAGGTTAGTTCCTCCATTCCAGGCATAACCCTTGGTGAGTTTCCCATCATCCCAGTCCCAATCACTGTCATCATCATAGTCTTCCTCTTCCTCCTCCTCTCTCTCATCTCCGAATTTCCTATCTGTCACATCACTTTGAAGGTCTTTAAACAGAATGTCATCTTCTGCTTTGATTGACTTCAAATCTGTATTTTCACTAGAAATAACATTTTGAAATGTTTAGGCATGCTCTTGGTGGACACACACACACACACACACACACACACACACATGCACACAAGATACAAAGGAAAAATATATGCTGACGTAGCTAAAGGTTCCCTTACATTGCCCCAAGTCTCTTTGGTAGGGTGGCAAACACCACACACAGTAGAGAACCACTGTTCTAAGTTCACAGTATTCTGTGTGTATGGGCGTGGAGGGAAAAGTTAATGCATTCTCATCACCACTCCAAATTCACTGCCCAAGCTGGCTTTGTTTCTCCTTTCCACTTAAATTCTCCCAAAAGGACTTTTGTGAGCTGATCTGTAACTGGAAGACTAGAAACCCTTCTTATTTCTTTGGCTAATCCCTACTCATCATTCCCATATTGGCAGTTTACCTGGCTATTTAATATCAATTTCCCCTAGTTGAGGACAAGCCTTGTGTCAATCAGATAGATCTCTAACACCAACACTAGATCTGACACAATAGTGGTCAATATATGTATTTATTGAAACACAACTGATGAATAAAATCAACACATAATGAATCCATGACATAAAGTACAAAACTCTTTCTTGGTGTTTCAAAGTAACAATACCATTAATTTGTTTTCTTTTGTAAATGGTAACTGTCAGTGTTCTTTCATCAGACCTCACATTCAACTTAACCAAACCCTGCCACTTCTGCCTCTAAATCATATCTCTAGCACCCATCGTGTTTGAACTTATTTCTTCTGAATTGGTTTTCTCTTACACTTACTCTCCATGAACATTTTCTACACAGTCAATTGATTCCTTTAACTCATAAGTCAAAAGACTCCATATGCACCTACTGAAATCCCTCCTCTGGCTTTCTATAGGACCCTTAACTTCTCCAAGTCACTGGTAAAGCTCTACCCAACCTCCACCCTTCAGTGTGTTCTAGGCACTGGCCCCTTGGCCATCCTTTCACAAGCAACGGTCTGAAATGCTGTCTTCCTCTGCGCTTTCATGCCCTTTACATCTGGGTTTTGTTGTTTTCAATACTGTAGACTGAACAAGAGTCTTGCCTTTCTCCAAGCTATTAAATCTGGACTTTAACCAGTTCTTCCCTGATCATTACTTAGTACATTTCAACTATCTGCTAAGTGTGTAATGAACACTGGCTGTCTCGTAGAAGACCTGGATTCGATTCCCAACACTCACATGGCGGCTAACAACAGACTGAAACTCCAGTTCTAGGGGATCTAATGCACTCTTCTGGCCTCCGTGGATATTATGTGCACCCACACGGGTGCACTTACACACATGCAGGCAATACACTCATACACGTAAAAAGAAAAAATTAATAATAGTAATAGTCTGCCCTCCTTTCCAAACAGACATGGTCTGTCTTGTCATCATCATCTCCAGCCGAAGATAAAACCTGACACACAGCAAGTGCTACTTTTAGACTGATGAATGTAAAAAAGACGGAGGAAAAGAAAAACCCCTGAGATTATTATGGCCAACGCGGCTTCTCGGCTCCGCTAACCATCCTGGGAACTCACAGACTGGCCTCGACAAACTGCTTGCAGGAATTCCGCCATGCACTTAGGGCAACGCTGAACTAAATCCAACTTCAAAGAGGTGCCAGGTCCCCGAGAGGAGGCGGAGAGCGCGGACTCTACCCAGGCTGTGTCCTCTACGACTACCTACCTGTCGGAGGACTCGGCGTCGTCGAACTGCCCAGGGACCACCCGGCTCATCAGCACCCGCCGGTAGTCCATGACCGAAGGGGCCTCTGCGCCCTCGGCACACCAGAGGCGTCTGTGCCCGGTCAGGAACCGAAGCCACAAATGAACCGTGCGCTCCGCCGTCGGCGCCTCACAAACCCTTCAGAAACCGTCAGGCCAACAGCGCCTACCACGTGCCTCAGTGTATCAGGATCCACCACAACAGCCAAACTGCTTGCCTACAAACCGGAAGTTCCAAGCCGGAAGTTGGTCTGTGCCGGAAGTCCTACGCCTTGTGGCCCTCCAGGAGTAGGAGTTCTACGGTGGCCTGCGAGGCCAATCCGCTCCGTGAAGTGAGTTGTTTACCGAGCTGGGCGTGCGGCGCTCATTGCTCCCCGAGCTCTTCGTTTCCGGCACCCCACCTTGTGACTCCTGTCTCAGGAAGGCACCCAGTTAGCCCGCGGTCCCCTCCTTGCGGACCTGCGTCTCGTCGCTTCGTTTCTCGGGGACTCCAGTGCGGTTGGACGGACGTCACACAGGCACGTTCGGGCGGCCTCGGAGGAGATGGTTAGGAGGTATCAACCTCCTGCGAAGCAGTGTGGGAGGAAGAGGCCCCACGTCCTCAGCCTGGGTACGAGACTCAATGGATCATGGAAGTGAGCGCACTCGCAGCTTTGAAACTTTGGTGCGTGGCTTTGAGGTGCAAATGAGACAAGTGATTTGGTCTTTTGGGTTTGGGGTCTTTTGACAACTAGGTCCCCCAATACGCCCTGCTGGCCTGGAACTTGCTGTGTAGACCAGATTGGCCTTGGACTCAGAGATCCGCCTACCTTTGCCTCACTAGTGCTGAGAGTAAAGGCTGTGCTACACCCAGCTGAGACATGGTGTTTTGTTTTGCTTTTTGGTTGAAGTTTGTCATACTACTGAAAACATTTTAAAAATATTTTATTCATTATTTTTATTTTATGTGTATGAATGTTTTGCCTGCGTGTATGTAAGTGCACCACACGGTGCCAAGCCCGCGGAGGCCAGAATAGAGTATTGGATCCCCCCAACTGCAGTTACAGGTGACTGTTAGCCGTCAGGTGGGTGCTGGGAATGGAACCCGAGTCCTCTAGAAGAACAGCCAGTGCTCTTAACCTCTGAGCCATCTCCCCAGCCCTTGAAAACATTTTTATTGCAAATTTTTTTAGGTTTTGTCAATAACTTGTGTATCTTACTGCCTTTTAAATTTTTTTCGTTATTTATGTGTGTTTGTGTGTGTGTGAGAGAGAGAGAGAGAGAGAGAGAGAGAAATTTTCATCAGGAGCCCTCTCTCCTTCTACCTTGGGTTCTGGGGCTTGAACTCAGGTGGTCTGTGAACTTACCGGCAGGACAATCTCGCAGATGCTTAGTACTCATCATAAAGTGACTGTAGATGGAATGAATATCCCAACATCTGAATAAATATTTTAAAATCTTACAAGCTGAACGTGGTGGCGCAGGTCTTTAATCCCAGCACAAGGGTCTCCATGAGATGAGGCCAGCCTAGTCTACATAGTGAGTTCCAGGCCAGCTGGGGCTACAGGGAGACCCTTTTTCAAAAAGACCAAAAGTAAATAACTTGGCAGATTGTACACAGCCATAGGAGGCATGAACAAACTTGTAAAACTGTAATTATGCATACACACACAAAAAAGAGGCCTTTATTGGCATTTGGAAAACAATTTTTAAGGATTTTCACATCCCTTTCTCAACATTTAAGTGCAAGACAGGAAAAGGGTGAGCTTAAATTTAAGCCTTCCAGCAGCCCTGTTTGGCCTACTCCCTTTTTTACTTTAGCAAGTGAGGACATAGATTAGAAAACAATCTTAAATAAACTCGGTAATTCAACAAAGTCTTCCGGGCAACTAAGTATTCTCTGTAGACTGAGATAATTTGATAAAAATCACTACAATGTAGATTTTTCAGTCAGTATTTTCTGTGTAGGCCAAAGCTTCTTAAACTGTGGATCATGGCCTACTATGGGGGGGTCACATAACTGATGCTGAGGATCATGATGAAAGGTACTGAATGCTTAACAGCCAAGAATTGATACAAAATAAAATGAATGTAATGAATCTGAAGATTTTCTGTCCGCCCATGTTACATCACACAATGTCACTGAAGTCTTGGCTCTGAACATACAACACATGTACTGTGCATGCCACCGTGCCTGGCCACAGCAGCAAACACTGCCTGAAACACTCCTGCTCAGATTTGAGACTTACATGTTATGAATCGTAGTCTTCTTACTGTACATACAAAGCTTCCTCCTATCATTTCATCACAGAAAAAAAGACTCTGTTTTCCTCTTGTCATTCCTCAGCGTGTGAATATCAGAACAGTATATCTTTGGATTTCTTTGTGAGTTAAACTCTCTCTCACTAGAATGTGAATTTGCTTTGCTCAGTAGTAAATGGTAAAACTCTATACCAAATAATTGTTTTAAAATAAATTTCTTCATGAGTTATCAGTAAGTGTGTGATTTGTATACCTATTTTATATACCTGTATACCTGGGGTCATGTAAAAGTTTCTCAGACAAGAATGAGTTCTGAGTGGGAAAAGTTTAAGAAGCACTGATTTAATATACCAATCTGATATAGAAGATGGATGTAAATATGGAAGTTAGTGGGGTCTGGGAAGGAAAGAAATGACAGGACAACACTGGGCTATACAGTGGGAAGCTTCAAAAGCCCTAAGTGGGTTCTTTGCCAGACAATTATCTGTAAATACGAAAACAGCAACACCCTTGGAACAGTAGTGAGGACTAAACAGTAAATGTGCTCACTTGTGAGATAGCAATGTAAAGACTAAAATGTCTTAGGAATTTTAAAACTAGATGAATGGATGGAAGGGACCTTCTAGGAGAAAAGCACATGCCAGGGCAGAGTGCTGGAGTGGCAGAGAGCATCATCCCTTTGTAGGGAAATGAGCCTGCTCTGCTAGAATGGGAGATGGTACTGAGTAGGTAATGTGGGTGTAGGGTATGTCTCCAAGATCAAGTAGAAGGATTTGGACTACATAGATGGATGTGTTTCTCCCCCCTCCTGACAGATGAGTACGTTATGAGAATGCAGATCTGTAAAGACAGGAAGTGGAATGTAAGCGTGGACAAATGTTTCAGAAGGAAAAACAGGGTTTGATAATAACAGCTGTGGATGATAACATAAGAGATTCCAAGATGCTTCCAGTTTTCCAACGATGTATACAAAACTGCATAAACAAAAACCCTCAGTTGAACATCATAGTAATGCACACCTGCAGTCCCAGCACTCAGTAGGCTGAGGCAAGAGGATTGCCATAAATTTGAGGCCAACCCAGGCTCCATAGCAAGACTTTACACATACACACACAATTAAAAGCAACAAAAGTTCAACCCAAGTTGTCTGAGAAAACAGGAGTGGCATAGAAAGTAGGAAAAACTGCCAAGTGTAGGATTTGACTGCATAGATGTTTAGGTGGAAGGCATCAAACAGAATGCAGTTTTTTGGGGAAAACTATTGTTTGTAATGGTATTTTGGAAATAACAAGATTCCTTCAGTTTGTAGGTTCCAAACTTTATAGGGAATTATTGGCTAGATGCTACATACATTGACTTGTTTTTATCCAAATCACCGTTTACTACCAAGTTGAAAAATGACATTTTAGAATTAGAGCAGTGATTTTTGTGAAGTGGGTCAGGGAAAACTTTTTGTTTGCACATGCTAATTGATGCTAAAATTCTATCTGTATTTTTTTATTTGCTTGTTTTTAAGAGGCCTTCCATGATTCAGCAGATAGAAATAAGGACTATCAAAGGTTTTGGTCATCCCTGGCAGCACAAGAAAAATAAAAAATTAGTGCCATCATCTTCAGATCCTGTACATTTCCAAGTGGATGCTTCTCATGAAAATGTAAAAAGTATGTCAGACTCGGATGCAGTGAATATCAGTGATCCTTTTCAAGACCTCTCTCATTCAGACTCACTCTTCGGTATAGAAGCCAGCTCCACTTCAGACCTGCCTCAGGTGTGCATTGCTGTCGTAAGTTCCAGAAGATAGCTCAATGCTCTCATATTAATATTTCTCTGAATCATGAGGGCTAGTAAATGCTCTGTAGTGGACACATAAAGGAGGGGATGCATGGTCTGGTTTTCTTAGTAAATGCTAAAACAGATCTTTCCTAGTCTGCACATGAAGTTCCAGGAGAGCAGCTAGGAGACTGGGTTACAGCTCCGTCACAAGCAGGAGGAGAGCCTGGACCAGAACTTGACCACTAGTCTAGTGTGTCTTCCACTGTGTCAGTATGCGAATGATCAGTTGTCGTGCATACTGACATTGACAGCATCCTCCATGCAATTCCCATCCTGTATCTTCATGAAAAATCCTAGCGCCCAGTCAAGCATGGTGGTGCATGCCTTTGGTCCCAGCACTCAGGATGCAGAGGCAGGTGGATCTCAGATCCTGCTCTGTATATGGAGTTTTAGGCCAGCTGGGGCTACAGTGAGATGTTGTCAAAAAAAAAAAAAAAAAAAAAAAAGGCAAACAACAAATCCTAGTTTCCTTTCTCATGAAATAAAAGAGAGTCTAATGTCTCAAGATCTTCATAAATGTTGTGTATGGTAGTTAATAGCAAGAGTGTGGGGAAACAATAGAAATGTGTTAATTTGTACCATGTGAAATTGATTTTTTTATAGTTAAAAAAGGATAACTAGTGGAAAAGTCATGTGGTCAAGCCTATAACTGGCAAAACCTTTCTATAGGGTTGTTTAGTGATAGGAGATCTAAATTAAACTAGGGTTTAAAATTCAATCTCTAAGAAATGTTCAGATAAGATACCTAAATTGTCTGTATTGGTTTGGCGAGATGGCTCAGCAGGCAAGGGCACTTACCCCCAAGCCGGACGACCTAAGCTCAGTCCCGACTCCCCATGGTAGAAGTGAATTGACTCCATCAAGTTGTTATCCGACCTTCACATGCATGCCATGGCCTACACATGTCCATTTGTACACATCACAAAAGAAATAATACAAATAATTATAATGATTATGTATTGGAAACCTAAATTTTCAAAGGTAGGGGAATAATTTTATGCACATACAATGGGTAATTATTTTATGGATATGGCCTTATATACTGAAATATTATATATAGACAGAAAAATAATCACATTGGCTAGGAATGGTGGCATGTCCTCTGTAAACCTAACGCCCTGGAAGGGATGCAGGAGGGTCATGAGCCCAGGGCTACATATCAAGACCTTGTCTCAAAAAAAATTTAAGTAGAAAGAAAAATGGTCACATTGGGTTGTGGGGGGTTGTTTGTTTTTGTTTGTTTGGTTGGTTTAGTTTTTGTAGGTAGTGGTATTCTATACTACTGTAGAGTTCTCTTCATACAATGTTCAGGATTCTTTTTTATATTTTTAAGAACTTTAAAAATTTTTTGTAGTATATTGTTAACCAGGACCAGGATTAATTTTAAAGAATGTATGTTTAAAATTATTTAAGGAACTGTACTGAACATTTATTCCTTATGATAAATATGTAGACCAGAGGACCAAGGTGCATATTTTAGAGTAGTAATATCAGGGCTGGAGAGATGGTTCCGTGTTAAAAGCACCAGCTGCTCGTGCAGAGGACCCAGGTTTGGTTCCCAGAACCCACAGGAAGGCTAACAGCCATCCATAACTCCAGTTCCAGGGGATCCAACACCCTTTTCTGGCCTCCAGGGGCATTTCATGACACGGGTGCATACACATACAGGAAGGCAAAACAGTCATACACTTCTAATGAGAATAAAAGAAATAAAATCTTTTTAGAACAAAGTATCAGAGAAAACATCTAGAAATGTTCTCTGAAATTCTGTGAAAATCCAAACCCCAAGAAGATTGTGTGAGGTGTAACATGAAGGCAAGTGAATAGTTTGATTTTTATTTTTGGGTACATTATTCTTAGTGCATTTTAGATCTAATTAGGAGGAATGGGCTGAGCTGGTAAGTCCAAAAACAGTTTGTTATAACCTATGATTCAGGTTTTATTGTACTTCAGGCACATTCAATAGATGGAGGAACTCTGAAAAAGTATTACTGAGCAGAGGTTTATGGCTAAGTGAGTATAAGAGATTTCATTAGAGATTTATTCTTTTTTCCTTTTCAAAAAGGAAAGCCTCTTATCCTTGAGCCAGCTGTTAGAGTTCTCATTAGTGAGCAATGGACTACTATTTTTGGGGGGTGGGGGGAGGTGACAGGGTCTCACTATTGAAGTCCTGGATGACCTGGAACTTGCTATGTAGACTAGGATAACCTCCAACTCATAGAGGTCCACCTGCTTCATCTCCTCAGTACTAGGACTTAAAGGCTGTGCCATTACACACAGCTTATTTGTTGGCTTTTTGAGATAGGTTTTCACTCTGTAGTTAAAGCTGGCCTGTTACTCTGTAATAAGGTATCATTTAGAGCCACATATTTGACATACTGTCTTATTTATAATATTAATTTGATATGCCCTTTTAGGTAATATTAATAATTCTTGGAGAACAGGCCCACTTGAGTTTTATAAATTATTTATTAGAATCAGATATCACCTTATTTTTCAAACTGTTTTATTTTCAATGTAAAAGAACCTAATTATGCCCTAATTGAACTTCTAAAGATAAAAATCATAATCACAAAGTTAAAAGTACTATAATAATTAAACTGATATAATCAAACTAAAAATATGTAATTATATACTAGAATATGAATTCAAAATTGTATAATATTTGAATATTGTTTATTGACAAAACTGTACTACCAAGCTTCAACAATAATACAAAATTTGTCACTGTTCCTATAATGTGAGTTTGACACTCAGTCCCTTTCCAAATTCTCCACCTATACAAGGTCTTTCAGTGTAATCCTGTTACTTCTTAAAGTAATGATAATAAAATATTTTTTAAAACCTGATTACTACTCTAGTATTATTTAGACAAGATTTAATAAACATGAATGAATCATCTGGGGCCAGCAAGATGGCTCAACAGGTAAAGGCATATGCTACTAAAGCCTAACAATCTGAGTTCTATCCCCAGTGTTCATCAGTAATCCCAGCATCTCAACTGTGAGACAGAAGCAGAGACAGGAAAATCACCCAAAAGTTCACAAGCTAGCTAGCCTGGAATATGCAGTGTGGCACAAACACCAAGACATCCCCTACCTTAAAGTGGGAGGAAAGAATAACTATGGTGTATGCCCACCTGCACTTAGACACACACACATACACACACACACACCACACTGACAGTAAAAAATTAAAAACAGGCATGATGGTGCACACCTTTAATCCCAGCACTCGGAAAGCAGAAGTAGGCAGATCTCTGAATTCCAGGCTGGCCAGGGGTACATAGTGAAACTCATTCAAAGATAAATAAATCAATCGACCTCAACATAATTCTTGACACCTGTAATCCCAGCACTTGCGAGGTTGAGACAGGAGGATCACCATGGATTCAAGGTCAGCCTGGTCTACATAATGAATTCCAAGAAAGTCTTGAGTACAGAGTGAAACCCTGCTCTAAAAGCCAAAAAGAAATGATCAGTAAGGGATACCAATGTTATGTATCCCTATGAGAGAGAAACCGAAACTCACTTAGAGAAAACAGAATGCTAAATAATGTTACTTTCTTAAGAGTGGTTTTCCTAACAGAGGCCAAATTTGTAGTAGGAAAAGATACTTGAAGGCACATTCTGCCTGTGAAACAAACAAAACATCTAAGTGGAAAGTTACATAGCGGGGCTAAAGAGATGGCTCAGCAGTTAAGAGCACTGGCTGCTCTTGCATAAGACCCTGGGTTCAGTTCCCAGCACCCACATGGCAATAACAACTGTCTGTAGTTTCCAGTTCCAGTTCCAGGGGATCTGATGCCCTCTTCTGACACCCTCAGGCACTGCACAACAAGGATGTGCTTACATTCATGCCCCCAATTCACACATACACGTAATAAAAAATAATGAAATATTTTTCAAGTTACATAGAGAATTCTGTACTCCTTTAGAAGATACTTATACTGTGTTCTTGAAGTCTTAATAATGTGTTTTAAATTCTTATAGAGTGAAATAAAGAATGGGAAAAGGGAGAACGAGTGTGTACACAGACACTCTGAAGATATTTATGGTACACGTGACAACTTGTTAGGTGGTAAGTATCTCTTTGCTGCAATAGGCAAAACAGAACCGTGTGTGTGTGTGTGTGTCCTGTAATAACAAAACTAAAACTAATGGGCAGGAACTGAGCTAAGCTATATAGAGATGTAGATATATAGTTATAGAGACCACATTAAATCCACAAATAATCCTATAAAATGGTACAGGGTTTTTGTGAAGTAAGGATGCTTTTTATATCCATTTTGTATATGGGGAGAGTAAGACTTACATTGCCCAAGGTAGTGTATTTTTAATGAGTGAGCTGTGATTCAAGTCCACTCTAGTATATATTACTAGAATATATACTACACAAGGATCTGAAAGATGTGTATTGAGATAACCATATTTTCTTATTCTAGGCTTACATTTGTAGATGAAAGCTTAGGAGTTAGTCGGATCATGAGGTACATTGACCACAGTGATTTATGAAAACTCAAATGCTGTATAGAAATGTCTGAGGTCTTGGGGTGGGGGGTTGTTCTTCAGATTGTTTATTTTTAGGTAAATGAGTGTTTTGCCTGAATGTATGTAAATGCACCCATGCCATGCAGTGTCAGCAAAGGCCAGAAGAGAGCGTTGGATCCCCTGGAACTGGAGTTACAAACAGTTGTTAGCTGCCATGTGAGTGCTGGGAGCTGAAACTGGGTTAGAAGTCAGCCAGTGCTCTTCTAACCACTTCTCCAGCCCCTGTCTATTTTTTAAAAAGTATTTATTATTCTATGTGTATAAGTGTATTGCCTGCATGTATGTAAGTGTTCCCATGTCATGCAGTGCCCCAGGAGGACAGAAGAGGGTATCAAATCCCCTGGATCTTGAATTATGGATGGTTGTTAGCCACCATGTGGGAGCTGGAACTGAACCCAGGTCCTCTGCAAGAACAGCCAGTCCTCTTAACCACTTGAGCCACCTCTCCAGCCCTGAAATGTCTGTTTTTAATCATTGTAAATAATACTAAACTTAAAAGACAAGCCTGATTGTAGAAGGCAGTACATGCAAGTATAAGAAAAATAAGTGCTGTGAGGGTTAGCAAGGAAACAAGGGCCAGCAAAGTGGCTCCATGGGTAAAGGGGCCTGCTCTGCAAGCCTGGCAACCTAGTTCCATCCCCAGGTCCCATGTAAAAGTGGAAGGAGAGAACCAGTTCCACAAAATTGTCCTCTGACCGCCACACATGCCCTGTTCCACATGTGCCCACGTATACATATCAGATATACATGCAGTAATAATAATTTTTTAATAGAAAAAGGAAGATAAGAAGTGATTATTTGGGCTGGAGAGGTGGTTCAGCAGTTAAAAGCATGTGCTACTCTTCCAAAGGGCCTGAGTTCAGCTCCCGGCACCCATGTCAGACAGCTCACAGCAGCTTGTAGCTCTTGCACTACATTCAAATGCGCAAACACACACTCATATACACAGAACTTTTAAAAATAATAGAATATTCTTAAAAGAAGAAATTATTTGTAAGCATACAATTTTTCTACATAAGATATTCATAAGAGCCAACTAAGTTTTAAAAGCAATACTAAGGTTTAGAAGAACTGATAGATCAATATAAAAGATTAATAGCATTACGGTGTACAAGCAGCAACTTCTTGGGGCTGGAGAGATTGGTCAGTGGCTAAGAGCACTGGCTGTTCTTGCAGAGGACTTGGATTCAGTTTTCAGCAACCACATGGCAGCTAATAACCATCCTTAACTCCAGTACTAGGGGATCTGATACCCGATTCTGGCCTCCATGAGCATTGCATGATATGTGTACAATTACAATGTTTTGCAGGCAAAACATTTTAAAAAAATATACTAGCAACAACTTTTAAAAATAAATTTTAAAACCAGGCATGGAGGCATATGTTTTTAATCCCAGTACTTGGGAAGCAGGGGCAGGTAGATCTCTATGAGATTGAGGCCAGCCTGCTCTACATATCAAGTTCCAGGCCAGCTGGGCTATAGAGAGTCCCTGTCTCAAAAAAAACTAGTAAAATAAAATTTAAAAACCATTATCAGCCGCAGTACAACCTAGACACTCAATAAATCTAACAAGAAAACATGCGAGGTTTCTATCGGAAAATGTGTCAAATTTTCTGAAGGATATAAAAACCAATGAAATATTTCATGGCCATACCAGTTTCCCTCAAATCTAAGAACTAATGCAATTACATTTATCCTAGGTAGACCCTGACATTCCCATTTATAACTGAAAATTGAACCTGACATGATGGTGCATGAATGTACCCTAGAGCATTTGTGAAGAATGGGCAGGAGGATCAAGAGTTGAGACCAGCATGGGCTACATAGAAGGTACCAGGCTACATAGCAAACTTGTATCAAACAACAAAATGTGGAGCCTTGGGATTTGTTGAGGATTCCATAGAAAAGCAGTAGGAGAGGAATAGATTATTCAGTTATGTTACAATAGTTGGCTTTCTGACTCATTAGACCCTTACACCAAATCCAAAAGTAAATTCCTAGGGTAATGGCCTATAGGTAAGCAATAAAGCTCTAACTCCTAAAATTTAGGGCTGATGAGTTGGCTCAGCAGATAGCTTCAACTTGACAAAACTGGATAGAGAGAACCTCAGTTGAGGAATTTCCTCCATTGGATTGGTCTGTGGCCATGACTGTGGGGCATTTTCTTGATTGTTAAGTGATATGGGAGAGTTGAGCCTGCTGTGGATAGTGCCACCGTGTATGTGGAAGTCAGAGGACAACTTGTAGGAATGGCTGCCACCATGTGAGTGCTGAGGATCAAACTCACATCGTCAGGCATGGTGGCTAGTGCCTTTACCCCCTGAGCCACCTCACTGGCCTTATTTTGTTTCTTTCAGTCTTACCCTGTAGCTCAGGCAGGCCTCACTGGAATTATGGACATGTGCCACCATACCCAGCACAATACAGCATTTTATAGAGCTGAATTTAAGTCAGTTGATAGGAGAAAGCATAAGAAAATTCATTTATACCATGTGACATTTCTGTTTGATGTGTGTGAAGGGGATGTGAACGTATGTGTGTTCTACTTTATTTTTTTGAGAAAGCATCTCCCACTGAACCTGGAGTTAACCAAATGGCTAGACTGGCTGGCCAGTGAGCTCTGGGTATCTGCCTATTTCTGCTTCCCCAGCATTGGGGTTACAGTTGTATGTTGCTTCACCTGGCTTTACTATGGATACTGGAGATCCACAGTCAGCTCCTCATGCTTGTGCCTCAAGTGCTTTACTCACTGGGCCACCTCCCCAGCTCCCTCTGTGGCCTTTTTTATGAATTAAAATTAGCAATTAGTACTTGCTGTTTTCAGTCTGAAGAGTTTTAGTACTACTTTACTTGAAACAAAATTTTCTCAAAAAAAGAATTTAGTGCGTGTATTTGAATATGATGTGTGTGCACATTTGTGTGCAGGTGTAAGTTCTGACAGTGGCCAGAAGAGGACATCAGATATCTTTCTTTACTGCTCTTCACCTTCTTCTTTGAACCAGGGTCTCTCACTGAATCTGGAGCCCCCCTGCCTATCCACCCTTCTTTTATTCACAAAGACTTCATAGCATCTAAAGCTATAGCAGGTGTTTTAGTGGCATTTTACTGCACTGTTTGGTCTCTGACATACTGTATAATGCCAACTGACACTGTCCACGAGGTCAACCAGCTCCTGAAGCCTCCTGGATGGCTTCTGCAGAAGCAGTCTGCTAGAGCCCAGTGTATTGTTTTTGCTATTTCAAGTTCTGTTCTACATGCATTATTTTAAACTTAAAGCAAAGGCTAATTTATTCCATTTCTTTACCATTTTCTTTTTTGTTGCATTTTTGCAAATTTCATACAATGTATTTTGATCATATTTAGATCCCCTCCCCTATCTGCACCCCCTTGTAACCCTTTACACAATTTCATATACTCTAATAGATATCATATATATCATAAATGTCACATATGAAGCATATACATGCCTATAGAATAAACTTCTGTCCCCAAATGCCCTTTGGTGTGGGTTCATCTGTCGCGTCTGTCTCTTGTCCAGTAAGGAAGACGCGACCCCGGACTCTTCTTAAATGCAGTTTATTCAGGAACCTTGAACAACCTTCTGGCCTTTTTACTTTCTAACTTCTTCTTCCCGGGGAAAAGCCCGCCACAGAGTTAAATCCCCTCCTGCCAGCCAACTCCAAACCACCACGTGGTGAAAGCAGACAGGCGCACACATGCGGAAGCAGGGCCAGACCTCAGCCACAGCCAACCATGGAGCTGTTTGCTCCAGAGAGCACCCACCCTCGGGATGGTGGGAGGCGGGAGCAGGCGCCATCTTTAAGACGCAGCAATCCGCAGCTCTCTACATTCATCCACTAGAGCTTGGTCCACATACCAAGAGTCTTACCCTTGAGACTGAGTGTCTCCCTCCCAGCATCATCAGTTACTAATACTTCCTCAGATAAGGATGGGGTTTCTGATCCACCCTCCCGAGTCTATGCTGGGATTTTGTCTGTCTTGAGTTTAGGTGGGATTTGTGCATGCTGTCACCATTGCTGTGAGTTCGTATGAGTAACTGACCAACTGTCTGGAAAACTGTGTTTCTTTGAGGTTACCCACCACCTCTGGCTCTTACCATCTCCCCCACCTCTTTCTGCAATGGCCTCTCAGCCTTGGGAGGCAGAAGTTTGATATAGGTGTTCTATCCATGGATAAGCAGTCTGCAGATTCTTATACTCTGCCATAGGCCAGTTGTGGTTCTCTGTGTTAATCACCATCTGCTGCAAGTGGAAGTTTCTCTGCTGAGAGTTGAGAGATGCATTAATCTCACTCAAGATGCTTCTAGTTATATCCATTTACCAGCAAATTTTGTAATTTCACTTTTTAAAGAGCTGAATAGTATTCCATTGTGTATGTACCATGTTCATTGTCCACTCATCAGTTGATGGACATCTGGGTTGTTTCCAATTCCTGACAGACCAGGTCCGTGTAAGCCCCTGGGGTTGTCAGGGATCCTGGCAGAGCTGAGCCAGTGAAGCGCAGGGAGGTTTGGGAAAGGGAATTCACCATAGCAGGTCTCTCCTCAAAGTCTTTAAAGAATGTCTTTTTTCCCCTTATCTGCTGTACTATTGCTTCATTGCTTCTGATTTTTAAAATATATTAAATCTGGTAATTTGTCATATTGAGACGCATCAGAGCCTTGCACTTAGAAGTAATGCCCTGCTTCACAGTTTTGCAACTTAGCAAATGATGGGTGTACCTCAGTTTCCTTATTTATAAAATAGGGATAATAACAATACCAACCTCATGAGATTCTTGTAAAATTAAACCGGTTTATGTTTGCAGTTTGCTACCCTATGTATTCTTGTATCCTTTGGAAACATCTTAAAATTAAATGATTTAAATTACAACAAAATTTTTAAGATGTCTGGAATGTATTGTAATGGTATTTGACTGGAACAATCTCTGTAGGGTAGTTCTTTGCAGCTGTAATTTGAAGACTTCATTCCCCAAGGTAAGAAGTTGCTTTGTTAAGTCAGGCATGTAATCAGAACACTTGGAGGTGAAGGCAGAAGGATGACGAGTTTGAGGCTGTCTTGGACTACATAGTGAAACCTTATATCAAAAAAGAAGAAAGTTGTTTTGTTAGAAATAATATGTAATTCTTAAGAGCTCAACAATCTCTTAAATATAACAGCCATCACACAAGTGTGTGGTAACTCGTTCTTCTTTCTTTTTTTAATAAGATACGAATATTGGAAGTTACTTGGAGGATTTACAGAATCAGCCAGCTAACAGATTTTCCTCCTTGAGACAATTTGAACCCATTTGCAAATTTCACCAGATGGAAGCATTTCATGATGAAATGACATTTCAAAGCCTGACAGAAGGCTTTTCTTACCCAGAAAAGCCAGAATTCCAAATCCAAGCATGTAATGATGCAGAAGACACCAACATAAAGCAAAATTCACTTCAGGAAGAAAATCCAATAGAAACTGGCATTTCTGCAAATAAAGACCGACTTGTTCATGAGTGTGTCAAAAAATCTCCTAAGAGTCTATTTCTCAACTACTACAGTGGAGAGACACTACCATTCGCCAAAAAGTCTCTGACTAAAAGTACTGCTGGAGACACTGCCCGCAGTCCTAGTCAACCTCAAATCCTTTTATGTAAAGAAAATGTCTGTGGAAATGGTGAAAATGCATTTTATCATAATAGCTTTGACCCACTTGATCTGAGAGTTAATTATAAAACAGAGGAGGTAAGATTGATTGTTGATGGTCATTAAAGCCTGTGCAATGTTAAAGGATGCAGGGGTGTTTTCTGTTGTTTAAAAACCCATATGTGACTAGGTGTGGTGGTACACACCTTTAATCCCTGCACACAAGAGGCAGAAGCAGAGCTAGACTGACCTCTGTGAGATCAAGGCCAGTGTGCTCTACATAGCAAATTCCATGCCAGCTGGGGCTACAGAGAAACCCTGTCTCAAAAAACCAATAACAACAAGAAGGAAACAAAAACATACACATATCAATTTTTTAAATACACTGAAAAAAAAACCACATGTAATCTGAGACTTTTCTACATAACATTAAATCATATCTAATTAAATCTAATCAGTACAAGGGACTTTGCTTCCCTTGGGAAACTGTATTCTGAGATCTTAATTCAGATACATATTTTTCTATACATTTGGGGCCATGTTTAGGGATTAGCTCTACTAAACAGTCATTTCTTTAAAGGTTAAGACTCTCTGCACCATCATCTTTTTATGTGCTATATCTACATGGTGCCTTGAACAGAATCCATTTTTACATGGGTTGAACCAAACTAGTTAGAACTCAGAGGGTTTGCAGAAAAGGAAAGGTTGAGAAAAAGGCATGCAGAGGAGTTGATTAAACTATTGGATAAGACAAGATGAAAATTCTTCTATTTTGTTGAACTTCTGTGGAAAAGCAAACATTTATTTGTAATATCTTAAAAGCATAGATAGGGGCTGGAGAGATGGCTCAGCAATTAAGAGCATTGACTACTTTTGCAAAAGACCCAGGTTTGAATCCTAGAACCTACATGATAGCTACCTGAAGTCTGTAACTTCAATTCCAAGGCATCTGATGCCCTCTTCTGACCTCCACAGGTACTGCATGACACAAGTGCATAACACTCATACACCTAAAATAAATAAATATTTAAAGTGAAGAAGGTAGCACCTGAGGAACGACACGGGTGTACTTACATACATGCAATCAATACACTCATACACATAAAATAAAGATAATAAATAGAATATATTTTTTAAATGCATGGACAATGTCAATAATATAAAGTCTATGTATTCTCTATAAACAACTACAACAAAGAAAGCTTTACCCTGACAGTAACATAAACAATCTGCTCTCTGTTTGAGCTTCCTAAGAAAAATTATGGTTTATATAGGAGGTTTTCATTCATTCATTTTGGAATAGATGGCAGCATTTGAAAGGGAACTTATGTCAATTTCTAAAAACAGCATTTTGAAAATCTGCTTAATTAGGGTTTTTCAAGATTATTTCTTTCCATTGTGTTTAGTTATTTTTTTCAGCTAGTCAGTAGATACTTTTGAGCATCTGTTATGTGCCAGGTGTTGGTTATATAATGTTCAAAAAAAATAAGAAAAATATATGACTCTTTTTGTCATGAAAATAAAATCCTGGTAGAGGAGATAGAGGCATTAACCAAATCACACAAGTACATTTACATTTGACTCCTTTATTAGAGTGATATAGATAATAGATCCAAGTCTACGTTTATTTGTATCATCTCTGGGCAGGGATTCTGGAGAGGATTACTTAAAGTAGTCTTTGGGCTGAGCTGGAATGGGTGAGTAGGGGTCCACTGGGCAACTGTGGGTTGGCAAGTATTTCATGCACAAGAAACAGTATCTGTGAGCCCCCTGTGCCTGCAGGGTCATGATATTACTAGCATATGGAGGAAGCCCAGTGTCCAGGAAACACAGGGTTTCAGGGGTGAGGGAGGAAGTTGAAGAAGATGAAAGGATGACAACTATCAAGAGCAGATAGCAGGATCCTGGAAACCTCAATAAGGTAACTCTCCCTGAGCAATGAAGAACCATTAAAAATGAAGGGGTTCACCACACTGAATTGATCTAATATCACCCCTATAGGTATCTATGAGGTTTAATGACGTTTGTTTTAGTGTTCGATACCACAATTATACTGTGTTTTGCTCTACTCCCTCCCTTGGACCTGTATTGTGTACATACAGAGTTTGTCTGTCTGCCATTCTAATGCTCAAAAGAATCAGCACAGTAAAGTAATGGTCTAATTGAGAAATTATTAAAGATCCTGAAGTCTATAGAGTAATTCATAGGTTTGTTTTAATTGATTTTTGAGGTAAAATAAAGCATCTTATATGTGTCCATAAAAGTTTACATCATAGAAGATGGTGAGAGTACAAAACAGAAACTTCTTTTCTCAAAGTAAAAATGATACATATGTCTCAAATATGCCTTCTGATTGCACTCTATGTTATATATCTAGCCAGTAGTCTACTCTTTCACTTTTATTTTATTTACTATAATTTACAGCCTGAAGTTTCTTCAAAAGAAATACAGACTTCTGGGGTGAATTTTGAGATGCCAGTTAATCACCAAGAAGAAATCACAGAGGATGGTGTGGAAAGCCTAGCCATTTCCTCCTCTTGGTCTCCAGCAGGCATCTTCAAGAGTGGAGGAGAATCTCAGGAGAACTCTATGATACCTGGCATGGAGCAAAGCTTTGGAAGCATACAGGCTCTGGAAGAGGACATGGCTTTAAATGAAATCTTGCAGAAATTAAGATACACTAACAAAACACAGGAAGTACAGATCCAAGACCTCCAGGGTAGGAACTTGCATTTAGAGAACAAGGTTAAAGAACTACAGACGAAGATCACCAAGGAGCAAGTGTTTGTTGATATCATAAATAAACTAAAGGAGAACATTGAAGAATTAATTGATGACAAATACAATGTAATTCTTGAGAAGAATGAGCTTAGCAAGAAACTTCAGAATTTGCAAGAGATTTCAGCTAACACTAAAAAACATCTTCAGGAATCCAAGAAAGAAAAGGAAACCTTACAGCTACAAATTAAAAAGATCAAGGTCAATTGTGTCCATTTACAGGAACGGTATATTGCTGAAATACAACAGAAAAACAGATCTGTAAATCAGTGTGTAGAGATGGAGAAAACCTTAAGCAGGAAGGATGAAGAGCTAGAAAGACTGGAGCAGCTCAAAGGAGATTTGGAGAAGGCTGCCACTTCTGCTTTGGACATGTTGAAAAGGGAAAAGGAGATCCGAGAGCAAGAGTTCTTGTCTTTTCAGGAGGAATTCCAGAAACGTGAAAAGGAAAACCTGAAAGAAAGACGAAAATTGAAATCAAAAGTTGAGAAATTGATTGCTCAAGTTAAAAGCCTGCTGTTCACCTGTGAAAATGAAAGGGCTAAACACACAGAACTTCAGCAACAGATTGATGAGCTGAGAAATGAAAACACAGAATTTCGACAGCAGGTTGATGAGCTGAAAAATGAAAACACAGAACTTCGGCAGCAGGTTGCCAAGAGTGAGGAGCAAAACTTCATCTCTAACTTTAAGACAGCCCCATTGGCTGAGCAAAAGGAGGAAGGGATGGAGCCAGATATTGCCCAGGTACCGATACTGATTCTGAATGTCTAAGAGAATTCCCAGTTCAAGTAGGTTAGTGATGAACATCCAGACATGACACTGGGGTGAAATGTCTGTAGAAAGAATTCATTTTATAAAAGGAGCAGGAAAGTGCAGCACAGGTTTGGAGACGTTTCTTCTTCTTCCTGGGCACTCACCTTAAAGAACAATTATCTTGATTTCTTATAGTCATTTGGTAGAGATGACAGTTACCCTGGGAATTGTGGATACCCATTACCAATTCTAAGAAGCTTCCCGGGATGTTGCTTTGAGAGAGGATTTTCTAAGTGTGGCTCTTAATCTTTTAGCAAGAAAATAATAATAAAATAATATTTTTCCCCTTACAAAATAAAACCTATGTTAGAGTACATACAACTTTTTGTAAAATTGTAAAGTACTGAAAACATAGCATTAGAACTTTTTATCCTTAGATTTACAGGGTACTTTTTAAAAATATCTATCATTCAAAAGCCTTGGAGGAAAAAAAAACAAAATAGTTGAAAACACATCCAGGATGGAATAATCTTTACAAGCCAGGGAACACCTGTTAAATGTCTGCCTTAAAGCATATAAATCTTTAAGTATAGTAGCATCTTTTTTGGTTTGTTTGTTTGTGACAGGGACTTGCTATACAACCCAGGCTTTTCTGGAACCCTAGACTGGCCTTGAACCCACTAATGCCTGAATCTCTTAAGTGCTGGATATACAGGCATAAGCCACCACACTTCCTAAATAGAGTAGAATCTTGTTATGTGGAAAGAAAGCTAATCTGTAGTGGTATATGCCAGTAGGCAACTTGCTTAAACAAGAAGGCTAATTTGAGCTGAAAAAAAAATGGACAAATCTATCTTATTTTTTTAAATTATTATTTCTAGGTCTGGGGACACATGCCTCTAATCCCAGTGTTTGGGAGGCAGAAGCCGGCAGATCTTTTGAGTTCAAAGCCAGGGTGGTCTATAAATACATAGACCATAGTGAAAGCTTGTCTCAAAAATTTTTTTTTCTTGTTTGGTTTTGTTTTTATTTGCTTTGTGTGCTTTTTTAAAAGATTGTCTTGCCATATGGTCCTGACTGACCTGAAACTCACTCTGTACACCAGGCTAGCCTCTAATTTGTTATGCTCCTCCTGCTTCTGCCTTCCAAGTGCAGGGATTACAGGCATGTGCCACCATGCTCAGCTATGTTTTTTTTAAACATAGATTGCAACAATAATTTGAACTGAGTTGATATGCTGCCTTGAAGATACAATGGGTGCTTTTTAAAAATCAGTATAACTATTGTTTGCAAATATTTTTATTTCTTTGGAAAATACTGTTCTCTTAGGTTTAAAAACAATTTGAGATCTAAGTCTTATCTGAATAAATGATTTTCAAACCTGGACACATGCCAGCATGACCTGGAGGTTTTGATAACACATAGACCACTGAATCAGAAATTCCTGAGTAGACTGGAGAATATGCTCTTTTAACAAGGTCCCAGGTTGTGCTGTTCAGGGCCCACACTTTCAGAACTGCTGGTCTTGGTGAAGATGACCCCAAGTTTAGCTCCTAACCAAATGAGAGATGTTGAGTTGGAAAGCTGTGCATAAATTAACTGTGCAGAAGTGAAATATGACATGCAGTTTTCTTCTCTACCTTCAAAAAAGCTCAGGTTCTTTGTTTTATCTTGACTAAAGACTTTATTAAATACCTCCAAATTCATACTCTTGTGGTTTTGCTAAAATTCTAGGTCCATTTTCCCAAGGTATGGTGTGAGAGCATCTGTGAAGTCAAAAGTACTTTATAGTGCTAAGACAGTATTGGTGTGTACAGTTATTTATTTTGCCTCCAATCTCAAGAGCTTTCAACAGAGTTGTGTTGGGTCAGAGGGTCCAAAGGTTCCCAAACCGTGATACATCAGAGCCACTGTGAGGAGGGCCCAGGAAGCATTTGCCATTTTCAATGAAAAACAAGTGGCAGTTACCGGTTATGAGACCTGGTTCTTTGGATTTGTATTTGCTGTGTGTGTCTCCTTCCCTCTCTTCCCCTTCCCTTCCTCCCACCTCCCTCTCTCTCCCTCCCTCCTTAACCTCCTTGGATTCCTTCCTTCCTCTCCTCTCCCCTCCCTCCCTTCCTTCTCTTCCTGCAATTTTTTTGGTGTAGGGGGACAGAGTCGTCTCAAACTCGTGACAATCTTCCCATTTCAGCTTCCTGAGTGCCTAGATTCCAGATGAGGGGTACTACACTTAGTGGCACCTTTCTTTAAATTAAGACATAAACTCTTTAAGAAATAATAGTGCTATTATTCATCCATTTAACATACATGTAGAGTGTTTTAAAAAAGAACAGTCTCTTGAAAAAATGGATCAGCTCTTGAACTCATACAACATACTCTATATGTTTGTAACTAAACTTGTGGCATGGGAAAAGAAGACATTACTGCTGCTGAGTATGATGGGGCTTATAATCCCAGCTATTTGGGGCCAGAAGCAGGAGGATCCGAAGTTTGAGGCTAACCTCAGCAACTTAATAAGAATTTAGAAGGATAGGCAGGAACAGTTTATTGGTGGAGAGTACTTACTGTACATGTGTGAATCTTGGTTTTGATCTTCAATATTGCCAAAAAGAAAAAGGAAAAAAAGACATTATTGCCTTTTTCAGTGTCATTTTCTTCGCAAGCATATGGAAGAATTTTTAGAGGCTACAGTGGCATGTGATAATGTAACTGCCCTCATGATGGAATGCGTGGACTAATGGTGAAGATCCAGCTCTCTCTCTTATAAGTATAAAGTTAAAATTAGTGGCAAATAGGCTTGAGATGTAGGTCAGTCAGTAGCAGAGTACTTGCTTAGAAGTATAAGATTCCCACCCTTACCAGTCTCAACAACTGGGAAATCGCCATGCTGCTAATGTTTCTATTTGGGGAATGTAATTGTTAGTTAAAATTTTATTTATTTTGAGTCATAAGGATTTATTGTTAACTAACTAAGTTACTAAGCAAATATTTTAAAGTATTCTAATTCCTAATGCAACACTTATTCATAGCTGTAACATTACATGAACAAGTTTTTTTTATGATCCTCAATAATTTTTAGCTGTCTTAATAATTTTTAAGAGCATAAAGATGTCTCAGGGAAAAAGGTTTGGGAAACACTGCTCAGAGTTTTTAAGCATAGTAGTTTATCCAGCATTTTATTTAAAAGATAATTCAGGTTTTTTTACTTTATTTTGACAAATCTGAACTGTGTACATGTAGGATATAAAGGTGACCCATTCCAATTTGATCCTGAACTGCTCATCCTGTAACGAAAGCCTAGAACCCTCACCTGCAATGAAAACTTCACTGGCCACTAAAATTCACAGTCTTCTGGCTCTGATGATAGGACTTCTCACGTGTCAGGTAAAAAAAAAAAAAGTTCAGATTCTTTAATGGGATTGGACCAAACCAAGAGAGGCTATGAAAGATCAGAGGATTAAGTTACGGAAGAAAAGACAAAATACAGCCTTTACTTTCTCCTAATGTTTCGCACTGCTTACTTTACATTGAATTCTACAGGTTTACTGTAAGATAAAACATAATAGTAAGATAGTAAAAAGTAAAGGCACTAAGTAACCCCTCATTTAGTACTTCTCCACTTCAGAGCAGTTGTCTTATACTCTGGGTCAGTCTGCTCTTGGTGATTGTTCACATTAATAAGCTATTTACCTAATTAAAAAATAGTTTGGGGGAATGGGTACCTGTGTACATCAATGGAATGAAAAATCAAGTAAGGATCACAGATGAGTTCAAATCCTGGCCTCGCCACATCCTGGCTATGTAACTTGTCTGAATAACCTTTCTTAGCCTATTTCCCTAAATAGGGGAAACAACACTTGCTTCTGTGCTGGGAAGCACTGCATTTAACAAGAAAAAATATGATAGGGTATATGCTTGTTAGATTTTCAAATTAACTTTCCTTTTATCATACATTTCCTCAATTATAAATGCACTCATCTGAGCTGAAATTTGAGAGCATAGCTTGCTGTGTTTCTAACACAAAAAAAGGGGGGATGGAGAGATGGCTCAGCAATTAAGAACACTTTCTGTTCTTCCAGAAGAAACTAGGTTCAGTTCCTAGCAACCACAGGGTGGCTAACAACCATCTGTAACTTCAGGTCGAGGGGATCTGATGTCCTCTTCTGGCCTCTATGGGATTTGCCTTGTACAGGTACACTTACATGCATGCAGGCACACTTACATGCATGCAGGCAAAACATTCATACACAAAAATCTTTCTTTTAATTTTAATATAAGACATAATTCTGTGTTTCTTATATTTTAGTTAAAGGTTGTTGAACATTTTTAGCATGTGCCAAGTCCAGAAAGCAGGCTAAGCTTTTACGTACAGATCATAAAGCGGTAGCCCACTTTCCTTTTAAGGATTTGAATTAAATGTGGCATGCCTTCTTTGTTACAGATGTCCTCCTGACAGATGCTTATGTGCAGTATTTCTTGGCTTCCTCCTGTCTTGTCAAAGCTGCTGTTCTTTTTTGGTCCCATTTGTTGGCTGTGGCTTCTGTACTAGACTTCTCAGTGGTAGCACATCAGCACTTCTCAGTAGATCCCACCCCATCTCCAACAGTTGCCTTCTCTTTGCATCCTCTATCTATCCTAGGCCCACTTGATGTATGAACCATCTAGATCTTGTATGTTCTGTACCTAATACAGAATTAAGCTCAGAATGAGCAAGTATTTGTTGGCTTCCTGACATACCCTTGGAAGTATTTATATCAATTGTCCCTGTT
The DNA here is from genome assembly GCA_035773235.1 of Eospalax fontanierii. Taxonomy (NCBI): domain Eukaryota; kingdom Metazoa; phylum Chordata; class Mammalia; order Rodentia; family Spalacidae; genus Eospalax; species Eospalax fontanierii. Next base: position 17,052,614 of record CM069547.1, read on the forward strand.
TATGGGTCATTCCATTCAACCCCTCACATCATTTAGTCTTAAAAAAAAAAAAAAAGAAAAGAAAAGCAATCCAAGCCTTAGAAGAACTGAAATCCTTGTCTAACCAAAGTATTACATATTGTTCAGTATCAGAACTGACATATAGACTGTGCAGTTATCTTCATTTTGGAGGCTCTTGAAATTCCTAGTTGCAACACTCGTGAGGATGTCTGTTCTAGTGTGAGATACAGAAGTTTATCTAAAGTTTGCATATGTAAACTTGCTAAAGAGCAGTATACATAGGAATTTGCAGACATGCACTTACTATAGATGAATATTAACTTGGCAATTACACTTTTTTTTAATCTTTATTATTATTTTATTTTTGTGTATGATTATTTTGCCTGCATGTATGTACGTGTACTTGAGTGTGCAGTGCTTGCAGAGATCAGAAGAAGGCATTGGTTCCCCCTGGAACTGGAGTTACAGATGGTTGTTAGCTACCATGCGGATGCTAGGAACTGAATCCTGGTCTTCTACAAGAGCAGCCAGTGCTCTTAACCCTTGAGCCATCTCTCCATCCGTCTGCTCTCTCTTTTTTTTTCTTTTTCTTTTTGGTCTTTTGAGACAGGTCTTCCTGGAGCCCCAGCTTGGCCTGGAACTTGCTGGTATAGATCAGGCTTCCCTCGGTCTTACAGAGATCCACCTGCTTCTGCCTCCTGAGTGCTGGGATTAAAGGTATGCAGTATGCTTCCCCTCTGCTCTTTTTTAAAAAGATTTGTGTGTGTGTGTACTCATGTGTGTGCATACCACATGTGTACAGATGCCTATGTGGGCCAGAAGAGGGCACTGGATCTCCTGGAGCTGGAGTTAGAGATGGTTGTGAGCCACTACACATGGGTGCTGTGGTCTGAACTAGGGTCCTCTGGAAGAGCAGCAAGTGCTTTTAACTGCTGAGCCATCTCTCTGGCCTACACTCTGCACTCCTCATAGCAACGTGGGTCCACAAGTGAATCAGTATGAGGTCTTTCTATATTAACTCTGTGATACATCTGAAGAGTGTTTGAAGAACAGATTCCATATGGCCTGGGGTCATTTCTGGAGGGAGGTTTTTCCTTCTCCATTTTAATTCTGTAGAAAAATCTCAATTTAGTTTCTCATCCTGTTACCCTTAGGATATCACCATCCCTGATGCCGAACATTACCCAGAGAGTAAAGCTAATGACATACTGCTGCAAAAATTAAAGTGCTTTCAGCTTAAGAGAGAGTTAGACAAAGAGGTAATGTATTCTTTATTCTAAAACGTGTCTCAGTGGGGGAAAAAATTAGCTAAAGCATCACTGAGCAATTGCTCCTAAAATTTGGAAGTGTTTGAGGGACCAAATTAGCTTACTGTGCCTCTCGTAAGTAGAGATAATGTCCAGCATTTGACTTATTTGTAACTTAAATCTGTTAGAAAATTGTACTCATTGGGCCTTCGAAATGGATCAGCAGGTAGGAGCACTTGCCACTGAGCCTGGTGACCCGAGTTTGAGCTTCAGGATCCTCATGGTAGAAGGAGAGTACAACTCGCCTCAGCCGTCCTCTGATTGTCACACACACATACTCTAGCATATGCGCCCCCCCACACATATGCACATATGTAATAAATAAGAGTAATAAATTTTTTAACATATTTATTATTTATATTTTATGTGTATGAGTATATTGCCTGCATGTATATAAGTGCACCCGTGTCATGCAATGTCCACAGGGGTCAGAAGAGGGCATTGGATTCCCCTGGAACTGGAGTTCCAGGTAGTTGTTATCTGTCTTGTGGGTGCTGGAACTGAACCCAGGTCCTCTGCAAGAGCAGCCAGTGCTCTTAACCACCGAGCCATCTCTCCAGCCCCAAGACTAATACATTTTTTAAAGAAAATTTTTGATATGATTTTTGTTCCCTTTGATGGGGCATTACTGATTCCTAAAGAAGAGTTTGACATTCTTTATAGTGACTTCAAACTTTGTCACTTGGAAACATTTAGAATGAAATAAAATATTTCTCAGATGGAAAAAAGGGTCAAAGCAGTATTACCTAGTATTTTTTAGTTTCTTTTTAATTTTAAAAATGTTTATTACTATTGTTATTATTTTATGTGTATGAGAGTATTGTCTACATGTATGTAAGTGTACCCATGTTGTGCAGTGCCCGCGGAGGTCAGAAGAGGTGTCAGATCCCCTGGAACTGGAGTTATAAATGGTTTTTAGCTGCCGTGTGGGTGCTGGGAATTGAACCCAAGTCCTCTGCAAGAGCAGCCAGTGCTCTTAACTGCTGAGCCATTTCTCCAGTGTCCCTTTAAAAATTTTAACTGTATTTACTTGTGTGTGTACGTGTGCGTGTGTGTGTGTGTGTGTGTGTGTGTACTGGCACGTGCGCAGACACACACGCATATTATGCTATAGTGCATATGTAGAGCTCAGAGGACAACTTTCAAGAGTGGTTCTCTCCTTCCATGAGTTCTGGGGATTGAACAGGACTTAACACCCAGTTGTATTTCTAGGTGTGATTTATTATAGCAAAAGACTGCAAGGCAAAAATCTGTCAGGGAGAGGCACAGTGGGGCAGAATCCAAAGAAAATAGGCTCCCAAGAGTCCTGGAGGAGTCATATATCTATGCATCATTCCCCCAGCACTGAATTGTGATAACAAATGTGAAGAATTATCTGCTAAGGAAGTTCAATAAAAGCCATTTGTCCACAGAACATTTATAGGGAGCATTACCCAAATTCTGTCCGTCAGAAAGCAAGCAAGTGTTCAGTTTAAACAACAATCTATGGACAGATGCGTTTGGCCTAGTGAGCCAAGCATAGCACAGGCAGCAGAAACCTGGAATTCAAGCCCCAGGTGACACGCTAGGGGTTCTCGCCAAGCATCGCAGTTGTAGGCCTGCTGTGGAAACCCTTTTCCTCAGAAAAATGGTAAAAACATTTTGTCTTTTGGAAATCAGAGATTGGAATATTTTAGTAGGTAATTTTATTTCTTTTCCTCTGAAATATAAAATGCTTTCTTTCTAGCTATTGAAACATAAAAACAGAATTGCAGCACTTAAAGAGTTAATTGCCAATGAAAAACCATTTCAAGATGACACTACTGACGTGAGTTTAGCATTTGTTGTGCTTTATCTTCAACATGCAGATTCACTGCTACAGATAGTTACGTCCTCTGGTAAATTTACTGAAGTCCTTTCAGCTCTCAGTTCTGTACTTCTATGAATCCAGCTACATATCAACTCAATTCTCTCTTTCATTCTTACGTTAAAATATCTAACGTCAGAAGTTACAAGGAGTGTATAAGTAAGAGCACAAATGTATTTAATCTCAGGTCACAGATGTTGATGTGGAGGAAGCCAGGAATGTCAGAGATGCACCTGTGCTCCTGGCAGCCAACCTGGATAAGTACCACAGTCTAAATGAGGAGCTTGATTTTTTGGTAAGAAAGATTCATTGCCTTGTAGTCATTTTTATTCACAGTACTATTAATAAGTTTTAAGAAGTCATCAACCTTTAAAAGATTTCTCATTAGGAACTGGGGAGATGGTTTAGTGACTCACATTGCAGTAGTATTACCAACAAAAGTACAGAAGTATTTTTCTGTTTTAAAGTTTTAATACTGGGCTGGAGAGATGACTCTGCGGTTAAGAGCACTGGCTGTTCTTGAAGAAGACCTGAGTTTGAATCCCAGCATCCACATGGTGACTAACAACTGTCTGTAACTCCAGTTCCAGGGGATCCAGCGCCCTCTTCTTTCCTCCTCAGGCTTTACATGACATGGGTGCACTTACATACATGCAGGCATAACACTCATACACATAAAATAAAAATAAATTAATAAATTTTAATTATTGTCCAACTTGGTTTCTATGTAGACTGATCAGATTTATGTCTTTCAAAGTGCAGAAGCCAAAATTAACATACTTGTTTTGTCCAATGCTAGACCTCCTTTGTGCTAGATAAGCATTCTACCACCAATCTATACCTCATTCCCTCCATTTATTTATTTTTATTTAGATAGGATCTCAATATCTAGTTCAAACCAGCCTTGAATTCATGGTCTCCTACCTCAGCTTCTGACATGCTGGGTTAATATGCATACATCACATACAACTCCCCCCAAAATATGTGCTAATTTTCATAGCGGATAAGCATATTTACATTTTTGCACATGCTACTGTAAGAGCTGCATACAATGGTCATGACTGGACATAACTCTTAGTTTGCCTCAAGTGGCACATAAATAATACAGGAACAATACATTAGAAGAAAATTAAAATATGATTTTTGTTTTCAGACTGTTACAAATCAACTTTAAAAATGGATTTGGGGGCTTGAGAGATGGCTCAGTGCTTAAAAGCACTTACTGTTCTTACAGAAGACCTGAGTTCGGTTCCTAGCACCCACATTAAGTAATACAACCACCAGTAACTCCAGCTCCAATAGATGTGACATCCTTTTCTATTATCCCCAGACACACACACGAATGAAAATAAAAAATAAATCTTAGTAGGCATCATTTTTGCAAGGGAGCACCTCTCTTAGATCTGAACATATATCATCAAGCACATCCCTGCTTGACTCAGACATATCTCTGTGTGGAGTACACATGGGAAAGAAGGTCATGAAGGCTAGGTGTCATTAGGATTTGTAGGCATTAACAGGTGTTAAGCTGTTTGCAAAAGTAGTACATAGTATAAGATCACAGAAAAGATTAAACTGATCAAACTCCATTATAATTCCTGTTTATCTGTTCTATATACAGTCTATATACAGACCCCAGATCTGGTCTGTACTCTGTCATGATTCACCTGTGGTAGATCTACATTTAAGAGAATTTTGGAAAATTCTGACTGTAGCTGACTGTCCTCAACAGCTAACACCCATATACGGCTTTCATAGTAGTGTTCAGGTTAGTAAATTCTCTGATGTTTCTCCACAGATCACAAAGTTGGGAAGTCTTCTAGAGAGCAAAGAAGACCACTACAGCAGACTCATTGAAGAGAATGACAAGTACCGAAGACACGTAGGCAGCCTAATAAATAAGGTGCAGGCTTTCCTACAGAAGAAAACAAACAGTCTTAAAACTGTCAGGGGGCTAGAGAGATGGCCCAGTGATTAAGGTCACTTGCTGTTCTTCCACAGTACCCTACTTCAGTTCCTAGCAAGACGGTTCACAGCTACCTGTAACTGATTCCAGGGGATCCAACATCCTCCTCTGGCCTGAGTGGGTGGGGATAGGGAAGAGAAGAGGAGAGAGAGGAAGGGGAGAGTGAGGGATAAATAAAAACAAAAGAAAATTATGTTAGATTCTAGGCTGTGGATGGCAGAGTTGACAGAGTGCTTACCTAGCATGTGCAGTGCCCTAGGTTTGATCTTTAGCGCGCTCACACACATACACACACACACAGAAATGTCTCAGCACATGGAACTGTCTCAGCAGTTAAGAGCACTGACTGCTCTCGCAGAGGAACCAGATTCAATTCTTAACACCCACATGGCAGCTAACCAATTGTCCTTAACTCCAGTTCCAGGGGAATCCAACACCCTCTGACCTCCATGGGCATTGCATGGTATGGGTGCACTTACACACATGTAGACAATGCACTCATACACTAAAGTAAAAATAACAAATAAAATATTAAAGATAAATAAACGGTGTTAACTTTTACCAAATAGACTATAACCCATACTTGCATTTCTCATTGTGTGGAAGACAGCTTAACTGTAGTCATCTCACAGGAGCTATTCAGTTCTGGGCACTTCAGTTTTTCTAGTCTAATGAGTAGGCCTATTTCTATTCATATTCCTGATGTCAAAAGAGAAAAAGAATGCTTTTTTGTTGCAAAATTTTCATTGATCCATAGTCAAATAATTAAATTTCTATTTGTAAAGATTTTTTTAATGAGAAAATAAACATAACTATAAAAATACTAGAATTTATGAAAATTTTGATTATTTTTTCAAGGTAACCTCATATGAAGAAATTATCAAATGTGCTGACCAAAGACTTGAGATATCCCATTCTCAGATTGCACAGTAAGTCAATAAAACCAATCTTTGATTCAGAATAAGGTATCATCTTGTTGCCTTACAGCGGAGTTGGTATCTTACATTGATGTGGCAGTATTTCTTGTGTCGTCATGGTGGTGAATGCCTTGACTCTCAGCACTCGGGAGACATAGAAGATGGAACTCTGTAAGGTCCAGGCCAGCATGGTCTATATAGTGAATTCCAGGCCAGCTGGGGCTACAAGGAGGCCCTGTCTCAAAAAGGAAGAGAAGAAAGGAGGATGTTGTCAACAAAATTAGGATCATCAAAACTGAGTCTAGCTGGCTAATTCTAAATACACATTTTTTTCACCATTAAGAAAAGGATATGGGAGAACTTTTATAATAAAAAAAAGAGTGAGTTGGGTATGATGCATCTCTGCAATCCCAGGTTTCCAGCAGCTAAGGCAGGAGGATAGAGAATTCAAGGGGAGACTGCGCTACTTAGCGAGTTGAGGCCAGCCATATCTGTGTAGTAGGAACTAGTCTCAAAAACAAACAAGTAACAGCAAGAACAAAAAACCCAAGGACTGGGAATTTAGCAGTAGTAGGGTGCAGACCTAGCATCACAGGGCCCCAGCCCTGATCCTCAGCACCACGAGAAAAGACAGAAGAGTGGGGGAAGGAGAGACGGGAACGTGCAATTTTAACAGGGAGCAGCATCATTTTTATCTTCCTTTCTTAGAGCTCCTTTTTTTTCTATCTTTTTAAGGCAGGGCCTCCCTGTAACTATAGAAGTCCTGGAACTCACTGTGTAGACCAAGCTGGCCTCCATCTCACAGAGATCTGCCTGCCTCTGCCTCCTGGGATTAAAGGTCTGTGCCACAGCACCCAGCCCAAGCTCCTTTTAATGTTAAGGGGTGATAAATGAATTAGAACCACCTCAAGGGCTAGAGAGAAGGCTCAGTAGTTAAGAGCACTGGCTGCTCTTGCAGAGAACCAAGGTTTGATTCCCAGAACTCACATGGTGGCTGACAACTGTCCATAATTCCAGTTCCAGAGATCTGACACCCCTTCTTGCCTCATCAGGCTTTGCATGCATGGGTACACTTACGCTTACGTATGCAAAAAAATACGCAGAAAAATTAAATAATTATAAAAGAATCTTAAAAACTTGAGAAGACATTAACATAGTATTCAAGTAAAATAACTTTGCATTGCTTAAAAATCTATTCACAGAATTACTAAATGCACTCTAAATTAAACAAATTTATACATCATACATATACCAAGTACCAAGGATGAGATTCAAGTTAAAACTCTAAAATTAGTGTTCTTAATTTTCACACTTTCTATGGTATATTACTCTCAGTTTTAATATGCTAGCCCACAATTTCATTTACACCATGCTAGCTGTCTCTAGAATCCAGTCCTACATAGGAAGCATACTTCTCTCCCAAAATGCAAGCTCCTTAGGAGTACTGTACAACAAACTTGAAAACATGGGCATTGGCAGCATGAACAGTTTGTTTTTTACTGCTGTTACTAAGCAGAGCAACTGAAAAACAGTGTTTCCATTTTTTCAAACTAATGTAAGAAAGTTTTAAATTTGAAGATGGAATGGGAATGTTATATTTACATACTCAAGAAAAATAACATTTGACACCGCCCCCAAATCAAGCTATTATTTTGGTGATATAACTTTGCCACACTTTTGAAGTTAAAATGATTTTAGATGTGTGTTTCAGTTGAGTGATGCAGTTTGTGTTGAAGAAAAGGCATGGTATCTGAGCCTTTAAGCCTTTGTAAAAGCATAATCAAGAGTGCCTGTGTATCAGAATTCTCTTGAATGTGGTTTGAAAAATACCATTGTCAACTGGATGGGGTGCTGTATACCTGCATCTCAGCACATTTGGGAGGCTGAGGCAGGAGGATTACAACTTTGATGCCAACCTGAGCCGGCCACATAGTAAGACCTTGTCTAAAAAACAAAACAACATGTAAGGAACCAAAAGCATCCAGCACAGAAAATGTGGGGGGCAGGGGAATGGAAAGGGAGGGGGAGGGAGAAGGGGAAGAGTGGTGGATGAAAGAGGGAGAAAGGAGAGGCTGGAGGAGAGAAGTTGATGAAGAGGGGAAGAATGAGAGAGAAAGGAAGGCAAGGAAAGGAGAGAGACTGAGTTCAAGTGCAGCCTGGCCACCAGCCCGACCAGCTACTTGCCTTGCTGCTGTCTACTTTCATGAGTTTACAACTTTAAGAATTTTCATGTACAAAGGAACTTTTAAAACAAGATGCCACAGATTTATAGTTAACCTAAAGAATAATGATCTTGACCAATTTGAGACTTTTGGTTTGAGGTTTGGTTTCTATTTTTTCTTTAATCTTTGTTGACCTTGGGGTGCGGATACTACTGTTATAAGCTGCCCAATGTGAGTACTGAGAACCAAACTTGGGTCCTCTGGAAAAGCAGCAAGTGCTTTTAACTGCTGAGGCCCTATTTATTTCTTACCTTTAGCCCTGTAACTTTATAAAGGGTAGAATTGACCAAGTGGCTTGAGTTGATAGAATAGAACCCACATTCCTATATTGTAAGATGGATGAATTATGTATGACTAACTCTAGATTTAATAATTAGCAGTAAGAAAATCTGATCGTAAAATGTCAGTAGTTTTATTAGAAATTAAAATCTTAGCTCATGCTAGGCATGGAGGTATACGCCTTTAGTCCCACCTAGAAAAATGTATTTTACGTGTTTAATCTCTTTCTTCCTTTAGTTTGGAAGAGAGAAATAGACATCTGGAAGATTTAATTCGATTGCCCAGAAAGCCAAGGTAAGCTTTCCTTCCTTTTAAAAAACAATAATGTCTTACATGGTGTGGTGATGCAGGACCTGGGAAGCAGAGGCAGGCAGATGTCTGTGAGATTGAGGCCAGCTGGATCTCCATAGGAGTTTGAGGCCAGTCAGGGCTACTTAGTGAGACTCTGATTTATAAAAACAAAACCAAAAACCAAACAATAACAACAAAATAAAAACTAGAAAAAAATATAAATGCCTTTAAATATGCATACAGTAAATAAAACACTTTAAAACATCTCCCCTTATATATTTATGTAATATGAAAAAATAAATCTATAAAAGTATTTTGTATTTGCCTAGTATAAAATAGTTGCTTGTTAACTGTTTTGTAAGCTTTGCATGGTGGTATATATCTACTTGGAGGCTGAGGCAGGAGAATCTTGAGTTTGAAGCTAGCCTGGAAAGTTAAATAAGATCTTCTCAAAAAAAAAAGGGGGGGGGTTAGTTTTTAATTTTATTTTTGAGATGGTCTCATATCTAGGTTGATTTTTTTTAAGTGTGGTTTTCTGTTGTGTAGCACAGACTGCAATCATCAATCCTCCCACCAAGTGCTCCCATGTGCTGAGATTATAGACATATTCCACCACACTCAGTTCAGACAAGTGTTTTGTAAAGCCTGAAGTAGTAGGCCAGGCTGCCTGCCCTCATGGAAATGTTAAGCAGGATGCTACAAGTGGATGCTACACATTAGGATCTAAAAGTGCTTACCCTGCTATATATTTTATAACCAGGCTTTCTTACACTAACATTACATCTTAAGATCTGTTATTTTAGAAGTGACTCAGTCTTGCAGTCCAGTGCTACAGGGGTGTACATCAACTTTGTAGGTTAATTATAAGTACACAGTCAGGACCCAGCTTTAGCAGTACATAAACTAAAATTGAGGAATTCAGACAAAAATCAAACTTAATCAATTGTTTTGTGAATAATAATTTAAAGCTGCTCAGGAGTTTTTGATTCCCAGAACAATTTGTGGGGTTTTTTCTGAGTTGTAAAAACAAATCATGGAATATTTTTTTCTAGAATTATTTATAAGTAATACAGTTTTCATATGACTTTGCATGTTTCACAAGTGGAGACATTTTTATTAACTTGGTTTATTTGTATACTTAATTCGAGGCTTAATGTTGTAGATTTAGATTGGCCTGAAATAAGGGAAACAGGTCTCAAAGCATTCCCCAGCTAGTAAGTTCATTTGTTTGAAAACTCCAGACCCACTGTAGCCTTCAGACACCATCAACTGTGAAACCTAGATTGACCTATTGACTTCAGTGCATTTGTCAAATCAGCAAACTTCTGGCTTCCTTTGTATCTCTCAAAATTATGGTGCTGATTTGTCCAGTTGTCTTTGATAGAAGAAATAGTGGGAAATTGGGATATAAAAGAGAGCAATTTAATAGTATCAGATGTCTAATTTTTAAGATTTATCTTTATTGTTTTTAATTATGTACACGCACACACACATGACTACAGGTGACCTTGGGGGCCAGAGGCATAGGATCCCCCTGGAGCTAAAGTTACAGGTGGTTGTGAGCCCCCTGATGTGGGTATTAAAACTGAATTTGGGTTTTCTGCAAGAGCAGGAAATGTTTTTAACCACCAAGCCATTCCTTAGCCTCCAGATGTCTAATTCCTGCTTTTAGTTCTTTATCACTTTCAAGGAAATTTTATAGGTTTTCAAATCAAAGTCAGAAACTTATCCTAAGAAATTTATGGCACTATTAAATATAATGAAACTGTGACTCAGTATTATTGTTTAGGCATACTGAAAATGATTCACATATTATATATTGAAGTTTTATCTTTTAGGGTCTCCTAGTTCAATACTAAAGACAATTTCTTAAAAGTGAGAGGGAAATGCTAAGTAACAACATACATATTCACTGTGTTCACTAGTTTAGCCCTCCTCCCCCATTTTTACATTTTCTTTCTCTGTCCTACAGACCAAGAATAGAAAGTCATCCAAAGTCTATGACCTTGTTAGATCATCTTGATGGCCACTGTAAAGAATGCTCTATTTCCATGTGAACCGACAGTAATGATGATTAAATATTCATTCCTGAAGTTATTTTACTTGCTTGTGTATGTCTGTGTGTCTGTGTGTGCAAGTGTCTGTCTAAGCTACACAAACCTGGGTATTCTTCCTCTGGAGCCATCCACATTGTTTTTGGAGACAAAGTCTCTCATCAACCGGGAGCTTGCCAAATAGACTCAGCTGGCTAGTCAGTGAACCCCAAGGGTTCTCCTGTCCTCCAACTCCCTAGCTCTGGGATTACAAGCATGCACCATGCACCCAACTTTCTAAATGTGGGATCTAGGGAATATGAACTCAGGTCCTCATGCTTACACAGCAAGCACTTTAGCAACTGAGCCATCTCCCCAGCAAGTGACATTTTAGTGACTTATCATTACAAGTTTAACCTTCCCTTCCCTTCTGTGGTGGTTTGAATGAAAATGTCCCCCATAGATTCCAAGTATTTGGACACCTTATCCCCAGTTGGTGGTGGTGTTTAGGGAAGCTTTGGGAGCTGTGGCCATGCCAGAGGAAGCTCATCCCTGGAGGCAGGCTTCAAGAGTTCTTAAGCTTTGCTGGATTTCCTGTGGCTCTCTGTTCCCTGTGCCTGCTTGAAGATGTGAGTGTTCCTCCTGCCACCTCCCTCCACTCTGCCTCCCCACCTGGAACCATAAGCTAAATAAACTCTTCCTATAAGTTGCTTTGGTCAGGGTTTCTATCACAGCAACAGAGAAGTGGCTAAGATACCTTCTGCCCTCAGAAGTGTGTGTCCTCCGCCCGCTGTTATAAATGGTTTGTAACTGAGAGCACCCCTCAAAACTTTTCTTAACTTCATCCCCTGGCCACTGCTTCATTCCAGCTCATCATTTCCATCTGACCTATCACAGTTACCGCCTACTTGCCTCCAGGTCTGCCCCTCCATTCCATCCCTTTGATAAATCTGAAAACAAGGCTGAAGGCATAGCCATCGATCAACATATTCTGTAAGGGGAAATCAAGAAAGTATTTCATGTCACTGAGTGACGTAGTATTGTACTTAAATCAGTCAGATACAAGAGGAAAATATTTGTAAAGTATATAATTGTTCCTGAAGGAGGTACTGAGTAAGTAAAGCTATTCTGTTTGTTGTTGTTGTTGAAAAATTCTATAAGGCAGGTTTTATATAAAATTATAAACAGAAAATTTGTCAGTTTCTCAGTTTAAAACCTTGGAACATTTAGACAAGATGACAGTCTATCAGAACCCCCAGTGATTCAGACCCCATCTACTAGGGATCACAATGCCTGGGTGGGGTGAAACAGACCTAGGACCCTGGAGGGCTCTGGACAGCTACAGGGCTGGAGGGCAGAGAGGAAGCCCATGCAGCACTGGGTGATCTGGATTGGCAGGCTCAGCAATTCGACTAACTTATTATAAATAATTTTATTATTTTTATTTGTTACATGTTTGAGTGTGTTGCCTGCATGTATATTAAGTATACCCGTGTTGTAAAATGCCCACAGAAGTCAGAAGAAGTCAGAAGAAGATCCCCTGGAACTGGAGTTACAGACAGTTGTTAACTGTTATGTGGGAGCTGGCAATTGAACCCAGGTCCTCTGCAAGAGCAGCCAGTGCTCTTAACCCACTGAGTCATCTTTCAGCCCCAAACTAACTTATTTTAAAGAAAAATAGAAATGTGCTCTTTATAGGAAGCTTAAATGATTAAATCTGGATATTTTATGTGTATGAGTGTATTGTCTGCACATATGTAAGTTCACCTGTGTCGTTCAGTGCCTACAGTGGGCAGAGGAGGGCATTGGATCCTCTGTAACTGGAGTTAGTTACGGGTGATTGTTAGTCACCATGTGGGTGCTGGGAATCAAACCCAGGTTCTCTGTAAGATCAGCCAGTGCTCTTAACTGCTGAGCCATCCCCTAAATCTGAATAATTTTAAAAGCACATAAACTGGAAGATAACTTATGACTAATTATACTGCAAGCATATATAGTCAGGTGTTTACCTTTCAGAAAGGTAAACACATAAAGCTATGAAGTGATCCAAGTGGTAAGAAGAAATATTGCTTATTATCAATACTATTTATTTCATGGGCTCCTGTAGGAAAATCTAACACAATAGGAAAAAGGTAACTATTAAAAAGACAGCCAAGTCTGGAATCTGCCTACAAATGGGATGAAACAGGTGAAAGAAACAGGTTGTCTACAAGTGGGACCCTGTGCATAAACATATGAGACATTCATGTTCTTTTACCTACAAGCTATCTTAAATGTGCCATCCTTTGCACATGGCTCCAAGAGGCAGCAGTGCCCAAGCCAGTCCTTCTTTCAAGAACTATGAAGTATGAGGGGCTAGATGCTTAAGGCCACTGGCTGCTCTCGCAGAGGACCTGGGTTCAATTCCTAGCACCCACATGGTGGCTAATAACCCTCCTTAACTCCAGTTCCCGGGATCTAATACACCCTGATCTCCTTCGGCATTAGACAACATGGGTACACTTACATATACACAAAAATAAAAATAATACATAAAAATATTTTTAAAAGAAATAATATGTGGGTATTTCTCCATTTGAGCCCCTCCCACTCTCAGGAGTTCTTTACTTTTCTGTAGTAAATCCACATTCACTCTACTAAACAAAGCAAGAAAGGGAAAGAAAAAGCAGGGAGGGGCAGCCCTCAGCCTCCTGGGATTCGGCAGGACCCTTGTTGGCTGCGGTGGTTAATTTCAATTGTCAGCTTGCCAGGATCTGAAATCACCTGGGAAGGGAGTCTCAAAAAGGGATTGTCTAGATTTGGTTGGGCTGTAGGCATTCCTGTGAAAGAGCTTTTAATTAGATCCCTGAACTAGGCAGCACTATTCAGCGGGCTGGGTCCTGCACTGAATGAGGAGGAGAGGAAGGACAGCTATGGATGAACTGTGACCAGCTGTCTTGAGTTCCTGCCTTTGTGACTCCCCTTCAGTGTTGAATGGTAACCTGAAGCTTCCTCCCCTAAGATGCTTTTGTCAGAGTATTTTATCTTAGCAACTGGAAAAGCAACTCAAACAGGTACCCATCTGTCTTTCCTCTAGGAAGGTGTTTTATGAACAATGGCATAGCTCTTGACAGGGATGCCCTCTGTCCACTCTCTTTCTCTCCTCTCTCCTGTTCTGACCCAGCAGCCCATTCTACTGTGCCCAGCTTGCTTCTGCCTGGCCTCCTTTCTGACGCTCTCATCTCCAGTGCACTGGCCCAGTTCTGTCCATCTCCTGTATTTAGCACTGGCCTCCAGGCTACAGCTGACTACTATCTTCCCATACCTTCACCAGGGCCTTTATTCCCACTCTGTTGGAGAATGTCCTGCAGACCCTCATGCAGAACCAAAGTGGATGGGGTTGCCAGCTTGAGGTAGTATATCCATTCTCAAAGGCTACATTTAACAGTCCTGCAGAAAAGAGGCCACAGAGGTGGAAGGGAAGTCTAGAGCTAGAAAGATGAGCATTGGAGGGGGAGGGAAACTTTACGTGAGGGTTATTGGATTTAGCAAGTTTGAATGGGGTATTCAGAATGCAAGCTGTGTTGGAATAGACTGAGATGAAAATTTCAGGATGAGAGTGAAGTTTCACCATGTTAGGGAGCACAGAGGAGCACGTAGGGGAGATGAGGTGAACTGAGAGGCCTGGAGAGCTGTGGTTTCAACAAGCAGCTCTCCAGGATGTGACTTGTTGATAGGAATGATACACCAGAGAAGCAGAAATTAACTGTGAGGTAGAGAGAGCTGTTCTAGAATCACATATCTTTTGTAACAGAGTGACCTCATTTTCCCTCATCCCACCAGACCACGTGAGAACTTAAGACCCCCATTTGGTACCTAATCTTATGTGGACATCTTGTGTGAAAGAAGGGTATCTAAATCTTATGCAGACATCTTAAGCAAAAAACCATTGTTAATGACCACATCTGTGTCTGTGAAGTGATAATGGTCTCTAACCAAACCATGGAGACTCCATCTTACATCAGTGACATCCTGTTTTTTGAGGAAAAGGAACTCTGAGTTTGACATTTTCTCGTGGTCTTCAGGACTGGATATAATACCAGGATGTGTCTCAATTGGGAACAAAGGCAATGACTAAAATGTAAACATCTGCTTCTGTTGACTCGATGGGAATTTTGGGTTGGATATTTTTGAAGCTAACTTTTATACACCTTGTACTTACCTATAAAAGCTAGATGCTACAATGAATCAGGGCTGCTTCTCAGAACTTGCCCACCTAGAGTTCCAAAGTCAGCCCAGCTGTAATAAAATCTACCTTGCCTTTCTTTTGCGTGTCGTGACTCCTGTTTGGTACCCTATGACATCTTTGATCAGGTGATTAGATCCAAATTGCAAATGGTAGCTGGCCTTTGATAGGCCTGTAAACATTTTACTGTAAAAGAAAGGAGGGCAGAGCCTGAGGGGACGGAGGCAGCAAGTGGTGGGTTTGTGGTGAGCCACCTCCCCCTGGTCTTTTTAAGAAGTGTGAGCTGGGGAAGGTTAGGGACTCCTACTTAGTGAGAAGCTGACCAGGACAGTCTTGCTTTCTGTTCCCTTTTCCATACTGCTGCCTTCATAAAAAATCACAAAAGAATTATTTTCCTGAGATACAGTGCAAAAAAAAAAAAATTAATTCTTTTTAACTCCTTGCTACCTGAAAGAACACTTAAACCTGTTCATAAATAATAAACATGTGTTTCATATTTTATTAGGCTTACAATGAAAACTGAGTTATGTCTTTCCTCCATAAATATATTACTAACAAAACCATATTTCATTGATTGAACAAGCATTTCCTTCCTGGGCATGAGGGCCCATCCCTGCAGTACCAGCATTTGGGGAGACTGGGACAGGAAGGTTGAATTTACAGTCAACCTGGGCAAGGCCCTCTCTCAAAACAAATTATGAGTTAACTGAGTTCCTGAATTTCATACTGTTTCTGTTTTCTAAGATGGAGTCAGAGGCATAAAGCCCCTTCACTGCAGGGTTTACAGATTGGAGAAAGATGAACTATAGAAAGACAGCAAATGTTTTGGGTGGTGGGGTGCTGGAGAGATGGCTCAGATGGACCAGGTTGGGTGACTCACAGCCTCCTGTAACACTTATGTGCACACCACCCCATACATGTATTTTAAAATAAGTGACTAGGGGAGACACAAGAGTGGAGATACACGAAGATTATAATTTTAAGACGCATTAAAATTCTTTAGTATAAATGTGGGCCACATGTGTGAGGTAACTGCAGAGGCCAGAAGTGGGCGTCTAACCCCCTGAACCTGGAGTTACAAGCTACCTGATGTGGTTGCTGGAAACCGAACTTAGGTCCCCTGAAGAGCACTAAGCACTCTTAGCCACTGAAGCATATCTCCAGCCCAAGGGCTATAATTTTTTTAAAGTTATTTTTATTTTATGTGTATGAGTGTATTGCCTGCATGTGTGTACATGCACCCATGTTGTGCAGTACCCGTGGAGATCAGAAGAAGGCGTCTGGAACTGGAGTTACAGGCTGTTATTAGCCACCATATGGGTGCTGAGAATCGATCCTGGGACCTCTGCAAAAGCAGCCAGTGCTCTTAACCTCTGAGCCATCTCTCCAACCCCCTGGATTGCAATTTTAAAGAGGGTCAGCTTAAGCCCTGATAAAGTGACAGGTGAGTTAAGATCTGAAGGACATGCAGTTCCCTGGGGGACACAGGAAACCCAGTGTTCATGAGTGCTTTGACTAACCATGCTGAAGGATCTAAATCAAGGGAAGTGATCCCTGCTCCCAGTTTAGAAAAGACTCAAGTGAGCAACACAGAGAAACGTGTGGATCTGCCTGAGCTCCACCAACAAGAGTATCCAGGATGTCTATCACATATTCCTAGAAAACAGACACCTTCCAAGAAATAGGTGAGAGGTGAGAGAGGACATGGGGTGGGAGGAATGTCGTGAAAGCGTAAATAGTTCAGGAGACTTTCCCATAAACTGGATTAGAGCCAATTTAGGGGAACGTTCTTCTTGTGAGCATTCAGGTTGCTTCCCTGAAACACCTGCTTCTACTTTTTATGCTAGTTAGTCACATGGGTCTTTGTGTTTTCTGTTTACACGTTTACATGTTTTTATTTCCCTCCAGTTCAGTACACATCAGTAACATCCAGAGTAGACACTGTATGGGCCCTCGCTAACATGTCTGTAGCTAATTAAACATCTTCAATAAAACCCACCAATGCTGCCACTGCTGCTGCAGCTATTGTAGGGCACCTTGCGGAAGTGGAGGGGCTTCCCCAGAGGGCAACCCTCCTCTCTCCTGCTTCTGCTTCTATGCAGTGTGCCAGAGCTACCAGGAAGGCTGACCCCATTTGGATGAGGCAGGGACCTGCTGAGTTTTTCACTGCTGGGAATAATCTCCTGCCTCCACTCCAAGTCCTGCTAGTTCATGAGTTACAGTTCAAATTTGCTTTAAGTTCCTGATGTCTGGAAGGTGGTGTTGTTGGAACAAACACACCCCTTGTTTTAACTTGCTGCTCTCTCCTAGTCTTGGGAACTGATGGGGCCCATGCTGGAGGTGGTTATAGATAGCCTGTAGTCAGGTACCTCTGCTGCACTGCTGCACCAAGAATCTGACTTCCTGAAGAAGTATAACTTATTGATAATGCAGTTTCTAGACAGTCTGTCTCACCTGCTCTCAGTACATGTGTAGACACAGTCTAAGCCTATGAGGGAAATCTGGTTTAGATTTAAGCTGTGACTTGCACTCCAGTCCTCTCCTCCAACAATTCCTCATGGAGTTTATTTCTGGCCTGTGTGGCTCAGAGGATTCAGAGAAAGATCCCAGCTGGTCACATAGCTGCTGATAAGGGATTGTGTCTGGAGGCTTCCAACCCAACTCCTTATCCTGAGTTTGTCACACACCACCAGGTGAAGTTGCCAAAAATATACCAGAAGTGCAGTCATGCATCTTGGAAACAGCAGAAACGAGACCAAGCCATGTATGTATAAGACAGGCACGTCTCTTTTATTGAGATTTCACCTCAGGTTAGAGTGCTGACTAGAGGTGACCAGGCTGTTCATGGGAACAGGAGTAGCAGGCTAGGCTTTTACTGACTTGAGGGGAGGGGCTAATGTTTGGTAGTTATCTAGTAGTCACAAGCACAGCTTCAAAGTGTGGTAGTGTTCTTGGGCACAAACATCTGGGCCTTATATTTGGTGGGCTAACAGACAGTCAACTCCATTTAGGAACTGCTTAGGTACAGCTGGCATCACCATCTTACATAAATTTCCTAGACTTGGGTTAGAGATGCAAGACTCTCAGTGCTTGAGTTGCTAAGAAAGCAAAGGATGGGTCGGAAGAAATCGTACATCCACTTGAATGGGCAGTCGGTCCAGTCAACCCTACACTGCAGTCTTGGAGATGGATTTCTGAAATGGTCAACATGTTGAGTAGGTGTACATGCAAAGCCAAGCAGAGCATGACTGGAAGCTTTTGAGACAGCAGAGGGGGCAGATGCAAGACAGAAATGACAAGCCTTCTTTTATGTAGGCATGCGTGCGACTGCATTTGGAAGCCAAGGGTCATTGTTGGTGTCTTCCTCTATTGCTTTCCACCTGTTTTTTGATTTAGAGTCTTTCACTGAACCTGGAGCTCACCAATCAGGCTAGACTGGCAGGATAGTGAAACACAGCATTCTCTACCTCCCCAGCACTAAGATTACAGATGTGCACTGTTGAGCAGGAATTTTATACATGGGTACTGGGGATCCTACTCAGGTTCTCATGTTTGCACAGCAAAGAGTTTACCTACTGAGCCATTTCCTCAGCTTGGCAAGCCTTTTTAAGATTCAATTTTAGGACTGGAGAAAAGGCTCAGCAATGATTAAGAGTTCTCACTGCTGCAGAGGACTGGAGTTCGGTTCCCAGCACTTCTGGAGGCTCTCAACCACCTGTAACTATCTCCAGGGGATCCAATGCTCTCTTCTGACTTCCCTGGGCACCCACACACATGCGTGCACACAAATATAGGCACGTAGACAGACAACACAAATAAAAAAAAAAAAAGTAAAACCCGATTTTAGTCATCTCTTAGATAGCTACAGGCTCTAGTCAAAGAATCAGTGTTTTTTACAAGCGTCTTTAGAGTTTCTGCATCATAACCAAGGCAACTGTTATAGCTGGTTCTGGAAGCAGGGTGTGGCTCCCCCACTTCAGACCCAAACATGCTTATGTCAAATGACCTCCCAAACCCCCTGTCCTGGGACTGGTGGGCCCCCTATCTCTTAACAGGAAGCTAAGGCTATTAGCAACATTGTGTCCTTGGGAACAGCTAGAAGATAACTATTTCCAACTGTGGTTACTATTGTTTATCCCATGATGTAACACTGCCTGCAGTGGGAGTGGGAAGCCAGAAGTTCAGCCTCGGGAAGTTAATTCATGGGTAGAGCTCAATGGGGAACTGCAGCTGGCTGCCTCAGTGGGGTTCCCCAGTCCATTTCTGTTTTATGTTGCTTGTGTTTGCAGTCTCAATCGGCTACTCCAGTGGTCTCCCGCTGGATGTTGTGGGTATCTGATTTGATGATGCTTTGGTATTTATAGGATACCCATATCTGCTACTTGCTATCTGTTCTTTTACTTGCTATGTACCTCATAAACCCATTCATTCAAAACCAAAAGCATGGCTATCACAGATCATTTTCTGACCATGCAGAGTAAGGCCTAGAGTTTATCTGTTTTTTGTTGTTGTTTTTTTTTTTTTTTGATCGCTCTGTAAAGGGTTCCACTTGTTTCAGTCTCGCCCAATAGAGATGAGTTGATCGGCGGAGCACACAGTGGTAGAGTCACACACTGCCCTTCCTGGACCCCAGGACAGGGCCTTAAGATAATGAGGGAGGACAGCCCACTCCTAGGGTAGTAAAGCTTGGCATCTGGACCCAGGCTGACTTGCGAACCTCATCTCATGAGAATGCCCAGACTAAATGGGCTCCTGAATGAAAGCACAGAGCACAGGAAAGGAGGCAGACAATAAACACCAGAACTAGCTTGTCTGTTTCCCCAACTATGGGATATCCCACTCTGGTGGCATTCAGTTCAACTGCCTGAAATACCAGCTTATTGCAGATGAGAAGGAAACTAAGATTGCACAGTCATGGCTGCATCTGCTAGGTGATTTGCAAATCTGAACTGTTACATAAGGAAATTCCAGAACAGAGCCTGCGAAATGGGTCAGTGGGTTAAGCCCTTGTAGCACAAGTCTGATGATCTATGAGTTCTACCTGGAACCTACGTGAAGATGGAAGCAGAGAACCAAGTCCCAAAAATTGTCCTCTCACCACTACATCTGTGCACCTGCATTCACACACATCATACACACACAATAATAAATAAAATTTTAAAGAAAGTTCCAGAATTGTCATTAGCGGTGGGTATGAGTAGACAGGGGACAGATTTTCCTGTGTTTTCCTTTTTGCTTTGTTTTGTCAGGGTTTTATTCTGCAGCCCCGTCTAATCTGTTCTCCGTGGCCCAGATAGGCCTCGAGCTTACCGCAAAATCCTCCTGCCTCAGCCTCCCAAGGGCTGGAATTGCAGCATGGGCCATGACGTACGGCTTTTTGTTATTATTATTGTTGTAGTTATCCACATCCCTTCCTTCTTCCTCTTTTAAATGCCACACACTAAGGAAATTTACGTTCCTTCAGTCACCAGTACTCACCAAGCGGAAGTCACTGAAAGCACCCGGAGGCGCTAATTGCCAGGGGAAGGCTCGGAGCAGCCAAGCTCTCGCGGGAGCTTGGAGGCCCCGCCCCCGGGCCCGAAGCGGCCACGTCGGCGGCCGGGGAGCGTGGCTTGTCCGGCGCGCGTGCGTGCCCCGCCCCTCCCGCGGAGCCCGGATGAGGAGTAACGCCATTACTGCCCGAGCCGCCGAGAGCCCTCGCGGACGCGCACTGGACCCGGACCGGCCGCGCCATGAGACTCCTCCCACGCCTGCTGCTGCTGCTCCTGCTGGCGTTCCCCGCCGCCGTGCTGCTCCGCGGCGGCCCGAGAGGTGAGGGCGGCCGGGGGCGGCGGGGTGTCCTCGGCCCCGGACTCGAGGACCCGCCGCGGGGGTTCTCGGCGCCTCCGGAGGCGCGGGCGGCCGGCGACCTTGGCCCCGCGGGACCCACGGCTCGGCCCCGTCGGCCTCGCCCCCCCTCCCCCCGCTCCGCGCCCGGCTCGGCTCGGCGCTGACGTGTCGCTAGCCTCCTCGCCCGCCACCTTCATTCATTCTAGGCTGCAGCTCGGCCCGGAGCGTCTCTGCTCGCTCCCCGCCTCGCTCCTGCGCACCGAGCTGGGCTACCGGGAGGTGGACTTTGCAGAACTGCCTCCCTCCGGCTGCCCAGCCGCCTCCGCGGAGCACCCCCGCGGGATGGCACGGAGTGGTAGCCTTCCCTTCGCGGTCCTCCCCACCCCCTCTTTTTCCAAACAGTCCTTGCCGGTTGAAAACGTGCTGAAAAGGAAATAGTGTACTTCGAGCTTGACGGTTCTTTATGTAGATTTATTCATTCCAGTGGTTAACTTGGGTGAAAACTTAGCAGAATATATAAACTGGAGGTTTTTTGCCCTCATGTCATGAACTTCGTTTTCTAACATAATAAAACTTAGTCTGAGTAGTCGCAGGCATTCCTTTCTGTAAGTTTCAGCGACTGTGGCATAAGAAATGATAACAATCCATCCTGTCCACGAACTGTTTTGCAAAGAAAACGGAAGTGACTGGATTCTATTTCTTTAAGTTACTGTCAGGGAGTTTCTTTTGGCGGAGTCCGAGGTGGGGTGGGAGGATGTTGAGGCAAGGGTCTGTGTAGCCCAGGCTGTCTTTGAAATCTCTGTAACCTAGCATGGTATTGAACTTAGGATCCTCTTGCCCCTTCCTCCCGAGTGCTGGGTTCCAGGTGTCCTCTGCCACACCCGCTGAATGCCACAGTGGGGATGAACCCAGGGCTTCCTGAATTGCCAGGCAAGCACTCTACCTATCCGACTACAACCCCTGCCCCCACCCCCAGTTGATTTCCTCTTTTAGACTAGCTTTGGAAAATGATTTGTACGCTATGAATGAACCATTTAAATCCTGCTTCTTAGCCAGTAAAATTCAAGGAGATGAAAAGACTCAAAATGTGTGGTCCTTATGACTGGCTGTCTCCCTCTGGTATTGCACGTGCGGCTCTTCCCACATTTTCTTTCTCTACTGAATTGCCACATCATCACTCTTTGTGAGAAGTGGGGGAAGAATTGCTGGGACTTTGAAAGGCTTTTGAGGTGTTTGTCTGAAAGAGAATGTGACTTGTTTAGAATAGTTTTGCCTATAAAACTGATTTGGCATTATGGTTATACTTTTACTTTGCAATATTGTAGAAGTGTCTTAAAATGTGCTTGAGGACATACGCAAAGATAATTGGATTCTTCTTTACTATCCACCAGAAGTTACCAGTATTTGTTTTAGTTTTAAAGTTACATTTATGTATATGTGCATGTATGTGCCATAGCTGGCATATGGAGGTCAGAGGACAACTTTCAAGAGGCCTTTCCTACCATGTGGGTCCTCGGGGCCACCAAGATTGTCAGTCTTGGCAGCAAATGCCCTTAACCCACTGAGCCATCCA
This sequence comes from Eospalax fontanierii, assembly GCA_035773235.1. Classification (NCBI taxonomy): domain Eukaryota; kingdom Metazoa; phylum Chordata; class Mammalia; order Rodentia; family Spalacidae; genus Eospalax; species Eospalax fontanierii. Next base: position 17,075,102 of record CM069547.1, read on the forward strand.
GTGGGCCTTGTTTTGTTTTTTTTAATATGAAAAACATTTCCCATTAAAACATGTAGTAGTTAAGACTACTAGTAAAATTACTATATAAATGTTCTTAAAAGCACTGGCTTTGCTCAAATGACCACGGAGATTGAGTTATCACAAGGGGAGTGTTTTCTTGCCTATGTCTGATATTTAAAAACACTGGTATTCTAGTAAAGGGTAACTACTTATTCTGTGTTTTATTGTTAGGGTCATTAGCAGTGGCTCAAGATCTTACAGAGGATGAAGAAACAGTGGAAGATTCGATAATTGAAGATGAAGATGATGAAGCTGAGGTAGAAGAAGATGAACCCACAGATTTGGTTAGTGCTATATACTCTAATATATCTAGAGTGTAGATGATATATTAAGTTTTTTTGTTTGGTTTTTTTTTTTTTTTCTTTTGAGAAAAGGTTTCCTGTAGCACAAGCTGTCCTTGAGCTTCTAGTCCTCTGGAGTGCTGAGATTACAGGCCTGTGCTGCCACACCAGGTTTTATGCAATGCTGGGGATCAAATCTAGGGCTTTGTGCACACTGGGCAAATACTCTACCAACTGAGCTAGATCCCCAGCCCAAGAATGTATTCTTTTTATAGGAAAACTTAGTGATTTCTGGTTTTTATTATGATCAAAGCAGGTTGAAATTGAACCTAGGGACAAGTCATTGAGAATGAGCTTAGGTCTTCTCTGGTGGAGGGAAGGAGACAAGATGCATTAGAAAGTTCATGATCATGCGTGTGTGGATATAGGGGGTAACAGTGTAGAGGGGCTAGCACTGGACCGTAAGTTAATAAGAGTCTCTGGTGCTTGGCATTCTGGTTCTCAGTTTCCTTTTTTTGTGCTTGTTTGCTTTCATTCAATAAGCAGCCATTGAAGCCCATTCAGGGTGCCTCTGCCATGTTGATAAGGTGCCAGATTGAGCAGATAAGATAGTTCTCTGCTTTCTTAACTCCCTATTTTGGGGGCAGTGTCAGTATGTTTGGAGGTAGCGGGAGAGGAGTAGACAGCAAAATATCTGTCCTGTGAAGAGGCAGGGTTAGAGATCGCTAGGAAGTTATGCAGCTCTGAATGTTTTACTGTGTGATTATAGTTTGACCATAGAATATCCTCCTCAAATGAGGGCCATTGCAATGTACTTCTAGTAATTCTATCTCCTGCCCAGAAATACTATAATCTGTACTTCATAGGATTTTGTTTCTGTTTTCATGCTATACTTAAGCCGAGAACCTTTCATGAATCTAGATGTTTCCATTTCCTTCAGGATTAAACCATTAGTTCTCTTATTTTTCTTCATTTCAGAATCAAAATAATTAGATTTATGTATGTAAGTCTCTTTAAATTTACCTTCATTTTGACTATGTCTTCCACTTTAATTGCTTGCTCTTTCATTGGTGCTTTTGAGTTATTGTGATATATAGTCATATATTGTTTCATCTGTGTAGATTACATGTAAGTTTTACACTTTGCCTAACTTGCCCACCTTTAGGAAACCTTCACTGATAACCTGTCTAGCTTTACACTTTTAGGCTCTACATTCCTCAACCTATTTCATTAGATGAACATCTTAAAAAGATCGATGCATTCTTATTTCATTGTTGTAAATATTTTACTGTTCTAAAGAAGCACTTGTTACCACAACATTGAGTGACTATTGGAATACAGTTTAGGGTTAAAGATGATATTTAGGACCTTGAAATTTGTGCATATACAGACATTTAGAAATGAATTAAATTATCTTTTTTCTGAATTACATGGACCTTCTGGCACTGGAATATATGTAATAAGGTGAAAAATGTTCAAAATCTCTTTACAGGGTTGGGCAGAACTTTTCTCAAGTCAGAAAAATCATCAGAATAGGTTGAAATGGGAAGCACATGAAGTCTCCTTTCTTGTGTGTAGGCTGTTGGATAGAAGTGGGCTGTTAGAGCCGCAGCCACTATGAGCGTCACCTCTAGAACTGAGGGAACTGGGATTTGGTTGTTATTACCTCCCAGATTTCTGCATTATTAACTTCCATTAGCCATCAAGGCATCAAAGAATTGGGAAATATGGCAGACTTCCTCACCCCTAGGATGATGTCCTGGAGTAGCGCGGTGGAAAGTGCCTTTAGCCTCACAGTTCCTCTCCCGTTGATAACCCTTTCCTCTGTACGACCGGCTTGCAGTGTAGTTTGTCCTTATTTCTTGAAAATATTTTTAAGTATATAAAAACTTGTAATAACTTTTAAATACTAGCTTATTAGGACGTTATTTAAAAGAGATATGTAGTTGAGTCCTTCGTGCCTGTCCACCAGCCCTGAGCTTGTCTTTCCACAGCCAGCCTGCGCCACCTCTTTCTGTCCCTCGAGGTAGTCTGTGTTGGGTGTTTCACCAGCTAGTCCTACTAGGTTTACATTCCTTAATAATACGCTGCTGAATTATAAGGTAAGTCAGTTATTTACCTTTGTTGTTATGTACGTTCTACACCTCTGGCTACTCTTCAAACATTTCTTGCTTGTCAATTCTCTTTGGCAGCAACATTGTTTTTGATGACAGAAAGTGAAGGCCATCAAGAGCAAACTCTTATCAGATTTCTGCTTCTAAGTAAACAACGAAGGGTGCTCACTCTAGGGATAGTTCTTCTGCCTTGCTCATACCCCACCTCCCCCCATCTCATCCTGTGGGGTCTTAGCAGATTCTTCTTTGCTTTTGTCACTTGAGGCGTTGGTCTCAAGCTATACACACGCGGACCTGCTGTCTGCCCTCCTTCAGTTGCTGTGCTCTTTCTTATCTTTACCAGTGTACCAGTTACTTCTGAAAGTAATGGGTACAGATTTTTTCTTAGGTTCACTTTGCATTCATTCTCTGCCAGGATCTGACCCTGTACGTAGTTCAGGCTGCTAAGTCACCAGCAGCCTGATTGCCAAATTCCTGGCCTGCTTTCCTGGTTACATAGTTGGAGACTTTTTAGCATTTGCAGATTGTACCTTGAATCCCATCATGATGGCCTCTGTGGCTCCCCTCCCTTTCTGTTTCCTGCCTAGTTGCTGCTGCTGGGATCTTTCTGTTATCTTCTGTTCTGCTTTTCTTTAATATTGGTGAAACTTGTAAATTTAACCACTATAATCCTGTATTGATAACTTTGAGATTACTTTTCTAGCCTGTTGCCTTACTGAGCTCTACACTTAGATTTCCACATCTTTGTAATCAGCACCACCTCCAGTTTCCTGTGTTCACAGCAGAGTCCAGGACTTAATCAGTCCCTCTTCCCTCCATAAATGATTTCCTGTTTTGATTTGGCTCCTGTGGATTGAAATGTTGCCAGATTATTTTATTTTTATTCTGAACTCCATTAATGAAATCTTAGTTGTGACCTTTTCTACTATATTCTTACAGGAAGGTTCTAACATGTCTTGACCTATTTCCTACTTAGATCTTGTTTTGGAGATAGGTGCTCACCATATTGCCCAAGCTGGCCTCAGATTGCTGGGCTTAAGCAATCCTCCTGCTTCAGCCTCCAAAAGGTATACCCTGCCTATGAGTTCTTTAGATTTGGGGAGATCTCTGTGTCTGGTCCTTCCCCAGCATTTTAAGGTATATGACTGATTCTCACAAGGAAATTGTTCTGTTAATTAGAATGGAAATCTTTCTAGAATGCTAAGGTTCTTGAAAATATGGCTGAACAGATGTGGCAACTGGCCAGATCCAGCTTTGGTTGTTCATTTAATACCTGGTTGCATTCCCACAGTAGCACGGAGGTGAGTAGTGGCAAGGAGAGGCCTTCTTGGGAAGGAAGCCTACCAGTCCCTGCAGTAGGGACCTCACGGTTCACAAAGTGTGACTGGAATGCTAGCATTGGTGCTGTTTTCTGAATGCTTATGAGAAACACAGAATTACAGACTTTACCAGATTCCCACTGACTTGGTGTGCATATCCACATGAGTTGTTCTAGAAGGTCTCTTCAACTGATGAGCTGCAATGAGTTCATATCACCAGTACAAACAAAGCTGTATTTTATCCCAAATCTATTAAAGTCCATACTTCAGTGATTTCTTTCCCCCCTCTCACTGTACTCTTTTTAATGTTTTTCTTAGGCAGAAGATAAAGAGGAAGAGGATGCATCTGGTGAACCTGAAGCTTCACCGAGTGCCGACACAACTATCCTGTTTGTAAAAGGAGAAGGTAATACAGAATCGTTTGCTTTAGTTCAGACACAGGAATTTTTAAATGTCAGTCTTGCTTTGGGGGGAAGCATTTGTAAAACCTAAGATCTTTATGTAACAAGTATTATACAAACAACTATTTTGAAAAAAATTTTATATATATGAATACTAGTATGTGTATTGTTGGTAAAGGGAAAAAGAAATATTTTTGGTTTACTAGAAGTTAAATGTCCTCAAAGATAGCTTTTTAAAAATTATGTGTGTGCACAGAGATACCATGGCACACATATGGAAGTTTGAGGACAACGTGACATGAGTTCGTTTTCTCTTTCCAATGTGGGTTTGGGGGATCAAACTCAGGTTGTCAGACTTGGATGCCTGGCTTACATGCTAAGCCATCTCACTAGTCCACGAAATGCCATTTAAAATTTTTTTATTAGTTGTGAGTAAAAGTTTTGTTTGGAGCCAGCTCCAGCTTAACACCCTGAGTTCAGTTCCTGGAATCGATGTGAAAAGATCAGAAACCAGGGCTGGAGAGATAGCTCAGTGGTGACCAGCGCTAGTAGCTTTTGCAGAGGACCTGGGTTTGGTTCCCAGCACCCATATGGTGACAACAGCCATCTCCATTCCTAGAGGTTTTAACCTCTTCTGTCCTCTGTGGGTATTGCACACACATAGTTCAGTTACATACATATAGACAAAACAATTATACACATAAAAAATAAAATTTTTTTTAAACCGGAAACCAGGGATTGGGGAAATGGTTCAGCAATAAAGAGTGCTTGCTACTCTTAGAGAGAGAGGGCACAGGCATGGAAATTTGAGGAAAACGTGACAGGAATTGGTTCTCTCTTTCCAATGTGGGTTTGGGGAATCAAACTCAGGTTGTCAGACTTGGATGCCTGGCTTACATGCTAAGCCATCTCACTAGTCCACGAAATGCCATTTAAAATTTTTTTATTAGTTGTGAGTAAAAGTTTTGTTTGGAGCCAGCTCCAGCTTAACACCCTGAGTTCAGTTCCTGGAATCGATGTGAAAAGATCAGAAACCAGGGCTGGAGAGATAGCTCAGTGGTGACCAGCGCTAGTAGCTTTTGCAGAGGACCTGGGTTTGGTTCCCAGCACCCATATGGTGACAACAGCCATCTCCATTCCTAGAGGTTTTAACCTCTTCTGTCCTCCGTGGGTATTGCACACACATAGTTCAGTTACATACATATAGACAAAACAATTATACACATAAAAAATAAAATTTTTTTTAAACCAGAAACCAGGGATTGGGGAAATGGTTCAGCAATAAAGAGTGCTTGCTGCTCTTAGAGAGAGAGGGCACAGGCATGGAAATTTGAGGAAAACGTGACAGGAATTGGTTCTCTCTTTCCAATGTGGGTTTGGGGAATCAAACTCAGGTTGTCAGACTTGGATACGTGGCTTACATGCTGAGCCATCTCTCTAGTCACATAGACACATAATTAAAAATAAGATAATTTTTAAAAATCCAGAAACTCCATGAGAAAGGGTTGTAGTGACTGTATCTGTAATCCCAGCACTTCTGTGATGAGATGAGAGGCCAGGAATTTTCAGAAGCTTGTAGGGCAACTAGCCTGGAGAAGGTAGACGACAGAAAGAAGAGATCTCTACAAGGTGGAAGAAGAGAACTGACACCTAAAAGTCATCCTTGGACCTCCACACATATGCACAGCATGTGTATCCACACTCACATACATTGTACACACAAAATTAATGTTAAAAAGTGTGTGTGTGAATGAACAGATGGATGGATGGATGATGAATAGACAGGTAATTTAGAAAATAATTTTTTTTTCCTTCCCTTTGAGACAGGATCTCACTGTGCGGCCCATGGTGGCATTGAACTCAAGAATATTCTGTCTCATCCTCCCAAGTGTTGGGATTGTATGTCTGTACCATCAGGCCTGTCTGGAATTTTGTGGTATTTTTGACTATTTAAATATCAGTGAAGGGGCTGGAGAGATGACTCAGTGGCTAAGAGCACTAACTGTTCTTGCAGAGGACTTGGGTTTGACTCCCACCTTCCACATAATTGATTACAACATTCCATAACTCCAGTTCCAGGGGATCCAGTGCTATCTTTTGGCTTCCATAAGCAAATTGCGTGCACATGCTATACCTAATAGCCATGTAGGCAGAACACTCATACTAATAAAATAAAGGCTTAATTAACTAATTAAATATCAGTGAAATAGTGAGTTTTTACAGTTAGGCCTTACAGCATAGGATTAATTAAAGAATATCCAGGTTGAGTGTCTCTTAAACAGATTGCTTGGGACCAGAAGTGTGTTGGATTTTTTGTTGTTATATAGAGTAGCAGCATGTATGTAATGGGCTAGTTACAGGGTGGACTTTGTTTATGCTCCATTTACACCTGGTCCACACAGCCTGAAGGACACAGTATTTCTAGGGTTCCTGTCTTCTGGTGGCAGCCTATTACTTGAGACCAGGTGTGGCATTTTCCACTTGTAGTGTCTTGTTGGTACTCAGAAAGTTTCAGGTTTTGGAGCATTTCCCAGTTGTGGGCTGGGCATGGTCACACACACTCAGCATTTGGGAGAGAGGCAGAGGCAGGCAGATCTCCGTAAGATCAAGGCCAGCCAGCCTGGTCTACATAGTGAGTTCCAGGCCAGCTGGGGCTACAGGAAAACTGTCTCAAAAAAAAAAAAAAAAACAATTTTCCCACTGGGGCTGCTCGTTCTATAAGTACAACAGCTGCTATTTTTTGAGGGCTCTGGGAAATAGCACTGTTCTTAATACTTTGTGGCCAGAATTTGTAAGGCCTTGGGTTCCGTCCTCAGCACTGAAAAAAGAAAAAATTTGAGTAAGTTGTTGTCTTTTCCCCATTTATTTTTATCTCCATAGGTAGCATAGCGAATTGTGTAATCCTCCTGCCACAAGTGTACACAGCTCTTAGACCACGTAATTTGAATCTGGTTTGACTGAAATTGGGGTGCTCATATTATTCCCTAAATTGTAATCCTTAGAGAATAGACAGAAGAGTCTGAGTGTATACCCCATCTTTGATTAATCAGAGTTGGTATGCAGTCACACTAGAGTGCTCTGGTGAAGAGAATTCTGAAACCAAGCCCATATTTGGCAGGAAAATGCCAGAATTCTTTACTAATCTGTTTTGAACTTTAAGTGTATTCTGATTTTCTTCTCTCTGTTTTATGTCTTAGATTTTCCAGCAAATAACATCGTGAAGTTCCTGGTAGGCTTTACAAACAAGGGTACCGAAGATTTTATTGTTGAATCGCTAGATGCCTCATTCCGTTATCCTCAGGACTACCAGTTTTACATCCAGAATTTCACAGCTCTTCCTCTCAACACGATAGTGCCACCCCAGAGACAGGCAACTTTTGAGTACTCCTTCATTCCCGCAGAGCCCATGGGGGGACGGCCCTTCGGTCTGGTCATCAATCTGAACTACAAAGATTTGAATGTAAGACCTTTGGAGTTTTGTGTATTTTTACATTAGAGATTGCTGCGGACAGTGGCCATTGTTTAATATGTTTCTGTCTAAGTGCTTACTGTGGTTGAAACTAATAGCATCAAGGATGCAAAAAAAAATTTGGCACATCTGTGTGTCTTCTCATTCATATCTAGTGAGGGGGGTGGCCAGAAATAGGCTATAACATAGTGGTAGGTGGTGCATACTAGAGCTGTGTCACAAGGTACTGTTGTGTGCCGGGGAGAGTGACTTGCACTGGATCTTAAAAAGGAAAGTAAGCACCTTTTCCCATTCTAATGCTTTTAATGTTTCTAAAGACTTTGTTACTGTATTCCATCTTTTCGTACAGCCAACTTTTAAATACAGTTTTAGCAACAAGGTGTATATGTTAATTTTCACTTATGCCTGAGAAAAATCTGCTGCTAGGAGTAGACCTCCAGGTAACGATTGTTAACCCCTCCTTCAGATGAATGTGTGCTTAAATCATTCCTCTTTCTGAACTTTCTTCTCAGGGTGGAGGCAAGCTTTCCCTCACCCTCGTGTCAGCATCTTTATCTTATGCTTACGTTTCGTATATTGTAATTAAGTTTTCCCTTTTTGTTGTCTTTGTTTTTTGAGGCAGAGTCTCACTGTGTAGCCCTGGCTTGCCTAGAACTTGCTATGCATACTAGACTGGCCCTTGAACCTCACAGAGCTTGACCTGCCTCTGCCTCCCAAGTGTTGGGTTTAAAGGGGTGTGCTGCCATACCCAGCTTCCTTTTTTTTTTTTTTTTTTTTTTAAGGTATTATAGAGGAAAGAAAATGGTTTTCATTCTTTTCTGACTCCAAAATAATGCTTAAATAGCTAACAAATTTCATTCTCTTTATCTCATTTTATCTGTTTGTAAGTAAGATTAAATTTAATTCAGTTTACATATATGGAGTTCTGTGTTTGAGTTCCACCTTTGTGATTTCAAAGTGTGGGAAAACTAAAGTTTTGTTGAACTGCAAGATTATTTTTAAGACCATAATAGAAACATATTTCACTGCAAATTACCGGTCTGCTTATTAGGAAGAAGTTGGTTTCTGCTCTCTCTTGAGTTTAGAGCATGAGTCTGGCTTGTTTGGGCCTGCTTCTTAAATCGACCGCTCCGCCACCACCATGGTTCACTTGTGTTCTTCCTTTGGAGAACTTCGGATAGCAGAAGCCAGAGCTGCTGGTGCTGTGGAGCTCTGGGCTCTGCTTCTTCCTGCACATTTTATATCATTTTCATTCTTGTTTTCCTGATTCCTTAAACCATACCTCCCTGCTCCCTGGAGAAAGTGGATGCTGACTTCGGCAAACTCTGATGCATTTTTATTTTATGGCAGGAATTAACATTTAAGGTTGAGTGCATGGCATTGAAGTAGTACAGTTACAGGTGTTGTCTCTTATGGCCTAAGTGATGGAGAAGGCATATTAAGTCTACTAGAATAATAATTTTAAGAAAGCTTTATTCATTCATTGTGTTTCACATAAGATTTTCAACATCTGCTTTTTACACAGGGCAATGTATTCCAAGATGCTGTCTTCAATCAAACAGTTACAGTTATTGAAAGAGAGGATGGATTAGATGGAGAAACGTAAGTAAAATTGCAGTCTGTAGATTTGGTCTCATAAGATAGAGCTGGAAGGTATACTCTAATCACAAATATTTTTGTAATACTTAAGATGGAATGGACCTCTAGATCTAGTGAAATCATTTCCACATAGGCCCATATTTCAGGCAGTTCTTGTACCTATTAATACTGAACCAGAAAAGATGGTTGATGCTGACAGATGTGCAAAGGTTGTAGTTGACTTTCTGTCCCCCTAAAACCTTTTCTAGTCCATGCTCTCTCCAGCTGTGCTTTTAGCCTAAACATAGATGCATGCCTCTAAAATAATTACATAAATTAGAAAACTTTTATCTTGGCCTGAGGAATCATCTTACTGTGAACTTAAATATAATTGACTTGAAGGAATTTAATAAATCTAGTTATTGAAAATAGTGTGAAATTTGAGGCAGACAAAAACTAATGAAATTATTTTAAACTGTTTTTAATAAAACACATTTTGAAAATAATTGAATTCATTTTAGATGATAGAATTTTATATTGACAAATCGTTCATAAATATAAGTGAAATTTATTAAACTTGCAGCCTGGATCTAATAAAAACGTATTCATTTTCCCTCCAAGTTACTTAGAGAACTATAACATGTGTTAGGATTTTGTTTAACTATGGTATTTATGAATTAATGACAGCTATATTTCCTCTTTTGATGGCAGAATTTTTATGTATATGTTCCTTGCTGGTCTTGGGCTCCTGGTTGTTGTTGGCCTTCATCAGCTCCTAGAATCTAGAAAGGTAATGATGAATGAGCAACTCTTAATCACACTTCTTATTTCAGTCCTGTCTACACCATAGCTCACATAGCTTCTCATTCTCACTGTGGGTTTATATACTTAGAGCTTTGTACCTTTTTTAGGTAGTACCCAAAGTGGGCTATGGAGATGCGTCAGTGGTTAAAAGTTCCCACTGCTCTTGCAAGGGACCTGAGTTCAGTTCCCAGCACCCATAGTAAGGTCACTCACAACTGCCTGTAACTCCAGCTCCAGAGGATCCAATTCCTCTGGCTTCCAAAGGGACCTGTAGTCTCACACACATACGTAGCCATTATTCTTTTTTAAATCTTAAAAAAAATAACAGGTGAGACCTTGGATGTCTTATCTTGACTTCGTCGAGATGTGTGAACACCTATCCAGTTAGTGTGTTCTTTACTGTCTTACTATAATGTTCCTCAAGTTCTGAAAGATTCATTGTTAAATTTACTGCAACTTTTCTTGAAAGTGTAATATGTTATTTTATCCATAAGCAGCCAGTTTATTTAGGGTGGTATTCTTAACTAGCAGATAATTCCTTTAAAAAATTTTTATTACATTACTGTGTCATGTAATGCCCATGGAGGCCAGAAGAGGACATAGGCTCCCACAGAACTGGATTTCCAGACAGTTGTGAGCCACTATATGGGTGCTGGGAATCGAACCCAGGTCCACTGCAAGAGCAACCAATGTCCTTAACCTGTGAGCCATCTCTCTAGCCCCTAGAGGAATAATTCTTAACTAGTCTGTTTTTGTGTCTTGGGTCCTAAAGTGGCTCCCTGCCTTCGTGACCAGGTGCTGGGCTCTCTCCCACTTCTGGCTTCCTTCACTGCTTTCCTTCTACCCCACTCCACAGAAAAAAGCTTATTGTTCTCAGTGGGAAAGTATTAAACCATTTTTGTCAAATACAGTAGGCCCTAAACAGTTGTTAGCCATTTGGGTGTTTATAACTGTCTTTGTCTTATTTTTAAATTGGAATGTTTGCTATAAATTTGTATATGAGTTATTATAGCTTCCCCCATTCTGTTTGCATTTAAACGGTCATTTTTTTCTGTATATTCAGAATTTAACTTACGGTCTATATAAGGCTGTTGATGTAGAGTTTTTGCCCCACCCCCACTAGGAATTTTACCCGGGACTGCTAGGCAAACACTCTTGTCACTGAGCTATTTTCTCAGCTATGTTTTGAGGGATGGAGCAGGGGGTTATTAAAGCCTCCCCTCTTTTTTTTTTTTTTTTTTTTTTTTCCCCTGAGGTAGGGTCTTTCTATGTAGCTCTGTCTGGCCTCAAACTCACTTGATCCTGCCTCCTTCCTGGTGCTGGGATTGCAAACTCACACCAACCTCGCCACAGATTTTTAGTTTTGAATTTCAGAGCAATGCTAAAGAAAACGGAATTAAATTAGTTTTATATTCTAGTAGTTTTTGCAGATATGCCATAGAGAAAGTTTTAGGTTCCCCTCTTTGTTGTTTGGTTTGGTTTTTAAGACAGGGTCTTGTGTAGTCTAGGCCGGCCTTAAACTTGATGTACTGCCATGACATGTCTTTAAAATACTCTTTTATGTTCTCATAGCGCAAGAGACCCATCCAGAAAGTAGAAATGGGTACATCAAGTCAAAATGATGTGGACATGAGTTGGATTCCCCAGGAAACTTTGAATCAGATCAGTAAGTTGCCTTCCAAAGTTGGTGAGAAGTTTTTCTTGAAACAGAAGTTAAATGCCTTATATAGATTTACAGAAAATGTTCAGTCAGTATTACTCAACATTAGGCTTTTGCATCACCTGTGTAGACTCCAGTATAATGATTAATGAAGCCCTTAAAGACTTGCTGTTTATAGTGTTTTTAATGCTTTAACTTAGAAGTGCTTTCAGACCTGCAATTGGTTTATATGTGTGAGTTCTCTTTCTAATCGCTTTCCTGTCTTTTTTCTTTCCTGTTGCTTCAGTGCAGAGTAGAAGAGGTGAGGTGATTAGTTTCTTTAATGGTATTTGCTGTAGTCTGGGGGCCTCTTACATAGTGCATGAAATCTTCACAGCAAGTTTAATAAGTAATGAGACTTTCTGTATATATTTTGTACATTTTAAACTACTAACTCCCCACTACTTTTTGAAGGAATAAATCTAACTACCTAACACATAATACGGTTATATTAAAGTAGGCAGTTTGTTAAAAAATACAGTTTTTATGAAGAAATGCAGAAATGTTTTTCTCTGCATTGTGAACGACTTTTAAAGGAAGCATTTATGGGGGCTGGAGAGATTGCTCAGCAGTCAAGAGCACTGACTGTTCTTGCAGTGGATCCGGATTCAATTCCCAGCACCCACATGGTGGCTAACAATCATATGTAACTCATTCCAGTTCCAGGGGATCCAGTACCTTCCTCTGTCTCCCATGGGCTTTGCACAACAAGGGTGCACTTACATGTGTAGGCAGTACATTCATACACATATTAATGAAATATTTTTTAGAAAGAAGCATTTTTTTAAATTATGGTAAAATAACCTTAGTGTGAAAAATTAAGTTATGCAGAAATAAAAGCTGGCTTCGCTGATCTCATTTTCCATTAATAAGTGATACACTTGAGTATTTTCTACATACTTATTTCTCTGGATGTTCAGCCTGCATGATAATCAGTGTCCACACAGTTCTACAGCTTCACTCTTTGTGACTAGGGCTGTGCTTTCTCCTCACAGTGTAAGAGACTTTGAAGCAGTTTTAGCTAACAAATCAAGGTTTTCTTAATAAATATTTTATATTTCATTTAAGAGTGCTTCAATTTTCTTGAAGTTTTTTTTTTTTAGCCTCTGAAGTCATAGCAGATTTTTTAATAGAAAAGAATAGGAACTTTGCTTAATAATAATGTTTTAAATGTGTATATAGGGTAATATTAATTCAAAACTATAAGACTGAAGCCACTGTAATTTAAATTTTCTTGTTAGCACAGAGATTAGTTGGAAAATTTGTTACTTACATGCCATTAAGGGTTGGGGAGATAGCTCAGTTGGTGAAGTGTTTGTTGTACAAGTATGAACACCTGAATTTGATCCACTAGAACCCATGTAAAATAAGCTGAGTGTGTTGATGTGCCCTTATAATCACAGAGCTAGGGAATGCAGAGACAGGCAAATTCCTGGGGTTTGCTGGCCAACTACTCTAGCTTAGTTGGTGAACTGCAGGATAGTGTGAGATCCTGTCTCAAAAAATAAGGTAGAGAGCTCCAAAGAAGCAGCACCCAAAAGTCCCAACGTTGTCCCTTGGCTTCTACATGCACATGCACATACCTTTTTTCATGTATAGAAACACACACAGACAGGCCATTAATTTTTTTTTTTTTTTTAATTTCAAGCCAGTGTGGTGACACATCCCTAAAATCCCAGGACTATATAGGCTAAAGCAGGAGGTTCACAACTTTAAGACCAGCCTGGATTCTCGAGTGCTAGTTGATCATAAAAAGCAAAGGAAAAACTCAGCTGAGGTTTGTTTACTTAGGCCACCTTCCCCTAGGTGAGACTGATTGTGCAAACTGAGAAAGGGGAAGAAGACTGATTTTAATTTCTGCTAATATGTTCCCTTTATCTTTTCTAAAAATGAAAAAGGTTGCCATAAGTTGCAGTCTTCCTACTACAAAACTGTTTGGGCTTTTTAAGCATGTTTTCAGTGGGTAAGGCAGGCATTTTGGAGAATGGTGTGTGTGTGATTTCACTTAAATACACCCTCCTCCCCCATATAGTTTAAAGTTCATTCTGGAAAGAATAAATATTTTAGTTTAAGTAATTTGGAGTTAAAGTTTTTCTCTTTAGGTTTCTTTTTTTTTTTTTTCTTTTTCTTTTTGGTAGGTTCCTGGGGGAATAGTAAATAAATTGTTTCTTTGGTAGCTGAAAAGGGTGCTACACATCAGTGATGCTTGGTTTAAACAAAATGCTTCCTTCTGTGCTGTTAGGGTGTTTGGAACCATTTTCTCAAAAGCTGCGTGATTCAAAAGTGCTATCTTACTTTGCCCCACATGTCTGCTGCTTAGCTTTGATGTGCTGCAAGCCAAGCAGGTCATCATTTCCAGGACCAGGAAGTAGGCTGCCTTTCTAATGGAGTTTCATTCAGGAATCAAAACAGGCATTGAAGGCCCTCTGAGGCCCTTTGTTGTGTATTCCCATAATTAAAACCCTACTACAGGTGATTGAGTTATTGGAATTTAAAAATCACATTGGTATAGGCGGTAATTGTTCACACTGATGCTGTTGAATTGGAGAGTACTTTTTGACTTAGAACTTTGTTTTTTGAGATGAGCTCCGAACTGGACTGGAACTCAGTATGTAGATCAGGCTGGCCTTTGCTAGGATTAAGGATGTACATCACCATGCCTGCCTGAGTGCTTTTTGAATCGTCAGAGATTATATTCAGCTTATTACTTGGGAATTGGTCACCTGAATAAGAGCTGATCTGTTGTGGAAAATCTGACAAAAGTTGTAGGTTTTCTTCACCAGGAAAATGTGTCTTTGCTTTAATATTAGTTTTTAGGCACACTGAAATCCTCCCCAAACACATCCCTTGCTGACATGTAATTAATGTGTTCAGGGTAATTTTTATATAATTCATGGGTTCAGTCTTAATAAACACTTGAATAGATCTAAGAGAATTTTCAGTTCTCAAGTATTCTTGAGAAATGTTTACTATAAAATATATGCTGGCCTAGCAATGTTTTTAGAGAAAAAGGTCTGTTAGGCATATTCTTTTTCATTTCATAAAGTGCTCTTAAATCTCATGCCTTAGTGAAAATACTTTTTTCCGTTTCTTCTAATCTACAGAAATCATTTGGTGGTGATGGTGGTGACGCAGGGTCTTCTATGTTGCCTAAGCTGGCCTTGAACCTAGTCTCAAGGGGTCTTCCTACCTCATTTCCAGAATAGTTAGAACTACCAGCACGTACCACCACTCCTGACTGTATATTTTCTTTATTCTTTTTGTAAGATAACTTACTTCACAGCAAGCCAATTCTCCTTATGTACACATGCTCCTAAAAATGAGGAGGTGTGCCAAACCTTTTGCCATTTTGCAGCGGGAGGCGGACTTTTTGGTCTCACTATGTAGCCCAGGCTGGCCTCAAACTTGAGATCTTCTGTCTTAGCTTCCCTAGTGCTGGGATTGCAGGCATGTACCACCTTATCTATCTTGGCTTCCTATTTTTAAAAGAAACATATAATCTGTCTTATAGAAGAAACTCAATATAAATATATTTTCTGTTAAATCTAAAAATATAAGAGGTAAAGGGAGAGGTGCAAAAAGATAATGTTTATATGCATGGAATAATTTTAGCATTGAAATACTAAGTTTCTGTATCTGGGTGCTTGATCCAATTAAATTTACATAATTGTAAAAAATAAGAAAACTGCATTACTATACTTACATGAATTAACTCATATTAGTAACCAACATAAATATGCTGTAAATATGTTATCTTTTAAATAGTTTGGTTTCTGAGGTAGGCTTCATCGTAGCCTATGCTAGCTTCCAGTTCCTAACCCTCCCGCCTCTACCTTCCAAGCTTGAGATCATAATGCATGAGCCACTGTGTCTGGCTTTTTTAAAGTGCTTTTAGAATTTGTGCTTCTGCACATGTATGCATGTTATAGGACTCAAAAATTTGCACGGTATCTGCAGTAGTACACTAACCATGAGCAGATCACCTTCCCTTCCCACACTAGGTACAAGAATTTCATTTTAATTGTTGTTGCCCTTGAAGGGTACTTTAAAGATTATTTTTAAAACCTAGAGTGAGGTAAAGGGCACTTGTTACTTGTGTCTGTGTGTCTGTGTGTGTGGTGTGTTGAATTTCCTGGTAAATTTAAAGGAAAATACTTTGAAGTATCTTTTGCATCCAATATTCTTAAATGATCAGACAAGCTTGAAACTTCGTCTCTCTTCCAGATAAAGCTTCACCAAGAAGGCTGCCCAGGAAGAGGGCACAGAAGAGATCGGTGGGATCTGATGAGTAAATGTTCCTTTGTGCAACAATTCAGTCTGTGCTTACCCTGCCCTAATGTTTTCGGCCTGATGGGAATTAGTGCAGAGAAGCCGTATCACCATAGAAGGCAACTACTGTTGTGTGTGAACTGAGCAATCAGAGTCTGTGGCGATAATATTGCTGAAAATGCACTGCATTCGTTTTTCTAAAATGACAAATTTGGTTTTTTTTTAAACCATTAAACTGTGTGTGTGTGTGTTTGTGAGCAGTTGTCTTACCTGAAACATGCCTTTAGAATACTCAGCAGGGTGCTGTTGGCTTTTTCCCTTTTGATATTTTCTGAATTTTGCCCCCAAGCTCAATGAACATTTGTTCCTGGTATGATTTAAGACATTCTTCCATGAACTATTTTAAGGAAGTAGTTTGTTTATTCCTTGGAATTGATCAAATCCAAACTGATGGCACAGAGTAGCCTTTTGTTCTATATTACGACTTGTATTCTAAAGGCACATGCAGGAGTAGCTGCTTTCTTAGCAGTAGAAGGACATGCTTTGGTATTTGCTACTGTTTACTGTCTTGCACATCTTCAGAAAACTTACTAAATGGATTCTAGGAATTCTGGGATCTTTAGCAACAAAATTGTGACACATGAAAATTATCTGGACTTTGGTATATAAATCCTAATGCTTTGCCTTTTTTTAAACAAAAAGAAAATAGTATATTTGTACAAATGGAGTTGTTGTGTTGTACCAGGGAGAGCTCTGGAACAATTTTATCTCTTTGTTTTGTTTTTTGTTTGTTTATTTGGTTTAAGGAGAGAATTTTGTTCTGTTAGTAGACATTTCTTTCTTTTTTTAGGGGAGGGAAGGGTTTGAAACAGGGTCTGCCTTTAGCCCTGGCTGGACTGGAATTCACTACCTAGACCAGGGTGGCCTTGATCTCACAGAGATGTACCTGCCCTTGCCCCTGCCCCTGCCTCTTGAGTGCTGGGATTAAAGGTGAGTGCCACCATACGTAGCCAGAAATGTCCTTTAAGAAAAATTCTCATGGTCTACAGGCCAAGCAGCAAATTTGAGGGGCGGGAATACAGTCCAACAAATCCCAATCTAGAAGAACAGTAATTGGAAAATTTTAAAGGAGTCAATGCAGAGTTTTTCTTTTAACCTCATCTTTTTTTGGAGGTTCTGGTTATTGGCCTACTTTTTGGTTTTGGTTAATGTGAAAAATTCCCAAAATTTGCACACTTAAGATTTCAGGGCCAAAATTAAGTTGGATTTACTGAAATCCTATTAGTTGCTGTTGCTCAAAGTAGCAAATTAAGTTTCGCACCATTGTCAGACTTAACGAGGAAGGTAAAACTGAGTGAGAATCAATAGGTGGCTTCCCTCTGCCTTTAAGCCATACTCACCCCACTTGACCCCCACGTATGTATTATATATACGTGATAAATTTCAGTGGCTCTTTCACTCCTGACCTCTCTTCATTCTTGTCTTCTTTGGTCAAGTCCCCTCACACACACATAGAAAAGAAAACAACAAAATATGGAAACCAAAACCTGCAAGCTGTTTAACGTGTGCACCAAAACCAGTAATGATAGAAGTTGTTGTATAATTGTTAATCACTTTGCAAATAGGGGCTGAAATGTCAAATTGCCTATATTTGCATTGCTGGACTATAAACTTTCTATACCTGTAATATAAAGTGTGTGGGTTTTTAATTGAGCTGTATAATCATAGTTTATTTTGAAAAAAGTTTGTGAGGTCTGAGGAACTGCACAGTTTTGACTTAATGTAATATAAGAGACCCTTCTCTTTCTCAAGACACATTTTTTTCAAACCCTTTTTGTGAATATCAAGTTTGTTAAACTACTAGAACATAATACAGTAAGGTGTAAGTAACTACAAAATTTAAATGGGCCTTAGAGAGTTTATTGAACCCCTGGTAAAATGTGGTCAGTTGCAAAAACCACACTGAGTTACAGCTGCCTCCCCTTTTCAGCCCTGAGTAATTTGCCTTACATACCAGCTCTTTCATTTCTGAGGTTCAAATTAGTGCCTCAGAAGTATAGAATGTATTATTTTTTAGTATAGATTGGGAACAGTTGAAAACTCAAATCTTCAGATGCCAGGAGTCGACTATAGCATCAGTAAGTATTTAGCAGAAACTAACTCCATAATGAATGGAATTCAATTCCACACATGGTTTGTTCAAGCACACTTAATAAGTAGTCTATTTTTAGATGTCTTTTTTAAATGTAAATACTTGGATAAAGCTTTTCTTTGTTTTAATATAGTCATTTGCAACATCAACCATGGTTTCAGAATTCATCTTTGAACAAGTTGGTTTCAAAATGTGTAAAATGGAACTTAACAGATCCTGTGTATCGAGCCTGACCCCCTGGGAATAATATGTCATAAAGCATGAATCTCACTTTGGTTGTATAGCTTCATCATTCTGTTTATGTTTTTGCCTAGTAAAGGACCCTGGGGACTGATACTGCCCTCTAAAACTTTGCCTGAGGAGTTCCGAAAAGCCTAAGGGGAGAAACGAAGTAACAATAAGAAGGAAAGTAATGTGGACATCAGAAAATGTGACTTTGATACATAGAGAAGGCACATCAGCCTAGAGTTCTGTTTTTCTTCGTTGAAGTGTCAGTAATGTAGCATTGAAACTTTCCTTTAATGGTAATTATTGGTGGTGATACAGTAGTTGCATGTGAGTACATACAAGGACATGTGACATTCATCTCCCATAGGACAACAATATCCCATATCCTTGGTTTAAAGGAAAATCTGCTTGGATAGTACATTTGAATCATGAATTTCTTATGTGCTTTTAGATGTGGGGGGGAGGTCTTAACGATATTGCTCAGGATGATTTTGAATTCTTAGCACAGTATATATCCTCTCATCAAGATGTTGATAGACTGGACCCTTAGTTTTTCCATCTTAGTTCCCAAAACCAGATGTTAAATTTAAGAATATGTCTGAATAGGGCCTGGAGGAATGGCTCAGCGGTTTAGAGCACTGACTGCTCTTGGAGAGCACCTGGGCTCAATTCCCAGCACCCCCGGGGTGGCTGAAAACAGTCTATAATTCCACTTCCAGGGATCCGATAGCCTCTTCTGACCTCCGGAAGCATTGCGGGATATGGGTTCACCTACCCACATACAGCCAATACATTCATACTCCTAAAATAAGACAATTTAAAAAATCTTTTTAAAAAGAATGTCTAAATAGACTTAAAGTTATTCTACAGTGTTGGATAGCATTTACAGACATAGAACATGATCTTTTCTTAAATCCCCACCATCTTCAGCTTAGTGAAGAGCAACCTAGTGTGATCATAATCCGTGCCATCCATGTAAGTGTAATGTCAGGCTTCATGGTTCTGCTAGTTTACATCTACGAGAACATTGCTTACCAATTGACTTGCAAGTATATGAATGATCATTTCCTCGGGGACTTTATTAATTTTATTAATATTTGTGTGTTTTAGCCCTTTTTCATTTACCCAAAATCTAGACTTATCTAGTAGTTAGATTATTTGAAGTTCTGAGGTTGTTATTTTCTAGATTTTTAGAATTAGGAATACAGTCTAAACCCCTGGTATTCTTTCCTTGTACTGCACACAGTATAGAAATTTTATAAAACAAAGCAATCAGACAGCTTATACTCATTGTACAGAGTCCAGTTAGAAAGTTGAAATAGCCACAGCACTGATTTACAGCGCATACTTGCTAGACACACTTGTCGCTTAGTTCCAGGCACTGCAGAAACTTGTCTTCTGCACTATTGTAAGTTGATTTATTTGTTACAACATTTCACTTTTCTAATTAGCCACAGTACCCTGTTTAATTGCCATTAAATGACATGCTTCTTCATGTGTCTCTCTGATAAAGTCATGCTTTAAAAATATTTTACGGTGATGTAATCCCACACTGGGGAGGTTGATATAGGAAGATCATGAGATCAGGGCTACCGGCTACATAGCCAGATGAAAAGCTGTTTGTTTGGATTATTTTTAGCAGACACATGCATATTTACGTTAGAGAGGACAGTGAAGCTCTGCTTGTATTATGCAGGCAGGTATTAACAAGTCTGAGGTTGCAAGTTGAGACATTTCTGATCTAGTTTCTGTTCAACTTGAATTTTTCTAAGGCACAGTGAAATTTTACTAAGAAAATCCAGTATACTTGGAAAGCACAAGGGACAGCTCTTGTGTGGAGTCTTCCAAGTCACGAAGATAATTTGTGCCGTGTTTTGTTCCTTTGCTTTCCCTCCTACAGACTTCTGTAGGTGCCTGTGACAGTACATCATTCTGTTAGCATCTCTGCTGGACTGTGAGCCCCTGTGTCTTGTTTACATGCAGCTTCTAGCTCACAGTTAGGTGGAAACCTGTTGCTGTTTAACGAAGCAAGGACTGGGACCATAGCTCAGTTGGCAGAGTGCTTGAGGAGCCAGGTTTGATCTCCAGAACCCATATAAGCTTGCCAGGAGAGGTGGCATGCTTTTGCAATCTCAGCACTGGGGAGGTGGAAACGGGAGGATTCCTGGGGCTCTCTGGCCGTCTAGTCTAGCTTAATTAGTGAGCTCCAGGCCACTGAAAAGCCCTGTCTCAAAGCTTCGAAACAGGCAGCATTCCTGAGGATGATGTCCAAGGCTATCCTGACCTCCACATATTCACATGCATAGAAAAGAAAACACAGACCTCTTTTCACTTAGCTGTCTGTCATGTGACTTGTATCATTCATAAATACCTTGATGGTGGCCTCCTATTATTGGTGGGACCACATGACCTATCCATCTAGAAGCATCTGGCTGCTAATGAGTGAGGTAGGGGTCCCTTAATAGGGAGCACAGAGTAGGCTTGCCTGCATTCAGGTGGCATCCTTCACCACCACTTGACACTTAATGGTCCCTGAGGACACTCTGTACTTGTTATACTGTCACAGACTAGAGTCAAGATACATTTATAAATTAGTTCCTCTGGGTGAGTTCTTAACTCTGGTTATCATCTGTGGTGGAAGATTGAAAGCATCCAGTCCCTAGTGCCTGTGAGAACAGTGTTTCATTCTCTCAAATCTCCTAAGCAGCTTGCTACAGTTGGATGTGTTTTAAGGTCTTACATTGAATACCCCATTGTGTTCATAATCTGCCTTTTCCCTGATTGAAACATACTGATGTTTATATATTTGGCGTTACAAATTAAGCACGCTGTCCACAGTGTGGGAATTGAGACCAAGAGCAGGCTGCCGGCTGCTTTGCCTGAAGTTGAGGGTCACTCCAGCGGCCGTGTGAGAACATTCTCAACCCCTTTATTTGAAGTTCACCCATAGCATGTGCTTGCTTTATCCTGAAGCCCTAAGAAGTCCTTGAGTTTCTACAACCACAGGTTGTAGTCTGTGACCCAGGGGTCACCATGTTGCTGTCTAAACACTTCGACCATCCAACAGCAGGACTGTTGTGTGGACAGCAGGCTACATAGAACACTGAACTGCTGTTCTTGTGGGCCTCACAGACTCTTGGGAGTCTGTCTCCACGTGGAACTGTCCTCTCCACATCTGGTTCTTTACTTGGTATCTACCTCTTGAACTTTCTAGTCTTGAGTCCTGCCTAGTTCTGCTTCTGTGATATGCCCATTTGGTTATTTCTCTCTCGTCAGAGTATCCAGTGCTACAGGCTGCCTTTCCGTCCCCCGGTTTGCAGTCTTTTCAGAGTCCTTCTAACAGCTTTTTCCCTGAAAACCTGCTCTTCTAGGATCTTGTGTCACCATCCTTGCCAGAACCTTCTTCACCCAGGCCTGATCCACCAATCCCCAAGTTTACCTTCACTTCTAGAGCTGTGCTGTTGGGTGACTGGTTGACTGACCAGCTTTGATCTGAGTATGAGCTTCTGTTCTCCACTGTTGCATGTTGTCTGGGTTGATTACTTCAGTCCTGAGTGCTTTGACATAAATTATTTCTTTCAGGGCCATTCCAACTGCTTGTCACCCATCATTTCTATTTTATCCCCAAACTAGTAACACGTTTACTTCCTGCCATAACCCTTCCCTCCAACCAACTCTGCTGTTCTTCAGCAGCATGACTCCTTTTAGCCAAACTTAAATCTTTTCATGAATGATGATTAATTTTATCCCTACTGCAAATTAAAATTCGATTTCAGTTCTTCTGACAACACAAAGAACTTTTAGAGAACTAAATTTATTCTATTTGGGCAAAATACCACTGATTCAAAACACTTCTTTGTATATTTTAACTCCCCGCTGGAGGCCTTGGATCTGCTATTTTAACTGTAGCACCTTGCACTCTGAATGTGATTTGTGGCAGTGTAGTTCAGGCAGCTTTGTTTATTATAAAGCTTTACAGCGTGAGGTTCTGTGTAGTGATTATGTCTGAAATCTCTTGTGTCTATTCAGTGAAAGTGGGGGTGATGAGTCTGTAATTGTTGTGTAACTTTGAGGTACATTCTGCTCTCTGAGTATCTGAATGACTACTGATTCTAAACCCAAGATGTAAAGGAGCACTCTTCTTTTCTGGTTCTGTCCCTTGATCAAAGGCATCTTTATTTTCATATTCCATAATTAAAGCTGATCTTGAAAGTGTCTTTGTGTAATATGAAATTTTTATCAAGTGCAGCCTGTGTTACTGGTTGGTCTTAGGCTATTAGAAGCATAACTGCAATTTAAAATACTATGCAGAAGAAAAAAATTAAAAATTCCAGGCATGGTTTTAATTCTAACATTCAGGAGCTCTCTGAGTACAAAGCCAGCCTGGTCTACATAACAAGGTCCAGGACTACATAGTGAGACCCTGGCTAAAAAAAATTAAATTAAAAATTTGGTCTTGGTTTCCTCTAAAAGTTAGGTTAGAAAAGTTTACACACTTTCTACATACAAAATGTTGACATTTCGAGTAACCAAGTAGTACTGTAGAATCAAGGTGACTCAAGAGGAAGTTCTTTAATCCAGCTGTCCGGGAGGCTGAGGCAAGAGGGATCATAAGCTGTAGGCCTGCTTGGGCTACAAGGTGAATTTCAAAGCCAGCCTAGGTAACTTAATATAAAGACCCAGTCTGAAAATAAAAACTAAAAGGGGCTGGGGACGTAGTTCAGTGGTAAAGCACTTGCTTAGCATATATGAGGCCCTAGATTCCTTCTCCAGCACCTAAAAATTAAAGTTACACATGTGCAATTAGACTGTTGACTTTTCAGGTCATGGTCAGGAAAGATACAGGAGGGTTCAAAGGCCTCTGCCCACTCATCTGAAGTTGGTTTCCAGTATTGCACAGACCACACACTGGCCAGTAACTGTCTCTGAGCACGTGGGGTAGGGTTGGTTTCGTTTCCTTTTCTGGATTCCAGTGAGGCGAAACCACTAGATCTCCCTCGGTTATTATTCCACACAGTAGAACTGCATGTGCTCCTCAGAAAATGCCACTTGATTAGAGGCTGTGCAAACTTGGAAAACTTGACTTTGTAACTAATATTTTCAATTTTTTTGCTGAATGAAAAAAAAAATGCTCTGAAGAATTATTTTTTTAAAAAAGGATCACAATAACCAGTATTTTTTCTGTTTTTTCTTCAATGCTTAAAATAGTATTAAATTTCAGATTAATCTTTAAAATTTAAATCTAAAGAGAAATATACCAAAATGCTAAAGCTGTCTTTGTTGCTAGAGTGGTGAATTTTTTTTTTTTTCCTTTTCAAAATGTTTGTATAGTGCTTATATTTTACAATGAAAGCAATAAATGTGAATGTTAAATTTATCTGGGCCTCCGAAGATGAGTGTGATCCTCAAAGCAGTTTCAGTAGCTCCTCTGTGGCCAGAAACAAAACAAAACAAAAAAACCATGTTTTGTCACACTGCCTGCCTGACGGTCTGTCCGCACAGCTATTCAAAGAAACCCCTTGAAAGTGTGCGCAGGGCCCAGCTTCCTTGCCGAGACCGGAAGGGCCCTTTGCTCTCTCCTTTCCCTCCCTCCATCTCTTGTGAGCTGGTACCAGTCCCCGTGTTCAATGCTACACCCTGTCACATCCTGAGCTTTCTGGGCTTCACACCCACAAGAATCAGAGTCTGTGACCTCAGGCCTTGACTCTGCCCTTTCCCAGTTTCCTCCAGCACTCACAAGGACCTGGTGCTCCACCGTGACCCTCAGGGTGCTCCAGGGTCTCCATTAGGAAATCCACACCTGGCCATCACCTGCACATTCCCTCCACTCTGGCAGCCTCTCACCATCTTCTCTCCCTCACACTTATTTCTCACCTGCTCCCCTCGGGGACGCACTGATTGTACATGACAGGCCCAGCTTTCTTGTCCTCGTCCCTTTCTGCCTGGCTCTTCCACTGCTTCTCACCTTGTGAGCTGTTAGCTTTAGAATAAAAACTGTTCAGTGAGTAGGCATCTAGCTCAGTGGTAGGTCAGTTGGCTGGTGTGCGCAGTGCCCTGTGCTCAAGTACCCAGTGCTGCCAAAAGAAGTCACCAAATGAAGTCTCAAACAGTACCTGACACATTGATGAATGTAAATTCTCTATACAGCCACACAGTAAAGTAGGTGCATTTTGCAAATAAGGAAGTTAAAAATACAAGTTAACTTGATATTAAAAAATAAAACCATCCAACTATGAAGTGGTAACAGACTGAAACACATTTGTGTGCGTCCAGAGTCGTCATGTGATTATGCTGCCTCCCGCATAATATTAAGGTTATTTTTGTCTGAACTACCTCCGCCTGGTCACCATCCACTGAAAACCTCGGGGGTTAGTAGTCTGCATCCATGCTGGGAGGCACAGGTGCACATATCAGGCAGGAATTGCAGGCCCTTAGATCAGGAGCTATATGAGAATGCTCTGCAAAAGTGAGTTGAAGTGGTTTCCAGTCTGTCACTTGCGGCTCAGCCAAGAGGAATTTACCAAAACAAATCAGAAATGCACATGTGTTGTTTGTAAATAGCTCCTATAGATGGTTCCTGTGAAATTCTATCAGAGGTTTCTATAGGTGTGGAAATGACAATTCTAGCTTCAATTCCAAGAGCTCTCCTAAATTGTCACTTATAACCCCAGGTACTTTCTCCTTACCTGAGTAATGACAGGCATTACCAAGTGATACAAACTGGAAACCATCAACCTCACAGACAGAAGAAGCAGGGAAGAGGAAAGGGAGCTGTAGCAGTTCAGCTCCTTTAACTGCGGTTCTGAGTCTGCAGACTGTGTCACTAAGAGTATTTAAAATAAGTCTCAGCTGGGCATAATGGCTCACGCTTATAATCCTAGTACTCGGGAGGCAGAGGTGGGGGATTGCCAGGAGTTTGAGGACAACCTGGGCTACAGAGTGAGACCTTGTCTCAGAAAACCAAACAAGGCCCAGTGAGATTGCTCAGTGGGTGCTTTCAGTACAAGCCAGAATCCAAGGCAGGAGAGAACCAACTCCTGAAGGTTTTTCCTCTGAATGACCTCCACGCACGCACCTGCACACACACACCACACACCAATAACAAATTCCACACACGTACCTGCACACACACACCACACACCAATAACAAATTCCATGCACGCACGTGCACACACACCACACACCAATAACATTCCACGCACGCACGTGCACACACACCACACCAATAAATTCCACGCGCGTACCTGCACACACACACCACACACCAATAACAAATTCCACGCACGCACCTGCACACACACACCACACACCAATAACAAATTCTAAATGGTAAGCCGGCTGTGGTGGTGCACGCCTTTAACCCTTGCATTAGGGGCAAGAGTGGGTGGATCGCCATGAGA
This sequence comes from Eospalax fontanierii, assembly GCA_035773235.1. Classification (NCBI taxonomy): domain Eukaryota; kingdom Metazoa; phylum Chordata; class Mammalia; order Rodentia; family Spalacidae; genus Eospalax; species Eospalax fontanierii. Next base: position 17,100,876 of record CM069547.1, read on the forward strand.
CTGGGGCCACCCTGGTCTCTATAGTAAGTTCCAGCCCAGCTGTGGCTACAGGGAGACCCTGTTCAAAAAGACAAAAAAAAAAAATTGTGTGTACATACACACACATAATTTAAAGATAAAATATTCTTAAAATATACCATAAAGTCTCTGGGTTTTTTATAGGGAGTGGTCATTTTGGTTTTTTTGGGGGGTGGGGTCATAACTTTATTTCAAAAAGTAGTACATTCTCTGTGAATGTTTTGCCTTCGTATTTGTAAGTGCATCCATGCAGTACTTGCAGAGGCCAGAAGAGGACGTTGGATCCCCTGGAACCGGAGTTAGGATAGTTAGCCCCCATGGGGGTACTGGGCACTGAACCCAGGTCCTGTGCAAGAGCTATCAGTACTCTTAGTTGCTGAGCCGTCTTTCCAGCCCCTGTTGAGACAAGGCCTCATTGTGCTGCCTGGCTGGCCTGAGTTCTCAGACTCACAGAGCTATACCTGCCTCTGCATCCCGAGTGCTGGGATAAAAGCATACACCACCACTATCCTTCACTACCAGATTTTTCCAAATGATAAAACATTTTGGGGACCAGCAAGATGACTCAACAGGTGAAAGTGCCTGCTGACAACCTTAGTTCAATCCCTGGGACCCACTTGGTGGAATACCAACTTCATAAAGTCTTCTGACCTCCACACGCACACATACCATTCATACACACAATATTGAAATGAAGACATTTTAGTGTGCACCTGATATCCCAGACTCCCTTGGAGCCTATCTGCACAGGTGTGTTTTTGCTGCCCTCTGCTGCTGTTGAATGGTATGGTGGTAGCTGAATCATCCATTCTCAGCACCGCCCCTTGGTGTTGGCAGAGAACTGGAAAAACCTGGGAATAAGACTTCATTCCTAAAGCAGACCACCTGCTTCAGCTGACCCCAGGCAACCGGCTCAAGCACGCCTTGCTGCACTCTACCCCAAAATTATACATCAGAGTGAAAATACTGCTTTGCCAAGATTGATACATGCTCTTGGACTATTGTTACCAGAATAGTTTGTGTCTGTAGAAGATGAACTGTTCAAGAAACACCCTTCTGCATGGGCCACTGCTACAGCCAAACAGTCCCACTCAGTATGTATTCTCTAGGCTTGTCTTCCCAAGAGTCGGGTCTCAGAACAGATAAAGCCAACTTGCTTAGTGTCTTCATTCGTACACACATTTCGATGTGGGAAGAACAGACCAGCTGTTCCACTTACTGGTCAATAATGCAGTGAACTCCAGCTGGACTCACCCACTTACTGTCTGAGTAACGTTGTGCACATCTCTTGAAGTGTCTCCACCTCCATCTTCACCTGGGAAATCAGGATAATAACAGCTGGAGTTAGGAGTTAATCCAATGAATGTTTCTAGATCCCTTGCTATATGTCAAATATTTTGCTCACACACACAAAAATATTGCATATTAAAAAAAAATTATGTTCAAAATGAATGTCTGACCCACAGTACCTTTCTAATTGTCTCTACTTAAGAATTGTGCACCTTGTGCAAGTAATGACCATATGTCAGCCTGCTGTAGCAGCATTTTCCTCCAAACCATGAACTAGGTAAAAGGTTTGGTCTTTTCATCCCTCCTGCACTTGGTCCTCCCATCTCCAAGCACCCTCAGATCTTGTTCATGTGGTTGCAGCCTGACACACTGCCTGTGCTGGACCCTCGAAGGTGTGTATGGGCACATCCAGGTTCTGCACAGATATAAATCCCTTGACAGATGCCCGCAGTCCCGTTTGATGGTGGTGGTCCCTGTTCGTGGTGCTTCAAAACCTCGACTTACTCTCCTACCTGCTGGTCTAGTCTCCAAGGCCACCCAGCCCCCAGGTTGCCCTGGCACTTATCTCCCCTCCCCTGCAGAGCGAGTTTCAGGGGCTCCCTGCTGCTGGCAGGAGCAGGACAAGAACCCCTAGCCTGGGCTTCCGCTGCCTGTTGCACTGTCTCATTGGTCCAGTTGCTGCTCTCTCTCAGATGGATATCTGGACACCTGGTGGAGCACGCAACCTCTAATTTCAGTACAATGTTAAGCATACAGAAAAACTGTGTGATGGTGCATGCTTGAAATCCTCACACTCAGGAGGCTGAGACAGGAATGCAGCAAGTTTGAGGCCAGCCTGGCCTACATAGTAAGTTTCAGACCTGCTAGAGCTGCATAGCAAGACTCCAAAAAACCAAAAACTCAAATGTACAATAGTATAAATTCCCTATGCCCTTCACCTTCTACATATCTGCACATGTGTGCATATAAACACACCATATGTATGTTTTATCTTCTGAGGAGTAAAAGGTGAGTTTCGTGCAGGCATGCTCTTTTCCTAAGAACAAACACATCTTTCAGATTGCTTAATTACAATGATCAAAATTAGGAAATGTCACTGGGGAGATGATCTGAGTTCCAATCTGTAAAGGCAGATGCAGGAGCTGGAGAAAGGTCTCAGCAGTTAAGAGCACTTCCTGCTCTCTTAGAGGATATAATTTCAGTTCCTAGTACCCATGTCAGATGGCTCATAACCACCTGTAACTCCAGGTCCATGAGATCCAACAACCTCCTCTGGCTTCTGCAGATACCTGCACACATCGCATACATAGACACATACATACATGCATACATAAATAAATAGAAATTTAAAACCTTTTAAAAAGCCTGATGTCATGTGCATCTGAAATCCCAGGGCTCCAGTAGCAAGATGGGAGGCAGAGACAGGAGGCGGAGAAGCTCAGGGGCCAGCTAGCTTGGCATTTGCATTAGTGAACTAGAGACTCCGTTGCAAACAAGGTGGAAGGCCAAGACTGGTTCATGTGCCCACATTCACATGCACACGGATTTTTTTAATGATAAAAATAAGAATTTGACATTTACTTGATGTTTTCTAATCTGCAGGACAGAGTCAATGTCTTAATTATCTCAGCAAGTTCTTTTTAAGATTTTATGTGTATGAGTGTTTTGCCTGCATGTTTGTAAGTGACCACATATGTGCAATGTCTACAGAAGCCAGAAATGCGTCAGATCCCCTGGAACTGAAGTTACAGTTGTGAGCCACCATGTGGGTGCTGGAAACTGAACCCAGATCATCTGCAAGAGCAGCCAGGGCTTTTAACCACTGAGCTATGACTCCCACCCCTCAGCAATGCTCTTTACAGCTGCTTTGTCCTGGTTCAGAACACATGCTTATCGGGCCTCCTACCTAGTCTAGCATCTCGCAGGATGCTAGAAAGCTGAGGCTTGAAACCAGGGCCTTCCTCATGTAAACAAACACTATGCCACTGAGCCACCTCCCAGCCCAGCCCAGCGCTGGCATTCTTTTTTTTCTTTTTTTTTTCAAAGAGAAGTTAATTATTTTGCCAGGTGCACCCTGGTTACAGTTTGTGTGAGAGTTTCTTGGGATTAGTTTCAGAGTCTCATATCTGAGATAACCTGAAGGAAGAAAGGGTCCTTTTCACCGGTTTCAAAAGTTTTAGTCCATTGCTTTGTGCCTGGGGTGGGTCAGAACATCCTGATGGTGGGAGTATGTGGCAGAGGAGACTGCTTACTCCAGGGCAGCCAGGAGAGCAATGGACCTTGGGGGAGATGCAGCCTCAAGAGGGCTCTTCAGGGCCACATGCACTGCAGAATGCCGCACTGTTGCTCATTGACGCTGGGACACTGGCGACTCGGGAAGATGAGGTCTTGTTTACCTTTCCAGCCACAGCTTTGTCACTTCTTTTCTTTTTCCATTTTACATGTGCTTGTACGTATGTTTGCATGTATGTGTGTTTGTGTGCATGTTTGCATGTGTCTGAGTGCTTGTGCACATGTGTGCGCATGCACGTGGAGGCCCAGGGTCGATGTTGGGAAGCATCTTGGACCACTCTTTCACCTTCTTCACTGAGGCAGGATCTCTCAATCAAACCCAGAGCTCACAGATATGGCTAATCTTGCTAGCCAGCTTGCTCTGGGGATTCCCCATCTCTGCCTCTGAGACTGGAATTACAGGGGGACCACCATGCCCACCCAACATTACCTGAGTTGTGGGGATAGGAACTCTGGTCTTCACACTGCATGCAAGCCCTTTAACCACTGAACAGTCTCCGCAGCCCCTCCTGTCACCTTGTGAGAAAGCTTTCTTAGGCTCTTCTACCTCATGGTGAGGACAGGTTGTCTATTCCATAATGCCCAGGCACAGGGTTTCAGTCACACTGAATAAGCAGGGTGTTTGTGCTCACATTTGACACTGAAGACCATCCCCAGTCCAGGTCCAGCTCATAATCCAAGCCTGGCACACAGTAGGCACTCAAGACATAGGTGTTGAGTGAATGAAAGGATGAATTAGAATGTTTGGGCGCTGATTCTGTTTACAGAGCAAAGCTTCAGTCTCTCAGATGAGTCCATCCGTGGTCTCTGCCACATGAGGAAACTGCAGGGTTTCTTCGTAATCCAGGCCCCTGCTGAAGAATGCAAGCCTGACCGAACCTCAGTGAAGAAGCATGCTGTTTGGCCCTCCCTTTGGGAGCAACTCAGTCACATTCTGGGCCAGGTTTAGTTTTGAACTCCTGGCTTGGACATTTCCATTTGGTTCTTCATGGGAGGAAGACAGGGAGGTGGGGAGAATCTCTGGGGCTTTGGTGAAATGTTGGATGCCACACAGCAGCATGAAGACGCCTTTATTATAAGATAGCCCTAGGCCTCACTGCCCTGTCTGGCAGGCTTCAGACACTGAGGCAGTGGTTGGGGGCGTGTCCTGTAGCCTCTCAGGTCACCATCTCCCTTTGCTCTTTCAGGCGCAGGAGAAAGGAGACACATTGACCAGGGGGACCCTGCAGCTCAGCCAGTCTGTGGTCTCAGGTGCAGGATGGACCCTCCTTGGCTACTTCAGGAAGTGCCCTCCCTCAGTCAGTGGCCTCTGAGACCCCTCTATCTCTGCACCAGTTTGATGTTTGTGAAACTTTAGGACAGCACCAGCCACTGACTGGACCTTCACATGGGTCCTCTGGGAAGTCACTGCTGAGAATGGCTGTGTCACTAGGGCTTTGTGACTGATGAATAACGTCTGTTGTGTATTGTTTCTGGGTGGGAGATTTCCCAGGAAGCCCAGCCTCTCTGCCAGCTAGTGGGGAGGAATGGTAGAGGAATGAAGAAATGAAGGATTGGGTGAACTCTTAAGCCACTTAGGTTAGTTGGCCCTCATGTCCAGATAACATCAATAATGTCCCTGTGACATCTATGTCCCCATGACATAGATGGTAGCAGAGGTGAACAGAGGACTCTGTGAGCAAGCCAACACACCCCCATGGTTAGAGGGTAGAGCACATGGGTCAGAAGCTTCCATTATCATCGAGGAACGGTTCAAGAATGAGGCTGTTGGGGAATCTCATAAAGGATTGAGTGCTCCCCCTCTCCAAGCCTAGTCCACAGCCCTCAGGGGCAGGTGAGCCAGGTGCCATGCTGAATAGTGCTTCATGCAAGTGTGGGTTATCAGGCCTCCTGGGCTGGTCAGTTCCCCCAGCCTGGTTCTTGGAGACTGTTCTCTGTGTGATGTGCATGGGCTTGAACTGTACTGATGTAAATAGAGGTCAAACTGCATTGAATCAAATTGGATGGAAATAAATTAAAGTGAAAGGCCTACAGCTACGTGTGAATCGCACTTCGTGTCGGGCTCTGGGGACTCAGGGATGGGGACCGTTCCTGTCTTCACACTGGCCAGGTGTAGCCAATGACAGTGTTGTGGGACTTGCTGCAAGAGCGCATCTGGGGCCGTGGGGCAGAAAAAGAGAATAGAGAGACTGAAACAGAGAATAGAGAGACTGAGGATGGGTGGGACTGTGAGAGATGGTGAAGGCGAGTTGTGATGGTTGCAGGAAACAGTCTGGCATCTGACCCATGACACCAGCTTACCTGTGTTCCTACACAGTCACATACAGAGAAAGTGCATCATCAACCCTGCCTGTGAGCCACATGTACCCGAAAGCCCTGGAAGCTGCCTATCTCCCCCACTAAATCAGAATTTCAGGAAGCTGGTACAGGAACCTGCATTTTAAAAGAACTCCTCATGGGGCTGGAGAGAGGCCCAGTGGTTAAGAGCACTGGAAGTTCTTGTAGAGGACCTGGGTTTGGTTCCCAGCACCTAAATGGCAGCTAACCACCATCTATAACTCCAGTTCCAGGGGATCTTATACCCCTTTCTGACTTCCAAGGGTGCTGCACACATGAGGTGCACTTACACACGTGCAGGCGATATACTCATACACATAAAATAAAGAAACAAAGAATAAAGAAATAAGAAGGACCCCTGGAGAGGTGAAGGTGCTGCTCAGTCTCAGCAATGCTGCCAGGATCCTCAGGAGCAGCTGTCACATCTGCACGTCAAAATCACCTGCAGACTTGGCAAGACAGACTGCAGGCAGAGCCACCCTAGGATTGATGCAGCAGGTAAGTGGGACCTGGGCTGGGACTTCTTGAGAAATTCTTGGATGGGGCTGAGGCTGCTGCTGAGGGAATTCTGAGGGACACCGTTCTGACAGAGACTTGGAGAAATCCATCCAGACTCAAGAACTGCCTCCACCCCACTCCCTTCCCACCATGAAGGAGTTTGGTACTGTGCTCCAGGCCAAAGGTACACCAAGCCAATCCCTGATCCCATCAGTGTAGGTCTACTCCTGGACTATTTACAGTACTAGCTGTCCCACATAATCACATACTACTTTGAACAAGGATGTTTGATGGAACTGGAGGGACTAATGAGGGTTAACTTCAAAGTGAAGAACACTCTAAGTAATCTAGGATTATTTAGTTTTCTTTCCTATGATAAAATATTTGAGACCATTAACTGTTAAGGAGAAGTTGACTTTGGCTCATGGTTTTGGAGGTTCCAGTTCATGGTCAGTTGTTTCCATTGCTTTTGGGCCTGTGATAAAGCAGATCATCATAGCAGGAGCAGGAGCTAGATCAAAGCCCCTCACTTCCTGGTAGCTGAGGAATAGATAGAGGAGAGCCCAAGGTCCCCACTGTCCCCTCCTGGGATGCAGCCTCATGTCTTAACTTCCTCTTACTAGGTCCCACTTCCTGCTTTTTCAGAGGCCCTGAGTTTGGGTCTCAGCATCTGTGTCCACAATGCCAGTAACCCCAGCCTGGGGGACTGACACCATCTTCTGGCCTCCACGGGCACTCGCACACACGGCACGGGCTCTCTCCTACCTCCCAGCGTCCGTCCGACGGTCAAATATCATACTTTGGTCTGGAGAGCTTAGAGTCTAGAATGGGTGGATGGCTAAGGCAGGGGTATGATGGAGCACTCCTTCAATCCCAATAGTCAGAAAGCTGAGACAGGAGAATTGCCATGAGTTGGAGGCCAGTATTGTCTACGTAGGGAGTTCTAGGCCAGTGTGGGCTACAGAATGAGACCTTGTCTCAAAAACCAAAGATCTCAAAGATCCAAACTGTAACAGGCTGTTAGCAGCACCTTCTCCCCACCCAGGCTGAACTCATCTGAGGAACACAGAATAGACTCGGTGGACTTTTGGCCAGTGGATATTAGGTAGCCCTTCTTGAAGATCCAGCCTCTGGGGTACCAGAAGGTCAGCTAATGCTGCAAGAGGAAGTTGACTGGAGAGGATGGCCATTGACTGCTTGAGGGGGATGGAGGGAGCTCTGGGTGCTGGGTGTGCTGACCACCACGTGAGCAGGCTCCTGACCTAGGAATCTGTGACAGCAGACCGGACAACATGCGCACATGGGAACTGGAGAGGAACCCCGTCTTCTTGCAGGGTCTTGCACTGCCCCGTCTGATAGCTTCTCCTCAGCCTGTGCTACCCATCAAAGGAAGAATACGCAAAGGGATCAGACCCATTTTCCCAGAGCAAGTGATGTGGGGTGACCTAAAGAGGTGTGACACTTACTTGATAAGGGCCTAATCTTGAAGGACTGTTTGGGTCCACATGGACATGACTCCATGTGGATGTGTGGCAAACCTTTTCTTTGACTGGAGGGCTAGAGAAATACAGGGGTCTCAAGAGCACCTCTGTGCCTCTGCCAAGACCCATAGCTCTGTCAGCACCAAATGACTTGATCAAGGTCACACATCTGTGGGGGAAGGACTGTGTACTTTGCTCTCCCTCTCCCTTGCTCTGCCTCCTTTTGCCATTAAATTGGACAAAGAGTTGGGCATGAGACCAAGGCAGTAGAATTTCAAGTTCAAGGCCAGCCTGGAATGCATATAGAGACCCTGTCTCCAAAAATAAAAAATAAAAATAAAAAAATTAACTTCAAGGGGCTGAAAAGATAGCTCAGTGGTAAAGAGCACTGGCTGCTCTTGCAGAGGATCCAGGTTCAGTTCCCAGCACCCACATGGTGGCTGACAACCACTTGTAACTCCAGTTCCATGGGCTTCACCGCCCTCTGCTGGCCTCTTCAGTCATTGAACGAATAGGTGCACTCACCGGCAGCCAAAATACTCATATACATGAAATAATAAATACATTTTTGAAAACAAAATGGAACAGAGACCACTCTACAGATACACCCCCTCATTTAAATAGACACATGTCTCCAGTCATGAGAATTTGATACATAGGTGTGCAGTGGTGGGCCAGAGGAAATTCCTGACTTTGCAACAAACAAAACAAAACAAAATCCATTTTTGTGCCTCTGACTCTGATTTTTAACAGACTGAGAGGAAAAGACAATACAACTGACTTAGTTTATCACTTACCTGGCAATCCCTGAACTCCACTGGGACTGTCAAGGTGATCATTTTCACAGTAATACTGGTAACAATCCCTAACATTTATTGAATACTTCCTGTATACCCTCAGCTCTGCATACAACAGTCTGTAAGACTCCAGAATGAAGAGACTCTGATAAATATGTAATGTGATTGTCAGAACACACACAGAAATAATCACACCAGGGCTGTGTATCAGTCAGTCTGGGCAAAGCCTGAGGTTTAGGGGCTCAGCCAACACTTACCTTCTTCCAGTTCTGAGGTGTGGAACCTTACAGCAAGGCATGGCCAGGGCAGGTTTCTCCTGAGGCGTCTCTCCTTGGCTTGCTTCTCCGTGTCTCTTCTCTGTGTGTCTGTCTCCTAACCCCCTCTCCTTAGAAAAACACCAGTCACATCAGATGAGGATATCCACCTGTGTGAGCTCATTTTAACACTTACTTCTTCAAAGATCTTTCTGAAAGCAATTTCATTCAGGAATACCGGAGGTATTAGTGTGAGCAAGTGGGATGGTTAATCTTGATTGAGAAACTGAGATTAGCAAATCACACTTCTGGGTGGGTCTGTCAGCGTGTTTGCAGTGACAGTTTCCGTGTGGGAAAGGCCCACTGGCGTGAGGAGTCGTGAGCAAAATCTATTCACCACCAATGGCGTGTCAACTCAGACCAAAGAAATTATTCCACCCAAGTCTCGCTTAGTGAACCAATGAGTTTACTGGGGTTTCTTACAGGAGAATGAATGATTCAAAGGTAACTGAATCTCCAAAAAGCCAGCTTGGGTAGTGATTCATCAAAGCTGCATCCTGCTCTCTCTTTCCACTGTTAGGCAGCTCCACTGGAGAGTCTCCTCCTCCTCTTCCCCAGCAGCTGTTTACTGTTTCTAATCTCCGGAGTGGGGGAGGGCTTTGTGAGCCTTGCAGGTTTTTATTAGCTCCTTGACTCTTTTTAAAAAATATTTTTATTTATTTTATGTGCATGAATGTTTTGCCTGTTGTATGCAGGTGCACTACATGCATGTGCCTGGTGCTCATGGAGGCCAGAAGAGGGTGTCAGATCCCCTGGAACTGGAGTTACAGACAGGTGCATGCTGCCATGTAGGTGCTGGGAACCAAACCTGGGTTCCCTGCAAGAGCAGCAAGTATTCTTAATCAGTGAGTCATTTCTTCAGCCTTCAGTACCTTGAGTCTTCTGAGCCTCCCTTTCTCCTTCAGTGGGACAGCGGAAGGGTCCCATTTGTTTTCAAGAACTGGAAAGAATTGCTTTAAAATGAATTTCTTTATGATTTACTATCAGTAGATGTTTGATTTGTATGTCTTTTGTAGGTACCTATATTTCCAGGGTCCCATAAAGATCTCTTGGGTAAAAAAGGTTGCAAGTGAAGCTCTTCCTTACAGAACCTTGAGTAACAGCAAGTGATGCGCAATGTAGCGCACAGCAGGCAACATCCCCTTTGCTACAAACTGGAAGTTAAGGGCTTTGAACCATTTATTACCTCACAAATGCAAGCCTCCCTTCCCAGCCTCGTGATCCAGCTTATCCTAGATTCAGATTAATGTATTTGCAGTTTTCCAGTTCTTGAAAACAAATGGGGCCCTTCCATTTTTAAGATTCATTTTTAGGATTCTGGATTGGTTCTTGGTGAGCCGCTGTCTAGTGTTAATAAAAATTGAACTCGGGCGGAGTGTGGTGGTGCACGCCTTTAATCCCAGCACTTGGGAAGCAGAGGCAGGCGAATCTCTGTGAGTTCAATGCCAGCCTAGTTTATGTAGCCAGTTCCAGGTCAGCTGGAGCTACTGGGAGACCCTGTCTCAAAAAGACCAATAATTAATTAATTAAAATAAAATAAAATAAAATAAAAATTGAACTCAGCACGGCCGGTGCCACCTGCTGAGCCAGCATGGGAAACAGAGGAAGACTGATCTTAAATAAATGAATAAATCACTAAAAGTTAAAAACTGAATTCAGGACCCAGCAGATGGAAAGATACCGTGGATGGTCTGTTCACCAACCTTGGGACACGAAACAGACTCTTACCTGTTGGTGATTCTCAAAACCTGCTGGGCTTCTGTGCTTCCGACACCGGAGGAAGAAGGGCGGCACCTAATGGCGAGGCGAAGAATTTCACCCAAGTCCATGACCTGTTCTGTTCGGGTGGGGAGCGATTCTAAGAATGGCCGGCAGGGGGCCTCAGCACCCAACCTCACCGCAGCAGGCCACACCTCAAACTGGTTCGCTGGTTGCTTACCAGCTGCCTTTCAGAAAAGGAAAATTTCATGTTGGGATATCACCTGTGCGGTGGTCAGTTTTTGTTTTGAGACAGTCTCGCCGTGTAACACCCCTCTGCCCCCTAGGCTGACCTTAAAATCACAGTCCTCCTGCCTCGGTCTCCTGAGTGCTGAGATTACAGGTCTGTGCCACTTGTACGTGATAATTAAAAACTTTTTTCCTACGTTCATTGTGTGTCGGCGCGTGCGCGCGCGTGCACTTGCGCGGTATCATATAAAAGGTCCGAAGACAACTTGTGGAAGTCGAGTCTCTCCCGTGGGTGAATGCTTATTTGAACTCTGTGTGTACTGTGCATTATGGGCAAGACATTTTTGAAGACAAAGATACTTGAGATCCAGAGCACCTGAATGACCTGCAGATGGTGAGGCAGGGATTCGAACCCCAGGCCATTTGGCTCCAAATCCCACTCCAGGATTCCTTTAGCTAGGCAGGTTCCAGCCCTCTCTGTACCTTAGAAATCTCTCTCTACATGTGATTCCACCCCATAGATGCTCAATCAGGTGTGCCTCCCCACCCCCAGAAGGCTCCACACTATCATGGTCCAGGGGATCTGGATACTCCTCGGGTGACTAATGAGTATCCGTGGAGAGGATGGCCAGCATTGGAGGAAAAGGCTTGGAAAAGTCAGAGCTGCAAATAATCACTCTGTGAGCCCCGAGAGAGTCATTGATGGAAACTCCCAGGCCAGCCTGGCTTGGGCATCATTTAGCCTGCTTTGAGGATGAGGCCCAAACTTACTGACTCCACCTGCTGCCCAGACCACTCTGAGCTGCCACTGGAACTGAGACCAGGACTGTGCTCCAGTCTACAAAAGGAACAGAGAAGCTGAAGCAAGAAAGGGAGAATAATCACCCCGACTCAGCCTCACAAGCTGTTACAGTCTAGCTGTGCCTGTGCCAAGGGTGTGGAGGAATTACTCCAGTTCAAGGTCCGAGTATGCGGACTTGGGAGAAGAGCTGGGATGATGTGGAAAGGCCTCAAGGAGGTGGGGGTGGGGAGACAGGTGCAGAGCTAGGCTTGGAAGGATTTAGGGTAGGGTCAGGAATTTCCAAGGGTGCTGGGTGGGCTGAACCCACTTTCCACAAGGGTTCTCATTGTGCACATGGCCATTTAAGGGTGTGGCCCCTGGTCATGGCTGCCTGTGGGTGCATTGTCTCTAGGGCTGTGGCCAGCATGAGTGCAATCCTTCAAGAGTACCAAGTCAACAGAAATCAGGGTGGGTGGACCAGGTTTGAGAGGTGGAGTCAGGATGCCAGCCTCCATTGGAGCGGCAAGGCAGGGAAGCCACGGAGTAAAGCGTGCCTGAGGAAGACCTTCACATTTTCTGGGTGTGAGCCAGCCTCGCTTGTCCTGCTTCCCGACTCTGTAGGGTCCTGGTAGTCAGGTGCTCATCCACAGTGACACAGCAGAGTAGGAGGCAGGTGACTCCTGGTCCTCCTGGCATCCCTGGCCATACACCTGTCAAGCTTCCACAGGCCAGAAGAGTGTGCCTTTGAAGCCGTATACAGGCAGGAGATGGGGGCTGTGACTGTTCTGCCCTAGAGGAACCCCAAGTAAAGCTGCTTCAGGTCTCTGTTCTACCCCGGGCGTGGGGTGAAGCTACACAGGAGTTGGTTCTTAGACCACGAGGCTGACTGGCCACCCCTTTGCAGGCAACCAGACAACTTAGGATTCTCTTTTGCTGAACACATCCATTTACCTAGGAGTGCCGCCCCTAACTGGCTGCAGCCTGGCAGATGCCCTGACCCGGGGTTCCTGCGGTGACAGGACAGCCCAGGGTACCTGTGCTGCTGCAAAGAGAAGCCTACACTCTAAGGCTATGCCTTCTGGGTTCTGGGTTGGGACATTTTAATCTACCTGCTGTTTCTCCTTTCAAAGAAACTTCAATTGTACCTCTTCCTCCAGCCCATCCCTGTCCTTCACTCCCACCCCTGCAGATCGATTCTCAGTCCCCTCCACTACACCCAGCCCTGATGCACACGATCAGTCCCTAGATACTAAAAGATGGACAGGATTCATGCTTCACATGCACAGCAAGCACCTGTGTTTTGTTTTGCAAAGCTTCACCTTCACCTTCAAGGTCATTCCTGTGCTCTGTTGTCTCTCAGGCTTCCCAGGGACCAGTCTGACACTGCCACTATCCTGGGTTCCCAAACCAGTCCTGCCCATGGAGTGGCTCTTTACAGATAACTATCCACATCACCGAACTTCTCAGCCACTCTCTTCTGTTACTACTGGCCTCCGGGCTCCTACATTTTTCTCCCTTCCATCTGGAGACAGGGGTTGGGGGTGGGAGGCTTGGAGGGTGGGGTGGGGGAGTGTCAGACACTTGTTCTACAGTAGGTCTTCTTACCTGAATTGGCCACACTGTCCCTCCCTCCTCCAGGACCATGACAGCTGATGCCCCTTTCTTTCTTGCCTTAATGGTTTTGTCCTCTCTTTTAACGCCCCCCCCCAGCCCCCAAACGTGCTCCTGTTCTTTAGTCCCGAAGTCTCCCAGGGCCCTGCAGTCCCCTCGGGTGATAGTCTAAGCTATCTCCTTTGTGTCCCAGTCATCCCCTCCAATCTCACTTCTCTTTCACCCGGAGCCGCAGTCAGCCTCTGCTCTGGGGCTGCTGCAGTAACCACCCCGGCCTCCCTCTCCCTAGGTGGTGAGGTTCTGGCATCTCTCAGCCCTTTCCTCCCGCCCTCAGCTGCTTCCTCCCAGGTGTCCAGTCTCTTTTTAGGTTCCCCCCACCTCCTACCCCTTGTCCCCCCTTCCTCTTTTCAGCTCTCTCCCCAGCCATTCTTACTGCTGTACCTGCTCACGGCTCACTCCTGTGTGGCTTTTCCTTGCTCCCCAGCTTCAGTTACTCCACCGAGAAGATGCACAGTAGACACTCCTCTCTCTCCTGGTTCTAGTGCCAAGTTCCCTTGGGGATCACTGTCTTGGGGGGTCCCCCTTCTGGGGAATACTTCTTAGGGTTCACCCCCTTTGAGAACACTCCCTGGAGACCACCCTGTTGCCCGGTTTCCAGGAACCAGTTCCTGGCTTCCATCCTCCTGTGATCCACCTGCTACAGACTGCTTTCTAGGACTGTATGCTGGGGTTCACTCTTCTGATGAGCACCTCCTGGGACCATTCTCCTGGGGACCAGCTCTTGGGAACCACCTCTTAAAGATGACAGAATGATTATTTAAGATAAAGATTCAGTGAACATACTGGTGTTATAATTTTGGGACTAGGGAAAGTGACCATTTTCCTCTTGACCTCTTTGATAGGCAGGGTGTCTAGCTCATCTCCTACTGCAAGAATGGCATGTGGCCCAGAAACGGGCACCTGACTCAGACTGGCCAGAAGGAAGAGATCCAGGTGTCTTGGCAGGATGGACTAAGTGCTAGGTTTGCTCATCTGATTCACTATCAAGGTAAGCCGCGAAGACCACCATTAAAGCCATAATGGGGACCTGCTGGAGGAGGAAAGGACTGGAAGAAAGCAGATAAGAGGTATGGCAGGACAGGGTCTAGAGCTAGCCATTGAGTAGCTGGGTCTGTTTGCACATAAGGCTGCCATGCCTGGACTCCCATGATATAAGCTGACAAGTCTTTGTTTACGTAAAAGCTGGTGTGATTTGGATTTTTCTCACTTGCTAACCAAGGCCCATTTAGGCAGCTCAAACAAGATGGATCCAGCAATCTCATGATCCATCAACTTAGGTCCTCCATCAACTTCCTGTGCTAACACAGCCTCATTTCTTCCAGTCCCGAAAACTATAACACTAACTGCAGTGTTATATGGCAGTTAATACCTGAATAGAACTGACTCTTTAGCTTTTAAGAGTAGGACTGAACTTGGAGCACACCTGTTCCCCACATGTCTCTTTTAAAAAATATTTTATTTATTTTTACTTTTTGTGTATGAGTATTTTGCCTGCTTATATAAGTGTACCAGTGTCACGTAGTGCCTGCCCTTGGAGGGCAGAAAGGCTGCATGGGATGCCCTGGAACTGGAGTTACATATAGTTGTTAGCTATCATATGGGCATTGGGAACCGAACCTGGGTCCTTTGCAAAAGCAGTCAGTGCTCTTTATTGATGAACCAGTACTGCCCCCCAAGATGCCCCTTGGAACCGTGTCCTGGAAGTGCGCTCTAGAACTTGCTCTGGAATTGTGTTCTCGACTCAGGCTTCAACCATAATATTATTCTAAATTGTTTCTGCAGCATCAATTTCGGGGAGCTGCAAGCTTGGATCCACCCTTATCTTGTAGACAGTTTTTCTTTATCTCTATGTCTAAAATCTCTTATACACACAAGGTCAAGTGTTCGTCTCAATCTTCATTATTTTTGAAGAAGATGCATTGCCTTTCAGTACTTTGGTATGTTAATTTTCAAGCATACCTACATTCATTCATTACCTTGGAGTGGAGTAGCAAATTGATGTTTCCGAGAATCAAGGCCAGGTGCCCAGGACACAATAACACGTGGTTCATTGAGTTTGCCAAGGTTAATTAAAAGTTCTTAGTCCAGGGGCTGGAGAGATAGCTCAGCAGTTAAGAGCACTGACTGCTCTTGCAGAGAACAGGGTTCAATTCCCAGCATGCACACCACAGCTAATAGCTGTCCTTAACTCCAGTTCCAAGAGATACCCTCTTCTGACCTCCCCTGGGCATTGCACGACACGAGTGCACTTACATGCATGCAGGCTATACACCTACACATAAAATAAAAATAAATTTAAAAAGTCATTAGTCCAGATTCTGTTTTATAACATCATTCCTATAACGGATGTGTTGACTGAGTCTTCATTTTCATTTTCCTCTCACTGAGTTTGAACTCATCCTGACTCCTCTCACTGCTGTTCATTTCCCAGTCTCAATCCCTCTTGCCTTGGCCAACGTGATGGCTAATCTGGGTTGTCAGTTTGACTGGATCTAGCGTCAACTAAAAGACAAGCCACAGGACATGCCTGTGAGGAGTTTGCTTGATCATGTGACTGAAGTGGGAAAACCTACTCTGTTCCAGGCAAGCCAGGGTTACACAGTGAAACCCCATCTTTTAAAAAAAGGTGGGTATGTGGACAGCTGGAGAGGTGACTCCAAAGTCAAAAGCCCTGGCTGCTCTTGCCGAGGACCTACTTTGGTTTATAGCACCCACATGGCTCACAACTGTGTGTAATTCCAGTTCCAAGGGATCCAATGTCCTTTTTTGGCATCTGTGAGCACTGCATACATTTATGTCCATTCAGGTAGAACACTCATACACATACAAGATTTTTAAAAATTTAAAAACGATTGCACAAAAAAGGAAAATTTGGTTTGACATACTTAATTTCAGTTAAAAGCTACTAGGTTGAAGCCTGGGGGGACTGGCTCAGTGGTGGGCACAGTGTCTGCTGTGTGATTATGAGAACCTGCATTCAGATCCCAGCACCATGCAAAAAATTGGGTGTGGGTCCTGCACCTGTCAGGGCTGGATTCACTGGCTAGCCAGTCTAGCCAATCAACAAGCTTCATATTCAGTGAGCGATGCTGTCTCAAAGAAAGTAAAGTGGAGAGAGATGGGGGAGTTGGTGACATTAACATCTGGTCACTTTCATGTATGGACATACATTTATACACACGTGCATTCACCACACACACACACACACACACACACACACACACACATACACACACCCCTAGATGTTTCCCCTTTGACGTCACTTCTCACATCTCCCTGTCTATGGGTTATTCTTCCTGTGAAGTTGCTGAAGCCGTCTGACTCCACCCACCTCTCCTAGTCAGTTTCACATTTCACACCAATGTTCTCCAGCAAGATTCAGAACCTAGAGATTCAGGACTTCATTTTTTTTAGACAAGATCTCACTGAACTCAATATGTAGACCAAGCTGGCCTTGAACTCGTAGAGATCCACCTGCTTCCTGGATGCTGCAAAAGAATCAAGACTTTAACAAAGTCTTGGGGGTAGGGAGTTAGGAGAGCAAGATACGTGGTGGGGGTGGGTAGGCTATGATCTGGAACATTCCATTGGGCAAGGCAGGGGTGGGGAAGCTGTTTGTTGGCTGGGCCCATTGGGCACCAAGAGCTTGGGCAGGTGTGGCCCGGGCTGTGTGGTGAAATTCCAAGAAGTCAGACCCAGCTGTGAGAGTCAGCCTAATGGAGCTTCACCGTTCTGTTTATGAAACCAGAGAACCTTTCCAGGAGAGCTGCAAATAGAGCATAGTGAGACTGAGAGAGCAAATAACCAGCGGATGGGAGGCCAGCAGCTCCCGAGGACATGAACAGCCAGTATACAAACAGAGCCTTCAGGTCTGGATGGGTGAGGGTCCCAGAAATGAGCAATAAACTATACTACATTATTAGCAGCAAGACCAGGCAAGGTTAAGGACCTCTGGTAGGCGTGCTCTGCACCAGCTTCATGTAGTGTGACCCTCACAGGTGCCCCAGGAACCCAAGGCTCCAAGGCTTGGGAGGGGCCTGTGTTTGGGGCTCAGTGCTCTGAGGTACCATCCTGTAAGTCCTTGAGAGGTCTTCTCTGATCTGGGTTTTGTAGATGGAATCTACTGACAGGATGGGGGCGTGTGCACAGAGAGCTTGTGGCCTTAGCTCCAGTGTGGTCCCAGCTCTGAGCAGGTGCTGGGCCTCCCAGGACCCCAACATTGCATGATAATCACAGCCCATCCCAACACTGGGTTGTAGCCTGGGTGTCGATGTGGGTATGGCAGGCTGGGTATGGGTTCCCTGTGGGATCTGAGAGTACCCAGTTCCCCCGACAGGCGCTGGCCCAAAGCATCACCATACCTGTGACCTTAGATAGCAAATTAAGAAAACCAGGACTCACTGGATATGATGGTGCAGGTCTTTAATCCCAGCATTCAGGAGGCAGAGGCAGGTGAGTTCTGTGAGTTTGAAGCTAGCCTGGTCTATACAGCAAGTTCTAGGTCAGCCAGTGCTACTTGGTGAGATCCTGTCTCAAACAACAATAACAAAATGGAAGGAAGAAAGAAGGAAGAAAAGAAAAAAAGAAAAAGCTAGGAAGGACTGTTTCGACTTTGTTGTTTTGGTTTGTTTGTTTTCGAGACAGTTTCCCTGTAGCCCCAACTGGCCTGGAACTTGATATGTAGACGAGGCTGACCTTGATTTCACAAAAATCCAATATCTGCCTCTGCCTCTCTAGTGCTGGGCTTAAAGGTGTGTGCCACCATGCCTGGCTGGTTTTTTTGTTTTGTTTTGTTTCTTAAAGATGGGGTCTTGTTATGTTGCGCAGGAGATCTCAAACTCCCAGGCCGAAGTATTCTCCTGCTTCACTTCCCCATGTTGCTGAGATGACAGGCATACGCCTGGATGAAAATCAGGACTCCTGAGAAATGTAGGCAAAGGGGAAAAGAATTCTTTTCCGGCCATTTTGAACAGTCCCAGACATTACCTAACCAGTTCTGCGGGGGATCTGGGTGTCAGAACACAGCATGACCCAAAGTTCCAGGCAGGTGGGGGAACCGTGGCTGTGTTAGAGAGGCACCTGCTCCCAGACTCAGCGCTAAGGCCAAACGTAGCCACAACTGCTTGGAAGTTCTCTCAGGGGATGGGAACCTGCTCCCAAGGTAGGATGAGCGCCCCCTGGACTGACACACAGAGAGTGCTGTGCAGGCTGGGGAACAGGCCAGATAGTGTGTGAAGGATCTGGCATCAATCAAAGCCACTGTGAAGCCCTGAGGTGAAGATTTGCCTAAAATTTGCTTTAGTATTGGCCTGCAGGGCAACTAGAGATAGCCCTTCCAAACCCCTCTGATTCATATCTGCGGGTGCAACCAACTGCAGATTGGAAAGACAGTTTGAATAGAATGTCTATGTTGAACATGTGCAAATTGTTTTTTCTTGTCATTACTTCCTAAGTAATACAAGGTAACAACTATTTTCACCGCAGTTACATTGTATTAAGTATTACAGGTCATCTAGACATGGCTTAGAAAAAAAGGCAGGAAGTAGAAAAGATGGCTGAGTGGGTAAAGTTACCTGCCACGAAGCCTGACAATCCCCAGGATGCACATGATGTAAAGAGAGAACTAGAGAGAACTGACTTCTGCAAGTTGTCCTCTGAAACACACACACACACACACACACACACACACACACACACACACACACACACATAGACACACACTAGAATGTAAACAAAAAGGTTTAGTTATGCAAATAAAATGCCATTAGTTTTGGTATCTACAGGGATCGTGGAGATAATCCTTATGTGTAGAGAGACATCTGAGGGGCAGGGAACCTAGACAGTCTTCAGTCTCTGGAGTTGTGGCCGTCAGACATTTCTCAACTTTAGAATTCCCTGAGTACTTAATGCAAGTGCGCATGGTTAGGTTCTCCCACCTGGGGTCCTGCACCAGAAGATTTGAAGTGGGCTTTTCAACAAGCAACCTAGTGGCTGGATAAATGGCTGGGTTGTCCCCTCCGAGGCTCCCAACAGGAGGGAGAAGAGACATCTGGAGGTTCTGTCCCCAGGAGGCAGGGGTGAGCCATTACTGCAGAACCCACCAACCCCCACAGCTGTATGTCATCTGCCATACAGCAAGAGGACTGGGACTTGATGAGCTTGGGGTACATGGATGGTACCACTTCATATCTGTCTCCTGGGTTCACAGAAGCCATGTGCTTTCACATGGCTTTTAATGCCCCTTAGGTGGGCAACTCTGCCCGCTACAGACGCCAGACACTGCATGTGCCCTGGGCCTGTGTCTTAGCAGTCTTCTGATGGGCAGTTTCATCCTAACGAGGCTGCTCACCAGCTGGCTGATGTGAACTAGTCACTTCAACCCACATCCCCGCTCTGATGGGAGAAAGTTTTACTCTTCCAGCTCGCCGGACCAGGGTTGAAGGCAAGACACCAAGCCACAGTGCACAGTTGTGGGGAAGGGAGAAAAGTTACGTCCCCCTAAAACAGTACTGTGCAATGTGTGAGAACTGGCTGAAAAGCGAGACGACTGCTTTTAGTTTTCACTTTTTTTTTCCCATCCCATTTCCCTGGAACACCTACATTTTCTATGCAGAGGAGGTCTTTCTTTTGTGTACAGGCCCATGAAAGCAGTGTGAGGTCCTGGTGGTAAGGCAGGACTGGTGAGCGGGCTGTGCCTCATTACTGGAGTTACTGCCAAGGCTCTGTCACTGGTGCCTGGGGAGCAGGCGAGGCTCAGAATTGCCTGTAGCCAAGGCGGGAGGATCACTTCCACACTTGGCTTCAACTTCCTCCCCCCCCCCAAAGTAAAACGGGAAAGGAGTGACCACTCGTTCCTTATTTAGGACATGGGCTTTGGCAGCTGAGACTTGGAGGGCACTGTTTTGTTGTTGTTAACGAGCAACCTTCAATTATAGGTTTAAAATAAACCCAGCCGTCCTCCCTGCTTCCCGGCCTCCTTGGGTCATGGGAAGGGAAAGGCCCCATTTACTTGGGGGGCTGAGTATCAGCACCAAGTGAGGCCAGCAGGCAGCTGCTGCTCACCAGTGGGTTGGAGGTTCTGTCAAAGGAGCCTTTGGAATCCATGATTATGGTAAACTGGCAAGAACTCCAAACAAGACTTGGGGTGACTTGTGTGATGAAGCCACTGCTAGGTCTACCAGGAACAGGTAGGGCCCCACGCAGTGGCCCAGATGCTCACTCTAAATCCAAGTCTTGATTTTATACTCCTTCACCTCAAATGGTGCCATCATTTGGATCTGGCATTTCCCCCAAAAGCCTATGAGCTAAATAAAGACTTGGTTCTGGCTCTGGATGCCACTAGGCAATAGTGGAACTTTGAAGAGACAGGGCCTGGGAGGAAATCAGGTCACTGGGGCTGTGTCCTTGAAGAGGCTATGGGGGCCCTAGCCGTCTCTTTACTTCCTGATTGCCATGAGGTAAATGGCTTCCTGAGCTACATGCTTCCACCATGGAGGGCTGCCTTGCTGCAGGCCCCAAGGCTGAAACCAAAAGCCAAAGCTTGCTAGAGGTTCTTGCTATGTAATAGGCCCAGACTGGTCTACCTCAGCCTTCCAAGAGCTAGGTAGGATTACAAGCCTGGGTGAACATGCCTGGGTAAACCTTTCTTCCTCACAAGTTGATTATCTTATGTAATGGGAAACCGAGTGACATGAATAGACTCTTTTTTAAGAGTGGTGTACAGGTGGCCACTGGATTTGTCTTCTGAACCAAGCTTTGGGCTCTAGACCTGAGCCTCACTAACTTTAATGTGCTTATGAATCTCCTGAGGTTTTTGTTAAAGTAGGGACTCTGACTCGCAGGTCTGGGTAGGCCTGAGGTTCTCATTTCTAATCAGCTCAGGAGTGAGAGTCCTGTAGGTCCTTGGGCCACACCCTGGTAGCAAGGGCCAGGTCTTGTTTTGGGTGAAAGATCTGCGCAGGCCAGCTGCCCCTGTGGATGAGGCTCTGATGCAGGACTTGTGACAGGAAGGCTAAGGTGCCTTCCTCTTAACTCTCATGGTGGGGACATAAGCATCAAGGCTACAGAAGAGTTCTGGGGTATGATGAAGCCAGTCAGCTTTGAATGGGAAGATGACTGAGTGAGTAAAAGGCAACCAGGGAGAAAGGTAGGAATCCAAGGTTGTGGGGCAGTGCCCAAATCTCTCACCATCCGTCGCTTTGGCTGTTCCTCCAATATCTATGAAACAAATATACCCTTGGAAGCCCTGTCTGCTTGTCTCACAGGGCACCAACCTATGAGAAGTCTCCACAGAGATACTGGATACTGTGAGAGCTGTAAAAACACAGCTCACATACAGGAACTCACATAATCCACAAGACACGCCCACGAAGCAGGCACTACTGAAGTTATCCCCTCCATTGGGAAGGAGAGACCAAGGCACAAAGCCATTCACCAGCCTCAGAGGCAGAGCTGGGACCTGCAAGCTGCCAGCTTGTCCCTGGAGACCCAGCTCTCGGTCATTTATCTACCCACCCGCATTACATGCCTTTCTCTCTGCTCTGGCAAAATACCTGACAAGAGCAATTTAAGGAAGGGTTTATTTGGGGTCACATCTTGAGTTCATCAGGGTGGAGAACTTATGGTGGCAGCTGGCCGGCCACACTGAGAACTCAGTGATGATACAGAGAGATGAATCCTGGCGTTCAGCTCGATTTCTCCTTTTATTTAGACTGGGACCTCAGCCCACAGAATGGTGCTGTCTACAGGTTGGATGGGTCTTCCCACTTAGTTAACCCAGTCTAGAAATTCCCTCACAGACACGCCCAGAGGCTCATCTCCTTTGTGATTCTAGATCCTGCCAAGTTGGAAATCAGTATGGACCATCACACCGCCTCATCCTGTAGGGGCAGACAACTGGCTGTGTCTTTGCCAGAAGAGCCTGAGGTTTGACTTCTTCGTATCTAGAACTGGTTAATCTGCACCTGCCACCGGGACCAAACTTCCAGAGGCATATTCCTCACCTAAGCTCCCCCAAATCAGGTCCCTTCTGAGAAGGCATCATTGTGCTATCTTTAGTGGTCTCCCTGTGCCATTCTTGTCTGTTATCCCACTGTTAACATGAAGTCACCCTGTGGTGCCCTGCTCTATTTTAACCTCACCTCTTGGTCATTCCACTTGTCTCTCTGGCTTCCTGCAGGGCTGGCATGTGGCCCAACAGCCTTCCTTCTCAGCAATGTCCTCCCAAGACACTGACGACTTTCTCACTGTGGGCTGTTCCTGCCCTCCTGTGCCCTGCCCTATCCTGGCTCCTTCTTCCCCTTGAACTGGAATCTTCCTCACTAACTGCCTTTACTATCCGTTTCCCTGTTAGAACCCAAATCGTGAAGAAATCTGGTTTCTTCTGTGCTGGTCCCTCGCTGCCTTGATCAGTGCCTGCCCAGCAGTGGCTGCCATGGAAGGCTGTGGAGTAAACGCACAGTTAAGGTTGACTGGATCATGGGGAAGGAATGAGCTACTCAAGCACCCCTAGTGATAAGTGCAGTTCGCAGGCTCTTCCCATATCTTAACAGCTGCAGAAGAAAAAGCCAGTTTTAGATAGAAGTACCCTTTTTTTTTTTTTTTTTTTTTTTCTTTCCCATCTCCTGACAGTGAATTTAACACAAGAAGTGGGAAGAGGCAGAAAGCCAGCCCTGATGCAGGGCTGAGGCAGCTCTGGGTTGCCTGACGATACCCTGTGCTTGATAGGCTGTCTGTAAAGTTGCAACATTAGAGAACACCCTAGCCAAACAGTCATCTGATGCATGATTCTTTTCTGTAAAAAATTATTTGTTATTTAGACTTATTTTGGGTCTTTTTGAGACAAGGCTCTCCCGTAGCCCTGGCTGGCCTGAAACTCATATGTAGATCAGGCTGGCCTCTGTCACACAGATATCATCCTGCCTCTGTCTCCTGAGTGCTGGGATTAAAGGCATGTGCCCCCACAACTGGCTTTTTTGGTTTGTTATTTTTATGTTGTATGAGTGTTTTGCCTGCATGTATGTATGTATGTAAGTGCATCCTTGCATGCAGTGTCTCCAGAGGTCAAAGAGGGCGTCAGATCCTCTGGAACTGGAGTTATAGATGGTTGTTCGTTGCCATGTGGGTGCTGTGAAGTGAACCTGGGTGTTCTCAAGGAGCAGCCAGTGCTCTTAATGGCTGAGTCATCTAATGAGGCTCATACAATTACTACCAAAGCCAAAAATAACCGGCAAAAATGGCTTACTCTGTTTATATTCAACTCCCTTCCTCTCGGAGACTGCAGCCTATGGCTCAGAAGCAAGGCATAGACAACAGGTGTGGCTTTCTTTAGGGTTCCACAGGGACTGGCCTGCACTGTGGCCAGCCTCCTGCCTGCCATCTGTATCCCAGCTACCAGTGGTGTGCATAGCACCAGTGTTTGTTTGGCCCTGGGTAGAGATTCCACCATCCTTGGACGTAAGGTGTGAGAGATTTGTGGGGGTACTTCTGGGGCCTCAGGAGAGAGTAGCTGGTCCCCAAAGGTCCCAAAGTGGTTTGAAACCCAGAACTGATTGTTCTTCCCCACGTGAGAATAACGCTCATTCAACCACAGGTTTCTGTGATAGTGTTAACTTGATAGACCTAGAATCTGGGAGATGGGCCTCTAAGCATGCTGGTTAAGGGACTGACTTAACCGATGAGGAAAGGTCCATCTTCATTGTGGGCAGGACCATTCCCTGGGTAGAGGACCCCAGGCTCAGCGAGCTGAGAGCACTACACTGAAGATGCAGTGTGACTAGGTTACCAACCTTAAGCTCTTGCTGCTGTGACTTCCCCACAATGGTTGCAACCTTCAACTGTGAGCTCACTCTTTAAGTTGCTTTTGTCAAGGGTATTTTATCGCAGCAACAAGAAACAAGATAGTATCATTTTAGGTAACAGGCTTTCCTTTGCCTCCTAAATGCCTTTTCCCAATGTCATCCTGACCTAGGATCATACTGTACACTGAAGTGGCCATGGGGTTGGGTATGGTCTGCCCCCTTGCTTTCCAGTGATCAGTCATAGTCCACAGGGACACCAAGCCCATGCTCGTAGGTGCTGTAAACATCACTCAGCAATGGCTGGAAGCACCCCTCCACCCAGCTGGAGGCTGAGGCTTTTGGCGAGTTGCTAGCTCACGACCATCATCAGAGTTCTCTGATTGCTTTATTTGGGACCGGTTAGGATCCTTGTTGGTTTCTCATTAAATCCAGTGTCTGGGGCTGGTGAAGTTGAGGTACGTATGCGGGCCAACAGAGAAGCCTAAGAAGGTTTAAGGACCCCAACTCCTGCCTTCTAATCTGGCACTTAGAACAGGCTGGCCAATGTCTTTGAAGCTGTAGTGGTTTGAATGAGAACGCCCCTCCATAGGCTCCAAGTATTTTGGACATTTTGTCCCCAGTGGGTGGCGCTGTTTCGGGAGGTCTGAGAAGGAGGAAGCATGTCTCAGGAGGCGAGCTTAGAGAGTTAAGCCTTGCCGGATCTCCTGTGCGCTGCTTCCTGTGTCTGTTTGAAGATGTGCTTAGCTTCTGCTCCCACTCCAGCCACCTCTGCCGCAACGCCTCCCCGCCATGATGGACTCTTGCCCCTTTGGAACTGTAAGCTAAATAAACTCTTCCTTTTCTAAGTTCCTTTGGTCAGTGTTTCTATCATAGCAACAGAAAAGTAACTAATAGTGTTACCTATAAGTAACTTCCTCACAAAATGTTTCCACTGGGGTAGCCTTTTGAGGGCCAGTCCTCAGTGAGAGGGCACAGGGCTTTACCTGTTGGCTCTCTAGAATGACAGATGCCCCCACATGTGGGTCTGACCAACAGTCTGCAGCCCTGGGGTTGATGTTCCTTCGCCATGCTAGAACCTGCAACACAGATGCTAAACAGATTTCTTTTATCTCAAGTCAACACGGTCCCTTACGATTGAGCTAGGGGAGTCAAGGCCAGACAGCCTTCTTAAGTTATCACACAGAAAAAACAGACTTGCTGGCTTAGCAGTGGCTAAACAATGCCAAGAGTGGCTACCTGGGGGTATCCCAGCTCCAACTGCCTCAGCTGCTGCCTTCAGTTCCCTCCCACGAAGCTAACCACAGCTGTTGACATCCCATGCAACTGCGGCCAACTGTCTTTTATTTAACTAGCATAGGGGATTGTGTATCCACATAGGCATGTGTGCGCGCCCACGTATGTAAAGCGAGGTTGATGTCCCATGCCTTCCTCAGTTGCTCTCCACATCCTTTTTGATTTTGGTTTTTTGAGACAAGCTCTCCCTGTAGCCCCAGCCACCTGGAACTTGCTATGTAGATCAGGCTGGCCTCCATCTCACAGAGCTCTGCCTTCCTCAGTATTAGGGTTAGACACTAACCATCACATTCAGGTTTATGTGGGTTCTGGGATCTGAACTCAGGTCCTTTTGCTTATATGGCAGGCACTTAACAACTGGGCCACCTCACCAGCCTCAACTGCCTTTTAAAGATGCTTTCTGGGTGCCCAGGTTTCCTAGGGCATCACTGGTCCTAACCTAATCAATCCCTGAACCGAGACCTGCCCTGAGTGGGCTGTGAGTTTGGGGACAGGATTAGAGCAAGTCACAGGATGGCTGTGTTGCCGTTTTTTAAAATATAACATTTATTGCTTAGATGGTTTGATACAGAACAGCTTTCTTTTCATTCTGAATTTGGAAGTTCTATACAACTGAGTACAAAGAGAAACAAAAAGTACCAAAACCAAACTTGTGATTCTCTGTTCATGTGGCATAAACCAGTTTTGTACATAACATGTAGCAGCAGTTTTTAAGTTCCCTTTAGAAAAATATGAATTCTACACATTTATTATTGTTTCCTGTTTAATGCATGGGCTGAAATCACTAGGATCAACTTCCTTCTTGAAGAAAGAGAGGAGAGGAAAGAGACGAAGGTGGGATGCATCTGTCAAACTGGCATCTGACTCCCGGCGTTTTCCCAGAGCTGTTTGGAAAACAGCCCCATGGAGATTTTTGTTTTGCTTTCACAGCCAGGTGTTTCAATGTAGTGATTGAATCTCAGCATTGTGTCCATTAATTAAAGAGGAAAAAAAAAAAAAAGAGAAAAAACTTGCACCTCAAAAATTTTTTCAGAAGATCCATATATATATATATGTATATATATATATATATATAAAATATATATATATATATATATATATTTGTAAAAGCCCTGAGAGAAGGAGAAAGAGAATCAAACAAAATGTATAGAAACAAATTAGCTGGACATGCAAACTAAACTATGATTCACCCAGCGTTTAAACAAATCACAAATTTCACAGTTTAATATTGGGGGAGGCGGGCAGAACAACAAACAAATAATACATTTCTCAACCTCACTAATAAAATGTGGCAAGACCTTATTGACTATGAAGGTATAGATCAGGCTAAATAAAGCTTTAAATCAATAGTGATTATTGCGAGCGGCAGCCCCGGCTACGGACGCTGCTGGGAGCTGATCCCTGCTACATCTCACCGCAGCGTAGAGTTCAGTCATGGCTTCTCCCCA
This sequence comes from Eospalax fontanierii, assembly GCA_035773235.1. NCBI lineage: Eukaryota > Metazoa > Chordata > Mammalia > Rodentia > Spalacidae > Eospalax > Eospalax fontanierii. Next base: position 17,127,842 of record CM069547.1, read on the forward strand.
CAATAGTATGAGTTTAGTGTGGAGAGTTGCGAAGAAAAAACACGAGAAACCCCAAATAATAACAATGAAAACAACAATAACAATTGTAATAATAATAAAAAACAACTAAGGGATGTAGGAACTGGTTTTAACTTAGACGACCATGGGATCATTGGTTCTGATTTGTATTTCTTTACAGTAAATAAAATCTCATTTTTTAAACTGGTTCATCCATCCCTAATAGTTAAAAAATCATATATACCTCAATCTTTTTTATTTCATATGCAAATATAGCACTTTTCATTATCTCTAGATTATCAATCTTCCTTTGAAGTCAGGGTGGTTGGGTTTTAGCCACTAGAAATGGGTGGAGAAAAGGGTATGTTGATCTCTGGGGGCGCAAGTCTAAACAGAGGACGGCACAGAGCCACAGGGCACGGAGAACGAATCTGGCACCTCCCCTAGGGAAGGGGATGTTCTGTGGGGCAGGCACAGGTTCTAGTAGCAGTGTGGCTTGGGATAGTATCCTCGGGGTCTTGGCTAAAGGGAAGAGTGCTGAACACAGGTCAGCTACAGTAGGATCTGTTTCTTTTCACTGATGCCAGCTACAATGAGGGAAGTCTATTGCCTGTACAGAAGACGCAGGAACAAAAGGAATCCTGCTTTAGTGCACCAGGGGCTCGGGCCAGTTAAGGAACCACCAACAGCACTTCTATCGTTGGGCACCCACCCCACATCGCAGGAAGGTAGATATAAACCTCATCTAAACCTTGCACACGTAGTTTTATTACCAGTAGTAGTAGCTCCTTGCTTTTCAAATGACAGTAGCACAGCTGGGAAAGGCTTGGACCGGGCTTAGCAGGAAGACTGGATACCTTGCTCATGAGAAATGCACCTGTCACTGCCTTGCTTCCTCAAGAGCCATGTCTGCGGTGTCTCAGGCTCCGCCTGGTGTCTTTGATGCCTGCTCCCCGCCGTATCCTCGCTCTCCCCTCTGAGCCGTTCCTTGGCCATTTTTGGAGGACCATTACTGGCCCTGCTGGATTCTACAGTCACGGAAGAAAGGCTTGTCTGAGTACAGTAGAAGAGCTGTCACCACAGTGTGCCGACAAAAGCTTCAGGCACATGATATGTGGGGACCAGGGGCTAGCGTGGGGTCTCCCAGGACAAATATTGCCCATTTGTTTCTGCAGAACGCAGAGCCCAGCAAACTGATGAACTAAAAATAACAATAAAATAATAATAATATTAATAACAACAAATACCGAATGGGGCGAAGGGAAAATCAAATATACGACATCCAGGCATGTCTTCCATAGGTTAAGCTTCTGGGGAGGTAACTCTTCTCTGTAAATTAGGAACTGGTATCTTGAAACTTGAACAGAAACTTTACCATTTCTAACATGAAAAGAGTGGAAATGTATGAGGTTGAAGCTAGAAATCTTTTGTGGTTTTTGGCTTGAACCATATTGGCAACCTTCATCCACATATCCACTAATACCAAAGAACAGATCACAGCTCCTCCACGAGTGAACAGGGGGAAAAAAGTTCTATTTTAGAAACCAGCCTCCGATCCACCTTCCCTCTGGTCATGTACATGAAATTCACATCATTTTCTTCCAGTTATTGGCTATTGGTATCCAAAGGTATGTTTTTTCTTCTGTTTCCAGCTCACAGAACAAACAGTACTATCACAGATTCACAAAAACAAGCTCATACACATCAATACAAAAGGTAATGTTAATGCTTAAATGAAAAGGTCCTCCCCCAATTCATTAAAATATCTGTTTTGTTAAAAAGTCATCTTGGGAAACACAACACCCACAATGACCAGGGAGGATCCGTAAGTAGTTAAGGCACTGGAGTTGACTGTGCTGTGCTGGACGCACGGGCACTGGGTAAGGCTATGGCACGACTTGGCTGGCTGCATGCCCATTTGTCTCTCTCACTCACTCTCTGACAGCTGAAGGACACTGAAAAAACCTCCTGAAGTCTAGATTCGCGATGCTGTGCTCTGCTGGCTTTGTGTTAGTGAGGACAGGACAAGCTGTCATTCCATCCCCAGAAGCTGTGAGGCGCTTTCGGGGGCCGCCAGGATGGGAGCAGGCCTCTTGCCACAGAACTCCAGCAAGTCTTGCACAAGGGCTGTGGGGCTCTCGGGGTTGGCTTCATCTGGGGACACCTGGCCCTTGGGGGTGCTGTGGCTGGGTTCTGCTGCCCGGCCTGCTGTAGCCTTCTCCTTCCCAGCATTGGCCAAGCTCTCCTTCCGGCTTCGAGTGATGGCTACATGGTTGCTGGTGCTGGGCGCTGACTCAGCCTCATTCTCTGAGACAGGGTTGTTGCCACTGTGGGTGGACTCATCCTCACTGTCCTCCTCGGCCCGCTCCTCCTTGTCGCTGTCCTTCCCATGGTGCTTGCTGTGCCTGGCTTTCTGGTGGATCCTCTGGTGTCGAACTAGGCTGTGCTTTAAGGTGAAGGTTCGCTCACAGGTCTGACACTTGTATGGCCTTTCCCCTGAGCAACAGGAGAAAATAATGAGAGCTCTGTTGACAATAAGGCCATCAGTTCCCGGTTCCCACCTCCTTTACTCAACATAAAAGCAGCAGCCAGTGAGTGCACAGGAACAGGACCCCTGCTGCTCTGAGAGAGCCCTCCTGTTTGTCTGAACTGGCAAGTGCCATGGGTCACATTTATCTTTGCCCTTTCTTTCAACCTGGGTCTTCTACAAACTGATCTTAAAAAGCAGAATCCCAGAAGCAGAGCCTTGCGGGAGGGACTGTATGCTCCTCTCCCAGGCTCTGCAAGGACAGCAACAGCCTCCTGAACTGAGGCACAAGGAGGTACAGCAGGGCTTTTCCCAACAGCTTATGCTCCGAGGTGCTGACAGTGGAGAACCTCTCTGTCCAGAGCATGGCACCTGCACTCCACAGTTGAGCAGCAGGCCCCGCTGGCTGTGCCAAGGCTGCTGTATGGGGAGGTGGGAGCCCAGCTGTGGGATCTAGACAAGGGGTTTGGAGTGCTTTCTTTTCAGGGAAGGTGGAAGAAGAATGTTTCCCACTTTTGGGTTTGTGGCTATATACAAGTTCCCTTGTTTCTGCCAAAATAGCAGACCCTACTTTGGAGTTTACCGCTCCAGGTCTACAAGTGGCAAGCTGAGTGCCAGGAAGAACATGCATGTGCCCATGTGACAGTCAGGGGGCAGGGACGATCATGTCACAGTCTCATCAGGTTGGCTGCTTTAGGGCCAAGAAAGCAGTCCCACCTCCCTGCTGCTAGGTGATGACACACAGGGTCTTCCCTGCCTTCCCGAGTCCTTCCCAGGGTCTGGCTCAGGACTAGACTAGATGAGACATATGTGCTCAAAGGTCATCACTACTATTGTTCTAGAAACCTATACAGACAGGGTCATCACCCTCCCCATGGATACGGGGCAAGTTTGAGGCCCAGGGGCTGGGGAAGAGATTATGTTCTCCAGAAGGCCACCCCCCTGACTTGGAGGGTGCCAGGACCATTCCCAAGGCTAAGGAGACAACTCCTTAAGACCCGTGCCCCCCAGCGTCCCAGGCTCAAAGGACACACCTGCAACCTAGCCAACTGTCAGTGGCCCCTGGCACTGCACTGACTTCCAGCGAGACTCCTGATGACCGTGGTGGGCCATCCTTGCCTCCTTTGGTGGGCTGGGTCTGGTCTTCCCTACCTGTGTGTGACCTCATGTGCCGAGTGAGGTCCTGCAGGGACCAGAAGCGCTTGTTGCACACACTGCAGACCTTCTTCCTCTTGTCTGCTTTGCTGGCAGTGCTTCTGGGAGAGTCTGTCTTTGGTTTCTTGTCATCATCACTCCTCTCCGAGGATCTCTTCTCAGCCGTGCCTTCCCCATCAGAGGGACCCTCTGTCTCCTCATTCTGTTTCTCCTCTGAGGCTTCCCTGGTGCCTGGGGCTGGCTCTACTTCTGGGGATTCAGCAGGTTTCTCCTCAGGTTCAGGGGTGGGTGGGGTTCCCTCAGCTGTTCTGTCAGCACGATCGCCCTCCAGCGAAGGTGCCTCTTTCTCATCCTTAGGCTCTTGGCAGCCATGTGCCTTTCTGTGGCGGCTCAGGGTGCCCAGGAACTTGAAGCTCTTTCCACAGGTGTTACAGGTGTGCTTCTGGTCCTGCTGGGCTGTGCCTTGGCTGCTCACGGTGCCCGCCTCACCCTCTGCCAGCTTGAAGTCCATCAGCTTGCTGGCGAAGTTGAGGTCCAGGCTCTGGTTGCTGGCTGTGTCTTCTTCCGGGCCGTCCGCATTCCCAGTGCTCTCTTCCACACCACATTCCTCCTCCGGCTCTGGGTTCTCCTCCGTCCCCCTTTCTTCCTCCTTCGCAGGGGAGGTTGCCTCTGCTTTGGCCTCATTCACAGTGAGGTCCTGTGCAGCCGGGCTGAACTCCACAGCTCCCTCTGATGGCGGCTGCTCTTTATCCCGTGCTGTGAGATCCAGCACCTCGCCTGCAGTAGTCGATGCCTCCGTGTCTGACTGGCTGTCTGAGGGAGCAAGCAGAGCAGGGAAGGGGTTCAGATGGGACAAAACAAACACGCCCTTTCCAAGGGCTCTACTGGGACTTAGCTGTACCCACCCTGGAAGCCTAGACACTAAACCTAGCGAAGACATCTCGAACTTGCAGTTGTCAGAAGGGTAAGACCAGCCTTCACATCCCCGCAGGGTGGCGGATGGGCTCCTGGGGCTGGCTGGGCCTTGGAACTCCTGGCCTCCACTGTCACACCCATGTACATTCTGCTGCCCCAACCCCCAGGAAGGTATAAGTGACTCAGGCAGTACAGACAGAGGGGTGCATTCCAGAGACTCATAGCACTAGGGAGGTCAAGGAAGCCAAGGTGTAAAGGTTATTTTTCCAGCACAAAGAGCTTATACAAACATGCAACATACATAGAATACCCCCCTCCCCTGACCACACACACAGTCCTCTAAAATGTGGTCTCTAATGAGTTTCACAGAAAATGATCCTAGGTGTTGATTCTATGTAGATGGTACACAAGTACATCTCCAGGGAGAGGTCAGAGGCCAAAGGAGATGCACATGCACTTGAAAGCAACATATGGGGTGGTAGAAACCTTTCAAAAGGGAGAACATTAAAGCAAACCTGGTCAAGAGCTCATGGCGGAAGGCAGGTGGCTCTGAAGGGTTGAGGAGTGTAGTAAGTGTTAGGACAGGGAATGCTAGAGTGCAAGTCTTTTGCAGATACTGACTTCCTGCCTTCTGACTTGTTCCCACCTGTCTACTCCCCATAGCAAAGGTAGACATAGGAAATCCACTAGCTTTCAGTGACTGTAAGAGAGGGCACAGTGACCAACATTAATGACACCAAAGCCAGGCACACTGGTGCACAGCTGTGATCTTAGGTAGTCAGAGGCTAAAGCAGGCAGATGTGATGCCAGGCTAGGTTCCTGAGTTCAAGGCCAGCCTGGGCCACGAGATAAGAACTTAAATAACAAACTCATTAAAAACTTAATGACACCAACATCGTCAGAAGCACTACCTTTTGACTTAGGAGGTCTAACAGTGAAATGGAAGCTGGTGGGCCTATTGCTTAGCTGTGGACATAATGTCCAATTTACTACTATAGGTGTTTCAAGGCTTCCTCTGAACCTCACAGATGGAAGCTATTTTACAGCACATATACAAGGTGACCTCCCTCAGCCTGGCACATCTCTGATCAGTACTTGAGCCAGCCAAGATTCACACACCTAACCTGGCTCTCACTTGCTGTGGCAGATTAAGCCAGAGGGCTGCTACATGTCGATCAGTCCCTTTTGGTGTCACATGCTCTGTCACCTGCCATCACAGCAGTCTTGGGGCAGGGGTGAGGAGCTTCGGCCTCCCTATGGTCTTCAGAGATGATACTTTCACCTCACGCCTGCCTAAGGCTTTGGGCTCTCCTGCAACCAAGTGAACAATACTTCTGCTTATACCATTTTATTTGTTTCACTCCAGCTGCACCTGGTAGAGGCTACTGTTTAAGTATCTCAAAAGGCTTCAGATATAAACAAATAATCATGGTATGAAGATAATTTTTGACATGAAAAGGGAATACTGAGAGATGTACACTAATGTCTATACCATAGGAAAACATCTATACTCATTTTATGGAATTACTTTAACAGAGAGCATCTATGAAATGGATTTTGGTTTAAACTCTACAACAAAACTATAGAATGTTAGATTATGTATGTTATGGGTAATTTTTTCGATGTGTTTATGTGTGTGCATGTGAACATGTATGTATACATGAGTCTGGAAACCACAGGCTGACACCTGATGTCTTCCTCAATCAATCAATCTTTCTCTTTTTTTCTTTCTTTACCTACAAAAAATAAAATGAACTTTGAAACCAAACCCAATTACATGCACTAAGATCCAACTGTCCCATTTTTGAGCCCTGTCTTAAGAGTAAACAAGGGAAGTTCTTCCCTCCTACAATGACAGAAGGCCCACTCCTTTGAACAAAGGGGATTGGTTGCACTCCAAACTTCCACTAGGGGGAGTGGTTTGTCCTTCAAGTTCCAAGCAACTCTGATGCTTGTGATTCTTGGGAACAACAGACTTAACCTTGTCACAAATCAGTATGAAAGGCCAAGTCCTACGTTGGCCTTCTCAATACCCACATTCCCAAATGTAGGTAGCTAAGCTAATTGCTTTTCTTTTTAGTCTTTTTTTGAGATAGGGTCTCTCTGTAGCCCCAGCTGTCCTGAAACTCACTATGTAGATCAGGCTGGTCCTGAACTCCCAGAGATCCGCTTGCCTCTGTCTCCCAGAGAGCTGAGATTAAAGGCCTGTGCCACCACACCCAGCGCCACTTGCTTTTTATAAGCAATGCTACCTTAAAATCACGTGTTGCTTCTCTGTCTCCACCAGTCATTCATTACTGTGGTAAAAGAAGGAAAATTGCTGGAGGAAGCAGAGAGCCCCAGTAGACAGTGAGTGCACGACTCCTCCTACAGGACAGCAGTCTCTGCCAGGCAGTTCCATAGTTAAGGATCTCTTGCTCACTAGAAATGAACTCACTCAGATAATGGGAAGCAGATAGGGAGGGGTACCTCTGCCTGCAATTCACCTGATCTGTTCAAGTGCAGGGAACACTTTTGGGGACCATGTGGACACACAGGACTTTTGGGTTGTTACAAGTGCCTTCCGTTAAGGAAAAGTTATAAAACATTCATCTCTACACTGATTAAAGAGCCCTGTTCAGGTGCGTACCAACATGATGGCTCCTCCATACATCATCTGAGCAACAATCCAGAGCCTCCCTTAAGGGCAGAGTAGGCCATGTTTGCCTGGCAAAGTGCACAATTTCCATTTAAAATTGAATATTTAATACAGCCATTTAAGGGAAAACTGTCCCCTATCACAGGATTTTTAGCATTGTATTTGGGAAAAATCTAGGGTATATTTTCATGAAAGACCTAGGCTTTATGTGGCTGAAAAAGTCACAATAACATGATAAAATATGCTTAGGGATTTTAATAGAATACAATTTGTGCAAGTACACCTAGAAAACCTCAAAAACTTCCTTGCCATTTTCTGCCTTTATAAAATGTCTGTTCTGGGACTGAGGATGTGGCACAGTTGGGTAGAATGCTTGCCTATCGTGCACGTAGCCCTGGATTTGATCCCAAGCACGGCAAAAATGGGCATAAAAGGGACTAGAAAGATGCTGCTCTTGCAGAGGACCTGGGTTCGATTCCCAGCAGCCACATGGCAGCTAACAGTGGTCTATAACTCCAGTTCCAAGGGATCCACCACAGGCACTACATGATATGGGTGAACTTAAAAATAAAACAATCTGGTCGTCCCCCAAGGTCTTAATATTCTAATTTTCTGGGAGGGAGTCCCATGAAACCACCATGCCAGCCTGCTACCATGCCTATCTGGTTTGTAAATTTCTCTTTGAAATTCCTAAACCACCTTGTTCTGCTTTCTCTCCCTCCTAAAGGAATCCTCTATCTCACTGTGGGTTGCATCCATAATTAAACCAACACCATCTTCTCTTTGATGGTTTCACATTACAACTTTCAGTGACTTTTTTGCCCAGAAGCTTTGTCTCTTTAAGAAAATCTATACAGCTTCCAGGGCAGGGCTTTGGGAAAACAAAACCTGTAACTATAAACTTAAAAAGTAAATACACCCACAGGCTAACACTTGGTGCCAGAGCTAAGCTTGTACTATAAATTCTGATTTAGCTCTGCCGTCAGCAGAGTTCCAGTACATGATCATCCTGTATGAACAGGATGCAAATGCAGAAATGAGCACCCAGCACATAGTGACTATATTTTAAGACATGTTCGAGGTTCCAGGACATGGGTACCCACCCAACAACCTCTACTGTCAGCTGCCCTCCTTCCTTTGGAACTGGTATGGAAAAAAAATCACATGGCCATTTTGTAAACCAGGCTGCAAGAAAATGTTCCAGTCCAACAGGTACTGTGGTAGCGATGGTTACACATTAACAGGATAGTCTGCAGCAAAGGTAGCTGCTGGCAGTCAAGCCCAAGCCATGGCAGGATTTTGTGGGCATCTACCTTTCTTTACTCAAAGATCCTGGAGAATTATGCTGAAATGGGAGTCACCAGGAAGGAGTCAGCAAATCAGCTGACCCTTTCTTACCCTTAGAGGGTTCGACTCAGACAAAAGGACACAGTAGGACAAAGGCATTCAATTGGTTTCACCAAGGCTGGGTGGGGACTTCAGGGAAGGATAGAGGTGTAGAGGTGGCTCCCCCACTGGGGTCAACTCTCCAGGAAATCCTGCCCACTCTGATGGGTCATCACTGAGGTAAGGACAAGGTCAGGATTGTACCTTTCCTGTCCACACTAACTCCCAGCTTGCGGGTGCCTCCTACACTACACAGCACTTTACCCTATGTAAGTCTGAGGAAGAGAAATCACAGGATACAATTACAACCCTAGATAAACACGGAGAATCTCCTTGATTCACTTCAAGCAATGGGCAAATGCCTGGCTCTCAAGACCCACAGGACTGAATCCAGTACCTGGGGGCTCACTTAAGTGATATGCAGCAGCTTACTTTTCGTAGGGTTTTGCGGAATAGGGTGATATACTCCAGCAGGCGGAGACGATGGCGTGGGTGGGTAAATACAAGGCTGAGGGGAAGGGCAGTGTAAGGGGAATGAGGCCCTGTCAATCACTCTGTAGGGGGTTGGAGGGAGGAAACACACATCAGCACAAGAGAATAATACCCAGATTCAGGTCAAGCAGAGTTGTGATTAAAGAAAGGACATGCAGAGTGCTTTTTCAAACAGGGATACAGTTTTATATGGGGAAGAGAGTTATTGAAAAAGAAAAACAGCCTGCCTTGCCCCACCTTGACTCTCCCAACTAACAGCTTGGTGACCACAGTTCCTAGAGCACTGAGTCTCAATGGGCAAGTCCTGCTCAAGAAACTGCAGACGCAGGGAGGGTGTTCCCCAAACTTCAAGCTTTCATATTCCTTTCAGGTGCTCACATCGAGAGCTGAAGCTGCATACCTCTGACACCCCCACCCCAGTATGAGGGACAGCAGCACCTTCTGTTAGGAAGCTGGCAGACCTTCCCCGGCAGCTCCAAAGTCCCCTAGGCCCTGCCACTGTTTCCCCAGCTCCACGGGCCTTGGTGTAAGTCAGTCCTGTTGTATGTCTAGAGCAGGAGGCAGTCAGGCTTCCAGTCCTCCACGAGGCCCCGCTCTAAGCGTGGGATACACAGGGCAGCGCAGCTCCGGCTCACACAGCTTTTAACTGAGCTCTGGGGGAGCGCCCTCTTCTCTCTCTGATTCTCCATCACCTGGAGGCACTACCTGTGCTATCACGGGATCCAACATCACCCTCTTTTGGGGGGATAAGCCCGTTTCTTCTCAGGGAGCAGGTGGTAACTCCATGTTTGCGCAACTGGTGGCGTTCACAGTTAGATTTGGTAGAAAAGAAGGCATCGCATTTTTGACAGGGGAAGGGTTTCTGACCTGAAGCAGGAAAAAAAAAATGTATTTATCTGGCTTTCTACTGCAATGAAAAAGAAAAGTCGCTTTTGATTTATTCTCTTGGGATTGCTGGCATTTGTTCACTCACCCCTCCACCCTTTTTCCTTTTAAGAAAATAAACAAAACACATTTTTAAAAAACCTGACAATAACAATAACTAAAATAGTCATTTTTTTCCCTTTAACTTTCATAGAATGGAAGGAGTTTTTAATCTTCAAAATGCTAAGACAGTTAACAATGAAACCATGATATGTGTATTTAAAGTAAAACGATGGTATTACAATAAAAAATGTTAACAACAATGACAAGAAATTTTAAGCATAGCAAGTAACACCTATATTCAACCACAGAGAAAAACACACTAACTTCCTGTCTGGTGAGAAATGGAGATGAAGAATCAACCGGAATAAGGAAGCAGGCCCAGGCCCAGGCCCTTGCCAGGAAGGACCTTCAACTTCTCTGGATATCTTTAGGGCCCATATAGAGAAGTCAGAGAGCCCCACCCAGCGGCAGGTCCTCCTCTTCTTGACTGGGCAGCTGTAGCTTCTCACAGGGTACATTCTGCAATAACCACTGTGCAGAACGCTGCAGTCCCTACTGGCAAGACAGGAGACTTTCACCCACCGGTTCTGGGATTCTCTTACCCTGCCTTTGTACTTGGTTAGGTAGTAAATAAATGACCAAAATGCAGTGAAGTCTATGTTCTGCTCCAAAGATACAAAGAGAACACCAGGCCAGCCTGCCTTGTGGCCTGACTCCCATACCAGCTCTACAATGGGGTGAAGTGCTGGGAGGAGAGGCCTGCCTTCATTCCCCGGGGGAGGTTTTGGCTTTGGTCCTCTTCATTTATTTTGATTCCTTTTGCACTGTAAACATCATGTTACAAAATGCACTGGAAGCCCTGTGGCCTGTCCTGGGTTTGCGTGGACTGACAGCAAGGGGAAAGTACAAAGGCCGAAGGGGAGAGTAAGGATGAGAACGCAGGACAGAAAAGCAGGAGGGAGATGAAGAGGAAGGGCAGGAGGGAGATGAGGAGGAAGGGCAGGAGGGGGCTGAGGAGGAAGGGCAGGAGGGGGATGAGGAGGAAGGACAGGAGGGGGATGAGGAGGAAGGGCAGGAGGGAGATGAGGAGGAAGGGCAGGAGGGGAATGAGGAGGAAGGGCAGGAGGGAGATGAGGAGGAAGGGCAGGAGGGGAATGAGGAGGAAGGGCAGGAGGGGGATGAGGAGGAAGGGCAGGAGGGGCAGGAAGGAGCAGAAAGGAAAGCAGGAGGAGAGAGGAAACAGAGAAGGGATAAAGAGGAAGAGGGAGGGAACAGAAACGGAGAAGAAAGGGGAAAAGAAAGGGAGGAAGGGAAGAGAGATGAGCCAGGACGGAAGGGGGAGAAGAGGAAGAGAGGTGGGAAGAGGAAGTAGGTGAGAGGCCGGCTCCTGGGCGTCAGAGGGAGAGGACAATGGCAGTCTGTTTGCTGTATCTCTGTTTTCCTCCAGTTGTCAGATTCTGGGTCCCAGGTTCTGACTTCATAAGGGAAAAGACGTCACAGACTAACAAACTTTGGAGCAGCTGCCAAGTAGTGCTGCCTTGAAACCTTGAACCTGTACAGCACAGTCAAGAACTGGCAAGAAGAGTTCCCTGACATAGTTCTCTGAAGACCTAAATTGGTGCCTTGGTTTTAGATTAATATTGGCTTAAGCCTGGGCTAGTGCCGTAGGTCCCACCGGACTTGCTGCAGGAGTGAACTAGAAGGGTCTCTGGCTTTCCAGGGAAGGCAGGCCCAGCACTGCTGATGCAACAATGAGGCCAGGTTTGCGGATCACGAGTAATTAAAGACAAGGGACATTTATTCCCTCTTGAGCTCAAAGACCCTTTAAGATGATGTTTTCAAATGAGCTCTAGGAGCTGTCTGACAATACAGCTGGGCTGGGCTATAACCCATCAAGGGTACAGCACATGTGCTAGCACTCATGAAGCCCTGGGTTTGAACTGCAGCATTGAAAACAGCAGCCACAACCACCTCCCACAAAACCAACCAACCAAACCAACCCTCCAGCCATTTGTATTTCACATGGAAAGAAAGATAAATCAAGCTGGGTGTGGTGGCACATGCCTTTAATCCCAGCACTTAGGAAATAGGCAGGCAGGCATCTCACAGAGGTCAGTCTGTCTACCTAGTGAATTCCAGGCCAAGACCCTGTCTCAAAACAAACAAACAAAAAAACCAAAACCATGCATTTGAACGACTAGTTATAAAGCATTTCAGTGTTTGCTGTGCATCTTACAGGTGACTTATTTTTGTTTTTCATTAGTAACTGCACACAATATTTCTTAGTTTCCTGTAATACTGCACTGTCAAAAAACAAGATGGCAGTTTTGTAAAGTCTGGCCAGATGGTGAGGATGAGAACCAGGTAACAGGGGAGCGAGTGGCTAGTGGCAGAGCATGTGCTAATTCATGCAGCATGTTGAGGCCTGGCCTATTCCCAGCACCCAAAGGAGAGAAAAAGTCAAAATCTACTATGCTTGCATTCTTTAAATTAAAAAAAAAAATTGTATGTGTGTGCACATGCATGTGAATGCAGGCTCAGGAGGCCAAAAGACAGCGTCAGATCTTCTGGAGCTGGAGTTAAAGAAGATCTGTGAGATGCCTGGCTTGTTATGTGGTTGCTAGGATCTGAATTCTACTCTTAACCACTGGGCCATCTTCCCATTATGCTGGGATTCTTTTTTTTAAGACAGGGTTTCTCTATGTAGACCACGCTGACTTTGAACTCACAGAGATCTTCCTGCCTCCACCTCTGAGTACTCGGATTAGAGGCATGGCCCACCACCCTGCTGGGAGTCTTGATTTCAAAGAAAATGGCAGGCTTTGCACTTCTATGAATTATATGATTTACTCTTTTAACTTTCACATGATTTGCCTTTATAAGTAGTTTGGACAGCCAAGCTGATGCTCCACGGTGAAGATTCAGATTAATGCTAAATCAAGAGACAGTTCAACGTATTCAAGCATTATATCATAGGAAGGTTCTCAATGTGATACAAGTCATTTAAGGCTCACATGTGCACTGCAAAACACTTTTTTACAAGAACAGTATGTCTTTTGCCATGTAGGGATATAAAAAACGTGAGCCTTTTTAGCATTTTATAACAGGTTTTCAAATCACTCGTGGACTTTCTCTACACCATATCATTTAATGCCACGGGTAGCTGCCCACATATTATTCTTTAGACAGGGAGGGTGGTAGGTGGTTTTGTAAGAATGCCTATAACAAGGAATTACCTTTGTGCCCAGGACCTATATGTACCCTCCATCCCAATGTGAGCATTAAAGCCAAGTCAGTCAATATTCACTCATGAAGAGCAGTCAGAAAATGAAGAGACATTTTAGGTCAAGACCTAAAAATACACAGCCTGAAATATTCCTGTTCGTTTTCTGAAGAAAATCAGGGTGAGAATTAGTCTGTACCTCAGATGGAAACTTTTGCAGTAGCTTTTCTTTGTATATATAACAAGACAAGCATAGCTCAAGCCCCTGGATTTCCCACTGACACTTCTCTACCCTTAAGGGCTGGCATGTTTCTTCTCTCTTGGTATTTGGTTTGGGTATATGCAGAGATGGGTTAAAAGTAGTCAAAACTGCTATTTAAGAAAGTAAAAAGTGGGTCTGTAGAGATGGTTCAATGGTTAAGAGGGCTAGCTGCTCTTGCAGAAGACTGAGTTTGGTTCTCAGCACCTATATCAAATGGCTCACAGCCACCTGTAACTTTAGCTCCATAGACTCTGATGCCCTTGTCTGGTGTCTGCAGGCAGCCACATATACATAGGCATACATACATACATACATAGACAAAAATAAATCTTAGGAAAAAGAAGAAAGTAAAAAGCAGCCAAATACAAACAAGTGTCCAAGTTGCTATCTACATTCAGGTGAGGACATCTTCCTAATTTAAACTTCAATGCTTGCTGCCCAGTAGACACAGATAGGAGGTGAGAGAGAAGAATCTAGAGCTGGCAAAGGAGCTCAAAGAACCCCTGAGAAAGTGAATGAGTGAGGAAATTCCAGAATGTTGGCACAGGAGGGGATTCTTGGGTATTGCATCACCCTGACCAGTCACTGTGGAACAAGGAAACAGAGCAAAGGGGAGGAGGAAGAGCTGAGGACAGAAGATGAAAGGGACTGGTTGTGTTTTCTGGCACTCTGTTCACCTGTGGCCTAAAGACACAGGATGAGATGCTCAAGAAGGGAACGAACAGGAACAGTGCATCGTTGTCTCCTGAGGTACAACATGTTCAGGGAGAGAAAGGTGAGCCACAGGCTTGGAGAAAGTGCAAGGAGGGAGGAAAGTAAGTATGTACAAACCACACAGGAGGACATGGAAGATGACAGCTTCCTCTTCAGATACAGTTCCTGGAAACTAAGAGGGGAAAGGACTAAAGCCATGTTTGTGCTGGCAGCCAGCAGGTGAACCCCTAGCTGGACATTAGTATCTGGCTTCCTCCTTCTTGCTCCTCTTCGGGGAGTAGGTAAACTGGACAAGTGTTTACGGCAAAGTAGAGATGCTAGGGTGACTCTAGGATGGAAAGGGGCTTCCTCTTGTGATGTAGGAAATTTACTTATGTACAGTAAGTACAGTAAATACAGTAATACTGTAAACTGTATTCTACTCAATGCTATTGGTTGGAACTCAGCTAGAGTTTATTCATTTAAATAAAATTTATTTAAAAATATACTCATTTATTTATTTATTATGTATGTAGATATGTATGTGTGTGTGTGTGCCTGTGCCATGGTACCTACAGAGGTCCGAATACAACTTGTGGGAGGCAGTTCTTTTCTTCTAGAACCATGTGTGTCCTAGGGACTGAACTCTGGTAGTCAGGCTTGCTGAGAAATGCCTTTACCTACTGACTACTGAGTCATTTCTCTAGCCCATTATTAATTTTTCTGAGACAGGATCTTTCTATTTAGTTCAAACTGTCCTTGAATTACTGAGCTCAAGTGATTCTCCTGCCTTGGCTATTTGGGTATCTATTAGCTAGATATTAACACTACATCTTAAAAAAAAAACCTCTACAAATATCTTCCCTGCATGCCATCTCCCTTTCTAGGGTTGCTGTGGAAGTTTAACGTTCATACTCTTAACTGTGTCTTTAATCCAAGTTTGGGAGGGAGCATCTCACAGAAGCCACATGGACAGCCAGTTCCCTATGAGGAAAGTTCCAGGTCTTCGGGAAGGCAATTTCCTCGGCTTCTTAGAGCTCTAACCTTCAATTGGAAAATGTTCTCACACAGCAGCAGACATAGCTGACTGCACAAAAAAACATGATTTAATCAAGGTGTTTTTAGACTGTCCCTGGGAGCTGAACAGTGGAGCACAGCAAAGAAAATGGAATGGGCACCCAGTGGGCACCAACCTTCATACAGTGCTCCATGCAATTACGTAGTCATTAAGACTAATTAATAGCATTCTGACCCACAGCTGCCTATGTTCTCTTCTTGTGTCAAAGTACTTCCTAATCTTATGTACCTGGACATGTAAGACTATAAGGAGCCATAGAAAGGCTTTTGTGACAGGACCAGCAGCCCACTCACACCCTGACCATAGAGCAGATGCAGGGAACTTGGGCCAGAAATGGAGCTCTGGTTGTACCTTTTATTATTCATATGAAAATTGGCGAGCTGCTTAGCCTCCCTGTGCCTCAGGTTCCTCACATCAACAATGATCTCATAGGACTGTCATGAAGAGTAGCTTCTGAAAGACTTTAAAAAAAACCAAAATCAACTAAGAACATAAAATGATTGATATCAGAGATTGCGCCCAGACTATTTATTAAGGTTATCAGTAACTATGAAGGGAGAAGTGGCAAATATGTTATCACCTCGACCCTTCTCCATCTTTAAGAAGCTTTACAAATTTCTTGCTCAGTCCCTGATGATACCCAACTAGGAATGATGGCATTCTGGCGATCAAAAACCAGGAAATTATGAAAACTGACTCTCAGGTCGTCATGTGTCTCAGCAATTTGCAGACTCTAGCACAACTTGAAGGGAAATTCTGCTTGTTCTAGCTTCTAGGGAGTCTGTCAGTTTGCTGGGAACAGACACATCTGGGGATAAATGACCAAGGAAAATGCGCACAGTATTATTTACCAAGAAGAGAACTTTCATCTGGAGGAGGCTGTGAGGAAGGTGGAAACAGCAACAGGGCAGGAGGAAATCACAAGTTCAGACCATCTTCCAAGACGCAGCTGTAAGGGGCACCCTTCTCTGAACTGCTATCTTCTAAGAACTGTTAACTTGATTTTGTCAGGCTTAAATTACTTTAATGGAAAGAAAAAATGGCAGCCCCCAAAGGCAGCGTGCATTGTCTGAATCTAGAAATTCCAGTTCTAGTAGGTGAGTCTTCCCTTCAACTGGCATTGTTAACTTCCTGGACTGGAGGCTGTACAACATTAGGATCAGAGACTGTGGTGTATGTGGCAATCTCTGGTGACTGGGGCAACCTCACAGGATACCCAAACCTCCCATCTTTGACTCTGCCAGCTTCCTTTTTCTGTCCCAGTTTCCTCTGCAGACACTCCTGGTTTCCAGTGACATTTTAGGAACTCCCTCCTGCTGTCCCACCTCATCTAGCAGATACAGCCTTCCCGGAGTGTCATCAAGCTTCCTGGTTACCAACCCCACCCACAGTGTTTCTACCAGGGCTCAGTGCGGCTAGTACACCCGGTTCTCTGTCTTCCTCTCACAATACTGCTGTAAACCTAACTACCTTGGGTTAATATATTTGCAAACAAAACCACAAAATGCCCAGATAAACTGCAGAACAACAAATAATGTTTAAAAATATAATAGTGTTTTATCTATCCTGAGTACTACATGGGAAAAACACTAAATATTATTTGTTGTCTGAAAATTCAAATTTCTCTGGCAATCTATATTTTATCCAGAAATCCTGTACTATACATAGAGTAAAGTACCATTTATGTTTTGGTCTTATCTATTTATATTTGGATTGTAAACTCCAAAAGGCCAAGGATTTCATGCAATGCCCTTAGCTCAATGATACAAATCCTGTGATAACATTCAGAAAGTGATAATTAAGATGAGAGCTGTATGGTCATTTGAATATCAGAAACATCTGATATAAAGCAATTAAAATACATATTCTCTATTTTTAGCCTCTAAAATTCAACTTCTAGAAACTGACATCTGAAAAATACTTTCAGAACATAATCTAATAATTGACATGTAATTTAGAATATTAAAATTGGGGGCTGGAGAGATGGCTTAGTAGTTAAGAGCACTGGATGCTCTTTCAGAGGATTGGGTTCAATTCCCAGCACCCATGTAGTGGCTAACAACCATTTGTAACTCCAGGTACAGGGGACTCCGATGCCCTCTCTGACTTACATGGGCACTGTACAACTTGGATGCACTTACATACATGCAGGCAATATACTCATACACATTAAAAAAAAAAATACCCAGAGTAGTTCCTTATACAGTGGACAATTTTAAGGTAAATAGAACTTAAGAAAATCTAATCACAATTATCATCCATCACAGATATTCCAAATAGGAGAAAAAAATTAAAACAAGCAAAATTGAACTCAACAGGGGAGGATGCAGTCCCCTTAGTGAAAGGAAGAAAAACAGTCAAATCACATTTTGAGGTATTTCCCTTTACAGATATAGGGCAGGCTTTAAAAGAACTCTACAGAATGTTCAAAATTAAAAGGCCGCACTGAAGACGCCAGGATGAAATTTCTCATGTCAAAGCACCAAGCTCATTATGCCCAATACTTCAATACAAAGTCCCACTTCTCTGGAATCACCTCCATGCTTAATCTAGTCGAAAATCTTGAAACATCAGGTAAGGGATGTGGGGAGAGAAGTGAGGAAGCCTATGACCATGTTCATCTGAAAACACCCTGTGGTTGGCACTTTCTTTTACCAGCAACCCTTGGTGGCTCAGACCATATGGTCATATGGCTATTAACAGCCTATGGCTTGAGACTTAGAAGAATGACTGGAGTACGGGAACAGAGTCCCAAAGTTCAGGCCTCCCCTTACCCCTTACTCCCCCTCTTTCTTGACATAGCCACCCTACCAGGAAGTAAGACTCACCACCTGGTGAGCCCTGAGGGCCTTCTTACCAGTGTGTGTAAGCATATGCCTCTGGAGGGAGCTGGCCCAAGGGAAGACCCGGGGACAATGGGGACAGTTGATCTTCTGCAGGCAATTGGAATAGGAGTTCCGCTTTGCTCTCAGTAGCCTGTCTTCAGTGGGGCTACCCTGCTCGTCATCACTGGGCCCATGGTGGTCTGTCGGGCCCCCAGCCACCTCATCCTGAGTGTCATCCTCTGCAGTCTGCAGAAATGGACTGAACTTGTTGGTATCCGTGGTGGCCAGCATCTTCTCAATGCTGGCAAACTCCCCACTGGAGTCCAGGTCCACCCCGCTGCCGGTGGTGAGGGGCCGGCTCCTCACCCCCCTTTTCCTCCCCCTCTTCTTAGATGAGCCAGATGGTCCCTGCTCAGCTGGCAAGGCTTCCTCTGGGCTGCTGGCTGCAGGGGTTGGGTCACTGGACTCTTTAGGACTTGTGGTGTCAGTAGGGGAGGTGGCAGCTTTGGGTACAGAGCCTCCCAAGCCTTCTGCCGCCACAGTGTTACCGCTGGTGCTCGATGGCCCTGGGTCAGACACCTTGGTCTTCAACAGAGTAGGGGCCGAGGACACAGATGAGATGATCTGGGCAATGGAGGCCAGTGGAGGCAGCTCCTCTGTCACGGGGGGCTTTGGCAAGAGCAAGGGAGGCTTGGGCCGTAAGGGCCGAAGCAAGGCTGGGCTGCTCAAGAGGGCTGAATTGCTTATGACTGCAGAGTTGCCCATAAGCGGAGGGTTGCTGATGAGAGCAGAGGAATAGATGGGGACAGCCAGCTGAACAGAGCCCTGGAGGGGCTGAGTACGGGGCTCCAGGCTGGCAGCTGTGGTGACAGCCTCCCCCGCGCTTGTGGGGTTTTCCAGGCTCCCTCTGGACTCTAAAGTCACTGGCAAGGTAGGGCAGGGTGGTGGGCAGGGAGAGAGCTGCTCAGCACTCCCGGCTTCCTGTTCTGTCTTCTTGGCTTCACTGGGAGCAACTGTGTCCTTGTCTCCTTTCTTTATGTTCTTGGGGATGGACAGGTCAATAGGCTCCATGGAGCAGTCATAGGGAGCCAAGGAAGGACTCAGGAAGGAAGACACATTTTCCTGCTTCACTTGGACCAGTGCCAGGCCCTTCTGTGAAAAGTCAAGAGGCTCGTTGAAGTCCACTGTAAAGCTGCTGGCTGGCTCCAACTTGACAGAGATGTGGGAAGGCAGGGGCTGGGTAGGGCTTGTGTGGAGAAAGCCATTTTGGGGCTCCAAAAAAGTGGCAAGAGGCTTGCACTCACCAAAAGAAATGGCCTCTTCCCCTCTCCCCGAGGCCCCGGTGGGTGTCTCTGTGGGGCCAAGGCCACCATCCGCAGCAAGCACATAGCTCTCAATGTCATGCTCTGGCACATGCAGGTGCTGCTTGAGGATGTGATGGATGCAGTTGCGCTTGGCCGCAAAGGTGGCATTGCATTCCTTGCACTCGAAGGGTTTGCGGCCTTTGTGGCAGCCGCCGAGGCCACGGCTGCAGTGTGTGCGCATGTGGATGCGCAGGGCACGGTAGTGCTTCAGATCCTCACCGCAGAGCCGACACACCGTTTCCGGTGAGCAGAAGGCGTCCACCAGCTCTGCCGCACTGCTGCTTACGTATTCTATGTTCTTTTCAATGTCCTTGCGAGTGGCCTTGAGGTGCTTCTTGCGGAGGTGCCGCTCACAGTTGGCTTTGACAGTGAACGGGTAGTGGCAGATCTTACAAATGTAGGGCCGCTCCCCGCTATGTGTGCGCAGGTGACGGATGAGAGCGGCCTTGTCCGCGGCAATATAGTCACAGATGTTGCACTGATAGGGCGAGATCCCCAAGTGGGAGCGAACGTGAGCACGCAGAACTCCAGAGAATGCGAACACCTGGTTACAGAAGCGGCAGGGATAGAGCACCTTGCGCATGGCGGGGGTCTTCTTGCCACTGGGGCCTGTCATGATGGCCTTGAGGTCCCCCTCTGTGATCTCCTGCTTGATCTTGGCCTCCATGCTTAGGGGCAGCAGGGCCTCAATGATGCTGTCTTGTTCCAGCTGTGTCTTCATCTCAGGCTGGCCTGGCACCTCCACTCCAGGCTGCTGCAGAAAGAGCTGTGTGACGGTGTTCGGCTGGGCCCCAGACTTGGACTGCAGCAGATGGGCACTAGAGGCCGCCTCGACTGATCCCTTGAGGAGCTTCAGGGGTGGTGGAGGAAGGCTAGGGCTGATGCAGCCTGGGGATGCCTGCTGTGCATTGATGAGAGGTGGGGGTGTAGAAGTGGCTACCACTGTTCGAGGTGTGACCAAGGGCTTTGGCTTCAAAGGGGGCATGTGCTTGAAAATTGCCTGAAGAGGGGTGGCAGGAGCCTTGGAAAGTGGTGGAAGACTGATCTGTGGGGGAGCTGAGGCTGCCATCTTTAGAATTTGCTGGATGTCTGCCAGCTCAATAGCTGACTCGCCTGAGATAGGCTTAACCACAATACTGCTGTCCGGCTGGATGATGAAGCCTTTTTGGAAGGGCTGCAGAGACAGATGCTTCATGCTCTCCTTGGTAGCTGGGAGGACTGTCAGAGAACCACCTAAAGAAGCAGCTTCAAAAGGAGACAGACTCAGTACATTGGTGCAGCCAGGATCCTGAGGTAGCTGACACTTGAGTGTCTGGAGCTGTATTGCTTGGTTGTCATCTGGCAGGGATTCCTCAGCATGTGTAGGCCTGATGTCTTTGGTGTGCTGCAGGCCTAGTGAGGCCAGGAAGACCTTCTGGTCCAAGGTATCATCAACTAGGGTCTTGGCCTGCAGCTTTTCCCGTCCCTGATCAGCAGTGATGTGGATTTGCTTGTGCAGGACGAGTGAAGACAGCATGGGGAATGCTTTATCACAGGTGTCACAGATGAAACGGTGCTGCTCGCTGATGCACCTTCGTAGGTTTGTTTCACACCAGGCCTAAGTGAAACCCACCAGCAAAAGCAAGGGAACAAAGGTGAGGATTTAACAACAATCCTAAAAGGAGATGCAACAAGCATTTGCTGTATAACAGCAGCTTTTCGTATTAATATATAAGGAGCCAACCTTCCCTTGATTGAGAATCTGGGACTGAATTAAGAAAATGACCAAACATCTAGTTAGTGTCTAGCGTGGGTCACATGTGGCCAAGAATAACTATGAATGAAGTCTAACACAACATGGTAGATTTACTTAAAGCATTATGAATTTTTTTTCTTTTGTAACTCAATTGTGAAGTTCTTAAGTGTGAACTCTGTAGATAACAATGTCTGTGCCACTGTCAAAAGACTGGACACACTTGAATCATGTTTGATCAAGGGCATCCTCACCAAAGAAGACAGAATTAGGCCTTAAAAGGGAGGTACTGGGAGTGGGGTTGCGCTTATGCTGAGTGTGATGGCACATGCCTATAATCCCAGCATTTGGTAGGGCTGAGGTAGAGGACTGGCATCTTGGCCTATATAAATAGTGCCAGGCCATCCAAGGCTACAAAACGGAGAGTCTTCTTTACAAAACAAATAGTGAGAACTGGCCACTTCTGTGATTGTGGGAGAGGGGACCCTGCCTAGGAAGGACAGGCAGGAACATCAATCACATGGGGAAGATCAAGGGCAGACAAATACCTCACAGTCCACTGAGCTTGAGACGTGTGGTATACTTAAAGAATGTTACTGCCAGTATTTCCTATTTTATACATGAAAAAAATTAATTTTTAAGTAGTTTTGGGAATTTCTATATAAGCAGAGTACAAATATGGCTTATTTTTTATTTAATCAATAATAATTCAAAGTGTTTTAATCGAAACAACAACAATAAAGATGTCTAGCTCTGATGCAGATACTGCACAAAGATGAAAATAACAACAAGGCTTTAACAGGGGTTATGACCAATATACTTTAAATTGAAAAACCTGAAGAACAGGCAAAAGGTCCTAAAGGGCTAGTCGCACACACAGATTCATAAGAAATTCACCTTCAGATAAAGGACCAGATATACCTCTTAGCCCAAGAAACCCAACAGGGACATAGTAAGCCAGCCTGAACTTTAGTAAGAGAAAAGTCATTACAGAAAACAATGAAATCCCAGCTAAGTGGACTTGGGGAGGTAGTTGCATGCTCAATGGGTCCATCAGCATACCTGAGAAATTCGAGGGAACTTCCTACAGGAGAAGTCAGTAAATCCTAAGTCATGGAAGCCAGCGGGAATTGAAGGATTGTTCTGGATGAAAGGTCTTCCCATTGCATCCCTGGGAAGCTGCTTGTGGACAAGAGCATTGTGGCGCAGCAGTCCTCGATGCGTTCGAAAGGTGACGCAGCAAATATCACATCTAGAAAGTAGGGATAACCACATAAGGAGACCAGCTCACGCAGTTTCCACCAGTCTATAAGCTTGGTTATATTTCTTGCTTCATTTTAGTTGAATAAAATCAAAATGAAGCATAAGGAAGCTGGTGTGATAGTGGTTAGTGCCAAAAAATACTCTTTTTCATTTGTTCTTGAAAGCTACACTCTAACAACTCTGGGTACCAAGTATTTGCAGGTGGTCCAAGATGTGTGTATGACCAACACGGGAGAAAATTTCTGCACAATGCGAAGATGGTCAGGTCAGGGCCCCGAAGCCATCATAGCTACTTCTTGTTATCTAAACCACATAATGTAAAAAGGATAAGCTCAGAGGTTTTCTCCTTCCCTCAGCTCAGTGAATTCTAATTATTGTAAAAGTCTATATTGCTGGGCATGGCAGTACATGCCTTAAATTCCAGCACTTGGGAAGTAGAGGCAGGATCTTGTGAGTTCCAGGTCAGCCGGGAATTTATAGGGAGTACACAGTACTAGCACAATCACACAGCATCCTTGGCATTTGGCTGAGAAAAAAATAATTATATTGGTAGTGCCAACTAAACTGGTAGTAACTGGGACAGTATATTAAATTCTGATTTTATTATCTGAAAATAACCACACTCAGCTTATACTAACTGCAAAGCCCTGCTTGGGCAGTGAATATGAGGCCAACAGGATGATAGGTATCATGAGCTTCATCTGACAGATGAAACCTCTGAGGCTCAAAAATGCTAATTGGGCTAGTGAGATGGCACTTGCTCCAAGCTTAATTCAACCCTGGGGCCCATGTGGTAGAAGTATAGAACCAACTCCCACATGCTGTCCTATGACCTCTACATATGCACAAATACATGCAAATAAATAAGTGTATAAAAAAAAATCAATATGAATACAGCCAGGAAGAAATAAGGAGAAAATGTGAGGTCAAACTCCTATGCCTACTATCTGCACAAGGCTGTCTCATCTAAAAAGATAATCATGACCCTTACTCAGACATTCTCAAATGTTATGGACCTTACATAGCCATGAAGTAAACATCATTTTATGTCAGTATTTTTTTTTTAGGGTCTCTCTGTATTTCCAGCTGGTCTGGAACTTGTTATGTATACTGGGTTTGGCCTCGACTCCATAGACATTCGCCTGCCTCTGTCTCCCAAGTGCTGAGTTTTGCATCACCATGCCTGGGCAATGTCAGTATTTTTCATAGCAGTGCTGTTATCATCTAGATCTTCACTGAGCACAAAATTTCAAATGCTACAATAATTTTGTATCCTCTAGACTGTACCCAATACAGTCACAGAAGCCACAGGCGGCTATTTAAATAGAAATTAATTCACATAAACCTCACTTTCAGAGCACATTTGTGTGGGCAGGGCAGATGCTGCACATTTGCATGATGGCAGAAAGTTTCCTGTGCTGAGCATCATTCCACATCTTTCTATGTACATCCACATCCAACTCTTATAAGCCCTCTAGGGTAGGTCTTGTTACCACTGATTGAAGAATGATAAAAGCAACTTGTTCCATTTACACTACATACACTTTAATAGAAACTTTCTTTTACTCTTTATTCTTCTCTGGGAAGAAAATGAAAGACAATGAAATCACCCATGAAGCAAGCAGCTGAGTTCACTCTGATGAAACACTAGGGATAGTGTATGCAGTCCTCTTTATCACTCCCCAGAGGGCTGCGGCACAATGAAGTCTTGTCAAAGACCACCTCTCTTTCTGGCTGCTGTTTTGGAGATCAGTGCCTTCCCTCTCCTCTGCAAGATTTCTGTTATCATTCAAGTACATTTAGAATAACAGGTTCCCATTAAGCCACTAGAAACAACACTCCTTTTGAAGGGATTCTATTGAGCTAGCTGCCCAGTGGTAGTCTAGGCCCCAGGGAAGCACTGGATTCAGGTGACCCAGAACACCTATAAGGACTGGAAATGTAGCACAGATATAGACACTCTTGGCCAGGGTCTATTTCTGGCCAGAACATGTTCAAGTTCTGAGCTGTACATAGAGGTGATGGTGACCTTGGAGGCAGAAGCATATCTTACTCTCCTGTACTAGAAATGGAGCTCCCTGACTTTTAGACCTCCTAGGCTTGTGTTCAACTGCAAGTAGTTACCAATCCATTTCCTCACTGAAAGTCAGCTGAAAGTTCTATTCT
The DNA here is from genome assembly GCA_035773235.1 of Eospalax fontanierii. Lineage (NCBI taxonomy): Eukaryota > Metazoa > Chordata > Mammalia > Rodentia > Spalacidae > Eospalax > Eospalax fontanierii. The sequence goes on from CM069547.1 coordinate 17,152,485, forward strand.
GATCTAAAAGAAGGACAGAAATGTCTGAATCAGGAATCAGGTAAATCAAACTCAGACCAGATATTTGATATTAAGACATGACCTTTTAAAACTGGGTGTGGTGGCACATACCTTTAATCCCAGTACTTGGGAGGCAGAGGCAGGTGGATCTCTGTGGGTTCAAGGCCAGCCTGGGCTACATAGTGAATTCCAGGTCAGCTGGGGCTATAGGGAGACCCTGACACAAAAAAACAAAAACAAAAACAGGGCTGGAGAGATGGCTCAGCAGTTAAGAGCCCTGGCTGCTCTTACAGAAGACCTGGATTCAATTCCCAGCATCTACTTGGCAGCTAACATCTGTAACTCTAGTTCCAGAGGACCTGGTGCCCTTTTCTGACTGCCATGGGCACTGTACAACATGGGCATACTTACATACATGCAAGCATTACACTTAAACACATAAAACAAAATAATTAAATAAATAAATAGTACCTTTTACATTTTTGCATATGTTTGAAATGTCTCTTAACATTGCATAACTGGGAAAACTGTTTTTACCTTAACCAGTAAGAGTGAGATTATTACTATTATTATTATTTTGCCACCTTCTCCAGTTTTCAACAACAATGAACTCCAGCAGCTGTGTGAGAGCAGGGCTCAAGTACAGAAGGAACATTTTGCCCTGTGCCCCTTTGGTACATGTAATGTGAACTAGCTAATCTCCCCAGCATGCCCATGCTTCTGCCTGTACACTTATAGGACCAACAAAGCTTCTGGAAATGGTGGGGAGGGGCCAAGTCCAGCACTCAGAATGATTCACAGCTCTCAATTCCCACCCAGAATGAGCTGGGAACTAAAGTTGTCTGATTTGGTCTTTAAGAATCAGAAACAATTCAAGGGAAACGTGGGAGGCAGAAGTTAAGCTGTGCCTTCTCAGAAAGGTGGGAAAACGAGGGGAGCGGGGACCCAACATCCAGTGGCTCCAACAGGCATTTCTACTTGTAGTTTTCAATAATTCTCTCTCTTCCTATGGTAATTTACCACATGTACTTTGTGTAAAGAAGCTGCAGCATTTTATATTAATCTTTTCTACTGCTGGGCATTGTCATAGATGCCAAGATGCTACAATACACGTCTAAGCTCTTGTCACCCTAATTACACAGAGATAAACATTAGTATGAATTAGTGCTCATTCAGTCAGATCTGAGAGTAGAATATTTATTCCCAGCACATAGTTAGCTGTGAATGCAGCAGGGCTTATGCTCTGCAAAGAGGGGACTGTTAATCAAAGTCAAGAAAAGACAGGTCTCACAAAATAAGTTATATCGTAGAACAGAGTGATGCAAGCCTTTAATCCCAGCACTTGGGAGGCAGAGGCAGGTGGATCTCTGTGAAATCTACATAGTGCATTCTAGGCTACAGGGAGACCCCCATCTCAAAAAACAAACAGGTTACAAATACTTTAAATATTTGTTTAACCTAATATATATGTTTGAAATATAAATGTAACTAAGTGATAATACCAAACATAATCCTTACTGCTAGGGAGTTCTCACTTGTGAATTTGTGCACTAAATTAAAATCCATTTATAAATCTCAAACTGATAGTCGTGATGCTTTTGTGTTCATTCACAGATATGTAAAATCATGATTAATCTGAGTCGCCTAATATATGCTCCCAGCTAAGACCGAAGTAAATTACACTTAAGCCTTTTTGTTCAGTTCTTAAACTACAAATGACTATCTGCTACGTTATTTCATGCCATGTTCTTAGCATTTTTGTGCTTCCTGTTGATAATTTTGGTATACAATGGTCACTAGATGTGGTTCTGAAGTGCTGTCTAGTGTCTCAAGTATAAGAGGCTGTGATGTGCCTTAAAGAAAGAGTACCTGTGTTAGAGAAGATTATTCTGGCATGAGTTACACTAGTGTTGGCTGTGAGTTCAATGTTAATAAGTCAATAATACATATTAACTACAGCAGCTTTAAATAGAAAACACAGCACAGAAATTATGTACTAGTTAGTTAACAGAAATGTGACCGGAGGCAGCAAAGAACCTCACTTTTTTGTGTTCCCCTAGGAGCAATGCTTCAGCATTTACTGCTTCTGTTTGCAGTGGACTTTACAGGATCCAATTATCAGTAAAAAGTTTTAATTGAGAACCCGGGCCTTTCATATTCACATGTTTTGCATCCATAGATTCAACCATAACTGGTTAAATATTTAAACTAGGGCTGGAGAGATGGCTCAGTGGCTAAGAGCACATGCTGCTCTTTTAGAGGACTGGAGTTCAGTTCTTAGCAACCCAAGTCAGGTGGCTCACAACTACCTCTAACTTCACTTCCAAGGAATCTGATGCCCTCTTCTGGCATCTATAGGCACCTGCGTACACTCACACACACACACACACACACACACACACACACACACACACACACACACACCATCTTTAAGGAAAAAAAGGCATATTAATATAAAAAATATTTGGAAAAATGCATCTGTACCGAACATGCTTACTTCGTTTCTTGTTATTCTTCCCTAAACGATGCAGTACAATAATTCATACAACATTTCCATGTATCAGGTATATAAATAATCTAGAGCTGACTTCAAGTCCCACGGGAGGATGTGTATAGGGTCTAGTTAATGCTGTACCGTTTTAGTGAAGGGACTTGAACAGCTCCAGGATTTTTTACTTGAAGAGGACCTCGATATAATCTGTGAATACCTAGGGAACTGTCTTTCTACAGAGGATGAAAGACTCAAGTTAGAGGTTACTATCGACTGCCATTCCAAGCCACCACTCCTGCATCAATCGTACTCATAATACAAGATTTTTGATTGTCAACTTTATATTATTTAAGGTGGAGCAAAGACTGAATTTTTTCCAAACCAAACCAAGGTACAGTTGCAGTGGTGTTTTGCACCTGTAATCCCAAAATTTGGGATGCCAAGGCAGGAGGATGACTAGTTCTGGGCCAACCTCAGGTTCATAGCGAGACCCAAAAGCAAAAACAACAATAACAAACATCAAAAAGGAACAAAGCAAAAAGCAAAACCAAACAAAAAAACCCCCCAAAACCTCACACCTAAAGTAGAATCTTACATTTTATTTCACAATTGTCTAGCACTTTGCCGAGACTAAATGTGACAGCAATTAGAAAAACTGTCCTGTTCAATACACATTGCAGGCAAGCCTTTTAGTTTCCACAGAGACCATTCTTTGTTAAAATTGCTTATGTCAAATTCCTTCCTTCCTTCCTTCCTTCCTTCCTTCCTTCCTTCCTTCCTTCCTTCCTTCTTTCTTTTTTAGTTTCCACAGAGACCATTCTTTGTTAAAATTGCTTATGTCAAATTCCTTCCTTCCTTCCTTCCTTCCTTCCTTCCTTCCTTCCTTCCTTCCTTCCTTCCTTCTTTTCTTTCTTTCTTTCTCTCTCTCTCTCTCTCTCTCTCTCTCTCTCTCTCTCTCTCTCTCTCTTTCTTTCTTTCTTTCTTTCTTTCTTTCTTTCTTTCTTTCTTTCTTTCTTTCTTTCTTCCTAGTGTTTGAGTGTATTGCCTGGCATGTAGGTGCACCTGTGTGTGCAATGCCTGCGGAGGTCAGAAGACAGAAGAGGGTGTTGGATCCCCTGGAACTGGAGACAGAGAGTGCCGTTACCCACCATGTGGGTGCTGGAATCGAACCCAGGCCCTCTTCAGGTGCTGCCTGTTGATAGTTCCTGACAAAAACCTGCCCACACTTTACTCATCAGAGTAACTTCCATTTTCTTCTCTTAGCCTGAGTTCCCCTCTTTACCTGTGCTAATGGGATCTCTGTGGTTAGTCCGAATAACAGGTGAAACACTCTGAAAATGGCAAGGCGCTATTTCATTATTTTATCATGACAGAAGAAAACCAGCAACCTGGAAAAGCTGATTCCTTAGCATATGCTAGCAAGAAAGGCCAGGTGTGGGGCATGTCCCTGGAAGCTCAGCACTCAGGAGCCTGAGGCAGGAGGATCTCTAGCTTGGGCTATACAGAAAAACCCTGTGAAAAAGAAGAAAGAAAAGAAAAGAAAAGGAAGGAAAGGACAGACAGATGGAAGGAGGGGAGAGAGAGAGAAAGAAAAAGAAGAGAGAGAGAAAGAGAGAAAGAGAGAAAGGAAGAAGGGAAGAGAGAGAGGCATGAAGTGCAGGAGAGTGGGACGGAAGGAAAAGGAAGATAAATGCAGGAAAAATCGAGTTTGTTTAATCTTGAGAAAGATTCATGAGGACAAGAGTTCTCGCTAGTCTACCCCCAAGCCACCTGCCCCTTGTCCCCTTGCTGCACTCCTGGATGCACAGCTGAGACCATCCTATCCCACACTGCACACTTGGAACCCTCAAATTAAGTCTAAATCAAGGTCTAGATCTCCATGGGAACTCAGTCTAAGCACTCTTAAGTCACCCTTCACAGTCTGGCCTTAAGGGATCCTAACTACTTTCTCTCAACTAGCTGAGACAACAGGCAAGCATCACACATCCACCTTCTGTTCCCTTCTGAAAAGATTTAGTGTCTCACAAGCAAGCTGTTTGAAAATGGTGGTGGGGGGAGGGGGGACCCCACACAGAATTGCTTTGGAACAAGAAGCCCAATATGAGGTGGTTAAAAGAAACATTCAAAAAAAGAAAAAAAAAGCCTTCCTCCTTCCTACCTCACACTGTGCACCTGTCCACAGACCCTTAAATAAAACCACCTCACAAAACCGTCACCTAGAAAAGGAAGGACCTTTATCTGACAGAAAAAGGATTACCGACCTTCTCTGGAGAAGATCACTGTGCAACCTTGTTTCCAAATGCTTCAAGGACAAAGGAAATCATTATAAATCTGTGGACCATGTGGCAGGAGGCAGAGCATGCAGCTGGGTGCTGTAAACCTCGCTTGGGGCTTGTCAGTCCTTCATGAAGGCTACAGCCATTGGCTGGGTGGTCCCTAGGACTCTGTCCTCAACCTGGGCTTGTGGAGTATCTTGGCTCTGTCAGGAACTCATAAAGAATGATTGCAAAATATATAGAAGGGACAGAAATGCTCTCAAGAGTCACAGCAGAGAACAGCTGTAGGAGAATTTCATTTTGCGAAAGATCCTGATAATGTGCCAGAGAGAACTCTTACACATACGAAAGGCTGCCTTTTGATATTCTGGCAACAGCACAGGATCTATGTTGGAAACAGAGGGTAGCTTTTCCAAATGGAAATCAACTTTGCTGGCCATCAATAAACTAAATTTATTTGGGGGAAAGTGGTTCGATCTTTTTGTGAGACCCAAAGAAACTAAAGAACTCAAACCTTCTTTTAAAAATAAAACTTTCTTTTTCAAAATCATGTAAGATTTTGAAATCAAATAGATTACTTGCAGGAAAAAAAAATGAACAGTACGGACAGGCATGGTGATGTATGTCTTTAATTCTAGCATTTGGCAGGCAGATATGAGAGTTTAAGGCCAGGCTGATCTATACAGTGAGACCCTATTTTTTAAAAATAACTCATACAACTTCCTCTCCCTCCCTCCCCCTCCCCCTTCCTCCTTCCCTCTCTATCTGTGTAGACAGATTTGACCACCTGTGTATGGGGGGGGTCCACTTGTTGTGAGAATGGAGCTCCAGCAGTAGTTCTTAGGGTGTGGGCAAGGGAGGGCTGTGGTATTGGGATATGCAGAGTCAGGGGCTTCCCTGAACAACAGAGGGGAAACAGCTGCCTGCAGATTATCTCTTCCTTCCAGTCTCCTTCAGTACTGGGTAGGTGTGAAGCTCATATAGGAGGGTCTGTAGGTGAGGGTCCATGGACTGGAAAGTCCTTCCAGCAGCAGGAGGCTTGACTGTGGTTGTTAGTATGTAAAATCACAGAGGTAGGATGCTGGGCTTGGCCACCAAGGTCACAGAAAACCTTAGTACGTGCTTAGGGAAGTGTTTTTCAGTTGTCAAGGATATAGACCGGGAGCCACTGTAACTGTAAGAATTGGTTCTACAGGGGCTGGAGAGATAGTCTCAGCAGTTAAGAGCACTGGCTGTACTTGCAGAGGATCCAGGTTCGATTCCCAGTACCCATATGCTGTCTAACAACTGTCTGTGACTCCAGTTCCAGGGGAATCAAACACCCTCTTCTGACCTCCACCAGGGCACTTGCACACATGCAGGCAATATATTCATATACATAACAAAAGTAATAAAATATTTTTAAAAAATAAGAAAGAATTGGTTCTATAGGATGAAGGGTGTAGTTGTGTATACTTGCTTATTAGCATGTAAAGGCCGAAGTTCAACCCCAGCAACAGAAGAAAAGAAAAAGTTCTATCAAACAATCACACTCCCATAATATTCTAGCTGTGACTTTTGCCAGGCTAGAAAGATCTCAGAGCTAATGTGCTCAGGGGAGAAGCCTGGCTCCATAGGAACTAATGAGTTACTCTGACCTCAAGTCAGCAAGCCAGAGGAATTGCAACCTTGCCAAGTGGCACTCAACCTGCTCTTCAAGTCACCAAGGCAAAGGGCCAGCCAGCTCTAGTAGGTCGAGGAAATACTCACTTAGGAGTTGAGGTTTTGCCCTTTTAATTCTGCCACAGTATGCCTAATTAGGAAGGACACTGAGATATCTACTCTTTTGTTGGCAAATACTGTTGTAAAGACAGTCTTCTTACACTTTTTTTTTTCTTTTTAAAGAAAACAACTAGGCTAACTATGATGGGGGAAATGTCCACAATAGTTTTTAAAAAATTATAAAAATGGGCCAGGGGTGGTGATATACACCTTTAATCCTAGCACTTGGGAGGCAGAGGCAGGTCAGTTTCTGTGAGTTCCAAGTCAACCGAGCTACACAGTGAAACCCTGCACCCCTCCCCCGCAAAAGGAACTGGACATGGTAATATAAACTACATCTCAGCACTTTGGGGAACCGAGGAAGGAAGATTTCAAGCTCAAGGCCAGCCTGAGCTAAATGGCAAGATTTGATCTTAAAAAAGAGACTATTACTACACTAACCTGACCTCTGTAACCATTAACTGGCAATGTTTTCCATATAACCTTCAGCAAATTCCTAAAAAGGAGGGGACAGGAATGCACAGAGGTAAGAGCTAAATCTCAAGCTGGGGATGCAGTTCAGTACTTGCCTGGCATTTGATACCAAGCATCATTAAAAAGAAAAGTGAAGATGAAGAAAAAAAAAGGCAGGTCTGGGAGACAACTAAGCATGTGAAGTACTTGCTGCACAAGCCCAAGAACCTGAATTTGGATCCCCAGCACCTGTAAGCCTAGCCCTGGGGAAAGGATGTATGTGCAGATAGATCTCTGGGGTTCACTAGCTAGTACATGTAGTCAAAACAGTGAGCTCTAGGTTCACTGAGAGACCCAGTCTCATAAACTAAGGTAGAAAGCAATATAGACACAGAAATGAACTTCCAGCTTCTCTTTGAGCAGGAATATACACAGAACGCATACAAACCACCCCCCATAGGAGAAAATTAAGCCTAATGGCAAATGTATCAGCAATGTGATTTATACAGATAGAAAACAAGGCCATCTACAGTCTTATCTTTGTTAATTTTGAAGCTAAATAAGTTTGAGATGAGCTTCCCCCAGGGCATGCTACAGTACTGTTTTATGTATCTGGTGACCTTAACTTTCTAGGATAAGATGAAAATCCTAAAATCAATAGAAAAGGCTTCAAAAAACAACCTAGAAAGATATAAATCACCCAGGCTGATCCCTTTTGACCTCTTCGTTCTTACAGTTCTATCAAGTACACTTCTACGGCAGTGGGAGCTGGATGTTGGTGCATGCTGATAATACTAGCAGTCAGGCTACAGCAGGACAACTAAGGAAAATGTGAGGCTAATCTGGGTTGTATGGCAAGATATGGTGTCAACAAAATAAAAACCATTTCCCTAAAACAAAACAAAACAAACGAACAAAGAAGAAATACCCTCCAGGTTTCCCGCAAAAGGAGGGCTGGAGAGATGGCTCAGCAGTCAAGATCAAGATGGTTTACTGCTCTTATGGAGGATTCAAGTTTGGTTCCTAGAACTGGGGGTGAGAGTAGGGGTACAGGTGCTCACAAAGGCTCCAGTACAAGTACCTGCAGTCCTGTGCGCATACACACACACACACATACACACACACACACACACACACAGGGTGGGGGTGAGCATAATTAAAAGTAAAATAAATCTTTTTTTTTTTTAAACAAAAGGCAATTGGGGTAGTGGAGGGACAGACAGATGCCCTCCCCCGACCAAGCAGTAAGGAAGGGTTAACTTTTTAAAAATGATCTTCATAAAACATATTTTCAAAAGACTGCAACAGAAAATTTAAAAGATCAGAAAACTAATTTCTTAAGAATCTCAGGTTTCCAACAAACTACAAAACGATGCGTGGTTCTGTTCATTGTAGGCATCAAGGCCCTTCTAGTTTCTAAAGCTGTTCTCTGACAGTTTATAAGGACAACACTTGGGAAGGAGTCAGTGCCCATTCAGGTAGCTACTCAGTTTTCCAATCTTTATAAAAGCAAAACTAGATAAAAGTGGCTCTTCATGACAATAAAGGGCAAAGGACAAATTGCTTTCATGTTCTTTGTCAAGTCCACAGTACTTGTGAGAAGTCCTGGAATTTGACTCCTCAGTCTAACAGTGGAAGGGACCTGAAATACTAAAGAAGACACATGGACTGGGGAGATGGCTCAGTTAGCAAAATGCTTGCGGCTCAAACATGAGGACCTGAGTTCAACTCCCATCATCCATGCAAAAGCTGGGTGTGACATTGACTACCCACAAAGACACACACACACACACACACACAAGCACTCCCCCTTCCCGCACGAACACATACACATACAAAATAAAAATAAAATACTTTACAAAAAGACATGTTCTAAATAACAGCACAAGAACAATAATCTTATTTAGTATTTGTCCCAGCTCCAAGCCTCCATTCCCAAATGGAGAAACTGAGCCTTTACTTGCCTGAGGTCACAGAGGTGCCAGGCAGCAGGCTGGGACGAAGCTGTCTGTGCTCAGCGGACAGTTATCTGCAGATGCCTCAGCTCCTTCTTGACCCATGTCACATCCTTATTGCCTGGGTGCATTTCCTGACACTGATACTCCCCATTCCCCACAACTGTGGTCATAAGAAATACCTGAGGGAGGGTGCCACTCAGCCAGGCCAAGTCCCTCAGACACTGAATTCCTTGCTCATTATAGAGTTTATTGGAGACTGGCATTCCTTTTAAAAAGGGATTTCATGCTTCATTTTTCCAGCTCTGTCTCCAGAGGCCAGAAGGAGTAAGTGCAAACAATCCCTCCTCTGGAGCCCCACCCCGCTCAGACATTCTTCTCTTTCCAGCCCACCCTCCCTGGCCCATCCCAGGCTGAGAACTGACATCCACAGCTGCACTAATCTCTCCCAGTTGTTGTGTGAGCAGTGACGGCCTGAGACAGAGCCCTGGCTGGGAGTCTTCCCTTCCCACATCCTAGGAACATCCCAGGCTGCCTGGCACAGCTCAGCACCCCACTAGGCCTGTCTAACCAAGCCAGCATGGCATGAAGTACCGGATGATCTGAAAGGCTTCATAAAGGACAGGTTAATGTGGGTTCAGAAGCCAGGTGAACCTGGTCCTTGCTTTACCCTTTGGGTGAGGGAGAGGGTGCAAAAGGTGCCTTCAACTACCAGGCCTGGGAGATATCTTCCCCTCATAGGCCTCTGCATTCCATCCCCAGTTCTCAGCATCATTTTAAAAGTGTTGTCATTTGTTTGATCCTTGGACCTCTGGATCTTAAACACAAGATCTGAGATACTCTGTTCACCCTACCCTGTGTTAAGGATGTTTAGAATATATAGTCAATGCTACATTGTGAGTCTCAGGGACTCTCTGCAGGTGGTCAGTGTGCCATGAAAGGAGCAGAATATCTTTTTGAAATAATCAAGAATGCAGAGAGAATGTTCAGGTATATCCTATCAAGTGGCCCCATAGTTAGGATGGGGTGTCTGACCCTCAGCCTGTTCTGCCTGGCATAGTACTCACCTTCCCCCTCAGAGCCCTCAGGGCCTGAGACCCCTCTAGCTTCCCATTTATAAGTTCCTGACACTGATCTGAGGACAGACACAGCCTTAAACTACCTTCAGATAGACCTCAAGATCAATAATGTGGCAAGAATGATGATGACTTTAACCCAGAAAGAATGCAGCAAAGTGCCACAGAATCCAGCGTCAGATCTAAAGCTCTTAGCCACTGTGTCTTTCTTGGCCTGAACTTGCCTCCTTGTTTTCTGACTGGCCCATTGCCCCCACCTCAAACATCCCTGTTTTTCTCAAGTCTGGTCAAAGGCCTGGCACTACCACAATAAGGACTCAATCATCTGCTGGGTACATTTTAACTGAAATAATGTTAAAATTACTTATTACCTGACCTTTAATCAAGAAGCTACCTAAGATTATACAATAACTTGGGCCAGGTTTTGCTTTTGGCAGCTGCTTCATCAACATGGTGACTATCCTGCTACACAGCACACCCTAGGGGAAGACTCATTCATTTTTGATGACAGGGTTTTACCATCTCCTGGCTTGTTTTAAACCTGTTCTGTGGGCTATTAAGGCACTTGGCATGTGGCTGATTTTTAAGAGGGGCTATGACTGCACAATGAGAAGAGATATAAAATGTTTAAGCATAAGATAGCAAGAATGCTAAGTTTTATACTGATCATGTATATAGAATATATGATATATTCCTATTTTGACTTATTTGGGTATAATCAGCTATACCATTATTAGTTTTACTTATTTCTTTTTCTTTCTATTTTAAGGCAGGTGCAAACTGATCTAAGGTTTCACACATACTAAGCATGTTCTACCACTGAGCTATACCCCCAGTCTATTTTTCATTATAAAATGTGGCTACTAGATTTCAAAGGACATATGTGGGTCATATTCCACTGCTGGATGGTACTAGCCTGCACATTTCTCCAGCTGACTACATTCTCAGCAGTGCAGCCTGGTGCTCTGTTCTAACAACAAAGCAAGACATTCTACATCCATTAACATTTCCTCCTTCACATCAACCTGCTCTCTGCACACTGTCCCTCACCTTTAGTTCCAAATGCCACCACCCAGTACACTCTACATAGTTTTCTTCCCTGTCCTCTTACTCCTTGTCCAGAAGCTGTATAGAACAGGTCACAAGCAATATCTGATCCTAAAGCTAGAATCTTTATTAGTGGCTTTGTGTCTTCCTTTCGTTCAATGCCAGCATTTCATGAATTTGAAACACGGGGAAAGAGACAGCGTTTACACAAGTTTGGATTGCCAACACTTTATTAAGGAACAATAGGCACGTTGCCAACTTTGGTGGGAGGGAAGGGGGAGCAAGGGCAGAAGAAAGAAACCAACAGCTGTTTTAAGTTACAGACTTTCGTTTTAAACTGGTAGCATCCCACTGTGGCTCTGCTGCCATTGGGGTTTGAAAACGGAGTTGGTGTCTATTTTAGTTCTGATTTAACAAGCAGTCTCTCCCATCGGCTACTGTCACAATGTACCACCCGCTTAGGTTACCACTGGCCCATGCCTGCCCCAAGGCCTCTTCTGATAGTAGGCTATTATGTGGAAGCTGAGCAGAGTGTAGAAAAAGGGGAATTAACCATGTTCTATAATCAAATCCTTTTGGTTTCCAAAAGCCAGCCCCACCCTGCCTTGCAATAGTTACTAGATAGAGCCACTAGGCAGGGACTGGTCTATTCAGTCCACAAAAAAGATACCAAGCTACCCTTTCTTAGGGGCCACCCATGGCTAGCTGCTGTGGGAATATCGGGATGAAAGGTTGCCTGAAAGAGCTGAGTCCATCCAAGGCTAAACAGCTGCTTCAGCTCACCTCTAACCAAACATTAAGTAGGTGAGGAACTCTGCTTTGTTAACAGGACAGGACTCTGGAAGTTCAACCTCGCAGTCTACCGGTGTACCATGGTCAAGCTTGTCCTAGCTACGGGCTGACGAGCACTGTCCAGAGCAATTTCTACCTTCATTTGTTCTGAGAAGGAAGGGTGCCGATCCAGATGGCTGTTTCAGGAGACCTACACCCTCACCCAGACCATCATTTCAGAAAGGCATACGTGATATTCCTCATCACTATTACACACCATGCGGTATAGACTAGGCAGTCCAGAAATCACTTGTGAGACCCAGGTTCTCTTGTATGATGGAACTCTCTAGAAAGGTGAAAGTGGGTAGTTCCTAAAACAGCATCTGATCACAAAATAAAATATGAAGTGAGGGGACTGGAGAGATGGCTCAGTGGCTAAGAATACTGGCTGCTCTTGCAGAGGACCTGGGTTTGATTTCCAGCACCTACCTACATGACAGCTAACAATGGGCCATAACTCTAGTTCTAGGGCATCTCGTGCCCTCTTCTGACCTCTGCAGGCACTGTATAACATTTACATACATGCAGTATGTAAATCATACATATTAAAAAAAAAATCAGGTGGGTGACACACATCTTTAATCCTAGCACTAGGGAGGCAGAGGCAGGTGGATCTCTCTGAATTCAAGGTCAGCCTGGTCTACATAGTGAGTTTCAAGCCAGCTGGGGCTGCAGGGAGACCCTGTGTCAAAAATGACCAAAATAAAATAAACAGAAATACGAAGTAAGATAAAATATACATGGGGCAGTGAACTCATGGCTGCCTGGCAGAAATGCCCAACAGGAGACGCCAGGGTCCCAGGTGCTGTTCCTAGCTCAGCATGAATTCCTTGTGAGGTCTGTATGATAGCCGCATCTTCATATGATCAGGTTTGAGGTCTAGAGAACTATTTTAACACTCACTACCCACTATAATCCCACATTCTGGGGATGCAATGAGTAATGAAACCATGAAGTCAAGTTTCTGAGTTTCTTAGAACCAGAAGTCTTCAAAAAGAACAGCAGCCAGATGCTATGCTTAGGAGATAAAGCTGTTAAGCGACAGATTTTAGAATGACAGAGGACTGGAAGGGAAAGCAGGGATTACTGATCTAGCTCCTACTTCAACTTTAAAGAGAAGGAAACAGAGATTCAGATGCACCGGACAGGAGTCATATATGAGCAGAGACAGGCGTGGGGTCTGACAATAGCCTCCTCCTGGATCTTCCTGGCTCAGGACTTTTTCTCCTCAGAGAGAATGAAGGTAGATATTGCCCTGGACATCAGTCAGCCAACTGACTAATTTCTGGAGACTGGGAAGGTTCCATACCCACATTTCATAGCACCTCACTGCTGGGCAGTTTAACTCTACAAGTTCTTCCCTTCCAGCGTGAAACTGTTGAGCTAATAGCTAAGGATAATGGACATATGACCTTGCTTACAGTTACAGGACATTTAGGCCTTTCCCCTAACAGTCTTGAGCTTGCTCAAGCCTTTTTATTCCCAGTTCATAGGTACTAATCATGGATCCTCAGGAAGGAAATCTGATCCTTATACAAGGGATTCAGGCCACCAGATGCCCAAATTCCTGTACTCCTAAGATGCCTCTAAAACTCAAAGCTGTGACAGCCTGCCCATAGATGAATTTTCAGCTGTATGTGCAAGCAGAGGCTCCTATGTAGCTCTTTGTGCTTTTTAATAAAAATAGAAGGCAGTAACATTTTAAAATGTAGAAAATTTCTAAGTCCATTTGTTCACCCCAGACAGTTTTTTTTTTTGGCTTGATGAAAGTTAACAGAGAAGGTAGAAAAGACAGGAGTGTTCCTTCCCCAGGACTGCTAGATAATCAAATCATCATCCATGTTTTTGGCTCATTGAGGCTGAGGATCAGAAATGGAAGAGTTGAGGACCTAACACAGAAGCCTGACCAGCAGAACAAGCACTTATCTTTCTGTAACAAGCTTTACTTTTTGCACTCAGTAGAAGTCTACCTATAGTACTTAGGTTTCTCTGCTATGGGTCCAGTTCAGTTTAAACACTTCTGAGTACCTGGTATGTGTCAGTGCTGTGTTGGGGGCATGAAACACATGGGCTATCCCTGTCCATACCACTTATTCACATACAGTTAAAAATCATTTGGGTTGCAGTACCTTTTGCAAAGAAAATATGTGTGTTACACAGAAGTACCCTGTGACAGGAGATTCCTCAATGCCTGATTACTCAAAGGATCTAAGAGCAAAGGCACAAAATGAACACTGCCCATGGCTATAGCCACCCTCTCTTACAGTTGCCAGCCCAACCTTTTCTCCTTACCTTATGTGTTTCTTAGCTACCTTACCAAAATCTCTGTAAACAAGTTCAGTTGCTGGAGCCCAGTTTGGAGTAACAAGAAATATGAACGTTATATGCCAGAAGAAAAACTAAAATTTTCCCAGACCACAAGTCTAGTTAATACTTTTCCTACCTTAGTGGGTTATCTGAATGGGTCTCCATGTGGGTCTCCAGTCCATACTTGCAAACAAACTCCTTGAAACATACAGGGCAGTGAAAAACTTCATCAGTCATCTTCTCCAAATCACCTGACTGCCCATCTTCTACCATCTTAGGGAAAAAGCAAAAAGTAGTATCAGAAAGCCTGTCTTTCACATATGTTTAAATTGGAAGAGAAGCTCACATTAATCTAGAAAGTTCTACTAAAACAGATCTGTTCTTTACCTAGTACTAAGGTGTGACTGATGACCCATCCATCTATCCATCCATCTACCCACCCAAAATATTCACTGAACACTATCACTACACATCCCTTCAATCCATCCTCTCACCCATTCCTCAGTTCAGTCCTCTTTATATACCCAATAAGTTTTTATAGAGCACCTGGTGTCTATCAGGCATAAGGTATAAAAGCAAGGACAAAAAAGAGTCCCTAATGCTGATGAAGCTTCCACTTTAGTTAGACAGACAATGTAAAAAGCATGGAAAATCTTTGGAAACTTCATTTCATCCATGAACTATTTGGGGTCGCTAAAGAGAAAGCACACACAGGTGCTCTGTTCTCAGATACTTCACAAAAACTGTGGGAAAACACAGGTTAAAGAGCTCAGGATGGATGTCTGCCAAGTCCCCATACTGTGATAATAAAGATTAAAGGTATTTCTGCCAAAAGCCACATAATGAAGCATGTCTGTGCCAGAAACCCAGAGGACCTTTTTAGCTGGTGCTGAATCTTCTCTCTCTGACTCGGCATCATGACTCAGTTTCCTTTTCGAAGATAGTCGCCTGCGCTTCAGAGGGGATGGAGGGGCTGCAGCTGCACTGCTGGGGTCCTTCTCATGAATCTTCATGTGTCTGGAAGGGATACACACAGAGAAAATATGATTTGACAACTGCAACACAAACCAGTTAACATTTCTGTTTTTTATTTCAAATATAGGCACTGATTGGTACTTGAATTATATTTTATATCACCAATTATCATCATCATGATTTTGAAGTGCTGGGGTTGGAACCCAATGCTTCATTAGGCAAGTGCTCAGTCACTGAATGACATCACATCTCTGAGCTTTTATAAGTTAAGAGACATGGAGCATAATTTATATAGTGTCTTCAGTCTTTTTAAAGCTTCATAATCTCTTCTTGAATCTGTCGTCAAGCTCTTGCAAGCACTATCAAGAAGTATTGCTCAACATCTTGCTTTTTGTTGGAAGACATTCATAAACTTGATTGACATTAATAAGATGGAAATGAACTATCAGGTGACCTATTCTACATGGATAAGAAAATACTAATTTAGGACACATGATTCTATAGATTAAGGAATTCCCAGGTTCTTAACCCATCCCACTAGATCAGAACCACATCCCAGCTCGGGACTGGTCCCCATTCTTCTCTACCCGTGGAAGCACTGTGGGGTCAAATTTGAGGTGTACTGACAGAGAACGTGTCCAGATGTTGGGTAGATTTACAGATCATGGAAGGACTGGACAGTGCCATGAGTAAGGTCCATCATGCAATGTGGATATCCACAGGACTAGCATACACATTCAAGAAAGCACTGCAAATATGCACGTCCCGGTTTTAAAAAGGGAGAATTAGGAGTGACTTTATTTTATCAACTTTAAAAGCAACATCCTAAGAAAAAGGTCTTCAGACATAAAGGAAATAGTGGTGTTATAGAGAGTCTCATAAGAAGAATTCCATTTTGCTAATGATCATCATCAGCAACTTCCAAGTAGAGTTAAACTGCACTAGATATACCAGAACATAGCTGCAGCTTTTTACAAATAATGATTTGTTGTTGTTTTGGGACAGAGTCTCACTGTGTAGCACTGATTGGCCTGGAACTCTCAGACCAGGCTGGCCTCAATCTCACTGAGATCCACCTGCCTCTCCCTTGGGAGTGCTGGGATTAAAGGCATATGACACCAGATTTATAAATAACTACTTTAAAGGATGATTTTACTTGAGAAGTCCTCCCCTATCCTCCCATGCGCAGGGGATGAAACCCAGGGTTTTGTAGAGAGTAGGTGAGTACTCAACCTCTGAGCTATATTCCCAAACCAAGAAGTCATTTTTGTAGTTTATTTCTAAGTACTGGAGTTGAACCCTGGGTCTTGTGTATGCTAGGCAAGTGCTCTACAATGGACAGGGACTCACTGTCTGTGGCTGGCCTTGAACTCACTCTGTAGTCTAGGCAGTCCCTGAATTTGTGATCCTTCTGCTCCAGTCTCAAGTAGCTGGGAGTACATGCCTGCATCACCAGGTCCAGCTCCACCTCCAAGTTCTTAAGAGTGGGAAAGACAGCAAGTTCTCATGCACTGTCTTCTCACACCCTGAAAAGCAACTTAATTCATGTTTTTCTTTTGCCTTCTTTAAAGGAGACAGACAGGATAAAAAGGCCATGAAGTTTGTGAATCAAGGACAAGCAACATCTTGAGATTAATCAAGCCAAAGATCTGAGGTGGTCAGGATGCTGTGTTTCCTACTAACCCCTGTCCCATAGCAATGAAAGCCCTCTCCTCTAGAAATGCAAAAATGTGTGATACTACAGATTGTCACAGGATGTCATTATTTCTGCCCCATAGTTATACTCTAGAATTAGAACCTGTCTAGACTCTATTCCTGACAAAACGGTGCCACCCTACATCTGCCAGATGCAACTGCTACAGACCTTTGAGGACAGAGAACAGAGACCTCAGGAAAGGAGGCTCAAGCCAAACTTCTGTTTTCTTTGTGGGAATCAGTGTGGCCAAGCAGAAAGATCTAGTGTAAGAAAATGGACAAGAATCACAGACAACAAGTCCACAACCACATAGCCCCTTAGATTATTAGAGAAGGATGCTTTATTATTTAATTCTTGGCCACCTAAAGCCATGAGAAAGTTAATAGGTACAAGTAGCTTTATTCTAAGTTCAAAGTGATTATGATTCAAGGAGATCACCTTTTTCCTTAATCTCTATGTGTATGAGTATTTGCCTGCATGTATGTAAGTGCACCCACACATGCCATAAGACGGTGTTAGCCATGTGGGTACAAAGTGCCTCTGCAAGAAATAATCAATTCTCCTTAATGGCTGAGCCATCTATCCAGCCCCAAGGAGAACATTTCTTAAGATCAACATTTAAAGGTAAAAAAGGCAAATTGGTAAATTTCTTCTTGACATTTGTGGCATGGTTCACCCCATTTTTAGAAATGTTAATTCTAAAAAAAGCATCTAAGATTTGAAAAAGTATAATTTTAAGGGTTATAAATTAGAATCAATCTAGTCTTGCAATACTTTAAAATTAAGTATAATTAATCAAATAAACATTGCTTCTTACACTCAAAATGGCAAGAAGAGGGAAACATCTGATGATAGCTATAAACACTGTCACATTTCTGACTATCTATCATTAATCATGTGATAAAAACACACAAAGAAATACAAAACAATTCTGTTTTACTGTCCTTGGGATTTATGGGGGAAACTGTTCTCATAAACACAGGAAGAGGAAGGTCTGGAACTGACAACTTAGTGAAGGGCTCCTGAGAACTTCATAAAGATGATAATGTCCATTTTACAGATGTGGCAGTTCAGGTGCAGGGAGTCTACATCTTTTCAGGCAGAATGAACTACAACATGCCTACACCAGTCATTTGTTTCTGTTCTGACGGGAATCTCAGGACCAAAATCTGAATCTGTAGTATTACTCAAAATCAGGGCAATGCCTTAGTGGTTTCTTGTGATCCACTGTAGAATAGCAAATATCAGACTCCAGTAAAATTCCAAGGGGAGGAAAAAAAAAGAGAGCAAGAGCTGAGGTCAGACACAGAATGTGACCCACCTATAGTCTCAGTTAAGGACTGCAGAGCCTTCCTTCATCCTAGTCTTAAGACCTGGGGTTGTTCTTGAACTCTACGATGGCTAAAGGGAGATGGGGAGGAAGGCAGGTCAAAGCAGGAGTTCTGTGGCATCTAAAGGGCTGATGTGCTTACTTAAGTTTGTTAGCCCTTTATACTGTCTTCATATTTGGGTTAAGTATCTGACCACAATGTGGGTACTTTTTAGATCAAACATCAAACCTCTTTCAGACCCATCTTCCAATATATCAGGCATAAATTCCTAACAAAGAAAGTTAGGAAATTTAACATTCTTAAGAATTCATTATTAAAAAAAATTGGGGGGGGGCAAAAATCCTCTGAGGAACTCTGAAGTTTTAAATGAAACCCAAATTAAGGGTTATCTAGTTAAGTGGTATTCTTTAGGCCTCATATCTTCTTTACATTTGAAGTTCGTGCTCAGGAAAGATCTAGAAATTTCCAGTATTTGTTAACTTCCCAGTCTTAATTTCCTCATAGGTGTATTAATGGAGGAGCTAAATTATTTGATACTCTGGGCAAATTACATTACAAGAAAGGTCATTCTATCAGGACACAGGACTCTACACAGTCAACTCTATACCACCAACTAGTTCAAACAGGTTCTAGCAACCTTGTTATAGATACATCTCTATCTACCTGGTACTAGGTTTTCTTGCCCAACAATGCCTTGTGATAACTCAGGAGGGAATGAATAAAACTAAAAAGCATCACAGCTCTATAACTTATATTTCTGACCAAAGTAAAGAATGCTTTTGGGAAGGCTTGTTTGTTTTAGAAGCAAATGCCTAAGAGAAGAGTTTAGGGTAGAAAGTGTGAGTGATGCTTATAATATCAAGCCCCCAAAAGGGGGCTAAGAAGAAAAGGGATGGCAAGGCAGTGTCAGTGTGCCCCAGCTGTCAGTGCGAAGGCACTTTCTAGTAATTCAGGTGTTGTTCACCTTCAGTCACGCTTGTCCAAAAGGCAGGTCACACCAGTGGTGCCAGGGTGTGGGGGAAAGTTTGCAGATGCGTAAGCAGCTGTGCTGACCCAACAGCCAGCACTCTCAGAAAACTCTAGAAGTCAGCCAAGCATGAGGGAAAAACCTTCTTTCTGTAGGTTTTCTGTGTGGATGTCTTGGTTAGCAGCTCCCAGGGTTCTCATGATGCTCAGGTAAAATGCCCTACACAATACACCCACCCTACCACTGTCCGGTTAGACTGTATGTCCTCTCATGGGGACAATGTGACCCAATGGAGATTATGACAAAGTAAAACCCTGTCCCTTCGTCCTAATACTGAAGTCTATTCTCACTGCCCCTCTAGAGACCACATCTCTGGTGACCACACATTGCTTCTAAGAGGCCCACTTTTCCCACAATATTTAAGTTGTGTGTCCTGAAAGTGGAGGGTACTCTGATGGTGCCAGCACGAAACAAAAAGCTCAAATATAAAGTTAGGGAATCATACTTCAAAATAGGCACCCACCATTTTCACATTCTTCATTAACAAATGCTTCTGGGCACTGCTTGCCAGCCCAGGGCCTCTCTCTAATCCTAAATGATAGTGTCAGTCCTCCCAGCTGCACCATTTCTGCTGTCCAGTTTAGGTTCCTTGCAGGACCTGGAGAAGGGAAATTCTCATCCATCCATCCTTTGATTATGGAACTGGGTAAGATCCATCTTGGTGTAAACACTTTCTCACTGATGAGAGGAGCTAGAATTTTGATACTGATAATCAAGAAGTACTTTTCCTCAATGTGCCTGCCATCCTTTAGGGGACAGAAGAATACTTTTGGTTCCGACACCCCTCTCCTTTTCCTCTTCTAGTAGTTTTAGAATAGAGAGGTGGAGATCATCCTCTAGCTGTCAGCTAACTCTTTAGGAAATGAAGAGCTCTGTTATGCGGTTATGTGGCTCTTTCTTTCTCTCCTGACTTCCACTAGTCCATCATGTCTATCTTTAAATAACTGTTATTCTCGGTGGTCTTTCAAACAGCCTTTGAATCTGTATACTATAAACCCTCTTTTTCCCCCTTTGCCTGTATTTGTTTTTGCTAAATTCTCAGTTATTGCATTTGTAGACATTACTTGTGCGCATCTGTTTATAAAATCACATGTTCAGCTGGGGCAATTGTCCTATTGTGTCCAAAATGTGCCTACTGTCACAACAAATAGAGAGGCTGAGGCAGGAGGATCATTTAAGCCCAGGAGTTTAAGGCCAACCTAAACAATATAGCTAGTTCTTGCCACAAAAAACAAACAAACAAACAAACAACATCAGAGATTTCTGAGAAACAAAGACATCAGAGGTTATATGAGTTGACATAAATAATAGCCAAACAGAACTTTCATTCATGCAGAACTTCAACTGCCCAGCTTAGATCTTCTTTATGTGAATCCAGACAGAGAGAAAGAGAGAAAGAGAGAAAGAGAGAGAGAGAGAGAGACCATTTCCACCTGCCAGTCCCTAACTATTTCAGGGTAGATGCTGTGATACAATGAGTTTTTATCTCCTCCTAAGCTAAACCTCTCAATTTCTTCAACTTTCCCATTATAGCCCTGTCCCAAAGCCTACACCCAAGCCAGTCTTGTCCTGGAAATGACAGTCTCAAGTGATGGGGGCCTACATGAAGTCACCACTCCCAAAGTGGCATCACTGGCCTACAGTCTAACAGTGTCAAACCAACCCCAAATCTTATGCTTCATGGTAGAATGGAAATGCTCAAGTCATTGAGACCATTTGTCACTTCAGCCTGGCAGGAGGTTTACCTTAGGTTTCAGAAAGATGGCAGAACCTCATCATTCATTTATAGTCCTTTTATGAAAGAGGAGAAGATAAATCTCTTCAGAGTAAGTCAATGCTAAATCAATGCTTGCCACTCCTGAGCCTTTTTCCAGTAAAGGAACAACAAATGCTTAGGATGAGTCCTTCAGGATGGTTACTAATGCCCCAAATAAAAATGAAGGCATCACTGAGAGGGGAGTGGAAGAGCACTGGGTAAGGAAAAGTCACTCTCACTCGGAGACACCTTATATAGTTTAGACTCAGTGAGATCAAACTGAGAAGGGGAACCTGGGACAGGAGGAGAAGGACTACAAATGAACCCAGAGAATCATTACCTGTCTGAACCTCTGCAGCTTCTTCTTGAGCACTGCAGCAGTTTACAGACATCATTTATCTTAAATGAGACAGATGTGTGACACATGTGTTCTGCTCTCCATAGAAGGCAGAATCCAAAGACGTGTTTTGAGGAAAGAACTGCATGCTGTTCTACCACCAGCAACCCAAGGAGGGAAGAGGCCGAGGAAGAATAGCTCAGGGTCTTGGCCCCCGAGGGTTATATAAGCAAGAAAAACAAGAACAAAATGTTGACAACAAGCCCACAATGAAACAGAATCTCTAATTTAAGGAAATACAAAATCTCCAATGAATGCCAATAATCTTTCCATAGAGGATCCTGGAGTCCTGAAAGAACAACAGCTCACAGATGTGCACACTCACACACACACACACACACACACACACACACACGAGGATTTCATGTCATGAACACGTAAACACACAGGTAACTAAACTGTTCTTGCTTGCTTCCTCCTCAAGGAAGTGGGTAGGGGAATAGGAGTTGCTGCTAATCGCCTTTCTTAACAAATCAGAAAAACGTTGATGAGTGGGCACGGTTCAGTGTTTGCTAGCACCAGCTTGCACAGCCTAAACAGGTTGGACAGGTTGGATATTTAAACAAAGGTAGAAAAATGCAAGGTATAAAGCCCAAGGAAGTACTGCCCTTGAAATGCAGCCAGCACCCTGCAGGTCTCAATTTGTGAACTAGTGCTAGAAATCAGGACTGTCCTCATGTTGCTAGTTTCATGTTATAAAATTAAACTGGACACACACCCATGATCTTCCTAACTTCTCAGAACATCAGGTCAATGGAGTAGACACTATGTTATAAACTCTCTACTCCTTATCCTGCTCTCAGCAAACCTATCCCATCCCTTGCCTGCTGTGACCTAATTCTCGGCTCTCATAACTACCAGGCTGTTCAAGTGTGGGCAGGTATGATGCTCCGGGTTTTGATGTCACCCACTGGTTTCACCTAGTATGAATGAGTTTTTGAAATACTTCAACAAAATATGTCAAAAACATTGCACTGCCTGCATTCAAGAGGAAACTTCTTTTGTATCTGCCTTATCCTCAAAACAAAATGAATAGTCAAACATTGCTACAGGAGAACAGAAGAAAGGTTGTTAAAAACATTAGCATCCAGTCAGTCCAATGATAGAAAGACTATGAACCAGATCATAAATTTGAGAAGGTATAGGACAAAAAAGGCCTGACTGCTGTTTAACACATCCCTGTGTGGGGACAGTTTTATGAGCTCTTTCTCTCCCTTTGGCTTAAATGAACTCCAACTGGTCTTTCAGAAATGAATAAAAAATAAGCACTAGTTAGAAATACATTTTCCGATCATTCTTTCATAAAGAAAAAAACCAGTGGAAGGAAGAAAGGACGGGAGGGAGGGAGGAAAGGAAGGAAGGAGGAAGGAAGGAAGAAAGGAAGCCGCAAACCCAAAACAAGCTACTCAACAGACTGTTAATTATCAGTTAACTTTCAGCTTTGATGTTTTCTCATGCATTTTATCTTAGTTGAATAATAAAATTAAATGATAAGTCATTCTCGCCTACCCTTTCTCAGAGAAGAATGACAGCTTTCTACTGTTTGCAAATTTGTAGAATGAGAATGCAAAGCAAAAAGCACTGAAAAGAACTACAGAACATCATCTAATAGTTTCAATGCAAATTCATACCCTACTCTAAATATAAAACACTGCAGAATGAGAAAAAAACAACAACAGGGTATTCAGATAATAATGAGGATTTGCACAATTCAAAAATGGAAATTCAGGCACATATCACATAGCTACTCTATGAAGCATGGTGACCAGACTTAGGTTCTTAGCAGCCTGTTGCTAAAGGGCACAATCTATTTTCTTGCTTTTGTAAATCTATATGCTGATCTGGCCGGGTTAAATATCTGAAGGGAAAGAAAGAATAAGAGAACACATTTAAGCACCTAGTGTCAGCCACAGGCACTGAATGATGTGGACTGTCAAGAGTACGCAAAGCATTCCCAGCTCAACCCCTCTAGTACTGGTACTAGGGTTACCGGTGTATGCCACTGGGCCCAACTACTTCTGTATG
Source organism: Eospalax fontanierii (assembly GCA_035773235.1). Taxonomy (NCBI): domain Eukaryota; kingdom Metazoa; phylum Chordata; class Mammalia; order Rodentia; family Spalacidae; genus Eospalax; species Eospalax fontanierii. Next base: position 17,175,889 of record CM069547.1, read on the forward strand.
ATCCTCTAGATGGAGTTAAAATTATTAAGACTTCCAAGTGTTTTTAAAGAAGTATTCTTTTCACTGGTATTTTCGTTACAGATGTGTGTGCCTGTTGTCTCGGCGACTTGGAGGCTGATGCAAGAGGATGATTTGCGCCCAGGATTTTTATCCTGCAAACAGTTTCTTGCCTAATACCTTCCTTCTTCCAGAGGAACACGGCAAGGTGAACAGGCAGCAGGAAATTAAGAGACTCATTTTGAGACTGGACTGGCTGAACCTTTGAGTGGTCATTTCTATTCTTGAGAAACAGCAAGTACCAGAACTAGTTACAGGGTGTCCTCAGAAACTCAATATGAGTTCACAGGGCTTTTCCTCTTGCTGGGGACTGATGGCAAAGATATGACTGTCCCCTTGGAGACTGTCTTACCTCTGCTCTTTTCTCTTCTTTAGTTCTGACCACCTGTTCCAAATACCCAAGTTCAGTTGTGCATGCCAAGGGCAAGCTTAGCTTAAACATCTGAGAGTAGCACGCTAAATTCAGAGCCTCTGTAGCCTCATTTATCATGCAGTAGGTCACATTTCTGTGCAGCTAAGAGTTTCTTCAAGCATAATAGGAACACCTAAGCCTCTGTTCCTGAAGACTATCTGCTATTCGGCAGTACTCTCAGGGCTGATGGTCTCCTATACTTAGCAATGGTAAAATCCTGCCTGTTGCATTAGGAAATAAGGTCCATGCTCAAGCAAACAGATGATACAGCAGGAGTTCATTCCCTTATATTCTCCTTTCTAATGATGGACAAAGTGAGAACAGACCCCTGTTTTCCAGAGTGAACTGCAAGGTCATTATGAAAGGTCTCTCCTGCCAGGATTTTCAGTGTGACTTTAAGCCTAGCACATATCCACAGCTCTTTATAAGCTAAAATCTGGAAAACGAGGACCAAAGTGGAATTTAATTTACCCTATTTGCCTAAGACAATTATGATCTGCAGATTAAAAAAAGATACTCATTTTAGAGACATGACATTTCAAATAGAGCCTATTCTTATCTCTTTCACGTTGTCCCTTCTTCACAGTACTGCAACTTAGACTCTCTGGAACAAGTTTTGCAAATTGCAAAGCCTGATGCCCTTTTTCCTACATAACCTCACCTGGAGGGCGTGCTCTGGCTTGGTTTCCCAAGTTTGTTTTGGAAGACAAGCAGTGCTTACTCCAAATTTTCAACATGTGAGCAATTGATAAAAAGAGTTTTGGAAAGTTAGAAGCTGAAGACACTATATTTCTGAGAAATATTTTTTTTGTACTTGACGGCAGACTATTATTTTGTTCAGGAACTAAATTGTGGGTTTGGAATATAGACTTTTTAGGGGGTTGGGGAGAAGGGTCAGTTGGTAAAGTGAGGAACTGGGTTTGGATCCCAGTACCCATGTAATAAGCTGGGCACTGTGGCACACACCTGTAATCCCAGTGCTGAGGAGGCAGGGACAGGTAGATCCCTGGAGCCCACTAGCTGGCCAGCCAGCTGCATCACTGAGCTCCAGGTTCAGTGAGACCTTGTTTCAAAAAATAAGAAGGAAAATAATCGAGGAGGACACCTGACAACCTCTGGCTTTTACTTGCATGCATGGGAACATGTACAAAAGTACTCCCCCCCTACCCCCCATCACACAAAGAACAGGGAAGTGGCAACTTAAGAGACTGTACCACTGTGCTAGGCCAGCGAGATGGCTCAGGGGTAAAGGTGCTTGCCTTTCCCTGAGATTTGATCAACCTGAGTTTGATCCCTGAGACCCACAGAGTAGACGGTGAGAACCTACTCTAGCTAAGACGTCCTCTGATCTCTACATATGTGTACAGCTACATAAAATAAGTTTTAAAAGGAAAAAAAAAGTTACATAAACTTTCTCAGAAAGTCATTACCCTATATACCAAATTCTATTAATTTTAAAATAGCATATTATCCGGGTGTGTTGGCATGCTCATGTAGTCCTAGTACTTGGGAGGCTGAGCCAGAAAGACTGAATGAGCCCTAAGAGTTCTGGGTCAGTCTGGGTAACCTATTTCAATAAATGAATGAATGGATAGATGGATGAATGAATATATTTATACATACATAAAACAATAAATAAAACACCAAGTAAATTTACTTACTGTAAAGTAAGCAAATACATAAAGTAAGTAAATATAGGAAGTATGGGCTTTATCGTGCTGTGAAGCAACTCTCAATGACTATCCATAACAAGGTAATATGCTACCTCACTGTGTTTATTTTACTAATAGAACAGTCATACAGATAAAGAAAACTATACAAAAGACTAGCCTTAAAAACTAGGATAGCTGGGAGAGGGGGACCAAATTCAAATTGTGTGAAATTTGAAAAAACAAACAAACAAACAAACAAACAAACAAACAACAAACAAACAAGGATAACCAGCACACACTCATAAAATCACTAATGGCCAAAGGAAGAGACTGAGGTTCTCTACTAATAGCACCTATTCAGCTAAGAATCCCCTGAACTTGAATCGTTGGGAGTGTATGTTGTGAGATCTGTCTTGGGGTTCACAAGAAAAAAATCTGGAATGGAACCTAGACCTGCCTCACAAGATAGCCACTGGAGGGTTGGGGTTCATCTGTAAGAATTATGCACACACGAAGGCATGTCCAAATAGACAGCCTGCAGAGCAGAAAGTGAAGGGTCCTCAGTGACGTATCCAGCCCTGCCATGGAATCAAGTCCTCAGAGAAAAGGAAACATATATGTTTTTTTCTTTTCCTAAGTACATGGAATGAGCTACACCTGAGCCTGTGAAAGAACTACAGAAACCCGTTTTATCAGGAATCAGGTCACAGCACAGATCACATGCAGTTTGCGTCTCTCAAGGGAGACTGAAATCAGAGCACAGAGCCAGGTAAGGGGGACTACCTAGGGCTAGTCATAAACAACACAGGTAAAGGGGACTACCTAGGGCTGGTCATAAACAACACAGGTAAAGGGGACTACCTAGGGCTGGTCATAAACAACACAGGTAAGGGGAACTACCTAGGGCTGGTCATAAACAACACAGGTAAGGGGACTACCTAGGGCTGGTCATAAACAACACAGGTAAGGGGAACTACCTAGGGCTGGTCATAAACAACACAGGTAAGGGGAACCACCTAGGGCTGGTCATAAACAACACAGGTAAAGGGGACTACCTAGGGCTGGTCATAAACAACACAGGCATCAGTGTCGTGGGCACATTTATAATGCCTGTAACTTGGGAGTTGCAATAAGAGAAACAAGAGTTTGAGATTAGCCTGGACTACAAAGTGAGATTGAGACTAGCCTAGACTACATAGACTCTGTCTTAAAGCTAAAAACAAAACCATGATGGAATACAAATATCCAGATGGGGGCTTTCTAGGTGTCCACAGAAGTCAAAGTGGAAGTTCTCTGGCAATTGGGCTCAGGGTCAACTCTAGAAATGCCACCAAGGAGCTCCTAGGTGCTACTCAACTTTAGTAGGTGCCAAAGAACTTTGGGAAGCAGCAAGAGCAGCAGCAAGGAAAAGCAAGAAAAGGGACTCTGGTCTCAAATAACAAATACCCACTTGACTAGCTCCCTTCCATGCGTATCAGAACTTGGGGTTTCATTACTCTTTTTAATTCCTATACACATTCCAGGGCAGTTTTGGCTCTGGATTAATGTAACACAGGTATGTGGTTGGGAGAGATCACAGCTCACTACTGAAGTCTCAGATTCTGGAAGGGATTACCCAGGAAAATAAATCTAACTCCACTCTGACACATTTTTGTAAGTGTTTTCACATTTTAATAATTTTTTTTCCCCCAAACTACAGCTTTGCCAACAAACGAAGGTGATAATGACTTTACTGTGATTAATTACCAAAAACTAAATGTTCTTTTAACCCATCATCTTCAACTTTTTGCAGAAAAGACAAAATAAATGTAGTATGATGACCTCAACTAGTGCAAATGAACTTTTTGGCTCAGTTAGTAAATTGTCTGCTGTACAAGCATGAGGACTTGAGTCTGGATCCCCAGTACCCCAAAGCCAAGTGCAGTAGCGGAAGTCTCTAACCCCAGTCCTGGAGATGAAAGGGGGGAGGGGGACAGGAAAATCCCCAGAAATCAGTAGCCTGCCTGGTCAACTCAATGAGCTCTAGATTTAGTGAAAGTTTCTGTCGCAAATAGCAAGCTGGTGTGATTGAGGAAAACATCTGTTATCAACTTCTAGATTCCACACTGAGTACACACATGCATGTGCACCATATACATATATACACACATCCACATGAACATCTATAACATCTATATATATAACACACAAACAAAATTACAGATTTAGCAGATCAAATAACAATTTTTTAAATCTCCAATTTACTTTCTGGCATTATGTAAATGTTTATTCAATATATATTCCCTCCCTGGCACAAAGATCAATAGTAATATTGGGAATTATTTATTTAGTATTTCATATTTGATGAGCATTACCCTAAGTGCTCTGCATATATATTCATTCACTATCATTATACTCCCATGAGGTTAAGTACAGCTAATATTAACTCTTATAAATAAAGTACCTGAGACACACAGAGGTCAGGTAACTTTTCCACAAAGTGAAGAGTGGAACACTTTTCTTAAATTATCATGCCTTGAGTTCTAATAGAGAATCAGAAACACTTCCCATCCAGGACATGTCCATTGTATACTTTATTAAGACTTTGGAATCCTTTGACAAACATTTTTAATTTAAGCTCAAGTTCTAAATGAGGCAAAACTGAGCCATTTGGTTAAAGTCTTGAAAATTTAAGGGATTTCCATAAAGTTCTGAAGAACATGACACTTGATTTAGCCAAAAGAACAGAAGCGATAAAATTCTGCAGAATTAGAACTAGGATTCAACTTCCAATGATTTATTCTCTCAGTCAAGACAAAAAAAATCAGTATAAACTTAGAATTTATTATCTGCTCCTAAGGCCTACACATGCCTGCAGTCCCAGTTACTCAGAAGGCTGAGGCAGGAGGATTGCTTGAGTCCAAGAGTTCTGGACTGTAGCATGCTATGCTGATGAGGTGTCTGCACTAAGTTGAGCATCAATATGGTAACCTCCTGGGAGCAGGGGACCACCAGGTTGCCTAAAGAGAGGTGAACCAGCTGGGGCGGGGGGAGCTCAATATCTCAATATTGCTTCTGTTTATACCCAAACAACAAATAATATTTGGTTAAGATTGTATCTTTTCTCACCAGGTGTGGGCACAGGCCTTTAATCTCAGTACTCAAGGCACAAACAGGTGGATCTCTGTGAGACTGAGGCCAACCTGATCTACATAGAGAGTTCCAGACCAGCTGGGGCTATAGAGAGACATTCTCAAAAAAAAACAAAAAAAGATATGTGGTTGCCTGTACCCCTCCACCCTCCCTCCAGCTATTTTATGCTTACCATACAATAGTAGACCCTCAATACTCTGTGTCAATACGGAATTGTGCTAAGAATGGGAAAAGACTGAATGAGTGGATTTTGCAACAGAAAAGCGCCATCAATTACTTTCCCCATGCTAGTTAAAAGCATAGCCTCACCAGACATGGTAGCACACATCTATAATCCCACCTGGGATTAGGAGTTCAAGATCAGTCTTGACTACAAACTAAATTAAAAACAAGTACAGGGGATGAGATATTGTATCAAACAAAACAAAATGAAAACAAAACAAAACATAATAGCTTTTGAAGGCAGGCACTCTAAACATCTTTCAGTATTGGTTGTTATATCAATACTTTCTTCTGCAAAATGGGATAATTGTACAAACTTTCAAGATAGGACATGTAAAAATGGTTTTCAAGGAAATAGTAGAACTGTACTATAAATCAACTTGATCTCATAACACATCTATATGCTCCACCCAACAATGAAACACACATGCTTCTCAAACAGATGTGAACATTCTTTAGGATAGACTATATGCTCGGTGATAAAACAAGCCAGAACAGATCACATGCTAGGATTGCAATTATGCAAAATATGTTCCCTAACTATAATGGAATGAAACTAGAAATCAATAACAGGGAGAAATCTGGGAAGACACATATCTGTAGGACTGAATAACACATTTCTAATAATCAATGGATCAGAGAAGAAATTATTAGGTAAGAAAATATGTTGAGATGAATGAAAAAGAAAATACAACATGTAAAACCTTATGCAAATACATAGTTATTCATGCAAGTATTAAAAAAGACATTCTCAATGAACAATCTAAACCTATACTTTACAACACTTGAAAAAGAAGAACAAATTGAACCTACAGCACAAGCAGAAGGGTGAAAGAATGCTTAGGGCAGAAAATAATGACACACAGAAGAGAAAATAAGAGGAAAATCAGCCAAAGCAGAAGCTGGTTCTTTGAAAACATAGGAAAACTGGCAAATATTTATTAGCTAGATGGACTATGGGAAAAAAAGACCCGTTAAATTACAAAAACCATGAATGGAAGACAGAACAGATCAATGATCTTTGAGAATAGAAGGATTATGAGGGATCCCAGTGAATACCTGGTATGGCAGGTAATTTGACCACTTTAATGAAATGGTCCAAATTCCCAAAAGACATGAACTAATGAAACTTACTCAAAAAGAAACAAAACTTGAACAGATCTATAACAAGTAAAGAGATTACTTACAAAAACAAACAAAACACTACACAAAAGGAAGACCAGCCATATGACTTCACTAATAAATTCTATCAAAAAGAATTAATATCAACTTTCCAGAAACTTTCTCAAAACACAGAAGAGACAGGAATACTTCTCATTTTATTTTATGAGGACAGTATGATTCCTGGACATAAAAAACCAGACACCATAAGAAAACTACAAACTAGTATCTGTTATAAGTATAGCCATAAAACCCTTGAACAAAATACTAGTAAATCAAACCCATCAACACTTAAAGTGATCATATGCTGTGACCTGGTGTCATTTTTCCTGGGAATAAGGTTAGTTTAATTTATAAGATAGGACAGAATGAAGAAAAAAAAAAGATAAAAAAGATAAAAAATATTTATTTAACAAAATGTAACACTCTTTCATGATTAAAAAACATTAAACAAACTAGGAGTAGAAATAAACCTCCTTCAACTGATAAATTTCATTTAGAATAATTCCACAAAAACCATTGTATTTGGGAGAGGTGGGTTTTGCCCTAGCATAGCAAACAAAACAAACCACCTCCAAATGACAAGTAAATAAGAACTAGTTATTCAGACAGAAGTGCAAACAAGTCAGACTAATAAAAATAGTTTTTTGAAATCTAAGTCGAAAGACTCACACTCTCTTACGGCAAGACTTATCTCAAAATCATAGTAACCAATACAGTGTGGTAATGGTCTCAGGAGAGAAACATGGATCAATGGAGCAGACCTAAGAGCAGACCCTTATATTTATGGTTGACTGAATTTTGACAAGGGTCACAGGGTAATTCAATGAGGAAAAGAAAAGTATGCTACACACATTTTTTTATAATTCAAAATGGGTCATAAACTTAAGTTGAATAAAACTGTGAAATTCATGAGGTATTACTTGCTACCCTTTAGGGTGGCTGTAGTATTCTGATTGTTAAGTAGAAAAAGTGGAACCCTCTTGCATTGCTAGAAGAAGTAAAAATGTTTTTGGCACTTCCTCAAAATGTAAAATTTAGTTACTACATTGGTTCAACGTTCCTATTCCTAAATATCTACCAAGAGAAAGAAAAAACTGCATGTCCATACAAAGAACTGTGTAGGAATGCTCAGAGTAGTAGTCACAATAGCCAAAACACAGCAACAGCCCAATATCAACTGATGGAAAGATAATAATACAATACATTCATACAAAAATACCTAGTGTTTGACAACAAAAGGCAAACTAAAACATATTGAATTGTGCATCTATTTTAATGGGTTTAATGTACGGTATATGAGTCCTGTCTCAATAAAAATAAATGCAAAGTGCTCAACACAGTGTTTGACACTTGGGGAGTGTACTAATGCTTATTTGTAAAATGTTCTGCCACAGACATCCCTTGTCAAAGACAGAAACTATGTCTTTTATAGATGTATTTGAAATGTTTATGAATTTCATCACAGACATTATCTCAAATGAAAAAATTTCAAAATAGAAATCATTTGGGAGAAGGACCAGAGATGAGATGCCCAAAGGAGAATCCAAGCCACTAGTAGTTGGGGCCAAGAGAGAAAAAGAGGTGGATTCTTCTCTGCAACATGTCTACTGCCACCTGCCAATGTGGAGCTGTCCACATGGAGCTCTGTTCAGTGGGAGAAAAATGGGGAAATCACCCAAGAAGGAACAGGTGACACCTTTAAGACCAGACTGGGGAAGGCAAGTATGGAATGGACAAAGACGGGGAAGAAGTACAGAGGAAAGTAGTTTAACAGAAGCCACAGTGATACCAGCTGGCCAACGTGGTGGTAAAATAGCAAAAACTACACTGTAAAATAGCACATGAAAACAGTGACAATACTCACTTTCTTTGATACCCAATCAGAATTTGAATATGGGAATAAAGCTAGAACACTTATAAAAACTCTTTAAAATATTGAGGCCTTTTGCTGGGCATGGTGGCACCTTTAATCGCAGCATTCAGCAGGCAGAGGCAAGCAGAGCTCTATGAGATCAAGGCCAACCTGGTGGTCTAAATAGAGACTTCCAGGCTAGCTGGGGCTACAGGGAAACCCTGTCTCAAAAATCCAAAAAAGGGGGAAAAATAATTGAGGCCTTTCATGAAATTATAGCATATCTCACTTCTACAGACTGAGAAATGCTGCAGCTTCAAATTACTGCAGCATTACTTAGACATCACATAACAAATAAGTGCCCATCACATGCTATCAACTGTGTGCTAAACTCAGTATCTCCTAATCCTCATCCTAACCTAATTAAGTAGAGCAGGTTCAATTCTCAGCACCAAACAACAACAGAAAACTAGAACTTAAAAACCAGTGTCCAAAGAGATTAGGAAAAGAAAATTTACAAGTACCAGTAGTGATTTGGATTCTGGTAGGCAACAGACTCTGAGAATGTGAGATTTCGAGTGCATTCCTCCTATTTCCTTTCCGAAAATGTTCTTTAAATGTGTGTGTTCCTTTTTGCTGGGCATGGTGATTCATGCCTTCAACTGAGGCAGAGGGAGGAAGGGGGAAGGTCAGAGGCAGGTGGATCTTTATGAGTTTGAGGTCAGCCTGATTGACCTAAGGAGTTCGGAGAGTTCCTGGCTAACTAGAGCTACATAGTCCAACCTGTCTCAAAAAACTAAAATTCTTTCTGTTCTAGCTGTTCCAAAGAGGGGCTACCACTCTGTAACACCTGCCTACTGCTTCATCTCATAGCACTCTCATATGTCCACCACCGAGGCCTCACCCCTGGGGGAGCATCATTCCCTCTCAGGATGTCATTTCCTGCCATTTATCAGGTGTTCCTACCATTATATCAGGACCAGGTCATACAACTATTCAAAGGCTTCAATTTTTTTCAAGGAAAACATTTTTGTCAGATTTGGTAGGCACACAAAAATATTGTTTCAAGCTAAAGGCTACATACATGATGCTTCTTCCTGGGAGTGATAAGTTACCCATCTCTGGCACTCAACAAAGAAAAACTCCCTAAGGCACAGAGGGACAAACCCTTCACCACCCTAAAGGACCCTCAAGGGCTAAAGACCTTGCATAGGTGTGTGTGTTTCTGGTACCTCTGATACCCTGAGATAGTTTGAAGAGGCAAACAAAGCCATTTCATGTTTTTCTCTCTCTGGAATGGAACAAGAACTTTCTGAGACTTCAGGTCAGTCCGCCAACAGCTCAGTGGTATAGCCAAGCACCCAAACAAAGACTGTGTCACCTACCTGTGCATGTTCCCATTGGTGGTAAAAGACTGGCCACACACAGTACACTTGTAAGGTCTCTCACCGGAGTGTACCAGCATGTGACGATCCAGGGAGCTGGCCGAGCTCAGTGACTTCCCACAGATGCTGCATGAGTGGTCGGCTCCTCCAGTGTCTGTATTGTGCTGTAGAAAGTGATTATTGCAGTTGTTACTTGAAGAAGACGGCATTAGGAAAACAGATCTGGAGCTTTATATAAACCAATCAGGGGCAAGGTGTGGCAGTGCACGCCTTTAGTCCTAGCACTGGGGAGACAGAGGCAGGTGGGTCTCTTTGAGACTGAGGCCAGCCTGGTCTACATTGAGAGTTCTAGGCCAGTTGGGGCTACAGGGAGGTCCTGTCTTAAAACTCCAAAAGACCAAGCCGCTCGTGAGGCTGAGGCAGGAGGACTGAGAATTTCCAGGTAGCCGGGTTACATAGCAAGACTATGTTTTCAGAAATATAGAAAGGGGCCTGGGGAGAAGTCAGCACTAGGAAAGTTGAAGCAAAGGATTGTTTGAGTTCCAAGCTAGCCAGGCCTACATAATAAGTTCAAAGCCAGTATGGACTACATATAAAGATCCCATCTATCACCCCTCCTTTAGTCCCCCAACCATCAAAACTAGAACCAGAACAAAATAGAGATTGGCACCTACAATCTCATTACATCATATGACATTCAGTTCATACTGACAAGATACATATGATAAAGTCTTCTAAAAATGATGAGTAAACTAGATGTTTACAGAATTCTAAAAATGTATTCTGTATTGTTTAGATTGTCATAGAAACATGAAAACAAAAATTATTTCATAACTATCCCCAAGATTACTAAAACACTGAATCTTAAACACAGCTCAGTTTACTAGATAAGTCAGTTAAGATCAAATCATTCTGCTAGTAAAGAATAATTCAAAACACAAAAACAAAAGGAGCAGCCACCTGACGAATGTGCATAGTCAACTGGTGCTGGGTAGTGCAAATCTTTTCACACAGGGGGCAGTTGTAGGAAGACTTCTCCTCTTTCGTTTCCTAAAAAGAGATTAAAACAGAGAATAAATTCCAAATTGCAGTAAACTAGCTTCTCCCATTTCTGAAATAAGCTCCTGTGCCTTAAGACCTGGCTCTAAGTGAGCTGAGATCACTGGACTGGAGCTTGTCTAAGTATTTGAGCAGGTCACTTCCCCATCTGCCCTCAGTTTCCTTGCTTATGAATGGGAAAAATAATAGTATCGTCACATACTGCTGAAGATTAAATGGATGAACAGAAAGTGAGGCACTGCAATAATGCCTGGTCCAGAGGAAGTGCTCAGTAATTACCAGCATTACTATTAAACACACTATTTCATCAGCTATCAGTGATGGTGAAAATGGTCCTGTCACTCACTGCTTAGCTAAAAAGGAATGCATTTCTCCCTAAGTCAGACCCAAGTGTTCCCAGCAATATTTTCTTTTGTTGTTCATTTTTCGGAGTCTTGTGTAGCCAAAGCTGACCTCAAATTAATTATATAGCCTAGGCTGGTCTGAACTCCTGATCCTCCTGCCTCTAGCTCCCAAGTGCTGGGTTTATAGGCATTTGCCATCATGCCTAGTTCCAAGCACTATTTTCTACCAAGTCTCAAGGCCCTTCAAAAGTTTAGGAGATGTAATGAAATCTTTATAAGAAAAAATGTACCCTACCAATGGAAGGAGTCCTCAGTGCCCCACCAATGATACCCAATGGAATAGCACAGCTCTGCCCATAAAGCTATTATCTTCTTGACAGTGTTCATAAACAGTGAGAATGCTGTCCCTGTCAAAAAACGGTAAGAATGGCAATCAAACTGACGACTTTCACAAAAGGTGACAAAAACTCAGCTCATTATTTGGTTAGATGGCTCATTTCATTTTCTGTCAAATATACAAGACAAACTGGGTATACAGTGGCACAGAGAAAGTTCAGAATAGCCCGGCCTACACAGTGTGACCCTGTCTCAAAACAAAACAAAACAGAAAAAAGGTCACGTTTCCTTTAGCAATATATTCTTACCTTTTAAAGGAAAAGACTGACTTCTTTTACTGACCCTCTGTTAAAAGTTCCTCCTTCCAAATAATTCATGGACAGTCACAAAGATTTGCCTATTTTAAGTTCCTTATCCCCACAGAACCTAGGCCCCTATCTCTCTTCTCAAAACTAACTGTATCCAGGCCTGGTCAGCTCTCCAGGAATTAGGATGCTTGGAGACTGCCACTGGTAGGTTTCCCAAAACAGCAGGATGACCTTGGAAACTATGAAATACATAGTTCTGGACTTGTTGGACCACAATCATGGAGAGCCTCATACATCTGTTTGTCCTCTTACCTTCCCAGAAGAAACAGATGGTACCTGGGCTTAGGGACAGCTAAATTACTAAATCAGGAGATCATATACTTCCATTGATAATTCATGTAGAGTTGGAGAAAGGGTTCACACTGTGGCAAGTCCAAACCACAAGAAAGCAAGTGGGGGAAGATGCTGGTGCTAATGAAGAGAGGCCAGGAAAGGAGGGAGGAGAACCATCTGTCTCTCTAGGGGTTGGATGTCAAGCTACATATCATTTCTGGTTTTGAGTATTTTAATAGACCTCTTTTGTTAAATTAAAAAAAAATTAATGTGCCTCAGTATTTGTCTACATGTATGTATGTGCATCATGGATATGTATGATTAATACCCATGGAGGCCATAAGAGGGCATCAGATCCCCTGGAACTGGAGCTATAGGCTTGTGGATGCTGGCAACTGAACCTGGGTCTTCTGCAAGTGCAGTAAGTACTCTTAACGTTTGAGCCATTTCTCCAGCCTCTTAATAGATCTCTTTTTACTTGCACTCATTTGAGTGAGTTTTTGCTCTTTTTTGTCACTAATATCAATTATTGAGCACTTACTTCATGCTATGTAATGAATTTACAGCAACATAAGGTTTTAGTTTTTTTCTTCCCACAGCCACTATGAAATGGTCACTTATTATAGATCCCATTTTCTGGATGAGGAAACTTTAGAGCAGAGGGACAAGTAACTTGCCCCAAACAGACAATTAAGAAGTTGACACAGGTTTAACACTCAAGCCAGCTGCTCAACAGGCCATACCCTAAGCTATGATGCTATATAAAGTATGACCAAAAAAAGATTAACCCGCAAGACACAGAAAAGAAACACTGTTATGGTTGTTCATGAAAGGTGATGAAAATAAAAGTCACCTTAAAGATTATAAAAACAAATGGCACCATAAACCAGATGGGTGGAGTGGACGTGTGATGATGTCTCACCTGTAGCTGCTTTTTCTCTCTTCAAATCAAGTATGATTTTAAGTACTACCATGACCTTTTTCTAACCTGTGAAATGAGTCTGACAAGTAGGCAGGCCAGCCACACAGTTTTCTCATTCTCAAGAAAGTTAAATATCCCAGTAACATTAAAAAGGAAAAAAAAAAAATCTTGTCTCAACCCATTGTCCATACATTTCTAAATTCTCTCAGAGGTATAACAATAAGAGATGTCTCATAGCTCAGTCAAAACTTAGGGTCAAGTTCAATCTCTGAGGCATTTGTATTAAATCATTAGATTAGATTAACATTATGCATTTTTAAAATTTGAAAGATTCACCAGTAATGTAAATATATATTTTTAAAAGCCAGAAGTCAGCCAGACACAGTGGCTCATTACTATAGTTCAGATTACTCAGAAGACTGAGGCAGGAAGGCTTACTTGAGCCCAGAAGTTGGGCTGAGCAACACAGTGAAACCTTGTCTGAAAAGAAGCTCTAGGCCTCCAAGTGGCCAGTCACTTGAGGAGACATATATGTGTGTATGTGTGTGTGTATGTATGTATGTGTGTATGTGTATGTATATATATATATATATATATATATATATATATATATATATTTTTTTTTTTTTTTTTTAATCATCTTGTGGTCACCTTGAAGCAGACACCAGACGTATTGTTACAAGGCTCTTGGGGCTGACTGATATTGACTCTAGGGTTGATCATTAACTGCTGCCAAGCCTGAAGCTGGCAATGATGTCAGGCAGGCCATATTAAAAGTCCACAAAATCCAGGGCAGTTAGGGAAAGGTGGTCTGTGGACTCAGATTTACTAAGCTTAAGGCAAATGAAACAGAAAAAAAAGCACTGGGATGCTGGTCGAGGCCCACTAGAGACGTCTGTGTCCAGTTACTGTAGCCATGGTGGTGGAAGAAGCATACTTCCTGAACTGAAAGATAAAATTAGCAGCTAATGTGATAACTAACCATTCCATAATGAAACAATCTGGCACCCTTGTCAGCATCCGGTCAGAGCTAATCTGTCCTGGAGCCTACGCTCACACAGATAGGATTTTTCCCCAGGCTCCCTTCCCTTCTGCTCTCCCTGTCTCATTCTCAGGTAAGGAGGACACTTCCTTCTTCCCAATACTCTCTTCTCACAGCATTTTCTTTTTTTAAATTAGGTGCTATATTTAGCCGGCTACCTCTGGTCCCAACCTCCCTTCCAAAAACAAACCCAGTGTTCCAGATCCCTGAAGGAGAAAGGAGGTGGTAACAAGTGGCTCAGTTACACTGCATAGCTGCTGCCTCACTCCCGGGGAACAGCCTCCACTCAGATGGAAATGACTGTAGGTGTCTTCAATGACCCTAACTATTGTCTCCAAACATCTGGGATGGAGCCAGGGTTTGGATTTGAGCCTGCTCTGCCTGTGTTGAGCTATTTAAGGAAGAGCTCTTGCCTACCCTCCATTCAATCTTGTAGAGCAGAGAAGGATGAAGACAATAACCTCATCTGTCTTATTCATCCCTGAATGCTTGACACCTGGCACAGTAGCTGGCTGCAAGGAGAAGCTGGGTGTATTGTAAAATGAGTTGATAGATGGAGACAAGATGGAGAGATGGATGGACAGGCATATGAGAGTAGAAGTAAACCTTTTCTTCCCAGAGCTAGCGCTCCTTCTCGACTCAGGCCACAGTCGTACAAGCTGAGTATTTTCTCAGTCACCCATAGGAAGAGAGGCACACGGAGGCAAGGAAAAAAAAGAGAGAGAGACAGGTATCAATGCTCCAACCCTAAAACATCACTGAGGTCACTGACTCCCCAGGCTTGATGCAATGAACAGAGACATGTACGACCGTACACACTGCTGTGGGATCTGGGGGTTCTGCTGCTTCCAGGAGGGCAGAGTATAACAGAAGCCTGAGAATTTATCCAAATCCATCCTAGATGTGCTCAGAGAGCAGGCTGTCCAAGGATAGTCAAGAATACCTTTCTCCGACACTCTCCTCCCCATGCAGGAGGAGACAGGGGCTTCTGTAACAGAATTCATTCCTCCCAATTTCTGTCTGTCCAGTTTTTCTTTCCCACCTCTCCTGATCCTGTGCCCACTGAAAATTCAAGAGGAGCAAATACACGAAACCCAGGGTTTCACACATGCTATATAAGTACTCCACCACTGGAATTTTTTTTTTTAACTTTAGATCTTTAAAAAGGTTTATTTTTATTATTTTAAATTATGCGTATGGGGAGTCTGTGCATGTTCCCTCAGTCCTCACAGTATCAGATCTCCTGGGGCTGGAGTTACAAGCAATTGTGAAACACTGGACAGGAGTGCTGGGAACTGAACTTAGATCCTCTGCAAGAGCAGCAAGTGCTCTTAACCACTGAGCCCTTTCTCCAGTCCTGTTTACTGGATCTTAAAGCAAATTTTTCTGAAGTCAAAATCTGCACATCTTCAAAACTAGAAAGCTGAGGCGCAGCCCCAAACAAACAGGACTTAAAATCTGCTATCTAATTTGAAGATACTTAAAAAAGAAAAAAAAAAAAAAAAATCAAGGAGCTAGTTTAGAAAATCTAATTAACCGGCTGTGTAAATAAGAAAGAAATCACATCACAGGAGAGGAAGTCAAGTTTGCTGCCTTGACCATAATGTGAAGACAGTTTGTGTTTAGATCAAATCACAAGGCAAAGAAAGAAGAGCTTTCCCCGACACTGAGACCACAGCAGAAAAAATTTCCTTCAGGAAAAGATAAAAATTAGGAAAAATTCACTCCATCTTTAATTTAGAATGCATCCAAGGTTTCTTCTTAGGGTGCTGGGAACTTTTCCCTATATTGTCCTTAAACCAAAGCCACCGACTGCTTCCACTCAGCCCACAGACACTTACTTGGTTCCTTCTGCCAATCCGATTTGGTCCTGGAGGCTTCCCGGGGGACTTGATGCCCTGAGGGCTCCCACCATTCTCAGCCACATTCCCTACACTCATTACTGCTGACATCATGGTGTTGATGGAAGACAGGTCTGAGCCTTCTAAGTCAACGGGCGAATTTGACATCATTGGGGCAGGGTTTTATGCTTCTAAGAAGTCTCTGCCATAGAACTGAAAATGAGAAATTCCTAATGGTGATTGTTAGAAGATTTAGGCTTGTGATAGTCAAGTAGTGTTGACCTTGGTAAATAAAAATACTCAAAACCATCTTTCTAGTTCAAGCCCACACTCAGGATGGAGTTAGTTGTCTAAGCTGACCTCAAACCCACTATGTAGCCAAGGATGACCTTGAATTTCCAGATACTCTTGCCTCAGACTCTCAAATCCTGGGATTACAGGTATCAGCTCCCACACATAACTCCAGAATGGTTTAAGTTTTCCTCTGAGACTTGTTACCTTTCTGAGTGTACATCACCAATAAGATGCAAAAGTCACCTGAGGTAGCTTTTTTTGTCTTTCCTAATCTTTCAGGGTTTTTGGGTTGTTTTTTTTAGAGGGGGTGGAATGGGGAGAGATGTGTATTATGTGTGGTATATGTGCATGTTTGTATGTGTATGTGTGTGTGTAGATCTGAGACTGACATTAGGTCTTTCCTCCCTCCCTCCCTCCCTTCTTCCTTCATTCCTTTCACTTTTTGAGACAGGGTCTTCCTGTAACCTCAGCTGGCCTGGAACTCACTGTATAGACCAGGTTGGCCTCAATCTCACAGAGATCTGCCTGCCTCTGCCTCAAGACTGCTGGGATTAAAGGTGTGTACCACCATGCCAGGCCCTCAGGTGTCTTTTCTTGATGCCTCTGCACTTAACTTACTGAAGAAGGGTATCTCACTGAACCTAGAATGTGTCAATTTGGCAGGTCTATCCAGCCAGCTTGCTCAAGGATCCCAGCTCTGCCTCTTGAGCCCTGAGATTACAAGGAGGCTACCACTCCTGACTGGGCTTTAATGTTGGTGCTGGGGACACAAACTTTGTTCTTCAGGCTTTTGTGGTAAGTGCTTTAACCACTGAGCTATCTCCCCAACCCAAGCCTTTCCTAATTATAAGCAAAGCTGGGAAACAGAAGAAAGAGCGAGCTGCCATTTGGCCAAACTTTGCACATAACCTGTACTCATTTTCTTCTACATGCACGTTTTAGATTTAAGAACTAGTTAATGGGAAAGTAACTGTACTGCTACAATGTAGCAATTTTAATGGGAAGCCAACCCTGCAAGAATTACAAACTTAAAATCAACATAGAGGGACTGGAGAGATGGCTCAGCAGTTAAGGGCACTGGCTGTTCTTGCAGAGGCCCTGGTTCGAATCCCAGCATCCACACGACAGTTAACAACTGTCTATATAACTCCAGTTCCAGGGGATCAGATGCCCTCTTCTGCCCTCCACAGGCATTGCACAACACAGGTGCATTTACACACAGAGGCATGATACTCATACACGTAAATAAATAAATAAAATCAGCACGGATTAACCTGATTCTAAAAAATACATGTAGGTAACATACTTATTCCTCAGAAAAATACCCCCCTCCCCCTGCTAATTACCTCCATTTTCTGTTCCAGCTGATGGACTGTGAAACTCCTCCTTACTACGTGGTCATCCACACAGAGTAGGAAATGACTGTGTTTACTTCCTTTTTCTTCTTAGTGTCACTTCTTTTCACTGAAGAGAAACAACTTGGTTCAGTACTAGCTGGCAGTACTGCTGCAGGCTTGTAACCCAGCACACAGGCAGCAAAGGCAGGAGAAGCTGAGTGCAAGGCCAGCCTGTGCTGCACATAGACACTTTGGAGTCTTAAAAGAAGAAAAAAATAGGTAGAGCAGATTCAGTTTTTTGGCTTAGAAAAACAAAAACAAAAACAAACCAAACAAAAAATGAAACCATTTACTTGCAGTGATCCCAGACCACTACATTCACAAAGATACAAGGAGCACAAATGAGAGACAATTTGGAGTCTTTCTTATAAAACTACTGTGTGGGTTTCCAACCCAGTGTCCCCTACTGTGATGCTACCCACACTCTCAATGGCCACACAATTTTTATAGTATTTTACTTTCTCAAGTTCCTATTTTATACCAAACTTTCTTTCATACTGTACCCCCATTTCATCTTAGAGTTCCCACTTGGCCCTGTAATGCTAAACAAAAACATAACAGTTAAGGAATTTATTAAGAACAAAGAGCCTGGACAATATCAGGTCAGATCTAGAAGACATCGGGGTAACAGGAGAAGAATGACCAAAGGGAACCAGTCTATGCCACATCAAATCTGCTTCTTCAGGTTGTCTACATTCTAGAAGAATGTAGGTAAAAGGTTCTCCTTATTTTACTTGGGTGAATTCCTGCTAGTAATATTTTGTTAATAATATTCTAATGAAGCAGGAGCCTAAATTAAAGCAATGTCTAAAAACATTAAAAAAATACAATTCCATTATAAGACAAAATAAAACAATCCTAGTACTTGGGAGGCAGAAGCTGGCAGGTCTTTGTGAGATGGAGGCCAGCTTGGTCTACAGGCCAGCCCATTCAAGCTAGGGCTACTGGGAGACCCTGCCTCCAAAAACAAACAAACAAAAACCCAAACAAACAACAACCACCACCACAACAAAACCGAATTTTGTGTGATTCCCTCCTCCAACTTTAGGGGAATGTGAAATAGGGTATAACCTGTAAGAGCTTCGAGCAGGAAGGGCCTGGGGCTATGACTTTGTTAAGTGAGGTTTCTATCAGCTAAGTAGTATCAGCTAAAAATCCTACCCCAGAACTTACCTTGTCAAAAGATAAAGTGTGGGGGTATAGCTCAATGGTAGGGCACCTGTCTAGCATGCATGTGGGAGGGTTTGGATTCAACCCCAGCACCTCCTCCTCAAAAGACATCCTGGTGTGTGGTGGTCTACTTCTTTAATCCCAGCACTTAGGAGGCAGAGGCAGGTAGATCTGTGAGACTGAGGCCAGCCTAGTGTACACACAGAGTTAGAGGCCCTTGTCTCAAAAAAAAAAAAAGATGACAAAAAGAAAATGTGCCTTACATGTTGTTATGGTTTGGTGTGTTCGTAAAAGTAGAAAGCTAATCCTCAAATTCATAGGTTAAGGGTATTTGGCGAGAAGGCCTTTTAGGAGGTGACTGGGATTAAGTGAGGTCATGAGAGATGAGTGATTGTATAAGAGGAAGGGAGACCAGGTGAACACACCTCCACTGTACTGAGATGCAACAGGAAGGTCCCCACCTGCTCTTGGACTTTGAATCCTCCACAACCATGAACCAAATCAACTTTTATTGTTTGTATTATAATTTTCTGGTGTCGGGAATTCTGTCATACTAACAGAAAAACAGATGAAGGTAATTGTTAACATATTTTGAAGATATGAGCTAAATGGCTTCCTAAATGGTAATGAAAAAGAATAACTACAGAAGCAAGCAATTTAAAGACTCCTTCAGCTCTCATACCTTTCTCCATAGAGAGAGGAGAGCCATGGCCAAAATTAAAGGAAAACCAACAGCACAGCAAGAATTAAAAAACCCAAACTATCATCTTTTCATAAAGTTTCCCTGAGCTAGCACACCATTTATTAAAAATTATGCTTTATACTTCCTATCTTTAACTGTCTTTGGGCGATTTCTTGAAAAAACACACAAACAGGAGGGTACTGCATACCATACAAGTGTGTAATATATACTTCTTAACAGACTGCTAACAAAAGTATCATCAGTTCCTAGAATTCCTGTAACCAATCAGCACATGTAATTATGTATCTGATTCACAAATGGTGTCTTCGGTACTAAATTCACTGCTTTTATATTCTCCTCTATAATTTTAATGCATGGAAAAGCACAAGACAGCTGAACAGAAATCTGTCTTTACTCCAGTTATATTATCTCAGTCAAAAGAAAATGAATCTACCAATCGATACTGAGTCTGGAAGATGATATTTGGTCTTATTACTATTTTCTTTGAGATACAGTCTACCTATATAGTCTATGTTGGCTTTGAACTCTCAATCTTCCTGTTTTAATCTCCTGAGCACTGAATACAGGTGTGTGTGTCACCATGACTAGCTCAATAGGCAAACTGACAAAAAGTCAAACTGCCAGGAGCTCTCCCTGACAGGCACTATGATATCAAGGATACATTCTTGCAAAGTAGCTAAGTATTTAAACAGAATGTTTAGTTAAGAGTTACTATAGCTAACCAGCACATGGGCTGAAATGTGCCAGAGGTGTCCCATCTGGAAAGGAGAAAAATGTTGCAAACATGTTTCCCACTGTCTGGACAGGAAGACATTGGCTACATTTCTTTCTTTCTAAGGACAAGGTGTAAACTGTGACACAAGATGCTAAGTGCTCTATATTTATTCTTTTTCCTAGTTTAAATGCTAAATAAATTAAAAAAAAAAAAAAAAACAACTTTTTTCTGATCTGGAAACACCATTAACAAAATGGAACTCGGGGCTTCATTGAGAAGGATCACTGAGCCCATCCCTGAAGGATGTTTCAGAAGTACCAGCAAGCTGCCCTCAGAGCTGGGGTTTGTACTTGAGGCTTGCTTCAGAGTTGTCTTTTGGGATCATGGAACTGGGCAGAAGGCAAAGACTGGTGCAAAACACAATTTAGTTAATTATTCTACCTTAGAAAACAATTTAAAAAATCCATCTTGACATTATGGCTGATATACTTTAATTTCACCAGAAACAAGCTAGGTAGTATTAGTTGATTCCATTTAACTACATGAAGAAACAGGAATACTAATTGCAAACAAATACATTTAAACCTACTGATAATCTCATGTAATAAAAGACATTTCTTCTCTCTGATCCCCTACCCAGTTTGTGGTATCACAGCATTTCCCATACACTCTCCCCCTCCTTAAGTGCTTTGTGGAGGACACCAATGCCCATGTCTTAAGAACATCAGGCTCCAGGCCAGAAAGAAGTCTGTGCTTGTGCCCAGGGCTTACCCCCCAGTATGTAGGCTTAGGCTGTCAGGAAGGTAAGATTCTCCTACCTACTAGTTTAAATGATAATTTAATACGTTAAGGTTCATTCAAAAAATGCGCTTTATTTTATGGATAGTTATAGCCCTAGAGAATTTTAATTCTCTCCGCCATGTAACTTCTCCTTAATATCATCGTATATGCTACAACTAAGTTTATTAAAGTTTAAAACAAAAAATAAAAATCACAAGCAGGCCAGATGACTCTGTGGTAAGAGTGCTTGATGACAGCCTGATGATCTTAGTGAACCCACATGGCAGGGAGAGAGCTGGCTCTCACAAGTTGTCCTCTGACCTCCTCACATGGGCACACACACACATGCACACACAATATATAAAAAATTTTAAATTATGAAAAAATGAAAAAACAAAATTCACTGGCCCTGATTTAGTATAATCCTTCCGAACTGGAATCAATCTGGGATCCCAGGGAAGCTCCCATGTCATAGAAGTGACAGCCCAACATTACCAGGCTGATTGCCTCAGTCTGTACCTCTAGTCTTTGACTCACAGTCTGGATCTGAAAGTGGGGAGGGAGGAAAAAGAGAGGAAGGGAATATCTGAGGCAAAGTCTGGGCATCCTGAGATTTCTCATCTTACACCATAGAATTAACAGGTCAAGAAGAACCAGCAAGTTACAATTTTAACTGGATTTTGCCTCGTATCTTGAAGGGGGAGAGCATGTAAGGGAGCAGAACAGGTGGACTTGGAATTTGGAAAAGATGCAGAACAATTCAAGGAGAGGAGAAGAGAAAGGGAAAGCACAGGAAGACTCAACATTCAACCATTATTGTGACTCAAGGAAAGTCTATGAAGGTTAACTGACCTGTTTTCTTCTTCTTATCAAACCGCCCTTCTTACTGGGGAGCTGACACCAAGGAAGCCCAAATGTGGGCAGGGTCACACCTCAAAGCCACCACTTCTGGAGCACAGAGTTGGAGCAACCTGAAAGAAAAATAAAAGGTGACATTATTAAAGGGGCTTAAGACAAAAAACTATTCTATTTCTGTATAATTTCCTCTATTTAACACCACCAGGAAAGGAGGCCAGTCTCCACATCCTATCTGCAACTGCAAGCAGGCTATTGGCTGTTTCCACCATAATCCACTGAAACTGCACGTGCCTTGAACAGACAGGACCCTATTACCACTACCAAAGGATGTCCCAACAATGCTGAGGGCAATGACAAAGAAGAATGGCTCAGATTGCTGGCTCTAGGCTGTGCTCCGAACATCTAGTAGCACGTTCACAGTCCTGGACTGGAAGTACAGCTCAATAGCATAGCACCTGCTAGCACATGTAAGGCCCTGGCTTCCATCTCCAGCATCACAAAAAGCAAAACCAAAAATGGCTTAACAAATGTTTAATGGAAGAAGAAAAGGGAGACAACACTTGGTGCTGTCAAAAACTGAGCAAAAGGAGAGCTGTAGAAATAAGAACAGCTCCTTCAAGTAGAGATTATTACATCTTTTCTCAATTGAGGGGGGATGTGCTGAATGCATGCCAGGCAGAACCAAATGTATACCTTTCTCTTTTTGTAGGAAGGCACAGAAAACACTCTAATTATACAAGTCCTTCAGGGATTTGAGAAAGTCTGGTCTGGGGTCTAAAAGGCCCTGAAAGCCCTAATCTGGGAGAATGCTGTGTCTGGACCCAGACCTACAACATCTGCCTCAGGCTCTGAACACAGCATCCCTCAGCTGAAGAGTGCAACACAAGGAGAAAACCTAAGAAGCAGAATAAGGCTGGGCCAGCTCAGGGGGAAAGCACCTGTCTAGCATGCACAGGGGGCCCCACTTCCATTCCCAGCACCACGAGAAAGAGAAAAAGATGAAACAACAGAATAAACTCCACACAGATAACACTTGTCAAGATGCTTTTTCAGAGCATCTGGAGACAAGTATGTCATATAGCTCCCACCTTACATCATACTTAGAGCTGTCAACAGAGTTCCAGTGTACCTTGGGGAGGACTGGTCTGTGTAGGGCGGGAAAGCTCAGTCACTCTTTTCTATCATAGTTGACAGTGCTTTCTGACTCCATGGTTTTCTTGGAAGTTTTTCTGCTTAGGCTTTAGTGACTCAATTCTTATTTATTTATATTATATATATATATGTGTTATGCCTGCACGTATGTAAGTAAACCTATGTCATGCAGTGCCTGTGGAAGACAGATGAAGGTGTTGGATCCCCTGGAACTAGAGTTATGGTCACAGTTGTTAGCTGCCATGTGGGTGCTGGTATTTGAACCCAGGTCCTTTGCAGGAACAGCCAGTGCTCTTAACTGCTAAACCAACTCTCCAGCCCCCAATTCTCTATCTTTTTTATGCTATTCTTACTGAAAAGTTCTTTGGATTTTAAAGAATCAAGAAGCATAAAGATACCTTCTGAGTAAGTCTTGAAGACCCTCAAGCCTAGAGTCATCCCATAATACTAATATACTCTTCACTCAATACTTCTGTTCAGTATTAGTATGATCATGAACAGGAGAAACAAACCCAGGGGCAGCAGGTTACAAATGCCTTCTGCATTATATGGATCATCTTCCTTCAAAGTATGAATCACATTGTTAAAATTCCTATCCAGCTTTCCGAAATGTCCAAAGGAAACATCCTTATAGATCATCCCCACCAATTTAAACTTTTGGATAAATGAAACATGATAAAAGGAAGGAAGGAAGGAAAGGAAAGGAAAAAGTTGGGGGTATAGCTCAGTGGTCAAAGCACTTGCCTAGTATTATTGAGATCCTGGGGTCACTCTCCTCTCCCCTCCACTGCTAAAAAAGGAGGGCAAACTTTTCCTAATTTTAAGTAATAAGAGGTTATGGGTATAACTTTTATGGTGGAATATTTGCCTAACATGCTTGAAGTCCTGGGTTCAATTCTGAGCATGGCAAAAAAGAAGAGAATACACACAGTTTTAGAACTGTAACGCATTTGATTATTAGTAACAAAGTCTACAAAGGAATAGCTAGACCATTTTTTTTTTTTCTGTAAACTGTTAAGATCTCCAAACAAGCACAGTGATCAATGTGTTTTATGCATAACTTTAAACAAACATCACGCTTTATAGTCAGAGACAAGTACCTGGAATTCCAGAACCTAAGAGTCCCATTAAAATTTAGACCCATTTCCTTTTCATCATTAAGCACACATGCGCGCACGCACACGCACGCGCGTGCACACACACAGAGAGAAAGAGAGAGAGAGAGAGAGAGAGAGAGAGAGAGAGAGAGGGGAGAAAGATCAAGTAGCTTCCCTACAAACACACAGAATCAGGGAAAGGGAAAGGATCCACTTAAAGCAAAAGTAAAAGGGTCAAGCTGAGACTTGATCTTGAAAACTCTAGTCCCTGACCTTGGATGTAAATTATCTGAATACTGAGAATATCTTACAGTTTCTCAGTCATCTCCCTGCTTGCTTTGGGTTCCACTAGGCTTAAGGGATTCATAGAACTCAGGATGGAAAAATACAAGACAGTTTTGAAAGGAAGTTCAAGATACCCCTTACTCCTGGCCTCCAATACCACCTCTTGAAGGGGAAAAAAAAAGAAGAGTATGTGCACTTGCATGTGCATCCCGGCTCTTCCCTAGAAGAGGAAAGGTAACAAGGGCTGGGGCATTTGGGGGAGGGACTGGGATGCTGAATATCTATCTAGATTTTCCTTCCCAGAAGGCTTGTGCGAAGTAAAAGAGGCAGGGTATCTCGGAGAAGGCAGAGGTCTCTCAGAGAGGAGGAGGGGTAGAGGGAGGCCACCCACAGCCCTGGAGGAGATAAGGGACAATGCTATGTAAAGCCAGAAAGAAAAGATTAAGGAGTCTGTCCCCAGGTCCAGGGAGAGATAGCAAGGAAGAGATGAAAGATAAAGGAAAGATGGTTTAGAAGCAAAGGGCGGCATCCCAGCTTCTGAAGTGAGATCTAAAACCTATCCTCAGGCTCCCAGGAAATATGGAGTAAGGTGAGATGTTTAGGATGATGGCAGAAGCCTTGACTGAAAAGGCCACAGTGTGAATCTCTCTGATGTCCGCAACTATATGGGATGATTCATCTGGAATGTGTAAGGATCTAGCTGACCAGATGAAATTAACCCAGAGCAAAATGCAAGCTTGAATAGAAGTTCAGATATTAAAAAGACGTAAACTATTAGAAAACTTGACAAAGAAAAAAAAAAAAAAAAAAAACAAACAAACTCCAAAGGGTGGGCTGTGGCCAGAAACTAACCTGAGGAGATATGCTGCCATAGTCAAACCTGCTCTCCCCCTGCCTACAAAGCCTGGGGCAAACCCATGTTTGCTAACTAGGATGGCCTTGCATGTGTTCTGAAGGCTGAGACAGCTGGGATGATGGCTCTGAGTTCCAGGAAGTTGATGTGTTTCTTGGCTTAGGGTATAAGCTAAGCCTGGGGCAGGGTGGCAATCCATGAAAGTCACCAGCCCCACCCTGCTGGCACAGCCTTTGGTAAAATGGAGGCCAAAGCATCATACAGCAGCATCCAGACTTCCTGCACTACTAGGTATTGTGAAGTGCTCTAGTTACTCAGTATCTTTTCTCTGAGTGAAGACTGGCTGCTAAGGGATGGAAAGAGTATCCCTTAGCACAGACCAAGTTCAAGAGGCAGGTATGGAGTTCTGGAGGGGGAGGGGGGAGCTATCTAGGGATGCAAGAACTGTATGACCTTCCTTTTTAGTTGTCTTCTGAGCTCCTCCACTTTTCTCTTAAGACTACATACAGGAAATGTTCACTCTCTAATCTGTCACTCAAAAATGCTCTCCGTGCTTCGACCTCAGTTTCCTTTCTGGCCTTTCTGGCCAATACCCTCTACTCCGTTTCTGGCCCCAAAGTATATTCCTCCTAGCTTTCATGCACATGACACTTAATTTCCACAGACCGAGGATTTTCATTCCAAACCCCAGGACACATCTTTAACTCTGCCTTCATATCTAATAAAACCCAGCACCATCATATAGCAAGGGCAAGTCTTGATTAACACTAGTAACAACAACTCTGTGAGGGTTAATCTCAATATATAGATGAGACCTAGATGAGAAAACTGTTTAGAGAAGTTCTTGCCTCTAAAATCATAGGTGGCTGTTATCTGGGAAAGCAAAGTGAATCATTACTGCTTCTAAATTCTATTGTTTCTCTGGACAAAATGTGTGACTCCTAGCACAGGGCTTGGAGAGCACAAACATGATTTCTTAGTCACGTTCCCTGACTTTCCACAATCTTGGTCTGAATCATTTCTGCCCCTTCTGACATTCAGTGACTAGACATCCATTCTCTGACAAACCTGGGCAAGAAATGGGCATGCTCTCCTTCCTCACTGCTGCCAATGTTCAATGGAGAGGCAGGTTCTGACTTCCAAGGGGCAAGGGCTGGGAAACATTCCCTTGGTGTGCAAAGGGTCTTAGGCCTTGATAATCCTTACTCACAGGTTCTACAGGCAGCTAGGTAAGAGACTGAAAGCAAGCTCCAAGGCTCAATCTCAATATCTTAATGGCCCAGTCCTGTAAAATGGCTGATTCAACTGATCCACTAACAGTTCACAAGTCCTTAGGATCACATCTGGAGATGTGTGTGTGCAGAGAAGTTGTGTGCAGACTTGGAATAAAGGGAATCCACATTTCAGGTTCTGAGTTATGGGGAGGAAAAATTGTGTGTGTGTGTGTGTGTGTGTGTGTGTGTGTGTGTGTGTGTGTGAATAAATCACAGGTAGGGGACAGGGGTTAGAGAGCTGGCTCAGGAGTTAGGTGCAGCTGCTGCTTTTGCAGAGGACCTGGGTTCAGCTCCCAGCATCCATATCAATCAGTCCTACCTGTAACTACTTGTAACTCTAGTTCTAAGGGATCTGACGCCTCCTGCTGGCCTCCATGGGCATGTGCATGCATGCAGGTGGTACACATATAACATACTCAGATACACACACATTAAACATTTAAAAACAAAAAAACTGGATATAGTGATAACATGCATTTAGCTCCAGTGCTCAGAAGGTAGATACAGAGGTTGGTGGATCTCTGTGAGTTTAAGGTCAGCCTGGTCTACATAGTGAGTTCCAGGCCAGCCATGGCTATATACATAGTGAATTCCTGTCTCAAAAAACAGAGAGAGGGACTGGAGAGAGGCTTAGTGGTTAAGAGAACACTGGCTGCTCTTGCAGATGTCTTG
Source organism: Eospalax fontanierii (assembly GCA_035773235.1). Lineage (NCBI taxonomy): Eukaryota > Metazoa > Chordata > Mammalia > Rodentia > Spalacidae > Eospalax > Eospalax fontanierii. Next base: position 17,203,200 of record CM069547.1, read on the forward strand.
GGTTTGGTTTCTGACATAGTAGCTGACACCTGTCCTTGATTCCAGTTCCAGGGGATATGATACCCTCTTTCTGGCCTCTGTGTGCACAAACATGTGCTCTTAAATACATGTGCTCAAAACACATAAAATAAAAACAAGTAAAATTAAAAGGCAGGGGAAGGTACAGGACAAGTAGATACACTGCACATATGAAACACTAGACAAATCCAATTTAAAGGAAATCATACCAACAGTCTTATCAAGTCATCAATAAGTTAACTGTAATGACATGTGAACACAGCCATTCCCCAAAAGCTCACCTGCTTCTTGATCTAACATAGGGCTCCATCCCAACAAACCATTGAGAAAGTTAAAAATACATTTCCTGCAGCTAACAGACTGAACATCCAAGCTTAGCAACACAGCACACTGTGGGGCATCAGCTGGTCACCACTCACAGTTGTGGGGCTGAATAGAAACTGTGGCTAGCTGGCCAGATCAAGGAGAAAGAGTCAGACCAAATATTACTAATCAGAGAGGAGGTCCAAAATCAAAACTCCAAGTATGCATTTCACAGACTGTATACTAACTTCATTATGTCAAGAAACCAAAAATTATGTAAGTTGAGGTCTAGGCATAGTGGTGCAGATCTTTAATCCCATTATTTGGAAGGCAGAGGCAGGCAGATCTCTGCTGTGAGTTCCAAGCCAGCCTGTAAGTCAGTGCTACATAGTGAGACCCTGTCGAAAAAAGCCCCCTGCCCCATGTTGAAAACTTTTAGGCTTGGAGTTAGCTGCAATCTAGCCTTTCACTAGAACTTAAAGTTCTTAGGCTCCACCTCCAACATACAGAACAGAAACCCCTCTGGGTGCAGGCAGAGCAGCCTGACTTCCCTGTTCTGCAGGGATCTATTCAGCCTTGAGAACCAGCTCTTGAAGGTCAACAACGACAACATCAAAATCCCCAAGGATTTATATCAACAACCTTCCTTCTGAGAGCCAATGACCTATCAAAGCTCTGAACAAAAATCAAGGCACTGGGGCAGTTCTAACTTTGAGTTTACTTACCACAGTCAAACTAAGTAAACAAGGGAAAAGGAAAACAGAATTTATCTACTTGAGGCCTGTTCCTAGGTTCCTCAGGAAAAGACATGTTACATCTGGGTGTCAGACAGGGCAGGGATGGACTGCAATGCACGGTGGCCAACCTGCGTGGCAGATGGTTTCATGCAGACATTCTTCAGGTCTGTGCTGCTCCTTCAAAACTCAGTTCCTTTAAAAGTGCTATGGAAGAGCCTCCACACTTAAGCCTTCTGGCCAGGATCTCTGGTGGACCAGGACAACTTCCCCTTGCCCTTTCCTCTGCCACTCCCAGGCAGCAAGGAATTCGCAAGAAAGGGAGGAGGGAAAGAGAGGAGCTCGGGAGCGTGACAATGAAGGAAGGCAACTCTAATGCTGCTTCCTACAGCCTTAAAGTTAGCTCAGAATCTACTGTGGTATGTCTCTTCACAGGGCACAAAAAGGGAATTGCAAATTGAAACCATGGATATAGCTTGATGAAGAGTATCTGTTTAGCATGCATGAGGCCCTGCATGAGTTCTACTGTTAGATGCAGAGCTTTTCCAGGAGAGGTTGGAGCAAACCATCACCGTGACGTACTTCTCCCGGCAACCCTTTGCTTCTCCAGAGGAAGGTGTGCCACACCCTACCCATCTAAGTCTCAGTGAGCTCACCCCTGTGAAGAAGCTGACTCCATTCCTTGTACCTCTTCTCCAGGGAACACATCTTTACTGACAGACTCTACTGCCAAATTCAGAAGGCCAAGATGCAGCTGTCACCTGGCAGCCATTTGTCACCCAGCACCCTCCTCCCCTGGGAGGGGAACACGGGTGGCCCTTGGCACCAGGCAGTGAGAAGAGCAAGTCCTTGGCCCTCTCCCCAGGCAAGCCAGACTTTTCCTAAACATTGTTTTTCTGCTTGGCTACCAGGACCTGTTATTTCATCACTTTCTTGCCTAGCTTAGAAGTCAGTATCACTCTCCACTCTGCTGGGGAGAAAAGGGGTAAGAGGCCATGGTGGTCTGCATCTAACAAGGGAGTTACCATGTAGACAGAAGAGCAAAGGAGAAAGAAGTCCTCACTAATCTGCAGAGCAAGGTCTCCAGGGTTAGGGTGAGGGCTTAGTACCCACCCTATCCTACCTCAAGAGCGGATCTGGCTTATCATGTAGAAACAGGTACAGGAAAGGATGGGGAGAGACATCAATAACACACCTAGGTTATTTACAACACCTAGGTTGTAAATTTAAAGTTGGAGTATGAGTAACAGAAAACAGGGTTACAGTCAGAGTACAGCAGAAGCCTCCTTATATTCAAGTATGTTTCTTCCAGAGAATAACCAGGGGGAATTAACCATGGTCAAAAACTCTATGCCAGAAATTCATTTGCTTAATACACTGCTTTACATGTATTTAATCCTTCTCCAAATCCTGTAAGGTAATGAGTAGTTATCTGCTGAGTACTACACAGCTCTTATGGGTTACAAATGGGACTCTATCCTGGGGTTGTGTGGCTCCAAGATTCTTATACTTTTCAATGTCCCACAAAAAATCACCGAAAAGCCATTCAGAGAAGTAAAATGAGCAAACTGAAGGATTGGGAAACCAAGGCAGAGGAAAAACAAGAGTTAAAGGAACTGGAGGTGCTGAAGTCATCAAGAGAATAAACTTTCTGAAATGCACAAAGAGCTGGTTGTAAATGTTGCAGGACCAGAAAAGGTCAACCAGGGCAAGAAGGAGGTATTGGGGACATACAAAGAAGCAGTGCTGGGACCCCATGACTCTTTAAACCTGGGCTCTTTTGCTTGTTGTTTGGTTGCGTGTGTGTGTACACATGTGCTCACAAGCATGTGGAGGTCGGAGGACAATGTGTAGGAGGTGGCTTTCCTTCCACCAAGAGTGAACCCAGGTTGTCAGGTTTGGTGGCTATCACCTTTACCTGACAAGTCACCTCACAGGCTGTAAACTAGGGCTTTGAATTAGAACAGCCCTCAAAGAGAATAAGGTTCGCTAAGGTCAGTCATAAGCTTGCTGCTGCTGGGTATATTCAAACAGAGAGTGGGTAACTACTAGACACTAATACTACACTTATAAAAAAAAAAAGTAGTCTGACCAAGTTAGAGGATGCTTTTGGTTGCTGGGTAATGCATTTCTGAAAGACCTTTCTACAACACTGTCAGATTCAGAAGCATTCACACAGACAATAAACCATCACAGGCCAATTTAAAGAGCACATGAAATAAAGTCTTGAGTTTGTCCTGGAAGCTCAGCTTGCTACCAGGGCAATCCTTCTTAACTGTCTTGAGTTCTACGTACTGAAGTTTATTTATTTATTTTAAAAACATGGAAAACAGTACAGCGCCTCCAGCCTGAGCTACTGATGTTATGCTACTTTGCCCCCAACATTCCGGGTTACCTCACCACCCCCCAACTCCGGCTGCTGAAGTCCTTCCACAACAATTTTCTCTCAATAGATCCAAAGCTTTGGAGGCAGCAGACCAATCTGATGATCTTGGATTGAAAAAAAAAGACCAAGAAACAAAACACCTGTCTCAGCCCACAAGTTAGACAATTAAAAATAAACAAGTTGGCTTGTCACAAATACAATTCCCTGACAGTAAAGAGCAGGACGGCTGTGACTCTCACCATGCTGCATGGCAAGCAGGAAATAAAATCCATCTGACTTCAGTGCACTGCTGAACTAAATCCTGGCCAGCTCCACATTTGCCAAGTCAAGGAAGCACACACTCCTGGCACCTACAAGGCCAGGACTGCCTCTTCTCTGTATTCTCAACGAACCTCTCTTCTCCCAGCTGCAGCACCTGAACCTGGTGCTGCGGACACCCAGCAACTTGCCCCATATTCTCAGGCAACTGGAGTGTAGTTAGTTACTGGATTGTTCTGGGCACTTCTCTGTGGAGTGAACTAAGTATGGAACTAAGTATCTTCAGTTACATTTACAGCTTTTGAGAAGAAGCTAGGGTAAAGTTCAATTGCAGTTTGCAGAGCTTTTTAGGCAATATCCTGCAACTCTTTCACAGGCCCTGAGGTCTTAGGCTGGCCTTTCTGACATGCTGGGGAAAGGGCGCAGCAGAAACAGGAATCTCTTCTCTTCCCTGAGGAGGAGCTAAGTGCAGGCTAAGCAACCCCAGGGCAGGTGGCTAACCTCAGATCAGAAGGGGCTTCACATTCCCAAAATTCAGGGCAGTTGTAGGATGACACTCCTTGGAAAATCAAAATGACTTTGTGGAAGATAAAACTGTTGTTTGAAGTGCTCCTCCTCTGATAGCTTCAAGAAGGCAGTGGGAGGGGGAGATCACATCTTTCATCGCCCATTGGAAAAGTGGTCAGCTGTGGTCAAAATTTCACAGTGGGTAATCAGACATTACCAACTGTCAGCTGAGAATGAGTGTGCTGAAGGAACTGATGAGCCCGAACTCCCAAGAACCTGATGGGCTGCCCTCTGTGCAGGGAACAGATGTCTTTTCTTCTCCTGCCTCCCCAATTTTCCCTCTAAGAAAAGCATTCACCACCGGCTGTGTGAAGACAAACATATACTCCGAGATATAAGTGGTTGATAAGTGTTGATCACATACACTGACAAACCTAAATCACTGTCAAACAAATAGGTTTTCTTAAACTGAAAAAATCCACATGTGACCACTAAGGGGCTTAGGGGCCCCTTCTAAGAGACCTTGTGCCAGAGTGGGAAAGGGGTGGCATGTTCTGAATATCAACAGGCTGGACCAGCAGACGCCCAGGCTTGGAGAGATTAATGCGGTCCTGGAGGAAGTCTGAGGCGCTGGTCCTGACCTCGGGGGAGGAGGATTAGTTTATGACCACTGTACCACCAGGGGTGGGGCATGGAGGATGGGATTTTGGGCCTGCTGCTGTAAAAGACTGACCTCTACTCCTGACAGGATCAGAAAGAAACCTCATGTCACCAAAGCACATTAGTTCATGTACTTTAGGCTGAACTCCTACCAAGTGCTGAACATGCCTAAGCTTCTATATATCATTTCACATCTTACAAGCCCTGCCCTAAACAGATAATTCCTTCATAAAGACCTAAACATCTACCAAATGCTGCAAAGAACACAACAAAAAATGAAAAGGGAAGATAATCCCAATGGGACAGGTCCTTTCCTTTGCATTCCATTCTCTCATACCTAAGCAACTACTTGGCCAGACTAGACATACTGCCACCCAACACTGCTGAGCAACCAGAGGGTCCCAGAGTACCTGCTGGTTATTCTGCCTGGTCAAAGAGAAATAGACAATTCCAACTGATCCCCAAGAGCCAGACATTGAAGCAGGGAGACTCTCTAGCACACAGATTTGGATGACCAAGCTGATGCCCATTTACATAAACAGAAGTGGTTTGAGTATTTTCAATCAAAAAAGCTAGCTACTGCCACTATTTCTAGGGCACAGAACTGCTCTTATGTGTTTGTGGAACACAGTCACACACCCTCAGATAGAGTCCTTCAAAATAGAACCATAAAGCCCAGCCATCTTCTCCACCTCCTTTAATTTGCTTGAATGTACATGATAAAGGCACTCTTTTGTTGTTTAAAAAGAACATCCCTGCTCTCCTTTTATCTTCCTTTAACAGTTTGCCATCCACTGATAGGAGAGGCCAAGCCTCCAACAGTCTATACTTTTATCTCCCACTGACCACTCAAAGCCAAGGGCTGGACTTCCTGCAGCTTGACTGGAGGAACTGTTTGATTTGTCTCAGGTGCCTGGCCAATGCCTGAGCAACACTTACCCAGCATCTAATTCGCTCTAAATTTAACAACCTTACAGTCCAACAGATCACCAGCCCCCACACCTTTAAACATTTGTGGGGAAGGGTGTGCGTGCGCACATTCATACCTGTACCCATGGTACACGGGTGAGGGCCAGAGGGCAGTTTGTGAGAGTTGGTTCTCTCCTTCTTCTATGTGGATTGTGGAGGTGGAATTTAAGTTGTTATGTTTTGTGCCAGAGGCCTGATATATCCAACAAAAGAACATGCTTTCTGGGCTTATTTATGTATTTGTTCTTTGTCCATAGCAAATACAATAGCTACCCTCATCAAAATCTATATTTAGAATTAACAGTAGCTAAAGTAAGACACAGCTTACCTTTTTATTTATTTATTTTTATTTTATGTGTTTATGTGTACTGCCTGCATGTGTGTAAGTGTACCTGTGTTGTACAATCACCTCAAAGTCCAAAGAGGGTGTAGATCCCCTGGAACTGGAGTTACGGACGGTTGTTAGTATCCATATGGGTACTAGGATTTGAACCTGGGTCTCCTGCAAGAACAGCCATTGCTCTTAACTGCTGAGCCATCTCTGCAGGCCCCCTCCCTTTTTTTAAAAAGATACAGTCTTGATATATAGCCCAGGTTGGCCTTGAACTCATGATCTTCCTGCCTCAGCATCACGAGTACTGGGATTACAGGTGTGAGCCACTACTACACCATGTCCAGGCCAGCCAGGACTACACAATGAAACTGTCACACACACACACACACACACACACACACACACACACAGAGAGAGAGAGAGAGAGAGAGAAAGAGAGAGGGAGATTAAAGTAGCATGTACTATTGTCCTTTAACCACTGGATCCAAGAGCATATGCTAATATGCACACACAAATGGTTCAGAATAAATGGGATCCTTTGTTAAATAGACTACCCAGCCCTAACAACTACACTTGAGACTCAGTTCTTGGGAGTACCTAGGTGTTTTGTGGTTCAGTCTCAAATATACTCCTGTCTGCTTAGCAGTAAGAGCTTTCTGGTGACTTAAGACTCAGCAGCAACAAAATCCACTTCTTTGTGTACCAATTATAAGGCAGTTTTTAAGATTGTGTGTGCTGGACCAGGCAGAGGCAGGTGGATCTCTGTGAGATAGAGGTCAACCTGGTCTACATAGCAAGTTCTAGGCCAGCTTGGATTACAGGGAGACCCTTCTCAAACAAAAACAAAAAGACTATGTGTGCTATTTAAGGGACTGGATGATGAGGGAGACTTCACTCATCAAAGGACAGGGTCTCCTTCCTGCCACACAGGTAAGAGTTCCTTTTTTTTTTTTTGAGGGGGGGGCATACATGATAACTGTTTAGTAAATGGTAAAATCAGATATTTACAACAGTCTTTGAAGACAGACTTCTTTGTGGGAGGTATAGAAACTCTCTACAATCAATTAAAGAGCTTCCTGAGGTGGCATCCACCTTTAATCCCCAACATGGGGAGGCAGAGGCAGGTAGATTTGAGTTCCAATTCAGCCAGGACTACAGAATGAATCTCTCTCTCTCTCTCTCTCTCTCTCTCTCTCTCTCTCACACACACACACACAGAGAGAGAGAGAGAGAGAGAGAGAGAGAGAGAGATCCTTGCTCAAATACCCTTTAACGTCCCACAATCTCACAAACAAGAGAGCTGTGTGGGAGACAAGTGGCAGACCAAAACTACCTAACAGGTTAATTTCCCAGTACCACTTTCTATGCCAAGACTCCAGAACACAGAATTTTTCTGAGAATCATTCTGATATGATCAGGTTAGGGGGACAGGGAGAGGGAGAGAGAGGGAGAGGGAGAGAAAGAGAGAAGCTATGCTATCTCATTCACCAGCCAGAACTGCCTTCTATGTGGCCTCTGTTGCACAGCCACAACTTGGCCAATCAGAGGCCATGGAAAACAGGAGCCAACTACCTGGCTCAGCCCCATCAGCAAACAGCAGGCAATCTTAAGCATCCTCAATTTTCTCCCAGCCATGAAGTCAGGAACAACGTGTACAGACAAAGAAAAAGAGAAAACGTTTGAAACAATAGCATCTACCGTGCTCACTGAATATGCCTGAGGAAAATTTCAAAGCCCTTGAAGATGTTTCATTATAACCAAGGGGGTTCGGAGGAGACAGAGGACAGGAGATGACACAGTCCACTAAACCCAGTCACACACATGCTCACGCAAACTCAGTCTCATGCTCCGGCAGCTCCATGATCAAAATGTGGAAGTCAAAATATAATTCAAGTGAAGAGAAAAAATTACTTAACTGAATTAGAATTTTAATACCATTTCCACAGTTTTATCAGAAGCTAGTAATATCCTGGTATGTTCCCAATTGGGAAACGAACATAAAAGCAAAACAAAACCATCATATTTGGTACAGTGGCACATGTCTGTAATCCGAGCACTCTTAGAAAACCAAACCAAGGTCAGATGAGACAGTTCAGTAGGCAAAGGCACATGCCACCAAGCTTGATGGCTTGAGTTCCATCCCCAGAAGCAAAATGAAGAGGGAGAATGGATTCTCTCACATTGACTTCTGACCTCCACATACCACCATGGTACATGTGTACACACCCAATAAATAAATTAAAAAAAAAAAAAAACAATCAATGGTCTAGCAGATTATACAACTGGCTACCTACTCACAAAACAATGCTATTTACAGGAAAGGCAGGGATGTAAAAATAAAAACAAAACAATCACAAACACAGCTATTTACTCCCTGTATTTAACCATTAATTCTGTGATCAGGTCAGAAAATCCTTTGAAGACTACCCTCCAAGTGTCTACTAATTGTGATGATGACATTTTTATATCCTCTACTCAAAACTTATTTAACTTATTTTTAATTATGTGTTTATTTTTGTGGTGGGATATGCATATGTCAGTAAAGTTGCCTGAAGGGACAAGGAGGAGCTGGATCTCTCCAGCTAGAGTTATAGGTGGTTCTGAGCCACCACATGTGGGTGCTGAAAACTGAACTCCAGTCTTCTTCAAGAACAGGAAGAATTCTTAACTGCTGAGCCACACAACCCAAATTTATAGTCAAATATTATCTGCAATCACACTAGGAAAATGTGTGTTATGCATGTATGTAGAAAGAAAACAAATGGGCATATGAATGTCATCACCGCTGGGACTTAAAACTTTAGTTTCTTTGTGTGCATCTTTTTTGAAGCTCACTAAGAAAGATGTTCACTGACGGGAAGGTGAGGAGCGATTTTTAAAATATGGATTTGACATTTTTTTTTTTTTTGAGTATGTCCAATCAAAAGCCCAGGAAGGACCACAATCCAGTGCTCCTTCTCTGCAAGGCATTAAGAAAGATTAGTTGCTTAAGTTACTATATACCACTTCAGAGTTCCAGGTGGGGAAGGAGATCTGGAATGGGTTTAGAAATCTGAAACATGATGATTGGCTGTTCTCAGGCACTAGAATCCACTGAAGTTCAAGATATTAGAAGCTCTAGGAGGTGCAAGAGCCTCATGCTTACAAGCTGGGGAGGCAGAGTAGATACAGAATGAAATTCCAACTCAAGGGAAAATGGACCATGAGTCAACACAAGGCTAGGTAAGAGCCATAGAACATGAGGACAGCAGGGCAAAGGCAAATCTCAGCTTGAAGAAAGGACTCAGCTTTGGGCCACATGCTGGCAGCTGGAACAGTGTGGAGAAAGCATGAGCACCCAAGGACCACCATTTTTACCTTTCTCCGGTGATATGCTAGCCCCATTTTAAAATTATTTGTTTGAAGGTAGACAAATACTCTCAAAATTAGATAAGGACATTTAAATGATTGAGGTTTTTTTATTTTCTTCGTCGTCTTCTTTTTTTTAAGCAAAAGGAAAAAGCTCCCCCGTTCCCATCCAAATTACAAACTGTTTGCTTTGTTTCTGGTCCATGAAACAATTCCTCTGAGAACCCTCAGAGTATACCAGCATGCTGTGAGAGAGGAGGGAGAGTGGAGTAGGGGAAATGGCAAAGATGAGGTTGGCAGAATAACACCAAGGTCAAGGTTCCATCTGGGAGGCTTGAACTTTAGCCTGCTACTGTGGAAACCCACTGAAGGGTTTTTATTTTTTTAAAGGCCTGGGATGAAGTAATCATATCTATATTTTAAAAAGCTTTTGTCAGCAGTTTAAAAAATGGATGATTAGAGGCATATAGGAAGGAACTGTGATAGTTCGAGGGACAGACATAGAGAGGCACTAGTGGAGAAGGAGGGTGGGGCATCACAAAGTGAAAACTGGGAACTGGCCAGGGCAATGTTCAGAATGGCCCTGGGCTGCCTACGTCAAGCCAATACAGTGGATGACAAAGCAGCAGATGGATAAAATGGGCCATACAGTGAAATGAGACTAAATATGAAGCAGCAGAACTAAGAGTTTTGTTTTAAGGGCTGGAGAGACGGTTCTGCGGTTAAGAGCACTGGCTGCTCTTGCAAAGGACCTGGGTTTAGTTCCCAGCACCAATGTGGTGACTAAAAACCATCCATAGCTCCAGTTCTGGGGTATCCAACACCCTCTTCTGACCTCCATAGACATAATATATATGATGCACCTACATACAGGCAGGCGAAACACTCATATACATAAAATTTAAAAACAAGTTTTGCTTTAAAGAAATTCCATGAAGATCCATAGCTAGGAAGGGAGCATGTGAGAAAAGCAGAAAGTAAGGGAGGAGTGGGAGAGAAGGCAAGCCGGCTCTGAGGTACTGGAATAAAATGTAACATGTAACATAAACAGCCATATAATACATGTACTTAGGTGTGGCTCAGTGGAAAGCATTTGCTTAGCACATTCGAGGTCCTAGTTTTGATCTCCAGCATTGCAAAACCAATAAATACAAAGACAGATAAATAAATGCACCAATTGCCAAATCGAACCCCAGAAATGAAACTGATCATCTTTGAGTTGAAGGTGATTACAGGAAGTGTTTAAACAGATTAACCTGTAGAAGGTCCTAAGCCCACACAAAACGTAACTAAATATAAACTTAGGGGGTGGAAAAACCCCACAACACATCCTCTTCTCTCTTTCAAAGAGTCTGTCAATAAAAACAGGTTTCATTTTGCTGGATCAAACACTTTTCTGACTTGTTAATGATCTGGAGTTGTGCTGTCCTGTCAGCCAGCATGCCCACTATTTGTGCTGTTCAATATGGCAGCAACAGCCACATATAAAATGTGGCTAATTTGACTATGGAATTTAACTCTTTTTTTTTTTTTTAATTTAAAAACTTTTGGCTGGGCATGGTGTTGCATGCCTTTAATCCCAGCACTCAGGAGGCAAGGGCAAGAGGACCTCTGTGAGATAGAGGCAGCCTGGTCTACATAGTAAGTTCCAAGGGGAACTAGTTCTGGGTTCATAGGGAGATCCTTTTTTAAAAAAATGAAATGAAATTTCAAAAAAATTTAAAAATATTTTTTCACTAATTTGTGTATGTGTGCGTGTGTGTGCGTGTGTGTGTGTGTGTGTGTGTGTGTGTATTTGTGTGGACATGAGGTTGAAGTTAGAGTCAGCTCTCTACTCCCACCATACAGACCCCAGGATACAACTCAGAATGTCAGGGTTGGTGGTGGGAACCTTTACCTGCTGAGCCCACCCCCTGACTTTTAATTTTTTATGTGAATCTACTTTAAATAGCTAGCCACAACTAGGGGCTGTTGCACTAGATAGGGTAGATATATAGAACTTTTTTTCTAGTAATCTTGGGTTACTAGATTGTAGTCCTTTATTTGTTTGCTTGCAGGGTTTTAAAGCCCTGAAGCAGGAATAAAAATAGTCTAGCATGGCTTTCCCTGTAGGCATGGGAGGGGAGTTAGTTCCCGAAGTATCTGTGCTTAGTATTCCGGAGTTTCAGTTTAAGGAGGGAAACAGCCTTAGAAAACAAGACAGGGACATGTAAGAAGGATAACTTCTCCCAGGTGAGTCACTCCCGTTCTACCTCAGCTACACAGATCCTGCTCAAACTGGTCCCACCTCCAACATGGTCAGTGTGTGAAAACATTGAGAAAATCTAGGTCAGTGTTTAAAGGCAATTTAAGGGTGGGGGCACAGCTCAGTTGATAAGAGGGCATGCCAAACATGCTTGAGGCCCAGAGTTTAATCCTAAACACTACAAAAATAAAATTAATCATAAAAAGCAAGCTGAGACAGTTGTAGTTGTGAACGCTTTTAATCCTAGCACTAGGGAAGCAGTGGCAGAAGCAGGCAGATCTCTTGAGTTCTAGGCCAGCTTGGACTACACAATGAGTTCCAGGATAGCCAGGGGTACACAGTGAGACCCTGTCTCAAAAAAACGATACACACAAAAAAAGCAAGTTGGTACATCTAAGCATTGATATGGCTAGCCTAAAATGAAGCATAATGCTCTGCTAATTTTGGATTGTTTAAAATTATTTTTTTAAATGCTGGGCATAGTGGCACAGGCCTTTAATGCCAGCACTTGGGAGGCAGACCACCATGAGACCAGCCTGCTCTACATAAGTTTCAGGCCAGCTCTGGCTATAGAGAGTCTCTGTCTCAAAAAGATCAAAACATAAAGTAAAATAAAAATAATTGTGGGGGCTGGTGAGTGGGTGAAGGTTTGCCTCCAAGCCCAAAGCCCTGAAACTGATACTCAGGACTCACATGGTGGAAAGAACAAATTCCCAAAGTTTTCCTCTGACCCACACATGCACAAGGTCACATGCACACACACAAACACACACACACACATACACGTTAAGAAACAAATTTAAAAAAGAATTTTTTTTTTTGGTTTTGGAGACAAGACAGGGTCTCTTTGTAGTCCCAGCTGGCCTGGAGCTAGCTATGTAGACCAGGATGCCCTCAGCATTACAGAGATGTGCCTGCCTCTCCCTCTCCTGGGATTACAGAGGCGTGCCACCATACCCCACAAATTTAGAGAAATTTTAATGAATATACAGGGGCTGGAGAGATAGCTTAGAGGTTAAGAGCACTAGCTGCTCTTGCAGAGGATCCAGGTTTGGTTCCCAGCACCCACAGGGCTACAACCATTTGTATCACCAGTTCCAGGGGATTCAACATTCCCTTTTGATCTCCACAGGCATTTTACATATGTGATGCATACATACAGACAAAACATTCATATATATAATAAATTACTTAGTAAAAATACAAAAGCATCCTTTGAAGATGAAAACTAATTTTTTCCTCACTTTTGAATTGAAAGTCTGGCATGGTAGCACATACCTTTAGTTCCAGCACTCTGGAGGCAGAGGTAGATGGCTCTCTATGATAAAAGCCAGCCTGGTGTACACAGCAAGTTCCAGGCCAGCTGGGGCTACAGGGAGATCATCTCAAATATTTCTTGATGATAAAAATGCATATAAGAGTCTAGAATGAAGCTCAGTACTGCAGAATATACCTAACATGTAAAAGGCCCTGGGTTCAATCCCCAGTGCCATTAAAAAAGGAGGAGGACGAGGGAGGCGGGGATCATGATGATCCAGGACTAGAAGGGGGAGGAAGACCACCCACAAACTTACCACCTAGATGAGTGGGGTGAAGCAGCAGAAGGAAGGTAAATGCATTAAGTTTAACACTAAGTTTAGGTCCAGCAAAAGCAGACCAGTATATGGACTGCAAGAGGCGTAAGAGTAGAAAAGCAGTTGGGGAGCTAATACCTAGAAAGGACCAGGTGCTGCTGAAGGGCAGGTGATGATTACAGAGCATGTGTAGGGGCAAATTATGGGGAACTGGGAAAGCTGGGGTTGGGTTTGGAGCGATGGGGGGGGGGGTACAGGCTCAGTATAGTCTGAGAAAATGATGTAAGAATTCAGAAAACTTGTTTGAACATGGTGACTGCTGGAGAAGGAGCCCTGACTAGAAAGGGGAACAAAGGGAATAGAGAGGGAAAGAAACCTGAACTTTCAAGGGCAGGGTCCAACAGACAAGCAAGAAAGACAATGGAAATAGCCAAGGGCAACTGGCCCAGGGCACTAGAATGGCTACTAGGAAAAGTTTCAGATAGTTAAGGGGGTTGGGCTAAATTCTTTTCTAGAGACTTTGCATGTGAAGAAATGGGGAGACTGTTGTGGCAGTGTAGGAGTGATGAGGAGGGGCTGGAAACAGGGCAGAGATTCTCCAGACACAGAGGCCAGTGGGCAGAGCTCCTTCCATCTGAGTCAGGAAGATGAAAGAGCAGAGAGGAATCCCAGAGGACCCCAGGATGCTTGTGTGCTGGAGGGTCTTAATCTTTAGCCCCATAGGCATTCACATTTTTATGGGGGCAAGTGTTGGATGAAGGAAGAAATTACCCCAGAGAGCTGGCACAGGGCAGCCCAGTGGCTGTTGGAGAGAAACCAAGGCTACCCCATCACTACCAGCCCAAACACCAGGGGTAGGTGAAGCTGAAGAGAGAAGGGCCCTTAGCTTAGGTATTCACATGACTTTTCAAGGTGCTCTCCATCAAGAATGGGCCCAGAGCCTGGTGTGTGGCTCATGCCTGTAACCCCAGCACTAGGGAGGTGGAAGCAGGAGGATTAGGAGTTCAAGGCCATCCTCAGTCAGGTAGGGAATTCAAGTCTAGCCTAGGCTGCAGGAGACTCTGTCTACACACACACACATGCGCGCGCAGGCATGTTTGTAATCTGTAATCCTGGCAACACTCAAGAGTGAGGCAGGAGAATACAAATTCTATGTCAACCTAGGCTATACAGTGAGTTCCAGGCCAGCTTGAGTTAAGTAAGAAGTCCCTGTTTCAAAAGAAAACAAAACAAATGGTCCCAGGAGGCAGCAAAGTGGCACTCCTGGAAGCCCCTCCTATTCAGTGTTCATAGGGTTCTGCTTCCTGGCTCTGATGACTAGGAAAAGCGTGTCATCTCAAATACTACATCTTATATTCCAGCGGTTAGAGGTAGCAAGCCTATTACTTTTCTTCCAGCTGATACCCAATCCAGTCATGTAGCTGTTCTCCTAAATATAAACATTGGATTCCACATACAAATACCAAGGGCACCAGGTCTCCCAGGGAAAAGAAAACACTTTCCAAAGGCCCAACCTGAAATGACATTACATTTTCTCTCTGGGCTGGACTCTGCAGCTCTAACCTAGATGTGGCTCAGTACAAAATGCAGTCTGGAGACTCCCAAGATATTGGCTAAAGTTCCTAACTTGTTTATTTACTATATTTTTTTAAGGCAAGCCTCGTTATTTAGCCACAGCTGGCCAGAAACTCACTCTGTAGACCAGGCTGGCCCTGAATTCACAGCAATCAGCCAGCCTCTGCCTCCTTCGACTCAAGGTTGGTGGCATCACATATGGCAGAAACGAAGCACAAAAAACCAAGAGCCCTGTGTCCCTGGCTGTTCTCACAGGCTCAGCAGGTCTGGACCATCTATGATTCAATTAGTTTGAGTTTAGTTTGCTCTTTTTTTTTTTTTTAGATCAATTCTTTCTTTTGTTTAGAGTTGACCCACAATTTCCTTCAATTATCTATACCTCTGTTGAAGTGCCTAAACAAATTAAACCATTTAAACTGATGAAGGGAAAGGAAGTGGATGGAGCTTTAAGACAACTTATGCAAAGTGTGTCCTCCCTCTCCCTCACTTCTGCTCTCTATCATCTCAGGGCGCTTCACTTACTAGGCAGTGAGAAGAGCAGCTGCTTCTCAAAGGAAAATTCTAAAATGTTAAACCTCATGGTTAAGTTCCAGTTTGGAAAAAAAACTAAAAATTTCAGCAATTTGGGGATGAAATATTAGGTTCAGGGTTACACAAAGCATACCAGTTGTTCCCAGCCAACATGAAACCTGAAAGAGGCGATGCTATCTTTATCCTCTACCTAGACTCAAAGCCGGCACTGTCCCCTGCAGGGCTGCCAAGGAGCCGTCTCAACTCAAGTCTGCTGAATCCAAGAGACAAAGTGGACAAGAAAATGCATGGGCCAGCAAAGGACACCCAAACGGCAAGTTACAGACCCACCTGGAAGAAAGAAAATGGACTTAATCATCACAAATTTTAAAAGGATGTAAGGAAACAGGCAGTTCTCAGAAAATAGCGCAGAACCTTTTTATTAGTTCAAAATGCTAAGGATTAGATTCCTTTCCATCTAACTCTACAGACATTTACCAAGTGGAAGGCTGAGAACCATTTTATCCAGCTTTTTGGAAGGAAACACACATTTCTCTATTAATACTAAAGTCTGGCTCATGAAGACTTAACAGAAACCTTTAAACCACCTGGATGGAATCGGTCCTCACACAGGGATTTCTGGGAGGACAGATGAAAGATCAGAGACGAATCTAAAGGATAACAGGGCCTCTCTCCTAAGCCAGGAGATTGCACATAGGTTAACTGAAGAAAATGTTCTTGTAATGTTGACTAAACTACCTCACTCTGAGAAACCACTTCCCACTAACTCCTTGGTTCTACCCCTAACAACCTCATTCTATTATTGTTCAGTTTTAAATGACTGAGCAACTGCAGCCTAGCCATGCACCTCCACGATTGGCCAACACTGTTACTCTCCCACCACACACGTAAACCACCAACGAATGAAGCTCGTGATGAGGGGGCTTAACTTAAAATGTGAACTGTCACTGCCACACCACACTTCCTGCTACTTCTCACAGATTGTCTCCATTCAAGAAAAAGTGAAAAATCACCATGGGATCTGTGAATTGTCACCTGAGAGAACAGACACAGTGGTTATGGAGTGTATGGGCTCCAATCCCGCCCTTACAGGTACACAGACCTCTGTGCCTCAGTTTCCTTGGCTACACAATAAGGATAGCAATTGCTAGGGCATGTGGTTGCTATGAGAAACAGATGAGTACATCTGTAAGGAGCCTACAGACTGGGACATGAAGTTCAACACCCTAGTCCTTGCTATTATCTTATTTGTGTTCCTGAGTGCATTTCCTGGACATGAACACTAGCAATCACGAATCCACCAGTGCTAAAAGCTTAAGTCACTCTCAAACTTTACTATGTACTTAAACAACTTAGGTTGCTTATGGTGCTGTCAAAGCACCTAGGGCCCTGCACATATACAGGCAAGCATTCTACCAGAAAACTAAAACCCCAGACCTCCGGTTTCTAATGAAACCTGAGAGGAACCTAAGAATCTCTGTCACCAACAAGTTCCCAGGTAAGGCTGATGCTGCTTTAGTTGGTGAACCACACTCTGAGAATCACTATTTAGTGAACAGTTAACTCATGTTTTAGATTTTAGGCCTAAGTCTTAGCTTATTTTTGAACACAGGAAACCTTCAAGAAATGATAAGAATAAGAAACAAGTGGTTCACTAGTTAGAGAATAATTACCTCTGCAGCCAGAAAGGCCACATGACTAGTTCCAGCCAATGGGAACTAAGTGATATGTATTACCATAGACTAGAGCTTTTAAAACCTAAATGTGTCGGCTGCTAGCTCTTTCCTTGTTGCTGCCACCTGGAAGCATGTGCAATGCCAGGGCAGCTGTAAGACAATGAATGGCAGCCTGGATCCCTGAATCATTGCATGGAAGGGAGCTACACTAGTGAGCTGTAGCTTTACTGAGGACTTAATTCATGCCATTGAGTGTTTTAGGTTTCAAGGCTGATTTGACAGCTCCGCATAATTTGGCCTAACTTAAACAAAGTCTATCTGGGCCAGGTGTGGAGCGTGCCTTTAATACCAGCACTCTGGTGGCAGAGATAGGCAGATCTCTCAGAGTTCTAGGCCATCCATGGCTACACAGTGAGACCCTGTCCCCCCTTACCCCCAACAACAACAACAAAATGAAATCTATCATCTTTATAACAAAACATAACAAAAAAAGTATATCATCTTTAAAACAAAAATGGCAACATCAACAGTTTTATGTCCAGGCTAGCAAACACACAAAGACACAGAGACACACACATAGGATTTCTACCCTATTCTCATTTATTTCTATCTGCAAAAATAGTTTGTTTCTATGACCTCTCTTTTGGGGTCTGTTTCTCATCAATTATAAAAATCTCTCACTGCAAAATGCTTATGAAACAATTGCTAATAATTTGGAAAGCTAAATATACTAAGAACTATTTAAAATGTGAAAAGTAAACACACTGAAGGATTTGGAACAAGAGCCCAGTGAAACAAAGCATATACAGTAGGCCTACTCTAAGCGGGGAGGGAGGTTGTTGTTGTGTTCTATAACCTTAACAAAAAAAATCTGGTTTTAAAATGCAAAACTTCAATCTACTGTATGTGCTGAGTAAGTACTATACTGAATCTTCATGAATAAATCACATGTAGGAATTATATTAGCAATTATAAATAAGCTGGAGATTACTAAATTTTGGTACTTGTGGCAAGAGGGTTTGGAAGCAGCAACTGCCTACAGATCGAGAGGAGTGGTCTCTTTCTTTTTGAGGATTAGGGAGGATAGGATTTCACTAAATTGCCCAGGTTGGCCTTGAATTTGCTCCATAATCCAGGCTGGTCTCAAATTCCCAATCCTGCTGCCTCAGTTTCCCAAATGCTGGGATTATAGGCATGCCAGGTAAATGAGAAAATGAAGTGCACAAAATTATAAGATTTTTTTTTAAAAAGAATAAAAAAAACTCTGTAACAGAATCATATACAGCCTTTCAGTCTACTGAGCCAGAACAGTACTCCCCTGGAGGGCTCTCCCCAAGGACCTCTGGTAGGAGCAACAATTTACTTCAAAAGTGGCAGAATTTCCTGCTAGAATGTTCCCTCTTTCTACAGAGAACAGAGACAACACTTTTGTGTGTGCACAGGAACGTCACAAACTTTTTTTTTTTTTTTTTTTTTTGCTTTTTGAGGCAGAGTCTCCCCAAAGCCTGCCTGGAACTCACTACGAAGACCAGGCTGACCTCCATCTTACAGAGATCCACCTGCCTCTACCTTCTGAGTGCTGGGATTAAAAGCACCATCATGTCTGGCTTCTACAAACTTTTGACTACGGAGTTCCGGCTTCCTGTTCCCGTCTTAGCTCAGCCCCAGTGATGAGGGGAACTTGTCAAAAGCCCCTAGAGCACATTCTCCGGGTGTGTCATATTCCATCTTTCTATGCAGCTCCTCCTAGGAGACCATACTCATGTAATCATACATTTTATATCTGCAAAATCAAAACTGAAAATAATTCAAAGGCCCTGAGACTAAATATTATATTTCTCTAATATTTTCACTGCGGCCCAGCAG
The DNA here is from genome assembly GCA_035773235.1 of Eospalax fontanierii. Lineage (NCBI taxonomy): Eukaryota > Metazoa > Chordata > Mammalia > Rodentia > Spalacidae > Eospalax > Eospalax fontanierii. The sequence goes on from CM069547.1 coordinate 17,222,184, forward strand.
CTTCGAGTAGACTGGTTTGGTGCATCTTTTTACCTGTTTTCATGTCTTTTGGAAGCCATGAAAAAAGTCACTTAAAAATAATGAAAACCTAAGCTGGGTAAAGTGGTGCACGCCTGCCGTCTCAGCTATGAGAGGCTGAGGTGGGAGGATTGGTTGAATTCTTAAATTTGGGGATCCATCTGGGAGGCATATTGAGATATTCTCTCTCTTTCAAAAAAGATGTTTTCATTATTTTAAATTATATGTGTGTCTGAGTGTGGTTTTGTGTACATGTGTAGAAGTGCCCTCCGAGGGTACAGGTATGGGTAAAAGTTTACCCATTCTCACCAACCCCAGCCATGCTGGAAATCAAATTCAGGCCCTGGTGCTTGCTAGGCAAGCTCTCTCTCATTGAGCTATATATCACAAGCCCTGAGAGCCTACTTTAAATGCTCCCTCAAAAAAACCCACAAAACAATCATGGCATTCTACTTCTATTAGGGAGAACAATAAAGTCTTCCTTTGAATCCTGAAGCAGGGCTATTTCTTTACTTTTCATAAGGAGCTAACTTGGGCATAGTCTGTTAAAAAAAATAACAAGAATAATGTGCAATTAAATATGATTATTAAATGAACAAAAAAACTATATCATGTCTTGCTGGTACTCCCCCCCCCCAAAGCTCCTAAATGCCTAATTATTCAGTTTAGTGATTTTAAAACACTCATGCTGTTTCATCAAACCAAACTGTGACAGTAATACAGATGGGGCATCCAGCACTGAGACAATGAAAGCATTTAAAGCAATACTGTGTAGTTCTTGTTGTCTAACTTGTTTACTTCATTTCTTCTACAGACATGTTCATCATGACGGAATTTATACGTAAATTCCTGAGAAATAAATGGTATCCTCTATACAGCCCAAATCCCCATTTACTTATGTTCAAAGGCTTGTGGCTTCAAATTTCTACGATTTGTCTATGTCCATAATTTATTTGATAACTTATCAGGATGATTCCTCTGCCCCAGCCCTAACCTGACTGCACCAGCTTCTCCCAAGTGAATCCGGAAACTGCCTCTCCCTGCTGGTCTCCCTGTTATTGCCTCCTTCTTAAACTCCAACTTATTATGTCACGGCCCTGGGATGGCTAACTTCTGTGTGAACATTAAGGCCATGACTCCCACACTAGCACATCCTACTTGCTTTGATGCCTCTCCTCTAAGTGGGCTCTGAAGTACAGAAGATGCTAGTGCTTTCAGCTCCGGGGACTGGTTTGTAGATCATATGACTACTCAAATCCTCAGAGAAAAGCCGGCATTGTCCACTTTTCCTTGAAATCTCAAAATCCAGGCTAAGACCAGCAATCAAGTAACATTTAAATCCTCCAACAATCTTAAATCAATTGACCAATCTTCTTTTGGGGTCTTCTCTCCCGTCCTGCTAACTTGATATCTAGAAAGTGCAATTTTAGTCAGCTGTTTAGCAGATTGATGGTATTCAATTTAAGTAAAAAATTTGAATTTTACAAAGGGGAAAGAGCTTTTAAATAAATAAATAACGGATGTTATAGATTGAGGGGTTCATAATGGTCCAACACATTTCCATGGTGTCTTTAGGGTTCTCCAGGGCCATTGGAGTATTAACTGGGAGTATGCACGTTCCTGTTCTCCACCCATCAGCTCCAACAAAACGGAGTTCTGTATGCCTATGATTCACAGAGACTGATCTCCAGGCAGCCAGAGGCTATTCCATTCCATGCCTGGACACTTCCCTCCCTGCACCTCCAGTTCTTCCAGCCCAATCTCTAACAGTTGTCCCTGAGGCTCCACCTCCTCAGTGGATGATGACAAGACATCATCTCAAACTGAGCCATCATTGCAATCTGCTACAGGTCACTTCTACTGGTTACTACATAATCCAAGACAAACTATTCTACCCTTCAGCAATATCCCTTAATGCAAGTACCCTCAGTGCTGCCCACACTTCAAAGAATCGGCTTGAGGACCTGCTACTTGTTTCTTGGGAAGTGCTGGTTTTCATTACTTTTCCATCTGCCCTTAGCGTCTAACATCCAGACAAGGAATTCCTATTTCTTGTGTGCACTTCAGAGACATTCTCTTACCTGACAAGTGTCAAAACTGTTGACTATAAGAGCACACTTTGCACCTTCAGTGAGGCAAACTGCAGCGATCGTTTCCCTGGATACTCACAAGAACTCATTTCAAATCTAATTAAATTTTCAAAAGAACAATTTCTCTTTTTAAAAACACCAAGGTCCTATTTGGACAGGAATAGAAAATCTGAATGAACAGAAGACTTAAGAAAGTTAATATATTAAAAGTTAATATGTGAATATTCAGATGTTTCCACAGATCTGACTATTAAAGCATGGTCCCACTGAGCCTAGAGACATGCCCACAATCCCATCCCAGCACAGGCAGCTGAGGCAGGAGGACAATGAATCCAAAGCCAGCCTGGGCTGCAAAGCAAGATCCTTCTCTAAAAGAATCAAAGCAAAACAAAACAAAAAAAACATACAGCTGAAGTTCAGGAATTCTTTTCTACAGAGCATTTGCCAGGGTACCTACAACCTCTCTGGTATACAGGCATCTTCTTTCTATAAAACCTGCTTTAAAAACAAGAATCAATGGCTTCTAATATAGTCCTTCAGTTATGAATACAAAATATAATTTACACTAAAAATACAAACAACCTGCCTGGTCTGGCAGCCCACACCTTTAATCCTGCACTCAGGAGGCAAAGGCAGGCAGGTCTCTGTGAGTTTGAAGACAGCCTAGTATATAAAGCGAGCCAGCTGGGGCTACAGAGAGACTCAGTCTCAAAACAAACAGAGTACAAACAAGCTGATGGTAGTATTGAGGCATCACTTGAATCTGATAATGAATAACATTTTGCTTATAAATCTGGGCAAAATAAATAATCTATCAGTATATATCTCACTACATTTGAAGGGCAATTCAAATATATCATGTTAACTCATAAAGCAGCTACATATTGCTGAGAATGTGAGGGAATACACAGAAATTCATTTTCCATATAAAAACCCTTGTTTAGAGTATCTTTCAAGCTTCCCAATCCCTGTAAGCAGGAGCAGGGTGAATCAACATATGATTAACCTTCTGGGGAATGACTCAGGATCATCACAACGAACAACACAAGGCTACCTCTCTAAACCAGTACATGGCTCTCCAACTTTAGTTTTGCCCCTTATACCACATGGTTGTCCATATTTTATTTGTAATTGAAATTTTTGTTGACATTGCTGTGGGGGCACATGCAGGTGCAATAAATAACGCAAAGGCCTGCTCTGTCCAGTAGGCTTCATCTCCCACAATGGAATCCGGCACTTGTCTCATCTCCTGATTCCCTTCCTGGTTGCTGCTGGTTTGCCTCCTCCAGCTGCCTCTTCACCCTCAACCTCCAACTTTGGCCTCTGATTTGTTGTTGACTAAGAAATGTGAGAGACAAAGTGGTCAGGCCATATCTACATGAAGAATAAACAGTGCTAACGCATCACTGCAAATCAAGGTTGGGTGTGAGTGTCAGGATTTCCTAACACTTTTGTGGCTTTTGAAAACTTTATTTTATATTAACCACCTACACATCACATTTAACCTGTGAGTTCTCGCTTGCATATACATATCAACGTTTTGGACAAGAATGCCAAACAAATGACCTCCACAAAAGTGATGCAGTGCTTCTGACTCAACTGCACACTAGCTAATGGCTGTTTTATCCTTGGTGCTAAGAGGTCATTGGTAGGCAGTACTTAGTGTCATATTCTAAACATCATCTACCAAGTGCTAATAATAATTTGGAAAAAAAAAATTCACGGAACTTGAAATAAAATTTTTAAATCTGAACTTACTGATGCTTTAGAGGGAATTTTAATTAAGCAGTCATATGTACTTCTTGGAAAAACTCCATTATGTAAATTAAAGGAATCAAGTTATAAAAATATGAGTGCAAGCATTACAAAATGTGCTTTAAGGAGTTTGGTAAATAAGAAAAGTATTATTTTGTTCTTTTACTGCATGGAGGCAGACAGAGGGGCTTATCAGCTTAGGAACGGGAAGGATGGTACAATTAACTGTCACACAGTCAGATATAATTAATTCATTCTGAGGAGGCCAATGAAAGAAAACAAAGCAGAGAATCGGGCATCTTGTCTCTTTAATAGTATCTAAATGTTCCAGTGCGGCAAACCATCTTTTTCTTCAAGTTACTGATACATCCTGAGAAGAGAGGTAGGTGGGGGTGGAGGTGGGGTAGAAAAAGGAAACTAAGAAGAGGAAAAGGAAGACCTTTTATCTGAACCACAAATGCCCTGCTGCTCACTCCTGAAATACACAATATCCTGGGTATGGGACGGTGGGTCTGAATTTCTCCTATTGCCCCACAGACCCACCTCTGCCAAATGTAAAATGCTGCCATCAGTTCTACAGACGCATCACGCCCTGCCCTGGACATCTGAGGGTGACGCATGGTAAGTAATCTGGACAGCTCAGGAAAGGTCGGAAAAGGAAACTGAAGGGAACAACTTCTCCATGGTCACCAATAAATACTACATGTTACAGGGAGAGGCTGACCCTGACAACATGAAAAGATGTTCTCAAGACAATGGGAGATCAGGTCCCATAAAATACAAAGTGTATGTGACGTTAAAAATACTAAAGAAAACAGACTTTTACTCAAAAACAGATGCTCATGGGGAATTTGGTTTCTCCTACCATGACAATAAAATTCTTTTAGCTTTCAGAGTGCCAGGCAAACGAGGATCAGAAATGCATTCTAAGCAGTGTAAATTTGGAAAGAGCGAGCCTCCTTTCTCCCCCTCCCCAAAGACGAGAGACCACACCACACCAGAAATAGCCTCTGTGAGTCTGCTTCTGAGCAAGAAAGGAGCTGTGCATTAGGAATGGTTCCCCTGTGATGTTCTAGTGAGCTCAAGCATGACTATATATGGTATGTTTATGGGATGAGTGGATGCAAACACCATGTAGAACTTATATCAGAGGCAAACTGGCTTGTAAAAAGCTTGGTTCCTCTGCATTCTGGGCTCCAAGGCGTTCCAGAACTCAAAGCTAACTGCAGATGCTTCAAACAGTAATGTCTCCTCACTTACTGGCGCTTAAGTGGCAGTAACTCCACCTCACTGCCCTGTGAGTCTGACTGAATGCACATACTTCCTTCTCCATCCCGCCTCCACTCCCCACCTCCCTCCCAAGCTGTTCACTCCACAGTCCCACAGAGGCATAAATGCATACTCAAGAATGCTGCTGCTGAATGGGGCCTATGTTACATGACAGAGGGCACCACCAACTGCTTGAGAAACAGCTGGCCAGGCTGCCCGCCTGTCTCCAACAAGCTCCTCAACTGCACAAAGTATTTTATTCACATCAAGTGTTCTGCCTAGAAGAGAGGAAGCCAGACACTGAATTGGGGGCGGGGAGGGGATGGAGAGACAGTCTGAAGATGTTTCAAAGTCGTGCAAATGGTAAGGGCGGGTAGAAGAGGGAAGAAGAGGAGAGAGGAAGAGGAAAGGGGGAGGCAGGCTTCATCACTGGCTTTAACAGTCTTGCCCAACCTGTTCTGTGGTATGTTCTGTTAACTCCTTTCTGGCAAATGGATACCAACAGCAGCCCCTTTCTTCCTTCTTCCTTTCCCCACAGCCATGCAGGCAATTAAAGGCAGACATACAGAAAGAAAGAAAAAAAAATCTCCAAAGAAAGCTAAACCCATTTCTCACTAGAATCCAATCCCCAATTTTGATCACACTCCCTAGATCTTTCACCATCTGCTACTGCTGGAGTCCTCATCCCAGTGAAAACTGCCCAGTCCAAGTCCTCCCCATCTCCCAGCTCTCCTCCTTCCCCTCCAAATGAATATTCTGAGATAAGCTGTCCTACGTCCACTTTTCATGCACTTTGACAAAGCTTGCTGTAAGAGGAAGCAGAAAGTTATTTTTCTGTATCTTTTCTGCTTGCCATTAGGCACTTATAGGGTTAATGGATGGTCTCCAGACCAGAAATGTACCTGCTTAGCAACAGAAGCATCAACTAAGCCACCCTGGCTGTTCTGACACATGAAAAGCAGTTTCTACCTGCTGAAAATTCCTGGTGATATTTCAGTTGCCATTTTCAAGTAGCACACATAATTAATCACACAAAAAACTATGGTAAAGGGAGAAAAATCTCAGACTTTATGTAGTTTAAAGTCATAGTGAGAGAAGCTGCTACTGGGGGCCCTCTAGCACGAGCTTGCTCCACTACCTAACTTGGTTACAGCTGCTGCTGTTTAATATGTCAACCCTAAGGTACCTCAGGAAGTAGGAGACATCTTTATTAAAAAAAAAAAAAAAAAAAAACAAACAAGAGACCGTCCCCTCTACCCAATGAAGCGAAAAAGACCTTACAAAGACTATACTTTCCGCCCTTGTATGTGTTTGTATGCACCAACTTCAGCAAAAACACAAATGCAATCCAGGGCCTCCACACCTTTGCTGAAAAAACAACAGATAAATATTCCAGTACAGCCCAGTCTAAAGGAGGAGGACAACACGAGACACAGAGCAAGATACTGTCTCAAAACAGAACAAAAAAAGCTCAGCATGGTGCTATACGCCTTTAGTCCCAGCACTCAGGAGGCAGAGGCAGGCAGATTTCTGTGAGTTCAAGGCCAGTCTGGTCTATTTAGCCAATTCCAAGCAAGTCAGTACTACACAGTGAGACCCTGTCTCCAGAAAAAAAAGGCAACAGATAAATTTGTCTACTTTAAGATTCAACTACACAGGGGCTGGAGAGATGGCTCCGTAGTTACAAGTATTTGCTGATCTTATAGAGGACCAAAGTTGGGTTCTCAGCATCAACATCAGGTGGCTTACATCACCTATAACTCCAGCTCTAGGGGATCCAATAAAAGTCCTCCAAAGTCACCTACACACCTACATGCACACAAACACATAAATAATAAAGATAAATCTTAAAAAAAAAAATTCAGTTACACAAAGTGTTTTCATTTCCAGCAAGTGACATTTTCATTTCTGGAAGCACTAGGATATCATGGTGTGAGAATCAGTTGCAATAGTATATTTACTGCATTTTAAACAAAAATTCATCTCCCTGGCCCATGCAATGCCCAATAAAAGTCACAATTAAGGTGAAACAGTTGTTGAACGTTCAAAGCAGAGCCCCAAAAGATGTTGATACTCTAACTGAAATGCCTTAAATTATAAAGAAGGAATAATGTAGACATGAACAACCACAGAATACAGCACCTGTTAAGATTAATAATGGCCAAAAAAGTGTGAAAAAAAAAATAAAAAGAAAATTCTTACATTAATACTTGTGGAGACCTGTTTTAAGAAAGAATGATAAAGTCACCCAGAAAGAATCTAGAACTACTTGAGAATACCATATTGCAGTCTAACTCTGACAGCTTCTCTTAAATTATTTTTTAATTAATTGTTTTATTATGACATGGTTGACAAAATTTGTCAGGCTGGACACATGCCTCAGTGACAGAGTCACTGCCTAGCACACCCAAGACCCCTAGGTTTGACTCTGCACTGGAATAAAAAACTTTATTTACAGTATATATATAATCTGTTGATATATGTATACAATGAAAAAGTTAAATCATTAACACATCACCTTAGATATTAATTTTTGCTATTAAAGCATTTAAGATCTATCTTAATTCTAAAATGACAACAATATTTGATGACAGAGATGATATATAAGAAAAAAAACTATATATATATATATATACATATATAAAATGGCTTAGGGAATGATAAACTTTCTAGCTTCAAGCCAATTTAAAATATATTTTCAAAGTCACACAACAAAGTTCTGTGAGATTATAAAAATGCTTGTGGGCAAAAGCAAGCCATAAAAATAATCTCTTTCCTTAATAAACTAAAATATTTGTACTTATTCAGAATCGTTAAACCCACAGTTTGAGCAAATTAAAACCTTGTTTTGGATAATTATACATTTGAAAAACATAAGCTGGGTCAAAGAAATTCTAGTGTGGACAAAATGGTAATATTTAAAGGAAAAAACTTGGCCTATGGAGAGAAAAAAGAAAAAGCAGCAGGACTGGAACACATCTATGCTGATGCTCACTAGTCACAGGCAGAGTGGGCTGCCGAAACCAGTTGTATCTAACAGTTGTGCTCAAAACAACAAATGGTGCATTCATAAAGTGCAAAAGCAAAGGCTGCTCAGAGGCTGTAAAGTCTGCACCCGACATGATGAGCTGCTGACTTTACTGTTGTTCCCAGTGAAGGGGTGAAAAGGGCCTGAATTCAGTTAGAGGCACAGGCTGTCACTTCAGCTGTGGCAAAACGGTCCAGATAAAGAGGCCCCCCAAGTACCATTTAACCCTTTTCTACCGAGAGCTGGGCCTGATGATAATTGAGTCAACACCTTCCACCTAAGATAATACTATGAAAGGGAAAGGCTCGCCAGAAACCAGAATATGCCCACCCCCCCACTTAAAGAGAATACTCAACACTCCAAGCCCCATAGCCCCAAACTGAGAGATTAAACGTCCATAGCCTGATTACCTGTGCTACTGCCTCTCTGTGCCCTTAACAAAAGAAACATCTGGTACCTGCTACTCAGCATCCCTGATAATTCTGTCAGAGCTCCAAGTTCTTAAAAAATTAATTAGTGGCATTTACACCTGCCTGTACTGAGAGCCGATCAGGCACAGGTGCTACAATGCTTTGTTGAATAGGAAACTCAGTTTCACAGCAAGCATATATCAGATAGGAGAATTCTAGGGTTTATTTATCGTTTTCTAACCCATTCATTCATATATATATATATATATACATATATATATATACATACACGTATATTCATATATATATATGCATATATATATTAAAATTTGTCCCAGTGGCTTAGCTGGTGAGATTGACTTAAAGGGTAAAGCCTGAAGATCTGAGCTGCAACCCCAGAATCCACAAGGTAGAAAAAGAGAACCGATTCCCACAAGTTTTCCTCTGGTCTACACGGACACACAAAATAAATAAATAAATGTTAAAAAAAAATCCACTGGCTGATTCATTTCCTCATCAGAAGTTTTTGCAATAATTTTGCAAATTACCTTTTTCTAGCTTTGACCTAAACTAGCTCAATCAGAGTATTTTGGAACTGGCTTGTATAGCATGGAAAAGTTCTCACCCTGGTGAAGGATCACTGTGTTAAAAAACTGACAGCGCAGCAATAAGGAAACAAGTCTCAAAGTGGGGACGCCAGGCCTCAAAGCATAAGGGGATGACATGACCTGGGCTACTGTGTGCGCTAAAGTGGGGGGCCATCCTCTGGGATTAGCATCAGGGCCCTGGCTGATGTCACATGACTATTACAGAGTTTCTAGGGCACCTGCCGATCCAGGTTCAAAACTGAGTGTCTAGACGGCCTAGGAGGATGGAGCCATCAGGTGCCGCGCTGCTGGGGTCCCCACCAATTAAGTGTGGAGCACCAAGAAACCGCATGGCAGCCGAGTGGGCTTTTTCTACTGAACTGCTTGTGGGAAGAGAAACTTGAAAACAGTGCTCAGACGAGAGGATCCGGGGGCTCCCCTTTTAAGAGGGTGACCGACTGCAGCGAGGCGGGGGCTCCCAGGGAAGGATGCAGAACCGGATGAAGGGGGGGCTGCTGGCTTGCTATTTTGGCCCTCTGCCTCTATTCTCAGGATGCAGCCAGGCCCCGGCAGAAGCTGTGCTGCTTGCAGGCGGGGCCACCTGACTGCCGCCACTCATGGGCGTGTCCCCAAACGGGGAGGCTGCTCCCCTTGACTTTCTGCTCAAGGGGTCCTTCGGAGTCCAGTATCACCTGAGGCCTCTGCAAACCACCAGAAAACTTCCCAAGCGGTTGGGGAGCCAAATGCCCTCAACCTATCCAGAAGAAAGGGGGAGAGGGGAAGCGGGGGGCTAGCTCCGAGCACCCACATTTTCTAATCTTGTGGGGAGTTTTTTTTTTAAAGCTCTGTGGCTAAACCGGCTCGGAAAGTCTCTGGCTGTCCCTAAGCTGCGGCCCCGGCGGGAGGCTGCGGTGAGGAGCTGAGGAGAACGCAGCCAGATCCTGGAAGAGACGCCGCGCTCACTGGGGTAGCGCCGAGCCCCGCCCCCGCCAGCGCGCTGACCAATCGGCTCCGCTGCTGCCTTGACTGACAGCCCTGTGACCCAGTCGCGGAGTGCCCACCGCGGGAGCAGAGGGAGGGACCACGGAACAGACGGCCGAGCAGGTCCGGCGGTGGCAGAGCCTGGCCAAGCCGGTCAGGTTGCCGCCCGCTTCCTGCTGGCTAGGACGACATCGCCAGTCCCTGGAGGCCCGCATGGCTCGGAGCTGCGGTGCCTGACCTGACACAGGGATGCACAATGGCGACCGGTCCCCGGGAGACGCCCCGCTGAGCCCGCAGGTCATCGGTCCACGACAACCGCTGCTGACCCGCAAGCCGTGGACACTGACGCCGATGCACCCTGAAAGCTGACAGTCCAGGCTTCACCCTCAAGGTGGCCGCCACAGTCCTGAGCAGATCCAGAACCAGCCGGGCAAGCAGGCCACCAAAGCAGCTAGGATCCGCTCCCAGCACAACCTCCTGGACCGCAGGGCGGGAAGAAGACAGCTCTCATCGTCCTTTATGCTTACAGTCTGCAGACCCTTTCACTCAAAACCAACCAAGAACCACGTTCTTGTTTACGAAAAACGATAGGCAAAGGTTCTGAACTATTACAGACCCAAAACTTGCATGTATATTCTATATTTGGGAATACTGAATTCTAGCACTTGATTCTGAGTTGCTGTGCAAACTGCAGAAACAATTATGACCAGAAGGCAAACCCGATCACCTCTGCGAAAGGAAACAAGGAAATTCCTGCAACATGGACAGGATCTTCAAAACTGCCCTCATAAACGTTACCTTCTGTCTTTGCTGAGGCCTCAAGAACCTTTTATCCTTGGAGGATGCCGTGACTAGATATGCATTTATCATGACAGCAAATTAAGTATGAAAAGTCAGTTGCCTTGCCACTAAGATGGAGCATCTCACCAAATCTGTTAGTTAGCCTTGTGTTACATAAAATGGGAGGCCAAGGGGCTTCCTAATAATAGGCTCACTACTTAAAGATTCGGTGCTGTTCCCCCTAGATTTTCAAAAAAAAAAAAAAAGAAAGAAAGAAAGAAAATTCAACATCCACCTGACCTTGGACTCTCATTTTCATGTCTCTTTGCTAACCATCCAGCACACTGCAAGCTCTGATAAAGGTAGTTAATGTTTACTGAAACCTGCGCATGAACTGTACTAAGCCCGATAGGAGTGAAAAGGCAAAGTTCTGTTAACAGCATCCATGTACTATTTGGGACAGGGAGGAGGGGCTAAGAATGTTTTTTTTTTTTTTGTCTACTTTGACCCTAAAATTTTTCAATCATAAAATACAAATCTCCAAACTTTAATGAATTAAGTTGATAGACAACAAGGATGCTTTTTGATCTATTATCTCTGAAATTTTTCTGACAGAACTATATCTTAATGATTTCACAGTTGTCAGGATCTTTGTTCTTTTTTTAAAAACTCAAATGTTATGTTTCATGTTCTCTCAACATTTTTTGAAGGTCCATATTTCTGCTCAATAACTGATTTTAATTATACTGCCAAATATTTATCTGAATAGCCATAAATAGACTATAGCTGAAGATCTATTTTGTGGAAGAAGTCCAATATTTCAGTAGTTATCATGGAAAATATTACACCCTTAGCTCTTTAACTTTTCAGTGTAAACAGTTAACTTCAGCCTAATTACATTTTTAATTAACATTAAATGTCAAAACTTGGTATTAGCTGACACTGAATTTCTCATTTCTACACTATTTTTTTTCTTAACCTCAGTTAATAAAATTTCAACTTACACATATCCAACATACATAGACTGTAACAGAAATAGGATGCTCAGGTGTTTAAAGCCAACTTTCTCTCTTCTCCCATCCCCCTTTGCTTAAAGAGCACCAATAGAATCAGTCACCTTGGAAACAAACATCACCCAGTGTTTGCAGAACAAACAATGGTACCTTTTCAGCCAGTACCAGGCAGGCAGGGCAAGGGGCAGCCAAGCAATTCTGGGTCTTAGAGGAGTATTAACATACTAAATTCATCAGATGCACCAAAAAGTAGTTCAGCACAAAAAATGGGGTGTTCTTCAATATATGAACTTTTGGCTAGATACCATATATACAAAGTAAGATTTGAAGTTAAAAAAAGAAATTTTTGTTATTTTTGAATTGTTTTAAATGCCCATGAATAAAGAAACCACATTCTTCTCACTGAGGATCACTTCTAGAAGCAAAGAAGCTACTTTAGGAAAAAAAAAAGGAAAAAGATGAAGTCATGTTTCATCTCATTACTTCTACCAAAGCATGTCATTCTAATATACTGATGATTAGGATGATTAGGATGATTAGGATCCTTCAGGATGAAAATTTAAATGTCCCAAGAAAGTAACTGTTTCCTCCTTTTTCTGGGTATGTGCTGAAGTTTTCCTTCCCACCAATTAAGAGAGACGCCAAGGCCTGGCCTAACTGAAGTATTTGGACAGCAGTTGGATGTCAGTTAAATACCACAGTAAATGGCATTTTCTATCACCTCTAGACTGAGTGGCAAATGCCTAAGTAATGTGGACCAACATGCAGTTTCAACTGGAAAAAAATGCCTGTCCTTTTTCTTTCCTTTTTTGTCCCTCAAAGACTTAGGTCTTTAACATCCTTGAATAAAAGTACACAAAGGGGGCCTAACTTCAGACTGAGGTGTAAAAGTCTAACTAACTAATGCTTTTCTGCAGTGACAGTAAATCAGTTAACAATATTCATCTTCCAGACTGGGCACAAATGAGGAGACAACTGAAAAGGGGCTAAATGCTTAGACTGGGTACCTTGAAGATGGAAAGAAACCCTGGAAGTGATGTCTGACGGTATAGAAAACTACTGGGAAACGCTTTAAGATCCAGTCACTGCACTGTGCACCACCGCAGCCCCAGTGGCTGCAGCTCTGGGCAGAGAGAGGAAGAGGAGGAGCCAGGCCAGGGCCAAGCAACTCACTTCTCCATCTCCTTCAGCAATGCAGAGGAAAAAGAAACACACAGAAGGGGAGCCTTCCAGGCCTTTATTTATTACAGCACTATTCCAAGTTATTTTTTAGTATCTTAAACATAAATTACTACCTGTAGTCACTTGAGCACATGACACCACCAATGGTCCAGTAAAGCCAGTTTCAATTCATCAGAAAAACAACAAAAACCTTCACGTTTGGCTTCGTGGTTTCATTTGCCTGTGTACTCAACACCCAAAAATGTGCATGTATATCATACTCATGTTAGCATACTATGAATTCATCAGATGCATTCCCTGAATACCAAAACCTGAAGGGAATAAAAGTTAAACAACTTCTGGGCCATAGCCTAGTCAGTGCACAACAGTTAGAGCCATCAGACCCTTCAATCTGGCTCTCTGGGTTGTTCCTCCTCCTCCTCCTTCTCCCTCCTCTTTCTTCCCTCCCTCCCTCCTCCTCTCTCCTCTTTCCACCCCACCCCCCCAATCCCAGACGTAGGGAGGAAGCTTTAAGGAGAGCAGAACATTCTCTGTGTTCCTCCCTGCTCCCCCCAGGCCCTTCTGGGAAAGCCTGTGGACAGGACTGCCCATCTCCTATATGTGGAGACTCAGCCTTAGTCTTTGGAGGAAAAAACTCCCAATGCTGGACCACTCCATCCCAGGGTGATGACCCTAAGGGCAGAGCTTCCTCCATCTTCTGGAAGAACATCTCAAAGGTGCAGATTTGGGAAAGGAAGTGAGAGGAGGAAGCCAGGTGTGGGGTGACTTATCTTTTACCCTCTTCAGTCTTTCTATCCAGTTTCTGTTCCACTGCTGCCTCCTGTAAATCAATGTGGGCCAGTCCTGGCCTACCTTTTAATGAAATTCTAAGGACAACACATTTGATTAGTGACAGACTTTTATAAGTCACCAGAAAATACAACACTCTTGAAAGGCATTAGGCTTCAGAACTTAATCCATTTTGAATAAAGATATTTATGCTTTGTTTATAGATTTTTAGGTCCTTAGAGACTGTTTTTGCTTACTTTGTGGTTTAATATACCTTAAAAAATCATGGTTTCTTTTTAAGACAGCAGGTCGGTAGGTTCAGAGAATTATACATTTATACCCCCTTTCTTTTACATAGAATATACTTATTTCTAATTATCTCCACATTACTTAGTCACTGGGACATGAAGCAAGCCACTGAGAGGGGGAAAATCCTAGCCAATTGTTTAATACTTCAAAACAAACTGAAATCCTTAAGGTATCATTCACAACTCATTTCTAGCTTTTTAAAACCATAATTACTAACATCTACAAAGGTAAAAGAGAAAGTGCTGATAGAGGCTCCTTTCAGCTCAAACCTCTGCCAGAACCAAACCTGTAAATATGATCTGGTATTTTTAAACTACGTTTGGAGTCCCCCACCCTCACCGGAGACCTTTGTGAGGTCACTGTGTACCAAGAGTAACCATGGCCTGTAGTCTGGGTAGCAGAACCTCACAGTTGAGTATGACAGAAGAAGGTACGCTGTACAGATGGCCACAGTTCTTCACCTGGGGCCCCACTGACCCTCTAGTTACTTGCAGCCTCGTTCACCAGATTCACTTCATAAAAATAATTCTCCTTGCCCATATCTGAGCATTTGCAGACTGGTTGGGGACACTGGCTTCTCCAGCCTGAACTTTCTCAGACTCAGCTAATAGGCAGCTGCTAAGAAGCTGCCTAAGGTTCCATAGAGCAACTTGGAGAGGCTATAAAAACTTGAAATAGAGACACATTAAATGTTTGACGAGAGCATCCAGACCTGCCTAAAATGTCAACTACCTGCTTCTAGACCAGACTCTTAGAAAAGGGAAGAATGGTGGGATGGTTTTCCTACAAATAAGAGAAGGACATTAGAAATGAGATGGTTGCCACCCCTACCCACATCTAGGGGAGTTAAGCAGTGCAACGGCTTTGTTGTCAAAAACCAGGAACATCACTGGTGATGACACGAGGCATGCTATTTTAAAAAGAGGAAAACACAACCATAGGAGAAGGGAGATAAGGGTTAGAGGAAGTTCTCTTCCATGAGATGGTTTTTTTCCCTGCTGCTCGGCCTTAAAGCAGCTTTCAAGATGTTTAGAATTTCCCTAGATTTATGGTACTTTTCCTTTATGTGAAAAGACAATAGCTTCTATCCTCCCCCAAGGTTTTCTGTTTGTATGCTCTGATTAAAAAAGGAAAAGTTTTTTACCTCTTAAAAATACGGTACAAGAAATATGTTCTGTCCATTTCAGAGATCAGAGGGAAAAAAAAGCAAACAAAAAAACAGGGACTAACCATAATTAAGACTCAACTTGAGTTAAGAGCCTTAGGCTCCTAACAAACCCAGTCCTCTCACCAACAGATCATAGCAGATAATAAAAAGGGCCAAGGAATCATGGCAAGAGGCAGGCAGGGGTGCTCTATCTGTCTCATTCAATTCTTTTCTAATTCAAGTCTTTCCTCTAAAATGAAGGGGGGGGGGGCAGAGGCAGAGAGATGGCTCAGCACTTAAGAGCACTGGTTGTTCTTCCAGAGGACCCAGGTTCAATTCCTAGTACTCAGGTGGCAGCTAACAACCGTCTGTAACTCTATTTACAGGGTATCCCACACCCTCTTCTGATCTGTGAGGGCACTGCACGACACAGTGCACTTACATGTATGCAGGAAACACACTCATACACATAAAATAAAAATATTTTTAAATAAAAAGAGAAGATAATGTCAGGGGCTACACTGGAAACTCTGAGGTGAATGAAACCCCACTGTAGGGTAAGTGGAAACAAAACTCATGTTCCTCATCTCTCATGTTCCACAGCTCTATAGTCATTCCTGGACTGAGTTAGGGAAGTCTACTTCCAGTTCAGAACTGATGTAATTGTTACTTTTCTGACATTAGACCTTAGAGTGATTCACAGGTACCTTTCTTCTTCTCTGTGGTAGGGGCCTCCAGGGAGTTATTTCAAGGGAGCCACTTATTTATCTCATTAGCAAGTATCTACAAGCCAAGTAAATTTACATATATGTACTATTATTTTGCAAGTATATGAAGATGTTGCTCCAATTAATGAGGAAAATGCCACTAAAATGCTATTATTAAGACTTGTTGGTCATACAGCTTCTAAAAATATAAAATCAGACTTGGCCTTGTAGGTTTTGTTTGTTTGGGTTTTTGAGACAGAATAGCCCAGGTTGCCCTAAAAGTCAGATCCTCCTTCTTTGACCTCTACTGGGTTTACAAATGGACACCACCATACCCAACTTGATTTTTAACATTTAAAGAGATTCAGAGAGGTGGATCAACAAGCATGTAAGAAGATGTCATAATAAAACGCATTACTTTTTATGCTAGTCAGAAAACAAAGAGAAGGCCAGGTGTGGTGGGGCACACCTTTAACCCTAGAACTTGGAAGGCAGAGGCAGGTGGATCTCTGTGAGTTCCAATCCAGCCTGGTCTACATAGGGAGCTCCAGGCCAGCCAGGGATAGTGAGACCCAGTCTCAAAAAACCAAAACTAAGCAAGTTAGCAAACAAAACAAAACAACAAAGAGAAAGGTCCATGGGGCAGGGGTGTAGTTCAGTAATAGAGCAGTTGTCTAGCATGTGTGAGGCCCTGGGTTCAAGCCCTAATAACCAAAATATGTGTGTGTGTATCTTCACAACAGTAATAAGGGGTGGGAGAAATGGCATATCAATTAAGATCACCAGCTGCTTTTTCAGAGGACAGGGTTCAGTTCCTAGCAGCCACATGGTAGCTAACAACTGTCTGTAACTCCAATTCCAGGGGATCTGACGCCCTCTTCTGGTCTCTGAGGACATTGAGACATTTCATGTACATGGTGCACTTATATACATGCAGGCAAAACATACACAAAATAAATAGAACCTTTTTTGGGGGGCGGGGGGAAGTCTTTTTAAGACAGGAGACCCTGTCTGTCTGGCCCAATATATTTATCTAGTGAAAATAGCCCTAGCTGGCCCAATATATTTATCTAGTAAAAATAGATCTCTGGAGCTGATGATGTGGCTTAGTTGGTGATTGGTGGAGGGTTTGCCAAGCATGCATGAAGTCCTTGGTTCCATCCCCATAAAATGGGGTGTGGTAGTACATGCCTGTCATTCTAGCACTCTGGAGGTAAAGGCAGAAGGATCAGGAGTTCAAGATCCTCCTCAGCTAGATGGGAACTTCAGGACGGCTTGGGCTACTTGAGACCCACGTTTCAAACAAAGCAAAACAACAAAACAAGGCAACCAGAAGGACATATTCATTAAAGTAGCAGCAATGGTCATCTGAGATTTGGAGGAAGGTTAGTTACTTTTTCTTTTTGTATTTATTATTTTGCATCATTTTCCTCAGTGAAAATGAATCTTATGTGCAAACTTTTAAAAATCTAATAGGAAGACTACTTTTTAATGTTTAGGACTATTTCCTTTGTAGTCTCAAAGATATGACAAATTGCTTTTTCTTTGAATACCTCCTTTATTATCTACCATGAATACAAACATTTTATAACCATGGTTCGATTTTGATTTACCTGCTTGTGGGCAGATTACTGATGTAATCTGCTTGCTAACACTTGTGGCTCTTACCTTACCAGGGTTCAGAAAAGCCAGTGAGAGCCAACTCTAGGCTCCTGGCTAGGCAGGGTATGCTGATGTCTAAGAAAACGTAACAATCAAGACCAATGGTCCATCCTAGCATCTCTGCAGGCCTCATTTTCCTCACCTCCAAGTTAAGAGTGCATAAGGACAATAAATGAACCATGACAGTCCTTTTGAGCACAATACTCAATGGTTGTAAACAAAGCTGCAAGCAGAGTTCAACTGAATCTTGACCTTCCTAAGTACTCACCCAGGTATAGCTGAACGGACTGTGCCAACTTTATTACTTACTCTGCTTGAAAAGCAAGGACAGAGATACAAGACTATTTAAACACGCTTTAAAGGGTTTCAGTGGCTAGCAGATTTCCAGCTGTACTGATTTGTGAAGTAATCCTGCCCAAGTAAAGAAACATGCTGAAGGCAGGCTCCAAACAATAAATACAGTTCAGCTTATTCACTTGTTTATAAGATGCTGGATATTGGGTATTTATAGTGTTTTATATCATGCTCTGGAATCCTACAGCATAGATCTGATGACTTCCAGCTTACATGTGTCAAAAAAGATCTGCCTTCTAAAAACAAAACAAAAACAAAAACAAAACCCCCTGCAGTTTGAAAAGCAAAGGCTGTATCCAATCATGGCGTGTGCCGCACATTCAAATGGTATGTCTCATGCCTCCACCTGCCAAACAAGTAATGTAACCCTGCCTTATCCATCTGTCCTTGGTGAGTATTGACTGAGTGTTCAATGATGTGCCAGGTGGTATGGCAGGTGCTTGGGATACATTTTAAAAAAAAGTTAGAAAGAACTAAGAGCCCTCAGGGAGCTTACACTCTGGTATGAAGACAACAGATTTCATGCTTTTTTTTTTTTTTTTTTAACCAAAAAAAAAGTGCCTGATACTTAGCAGGTATTTGATAAACATTAGCTTGATTTCTTTTGCCTTTAACAATGGGGGGGTGGGGGAGGAAGACCACACAGCCAATGGAGGTCATAGGCTCAGTCCACCCTGAAGGAGAAGAAATTTTACTTATCAAACAAATGTAGAAGGGCAAGAATTAAGAGCAGTTGTGTTGGAGTACACAGGCCTGGGTTTTCATTTATCGACTCACTAGCTGGAGTGACCCTGGACCAGTTAACTAAATCTCTCTAAGCCCCAGCTTCCTTATCTACAAGATGAAAGTAACAATGACCTCATTAGGTGGATGAAAAGATGAAATAATGAAATACAATGGGATGGAGGTCACAATGTCGCCTATATATTAAGGATACATGGGATGATTAGGACCATCTCCAAGTCCTATTTTCCATATCTGTGAAATAAGTATACACACTTGCTAGGGTTGTTAGAAGGGCAGCAGAGAAAATGTACAGAATGCATTCAGCACAGCATCTGCTTCTTTAAAAAAGCTGGGGGAAACCATCCCGGGCAGAGCACTATGCCCCAAGCACCAGGAGCCAGGCAGAGAGTTTGCCCGGAGGGGGGATCAGATGCAGGTGGTTGTGAAATGGCAAACGCAACTGAATCTGAGTCACCCGGGGTGACGTCCAGAGTGTGTGGATTATGTGGGCCCTGGCTCTGGCTGCCTCTCTTTCAGGCACTTCCAGCTTTACCAGAGGGCTAAGGAGCGCAAAGCAGAGCAGTGCAAAGGGATTTACTACTGCTTTGCAGGTTTCCAGAGGAAGGCCAGTTAGCTGTGGAGGATCAAAATGATTTGGGGGAATTATCAGTAAAAGCCATATATCCAGACTTGCCTTGTCCTAGTTAGGGCAAGTGAGGGGGCCTGGGCCCCTTTTCTCCTAGTGGGGAGAAACAGAAACCAGCAGCCCCAAAGTCAGACTGGAGAGGGGGAGTTGAAGATGGGCTCTGGTGCCACAAGAACAACAGGAGGATTCTAGGCAGGCCAGAGCACTGGTGGGGGTGTTCTGACCAATCAGCACCCATGTCCACACATCCAAGACACAGAAGAGCAAGAAAGTTCTTTTTGAGTTAACACACAAGTCTCATCTGCTAGCATTCTATACACCATACGTTATTATTTAAGCAAACAAGTACCCAAATGGAGCCTCCCAGACCAAAGGAACATGAACCCAAGCTTCCAGGTAGAGGCCTAACTGGAATCCAGGTGCTTGTTGCCCAGCCACACCGCCTTACAAGTGGATGTCACTTCTCAAAGGTAGCCGGCCTGGAATTGGTAACTATGAAGTCAAAGATTAAGCCACACATTGTGATTCAGTTTTTCAGCAAGTCCACACTGAAAGAAAAGGCTTCCTTGTCTGTGTGTGCATCGGGGCAGTAGCTTAAGGCAATTCACAAAACCTGAGTGTTTGGCTCAGTGCATCCTGTACCAGATGCCGTGGGATGTGTTCTCTGCCTTGGGTCATGGCAGCCACCAAAGCACAGAAGGCCAAATTTGTTCTCCCTTTTAAGGATGCTGCCAAGGCTCCAGCAGGCCAACTCGTTGATTGCTGCTCTGTTCAAATCCTAGGACACCCTATGAACAGCAGAAAAAGGGTCAACCTCTGCCCTGCCTGACCTGGGCCTCAAGTCAACTTTATCATCTTTCTACTATACCTTTCTATTATACCCCGGACTCCAAACCAACCTGCTCTCTCCTGCTGGGACCTCAGCCCCTGCTTGTGCTTTTCCTGGATAGTGCAGACCCAGTTCAGTGAGCTTCCCTGAGCCATGGCCTTCCCATGGGAACTTGGCTCGGGGTCCACACACACTGTGAATGCCTTTCACAATGTAAACTCCCCAAAGGCAAGAACTACCATGCTTCACCTGCCAAAACCTAAACCAAATGCCCTAAACACTACAGTTGCTCAATTAAGGCTATTTCAACCGAAGATGTGGAGGCAATCTGTTTGAGAAAAATCAAGACACATGATTTGAGTCAAGTAACACAATGTTCTACATACCAAGGTGTAGGGGGATTATCCACAATGAAGAGGATAACTTTTTGGGCTGGGGGTGTAACTCATCAGAAGAATGCTCACCTAGCTAGCATGTGTGAGGCTCTGAGTTTTGATTCTCCAGCAGAGAGAGAGAGAGAGAGAGAGAGAGAGAGAGAGAGAGAGAGAGATATTAAGACTGTGTAGGCCATAAAGCTTGCTGGTAAACTACCATTAGCTGATGTCAGAAATTGCATAATGCTAGAAATACGAACATCTCCAAAAATTTAGTAGTTTCTTCCTTTAAAAGGGGGACAAAACCAGCTACATCTTATTAGACAGTGGTGGGCACTAATGATGCTTCCCCCTAACCACCATGACCCACTGGTCACACACACAAAAGGAACAGATGCTCCCCCCAACTCCCTTCCTGGTTTTCTAAAGCCCCTACTTTAACTCGCCAGCACCTCACTTCCTCCTGCACAACTGTAACTCCAATATTAAAAACAAAACTAAGCAATCAAAAAGGCTGACAACCCCTAGACTCATGCACTATATCAGTTTTAAGTGATGAACATGAGTAACTTGAAGGTCTGAGTTTTGTCTGATGCCGGGAACTTACAGGGGGCCTACACATATTTTCCCCAACTCTCTCAGTCAGCTCCTTTAGTCTGTGAGTATAGGCTTTGAAATGAATCAAGTCAGGCCTATAAAAAAATTATATTTCCTCCCTAGAGGACAGAAGAATGAAAACTTCAGAGTCCAAGGGAATACTGTGTCTATGATAATTATTAAACCACTAATTGTCTGTCTGTGGAGTCTGCTATCTGACTTCTTTCACATCTACCAGGATATTTTCAGCCCTGAGCACACAAGGCCTCCTGTCCTGGTTGTTTTACCTAAAGTGAAAGGGGTGGATCTAAGCAAGGCCTGGAGCATCTGAGGGGCAGAGCTGTTGCCTGGGTGAGGACACCTGTTATGCAGGTGAGCAGGGAGCTGGCACTGGTTATAAATATGGCATCTCCATTTTATGAACAGATTCTGTTTTCACCAGAAGTTCTTAGCCCCTAAAGCTTACAAATCACCCACTGCTCACTCTTATTCCTAGCCTGCATTCAATTCACTCCCTGAGGACAGATGGAGCAGTGATCACAATGAATAAATAAATGGTCCTCACTGAACTCCCAGTGTTCACCTGCTCCACCCCCAGGTGCTGGGAATCAACCTCAGGGCCTGTGCATACAAGGCAAGTACTCTACCACTAAGCCATAACCCCAGCCCAAGCCTGCCAACATTATTGAGGGAGGAAAAAAAAAGTCTTTGCCTTTAAAAACTTCTGCTCTCTAATGAACTTAAGTAAGTACCAATTAGCAAAATACAATAAAGGAAGTTGAAACACCGTCTAACTCAATTCTGTTTGCTACAAATTTTCCCACCTTTTAATTATCTTATTTTTTTTAAATAGCCCTTGGGATTGAACAGGGCATGCAAATTACAACTAACCTATATGCCCCAAATCCTTCAATGGTCACTTAGGAATGTTTGGAAAAGTATTTCACACTCCTGGGCTAGAAATTTTCTGGAACCAAAGAAAGAAATCACTCCATTAAAGAGGGTATCAAGCTGAGCATGATGGTATATACCTGCAATCCCAGGGCTCAAGGGGCAAAGGCATGAAGGTCACTGCAAGTTTGATGCTAGCTGGCCTGGTATCTATATAAAAGATACCAAACTGCAAGTTTGTACTGCACTGTACTGAATATAGTGTCATCTCTCTTGCTTAATTTTCCTCAGGGGTTAGCAAGCATTCTCTCTCAAACACAGGGCTAGTCCCGCCATGACTCCAGCTCAAAGCATCTGAAGCCTACAACAGCCTGGAGACCCAAGTACCAGTCAAACTTCTCTCACATCCCAACTCTCCAGTCATATGACTTCACAACTGTCTTATCCCGTCCCCCAGTCAGCATCATATTTTCCTGTCTAGCACTTGCTTGAACTGCTCTTTTTGCCTAGAAGTACATTTTGTTTTCCTTCCCCCACACCCTTCTCTCCACATGGTAAGCCCTTCAGGGTTGAGGACCTCACTTCCTCTTTCCCCAGACACTTCCCATTTTGCAGCTCTGCTGTAAGATCTTGGCAGTTGTGAGGCACTGTTGAATTTTAAGTAGGGACTGTGTTTTCTTGCTCATCCTAGCCTTCCCAGAGCCCGGCACCTGGGAGAAGTGTCAAGGCAGGGTGACCAACACAGGCTTGCTGATGGTGACAAGCCATAATTGAGAAATAAAGAACTCAGAATTTCTCCTCATCCAATTTGTTTCTCACTATGATTCTGCCGAAATTATCAAATTGCCACGAGCAAAATAATAATAATAATAACGAAAGCACATAGGCCACATGTAATTGGGCTGGTAGCACGGAGCTTAAACTTAAATTATTACTGGTTTCAAAACAGTCCTCTGCAGATCCATCAGAGCAGGAAGCAGACCTTCAAGAGCTCATGGCAGTTTAAGATCTCCTAATTTTATAACTTATTCAGGCTCTACCTATAGAACAAGCCACTACGGTGAGCCGTTCTCAAAACTCTTAAAACACTAAGAGAAATTGGACCTTCTCCTCTTCCTAGCATTCAACCTATGTCTCTTCCTGCTTAACAAGCAAAAAAGCCCAACAAAGAGGTAAAGGCTTCTGATCCCAGCACTTGGAGGCTGATGTAGGAGGTTGAAGAGTCCCAGGTCAGCCTGGGCTACCTAATGAGTTCAAAAAGAAAGATCAAGAAAATCAGCAAAGAAACTACTACCTTCTGAGGCTAGCTCATCAGGATCTAGGCAAATCTTCAGGTATAGTTAGTGAACAGATCAATTTATGGGTTGCCCCTACTTCATAACATACATTCCTGAGCTCTGAAGATCCCAATACCAGTTCAGGGCAAATTCTCTACTATGTGTATTAAAGAACAACGAAACAAAACAAAATAATGATTACAATAAAACCAACAATGAACTCAAAGTAAAAAGCAAACTCACCTGGGGAGCACATGGTTTCTACTCTCTCTAAAAGTGGCCCCACTGTGGTCTCACTTTAAAACATGGCTCTGGCACTGTCAGTAAGGTTAAAGTTAGTGTCCACATGGATGCTCACAAAAAGAGAGCTACCCTACCACCTAGCAGACAGAAAACCAACCTACTCTTCTACTTCTGAGTACCTCCAACCACATGAAATACCTACCTATTCCCTAGGTTCCTCTTTCCCAGGGGAACTTGGTGAAAATTCCCTTCTCAGTAGGATTTGTTTAGGGTTTCACTCTGGCTCCCCTGCAGGTCTCTCACAGTGTGGGCCTGATGTTCTGCTTTGCTGTCTCCCTAATCTCTCTTTCTAGGGGCACCCTCCCTCCAAGTTGGCTGATTTGCTTACTATCTGTGCAAGCTGCTCACTCCATGAGTTCCCAATCTCCCTTTCTGACTATCACAGAGGGATGGATGGTCTAACTTACTACCTACCCTTTATTCTAGTCACAATAAGCTGTTTCACGGAGGAGTTTTAATCTACTGTTTCCAGAAGCCAGAAACCCTGCCACAACACCCTTGTTCTTGTTCATCAGTCCCCCTGATGTGCATCATAGGGAGGGCTCAGGATGAAGAAAGTTTTCAAGGAATATTTAGCTGGTGAGTCGATCCTGCTATTATGGAAGGCAGCTTAGCAGAGTGTAGCACACAGGCCCTGGAGTCTACTTTACCGTCGAATCCTGCTACGTAGCTGCCTCTCCAAGTCTCAAATTCCTCATCTGAATCATGGGAATAATTGTACCTACATCACTGGGTCAAAGAATTGTGAAGCATGAATGAATGAAATGACGCACGTGAAGAATTTAGGACAATGGTAACTCCTACGTGCTCAGTGTATGTTAGATATTACTGCTGTTTCTAACTTGTTTTCCCACAAAAGACTAACAACCCCCAAGGGGGTGAAACTGAAGTGTGATAACTTTAGGTTGTTGATATGGCAGATGGAGTCACATGGATTAAGCTGGGCAAGGGCACAGGAGAAGCTGGACCACTCTGTTTCCGGTATATCTAATGCAAAGCATATCTACGTGGACCTTGCTCAGTGGTGTTTTTTGCCAAAGGTGGTCTGTGGTTCTGGTGCTGTTTGTTAAACTTCTTTAAAGGTACCCTTGTGGGATGAATAACCACATGGCAATTTCTACTGTTTAAGACCGGATTTCTAGCTGGGTGTGGTGGTGTGTGTTATCCCAGCACAGAGGTAAAGTCAGAAGGATCAGGAGGCCAGCCTGGGCAACATAAGGAATCTCTCAAACACAAACAACAACAAAAACGATTTCTATTCAATTTTCTACAGAGAAGAAAGATACACCATAGCTGCCCTCAGACTTCCTGAGACCCAAATTCCACTTACTGTAAAGATAACAATCAAGTGAAATCCTAGTTTTCTAAAACATATTTTATTCATTGATTGATTTAGCATGTGTGTGCACGCACCTACACACACATGGATGTCAACGGACAACTTTCAGGACTCAGTTCTCTCCTGCCATCAACTTGAGTCCAAAGAATCAAACTCAGATCATCTTGACCTGCAGAGCCATCTCATCAGTCCCCTGCTCGTTTTTAAATTTAATTATCTGTCCAATGTCTAGGTACAGTGACACACACCTTTAATCCTAGCACCCGGGAGGCAGAGGCAGACAGATCTCTGTTAGCTCAGAGGCCAACCTGATCTACAAAGTGAGTTCCAGGTCAGCCAGGTTGCAGAGTGAGACCCTGTCTCAAAACAAACACAGAAAAAATAATCTGTTTAGTGCTAACTACACTGTCTCCCCAACACACATAACTCCACCCTTTTTTCCTGGATATAGGATGATATGGATGTGTAATCACATGCCATCTACTCTCCACTGCAGATCTTGGTGACAGAGTCACAATACAAGCTTCACTACATACACCATCATTATTCACCAAGAGCCACTTCAGAAAAGTAAGGCATGTACCAGTTGGCTATCCAAGTTATTAGTTCTTTACCATATTAATTAACCACTGAAAAGAATATCATTTTTAAATTAAAACCTAAAAGCATCTCAAAATACCGTTTTTACTTTTATATACAATGAATATTTATGACAACTTGCTTTGAAAGTCTGTGAATACTGTTAACTCTCATGTTAGTTTACACTGAAAATAGTAATGAAGCATTTCTTGTGATATAGACATGACTTTAGAAAATAAGAATTAAGATTTATAATTTTTTGCCAAATTTATACATAAAACTATCAACAGAGAAAACTGCCTCAGGCAAACTATGAGGGACATACAAAGAGGCAGGCTAAATTAAAATAAAGGCTGTATTAGCATTGAGGTGGCCTTGCTGCCTCACTGTACCACAGTAACACGGGTTATTTCGAATGTGTTTTTGGTATGAATTCTAAAATAAATTTCCTTTGATGCACTTAAAAGAAACAAGGGCACGCAAACACAAGAGAACTAAATGGAGTGACCACCCCAGAGTAACCACCCCCATGCCACACAGTACCAAACATGCACAGCACTCCTTCATGCTAAGTTCTAACATCACTTTTCTTGAGGAAACAGTAGAAAGCCTTCTACATAGTTTTTTCTTTTAAGGCAAGAGTCTTACTGTGCAGCCCTGACAGGCCTCAGACTCGGGGGGCGGGGTGTTTGCATCTGCTTGCCTCTGCCTCCTGAGTGCTGGCATTAAAGGCGCATACAACCATGTCAAACTAGCCTGTATTCCAATATCACATTCTTTGCAAGATAACAATGGCTTTGGGTTCACAAGAAATGCTACGGCAGACACCCTCAGGCTCTATCGCCCTGGGGCCATATCATGAGGAACTTCTCTGAAGAAAACTTGCTAAAATATAAAGGAGTCACTCCTCTATTGCATTATTTCATCATTCTCAAGTGCTTTCCATAAAATGCTTTCAATTTTCATGTACTTCATCTTTATGCCACAGGTAGCTTAAGGTAAAGGCAGACAGACACCTGGAGAACACGCCGATCTAAGCCCCTCAAAACTTATTATGCTAGATTTACAACCAACATAGATGTCCACATACACACAACTGCTTAGACCAGTGAGGCGAAGGCCTCTGAACTGCTTACATAGGAGGACCTTAAAATCTAAATATTCAATTCTAAAATTTAGCATTTAAACCCAGGTTTTAAATGTTTTCTTCTAGACATCTCCTCCCTATGCAATGTTAAAAAAAAATTTTTTTTTTGTAACCCAGGTTGGCCTGGTCACTAAGTAGGAGAGATGACCTTGAACTTTTGACCTTGGCTCCACCTCAAGTGCTGTGTGGGATTATAGGCTTGTGCTACCAAATCCAGCACAAGGGATACTTCAGTTTTCAAAAACAGGCAGGGGTAAGGTCTTTGGCCTCCTCAACCCTCCATTCAGTTCTTTTATTTATCTATTTTGAGACAGGGTCTTACTGTGTAGCCCTGACTGACCTAAAACTGGCTATGTAGACCAGGCTGGTATCATAGAAATCCACCTATCTCTATCTCCAGAATACTGGTATTAAAGGCATGTACCTTTTTGTAAAATAAAGGCTTGGGGAAAAATGTGGTATCAATTCTAATAGGATTAATACACCAGTAATCTAGAAACCCAAACAAGGGATGGAAACCCATGTTCTTCTCAATGTGGAACCAGAGCTACCTAGGGTCCCTGTGAGAGGTCCAGGTTCCATCAGGACTGATGCTATGGGGCTGGGTGTAGTGGTATTCACCTTTAATCCCAGCATGAGGCAGGCAGATCTCTGTGAGTTCCACGCCTGCTTGAACTACACACTAAAATATAAGCCAGGGCTACACAGTAAGACCTTGTCTCAAAACATAACCAAACACACACATTCACAAACAGCCAACAGGCATCTCTGGGGTCTGCTAGGGTGTACTAGAGGGTTTGTTAAATGGCTCGGATGGCCTCAGAGAAATGCATTACCCAAATCCGGAGCAATGACCAGGCCTTCCAGTGAGGCCATCTGACAGAAAAACCCAACTCACACACAAGGGGGTGGCTCTGCAAACAAATGAGGTAGACACCCCTCCCTTGGGAAGCAGGAATCTTGACTAGGAGGTGGTTCTTGCTGGGTAGCTCCAGCACCCCCTGGAACTCTGTGAGGGTCAGATTGCAGCACCTCCAAAAGCACAGGGCTGCATGCCTGCATGCCAGCTTCCAGCGAGTACCAGCTCAGCGGAAAACACTCTGCCTTGTTCCAAAAAGATGTCTGCTAGGGAGAAAAGTTAACACAGTAGAAACCTGAGGACTGCCTGGGTGGTAGGTGGCAAGTCTGCCACCACCAAGAGGTGTATAGGTAATCACTTAGACAAACACTCCATAGGGACAAGCCCCTCCCTGAGGAAGGGGTTAAATTTATGTTTGGCACCCACAGATCTAGGGGACAGCCCAGTAACACAACAGATATTCAAGTTCACCATCCAATATTGATATGACTATCTAAGACATTAAGGGCATCAGGTAACCACTGGGTCCTTTATGTAGTTCCCATGAAGAAATAAGTTGGAAAGTTGGGTCATGAAAGAAGTCCTGGTATGAACAATCCTTAGAGTCCTCGCTCAGTTCTTACCTGAAGCCTCTTCCCATGAGCCCTCTGCTTATAAGCCAAATATACAGCATCTCTAGAATGAATGAAAACAGCTTTTATGATTTATATGTACAGGGACAGTGAGAGGGCTCATTGGGCAGAGGTGCTGCCACCAAGCCTGACAACCTGAGTTGGATCCCAGGGACCCACATGATGGCAGGAGAAAACTGATTCTCAAGTATCCTCTGACCTTCACCCAAGTGCAGTGGCACACAAGTGTTCTCTCTCTCATTCTCTTCTCTCAAACATCATTTAATTTTTTCAAAGCTTTGTGTGTATATCTCATCTGAATATCATTTAAAAAGTTCAGGCCTGTTTCCTTTAACATCAGGAAATTAAAAAGAGGTGGGAAGGAGAAAGCCACTCAACTGTCCCGCCGGTAAAAGAACCTGATTTCTGTTTCTCATTATGGAAGTACTTTTCAAGCTTCAGCCATGTCAGGTACATATTTTTTAATTAAATGGTGCAAGTAGAGGGAAAAAAAGTGGGTAAATCAATTAATTTTTAAAAGATAAAACAAGCCAGGCATGGTGGCACATGCCCCTTAAATCCCAGCACTGGGAAGGCAGAGGCGGGTGGATCTCTATGAGATGGAGGCCGCCTGGTCTTCATAGCTAGTTCCAGGCCAGCTGGGGCTACAAGGAGACACTGTCTCAAAAATAAATAAATAATAAATAAATAAAAGCCTCAGGCATCAACTTTGCTTAATCCCACACTCCATCTCAGAGAATTAACACCCCACCCAGCCCTGCTTAGTCTTCCCGTGCTTCCTTCCTTTATACCGCATCAAATCCATCTAAAATGCCCCATCTCTAGTGCCCATGAACTCTAGGTCACCACTGCTTTTCTATGTTCTCAGAAACTAGGCTTCCAACTGACCTAGCAGACAGAGGGTGGACGCGGCTGCGTCCTTCTTGCCTCATCTCCTCCCTGCCGGGCGGTAGGTGTAGGTGGGTTGGAGTAATCTTTACCATGCTGACTACCACTCCTCACATCTTTCCGTTTCCCAGTGCTAGGCACTGCAGGCAAATAAGGCTCTTGCCAGCCTACCTCATCCCTCCTCACCTATCCCCTCTTGCGTTCTAGTCTTTTCCTCCTCCAAACACACCAGGTTTCTCTCATGTCCCTAGGGGCATTCCCTCTTTCAATTTCAGGTTCTTTGTATCCAAGTTGTTCTCTAAAGTTTCCTCTCACCATCGGGTACTAGCTCAAATGTCACTTCCCTGTGGTGCCTTCCTTAACTTGCCACCCAGAATACTCCACTCCAGTGCTTTCTTTGACCTGCCTCCCAGTATGCTCTGCTGGAATCCTTTCCATTCCTGTCATATTAACTTATAGCACTTAGCACAGACATTGATGGCCTGTTGTTGACCATGATTCTTTATGGGCAATACTCTCTCTGTAAGGCTAGATGTCTTTCTCTCTCTCACTAGGGCCTTGGTGATCATCAGTGTCTCCATATAATACGCATTTATTAAATAAATTAAATCTGTAAAAAAATGAGACTAGTAAAAGCTATAGAAAACTACTTATTTTCCAAAAGGAGACTACATTTAATATTGAATTGGCCCTGATATTTAAAGAGGGGTACGAAGCCTAACTAAGTTCCTGAATGTGGTTCTTTGAAACCTGACTTTCACGACTTAAATATGAATTAAGGGGCTAGGAGTGTAGCTTAGAGGTAGAACATTTGCCTAGCATTAGCAAGGCATTGCACTTATCACCAACAATGCAGTAAGTAAATAAATGTCATATTCAGAAGTGTCAGCTGGGCGTCTTAAATTACACTTGGTAGTCAGGTGTGGTGGTATACTCCCGTGATCCCAGCACTGAGAAGGCTTAAGCAGGAGAATCACAAACTCAAAGCCAGTTTATGCTACACAGTAAAATCCTGCCTCAATAAAAGAAAGCTGGGCATGGCGGCATACACTTTTAATCCCAGCACAGCAGAGGCAGGCAGATCTCCGAGTTCTAGGTCATCCAGAGTTACATGGTGAGACCGTGCCTCCAAAAAAATTACACATATTTATAGTATTCATAATTTTACATATACAATATTTCCGGATAGGGATGTAGCTCAGAGGCAATGTGCTTGCCTAGCAGTACAATGCGATGCCCTGGGTTGGATTCCTGTGCCACACACAAAGGTAAATTTATACTTTCAAACTTTCAGTGCAGTGGTTTAGACAAATACAGAGGTTTAATTAACCAACCTATGAGAAACCAATTGAAAATGTTCATTGAACATTTTTATAAGATTATTTTCCAAACTATTACATGTCCTGCAATGAGAGGGAAAATAAAATGGCTTTAAAACAGTTTACTTTCTATATCAAAAAGGAGCTAGGTTAAAATATTACAACTGAATGCATCTATCACATCTTAGTCTAACCTATGGCTAGCAGTAAGTATTTACTAAAGATTATTTAAAGTGTGTGTGCTGGGGACCAAAGCCAAGGCCTTGCACACATTAGGCAGTATTAATACTTTTTTGTGTTTTGTTTTGAGAACAAGATCTCTTATAGGCCAGGTTGGTCCTGAACTTCCTATAGACTTGAACTCCTGATCCTCCTGCCTCCAACATTCCAAATTCTAGACTTACAGGTAGGTAGGTGTCAGTAATGCATTTTTAATCAATAAGATTTCCTTTTTCATGCTATGGGCAAGGCCTGGTGGTGCATACCTTTATTCCCAAGGCCTCAGGTGGCAGAGGCAGGTGGATCTCTGTGAATTCCAGGCCAGCCTGGGCTACAGAGTAAGATCCTGTCTCAAAAGCGGGGGCGGGGGGGGGGCTATGAATTTCTGCTCTGCTCTGTAATTTTGTGCCCCCTTGTCATCTTTCTGTGTGTGTGTGTGTGTGTGTGTGAGAGAGAGAGAGAGAGAGAGAGAGAGAGAGAGAGAGAGAGAATTAAGCAAGGAAACCTGTGCACATGTTTATTTTATGGTTTGTTTGCTTATTTTCTTGAAACAGAGTATCATGCACCCAAGGCTGGCCTCAAACTAGGTAAGTAGCAGAGGATGACCTTGAACTTCTGATCCTTTAGCCTCTACTTTCTGAATTCTGGGTATTAAACCCAGGGCATCACGGATGTTAGGCAAATCCTCTACAAACTGAGCCCCCATCCTGTGTTTTCAAACTCTCACTCCAGTTTCCTGGTATCACCCATATTTCTGAAAACATATGTATATTTAAAAATTTTTTATTTATTATTTTTATTTTATGTGTATGAGTGTACTGCCTGCATGTATGTAAGTGTACCCATGTTGTGCAGTGTCTGAAGAAGTCAGAAGAGGGCATCAGATCACCTGAACTGGAGTTAAGGATGGCTGTTGGCAGCCATGTGGGCACTGGGAATTGAACCCAGGTCCTCTGCAAGAGTAGCCAGTGCTCTTACCTGCTGAGCCATCTCTCCAGCCCCATATGTATCTTTTAAAAAAAAAATTATTTTTATGTTTTTGAAATAGGATCTCCCTGTAGCCACAGCTTTCCTGGAACTCTCTACGTAGATCACGCTGGCCTCAATCTAACAGAGATTTGCCTGCCTCTGCATCCCAAGTGCTGGGATTAAAAGTGTGTACCACTATGCCCAGCACATATGTATCTTTTATTAAAATGGAAAGTTAAGAAAAGGTTGAGATGATTTTATGTATTCAGAAGTGTTTTGTTTCATAACAGCTCCAGTCAGCATAAAGGAAGCTCCCCTAAAACAGTGACAATTATTCACTTCATAAATATGATCTATAATTAATTTCCATCAAGCATGTGTACTGTAGACACTCACACAAATGAAGGAAGAATGAAGGGAAATGGATATCCTGTAGGTTTCTAGCTTGGTGTTTTGTTTGAAACCCAAGGAGTAATGAGAAAAAAAAGAAGCTGAATTATACACAGACCAACACTCCCATTAACTCATACCACTAATGAAGCAAAACTCTAACTAAGCAGAGAAAATGGGCCCACACATTGGAGCTCTGAAATGATCTGGCCTTTGATCTGGGTGCCCATCTCTCCTATTTAATGTAAACTTCAAACCAAGAGCCATGAAAAGTGGTTATAATTAGTAAAGGCCCAGTGTGACAGCTTTTAGTGCAACCAAGCATTAACAGCATGTTGTCCTTCCCCCCTCAAATGAAGCTGAGCCAACTTTTTTTTTAGGATTTCAGAAATTCACATTTTCCCACCAATTACATGTAGAACCAAACCTTTGCATGATGGGTGTGCGGAAAATGTTCCTTTACTTCTGTTTCCTTTGCTGAATTTGTAGTGCTACTTAGGCTTCAGCTCCGAATTACATGGGCTCTTCTCCAAAAATTTTTGGGGTTTTTTATATCAGAACTCAACACATGCTAAGGCAGGAGTACCTACTCTACAATCGCTGGGTGAGGTGCAGGGGATGGAAATGTATTCCTGAGGTTGGGAAGCAGTCTAGTAGGTAAATCACAACAAGCAGAAGTGACAGACAGGGGTGAAGGCTATTCTGGAAGGAGGATATTCTCACAGAAGACATCACATTTGAATCAGGGCTTGAAAAGAACAGTAAGAAACAAAAGAACAGTAAGCAAAGTTCCTAGCTGGGGAAGAGGTGGGGACACTGCAGGAGGTATAGCCCTTGTGAAAGCAGAGAGATTATTCCCAGTGACAGGAGGATGACAAGAGCTAGAGATGCCACTAGGAAGCAGCTGATGAAGGTCCTTATATGCCAGGCGCCATGCGAAGGGACTTGGACTTCTTCCTGTGGACACGGGGAGCCAAGGGCTGCTTTTAAGCACGCAAACAACATGCACCACCCTGTGGAGCGTGCAGGATAAGCTGCAGTGGGGAGAATCTGGTGGCAGGAAATTAATTTAGGAGGCATTTGTGACACTGTGAGGGTTTCTGCCCAACGTGAGACTGAAGGCAGTGAGGCGCCTGGCCTGGTCAGACTGTGTACACAGCACATTTCAGATCACTCTCCAGAGGGGAGGGAGATGACTTTCATTTTTACAAGTACCTGCAGGGCCAGGTGCCTGAAGGTTCCAGCTTGGGCGAACTTGTAAAAGGAAAGAGCTGGGAGTTGCCGGTTCAGAGGTGAGAGAAGAGGCCAGGAAAGCACCAGAAAGCACAATGCAATAGGACTCAGTCCCAGGTAGGCTGCTGAGCTGTGGTACTGAGCACTCACAGCACAGTTGGTCCACTGGTATGAGAGATAAAAAGCTACGGTCCAGAGTCTCGCATGTACATGGGGCCCAGGCCATCTCAGC
Organism: Eospalax fontanierii; assembly: GCA_035773235.1. Lineage (NCBI taxonomy): Eukaryota > Metazoa > Chordata > Mammalia > Rodentia > Spalacidae > Eospalax > Eospalax fontanierii. The sequence goes on from CM069547.1 coordinate 17,255,693, forward strand.
CCCCCCTGTTCTGGACCACTGTCTCCTTTTCACTCCTCACTTCAGGCTTTCTTCCTTCCTGCCTGCCTATGTGAGTGACAGCAGGAGGGTGGTGGCAGAGGAGAACCAGGATAAGAGTTAAACAAGTGGTACTTGCATATTACTCCTGGCGAGGCTAGGCATTTCTGCCTGGGTCCCAGAGACACATAAACAATCTCTGTCTCTTTCCCATCATCGCCTTTGTTCCCTCCCTTCTGGCCTCCCCATCCTGTCCAGCCATGAACAATCTCCTTTCTCAAGAGGAGCTATCTGAACCAAAGACCCCACTCAGAAAAACTGCCCTGGGAAAAAGGACAGACAGTTATGTAAGAATTTTGCAAAACCTTGAAAAACAAAATAGAGACTATGAGTACACAAACGCATCAAGCGAGCACGGGCTAGCTCCCCGCCCCAAAAAGTATATTCCACGTAACTTTAAACATGAGGGAGACCTGGCAGGTGAAGACACCAGTGCAGTTTCCTAAATAGCTAAAGAAGTGACTCAGAAAGCTGAGCCACCTACTAGAGCATCTTCCTGCCAACAAATCTGGTTTGCTTTAGAAGCAGGCGAGCTCTGGAACTTTTATTTACAAACAGGGTTTCTCAAATATATTTAACATCACTCAACAGTATTCTCCACCCCCAAATGTCTGTGAAACTTTGAACCAGCCAACCAAGCTACCTTACAGGTATGTAATAAGAGCTTCCCTGCTTTATGGTATTTCAGATCACCAAACGGAAGTCATGCAATATGGAGAGCACACTTGTTATACTTGCAGACAGGACAAACCATGACTACTGTGCCTTTCTTTTCCTCTCTCTTCCCCATTCCTTCTTTTTCTTGGTAGTCCTGTGCATCAAATCCAAACCTTGTATGTGCCAGATGGGATTCTGGGTACAGCCTACGGATGGAGAATTTTTCTACCTTTGATCCTGGATATCTGGGGCTGAATAGTCAATTCTCCATTGGAAGAGGGTCGGGGAAATTCCCTGTTCATTGCATGAAGTATTATCTGCATCTCACCGAAAGCTAATGTCATTGATTTCCCCTCCACCCCCCCTGCCTGGCAACAGGGTCAACTCAACCTCACTGAGAAGAATCTGCTAGTTGTGTTTGCTCCCCACACTGGAGAAACTTCTGGGCAAATTCTGCCTAAGGTAAAGGAATTGTGCAAAATTCTGGAAAGGAAATCTAGAGTGGGTACCCACAAAGCTTCCTGAGCTCAAAATATACTACTTTCTTCCATATATAGATTTTGACTTTCTGGAACATTAATTTTATCCCACCAACAATCCCATGAGGTAGAAAAGCTTCTGAAAAGATGTGTATAACCATATTCAGCAGCAGAACCACCAAAGGCTGAGGGTTCCTTTTTAATTCCCTTACATTTTCAAATTCAACTAGAGAATTAGTCCTAAAAGGGTCCAGCCGTATTTTAAAACACCACCACCCACAGAGAAATACATAATACGTATTAAATGTTAAGTCCTCTGGGGCCAAGTTGATTCCAACAGAGCTGGGCTGGAGTTAAGAGTTCGAGGTCAGAGTGGACCATGGCCTAGATGTGAAACTGTGCAGTTTTGAGTATAAACTGCAAATCTTTGCCAAGGGCCTTCCCCCAAACAGGCTGAAACTTAGTCCAAGAAGGTACACCCAAATGACAAAAAAAAAAAAAAAAAAGGAAATTTAAAAGAAATTCTACAACCAGCCTATCAAACACTTCTGCAACGATCCTTCCCCAGTCTCTGAAAAGGAGGTAAAAGGATGAAATACCAGGCAAGCTCAGGGGAAAAACAAATAGAGCATTTAAAAGCTTTATCTAATTACCCCCACTGAGACTTTTTCTCTTCAGTCTGGCTGTCTGACAAAACCAGTGGGGGTTTTCATTCTCTTTCTCCACCCTGTGAGTTCCACCGCCCTCTAGGAGCCCTCAGGTGAATCCCTGCAACAGCAGCCAGTCCCCAGGCCCCGGACTTTACAGAGGTTTTCAAATTCTCTTAGCATTAGTTGCCTGAATCACACAGAACAAACAGTCTCCACCCTCTCCCACTGCTTTGTCTGAAGCACCTATTCACAAGCAGTCACCTTTACTGATGGGCAGACAACTAACCTGCAGCCTGCAGGCCCATCAAAGCAGGATGCAGGATCTCAGCTCCTGGTCCTCTCCTCCCCCAGCCTTGCAGCTGCCAACAAGCAGGATGCAATCTCCTGCCCTTCAGACCATGTTGGGCACCCAGGGAACGTGACAAGAGACACTGAGAAAAGCTAGGCTGATGACACAGCCCAAGGAGACTAACTGCTAACTAGGAAAAGCTCCTCCCCACCTTCCTCATTCTTCTACCCCGGCAGTAAAGAAAACACCAGCAGAAGGGTTTCTTTTCCTTAGTCGGCTTGCCATGTGGGAGTGGGGGAAATTAAAAGTAAGTGATGCATTTCAGAAAGCACATCTTATGCCTCCCTCTGGGTTCGGATGGTACACCTTTTACCTCTGATTTATCCCCCACCCCTGAGCATGGAAACCATTCTTTGATCCCTGCTTTTTGAAGATGGCCCTGACTGTTTCTGCCCAAGAATCACATTCTAAATTTTTTCAAAAGAGAGAAAAGAAACAGAGAGAAAACCTATTTATCAATCTCTTAATTGTACTTGGGATATAAAAAAATATGACTCAACAAGGCCTGTTTGATAGGTCAGATGGACACAAATAATTGAGTCAGGAAGCTTCTGCTTCTACAGTAGGCCTGCCATTCAACAAAGGTGCTATGACAGTCACCATCAGCCAGTTTCAACTCTATTTCAACCTTTCATCTGGATGAAGAACTTTAAGAGCCTCAAAACACAATTAAAACAAAATGCAAACCACAATTCTTTTTGCCTCCTGGTGAACCTAATAGAACTGATTTTTAAAGTTAACCTATGAGCTGGGTTGATTAAATGGAATCTGGGAAGTAGGGTAAAAGGGATCAGAAAGAGCCACATCTAGATCTAATCTAGGAGGAAAGCAAGCTTATTGTCCCCTCAGAAGACAGGCTATATTGTAGTCACTATTGATACTATATTGCACTTCTATCTTTCAAGTACAAATCTGCTTAATAAAATACAAAGGTAAAACATCACTTTGTGGATTATGAATAATTTCCCAAACAGACATAAAAACCTGTTGTTAATATGTGAAAGCAGGTGAAGTTAACACACATGTATTTCCAGGAAAGTTCAACCTGAACACTCTGGTAATGGACAAGAAGTCATCCCAGACAACCTGCTATTTGATACCACAGGGCTGGGTCAGAGAATGCTGAACTTTAAAGACACTTACAAAAGAAAGATTATTTAAATATAACAACAAAAACAAAACCAACTTTCACATCCTACCTTCTTAGGTCAAAAGATATGGAAGATTCAGAAATTAATTAAACCTAGTAAATAATGTAAAACGGGGAAGGACTCCCTTTCAAAAAAGCTCGGTTAATTTTAGCATCCTTCTGTTTAGCTGCTTAGCAACCCTTATCCTATGACCTTCTAAGCACCACCTACTTTTCAGAAGGATAATGAATAGAAACATCAAAAGGATCCACTCTGACTGCTTCTAGAGAGCCTGTTTAGCCAATTTTTTTAGAAGTTTATATTAACCATGCCATGCAAAAGCCTAAAAGGATAGAATTTTTCAACTTCATTAACCAGGAAATTTACTTAGCCAAAGCTGCTAAATGATGTTAGCAAGTGAGCACACGAGAGCAAGCAAAGACTTCCAAACTGACCTAGGAAGTGAACGAGTATAGCAGTTCAATCTAGCAGAGTAAAAAAACTCAGAAGTCTGCTAACAGCAGCAGGTAACCCATAAACAGCTATTGATCAGATGCAGGACTGAGACAGACTTTTATTTTTCTCCTTCTACATTCTATACCTGTGTTGGATGCAAATAAGCTCCCAGGATTTTGTCTGAAAGAATCTAAAATAAAGGACCCTTCCATCAAAAGGTTACTTGTTGGATGATGTAAATGGTTAGGAATGGATACACTACCTGTACCTGCTGAGTCAGACACATGCTCCCCATCACGTAACAACAGTACAGTCTGAGTTTCTGATGAGAAATAAAGTGGTATCCAGGGAAACACAGAGAATAATATTCCACCCACCAGTGGGCATCAGCAGCATCTCTAAGAGTACCACATACCCATCGAATCCTCTCTAAAAACAAAACATGTGGAATAGACAACTAGTTTAGCAGTATTTTTAAAACTAAGTGTAAATTCATTAGCCTAAAATGGAGAAAAAGAAAACAACTATGTCAAAGAACTCTAACCCTTTCTTTTGTAAAAAGAGGGGGAAGGTATTTTTTCACACATTTAAAACTTGATTAGAGTCATTCAAATGTTTAATTCATCAGTGTAACCAAACACATCAAAGGAAGACCCATCGGCAGATACCCAAAAGACTCCCTCCAAAGGGCAGAGATTAAAAAAAAAAAAAAGTTCAACTCCAAACCTCTAAAATTAGTATTATTTGAAAAGTATTATGAACTCATTCCTCAAAAATCATATGGGTTCTTGAAAGACGCATAGAATTTTCTTTAAAGAGTTTTAGCCAAGAGTTTAGCCTCCAGCTCAGACTTCCGGGTTAAATTATGCCTCACAAACTATACCTGCAGACTCAAGCAAGCATCAAATCTAAAGGATGCTTTTCACGAGTGTGAGAAAACATCAACACATTCTTTTCTTGGCCGGTCTCATTTCCCCACCTTCCACTTCAATTAACTATTGCACAATACGCTCGCAGACAGGCACAGACCACCATATTATCTGAAAAAGTAATCTGAAAATCAGGGGATGCACAACCTGCAACTCAGCCTTTGCAGAAAGCACTTCAAGTCTCCTTAAGACAAAAATACTTTCCCAACTTTCAACATCCCTATCCAACGGGCAAACTTTCTTTCCATTGGCTTTTACAAGGCTAAGCTTAGATCTAAACGCTAAAACAAGACCAAGGGTAAGTTGCTGTACTGATGAAAACCTCCGGACAAGTTTTTCAACATACCAAAAAGTTGCATTTTTTTATTCTTGTTATCTATCTCCACCACCACCACCACCACGACCACTTAGCATCTTCCAAAAAAGAAAATTCCCTCCAAAGTGCCCCAAATGTGTGCTGCTGCTGGCTCTGAAGCCGTGTAGAATTTCGTAATGGAATGTGAACTGCTCGTCCGGATCTGGGCTCACGTTCTATCTCCTAACCAGTAAGGAGCGAGGGAAGGCAAATCTGCTGAGCAAGGAGAAATACTTTCCTCCTCTTTTATAACCCATCACGGATGCACCGCGGACGAGGAACGCGAGCTGCACGCGGTGCCTGTCAAGCGGCCCGGCCGGAGCCCCGTGGGGTCCCCGTACCCCCAGACCTCCACCCCTCTGGCACGGCCGTCGCGCCCTGCACTCACCCCAGGCCGGAGAGCGGGTCACATCCTCGACGCGACCCTGGCCCAGTACAGAAAACACGCCGCCTCCCAGGGAGGGGGCTGGCGACGGGAAGGACCTCCCCTGCTCCTTAGCAACCATTAAGGTCGCAGTTTCCTAAGAGACCGCGAGCAGGGAGGGGGCGCCGGGAGCTGGGCCCCGGGGGGGGGTAGCCCCTCGTCGTCGTTGGTCCTTCCCCCCGCCCCCCTACGGCCAACAGCCCGGCCTCCCCCACCCTCTCCGCTGGGCGATGCGGGCCGGGATGGGAGGAGGAAGCGAAGCCCCAGAACTCCAGAAAAATTGGTCCAGCGGGCGGCGGACAAAAGTTTCCGAGCGCGCTGCACAGCTGGGCGGCGGAGCAGGCGGTCGGCCCCGCCTCGGATGCTCCCGGCCTCCTTCCTGTGCTCGTGACGGCGCCGGGCGCCGAGCCCCCCCTCCGCGATGCAGCCTAGCTCCAAGCCGAGGACTCCCCCCGAAAACACGTACCCCGCCAGCCTCAGAGCAAGGAACAATACACGCCGGCCCGGCCCCCTCCTCCCCCGGGACCGGTGGTCGCCCGCAGCCCCACCGGCCAGCCGGGAACCTTCAGAGGGCGCGGGGCTGCCTGCGGCCCCTCCCGGCCGGCGCCGTCCGCCCGGGAGGATCAAAGTCCGCGGAGCAGGGCGCGGCGGATGCTCCCACCGCGCAGCCCCGAGCTGGCACCCCCCGCGCCAGCACCCCGAGCGGGCACCCCCGGATACCTTGCGGCGGCGAGCGGGCGCCGTCATCTCCGCGCTTCCCGGCCCGAGAGGGACTCAAAAGTATGTAGGAGAAAAGTTTCCCCTCCCACATGGGGGGGAGGATGTCGGGGGAGAGAGGGCGGAAGATGGAGAGCAGCGCTGGGAAGATGTCTCTGGCCCGCGGTGCGCGCACCATCCGAGTCCCCGCGGTGCTGGTTAAAAATAAACTCGGCGGCGCGGGTCGGGCCGGATTCCTGCGCTCGGACGGCTAATATGGATGCGCATCAGGTCCTGCTGGCGGGGCGCAGCGGCGGCTCGCGCAGGGAGCTGGTTGGCAGAGCGGGCGGCTCGGGAAGGGGAAAGGAGCGGAGGAAGGGGAGGAGGAGGAGGAGGAGCGGCCCGGCGCGCAGCCCGAGGGGAGAGGGCTGCCCCGCTCATCCCCGACCAGCCCCGGCCCCACCAGCCCCAACCCGAGCGCACGCGTGGGACGCGCGGGTCCTCCGCTCCCCGACACGCCGAGTTTCTGAAGTACAACGCGCTCTGCACACTTCACCCTCCCCATCCCCAAAAAGTTCTTTAAAGGTCGCTCCGGCTGTGCCCCAGACATCTCGCTGCCACCCCAAGGGCCGGGAGCCGGGACCCGGGGAGCGTACTTACGGCCCGGCAGGGCGCTGGGCTCCCAGGCATGATGCGATGGGGACCGGTGGGCTTCAGGGAGAGAACGAGGAGAGATGCAAACTTGTTCCGGAAAAGGAATCAAAATGGCGTTTCTGGATGTGCAAAGTTCATCAACTCCGCAGTCACTTCCCCTCCTCCTCTTCTCCCACAGGGAGGGAGGTGGGCGAGGAGCTGGCGACCCCGCTGCCCCAGCCGTCGTCCAGGCCCCCGCCTCGGCCCCCCGCCCCGCTTCCTCGCCCGCACGCTCGGAGTCTAGCTCTCCCCCTCTCACCCTGATAAGTAGACACATCACGTGTTGCTCCTGCGAGTCTCCTGGGGACGTGTTACTGAGCGGCCGCAGCGGCGGCGGCAGCCCGAGCTAGGAGGGGTGGGGGGGTCGACAGTACCGCGGTACCCGCCTGTCCCTGTCGCCACCCCCGCCCCAACTTTAGCAGGGTCACCGCTGTTGCCACGATCCTGGGATGGATGGAGGTGGAGTCCCCACCTCCCCCCCCCCCCACCGCAGCCCCAGGTTTGCCCCACGCCCTCCCTAAGCGCCCGGGGCCAGGGGAGGGCCGGGCGGCCCGCAGGGAAGGGTCTCCGCGGCCGCAGCTGAGCGCAATTCCGACCCAGCCAGCGCTTGCTGGTGGCCACTTTCTCTGGCCACCGAGCCCCCTCCCCTCCAGCCCCTCGGTGCCAGCGGCTCCCGGCCCGCGGCTTTCCATCACTTTACAACACGGTTTGTTTCACTATTTTAACGGAGACAGGGGAGAGGCAGAGATGACGGGGAGGAGCTTTGGGGGCGCCTGGGAGGCCCGGGAGGGGGTAGCGTGGAGATCGTGGACCCCTGGTCAGGCGCCGCCCCCTTGAATCTGGAAGCAGGAGCCCCACCCGCGCGATTAGTCCTGCACGCGGTCCTAGCCCTGCATCCAGGTGGGGCGAATAGAGGATGGGGCCGGAGATTAAAGTGCAGGCGCTTCACCCCGCCCCCAACCTCACGCTGTTTCTCTCCCAGGTTGGTCCTTCTCACCCAGGGCTGCGCGGTCGTCTAACAAACGCATAGGGCCTCGACTTTTGTCACCTTGCCTTCTCCCACACCCCATAAATGATGCTTCTGCGGAGGCTGCCTGCCCGTAAGGGGCCGGGGATGGCGTCTACCGCCACCGTGTCCCCACCCCGCGACGGAACGGCTGATGCTGTGTCATCCACGTCTCCCTCCAAGGCGTCAGGGAAGCCACATGCAATATCTCTTTCTCTCAGAGGGCTCCTGTTTCAACTCTGAAAAGCACGGGCCCTCCTCTGAGCCTTCCTCCATCCCTGGGGCTCCTGAAGCCACCATGCACCTCGCCCAGGCTGTCTTGGCCCAAGTTATCACTGAGCCCAGAGAAACCAGGCCTCAGCTGTGCTTCCTCCATAAAGCAGCTGACATGTTTCCAACTGGTAAAACGTTTCCTACTAGGGTTCCAAAAGGGGTTTCTTCCGAGCCTTTGTAAACATCTTTAGAAAGATACAAATAACAGTTGATTTTAGAAATAACCCCCTCCCCAGGATTCTCAAAATGACAGTACAGAAACTAGAACTTAAGAATTAGGCACTTGAGACTACTTAGTTGATGTTACACATGCAGAAAACTGGCTACTCACTATTTACTGACCTTTGCCCTGGCTCCACCTCACGGGCTCCTCTCTCGGAATGCCCGAACACCCTACCGTTGTAAAGCCCATTTTGAGCTTTAGTTTGAGGCCTTCCTTCAAAGGAACTTTAGTTTTCCGGGCTGCAGACAGAAGTGTCTGTCTACGGGATGAACTGAACAGATGGAGCCTGGCCAAGATAGAACTCTCTAGAACCAAAGGAAAACAGTTGGACCATTACCCCTGACTTGAGATAAGTAGGCTAAACCACAGCCTAAGAGGGAACTGATTCAGCTGGCTGTTTCTTTGACTTCCAGTCATGAAAACTAAGTTTTCAGAACCTGTTGTGTTTCCCAGCGTCTACTGTTTACTGAGCAAAATATCTGGAGAAATTTTATCCTCTCTCTCTCTCTCTCTCTCTCTCTCTCTCTCTCTCTCTCTCTCTCCTTCCCTCCCTCTCCCTCTCTACCTCCTTCTCCTTCTCCCTCTCCCTCTCTGTTTCTCTCCCTCCCTCTCTTCTTTCCTTCCTGTCTTGATAAGTTCTCCAGCCTAGCACTGAACTTGTTATGTAACTGAGGATGACCTTGAACTTCTGATCTTGGTGCCACCATGCCCTGGTTTATGCAAGCACTCTACCAATTAAACTAAATTCCCAGCCTTAGGAGTTGCATTTTCTTATGCCTCCCCTTACCTCCAACTCCTGTCCCCTAAGAGTTATTGTCAAATGTTTTGAAAAATGGTCTGCTGAAGAGAAAATGGGCAGGTCTCTAAACAGAATAGTTCACATGGTTATCCTAGAAATCAGTCTGTGCTTCCAGTTTGTAACCTGTTCCAATGAGGGGGTGGAAATTCATTTACTTGTCTCTCCATCCAGTGGTAGAGGGTTTGTTGTTTATTTTATTTTGTTTGGCACTGGGTCTTGCCTTGTACCCCGGGCCACCCTCATGCTCACCATAGTCCCGTCTTCACCTCCTGTAATTAGACAGTGCTCGGATTGTAGGCTTGTACCATCATATTCAGTGATAACTTTTGATAGGAATAATATCAAAGTGAGTTTACTTCTAAGTTATCTTATTCTATAAAATACTTTCAAGTGTCCAAAGTTACACAAATTTTCATGACAAATCATCAACTTTATGATGCCATCTAAATCTGGCAACTACAGAGAGAAGTCACTGTTTGAAAATTTGGTCCAAAAGAAGCATGGTAGCTCCCAACACTTGGGAAGATTACAGTGAGCTCCAGGCTAGCTTGGGCTATAGTGTAAGACTATCCCAAACCAAAAATAACATATAAGTACCAATAACAATTGGATTCTAATGATATTGGGCCCCTGTATTTCTCATTTGTAGCTACTTAGTAAGTTTGGAAGTTAAAGCACCTGTTCAAAGGTTCAACTGTTGATATCTTTTATACAACAAATATTTACCAAATATCTACTAGGTAAAGACTCATGTTATCAAAACTGTGAGATTCCACTCCATACTCACTACAATGCACTAATCAAAAAACCAGACATTAGGAGTGGAGAGATGGCTCAGTGGTTAAGAGCACTGGCTGCTCCTGCAGAGGACCAGGCTTCAGCTCCTAACCCCCACGTGATGCCTAACAACTGTCCACAACTCCATTTCCATGGAATCCAAAGCCCTCTTCTGACTCTGTGGGCATTGTATGTGCAGGTGCACTTCCATATATACACACACAAAACATATACATTAAAATAAATAAGGAATAAATTTTCTGAGTTCCTTTAGCCTGAGCTGGCCTGAAACTCACAATGTAGACCAGGTTGGCCTTGATCGCACAGAGATTTACCTGCCTCTGCCTCCCAAGAGCTGGGATTAAAGTGGACCACTACACCCCACAATAAAATTTTAAAAAATATTTTCTTTATTATTTTAATTTTATGTATATGAGTGTATTGTCTGCATGTATGTAAGTACACCCATGTCATGCGGTGGTCATGTCCATGGAAGTCAGAAAAGGGCATCAAATCCCTGGAACTGGAGTTAAGGAATGTTTTTAGCTGCCATGTGAGTGCTGGGAACCGAACCTGGGTCCTCTGCAAGAGCAGCCAGTGCTCTGAACATTGAGACATCTCTCCAGTTCCTTATGGTCTGTTTCTTTCTTTTTTTTTAAATTGGGACTGGAGAGATAGCTCAGTGTTAAGAGTACTGACTGCTCTTGAAGAGGACCTGGGTTCAGTTCCCCACCCATATGGCAGCTAACAACTGTCTATAACTCTGTTTCCAGAGCGGGTATAGCACACACATGGTATACTTACATAAATGCAGGGAAAACACTCGTATACATAAAATAAACATAAATAAAATATTTTTTAAAACCTGGACAATAAGTAAGTAAATGTGGGAAGGATGCAGAGGAATTGGTGGGAATGCAAAGTAGTGCAGCCATTTTGGAAAACAGCTTGGCAGTCCTTCAAATGTTAAACATAGAGTGACTGTATAACCCAGCAGTTCTACTCCTAATATACAGATGTCCACAGCAGCATTATGCATAATAGCTAAAACCAGAAACAAGTATCTCAACTGATGTGTGGACAAAGAGGGTTTTAAAAATCCACTTATGGACCAGAATTCGGCTACAAGAAGGAATGAAGCTCTGATATGTGCCCAGCATGGATGACCCTTGCCACCTCTATGTTTAATGAAATAAGTCAAAATCAAAGGGGAAAATAATGTCTGGTTTCATTCATATAAAATACCTAGGATAGGTAAACCTAGAGAGACAGTAATGGTTACGTAGGACTAAGAGTTCAGAGTAAAACTGATTGTTGTTAGAGTTATACAACTCTATACTTTTTTCCCCCCCACAGGGTCCCATGTAGCCCAGGCTTGCCTTGAACTTTCTATGTAGATGAGGATGAACCGATTGTCTTCTCTCTATCTCCTGACTGCTGGGATTACAGGCTCCTAACAGGACACTTGGTTTATAAAGTGCTTGAGATTGAACCCAGGGCCTTATGCAAACATTCTACCAAATGAACTATATCCCCAAGCCTCCCTAGATAAATTAAAATGCATTAAATTTATACTTTAAATGGATGAATAATATGACATGTGAGTCATATCCCAATAAAGTTGGTGTGTATGTATCTATGGAACCATAACTGCCTGTAATTCCAGCTCCAGGGGATCCAACACCCTGTTCTGGCCTTCTCCGGCACCCAGACACATATGGAAGACACTCACATGGACACACACAAATACACAGAAATAAAAATGATTTTTTAATTAAATAAAGAATTCCAACATAATAAGCACTAGACAAGTATAAAAATCTGTACTGTAGAGAAAAAAAAGATCACTTCTAAGAAGAATGGTTGGATAGAGACCTGTGAGATGGCTCAGCAGGTAAAGGCACCTGCTGCTGAATCTGAGAACCCACCTCAGGGAGCTCAAAACCACCTGTAACTTCAGCTCCAGGAGATCTGACATGATGTCCTCTTATGACCTCCAGTGATGCTTGTACACACATGGCACACACACACACACACACACACACACAAGATAACAAAAAGGGAGAGTGATCAATAGAAGCCATATCTATATATCTTGTATATAAACATACATATGTTAACAAAAACAACAGATGTGGGGCCAGAGAAAGCAAGTTTGTGGCAAATTATGAGTCTTGTTGCTATCAGTAAAGATTCTATCATGTGTAGGAACTGACAGGTGATTAGACCATAGTTAAATAAGCCAGACCTACACCATGTAGAATTTTGAATACCATCCATGGAAAACCTCAGGCACCCAAGATGGGGAGTATTGGGTGCACAGAGGGGGAACTCAAAAAAGTATCCGGTAGCGATGAGGGATGGGGAAGGGGAGGTGAAGAAATCAGGTCCAAGCTGACTGCTGAATGATAAAGATGAGAAAGTTGGAGGTAGGAGCCCATCTCAGGTAGGAGGTAACAGAGTAGGTGACATTGAGCCCTGAGATAGAAATAATGGAGAAGGGGGCTGGAGAGATGGCTCAGTGGGTTAAGAGCACTGGCTGCTCTTGCAGAGGACCTGATTCCCAGCACCCACACTGTGACTAACAACTGTGCATAACTCCAATTGCAGGATAATCTGACTCCCTCTTCTGACTTCTGTGGGCATTTCACACACAGGTGCACTTACATACATGCAGGCAATACAGTCATACAGATTAAAAAAAGATAAAAATATTAATTTTTTTTTCCAAAAGGAATAATGGAGAATAGGGCTATGCTTTGGAAGTGGATCATAAACGATATGGACACTGGAGAAGGCTGCTTGGATGAGGTGACATACTCTGCTGAATCTCATGAAATGGGTAGGTGTCCCCCAGGCAAAGAGGAAGAGAATGGGCACAGCAGACAGAGAGGATTGGGAGCAACGAGCACAAGGGCACGGAGGCACAACACAAGGTCAGTTTCCTGAACTGCAAACACCTCTGACAGCAGCAGAGGGAGGATGGGAGGCAACAAGTGATGGGGCTGGAGAAGCAGCCAGGGAGTTCTGTAAACCACCAAGCAAACTTGGACTTCCTCCAAGAAAGGGCTTACAGAAGAGGGGAACCAGCCTCCCTTGTGGTACTGTGGAGAATGGTCTGGAAGATGACAAGATGAGACAAGAAGGCTCATTAGCAATTAGCAGAAGAGGAAAGTGTAAAGACCCCATCAGGCACTGTTGTTGAGGTGGAGGTAAGAAAACTGATTTGAGATATAATTAGGCCACAAGTTGGGCACAGTAGCCCAGGTCTGTAATCCCAGCACTTGAAAGGTTATAGCAGGAGGATTTTAAGAGTAGCCAAGGATATATAGTAAGACCCTGTCTCAAGAAGGAAAGGAAAAAAAAAAAAAGGTGTATATGTGTGTGGAGGGGGCACAGAATCAAGAGAAACCGATCAGTTGAATATGGGAGAGAGAAAGGGAAGCAGATTGTTTACACAATATTAACCAGAGTGTGACATCAAAAGAGAGGCCACCCGAGCAGTGTCAGAGTGACATATGTCAGTGCAGGAATGCAGAGAAACAGTGGAGGGATGGGAGGAGACAGAATCTACTGGGTTTGATCCATTGACTGCTGCATGAAGGGATGGGGAGTTGGCTCACTAGTGCTATGAATTTTGGGGAGGGGACATGTAGAAGAGGGGGTACTGAACTGAGCCCAGAGGCCTGGAGAGACAGTGAACAATAAAAGGCCAGCTGGCTGAACCAGGGAAATGCCTGCAATTAAGAGGAGAAGGAAGTGGGAGTGACAAGAGGTCCCTCTCTTTTTCCCTCTAAAGCAGATCCGCCAAGGAAGTGGAGGCTTCCAGGGGGAAAGGTGTTCAACCATGCTAAAACAGGGCAATCAAGGCTAGTAACTGATCAAGAGCAAACCCTGAGATGAGAGTGGAAGGCAAGGCCTAGGGAGCAAGGGGTTAAAGAAGAAGAGGAAGTGTGCTCTTCTGTGTGCTGTGTTGAGAAGGAAGAGAAAGGAAAGTAGCAACAGCTGAGTTGCAGTTGCCATTACTGCACACAGACTGTGCCAGGTGCTGTTCCAAGGGCTGCCTTCTAGGTAAGATCTGGCTTCAAAGCCTCCACACTCTGCTCATGATGCTGCCCATCTTACAACTGAAACAGAAACATTACTCAACTGCCCAGCATCATATAACTGGTAAGTGATAGAACTGAGATATAAACCAGGCGTCTCCAAGGGACCCATTCTCTATTATTGTCATCGTTAGCCAACTGAGAATTAAACAGATTACTAATTTTTTTAAAAAGCCTATTCGTTTGTCTTGATTAATCTCAATAAAACACTGTTGACTGGAATTTTTGCAGAAAGGCTGTTGTTACATGTGCAGTTGTTTAACAAAAATTTAGTTAGGTGGGCTGGAGAGATGGCTCAATGGTTAAGAACACTGGCTGCTCTTGCAGAAGGCTGAGGTTTGAGTCCTAGCATCCATGTGGCAGTTAACAACCATCCATAACTCCAACTCCAGGGGAATCTGATGCCCTCTTCTGACCTCCATGGGCATTCCACGGCATGAGTACACTTACACTATGGAGGCAATACACTCATACGCATAAAAATAAAAAAACTTTATTGATATTTTTGTGACAGGGTCTCCCTGTAGCCCCAGTTGGCCTGGAACCCAGCTGTGGGTTCCCAAAACCCACATGGAATCTATCAACCATCCATAACTCCAGTTCCAGGGAATCTGATGCCCTCCTCTGACCTGCTTGGGCATTGCGTAACATGGGTGCACTTATGCACATGCAGGCAGTGTACTCATATACATGAAATAAAATAAAAATAATAAATATTTTCTAAAAGAATTAAATTAGAAAGATAAGTAAATGCACATTTTTTAGTATTGCAAATTTGGTTTGCAATCATCCCTCTCTCACATAAACATAAGGTAACAAACTTTTTGTTCTCCAAGAACTATCTCCTAGATGTGCAGAACAATGCTGAAGAAGCCTTTGCTGGCTGTCCTGTGGATTTCAACAAAGCTAGTACAGAGAGCTTAGAGATACTAACCCGGCAGATTCTATACTCTACAATGTCTTATTCTTGGTCTTTTTGAGACAGGGTCTCCCTATAGCCCAGCTGACCTGGAACTCACTTATATAGACCAGTATGGCCTTCCTGCCTCTGCCTTTGAGTGAGCCACCGTGTCTGGTGACAATAATTTTGTTTGTTTGAGACAGGGTCTCCCTGTAGCCACAGTTGGCCTGGAAGTCACTGTGGAGACCAGTCTGGCCTTGATCCCACAGAGACAGACCCACCTCTGTTTCCCTGGTGCTGGGATTAAAGGCATGTACCACCATGCCCTGCCACTAATCAGGCAATTCTGCGTTGTGGGCAATGTTCAGCAATGTCTGGACATTGTGACTTGTCACAAGTTGGGAGAAAGGTACTTCAGTCACCTAGTGAGTAGAGGCAAGGGATACTGCTTACCATATCAAATACACAGGACAGGCGCCAGAGAATCATCAGGTCCCAAATGTTACTAATGCCATAGTGGAGGAAACCCGCCTCAAGGATACTTCCAAAATTATCTCTAGAAGGATCAGAGTGAAAGTGTGGAATGAAAACCGCTCAGAGGATTGATGTCAACAGGAAAGGAATTTAGATCCTGAGAGGGAGGGAATACAGATATTTGAAACAGAAAGTCAGCTTTGTAAGGAAGGGGCGTGTACATGCATGTGTTTATAGCAAAGGAGAAAAGATAGATCAGTGTTGGGATGAAAAGAAGGATGATGGATGATTCTTTGTTTTCAATTTTTATCACATTTTTATTTTGTGTGCATGGTGAAGGGAGGTTTTGGGGGAGGCATATGTCACAGTGCACACGAGGAGGTCAGAGTCAGCTCTCTCTTTCCACCAGGTGGTCCCAGTAATTGAAATCAGGTAGTCAGGTTTGGCAGCACATGCCTTTACCTGCTGAGCCATCTCACAGGCTCCAGGGACAACTTGAATCTAATTCTACCCTTGACTTAGCCAAAAAAGACTGAGAGACAATGATTGTTCTTATTCTAGCAAAGGAGGGGATGTAAAAAGAATGGTGGGAACATACAGAAAATATTAGTGGGGAGAAAGGACAAGTTGTGGAGTTAGTATCTGATGGCCTTGAATGTGTAGAACAATAGTGCAGAATGGCAAGGGAGAGGACACAGACTGAGAATAAGGCTTGGTCATAAGCTCTTCTTTAACTTCCCTCCAGTGCCATGCGTGGGTCCAGGCCAGAGAATCCAGGCTGAGAATGACCCAAACCGGAACTTTAAATGGGCAAGGCAGACAAAGTGAGGGAGTTGAGAAACCTCTATGCTTCTGGACATGAGTTGATGTTGATGCGGGCATATCCAACAGAGCAAGGCAGGTAACAGCAAAGGAGGCCGAGATGGTGAGAGCTGGGTAGGCTGAGGGGAGTGAAGTCAAAGAAGACCAGCCATGGCTGGTCGGGAGACTAGGAGGGCTGAGGGAGGAAGACAGGCATGGGGCCCTCAAAGAAAGAGAACCCACGGATGCTGGTGAGTGGAGAAGTCCTAAATCACTGGATTGAGGAACTGGAACAGACAAGAAGCAAGAATCCGACACAGGTCATTCACAGGAATGGGCTTGTCATAGAAGATGAGGAAGGGGATGGGGCTGAGAGCACATGTATAAAGTAGCTGTTTAGGATGTTGTGAGGATGATAGGAAGTAGAAATGAGAAAACGAGAGGAGGGAGGTACAGAGAAGAGGAAGGCATAAACTTCAGAAGAAGTGCAGTGTGTTCAAATGTGTCCCCCGACATTCACATGTAAACCTCAACTCCTAATGCTTCAGAATGTGACTGTATTTGAGATCTTTCAGTAGATGATTGATGTAAAATAAAATGAAATCATCATGGTGGCTTCTGATCCAATATGATAGGGTGAGGAAGAGAAAGAGGGAGAGAGAGGGAGAGAGAGAGACAGAGAGAGGCAGAAAAGAGACAGAGACATCTTTAAGTCAAGCCAAGGAGAGAAGAGGCTCTGTCCTCTCCCAAATTCAGGTAAAACTTCTTGTTTTCTTGTTTTGAGTCTGGGCCTCCCTGTAGCCCTAGCTGGCCTGAAACTTGCTATGTAGACCAGGTTGGCCTTGATCTCACAGAGATTCACCTGCCTCTGCCTCCCCAGTTCTAAGATTAAAGATATGTACTACAGAGTACAGCCTCATGTGAAAGCTTACTCTCTAGAGTCATATGTAGATTGATCTGAAAAATAATCCATGACCATGAATTTCAATACCATACAATTATCATAACAATAACTTGTTGCCTTTGTTGTTTGGTGCCAGGGGTTAAACCCAAGCCCTGTGCATGCTAGGAATATACTTGACCTGAGCTATACTCCTAGGCTAATGCCATTTTTTTTATAAACAACATTGTTCATTTTTAAAAACTTAAAAAAATTTATTTTAATTTTTTATTATTTTTTATTATTTTATTATTTTTAATTATGTGTGTGTATGCATACATGAGCACAGGTGCCCGTGCAGACCAAAGACATCTGATCCCCTGGAACTGCACGTACAGATAGCTGAGAGCCGCCTGATGTGGGGCTCAGACCCTGTGCAAGAGCACTGTGTGCTCTTAACCACTGAACTATCTTTCTCGTCCAAAAATGGTATTTTAGCACAGGCCACAGATAGTCACATCCACAAGAAACAGTTCATTTTTGTGACATGTAAGAGCTGTTCCCCAGGGCTCCATAGGCCTCACAGTCAGTTCTAACTGGAGCGTGTTTGCTTTTTGTTGTTTCTTCTCTTTCACTATCTGGCTGACCCTTGTCACTTGTCTCTGAACTCTGTGTACCTGCCAATAGCAACCTGCTCTTCCCCCTTGGATTGATCTGCCCTAATCTGCAGTGGTTAGGAAACTGGGTAACCAAGGTTGTTAGAAATGTGTCAGAAGTAAGCAGGAGGACCAGCATCTCCTTTTGCTGTCCACAACCAAGTTGCTTATTTCCTGGTTCCCGGCTTCATTTAGGTTTTGTTTTGTTTCATTTGCTGGGGTGGGACCCTCGTACCTCCCACGTGCTCAGCAAGGGCTCTGTCACCAAGTGCACTCCCCACCAACCAGATGAGTTTTAGACTGATGAACTGTCAGCATGCTTCTACATTACAAATGTTTAAAAGATATAAATATTCAGAATTTAGTCAAAGGTAACATAGCTCTTCTGAGTGGGTCCTTCCTCCATAATGCAAGTTCCCTGCTTGCTAGTTTTCAATTGCCTCACTTTACAGGACATGGAAAGGGTTGTCCTTCTACTTCCTCTGCAGACAAGATGAAAGATTAGGAAAACAAAAACAAACAAACAAAGCCCCCTAGTTTTATCAGATGAAAATCTTTGCATAAATTCTTTAATAGCATTCATGTTTGTCCTTTTTTTTTTTTTTTTTTTCATCATTAGCATTGAACTCTGGGCCTTGCATTTACCAGGCAAATGTTTTAGCACTGAGCCATCTTCCCAGCCATGAATGTGTTCAAATGAGCGACAGAACTAAAATAAAGTTTCTAAAGCTTCAGTAAAGTACCCCAGATGATTCTGGGGAGACTGTTTAATGTCAAGTGGTCTGTACTGCCTGGCTACTGGTTGTCTTGCTTATAGAATGGGTCCCCCTGTTCCCAGGTCAAAGGATCAGACCAAAGTTTTTAGTTCTAAAAGGTGCTGAAGAAGTTGCACTAAATCACACTACTAGACAGCTACGAAAATCCCTGTCCATTCACCAACACTGAAAATAGCTGCATATGCACCCTCCTGGGCCAAAGACTCTCCCTCTCTTAGGAAACAAACAGAGTCACATTCTAGAGTGTAGGTATCATTTCACACTGGAACACAGGGAACTGGAACGATTGGGCCACTGCCTCTGACTTTTACAAGGTGATGGCCTTAGTAATTTCACCACTTTATCATGTACCACCTCAGGATATAGTATTTTGTTTGTTTGTTTGAGAAAAAGCTCTAACTATAGCCCAGGCTGGCCTAGAACTTGCCTTGGCCTCTTAAGTACTGAGATTATAGGCCTCTGCTACCGCACCCACTTTATGCAATGCTGGGGGTGGAGCCTGGGACTCTGCCATCTGAGTTATACACTTCATCCCATTAAGATATTTGAAAGTATAAAGAATGGCATAAAGTAAAAACAAAGTCTTCACAATACTGAAGAAGCTTGACATCTATTTGTTCATTCACTGAACCAGCAACCCACAGGCCTGCCGTAGTTCAAGGCTCTATATACAACAGGAAACAAAGTACGGGTGGGTGACTGCTTATGTTTAAAACAACAAATGCCATAAAATCTTTAAAAACCACACAACTAGTTGCCTCCTCAGTGAGACCTTTTAAAATAAAGCCAAGAAGCTGGTAGCATAGCTCAGTGGTAGAGCATCTGTCTAGCATGTGGGGCCTGAGGTCCAACAACAAAACAAAACAAAAAGTAAAGCAAAATACCCACCCAAACCAGGAGGCATATAGCTCTGTGGTAGAGAGCACTTAGCATGCAGGAGGTTCCTGGTTTGAACCCCAGCACAGCAAAGAAATAAAGTAAAATTAAAGTCTTTCCTCTTCAGAATTAGAGATCAAAACCAGAGCCTTATGCATGCTAGGCAAGAGCTCTACCACTGAGCTATATCCTTAGCTTTTATTTATTTGTTTGTTTGTTTATTTGTTTTCAGACAAAGTCTCAGTAATTTACCTAAACTAGCCTTGAACTCATTCTGTAGCCCAAGTAGGCCCTGAATTTGTAATTTGTAATTCTCCTGCCTCAGTCTCCCAAACAGCTGGGATTACAAACCCTTGTCACAAGGTCCAATAACTAACTAAATACATAAATAAATAAAGCCAGTGTATGACTAAGGGATTGTGTTCCCTAGTTACCCAAATTAATATGTCAAATTTCTAATCCCCAGTCTCTAAATGTGACATATTTCTGGAGACAGAACCTCTAAAGAGGTTATTAAAGAAATATGAGGACATAGGAGTGAGCCCTAATTTGATGGGATGAGTGTCCCTATAGGGAGAGATTAGGAATAAAATACAGATTAGTGGGAGATGCCTGTCTAGTATGTCACGGCAGCCCTAGTCTACTAACATTGCCAAGAAAGCTTAATGGCACTGTGCCCAAGTGTGTGGAATAGTCTATAATCTGAAACCATTTTATCTGAACTCTAAGTAAGATTTTGAGGGGACATGATGAGCTAGACAGTCTTAAAGAAACAAATCAGTATTAAGTGATTCTATCATAAAACTTATTAATGGTAACTCTAAAACTAAAGCCAATTGGAAGCAACCTCTATAAAATTTGAAATTAGTTACTAAAACCATTTTGTATCCATGAAACAAAACCCTCTGTTCCCACTAAAATGATCATTGAGAATAAAACTTTGTTTCACTTTAAAAGTCTATGGTATGGCAGGGTGTGATGGTGCATCCTCTAATCCCAGCATTTGGGAGGCAGAGGCAGGTACATCTGTAAGATTTCGGCCAGCCTGGTCTGTATAGGGAGTTCCAGGCCAGCTGGGGCTACAGGGAGACCCTGTGTCAAAAAAAACCAAACCAAACAAAAACAAAACAACACCCCCCAAAAGTCTAAGTATGGGTCAATGAATAAAGGTGCTTGCCACAAAGTCTGACACCAGAGTTTGATTCCTAAGGCCCAAATTGGAAGGAGAGAACTGACTTCTGCAAGTTCTCTTCTGATCTCCACATGAACTCCATGACATGTATACATCTACATACACACCATATACATGCATACAAGCATACCCCACACCCACACACCCTATTACATAACATATATATAGTTGGTTGGAGACAGGGTCTTATATATCCCATGCTAGCCTCAGGCACACAATGTAGACCAAGGATGATCTTTTTTGAGATATGGTTTCACTATGAGGCCCTGGCGGGCCTAGAACTCACTATATAGACCAGGATGGCCTTGAACTCACAGAGATCTGTCTGACTCTGCCTCCAAGCATGCATCACTGTGCCCAACCCAAGATAATCTTGATCTTAAATGTCTGAGTCTCCTGTTTCCTCCTCCTGAGTGCTGGGATTATAGGTATGTGCCACCACCCCTGGTTTAAGTTCAGGACATATATTTTTAAGATTTATTTTTATTTTATTTATGTGTGTGTGTGTGCCCTTGTGTATGGGTACTCTTGAAGGTCAGAAGAGGACACTGGATCTCTTGAAGCTAGAGTTCATATGTGTTGTGAGCTACCTGACCTGGGTGGCTTTTCAGTCTTCATGATATATTTTTAAGTGAAAAAAAACCTAGCTATAAGCATACAATCTCCTTTCTCTAAAGCAATAAGCAAAAAGTTATACTCATATATAAATGTAGAAAGAGGGCCTGGAAAGATGGCTCATCGGTTAAGGGCACTGACTATTCTTCCAGAGGACCCACATTTGATTCCCAGCACTTGGAGGACAGCTAACTACCTTCTCTAACTCCAGTTCCAGGGAATTCAACGCCCTCTTCTGGCCTCTTCAAGTATTGCATGCACATGGTACACTCACATATAAGCAGGCAGACCATTCAAACACATAAAACATTTTAAGAAATGTAGAAAGAAATGAGGAATTAATATAAAAATGTTCAATAGTGCTTATTTCTGTATAGTGAGTTTATAGGAGATTAGGAGATTGCATTTTTATCATTCATATCTATCAAATGGTTGCCACTATTTTCTAATTTTTCTACAATAGGTATATAATAATCTTTTATGGTATATATATATATACCATGTGTGTGCAGTGCCCAAGTGTCCACAGAGGTCAGAAGATGGTGTTGGATTTTCTGGAATTGGAGCTATAGGTCATTGTTACCTGTTGTGTGGGTGCTAGGAACCAAACCAGGGTCCTCTGTAAGAGCAGCCAGTTCTCTTATCCACTAAGCCACCTCTCTAGCCCCAAATAAGTAACAATTTTGTTATAAGATGAAAATTCATTAAATCCATTACATGAAGTAATTACCTGTTTTGTTTTGTTTTGCTTTCTGTACCGAGGACAGAACCTAGGGCTTCATGCATGCCAAGAAAGCTACCATTCTGCCAATGAAGCTACATTCCCAGTCCCTGAGGTAACTATTTTCTTTTAATTTACAGTTGTGTGTGTGTGTGTGTGTGTGTGTGTGTGCACATGTGTGGAAGTCAGAGGACAACTTGCAGGTGTCAGTTCACTCTTTCTATCATGTGGGTCCTGGGGATCAAACTCAGGTTGTTAGGCTTAGTAATAAATACCTTTCCTTTCCCATAGTAATAAATACTGGACATGCCCTGGCTCCATCATCTACTGGCCCAAATAACTATCTTTTTATTTTTAGAGACAAAGTCTATATAACTCACTCTATAGACCAGGCTGGCCTCCAAGTCACAGAGATCCACCTGCTTCTGACTCCCAAATAATGGGATTATGCCTGGTCACCAAATAACTATCTTTAAAGTCAAGGATTTGATACAATTATTCAGAGAACATTACAAACAAGATTGATAATACAAACTATAAAATGTGCAGCTCTCTCCACTGCAAGTCTCATCTTCCTTTCCACAATTTCTCTTTACAATATGATTTCTGTCAGTTCTTTACATTTTCTGATACAAACCTTGTGTATCATTTAGTCTTTTCTGCCTACAATGAAATTCAAGTTTTAGGACTCGTTAAGGGTCTTTTTTTTCTTCTCCAATATCTTAGGAATTGTATTTCATACAACAAAATAAGGACTGCAAGGTCAGGTTACAGTGGAAAGACTTGACTGGACATGCCCTGGCTCCATCTTCTACTGGCTAATACAGGTATTGGAATCTAGTGAAGACAATTCCTTCACTTGTAAGACAGCTGGAGGTACCACTCACAGCCTTGCCCTAAGGATTCAAAGAGAAGATGTGCAGAAAACTTTCAAATATGCTGCCTGGCCCTTGGTACCTGCTCAATAAACAGTAGCCCTTTATATTTTAAGTCAGGTTGTTTGGTTGGTTGTTTTTTGTTTGTTTGTTTTGCTTTGAGACAGGATTTTACTGTGTAGCACTGGCTGGCTTGAAACTCACTATGTAGACCAGGCTGGCCCCAAGCTCACAGAGATCCATCCGCCTCTGCTTCTGCCTCTCAAGTGCTGGGATTAGAAGCATGCATCAACACACCTGGCCCTGGCCTGGTTTTATGTGGTACTGGGATTGAACCCACAGCTTCCTGTATACTAAACAAGCACTCTACCAACTGAGCTGTATCCCCAGTCCCTAACATTAGATTAAAAAATGATGTTTTATTTTTAATTATGTATATGTGTGTATATATGTGCACAAAGTACAGTGCGCATGAAGTCCAGAAGAGGGCACTGAATCTATTAGAACTGGAGTTACAAGCAGTTGTGAGCTGCCCAACGTGGGTGTTAGAAACTGAAGTTGGGTCTTCTGGAAGAGCAGTATGTACTCTCACTTGCTGAGCTGTCTCTTCTGCCGAAAATTAGATTCTTAATAGCTACATTTCACAATCAAAAAAAAAATATATATATCTTAATTAAATTCAATAAAAGTGCTAAAGCTATCACATTCTTTATGTAATCTTAAAACAAAACAAAACAAAACATAAAATAAAAGACTAGTGTGGGACCGGAGAGATGGTTCAGCAGTTAGTAGTAGAGGACCAGGTTCGGTTTCTAGCACCCAAATGACAGTTCAAAGTCACCTGCAATTCAAGTTCCAGGGGAATCTGATGCCCTCTTTTGGCCTCCACAGGATACTGCAGACATGTGGTACACATAAACTTATATAAAATCACACATTTCTGGTTGGCCTGGAACTCACTATATAGACCAAACTGGCCTGAAACTGATAGAGATTCATTTCACAGAGCTCTGCCTGCTTCTTTCTGCAAGCTTTTGTCTTAATTATGACATTTTGTTGGCTTTTCTAAATCATCATGAAAAAGGACACATCAAACTTAAAGTAGGCAAAGGAGAGAAAGAAACAATTAACAAAGGAAAACATATAAATACTTAATAAGTGGGTATGTTGGTGTACACCTTTAGTCCCAGCACTCCAGAGACGGAGTCAGACAGGTCTCTATGAGTATGAGCCAGCCTGGTCTACACAGTGAGCTCCAGGCCAGTCAGGACTACATAGTGAGATTCTGTCTCAAAATAAATAAACAAACAAACAAATAAATAGATAAATCTTACTGAACAATTTGTATTGTTCAGCCTCAGTGGTAAAACACAGATTTCTTTCCCTGACAAACTGACAAAGCCTATTTTAAAAGTTCAACATCTAGTTTTAGCTAAGCTCAGAGAAATGTATATATTTATACATTATTATGGAAATGATACCATTTTTCATCTATTCAATTTTTTGAATTCATTTTTCTATTCAATTACTTTGAATAGAAACTTGGCAGTGTAAAGACTATATCCCTTTAAAATTTTTTTGGGTTTGTTTTTGTTTTATTGAGACAGGTGTCCCGGTAGCCCTAACTGGCCTGCCACTCCCTATGTAGACCATGCTGGCCTTATCTCATAGAGATCCGCCTGCCTCTGCCTGCGAGTGCTAGGATGAAAGGTGTGTACCACCACACCCAACCTGACTATATCCTTTTAGTGTGTAGGATGTAGTTCAATGATAGAGTGCAAGGTCCTGGGTTCCATTGCCAGAAAACACCCTTCGTCCATTCTCCCCACCCTCCAATAAAGGGAAATGGATGAGCTATTTTGCATTTAAGAAAAAGAATTCTAGGATGGCCACCACCCTCATGACATCAGAGATGACACCAACAGTGGTTCAGTGGCCCCGCTAGTTAAGAAGCAAGAGAAAGTATTTCAATAAAAGACCATCAAGCAACAGCAACAAAAAAGAATTCTAGAAATCATCTGATAGAGATACAGTCTAGGAAATTTGTGTAAAGATGACTGTCAGATAATTTGCCATCATGCAAAACTGGAACAAGCTAGATATCTATAAAAAGGCTTTGCTATATAAATGGTAATGTATCCACATGATGGAATACCAGACATTAACAGTGGAAGGCTGTTTGGAGGTAGAATATTTTCAAAATACAGGAAGAGGGAAAAAAGCATTTTACAAAGCTATATGTATGATTTTTACTATTGTTTTGATGTTTGGCCACATTTTCTAAATTTTCTACAGTGAATACATATTTTGCTGGTAGTTGGTGCCTATCATCCCAACACTTAGGAGACCGAGGCAGGATTGCCACAAATTCAAGGCCAGCCGGGCAACAAAATGAGTTCCAAGGCAGGCCAGACAGTAAGTTAGATCTTTGCCTCAAGCAAAAAAAATTCTTTTATAGCAAGAAAGCAATCATTATTAAAATATCAGTAATTTAGGCTGGGTGTGGTTATGGATTCCTTTGATCCCAGTACTTTGGAGGCAGAGGCAGGTGGATCTCTGTGAGTTTGAGGCCAGCCTGGTCTACATAGTGTAGTGAGTTCCAGTCCAACTGAAGGTATACCTAGTGAGACCCTATCTCAAAAAAAGTGTGTATGTGTGGGCAGGGCATGTGGAGTGGGGAAGTCCCTGGAGAGATGCTCTTCCAGAGGACCCAAGTTCAGTGGCCTACTTGGCAGCTCACAACTATTCTCTTCTGGCCTCTGCAGGTACTGTACATACTTGGTACAATTAGATACACATAGGCATAACAGTCATATACATAAAAAGTAAATAATTTTTATTATTTTCATTTTATGTGTATGAGTGTATTGCCTGCAAGCATGTAAGTGCACCTGTGTCCTGAAATGCCTGAGGAGGTCAGAGGAGGGTGTTGGATTCCCCTGGAACTGGAGTTACGAATGGTTGTTAGCCTCCATGTGGGTGCTGGGAATTGAACCCAGGTCCTCTGCAAGAGCAGCTAGTGCTCCTAACCACTGAGCCATTTCTCCAACCCCTAAAGCAACAATCTTGAATCAAAGGAATACTATCTGGTTTAAGAGTATGGAATTTGGGGCTGGTAAGATGACTCAGGAGATAAGGATGCTGGCCACAAAGTCTGACAACCTAAGTTTGAGTCCCAGAACTCACATGATGGAAGGAGAGAACTGATTTCCTCAAGTTGACCTCTGACCACTACATGCCTGCTGTGGCAGGTGTGCCCTCCTTTCTCACACCCATATTCACACACAGTAAATACATGTAAAGAAAGAATATGGAATTTAGCCTCATGATTTGTGCTTAAATGTTCCAGACTTTATTATACAATTGAAATCAAAGATAAACATATGTTGTGGAATCTAAACCAGATATGAAAATAAGGGTCAGATTTCTAGATACAAAAAACTAGTGGGAAGCCAATAAAGGAGGATGTTCCCTGCAAAACAACCTCTAAGCAAACTTATTGCCTTTCAGAGGTCAAGCCCATAAGAAGGCTCATAAAGACTCCATACAGAGATGGGTGTTTTTAGAGGAAATAATAACCTCTGTCTTCAATATAGACTTGATCCTTCATTTCTGTACTTTATTTTAAATAGTATTAGTATTGTGACTTGTAAATAAAGTTGTTTAGCTTGGATAAACCTGCCAGAATAACTGATACCTATTTTGTTTATTTATATATGCACTTATTTATTATTTTAAGTTTATGTGTATGAGTGTATTGCCTGCATTTATGTAAATGCACCTGTGCCATGTGTCATTCAGTGCCCACGGAGGTTAGAAATGGGCATCAGATTGCCTGGAACTGGAGTTATGGACAATTGTTAGCTGCCATATGGGTACTAGGAATTGAACCTGGGTTCTCTGCAATAGCAGTCAGTGTGCTTAACCTTTGAGCCATCTCTCCAACCCCCCTGATATCTATTTTTTAAAACACTTAACAAGAATTGAAATATTTATTTCTCTAACATATAGAATATCCATAGCAAAGCCAACATTATTTATACTTAACTATAAATAGTTACAATATTCCTTTTATAAGCAGAATACTCCAGAGGACCATGTTAATGTAATTTTATGGTATTGTATTACAAGTTTTCTGGCCATTGCAATAAGACATGATTCAGATTTAACAAATTTAAAAACTGGAAAGAAAAGGTAAACATTACTATTAATTGTAGGTCATATCATTACATAACTAGAAAACCTAAAGAAATGAATGGAAATATATTGAAGAGAAATCTAATAGTAACAACTATCACTTTTTTTCTTTTTAGTATTTTTGAGACAAGGTCTCCTTGTAGCCTCAGCTGGCCTGGCTTCACAGAGATCTGCCTGTCTTTGCCTCTTGAGTGCTGGGGCTAAAGGTGTGTACCATGCCTGGCCCATAACCACCATCTCTTGAAGCATGAGATATAAAATTCTGAACTAAAATTTTCTTGAAGTCATGCATGTGGTAAGTAACAGAGCTGGGATTTGAACCCAACTCTCATTGGATCTGGTAGTACACACTTATAATCCAGTCACTTGGAACCGAGGTAGAAGGATTATAAATTTGAGGTTAGCCAAGGCTACAGAGCAAGACCATATGCTGGGGTGGTGGCGCACTCCTTTCATCCCAACACTCAAGAGGCAGAGACAGGCATATTTCCAAAGCAAAAAATGTAACAAGGTTTCTATGTAACCAAGAAAAGAAAAGAAAAGAGAAAAGAAACATAGGCTTTTGAAGAGAGTAAACAGAATATTGAGATGGGAAAACTAAAAACCAATGTTCTTTGTAATATGCTTTCCATGTCCAGCAAAATGGCTCCGTGGGTAAACCTGCTTGCTTCCCAACCTGACAGCCTGAGTTCAATCTCTGGGACCCACCAACTCGTGCAATTTGTCCTCTGATTTCCACATATGCAAAACACATGCAGACACACGCACACACACACACATGCACACACACACAAACACACATACACCTCACAGAGAATAAATATAATAAAAAAATTTAAAACTACTATAAATCTATAATTAAAAGAATAAGAATCATGCAAGAAATACCAAAAGATACCCAAGTGGACAACCTTTTAGGATGCCTATTATCAAAACAATCCAAAAGTAACAATCATTGCTAAAACTGATGCTCTTCTGCTCTACTGGTTGGGATAGAAAATGGCATAGTCTATGGAAAACATTATGGTAGTTCCTTGAAAGATTAAAAATAGAATTGTCATATGATTTCACAATAGCGTTTCTGGGTTTATATCTTGAAGAACTGAGAACAGGGTCTTGTGCATGGTGGTGCATACCTTTAATCTCAGCATTCAAGAGGGAAAGGCAAGTGAATCTTTTTGAGTTCAAGGCCAGCCTGGTATATATAGGAAATTCCAGGTCAGCCAGGAGTAAGTCCCTGTTTAAAAAAAGGTGTGTGTGTGGGGGGCAGATTCTTAAAAGGTATTTGTACATTTCTATTGATACTATTATTTACAATAGTTAGAGATAAAACTGATTTAAACGTCACTGATGAATAAATGGATTTTTAAAATGCAGTGGTACACACACTATGGAATATGATTGAGTTTTACAAAGTATAGATATTGGCACAAGGTTCTGAGTTTGATGCTATCACCCCCCACCCCACACACACAGAGGATATTCTGACACATACTACAAGTTGATAAACCTTGAGGACATTATGCTATGTGAAATAACTAGCCACGAATACTGCCTGACTCTACATATATGAGGTTCCTAGAGCAGTCAGACTGGAGTCAGCAGTCAGAATGGAGGTTGTCAGGGGTTAGGGGAGGAGAAATGGGAAGTTACTCTTATGGGGACAGAGTCTCAGTTTGGGAAGATGGAAAGGCTGGTGGAGCTGGATGGTGGTGATGGCAGTGCAACAGTGTGAGTACACTTTGTGTCATTGAACTCAGCACTTAAGTGTAACACTTAAGTGGTAGTAACACTTCATGAATTTTATACCTCACCACAATAAATATTCAAATAAAACCATTGTCGTGTGCATGCTGAAAGCAGGTCAGGTCCCCTGGATGTTTTACTCCGAGATTCAGACTGCCCCTTAGAACACATCAGTGACCCAGCACACCCCTAAGGCTGCCTAAATGAAATGCCCTAGTTGCAGCCTGGTTTAGGGATCTGGTTGTGAGCTGGGTCTTGCTTGCTTTTTAGGCTTCTGTAACTCAAGTCAAAGAACCTGGGACGCTACAGGAAACTGAATGAATGCTGGAACCATAAAACAATGCAGAGCAATTTCCTTATCGCAGTCCTCCTGCCTTAGAGTTCTTTACCACAGTATTTTACAAGGGCAAAGTTCTCAGCCTTCAGAGCTCCTGGGTTGGGCTTTTGTGGTGTGGAAAAACTTCTTTCATGTGCGGGGGAGCATTTTCCAGGGGCTTTGCTGGGACGCTGTGAAGGATGACATAATTAAAGGGTAAAATGACGTAGGGCTTCAATGTCTGATCTCAGCACTTGCTTCAATAATCAGGGCTCCAGTTTCAGGGATTATTCTGAGAACTTCATTTAGCTGTCATCAAACATAGCCATTTGCAATATGCCTAAAGTCGCCTGTCCTTACGCTGGGGTCCCAGAGCACCATCAAACTCTTCTACCAATCTTTGCTATACAGAAACACAAGCACATTATCTTTTTAAAACCAGGTTCGATGACTCTCTGAAGCTCCCTTTAGTCTTCTGAAGGCTCTCTGGCCACCTACTGGATTGTTTTTCAGTGCCAGAGCTGGGCAGAAAAAGAGCAATGCATAACCCATGTTCAAAGGCCAAGGAAGTTAGACAGGCTTATAATTTAGTACTCCTAGAGCTTTGCGAGAGAATAGCTCAGATACACTTTGTAACTACCTTCCCTCCAGGAAGAAGCCAATTATTTCAACCTACCTAAGGAGCTGAGTAGGAGTGTTCAGTGTAAAAGTACCTATGACATCTTTATCCTCGGCAAAAGGAGGGAACAATTTTGCTTATTTGTGCTGTTACAGGGTGGTGTGTGTGGGGGTTTAAATGACTTGCTAGGGTTTTTATCATATATAAAAAAGGATTAGCAGCTTCTTTCACTTTCTAATGAACAGCTCCAGCCTTCTAAATGAGTTCAGCTGAAGACATTTAATTCAAACCAAAGTTGTTTTGATTCAATAAAAACAGAGATGTCGGAGACCTTTTTAAAAAGCATTCTGTTGGATGTGGCCCTTGACATGAGAGAAGGAAGCTAGAAAAAAAAAAAATGGAAGTCAAGACTCATTCAGGAAGAGCACATCGAAAGGTTTGTTGATGATCAGTTTTTCAGCCTTAGACGCTGTAGAGAAGAGAAGCAGGTGCAGAGATGGGAGCCGAGGGGCAGCTGTGCCAAGCTAGCCCGTAGAGGATGCTGGAAACTAAATTGAGCCTTTGAGCAATGAGGGTGTGGTTGTGTGTAACAAGGTCCAAAACTTACAACTTTTAAAAAACAGATCAGGCTCTCAACAGTGCTGATAGTTTTAGGGACTGCATCCAAGTGCAAATAGTGGGGCTCCTCGGAGGGGGAGGAATTGAAGACTGGGAATGACCTCAGTGGTAGAGCACTTGCCTAGTATGTTTGAGGCCCTAGGTTCAATTCCCAGTGCCACTGAAGAAACCAAAAAGCCTGGAGACGTGAACTCAAAGGTAAAGATGCCAGCTTTAGATGAGTTTAACTCTTTTAGTGGGAAACTCAGGATTCTGAGAACTAAGGTCATTTGCTGAAGTGCCTTAAAATGGTTCAGCACCAAGACTCAGACTGAAAGGTCTGATCTCAAAGAGTTCAGAGCTGAGTTGTCTTCTTACCATATAGAATCTGAAAGCATCCTCTAACTCTGTTCTAGTTCTTGTATATCTTGGGAGCAGCTAAGGGTAAATTTAATGCTAGGTATTGAACCTACGGCCTTCTGTAAGGTAGGTAAGTGCTCTACCATTTAGCCACACTCCCAACTTTCCCTTCAGTGACCTATATCCCTTGCTCACCCCACTCTCATCTTTCTATGTAGCCCAGGCTGGTCTGGAACCTATGATCCTTCTGCTTCAGTCTTCCAAGTGCTAGGATTATATGTTGGCACGTGTTGTACTATGCTTGGCTCTGATTCTGTCAGCTTTCTTAATGCTAATTATAGTAGCTTCAGAGTCATAGAGACTGGCACCACCATCAACAGATTTGGATCAAGAAGTTGGTTAGAAATAATGTGTACATGGTACCAAAAGCCCTGGCTTAAATTTGAGCCAAGTGACTAGCCTACATGATCTCATTTAACCCTTACAATAGTCCTTTGAGGAATGGAAGAGAGGTTTAGAGGGATTACATCACCAGACTCACAGACTGAGCCTGTGTCACACCAAAGTTCCTGCTCTTATCACCTTGCAGACAATGAGACAGCACAGCACCAACAGTCCAGAAATTACACTAGTGAGAAGCCCCTCCTCTCCACATTGTCCCTATTTGAAATAGTGATTTTGGCCCTTTTATAAGAGGTTATAATTAAAACAATTCACCAAGTCTAACTTGCTTTGTTCAGATGACCTTGAACTATACCAGCCATCTGAATATCATTCACCTTGTCAGAACGCCTCCTGACCTTGAAGATGGGAGGAAAGTCACCTCCTGACCTTGAAGATGGGAGGAAGGTGAGTGCCAAAATTTGAACTGGAAGGGAAAAGCCAACACCAGTTTGCTGAGATGGTAGAAAGATGTCAGTTCACCACGATCTCTTGCCAGCTGCAACAGTACTTTGCTGTCAGCACCTGGCTGGAATGGCCATTCTTCTTTTTCACAAGTGTTCTCTAGGACATCAGATTCAGGAACAGTGGAGAAAGATTCACATTTAAACTACAGTAGAGAGAATTATAAGGGACTTTGTGGAGAGACAGGAGGACTGCCTGCAACAGGGAAGTATTGCTTTCCTGTCAGCCCCTTGCATGCACCCAGACTTCACCAAGCTAACAGGACAAAGGTTAGAGAAAAGCTGATAAGCTAGGCAACAGATCTACAGCTGAAACTGCTGGAGTCACCTACTGCTCGAAGAGTGCATGGGAACAATGTGCTGAGCATTGCATGTCCAGGGAGAAGGTCTAGTTGGCAAGCTATGTAGAGTGGAAGAAACTTTCTCTATGTCTCCTTGTGGGACTGGGGGTTGAGTCTAGGGCCTCAAGCATGCCAGGCAAGTGTCTTGTCACTGAGCTACATCCTCAGTCCTTTATATACATAACTTTTGGTCTTTTTGAGACAGGTTCTCCCTGTATCCCCAACTGGCCTGGAATGCACAGGCTGACCTCAGTCTTAAGAGATCCTCCTGCCTTTGCCTCCAGAGGGCTGGAATTGAAGGCATGTGCCACCAAGCACAGGCTGAAAATGTCACACAGATTCACCTGTGGCTTTTGCAGTGGAAAAGTTCTAGCCTGGATGTGGGGAAGGTTTCTTCACCTATGTGAGAATGTGGTCCAGAATATACATTGCAATAGATGAGCACCGTGTGGGTAACGCTTTCTGAAAAAAGGATGTGGGGACTATTAAAAGAGAAGTCCAACAGACTACCTAAAACAAATATGCTGTAAAAATGCACAAATTCTGATCCCCCCCGCCCCCCCCCACTGTGTTATCGATGGAAGCTAGGGCCTCACACATGCTAGCCAAACGCTCTACCACTGTGTTACAGCCCCAGCTCTTGGTTCTATCCCTGATTAGCTGACAACTCAAATTCTCCATTCCTACTAGTTTCCATTTCTTTACCTATGAAGACATATGACTATTTATTTTGTTTACTTATTTGTTTGTTTGAGTCAGGGTCTCATTATGTGGGCCTGAACCTCCCTAAATAGACCAAGCTGACTTGGAATTCACAGAGATCCACTTGCCTCTGCCTCCCAAATGCTGGGATTAAAGGCGTATACCACTACGCCCAGCCTTGAGCTATTCAGCTGTAGGATTGTTATACAGATTAAATAACACATACATGCACCCACCCTGTGCCTGGCCCACGGGAGGAGTACCACTCCTTACCTTGGAGATTATCATCCTGCCATTTCCACAGCCTCAAATACGAGCAGTAAACATTGAGCCTTATGAAGTAGACATACTTGATGACCCTGACTTTTTGGTGAACATTTTATTAGAAATTA
This sequence comes from Eospalax fontanierii, assembly GCA_035773235.1. Lineage (NCBI taxonomy): Eukaryota > Metazoa > Chordata > Mammalia > Rodentia > Spalacidae > Eospalax > Eospalax fontanierii. The sequence continues at coordinate 17,288,694 of CM069547.1, forward strand.
GCTCTGCAAGGGAGAGACCCTGTCTCTTTTAGTAACTTCTGTGATTAATTTGAGTACTAAATAAATATCAGTCACATGAACACATCAATAGGCAAAGCAGAGATGTTGAACTGTCTGGAACAGTTCTGACATAGTCACCTACAGGTTTGGGTTCAGCTGGCGATGACAGCCTTACATACATGTAGGAGTCACAGCTGTCTTGTGTGTTGTGAACTATTTTGCTTTGGGTTTTGTTATTCTACAGTGCTGAGGATCAAACCCAGAGCCCCTGGTGTGCTAGGTAAGCATTCTACCACTAAGCTACATCCCCAGGCTTTGCTTAGTGTATTTGCTTAGTAATTCATGTACAATCCCAGCAATGTCTGTGGTGAGCATATGACATATGGGCTTCCCAAACATTTTGATCTCAAGACTCTTTTTGCATACTTAAAATTATTGATGACCCCAATTTTGTAAGTTATGCGGTAGGTACTTACCATATTAGAAAGCAAAGCTTAGAAATTTAAAGATAATAAATAATTCAATTAAAATAACAATAAGCCTATCATGTATTAACATAAATAGCATATTTTATAAAAATGATCATTTTTCCAAAGGTTAATGAGAGGAATGACACTACTTTATTTTATGTTTTGCAAATCTCTGAATAACTGGCTTAATAGAAGGTTCATGGAGTCTTAGTCTGTTGTGATATCACACATCATGTGTCCTCTGGGAAAACCAGAGGGAAGGAAAGGGAGTAAAGCAAATAATATTTGAATGTTCTTATAAAAATAGTGTAGATCCCATGCACTGCTGAAAAGATATCAGAGACACCCCAGAGGTCCCCAGCCCAGCTTTGAGAGTAGTTGCGTCATCAAGGATGACAGGAAGATGTCATTCTTTACTTTGAATCCAAGGCTGGTTTTCTTTTGCAAAAATATCAATTTCAAATTTCAAAACTGAGTTTAAGTCGGGTGTGTGGCACACATGCCTTTAATCCCAGCACTTGGGAGGCAGAGACAGGTGGAGTTCTGTGAGTTCAAGGCCAGTCTGGTCTACAAAGTCAGTCCCAGGCCAGACAGGGGACTGACAAAATAAACAACAACCACCAAAACTAGAACAAAACAAAAAAGCTGAGCTCTATTTTTATAACTTGCCTCTAGAATCAGCCAGGAATTCTGGCCAAGGTAGTAACAAGTGTATGTAGTATGTGGGTGTATGTGTATGTGTTTGCACAATTTCCCATACAGTGAGGTCTTAAAACCTAAAAACCCAAAAGTGATCGCCTATTCTGCTCCAAACTTGCTGCTATATTTAATTCTTTAAGCATATTTTTCAGCTTCTTAAAGTCAAGTCCAATGGTTTTTTTATGGCACAAGCCTACATGTTTTTTTAAAATAGTTTACATCTAGTAAGTTTATTCTTTTTCAAGACACTTCCTAAAAAATGTTCTTCCTTGTTAAGGTTGTCTGTGGAAAAATAGTGTTAAGTTCTTCCTTCCCCATGTGGCCTAAACCCAGAATCCCCATTTCCCAAGCTGCTGCTTGGCCGGATTTCACTCATGACCTATACCAGGCTGGTGTAACCAGGCTACCTTTGTTTCCCTTGGATAGATACCATAGTGTAGAAGAAAATGTACAAGGTTTAAATGGTTATTTTTCAAACTATTTTTACTAAGTAAAGCATTAGTTTTTGTGTTGTCTATATCAAGGCCCAACATCAAAAACAAAGTAATGGTCATTATCACAGGGTATCCTACAGGTTTCTCTCTAGTTAGTCTTCATGAAGACCCACGGAAGGTGTTAGAACCAAGCAAAAAGCTGAGTTTGTCTTGCACAACTGTTTAGTTTGTTTAGTTTTCCGTTTCCTAGGGTCCTCTGAACGGTATAACTAATGGTTTCTGCATGTAAGTAGGTGCATCTCTCTGGTGCAATGCCCATGGAAGTCAGAAGAGGGCATCAGATCCCCTGAAACCGGAGTTATGAACGGTTGTTAGTTGCCATGTGGGTGCTGGGAATTGAACCCAGGTCTTCTGCAAGACCAGCCAGTGCTCTTAATCTCTGAGCCATCTCTCTAGCTCCAGATATTTTAAATGCTGTAGTACTGCATATATTTTTGTCATTTCTTTTGATGAGGAAACAGAGCATACATGAATAAGTTATGTACATCTAAACTTTAATCTACTACTTTATTTTTTTATTTTTAAAATTTTTATTCATTTTCATTTTATGTATATGAGTGTTTTGCCTACATGTATGAAAGTGTACCACATGTATGCAGTGTCCGTAGAGACCAGAAGAAGGTGTCAGATCATCTGGGATCTGGAGTTATAGATTGTTGTTAGCTGCTATCTTGGTGTTGGAAACTAAACCTGGGTCCTCTGTGAGAACAGTCAATATTCTTAACTGTGAGCCATCTCTCCAGCCCCTATTTTGTTTTTATGAGACAGGGTCTCACTATATAGTCCAGGGTCTGGAACTTGTGATCCTTCTGCCTCAGACTCCTGAGCACCACCACATCCAGCTAATCTGCTTTAGTCAAACCAAACCATTTCACATGAATCCCAGAAGTAAATGGTTCAAACTTCAAAGTAGGGAATTTCAGTGTCCCCAGCCCCTGACTCTCTCCTCTCTCCCTCGATCCTCAGTCCCTCCTCTCCCTCTCAGATCTCAGTGTGTAATCCAGGCTGGCTTAGAACTCATGGAAAACCTCCTGCCTTAGACTCTAACGTGTTGAGAGTACAGGCATGAACCTCCATGCTCAGCTCACTATTTCTTTCTTCTAGTCTGTTATTTAAAAATATTTTATTTATTCGTTTTCAGTTTTTGATGTGTATAACTGTTTTTTTTTGTTTGTGTATGTATGTAAATGCATCACATGGACACAATGCCTGCAGAGGCCAGAAGAGGATGTCAAATTCCCTGGAACTAGAATTATGGTCAGTTGTTAGCTGCCCATGTGGGTGCTGGGAACCGAACTAAGGTCCTCTGCAAGAGTAGCCAGTGCTTTTAACCACTGAGCCACCTCTCTAGTCCCTAGTCCATGTTATTGATTATGTCTCCAGATACAAATAAACTGTTATTTCATATTACAAACATTCAGCTACACATCTAATAGATTTGAGAGGTGTCTGTTTGCAAAAGCTCTCCTAGTATTAAAAAAAAAGAAAGAATGCTTGTAAAGGGATCACTTTTCAAGTCTCACAAATACTCACAAAGGACAATTATTTCTCCCCTCAGTAGGAGAGGTGAGAAAATTGATCTCCCAAAGCTTAAACAATTTCCCCAAGATTATTTAGCTGACAAAAAATGTCAAAGCCAGAATTTGAAATCAAGTCTACGATTCATAAAAACTCAAAGTTCATTTTATGAAAACCCAGGAAGCTCTATATTTACCACATATGTACTTTTCCATGTGAAAATTATGCTGCAAGTAAATGTGAAACTAAAAGGAAAATAAAGATAAAGGACTCAAAGTTGTTTTTTTTTTCCATATTTCAATATGAAGTCAGTGTGACAAAATTAGGACCACAGGACAGAGCAAAAGATCAAAGTTAGACTGAAGAGATGGCTCTGAGGTTAAGAGTACTGGCAGTTGACTGGGGTTCAAATCCCAGCACCCACATGGTGGCTAACAATCATCCATAGCTCCAGTTCCAGGGGATCCAATGTCCTCTTGTGACTTCCTTGGGCATTGCATCACATGGGTACACTTACATACATGCAGACAACACACTCATACATACACATAAAATCAAAGTAATAAATGAAAAGACTAAGTTCTGGAACTGGAGGCATGGGCCCTGATGTCACTGCTTGAGTACCTACACTGATGTATTTGTAATTACTGAAATAGTAAGTTTAATGAACAGGTTTTAAAAATTATTTATTTTTATTCATACGATGTTTTGCTTGCATATATGTAAGTGCACCATATGTGTGCAATGCCAGCTGAGATCAGAAGAAGGTGTCAGATCCAGTGGAACTGAAGTTACAGATGGTTTTGAGATAACACGTCGGGGCTGGGAACCTAACTCAGGTCCTCTGGAAAAGTAGCCAGTGCTCTTAACCACTGAGCCATCTGTCCAACTCCTAATGAATGGATTCTTTATTGCGTCTTAAGCATCCATTTTCCCAAACACTGGCTCAGAGGCACAGCTCGAGTTAGCACCTTTGTTTATGTGTTCAAGAAATGGCAAGACTAGATTTTAAAATAATTACCAAAAAAATTTATAGATTAAAAAAATCATAGCTGGGCATGGTAGAGCATGTATTTGGGAGGCTGAGGCAGGAGGATTGCTGCAGACTGGACCACATAATGAGTGTCAGGTAAGCAAGGCATACATAGCAAGACCTTGTCTAAAAAACAAAACAAAAACAAAAAAAACCAAAACATCACCATCACACTATATACTTCTTCTTTTTTATCTTTTGTTTATATTTTTCTTTTTTAAATTTTCATTAATTTATTTAAAAAATAATTATTATTTTATGTGTATGAGTGTATTGCTTGCATGTAGGTAAGTACACCTGTGCTGTGCAATGTTATGGAAGTCAGAAGAGGGCATCAAATCTCCTGGAATTGGAGTTATAGCTGTTAGATGCCATGTGGGTGCTGGAATCGAACCCAGGTCCTCTAAAAGAGCAGTCAGTACTCTTAACTGCTAATCCAATTTTATGAGACAGGGTCTCACTCTGTAGCCCAGGCAGGTCTGGAACTCACTGTGTAGACCAGACTGGCCTCAAACCCAAAGAGTTCCTCCTGCCTCTGCCTCATCAGTGCTGAGATTAAAGGGATGAGTCACTATGCCCTACAAGCAGCCAGTGCTCTTTAACCACTTAGTCATCTCTACAGCCCCATATATGTTCCTGTAGTCCAAGCTGACCTGGGTCTCCATTTATTTATTTTTGTTTTTTGTTTTTGTGTTTGTTTTTTGTTTTGGTCTTTTTTGAGACAGGGCCTCCCTATAGCCCCAGCTGGCCTGGAACTTGCTCTAGACCAGGCTGTCCCTGAACTCATAGAGATCTGCCTGCCTCTCCCTCCTGAGTGCTGGGATTAAAGGCGTGCGCCACCACCCCTGGTCATTTATTTGTGTGTTTGTGTTATGTATGTGGATGAACACATTCCATGGCTCACGTATGGTGGTCAAGAGTTGATTCCTCTCTCATGTGAATTCAAGGGATGAAGTGATTTGATTGTTAGCCTATATGAGACATAATTCAGAAGGCAAATCTGCCTCTGAAAATGAATGCCCCATAACAGGAATCATTTTAAGGTTACAGTTCTCCTGAATTGTTCATGTCTCTGTATAATTGAGTTAGTGAGGTTGCTATCAAAAGGCTAGATTAACAGGAAGATGCTGGACTGGGTATTGGGAACTGGGTTCGAGGTCTACCCCTGACTAAGCTGCTACCTTGAAGAAGGCAATTAATACACAGTATTCCTTATCTTTTTTTAGTAGAATGGAGTACCTAAGTTAGGTGAGTTTTAAGATTTTTAAAAACATTTACCATTCTACAGCAATTATGTTGAATTTCTACTTGCAAATGGCATGACACAAAACACTGAACATCCTCTTGTGAAAATAAAGGAGCCCAAGCAGGGACAGAGGCTGTAGTGTGGAAGTCAAATAGGTACAGGCAAAGATAAGTGTTCTTTCAGAAAACAATTCTGAATCTGCCTCAGCCCATACACAGATGTGATTATAGACTGTGAATGGGGCCATAACGATAGGTGAGGACACCAACACCAGGTGCAAAAAGGGGAGGCTGAGCCAGTGGTGACAGAGATCGAACACCACTGCAATGGTCTTGCTAAACCCCAAAGAGATCCTGGTGGCTGGGATTTCTGGGTCCCTATCAGATGGATAAGATTCTCTAGAAAACAAAATACTGCTAGTCACAGAAGCAGAAGCAGAAGTTGTCGAGGATAAAAGTCAGGTACTGGAGACCGATATGCATCATCTTCATATCATAGCTATGATGTAGAAACTGCATAGCGATGAGTAAGTTCCTTTATGTCTCTAGCTTTAGTTTTCTATCAAATGCATTATTAATAGAATTTGATGAGAAACAAATGAAAAAATACTTAACACTTTTATTTATGTTACTTATTATTTTTATTTTATGTGTATGAGTGTATTGCCTGCATGTAAGTAGGTGTACCCATGTCATGCAGTGCCCGCAGAGGTCAGAAGAGGGCGTTGGATTCCCTGGAACTGGAGTTTTGGACAGATGTGAGCTGCCATGCAGGTGCTGGGAATGGAACCCAGGTCCTCTGCAAGAGCAGCCAGTGCTCTTAACTGCTAAGCCATCTCTCCAGCCTCCAATAAGGACTTTCTAAAGTGATGAATAATTTATAAGGCATGTAACATAACTCCAAACCACAACTGTGATCCTACCAGATCTTTCAGAGAGCTGGGTATGTAGTTCAGTGGTAGAGTTCTTGCCTAGCATGCTGGAGGGGCTGGTTCAATCCCTAACACCACATAAAACCAAACAAAAAGTAGACTTATTAGGCTTCTTTTTGCCCCCAATCAGTTTATTTTGTAATTAACAAAGAGGTCCATAAAGAACATGATAATTCTTTGCCCAGAATCAGACCATGGGAAAGTTTCAAAACATCCTTGTGCCTCTCTCTGCAATTCTGTAAAATGGGAATTGTAATAGCAGATACATTATATCCAAACATGAGGTGCTCACCTAACTAACACATATCACTTAATGAGTGTCAACTACCTAACTTTAAATCTGATGGCATCTTCCATAAGTGATATGTAGTGATCAATGAAAACCTGACCACCCCCAACTGCTTTGATCATTATTAGCAAATCCTATCTGATGGACAGTATCCCCAAGAACCTCAAAAGGCTGGAATCTCTCTGCCTCCCACACTGTCCAATTCCATTAGTCTAAGTCAGGCCCTGGAACTTATTTTAGATTAATTTTTAGAATGAGTCAGACATAGGTGGTTGGTGAATTGAAAAATATGATTGAGAGGGAGAAAAAAAAGCCAAAAAAACCTTAACAGATGTTGCTTTAGAACATATTGAAGGAACTGGGTCAAATATTGGGTGATTCCCCTGTCCCTCCAACAGAGGGATTTATGGTTTAAGTAAAAACCATTAAGAACACATTGGTTTTTTTCAATGGTTTCAGTTTGAGTTTCTGTGTCCTCCAATAGTGAAATCACACCCAGCTTCACAGCTTTGGTCTCAGCCTCCCACGTGAGTCAGAGCCATGTGACAGAGCCCAACTGAAAAACTGAAACCAAAGGAAGACACTAGGCAAGGGGAACACTTGTGTATTTTCCTTCCCTTTCTATTCCTCTCTGTTTTTCTATGAATTTTTCACTTAATTTTGGTGTTCTAATTTACTAATAGAGTGATGAGCATGTAGTTGGTCTGGCTTAGCATGATGCTTACATGGTTCATGCATGTTGCAGCATATATCAGTATGTCACCACCTTTTTATTACCAAAAAATATTCCATTGCATGAACATAAAGTATTTTATCTGTCCTTTTACCAATTAATGGTTATCTGAGATGCTTTATGAATAATACTGCTAGGAATTTCTTTATACACATCTTTGTATGGGCATATATTTTTTAAAATTTTAGGTCCATAGAAACCTTTGTGAAATGAGTAAAACATAGAAAAAGAATAACATTTGTTCTGACTTAGGCTGGACACTAGGTCACCCTAGGGAGTTGTGATTCTAATCTGGTACCAAATTCAGGGAAACTCAAGAGCACTGGAAATAGAATCTAAAAGGGTCCCAAGCACACTGTGGATGATATAATAGTAAATACTGTGACATCATAGTCTCACGAATGAGAAAGAAATAACCAACTGAAAGCAGCCTGATATAGGAGAGAACATGAACCATGCCCCCAACGTCTTCACATACACCCCAAAACAGAAGTTTTCTATTGACTGTAATGATTTGAACTAGGTCAAACATGCCAAATTAGGTAAAATGGAAGAAATGTTCAAATTCATCAGAACAGAGCAGTAGTTATGATGGACTGTCACCCTGTCCATATTTCTTGCCTGTTCCAAGCAGCAACTCATGGGACATGGCACTGGGCAAGTGTAAACCAATCACCTCAGAAAGTGACTAAATAGCCTCAATGTCACTGCACACAGAGATACATTAATACACTATTTACAATGTATCAAAGTATGAAGATACATACTTTTATATATGTATTCTGTTTTGTTATTTTTGGTTTGTTGAGACAGGGTCTTACGATGTAGCCCTGGCTGGCCTCAAAATCACAGAGATCTGCTTGCCTTTGCCTCTTGACTACTGGAATTCGAGGTATGTCCCACCATGCACAGCCATATATATATATTCATATATGTCCCAGGTTACAGGGACTGGAGAGATGGCTCAGTGGTTAAGAGCACTGGCTGCTTTTGTAGAAGACCTGGGTTCAGTTCTCAGCACCCACATGGTAGCTAAAAACTTTCTGTAACTCCAGTTACAGGAGATCTGATGCCCTATTCTGGCCTCTACTGTCACTGCATGCATGTGGTACACTTACATAATGCAGGCAAAACCCTCAGATACATAAAATTAAAAACTAATAAAGAGAATATACATTACACATGAATACCAATATAATATATACCATATATGTAGCATGTGTTCTGTACATGTTGGGATAGATAGAAATATATAACATACATTATTATGCTTAATTTTTAATTAAAAATTTTAATGTGTGTGTATGTGTGTGTACACACATGCCACATATGTGTGGATGCCTGTGGAAGCCAGAAGACTATGTCAGACCCCCTGGAGCTGGAGGTACAGGTTGTTGTGAGCTACCCAACATGGATGCTGGGAACCAAACTTGGATCCCCTTGAAGAGCAGCTAGTGTTCTTAACCACTGAGCCATCTCTCCAATCCTTAAATAAAGTTTTATAAGGAAAATGATCAATCTTTCTTGGATGTTGAAGAAACTATCTGTAAACAGAACTAATCAGTGTTCATGCACTTGTATAAGACTCTGCATTCCAAACACTTCATACATATTATATGCTACACATCTACCCACTGGATTCTTCCGATTGCTCTGTAAGGTAGGCTTGTTTGCTCCTGATCAGCCGATGTCAGACAGCTTTTACTATAGTATGTTTCATTTTATTATTATCTCATTTATTTTTGGTACTGGACATCATACTTGGCCCTTGTGGGTGCTAAACACATAGTCTATCATGGAGTTACATCTCCCAGCCCAGGATGCCCATTTTATAGAAGGCACACCAAGGGTGAAATAAGTTCTTCAGATTGCATGTTTGATGAGCAGTAGAGTCAGGGTCTGTGCCCAGAAGTCTGTCACTCTGGACAGTGTCCTGCAAAGTGGCAGACAATTAAAACATTTAATTTTCCTGGAAATTGCTCTACAGATGCAATATAGTCCTAAATAAAAATCTATCACCTTCTACACAATTTAGAGCCATTTCTAAAATTTAAGTGAAGGGTAGAAAGCCAAGAATCCCAAGCTATCCTCGGAGAAGAACTAGGTGGAAGACCATATTCTTCTGATGGCAAGGGTCATCAGAAAGCCATAGTGGTTAAGACAGCGCAGCGCCAGGTTGGGGTTGAGATGGCCACCGTGGAACAGGTTAGAGAGCATACAGAGGGCCGGAGCACCTGACAGATACAATTCTAGACTGTGTGAAGATGCCACTGCAATGCCAAGAGCACCATCCAACATCGACCAAGACAAGCAATTAAGGACTTCATTCACAGACGTCAACATTCACCCAAACCATTCCAAATGAGTGAAATACGATAAAATAAAACAGAAATGGAAAAATAACTATAAGGAATACAGGAAGATAACTTTATGCTTATCTTCAGCAATAAGGAGCATGTTTCTTTGTTTGTCTGCAACAGGGTCTTATGTAGCCTAGGCTGGCTTAGAATTTAATATGTAACCAAGGATGACCTTGAATTCTTCATCTTCCTGCCTCTGTCTCCTAAACCCTTGGACTGTAGACATATGCCACCAGACCCAGGTTCAGAATAATTTCTTCGTGTGTATGTGTGTATGAATGTGGAAGCCAGAAGTCAGCCTTGAGTATTGTTCATCAGGTGCTGTCCACCTTGTTTTTGAAATAGGGCCTCTAACTTGATCTAGAACCTGCTAATTATGCAAGGCTGAACTTGGCTGAGCCTTACAATTGTATAATTTTTGAATTCAAATTCAAAAATTAATTAGAAGAACTGGGGATGTAGCTTAAGTGGTAGAGTGCTTTTCTAGCATTCACAAAGTCCTGGGTTCAATTACCAACACAGAATAAAACTGGATGTGATGGGGCATGCCTATAATCTCAGCACTGGGGATGTGGAGGGATGAAGTCAATGTCAGCCTTGTGTACACAGCTAGTTCAAGGCCAGCCCCTGCTTCATGAGACCCTGTCTCAAAAATGCCAAACAAATTCATTATATAATTATATGCATATAATTATATATATATTTCAGGGGAAAATTTGCTAACAACATTAAATTCTAAGGAACATTAACTAGAAGTAGTAACGGTTTGCTGAAATCTAATCTCACTACTCTTTGTAAAAGTTAAAGGTTGCTGGTTATCAGGGATGTTGGTGGCCCTGTTGACCGTAATAGTCATCATGCATATAATGGAAAAGAGATAGAAGTTCCAAGCACAGCCAACAGGTGAGGGTGCCTTAGTCAGGTTATACTCTACTCTTTTTTTATATATAAGAGCATTCTGTCTGAATGTATGTAACTGCGCTACATGTGCACAGTTCCCGAGAAGGCTGGAAGAGGGCAGCAGAGCCCCCTGGACCTGGAGTTAAGATGGTTGTTAGCTGCTATGTGGGTGCTAGGAACCAAACCAGGGTCCTCTGCAGGATCAGTCAGTGCTCTTAACTGCTGAGCCATCTCTCCAGCACTATTCCATTATATTTTAATGTTATTTATTTATTTATTTGAGGCAGGATCTTGAGCTGAAGTCCTGGATAGCCTCCAATTTGCAATCTTTTCTCCTCTGCCTCCAAAGCAGGTAGGATTATAGGCATGTGCTTATATCCAGCTTTTGGTCAAATCTTAAAGGTGGATTATAGAATTTAAATATAGTAATAGTTTTATATTTCAGTGTTAGGGACAGAACCTAGGGCCCCATGCATGCTAAAGCAGGTTGTTCTCCCACTGTGCTACAGTCTAGGCCCTTAAGATACCATTAATTTAATCGTTTCTTTCTATTCATCTTATAACTTAAGAAATAATTAAGAGCCCCTCCTCAAACCTGACTCTTTTTAAAAGATAGAGTCTCATTGTGTAGTTTTGGCAGGCCTGGAACTCACTAAGTAGACCAGGTTGGACTTGAACTCACAGAGATCCTCTCGTCTCTGTCTCCCCAGTGCAGGGATTAAAAGCATATGCCAAGACTTTCCATTTTGACTAAGTACAGAGCCAGACAGAAAGCGCAAGTTAGTTCTCTGGATGTGTGATCAAACTCACTCTCTAACAACAAATAGATTGCTGCTCAGCCTGAGGTTCTTGTGGATGGTTAGGCATTGGTTTTTCCTGGAGACCACTTAAATCCTACCCACTTGTTTAGCTGCAAGAATTGAAACAAAATGTTTGCTGGCAAAACAAACACTGGTTTTAAAATTCTCCACTTGAGCTGCTGGGTAAAACACTTGTTTACTGAAACAAATGTTTTATTTGGAAAACGCCTGCCTGTGTGGTCACTTTCCAAGAAACACACCAGGATGTACCCAGAGGGTGATGTCACTCCTTGATAGACACTGGCATTTTAGGGCAACTTCACAAAGTTTACTCTCAGAGGACAGAACAACAATGGAAAAGCCAAGTGGCTAACAACTCAATCCCATGTCTAAACTTTCCTGGCTATTTCCTTGACCGGATCAGCTCTATTCTTCCCAAGGAGGCTTCTTACAGACTCAAATGACATCATGGTACTAAAGGACAATGATAATTTTAGAGCCAGGTCTCTGTCTCTAGATTGGAGTTGTGACTTCTGGTTCTGTGATATGAGAACCTGACTGTCTATACTTCCCAGTATTGGGGTGACAGGCTCCCATGCCCAGTTTTTAAAAAATTTTTAATATAGGTGCTGAAGATCTAAACTGAGGGTCTTGTACTTGTGCGGCAAGCATTCTACCCACTGAGCCATCTCCCCAGCCTTGCAATCTATCTCTTAACAAGATCTATTAACACTTGAAATGCCTCAATTCACCACACAATTGTACCAAGCACAAGCCAAGTCTAACTTGAAAACCATTTAAGGAGATTCCCATATCCCATTCCCTCCCCAGCCCCTTCCTCCCTTCCTCCCTTTCTTGGAGACAAAGTCTTGCTATGTAGCCCAGGTTGGCCCTAGACTGGGAGCAATCCTCTAGTCTCAGCCTCCCAAGTATTGGGATTAGGTGGTATACCACTACATCTGGCCTTTCTTGGGAGAGGCTGGCCTTCAACTCTTGATTCTCCTGCCTCAGTTTCCCAAGTGCTGGGCTAGCTCTCAATTTGGATTTAATTAAAGAACCAAAAGGAAAAGGACACATCAGAAAATTAGCTGTGGGAGCTGGTGGTTTACTTGATATGGAGGTCTCTAGTAGACACATAGTTTGACCAAATGAGATTTCCTCAAGGTTTAAAAATTTTCAGTTATGTTTCTTTATCCCAGATGTGGTAGCACCCTGGAGGTAGAGGCAAGAGAATCAGGAGTTCAAGGTCAGCCTCAGCAACACAGCACCTTTGAGGTCAGCCTGGGAAGCAAGAGACCCTGTCTCAAACAAATTTTAAAAAGTTAGTTTCTTACTGATGTCAGGCTTTAAGGAATAAAATGAATTATTGTTATTGGTCATAGTGTCTCCTAACTTTTACAAAGTGTCCTGGAGAGATGGCTCAGCGGTTAGGAGCACTGCCTGTTCTTGCAGAGGACCTGGGTTTGATTCCCTGAACCCACATGGTGGCTAATAACTGTCCGTAACTTCAGTTCCAGGGGATCTGATGCCCTTTCTCACTTCCATGAGCAAGCACTGTACAACATGTGTGCACTTACATACATGCAGTTAATGCATTCTTATAGATAAAACAAAGATAATAAATAAAACACTAAAACAAACAAAGAAACCAAAGTGTCATCTTATCTTCAAAAAACATTTTGTGGGCCAGACATAGTGATATATACCATTAAGTCCAGCACTTTTGAGGAAGAAGTAGGTAGATCTCTGTGAGTTGGAGGCCAGCCTGGTCTACAGAGCGAACTGGGACTATAAAGAGATCCTGTCTCAAAAACAAAAACAAAAAGAAAACAAAATGTTTGCACTGGGGATGGTGGAACACACCTTTAACCAACACTCTGGAGGCAGAGGCTGAGGATCTTTATGAGATCAAGGCTAGCCTGGTCTACATTGGAAGTTGCGACCCTGTCTCATAAAAACAAAACAAACCCCCCAACAACAAGAATTCCCTCCAACCCCTCCATCCCCATTTTGCACGTAAGCAGGTATAGGAATGTTTTTACTTATATGCTAGTAGAACGATGCAAAGGACTTAAGAGACATCACTTCAAACAAGTTATACCAATGGCCAATAAGAGACAGGAAGATGAGGACCAACAAGATGGCTCAGGGGGAAAGATGCTTTCTGCTCCAGCATGGTGATTTGAGTTTGATCCCTAGTATCCACATGGTTGAAGGAGAGAGCTGACAGTACAACACAGTCCTCTGGCCTCTACATTCATGCTGTGGCACATGCATACACACCTGTACTTACACACACATAGAAATAACGAAAGAAAAAATAAAGACTAGGAAAAGAGGGCTGGGTGTGTAACTCAGGTGGTAGTGTGTACACTTAGCACGCACAAGGCCCTGGGTTCATTCCCTAGTGCTTCAAACAAACGAATACATTTGAAAAGATGTTCAATGCTGTTAGTTATCAGGAAAACCAAGACAAAAATCTCAATGAGATGCTACTTTACTTTCAATATGATGGGGAGAATTTTGAAAAATGGAAAATAACACAATCTGGTAAGGGTGTGGAGAAGGCTGTGCCCTTGGGCCTTGCTGGTAGGAAGGTAAAATGGCGCCATCACAGTGGGAAACAGCTCCGTGAGTCCCCCCAAAGTTAAACAAATTTACTAAATGACCCAACACTTCCACTACTAGGACCAAAGAATTCATAACCTGGAAGCCAATGTTCCTGGCAGCATTATTCAAATTAGCTAAGGGCTAGAAATGACTCCATGTCTGTCAATAGATGAATGGATAAACAGTGTGTGATGTACACAGACCATAGGACCTTCTTCAGCCATGAAAAGAATGAAGTACTGATTCATGCTATAACCTAAATAAATCTTGGAAAAGGCATGCTAAATGAAATAGCCAAACTCAAAAGGACAAATGCAGTAGGAGGATTACACGTGTATGAAACATCCAGGGCATAAGAAACAGAAACTAGCTTAGACATTATCAGGGGCTTGGCCAGGAGGGGACTCGAAGTTAATGCTTAATGAATACAGTGCTTCTGTGTGGGGAGATGCAAATGTTGGAAATTGAGAGTGGTTGTTTGCAAATGTTGTGCATGTAATTAATACAAATGGTTTATAAACTTTAAATAGCGACACTGTCAAATTTTATGTTACAAAGATTTGACCACAACAAAATAGTTTATCTTGAAAACCTAACAATCTGAAGAGAAAAGGCAAAACCACAAATGGATGTTATACTGTTTTCTTCTCACATCCCAGTGGCTCAGTCTGTATGATACAGGGTGGGGCAGCTTCCAAAGCCAAACCAAGAATTCATGAGTGGGCTGTGGGGTGGGGTAATATTGGAAAGATAACAGGGTAGGGTTTTATAATACCTACAACTCAAAACCAATTTTATTTTGTTTTAAAATTAAAAAAAAAATGTTATGTGTGTGAATGTTTGCCTGCATGTATGCAAGTCGTGCCTGGAGAGAGTGTTGGATCCCCTCGAACTGGAGTTAGGGATGGTTGTTAGTTGCCATGTGGGTGCTGGGAACTGAATTTGGGTCCCCTGAAAGAGCGGCCAATGCTCTTAAACACCAAACCATCCCTCAACCCCCGTGAAAGCTTATTTCATTTTTAATGTAAAGGGAAGAAGACATTTCCTGTAATCTTTCCATAAAACTAAGTAGAGACCCTGGAAGGTCTTTACATCCCTCACACAACAGACCTAGAGACTGGAGTTATCCAAACCGTGAGAAAACACCAGAAAAGGCATTTAGGGGCTTGTCTGCTCTCTCCATTAAAGGGTCCCTTCCAATACACACTGTGTGCCTTTTCAGACTTTTTATGTTCTCAAGTAAAACCCAGGTCCAACTTAAAACATTCCTTTCCAAAGCTCTTTTCCAAGTCACTTTCATCGCCCCCTACACCATGCTCAAGAGTATCAATCACAGGGCAAAATGACAGGAAATAATAAAAAGATTAACAGCTCAAGGTCAAGAAGCACCTACACTGCCCATGCTCAGAGTGTCAAATATGAGGCTGGCTGAAGACCAAGGTAATCAGAAGCAAAGCACACAGGAGTCTGAAGGCCGTGCTGACATTTCAGGAGTCAAGTCCGTGGCAGTCCTGTGGAACACAGGAGTGCAGGTCTGGAGGTATTCCTGTACTATTGCTTCTCTTTTAATCACTCAGTTTCACTGTGTAAATAGGCTCATGTGGAGTGCTGCAGTTTGGGTTGAAAAGCTGAAGGACTTTTCTAGTACAATGAGAAACAAACAAAACCTTCTGCCTTAAAATAAGAGCTAATGTTAAGATAATGCTCTATTTCAAGCCCCCTTTTCTAGAGATCTGCAATGTGACCCATATAAACTGCCCTTTTACTCTGGCAATGCTGTTGCAAGAACCATTCTGCATTGAGAAATACAAACATTCCAGAAATACAGTATGAAACAGTTGATGTTTATCTTCGAGTCTATACCATGATTGTCTAGCAATTGGGAGGCCCTAGGTTTCATACCTAGTAGCACACAAAATAAAATATCAGGAACTCCCAAATCGATCGTTTAAGAAATACCTCTCAGCTAGGGATGTAGTTCAGCTGTTAGAGCGCTTGTCTAGCATGAAGCCCTGGATTTGAACCTCAGCAATGCACACACCCAGCGTAGTGGTGTACACCTGTGACCCTAGCATTCAGGAGGTGGAGGCAGGAAGGTCAGAAATTCAAGGTCAAAGGATACATGCGACCATGTCTCAAACCAAGGGAGATAGAGTGAGAAAGAGAATGCCAGAGAGAGCTTTCACCTGAAGCCCTGTAATTTTACGGTATTATAGTACAAAGTATTTAGAAGTAGTTTTAACATCTGCTGCTCAATGGGTTCCAGAAAATTATTTTGGGGGAGACAGGATTGTGAATGTATAAGTGTTTATACTAGTTCAGCCATCTGGTAAGTTCTTGGTGAAACTCTAAATTTCCTATGCTGCCATTAAAACTCAAGCCTTATCAGGAAATCTTGGCTTTCAAAAGATGAGTCCTAATACAGAGAAGCATGCATCATGAATATTCTTGCTTAAAAGTGCTATGTTTTAGTTCCAACACTAGTTCTGTTTCAAAACTCTTTTCAAAAGGCCTCTCAGTGTGCTATATTAAAAAAAGTTGCCAAACTGGTTTTAACACATCTTTTCAAGATTGATAAGCAAAAAAGCAGTTTTGAATACAGTTATTCTGTAAGTTTCATAATTCCAGCAGCACTTTCAGATGGAGGGCCATTAAATGAGCTATAAATGTCCTGGGCCACCAAAGCTGTTTTAAGTTATTTCTCCTTTGGTTAAACACAAACTCACAGCTTCTTTGGAACAGAAGATGACATCCTGTTGGATGGACAGCCTTCAAATCTGCTTTGTAGGTATTATGAACAACTGGGAGCGAACAGCAAGTGATTAGCATAAAGAAATAGCACTATGAATACATTTAGGTTGAACAGGAAATTTGGTGAAGAGCTAAGTCTTTCTTAGGATTCTTAAATAGGATTTGTTGGATCTTATAAACAGGTCCAGTGAGGGAGGCACAGGATTCTACCCTTGGTAGCACAGATCTTTCCTCTAACAGTGTGGTCCTACAGATATTAAATGAAAATAAATAAATAAAAAGTTCCTACAAATTTTTCATCTTGTTTTTGCTTTCCAGCTGTACTCTGCTGGCCAAACTAGTATTGTAATGACAGACATTACTACTCCTCCGTAGGCATGAAGAGAATACTTTCATGGCATCCAGAAGAGAAACTATGTTTAAATTCTGTGTGCTTGTGCTCAGTAGCAGGGCAGGGCAGAGTGTGGGGGAGAGGTCTCCCCTACTTACAGCCTTCATTATCAGTTTTCAACTTAAGCTTCTGTCCGCTTATTTACCAGGCATGCCATGCTATGGACTCCTGGACTAGTTATAGCTTGTAAATGAAAAGAAATGGAAGAGCCAATGATCAGTTTATAGCTGGATGGTTGACATCAGGCTGACGGAAAGTCTCCTGTGATAAATATGCATGACTATTACTCAACAGAACAGATATTTCTATTGTGACTATAAGAAACACACAAACACATAGATAGGTGAGTATTCCTTGGGTTCATGGTCATTGTCTTTTAGAAATCCAAATTTCAAATGATACATCTGTCTTTAAGCTAGCAGACCTTGAGAGACCTTGTGAGCTTACAGCCTGAAGCTCGACCTCACCTCTCCTTGGACTACAGAGCTCCCTTGAGACAATCAGCCAGTCTTCTCCTGAGAATACTGCCAATTGCCACACCCTGGGTCTGAGAATCCAAAGGTACAGGAAGTGGTCTGCCCAAGCTGGGTTACTGCGTCATCTCCACATGCTTCCATGTACACAGTTTGAGTCACTCCCCTCCACACAGAGCTCAGAAACACCACCTCCTTCCAACCCAGCTGGGCAGAGGACTTGAGGCATCCATCCTCTCTTCCAGACCACTGCTAAATTTGGAAAGCAGCAGGTCACTGGGATAAAAACAACTTTGAGCACTGTCTGTCAATGACTGTCCATCCAACCCCAAAGCAAAGGGCAGGTTGGAAGGAATACACAGAAAGCTACAACTCTCTTTGTCTCCCTAGGAGAGATACAGAGGCCTGAAGGTGGGGGTGTCTCAGGCTGGACCACAAACGGGTAAAGACACTGTTATTCCAAAGGATTCACCCCAGACACTCTAATGAGCTTATTAAAAACATGGACTGCTGAGCCTGGGAGGGGGAGAGAGAAGAAGAGAGATTTGATGCCATGCCTGGGGTGGAGTCCCTGAATTTGATGAGGCAGGTTAGGAGGCACTGTGTTAAAGCACTTTGGTTAGAACAGTGCTGAGCCAGCATCTGGGCTCTCCCAAAAGCCCCAGAAATGACTAATTTGTGGTCTATGAGAAGAGAGATTTTCCAATTGTACCAAGGCACATTCTAATGAGAATGCTTCTTAAAACTGGTCCTTGGCCAACTGGTTCCAAGTCAGGAACTCAGTCATACCTGTGACCTACCATCACTTCTAGTGGGTGATACACACAGCCATGACTCACCCACTCCTTGAAATCACTTAAACCCAGGTTCTAACATGATCTTGAACTCAGATTTCTCAAAAGAACCTTTCAATTTACTTTGAACATAGGTGTCCTGTGGATAGTTCCACCACTCAATGCATCTAGATGGAAATCACCTTGAACATCCAAATGCTATAAAATATTGTCATTGATCTTTTAAAAAGGATTTATTTTAATTTATGTGTATGAGTGTTTTGCCTGCATGTATGTATGTGCACCATGTGTGTACAGTGAAGAGGATTTTGAATTTCCTGGAACTGAGTTACAGGTGATTGTAAGCCACCATGTAGTTCTGGGAACTGAACCCAGGTCCTCTGCAGGAGCAGCAAAATGCTCTTAGCAGCTGAGCCATCTCCAGCCCCTCTTTTATCTTAAAAAAAAAATCTATCTATCTATCTATCTATCTATCTATCTATCTATCTATCTATTGTGTATGAGTGTATTGTCTGCATATAAGTGTACCCGTATCATGCAATGTCTTGGAGGTTAAAGGAAGGCACCAGATTCCCTGGAACTGGAGTTACAGACAGTTATTAGCTGCCATAGGGGTACAGGGAATCGAACCTAGGTCCTCTGCAAGAGACTCAGTGCTCTTAATCACTGAGCCATCTTTCCAAGCCTCCTTTTACCTTTTAAAACATTTATCTTTTAATAGTCCTGGGGACTGAACCCTGGGCCTTGTATATAGTGCTAGGCAAGTGTTCCACTACTGACCATATGGCCATCCTGAAGTTTTCTTTTATAAAAGCCATTCTCATTGATACTGTACTTGTCTTGTACTTGTTCCCTGAAATAGTCACTTGTCTTTAAACTCCCTCTGAGACCTAACCTCCAAATCCAATGTTGATCTCATACAGCTTACCTCAGAGATACTGTGGGGTCCATTAGAGACCATTTCAATAAAGTGAATGCTGAAGTAGAATGAATCACACAGAACTTTTTGAGGTTCCCAGTACATAGTAAAGTTACATTTACACTATGCTATAGTCTATGAAGTGAACAAAGGCGTTATGTCTAATAAAACAATGCACATCTCTTAAGATACTTTATTGAGGGAGCTGAAGAGATGGTACAATGGTTTGGAGCACTTGCTACTCTTACAGAGAAACTGGGTTTAAGTCCCAGCACCCACATGGTGGTTAACAACCATCTATAACTGCAATTCCAGGGGATTTGACACCCTCTTCTGGTCTCTGAGGGAACTGCATTCTTGAGCATGTATACACACATATAATTAAAAATAATAAAACAAAAAATTTAAAAAGATATATTTTACTCAGATAATTGCTATCATCTGAGCTACTGGAAAAATAAAATGGCATCAATAGACTTGTTTGACTCTAGGCTGTTACAAACCTTTCACTGGTAACAAAAAAAGCACAATAAGAGAGATATATCTACATTTCCTCTGCTTAAAATTTTTTTCATAATTACCCATTACCCTCAGATAAAGTCTTAATAGCAAGTTCGGCCTGCCATTCCTGGTCTCTGGTTGGTCTGGCCGTAATCTTATTTAAATGTCAGATTTCAGACCTGATCCATCTCTTCCAGCAAATTTGGTCAATTTGAATTCCTGGAGTATGTCCTGCAGTTTCTCTCTCTTGGCTTACTAGGCTTCTAGCACAGGGAATGCCTTACCCTCTCTAGCTATAAAAATCATGTCCATCATTTAAGGCCCAAGTTCAAGTCTTATGCCCTTCCTCTGAGTTACTAGGAAGGAGCAGTTCACCTATCAGTAGTCTATGAGCACATTCTCAGCACCCTACAACACCAGAGTCTGAGCAAGGACGTGTGCTTTCTCCTTTCCCCACACCTTCAGCAATCTACCTCTGTCATGCGTGAGCTCTGCTCTTGGCTCTTCACAGAACCCTCCAGCTAGCCTGGTTTGTTCTCTCCCTTCTGGAATTTTCAGTGACATCATTGGTAATTATTCATAACACTGGATGGTGTAGGATCTCCCTAAAAAGAGCAAGCCTTTACTGTTATACAAAAGTAATACAAGTTCACTGTCAACATTTTAGAGAAATAGAAACCAGAAGAAAAAAGCATTTAAGTCTCTTATTGTACTGTGACTTCTGTATATAAACTTAGCATCTCCTCACCACGTCTGGCCTACCATTTCCTCTTATGCCCATTTTCTTTACTGGTGCTTTCATCTGACTCCTAAGTCACCGAACTTCCCATGTTTGCCATCCAGATGTCACTCCCAACAAGACCTTATTGGATCAACTCCCTTAGGGACATGCATCTGTTTCTCTGTAATTCCACAGTGCTTAGCACAGTTCTGTACACAGTGTAGGTGGCTCAGATGTTTCAAACAGATGCTTATTTGAAAAATATTTTGAAGGTGTCAGTGAGTTTATGCTTCAAGTATAGCAGCCACAGTAACATACATGGAAATCTGTTATGTATGCAAGTATGATTTCTTTCAAAAAAGTTTTCCAGTGCTGAACCTTACACATGCTAGTCAAGCATTCTATCACTGAGCCATATCCCGATTGCACAGACAGTGAGTGTCTTTAAAAGCAGCCCAAAATGTACATGTCAACTACTTTTAAGGCTAGGTCTTGTGGTGACACATACTTTTAATCCCAGCATTTGGAAGACAGAGACAGGTGAATCACAATGAGTTCCAGGCCAGTTGGGATACATAGTAGGTTGCTGGGGCCAGTGAGATGGCTCAGTGGATGAAAGTGCCCTCATCCAAGGCTGGCCACCTGAGTTTGAGCTCCAGAACCCATGTGATGGAGGAGAGAACAACTCACACTACATGTCTTCTGACTTCCACAGGTGTGCCATGCACACACATAAATAAATACAATAAAATATTTTTTTAAAGAGCCTTACTGTTACGCTCACCTCTAATCTCTTTTTGTAAAACAGGGTCTAACTATGTGGTACTGGCTGACCTGGAACTTTCTAGGTACACCAACTAACTTGATCAGGAACTCACAAAGACCCACCTTCCTCTGCCTCTCCAGTACTGGGGATTATTAGAAGCACGTGCCACCCAAAGCCCCCTGCCTTCCTTCTTCCCTCCCTCTCTTTCTTTTTTTAAAAAAATAATTTATTATTTCTATTCCATGTATATGATGTATTGCCTTCATGTGGGTAATAACACCCGTGTTGTGCAGTGCCCGTGGGGATCAGAAGGTGTTGGATCCCGTGGAACTGGAGTAATGGATAGTTGTTAGCTGCCATGTGGGTGCTGGGAATCGAACCTGGGTCCTCTGCAAGAGCAGTCAGTGCTCTTAACCACCGAATTGTCTCTCCAGCGCCTCTTCTTTTGTTTTTGAGAAAGGGTCTCCCTGTAGCCTCAGCTGGCCTGGAACTCAATGTATAGACCAGGCTGGACTCTATCTTACTGAGATCCACCTTCCTCTGCCTCCCGAGTGCTGGGATTAAAGGCATGTACCACAACACCTGTGCTCACTAACCCTTGTTAACAGATGTTCCTTCTTCAAGTTAATTTGCATCCTAAGTCTGTTATAACTAAAAGGCACATCACCCTGTATATAATTATTTTGTGGATTCAGAGGTAAAATTCGGAGAAAGGGTGGATGGGAAGAGGATACTTGCTACTTCCTTTCACTGAAATTCTATTAATTTCTAGGAACAATTATAGTGTGAACCAAGATTTTAAAGGCAAATTACCTCTCACATAGAAAATCATGCTATGTGTTTCTTTTCAAGTTTTCAGTAAACTTCTGTATAACTGTCATTTTCATTCAGAAGACATCCAATGTGTGAAATTTGTTGTCTTCTATGGGGTTTGTTATCCTCCAAATATAGCTATTCCATAGTTTATACAAACATCCTAAGTGAAAGTCATTGGCAGTTACAATGAATACAAAACACCCAAACTTTTACCTAATTGGAGGGCAATTACTCCCATAACTCTCATGGCTCCTGTTCTACTTATAAGACAATTTAGCAAATATCATCTAGGAACACAATGATAATCACCTGGGCTAGAGTTATAGCTGAATAATGGAACATGCTTAGGATATGCAAGGTCCTGGGTTCGAAGTCTAGCATGAAGATAAATAAAACTGGATGTGGTGGTGGTACACCTGTGATACCAGCACCTGGAAGGTAGAAGCAGGAGTGTTTCAAGTTCCAGGTCAGCCTGGTTTACATTGTAAGTTTCAGGCTAGCCAGGGCTACCTAGACCATCTTATATCCCAACTACTCAATAAAAATAACAGTTCTTTGTGGATTAGATCTCTACAAAGTTGTCACAACAAATAAACTCCTTTTATATGTTTAGGATATAATTCAATTGATCATAAATTCAGTTTCCCAGGTTTTGTTTGTTTGTTTTTGTTTCTTGAGATGGAGTCTGAAGTAGCCCAGGCTGCCTTCAAACTGGCTATGTAGTCAAGGATAACCTTGAATTTGTGAACCTGTCACATCTCCCAAACCTGAGCCACCATACCCAGCTCAATTGTCCAGTTTTTGTCTATGAGAAGCTTACATTCTTTAAAAGCAAGATGCATGACACATGTAGGGTTCGTTGGAACAACAACGTTTACATTAATTCCTCGGTCATGTTATCTAGCTCTGAGGATGTCTCCGGAGGATGAAACACATGCTTGCTTCTGAAAGAAAACTCCAGCTGCTGCGCACGTCCTGTACTGCAGCTTCTCTGCCCTTGGGCCTTACTTCTTCAGCCCCGCCCACCCTGGGACTCTGGACCACTGCAAAACCCACATGGAGGTGAGGCACTTAGGAAGAGTTTGGGCTACAAAACCGATACTAAGCTTGTCCTTTTTCAATCTCACCCTGTCATTTTTTTTCTCTTGACTCTGCTAGTCTCCCCTGCCTTTAAGCCGAAAGACCATCACTTTCAAATCTCAATTCCTCCCTTCCTTATCACGTGCTTGGGGGTGTGAGCGGCCCCTACACTCGGGAGGGAAAGCAGCCCTGTTTCTCCTGCTTGGGGCTGTGATTTTTTTCCTTTCCTTTCCTTTCTTTTCCTTTTCTTTTAGTAAAGGCCTTTTCGTGTTTGTTTCTCAGGCCTTCCCCAAATACAAAACTGTCACTGTCCCTTGTTTCTTCCAACTCTAGGATATCAGCTTCAAACCTTTGTGTCAACTTAGCTACTGTTAAGAGCTTTGGTAAATTTATGGCAGCCCAGGCCTGTATTTGGAAGATGCAAATCCTAACGCAAAAGCGTTTAATTTATGGCCTCAGAGACGCTAAAAACCAAACACAAGCAGAGGTAAACCCCACCTCCTCCTCAGCTTTCCATTCTCTATTGAGTCCTAGGAAAAACTAATCCACCCCCTAGTGTAACTGCAGTCTCTTCCAAGCCAGGCTCACCTACAACAGTCACTGTATCATTGCATCCAAGCCAAACCCGGTTGCCGAGGCAACTAAGTTTTTCTTCCCAAAGAGTCACAGGGAAACACATCCCTCGGGATTCCCTGGTAACCGTCCACCGATAATACTGGGGAGCCACAACGGCAAATGACTCGCTTTCCAAGGCTAGAGCTGGCTGCCACGGTCGGCCACAGGGGGGGTGCGCGTCCACTTACATTCCTGACCCACTTTCGCATCCCTTCCCTCCCCTCCTCTTCCTCCTACTCCGGGACAGGCGGCGAGGGCGCCAGAGTTAGATCACTCTCGAGCAACTCCCTTGTCAGCGGCAGGCTGGGAGCGCCCAAGGTATGGCTCTGCCCAGCACGCCGAGAGAGCCCGCCCCAATCCCACTTTCCCCCAGCTTCCCCTGCGCACGCTCCCTCCCGGTCACATGGGCTCGGGAGCACCTGTTGGCCACCCCAGCCCGGGCCAATCCCCTCCCGTCGCCCCCACTTTGCAGAGGCTCTGGCGGGAGGGATTGGGAAGGCTGGCTGATTCCCGTTTGCAACCCCGCTTCGGGAAACTCCTTCCCTCTCCCGGGCAGGGCCGGTTGGGTGACGCCCGCCCCGCCGCTCCGCCTAGCAAAGTGCAAAAAAAAAAAAAAGCGTCTCCGCCAAGCGGCAGGGTGGGACCCTGCTTCCCCGGGGCCCCGCTTCCCTTGGCGGAGCGCAAGGTGGGGTGCGCCGGCCATCCGCCCCCAGCCCGACTGCACTGGGAACCTGGGTTTCGCGCCGGGCGGGGATGCTGCGGGGTCCGGGCCGGGGCCTCAGGGCCGAGGGCAGGTAGCGGGCGGTGACTGGTCGGCGTGCGTCCGGGGTGACAGTAGGTGTGCAAACCGAGCCGCGGAATCCAGGAAGGGCGCGGGAAGCTGCAACTTCTGAGCGTACACCGCAACTCGGCAACTTTGCCTGCGCCGCGCCCCTCCCCCGCGCCGCCGAGCTGGGCTGGGGGCTGCGCGGGCGGGGGGTGGGGAGCGCCTGGTGGGGGTGCCGCGGCCCGGGAAGGGAATGGGAAGGTGGCACAGCTGTAGCGAGGGTTACGGGGCACATCCACGCGCGCCCCTCGACGACCCCTATCTGCCCGCCAGGTCACTGCTGCTGGGCTCCGCACAGCGAGGGGGCGGAGGGTAGGCGGCGGAGCCGAGGAAGCTGTGCGGGCCGGATAAATAAGGAGAAGGCCGCGCGAGGCCGGCCCCGGGTTGCCGGTATCTCCGCGGCGGGCGCTGCGTCCCGGGGAAGCTCGGCCCTGCTCGCCAGAGCTGTTTCCCCCGCATCGGCCCCGCAGCTCCGCGATCCACCCCGTGCCGGGTGGACGGGGGCGAGTGTGAAGGTGACCGACCCCCAAGGTCCTTAGATGCCTGTGACGGTCTCGGAGGACAGCACCAGGCACCCGTTAGCCCCACCAGCCCAGAGAGCCTGGAAAAATCCCAGGAGGGCATCCAGGAAAATGAAAGAGGGGGTGGGGGCTGGCTGCATTGAGAATTCAGGACACCTAGGCCCGCTCAGGACGGTACCTAGAGTTCCTGAAGTCAGGCTCTCGAGAGGCTGTCCCGGGTAAGGTGGGGTGATCCTGGCCTGGTAGAATAAGGGTGTAAACTGGCTTGGACCAGATACACGCTTCGTTCATAGGAGCCCAGAACCCAAGTTATCACCGCACCCAGAACCTGGATGCCAGCTTGGCCTCCTAGCCTCCTCCTACCACTCAGATACTTGATCTGACTCACTGTAGAGTAACTGATGCTCTACTCCTCAGTCTGTTGCCTGTAAAGCTAGATTTTAATGGTGGTGTTATGAAGTTGAGTCACCCTGGGTGTGGGGATCTTCAGAAGCAGAAGGGTCATTTCTAGTGAAAGTGAACTACCTTCATGGAGAGACCTGTCAACAAGCTGAATGGTTTAATTACATGCCATCTCAATTTAAAGAGATTTGCATGAGGCCAGCTGGACAGTTCCTTCCAATGTGTACCTGGAAATTACTCTTTAACTAAGCAAGGTCAATTTCTTTCCGACTGCAAACATGTGATCAACCAGACCCTCTGTCCCCCTCCTCCCCCGCCCCTTCCCCCCTCAGTATGTTCTTCTTCTTCTCAATTGGGAAAATTAAGCCTCTACCCCTTCCCCTGGAAATAATTGTGAAAGCCTAGGGTTAATGCATGGATTTCTGGAGTTCCAAAGATATCTCAGTATGTCCATAGGTTATATTTGAAGACAGCATCTGAGTTCCTTCCTACCGCGCATCCATTCCAGCTGCTCTTAGTTGTAACTTGAACATGATGTTTTTGATTTGATGACAACCTAGCATTGAATTTTAGTTTCAATGGATTTCCTTCTTAGTGGTCACAAAATAAGGAAGTTTGAGAAATGCTGAGTTCGACAAGTTAAATCATGTTTATTTGTTGTACAGTAAGTACAGCTTTTTAATCACAAAACCTACCAGTCTTCAGTGCAGTAGTGGCCTGCAAGTCTCCAGCAGAAGTTATGGTGTGCACTTTTTTTTTAACGTAAAAATGCTTTCATGTGTGTATATGAGAGAGAGCAAGGGTGTGTGTAAAATGTGTTGAGTGTGTGAGAGTATGTGTGTGTGTGAGAGAGAGAGAGAGAGAGAGGGAAAGGAAGAGGTGTTGTTGTTTAGGGCTAGTACGCCCTTCAGGGTCCTCTGCTCCAGTGCTTGTACAAGATTTGAACTTAGTGAAGGGAAAAGCTTACCAAAATGGTAAAATTGGGAATTACTAAATAATGAGCTTTACAGTAGCCTAGGGTTGGGGCCAAGTCCCGAACACAAAGCCCGTTTATAATAAATATCTCTATATAGTCACTGATGAATATTTTGTACACACAATGGGATGTGACTTGTTAAAGCACAGTATCCAGAAGATGTCAACAACACAGTCCCATGCAGAGTTACAAGTTGTTTCCCCTGGTGTTCAGCATCATGAGAGGATCAGACTACATATTGCTAACTTGGAGGAAGGATCTTGATTCAAAGGATAGTTTCTTTAAAAAAAAAAATTCTGTGTTATTACCAATGTGTGTGAACACGCACATGATGGAGGTGGAGCGTGCATACCATGCATGTGTGTGGAGATCAGAGGATAACTTTGTGGAGTTCACCTTTACCCACTGAACCATTTCACCAACCCACAAAGAACAGTTTCTACTGCATGCATATTGCTTCATCAAACCATTACAAATCAAACAGCAATAACCCCCTCAAAACAAACCCACAATGACAAAAATAAGTCTAAAAATGTCCCCAAAGAATTATTATAGACAAATTTAAAAATGATAGTGTGTGCATGTTTAATGAGAGAGAGAGAGAGAGAGAGAGAGAGAAGAGGGGAGAGGAAGTGTAAGAGGAAGAGGAAGGGAACCTTGATCTACTGGCACAGGCCTGCAGTTCCATTTATTTAAAAGTGCTGAGGCAGGAGGATCTCAAGTTGAAAAGCCAGCTTGGGCAACATAGACCTTGTCTCAAACTAAAAACTAAAAGAGGGCTCAGTGGTAGATTGCTGTGTAGCATGTGCAAGGCCCTAGGTCCCTAATATTGGGAAAAAAGCAAAAAGGGATCGGTAAAGCGATAAACAGTTTCCCAAAGAGAGATTAAATTTGGTGTAGGAAAGAAAAATGCCCACCACTCATCCCTTACCAAAGGTTAGAAGCAAGGCTGGGTGACTATAAGTGAATTAAATATTCTACTTGGAGTGTTTTACATACAAATAATATTTCATGATTTAATTATAAAATATAAAATGTGTATTTACATGCATTAACTCATTTCAATGGGTATAGTCCTGCAAGGGAGATGGGAACAGGCAAGTATATAGTCTTAGCTTTAGACAATATACTTGCCATTTATTTATGTAACAGCATATATTGAGTACCTACCAGTCTCCAGATGTGACACTGGACTTTGATATTAGAAAGACAACTATGGGGGCTGGAGAGATGGCTCAGTGGTTAAGGGCAGTGGCTATTCTTGGAGAGCGCCTGGATTTGAGTCCCAGTACCTACTTGGCAGCTAACAACTGTCCTTAACTCTAGTATCAGGGGATTGATGCCTTCTTCTGACTTCCTCCGGCATTGCACAATACCATAAATATTATAAATAAACTCATATACATAAAATAAAAATAATAAATAAAATATTTTTTTAAAAAAGCAAGGGTCCGGCTCAGTGGTTAAGAACATTCGCTGTTCCTGCAGAAGGCCCGGGTTCGAATCTCAGCACCCACATGGTAGGTAACAACTGTCTGTAATTCCAGTTCTAGGGGATCCAATGCTCTCTTCTGTCCTCCACAGGCACTGCATGACATGGGTGAACTTACACACATGCTGACATAACACTCATACACATAAAATAAAAGTAAGTTAAAAAATAAATAAACAAAGAAAGACGGATTTGAGAAAGCCGCTCTAGAAGTTTATGTCCACTAGAAGAGATACTATCTAATGCAAACAATTGTAGCACAGGGTGATATTGAAGCTTAGGAGGGTGCCAGACTTACTCAAGGAAACTAAAGTCAGAATTTGATCAGAACACCTCTGCTGTTCTCTGCAATAGACATGTTTTTATCTTTGCAAATAACACTATGATATATAGTATAATCACTGACCTTCAGCATCAGTTCCTCAGTGTCTAAAAGGACTGAGCCCACCCTGATGGCCTATACCTTTAATCCCATCACTCCAGAGGGAAGCAGAGGCAGGAGGATCTTTGTGACTTTGAGGACCATATGGTCTACATAGTGAGTTCCAGGCTAGTCGGGGTTACATAGGGAGACCCTGTCTCAAAACAAAACAAAACAAAACAAAACACAAAATAAGAACTGATTCAAAAACTACCAGAATCCAAAGATGCTGAAGTTCAACATATGTAATGACACACTGTTTGCATCAGTCCGAAGTACATCTTCCCACATACTTTGTTTTCCTTCTTTCTTCCCTCCCCTCCCTTCCCCAGCCATGGCATCAGGTAGTCCAGGCTGGCTTCAAACTCTGTGTAGGAGAGGATAACGGTGAATGAAGTTCTGATCCTCCTGCTTACACTCTAGGCCATCACTCCCAGTTTATACAATGCTGGAGATCAAACCCAGAGCTTCTTATATGCCAGGCAAGCATTGTAGCAACTGAGCCACATCCCCAGCTGTTTCTGTATACATTCTATACATCT
This sequence comes from Eospalax fontanierii, assembly GCA_035773235.1. Lineage (NCBI taxonomy): Eukaryota > Metazoa > Chordata > Mammalia > Rodentia > Spalacidae > Eospalax > Eospalax fontanierii. The sequence goes on from CM069547.1 coordinate 17,317,784, forward strand.
GCAGATAACTTGTAATACCTGATACAAAGTAAATGCTATGTAAATAGCTGTTATATTGTATTTTTAAAGAAATGACAAGAAAATTGTCTCTACATGTTTAATACAAATGTGTTAGTTTTTGCATACTTTCTATCCAAAGTTGGTTGAATTTGCCGATGTGAAACACTTAGCTATAGAAGGCTAACTTTTCAAAAAAAAAAAAATGAATTAAACATACAACCAAACACATTGAATCTTCTGAAAATATTTTAATTATTTTTATTTTATTTCTTATATGTATCAGTGTGTTGCCTGAATGCATGTAAGTTCACTTGTGTTGTGCAGTGCCCACGGAGGTTAGAAGAGGGTGTTAGATCCCCTGGAACAGGAGTTACAGAAGGTTGTTGGCCACTATGTAGGTGCTGGGAACCAGGTTCTCTGTAAGAGCAGCCAGTGTTATTGACCACTGAGCCATCTCTCCAGTCTCCAAACACATTGGCCCTTAAGAACCAGAAAGAAGTTTAGAGATTGCATGGACCCTCATTTTCTAGGCCTGGGCACTGACATATAGAAGAAAATTTTGCTCAAGGTTCTTCTGTGAAGTTAAATGAGTAGGTTAAAGTCAGATTCAAGATTTTCCTATTCCCCCATTCTTTGGTCTATAAGAGCTGTCATAAGGGGCAGTGAGAAAAAGCCTTCTTATAGTCTGCTTCTACTGTTATGTAGAATGTGGACCCATTTCAAAAAACGGCCTGGAGAGATAGTTGAATATTCCATGACTAAATATTTATTTAAAGAAATATTCCTAATAGGAACTATAAGGGGATTTCAGTTCTGTGAGTTCCTTAGAAAACAGCTCCTTAAAAGTGGAAGATACAAGGTGGGCATGGTAATGCATGCCTGTGATACCAGCACTCAGGAGCATCCCTCTCAGTTTCAGTCCTGCCTGATCTATATAGGGAGTTCCAGGCCAGCCAGGCTGCATAGTGAGACCTTGCCTCAAATACAAAACAAAGCTAAGTGTAGTAGTGTATAAATCTGTAATCCCAGTTCTGGGGCTGGGGCATGGAGACAGGTGTTCCTGGAGCTCACTGGTCAGCTACTCTAGCCATCAAAAAGTAAGATGGAGAGCAACAAAAGAAAATACCCAACACTGACCTTTGACCTCTACATGTACCTGTACATTCATATGTTCATGTGCACACAGAATAAAAGGAATATATATATATTATGCATCCTATTATATTATATTATGTAATATATATATATATATATATATATATATATATATATATATATATGAATGATATCTAGGAGGCTGGAGAGATGGCTCAGAAGTTAAGGGCACTAGCCGTTCTACCAAAGGACCCAGGTTCGGTTCCCAGCACCCACATGATGGCTAGCAAACCATCTGTCACTCCAATTCCAGGGGATCTGGCCTCTGTGGACATTGTATGCATGTGGTGTACTTACACTCAGGCAAAACACTCATACACATAAAATAAAAATTAAAAAAAATTTTAAAAAAGGGTATTTGGGGAGTACTAACTATGTATTAAAGAACATTTCAGAAGTATTGTTATTGATTTCAGTATTGGCGAGTTTGTGATTCTACTATTTAAAACAGAGTTCTCATGTCTTAGATATAAACAGTGAAATAGTTGCATTGAAATGGTGTAGTGTCTGGTACTGAAATAATATAATTGTTTTTGGGGGGTGTACGAAGTGACTGTAAATGAAATACATTGCTATATGCTGTCGGGGGGTTGATCTTTGAGGATTTATAGCATTGACTCTATTTTGTGTTTTAAAGTTGTCTTTTTTTTTGTAATTTCAAAAATGTCTTTAAAATTTCCAAAATAAAATGGATCCTTTTTAGTCCACATGAAAGAAGAAAATTTCCCTTCATTTCTGGGGTGTGCTGTTGTTTATTTCAGGAAGCTGAGTTCTTCCTATGGAATATTCAGTCAATCCCAAAGCCACATCTTCATAGGATCTGTATTACTAGGGGCCTCTTTGTGGTTAAGAAGAGTTGGTATGTTATTGTTTTTATTCCGAGATTTACAGAGCTGGTTTATAATACAGTATTCTTAATTGTATGGGTAATATATTTAAAACACATGTGGTAACTACAGTGCTGGTTCTATTCTGAATGGCTTTGGCTGCGTCCTCTCTTTCTATTCATATGATCTATCTGCATCTGGAAGCCATCAAAATATCACAAAAACAACACAATGAATGCAGTTAATTTAAGGTATAGACACTGAGGTTATAAGCAAGATCATATCATCCAATGATTATTTGGTGGTATTTTATAGAGCTCTGGAAAACTGGAACATGGGTGGGGTTTCCAAACACCCAGAAAAGAAGCCAAATGCAAGATGAGACCAATTTCAATGGACTCAGATATTTAGGGGAAGATTTAAAAATTTTTCATTATTTTTAGATGGGGCCTCTTGATGTTGTCCAGGTTGGTATTGAACTCCTGGGATCCAGCAGTTCTCTTTCCTGTCTCCCGACTAGCTGGAGATACAGGCACAGGCTGCCACACCCAGTTCCAGAGGGGAAGCATTTCACCTCATTTTGCTTCAATCACAGAAAACACATTAAGGATGTGCCAAACTCCTCTTCCTGCTTTCACATGTTTCTGGTCATAGAATATTCTTGCAAGATACTGGATAATTGTAAAGGGTCTAAAAGCTATGTGTTCATCTAACCCAACAGTAATAGTACTGACCTATAAAGGTGTTTATCCAAGTAGATGTCCCAGTCACTAATTAATAAATTTATCTAAAAGTGTTCTTAAATTTATACAATCACTTTGTTTCTTATTTTTTCCTTCCTTCCTTCCTTCCTTCCTTCCTTCCTTCCTTCCTTCCTTCCTTCCTTCCTTCCTTCCTTCCTTCCTTCCTTTCTTCTGAGATCTGGTGACTTAGTTACTTCTCTTATTGCTGTGACAAAACACAATAAGAGAAGACAAGAAGCAACTTAAAGAAAGAAGGGTTTATTTTGGCTCAGAGTTCCAGGGTCTCCCTCATGGAGGAAGTCATGGTAGTAGGAACATGAGGGAGCTGGTCACATAGTATCAGCATTAAGGTAGCAGAGGGTGATGAAGACTGACACTCATTTTCTCCTTTTCATTCAGACCAAGACCCCAGCCCATGCCATCTACAGTTAAAATGGGACTTTCTACTTCAACCTAATACAGAGAATTCCTCACAAGCATGCCTTAAGGCTTGTCTTCTAGAGAGTCTAGATCTTGTCATGTGAATAATTGATGTTAATCATCACTTAGAGTCTCATGTAGCCCAGGCTAGTCTGAAACTCAATAAGTAGCTGAGGATGACCTTGAACTTCTAATAGTCCTCTTACCTCTACTTCCCAAGTGCTAGTATTATAGGACTGTACCACATCTAGTTTATCACTGTTCTTATGTATCTTTTAAGTCAATGAATACTAAAAGTACAACTACTGTCTTATATGTGGAGAACCATAAGCAGTGGACCATTTCTGGGTGAGAGGCTCTTCTTCAGTTTTGTAGGGCAAGCTTCTCTGTCTTCTCCTCTGTCTCCCTTAACCTTACCTCTCTCTTCCCTTCCTGTGTAGCTTGATTTTATGTAACACAATATTCTTGTTTGTTTATGACATCATCATCTTTCCATCATTGTCACAAAATACCCAAGAAAATTAACTTTAAAAAGGTTTACTTCTGGCTCAAGAGTTCAGAGGTTCTGGTCCATAATTGCTTAGCCCTGTAGCTTTGGGCCTGTAATGAGGTAGCCCATCATGGCAGGAGCCTGTAGCAAGGACCTGTTTACTCATGGAAGCTGAGAAACAGAGAGGGGTGAGGGGAAGGGGCTGCCATGGTTCATCTTCATGGCAACTTGACTGGATTTGGAATCACCTAGGAGATATACCTCTGCTTGTGTCTGTGAGGGTGTTTCCAGAGAGGTTTAAATGAGGAGGAAAGATTTCTGAGTGTGGGTAGCACCGTCCCATGGACTGGCGTCCCAGGCTGAATATAAGCGGGAAGGCGGGGGTGAGCTGAGCACCAGCATTCATCTCTCTCTGCTTCTTGACTGTGGCTCTGTGTGACCAGCTGCCTCTCATCCTGCCACCACTGCCTTCACTGCTAACCTTTCCCCACCATGACAGACTGTACCTCAAACTGTGATCCAAAGCCAACACTTCTTCAGGTTGCTTTTATCAGATAGTTATTTTTCTTCGCAGAAATGAGAAAAGTAATCAGCATTGGATTCCAATATCCCCTGAAATAGTGTCAGGGGTCATTTGTCTTTGTCGTATTCCTATTTGCCAGAGCCATTTTGGAAGCTCTAGGTCTCCCTTCTTTTCTGTGCTTTATCCTTGTATGTAGTTTATTCTCCATATCCACACGTTCCACATCATAGATTTTTGTTGTTTTTGTTTTAGTTTGATTTTTAAAGACAGGGTCTCCAGGTAGCCCCAGCTGGTCTGGAACTCACTATGTAGACCAGACTGGCCTTGATCTCACAGAGAGCTGCCTGCCTCAGCCTCATGAGTGCTGCGATTACAGGTGTGTGTGATCGTGCCTGGCTATATCCATAGATTTACAGAGGGTTGTTAGCCGCCATGTGAACACTGGGACTAAAATCCAGGTCCTCTGCAAAAGCAGCTGGTACTCTTAACTGTTGAGCCATCTCTCCAGCCCAGAAAATATTTTAGAAGTTGTGATTTGAACTTGTAATGAGTTTTGTCTTGTTAGTTCCCAAACACCATAGAACATTAACTATTAACTCAACATTTATATTGTATTAGGTATTATAAATCATGTAAAGATGATATCTATCTGTCGATCTATCTATCTATCTATCTATCTATCTATCTATCTATCTATCTATCTATCTAATGATTCTGTGTAAATACTTTGCCATTTTATGTAAGGTACTTGTGCATATGAGGATTTTGGTATCTGCAGGGAGTTCTAGAATGAATCCTCTTGGAATACCAAGAGATGCCAGCGTTCACTTTAATATCCAAAGCCAGGAAAAGTTTTCATAATCTATACACACTATCAGACCAGAAATACCCACAATATAGATGTCTACTGCAACTCTCTACAGAAATGGAAACCTCCAATTAGGTGCTTTTGTCAGATATTGTTCAGAGTGTCTCAGAAAGTTCTTGTTACAGGATCAATTTTTGTTTTCAATTTTCTAGTTCCCCTTTTATTTCCTGCTGCAGGAGGATATGTTTTGAAGGGACTTTACTCTTGGATTATGGCAGCAGGTCAGCAAGCAGATGGCATTGCTGCTGAGGAAAGAGGATCTGGTGCAAAGGATGAGCTCCCAAATTGAAGGTGGGATTAATAGGAAAAGACTATTTTGTTTTGTTTTTAGTATTACATTCTCTTCGTTTTATTTGTTTCCTAATAATTATTTGACCCTTACCAAGCATTTTCTCCACCTTTGGCATTTTATACTAATCTTCACAACAGTTCTATGAAGCAAATATTTTGATTCCATTTTTCAGATGAAGTGATGTGACATGCAAAGAGGTTAACTGATGTGTCTAGTGTCATGCAACCAGTAAGTGGCAGAATTAGGATCTGAACCCAGGTCCGTGACTCCAGAGCCTTAACCAGTGCAGAGGGGCCTCCGCACCAACTCCAGTCTAATGCCATAAGCACCTGCTTGCTCTTATCTTTGGAAAGGCAAGAGTTTCTGAAAACTGAGCTCAGATAATGACAGCTGTTCCCCTAGCCCCCTGTCATTAGTCACTTCTTGCTTATACTTCCCAGGGACTAGTAGATATGTAAGTGGCTTAACCACTACCAAGATCATCCGTCTGCTTGATACACAGATGGTACCAGGCTGGATGTGACTTAACCTAATTATTCTGGCCTTTTCATGTCTAGAAATGGTCATCAAAAAGGAGAGATTTTTAAAAGAATTATTTAGGTATTGCTGTCTAAAAAAGAAGGACTTTTTTTTGAGGCAAATAAGTCCCTGACTTTTCCATTGAAGAGACGGTTTATTATTTGTGTAAGGAGGAGACAGGTAAGAGGATATTTCATACAACAGCTATTAAGTCAACAGATACCATGTGGAGGCTGGAAGAGCTCACTGTTCCACACATATGGTAGCTAAAAAAGTGGGGCATCCTCTTGGCTTGACTGCCCCCAGCCTCTCCTGCAAGCTTTAAGGGGAACTCATCTCTCATTCCCTGCCATCTTTTCAGGGAAAAGATGAACCATTTTACCATCTGCTGATGACTTTAACTGACTGTTTCCTCTGGGTAGTGGGCCCCTCCCCCCCAATGCATTCTGGGCTAGTACTAGATCATAAAGCTATACCTCTACTCTGTGCCAATCACCGCCTCCCCTTTAAATCCAAAATAGTTGTCAATTAGAAATGCCCCCCTTCCAGGAAAAGTTAGGAAGACAAAACCAAGTACAGGCAGTAGAACCCACTGATCACCTAGGAGGTCTCAAACAGTGTCACTGCTCAGTGGAGAAGAGGAAGCCATTTGTATTTGGTGGTTTAGAGGAAGAGGCGTGTCTCAGTAATATCAAAAACAGGGGATTCCAGTCAGAGGTGTGAGGGAGCAATGAGTCAGGAAGGCAGCAAGTGCTGACTCTTAAAGAGCTAGCGCCTCCTGGGTTAAGAAGCCACACAGCTAGAAATACAGCAAGAGGTTAGGCCCTGAGAATCAGTTAGTACCTCTGGGAAGCGCAAAGTCAGCATCTCCCACCCGTAAGACCATGGCCATGTGTGAAGACATTTGCACACTGTGGACCTCACTTATCTGACTTGGGATGCTGACTCAAGGCTATGATTCAAGGAAAGGGCTCCTTTCTGTTGTTGTTTTTAGACAGGGTCTCACTATGTAGTCCTGGTGGGCCTAGAACTCACTATATAGACCAGGCTGGCTTGGAATTCACACAGATCTGCCTGCCTCCTCGGCCTCCTCCCTAGTGCTGGGATTAAAGGCCTGTGACACCATACTTGCCTAAGAGCACCTTTTTAAAAAACAATCTTTTTGCCTAAATAACAAAAGAAATTTAAGTAACAAATGCATTTGCATTTTTTCTCCTGCCTACTTGGCTGATCTAGGTCACAGCTACACATTTACAATGTGCCTTCTAAATTTAAAGTGTACCTTTAAATTTCATGGTTGACGAAGGAACAATATTATGAAGCATAAATTCAATGCCTAAAGACATCTTGTCCCGTTGTTCTTCCCAAAATGAGGCCAGTTCAACTCTTGTTAGTTATACAGTGATTTGTTAACACTACCCATGACCCAGGTAGCCCAGGCATCCTCAGATGGGTCTCAAAATAGACCAGGAACACAGGATTGATAAGATCCCAGTGGGCAGAAGGTAATGTTACACCGTCTATGACATAACCTCTAGAATGATCGCTGCCGCCCTTTGCTCCAGAATCCAACTCGGGTGTATTAAAAAGTGGAAAGTCCTCAAACAGTTGGGAGTGTAGTATTCTCCTACTTTTCCTTGAAGTTGTTAAACTTCCACTTGGCTGTAGAGGCATTCAATAAGGAGTTTTCAGCCTTTTCTTTCCCTTATTTTGCTCTAGAGGTACGGATGACCAAACAAATGATCTGGGGGCTGGTGAGCAGAATGAAATTCTTTGCAGGAGCACGTGCCAACTCTTTTACAATGCATGGCACACTTTGGGAGCTTTTGGCACACACTGGAGCACAACTGAGTTCTTTGGGGGACAAAGAGTGCTGCTAATTTACGTGGCCACTGCCTGCAATAAATAGAGCAGAGAGCTGGGGAGCTTCGAGGGGACGCCAGAGCATCCAGACATATATGGGTTTTCCAGGCTTAGAAAGGGAAAAGGCTCAGTTAGGAAGCAATTTCAGTTTCTGCTTACCCAAATGCCTGATGGTAGGGTGTCTGGTCCTTCCCTATTGGAATCCAAGTCTCTGTGCCTTCTTTTTAGGAAAGCTGCTTCTCTAGGTTGCAACATTGATGCCTTGATCCTAGCCTGGGAAGCAAGCAATGGTTCTGATATTTACAGAGGAGACCAGGAAATGAGGAGGTGCAACTCAGGCTTCCTGATGAGGTCTCTGACTCACGCTGCCATCTTTCAGGTGGTTTCCTTCATTTCTTTGCACCTCAGTTTCTCAGCAAAATGAAAACGAAATTTCCCTAGAGGCACTGGGAACACCTAATTCTTGTTTACATTTCTTTGAGATAACTGGGATTACTACAGAGTTTCAGGATGTAGACGATTACATCTTTATTGTCAACTCCAGGCATATATCTGAATACATACCATTTGAAGTCCTTCAGGTCATCTTTATGGCTGTTCACTCAATAACAGCCTTCTCTCTCTCTCTCTCTCTCTCTCTCTCTCTCTCTCTCTCTCTCTCTCTTTCTCTCTCTCCCCTTTGGTGACTTTGTTATATCATTTGCATGAAGTTTTACTTCTGAATGATAGGAACCTTTAATTTTTCTTTGCTCATCCTAGAAGTGGACAGCTCACAGATCTGAGTCCCAGGTTGAGCTTGTTAGACACAGTCTTTTTGGTCACAACTGTCTGTGCTCTTTAAGCAAGTAGAGTGCCCTTTTGTCTTTAGTGCTTGACACCCCCCCACCCCCAAAGTGTTGGCTTTATTGTTTGGCTTGAGTGAAGACATCACTTCCTCTTTGGGGGTCTGTGTTTTGTCTCTTGCTGGATTTGAAATGTCATGTAATTTGTTGAATTTTGCTGGATTATGTTGGGGTTTGCTTGTTTCTTGGTGTTCCCAAATTGTCACTGGTCCCCAGAACCCTCACCACCCCTAGCCCCTGATTGATGATGTGATAGAAAGGCCGTCTGTGGTGTTTACAAGAGATATGCGTTTGTTTTTAACTGCTCTCCTCTTTCTGTTGCCTATGAAGGGACTTCCCCTGCAAGGACAAAAAGGCCAACAAAACCAACAAGGTTGTTATCTTTTTGCCCTGCTGTGCGGTCAGGCTGCTCTGTTACTGGCCTTATTATCTGGCCCCTTTCAGAGTGGATCTCCAGGCCTCTTAGAATACTCTGCAAACCTAGGGTCCTTGCTGCAGACTTATCAACCTTTTTCTGGCTCCTCACATGTAAAGTTTTCCATTCCTGGGAGCAATACTTCTCACTCTGATAAGTACATTTCAGTAGATACCCTGGTGTTTTACTAACTCATCCTAAAGCATGATGGATGCACCAGGCAGTATACTAGACCTTGGCTGTGCAGTAAGAATAGTGCTCTTGCTCTCTAAGAACAGAGCAGTAGACAGAGCAGGGTGGTGGAGGTGCAGGTGGTAACGGGCTGAGACTCACACACTCATAAGTCGCAGGGAAAAGAGAAAGATTTCTGATGGTAATCTTCCTATCTTCCCTGTCTTCCAATGTGGCAAGACAGGATTTAGCAACCTGGGTCCCTACTCTGCCCTTTGTGATGCCTTCTGTTTTCACCTTAATTTACAGAGGAAGGATGAGACATGAGGAGGTGAGGGAGTAAGTGCAGAAGGCCAGCTCTTTTGAAAGCTGGGCATCGAGTTCTCCGCAGTTCAGAGAAAGGCCCTGGTGGAGAGGAAGTGCTGCAATGGTGATAGGCCTAGAAATTAAGTGATCACCTGTTTTACCTGAAAAGGACTTGCTTCTGTTTTCTTTAAGAATATTGTGTGGACCTGGCTGTGCTCAGGAGAATGTTGATGGGGCCTGTTTTGCCTTCTTAACCTTCGAGGGTAGACTTCTAAATATTCCAGTTGTCCCTGACTCTGGGCTGGATAAATGAGTTCTCATATACTAAAGGAAAGCTTTGGGGCATTCTGCTAATGAGAGGGACACCTGCTTGGAAAGGAATTTGTCGGGGGATGATACCAGCACGAGAGTAGTTTTCGGTTCATAATGGGGGGAATTCTTTCTCATATATCTAAAGCAGTTGAGGTGGCCCTGTTGGTTCCAAGTGAGCGTCCCTGAAACTGATATGCTTGCCAAGGTCTAGAGCTCTGTCCCTGCTGCTGTATTTAAAGGGCACATCACAGTTCTTCTGATTTGCTTCTCGGCCTCTCTTGCAGCTGACCATCATGTACTGAGTGAACCCATTCTCTTGGCTTCCTAATTTTCTCCCTTTGGGTGATGTTCTGCTTGTTTCTTCAGGGTTGTATTCTCTAAAGACAGATTTATTCCCTGGTCCAGGGGCACTCTCATCTGCTGAGATCTCATTTACTGTCAGAACTTCCAGTGGCAGCCCCATGTGTTTTGAATAGGCTGCGTGTCTCTGTCCTCAGACTACTGCTCTAGGTATGGAGCATAAGCCTCACTGCACTGTGCAGCTTACAGAAAGAAAATTTCAACTCCAATGAGAGAAAAATTGAGTACACATCTGGCTGTGGTGGTGCATGCCCATAATCCCAGCTCTCAAGAGAGTGAGGCAAAAGGATCATGAGTTCAAGACTAGCCTAGGTTCCATAGTGAAACCTTGTTTCAAAGAATCGTCAATACATAAGATCCATGTTTAGCATATCCTCTTTATTCCACATTTTGCTCTTTGACTGTGAACAGTGCTGTCTGTTTGCCCACGCCAGAGGTCTTGTCATCACCCTTCATTCTTCTGCTCTCCCTCCATGACAGCCATTCTTGTAGTTCCTATTTCAAAATTAATGGGCTCTTTTTGTTGTTTGTTCGTTTGTAGTCCTAGCTGTCCTGGAACTTGCTTGTGGAGCAGGTTGTTCTTCATCTCACAGAGATCTACCTTCCTCTGTCTCCCGAGTGCTGGGATTAAAGGTGTGCACCTCCATGTCTGGCTGTTTATTTATTATTTTTATTTTATGTGTATGAGTGTTATGCCTGCATGTGAGTAAGTGCACCCATGTTGTGCAGTGCCCTTGGAGGACAGAAGAAGGAGTTGAATTTCCTAGAACTGGAGTTACAGTTGGTCGTTAGCTGCTGTGTGAGTGCTGGGATTTGAATCCTGGTCTTGTGCAAGAACAGCCAGTGCTCTTAACTGGTGAGCCATCAGTTGTTTGTTTCCAGCCCCTGTTGTTTGTTTGTTTTTTGAGACAAGATCTCACTCTATAGTCCAGACTGGTCTAGAACTCAATATGTAACCCAGGCTGGAATTCATGTCAGTCTTCCAAGTGCTGGGATTGTAGGTATAAGTCTGTAGGCCTGGCTCATCACTTGGATCTTTTCATTCTCTCCATTCCATCACTACAACCTGAGTTCATTGATTGCTTCCCTGTGTGGATTCTTGTTCCTGACAGTCCTTGCAACTCACAAGATGTGACTCTTAAAACAACTTCAGTGATTAAGCAACTACTTAAAACTTAAAGCTGTTCATTGATTTCTGTGGTTCTTAGGTGAGTGCAAACGCTTTAGGGTATCTTATAAGGTGCAAATGACCTGGTAATAGTGTTTGCTACATTCCGTCTCTTCACACTCACAGTTCTCCAATTTGACACACTCGATCACACCTTTGCGGCCTTTAGTACACACTAGTCCTACTGCTCAGCTCACACTATCTTTCCCTCTGTTCAGAAGCTTTCACCTGGTTAATGCGGGCTTATCTTTTAGATAACATTTAAATTGTCATCTCAGGTTGACCTGTGCACTCCTCCTCCTCCTCCTTCCTGCTTCTCTCATGCGGTGACAAAAAACATGACCGAGCAACTTCAGAGTGAAAAGTTTATTTTGGCTCAGGTTTCAGAAAGTTTATTCCATCATGATGGGGAAAGCATGGTAGAGTTCATGGAGGTAGGAGCACGTGGTAGAGATGCCACCCATTGGCAGAGACTTCTCACGGGTTAGCAGGCAGGAAGTGGAGATTAGACTGGGACAAAATACCCTTCAAAGACCTGCCCTTAGTGACCCACTTCTGCCAGCCAGGCCCCGCCTCCTATAGGCTCCGTGGCTTGTGTAGTAGCACAAGCTGGTGATGGAGAGTACAAACATAAGCCTCCAGGGGACATTTCTGATCCAAATCACAACACTATTATAGCATTAATTGGCTTTTGTAGGTAAAACCTAATAGACTGAATTCAAGGAAGGAAGGGACAGAAGTGTCCTCTATGCCACTTGCTCTAGTTAGCTTTCTCTTGCCGTGATAAAAACACTGACCAAAAACAACTTGGGGAGGAAAGGCTTTATTTGGCTTACAGCACAGTCCATCATCAAGGGAAGCCAAGGCAGGAACTGAGGGCAGGAACCTGGAGCACAGACCATGGAGGAACGCTGCTTACTGGCTTGCTCCTTTGGCCTGTGCTCAGCCTGCTTTCTTATACTACACAGGACCACCTGCCCAAAGGTGGCCCACAGCAGTTTGGGATCTCCCATATCACTCAACAATCAAGAAAATGGCCCACAGACATGGCCACAGGCAGATCTAAATGGAGGTAATTTCTCAGTTGAGGCTCCTTCTAACCAGGTGTGTCAAGTTGACAACTAAAGTTATCCAGCATACCACTGTGTCCTTAGAGTTTTGCAAATACTAGGGCAGAGGCCTATATTAGCTATCTGCTTCTTACATATTTACTGTGGAAGCATAATCATTTACTTACTCTAAAATGCACTGGCTTAAGAAAACAAATATTCATTATGTCGCAGTTTTGGTGGGCAAGTAATTCAGGAGCAGCTTAGCCTCTCAGGAGGCTGCAGTCAAGATGGCAGCCAGGGCTGCTGTAATCTGAAGGCTCAGCTGGACTGGAGGGCCTTCTCCCAAGATGCTCATTCACATGGCTGTTGTCAGGAGGCCTCAGGTACTTAACCACTGTGCAGACGTCTGCTTGAGAGACTTCATGGCAAAGCTTATTCCTCCTTTTGGGATAACCCAAAAGAAAGAGCAAAGACAAAACCACTTATCTTTATCTTGGTGTCTATGGTATTGGGAATTGGATTTAGAGTCTTACGCACGCTAGGCAAGCACTCCACCACTGAGTTTCAGTCCTAGCCATAAACTACTGTGTCTTTTGTGCCTTAGTCTCACTTAAATCATTATTCTGGTAACACTGGCAGCACTGAATTCATTCAAAGTGACTGCGCTTATATTTAATGGGAGAGAAATTAGCCTCCACTTTTTGAAGGGCAAGATGTCAAAAAAATTTGTGCACATATTTGAAAACTACCTTAGGACTTGAATAAAATGAGCATATATTAAATAAATGTACTAGGGACTAGAGAGATGACTCAGTGGTTTAGAGCACTGGCTGCTCTTGCAAGAGGATCTGGGTTCAGCTCCCAGCACCCACATGGCTGCTGTCAGTTATCCATAACTCCGGTTCCAGGGGATCCAACACCCTTTTCTGACCTCTGCATGGTCATTGCATGACATGGGTGCACTTATGTACATGCAGGCAATACACTCATACACATAAAATAAAAATTAAAAAAAATCAATGCACTAATCTAGGACTCTCTCATTCATTTCTCAAGAGAAATGCTGGACCTCTATGACTACAGGATTTCCTGTGAAGGAAGGCTGAAAATTCTCCTAGAGAGAGGGAGACATGAAAGGAGAGCTTGCCCAACTGTCTTGGTGCTCAGCTCTCAAACATGTGATTTAAGACCAAAGGGTCAGTGCACTGCTAGACCCTGACCATTGCTGCTCAGATGACCCCAGTTCCTGATTAACATCACCCATCTCCATGGTTTGTTTTTCTATTGTCACCTAAAATAATAGCTCTTTCTTTTTTGTTAAATTTTATTTACTGTGGGGCTGGAGAGATGGCTCAGTGGTTAAGAGTGCTGGCTGTTCTTGCAGAGGACCCGGGTTCAGTTCCCAGGACTCACATGGCAGCTAATAACCATCCATAACTCCAGTTCCAGGGGGTCTGATACCCTCTCTGACTTCTTTGGGCATTACACAACCTGAGTATACTTACATACTTGTAGGCAATACATTCATACACATAAAATAAAAATAAGATAAAGGTGGTTTGTGTGTGTGTGCATGCGTGTGTACGTGTGTGTTCATACACATGTACATACATGTATTTACCTGACATCTTATAGAAAGTTTCTTGTTGCCAACTTTTTGTGCTGGCTCATTTACTCCATGATGATTTGGAATTCCTGTTGTGGAGAGAGAGAGAAAAGAGAGGGAGAAGGAGAGAAGAGAGGAGAGAGAGAGAGAGAGGAAAAACTTATTTTTATTTTATTTAAAAAATATTTAAAATTTTTACTTATGTGTGTGTGTATGTTAGCATGTGCATGCATATGTGGGAGCCCAAGAAGAGCAGAAGAGAGCATCAGATCCCCTGGAGTTAGAGTTACAGGTGGTTGTGAGCTATCTCAAGTGCATGCTAGGAACTGGATCTGAGTCTTCTGCGAGAGCAGTACGCTGTCTTAACTGTGGATCCATCTCTTCAGCCATTAGAGAGAGAATTCTTGTAGATTTTTGCCTAGCAGAGGCAAAAACTCATACTGAGACAGAGCCTGGATATTTGATGTCTGAGTCACAGAGTATAAAAGGACAGGCATGCTCTCCCCAACCATCTGCATGCAGAGGCAGGGCAAAAGGCTCTGTGCTTTTAGATGGGTGATGGCATTTGAGGAAGGAGCCATAGAAAAGGGGCAACAATTTCCAAAGGTTTGGAAGGTTTTTTTTTTTTTTTTTTTTCACAATGTTTGGTTTAATGCCTTCCTACCTTAATACTTAAAAATTTTTTAAAAAATTATTATTTATTATTTTTATTTTATGTATTTTATTTTGGTTCATTGTTAAGAGATACAATCCATCAGGGTGGAAAGCATGGTGCCAAAAGCATGAGTTATCTGGTCACATTGCATCCACAGTCAGGAAGCAGACAGTGATGAATGCTGGTACTGGACTCACTTTCTCTTCTTTCCCCCTTTTAATCAGTCCAGGATTCCAGCTCATGGGATCTCACTGCCTGCATTCAGAGTGGGTCTTCCTTCTTCATTAACCTCTCTGGAAACACCCTTATGCACATTTCCTAGGTGACTTCAAATCCAGTCAAGTTGACAATGGAGTTTAGCCATCACGTCACGATTCCAATGTGATTTTACTAAAGAAATTTGGAGATTCAGAGAGCAGGGTAGGACAATGACTGTGTTTCTGCTTTTAAAATGCTGAGATGCTTTTTTCTCTTCCTTCCCCTTGTCACTCAGTAGTGACCTTTCTTTCCTGAGGGTGACCTCAGGCTGGCCATGAAACTTTGAATGAAGTGCTCATCTCTTTCTGTCCAGCGAATGCAGTGACTGATGGTCTTGAAACCTGAATATGATGTCTGTGATAGTCTTCTTGGTTGTTGCTATTTTGTTTGTTTGCTTGGGTTTTGAGACAGGATCTTGCTATAAAGCCCAGGCAGACCTTGAACTCCTGGTCATCTTGCTTCAGTCATGAATGCTGGGATTGCATGAGCCCCAGCACACCTTGCTTAGGGCGTAGTTCTCACTGAAAATTCTGTTGAGTCATTTTAGTTGTGTGATGCTAGCTTTTGCCTTCCTTTCATTGCTGCAAATTCTGGGTCTTGCTTCCAGATGTCAGACCCATCAAAGCGGATAATGGCTTGTGAGAGAACGGTGTGATCAGTGTCATGAACCTGGGCTGGACAACCTCACAGCCTCGAACATACTACCCAGTAAACGTCTGAAGTGGCCTAAGCTTGAAGATGGTCCTAAACACCCGCTTAAACGTTTGCTTATGCCTGGCCTCCTCTCACCAGAAGACACTGGTGTCAAGAGTTAGCAAACTGCTCTTAGCTCACATCCCTCCAAAGGATTTCATTTCTGGATTTTTCTGCCCTGCTTTCTCTTTGACTTCCTGCCCCATTTTGCTGCTGCAGCTCCTCCTTTTGTGGAGCAGGGCAGCAGAAGAGGAAGTGCATACATAGCTAAGAGGGAGTAAAGGAAACTGCTCAGGAAACATTAGCCCAGAGCACTTAGAATTCAGGGACACAAGGCTGTTTCGTGTCTGCTACTAACAGGAACAGCGAGGCTCTGCAGGGGGAGGATTCTGCATCACTGTGTGCAGATACATGGACTCTTCTTGAACAGGGCCCTAATAGGAAAGCTAAACTTATGAACATGGTTCAGAAGATCTCAACTGGGTGTTAGAAAAAAAGATGCCACCTCCTTTCAAGAAATACAGGACCAGGGGCTGGAGAGATGGCTCAGCAGTTAAGAGCACTTACCTGGTTCAGTTCCCAAGACACACATGGTGGTTACCAACTGTTCATAAATCCAGTTATAGAAGATCCAATGCCCTCTTCTGTCCTCTGTGGGCACTGCACATATGTGGTACACTTACATACACACAGACAAAACACTCATACACATAAAATAATAAGTAACATATGTACATATAAGAGAAATACAGAGAAAAACAAGGACCATGCAATTACAAAGAAGATTGTACAAAATTTTGCAACTGGAACCCTTTATCAAATGGGAAGCAACAGCATCTTGACACAAGCATCTTGACACAAGCATCTTGACACAAGCATGTGCAGATCACGCACATATCACATCAGAGAAAGATTTCTTTTTTCTGGGTTTGGCAATTATCTATTTGCTATGATATCTGAAGCACAAGAAAGAAAATAAAAAGGAACTACACATTTAAAGTACATAAAATTAAAATGTTTTCACATCAAAGGATGCTGTTAATATAGGGAAAAGGCTACCCATAGAGCGAGAGAAAAAAACAAAGGGAGATTGTTATTCAGGGTCTAACTGTGTAGCCCTTGTTGGCTATATAGACCATGCTGGCTTTAGACTGTCAAAGGTCTGCCTGACTCTACCTCTGCCTCCCCAGAGCTGGGATTAAAGGAATGTACCATCAAGCCTAGTCCCAATTAATTTTTTTGCATGGCCTTAGGTACAAATGAAATGCTTTACAAAAAAAAAAAAATCTCTTTAAGGGGCTTCAGAGATGGCACAGCAGTAAAGAGCATTTGCTGTTTTTGCACAGGACCAGGCGGTACACTTACAGGCAGGCAAAATACCCACACACCAGAAGAGTATAAAAATAATAAATAAGGGGCTGGAGAGATGGCTCAATGCTTAAGAGCACTGGTTGCTTTTGCAGAGGACCAGGGTTCAATTCCCAGTACCTGCATGCTCACAATCATCCATGACCCTCTAGTTCCAGGGGATCTGATGCCTTCTTCTATCCTCCATGGGCATTGCAACAATGTGGGTGCATTTACGTACATGCACGCAATATACCCCTGCACATAAATAATAAAATATTAAGAATAATAAATAAATAAATAATCTTTTTAAAAAGTGCCAGGCATGGTGGCACATGCCTTTTATCCCAACATTCTTGAATCAGAGCCAAAAGGATCTCCGTGAGTTCAAGGCCAGGCTGGTCCACATAGCAAATTGTAGGCCAGCCAGGGGTACATAGTGAGACCCTGTCTCAAAAACCAAGCCAAAACAAAACAAAGTTCTTTAGTGGTGGGGCTGGGAGATCGTAGGTCTTAGAATCATCTGGACTTGAATTAGCCCTCTACCCTTTATCTGTCATATCAGCTATGTGATATTTGATCATTTCTTGACCTCTGGGAGTCTCAAATCCCTAATTTTTCCTCTCCTCTCCTCCTCCTCTCCCCCCTCCCTTCTCCCTCCTCCCTTCCCCTCCCTCCCCTTTCTTTCCCTTCTCCTCTTTCCCTCTGCCTGTGTTTTCTTTTCTTTTCTCTTCTCCCCTCAACCTCGCATCCTCTTCTTTCCCCTTCCTTTCTTTTTTGTATGCTTACAAGTGCATGTTCATGTGTGTGAGTGTGGGAACGCAGTAGATGACAGAGGGCAACCTCAGGCGTCCTTCCTTGCCGCTCACCTTGTTTGGGATAGGATCTCTGTTTTGTTCACTGCTGTGTACACCAGACTATCTGGGTCACAAATGCTCCCATCTCACTACAGGAGCGCTGGGATTACAGATGTGTGCTACCATGCCAAGTTTTATGTAGGTTTTAGGGATTAAAATCCAGGTCCTCACAGGAGTATGGCAAGCACTTGGCCCACTGAGTGATCTCCCCAGTCTTCCTCCTTTCTTTTAGAGACAGGGTCTTGCTATGTAGATCAGGCTACCTTGGATTCTTAATCCTGCTGCCTCAGTCCCTTGAGTGCCTGTCTCATGGTGTCATACTAGTCTTCAGTTGTCAACTTGACCAACCTGGAAGAGGGAATCTCAACTAGGAAATCTTCTCTATTGGGTGTGTGGGCGTGTCTTTGAGGCATTTGTTTGGTTGTTGAGTGATGCGGGAGGGTCCAGCCCACTGTGAGAGGTGCTGCTCAGGGCAGGTGGTTCTGGGTTGTATAAGGAAGCAGGCAGAGCACAAGTCAGAGGAGCAAGAAAGTACGCAGCATTCCTCCATGGTCTGTGCTTCAGGTTCTGCCTTCAGGTTTCTGCTCTAACTTCCTGTCTGCCCCAACAACCCTCAGTGATGAACTGTGACATGAAGTGTGAGCCAAATAAATTCTTTCCTCCCTGGGTTGGTTTTGGTCAGTGTTTTATCACAGTAACAGAGAAGCAAACTAGAACACATCGCTCCTAACTTCAAAAGGACTTGAGATGGTTTAAAAATTGATCTATAAGAAGAATTCCTTAAGTTTTTGAAACAAGACCAGCAATGTGTTCCTTTCCGGACTGTGCTGATGAGTCCATGGGTGAATGGCACCAGCAGGTCTTTACCCAAAGCCCTGTTCACTTTCCCAGTGTATTTAAAATACCTGAACTAGAGGAACGCCCTATTATAATAACAAATTGTTTTGCAAACTGGTTTTTACTTAAGAGCTGTAGAGGAACTTTCTAAGAAACTACTAGTGAATTACTTGGCAAAGTGAAAATAAATTCAGAAAACCACCAGTTTCTGTGGTTTGTATTTCTTTTATCTCCTGCACGGTGAGACCTTCAGAGAAGCGGGCAAAGAAAACATAAACTCTGCCTTCGAAATTCTACTGGAGCATTTTATTGGACTACACGGAATCACCAGTTGACACTTTGGGATGGGTGGGTGGGGCGACCGGGAAGGCCCGTGTAGCTGGAGCCACCTCTCTGAGAAGCGTCCACTTCCACACTCAGCACTCTACTGGGCTCTCAGCTTCTCTCTCAGCTGCTTGCCGGGCTGACTTCTTGCTCCTCCCCTTTCTTGCTGTGGATCTTCAATCTTGCTGCTTAACCCTGGGGACGGGACACTCAGCCATGTGGCATTGACCTTGGTTTGCACTCCAGCCCGCTCAGGCTCCTTCTCTCCCAGATTATCTTGGGAACACAAAGCTCCTGGTTGGGCTTGGCGCCCAAACCTCTTCCTCAAGGCTTCCCTTTTGGATGTGTGTGGGCATTTTGGAGAGAGGAACACACATACAAAGCTGAGGGTGATCTGGAGTGTGGCCTGTGCTCAGCTGGGCAGAATGCAAAGCCCTGGGAGCAGCTCCTGGGCCCTCTGCTGTGCATTCTCAAGGGGCCTTTGGGCCCCTTGGGGTTCCTCCTGCCTGGTGCGGCACCAGCACCCTGCGCCTTGTATTGGGCCTCCGTGAGGTTGATTCCACTTCCTGTTATCTCTGGCCACTTACATTCTGTTCCTCCCTCCTGGCCACTGCAGGAGGCCCAGTCAGGCCTCGTGTTGGAAGAGCACCAGTTTGCTCTCCTTAGCCTGTCACTCAAGGGCATTCTTGAATGGATACATAGGAGGTGTGGGAGAAAGGAATGCTGGGAGAACATTCGTTTCTTCATCTGTTTGCTGAACTCTTCCCTGGGTGTGTGCCGGGCAGGTTTCCATGAGGAATTGCTCACAGTCTGCAAACAGCACAGGATGCTGAGCCCTTGGAGAGGGTGACATGTGACAAGAGGATGTGCAATGGGAACTGTAAGGCTAAGTTTCTACAGGAGGGAGGTCTGGAGGACTGAGAGGGGAATTCATTTGCTTTGCACGAAGCAAACAGTGTTATTTGAAGGATACTTGCAATCTTTCACTTGTGTGGCATGTAGGCCTATAATCCCATTAGCCTGAAGGCAGAGGCAGCCTGGGTATACACAGCAAGTTCAAGGACAGCTGGGGCTACATAGTGGAATCCTATCTCCAAAGAGAGATAGGAAAAAAACTGATTTAAATTTTCTAATGATGCAAGTATAAATACTTACAGGGCTTCAAAAATTTTTTTGTACATTATATTTTTAAAGTGTATCAATAGAGTTTGATTTACTATTATTATTATTATTTATTGTTTTGGCTTTTTTTTGTGTCTTCCTGTAGCCCCAGCTGATCTGGAACTCACTATGTAGACCAGGCTTGCCTCCATCTCACAGAACTTCCTGCTCTGCCTCCCAGTATTGGGCTTAAAGGCATGCACCACACCTGGCCCAGATTTATTTGTTTATTTATTTTATTTTATGTGTGGGTGTTTTGCCTCATGTACCAGTGGGCACCATGTGCATGCAGTGGCCAAGAAGGTCAGAAGAGGGCATTGGACCCCCTGGAGCTGCAGTTATAGACACTTATGAACTGCCATGTGGGTGCTGGGAACCAAACCTTCTGCAAGAGCAGTAAATACTCTTAACCATGAGTCTTCTCTCCAGCTCCTACTTTTACACATTATTTTCTAATCTTTTTGGCTTTTGGCTTTTTGAGTCAGGGTCTCCCCATGTCCCTGACTGGCATGAAACTCACTATATAGACAAGGCTGGCCTCAGTCTTACAGAGATCCACCTGCTTCTGCCTCCCAATTGCTGGGATTAAAGTCATGTGCCATCATGCCTGGTCTTACTAATCTTTTTTTAATTAAGAAGACTTGGATCTACTTCTGTCTTGGGAAATATTTTTATATAATTTCTTTCTCTCTCTGGTCCTATTATCCTGTCCTGGAGTTGTTGTAAGATAACTGTTGTGATTCAATTCTCATGATTAAAAAATTTTTTTAAATTAAATTTAAGTTAAAGTGTGTGTGTGTGTGTGTGTGTGTGTGTGTGTGTGTGTGTGTGTAGGGCAAAGCACAACTTGCAGAAGTTCATTCTCTCCTTCTGTGTGGGTTCTGAGCATCAAACTCAGGTCATTAGGATTGGCTGCAGCCATCTTTACCAGATGTGCCAGCTTGGTGGCCCTCCCTTTCTACTCTCACTTTAAATCTCTTGATCTTTGAACTTTGCCTTGATGGGCACATCGGCCCATCCTTCTGTTGGCTCGTTACTCCTGGGCAACCTTCTGTCACTCGTTCCATTAGCCAAGGCTTCATTCAGCAATTATGTCCTTAATTTCCAAGAACTCTCATGAGTTCTTTTTCCGAACAGCCAGTCATTCACATAGCAGCACCTCTCTCGAGACACTAATTATACTTAATTTAAAGCTTTCTTCTTTCCCATAGCACTTATTTCCCCTGGATCTAATTTCCTTGGTGCATTGAGTTTGGCATTTGTCATTGTGTGCCGGTTTTCTCAGATATGCTTCGATTCCTAATGTTCCAGATGCAGTTCTGGGAGCTGATGTTAGTAGCTGGCACATTTTGTTCCAGCCCTGGTAAGAATCCCTTTGCTTTTGGCATTGAACCTGGATGCTGGTCATGGAAAGTAGAATTTAGTGGTGCACAGGGAGGGGGCAATGTAGATGAGAGGAATCAGGATCTGAAGTGCAGATGGCTCATCAAGAGGATGGAGTTCAGAGAAAGGAATTAGGTCGAACAGGGGGAAGCACCAAGATGCCAGCAGGCAAAGAAGGAGCGAATGGGCTTGGCATTACAGTGGTGAGTGGGACTTGAGGAACTGGAAGTAGAGACAGTAGACAAATATCAGAGTCAAGGAGCTCCTTGTGAGGCAGATGCAGCACCTAAGGTGACCAGAATAAGATGGTGATGGTGGGGAAGGCGTATTCTGGAGAGAGCTGGGGAAACAAGCTGGGCTTAGTTGATCCACTGGGTGTGGCAAGCTAGAGATAGGCGTGGGGGCTCCAGACTGGGCGGCCGGGGGGAAGTGCTGTCAAAGAGAACTTCAGAAGAGGGAACTGGTCTGGGGAAGATGGTGAGTAGCTTGACTCCACTGGGTCTGAGATGCTGATGTGACATGGGACAGGAAGCAGCGAGGTTGGGACCGAGGTGAGGTGCTGGGTGGAGAGAGGCTGGGCCACAGAGAGGACAGCTGATGCCACACATAGGAATGGGGCTTCTGAGGAAGGGGTGGGGGACAGAGCTCTGAGGAACTTCAAGGGAATGAGAGGGCAAAGAGGAAGCAGTAAAATAACCCAAAATGGAACGGTCAGAGAAGGAAAGTGTCTAGTTCAGAGTCACAGAAGCCAAGGGAAGGAAGCGTGTTCCAAGAGGGAGGTGAGTGATCACTGGTGTGAAATGCAGTAGGAAAATGCTCACACACTACAATAAAAGCTCTGGGCGGCTAGAGAAATGGTTCAGTGGTCAAGAGCACTGGCTGCTCTTACACAGGACCTGCGTTTGGTTCCCAGCACTCACAAGGCAGCTAGCAACCATCCCTTACTCCCTCTGTGGGCACTGCACAGCACGGGTGCACTTACAAATATGCAGACAATACGCTCATACACATAAACAAAAAATAAATATTCAAAGAAACCTGCTCTGATCTAGGAGCTTTCCCTGAGATAATGTATTTAAACCTTATCACATTGTGTTTGCTCTCATTTTACAAACAAAAAACTGAAACCAGAAATGTAAGTGCTTGGACCCACCTCACGACTGACAAAGCATGGCACAGTATTGGCCCCAGAGCCCAAGGCCTTATGGAACATGCATCTTTCTCCAAAGCAAATGGTTTCCAAAAGAACTCAAATCAACATAGCACAGAGATCCTTGTACATCAATGTTTATTTTCGCTCTGTTCACAGTAGCTGAGTAATGGAATCAACTTAGGAGTCAATCAACAGAGGAATAGATTTTAAAAAAGTGTGGTTTATATATACAAGGAAGTTTTTCAGCCATAAAGAAGAATGAGGTTCTGGTGCTTTGCTGGATGTAAGTGGAGATAATCATAGTAAGTGAATTATGTCAGTCTCAGAAAGCTATTAATTAAGTATCCCATGTTTTCACTCATTCTTAGATCCTAGACTTTATAGATAGACAAAACGTATAATGTACAGATGCTGTGAAAGTAGAAGTGAGACTCTCTAGAGAACAGACGGGACTAACTGGAAGGAAGATGGGTGGGAAAGGGTTAGTGGGGCTTGTGGGGAAGTTTGCTCAAAGCATGTGATATACTTTTGGATACATGGTCTCATGTAATCCAGTATAATAAAAATAAAAATGAAAACAAATAAAGATTTTTTTTTCTGGCTTTCTAATATAAAAATCTGTCTTTCCTATGTAAATCGGTACTTCATATCTATGTGCCCTAACTAGGATGAACCAACTTCTCTCCTTTGGAAAATGAGGAAACTATTGTTTCCTGTGTAAGAATGTGAAGAATGTTAATGCATTTTAGGAACTCTGAAAATCAGGGTAGGTTTGGATTTTTAAGGATACAATGTGTTCCACATACTGGGTCCTTGTTACTTGGGGAATACATTGTCTTAATACTTCCCACTATCCGAAAGCCAGAGAGAACGAGTGTGGTAAATTGTGACCACATCAGCTCCATTTTTAATCTGTCTCCTCTCGACCCTGCAATGGCCGCTGCAGCCTTCAGGATGAAGCTACTGAGCTCAGTGTGACACACGAGAACCTTGGAAGGACATGTTTGCTCCAAAGCCCTTCCCTCTATGCTACCATGAGCCTCTCAACTTAATATCACCTCCTCATGACCCCCTGGACACCTGGTCAGTCTCTGTCACATTCTTTTGTCCATTAGTGTACCATTCTCCCTGTTATAGGAAGATCTAGTGAGGAAGATCTCGAATGGCTGGTCCTGTCTTAGCACTCCGAGAAGTACCAGGCACATGGTGATTGCTCAGTTAGTATCAGTTTAGTAGATATAGGTGTTAGAGCCACATTCATCCTCCAGCCAGTCTTTTCTGGCTGTGAATGCTCCACCCTTAGATACACTGAGGGTCCCTTTTCATGTGCTGACTCAGAACCTGAGCCTCTGTTGAATCCAGCACCTTCTATATTGGCTTATAATTATCTTCCTGAATAGTAACTGCTCCACTGTCTCATGAGCCTGGAGGCTTAGGACAAGTAGTTTATGTCTTCCAAGAGAATGACAGAGCTCTCTGCAAGCAGTGTGGCTGGCTGTTGAGTGAACAAGGAAGGGGGAAATGGCAGCTACAGTGAGACTGAAGAGTCCCCTGTCCCTGGAAATCCAGGAAAGCCTGCAGGGTTCCTTGCCCTTCTCTGTGGCAGAAGCTGGAGATGTCATTCTTCTAAAGAGAAGGCTCCCGTCTATAACCCTGTCTGCCTCATTTTTGTTTGTTTAGTCCACATGCCCAAAAGCCTTGCAGAAGAGACAGGTTTTCCTATTGCAATATGGCCAGTGAAGACTGGCCAGCAGGTACTGACTGCCCTGGAGGCTTGCCCTCCGGGAGGGAGGGTGATATCCAGAAACTGCCCTGGCTGATTTTTATCAACCTGCCTTTCAGTAGAATTGTATCACGTGAAATGGAACAATACAATTGCCTAACAACTACTGTCTGCAAAACCGTTCTGGACAAAAGCAGTTTCTACTCAACCTGATTTGGGCAAAGTAATGATGAAAACGTGAAAAATCGAATTCCTGGATCTCAGTGCCAAACACTGTTTAAGCTAAATTTTAGCATTCTTGGTTGGTTACTAATTTTTCTTGATGTTGCCCTTAGGTATGAGTCCCACTCCCTCTTTATAGCTGGGTGTGGAGATTGAAATGATATGATTTGCTAACTAACATGGGGGTCCAAAGAGATGTGGTTCTTATGGCTGGGGGGAAATACACTTCAGTGGAACGCATGGAAACTGAATTAAGCAAAGTAAATTTCATGAAGTCATGGCTGGACATAGTGGTGCATATCAGGGACAGGAGGATCTCTGTAAGTTTGAGGCCAGCCTGTTCTACGTAGTGAGTTCCAGGCTAGCTAGGGCTATGTTGTGAGGTCCCATCGCATAAACATTTCTTTTTGATTAAGCTAGCATCCTTTGGCCTTTCTCATTCCATGGTCCCACCATTTTCATTTCTGACTTCCCAGCTCTCACTGGGCTTCCCACCCATTCTTACCCCCAATTCCTCTCATCAGATTCTAAGTCATGTGCCCTGTTTAAACCACAGGTGTGGCCTCTGGGGCTGGACTTTAGGTTGTATACATCTCATTAGGACATGTCTTTATGTGTGTGTATCTTTGTGTGTGTGTGTGTGTGTGTGTGTGTGTGTGTATACATATGGAAGCCAGAGCACAACATTGGTTGTTATTCACTTTCTTTTTCTGTGAGACAGGGTCTTTCACTGGCCTGGGAATCACATGTTGACTAGGATGGCTAACCAAAGAGTCCCAGGGAACATCCTGTCTCTGTCTCCCCATTATAAGCACATGCCACCATGCCTAGCATTTTTTTTTTTCTGATATGGGTTCTAGGTATAGAATTCAAGTCTGTGTGATTGTTTACAGACTGAGCTATTCCCTTAGCCATATTTTCACTTTTTTTTTTTGTGGTGCTGTGGAACCCAGGGCCTCATGTATGCAAAGTAAGTACTCTAAATAACCGATCCACATCCCCAGCCTATAACACATATATCAATATGAATAAATGCCATGCTGTAACACATTGAAGTGTCTGGGTTTTGCACCTGTGTAGCCAGGTACTAGGTAGTTAGGCCTATGATGACTATCTCTACTAAACATATTACAGGTTGTGCTGGATGCTTTAGTTGTCAACTTGAGAGACTTGGGTTGAGGGAACCTCAGCTGGGGAATTGCTTCCATTCGACTGGCCTGTGGCCATGTCTGTGGGGCATTTTCTTGACTGTTGAGTTATGTGGGATGGCACATTCAGGTGTGGACTGTGCCACTCCTGGGTAGGTGGTCTTGTATTGTATAAGAAAGCAGGTTGAGTATGGGTCAAGAGAGCAAGCCAGTCAGCAGCATTCCTCCATGACCCGAGTTTCAGCTCCTGCCTCCGGGTTTCTACCCTGAGTTCCTGCCTTGGCCTTCCTTGATGATGAACTGTTCTTGTAAGCCAAATGACCCTTTCCTCCCCAAGTTGGTTTTGACCAGTGTTTTCATCACAGCAATATGAAAGCATACTAGAACAAGCCTTTCCTTGTTATTATTCCCTAAACAATAAACTATAACAATTACAGGTATTTCTGTTGTATTAGGAAGATGATCTAAAGTATATGGAGGACACCAGTAGGTTCTAGGTAGTACTGTGCCATTTTACATAAAAGACTTGGGCATTCAGGAGCTTTGATATGCCTGGTGGGGAGGAGATCTGGAAGTAACTCCTCATAGACACTAAGGAACCAAATGTATTGTATTGTATAGAGGCCCACCGATGTAAAAAGCCCCAGATTTCCCAAATGACAAGCCTCTCCCACTATGCCCTTTGCAGAAGCGATGGGAGGGATGGGGTAGCTCAGAACTTGGGGAGACATCTGGTAGGCCACTTGTACATGATACCACGTTTGCTTTGGCCTGCACTCCTCAAATGCATTTCCAGAAGCGAAGGCACCATTAGTGTCCCCTCCTTTACATCGTTCTGCCGCTTTTATTCTGGCTAAGTGCCTCTATTCCTTTCATCCTCCTGACTTTCACTGTCTAGGGCTGTACTGAAAAGGACAATGTTCTTCATTAACTGCTTAGCCCTGTTGGCCAAATGGGTCTCATGGTCAACCTTGAGCACAGGTGCCCATCAGGACATCTGTGAAGGATTCTTCCGGAGAAATGTCTGTATGGCATCATTCAAGATCCCTGTTAAGATAGTTGAGGTGAGACAAACCTCTAATCCCAGCCCTCAGGGGCTGAGGCAGGAAGGTAGAGTTCAAGGCCTGCTTGGGCTACATAGCCAAACTCTGTCTCAACAAAACAAAACCAAAGAGCAAACAACAATAGCAACAACACAAAAACTTCACTAACTGAATCTGTGGACCTTCCTATTTTATACTGAGAGTCCTGGTGTTTGCAAATATTTTGATGCAACCTCTGGGGTCTGTGTTCCTCTTTTCTTCCACCTGTACCTTTGCAAAGAATCATGAAGACCATCTAGGACTTTGTATTTCTGTCTCATTTTCACAGCCTCTTCCAATCCCTCCTTTCCCTGACCCTTCTCCTGACCCCATGGACAGATTCTGCACCTTATTGTGTTTGGTCATTGTCAGGTACCTCTCACCTTCTGTAGGTGGGAAACCCTGATGCTGTGACCTTAACTGTAGCAGAAACCCTACTTTGGATCTTAAAGATAGAGCTGGCTGTTAAGTCAAAGTTAGAATCTTCTTTAAAAAATATTTATTATTATTATTACTTTGGTCTTTTTGAGACAAGGTTTCCCTGTATCCCCAGCTGGCCTGGAACTCGATATGTAGACCAGGCTGGCTTTGAACTCATAGAAATCTACTTGGCTCGGCCTCCTGAGTTCTAGGATTAAGGGCATGTGTTACCACTCCTGGCTAATTATTATTATTATTGTTGTTGTTGTTATTATTATTATTGGTCTTTTTGAGACAGGGTCTCCCTAGAGCCCCAGCTTTCCTAGAATTTACTACATAGGTCAGGCTGGCCTTGAACTCACAGAGATCTACTTGCCTCTGTCTCCTGAGTGCTGGGATTAAAAGCATGTGCCACCATGCCCAGCAATATTTATTATTTTTATTTTATGTCCACGAGTGCATTATATGCATATATGTAAGAGCACCATATGTGTGCACTGCCTGCAGAGGCCAGAAGAGGGTGTTTGATCCCCTGGAACTGGAATTACAGATGGTTGTTAGCTGCCATGTGGGTGCTTGGAACTGAATCTGGGTCCTCAGCAAGAGCCGTCAGTGCTCTTAACCACTGAGCTGTCTCTCCAGTCTTGGAATCTCCTTTTGGATTTCATGTGAGGGGCTACGTGGGTGATATGCACAGGTATGCTTTCCATATGGGGCACATATCTGGGGAGGCATTAATTAGAGCTAAGCCCCAAACCAAACAAACATGTCCCTAATAAAAAAAAAGCCAGGAGTACTGGGTGGCATATGGGGTAGGCGAATTTCTGTGAGACAAAGGCTAACCTAGTCTACATATTGAGTTCTAGGCAGCTTGGGCTATGGGTAGAACTCGTATTAAAACCACCCCCCAAAAAGAGCAAAGCAAGGCACTAAGCAAAGGTGACGACCCAGGGAAAGGCCAGGTGAGGGAGGATAACTACTCAGGGAGCACAGGCTGCTTATCTGGATGCCCCTCCCTCCCTAATTCTCTGACTGCAACCCTTTTCCCCTGAGCTCCCAGAGCTGGCTGCGTTGGGTCCTGTGCATTCTCCCTCACAGCTGTTTTCTTCTCCCCTAGTTTTCCTGCTTGATTCCTCTGTGATCCCTTCCTCCACTTCCATGGACAAGGCACTCTGATTTGTTCCATCCCAGACCAACCAGCTCATACTCCCTCATGACTGAGTCCTGGCTCTGCATGCCAGCTTTAACAGCCTCCTGCTCCAAGTGCACCTGACATGGCTTGCTTTATATATGGCCCTCTGGTCATTAGGGTGACTTCTGTTCTGGTCATAGCTGATCCCTCTTGGCCAGCATGTTAGAGAAACAGGGCTCTTTTGCTTTTGTGTGACTGTGACTCAAGTGAGAGGGACTAGACTGCAAGAACAGATTGCAGGGCTAGGTTCTGAAGGGGCCTTGGAGAGGTCAAACCCTGTTCGTACCTCTGCTAAATGACCTGCAGGAAACACTTGACAAGGGCAGTTACTAAACAAGTAACACTATTTGCAAAGAAGTGCACAGATGCATCTTAACTGAAGAAAGGATGACATTGTGATGAATCTATTGTAAGTAGAAAAATGCCATAAATCAAAAGAGCATAGAATATAATCAAAACTGTTGGCCATTGTAGTTTAGCACCACCCACCTTAACAAACTCAGAACACCTATATTAGCCTTTAATAGGGCATAATCATCTAAGTAAGGCAAAGCCTATTTTATACTGGTGTTGTGTCTTGTGCTTACTGAATATTGTACTGAAAGACAGAATGGATGTACGGTTGGGCTTCTCTTCTTTATATTGAATTTTTGCAAATTTCATACAATGTATTTTGATTGTATTTAGATGGCCTCCCCTACCTGCACCACTTATTATCCCCACCCCATTTCATGTGTATATATAAAGGCCTATAGAGTCAAATTTGTGTCCCCAAATGCCCTTTCATGTGGGTCCATCCACTCGGACCTGGTCAACCTACAAAAGTCTCACCCTGATACATGACTCTCTCCCTCCCAGCATCCATTGGTTTCCAATAGTTCCAACAGTGGGATTTCTTTCCACTTCCGCACATCTATGTTGGGATTTTGTTTGGTTTGAGCATATGTGCGACTTGTGCATGCTGTCACTATTGCTGTGAGTTCATGTGAATAACTGTACGGGCATACTTTTGCAGCATCATAAAGTTGAGAAGTAATCTGTCAGGAAACATTTGTATAAGAATGTATGTAAACATTTAGAACATGAGCTTGAAGAACATATTATAATCCATTAAAGGGGCATCCTATACTTCTCTCAATCCTCCCTCCCTCCCTTCCTCCCTCCCTCCCTCCCTCCCTCCCTCTCTCTCCCTCCCTCCTTCTCTCTCCCTCTCGGTTTTGTTGAGCTTTCTAGAACACCTGGACTCATCTTCCTGCTCCAGTTATCTCCAGAAGTTATCAGGATGATGTATATGTGGCGCCCTCAACCTTGCCTGTAACAAGAATGTACTAAAATAATGTATTCTGTGTGTATACGTATGTGTGTGTGTGTGTGTGAACATTTTAACAGAAAGATAAAATTGAGCTTACAAGGTTGGAGAGGGTAGCCTTTACCATATCCAATAATACCAGCCCAGTCCTTAGACTATTTAACTTACTGATAGAGTCTATAAAAGAAGACTTCACTGTAGGATCTATCAATGAGAATTAACTTCAAATGTCTTGTGTGCTTCCTTAGACTGCAGGACACACAGTTTAAGAGCCTTCTGGGAAAGATGCTGAAAGGTAATTTGAGGTTGGCCTGCTGGGACATGTGATGTTGACTCAGCTAACTTGCAAAGTGAACCAAGCATCACTTCAGTAGGAGCTGAATGAATGTTAGGACTTACATTTATTATTTAGGTTAATTTGGTACCAACTTATGTTGCTATTGGAGACTCTGCTTATCAGACACTACACACATCACAATAGCAGGACCCTGGTTATTCCTGGGGATTTGTTTCAAGACCCTCCTGGATTCTAAAATCTGTGAATGCTCAACACCACAAAGCGTATATAACATGACATAGTGTTTGCATACACCCTATGCACATCTTTCCATATACGTTAGATCGTCTCTAATGACTTACACTAGCCCAAATGCAAGGGCTATGTAAATAGTTGTTATCCTGTACTGTTTGAGGAAGAATGAAAAGAAACAAGAGTTTGTGTGTTTACTCCTCTCCTCAAATATTTTTATCCTTGGTTGATTAGATTCTTAGATGTGGAATCTGCAGATAGGGTATGGAAGGCAAACAAATTGCCTTCTGGGCTGGGTGTGGTGTTGCAGACCAGTAATCCCAGCGTTTGGGAGGTGGATGCAGAAGGATCTGGAGTTCAGAGTCATCCTAGGCTATACAGACTCTGTCTCAAAAAATGGAAAACCAGAATAAGAACCGAAGCAGATTGTCTTCTGGGTTTTCATCAGTGTATGATTTCTAGTTTGGTAAACCATAGAGCTAATGTTTGTAAGCTTCCTTAATTAATCTCATATGTGGTGTTAATTACTCAATTTCCACACCCTCTTAGCTCCTCAGCAGATATGAGGAGGTTTCATGTCCTATCCCCAACTAATTTTTGTGTTGTTTCCTTCCCTGACCCACCTCCTCCCTTCCTCTACCCTCCCTTCTTCCCTCCCCTTTCCTCCACCTGCTCTACCTCAGGGATGGAACCCAGGGCCTGAAGCATGCCAGGGAAGCACTTGACCATTGAGCTATAACCCAGCCCTGTGCTATCAGTATTTTAACAAATAGAAGATTTTCTAGTTTTTATTTGCCTTGGTTTTGGCGATTGTAAAATATTGTCAGTGTATTTGTGGACAGGTGCTTCTCATAATCTCTTTTCAAACCTTATTGTCTGAAACACTTCACAGAGGAGGAATTGGAGTTGAAGTAGCACTCCATTTAGGAATCAATCTTGCTATTGTGGAGTTAATAGGGTTGACAGGATTGAGAGAAAGCTGTTTCTGACCTGAGGAATGTCAGCTGCTCCTGCTAATGGGCCACAGTGTAATGGATTTCTTTTGGTCCCAGAACATTGCACTTTACTGACTGAACAACCTCAGTACCACCACACACATGGGTGGTGTGGGAACCCTGGAAGCTTGTTGAAACAAAATGATTTCCCCACTTGGATTACACATTTGGGCATTTTCCTTTCTTGCGAATGAAATGGATGAGGAAGACCTGCAAGACCTGGAGTTGAGTCACCCCAAGTCACCTATGGGAGTCATGCACTTGGACCTGAAGCACAAAGCATAGTAACTGCCTGAGTTAGTCTCGAGTCTTCTCTTACTCCCTCCCTCCCACCCTTGCTTTGAGGACAAGGGTCTTACTATGCAACTCAGGCTGGCCTAGAACTTGACTCTCCTACCTTCTGGATCTCAAATGCTCGGATTACAGGTGTGTGCCATCACACCTAGCTTGGTCTTGAACTTTTTAAACCTGACATTTTCAGCTGTTTAACATCTGAACTCTGGTACTGATGACTGCTAGATGCCTGGACCTTGAAAGAGGCTATTGTGTCCTGAGGAACATCTGAACTTAAGATCTCAGGTGATAATTAATGCCTCCTGCTCCACAGTGAGCTGGTATAGTTCCCTCAGCACCCCACTCTAAGCTTAATGCTCTGTGCAAGCTCAGTCTTTCAAGACAAGGGGCTGTGGGTCAACAATGACTTCCCTCTGAACTTATTATTATTATTTTTTTTCAGGGAAAGGTTTTCCTGTAGCCCCAGCTGACCTGGAACTTGCTGTGTAGACTAGGCTGGTCTTGAACTCACAGAGATCCTACAAAAGCATATGCCACCACACCTGGCCTCCTCAGAGCTATTTTTATTTTACTAGGAGATTTCTGGTAATATTACCAGTGCCTTCATCAAAATAAATACATCTTCAGTGTGGGGAATTTGAGGTATGTGGCATGACAAATCATGTTGATAATTTTGCCTAGAGAGGGGTTTCTGTCCAACAACTCCTTCCAACTGAGGCAAGAGACTGAGCATTTTACAAGTCATGCTAGTTTAGTTACTTCGTGTCTGTTTCCTTGTCTATAAATAGAGATGGTGATTTTACAATAATTTCCTTCTCTGACATTTTCTGATTCTATGAAACAAGTCATTTCCTCGTACTAGTCAGAGAGAGGTCACCTACTTTTTTCCCTAGACACAAAGAGCTCACCGATTCTTATAATTGCCCTGGAACATTTGCACACCCAAGTTCACAGCAGTATGAGTCACAGTAGCTGAAAATCGGAAGCAGCCCAATGTCCATCGAAGGATGACGGACAAGCAAAATGATATATAATGGAATGCTTGTGAATGTGGAAGGAAGGAAATTCAGACTGGTACTACATCATGAATAAAAAATGGAAGGTTTTCTACTAAAGACAATTAGGCAGTCACACACACACACGAGAGAGGGGAGAGAGAGAGAGAGAGAAATACTGTAGGATTCTACTTACAACAGATGCCACATAGAGGCAGTTTCATTGAAACAGAAGGTAAAATTGTGATTATCATGGTTGGAGGAATTAAGGAGTTACTTATTGTTCAAAGGAATCAGAATTTCAGTTTGGGAAAATGAAACAGTTCTGGAGATGGGCGTGCTGATGGTTACAAAAGAGTGCAAATGAACTTAATGCAGCCGAACTCCACATTAAAATGGTTACAACGGTAAATTTATGTTCTGTACATTGTAAACTTTTCAAAAATAAAAGCAGTTTCCATTGAACTTAGAATGACTGCTCGGCATCGGTGGTCGGTCAGTTCAGGAACACACACGCACCAGAAATAACATGGAGCCATTCTACTTGTATTGTTTGTTTGTTGTTGAATGCTGTCACCACACAGCTGTTCAACTGACTTTTAAGCAACAGTGTGTCCAACCACGCTTGCTGTAGAAATGCATGTGTGTTCAGCTATGTTTATTACATCTTGTTTCTGTAGTTCGTGGGACAGGAAAGAGGCACATTTGCCAAGTAATAACCCTGATTTAAATGGAACAATTGTGACATAGTGCAGGAAAATCACAGGTACTGTAATGGTATACCCTGTTTCTCCTTACAATTATGAAAAAAATAGTATAAGCAAGTAGATCTTGTATCTCCAAAGCAACTATCTTTAAAGCAAATTTGGAATTTCCCTTAAAACATACTTGGAATGAAATGTAAAGCGACTAATTAAAAGAAAATAATGAGACTTCTTTCTTTCTATCTAATTAAGAGTCTGTCCGTGAACCTGATCTTGAGTCTAGAGGGCTCTCTTTAGCTTGCCTTGTGTCCTTCAGGCCAGACAAAACGAAACAAAAATTACCCTTTTGAGTTGTGTGTGTGTGTGTGTGGTGTTAGAGAAGGATCTCAGAGACTTGTGTGCACTCAAGTGACATTTCCTCTACCCGTGTCCCGCCTCTGTGTTAGCCATCCGTGTGTGTGTGTGTGTGTGTGCATGCATGTGTGTGCGTGGATCACTTTTCAGCACCTAACACTTGACATTAAGCACAGCGTTGTTCTGCAGCCATCATTAGCATCTATCCCCAGAGCTCTTTCATGTTCCTCAATTGGAATTTAAGCCGTCAGATCACACAATTCCCATTTCCCTTCCCTCTAGTCCTTGGCAATCATCATTCTACTTCCTTAAAAAAGAAAATATTACAGGGACTGGAGAGATGGCTCAGCAGAGGACTTGGGTTCGGTTCCCACACCCACATGGTGCTCACAACTCAGTAACTCCAGTTCCAGGCCATCCAGTGCCCTCTTCTGACCTTCGAGGGTCGTTTTCAGGATAGCGTCTCCCTGTAGCCCCAACTGACCTGGGACTCACTGTGTAGATCAGGCTGGCCTTGGACTCACAGAGATGTGCCTGCCTCTGCCTCGTGAGTACTAGGACTAAAGGCGTGCACCGCCAGGCATGGCTTAGATTTTTCTGTTTTTGAGACAGGGTCTAATTTGCCCAGCCTAGGTGGCCTCAAACTTGCTCTGTAGCTGAAGATGGCCTCGAATGCTTCTTCATCCTGCTTCTTCCACCTCCCAAGTGGGATTACAGGCAGGAAACACACCTGGTTCAGCCTTTTCTTCTCACAGTGGTCCTTGATGGGTTTCATTTAACGTTCTTTTACATTTATGAAGTTCTCTCGCACATTTCAACTCTGGCGTGATGCCACGGAATCAGGGGCCACCACTTCGGTCTGCTGAGGCACATGGCAACATCATGTGAGCACAGATCACACAGCAGCAGAGCCAAGGTGTGAATCCAGATTCCTGGCTGTAAGGGTCCCTATGCCACCTCCCCAGACCTCCACAACCTTACACTGAAAGACTCCCTCGGGCATTGCCCCCTTTACCTCGTCTGACCTTGGGCAAGTTGCTGCAAATTGAAGACCAGCAAATTGGAATTCAAGGGACACAGAAGTTCTTTGCAGAACTAAAATTTGGAATTTCCCTGGCTTTCCCTTTCCAAGCAGGGTATATTCTGGAGACTTTGCCCTTGCCAGTACATCTTGTGGCTCTGTGCTGGGGGTACCAGTGAGGACATGACTGAGTCATGAACACATCTTGTGGCCTCCTCTCAGCCCCATCAGCCTACACTTATAAAACTCTTCTTTCTGTTGTTAATTTTAGAGGCAAGGGGCTTACTATTTATTAGCCATTTGTAGACAGTCTATTTAGAGCAGTTATTGCTATTTTGCAAACACTCTTTAGGGATAGGTACATATTGTGGTGTTTGACCCTGCAAATAAGAGTTTATTATTACCCTGCAATGTTCCATATAAAAAAGTGACATGAATATTTTACATTTCCCTCCCTGCGGCTCAGCCATCTGTGTTAACCATTCTCAGGCTGTCCTCACAGGCAGAAAGAAAAAGGGCTTCTTATATTACTTGTGAGTGATACATGGCAGAAAGTTGGTGGAAGGGTAATTAGTTAAAGTTTTTAGTGATTTTTCCATTTTCAGATGTGTAGGATCCCTGTGGACATCCTGGTTGACATGGGAGAAGGAGAAACCAAACCCTGCCTCTGGATCTGCCTCCAAACCAGTAAGACGGCCCAACTTGGCTTCAATGTTGGCTCTCCAGACAGCCCTCTGTGAACTGTGGCTGTGGAAAACCAACAGCCCAGACAAATCCAGAGTCTTCTAAATACCAGCAATTGTCCCTCCCAGAGTCAGTCTGTGCTTTGTGGGAACGGGTGATGCGAGTCAAGGAAATTACAGGCTGCCCAGCCACCAGGCCTCCTGGAAAGATTATGGGGTGACTCGCCGATCTTTAGGTGGGTCAGGGGTTTTGAGGGAAAGTTGGGTTCAAAGCCTGTAGTTAGTGTTGAAAGGCTGAGTGTAGAGTCTCAGGGAGATACAGGTACTATGGAGAAAGTGCCTGGCAGAGGAATCTGTCTGGGCTCCTGCTCTGGTTCCCACACAGGCAGTGAGTGAGGTGGACTTGGCTACTGCTGGTTCTGAGGCTCAGCTGGCTCTCTGGAACGAGGCTGTGGCACAGACAGCTTGTCAACCCTGCACCTTACAGGGTGGGATGGTACAGCTAAGCTAGCGAAGTTACTTGCTCAGATTTCCCCAGCTGGCTATCCTCACAAGCAAGGCTACAGCCCAGACGAGGATGCCCTCTGTGACTAAGATGCCTCTAAGCAGGCCCTCTATGAGCTTGTCATTTCATTTCTGTGATTCTCCATTAGATTTTCTATCCCTTCTGGATGCTTCCCTGGAACTTCAGAAAGTCTGCTTTTATTACTCTTCACAGTTAGTGAAGAGGCCTTACCTGGGACAACCACAGAGAGAGAGGGAATGCAAGAGAAGGTTGGGAACCACAGAGAGAGATCGCAGGAGACCGTTAGAGTGTTCAGTATGAAATGACCTTTTTCCATTGATAAGGGCTGAATTGTGACTGTCTCCCTGGTTCATGTGTTGAAATCCTAATCCATGGGTACCTCAGAAATTTATTCGGAAACAAGGTCATTGACGATGTAATTAATTAAAATGAGGCCATACTGTATTAGAATGAGCCTCTAATCCAGTATGACACTGTCCTTATAAAGAGGGAAAATTAGATACAGAAACACACACACACACACACACAGACAGAGACAGAGAATGCCAC
This sequence comes from Eospalax fontanierii, assembly GCA_035773235.1. Taxonomy (NCBI): domain Eukaryota; kingdom Metazoa; phylum Chordata; class Mammalia; order Rodentia; family Spalacidae; genus Eospalax; species Eospalax fontanierii. The sequence goes on from CM069547.1 coordinate 17,354,130, forward strand.
ATGAGGATGAGGAGAGACTGGAGTGACGACAAGTAATTTTTAGGACCCAAGGTGGCCAGCAAACCACCAGGAGCTGGGAGAGAGGCCTGGAACTGATTTCCCCCTCACGGCCCTCAGAAGGCAGCGTTGAAGAAGCGGGAGGCCATTGGCTGGAAGATGTTTCTCTACTTACAGTTCCCAGGAACAAATCACAACATAACTTAATGTAATTTTCATTGCAAGCAATTTCAGCCAATCACAAGCAGCTGCACTTCAGCCAATCACAAGCATCTACCTGATCACACGTGCCTTAATGAGGCAAATGCCTGGCTGTAGCCAGTCTGGTGATTGCTCTTGCTTGTCTGTGGCCTATAAAAGCTTCGGCTCAGGTTGCTGAGTGTCCTCTTAACTTCCTGTCAATGCTGTCTGGTTGGTGGGGGTTCTTTGGTCAAGTGAATTTCATTATAGTTTGTCTAGAGCCTTCCTTTTAATTGAAGCAACCCTGTCAGAACCTCAGGTTTGGACGTCCAGCCTTCAAAACCAGGAAACAGTAAATTCTTGCTGTGAAAGCCATCCAGGGATTCTTTGCTGAGTCAGCCAGAGCCAATCAACGCACTTCCTACACTGACACACTTCGAAAACGTAAAGGAGACTTTAGTGCCTGTTTACCGTATTGTTCTCTTCAGTTAGTTTTCTCCCGTTGAAATATTTAATGGTCTCAGATACTTTTTAATTCTGAAAGGGCTTGGCTAAGACAATTCAAGGAAAAGACAATTTCTCCATTTTAAGACGACATTTTAGTTCTGTTGTTTTGACACTGAAAATGTGTGTGTGTGTGGGGGGTGCTCTTTCTAAAGCAATGTATTTGGCAGATTTTCTCAGGTATGTCATAGACCTCTACTGTTTAAGCTCATAGCCTAAGATCATTCACTTTTCAACCCAGTTCCGGAGTTTCTATCAGCTATGATTCTTGTGTTCTCGTGTTCTAACATTTCCTAAACCTCCTACAGTGTTGCTGGTTCTGTGGAGTAATTCTGAGGCTCCCATATCTTAGGGTGGATCTTTTTGAGCTGCACTCTGTGGCTTTCTGTATCTTTTGCCTGCCCTGGGAAACTGAACAGTATAAACATCATGGGTAAGGGTGGGTTAATATGTCTAATTTGGGGCATAGTTACTTAATCTCTGTGGACTTCTGTTTCTTCATCTGTCAGAGGATTTTGCAGAAGGGATCTAGGGCAGAATGTGAAAACCCTCTTGTGTAAAGATCTAGATAGTGAATACATTAGACTCTGCCAATTGTACAGTTGCTGTTGTAGCCATGGAAGTACAAAAGTAAGGACAGATAGCATGTTGATAGAAGGGCCATGTTCTGATAAAACTTTATTTACAGATACCTGAAAGTTGAAAAATGAAGTTAAAAAAAAGTTCATGTAATTTTTACAAATCATAAAATAATCTCTATTTTCTTAAGTATTTAAAAATGTTAGACTTTTTTTTTTTTAACTCACAGGCAGTGTAAAAATGAAACCAGCAAGGCTGGAGAGATGGCTCAGTGGTTAGATGCACTGACTGCTCTTGCAGAGGACCTGGGTTCGATTCCCAGCACCATATGGTGGCTAACAACCATCTCTAAGTCCAGTTCCAAGGGATCTGATGTCCTCTTCTGACCTCTGAGGGCACTGCACAATATGAGCACACTTAACACATGCAGGCAATGCACGCATACACATAAAATAAAAATAATAAAATATTTAAAAAAGTGAAAACAGCAGACAGATTTAGCTCACAGATGGCAGTTTGTCAAATCCTGGTCTAGTGGACAGACCCTGAACTTTGTGTCAGAAAAACTAAGATTTCAAGTGTGTTTGTCATTTGCTGGCTGTGTGACCTTGCAGAGGTTACACAATCCTCTTAAAGTCCAGAGCTTGAAGAGTGGCTGTGAACACCGAAGATAACATATGTAAAGTTTCCGGCTTCAGAGGGCACACAGTAAGTGTGAGTTCCTTTTTGATTTCCCTTGAGGATCTTTCCTGAATGAGAATTCAGTGCCCCAGAATGCAAAGCCCATCCCGAGCCTTGTATGGCAAAGGAGGCCGGAAAGTGGATGTGAGCAGGTTCCAGTACCCGTGGCGTGCTCTTTGCCCTGACTGCAAATGCATGCGTGTACAGAGCACGTTCACCTTTAATGATGAGTCTCCTGCCTCACCACAGTGATAGGGACAGATGACTTCTCTTGTGTCCAATGATAAGGGGTTCCAAATGTTAGGTTGTATGGGAAATGCCTCTGGTTGAGAAGTTCCTTAGTTTTGTTTCTGTGTTTTTAAAATTTACAGCACATTAGAATATCAGTTTATTCAAGTAGGATCTTCTAACAGAATAACTAAACCAAAGCAATAGGTATGATATGTTCTGTACAAGAGAGACTTCAGTACTCAGAGAGCCTGTTATTTCCATGGGCCCTGAAGGGAGGGCTGGAGTTGTAGCACTGAGTGAGAAATCCTTCCAGACTTCTACTTCTTCATTCTCCTCCTCCTCCTCCTCCTCCTCCTCCTCCTCCTCCTCCTCCTCCTCCTCCTCCTCCTTTTCCTCTTCCTCTTCCTCCTCTTCCTCCTCTTCTTCTTCCTCCTCCTCCTCCTCTTCCTCCTCCTGGTTTGCCCCTAGACCTCCTCCTTCTAACCTCTCCTTTCTCCTCCTTATTCTCATTTTGCTTTTTGAGACAGTCCCACTAGGTAAGGTGGTCTGGAACTCTATATAGACCAGGCTGGCCTCAAACTCACTTGGTTCTAAGTGCCAGCACCTGATGAGGGCTGTTCTGTGCTTCTAAAATGGTACTTTGGATGCTGTGTACTCTGGAGCTACACTGTATCCACATGGTAAGAGAAGACAGCAAACCAACAGTGCTGGCACTTTCTATAATGGTGTGAATACATTCCTAAGGGTGGAGCCGGCATGACCTGAACACCTCCCAATAGGTCTCATCTCTCAACACTGTCACATGGGAGATTAAGTTTCTAGGACATTAATTTAGAGGTACACATTCAGAGTACCACGGACATATTATTTCATGTGACAACCAGATCTGGCTTTTTAAATTTAAAAAAATGTGTGTGTGTTACACATGCTCACGTATATGTGCCATCGCCTGTGTGTGGCAGTCAGAGGACAACATTGCGGAGTCAGTTCTCTCCTTCCACCTTTATGTGTGTTCCAGGATCAAACTCAGTCACCAGGCTCCTATGGCAAGCACCTTTACCTGCTGAGCCACTCACAGCCTGCAAGAAAAGCTTGGTGGCCGGTTTCTCTGTCTTCAGTTGTCAGAACAGAGCAGAGGTTTTGGGGAGATGAGCTTCTGGTGAATGTGGACTGAGGATATGGGGTTCAAATCCAGAGTAACATAAATGGAGTGACAGCACGGGAGAACTCACAGTCCATCCTGTCTTTGCTGCATTTGTCAAATCTCCCAGGTAGGGGTGTCAGGACTGTCAGTGTCTGGTACTGTGCCTCTTTCGCACATGACCATGGGTAGGCCACTCCCCAACTCAGCCTGTATAACAGAGGAGCATTTGACCATGGCTCTGATTAGTGAGCATGGTGGTGCTGCTCCAGATCTGCCTTTATCAGTATCTTTTTTGTGTGAGGAAACAAGCTCTGAGGAGTCAAGATGGTTCCCAATGTCACACAGCAGTGAGAGAGACTGGAATGTAGTCTTTGAACTCTTGGTCTAGGGCTCTCGCCTCAAGGTAGCCAACTTCCAAACTCCTTCTAAATCTCCAGTTGGTTCATTTTTGTCTCTTCTTTATCTCATTTTTGAAGACTGTGGTCTACATGTTTTTGTTCCATGAGAGATCAGAAGTAACTTGGAGAACACAATTTGTCTATTAGCATTCAATAAACAGTAACCATTTCTTCAGACATTCATCAGCAGTCAGACAGTCTGCCTTAAAAATGTGCTGAGTTCCTCTATGAGCTCAGGGAAGATCGGGTGCTACCAGAGAATGTAGGCTGTGTTTGTGGAGAGGTTCAATTTGCTTTTGGTTTTACGAGTAGGAACCTGAGGCATTAAACTGACTTAGGTTCAGCTCTCAAGGTTGGTTCTAATAGGTGTTGAGTTCCTTTGTTGTAGTTATATTTTATTTTGTTTCTGTGTAGCCCAGGCTGACCTCCATCTTGTAATCCTCCTGCCCCTGGTTCAAATGCTGGGATCACAGGTGTGTACCATATGCCCAAAGGTGTAACACTCTGATCTTTGGGGCCCTCACTCCTTCATCTGTCATGTGGAGGAGTGACTATCTGGGTTTCAGTTAATTTCTGAGAAAGTAGGTCCCTGGTTTACAAACAGTGCTGAAGAGATACTAGTAGCTTTGGAGGCAGAGGCAGGAGGATCCATCGTTGCAAGCCAGCCTGGGCTATCCTGTCTCAGATGATAACAATGAAAGAAAAAGAGGAAAAGGAGAATGAGAAATAATAGCTATAATCAATAATAACCACTTGACAAATCCATCAGGCAGGTGGGGCTAGCTTACACTGTGGTCAAAGGGGTTCCAAATCCTAGGACTTAACACCTCTTCCACACTTGTCCTGATGTCCATTGTGCTCCAAGTCACCTTCCTTTGGGGCTCAGGCAAAGTGAGAAGTAGAACACCAGACAGAAGTGGAGGAAAACACAGAGCTTAGTAAATCCCAAACTGGTTTTGACACTGGAAGTGAGTAGATGGCAAGTCAAATCACACGATCAAGACTGCCATGACCAGAGCAAACAGAGTTCTCTTCTAGGTAAAGGTAATAAGTATTTTAAAACATGTTTATAGTTTATCATTATTTATATGCAAAATAACACACAAGAAGTAAAAGAAAGTGTGATCAGGAAAGACATTAGACCATAAGTAAATGCTACTCCAGGGAGCTTGGAGACCTGGTTGCTTTCAGAATAAATGATTCCTTAAGAATTTTCTCAGAAACGTTTGCTATTGTTTCGTTCTTGTCATCAGGTTTATTTGAAAACTAAAGATAACTCTACATACACCACCAGCAGCTGCCAAATAAGAATTCTGGGGAAGTCAAGCTTCTCTTTGTCTGCTTCAGGGCTTTCAGACATAAGCAATGATCAGAGCAGTTAACTCATCTTTTTTGTGAGCCAACCTAGGTTTTAAAAATGAATTTGGAGAAATCAGTAGCACTCTGGGAGCATTCATTTATGTGAGGGTGCCCGTATGCTTGCATGCAATCATGCATACACACATGCACACACGCACACACGCGCACACACGCACACACGCACACATGCGCACACACACAAACTGTCCATCTTTTGGATCCATCAGGGCCATTTAATTACAAAGAATAAAATTCTCTCTAGGGAGGGGAAAAAAAAACAAAACCAAACATAATAATGGCAATAAGGCAGCTCAGAGAAGTTCCAGGAGATTTGCACCCAGAAACAACGAGTGAATTACAGCCATTGTATTGCCAGACTGTTCTAGCAGAAACCGGTTGCCAGCATGGAGCTTTGGGCATCACTTCTAATACCTTTGCCAACTCACCCTTGAGGTGAGAGTCTCCCTTCCTTGTACCATCCTTCCTTGCCAGGGTGATCCTAGGTGACTTCCTCCTAAGTTTTCATTTCACTTCGACAATATCTCCCAAATCCAAATCTCGTGCATTTACCACCTCAACCTAAGGGATCACATTTATTGGCCCTAATGGTGAGAGAATCTGATGTTTTTTGCTTCACAGATCAATGCCTATGACATACACAGGACCCTGCGAAATGTTCTCCTACCAGGAGCCATATGAAACCTGGCTGTATTTTATTTTATTTTATTTTCTATTTTAGTGCTGGGGATTGAACCCGGGGTTTTGTGTACATAAAACACGCTGTACCGTTGACCCCCACTCCCAGCAGGTTGTCTTTTCTTTTGGGGTATATATGTGTATGCATGGGTATGCACCTCAGTGTGCAAGTACGCATGTATGTGTGCACACATGCATGTGGAGGACAATGTCAGGTGCCTTCCTCGATCACTCTCTATCTTATTTTTTGAGATATTGACTCCCTCTGAACACAGAGCTCACTGATTCCAGTAGCCTGGCTGGCCATCGCGCCCCAGGGACTCCCCTGCACTTTGAGCTGGCCACTAACAACTTTTGTTTCTGGAAATTGTTTCTAGATTTCAGCAAGGACAGAGTTAGTGTGTATGAGTGTGTAAGTGTGTTTGTGTGTGTGTATGATGCATGAGTTTATACAGGTACTTCCAGTTCAAATCTATGATTAAGTTTTAAATTTCAACTTCTTCTGTATTAAATCTACACATGTTTTTTGGTTATACTTAAAATCTTAATTCTCAAAAATCCAGGTGTTGATTTCATATAATTAGATGAATCTAAAATCACTCATTTACTTTATCTCTCATTAAAAGTATAATTGTCACACATTAGCAATATGAATACGAGCGTCATCATGAATTTAGGAGATCTTTTTCACAAGGGTGTCTCCTTATCCCCATGGCTTTAAGGCGCCTGTTTTACCTAAGCAGGAAACTGCTCTCAAGCTCGCTCCCTTGAAGCCTCTGCTGTCTGGAATCTACAGCTACTGCCATCTTTATCACTGTCACCTGCTCTTACACTGATGTCTCAGGTTGCCTACAGCTTGTTCTACCGAAGGTCCCTCAGAGTGTTTATGGCAGCAACATTCCCGAGGTTTTTTTTTTTTTTTTTTTTTTTATTGTTGTTAAAAGTTTGTACTCTTTATAATCTAAAGTCAGTTTTGTTGGAAATAACTCCCTTGAATCATACTTGCTTTCTTTGAGAACCTTAACACAGTTCTCTGTTTTTCTCTGGCGTAATGTTTTGCTATTAAAATTGTTCCCCATCCTTTTTTTGCTTTTTGAGACAGTGTTTTCCTGGAATTCCCAGTTCAGACTGGCCTCAGTCTCACAGGGATTCACCTGCCTCTGCCTCCTGAGTGCTGGGATTAAAGATGTGGGCCACTGTGCCCGGTAGCTATTAAAATTTTGATGACAATTTAGTTTTTTTATAAGTCCCTATCTGTTGTTTTTTTGTTGTTCTTGTTTTTATTTTTTTCCTGGATACTCAAGTTTTGGTTCTCTTCAACATCTAATAATTTAAAAAAGACATCTTTTTTTATGTGTATAAGCATCTGTTTGCAGGTATGTATGTGTACTACATGTATACAGTGCTCATGAAGTCAAGAAGAGGGCTTTGGACCTCCTGGAACTGGAGTTACAGATGGTTGTGAGTTACTCTGTGGGTGCTGGGAACTGAATCCAGGTCCTCTGTAAGAGTAGTAAGTGCTCTTAACCTCTGAGTCATTCCTCTAGCCCCATAAGTCTAGTAATTAAAAGAAAAATATTTATTTTATTATTTTATTTGTGCGTGTGTGTGTGTGTGTGTGTGTGTTGGCATGCATGATTCGTCTCCCTAGCCACTAGCTCTAGTAATTTTTGCTAGAATATATTTTGTTGTTTATCATTCTGGGTGGGTAGAAGGTACTGTTTTCTTATAATCCATTTTTCTTTTTCTAAGAAATTCATGAAATATGAAACATTTATTCTACTTCCTTTCTTTGGTCTTCTTCAGGGACTCCTGTCATCATAATGTTGGTTCTTCTTTGCTGATTTTCATTATTTGTCTCTTTCTTTTATATCTTACTTTTTCTTTCAAATGTGTATATGTACCTATGTATGAATGTACGTACGTATGTATGTATGTATGTATTTATGTATCTAGTTAGTTCTGGGAAACAGAGTCTCACTCTATAGCCCTGGTTGGCCTGGGCTATGTAGAAGAGGCCGACCTCAAATTCACAGATATCTGCCTGCCTCTGACTGAGTGCTGGGATCAAATGCATGCTCCACTACACCTGGCTTTTTTTATTTTATTTTATTTGATCCTTTCTTGGTGAATTCCAATACATTCATTTTCTTCAAAGGTCATATAACTTATAAATCCAAACACTCAGGGAGAACACTTCAAAACCTAGACGTATTTGCACACAGTTTCTTTAGTTCTTTTGTCACAATGGCCACAGGCACACAGGAACAGCACAGTTGCCTTGCACATGAAGCTTACACATTTATAGCACCCATTCATCCCTTTCAGTGAGTGGACCACTCATTCTGTGTCATCTGAGGTCCTGGATGTCATTTATATGTATTTATAGCATTTCATTCATGGGCCTCACAAGACAGTGTGGGTACCTGAAGGAGGCGAGTGCAAGCTGAGATGTCCTCCAGCCTCGCCTGCTTCCTGTCTGGTGCTATATTTATTCAAAGTGTCATTTCTGTAGTGTCTAGTCTGAAAACTTCTCACCCAGATACAGGAGAACTAGGTAGTCTTCTAAGGAGACTGGTTAGAGACCAAGATGGCTTTGGAGGACAGATGAACTGAACAGTGGTGGAACAGACTTGCCTGGCAGTGGGCACTTAACGCTCTGTCAGGTTCATTCTAGACACACATGCTTGTCATTGAATTCTCCCTGGATCCTATGAAACAGATACTATTGTCTTTACTTTGCAAAAGAGGGATTTATGGGTTATTGGGTTTTTAAAAAATTACATTTATTTAATTATGGGAAGGGGTCATGTGTACATACATGTGGAAATCAGAGGACAACTTGAGGGAGTTCTTGCCTTTCACCATGCTGATCCTAGGGACTGAATTCAGATTGTTAGGCTTGGTGGCGAGTGCCTTTAACTGCTCAGCCACCTAGTAGACCCTGTTTGTGTTGAGACAGAGTCTCTCTATATTCCTCAGGCTGTACTTGAACTTGAGAGCCTCCTGCTTCAGCCTCCTGAGTAACTCGGATTACATACATGTACCATTATGTCTGACAGTTCAGGTTATTAAAGGCTATATCTCCCTGGACAACTGGTTCTTGTGCTTTGAATGTCCCAGTGTTTGGTTTAATGCTCTACTGTGATCTTCTTGAAATGTGAAGCATGTTTTTAACCGAAGATCTTGCATTCTGATTTTATAGCGAGTACAGAATTTACACATGCTGTCATGCCCTGGAGTACTAACATTTGCACTTACCAGATCCTCATGTCGGTCCCAGCTGCTCTCAGATTCCTCAAGGTCAGGCTTGGGAGCACTGCTGTGAAACGGAGGGCATTTCCAGAGGCAGGAGGAAGCTGGCTGAGGAGGAAAAAGAAGACTGGGGGAGCTCCTTGACAGGTGCTGGCCTTACTTTCGCCATCTGCTCTTCCTTGCCTCCCGAATTCTGCCCATCTTCAGCCTTTGGAATTCAGAGTGGGGACAAAGGCAGGCTGACAGCAGAACCCAGGACTCCTGGTTCCAACGTCCATACTCTCTGTGAAGCCATACATGTGGGCAGAGACATGCGCTTCTCGCTTTCAAACATTTTAGCAACATGTGATCTGCTCAGATTTATGCTCCTTGTCAGCTAGTCAAAAGTGCTCTCAGCGCTCTGGTGGATGTCAGGAGAGAGTTCTCTTCTGGAAGGACTCCAGTTGCTAACTTACCAGTAGCACCTGCACTAATGCTCCTGGGCATTCTGCAGGCACCTTGAACTAAACGTCCACTCTCCTGCAGTATTTCAGCGCAAGAGTTATCACTGAGCCACATGCCCCAGCTGAACATCTTAAGAAAAAAGATTTATGTATTAATTTATTTTATGTGTATGAGTGTGCGTGTGCTTGAGTGTTTGTGCACCACATGAGTGCAGGTCCCTATGAAGGCCAGAGGAGAGCATCAGATCCCTGGGAACTGGAGTTACTAGCAATTATGAGCTGTGCAATGTGGGTGCTAGAAATAAAACCCAAGCTTCTGGAAAAGCAGTAAGTGATCTTAACTGCTGAGTCATCTCTCCAACCCTGATTTAAGACAGGGTCTCACTATATAGCTGTGGCTGGCCTAGAACTCACAGAGGTCTGTCTACCACTGCCCCCTAAGTACTGGAATTAAAGGTGTGCTCCACCACACCTGGTGTTCTAGCTGAGTATCTTAAAGTTGTCTCTAGCTCTCAGCATCACAAAATGTCATGAATCCTATAGACATCCCTCATTCCTTCAACTCTTGCTTTGTGAATCCCTTGGGACTCTCTCAGACTTTCTGGATAGGGTAACTGGTTTTCCTTTGCCTCATTATCTCCTCCTTCCACACTCTTAAGCCCAGCATTACAGACCTGTCCACTGATAGAATAGTCCTGATCATTCACTCTGTAGCTCAAAACCTCCAGAAGATCCTGGGCTCCCTGTTGGTAATGGGACAAAGTCCAAACATGTCTCACTCTCTGGCTCATTCTGCTTTCTTGGCCTCATCTTTGATTGTTTTCCCTGTACAGCACCAGCAGCTCTATAGTCACTGGTTCCCATGGGGATACTCTGGAATCCTTTCTCTTTTCACACATCGTTTCCATCCAGAATTCTCCATCTTGCTGCTCTGCCTCCTCTCAGGTGCGTTGCTCAAGACTGTCCATGCAGACCCCGCCCACCTCTTTCCAACTCTTCTTGTCTCCACTTGTAACTTGCCACATTCTGTTGTAAACTTTTTGGCTGGTCCGTCAGCAGTAGGAGGGCAGGTGTCATTTAAAGAAAGATCTTTGTATCTCAGTGGCTAGTACAAAGCCAGGCATCTAGGAGAGGTTGGTGATAACGATGATGATGAAGATGACGATGTTGATGAGTATGTGTATAAAGTTCTGAGTAATTATATTTTGTGTGTGAGAGGTTTAAATTTTTTTACATCTATCTATCTATCATCTATCCATCATCTTCTATCATCTATCATCTATCTGGAGTACTTGTACCATCGAGTGAGGATAACTTTTGGGAGTTGTTTCTCTCCTTTCACTATGTGGATCCCAGGGATCGAACTTGGGTCATTAGGTTTACTGTAGGTGCCCTTACCCAATGCTATCTCAATGGCCTATGTATAGCCCAGGCTAGTCTTGAACTTATGCTCCTTCTGCCTCTTTAATATATCCTACTGGTGAGTGTCACGGCAACCAGCTGCTGTTTTGAGATGGGAGTGGTCTTGCTATATTGCTCAGGCTGGTCTTAGACTCCTGGGTCCAAGTGATTCCCCCTCCCCAATTCAGCCTCTCTGGAGTTAGGGCTATGCACCACATATTTTTTTTCAAAGATTTATTGCCTGGCATAGTGGCACATTCCTTTAATCCCAGCACTTGGGAGGCAGAGACAGGCAGATCTCTGTGAGTTCAAGGCTGGTCTGGTCTACTTAGTGAGTTCCAGGTCAGCTGGGGTTACAGGGAGACTCTGTCTCAAAAAGACCAAAAATAAATAAATATAAAAAAGATTTATTTATTTTTGTTTAATGTGTATGAGTGTTTTGCCTACATGTATGTTTATGAACCACATGGTGCCTTTGGAGACCAGCAGTGGGCATTGGATTCCCTGGAACTAGAGTTACAGACAGTTTGAGAGCCACCATGTTGGTGCTGGGAACCAAACTCAGCTCCTCTGAAAGAGCAGCCAGTGCTTTTAACCACTGAGACATCTCTCTAGCCCCATTTTATTATGTTATTTTGCTTTCTGAATTTTTATTTTTAGAATTTTTTTCTGTATGTGTGTGTATATGTATGTGAGTGCCCACAAAGGCCAGAAGAGTGTGTCTGATTTCCTGGAATTATAGGCAGTTGTGAACCACCTGATATTGGCACTGGAGACCCAACTCTTGTCTTCTACAAGAGCAGCAACTGCTGTTCACCACTGAGCCACCTCTCCTTTCTGAATTTTTAAACAGAAAATTTAAATCCATTACTTTTGAATCAGAAAAAAATGACATAAATATATTTTAAAACTTCTTTTTGAGTCAGGGTCTAATGTAGCCCAAGCTGGCCTCAAATGCTGAATGTCGCTAAGGCTTGTCTTAAACTTTAAAAACAATTTATTTATTTATTTATTATTTTGATTTTCGTGTGTATAAGTGTATTGCCTGCATGTATGTAAGTGCACCTGTGTCATGCAGTGCCTGAGGACATTAGAAGAGGGCGTCGGTTCCCCTGGAACTGGAGTGACAGATGGTTGTTAGCCACCTTGTGGGTGCTGGGAACAGAACCAGATCATCTGTAAGAGCAGCTGGTGCAGCCATGTCTCCACCCTGTAAACTTTCAGTCCTCTTTCCTCTGCATCCTGAGTGCTGGGATTACAGGTGTGAGTCACCATGGCCAGTTTGAATCACTTTTCCTTATCCAGTTCCCAGTCTCTGGTATTCTGTGATAGCAGCACAAAACTAAATGTGTTACAGAAACTGTAATATTCTAGTTAGTACATATAGACTGAATTATAACTCCAAAATTCACAGGTCAAAGCCTTAACTCCAATGTAATGGAGAGAGGCTAAGGACGTAATTAAAATTAAATAAAATAAAAAAGGTGGGGCTCTAATCCTAAAGAACTGGTAGTTATGTTAGCAGTACCACAGGTTTCTCTGTGTCCTCATGAGAGCAAAGGAGAATCCCACAGGTGCACCATGGGAAAATGTCATTTGCAAACCAGAAAGAAGAATCATCAGGAACGAAACCTGCTGCCACCTTGACCTTGGATTTCCAGCCTCCAAACTGTGAGGAAAATGAAGCTGTTAGTGAGATATCCTTCAAGCTCTGTGGATACCTGGAGTGTGAGTTTGTGGTTTGTATCTTGAAGGACCCTCAAAATCTCATATGTTGAAGAGTTGGTCCCCAGTATAGCAGTGTTCAGAGGTAGGGGCTTGGGAGGTAATTGAATTAGGAGGTGTGCAGGACTTTAGTTGTCAACTTGACACACCTGTTTAGTGGGAACATCAAGTGAGGAATTGTCTCCATTGGACTGGCCTATAGCTATGTCTGTGGGGCATTTTCTTGATTGTTGAGTGATGTGGGAGGGCCCAGCCCACTGTGGGCAGGTGGTACTGTATTGTACAAGAAAGCAGGCTGAGTACAGGTCAGAGAGCAAGTTAGTAAGCAGTGTACCTCCGTGGCCTCCATGGTTCCTGCCATGAGTTCCTGCTCAGGCCCTTAATGATGAGCCAAATAAACCTTTTCTTCCCCAAGTTGGCTTTGGTTAGTGTTTTTATCATAGCAGTAGAAAGTAAGTAAGACAGGAGGACCCTGACTTCATTGATAGATTATATGATATATGATAGTGGATTCACTCATAGCTTCAGAACCTGAGCCCAGCTTAGCAGCACATGCCTGCAATCTCAGCACTCTGGAGGCTGAAGCAAGAGATGATGAATTTGAAGCCAACTTGGGTAATAACAGTGAGTTCCGGGCTAGCCTGGGATATAAAGTAAGACTCCGTCTTAAGAAACAAATAAAAAACCTGAACCAAACCAACCCAACAGGCTACTTGGAGGTGATAGAAACTTTAGGTAGTGGGACTTAGAGGAATGACATCATTGAGAGTGTTGTATGTTACATGTTCATGTGTATATGTATATGTGTGTGAATGTACCTGAATGCATGTGGAGGCCAGTGGTTTGCACCATGTGTCTTATTCAACCATTTTCCACCTTTTTTTGAGATGAGGTCTCACACTATACTTGGAGCTCACTGATTTTGCTGGACTGGCTAGCCAGAAAGGCCCAAGGATCTGCCTTTGCATGACTCCTCACTGCTGGGGTTACAGGCTTGTGCCACCACATTTGGTTTCTTATGTGGGCAAGGGGAATCTCAACTCATGCTGGCGCAGCAAGTATATTACCAACTGAGTCATCTCCTCCGTCCATGAAAGGTGTATTTTATGCCAGGTCTCTCCCATCTCTCTGCTGCTTCCTGGCTGCCATAAATTGAGCATCTTTGCTCTGCCATATGTTCAGTGCTATGTTCTACCTTGCTAGAGGCTCAAAGCAATGAACCATGTGACCATAGACTGAAACCACAAGCCAAAAGAAATCTTTCTTCCAGGTGTTTGCTGAACCAGAAGTTCTTTGAGCATAAGAATCTATCCGCATTTGCATATTCAGCTCTCAGACTTCCCATAATGCTTGGGACAAAATAGTAGCTTAAAAATGCTTGACGAATAAATCATAGTAGATGTCTGGTAGGTTACAGGCTGACAGCAAGTGCCAGCTCCTGCAGAATTCACACTGGCTAGAATAAATCTGACATTCAACCTGCTGCTAAATCTTTTGTTTTCAGGCTGGGGTTTGTGATCTAGTTTGCCTTCAATGGCTGTGGCAAAACATTCTGACTAATACCAACTTGGGGAGGAAGGGGTTTATTTGGTTTACATCTCCCGGGTTACAGTTCATCACTGAGGCAACCCAAGGTAGGCACTCAGGGCAGGAACCTGGAACAGGAGCTGGAGCACAGGCCACGGAGGAATGCTGCTTTACTGGCTTACTCCTCTGGCTTATGCTCAGCCTACTTTCTTATACAGTACACAACAACCTGCCCAGGGGTGGTACCACCCACAATGGGCTGTGTGCTCACACCACTCAACAACCAACAAAGTACCCCACAGACAAAGTCACAGGCCAGTCCAATGGGGGAAAATTCCCCAACTGATGTCCCCTCTACCTAGTGTGTCAAGTTGACAACTAAAGCTATCCAGCACAGTTTGATTTTGACTGTGGTAGTTATGAGGTGTACAGGGTTAAGAAGAGGAAGGGTTGAGTTGAGGGAGGTTACCGCTAGCCTTAGGAGTCACCTAGTAGGGTAAGAGAGGTTGATGGAAGGCATGCTGGGTATGAATCTAGAGCATGTTGGGTCTGGCTCTGTTTAGAAGCTTCAGTACCAATGGGTCTGAAAATCACATCCCAACACTAGCCACAGGTCAAAATACAAAGCTATAGGGCCCTGCTCTAGAAGTTATTGAACTACAATTCTTTTTTTGGAAGACTGCTTTGGTATGATGCGATGCAAATCCAATGCCTGCTGTGTGCCAGCCAAAGACACAGCACACTCAAGTGCTGCAAGCCGAAGGCATGAGCTCCCTGTGGGCAGTTTCCAATCCAAATTAGGCGGCTCAGCAGTGATCCTCACATCCACCTCAATCAGTAAGAGAAGCCTCAGTGACCATCCTTTCTTACTTCCAATTTTTTATTTCTGGTTTGAGACAAAGTTTCTTGATAGTGGGAACAGAGTTGCAAAAGAGCCCTCAGCTGTGGTCTTTTAGTTCCCAAAGTTGCTTGAATTAACATGCACAGAAAGTCTTCTGGTTCTTTTAAAATGTTTTTATTTATTATTTTAATTTTTTTATGTGTGTAAATGCATGTAAGAGCACCCATGTCATGCGGGATCTGTGGAGGCAAGAAGAGGGCATCAGAGCCCCTAGAACTGGAGTTATAGATGGTTGTTAGCCGCCATGCGGGTGCTGAGAACTGAACCTGGATCCCCTGCAAGAGTAGCCTGTGCTCTTAACTGCTGAGCCATCTCTCCAGCCTCTTCTGGTTCTTTTATCAGACATTGGGCTGAAGGCAGGTATTCCAAAGTGTTCAAAGCCCTGTCATTTGAAGCAGCGCTTTGACAGATCCCGTAGTCCACTCAGTCTGTAACTGGGGGGTCAGGGGAGTGAGAGGGACTCCATGCCCCTATCAGAACACTGGCATTTGGTTCACCCAAGTAGAGGACCCGGTCACTTCTGTGTCTCACTGCAATTTGCAAGGGGCTTTCATGTATGTCACCAACTTTAATATGAACCTTCTTCACTTCCCTCTGGGGTATAAAGGTTCCTACAAGTCCATTCTGACAGGCGAGAGGGCTCTGATGCCCCTGAAGCAGGTCCCAGCTTCAATTCAGAAAAATTCAGGCTGAACCAATCCTTGAACCTGGCTAATCCATGTTTCCAAGTCTCCCATCATTTGCTTACCACCATCTCAGAAGTGTCATATCCAGACTCTGCTATTACTGATTTAATGTTTCACAGTCAATCTAAACAATAGCATGAGGTACTGTGTCTTAATCATGCTTTTTCTAGTAACTAACTACTAACCAAATTCATGTCTACCAGTGGTATCAAACATGACCCAACCACTATTATTTGAGCCATAAAGAACAAAGGCCCAGCAAGATAGTGTTCCCTCGCTGGGAACCTGGAACAGTCCCCTTCCTTCAAGATCCATTGTGACTCAAGTCTCAAATCATTCTGGTTCCAGCAGAACTCCAGTACAGTGGAATTCATGACGTTGCTTGTCATTTCAGGGCCACTGGACAGTTGAGTCTAAAAATTCCAAACAGGAAGAAAGTTGGCGTGAGAGCAGGAGTATGGGTATACGTTTGAAGAAACCCCGGAGGGGCTCCTGACACAATGTCGCTGTAACGGTTAGTTTTACTAACTTAATCAACAAAAATTACATGACATTATCTGCTATGAGTGTCTTAAGTTCTAAAGATAGCTATAGCTCATATTTATGAGCAAGTTTATAATTTGCCTAGACTTTATATTCATCAGATCTCTTCTTTGTTGTAAGCATTACACTCATGACTTCTGTGTGAAATGCAGGGCCATGAGGCTCTGATGAGATGATTTTCTGTGTGGCATCAATGGCCCTCCTTTACTGTCAATGACTGGTGGGAGATTTCTGAAGAAGACAGTCATAGTAAGCGGGTGTGCACAGTTCCCTGGAAAGGAGAGGCTATGGCCAAAGTCAAGGCCTGGGAAAGAGCTACAGGTTGTGGCATATTTCCTTTCTGCCTGGTGGCTCTGTTTTAGGGGATCCTCTTTCCACCCTTGGAATGTGATTTCTCTTACTCTCACTGGTTCTCATTTCTGCCTTCCCAGTGTTGTTCTTTCCCTCTTTATCTCTAGTTCTGCTAGAAGGACTCAAAGGAAAATGTCTACTTTGCAGCCAGACGCCAAAACTGTGAGAGGAACTCTCCAAAGGAAAATTGAGGATTTTCAGTGAGAATATATTAGAATGGTGGGGCTCAAACCCTGGCTTGTTTCAATATCTCAGTGAGGGCTGGTCACCAAAGCGCCCCCTGGAGCCCACTTGGAGTTTCTGGTTGTGTCTCGATTGGTATTTCTGGAAGGTTCCTAGGAAGTGACAGTCGCAGGACCATGCTCTTGAGAACTACTCTTTTCCAGCAGCACCCTTTCTCCTTGTACAGCCTCGTATCCAAGGACAGAGTAATTAACAAGCACCTTCATCAGAGCCATCTGGGTACCTGGCTGCATCATCGCATGCTCTCTGGGGATACAGGCCTGACCTGTGGCCCTCCCTATCCCACACTTGCTCTGCATTTCCTTGGTTTCCACTCTTGTACCTGCCTTGCCACCAACACTCTATAAAGGAGGGACAATGAAAGGTAAGTATTTGGGTAGGACATTAGAGAAACCAAAATAAGTAGCCTGAAGTTGGCTGGAGTCTGACTGATCCCATGAGGGTGACCCACAGGGAGTTTGAGCTCTAAAATACCCAGACCTTTCTCTGTCCCAACAAGAGTACTAAGAAGCAAACCATCAGAAGAGGTTGGAGGCCTATTCTGTGGATTAAATGGTTGCTTGTTTTCTCCCAAGGCCTCAGGTGTTAGAAGCTTGGTCCTCGGTGTGGTAATGTTAAAAGGAGATAGGATCTTCATAAGGCAGGGCCTAATGGGAGGTCCCTAAGTCACTGGGACATGCTCTCAGAAGAGTTAAGGTAGCTCTCACAGAAACCTGAGTTGTTATAAAAAATCAGAGACCAGACTCCTCATCCCTTTGTCTCCTGCTCTGTCTTCATGTTTTGCCACATTATCTTTCCCTCCTCATCACACAGCCTCCTTTTAAAAAAAAAGTTTTTTATTGCTTTATTTATTTATTTATTTATTCTGAGCACCAGTGGAAGTGAGAAGACAATTTATGGAAGTCTGTTCTCTCTTCTATGATGTGTGTCTCTGGGATTGTACTCAGGTCGCCAGACTTGGGGACAAGGGACTTAACTCCCTGAGCCATCTCAGCAGTCTATGTCTGCCTTTGCAATGTCATCCACGATGAGGTGCTGGGGTCAGGATGCCCACCTCAGAGCCAATATTGT
Organism: Eospalax fontanierii; assembly: GCA_035773235.1. Lineage (NCBI taxonomy): Eukaryota > Metazoa > Chordata > Mammalia > Rodentia > Spalacidae > Eospalax > Eospalax fontanierii. The sequence continues at coordinate 17,372,045 of CM069547.1, forward strand.
GCCATTTGGATTTGCAACCTTCAAGTATATGGGTGAAGCGAAGCTCTTTTTGGTCAGGGGTGGTGGCCCACACCTGTAATTCCAGCAGGCAAGAGGATAAGGTAGGAGGACAGAAAGTTCAAGGCTAACTGAGACTAGAGAGTGAGTGGCAGGTCGTACTGAGCTGCACAGTGAGACTCTGTCTCAAACCAAACCAAAGTAAAACCAAAACACCAACCAACCAACCAAAGTAAATCTCTTTCAAAGAAATAAATTGCCAAGCCTCAGCTATTTTATTGTAGGAAAAGAAAGCAGACTAATACAGACCACGAAGAACAAACATTAATCCTACACTTGTTGGGGAGAGAGAGGCAAGCCTTCTCCAACAGCAATCGTAGTCTCATCATCATTATTATTAGCAGCAGCAGCATCAGCAGCAGGAACATATTCCAGGACCTGATGCTACCCTTTGAGCATGCTCGTGTATCCTTGATGCCCTGGTGCAAGTCTGTGCACTTCCCAGCTTCTCTTTTAGGAAGTATTATCCTAGATCAGCCTTCCCTATCTACAGTTGTGTCAGTCACAATAATAGCTCAATATCCAAGGAATGATGCTCTGTGTTTTGTGGTGGGCAAACAGAAATAATTGGTATGTATTTGAAATACTCTTTTGGCCTTTATATGCTCGCTTACTCAGAGAGAGAGAGAGAGAGAGAGAGAGAGAGAGAGAGAGAGAGAGTGTCTGTGCACTAGAATACAGGTGCCCATTCCCATGGAGCTCAGATATGTTGGATCTCCTTGGAGCTAAAGTTACAGGTGATTACGAGCTGCCCAGTATGGTGTTGGAAACTGGACTCAGGTCCTTCGGCAGAGCAGTATGTGCTCTTAACTATGAATCCGTCTCTCCAGTTCCCCATGTCTGAAAATATATCTTTGAAAAAGTATTTTTGGGGGCTGGCGAGATGGCTCAGTGGTTGAGAGCACTGGCTGTATGCACTAAAGCTCAGGGTCCTGGGGCAAAGCTTGGGCCTTTTTTGTTTATGACTCTGTTTGGGAGGGAAAGTTTTGTGAGTGCTTGTCAGCAAAGATCCATTCTGTGGAAGACTGCTTGGACAAGCCCTAGTTGCTATAGAAACTCAGCAGGCAGCATTACTAGAGCCCCGGAGACCAGGCAGAAGGCAATGTAATAGTAGGGCACGAGAGTAAAATGGAATGGATCCTGGGGTGGCGCTGGCTGGTGAGCCAGTTAGAAGGTAGAACCAGCTAGCCTCGGACATGGGGAAGGAGCAGGTCTGGCGTCCCCCTTTAGTAGGTGCACAAAGCTAAGAGAAAAACCAAAGCAGATATGCGCAAGAGAAAGATGGTAACTTTGAGTTTCTAGTTGGGATGCTGTAGGAGCTGACTGTGCAGAGTGCTGGAACCTGGAGTTGAGGAGAAAGAGGCAGACTGGAGATAAGACCTGTGAGTCATCTTATGGAGGTAGCTGTGGGTGAGATTGCCCAGGGGACTGTGTGGAAGGAGACAGAGAGGGTATCTGAAGACCTGAGGAGCCACAGCTGGTTTCCATTCCGATTCAAATCCTACTCAAGTCCTTTGTCCCAGGATCCCTTTCCAAACTCACAGCCCACAGTAATTGCCCCATTCTTTACGCCCTTCTGTAAGAAATCTAACCTACGTATGGTTCCACCTAACGTGTGACCATACTGAGATGTCCTGGAGTCAACCACAAAGGTATTTCCATTTCCTTTGCTGAATTCTACCCTTGCTTGCCCTTTGAACTCCGAGACTTTGGCTCTAAGACCTGGGTTCCATTTTGGGTTTCTGTACCCACTTCGTATCAGTTAAACCTGGCCACAATTCACCTTCCTGAATGCTTTGATGGCTTCTGCTGCAGTATCCTTAGTTAAAAATTCTGGGTCCAGTTGAACACTTTGACTAGAGGACAAAGCTCAGGTCCCCTAGGAAGAACTCTCCACCCATTTCCCCCTGTCAACACTGGGGCTCAGGGCTGACTCATTAAGTCAACAAGTCTTAGGTCTGCTTGGTGGATCCCAAACTCTGATACCATGAGCAATCTGGAAGGAGAAAAACCTCTGTGAGCTTACCTTTAAAATCATGGGATGGCCAGTGGGTTATTTTACTAAGCGTAACCTAAATGGCGAAGCAGGGTACTGGAAAACAGAGCATGGGGCTCATTGTTTATTTTGGAAAAAATACTAAGATTCCGTTAATCCAGTTGTAATTGGGGATCAGTTCCAGAAAGACTGGTTAGGGGCCTTCATGAGCCAGGCTGCTGGAAGGACAGCTCAGAGGCTTGTTGAATGTTTTCTCTCCTTACTGGGGTTATCTGCCAGAGAAGGTGCAGATGATCCCTGAGATGTTTGCATCAGACATTTTTTGAACTTTAACCTACTGTCGCAACCAGGATCATGTGCCGGAACCACAGGATCTGGGCCTCAGCACGGCTTATACCCAGACTGTGGGCTGATGTCAGCCGCGTGCTCCAACCTGCACTGGGCCCAAGCTTCGAAGGATGCCACGGCCTGTGGGTTAGTTCTGGTACATAAACAGGGTGTGGACTGTAGTGGGACCCCGTGACTCCCAGAGATGGCGGTGTGGTCCAGAGAGCTCTGTTTCTCTACTTGGGCTTTCCCTCTGCTCCGGGGATAAAGGTTGACAGCATCTGGGTCAGTGGCTTGGACTGTCAGGTCCTGTAGTTACTCATTTGTCTGTGTGCTCTGAGTGTGTACTCTCGGTTTTTTTTTTCCCAGCGTTTTTGCTCTGGATGATTTTTCTTCCTTCTCAAGCTGCCCGTTTACTAATGGTGTGAATCACAGGGTGATTAGCCAGCGCCCACAGCATAGGGCATCCGGGCATGTTTCAGCTGGACGGGAGTTCCAACCCTCCAAAGTCAGGGCTTAATTCTGGCTGTGGCTGAGGCTTGATTGTCAGTGGCAGGTGCTTTTACGCTTCTCTTTGCCCAGGGTTCTCTCCTATGTGCACTGCTCCCTCCGGGGACTCCACCTGCCTCTGTATCATTGCCTTCCTTTCTTTGAACCCAGTGAGCTTTCAAACACTCTCAGGGCATCTGAGTGGGGCTAGTCCACATACCCAAACTCAGCTCAGCATTTCTGTGTCTTTTTAGTTTTAAAGGGACCCCCCTCCCCCCAGAAAGCATCAGGACAGTTCCCTTTAGGACTCTGTAATTAACATCTGTGAGTCCTACCCTTCCTTGCACAGGTCAAGTGTGTCACCCCTGGTTTCCAGAATCCTAATTACACGACGTTTTTTCATTTCACGGTGGCACAGTGAGGCAGGAAGAAAGATATGCCAAGTGGGGCTTCCCCATCTTTACCCTGGGTCTTGGAGCATGCTCCAGGTGGTGAAGTCTCAAGGCAGAGGTGTATGTGGACTTTGGATGGGAGAAGTGTGTGTGTTTAGGGAGGGCAAAGAGGCAGAGGGGAGGGAAGCTTAGCCTCTGCAGGCAGCAGGGGTTTGCTGTAGGATCTGCAGGCTGGAGGGTCTGCGGGTAGTGTTTCAGCCTTCTTGTTGGGTTCTGCAGCAGCCCACTGCTTCTCGCCTTCAGCTGGTGTGACTGGGGAAGAGTGATGTGAAAGTAGAGAGAGCCCGTCAGGAGAGCTTTTCACTGCTTGGAATTCCTTCTCCCTTCTTCCTTCTATGGAGCCACTATAAACAGCCACGTTCTCTTCCTGTGGAACGAGGGAGCCTGACGGCACAATGGCTAGCAGGGCATGAAAGCTGCCTGTGTGGAAACTTGTAGCTTCCATGTCAGTGACGCCTATCCTGACCTCTGTGGAGGTGCAGAGAAGGCTGACAGGGTGTCAGCTGGGGTTAATATTAACTGTTCCAGACAGGCCCAGGGCAAATCCAGAGAAGGAGGCGCGGTGCACTCAGGGCAGGTGGACGGGAGGAGGGGCTGGACGCTGTCTCCCGGCGTAGTTCTTCAGAGGGCTAAGCCATGGCTGGCCTCCTCCTGAAAACACATTTTCTCTGTCCCTGTCACCCAGATGTTTGGTGAATACTGCAGCTGACACATAGAGGGGAAGGGCTGGAGGTTAAGGAATGCTTTGGGGTCTGAGCTGGGCTAGAAGTCAAGGGTCACTGTTTGACCTCGGAAGATTTATTCTCTGAGCCGTAAGTCTCTTCCTGTGAGGAAAACAGCGTCTCTATTGCACATCTTAGGTATGTGGTAAAGATCATGTGGGGCTGAGTGAGTGGGTCTGGAGCTGGTGGTAGCTCTTGCCTTTCTTTGAGGAATGGCTAATTCTTTCGCCTCTTCTCTAAGATTTGCCTTTCCTGCTCCTTCAACCTTTTTAGGAGAAACTGTTAAACCTTGGAACAGGATTGCATGCTCCTAATGACAACTGGTTTCCACCTCCCTAGGTGTGACTCCCTGAGTTACTGCTTGGAACTAGAGAGGGCTGGGCCCACAGGGATTCGTGGGCCTGAGCTGTCTCCACTATGGAATCACGTCAGGCACCTGGAATTTGGAAAGGTGAGCTCAGAGTGCTTCTGAGCGAGCATTCCGGCCTCTGGGATTTAGGCAAAGGAATAAACATTTGGACTAAGCTATTGGGTCTCATTTGTCCTTGGAGCACTATGGTTCAGGAGATAACTAGAACTCGGTCAGATGACTCACAAGGAGGTTTAACTCCTTCCGGGATGGTTCAGGGCCAACTCCCGGGAAAATGGGGAAAACAAGCAAATACAGGAAGAATTTTTGGTTGATTTGATGAATATTTACAGAAAAGCTAGAAGTAGTGGAGACCATACAGATGTCAGCTTTCATGCCATCGAAATCTTCGATGGAGGGAGGACAGGAACGAAACAAGGTGTTTAAATAAATGTATAATACAACTTAGCTTGCAGAGGTCCTGTGAAGATAAAGAACCAGCTAGTGGTTCTTAACTCTGAGCGCTCATCCAAGTCACCTGGAGGGCTTGAGAAAACACAGGTGACCAGGCCCCACCCTTAGAGATTCAGTGTGTTTAGGGTGGGGTCAGCATTTGCATTTCCAGCAAGTCTTCAGGTGACCAACTCTGACAATCGGGATGATGGATGATGGGTGTTTGTGTATGTGTGTGTGTGTGATTTGGGGGTGGTGCTGGTGTTGGAGGGTGACAGTGTTGGGGGCGATTGTAAGTAGGGGGTGAGTTTGGTGGGGATGGTGTGTGTGGATTATAGTGTGGGGGTGATGATGTTGATGGTATGAGGAGGGATTATGGTGTTGGGTGCCATGATGTTGGGAGTGATGGTGTTGGGAGTGATTGTGTTGGGAGGTGATGGTGTTGGGAGGTGATAGTGTTGGGAGGTGATGGTGTTGGGAGTGGTGGTGTTGGGAGTGATGGTGTTGGGAGTGATTGTGTTGGGAGGTGATGGTGTTGGGAGGTGATAGTGTTGGGAGTGATGGTGTTGGGAGTGATTGTGTTGGGAGGTGATAGTGTTGGGAGGTGATGGTGTTGGGAGTGGTGGTGTTGGGAGTGGTGGTGTTGGGAGTGATGGTGTTGGGAGTGATTGTGTTGGGAGGTGATGGTGTTGGGAGGTGATTGTGTTGGGAGGTGATGGTGTTGGGAGGTGATAGTGTTGGGAGGTGATAGTGCTGGGAGTGGTGGTGTTGGGAGTGATTGTGTTGGGAGGTGATGGTGTTGGGAGGTGATAGTGCTGGGAGTGGTGGTGTTGGGAGTGATTGTGTTGGGAGGTGATGGTGTTGGGAGGTGATGGTGTTGGGAGTGATGATGTTGGGAGTGGTGGTGTTGGGAGTGATTGTGTTGGGAGGTGATGGTGTTGGGAGTGGTGGTGTTGGGAGTGGTGGTGTTGGGAGTGATTGTGTTGGGAGGTGATGGTGTTGGGAGGTGATGGTGCTGGGAGTGGTGGTGTTGGGAGTGATTGTGTTGGGAGGTGATGGTGTTGGGAGTGGTGGTGTTGGGAGTGATGGTGTTGGGAGGTGATGGTGTTGGGAGGTGATGGTGTTGGGAGTGGTGGTGTTGGGAGTGATTGTGTTGGGAGGTGATGGTGTTGGGTGGTGATGGTGTTGGGAGTGATGGTGTTGGGAGTGGTGGTGTTGGGAGTGGTGGTGTTGGGAGTGATTGTGTTGGGTGGTGATGGTGTTGGGAGGTGATTGTGTTGGGAGGTGATGGTGTTGGGAGGTGATGGTGAGGGGAGTGGTGGTGTGGGGAGTGATTGTGTTGGGAGGTGATGGTGTTGGGAGGTGATGGTGTTGGGAGTGATGGTGTTGGGAGTGGTGGTGTTGGGAGTGGTGGTGTTGGGAGTGATGGTGTTGGGAGTGATTGTGTTGGGAGGTGATGGTGTTGGGAGGTGATTGTGTTGGGAGGTGATGGTGTTGGGAGGTGATAGTGTTGGGAGGTGATAGTGCTGGGAGTGGTGGTGTTGGGAGTGATTGTGTTGGGAGGTGATGGTGTTGGGAGGTGATAGTGCTGGGAGTGGTGGTGTTGGGAGTGATTGTGTTGGGAGGTGATGGTGTTGGGAGTGGTGGTGTTGGGAGTGATGGTGTTGGGAGTGATTGTGTTGGGAGGTGATGGTGTTGGGAGGTGATGGTGTTGGGAGTGGTGGTGTTGGGAGTGATTGTGTTGGGAGGTGATGGTGTTGGGTGGTGATGGTGTTGGGAGTGATGGTGTTGGGAGTGGTGGTGTTGGGAGTGGTGGTGTTGGGAGTGATTGTGTTGGGTGGTGATGGTGTTGGGAGTGATTGTGTTGGGAAGTGATGGTGTTGGGAGTGGTGGTGTTTGGAGTGATTGTGTTGGGAAGTGATGGTGTTGGGAGTGGTGGTGTTGGGAGTGATTGTGTTGGGAGGTGATGGTGTTGGGAGTGATGGTGTTGGGAGTGATTGTGTTGGGAGGTGATGGTGTTGGGAGTGATGGTGTTGGGAGTGGTGGTGTTGGGAGTGGTGGTGTTGGGAAGTGGTGGTGTTGGGAGTGGTGGTGTTGGGAGTGGTGGTGTTTGGATTATGGTGTTAAAGTGATGGTGTTGAGGGGATGACAGTGTGGTGAGGCTGATAGTGTGGACACTAATGGTGTATGGGAATTATGGTGTAGGGGTGATATTGGTGAGGGAGATGGTATGTGTGTGGATTATGGTGTGGGGAATGATAGTCTTGAGGGGATGACAATTTTGTAGGACTGATGAAATCCAGGACTGATTGTGTTTGTGTATGTGTGTGTGTGTGTGTGTGTGTGTGTGTGTGTGTATGTGTGTGTGGTGACAGCGTTGAGGGATAGAAGCTAAATGACTTGTGGTTCTTTTGAGGAAAGGACAAAGAAAAGGAAAACTGAATTCTCATTCTGCTCTTGTCCCTATTTGGAGAGGTTTTAGAATCTCATTAAAGGCTGATGCTCCTTTACCATCCAAAGTGTTTTTGTATATCTATTTTAATAATGGAGCAGCTGAAAGACTATCTCTGAGTCAGAGCTTCCAGAAACTTTACTGGTAGCATAGAGATGGACAGACCACACTGCTGGCTGTAAGTAGTTCGGGCTCCCTTCTCAAATGTTACCCCGTGTAGTTGTACTTTAAAAAAAACCTGAATACATAAGAAATATAAAATCATTGTAGTGAGCAGATTACAGTGAGCCTGAAGGCAGAGGGCCTGACTTCTTGATCTCTCTATCCCCAGTGGTTTATATAGACCTGCCATCATCTAAGCTGTAGAGCTAGCTGATTTCAAACATTCATTTGATCAGTTTTTCACACATGTGCTCTATGCAATGTGCTAGAAATAAAGTACCAAAGACAGGCCCAGTCCCACATCGTGTTTATGGTCTAATTGAAGATGTGGAGAAGTTAATAGGTTCTCTAGTGGGGAGAGAACAGGATAATATGGAAATAGAAAACGAGAGGTCAAAGGGCTTCCTGGAAGAGGTGGCATACAAAATGAAGGGAGGTTAGGAAAGCTGTAGAGGAGGTAGGTACTCAGAGTTGCGTTGGATAGAGATACAGATTGGACAAAAACCCAGGGGTGAGCACACCAAGTCTCCCCTGACTGGTGGTATTCATTCAGAACAACCAGGGCTGAGAACTGGGACCAGATCTTGAACAACCTTTTAGAGATGAACAAACAACAAATTTTAGGGACCACTGAGAAAATGTCCCAGGGATTTCATTGGTGGATTGCTATTTACACTGTGTGAGGTTCCAGCTTGTGCCCAGAGTGAGGATTAATCTGACACTGTGTTGGGACAGTGTGAGAAGCTGATGATTGGATTTTATTGTGAGTTGGCTCTGCCAGCAGGGCCTGCTTTTTATTTCCTCCCACCTGTTGAGCTAGGAGTCTGGGCAAACCAGTTTGGATGGAGGAAGAAACTTGCTGAATTCTCTGCATCAAAGAGCGCTTTTGGAACCAAAGCCACTACTCTACTGCCATGCACTTCAGAGAAAGAACACATCCAGAACGGCTGTAGACATGAGCAGATAGAAAATTTCTGTCAATGCTGCTGGCCCCGGAGACTCATGGGGCAGATGTCGGTGTACCTATTTGCAGGCCTGGCATGTAGGTCCTGATTTAGGACTCTGACCTTTGGCAAGTCCGTTTGGCTTTTTGGCATCTCAGGCTTTATTGTTGGGATATGGGGACAGCCGCTGCTGGGAGCATGTCAAGTGTGGAAATGAGATAGTATCCATGAAAACACTAGGCTCCTGGAGAAAATGCTCAAATAGCCAAGATGTTGGAGGCCTTCAAGAAACAGATTTTATTATTGTTTTTATTTTATGTATATGAGTGTTTTACCTATATGCGTGTAAGTGTACCCATGTGTACAATGGCTGTGGACGCCAGAAAAGGGTGTTGTCGGATTCCCTGGATCTAGAGTTACAGCTGCCATGTGGGTGCTGGGAACTGACCCAGGGTCCTCTGGAAAAGCAGCCAGTGCTCTAACTGCTGAGCCATCTCTCCAGCTCCTATTGAAGGCTTTTAGTCCCTGATATGGCAGTTGGCCATGGCTGACTCTGTGTGTCTGTACCTGCATGGGTACTTAATGATTCTATTCAGTCTAGTATCTGTGTCTAGTTTATTTACATACACAGGCTTACCAGTTCTTTTAGTTAGACCATCCCTATGTTATATAGGGACCATTATGTTCCAAAACTTCAGGTTAACAAACTTTCCTAAATAGAAAGAGGATGGACTTGACTAAACATTTTCTTTTTCTAATTAATTTTTAATGCTCTCAGAAAACCTACATGCTTGTAGGTAACAATGATGCTTTGTGTGGTAACTATTGTCTCAAACTCGTTGGGCACTAATCTTGTACTCTAAAGTGCATTTTCTTAAAAGGACTGAGATTCTCCTGGGCACCCTGCTTTCTCCATCAAGGAGCACCTTCTTCTCTTTAGAGTTTAGATCTTGTTTAAACTTGAAGACAAATAACTTCCTACATAGGAATGGGCTTGTTTTCAGCCCAAGTTTCCTCATGCTACAGCTGACATGGAATTCCTCCCACCATTCCTTTGTGGTTGTTTTGACCCTAAGAAATACTGAAGGTCAAGGTTAAAGTTATTTGCAAGAGAGACACGTGGCCTGCTGTCATTGTTCAGGGTGTTCTGTTTCTCAGCCTGGATCACGTTTGCTCTGCAGATAGGAAAGATGTCAACTTAGAACAGCTTTTTATGGGGATTGTGCACGTCTTATTTCCTTCCAATTTTTCTTATTTTGAAGAATGGCAGAGAAGGTAAAAAATGTCCCTGAACATTTTTTTTCTTTTAAAGATCCCAAAGCCCAGTGTGATAATTTGCAAAGGAGATGTAAGTGCTTTCTTTCAGTCAGTCTCCAGGTGAAATACATTCTAATCCGTTCTCCTGTAGAAAATCAGTTTGTGCCTAGTTTTATTATTATTATTATTATTATTTTAACATGGTGCACAGTCATACAACATATGTGAATATTCTGTAGCATGGGTTTGTAGGCCAAAGAGCACTAAACTTAAGTTTGGTACATAATGTGAAATTGTCCCTGAAAAGCCTGTTGAATCACACTTTCATTTCCTCACAATGTTATTGACAGTTGGTATTATTCATCTCTTACATTTTTTACCAGTGTTTCACTATGTAGACATGTCTGGCCTGGAACTCACTATATAGACCAGGCTGGCCTCAAATTCACAGAGATCTACTTTCTTCTCCCTTGTAAGTGTTGAGATTAAAGGCATTAATTTTAATTTTTATGATTTGCTAGTGGAGTGGAACATCTTTTCATATATTTATCAGCTGTGCTTCTCACATGTATTTATATTTTTTTACATATATTTATTCTTAGTTTTTTACTTTATTTTGCTTGTGCAGGTGCTTGGCTAGGTGTTGGGTGAAAGAGCGTAGGAAACTGGAAAGATGATAACAGACTTTTTATTTTTTTAAGGTAGGATCTCCCTGTATAGCCCTGACTGGCCTGGAACTCACTCTGTAGCCCAGGCTGGCCTAAAACTCAAAGAAATGTGCCTGCCTCTGCCACTTGGGTGCTGGGATTAAAGATATGCGCCATCATTCCAACCAATAACATTTCGAAGCAAAAAAAATGGTCACGGGGACAAATATTGTCCCAAGACTTTGTTGTACAGAGGGCCAAGCCCAGGTTTTGAAAGGCAGAAGATGCCTCCTCGCCTGCCAGGAGCAGTATGAAATCTGAAAACCGATTCCAGTATGAACATTTTTCCTGCCCGTTGCCCCTCTTTGGTGTTTGTGGAGTGAGTCATTCTTTTCCAAGTCTGCACCTTCTGCCAAACTTCATCAGTGTAACAACCAGCAAATGCTGTGGGAAGGGGGTGAAAACAAACCCTTAATCAAGCGGGAACAGCTTGTGTGCTGACACCAGGCATAAAGCTACACAGAGTTGCTATGTTGTATGAAGAAGGTTAAACTGAATTGGTTCTGTATAAACAGAGGCTGAAAAAAATTAAGAGAGGTTACTAAGTGGCTCACTGCCACACACAGAACTTCCAGGGTTGTGTGTACTGTTCTCCAGTCCTTTCAGAACCCGTAGTTATCAGAAACCTCCTTCCTACACTATTTAACAAAAACTACTGCACGTGATCCAGGGTTGTGGGGTTAGAGAAGCTTATGGCAGCAGATACAGTGCGAACCCTATGAATGGTTCGGTCTTCAGGTCAGGTGGGAGACCAATGTAGAGAAACTTCCGGATGCATGAGCCGAGCCATGAGATAAAAAGCCTCAATGCTGGGAAATGAAGATGGGTTTGTTAAGGAACAGCGATGTTTCATCATGTGCAAGAGCCTGGAATCAAAGGCAGGTGAGTTGTCTTGTTCTCAAGCAATCTCACAAGGAAGGGGGCCAAGATGGGCCAGGGCAGGAATGTTCCCGGGCCTGTTAGCTGTACTTACCTGTATAGCCTGGGGCTGAGCTTCCCGCACAGATCGGACAGGAATTTGGGAATGTGGAACAGTGTTATCAGGGAAATATGTGCCTGCTGTGCTGGGACCTGCGGGTTCCCTGACTTCCCAGCAGTTTCAGATCCACAGTCTCCTTTCCCTCAGTCATGTGACCAGAGCAATGCCTTTCACTGGCAGTGACCAGCTATCTCTCTGACCAGGCGGTCTGGTGGGTCACCTTGTGTGTACAACCCAATTCTGTTAGACCCTCTCCTTCCCTTTCTCCGCTTTCCCTCTTCTCCCTTCTCCTCTCTCCCTTCCCCCTCTCTCATCTCCGCCTGCCCTTTGAACTGTGCTGAAGAGCAGGGCCCAGTGGATGCTAGGCAAGCGCTTTGTGCCCAGCTCCACCTGCAGCCCCTACATTATTTCTGTGTAAAACATGACAACAGAGGAGATGAGAATGAACGAACAGGGCACTGAACCTTTGCAATGAAAGATCAGCATCATTATGGGTTTAGGCCTTCTGAGGAATCTTGCTCTAAGTAAACACAAACACATATAACTTAACTGGCTTCTGCATCTTTTTTTTATGCAGCTATGCTTTCTGTTTGTTTATTTTTGAGACAGGGTCTGGCTATGTACTATGTACTCTGGCTGGTCTGGAACTTGCTATATACACCAGACTGACTTCAAGCTCCCAGAGATGAGTCTGCCTCCAGAGGGCTGGTGTTAAAGGCATGCACTGCCAGGCTTGGCTGTTTTTTGTTTTTGTTTGTTTTGTGACAGGGTCTCTAGTAGCCCAGGCTAGCCTAGAACTCACTGTGTCGCTAAGGCTGACCTGGAAACCTTGATCTCCTGATCTTCCTGCTTCTACTTTTCAAGTGCTGGGATTACAGGCCTGACTCACTATGCCCAACTGGTTCATGCTTTCTTTTTCTTTTTTAAAAATTATTAAAAAAAAATACCTGAATATCTGTCAACTGATAGCTATTTTTTTTTTTTAATGCTCTTTTTGATGGAGGACTATTGTCCTATATCTGGGACATAATCTATTTTGGCTGCATATCAGAACCATTTAGAAAGTTAAAAGGAGCCCTACTCTTTGTTTTTGTTTTGTTTTTTTCTTTGTGAGACAGGATCTGGTTATGTGACCCAGACTGGCCTTGAACTCTGATCCTCCTGTTAACCTCCTGAGTGCTGGGATTACGGATGTGCTCCACCATGCCCGAAGGCCTTGCTCTTGACTAAGTAAATAAAAATTCCCAAGCAGGGAATTCTGAAAAGCTCAGAATTGAGTGGACTGTGTAAACTGCTTGAGAAACGTTTGATTCAGTAGGAAACACAGGTGACCCCAAACCCTGGCTTATGCCCGTTGTCCTCATGTATCTTTTGGTCTGCTTGCTTGATTTTCCAGCATGGAGCCCAGGGCCACACCCATGCTAGGCAACTGCCACACCACTGAGCTACATCCCTGTCCCCGATGTATTTTTTAAAAAAATTATTACTTTTATTTTATGTGTATGAGTGTATTACCTGCATGTATGTAAATGCACCCATGTTATGGAATGCCCGAGGAGGCCAGAAGAGGGCGTTAGATCCCCTGGAACTGGAGTTACAGGTGATTGTTAGCTGCCATGTGGATGCTGGGAACTGAACTCTGGTCCTCTGCAAAGCAGACAGTATATTTCTTAACTACTGAGCCATCTCTCTAGCCCCCTGATATAATTTTTTAATAGCACTTTAAGTTTTCACTCTTAAAATTCCCCAGACTTAGACAATATATTTATTATATGATTACCCAAGGTAATCATAAGACCAAGTGAAAAATTTTCCTTAATTAAAAGAATAAAACAGATATAGCTTAAAGTGTATAAATCTTGTGTCTGGCCTGTGAACATTAACACGTGTGTGCCGTGCAGTTAGGGGTATATATTTTTTTCACTCCTGAGAGCTCTCACGCCTCTTTCTGGTTAGCAGCCTTTCCTTTACCCCCAACCCACCAGTTCTGGCTTCATATAAGGAAACCACACAGTCTGTACTTGTTTGTGCCTGGCTTCTGTCACTCAGTGTTATAGCTATGAAATTTCTCTAGGCTGTGCATTGTGTCTGAAGTTTGATGCTTTCCATGACTCTGCAGTATTTTACTACATGATTATACCATAGTTATTTACCCATCTTCTGACTGTGGATAGATATTTGAGTGTTTTCATTTTGGCAAATGGGAATAAATGATATATATTCTTATGCCTTTCTAGAGTCTAATCATGTTCAGGAGCTTTTCTTGAATCTCCTTCACAATGAGGCAAGCTGGCCATATGCTCTGGAGAGTCTGGTGGGATAGGCAAAACCTACTTTTGGCTCTAGACATTAGAGAGGACCAATATTCCATTTAGTGATCCTTGGGGTGTGTGTGTGTGTGTGTGTGTGTGTGTGTGTGTGTGTGTAAGGATGGCAGAGATCTTGGTGGGGCAGAGGGTAGATTCCTGGTAACTGGGGAGAGAGCATCTTAGAGGTGTTGAAAGTGTCACTTCCAAACCCTCCATGAGAACAACTTAGCATTCTATATGGGCAGTTGTACACAATGTAAACAGTGCAATCAACTGAACAGCATAGTGAACATTCCTGGAATCCTCTTAGCTTCCACAACAATCCAACATGGCCAGTTTGTTTTTGTCCGTAGCTCACATTCCTCCCTGATCTCTTCTCATTCATAAGGATGTCAGTATCTATCTCTCAAAGACAAGAATACTTAAAACCATTTGGATCAATTCCTTATTATCACCAGCTATCTGGTTAGTGTTCACGTTTTCAATTTTATAATATGATGACTGCCAGGCGGTTTGCTTGTTTGAATAAGGCCTATTTTTAGCGGACCTGGCTGATATACTTATCTTCTTAAACCTATAGTAACTTCTTTTATTTTTTTCCCCATGCTTCCCCCCTCCCCCCAATTTTTTGAAGAAATTAAGTCATTCTTTTCATGGAGTTTCTTCTAATCTTATTTTACTGATCACATCCCTGGGATGGTGACCGTCTTGGTGATCTGTCGTCTGTATTTCTGTGCCTCTAAATTGGGTGAGATTTGATCAGATCTGAGCCTGATGGCCTGGTACCCAGGCACCACCTGAGAGAGGCTCTGCCACTTCTCTGACCTGGTCTTCTTTGCTTCCTCTTGGTCCACTCTTAACCCCATGGCCTTGCTCTTCTCTGCCTGCTCCCCCTGTAGGGTTGTATGCAGCCTTTACCTCTGTGTCCCGCCTCCTTTCCTTAACTTTCCTTTTGCTCATCCTACCATAACCACCCACTGAATACCTAGAACCCGAGTTCAACATCTGGTCCTAACATACTACTTGACTGATGGCAGGTCACCAACTTATGTGATCCAGGAAGAGGAGTGCTACCCCTAACCTCCCTTCTCCTTCGGTGACAGGAACAGTACAGTGGATATTTAGTAAGCACCTTGCTCTGTGCCAGGCATTCCACGAATCAGTCCTTGATTCATTTCAGCATCACAGTGACACAGGTGGATCTTGTCATCATTGGTCTTTAGGAACAAATGTGGTGGGCATGCTCCAGCAGCCAATTTCTTATTGGAGGTTGTGTGCATCCTGAGCTGTCTACAGTGATGACTGGTCTGACAGGGTTGTAAAGTTTGCCCCACCCCCCAGCACTGATTCTGATTGTGTAAGGTCAGGGTTCGAGAGACCAGCAGACAGAAGGGACCAGACACTCCGATGGAAGCTAATGAACCCTGATCTTACATGATGAATACATCGGTGGTTCTGATGTGACTGGCTAAAGTTTGTTCCATCTTATGGTGAACTTCATCCTCTTCTCTGTCCAACCTAGCTTCCTCCGCCTCCCTTCTGTAGCTTGGCTTTCTCTATAAGTCAGATCCCACCTAGCATCTTTATCCAGGAGGTTCCAACTTGAAGACTTAGATCACCCGTGGTCATAGTCCAGGGTGAGGGAGAGTGGGAGATTTCACTGAGCTGTGGGCTACCAGAGTGATGTAGTATCTCTTGGAGTATCACACCTTCCAGAATGTTGAAGGGAGGGAGGAATCAACACTGTGCCCCAGCTCCAGTCTGGCTCTAGGCTGTGTGTTAAATTAATTTTATGTTGCTATGACAAAATGCCCGGTAGAGCAGCTTAAAGGAAGAGAGAGTTATTGTGACCCAGTTTCACTAGGTTCAGTGGTTGCTTGGCCCCACGTGTTGGGCAAAGCATCATAGTGGCAGGAACATGTGGTGGAGGAGCTTCTTTATGGCAGACAGGAAGCAGAGAGAGAACAGGAAGTCAGGGTGAGATAGAGCCCCAGCAACACACCCTGGTCGACAGACTTCCTTCAGTAGCCCCACCCCTTACCTTTCACCACCTCTCAATAAAGCCATTGTGTTTTGAATCCATCAAAGGATTAATACATCGATTAGATCAGAGCCCTGGTGATCTAACTGTTTCTGGAAGTTCATCATGGACACACCTGGTCTCCTAGATGTTTTTCAATGTAATCAAGTTGACAAAATTAACCATCACAAGCTGCATTTGTGAAACAGACCATCATTGTTTAACATGCTTCTATAGGAAACTGGGTTCGTCATCACCAATGGTTGGTTAACTTAAGCTGTAGATTTCCTGTCTTGTAAGTCAGAAAAGGCACAGAGAGAAACAGAGGGGTGAACCCTGAAGGGAGGCCAGCATTGACTGGGGAGGCAGGTGTTGGAAGGGGACCTGGGATGAGGGATGGCAGAGCCTAGGAAAGGGCGGGAGAAGCAGGTCTGGGGCTGCTGGGGAGCTATCAGAAGACTATTGGTTAAGCCACCAGGAACCTTTAACTTCAGGAAGAGAGCAGGACTGGGGCCAGGTAGACAGGTCAGGCCAGCCAAACAGGGGGATGGTAATATGAACTTGAACTAAGCTGGTGACATCAGAAATGGAAAGACAGGGACTTGGTAAAGAGAAACCATCAAAGAAAAACCAGCCCGACCTTAGAGAAAAGAAGTGAATGAACGATGAATTCCATCTCATTACACTTGAAAACGTGTTTAATTTTATTAGTGGTCTAACTTCTAACGCCCCTTAGTACAACCCTGTGACTCCACTTTCTCCGTTAGAGCAGATCTGCAGAAAAAGACATCAGTGTATTGTCTAGAAGGATCAGTCATTATCTAGAGAACCATTTCATAATACTGCCAGGAAACTAAAAACAGTGGTCTTTGATTTCCTAATTTCATTGAAGTGAACTGTGTCAGGAAGGAGAAGAAAGGATAAAACGAATCCATGGTGTTCTGTAAAGTAGGAGTTCCTGAGAGTTTGTCCCATGGTGCTTTTATACCTAAAGGCTGTAAACTTGCCCCCTCCCTCCCCCCGCCCCACAGGTGGGTCCATGTGTTCCAGGCTGTGGGTTTTCTATTTTTTCTGTTTCCTTTTAAAATCGCAAGCATCACGTTGCAACTTGATTGTTGCCTCTCTCTCTCTCTCTCTCTCTCTCTCTCTCCCCTCACCCCCCTTCTGGGTTTTCCAGGTCAGGGGCTGACTCATGGCACTGTGTTACTCTAACTCTCAGCTTGGCAAAGCCACTAAAAACATTTGACGACTGAACGACTGGAGGCTAGCAGTGGACAGTGATTTATTTTCAGGTCTGCTTTATAGGCCTCAACCCCACCTGCAGGCTACAGGCGTTGAGTGTGTGAGGGACATCTAGCAACCACTCCTCACCTCAGCAAGGGCTTCCTTTCCCGCCTTTGAACTACAGGGTCCAGCATTCTCCTTTGCATGTTCTCCAGGTCCTGGCTGCTTCAAGTTCAGGGGGAACTTTCTTCCAGCTCATGGACCCCTGGAGGAAAAAGACCCCTTCAGGTCCCCAGCCCTCAGCAGGTGTTTCCCAGCCGGGACAGAAACAACCCTTTCTTCTTTCTTCAGCCCCTCTTGGCTGACCGGGCTGCCTTTGATCTATTGTTTCAGGGCTAAAGCAGTGTTCCTTGAAGAATCCTCCTTTGTTTACCCAGCAGCAGTGAGCTCTTCAGCATAAACCACCTTTTGCCAGTCCTCCAGCAGCTGGTAGTGGCCTGCCTCAGATAGACTTTTGAAAGGGACGTAAGTAGATGTCTTGCTGTTGAGGATATTCAGTCTGCAGCAGGGACTGGTGGAATTGGCAAGGAACACAGGGTGGCTCATATCTGGAAAGAGGATGGGATCAAGTCAAGTGGAGGCTTTGTGTGCAGGTGGAGGGCTATGGCCACACATCGGGTTCAAGCCCATATCAGTGAATATCTAAAGAGGAGCTGGAATGCAAAGCTGGCTGATCCTGTGAACAGATTGAGTTGCTCTTTAATGTTGCCCTTCAAGCTGACTTTATGGGTCTTCCCACCACTTAGAGATGGAGCCTAGCATCTCTCCCCCAAGCATAAGGTCCATCTCAGTACCCTGCAGCCTTTCCAAGGAAGAAGAGGACTTTGTCACCTTTAGGAGAGGGGGTGTGGAAGGAAGCTCAGATAGATAGAGGGCAGAAGAAGGCGACTGAGTAGTAGTTAGAAGCAGCCTACAACTGGCCTGAACAGGCCTGAAGTACATCAGACCCTCTGATCTCTGAAGCAATCTTTCCACCGGAGAGGAGATTGAAGTCAGAGACAGAAGCATGTTGATAATGTAGGACAGTGGTTCTCAAGTCTGGGTGTGCATCAAAACTACCTGAGGGCCTGGTTAAGTCCAGAGAGCTGGGCTCCAGTCCCCAGATTCTGATTCAGAGGATTCGGGGTAAAGGTGAGAATTCACATCTCTAATAAGGTCCCAGGTGGTGATCATACTGATGCTGGTCTGGGGGAACCTCACTTTGAGAACCAGAGCTTTAGTACCCAGCCCTAGATGGCTGGAAGAAAAATGAGGTCATTGTGAGCCAGAGAGAGTGAAGCTTGCAGACCATTCTGTGAGGCCAGTCAGCTGCAGGGTCTAGGATTAGAGGCAGGGTCAACTCCTAACAGTAAGGGGTTAAGGCTGCTCAGTGCCACTCTCTCACACTTGGTATCATCTCTCCTCCTTCCTCAGCTCTGCTGCTCTAACAGCTATGGCTTTGTGTGAAGCTCCAGCCCCTTCACTTAGCCCTGTGTGTTAGTTCCTGAAGGAAAATTACATCTCATTCCCCTCGTCTAGACGTTTCTGGAATTAACATTTCATATCTCAGTCTTTCCAGATTCCTGTTAGGAGATGGGTTCTGCTTTGCTTTGATTAGAATATGGGGCACCCACCTATAAGAACCTGCCATGCCCACAGTCCTACTGAACAAGGGCGCAGGCAGCTCCATACATCTGCTCTGCTCCACACTTCGCCTTGGCCTTGGCTTACTGGACCAGGTATCAGACATCACCTATAAGTAGCCCCAGGAGACCAACTGAGCAGTGGGGTTGCAACCTCCCATTCTCATGCCTTCAAGGTAGGACTTTATTTCTAAGAACTTCAAGTAGATCGCACATAGAGGGGTCCCCAGGTAGCAGAGTGGTTTTCAGGAAGTAGAAAAGATGCAGGTCATGAATGTAAATGTCCTCAAGAATGCTTTAGCTGTTCAAGGTTTCTTTTGGCCCCATATTTCATGGTCTTGCTTATATGTGAAATCCACAAAAGTTGAATGCCCAAAGGCAGCAGGTAAATGGGTGGTTCCCAGAGGAAGAGGGGCAGGAAATGGGGAGATGTTGGTGAAATGTATAGAGTTTCAGTTGTAGGACGACTCAGTCCTGGAGACCTAATGTACAGCATGGTGACTGTAGTTGAGAATGCTCTATTGTGTACTTGGCATTCTCTAAGACAGAACATCCTAAGTGTTCTCACCACAGTGGTATCTATGAGAGGTGACAGGTGTGCTAAATAGCCTGACTGTGGCAATTATTTTATAATGAATGTGCATAATTATCCCTGGATAACACAGGGGACTGGATTCATATTTCTTCCACTCCTACCCTATGAATACCCAAATCTGCAGGTGTTCAAGTCCCTCATATAAAAATTCAGTCTAATGTTTGCCTAGAACCTATGCACAACCTCCTATACACTTTAAATCACCCCTAGATTACTTACAATACCTAAAATAATATAAATGATACATAAATAATTGTTAAAAATAATTGTTACATTGGGTTGCCTAGGGAATAAAGACAAGAAAAAAGTCTATACATGTTCAAATTTTTGTGAGTATTTTCCTTCCAAGGTTGGTTGAACCTATTAGTACGGAGCCCATCAATATGGAGGACAGGTTGAATATCAAAGCATCATGTTTTATATCTAATATATATAGTTTTGATTTGTCAATTATATATGTTCCAGTAAAGTTGTCAAATACAATAAAAAACTAAAAAAAAAAAAAAAAAAGCATCACAGGGCATGAGGAGCGTTGTGTTCAGATCCAAGGGCATATATTAGGCACATCAGTCACAGAAGATATTTTATCATCGTAGTTTAGCTTAGGTGGCATGAAAATAAAATGGAAAGATTGGTCAGGAGGTTTCAGAGTCTTATGAAAGAAACATAGGAAGAAGCCCAAAAGGTTTCAAACCAAACATTTCAATGTTTGAACTGAAATGACAATACAAACCAGGTATGGTAGTGGACATCTTCAATTCCAGCATTGGTAGGTAGATTTCTGTGCATTCAACTCTGGTCTGGTCTACATAGCAAATTGCAGGCCAGCCAATGCTACATAGCGAGACTCTGTCTCTGAAACAACAATAAAACAGCATAACAACACTCCCCCGCAATCCACAAAAAACGAATAGAATGGCAATATAATGACCACTGCTCAGCATTAAGAGGTATTTTACCTGGATGCTAGTGACGTGAAATTGAAGTATAGAGAGACTTAAATCAAGTCCTAGGAAGGACTTTCCAAATGGGAAAGACAGCAGATTCGGCACAATCCAACCTTTGAAAGTGCACTGGAGTCCTTGACTGAATTAAAAAAAAAACCTCAGTCTCCCCTGACCCCGAACGTCCAAAAGTCCTTGATGTATCCAGACAGAATAGTAGAAAGACAAGTTTACTCGTGAAATGCCTGTTTGGAGAACAGTATGTCATCTATAATCAGAAAATCTAAAGAAGAGGAAACGAAGTGAATATCCGGGATCCACAATGTCCTGGAATGATTATTCTAGAATTCACCATTTCTGAGCAATATCAATTCCTGAAAGAAGAAAAAGGACCCAGGGTTACTGGAAGAGTCTGTGCAGGCAAAGGACCCAGGGTTACTGGAGGATCCTATCCAGGCAAAGAAAGCAGAGGAACAATGTGATTTCCAGACCCTCAACGTTTGAAGGAGTTAGCCATTCCTGCTTTGCTTCTTTGGGACAGTATTTTCCCAGTAAAATACAGACTATCAAACATGAGTTCATGTCATCCGAGAACTGCATCCTGAGTTTCTACTTTAGAACAGAAAGAATGGAGTGTGAAAGTTTTACCACCCATTGGCAAATCTGAGTCCTCAAGTCTAACAGTAAATGCATCATTTGGACCATGTCCACAGCCAGAAACCACAATTCCATCAATGAAGACTGGCTCTACTCCTATTAGAAAAGAGCACTCTGAACAGTTGCTCTGCTGTGATAAATCCTTGCACCTAGGTATTGAGCTCTCTCTAGTGAGTGAGAAAGCCAACATTCCAGGCCAAGTCCATGTTTTTCAAACAGAAGCAGATGACTATATGTACTTTATATCTGAACTTTATGATTCTCTTGATCCAGATGAAAAAAATGAAATCATTGAAATTGATAGACTCACTAGTAATTTACACAGTATTTTCAGTGGGCATTATCATTATAGACACTCTGTGGGGACTGAAGATTGATCATGCTGCAGGTGATATGGGATAATGGATTCAGGTATTACAGACCAGTTTTGAAACTTGGCTCTGCTTGCTGCTCCATCTGTCTTAGTAGGTATGATGACTAGTTTTAATTGTCAACTTGATACAACCTAGAATCACCTGTGAAGGGAATCTCAATGAGGGATCATGTAGATCAGGTTGGCCTGTGGGCATGTCTGTGGGTTTGTCTTGACTGCTTTAATTGAAGTGGGAAAGACCCAGCCAGAAGGTGGACATCACCATTCTCTAGTCTAATGTCCTGTACCATATGAGCAGAGGAGGCTGGGTGCTAAGGATGCGTGCATTCATTCCTCTCTGCCTTTGAGTGTGGATGCGATGTGGCTAGCTGCTTCAGTTTCCACCACCTTGACGTCCCCAAATAATGGGTTGTAATCTTGAATTGTGAGCGGAAATAAACCGTTTCTCCCGAGTTGCTTTTTGTCAAAGTATTTGATCACAATGTGAGAAGTAACCCTAGAACAGATGGGCTACTTGATCTTGCTAAACTTTGGTCTCTTCTATGAAAAGGTCATTTCCTCTGATAACATTCATTACTGCTTATTGAGCAGTTGCTAAGTTTTGTTCTGTATGCTTTGCTCCAGATAGCATTTCCAAGCTCCCAGAGTCTCCCTGCCCCCAACCCCATTTCTACTTTATAGATGAGGAAAAACAGACCTAGAAAGTTTAAGTCCCTCTACCGAGGTCACCTGCGGTAGAGTGACATGGCCAGTATTTGAATCCTTGGCCTGCCAGCACGCACGGATGCTTATTACCAAGAACCTATGTTGCCTCCCTAGGTTTCTGCAGGCTCCTGTTCCTCTGGTGTTTGAGCTCAGCTGTGGGTTCAAAGATAAGCAAGAACGAACTCTCAGGCTCTGTCCACACTCTGGGTTTGGCTTACTTCCAACTCACTCAAGGGTGCAAAGATAGTATGAATTATGGCTATAAAAGAGTAAACGGACAAGCCTCAAGTGCTTTCCTCATTTCACATGGAAGCTATCCCAAGACTGGGATAGCCCTGAGTCTTCCAGCTGTTTGGAGGGGGTTGTATTACCACTGCAAGCTTGGGGGCCATGGCACTTAGTGAAGTAAGTCTACTCTTTGTCCACTCTCCTCTACTTCAGTCATAGGTAGCAGGCTGCCATGGCCTACAACACTTGCTCCTAGACAGTGCTCAAGAAATATGACCTTGAGGGTCAGCATTACTGCTCTTGCACAGTACTTAAATTCAGTTCTCAGCATTCATGTTGGGATGCTCACAACCACCTGTATGTAGCTCCAGTTCCAGGGTCTCCAGCTCCAGTGTCCTCTTCTGGTCCGCTCACATGAACATATTAACCCTATTCTCTAATTTAAAACACATCTTAAAAACATAAATATTTCTAGTAAGGGCTTGAAGTATAGGTTAGTGGCAGAACACATGCTTAGCATACACATGTGAGTGAATACACAATCAATGAAGGCTGAGTGCCTGCTCTCTTGGATGCAGAAGGAGATTTGAATTCACTCAAAATTATTTTCTTTGGAGGCCTGAAAGGAGCTAATATTAATATTGAGGAAGAATAAGTTAATAAGAATCAATCACAAACCTATAATCCCAGCTACACAGGACTGAGGCAGGAAGGTCTCAAGTTCAAGGTCAGCCTGGGAAATTTAGGAGACCCTTCCCTGAAATAAAGAAGTGAAGAAAGGTCTGGGACTATATAGCTTGGTGTCAGGGCACTTGTCTAGCGTGTGTGAAGATCCAGGCCCTAGTACTGACAAAGATATAACTCATTATAATGGACTCTGCCAGATGCATTCAATATCTGTCCTCATTAAATTCTCCTGAAGCTACAATGATAATGACCCTCCAGTGCATACAGAGTTTTAGAATCACTGGGAGCAATCAAAGATGCTCACATCACGTCAATTGCAGTCTGCCTCTACCGTGTCAGCAGGATGTTGTGAAGAAGCAGGGAGCGGATGAGTGGTAGTACAGCCCCTCTTTCCCAGCCCCCACCCGCTGAGAACTCTGTCCTATGAGATGACAATTTTCAAACAGCTCTCTGTATTCACAGGCTGGGCATCTGAGGATTCAATCAACTGTCAGTGAAAATATTTGAAGAAAGCCATTACATCTGTATGAAACATGTGCAGAATATTTTTCTCGTGTTTATGTCCTACCAATACAGTATAACTAGTCACACAGGATCCACCCCGTGCTAGGTACTGTGAGTCACTTAAATGTGATCTAATGGACACTAACTTGTTATGATAGGCCTTAACACAAATGACAGAATGTGTGAATTCGGGGGGGGGGGCGCTATGGGAGGGTGGCAGTGGGAAAGCGAGTATAAAGATGATTAGGATTCAGATGTTCTGTATGAAATACACAAAAATTCAATAAAAATGTGATTTAACATAGGAGGATGTGTAGGTCCTATGAAAATATGATGTCATTTTATTCAAACATCATGGGATTTTGGTACCAGTGGGGTTTGGGTATCTGAGAAGGGCCTAGAATACATTTCCCATGGGTACTAAGGTATTTGCATCATTTGAAGTTAAAAGCTTTAGAAGTTTGCTCTTCTCCGAGATCATATGATTAAGTAATGCATGGCAGAGTTAGACTGTAAACTGCTGCTCTGGTTCCCACTATTACACACTGCCATATACTTTTTCATGATCTGGAACTTAAAGTGAACTGGATTTATCTTTAACTTTACTGTTGCTTTACCCGGTCACCCATGACGACTCATCCCTTCCCAGTCTCTTGCGTGTTTCTCTCTCATCTGAAGGATGCTCCTGTCACTGGCTAATTTCTGACTGCAGTGGGATGCTCGAAAGGATGGATGACTCAGGGTGTCCCTCCTGAGTATGTGGGTTCAAGGTTACATTTAATACAGAATGTGCTTGCTTCCCTGAACACATTCTAATTGATTACTTGTGAATGTATTTTTGGACCCAGGCTAAAGGGATATGAGTCTGGAAATTAAATTCATATAGAAGTAAATTGGATTCTTGGATTATGTCTTTTGTTTTCAGAACTCCAAAGCTTGGGAGGGAACAACTTAGAGAACGGAGCATGCTATTTCCTTTTGTGTTCACTGAGAGGTTTGGCATATGAGCCAAACAGAACCAGATGATCAGTCCTGTTTTCTCATGTACGGCTTGCACAGACTTCACATGAAATGAGGACTCAAGTGAGGCTTGGAGGCCTTGAGAAACTGGAGAGATATCTCAGCTGGGACTTCATTTTTTTTTTCAAAAAGAACCAATACTATTCCATTACACGTATGTGCCATATTATCAGAGCCTTCCATCTGTTTGTGTGCACATGGGTTGCCTTTACCTGTTATAAAAATTTTTATGTGTGTATGTGTGTTTGCCTGATGTATGTATGTGCACCATGTGTGTGCAGGTGCCCACAGAAGTCAGAAAAGGGCATCATATTCTCTGGAACTGGAGTTACAGACAGTTATAAGCTGCCTTGTGTATGCTAGGAACTGAACTTAGATCTGTTGCAAGAGCAGCCAGTACTAACCACAGAGAAATCTCTCCAGGTTCTACCTGTTGGCTCTTGTGCATGATGTTGTCATGAACGCAGGTGTGCAAGCACCCACTCAGGTAATTGCTTTCAACTTTGTCACTGGAGAATTCATACTCTTTCTGGTCTCCCCGGTAGCATTTAAAAAATACTTTATTTATTTACTTTTTTATGTGTATGAGTATATTGCCTGCATGTATGTAAATACACCCATGTCATGCAATGCCCATAGAGGTCAGAAGAGGGCGTTGGATCCCCTGGAACTGAAATTACAGATGGGTGGTTGTTAGCTGCCATGAGGGTGCTGGGACCTGAACTCAGGTCCACTGCAAGGACAGTCAGTGCTCAACCGCTGAGCCATCCCTCTACCCCAGGGTACCTCTTGGAGTCCTCTTTTTATCCTGTCTCATAAAGCAAAACAGAGTGACTAGAAAAATGCTGCTGACAGTACCCTTGTAGGAAAAGCGCCTTTGCTTTCTGCTTGCAATTGTGTTTCTGAATCACTTCTTATAATCCCATCTAGGCACGTGGAGGAGTTGGTCTTTCTGCTGGTTGACAGGTGTTTTTCTGAGAGGCTGTGCAGAGCTCAGTGACCCTCTCTGGCTCCACCAAGGGGCTCCTGCCAGTGCTTCTGTGCCTTCATAATGCCCTGCACATGTTCCGGTGAGTCTGGCACCTCCCTGCTCCATCACTCTCTGTCTCTTCCTTCCCTGTATTTTAAAATTGAGCTTTCAAAGTCCCGAGTAGCTGTCTGGTTAAGAAGTCATTTAGAAATTGAAAATAAACCTACCCAACCCTTCAAGGAAATGTTCAGTTCTAACTCACTCAAAAAAGTTTGGCTTTATTCAGGCACCTAGGATGCCCACAAAGTTGAGATGTCATCTTACCCAGAGATCTTTCAGCAGTTCAGTTTTGTGGGGGCCAACTCATTCAGTTTGGTGGGATGGGCCTGTCCATTTCATTCTGGAAGCTTATTCTGTGTCTCAGGAGCCCTCAGAGATCTGTTCCCCAGATGAAAGTCGCTATAAAAGGCTCCTTTTTATGTGTGATTTTCATACTTCTCTTGGATTTAATCAAATGAATAATCAAATAGATAAAATAAGTTGTAATTCTCCCCATTTCTTTCTTAAGTCACAAGTACTGCTGTGAATCTGATCGCTTAGCTTATAATTAGCCAAGTAGGAGGCAGGTTAATGGGTGATTCCTTAGGAAGGGAAATTAAGGGTGAGCTACAGGCCACCAGGCAGTGTTGGGAGAGGGGATGACTCTGGAAAAAGAGAGTTCACATCTCCAGTGCCCACCTAAAAAGCAGAATGGGCTAGAGTGGTGGCTTGCCTGTAATTTCAGCATTCCAGAGTCAGAGTCAGGAGTTCCTTTGGACAAGCTAGGTACATCAGAGTGCTCTAGGTTTAGCAAGAGACCTTGTCTCAGTAAATAGAGTGGAAAATGATTAAGTAAGACGCCTGATGTCAACTTCCAGCTATACACACATAAAATATGTGCAGGAACGGAAATTGTATAAGACGTGGTTTTATTTGAAAGGGCGGAGTTACTAGTTCAGTCGTCCCCGCTTATCAGCAATTTCGTTCTCCGTGGTTTCAGTTCCCCCTAGTCAACAGGCATCTTGGTGACTGGATGAGCCTCCTTCTGACATCAGCACAAGGTCAGGGTGGCGTAGTCCTGTGCCACAACACCTGTGTCACTCACCATCACACGAAGAGGGTGTGTAAGATGCTTTGTGAGAGAAGAAAGCAGAGAGATCACATTCAGTAGAGTGCCATACCTAAACTATAAATTAAGCTTTATAAGAGGCATCTATGCACTGACACCTAAGACTACAGTAGGGTGCAAATGTGTAGTAGTGTGCACCCATGGTTACAGTCTCATACAGAATAGCCCTACTACCCTAGATCTCTGTTTGTGGCCCCTCAAATTTCATTGCTGATTCTTACTGGCATTACAATGGACACCCTCCAGGAAGTGCTTCTTTAGAACCTTTGTGGTCTCTATGATTGAATAGGTGTAAGAAAAAAAAAGAGAGTCTATGCAAGGTTTTATAAACAGGTTCAGTACTATCCACAGTTTCAGGATTTCCTGGAGGTGGGGGCGGTATGGATTAGATGGACTGCTGAATGCATATTAATTTGCAGATTGATTTTTTACTTTAGAGTGTTTCACTTATAGATATCTATAGAGAGGTAACTCACTTCATAATAGTGTATATGAAAATTGCTCTAGTTTATTAGCCAGTCCTTGTTTGATAGACTTAAAAATATTTTCTTATGGTACAGGGATTGAACCGAGGGCTTTGCACAGGCTAGGCAGGTACTCTGTCACTGAGCTACATCCTCAGGCTGATTTGACAGACTGTCCACTTGTTTTTACTCTCATCCACAGTTCTGGGAGTAAAGTTTTGAATAGATAAACAATAAAGCTCAGACTTCTCCATGACAGATATTTGAGGTGGGATTGCTGCATGTGCTGAATTTTAACACATTGGCGGTTTACTTTCCAAAACCTAGAGCAGTTCCTCTGCCATCAGCCGTTGATGGTCACTCTGGTTATTTTGTGTCCTCTCCTGAGACCTGCCCCTCTCTGCACTATTCCCAAAAGCTCTTTTGAGTTCTTTCTCTTTGAATGATTGATTTATAGGGTTAAATTGTTGGGGATAAGAATTCAAAGGCTACTAGAAGATGGCAAAGATTTTCATCTGGTCTATTGTTTATCTTTTGACTTGTGGAAAATGTTTTGTCTCATGGTCACTGTGGCAAAATTTCTTACAGTTAAATCTCAGTGTTTCATTCCTGACCTCTAAGAGTCCTATTTAAAACCTTCTCTAGTTCAGATAAACATGTTTTCCTCCCTTCATATTTTCTCTAAGATTTTTATTATTTTTTATATTAAAACTCTTGGTCTTTTTTGGAGTTATTTTATTTTAGTTTTAGTGGTGCTGGGGATTGAACCTGCGGCCTCTTGCTTGTAAGCAAGTGCTTTGTCACTGAGTGACAGCCCCAGTCCTGGAATTTATTTATTTTAAAAGATTTATTTATTTTATTTTGCACGTATGTGTATGGGAACTGAACTCAGGTCCTCTGCAAGTGATCTTAATCAGATGCCTTCCAGTTACACCCGCAGCATATATGAAATTGACATGCTTGCTTCTCCATACAGCAGGTTTCAAACCTTCTTTGGATCTGATTCTGGGCTCTTTTCTGTGACTCTGTTTGTCACAGTGCCAGTTCTACAGTCTAAGATGGCTTCCATCATTAACGCTGACAATCAAAGGGCACGTACAGTCATCATTTTAGCTTTGAAGCTTCTCAGCAATTTTCTCATATTTATTCTTCTTTGGAAATGTTATGATTATCTCACTGAGCGCACACACATTTTTGAGGTATTCTGATTTAAATTCTTAGCAAATAATATTAGTTTTGGAAGAGGCACCTCATTTCATTAAGTTTTTCTATCTAGGAGCACCCTTAATGTCTTTAAATAAATTTTTATAGCTTGTGGCTATAAAAAACTTACTTTGTGTAAGTTCTCTATATTTTTTTGTTATATTCCTTTACAGGCATTTTACGTTTCTTCTTTTCTATGGAGAATAATTTTTTTTACCCCATTTCCTTTATAAACTGATTATTACTAGTATAAATAGGCTTTTAAAATTATTTTATTTCATTTATTTACTATTAATTTAGTGTGTGTGTGCTTGTGTGCACATATGTGTATAGGTCAGAGACAAGGTTGCAGGATCAATTCTTTCCTTCATCTTTATGTGGGTTCTAAGGATTGTACTCAAGTCATCAGGCTTTTGTAGCAGGTGCTTTTACCTACTGAACCATTTCACTTGCCCCTTGAATTTTAGAATTTTAGAGAATTGTGACTATCTTATCAAATTCTCCTAGTATTTAGAAAGCTTTTGAAGATAGAATATTTTTCTTAGGTGTACAGTCATACTGTAATGTATAATAGTTTAAAATCTGATATTTATGTTTCTTTAAATATTTTCTTATTTTAAAGCATTTGTGAGAACTTGTAAATTCACAATCAAATTTAGCGAAGAAAACATCTATGTCTTAATTCAGATTTTAATGGAATACCTTTGATATCTCTTTGTTTAATATGATATTTGTTGGTTTTATTGTTTTTAAATATCATACTTTTAAAATCTGGAATTGGCTTTTGAATTTTCTTTGTTGTTGTTTGTTTTGTTTAATTTGGGGTTTTGGTTTTGGTTTTTTTGAGACAGAGTTTCACTATGTAGACCCAGCTGGCCTCCTGAGTGCTGCGATTAAAGGCACGCTCCATTGTGCTTGGCATTGTTTGTTTTCTTGATTCAGGGTCTCACACAGACTGACTTCGGACTGGCTATGTAGCAAAGGTTAGTCCTCAACTTCTGATCTTCCTGCTTCCACCTCCCAAGTGCTAGGATACAGTGTACCACTGCATATTAAATGCCTGTTTTATTCAATTTTATTACGTTTCCTGCTTTGTAAATAAATTTTTCCCAAAGGCTCTGCTTTAAAAGCTGCTGTGACTAGTTGGTATGAATGGAAACCCTCAGTTAGTCATGGATGTCAAGCTTAGGTAACCTGCTATATCTGGTAGAGGCTCTGGATGGTGTCATCTCCAAGATATTATTTGCATACAGCAGGGTAGGGCACAGCAAGATAGAAACTAGAGCTTTACAATAAGGGGTGGAGTGTGCTATTCTAAAGGAGCTGAGGGGACACTCCAGGAGTGCCACAGGGTGAGGAACAGGGCTGCCCATTGCCATCAATCAATGTGACAGGATGGACCTGGGAGGCAGAGGCAGGGCTGAGGGTGGAAGCCAGTCAGACGCCTCACTAAGGAATGGGTAGAGGCTCAATTTGTGGATCAGATGTCAGGGTCTGGATATGAACCATAGTCAAGGTCATGGCCAAGCCAGGTGAGTGAGTAGAGTGGCAGGAATCAGAGTGAGTCTAGATGTGGGTGGTTAAATGGTCCACTGCAATCCTCGTGGCTTAAGGCTCCTCTGAAAGGCTCAAACGTCTTCCCTGTCATCTTTTGGATCACTGGAGAAGTAGTTTAAGCTTTTAGTTCTTACTTGTTTTTTTCTATTGAGACAGGGCTTTACTCTATTGCCCAAGATGGTTTCCAGCTTATGGGTTCAAGCAATTATCTTGCCTCCACCTCCCCAGTAGTTATACATGTGCTATTGCACCAGGTTTGAGGTATCTGTATTTGTTCATTTATTTTTGGTCTTTTTGAGACAGGGTCTCCCTGTAGCCCCAGCTAGCCTGGAACTCACTAAGTAGACCAGGCTGGCCTTGCATGCACAGAGATTCATCTACCTCTGCATCCCAAGTGCTGGGACCAAAGGCATGTGACACCATGCCCAGCTTGAGGCATCTTTAAAAGATTTTTTATTTATTATTTAAAATTTTCGTGTGTATGTATGAGTGTATCATCTGCATGTATGTAAGTCCACCTGTGTTGCGCAATGCCCGAAGAGGTCAGAAGAGGGCATTAATCCCCTGGAACTGGAGTTAGGGATTGTTGTTAGCCTGTATGTGGGTGCTGGGAATCAAACCTAGGTCCTCTGTAAGAGCAGCCAGTTCTCTTAACTGCTGAGCCACCTCTCCAGTCCTGGTTTAAGGCATCTCAATGACAAGAGTTTAATGGCATCTGTGAATGAGATGCTGGATTTCCCAAGTATCACTTGGTGGCTTCAACCTTTACTAAGTAAGAGTAATCTTACACCCCAAATTTAAAAATAATGTTACTTTCTAAGAGAAATAAATAAATGAAAGATTGATGAAATGTGATCTGGAAAATGTGATCAAGGGAAAAATAATGATAATAATTTCATCCTTTGACAGCTTTGTACTGCATTTTCTTCCAATGATTTGAGATCACAGAGAATTTATACAGATAAAAGTTTGATTTCTTCACTCTTTGTTCACCATTGATATTTCCTTGTGTCCTTAAAGACAGATGAGAAAGAATATGTTAGCCCTTGGCCTCAGGTACAAGTGTATATCTGAGGAAATTTTTCATTGAATGAATGCAGTAAGTTATTAAGCCTTTGTGAATAACTTTAATAGATATGTGAAATTGCTATTGCATAATGCCCCAATTTATAGGCATTTGTGACAGCCTTCTTTCTTTCAAGCCGTATGTCTTCTTCTGTTTGACTATCCCTAGTTCTTAGATATAGTTCATGAAGGACAGTGCCTGGTATCAGTTGAAATGGGCAGTGCACCTGGAACAACAGACAGCATATCTAGCACCTGCCCAAGTAT
Source organism: Eospalax fontanierii (assembly GCA_035773235.1). Taxonomy (NCBI): domain Eukaryota; kingdom Metazoa; phylum Chordata; class Mammalia; order Rodentia; family Spalacidae; genus Eospalax; species Eospalax fontanierii. The sequence continues at coordinate 17,403,033 of CM069547.1, forward strand.
GTGACCTGGCAAGCTGCCATTTTGACCTCCCTGGTAAGAGCCTAGGATTCAGGACTAATACTATCTCTTTGGGGGAGTATGCCTCCAGGAAATAACTCGAAGTGGGGAAAATCAGTGCTTTCCATAATAATATTCCTAAAACCTGTATTTATAATAATGAAGAGTGAGAAATAACCCCCAAATAGGGAAGGAATACACAAGACAAAGCAGGATGGCTGTTCGTGGTCAGCCTCAAGAAGATTCTTAGAATGCATAACTGTAATCTGAGCATTGAGGAGGCTGGGGTAGGAGGATCTGGAGTTTGAGGACAATTTTTTGAGGCCAGACATAGAAAGACTCTGTCTTAAAAAAAAAAGGTGGGGGGGGGCTCTCAGAGAGATGGCTCAGTGGTTAAGGGCACTGGTTGCTCTTGCTGAAGACCTGGGTTCAAATCCCAGCACCCACATGGCAGCTAACAATCATCCATATCTCCAGTTCCAGGAGAGCCAAGTGTGCTCTTCTGATCACTGTGAGCACTGCATGTCACAGCAGCACTTACGTACACGCAGGCAGTATACTCATACACATAAAAATAAGAAATCCAATTTTTAAAAAATTACAAGGATTCTTGGATAGACTCTATTAACACACAAAGAATGGAATTATGGGATAACAAATGGCAAAAGCAAATCCTACTGGCTGTAAATTTGTCAGCATATAGAGCCATGTCCGATGTAGGAAGAGATTCAAGGCACAGCTAAGTAAGAGCTAAGAAAAACTGGGCCAAATGGCAAATCCTATCATTTAAGAGACAGCAGCAAACTTCTCAGAGAATTTTTCCTGAAAACAAACAAAGAGTGGTTAGGATAGTTGGAACTCTGTGCAATATATATATATATATATGGAGGTTGACATATTATTTAAGGTTACCCTCAGGAACAACTGAATGTTTTTTTTTTCTTTTTAGTCATTCCCAACACCCAGTATTCTCCTCAAATATAAAGCTCCTTTTCCAACATGCTGTGGTGGACTGAGGTGAAGTCATTTGCTGATATAGCAACTTTCATATACATATGAATTCTCCAGGGACAGAAACAAAATGTATACTTTGATTCTGTAGGTACAGGGTTGTCCATTGTTTTCCCTTTCTAACAAGTTTCCTGGGGAGCTAACTCTAGCATAGCATCTTTTAAATATTTTATTTATGAATTTTATTTCATGTATATGGTGTATTGGCTGAAGGTATATAAATATACTCATGTTGTGCAGTACCCATGGAGGTCAGAAGAAGGCATTAGATCCCCTACAGCTGGAGTTACAGATGGTTGTTAAGCACCATGTTGGTGCTGGGATCTGAACCCAGGTCCTCTGCAAGAGCAGCCAGTGCTCTTAACTGCTGAGCCATTTCTGCAGCCACATAGCACCTTTAATCAGTGCAATTACTTACATTTTTGTATTACATTTATTATTTATTTATTTATTATGTGTAGTTGCATATGAGCATGTGTATGCTATGGGGCAAGTGTGGAGGTCAGAGGAGAACTTGTGAGAATCAGTTCTCTCTTTTCACCATCAGGCTAGGTAGCAAGCATCTTTACCCACTGAGCCATCTTGCTGGTCCCAGGAAAGTCACTTTTAAAGTATGCTGCTGCTGCACACACAGTCCACACGCTCTTTGTCACCTGCTGTCTTCCAGACTGAGGTGTGCTTGACTCAGTGGGTTTCCTCTGCCTGAGAATTCCAGTATCTTCAGGGCTCTCCACCAGCCAGAGTTGATCAGATTTACTCTCTAGAGGTTGTGTTTCCAAAACAATATCTGGAGTATTCCTAGTGTGTACTGTAATCTGGGTAGGCTTCTTCAAGCTACATAAAAGCCCCACTTGTATTAGTTAGTTTTCTGTTGCTATGATAAAACACTGGCCAAAACCAACTTGGGGAAGAAAGGATTTATTTCATCTTATTCTTCCAAGTGACAGTCCATTACTGAGGGAAGTCGGGGCAGGAACTGAGGGCAGGAACCTCGAGACAGAAGCTGAAGCAGAGACCATGGAGGAACGTTGCTTACTAGCTTGCTTCCTTTGCTATCCTGAATTATCTTTCTTATACAGTATAGGCCCACTCCTGAGGGATGACATTGTTAAGGGATGACATAGGAGGGCTGGACTCCCAATGATCTAATTTCTTTCCATGAAGTCCTACCTCTTAAAGGGGTTGGCAACCTCCCAGTACTGCTAAGCTGAGGACCAAACTTGCATCAACAATGGGCCTTTGGGAGCCCTCCAGAGTGAATGGTTGGAGGAGGCATTTAGAATTTGTCCCTGTGGTTCTCAAACATTTGGACCCTCTACATTAATCAGCAATTAAGGAAATGACCCACAAACATGCCCACAGACCAATCTGATAGAGGAACTTCCTCAATTGAGGGTCCCTCTTCCTAGAGAGGGACGTTTGCATCAAGTTGACAAAAAAACTAACCAGTACACCATTCTTTTAATTCCTAGACATAGTGATTTTTATGATATGTGCCTCTCACACTGTTTTCATGTGAGAAGCTTTAAATTGCCTTGAATCTTCTAACTTAATGAATTCTTCCCATAACCCTATGTGGGAGATACAAGGCTTTGATAAGGTAAAATTCCAAATAATATTTAATAACCTCGTATGATCCAACTGAGACCACAGAAGAAATAGGCTCTTGTCAAAGATTTCTGTTTTAATCAGCTTTTTTGTTACTATAACAAAATAACTGAGGACAATCTACTTATAAAAAGTTTTTTCTTGGCTCACAGTTTTGGTGATTTCAATCCATGACCAGTTGGCCCCATTGTGCTTTGGTTTGTAATGAGGCTGTTTGTCATGGTGGGGAACATGTAGTTGAACAACAATGATCACTATATAGCAGCCGAGAAGGGAAAGAGAGATAGGAAGGAACCGAATTCCCACAACCCTCTTCAAGAGCATACTCCCAATGATCTAATTTCTTCCCATGAGGTCCCATCTTTTAAAGGGTCCACAGTCTCCCAAGCTGAGGACCAAGCGGGCAACAATGGGCCTTTGGGAGTCCTCCAGAGTGAATGGTCAGAGTTAGCATTGGAGTTTGTCCCTGTTTGTTGTTCCCAAAGCTTGAGATAGGTACTGTCTCAGCTTCCATCATGTAGGTCCTGGGTATGTCTTGCTGTAGAATGAGCCTCTTATAGAAGGAAACAGCATCCATCTCACTGATGCTATTGATCAACCGTTGCCAGACAACCCCCCTCCACTGAAATACTCTGATTTTATATGGATCCGCAAAGAAAATATTTCTAATGTGGTTCTAGTTAAGGTGTTTTGAATCTTATTCTCTTTCTTCCTATTGAACATATTTCAAGAATGTAAGGGGTTGGAGAGATGGCTCAGTGGTTAAGAGCACTTGTTGCTCTTGCAGAGGACCAGAGTTTGGTTCCCTGCCCCCACATGGAGGCTCACAACCAACTCTACTTTTGTTCTAGGGGAATCTGACACCCTCTTTTGGCCTCTTCAGGCATCGTGTGCACATGGTGCATATACATATGCGCAGTGCAAAACATACACACAAAAAAAGAATGTTTAAATGAGTTTGCATTTGCATAAGGTAACTTTGGTTACTGATTCTACTTTCTGGTTGGGATGACTTTAAAAACTGATTTGTGGTGAGCTGAGAAGACCCCATGCCACTCCATCCCTTGTTTGCACACTGCCTCTCCCTCTTCACTCTGCTCCCTCCTGCCTGATGTTGCTGTGGAGTTCTCTGATGAGCAGTGGGAGAGTAAGACCCTCCACCATGATTCCTGGGTCACCTCAGTAGATGTAGTCATCACGGGTGAACATATTCTCACACCTGACCAGAATGGTCCAGTTGGGACGGGGAGAGTCCATGGCTGAATTCCTGACTCTTTGTATTGTAGGTACACTGCTTAGTCACATCAGGTCGTTTTAGCTCTTTGTTCCAGACTACACATGTGGTGAACACGTATAAAGGTAGAATGCAGTTCCCAAATAATGGCAAAGCCTTTGTCTTTGCAGACACCTTAGATGGCTTTGGGAAACACCATCAACAGAATTCTCTGGTCTTAGTTCCTTGTATTATTTATATGAATGTGTACATCTCACACGAAGGAGGACCAGCTCTCACAGCTCCCAAGTGTGTAAATGTGTGTGTGTGTGTGTCTGCAGCTGCATTCTAATGAATACACATGCACAGAACCGGAGAAACAACAATTAAAATGCAGCCAATAGGAATAGACATTGGCTTTGTTGACTTTACTCTCCCATCTGAAAAAAATATTACCCCTAGCCGGTGCCTTTATTTATGGTTCCCTTGTTGTGAGCAAATGCTGCACTGGCCTCACATTCATACCGCAGATCCATGTCCTACAACTACAACTCCTTAATGAGTACCTGGGTCTTTTCCTTCTCCTGGTCCTTCAAGACCCACTTCATCATTTGTCTCCCCAGCAATTTCGTGGCATCCTCACCTTTGTCTTCTTTGCTCTGCTTTAAAAATTTGATACTTTCCACCTTTGTTAACTCTACACCTTAGTCCTGCAGCCCAAACCAAGAAATGCCAGGCTCCTTTCCTAGACTGTGGAGGGATGGGAACAAAACCACCTACTTTTTCTTAGCTGCAGAAACAGAGGATTTAGAGGGTTAGGAGGAGGCTACTAATATTCTAACTCAGTTTGCAAAATTCCTCCCACAGATTGAGCAAGTGTCTGGGCTTTCTGCAGAGAATAAACACGGAGGAACACTCATTAGGAAATGTTCTAGACACGTACAGGGCAGTGATCCTTCATCTGCTGGAACAGGAGCCACAGGGGCAGAGACTGTAGGATCTGTGGCGACCATGTCGCTTTAGAGAGGGGCAGAGTGGAAAAGAAATTAACAAAAGCCAAGTCAATTTGCATTCAGATGTTTGCATTAAATATTGATAGGGCAAGGGGAGGGCGGTTTCCTTTTTATTCTCATGTAGTTTTCATGGGTGACTGGGCTTTTGGGGGGCTAGTTCTGGGAAGAGGGAGGAGAGAAAGAGCAATGTAATCCTTTAAAGAGCTCAAGGTCAGATACTCAGATATTTGTACTGTGCCCTGACATGGTGGCCCAAACTGCTAGAGTAATTTCTATGAACTAAAAGATACAAATGTTTCTAGCAGCAACTAGAGAACATCTGGTTTGTTTGTTTGTTTGTTTCTCTCTCCCTCCCTCCCTCCCTCTCTCCCTCCCAATCCTCCTCCTCCTCCTCCTCCTCCTCCTTTCTTGAACAGCATCTCATGTAGCCCAGGCAGGCCTTAAACTTGCTATGTAGTTGAGGATGACCTTTCACTTCTAAGCCTCCCCAGTGCTGGGATTATAGGCATGCACCACCATGCTTGATTTTATGCCATGTGTGGGATGGGTTTTATATGGGGTTTCATGTTTGCTAGGTAAGCACTCTACCTTTGGTGGCCTCTCTTTAGCCAAGGGAATATCCTCATACTTTAAAAGCAATAACCTGAGGTTAATCTCATCAGGAAGTGTCAGGGGGACAGGAAAGTGAAGAGCACTGTAACAAGAGAATCCAAATTCAGATATTTGAACATTGGAAGTGACCTACGAGCCTCAGGGATGTGCTCTGCCTGGAGTGAGAGAGACTCTGTCCTCAGCCCACACAGGGGGCAGCTCAGGGCTCTCTGCACTCAGCTATGAAACAACCAAGAGAAGAGTGTGGTCTGGGCATCTGGGGCGTCCCCTCCATCCTCCTTCAGCTTTGGAAGGTCGGGAAGTTGGCCCCTCTGCAGGCTGCTGATCTGAGGAAGCTGGCTCTGTGACTGGCATGAACTTTGTGATCAGTCCCGGGCTCCCCAGAGGAAGTCCAGGAAGCAAGTGTGCAGTGAGGAAGGGGCTTCATGGCTTCTTTCTCTTTCTTTTGAGAATGGTCCTCCGAGACCCTTGAAACTCACATCACTTCAGCAGCTATCTTACTTGGTCTTCCTGAGTGGCTGGCTTTTGTCCCTCATGTCTGAGCCTGTCCAGGTGTTATCATCTATGGAGAACTTTGAAAATTTCCTTTGTACTGTTCCAAATCATCCGGCACTGACCGTAGTGCCGTGAGGGTGACTGCAGTCTTTACTGTCAAGCAATGCCTCTCAGACATCTTTTCAACATCTGCTTGGATACGACACATTAAAATCAGATTTTCTAAGAGTGAATCCCAGGCTCCAGAGTGTTTAGACTCTCTAGTATCTCTAATACTGCCAAAGTTGATAGCTGGCATGGGGTTGTGAACACATCCAGATTGCCTGGAATTGAGTTTTGAACTCTGCTGCTGGTTGTAGGCTTGAACTAGTTATTTCCCATTTTCCACCTCAGTTTCTTCATCTGTAAAAAATGGGAATAACGAGAGTATCACAAGACACAGTGTGAGGATTAAGTGGTTAGAAGAAGGTGGCTGGCACAAACCAGCACTCAGTGCTCTCTAGGTGTTTGCCATTTGTGCCCAGGAACACATCTTAAGAGGGGCCTTGACAAGGGGACTTGACAAGCAGAATGGCTGAGGAACCCCAGCAAGGGTCTGAAGGGACAAGGGTAAAGACTGAAGATGTTTTTCTTGGAGAGAAGGAGACATCATGGTGATGGCCTCCAGATTCCTACTAGAAGGAAAAGGAATGAAGGAACGTGGCTGTTTGTGCAGGGCTCTGAGGGAAGAAAAAAAAAGCTTGGGAGTGGAAGTCCTCCAAAGGACACTCATCCGCAGTGAGGTGTGCTGTATCAGGGGGAGAGTTCTCAGGCTCTGGGTTGTCCAAGTAGCAGAGAGGTGGTGTTGGAGGAAGTGTTACAGGAAAGATCGGAAGGGACTTGAGTGCCCCCGCCCCCCCAGGCCTCTCTAAGCCCACACCTGGCAGGGACTGAGAATTAGCCATTGTCAACTCTCTTGCAATAGGCAAGTCCTGGCAAGGGTTGGTGATGGAGGCCACTGGGGAGCCTAGAGGAGTGGCATAATAAGGTAGAGTGTCACACCTGTCCTCATATGGTGGCTTCAGCTGACTGGGCAGTAGAATCTGCCTGGGGAGACCTGGAGTCAGAGCTGGTCACAAGGCAGCCTCAGGACCGTTCTATGCCTTCGGTGTGAGTAGAGGTCTGGGCGTCTGGAGGCTGTTTTTACTGAGTTTTGTAGCTGTCATTGATCCACTTTCTGGATCTGAAGACATGAGGCTGGCTGCTTGCCCTTCTGCAGCTCTGAGCTGTTCTCCACCCTGTGTGTTCTGCCTCACTCACTGTGAAGATGGCTACCATAGCTCACCCTTGCTGGAGAAGTCTATGAATCCCATTCTACTTGGCTTTTCTCTTGAGGGGTGGCATGGGGATCAGCACTAGTTTGATGCTGCTATGGGTTCTGTTTCTACAAAACCTGCATCCACAGATTCAACCAACCGCAAATTGAAACTATTGCAAAAACAAACAAAAGAAAGAAATGAGTGCATCTGTACCGAACGTGTACTGACTTTTTTCCTGTCATTATTCTCTCAGCAACACCATACAATAACACAGACTTTGTATTGTGTTAGGTGATTTAAAGTCTCTAGGATGATGTGCGTAGGTTCTAGGCATTGCATTGTGTTAGGTGATTTAAAGTCTACAGGAAGATGTGCGTAGGGTCTGTGTAGGCGTTACATCACTATATCTAAAGGACTTGAACATCCACAGATTTTGGTATCGGCTCATTGTACTGAAGCCAACCTGTCATAGATACTGAAAAATGGTCATAATTCACCAGACATCAAGTTGGCTTCCCTTTTCATAAGGGAAGCCTCCTTTCCGTGTTTGTCTGATGACCGTTCAGCCACTTCCCCTGTGTGTGCTTGGATGACTTCAGCATGAGTGCATCCTTGTCCTGAGGGCTCCCCACCCCACCCTGCATCTTGTTTTGTTACAGAGCTCTGGATCCCTCTCCTCATCCCTCACTTTCTTGACTTCTTCATCCTCAGTCCCCTCCCCATCCTTACATGGCTGTCACTTGGTACATAGCCACACCCCAAGCCTTATTGCCTGCAGGAGGCTCTGTCTCCTAGATTTTCACCTCTGAAGAGCACTTTGCAGCCACAGCCCCTGACCCCTGGCCCATCCACTATTCCCACCCATTCCTGCTCAGTCTCCTGATGGTCCCTCCCTAATGTTTAGCATCTTGGATTCATGCTGGATGTATCTGCTCCCTCCCTCCCTCCCTCCCTTCCTTCCTCTTGGAATTCAAATTCCTTGGTGAACTGGTTTGGCAAAGTTCTCAAAAGCAACTCTATTCCTTACCTCTGACCTTCCACTGAGTCTCTTAGGACAACCTTTTCACCTCTTCCAGTTTCCAAACTGCTGAAACCTGTTGAAAAGACCTGGGCCCCCGGCAGTAACTGGACCCTCTGAGTGTTCCTGCCTCAACTCTCCCAGAGCCCACAGGCATCTTCCTTCAACTCCATTTTTAGCTCCCTATCAGATTCCAGTAACAGCTGCTCGGAATCTTTTCCACTCTGCTCCATCCAGCCCTAGCTGACCCTGCTGGCCTCCTTTCTCTGGAACAGAGTATAAACCATCCCAACACTCTGCTGAGATTTCTTTCCCTTTTCTTTTAAAACAAGGCTAATTTCTTTCTCTTCTTCTGTCATCTTGCCTGGGGAGAAACGGTCCTTGCTTTTTCGAGACTGAGGCTTCTACCTAGGTTCCTGATTTGTTGTGTCTTCGGCTGCGATCTTGCTCAGTCATCATCCCTTTCTGCCTCCCTTTCCTCTGATCCCTCAGTCTTGGTCTTTCTCTAACTTCCTCCATCTTAAGAAACAACCAGAAATAGAGCCCTTCCTCGGTCTTTCTCCTCCCTGGATCTATTGTCTACCATCTTCTGTAGCCTCTTAATCCTCTGTCATCCCTCTTCCCCACCAACTGGCCACAGTGAAACTGATATCAGTCCCTAAAATATGCCTGGCTCTCTCCCCCTCCTCTGGGTGGCATATGCAACCTTGGGGAGCAGAAAAGCGCAGGTGTTAGAGCCAGTCACTCAGGGGTTAAAATCTTGGCTCTGCTCCACATGAGTTTCATAACCCTGACCCTCTCTTGGAACAGCTTCCAACTTCTCAAAGTTCAGTTTCCTCCTCTGAAAAATGGAAGCTGTGGCACTTAATTTGCTGGGTTGTTATGAGTACAAAAAGAAATGCTCATCTAGCTTATGTCCATCCCTAGCTTTAGCTGCGGCTGATTCCTGCATGTGCCGTGCGACGGCCTTCTGTCTCCCTGATGAACATCCACCTGCCCGCAAAGCCTAGTTACATCTCTCCTTCTCCAGTGTCTGGGCTCCATCCTGGTTCCTTTTCTCTCTGAACTGTGTCGCTTTAGGGCAGCAGATGTTGTGGCCCAACTGTTATCAAGAGAATTTGTGCACAGTTGTCTGGCTATTAACAAAATGCAGAGCTTGTGGAGGAAGGTGTACCAAAGTCACCTGTGGATCATTCTAGAGTTCTTGTCCAAGGGTCCTATATATTATAGCTTCCTGGTCAATTGTGATGTTTAAAAGAGTTTCTTACAGCTAGGTATATCTTGATAACCTAAGCAAACACACAATACTACCAACAAAAACATAAGCTGATCTATCCATAACCACACTCCCTGTTCTTGTAGAATTAAAAAAAAATTTTTTTTACAGTGTAAAGTTCTGAAAAGAACTCCTGAGTAAGGACATCAGATTGAGCCAGAGTTTGGGGCTTATTAAGCTATGTGTGGGAAGTATTTCCCTTCAGGATGCTAACGCCCTGATTTGGCAAATAGTTAAGGTGATCCTCACCTGATGGGAACGAGCTCAGTTCTTGTAGGATGGAATGAAATGGTGGGATAGCTGAGAGCTGAGAGTCTGTCCAGCTTGAACAAACTAAGACTCAGGGAGTGAATGCTTTGAGTGTGACACAATTGCATCGTGTCTATGACAGGGGCCAAGGGTTTCTGTCATGACTGTGCTGTAACAAAAGTTCTTTTAGGGGACTCTCTTAGCAGGTGCAATGGTTCCTTTATTTGCTCATGCAATAGATATTTAGCATGGTGATGTGGATCCAGTTGGCGTGAGGCACTGGGAACAGGCATTGAGTCCAATTCAATTTCCCATAGCTGGAGTGGCCTGTGTAGGCTCCTTTTGGGAAGGGGAGGCGGATCCAGGGAGATGGGCTGTGGGCTGGATGGTTGTCTGGGCTTAGTGGCTATCAGAGAGGACAGTGTGAGGGACAGTCTTCAGTAGCAGCTGCACTTGCCCCTCCTGGCAGGAGACTTCATGCAGTTCCCCTTTGCAGGAGGCTCTGGGCTTGTCACACGATCCGCAGGCAGCCTGGAGTGTTTCCTCCTATACACACCAGCTTCTCTTCATCCATCTTTCAATCTAGAGGATTTACAAAGGTTTATACTATTAAGAGCAAGATCTCAACAACGTGCCATGTGGGAAAAACATGGTTCACTTCAGCCTACATATGTATTAGTCTGTAAGGTCTTCTGGGCAGGGACCCAATTTATGTGACATGGTTCTGGGTATCACTTTACTCTTTCTTGGGATAATGTTTTAGAAATGTGGGTCTACTTCTTGGCGCTAAATTAACATTTAGGAATGAAGGCAGTCATTTACATTCAGGTGAATGGGTTTGAATTCTGTCTTGCACAGTTGTCCCTTGGTTTCCAAGGAGATTGGTTCCAGGACCCCTGTGGACAACAAAATCCATGACTACTTATGTCCCTTATATAAAATGGTGTAGATTATCATAGGGTCTGTATACATCTTTCCATATTGAATCATTTGTAGATGACATATACCGAACAGGGTCAATGTCATGTAAATAGTTGCTATATTATATTGTTTGGGAATAATGACAAGATAAAAATAGTCTATACATGTTCAGCATAGATGCGTTTTTTTCCCCATGAATGTTTTAGATCCACAGTTGGCTGAATTCACAGATGTAGAACTCATGAATTTGAAGGGCCAACTGTATACTCTCAAAACTAAAAGCCAGTAGAGAGGGGGATTTGCACATTTCTTAATGCCACACCTTCTTTATGGCTAAGGAGCTGCAAGGCAGAAATGTGTTCATCTTTCTCATGGTCTGGAGGCAGTGGCTTTGGCTCTTGCAGGGTGCAGGAGGTTATGGAGCACGGATGGGAGAGTAATCACTGTCCCTGAAGATCAAACAGACATGCCTCGCTGCTTGGTAGATGGTTCGACCAAAATCCAGACTAACTTCCTGCAAGGACAGGGACTTCTTTGTAGTCATCTGGTAGACTGAGGACTGAAGGGGCAGGAGATGTTTCCTAGCTCTTTCTGGTTGATTGGAAGGAGCTTATAAAACTTTTTCTTCTTTCCTATTGGTTCCTCTCTCTCAGTTATGGGCCTGTCAGAAGCCTGAGTGAGGGGAGCAGATTCATCAGGTGGGTCTCAGTATAGACAAAGCTGAGGAGAGGAGAGAGCTCCTAATGCTTCCACCCAGTGAGCCAGGACTAGGGAGGAGAGAATAGGCCGGGTGCTTAATCACATGATACTCGAAACAACGTTCAAAGCCAGGGTTTTCTAGCTGTGGAAGCAATCTTGAGCCCATCCTGAAATCCTGACTTTCTGCTTCATCAAAAGTTATCACACATGCAAGTAGATCTTTCCCACATTTATAGCAGTTTGACTAAAAAGGCACTCAACACTGCCTATTTGAAACCTGAGTAACAAGGTGTGAGGTTTGGGTGGGAGTGACAGCAGAGGACGGGCACTACTCACATCCACTCACATTTGATCTGATTTGATACCCCAACACTCCTCTTCAGTGAGTAGAGCAAGTGTAATTCGCCTTGGTTTATGAGCAATGAATGCCAGGGTTCTATGCTGGTTAGTGTTTGATAACATGACACCAGCTAGAGTCACCTGGGAAGAAGGAACCTCAGTTGAGGAATTTCCTCCATCATAGTGGCCTGTGGCCTTGTTTGTGAGGCATTTTAATTGTTAATTGATGTACAAGGGCTCAACCCACTGTGGGTAGCACCATCCCTGGGCAGGTGGGCCTGGGCAGTATAACAAAGCAGTGGAGCAAACCAGTAAGCAGAATTTCTTTGTGGTCTGTGCTTTGGATCGTGCATTTGTTTCCTGCCCTGAGTCCCTCCATGACTTCCCTTACAGATGAATGGTGCTTTGGAAGCGTAAGAGGAAAAAACCCTTCCACTCCTGCCCTAAGTTGCTTTTGGTCAGTGTTTTATCATAGCAACAGGAAACCAAATTAGATAGGTTCCAGGGATAAAAATGACTTCTGAGTTTATCTAGGAATTAAAGGATACCATGTTTGATAGATGGGTTAAGCCAGCTTGTGTTTGTCGAGAACAAAAAGGAGGAAAGAAAGACAAATGCTGGGCTGGAGAGATGGCTCAGTGGTTAAGAGCCCTGACTGCTCCTGCAGAAGATGGAATTGGATTCCCAGCATCCATGTGGCAGCTAACAACCATCTGTAACAGAAGATCCAGAGGATCCAATGCCCTCTTCTGGACTCTGTGGACACTGTATGAAACAGGTACACTTACATATATACAGGCAAAGCACTCATACACATAAACTAAAAATAAATAAAAAAGAATCAAAAGGAATATACATGTCTCTTTTTTATTTTTCCCATGACAAATTCCTAAAGAGTAGCACTGGTCTCAAAAAAGTATTTTGACCTGAGACATCCTGATGCCCTGACATCTTAGCATGCAGGCTTCATTCATCAGGTTATAGGGATTCTTTTTTGCCCTGGCAGGCCAGAAATCGGAAACAACCTAAATGTCCATCAGCTGATGAATGGATAATGAAGGTGTGGTACATACAGACAATGGAATATTATTCAGTTCTTAAATGAAATGTGAAGATTAATGCATCTCTCAACTCTCACTAGAGTAGTTTCCTTATGCAGCAGATGGTAATTAACACAGAAGCCCACAGCTGACTGACGTGCAGAGAACAAGAGGCTGCAGAGAGCTAATCCCTGAACAGAATACCTCTATCAAACTTCTGCCTCCCAAGGCTTGGGGATCATTGCAGGAACTAGAAAGACTGTGGGAGCCAGAGGTGGTAGATGACCACAAAGAAACAGTGTTCCAGACAGCCGGTCAGTTACTCATATGAACTTACAGCAACGATGACAGCATGTGCAAGACCCATGCAACCTCAAAGTAGAAAAAAATATCCCAGCAAAGATGTGGGGAAATGGTTAAGAACCCAACTATTGGCAACTGACAGCTGCTGGGAGAGCAGGGGGAGTCAGTCTCTTTCAAGTAGGTTAACTAGGCTCCAGTGAATGGACCCACATTGAAGGACATTTGGGGACACAGATAAGACTCTATAGGCCTTATGATATATATATCAGAGTATATTTAATTGGGTGTGGGGTTAATAAGGAGGAGGTGCAGATAGGGGAGGGAATCTAAATACCATCAAAATATACTTCATGAAAATCACAAAAATTAAATTAAAATAATACAAATAATAAATAAATAATTTCACCTTTTCCATTATGTAATAATGTCCGCATAATGAGTGGATGCTTCATTTTCTCTCACCATGGAGAGTCCAGTGTCTGATTTCACAGGAAATCAGGACATGGAACACCTCAGCTCCTGGACACAGTCTAGACTGGGGATGAGTGACGGCAACATAGCTGGGGGCCTGTTAAGAGATTTTGTTGGAGAACCCCCTGACTCCACCCCAGGCCTCAGAGAACCAAGCCATTTCTGGATAATCGTAGCCGAGCCCAGAGCCCGTCTTCCCTGTTGGCAGGTGTAATCTGGTGCATGGACACAGGTTTCCGTTTAGCTGGACCACTGCAGATGCTTCTTATCTTAGCATCTTCTTTAGCTTGTGTCAGGAGACCCACAAGAAGAGTATAATGGCTAATCTTCGTTGTTAACTTGACTGGATCTGGAATCAACTAAAGTGCAAGCCACTGGGCACTGGAAGCCACTGTGAGGGACTTTCTTGATCAGATTATTTGAAGAGGGAGACCCATCCTAACTGTGGGCAGCACCTTCTGGTGGCAGCCCAGATAAAAAGTCGCTCAGGAAGCTTTGGTTTTGCCTGCTGGCCTTCATTCTTGATGACATGTCCATCAATCCTGTTGCTGTGGCATCCCTTTACTGTTATTAAATCCAGCTTCTTCAGGCTTTCAGGATAGACTGAAGGCTAGCATCTCTCTACGGGTCATTGAGGCCTTTAGTGCCAGATTGGGACTGGCCTCATGAGTGGAGAAGCTGCTGGATCCTCAGCCTCTCCAATGTGATACAGCTATTGTTGGACTATCTTCTTTAAACCAATCTAATAAATCATATATAATAATAATATATAATAAACCGGGGGGGGGGTAGAATGGCTTGTCTGGCCAGTTGAAAATGAGTAAGGACTGAAATCAAGCATCAGATTAGGGATGGTAAATCATGCCACTTTTCTCTGTCTGGTCCATTTTATTAGGTATCACTTATGTGTAATCATTAATTAGTTCGATGTGGTCATATGAAATCTGAACTCGTAACTATTATAGTCAGAGGAATTTTGAATTTGTTTTAATTATTATATTAAATAGCAGGTGTAAATATACCGCTTACAAAGTTAAAATGTAACTAACGTGTACTCTGTCAACAACAACACCACCTACTGAGAAAATCCAGGATGCTCCCAGCTGGAAGGTGGATCTTACTGCCCCATTAATTAACTTCATGGATACCCATGAGTCTTGACTGACAGGGGCAAATGCTCCTTCTAGATTTAGATTTGTGTAATCAGGAATGGAAGCAAATCTTATTAGAAACTCAGAGCTGAAAGCATCGTTGTAATTTGGACTGGCTTCATATGTCTCATTGTCAGATTAAGGACCCATGTTTATGACAGGCACAGTAGAATGACATGCTGTCAAGAATCATGTGTAATGGGTTGATCACCTACCTCACAACCCAAAAGGTCATTGGCTGATTAAAGTTGGAACCCACACACATTTATATCTCCTTTTATAACCTGTAGCAGAAGATAACCTTGTAGACTTGATTCTTCTGCTCCAACCTTCTGAGAACTGGGACAACAGGTATACCTCCTGTCTGCCCCCCAAGCCCCCACAGAAAGTATGCTTGAAGGTAACATACATTTTTAATAAAATTGAAGGGAGATGCTTATTAACCATTTAATCAGAAATGTTTAGAGGGAATGATTATATATATCACTTAAATAAAAAACAAGATAAGGCAAATAAAAACATTTTTCAATATATATATATTTATTGAATTTTTGTGCTCAGAAACATTTTAGTTTTTATAACAAAATGAAATGAATAACAATTTTCTGTTCTTGGCTGCCTATAGTATTCCTAGGGACTTTATTTTATAACACCGACATGGAAGACATTGTGAGGTTTTTACATAAGAGAATACTAAGGCTGAAAGGCCTTTGTCTTCAGAACTAGTAAAAACCAGGCTTATCTAATTCTCTCCTCCCTCCCTCCTTTCTTTCCTTCCTTTTGTTTTTTAAATTTATTATTAATTATTGTTGTTGTTTTTGTCCTTTATTTGTGTGTGTGTGTGAATGCAGACACACATGTGCCAAAGTGCACATGTGGAGGTCAGAGGGAAACTTTAAAGGGGAGTCAGTTCACTTCTTATACCATGAATTCCAGGGATAGAAATGTTGTCAGGCTTGTGGGGCAAGTCCCTTGACCCACTGAAGCATCTTTCTGGCCCCTGTTTTTCTCTCTCTTTTTTTTTTTTTTTTTTTGAGACAAGATCTTATGTATCTCTGGCTGGCCTCAAACTCACTTTGTAGCCAAGGGTGGCCTTGAACTCCTGATCCTCCTGTTTCTGCCTTCCAAGTGCTAGAATCACAGATAGGTACCACACATCCAGCTTCTATGTGATTCAAAACCCATATTTCCTTTTGCTCAACTCTGCCTCTGTGATGTGTGTATTCAGAAGACACTCATAGAGGGTATTTCCAGGATTCTCAAACATTTTAACTCATTCTTTCTATGAATTTTATAGTAGGATACACCTATGTGTACATATATAATACATAAGTGCATGCATACCTCTACATACACAGAATGGAACATACGTGAATAGATCTGATGATTGCTATAGAGAGAACCTTCCTGGGTGCATTCCCATTATGGAAACTTGAATCTTCCTGAATTCAGTCTGGAGTGTACTGTTTACAAAGTGGTGTTTTAGTTAACAGTATATTGGGCTGTTCTTTCCGTGTTAGTGAATTTGTTTTTGTCTTGAGGCAGATTCCCCCTGTAGCCCCAGCTGACCTAGAACTCTCAGTCTCTGCCTCTGCCTCCCAAGTGCTGTGGATTAAAGATGCACACCATATAGCCCAGGGGAATTTGTTGTTTTTAAAAAATAAATTCTTAAATATTTATGTGTATGTGTGTGTACCATATGTGTGCAGTGCCCTTGAGGCCAGAAGAGGGTGTCAGATTTCCCAGACTGGTGTTAAAGGCAGTTAGTTGTGAGCTGCCTGAGGAACCTGAACCTGAATCCCCTGTAAGATCAGCAAGTGCTCTTAACTGCGGAGCCATCTCTCTAGTTCCTGAATTAGTTATTTTTCACTGAAGGATCAGGGATAGCTTGAGAATCAGTGTCAATCATTTTTCAAAGTTCCTCTCTCTGAGTGGGAGGGTCTTGGGGTATTTCCACCCAGAAGTGGAACCTTGACAGACTGTGAAGTGTCTTAACTTCTAACCAAGTCCCTGAGGTTTGCTTAACCAGAAAACACACCATTTTGGCTAACAGATTTCATTGTTCACTGGTTTAATAACAAAACTACAGGCACATTCCCAAGAAGCCTTGGGATATTAGAAGCTAAACTAAAAAAATAATTGTTTGGGTTGTTTAGAAAGACAGGAACTTACTGTCCTAGTTTGCTTTTCTGTTGCTGTGATAAACACCATGACCAAAAGCAACAGAGGGGACAAAAAGGTTTATTTCAGCTTGCAATTCCAAGTCACAGTCCATCACTGAGGGAAGCCAGGAAGGAACTCGAGCAGGAACTGAAGCAGAAACCATGGAGGACTACTGCTTGCTGGCTCGCTCTCTGGCTTCTGACTTAGCTAGTTTTCTTATACGTCCCAGGACCACCTGCCTAGGGAAGGTACTACCCACAATGGGCTAGACTCCCCTCCATAAATTAGCTGTCAAGAAAATGCCCACAAGCCAGTCTGATGGAGGAAATTCATTAATTGAGTTCGCTTTTCTTAAGTGACTCTAGGTTGTGTCAGGTTGACAATAGAAACTAACCAGACACTTATAAAACCACTGTTACAGTTGAATCTGAAATGACCCTTAAAGACTTGGTCTCCAGCTTGGCACTGTTGGAAGGTGATGGAAACTTTAAGAGGTGGGGTCTAGTAGGAAGTCCTTTCGTCTTCAGGTATGATGGGATAACATGTCCCTGGCCCTTGGTCTCTCTTCTTCACTTCCTGGTCTGAGGTAAGTATCTTTGCTATGAGACATGCTTCCAACATCATGTTCTGTCTCAGCACATGGCTACAGCAACAAAAACCAATCAATTATGGACTGAAACTTCTAAAACTTATTAAAATAAAATCTGTTTTCCTTATGGCTGTTCATCTCTGATATTATTTGTTCAGTGATAGAAGGCCAATATATACCATTAGATTATTTTTTTGTAGTTGTTTTAATAATAAAGACATTTAATTACATATGATGTTACAGAATGTGTAACACTAAGACAAAGACTAAGACAATGCTAAAATCACAGAAGAAAGCCTGTGTAGCATATAAAATGAAGAATAGAACCTAGTAATAATTCAGGAAAATGAATTGTAGCATTATTTAACACTGCCAAGGGTTAAGTAGAGAGGCAGGATTGTGCCTGGGCAATGGGGCCACTGAAGCCAAGTGGGCCTGTGACCCCACACCACCTTTCTTCTTCCTTGTATGATGCCAGAGTCTGGATGTGATCCTTTCAAAATCAGGTGTGAAAAGCACAATGATCTGAAGGTGTCCTCCAAAGTTCATGTGTTGAATAGAAATCTGATCTCCAATGAGGTCATGTTGGGATGTGGAATCCAATGGAAGGTCTTAGACGACACCACCATGATGAGTGGATGCCATTTTTATGGCAGTGAGTTCCTTATAAAAGGACAACTTTGGGACTGGAGAGAAGGTTCAGCAGTTAAGAGCACTAATTGTCCTGGCAGAGACCACAATTCAATTTTCAGCCTCCAGATTGGGCAGCTCACAACCACCAGTAACTCCAGCTCTAGGGGAATATGGCATCTCTGGGTCTCTGAGGGCAACTGCACACACATATTTACACACACACACATATGCACATACACAGACATGCACATAATTAAAAATAAAATAAGATTTTTTTGGTCTTTTTGAGACAGGGTCTCCCTGTAGCTCTAGCTGACCTGGAACTCAGTATGTAGAGCAGGCTGGCCTTGAACTCACAGAGATCCATCTGCCTCTGTCTCCTGAATGCTGGAACTAAAGGTGTGTGCCACCACACCTGGCTTAAAAATAATTTTCTTTTTAAAGGAAAACTTCTACCTCCCATCTCTTTTCCTCTCTGTCCTGTTATGGGATGACAGAGTCAGAAATGCCTTTCTAGATGGATTCTGTTCCTCTGACCTTAGATTTCTCAGCCTCGTAGAACCACAAGGCACGAAGTCTATTCATTATAAGTTACAGTCTCTGATATTTTGTTATATTACAGCTGTAATGTCAGTCATGTTTCCCATCATTATCCTCTTCCTATTCACCTTACAAAAATAATAGCAATGTTGTTTTGCCAAATGAATATGTTAAACTCCTAAATATTTACTTTTCTACCCATTAGTGCTTCTCTCAGCTTTGGCCAGAGAAAGCTCTCTTTGCAGTGGGCAAAGATTAATGCAGAGATCCATAACCCGCCAAAGTGCTGAGAATAAGTGACTGTTAAATGCTCAGTCCTAAACAGGATATCTATATCACATACTCCATCTACAAGGCTCAGGGAACATGACGGAAGAGGGGGCTAAAAGAATGCAAGAAGTGGAGGATGCGGGGAGCGCTGTGAAGTGCTACCTTTGGACACGACAGGACTATGGCACTCATGATTATCTGCAGCTGTGATTATATGCAGCTGCATAAAGACCAGCACTTGATGGAGCCCATCAACATTCTAGAATGGCTGGGGAGAGGCTTATGAGGCCACACCCCTAGCAGAGACGTTATTGGCAGTTAATGGTTGCTGAAGGAGGGGGAGTCATTTTTCTGGTAAATAACCCCACACCCATGCTCATGAAAGCAATCCGAATTTAACTCAACGGGCCATAAAAAGCAAAAGACGTGAAAGCAGGAGAGAGAAATCAGGAAGAAGAAGGGATTCAGAGGGAGTGGAAGAAGGATAAGAGAGTATGGGGATGATGATCAGATATGTTATGTACATGTATGACACTGTCAGCCTGGCATGGTGGTGCATGCTGATAATCTCAGCACTCCAGAGACAGAGGCATGAAGATCTCAGAAGCTCAAAGCCAGTGTGGCTTACATAGTGAGCTCCAGGGTAGTCAGGGCTACATTGTAAGACCCTGTCTCAAAGAACAACAGCAACAGTAACCAAAACTAAGCATCCACCCGAAATAATAAAACAGTGACAACAGCAACAAAGCACAAGAGTGTAGCCAGAGGAGTTATAATTCCAATGGTTACTGCTACTTCTGAGAACCAATCAAAAAGTCAAAGGAACGTGAGTAGATCAACGGGTTTGAGCTGCATTTAGACAGGGGTGAAAAGCCCTGGTGTGTTGTTGCACAGTTGGGGACTGTAGGGGACAACGATGGCCTATATCAGGTCTCTCAGAAAATGAGAAGAAAAGTCTTTGAATGTTTTAATCATAGAGAAAAGGACAGAAGGCTTACTTAGCAAGTGAGTTAGAATTCGAGCACCACAAAAAGTCTTTTTAAAAAGGGAAGAAATGTTTGAGGAGATCTGTTTACCTTGATTTAAATGTTGCAAAGTGTATATGCATATTGAAACATTGGCCCATAAACATGCATAATTTTTATGTTTTAACAAATCATTAAGAAAATGGAAAATCAACATTTAAATAATGAAACAAACTAAAAGAACATGTTTTTTGCTCTTTTGAATGTGGAGTGCCAGTCCCCATTTCAAACAGTGGCCCTTGAAAAAGCAGGCTTCAAGGAAGGACAGATTGGAACATCTCAAAACCACTCAAAGTTGTGGGCCTTGGTCCAAAGAGGAAAAGCACCTACCGTTTGTCAGTCAGGACTGAGTGCTTGCCAGAGCATGTCCCTCCTGTTGGAAATGGTCCCAAAAGGATGCGATCAAATCCATGAGCCACGTGTGATAGCAAGTTTTTCATGTGAAAGTGAGTCCTGAAAACAAGTGTGTGGCAAAGGAGAGGGGGGGGGGAGAGATGAGAGATGAGAGAGAGGCAGAGTGGGAAGAAGAGAAGGAGAGGGAGAGAGAAGAGAGGGAAGAAATGAGGAAGAAGAGAGAGAGACAGAGGAACAATCTTCTTCCATATTCTTGAGCTACATTCAACACTGAACAAAAAATTCCAGAATCATGGTAGGAATTTCCTGTCTTTCCAGTATAGCAGAGTAGTATAAAATCAGAGATTCTTTTGGACAAAAGTCATACGAAAGCATGAAAGAAAAAAATTTACTTTTGACCAAAGCAAGAGAGAGGAAGATTGGCTTGTAGCCGAAAGGGGGTGGTTTCAGAGGGTAGGTGCCTTTCTCCGATGAGTTTGAGAAAGGTCCAGTCTTCTGACGGCTCTCGGGTTTATCAGTTGCTATGGAAGCTATTAATCTCGTTGCTGAAGGTCTAAGTGACTTGTGATAAAGAATGCTTGTTGGGATACTTTTCACCCCTGCCTCCTCCTGCCCAGGACTCTGCCCTCACAGCTGGAGTGCCTCCTGCTGCTGGAGGGCACAGGTGCTTCAAACTTCTGGCTATCCCACAAATTAATCCAAGGGCTCAGGATTGTTGCTGGGAAACTCTAGCAGGCAAAGAATTGAAGCAGGTCTGAGACAAGTTAGTGTAAATGTTGGCACAGCATGGCTCACCTGTTGTGTGATTAAGTCATGGGCTGCTGCTTGTTGTCTTTGGGATGACGCCAGGCAGCATTTGTTCAAGGGAAAAAGAAGGCCCTGTGTGCTGTATGACAGTATCAATAGTCACGGGCAAACAGATTCCAGTGGAAGAAAAGAATGGAAAGTGGGCGGTGGGGACAACGCTGCAGCTGTGTTGAAAGGTGTCTCAGTCAAGGATGGGTTGGTGGCAAGAAACAAAAACCTCCTTAGCCTAAGTAAAGTGGGATCTGTTGATGGTGTCAGGGGAGTCTTAGGAAGCCAACCGAAGGAAGGCCAGACTGACATCATGGGAACCAGGGGCCTCCCCAGCATCCTGACTCTGCTTTCACCTCTGGGCACGCTAGCTTCATTCCTCTTTCTTGGAAGACTGCATTTTCTAAGACCTCTCTCCTATTGCTTGAGCTTATGTGTAGATTGGGGTTGTTGTGGTACCCTGGACTCCTCCAACTCAACACCATTTCAGGATACTCCCCAGCAATGTGCCCAATATTCTCCAGTGTGGTACCCAATACTCCCCAGCAAAGGCATCCAATAGTCTCCAGAAAAGCACCCAATACTCTTCAGTAAGGTGTTGGATACTTCTCAGCAATGTGCTCAGTAATCTCCAGTGAGATACCCGGTACTCCTAGCCAGGCACTCAGAACTATCCAGTGCAGTACCCAATACTCTTCAACAAAGCACCCAACACTCACCAGAAAGGCATACGATATTTTCTAGTAAGGTACTGAACACTCCCCAGTAAGACAGCCAATGTTGTCACCCAGTGCTCTGTAGTGAGGCACCCAATACCCTCTATCAAGGTGAGTTATTTCAGGAATTAAAAAAAATTTTTTTACATTTATTTGTATGTGTTTGTGTGTGTGTGTGTTGTGTGTGTGTGTGTGTGTGTGTGTGTGTGTGTGTTGCACATACCATAGCATGAATGAAGAGGCCAGAAGACAACTTGGAGGAAGTCAATTCTCTTCCTCCACCACGTGGGTCCTGGGGATCAAATTCAGGTTACCAGGTCTGACAGCAAGGGCCTTTACCTGCTGGACCATCATGCTGGCCCTCTTTCAGGAATCCTTAGGACAGGTGTCCCCACAAGCTGGGTGTGGTGGTTCACACCTTTAATTCCAGCATTCTAGAGGCAGAGGCAGGCAGATCTCTGTGAGACAAAGGCCAGCCTGATCTACATAGTGGTGGGTTCCAGGCCAGCTGGGATATAGGAAATCCTATCTCAAAACAAGCAAACAAAACAAACAAACCACTATGACAACAACAACAGAAAGGTGGGCATAATTCTGTTCTGATCACCTAAAGCCAGAGTCTGTGACCAGAGACTGACCTTTCTCTGGCTGAACCTCCAGAGGGTAGTTCTTTGAGAATGGGGAAGGTAGAGATCAACGTGGTAGACGCAGTGAATGACAGACATTTGTAGGATGAAAGCTTGCCAGGAACACTGGTAATTGGGCACGAATGGATTCTTGGATGAACAATGTCATAGGTGAGATCTGTCTGTACTGACTGAAGGCTGGTGGCGGCTCCAGGGACTCAGGTTCTGCAGAGGTTAGCATAGGGAACAAGCTTTGAGTAGTAAATGTAGCCAGGAGAGATAAAGGGTTAGTTGATTTATAAAGGGGCTGAGTAACTGAAAAGCCAAGTGAGATCAGAAGTTTGAAGGTTACTAGAAGTCATAGATGTTCCTATGGGGACAAGGTCCTTGGACAGGCTGTAATTAGATGAGGGAGCAGAGGCTGGGTTAGACTTGGTCTCCTTGCAGCCAAGCTGGGTATGATTTAAAGCACTTTGGTAAGTGTTATTCACATGGTGGCAGTGGGAGAGGACAGGTAATATGCTCTCATAAAGAGCGCTGCCAAGCAAAGGAAAGACTAACCACATCCATCATTGCTACTGGATGGAAGGGCGGGAGAAGAGGAGGAGGAGAAGAAGACCAAGGAGGTTGAAGGAAGGTGAGCAAGGGCTCTGCATCAAGGGAATTTGGCTCATAGTACTGAGGACAAGAGGGTGGGGCACAGCTGAAGGAGGTGACGGAGAGAATGGGGACAGGATGGGACTGTGCCTGGCTTGTTATGGTGGTGCTGGGACCCAAAGTCTGGCTTTTATGTTTGTACAGCAAGTAGTCTTAACCAGCCCAAGAGATTGTTTTGCTTTTAGAACACTCTAGTGAGCATTTAGCTAACCCTTACAATGAAATCATATTAATAATTTATAGTCGTTATAATGTGTTACTGAGCTTCGGTTACGTTGTACTTTTCTGACCAAGGTTGAGAGAAAGCCTTGTGACTGAACTTGGCATTACTTCTTCCCATTCCAAACTTGTATGCTTCATGGTAGTACAATTCTAACAACAGCTGAAATTATTGCTCATGTAACTATGATATGGAATCTACTATTTAGTCTCAGGACTAAATGCAAATTATAAATCCTTATTCTCCTAACAACTACAAGGTCTGTGTATGGATTTGATAAGACTAGTGGACTTTCTTTGTTTTGAAATTTTTTTCTTTTGATGGACAAGTAAGAATGCATTGGATGCCTGTTGTTCACAGACGCCCGAGTTACAAATGTCACACACCTGTCAGCCATGAATGGGCTTTTCTTTCATGAGCACTTGTGGGGTCATTGTGCCTTAGCCTGGTTCTCCTTCCAGCACACCCGGAGTGCGTGAACAGTTTTACAGCAAGACCTGCCCCGCCCCATCTGCTCCAAGAACCCAGTCTGTCAGCAAATGTGGAATGTTTTGGACGTCATGAAGGGTCACGATGCAGATGGCGATGAGGGGCATCACCAGCTACCCTATGTCAGCGGTCATAAGGGAGGAAAGATGCTAGTTCTCACCACTTCCAGTCTCCTGCCTGTGACAGAGTGGGCTCTTTCCATGTGAGCTTCCAGGGAGCTGTGCCCACCTCCCCAAGTCCCTTGTGATTTACAGTTCCATAAAGCTTGCAGTCCAGAAGGGCACAGGTGTTTGTCTGGGGACACGTGTCACTTGCCACACTGTTGTATTCACAGTCTGCTATCCAGCTCTTCTATTACCCAATGCAAACCCACTTCCTTTCCCAGTGTTCTTTAGGGGAAGATCGAAGCTACCTTCAGGTGGCAGACTCTCAGTGACTTCCTGCTGGGCCTTGCCCTGTTCTTGTGTGTGACAGTAAGGGGAGTCACAGTCTTGACATTGGAATTTCAGCTGAAGGTTTTATCCTTTTCTCCAGTTTGTGGTTACATTCTAGAGCTTGTAAACCACTCACAGTTCTTTGGGGCCTACGGGGTAGAGTGTCTGTTCTTCTTTTCAACTTGGCATCTCTTTTTATCCGTTAGCCTCACCTAAGCCTGTCTTTGCTCCTTCTGCTGTTTGCAAATTCAACTCACTGTGGATTGAAAATGCAGCATTCAGGAAAAACTTGGGTGTACTAAATCTATAGAAACTTCACTTTCATGTTATTGTTCTTTAAATAATAAGCAGAACTGTTGTGTTATAGTTTCTAGTGATGACTTGGATGGGGGAGAATGGGTATGCATCACATGCAGACACTGCACCATATTGTGAAGGGCTTGAGCATCTGCAGGCTTTGGTATCTGAGGTTGTGCTTTGGTATCTGAGGTTGTCTTGGAACCAATGTCCCTTGGGTACCAGGGACACTGTACTTGCTCTTCTCTAAATAATAGTACTTTCCTGGGTCCAGGCTAGAAGGTCCTTCCTCCAAGCTTCTCCTTCCTTCCTCCCTTGGTCATTGCTTTTTATTCAGTCTTTAAGATCCAATTTCAACTCCACATTGTGACAATTTCCTAATTTCCACACAAAGCAAAAAAGTTGTGCCTAATACCCATTGTTTCCAACCACACTGTGTCACCTACAATGTATGTGTTCACTGTGAGCCACAGAGGAGATGCTCAGTAAATGCTGGAAGTTACGGGAGAAAATATCCCAATCAAGCAGCAGTACCAACTGTTCCAGGCCATATATTTCAAGTCAGGAGATCAGGTGGGGGAAAAATGAAAATGTTTCCCATCTTAGGGATGAAAAGCCCAGAGAAGGTGGAGGGGGCCCTGCGGGCCCAGTTAGATTTTCCAGTTTGCTTCTTATTTCATTCTGGACACCTTTGAAAGTCCCATCAAAGGCCTTACTGATGAATCCAAAGGTCTCTGCAATATTCCCTACTGACCTGTCTCAGGGAAGTCTTAGCATCTGGGGAAAGTCCAGCTGAGCATTTCCAGTGTCTTGAGTGTAGACAAATGGTTAAACAATCCTAGCACCCTTTGCCCTGTCTATCTCCAGAGGTTCTGGCTCCTTTTTTATATAAGCCCTGCAAGTCAAAGTGGAAATGGCTCCGGCAGCTTCCCACTAGGGTAGCAGGACTTTAAATGACCGACTCCAAATCTTCATGAAGAGGTGTAGGGCCAGCCTCAGATTCTGCAACCGCTTTTGTCACTCAGCCTCACTTAGCAGTTTCTGCTGCTGTGTGCCAGGCATTTTGCTTAGGACCTGGCATTCAGTGATGGGCCAAGGACACATGCTTCTTGAACCCAGTGCTCCCAAGTCAGAAGGAGAGGCCAGCAAGTGCTCACCATGGTCTGTTGGTCTGCTGTGGGGAGACAGGAGGAGCACAAAGGAAGGGGTCGGGGTAGGGCTGTAGAATCACCCCGACCGCCAGGTGAGGATGATGACTTAGGGTCACCAGACCAGAGTGGCAGAGAGAGTCACCGTGGGGAACCAGCGGAGGCTGATGAGGAAGCAGTTCAGAGAAGTGGGAAGAGCGTGCAGAATGTTCTCTCTGACTACGTGGCGAGACAGAACTTTGGCTCAGCTAGCCTTAACGTCTGGTCTGCCTGGCTTATTCTGTTCCCCTAGTCCACAGTTTGCTTTCTCTTCCTTTTCTCTGCATGCATGCAAGTGTATTGATGCACAGATGGACTTATGGATGGATGGATGGATGGAGATGCACACACACACACACAGCCGCACAGCTACACAACCACACATAGACACATACAGACACAGACACACAGAGACACAATCACATAAAAACACAGACACACACAGACAGACACAAACACACACAGCTGCACAGCTATACAACTACACACAGACACATACACGGACACAGATATGTACATACAGACACACACATAGACACACATAGACACAAACACACACATAAAAACACAGACACAGACAGACACACACACACAGCCGCACAGCTACACAACCACACACAGACACACACAGACACAGATACATACAGACACACACACACAGACATAAAAACACAGACACACACATAGGTAGACACAGACACACAGACACAAACACACACACACATACACACAGGCAGTCAGAAAGACAGACAGACACACAGCTAAGTGCTCTACTCCAGCTTGTAGTAGGTCCCTTGTGAGGATAGACTGTGGCTTTCTCAGCTGTGGCTCCCAGGGCGGTTGTTCTGCCGCCTCTGCCTGGGGGAAGCTTGGTGCCTGCTGAAGCAACAGAAAACAAAGGAAAGGGGCCAGAGCAGCCTGGAGCTGACCCGCACAGAAGGAAAGAGCCCCTATCTTCTTGCAGTAATGATGCATCACAGCATTTGCTGCGGTTCGCCGGGAAACGCCTGACGGCTGCTGTCTATTTTTGCATCAGTGAAGCTGTTATAAAAAGCGAAACTAAGAATTCAAGCGGCACAGACTGATTTCCTTATTTTGTGATTTCAAGGCTCAGGCAGCAGAGGAGTTAAACTAGAAGAGCCAGGCAGTAGTAGAGCAAAAGTCACCCTAGCTATTGCTTAGAACAAGTTCTGCCCAAGCAGTTGCCATTTCTCAAAGGTTCTGAAAACGAGCCAAGAGCCGCCCGCAGCAGAGGCAAGCAGCCCAGCAGCAGCACGGGCTGTTCCCATCTCGGGCCGAATGCCGAGCAGTTTTTACAGTTATCTCTTTAATTGGGATCTCATTTGCTTTTATTTTAAGTAGAGCCTTTTGGTGTGAAGTGCACTGAACTTCAGAGTCAGAATATCGGGTGCTTGTCCCAGCAGATCACAGCAAAGTGACCAAACTTTTGGAGGCATCAGATTCCATCCACGAAAGCAGAGGCAATTAAGTCAGTCCTTTAATGGTCCTTTCTAATTCAAGACTTTGGGCGAAAGACTGGGGCGGGGGTGGGAGGTGAGGAGAGGCTTGGCAAACTGTTGTCCAGTATGGGCCAATCCTATCACAAGCTAAGTGTGGTTTTTAGATCTCTAGATGGTTGGGGGAAAAAAAAATCAAAAGCAAACTCCTATTTTATGATTCATGAGAATTTTCCGGTTTCAAATTTGTGTCCACAAATAAAGTTTTATTGGAACACTAGCATGTGTATCATTTGCATATTGTCTCCAGCTGCTTTTCCAGTCAGTGGAGTTGCAGAATGGCCACTCTGTACTACTTCAGAGAAAAAAGGTGTTGATTTCTGTTGACCCCAGCAAAACTCTTTATTTCATGTCTTTCTGTAAACATCCTTTACTACACTGAGCTCTTGCTAAGAACGAAATAAGATGGTGAACACAAAAGCACTGGTTTTTGGAATTGGGAATTTTTGCATTCTAGTTGTGCGCTTTATATCTCCAGCCCTACAAAGGGTTTTTGAGAAAGTTAAAGGCATATGCAAATATCACTGTTGAGAAAGAATATTAGGTGTCTAAATATCCAGCCATGAGGTGTTACCGGACAGAGAAAGAACAAGAAAATCTTTATTAATAATTGACATGAGCATAAGTCATATTTTCTTCCCCTGGCTTGGAAATACAAAATGTGTGGCTGCAGATGTGTGAAATTATGTGCACATCTGGAGGGGAAGAAAATAGTAACATATTTGCTAAGGTTGGTGTGATGCCAGATGGGTTTTTATGCCTTGATTAAAGTACTGCTATCTGCTATGATTCTGTTTCAAAATCACCAAGAACAAAGAGAAAGTACCTCCCCCCTTTTAGTTCAACATTAGTTAATGTTTAAAAAAATTTTTTTTTTAATTTCCAAAGTAAATGCCAATAATGGTTAAGATCTGGTTGTCTATATATTTCGTTCCAATACATAACCTGTTAATCTTTTATGTATATATATATGTATGTATGTATATATATGTATATATATATGTATATGTTTAATAAGAAAAGAAAATTGTTTTAACTTAAAATTTAACTTGTTCAGAAAGTTGGAGGAGAGTGTTAACCTTTAAAATGAAGTTATTCCAATTTCATAGTTGCAAAATGCAGAAGGGTTAGTTGGTCGTGAAAGGTTTAGAAGTTTTATGTTCCCTAAAATGATCTAGAAATACCAGAATTTGAGTTCTATTTTCCTTCCTTCCTTCCTTCCTTCCTTCCTTCCTTCCTTCCTTCCTTCCTTCCTTCCTTCCTTCCTCCCTCCCTCCCTCTCTCTCTCTCTCTCTTTCTTTCTTTCTTTTCTCGAGAAAGGGTCTCACTCTATAGCCTGGAATTCTCTATGTAGACCAGGCTGGCCTAGAACTCACAGAGATCCACCTGCCTCTGCCTCCAGAGTGCTGGAATTAAAGGCACCCCCCCCCCCACCATATCTGGCCCAAGTTCTACATTCTAATCAAGACTGTTGGGAAATTACCAGATCAAGTCAACCTGTCTGTCTCCTTGTTATACTGCTAGAAACAACAGTGCTCTTTCTCCATGTTAAGAAGTCAGCTGTTGGTTGAACTGGTAGAGCTTGTCACATGGGCAGTTTTACTGTGACCGGTGGTGATCAAACTTCTCCAAACAGAATGGCGATCGGCTCCTTCTCCTGAGGCGCAGAACAACCCTGCACCTGGACTGTAAATTCCGGGAGGCTGGGTCACCCAGTCAGGCTGGTGATAGGGCTCTTTCCTCCTGGAAAAGCCATGAGACACTGGGAGAGTCACTGCATCCTGTTGTACCAGGACTTCCTCATCATTAAGTGGGGATGACAACTTAGTGCATGGACCTGCGGACACAGATACTGCATGGAAAAGAGACGGCACAATGTATGATGTGAAGGATTCTTCCGATAAATGTTAGCCATTCTTACCAGTGTGGCCCACAGGTAAAGAGAAACTAACATATTGTTGTCAGTGCTGGTGTTGCTAGGCAAGTGCTCTATCAGCTCCATCCTCAGACACCAAACCAACATTTGTTGACGGTGGTAGGAGGTTGAGCAATAATTCCATTCCCTCCAAGCCCTAAATCAAGTGGTGAACATCAGCTGTCCTGATTGATGGTTTGTGATGGAAAACACTTATTACCAATTTTAAGTTTTCATTGAAAGTCTTAGAGGCGGCTCCTTAGTCCTTGGTTCATGATTTTTTTTTTACATTTCATATTCACCCAACAAAATGATAAAATACACATTGGTCATTGATGTGTCAGGAACGGCCAATAAACAATGATAAAGGATCTTTTGCCTCCTTGCAATAAACACTGGAGCTCCTGCTCACCATCTTTCCTGATAAGCACCATCTGGAGTCAGCTTTCCCAAGAGACGCTCCTTGCTGTGATAGCTCACAACTTTGCCTTTCTTCTTTTCTTTTCTATCCTTTTACTCTCACTTTCTCTCTTCCTCTGTTCCTTCCTTCCTCCTTTTCTCCCTCCCCTCCCTTTCTTTTTCTCTCTCCCTCTTCCTCTCTTCTTCTCCATAGTAACTGGCAGGGCTCCCTGTTTGGGGGTGGAGAGTCCTGCTTTGGAGTGGCTTCCTTCCTGACTCAGGGATTAACTTATTCTTTAATTGAATTCTTTGTCATTTCAGACTTCTGCCCTGCATTAAAGGGAGGGCTGAGCTAGGGGCAGGATATTGCATATTTGGATTTGTGGAAGTCAGACTTGGAGAAGTTGCTGTGTCAGTGGTTGATGGGAAATGAGGAAGGGAGTTTAGACAGTGAGTTGTGTGTAAGGAATGGATAGTCTCTTGTGCTACTTTTATAACAATCACAGTAAAGAATGAAAGAGCTTTGGGTATTGAGCTGATTTTTAATTGAACACTGTAGTGGACACATGTGTCCACTGCTCCGAGCGTCTGTTTTACTCCATGCCTAGGTCAGTGCCTGGCCTGCTGTGCTTTAATATTTCCTGGAGTAACTACTGTCACCCCGGTTCCAGGGTGTATCATATGGACCCAGGGCCATAGGTGTCTGAACACATATGAATCTCCTCAAGAGCAAATCAGCTGTGGTCATCTCTCTTGTCCTTTAACTATTGTCTGAGTCCATTTGGTCTGCTGTAGCAAAATATCTTAAGTTGTATAGCTTTTTACATTTTTACTTATGTATTTCTCTCTTGCTCTGTGTGTGTGTGTGTGTGTGTGTGTGTGTGTGTATTTGTGTGTGAGTACATACCAGTGGAGATCATCAACCAAATTTCAGGAGTTGGTTTTCTATCCTCAACTTTTAGGTCTTGGGGATCAAACTCAGGTTGTCAGGCTTGGTGGCAAGCACCTTTATCCAATGAGTCACTTTGCTGGCCCACACTGTGTAGCTTTTCTGCAACAAAAATGATTGGCTAGTGTTCTGGAGGCAGAGAAGGTCAAGATCAAGGAAGTTAGGTTGTGTGCTGGGGCCCACTTTGTGGTTCATAGATGGCATCTTCCCACTTCTGTCCTCACATGATGTGAGGGGCAAAGAGACACTCTGTTTCATAAGGACGCTAGTCTCATTCCTAAGGACTCCTCCCTCATGACATCCACTTCTCCAGGGCTACGCTCCCATGCTGTCATACTGAGATGTAGGATTCAGTGTCTGAACTTTTCTAGAGACACAAGTATCTTGTCCCCGGTGCCTGCCTTCCCCTCCTTGCTCTAGATCCACATTTCAGAGATAGCTCTGCATGCCTACAGCAATCATTCCCCCCAGTGTCTCCTGTCTGTCTTAATCCTTTCTGACTGTGTTTGCTTATTACCTGACAGTAAAAGATGATATTTGGTCAAAGACCAGTGACTATATACAACCTCCATGATGTAGCCAAGAAGTCCCAGAGGAAGATAAACTGATAGTAGTCTGTGGTCAAGCTGTGATGCAGAAGAGAATGTCACCTCCACAGGTGAGTGGAAGAGGGGAACTAAAGTCCTCACAGTATTGCTTTACCCTCTGACACTTCCACCGGGAGACTTGGCCAAGCACAGTCCGAGGACTGTGGAGACACCCTCTTGTCCCTTGTCTGTAGGTGTGCAATCTTGAGTTCTCTGTTGAGGTTGAGTTTGCTGTCTGTATGTTGATCACTCCTGTGCTGTTGTGGATATCTTGTCCTGGGAATGGAGCCTGGGAGAGGTTGAAAGGGACCAGTGGCTTTGGGATGTATAGATGTAAGTCACAATCGGCATGAATTGCAACCAAACAAACACAGATGGGGCTCTGCTATGGCTTAAGTGAGTCCTCCAAATGTTCACTTGCTGCAAATTTCATCCCCTAATTCTTATGATAGTGATCATGTCTTTGGGAGCAGGCCTTTGGGAGGTGACTGGAATTAGATGAAGTCATAAAGGTAGGGCTGCATGATGGTTTTATAAGGAGAGAAGAAAGACTTGAGACAACACACTTGTACTGTACCGGCCATCTAATGCCTGTTACCATGTTACGATGCAACGAACAAGGTCTTCAAAAGATGCTGAACTGATGTTGACATGAGCTGTTGGGCATCGTGGCCTCCAGAACTGTGAGCGTAACATCTGCATCACTTCCCCAGTCTGCAATAGAAAACCAAGACATGATCCTGCTGTGTGTCAGGGGCTAGGGTCAGACAGATGAATAGGAAATGAAATCTGCTGTCAAGTATCTCAGCAGCCTGAGATGAATGTACGATAGCACAGAACACCATCATAGGAAGGGCGCAGAATATGCTGTGGGACAAGAGACTGGGAGACGTGCAGTTCTGCCGCAAGGGAGGGGCTGGGTAGAAACTGGAAGAAGCCTGCTCCTTGCATGAATACAGGATGGTCGTAAAGGGACCAGACAGATGTTGTGGGGAGGAAACAATACAGGAACACGACCAACAGCAAAGCAACAACATGCAGAAGTGTTGATGGTTGTGCTCTCCAGATGCTGAGATGAAGTTGGGGAGCAGGATGTTTATCAGCAATCCACACTGTAAAAGAGGGAGGGGAAAACTGGGCAGAGGAGAGGCTGTCATACCCAGCTCCTCCACTCAAAGCTTTAGACAGCATGTTGGGGAGCCTCCCTCTCCTCCTCGGCACAGTGCATCCACTGGCATATTGGGAGCTCAGCCCGCCTTCAGCTCTAGTTGCTCAAAGTTCTTAAAGGAGCCTTCTAGGGATGGTGGATTGGCTCTTATTAATTCTTCTTGAGAGTGAGTGTTTCTGCTCACCTAGACCAAGCTCCAACTATGATCAGTTTCGCCTTGTGAAATCCAGGGACCAGTTTGTCAGAGCCAAACAGTGCTGTAGTTCCTTTTTGGAGGGCAGTTTTCTCTGTGAGCTGGAGGTGGTACTGCTTGCCCTCACGTTGGCTGTGAACATGTCCCTGAGTGCTGTACTCTCTCCCTAGGCCCTACTTTCTGTGGAATCCTTGGTCAGCTTGAGACTGGATCATTGGCATATCAATGACCCGTGAGGGAGTCTATGGGAAACAACAGGCCGTTGTCCAATGCTAGTGTGAGCTGACTGTGAAGAAAACCCTGTCGGAGGGCTGTCCAGTTACAATCTGAGTGTAGTTGAAGGGAGACAGGGACAACAGAATGGAGCTGCGCTTCCTCAGTGGGATGGTTTGAATCTGAAATGGTTCCCACAGGCTTTTTTGAATGCTTCTGACCCAGCTGGTGGTACTATTTTGGGAGACTGTGGAATTTTTAGGTGGTGGGCCTGGCTAGCAAACATAGCCATTAGGGGCGGGCCTTGATGGTGGCACCCTCCCGTGGTTCTGTGTCCTGTCTGCTTCCTGGTCTGCTGCTGTGTGGAAAGCTCTGCCACATGCTTCCGCTGCTGCAGGCCAAGCTGCTGCACTGTGCCCTCCATGACATTATGGATTGACCCATCTGAAACTGAGCAAAGGAGATGATTCCTCCCTGGCGTCTTTCTGTCAGGTGTTTCATCACAGCAACAAACTTGTAACTAATAACCTTGGTC
Organism: Eospalax fontanierii; assembly: GCA_035773235.1. Classification (NCBI taxonomy): domain Eukaryota; kingdom Metazoa; phylum Chordata; class Mammalia; order Rodentia; family Spalacidae; genus Eospalax; species Eospalax fontanierii. Next base: position 17,436,218 of record CM069547.1, read on the forward strand.
TTATTATTGAGGCCTGCTAAAGACTTAACCTGTGTCTCACAACACCCAGCCTAGGTTTGGATCCCAGCATCGATACTTCCTTGATATGTGACTTTGATCAAATTACTTCATCCTCTGTGCACCAGTTTCTTGATGTTTAAAACAGTAGCAGAAGCAACAGTAGTTTCATAGTTGGGGCAATTATTATGCAAATTAAGTGCCTCAGGACTAAGATCTAACATACCAAATAGCCTATAGTTATTTCCTATGGGCCTGGAGAGATGGTTCAGGAGCTGAGAGCCCTGGATGCTCTTGCAGATGACATGATTGGGTTCTCAGCACCCTTGTGGCAGCTAACAACTATCTATAACTCCACTTCCAAGGAATCCAACACACTCTTTTGTCCTCTGTGGACGTTTTGCATCCAGAAGCAAAACAGTCATACATATAAAATAAAAATATTTTTAAAGTTACTTCTTACCATGCTGTTTTTAAAACCACTTAAAATATCTAACCCTAGACATTGAAGATCTTAGAGTCCTTTGAAGGAGATAAAAGGATATGATGTACAGGAAGAGATGGGAATGAGCATGGCCTCAGTTCCCCCACTCACCTTACACTTGGTGTTATAGATAGGTGCCAGGTGTAAACAAGAGGGATTACTTAAATAAGACAGTTTCTGCTTTAAAGGACTCAAAGTTCCACTGGAGTCACACAAACCTGTGGTCTGCGTGCTATAAAGAAGTCTTCCCTAGTCCATAGTAGGAAAAGATCCAAGATCCCAAGTGGATAAGCAGATTCCAGAACTGTGAGTAGTAGCAGACACCATAAATACTGTTTGTTCCCATATCTCATACCTACAGTGAAGTTTAATCTACAAATTAGACACAGGAAGAGATTGACAACCAGAACTAACAATAAAATGGAACAATTATAACACTACACTATAATAAAAGTTGCATGAATGTAGTCTTTCTTTTCCAGAAAATCTTATGGAACTATGCACATCTTTCTTGTGGTAACATGAGATTAAACCTCCATTAGTTATTTTTATGTTGTTCCCAAATACTTGACAGAAGCAACTTCACTGAGAGACTTATTTGGTTCTTGGTTCAGGGACACAGTCCATCACGGTAGGGGAAGGCAAGGCTACAAAGCAGCTCATGGCTGTTGCAGCAGGCTGTTGTGAGGTGGCGTGCCCACATCTCAGTGACCAGGAAGCTGAGAATTTGGGTCTTAAATGAGGCTCGGCTCTCACTTAAGGCCTACCTCCAGTGGCCTAATTCTACCACCCAAACCTCCGCTCTTAAAGGTTTCATAGCCTCCCCAAACAGCACCTCTAGCTGGGGACCAAGCCCTTAAACACATGGGCCTGTGGCAGACATTTCAATGATTATGGGAACTCTTTGCAGCCAGTTTTGGCATGCTGAAATCGTCAGCATGAGTAGTTGTGTGCTTCAAGGCATTATTAAGTAAAATTAGGGTCATGAGGGCACAAACACAGCTGATTTGATAAATGAGATGGTCACTAAATAACTAGAAGGTGGGCAGCTACATAAAACGTGGATACCCCAGACAAGGGGATGAAAGAAGTCATGAGATTTTAACCACACTCTTTGGAATGGCTTCTAATTTAAAACTTATGAATTGGGGCTGGAGGTGTGTCTTAGATGGTAGAGTGCAGCCTAGCATGCATGAAGACCTGGATTTGATCACAGCACCATATAAACCTGATGTGATGGCACATGCCTGTCATCCAAGCACCTGGACAGTGGAGGCAAGAGAATCAAGAGTTCAAGGTTATTCTTGGTTACGTAATGAAATTGAAGGCAGCCAGGGTTACTTGAGACCCTGTCTCCCACAAAATAAACAAAACAATAAAGCTGATGAATTGCTTATTTCTGGAATCTTCCATTTTATATGTTTAGGTTGTCGGTGACAGTGGGTAACATTAGGCAGAAGGCAAGCTGAGAATAAAGGGACCTGGATGAAAGACATCATCTGAAGGCAGCGATGGGAAGAGGATGGAGGGGAGTGTCTTGGGCTAAAGAAGTCCACAGGTGGTGGGGAGGATGGTGCAGGTGGACAAATGGACCACTGAAGACAGGCAGAAGCTGTGATAGACTTCGGGTTGCTAATGCAGTAGAAGTTGCCCACAGCCCCTAATCAAGACCAGGAGGGGCAGAGGTAAGGTCTCCTAGACTGCTTGGAACCTGGGCCTGACAACAAAGGGCAGGGGTGAGACATGATCAGATTCTGTCTCCATCTTCACTGCAATTGGGAAAGATATTGGAACAGGGAAGAAAATGGCACTGGGGAGAAACACCTTCACAGTGGGGTCTAGAATTCTTTCTGCTGCTTCATTCCATCATCATGCTCATGAAAGTCTGGAGGTCAGTAGGGTCTATAAGGCCCAGAAGCCTGTCAGGCACACGGGATCCCCTTTTCTAGACCCACCAAACCAGCATAATGTTGGTTTGGTAGAACATGGGCTTTGGGACTGAGGACTGCTCAGGCAAAATGCTCAGGGAGCAGTTATTGGCCTCTGAACATGGGCACAGCTCATTCTGGTGTATCTCGGTTCATATTTATATCTACCATGGGAACATAGACATGCTTCAAGATGCTTCCATGAGCATCTAAAAGGCATTTAAAAATTGCTGTCAGATTTTTATGTCCAACCTGGGCCACACAGCAAGTTAAACGCTGTTCCCATGGTGCTAGGTCCCGTCAGACTTCTCCTGCATGTCATTAATAAATTCTCTTATAACCTTGATTTTCAGAACCTTTCTTGACTCTAGCCTTCTAGAAGTTTCTGTACTTGCCTCAGGCTCTCCTTTTAAATTTATTTATTTTTATTTTATGTGTATGAGTGTATTGTCTGCATGTGTTTAAGTACACCATGTGCATGCAATGCCTGTGGAGGCCAGGATCCCTAGAAGTGGAGTTATGGATGGTTGTTAGCCCCCAGGTGGGTGCTAGGAACAAACACCAGATCCTCTACAAGAGGAGCGAGTGCTCTTAACCACTGAGCCATCTCTCCAGCCCCCAAGGCAGGATCTTTTCAAAAAGTCGTTTAATCTTTCAGTAACCCTTCACTTCATGAATAGGAGAACAAAACCTTCTTCTTTTGCCAAGCTGTTAACTAGAGAGAAACAAGTCTGTGGACTAGGGGAGAAGGGAAAGCCACATCCTGGTATCTGGGCTCTGTGTTTGCTGGCTGATACATAAAGGTCAAGGCTATATGAGCTAACCATTGCATTGCCCCAAATGAATGAGTCTCTGTTATGGATGGAATGTGTCCTGCAGAAGGCACTGGTGAAAAATTTAATCCCCAAATTATTTTGCTATATGTGGCAGTGGGGTCTTTACAAGGTGATTAGCATTAGAGGAGGCCATGAGGGTTGGGTCCCCTTGATGACAATGTGCCTTTATAAGAGAAGGAAGACATGAGTTAGCAGCTAGTTCCATCTCAGAGATGAGACCCTTTCCAGATGCTGGGCACATGCTAGTGCTGTCATCTTAGACTTCCCAGTCTCTAGAACTCTAAACTGCATAAGCACCTGTTCTTTAACTGGTCTTTGATGTTTAGCTATAGTGATGGAAATAGATTAAGACAGCATCAAAGACTGTAACCCTGCTCCTGGAACTTTTCTTGAGCTACTGTAGAATGCCATACTATTTCACTATGTAGGAAAAGTCAGAAAAACCTTCAGAGAAAAATCTATTCTGTTCAACTTCACACAATTCCAAAAATTGTTCAAAAATTGCTGCCTGGGTGGATGAATCTTGCAACTGACAGCTCATCACAGCATATCGAAGCTTAACACTCTGCTTTCTCAGAATGACTGCTCTGCCAAACAGTCACTCACCCCTTCATTGCAAGTCAGGATGAAGGAAAATTGGGGAGAGAGCGCAGCCTCCTACTCCAATAGGTCAAGGGTAAATCTGAAAGAAGCATGCTTAGGACCTGTTCCAGCAGAGAGGTCCTTCCACATATATAGACAAACGAGGAAGGGTTGTAGTTCAGAGTGAGACTACCTCTCACTGAAGCACTGTTGACATCAGAGGCTAATTTTTTGTCTCTGTGTGTGTGTGTGTATGTGTTATACATTGTAGGATACTTAGGATGTATAGCAGTGTCCCTGTCCTCTACCCTCGGTTATGAAAATGAAATATGTTTCTAGATATTTCCAAATGGCTCCAGGGTGGGGAACAGGGACATAACTTCTAAGAATTGGGTTAGCTGGGATTCACATCCCTCTGTGATCTTAGTTGAATCTTTTAGTCTCTCTTGAGCTTGGTGTCTTTATCTGTAAAGACGGGGTACTGTAGTCTGAATGCGATTTGTGCCCCCATTCCTCAGAGGTTCATATGTAGGGCACTTACTGACCAGGATGGGGATACTGGAAGATGGTGTGGTGCTTTAAGAGATGGGGTCTACCTTGTATGTTGGAAATAGAAAGAAACTTATGTTTTGACTTTACAGGGGCTCATGGTTGAGAGCTTGCCTTTCAGAAAAGATTTTGTACTTTAGAATAGTGACAAGACTTGGAATTTTTGAAGTTCTAATGAATATATTTTGCATTATGAGCTGCCCATGAGTCTATGGGGCTAGGAATGTTGTGGTTTAGAAGTGAAAGGTTCCCCATAGGCTTATGTGTTTGTACTCTTGGTCCCCAGTCAGTAGTGCAGTTTTGGGAGGCTGTAGAACATTTAGGATGTGGAGCCCTCAGGAGGAAGTGGGTCACAAGGGGCAGGCCTTGAGATCTTATCACCTGACGTCCCTTTCTGTCCACTATCTGCTTCCTGACAGAGGATGCAATATGGTCAGCTGCCTCACATTCCTGTTGCCATGTCTTCCCTGACATGAGGAACTATTTTCCTTCTTAAACCGTGAGCCAAAGTAAATCCTTTACAAAAAGGTGTGGTCTAGTAGGGGAACCCTTAGGTTCCTGGGAAGGTGTTCTTAGAAGGAAGTGGGGCCCCAGCCTCTCTCCGCTCCCTGGCTCGAGGTCTGAGTGCTCCCTCAGATATCGCTCCCTGACATTGCTACCACCAGCCACCGATCGCCATGAGGTCTTTGCTAGCACTAAGCTCTTGTAGGCACCGTGTTCTAGAATCTCCCAAACTGGGCTAAATAAACTTATTTTCTTTACAAGTAGGTGTGTCAGGTGTTTTGCTATAGTTATGAAAAGCTGATCAATACACAGGGATATATCACAAGATCAGGTTATGGATAAAGTACTTAGTATGCATCACCTACTACACAGGAAGTATTCAATAAACAGGGACTATTTTGGAGATGGTAATGACAGCCTCTCACCTGAGGTGAAACACTGTAACCAATAAACTGGATTAGCTCCTTGATAAGAAGATTAAAGGCCCAGACCTCCTTTTATATTATGGTGGGAGAAGCATTCTGCTGGAGTGCATAAAAGCCTCAATGTGCCCTACATTTGTGACCAGCTAAAAGAAAAGCCGCACACACATCGGATTACTCTCAGTGAAGCTCTTGGATTCTGAAGGCCTCAGCCTTCATAGGGGCCTGGATTTAACCCTGGAAGTCTGGAGAACAGGATACAGTGCAAACAGTAAGACCAGAACAGAGAGCTTCAGAAAAGCCATGGGGCTAAAACAAAACCGTCTTGTAAAAACCCCACTGTCAAATTTAAGCGACTTACTTAGAAGGTCTATGTAAGGTGTGAGGTAACTGCCCATCCTCGCTGAAAACCGCGAAGGCACCTCCTCCCCACCCGCATAGACCCAGAGACTCAGTGAACTGAATTCTCTAAGATGCTGAAGGAGGAACTCCAGAGGCTGAGGCTGGGGGTGGTGTGGCGAGAGGGTCTTGGAAGAGTGTTTGTGACTCAGCCACCGCTGGCTTTTGATTGACTTTATTATGGGTATATAAATCAAGCTAGACGTGAACTTTAAACTGGTTGCAACACACTGTGTTATCACTGCAGTTCCACTTCTAATTCGATCTTATCACCCTTTTCCCAAGATGTGTCGGAAAGGTTTGTGCCCATAGCTTACTAGAGCTTTCTTTTCTCCTGCCAGGGTTCCATGTTCTCAGAGCCTGTGTGGATGGGGGAAACTTTTATATAGCACAAATTAGCACTGTGGAGACCTCTCCCTTGCCTGTAGCAAATTCTTTATGGTTTGGAAGAAAACACCATCTCGATCTATTCTTCTTGTTCTCTGGGTATTTCTTTAACTGCCATGATCATCCTGTCTCAAGGCACCAGTTTATTTTTATGGCTACCCACCTGTTAATTCATTTTATATTTTATCTGATCCCAGAAGTCAGTCTTAAAATTTCAGCATCAACTTGAGTGTTATGACGGTTATTTTTCATGTCAGATCCTCAGAAACACAGCCTAGTTAAGCACCTGGCTCCTAGTTATTTCTTCTGAGACACTGTTAGCAGTCAGGAGGGGAGGAAGACGGATGAACTGACAGTAGGGTCCATGCTGGACTGGGGCAGAATTAGGGGAACTCCCGAGGGATGCTGAGGGATTGGGGCCAGAAACAATGTAGATGTCACCACCTTGAGACATTGGAGGACTGACAGGATGGTCGAGTCTGATAAGAAGTGGGCTGTGCAAGGAAGGGTGATGGGCCAGCCTATGGGAACACAGCTGGGGAAGATGGAGAGAATGGGGAAATGTGTCCTCTTCCTCCTGACTTTCGATTTTCTGATGGTGCCTCCAGTTGGCCATTCTGGAAGGTTCAGTCCAGTCCAGGAAGAGTGTGAATGGATGGGTACTGGAATGGGGTAAGTCACATAGAATCACCCTATCAATCTCCTCTTCACTTTTGGCTGTGGGATTGCACAGAGATTGTCTCCGCATGAACAGTTCTTTGTTGATTTTCAGTGGTGACTGTATGACAAGTCTATTTTTATTATAATGAAACCAAGTTCATGCTGCATATATAGATGTACATATATTCTCATTTTAGAGAAATTCTCTTTTTTCTTATTGGTCAGCCTGTGTCTCTGTACAAGGCAGGTGGCTATGATGTAATCAGATTTCTGTTACCATGAAAACACACAGAAAAATCAACTTAGAGGGAAGAAAGTTTTATTTCAGCTTACAGTTTCAGAGGCATCAATCCAAGGTCATTTGATTCCATTGCTTTGGGCCTGTGGAGAGTCAAGGCATTGTAGTGAGAAGCAGGTGACAGAGCAAAGCTGCTTACCTCATAGCAGACAGGAAAGAGGGAGAGAAAAAAGAGAGGGAGGAAGAGAGGAAGAGAGAGACAAAGAGGGGGTGGGGCCGTAGTGGGCATGTTCCCGTGATGTCATTTCCTCCCACTGGGCCCCACCTTTCAAAGGTTCCTCTGTCTCCCAATGGTATCATAGGCATAGGACCAAGTTTTTAGCATGTGAGTATTTGGGGAACATTTAAGATCCAAACCATAAACACTGTCTTAAAAACCCATCATGCCCATGCAGAGAACATAATGGAAATGTTAACTTTCATCCCTGTTCCAGTCCCTATTTCCCAGGACCTCTGAGTGGGGCCCAGGGATCTAGAGCAGCAAGCCTGCACACTCAGTTTGAGGCATGCTGGGCTGGATGCTGTGGAGAACTCTCAGAATCTTCTCTCAAGCCAGTGTTGCTGTGGAAACCAGCTGTGCATAGGTACAGCCTGACCACACCTCCTCAGCTGCAAAGTCTCTCTTCTCTGCCCCAGGCTCCTCTGCTACACAGTGTAAGGTGACTTGAAGAGCCTGCTGAGCCATCCCAGGCATGTGCAAACCTGGAAATGATGAGGAGCTAATGAAACAGCCCTGAGGCTTCCCTGGACCAATGGAAGGTGGGAATCAGTGGATAAATTGCTTCCCCAGGGTTCTGGCATAGGTTTCTTAGAGAGGTCCCCTGAGACTGAGCCCCATCCACCCAAAGCTCTAAATAGTCTGACAGTACAGGTAGCTCTTCCAGTCCCTTCCTTTTGTTTCCTGGAACTACTTTCCCAAATGCATTAAAATATGCACAACATAATAATACTTTGATCAGTGCTGGGCTACATATATGAAGGTCACTACACTGGAATGAGTGATGTCATGGTAGAATGCACTGCTCTGTAGGCCTGCTGTGTTGCTAGTCACTGTAAAGCATAGCACCCACAATTGCTACTTGATACTGTTCAGAAACAACTATCTTCATGCTTTACGTAGTTACTGTATAGTGTTTAAATTTTTATTTCATTTTTATTTTATGTTAATGAGCATTTTGCCTGGATGCATAGAAGTGCACCCATGTGTGTAATGCCCAAGGAGGCCAGAAGAGGGCATTGGATCACCTGGAATTGGAGTTACAGATGGTTGTTAATTGCCATGTAGATGCTGGGAACCTAAGTCTTCTGTAAGAACAGCCTGTGTTGTAAACCACTGAGTCATCTCTCTAGCCTGGAAGGACCCACTTTAACTGTGGGCAGCACCATCTCATGGGTTGAAATCCGGACTAAATAAAAAAGTGAAAGTGAGCTGAGCAGTCCTTCCCTGCTGCCTGTGGATGCAATGTAACCAGCTTCCTCAAGTTCTGGCTGCTGTGATGTGCTGGAGATCACGGACTGTAGAGTCAAACTGATCGCCAAAATGAACCCTTCCTTCTTTAAGTTTCTTTGTCAGGCATTCTGTCCCAGCAATGAGAAAAGAGCTACTGGGAGAGTCAAATGCAGGAAGAAGACATCAGAGTTCTGAGAAACACATAAGGCCAAGGAATCCCATCATCAGCCTTCTTGCGCTCTCTATATTAACCAGCCACTCATGTTGGAAACGATGACACAGAAGAAAAGGAAGAGACAGAAACCAAGGTTCTTTTCCTTTCTGCCCTTTGTTACCATCAGCATGTTGATTATGAGAAGTGTGAAATGAGCATATGGCAAGAAGGGAAATAAAACCAGTATAGCTCACTTATGCAGTGTTCTTTTTTCAGTAGGAACAGGATACTTATTTTTATGCTTACACTTCAATATATACAGCATATGTGAGCTATAAGCCACCAGGCATATTATTGTGGTTATTATGCGTGCCAATAGAATGTTCTTATGTTTACATTTAAATTGTAATTATACAAGGTAAGGGTGATCTGGAAGATAGAAATGCACACGTAAAAATGCAAAACACCCACAAAAATTTAAAAAGAAATGAAAATAGGGCCAGTGAGATGGCTCAGTAGGTGAAAGTGTTTGCTACACCAGCCTGATAATCTGAGTTTGATCTGTGGAACCCACATAGATGCAGGAGAGAACTGACTCCAGAAAGCTGTCCTCTGCACATGTGTGCTGTGGCACATGAATCTCCCCACTCACATCTCAAACACACACAATAATAATGTAAATAATTTTTAAAAGGACCTGAAAGTTAAAAGCAATACATTTCATAGTATTTTCAATAAGGCAAATTTTGTGTATATTCATGTGCGCACACACAATCATAAACAGCTAATAGGTTGTGCTTGAATAAATAAGAAAGATTTGTACCATGAACTGCTTGCTTTTTCATTCAAAATGTGCCAGTCTTTGGAAACACAAAGATGAACTTCTTGTTGCTGCCCATGAATTTTACATATTTGGGGGAATTCATACCAGCCATTTGGCCACTGAAGGAAAGGGTGGTGAGGAGCCAGGAACGAGCTGTATCTCAGCCTGAGCCACATGATGTCCCTGCGACCTCCCCACCATCCATCTTCCCTCATGGTCCTTGGCACAAAGCTGGCTCTTCAAGATCAGCAGTGTCTGACTCATGTGGGATGTGGAGGAGGTGGCATCTTACTTTAAATTTCAGTACCTGGTTTGCAGACTTATCATTAATCACTTCACCTGCAGACCTGTGGATGAGACTGTGAACACAGCGACCAGGAGGAGACACACTTCTTGGATGGTGGTATTCACCCCAAAGTCAGTGTAGCAAAGAGACATGAAAGCCCACTTTTGTCTTAAGTGGTATTATTATTCACAGGGATAGTGTTTATAGTTTGGTGTTACATATTTCACAACTTAGAAAGATCCTTCTATGTCCTTTAGGTAACTGTAATGTTCCTACGTTCCTTCATTTCAGGAAGCCACCCATGACCCTATGCTTCTTTCTCTATGCTTTTCATATTTTTTCTTCTTTTTTTTTTAAAAAAAAAGAGAGAAAAAATATTTTAAAATATACGTGTATATCTGTATCTGTGTGTGTGTGTGTGTGTGTGTGTGTGTGTCTGTGCATGTGAGTAAAGTGCCCTCAGTGGCCAGAAGAGGGCGTTGGGTCCCCTGGAACTGAAACTTGAGTGACAGGCAGCTGGGAGTTGCATTATTTGGGTGCTGGAAAATAAACTTGGTTCCTCTTCAAGGGCAGCAAGCACTCTTCACTGCTAAGCCCTTTCTCCAGTCCTGCACTCTGTATTTCTCTGCCACAAGAACATAAGCAACAGTCACCCCTGAAGGGATTTATTCAACAAGTGCATCCTCTTCTCTTGCCTCATCGTGACACTTCTGACTAGTGTCAGTGTTGTAGTGTATTCATTAAACTAGCTTGGGAGCCACTTGTGTTTAGGGTATTTCAGTGTCTTCCCTAAGATTCAGCACAGTGCCTGCAATAAATAGGATCAGTTGAACACTATCTGCTATGGTCTGGATATAGTTCGTGTGGTTTGTAGTATGTCCCTCAGAGTTCATATGTTGCTAGCTTGGTCCTGAGTGCATCAATGTTGAGACATGGCATGAGAGCTCATGAAAGTGAGGTCTGTTATAAGGGTGCTGGATAGCTTTAGTGTCAACTTGACAAACCTGGGTTGAGGGAGCCTCAGTGGGGAATTACCTCCTTTGGACTTACCTGTGGCCATGTCTGTGGGTTGTTTTCTTGATTGTTGAGTGCTGTGGGAGGGCCCAGCACACTGTGGGTGGTGCTACCCCTGGGCAGGTTGTTGTTGGTTGTTCTGTACTGTATAAGAAAGCAGGCTGAGCATGGGTCAGGGGAGCAAGCCAGTAGTCGGTTCCTCCATTTACTGTGCTTCAGTGCCTGCCTCCAGGTTCATGCCCTGAGTTCCAACCTTGGGCTCCCTTAGTAATGAACCTGGGAGATGTAAATGAATAAACCCTTTTCTCCCCTGGTTGGTATTGGTCAGAGTGTTTTGTCACAGCAATGGAGAAGCAAACTCAGACAACAAGGTAACTGGGCCATTGAGGGTGCTGACTCGGGAAGGAACTAATGTAATTCTCACAGGACCCTGGTTAGTCCTTGAAAGAGAGTTGTTAGAAAAGAGGAAGGCAGTGACTGGAGAGATAGCTCAGCAGTTAAGAGCACTGGCTGTTCTTGCAGAGGACCCGGGTTCTATTCCCAGCACCCACAAGGTGGCTAACAATCATCCATAACTCCATTTCCGGGGCTCCAAAATCCCCTCCTGACTTCTGCAGGCTCTGCACAACATGGGTGCACTTACGGATATGCAGGCAATGCACTCAATACACATAAAAATAACAAATTAAATTTTAAAGAAGAAAAGACGAAGGCTGGCTGCTCCCTGCACTGGGGTGGGGAGGTTCTCCTGTCTCACTGTGGCTTCTCCATCTCACTCACATTCCTGCTGTGTTGATCCATTATGATGCCATGCAGGCAGGCCCCTCACCAGAGCCAGTACCATATTTGGACCTTCAGCCTCTAAAGCATGAGCTAAAGACGGCTTCTTCTCGTTACAAGCGTTCTGGCTTTACGTATTAATCATAGCAATGGAAAACAGACTAACATACTATCCAATCACTCCCAAGCTGCTAAGATTATGGTCTTCAGGACCCCACCTCCTTGTTTTATGTACTACTCTTTTCCTGATAAATTTTAACACAGACTTCACACACACACATGCTTGTACATTCACACTGCTTCACATATGCATAGTGGAAACTGGTTATGAGATTTAGTTGGTGTGCTTCCACACTTGCTGAAACAGTTAACACACACACACACACACACACACACACACACACACACACACACACACACACACACACACAAACACACACACTAAAAAATGATGAATGGCTTAGTCCCAGCCCCCTGCACATTTCAGAGCAATGGAATCTCCCCGCCATGTGTGATTTCTGAGCACACCTGTAGAGCGAGTGACAGCCTGGCTCCCTCTGTAGATATGGGAAAGCACTTATCTGTTGTGAAGCTAAAATTAAACTACAAGTTTTTACACGTCGTTGTCAGCAGCAGCTGAGGCAAATCTTTGTCAACACGGAACTTTTTGCTCACGGGTTTCAGCTGCAGTAAGTGGATTACAGTGAGGACCAGTAACAGGTTTTTGGCATTGAGAATGAATGAACTCACTTGGGGAAACTAAAAGTCACGCTTTCTTTTCCTTTCTGTTTAAAATCTTTTAGTACGAAGAATTTTCAGAACCCTGCTCCGCCCCCCGCCAGAGTCTCCAGTGTAGTCACAGTGTCTGTATTGAAACGGATACCCAAGCACCCTGACATGGGGGTGACCCTCTTTCTGAAGCATTTGGGGAGTGTCCCTGCTGGGACCTGAGATGCTGATGTCCTCAAGCCCGGTGTGGGCACTGAATCTTACAGCCTTTGTTCCTGTGCCCAGCCACAAGGCATGGCTGCTGGCATATACCTTTATCTTGCCCGTACCTCTCATCACCCCTTTCTCCTTTTTTTTTTTTTTTCAGGGTCTATATGTAGCCCTGACTGGCCTTGGACTCTGAATCATCCTGCTTCAGCCTCCAATGTGCTGGGATTCCAGGCCTGAGCTACCACTACTGACCACCTTTGACAGGACAACCTGTTCACAGTGAATGATTCAGGGCAAACTCACATGAGCCTCTGCTATGTATACCATGTCTCTCCTAGGGCAACAAGGGTCTGTTGGCAACAATCCACATGCACGCTGTTCCTACAGGCTGCATAAAAACACAAAAGCAACAGCCAGAACTTTTGATACACATGCCACCAAAGAGGCAGCTATGGGTGTGAAAACTAGGATGGGAACCAGAGGAAGGGCGTATCATTGAGCTCCGGGTTCCAGTCATGAAACAGCCGGCACGGGCCACTTCTGAAGGAGAGGTTTGTTTGCTCACAGTTGGGAAGTTTCAAAGTCTAAACAGCACAGTGTGGACTCCCGAGATGATGAGGGGCCTGTGGCAGATTTCAATTGCAGGAATGTACATTTGAGCCAGAAAACGATTATGTCTTCAGGCAAGAAGGGAGAGAGAGAGGAGAGAGAAGGGAAAGAGAGAGGAGAGAGAGACTCTACAGGTCTATAATCCTTTAAAGGGCAGTCCTTAATGAACTAAGGGCTAAGGACCTTTCCCTGACTCCAGCTCTGAGGGCTCTGCCAGCTCCTAACAGTGTCTCGCTGCAGCCCAGACATCATCGGGATCCTTGGAGGACACCCAAACTACAAGCTGTAGACTTAAAGACTGAGGGGTTGGGGAGATGGCTCCATGGCTATGGTGCCTGCCATGCAGGTGTGAGTTCAGATTCCTGGAATGCACAGAAAGCTGAACTGGAAAGCAGGAATCTATAATCCTAGTGCTCTTATGGTGAGATGGAAAGCAGAAACAGGAGAATCTTCCAGAAGCTTGCAGGACAACTTGCCTCCTCACATGGCAGTGAACAAGAGACCCTGTCTCCAACAAGGTGGAAAGTGAGGACCAGTATAACTTAGGATGTCCTCTGTGACCTTCTTATGTGAATTGAGACACAAGTGAACCTCTCCACACAAGATAACACACACAAGACAGAACACATGATGACATACACAAGATCACTCACACACACAGAAGATAAAAGAAAATTGTCTCTAAAATTGAAGTTAACATGATCCTCAGATCAAGGATAGGATGATCAATGTACACAAAAATCTGCCAGTTGTGACAGTAAATATCTGCTGTTATTATGTTTTTACAATGATGGCAAGTTCTTAGACCTTTTGATCTTTTATTTTAAAAATGTATTTTTTTATTTTTATGTGTATGAGTGTATTGCTTGCATGCGTGTAAGTGCACCTGTGTCATGCAATACCCACAGAGGTTAGAAGAGGGTTTTAGATCCCCTGGAACTGGAGTTACAGATAGTTGTTAGCTGCCATGTGAGAGTTGGGAATTGAACCCAGGTCCTCTGCAAGAGCAGCCAGTGCTCTTAACCACTGAACCATCTCTCGAGCCCTGACATTTTGATCTTATAAAACATTTTTTTCTATGTAGTTGTTTGTTTTATGAGCTGGAGCTAGCGAGTTCAGTTGCTGTGGCTCCTCTCCTAGCAGGAATGAATGCAGTTCTCCCTTGGCCCTGGTGAGTTCCCTGTAGAACAACTTATTATGAGCAGGCAGGGCCCCAGCCTCTCTTGCTGTCTGTCTCTCGTGTGCTTCCCCTGCAAGAGCCTGCTGTGATGGCTTGAATCTGGTGTTCCCTGCAGACTCGGCTTCTGAGTGCATGTTCTCCAGTCAGTGGTACTGTTCTGGGAGGCCCTGGGCTGTTTAGGAGGTGGGGTCTGGTAGTGGAATCTGTTGGTCACTGGAGTTTACAGCCCAGCCTTGGGTTCAGGCTTTGCTCTCTGATTCCGTCATTGTCATGTGAGGATCCTGTGCCATGCATACCCACTGCCATGAATCCCATGTCTACCCTGCCACAATGGACATTCTGAAACCATGATCAAAATAAATGTTTTCTCCCTCAAGTTGTTTCTGTCAGACAGCAATGCAAAAGTAATGAATACACGTGTCAGAAAGCCCCCAATATAATCCATCAGACGCCGACACCATGCTCTTGAACTTTCAGGAGCTCAGGCTAAATCTTTTTCTTCATAAAGTGTTCAATCATAGGAACTTGGTTACAGAATCAGAAATGTACTAATATAGGAAGGATGAAGCCAAGAATGATTATTTCCAGCACACAACAGAAAGATTTTGAACTCAGTGAAGAATATCTGGTCACTAAAAACAGGTATTCTCTACTAGAGAAGAAAGCTTGTGTCCATCCTTACTGCAGCTAGCCAATGTGTTCTGTCAGACGCAAGCTTTGGGGTCACTCAATCTCTTTCCCTTTGGTTTTATGGTGCAAACTCTGGGCTATGAATTCTATTTCATTACTTAGCAGGTAGAAAAGGTATTGGACAAAAAAATTATAGTCCTTAGAAAAGTTTGTCTTTTGCACCAAAATCAAGCGCATGGGTAACAGGCTTTTGGTGAGTCTGGTTAGTGCAATCTAATTCTCCAGCACCAACTTCCCCACTGGGTGCATTACACTTTCTGTTGTTTCTGTCAGTCTAAGCACCAGACCTTATGTCCATGGTGTTCACTTCAAGTGTTACTCTCCAGGAGTCTGCACCCACTCACCAGTTCACCTTCGCCGTGACTCAGTGAAGGGAAATCTGGTGAGATGGCCCAGCAGAACAAGGTCTCACTGGAGCATTCTTAGAAAGGCCCTTTGTGATCACTCATCTCCACTGCTTCCCCAGTGACCAGTCCTGATCGTTAGCTAAGCCAGTGCTGAGCTTATGACCTCCAAGTCTGTTCTCTTTGGGATAGTTCTGACAGTGTGCTGTGCTTGATACATTGACCTGGAACTTTTCTGCCACTGAGTCACTTCTCTAGAGCTACACCGACTGAATTTACTTCATTCCCATGAAAACCATCGTGTATGAGACTTGCAGTAATTACACACAAGTTGTGAAAAGCCCTTAGAAGAGATTATTGTTCTTTTTAACCATTTCAGGCTTGTTGTTTTTAAGAGAAGAATTTGACTGGGTGATTTTTGTACTTTATGCAGACCAATAGTCTGCCTGGGATAAGAGGTGAATGTTACCACCTTTCATTATGTGGCAACTTCCGAGAATGGAGAGGATTCTGAAATTTTACCTATTTGCAGAATGAATGTTAGCCTGCCACAGTCTCGTGGATGCTGACAAAAGAGGTGTGTCCAAGACAGTTCAACGGTCATAGCAACAGCGATTGCCAAAGTACCACATTTTCATGTGCTGGTTCCCCAGAGTCAGCAACCAGGGCCAGGTGACACCTCCACACACAGAAAGTGTGTTATAGGTGAGGAGTCCCAAGTTTAGGTAACCCCAGTCTTCTATTATGGGCTGTAAGCAAATTGGCACCCTTTTCATGGGTGAGGACACTATTACTAAACTAGGCAGCAAGCAAACCAGGCCTTTGCTTTAGAGAACACCACTATTTTCAGATTACTTAATTAATTTTTATTTTATGTGTATGAGCATTTTGCTTGCAGGTATGTAAATCTACCATATGCACGAGATGTTAGTGGAAGCCAGAGGGAGGGCATTGGATCCCTGGACCTGGAGTTTCAGATGGTTCTTAACTGCCATGTGGGTGCTAGAAAGGAACCCAGCTCCTCTGGAAAAGCAGCTACTGCTCTTAACAACTGAGCTGTCTCTCCAGTCCCAAGAGCTACTATCGTCCTAAGACAGTTACAACACTCTCCCTGCAAACATCCCTGAAAGAGTCTGGAGCAAAGAGACTAGCACCTCTGGTTGAAAGATAAATGGAAACACGAGAAGCTGTAAGAGGCAGCCTCAGACTTCCAGCTCCTCCACTAGTCCTCCAGAAGCAGACACTTACCTTCTTAGCCTCTCATATACCCAGACTTCATGCCATGAGATGCATAGGCAAGGAAGAAGGAGAGGGTGATGACCACATCATCCTTTATACTGCTATTTTAAACCTCCTCTTCTAGCCAAGAGACAGCTGTCTCTAAATAACAGATTTCTGATCTCTACTAATCCATGTATTCATCCCAAAGTATATTATATTTTATATAGAAGCTAGAGGTTCTAGAACTTCAAGGGAACCTGTTAGATGTGCAAATCTTAAAGCCTGATCCGACCTATAGACTTGGGGCCTCTGTGGACTGATCCACCGAGGTAGCATGGAGGCTTCTGGGAAAGTTGCTGATGTCCACTGATGTCTGATAGCCTTGGTCAGTGCTCCTTAAAACCGAGCTCACATGCTGGGGAGCCATCAAGTTGTACAGCCCGATTTATCAGGAATGGGGTGTGGCCTGAGACTGCATTTCTCACCAGTTTCCAACAATGCTGTTTCTCTGACAGCACTTTGGGAGGGAGAACGAGTGAGCCGTCAGTGATGGGGGCCTTCATAAGAAAGCTATTCAGGAACAGGCACATGGAGTTTAGTGTCCTTGGTACTTTGAAGGATGTGATTTTCTTGTCTGACTTGTGGGCTGCTTAGTGTGATGAGCCCACTAAGATGCTCATGCATGTCTGTAGCATGGTTGCTGAAAGAGCCAAATGCCAGCCACGGCTCCTGGTGTTTGTGCTGCATTCCTTTCTGAATGGAGAAGCTGAGGCTGGCCCACAGAGCTATTTATGTCCCAGGGTCACAGAGACCTCAGAGGGATTGGACTGACAAAGATCTCCTGAGTGCCTGACCAGAGCTCTTTCCACAGGGCCCCCAAGGCTGTCTTCCTCAGGCAGCGGGGAGTGACAGAGATGATGTCTCTCTCATAAAAACTGGACCTGCTCAATCTCCAGGCCCATGGGTGAATAATAGGAATCTTTATCATCCTTTCCGACAGAAAGCATTTATTTAAAACCCTTGGCTAACTCACGGGGTGAGCTGGCCTGTCACACACCATCACATGGCATGGAAACTGGCAATTAAATTTAGCAACCCACCTCGGTAAATTCAGACTGGGATGTTTACAGGCCAGCCCAACCCAGAAGGAGCCAGGGGCTTTGTTTCTATATGAAAAGGTCTCCAGAAAAAAAGTGAAGTGAGTCTCAAGTGAGTTATGCTGAGTTGTGAGCATCTGTCCCCATCAATAACGTGGCATCTTCCGACTGTAGGATCAAGAATGCCTTTCCTGTAACTCAGCCCAAAGGCTGGCTGTTGGCCTTGTGCTCTGCTCATGAACAGGAGGTGATTGCTCCAAGGACAGGCTGCTTGTTTACCAGCTCTGGGGACCAGACAAGAGAAACTACATTAACCAGTCATCTTCCCTATATGTCCTGCAGAGAATGGTATAGAATTGCAGATCTGTCTATCTGTAGCTTTGTGGATATGCAATCACAGAAGTTCACCCAATGCAGCATTAACCGTTTAGAGGGACAATCAGAATGATGGTCTGATTTTCAGGAAAGGCTCTGCCAGCCATCCAGAGAGCATAGAGAGACAAAGCTCTGTCCTGTGCGAACATCCTAAGGGTGGGATATAATCAAAAGTGTAATTTGCATGCATTTTTGGGATCTGCCTGCATGGGTTGGGATGTTCTGACAAGGAATTCCTGAGTGTGAGTATGTGTGTGTGTGAGGTGGGGGATAGAAGACAAGCCTTGCACAGACTGCACAAATGAGACTTCAGTTACATTTTTCCCAACCCTGGACCTGCCTGTTAAATGACGTCTGTCCAGTTACACTAGAGCTAAGCATTCTGCTGGGAATGGGTGGGGAGAGGACCCTGGAGCCCCAAGGGAAAGTGTCAGGTCCCATCCTCTGCTAACATACCAGCGTGGAGACTCAGGCAGCAGGCCCAGCTAAGTACCCAGAAGACTGCCTTCTTCCTACTGCAGAGAACAGAACCTCCTGGAAAAGGGAATTGAACCCGGTGTGTGAGTCTGGAGGTGGGGGTGGGGGTGGGGATGGTGAATACAGATGCTTCTTTATCTGATTCAGGAGGGAAGCCAAGTGACTTTTCTCCCTTCTAAATGTTCAACCCTTTGAATTTCAGGACTGGGGGTGATGAGGGAAGAGTACCTGGGCCTTCTTGGGATGGTGAACCTCAACAGGGCCAAGTCCCCATCTGCCTTGCTTGCCATGGCCCTTACTTTATCTCTGCCTCCTCTTCCTTCACTCCCTCTTTTTAACCCTTTCTAGACATGACAGCAAATACATCATCAGAACTGTCCCTGGATTGCACTGTGGCTCTTGAGTCAGATGCCACCTTGAGCCACTGTTCTGTTCTGAGTCGAGAATAATGGTCCCTCCTCTCCTCTAGTCATGATGTTAAAACTGAACTGTCACCGAGTGGCCTGGAGGGAGGGCTGGGTGCTCACTCACCCCACTGGCTCTTCCTTGTAGTCTCACAGCCCTCTGTCTCTTCCCATAAAGCAGGTTGTATGGAGGAGTTGTGCTTAGCTCAAGGTCATGCAAGGTTGGGAGCCTCAGCTGGATTTAAACAAAGAGCAATTGAATTCCTATTCTGTGGGCCTGGCCCTGTGAACCCCGTGCTCTGCTGCCTGAGGGGTGTGGAAGCCTGTGGTCTAGCCTCCACCTCCCATCCCCACCCCCGCAGCCTTGTGCCTGTGTCTGACCTGTATCTCACCCAGTGTGCCCATACTTTCAAAGCAAGGGTTACCAGGAGAGTGCTCAGCCTTGTAACAGGGAACTGGAGGTTGAAAACCTACTTCGGAAATTCAGACATGGGTAGCCTGGCACATGTGGGCTTTCTGGGATAATTAAGCTGTCAGGCTCTGAATGCAGATCCTTTGTCTATGGGGCATGCAAAGCAGAATACCAGTCAGGCATGGCAGCTCATGCCTGTAATCCCAGCACTCAGGACGCAGAGGCAGTCAGATCTCTGTGAATTCAAGGCCAGCTGGTCTATATAATAGGTTCTAGGCCAGCAAAGGCTACATGAGGAGATCCTGCCTCAAAGAAAAGAAAAGGAAAAAAAAAAAAGCAGAACTATGAAGACGGGTAAACAGCAGAGACACCTCCCTGGGCTGGGGCCACCACCCACACTGGGCTGTGGGACCCTTTGCTTAGATACTTGGAAGGCTCTGGATAGCTAGTGTCTGTCTCCTGCAAACTGTGTTTCCCACTATTTCAGCCCGGAGGAGTCAGCGGGGGATGAACAACCAAACTAAGGGGAGGGGGAAGCTGGGCTTCCTGTCAGGCTCCTCCCTGGCCCTCTGTGGTTGAATGGTCTGCATGGTTCCAACTCCTGCAGGCCAGCTTTGAACCTGGGGACAAATGACCTCCTTTTCCGAGCTGTGGGGGTGAGAAGCAGAAATGGGCTGCTTCTGCTGGGCTTTTTCCCACTCCTACAGGGCTTCTGTTCTTAAACCTTTGACACTGTCCCCATGTTCCTTGTCTGTCTTCTGACTGGTCTGTGGTGGATCCTCTGAGGACATCCGGTGTGTTACACAGGAGGAAGTTGGGAGCCATGGGGTACAGGCTCCATGATGGGAATGGAAGTCTCTCAGCCAGCTTCACAGACACCTGTGTAAGGTTCCTTTACCTCCTGCTTGGCAGGAACTCTGGGCATGGGGGCATTAACACCAGCTACATTTTATTGGAAAGAAGCTCCCAAATACACAGCAATTGCAGCTGAATCCACAGAAATGATCCGAATGTTCCAGCTGAGCAAGCAAAGCCCTTCTTGTCACTTAAAAAAACAACAGCAACAACAAAAAACAATAAACGGAGAGAAAAGAAAAGATTAAAAAGTGAAACTTGAGGATGAAGTTGTGGCCCCTCATCCGTTGCTTGGGACCCTGACAGGGGAGACCAGAGTTTAGCTCCAACACCTTGTCATGACTCCTTAGGGCTCATAAAGGAACCTGATGCTTGTTACAGCCGGGCACCCTCCACATGCCATTTGTGCATGTTACCAGCAGCCTGCTCCATAGGAGCCTTGGGTCTCACATCTGCACTCAGTGCTCACCACCCCTCATTGATAGTGGCCATCGGATTCCTGTGCCATTCATAGGCCCCTGGCCCGAGCCCACCACCCTACACAGTTCAGAGAAGCCTCCATTCAGAGATATGGCAGTTCCTAAGGGGAATGGGATGCCACAAGTGGCTCTTTTAACTTTATTTTTCATTGTGGTAAAATATACATGACATATAACACAACATTTTAACAACAGTTAAATGCAGAGTTAATGACACTATCGCATCCTTTTCTAGAACATTCATTGCTTTGTAACTGAAGTTCTATTTATTCATCATCAGCTCCTGTTGCCTCTTCCTCCAGCCCCAATAACACTCATTCTATTTTCCGTCCTGCGAACCCGACAGTCTAGGTATAGCATCTAACTTGTCCTTTTTGTTTTACCCATGTTGTTGCAGTTGTCCGAATTCCCTTCCTCTCTAAGGCTGTGTACTATTCCATCAGGTGTGCACCCCACCCTTTGTTCATTAATCCTCATGGATTTGGGGACATCCACCCTTTGGCTGCTGGGAGCAGTGCTTTTCTAGCCATGGACAGGTAAATGTCTCTTCGTGTCCCTGTTGTCAGTTCTTTGGGATGTATACCCAGAAATGGAATTGATGGGTCACATGATAATTGTGCTGAAGCTTTTGAAGACTCTCCAGTTTCCCACAGTGAATGTACCATCTACGTTCCCACCAGTGATGCACAGAGGCTTCAATTTCTAGAAACCCTTGATGGCAAGTCACTGCCTTTTCTTTTCCTCCCTCCCTCCCTCCCTCCCTCCCTCCCTCCCTCCCTCCCTCCCTCCCTCCCTCCCTCCCTCCCTCCCTTCCTCTTCTCCTCCCTTTCCTTACCTCCCCCCTCCATCCCTCCTCTCTCTCTCTCCCTCTCTCTCGGACCTCATGTAGCCTAGGCTGGCTATGAATTCACTATTGACACCTATCTTAAACTCCTGATCCTCTTGCTTCCGCCTCCCAAATACTGGGACTATGGGCCTGTGCCACCAGGCCAAGATCCCACCCCCTCTTCTTTCTTTATCTTCTCTTTCCTCCTTTTCCTTCTCCTCCTCCTTTTCTTCCCCTTCCTCTTCCTTCTCTTCCTCTTCTTTTTGCCATCCTAATGGGATGCTTTTATTTTATTTTAATGCTAAAAATGTAATACGTGGAGTAAACCTTTTGCCACGCACGGGAAGTACACAGTGAAGTCTCAGTTTCCTTCTCCATTCATGGCAGTTCCTGTGTTTCTCTCCAGGGCAGTGGAGACCTTAAGACAGCTTCCCTAGGCAGCCTACATGATGACGAGTTTAGTGTCTATGTGTACACCTATGAGCAGACCTTTGGAGGTAGGGCCGGGTCCCTATCTGCTTCCTGGTTTGCTGTGGTGTGAACAGCTTCTACCACATGCTCTCATTGTGAAGAACTCAGCCACCCTACTGGCATGCTTCCCCTCGTGGACTGAAGACCCCTGAAACCATGAACCCACAAATCTCTCCTCCCTCTGGTTGTTTCATTCGATATCATTGTAATGATGCAAAAGTGACTAATAGAGCCAACAAGAGATTTTCAGTTTCCAGAGTCCCCTGGAGCTGGAGTTATGGATGGTTGTCAGCAGCCGTGTGTACAGAGATCTGCTGTGGTCAGACATGGAGGACTTACTTGCAAAAAAGAGAGACGTCTCAGTGGTTAAGAGCACTAGCTGCTCTTATAGAGGACTCAGGTTCATTTCCCAGCACCTACATGGTGGTTAGCAACTGTAACTCCAGTTCCAGGGGATCTTACACCCTCTCCGGCCTCTGTGGGCATTGCACACATGTAAAGTTGCTTATATACAGGCAGCCAAATGCTCATGCACATAAAATAAGAACAAATATGTCTACTGCTACTACTAATAGTAGTAGCAATAATAATAATAGTAATAATAATAATTATTATTATTATTATACAAGTGCTCAGGGCCTGATCACTTAGTCTCAAACCAGTGCAGATCCATCAGAGGGGTGAGAAATTAGAGCTAGGTTATTCTGGGTCTGGTGGGGTGGGGTGGGAGCAGGGGGAATGAAGGGACAGTTTCTGCATTCCCTAAGATGCTGGGTTAGCTCCCAGCCTGTCCCGGATGCAGCCTGCAAAGCAGGCTGGGTGATGAGGGAGGCCATCTGGCTGTCAGGCTCTGAGCTGGTGTGGACATGAAGTGGCCTTGGACCTGCGTGCTGGCCAGCCCTGAAGGAGGAGGAGGAGGAAGAGGCTTCAGAGCCATTGGCCAGTGAGACCCATATGAGTGGAATGCGGTTTTCAATTGGTCTCAGTCTGTCACCGTGAGGACAGGGCTCAGGCAAATAGCCCCTTCCACGGTGGCTGAGATCCCTTTGGACCTTGGACTGTGTGGCTGGGTCCATGGTAAGCAACCAACCAGCCCAACTCCTGCTGTGGATGTATTTTCAGCTGTCCACACACTGGCATTCTGTACCCATGTGACCTTACTCTCTGAATGGGAGCCTGGTCTCCTCTGTGCTTCTCCTCAGGGCAAGGTCACTCCAGGCTGGCAGTTTATGCAATCCTGAAGTTTGACTATGGGACGAAAGTTCCGAGGCCTCTAGCAGCTCCTGTGATACTAGCTCTGAAAAGTCCCCAGCTGGTGGGGCTGGCCTGTCCTCTTCTCAGCTGTTAGCTGAGTGTGGGTCATACACACCCAACTTTCTGTCATCTTATGGGGGCTGTGAGACTGGGGGCTACAGAGGTGGGGACCTGGACTGAGCATCACCCAGTGTCAGAACAGGCCCTTGAAGAAGCGGACCTCGGGTTGAGAGCCCTCAAATCCCCACACTTACTTACGTAACACCTCCTCGCAGTCTGTGCAATGTTCAGGTCACAAGTGATCTTTAAAACCTCTCAGAGGAGGCCACTTCTGGAGACTGTGCCTCCAGGAGCTATCCCATCATGCCCCACCTTCTTGATACCCCTTTGCCTGTCCAGGGTGGCCACATACTTACTGGCCGAAAAGCAACACTCTGAACAAAGGAAATTTTATTTAATTTTAGGCCAAGAATGGTGACCCAAGCTTGTAAGCTCAGCATTGGGAGGCAGAGGGAGGAGGACTAGGGGTTCAAGACCTGCCTAGGCTATACAGGAGACCCTGTCTCAAAAAGCAAAGCTTATTTTACAAATTTATTTTATTTGAGTGTGTGTGTGTGTGAAGGCCAGCAGACAACCTCAGGTGCTGTACCTCTAGAGCTGTTTACCTTGTTTTTGACAAAGTCTCATTGGGACCTGGGTCTCAATATTTGGCTAATCTGACTGGTTGGCCAGTGAGCTAGGGATCCTCCTGTCTCCTCTCCCCAGTGCTGAGATTACGAGCTCATGCCGTCACACCCAGCTTCTTAATGTGGGTGCTAGGGGGTCAAACTCAGGTCCTTGTGCTTCTGAGGCAAGCCCCTCAATGATTGAGCTATCTTTTATTTTCATTTTCGTATTTCTTAATCTCAAAAATTATGCTTATTTGTGGGTGTGTGAATATGCTTGAGTGTAGGTGTGCCGCAGCATATCTTTGGAGATCAGAGAACAGCTTTGTGGGAGTCAGTTCTCTCCTTCCATCATGTGGGTCCCAGGGACAGAACTCAGGTCATTGGGTTTAGTGGTAAAAGCCTTTACCCATGAGTCTTCTCACTGGTCTCATTAGCTTACTATTAAATTTCATTTTCTTCTATTTATTAAAAAATTGTTTTGAGACAGGGTCTCTCTGTAGCCCCAGTAGGCCTGGAACTCACTGTGTAGGCCAGACTGCCCTTGATCTCACAGAGATCTGCCTGCCTCTGCCTAAGTGCTCGAATCAAAGGCGCTTGTTACCTCGCCTAATTTATTTATCCAAAATTTTATTTTAACCTATTTTATGCATTGTATTTACTTTTAAACCTTACTTTATTCTGTTTCAAAATTTATCTTGCCTGGGGCTGGAGAGATGACTCACACTCACTGCTCTTGCAGAGGTTCTGGATTCGATCCCCAGAACCTACATGGCGGCTAACAACTGTCTGTAACTCCAGTTTCAGGGTTATCCAATGCTCTTTTTTGGCATTGCATGACATGGGTACACTTACCTACATGCAGGAAATACACTCATACACATTAAATAAAAAAAATATATTAAAAAAATTCATCTGGCTGTTATTAACAAACATGATTTTATTTTGAGTGTAATTCAAGTAAACATACTTGAAAATTTGATACCAAGTAGTCAATTTCAATTTCTGTGATTTCAATATAATTTAAGACTGACTGTACTCTGCATCATTTATAATTTTCATTTTGTTCTAGTGAATTTATTTCAAAAATTATTTTACTTATTTTCAAGTTTATCTTAACCATTTGCACCCTAGTTGCCTTATGCCCCAGGGTCTCCCATTTGTTAGCTCCACAGCACCCTGCTCAGGGTCGTTCAAGGTTGGCAGTACTAACCCCACACACACGGACTCTGGTATTTTCTGCTTTCCATTGGAGCTGGAGGATCCTCTTGTCCCAGCATTCTCTGGCTTTGAGAAGATTCCAATGAAATGTGGAACAGAGTAATGTGGAGATGCCAGAAGTGGTAGAACACAGTCCCCTGAACACGACAGCCATTGCCATCTTAATCAGAGCAGCTGTGATTACTCCCAGGAGACCCTCAGTTTGGACCTCCTAAGTCCCCTCCAAGAAGGAGGGGTGAAGGAAAGTCATTAGACCCAACCTGAGATTCCAGCTACACACAGTCTGCCCTAGCTTGACCTGGTCTCCGGATGTGTTGGAGTACATAGAGGATGGAAAGTTAGTGGAAGGAATGACTCTACCTTTGCACCTATGAGGAAATTGTCACCCATGTCGGGGTGAGACTTTCGGGTGATGCAGCTGTTTAGGGGTCACTTCGCTCACATTCCTGTAAGTAAGCTCATTGGGTCACCAAGGTAGATTTGGATAGATTTGTTACATTGGCCCCTGGTTGGTGCTCTACCTGGGCTGAGTAGATGTTGAGTTCATGTCTCCCTTAGAAAAGTTAACCCAATAACAGAACATAGGCGGGAGGGTGGTGAATACTAGTGTCACTATTGCTGCTGTCCAGAGGGCAAGGTTCCAAGATCAAACCCACTGTGCTCCTGTCTTTCCTTGTCATTGCAGAGGGTGCTTTACATCATCCAGAGTGGCTGAAGGACACAGCAGGACGTGTGCTGGGCCTGTGTGCTTTCAGGAGGGAGGGTGCAGGGCCCTTCACAATGCGTGGCTCAGCTCTGCCCTGGCCTGTGACTGGCTGGAGGACATGGAGCTGCTGGTGAAGCTGCAGGAGGTCGGAGCTGGAGGGTTTGCTGATGGGTACTCAGGGTCACAGCTGTCATTGTGGGATGGAGCCCAGAGGCCCATCCAGAAGAGCAGGCAAATGAAGAACCCCAGGGCTCTCTGTCAAGGCCTGAAGGTCATGGGGAAATGGCCATGGAGAGATTGTGTGTTTACTCAGAGCAAATACACCGAGTTAAAAGTGGAAAGCAGAGGTTGGAGGAATGGCTCAGTGGTTAAGAGCTCTGACTGCTTCTCCAGAAGACCTGGGTTCAGTTCCTAACAGCCAGTTGTTATTCCAGTTCCAGGGGATCCAATGCCTTTTTCTGGCCTCCATGGGCATTGCATGACATGGATATATTTACATACATGCAGGCAAAACACTTATATACATAAAGCTGAAACATTTAAAAAATTAAAAGTGGGAAGCAGTTGTGTAGAGCTGTTAGACAATCAGAGACACAATTCTAGAGGTCTGTAAGTGGCCTTTCACTAAAAAATCATATTCATCTTGTGATCCCACAAAGCCAGGCTGGGCAAGTCAGAGATGTACTGTGACAGTATTGGGGACACAGGCAGTGTGCAGCACAGGAACTGTTTTTTTTTTTTTTTTTTTTTGCACAAGGATGATCAGAATTGCCAGGTCTGAGTGAACCCCACGTAGGATCAACTTTGAATGCAGCCCACTGGCCTTTAGCTCCCTGCTGGAGCTGGTGTTCAATCAGATGGCTGCCTCCAGCCTCTTCCCTCAGAGGAGGGGGCCATAGAAGCAGGAAGTGCTCGTGACCACTCTAGCTCATTACACGCCTCTTTCTACACTGGGATTTCATGAATGTGTGCTCTTTTCCCATGTGCTTGAATCTGCTGTAGGCTCCCTGGGAAGCACATTTTCACCTTTTCCTTAGTAACAGTCACCTGTATTTTTAGCATGCCTTTCTGGAACAAGGGATAGTTTTCCCAGCCTTTCTTAGCATGAGTGGCCACAGGATGTGGTCCAGGATCTAAAATTGGAAGTGTCATGCTCAACTTCTGGGAAGTAGTGTTAAAGAGAGGGGTTTTCTTCTTCCTTCTTGATGCAGGCTAGACAATGAATGTGATGACTGGTGCTCAGAAATCAGTTTGGACCATGAGGCAGAGGCTCTGATTTGATATGGAGCCTGGCTACTGTCAAAACTGCTAATCATTATTCTTTATTTATGTGAGTAAGCTATATACTTGTATTTCTGGCAAAGAACACTTACTTTAGTGTTCAGATGAACCTATTTCTACCTAATATCCAATGGATAGTAAACACACACACACACACACACACACACACACTGTACACACATAAAGAAAATTAATGCTAAATAATCGCCACTAGCATCTGGAAAGATGGGTCAGTGGTAGAAAGCACTTGCTGCTCTTACGGAAGATCTGAGTTAAGTTTCCCATGCCATATTAGGTGTCTCTCAACCATCTATAACTCCAGGTGACACCCTTTTTTAGCCTCTGAGGGCACTGCACCTATGTGCGCATCCCTCCACATATACACATAATTAAAAATAAAAATAAAATCTTAAAAATATATTATCACTTGGGGCTGGAGAGAAGGTTTAGTGATTAAGAGCACTAAGTGCTCTTGCAAACGGCCCAGGCTCAGTTCCCAGCACCTACATGGTGGATGATAACCACCTGTAACTCCAGTTTCAGGGAATCTGACATCCTCTTCTGGCCTCTGCAGGCCTTGTACAACATGGGAGCACTCACATACATGCAGGCAAAACACTCATAGACATAAAGATAAAGAAATAGATAATCTTAAAAAAATCACTAAAACAGCATTGAAATGGAAGGTATGGACTTGAGTCAAGTGCCTGGTTTTGAACTTGGACTCCATCACTTGCTAGCTGTGTATTTTTGGACAAATTTCTTAATCTGTTTATGTGTTAGTTTTCAAATCCATATGCTAGAAATAATAATGGGAACAATTGTATGGCTTTTGGGGGCTTTTCTTTCAGAGAGGATTAAATGAAAGAATACAATTCTGTTTTTAAATTTTTATTTGATGTGTACGAGTGTTTTGCTTGCATGTATGTAAGTGCGCCCATGTCTTGCAGTGCCTGTGGAGGTTGGAAGAGGTCATCAGATCCCCTGGAACTGGAGTTGCGAACAGTTGTAAACTACTATGTGGGTGCTGGGAATTGCACCCAGGTTCTCTGCAAGAGCAGTCAGTGCTCTTAACTGCTGAGCCATGACCCCAGCCAGTGCAATTCTTTAAAGAGAGAATGTTGGGGAGGGGAATGAATGAGAACTGTGAATAATGGCACATGTGTAGGAAGATGTCATGAGGAAACCCATTGTTTAGTACACTAACCTAAGAAATTAATTTCAGGAAGACTCAGCATAGTGGCTGGCACATAGTAATTATGTGATGCAAGTCAGTTATTATCACCATCTTGGTCCATTGTCTGTTACCATAATGAAATAGGTGAGGCTCAGTGCGTTAGAAAGAGATCCGTGACGAAATACTCGAGGTAATTAAGTTGATGAAGGAAAAGGTTTATTTTGGCTCATAGCTTCAGAGTTTCAGCCCCTGGTGCTTGGCCCCGTTACTGTGGGTCGCGGTGGGCAGGAGAGTGTGTCTGAAGACCTACTCTCTTGGAAGCTAGAGAGAAAGGGAGAGGGAAGGGCTAAGGCTGGAGATGTCGTAGTTCAGTGGTAGAACACTGGCCTAGCCTACTCAAGGTCCTAGATTCAGTCTCCAACCCTGTCACAAGTACCTTTGATTCTTATCCTCTAGACATTTTAGCCAGACATAGTGGCACATATATGAAATCCCAGCATGTGTAAGATTGGGGCATGTCCTACTTTTATTTCTATTGCTGTGATAAAACACCCTGATAGAAAGCAACTTAGAGGAGAAAGGGTTTTATTTAAGCTTACAATTCCACGTTATAGACTCTCTTCCCAGGTGATTCTAGATTGTGTCAAGTTGACAAAGCTGACCATTACAAGACAGAACAATTGCCATGAGTTTGAGGTCAGTTTGAGCACAATTTGTTTAGGGGACTCAGAAGCCATTGAGAAGGGGTCCATACCCTGAGGATGCTGGCTGTGGAACACCTGTGGAAGGTGAGACTGTATCCTCACCTCTCTGGACATGCCTTTTCTTAGTCTGACTCTCTGGGCTGTGAGAGTCAGAAGGTGAGTAAGACTGTGCCAGGAATAGAAGGTGGGGCAGCTCTTCCGGGCACCCATACCTCAGAGGTGTCTGCAACATGTGGTGAGAGGGATGCGTACCAACTTGCTAATGGTAGTCATGGAAACAATCCAACGGTCCATATTAGGAAACTGGACAAGCTATGGACGTCCTACAGCAGAATGCTATCTGACAGGAAAAAGAACTGGGTTGCTCTCTGGGCATTCATAGGGAAAGCTGTCTAGAATGTACTGTTAAGCCAAAAAGAGCAAGGAGAGATGGCTCAATGGTTAAGAGCACTGGCTGCTCCTGCATAAGATCCAAACTCAGCTCCCAGAACCTACATGGAGGCACAGATCCCGGTCCTCTGCAAGAACAAGGCTTTCAGGGCTGGAAAGACCGCTCAGGGGTTAAGAGCCCCGGCTGCTCTTTCATAGGACCTGGGTTTGATTCCCAGCACCCACATGGTGGCTAACAACCGTTTGTAAGTCTAGTTCCAGAGGACCCAACACCCTTTTCTGACCTCTTTGGGCATTACACAACATGGGTGTACTTACACACATGCAGACAATGCACTCATGCATATAGAATAAAAATAATAAAATATATTTTAAAAGAGAAAAAGATATACATGTCTATTATGCATTAGTTATTTTTTTCTCATCCTTGTGACAAAACAGAAGTAACTTTTAGGAGGAAGGGTTTATATTGTCTCATGTTTTCAAAAGGATTTCAGTTCAGAACAGGGAAGGCACACCATAGCAGCCCTGTGGCTGCAGGAATGTGCCGTGATTCACCCACAAGGTGCAGACCAGGAAACAGAGGGCACAGGTAGGTGTCTAGAATGTTCTGTTAAGCCAAAAAAAAAAAAAGTAAGGAGAGAGGGTTCAGTGGTTTAGAGCACTGGTTGGTTGCTCCTGCAGAGGACCCACCCCTAATGGGTTTCCTCCAGTCAAACACCACCTCCTCAGGGCACCACAGTCTTTAAAACACTACCATAAGTGGTGACCAAGGCCCTAAAACATGAACCTGAAAGGACTTCTAAATGAAACTAAATAAAACAGCAACAACCTATATTTGCAGGAAAACTGGACTGATTGTCAAGCAAGGAAGAAAACCATCATCTCTCATCGGGGAGTGAGCTTGAGAGCAGAAAGGAAGTAGGTGAGGTCAATAGGAGGAGGGGTTGCCAGATAGCCAGTCACTCTGTGTCTCCTGCTGCAGGTCAGGTATGGAAGATCACTCAGTGCTCGTGTGGTCAAGATTTGGTTCCCAGTTGTTACTGTTGAGAGATGGTGGAGCCTTTAAGAGCTGGGGCACAGTGGAAGGAATTTAGGTCATGAGGGGGTTTTCTTTATTGGGATGTTAGGACCATGGTCTCTCTATCTCTCTGTCTGTTTGTCTCTCTCTCTCTCTCTGCTTCCTGGTTACCGTGAGGTGTTTTTTGCCACACATTCTCACCATGATGTACTATGCTATCATAGACCTAAAGCAACAAAGTGCAGAGACTGTGGATTGAAGCCATGAACCAGGATTTTCTTTCTTATAAGTTAGTTAGTTCCAGTACTTTGTTACAGTGGATAAGGTTCACTCAAGGTTGACATCAGGAAGTCTTTCTCAGTTGTTTCTCCACCTTATTTTTGAGGCAGGGTCTTTCACTGAACCTGGGGCTTGTTGGTTGAGCTACACTGGGATCCACCTGTCTCTGATTCCCAATGCTGGAATTACAGGAGCATGGTACCATATCTAGCTGTCTTATGTGGGTGACAGGGATCTGAACTCAGGTCCTCATACTTTCAAAGCAAACATTTCACCCACTCTTTTAACATTCGAGCCACCTCTCCACCCATGTGTGAGGTTTTTGAGATAAGGTGTTGTTATGTAACCCACATTGGTTTTGAACTGCCTCAGCCTCCTGAGTCTCTGGAATTACATACACACAGCATCCCTGGCACATCTTGTTTTCCATTTATGGTTACCTACTGAAACACAAGTTTCTTAAAAGTAGAGACTCAGCCAGTCTTACTTTAGCGCCATGTCTCTGGAATTAGAAGAGGGAGGGCGCGGGTCATGCACAGCCTGACTGGACCATTTGAAAGAGCACGCTCACTCATATCCCAGCATCTTTGAAAGGTCAGCCTTCTTCAGGCATGTCTTCTATGACTTCATGGCTAGGATCCTGTATCTTCCCTTCCTTCTACTTGCCAGTGCCAGGAGTCCCTCCATCTCTCTTTAAGAAAACAAAAACATTATCCATTGGGGATGTATTCAGTAGTAGAGCGTTTTCCTACTGCGTAAAAGTACAGGATCCTTAGTCTCATCTTCAGTGTTATTAAACAAAAAAATAAACAAAAAGGTTGATTTAGCACAGAGCACAGAGAAATTATATATTAAAGTAGAAACATAAAGCTCTGAATAAAATGACAAGTCACCAGTAGAAATCTGTCATATAAGAATCATGTGCTCACCAATTATGCCAGTAAAACTCTATCAATAAAAACTTGTACCTACACACACACACACACACACACACATACACACACGATGTTGCTCAAGTTTGTCCTTAAGCACACACACAGTGGGCTCCAGAAAGCACAGAGCAGAGAGAAAGCTACTCACCTAATAAATTGGGGCCATGTGACTATTTTTTCCTGAATGGTGGTTTTAAGAATTTTAGTTTACATACTTTCTAATGGAATTTTGAGGAAACCTCCCTCAACATTGATGAGTCAGCATCTGAAATCTTTTTATATCATGACTTTAAATAGTTACATAAGACATACATCTTGTCATACCATGAAATGCTGATGTTCATTGCTTTAAAAATGGGCCAGGGAAGAAGGAACTCAAGAGAGGTGGGACCATAAGAGACAGAAATTATCAAAGGAGAAATGGGGAAAATAGGGATTCTTTAAATGAGGAGGGCGGGGAGGGAGAGCTAGAGTGAGAGAAGAGATAAATAGTGCCTAGAGAGTATAAAAAATCAGAGGGAATTGTATTAGTCCAAAAACCTACTGACAATTTACACATGCAATATCTCTACCTGAATCCATGTGTATAGCTGAAGGCTACATAACAAGAAACAGTGCCAGACAGGAGAAACCTTCCTTTGAGTTGTTGGCCAGGGTGGTCCAAGAGACTCCCAAAATGACATAGGCTATTGGTACAGCCCTTGATTGCCTCCCAGAACTTGAAGATAGGATCCTATTGCTGAAGACAGAACATACTTTGGACACAGGATACGGAGTGATAGAGTTGGAACTGACCTGGAAACTACCTCCCCTGAAGGCTAGATTTCATAGAGAGCACTATGCAAGCTGTTTAGGGAGAACACCAATTAATAGTCCAACACAAGCTTCATGACCAAATAACCACATCAAAGACTGACACAGAAGCATGTGACATTGGCGCAGTAGTGGTACTTTTATCTTGGGGGTAATCTACAGTTACCTAATTGGACTTAAATTTCACCCAATGGAAGGAAACTCATGTGTGGTACTGAAAACATAGCAGCTCGTGCTCTTAACTGCTGAGCCGTCTCTCTAGGCCCCACCCCCACCTCTTTACTGCCCTCAACTTTCATGTTCTCTGTTTCTTTTCCCTTAATATCCACCCACTTCAATTTGTGCTCTCCGTATATCCTGGGTGTTGAGGGGCCATCTACTGGAGTGTGGTTAGCTACCAGGAGCCACATCCTTAAGGAAAACTGATTCTCCCTCCAGGAGAAGTGTCAATCTGTAACTCCTTGATTAGATATTGGGGCTTAGGAGCCCCTCCCTGCTCCACGCTAGAATGCTGACTGGTTTGCTCTTGTGCAGGTCTTGTTCAGGCAGCCACAGCTGCTGTGAGCTCATGAGTGTGTTGATCCTGTCATGTCCAGAAGACACTGTTTCAGTCTAGTCCTCCCTGTCATCTGGCTCTTATAATCTTTCTGCTCACTTTTTCAAAATGTTCCTGAACCTTGGGAGTAGGGGGTGTGATATAGATGTCCCATTTGTTGCTGAGCTTATTCTCTGCATTTGACAGTTGTGTGTTACTGTGTTGGCCACCATGCATTGTACAAACTTCTCTGATGAGGTCTGAAAGATGCACTAATGTACAGGTAGAAAGTTATGAATTTAGAGGGCAGTTTGATATTATGTCCATTTAGCAAAGTAATAGTAGTAGGTTTACCCCTGGGGCCTGTGAGCTCCCCAAACCATGTGTTCTTGGCCAGATTTACAGTACCAATCATGTGTTTCCTCTTGTGGAATGAGCTTTAAACTCTGTCAGAAAGCAATTGGTTGCCCCTGTTTGGTACTGATTTGATTTCTTCATTTCCTAACTAATGTGTGTGGTGTCTTCAGCAAGGGTCTTACCATCAAGTTCTGGTTTGGCCACCAAGGGCAATGGCAATAGCCTGTATGGTTTTGGAGGTGGGAATAATATCATAATGATATAACTTGGTAACTCTGCTAAAATAGCACTGAATCACAAAGAAATAATAAAGTTTTAATCCTGGGTTTTTAGTTAATGTACTGTGAAAATGTCAGAAATTGTGATAAACATTCTGTTCACAGTGAGAATCACCATCAGGTAGAAGCTATACAGCTTGGGCTACCAAGGATCCCTCCTAGGGCTGATTATTAAGAGTAGATGGGGGCTGGGGCTCAGCTCAGTTGGTAGACTTGCTTACCTAGTAAGCCCAAGGCCCTGGGTTCAACCCCAGGGAAAAAAACTGAAAAAACTAGACTTGCCTGTAATCCTAGCACTTGGGAGGTGGAGTAGGGGGATCAGAAATTCAAGGTCAACTTCAGCTACATAACAAGTTCTAGACCAGCCTGCGCTACCTGAGAGAAAAACGGAAAGAATTTCTTCATTTAAAAAAAAGTGAAGGGGGGCCAGGAATGGTGGCAAAGGCCTCTACTCCCAGTGATCTGGAGGCAGAGGCAGGCAGGTCTCAGTCTGGTCTACACAGTGAGTTCCAGGCCAGCTGGGGTTTACAGGGAGACCCTGTCTCAAAAAGATGAAACAGAAAAAATGAAAAAAGGAAAGAGGGACTGGGCCTAGGGGCACATGCCTTTAATCTCAGCACTCAGGAAACAGAAGCAAGCTGATCTGTATCAGTGTGAGGCCAGTCCAATCTACATAGCAAGTTCCAGGTCAGCCAAGGCGACACAGTGAGACTGTCTCAATCAATCAAACAAACAAAGAAGCCAAGCAAAGGTGCAGGGACCAGTGAGCTGGCTCAGTGGGTAAGTTCACTTGCTGACAGTCCTAATGAGCAGAATTCAATCCTCGGAACCCACATAGTAGAAGAAAAATACTGACCCCCATCAACCTGTTCTCTGACCTTCACATGCTTGCCATGGTGCTTGTGCACAAACACACACACACACACACACACACACATGCACGCACACACACACACACACACACAGGAAATGTAAAAAAAAGAAAGTTTAGGTAGAGTAAAAGGACTTTTGTAGTATTAAATAATCATTATAGAGCTCCCCTCAATTTACTCTCTTAGGAACAACTCTTCGGCACAGTGGCCCACCTGACCCACCCTTGTTGGCGAAGAGTGGTTCCCCCACTCTCCCACATAACCATGTAGGCCTGACATCCTATTCTAGCCCTGGGACTTCCTTACCAGTAAATAAGCAGGTATATAAAGCAGGAACCCCTGTGGGCTGACAGAGCCTTTATTAGTCACCAAAGGAGGCTGCCTTTTGTGTGCTTCTCCAGTCTTGTGTTCCCCATAACTGGATAGGAAACCTCTCCAGAGGCCAGGGAGAGCTGAAATGGGGGCCTGTCTTCTGCATATGGTGGAGAGTCTCTGGTGAACTTGGGGCCCCTCAGCCAGGGGTGAGCCCTTGGAAGCCAGTTCCCATAGCTAGCCCAGGTGTGCCCTTGGGAAGAGAGTCCCCATGCGTCCCAGGGCAAGTGTGCCCAGGAAGCTAGGGTATCTGGGAGGTGAGGAGGGTAAGAAGGGCCAGCAAGAGAGAAGACACTTCTAGTAAAGAGAGTTTCACTGCTATCAAGAGGCTTTCTCTATAGAATTGGAGAGGGGAAACTGCTTTGGGGTTGTATCCTCAATAGCTACGGAAAGCTTCTTAAATGGAGATGCTTCCTAACTTATGTGGAGTTCTAGCCCCAATACTTGCTGTAAATAAGAAATATCCTTGGTTGAAAGTGCATTTAACATACCTAACCTACCTATGTCATAGCTCAGCCCACTCTGCCTTTAACATGCTCAGAGCACTTACTTTAGCCTAGCGTAAAGCTTATTGTATCGTAAAATGCTGTGTAACTTACTGAGTGTAGTTCTGAAAGCAAAGGGCATAATGGTTTGATTGGATATGTCTCACACCAGTGTGACATTAATGTCACAAGTCAAACCATCCCAAGCTGCAGACAGAGTCTCTCTAAGTGCAGATCCCAAGTCACACTCTCTTTCCTATGTCCCTAGAGGACCCAAAAGTGTCTGAGTACAAGGTAGGCCCGCCCAGCCACACTCAGCCAAAGAACTTTCTTATTTCATGGAAGTGAAGAGCTCAAAGATATCAAAGGAGTTCTTCAGTTTCTATTGATTGATTAATTGATTGATTGATTTTTGGAGCTAGGATCTCATTATGCAGCTCTAGCTGGACTGGAACTCACTACATAGGCCAGGCTGACCTCCAATTCACAGAGATTCGCCTGCCTCTGCCTCCTGAGTGCTGAGATTAAAGGCCACCATACCCAACTCTTTGTTTTTATTTTAATATCTTGTGTGTGTGTGTGTGTGCCCATGCCATGGCATGTGTGGAGATCAGAGGACAACCTTGATCTATGTGTCAGTCCTCATCTTGCATCTTGTTTGAGACAAGGTCTCTCTTGTTGATGATCACAGTGTATTCCTGGCTAGCTGACTCACAAACCTTGGGGGGAATATACTGTCTCTACTTCCCATCTCCTCATAGGAGTGCTGAGATTACAGATATGCAGGCTACTGAGTCTGACTTTTACATGGGTTCTGGAGATCCAAACTCAAGTAGTCAGGTTTACATAGCACGTACTTTATCCTCGGATAATCCAGTTTATATAGCTGGTGTGGGAGTTCTGTAGTTTACTCTTGAGCATCTGAAGAAACAAAATGCAGACCCTCAGAGACAGCTAATAATTCACCAGAGTTTTATAAAGAGGGGAAGATTCCAAAGGGTAGAGTTGGTTGACCTTGTCAAATAAAATTGCAGGGGACCATTATTTTGAACTGAGCCCCTGCAGTGGACCAGGCTAGAGACCAAAATGACATCACTTGTGCTAAAGTTCTGGGTGAATAAACCAGAACCAAGTTGTCTGACAGCATGAGAAACCAGGAGACAGAGGCGGCAGATAAAATTTCTCCAACAGGCCGGTTTGGTCAGCACTGGCAACAAAGTGTCCCATTTCAGTCCTTGTAGAAACAGGAACCGGATGCTAAGCCAGCAAGTGTTTTCCTCCTAACCGGTCTACCTGTCTCCACCTTATAAGGAAAGTAACTTTGAAACGACCCTTCTGCTTTTTGGCACTGTTGCTCTTTTCTTTAGCTATTTCTGGTCTATTAAAACCACCCCCCCGCCCTGCCAGCTCATTGGCACATTCACTTTACTTTGTTAAATAGCGTGTTACCTGGTTCTAGTTTAAACCCAACTGTGTTTTTTATTCTTTTGATAAACCATACCAAAGTCCAGCCGCCTGTAGAGTAAGAACTGTTTCCTAGTCAGGCATAGTGGCGTACAGTACTCAGGAGGCAGAAGCAAGAGGATGCTTGCTGCAAGTTGGAGGGTAGTGTGGGCTATCTAGAGAGACCATCTCAAAACCAACTAACCACCAAACGAACAAACAGGAACTGTTTCCTTCCACACAAGTCCAGTGTTGCTGCTTTTACCTTTTATCCTCCTTTTATCCTTTTATCCTCCTTTGCTGATGGTGAAAAATCATAGTAGCTTTTGTGTCTTCTGAAGCTCAACATGTCTGAGAAGGTACTCTTACTGATCTTTTCTGAACTGGGGAGGATTCAGGTTTGAAAGGAAAAATGAATGTTAAAGCGCTCTTTCTTGAAGGAATCTGTACTTTTTCTGAAGCACTGCCTTTCTTATTCCCTGGTCATCTGTTTCTCTTTCAGAGTCCTTGCCATGTTCTGTGTCTTGTTTTTCCCTCCACACAGTAGACACCTGGTTCCTCAGGTTAAAGACTGTGTTCCAACTTCCCTTGTGTCTGGTTAAGCTGTGGTACTGCTTACCCATGTCAGGCCACGAGAAAGCCCCTTGAAGAGTCGGGGATGCCTGTCTCGTGTTTCTTTACTTCTCCTGTTCCTCAGTCGTTCCGTTGTCTCTTGCTATGTTCTGAGTCACACCCGAAGTCAGTGGGCCAAATCGCCATGACATATAGTTCTGTGCCATATGTTTGTTTCAGTTAGTGAGCGCTCACATATATGACACTGATCATGGTCTTGTGAAATTAAAATGGTGATGAAAATTCCTGTGGCTTAGTGATGTCATTGTAATGTAATGCCGTGTTACCTGTGTGTGGCACCCAGACAGAAGTGTAAAAAATAGAGCATATGCAGTTGAGAATAGTATATGACAAGCCATGAGAGTAAATGACTATGCTCTTCCTCCTTTTTTTACATACTATACTGTCATGCTTTTATTATTATTTTAGCATGTCTTTTACTAATGAAATTGTAGAGCAGCCCCTTGTCACCTGTAGTAGTCTCATCCATTTATTGTTTGTTGTGTCTCTTGCCTTTGTCTGGAAGTCAAGTGTGTGTATGTGGGGGCGGCAGGGGCTTTGAAGGAGATAGCTCAGTGGGTAAAAGTGCTTACTGGCCAGGCATGAGGACTTGGGTTCAGATTCCCAGCCCCCATGTGAAAACTGGGCATGACTGCGCATGCAGGTGACCCCCGCACGAGGGAATGGGAAGGTGGACGGGAGACAGGAGGATCTCTGGCTCAGAGGTCTGGACAGCTAGTCTAGCCAGGAAAAACAAACATGAGTTCTAGGTTCAGTGAGAAACTGTCCCAAGGAAATAAAGCAGAGAGTGAGAGGGCAGGTCATCTGACATCCTTCTTTGGCCTCTGCATGTTCATACAGGGTGCGTGCATCCACACCTACACCACACACACATATACTACAAACACGCACACCAAAGAAGCAGGCAAACAAACCATAGCCAAGTGGGGTCACTGACCCAGAACATGGCGATTGGTGTCAGGGCCTGCTGGGATGTTTATACAATGAGAAAATCATGTAAGAATGCATTTCTCAGAGGGGGTCCTACTTGTTAAGTGACATGACCAATCTTAGTTTTGTGCTTTTGTGGGCTGGAAAGTTGAATGGTTTCTCTTGCTGTCATGGTTGATGTCCCATCCTGGCTGTGGGATCTATGATGGCTTCATGGGTATGTCCAGTAGCCAGGAAACTGCATTTCTCCTTGAAGCATCTCATTTAGACCGCATGGGTTTTATCACAGCATACTGGTCTCAGGGTTTCGAGAGGAAACTCTAAGATCCCTGAAGGTTTAGTCTCTGTCATTTATACAAGGTCAAGTCTGCCAAATGTTACTGGTCAACTTGGATTTAAGGGCAGAGAAACAGGCCCCAGGTCTTGACTGTCAAAAAGTCTGAGCCAGAGACCCTCCTGTCTCTCGTCCACCTTCCCATTTCCTAGTGTGCGGGTCACCAGATCTCCTCTTCCTCCTCTTCCTCCCTCCTCCTGTGCCTCTTCTTTGTCCTTCTCTTTCTCTTCCTCCCCCTTCTGCCCCTGTCTCCTTCTCTCCTCTTCCTCATTCTTCTCTTCCTCCTTCTCCTCCTTTTCCTCTTCTTCCTCCTCTTTCTCTTTTTGAGACAGGGTCTTATATCAGGTTGGGCTCAAACTCACTATGTAGTCAAAGATGACCTTGAATTTCTGGTCTTCCTGCCTCTACTTCCCAATTTCTGGGATTACAAGCATGTACCACCAAGCTCTTTTTATGTGGTGCTAGAGATTGAACCCGGGGCTTTGTGCATGCTAGGGAAGCACTCTGCCAACTGAGCTATATCTCCAGTCTGAGATGATGTTCTTGACATCACAAAGGTGTTTAGATACAGGGAGGAATAGTATGTTGGGGAAAGGACTATTGTTAAAAGCAGCGTACCATGCATATTGCTAGGGACATCTAGAGCTCATGTAGCCCTGGCGGCCATATGCTCAGAGTATGGGAGCCATAACATGGAAGACCCTGAGTCCTTTCTTCATGAGACTCTCAGTCCATGAAGTTTTGTGTATGAGGCCAATAAACTTCTATACTATTCAAACAACTGTCATTTTGAATTTTCTGTCACTTGAAAAGCAATCAATCCTAGTCTACCTACTTTTCTAGCTTTCAATCTTCTCTAAAGATTCAGTTCTGCTTTCTTCTTCAGCTCAACACTACATAGAGTTTTCTGCAGTTTCAGGCTTGGGATGTATCTTAGTTTTGTTTACTGTGGCTGTGTTGAAATATTCTGAAAAAAAGTAACTTAAGGGAGAGAGGGCGTATCTGAGCATGTGGTTCCAGGTTACAGTCCACCATAACAGGAAAATCACAGCAGCAGTGGGAGCTTGAGGAGTTGGTAACATCACATCCATAATCAGGGACAGTGAACAATAAATGAATGTATTCTTGTGTTCACTTGACTTTCTCCACTCCATTTATACAGTTTACAGCCCCCTGCTTAGGGAATGGTATCACCCACAGTGGGCAAGTTTTCCTACCTCTAATAAAGTAATCAAGATAATGCCCACAGACATGCCCATAGGCCAACCTGATCTAGACAGTCTTTTATTGAGATTCTCTTCCCAGGTGATTCTAAATTGTGTCAAGTTGACAATTAAAACTAACCATCACAGGGAAGGCAGATTCCTAACACTTGGTCAACAGGGAGATGGTGGACAGAAGAATGCTACCATGAGATTGGGGAAGGCTGAGAATCATCCTGGGCCTGAAACATTGTCCCATGTTGGTTGATGCAGTCTTAGAATCTAATGCAGGGCAGAGCACAGGCCCGCAGTGCTAGGTCTGGGGATGTTCCAGGCACATTGCCTAGCGTAGACTTGTGGATGAGTGGTTCGTTTGGATGTGGTCAGAAATGGGCCTGCTCTCTGGTGTAATAATAAGCTATGTATCTTGGATCCACCTGGAAAGCATTTTTAGATTTCCATGATGGAGCGGAGGTGTGGGTTGCATCTCTCCTGGCTCATATGTTTTGCATGTGCACCAGGTGGGTTGTAGAGATGAACACCAGCTTTCCTCCTCCTCATTCCTTACTTGAGTTTTCTGGTTGGATTTGGGTTTTATTTATAGCATATCACTTGCAGAAGTTCAGCAGGGCAGTACCCATAGGCCGAGTAGTATCAGATCATCTTACATTTCCTGGCACACAGTTAGTTTAGGCTATTTTAAGTTTGCATTTTTTCTGTAATGGTATATTAGACACAAAGTGTTAACTGGAACCAAGAATATTGCACTGTTTCTGTCCCATTTTTTTCTCCCCAACTGACCACTGAACTCCCTCTTTCCCCCACAAAGGGAGGGTGTTCTCATGGGAAATCTATCACCCAGGGTGAAAACAAAGTTATCTAGAAGTTTCAGCCACTCTTGGAGGCCAAAAGACCTTGAATGCTTATCAGCCCTCTCTCTCCTCCAAAAGGGATGGCTCACAAGCAACCCTGGACAGATGGAAGCATCCATAGATGTCAGGGAATCTGACCTTGATTTTGTACTCAATGTCAGGTTCAGAGACTGCCCAGAAACTAGTCCAGAGTGTGTCAGAGGCCTGTAAGAGTGTGTGGCCTCTGTGAGTCACTTAGATCCCTCTGGCTGACTTTGTAGGCTGCATCCTGTTGAAGTTTCAATTACTTTCAGTTCTCTACCAAGGACATGCTGGTGAGGCCACATACAGTAACACCACGACACACAACAGAGTTATAGTCTGGTTCAAAGAGAAAACCTCAGGGCAGGGCAGTAGCTCAGATAGAGCAATTTGCCTAGCAAGCACAAGGCTCTGAGTTTGATCCCCTAGCATCCTATTTCTCAAAAGAAAAAAATACAAGTAGGTGTATTTTGCTCCTTTGGGAATATGACTTAGGAGGCAAATTTGCATATGTTTCATATATTTGCATATACCTGACATATATTTGTATCTAGGTTCATAAGATTCTACATCCAAATGAGATCATGTGAGAACCCTCATTTGTTCTATGATTTATATTGTTCTCTTTGGATTCATGTCATTGTCTTGTGTTTCTGATGTATTGTTTCACAAGTTTGTCCTCCATTTCCCAGAATTACTTACTAACATCACCATAGTTATGAAACCCAGCCCCAAAGGACATCAAAAGACCTCTTGGGAACTGTCAGCCAGTGCTAACTATTGTCTGTCAACATTGAGGACCATAGGGATCTCCCACAGAGCCTTCCAGGACAGTATTAGTTATGACATTGGGACTTTAATTGTATTTAAATAAATAATTATGCTTGTATTTACAGAAAAGGTCATATCTTAAAGTTATATTTGTATAGAAATATAAAAGTTATATTTGTATCAGAAGGACTGGAATGTGTACCACAATTATCCTCTAGTGAGCGATAGAGAGATTCATCATGTTTAAGGATGATGTTATCAGAACTACTGGTATAATATTGTGGGGATGTGGGCAAGTTAAGTCTGTTTCTTGAGCCCAAGTTTTCTCTGGGGAGAGGGTCACTAAGAAAATGCCAGGGTTCTCTATCTCCAGCATCTGGCATAACCATTTTAATATTATGCTCTATAATTAGAGAATGCTCTTATCATCTGTATTATTTTCTTCATATTTTTCTGGAATTTAATAACTTTCCAGTACAAGTAGCATTAGTCTGCATTAGCCTAGTTCTGAGCAAAAATCTCATGGAATCAACCACTTATTTGATGCACTATTTTTTCTTTTCATATGAAGAATCAATAGATTCTGGGATTGGAGAGTGGCTCAATGGTTAAAAGCACTTGTTCTTTTTTAGCTTTATTTTTTTGTGTATGAGGGTTTTGCCTGCATATTTGTAAGTGTATCTGTATTGTTCA
This sequence comes from Eospalax fontanierii, assembly GCA_035773235.1. NCBI lineage: Eukaryota > Metazoa > Chordata > Mammalia > Rodentia > Spalacidae > Eospalax > Eospalax fontanierii. The sequence goes on from CM069547.1 coordinate 17,478,391, forward strand.
AAGCCTGTGGAGGCCAGAAGAGGGCATTGAATCCTCTGAAACTGCAGTTAGAGGTGGTTGTTAGCCACCATGTGGGTGGTGGGAATCAAACCTGAGTCTTCTGCAAGAGCAGTCCTAGTTCTTAACCCGAGTCATCTCTCCAGCCCCCAAAGCACTTCCTCTTGCAGAAGACGTGGGTTCTGTTCCCAGCACCCACATGACACTTCACAGCTGTCTATAACTGCAAGTTCCAGGGATTCAATACCCTCTTTTGGCCTCTGAGGGAAGCAGGCATGTACATACATTTAGGCAAAACACTTATATACACAAAATAAAAATAAATAAAACCTTAAAAAAAAAAGAACCAATATATTGCTCTTAAACATGTTTAAAGCAAATCCTTGGCACTCACCTGCAATTTTTTCACGTATAATAACTCTGAGAATATGAAAAAATTAACATTCATAAAGCATCTGGTATAAGATGAGCAATGGAGGCCATGATGGCTGCAGCAGAACAATACAGTCTGAGTCTTTCTATGTTCATATTAGTAGATCAAGGACCCTCACCTGGGCATGTAACTGAAGAATGGCATTTCCTTGTAGGTGAAGAAAACCAGATGACTAAGTTTTGAACTGTATTTACTATAAAACAAGCAAAATCTTTGGTGAGATTTCTAAAAAGCTCCACTTTGTGTGAGTGTGCTCTCTGATACACATTGACATTTACTTGCCAGCGTGACAGGGTCAAGAGGTAAGAAGGTCACAAAGGAGGAGTGCTTGTGGATGGATTCATGTGCCATCATCATGGAAGCAAGTTCCTGATAGAGGAACTTTCTTCTGTCTTGCATCTGCTGGCTTGACCTTCAGCCTTGTTATGAGGCAACACGTGGCCTTTGCCAAGTGCCAGCACCATCCTCTTGGACTTCCCGGCCAGGAGCCAAATAAATCTCTGTTCTTTATAAATTCCCAAGTCTACGTATTGCCAGTTAAAATTCCAAAGAGGAGGGCTGTCTCCAGAGGATGGCAGAGCAGTGCTGGAAGGATGGTCATCAGATAGAACAGTCACAGACAGCAGTCCTAGATCACCTGTTTCTGGATTCCTTTTGCATAGGGAGAAATGAACCTCATTACTAAGCCAGTACTATCTATGATTTTCTGTCAGTTTAAGCTGAGTGTAATTCTTTATTTATTATTTTTATTTTATGTGTATGATTATATTGCTTGCGTGTGTGTAAGTGCACCTATGTTGTGCAGTGCCCTTGGAAGTCAGAAGAGGCCGTTGGATCCCCTGGAACTAGAGATACAGACACTTGCTAGCTACCATGTAGGTGCTGGGAATTGAACCTGGGTCCTCCGTAAGAACAGCTGGTGTTCTTAACCACTGAGCCATCTCTCCAGCTCCCAGCTGAAAGTAGGTGAATGGTTCTCAGTGACACTGGGGCTGTTGATGAAGCCAGAGGCAATTGAGTTCTTATGAATGGAATGTCACATTGGTAGCCTGAAGTTGATCATGGAGGGAATTCCTACACTTAAGAAACTGGCATGAACATTGGGGTTTTATTTCCATCAAGATATCCAATTATGGTCCACTCAAACATCATTGATGGGATGGGAGGATAGTACACAGAAGTCTGATGACATAAGGAGGTGTGTCTGACCTCGTCATTGGCCCTTAGCTCATTCAGATTTTAAGGCAAGGGCTGTATCAGGGCTGTGGAGTCCCTATTATCCAGTTCTGGATTTATTGTTGGTGCTGAGAATTGAACCCAGAGCTTCAGGCACTCTAGGCAAGTGAACTGTACTGTAGCTACATCCACAGCTCTTCAGCTCTGATCTTGAATGGAGAAAACTTGAGTGTTCTTAAATACTGGCTGAGCACAGGGCCCAATCTGCCTCTGTGGTAGGGATAATAATTCGGAAAGATAGGAAGATGGCATTCCAATACCAAGGCTCGTATACAGAGGCTAACCTACTAACCTGTCTTCCTTCCTTTTGAAGAGTGGAGGCAGTTAACTTGGCAGTAGACATGCATGGGTTTAGGATTCACTGCTACACCATGGTCAGTTATATTCAGACAGCAGGTGCTACACATTGATTAAGCACAAATATCAACACTTAACATAAAGCTATTGAATTGATCTCTTCAAGAGTCTAACCTTTTCCTTGGTTTCTTTTATTATTAAGAGATATGCATTTGTCTCTTTCTTTTGCTAATGCCTGACTATCACAGACAGGATAACTTTAGATAAATAAATAAGAAGTTTATTTTGGCTCCTGTTTCTGGAAGTTAAAGACCCAGGGCCCATTTGGTGATGGCCTTCCTGCTGACAGTGTTCTGAGGTTTCACTTGATACCACATGGTAAGAGACAGGGGACGCATGTATATGTATGTTTTCTGTCTCTTCCTATGAAGCCACCAGTGTTCAGTCATATGGCTCCACCCCCAACCCAATGACCTTGTCTTATTGTAATCACCTCCCAAACACCTCACTTCTAATCATTACTGCCAGATTAAATTTCTGGCCCTATTTACTACCTCACAATAAGCACTGAATTTCATCCTATAAAACCTTATAGAAGGGGTATCGATTAGCTTTCTGTTATTGTAACAAAATACCTAATCAATATAAAAAGAGAAAAAGTTTATTTTGGCTCACATCTCGGAGGTTTCTGTCTCAAGGTGGGAGCATGTGGGGGAACAAAGCTGCTTACCGCGTGCCAGCTGGTAATCAAAAGGAAAGAAAAGGGACTCTTGTGCCAATACATCTTCTAAGGTAACACCTTTGATGACCTCACTTCTACGCACCAGCCTCTCCTTTAAAGGTTCACCATTTCCCAACTTTTCCATGGCTGGGGACCAAACCTTTAGCACATGAGCCTTTTGGAGACACAGATACACACCACAGTGAAGAGCACAATAGTTCTCAAGTCCACAGATTACACTCAGCTTTCATGGTTACACACTAGTTCCTGAAGCTTGGACCCTGGTCAGTTCAGTAGTATGAGCATATGCACAGGACTATGAAACTATCATTGCCACCCTGTGAACTACTCATGATTTCCTTTGACATCATTTCTGGTCAGTTAATGCTTGCATACCACACTCCTCAATCCAGAGAGACAGTCTTGCATTTTAATTGGTAAAATCGAAGCTGTTTGTCTGAATGAACCGTGCTTGAATTCTGTCCCCTTTTTGCTTATAATTGTAAAATTTGGAACACTTTATATGTTGGATAGCATCAATTGTCAACTTGACACACATGGGAAGAGGGACTCTCAATTGGGGAACTTCCTCTGTTGAATTGGCTATGGACATGTCTGTGAGGCGTTTTCTTGAATGTTGAGTGATGGCGGAGTGCCCAGCCCATTGTAGGTGATGCCACCCCTGGGCAGCTGGTCCTAGGTTGAATAAGAAAACAGGCCAAGCACAGACTAGAGGAGAAAGCCGGTGAGCAGTGTCCTCCATGGTCCCTGCTTCAGCTTCTGCTTCCAGATTCCTGCTCTGAGTTCCTGCCCTGACTTCTCTCAGTGATTAACTATGACCTAGGAGATGTAAGGTGAAAATAAACCCTGTCGTCCTCAGGTTGGATTACTCAGTGTTTTTATCACAGCAATAGGAAGTGACTAGGACACCCTATCTCTGCAACAAGTCATTCACTGCTCCATAACACACCCCCAGACAAATGAAAACTTGTTATTTTTCATGTTCTACAGGGCAATGGATGGATAGTTCTCCGATCTTCCTGGGCTCATTCTTGCGTTCACCCTTGCTGCTGTGCTGTGCTGGTGCCCGAGGTAAAGCAGCTGGTGACTTAGGTGGAACTGGTGGCCAGAGGAATCTTGGTTTTGCTCTGTATGGCCTCCACAGTCAGCCTGGGCTTCCTCACAGCATAATGGCTTCAGAATTCCAAGAGCAAGAAGAAGAAGCTTCTGGTCCACTAAAGGCCTGGGCTCACCAGTCCCACAGGGCTGCTTTCCTCTCACACTCTGTGTGTGTGTATGTGTGTGTGTGTGTGTGTGTGTGTGTGTGTGTGTGCGCATGCCAGAAATTGATACCAGGTGTCTTCCTTAATTGTTAATATTTTTCTTGACATGGGGTCTCCCTATAGCCCCAACTGACTTGGGACTTTCTAGGTAGATTAGGTGGGCTTTGAACTCAGAGAGATCCACCTGTCTCTGCCTCTTGAGTGCTGGAATTAAAGGTGTGCACCACTTTGCCTGGCTTCCACCTTATTTTTTGAACCTGGAGCTCACTGAGTCAGCTAGATTGCCTGGCCAGGAAGCCCCAGGGATCCTCCTGTCCTCACCTCCCCAGAGCTGATACTACAGGCCTGCACCAATGCATCCAGGTTTTTTGATGTCGATGCTAGAGATCAGATTCCGGTGTTCATACATGTGTGGAAAGCACTTCGCCTGCTGAGCCATGTCCCTGTCTCCGTAGAGCTTGTCTCGGTGAGAGGCGCTGCACGCTGCATGCTGGTCAGGGACGAGAAGGCTTTGGGCAGCCGTAGTTTTAGGTATTTGCTCTAGTTTGCTTTCGAGTGCTCTGACAAACCACTGTGACCAATACCAACTTGGGGAGGAAGGGTTTATTTCGCTTACATCTCCCAGGTCACAGTTCATCACGGAGGGAGCCCAAGGTAGGGCTCAGAGCAGATATCTGGAAGCAGGAGCTGATGCCCAGGCCATGGAAGAATGCAGCTTATTGGCTTGCTTTTCTGGCCCATGCTCAGTCTGCTTTCTTATACAACACAGAACAACTTGCCCACGAGTGGCACTGCCCACAGTGGGCTGGGCCCTTCCACATCACTCATCAAGAAAATACCCCACGGACATGGCCACAGGCCAGTCCAATAGAGGCAATTCTCCGGTTGAGTTTCCCTCAGCCCAGGTGTGTCAAGTTGACAACTAAAGCACAGTAATCTACTACAACCTCTCTGAAATTTAATTTCTTCATTTATAAAATGGAGACAATACTGAGTTTTAAAAGATTATTATTGTAAAAATTCAATAAGAGAACCTAAGAAATTGCTAACATAGCCAGATGTGGTGGCCTTTGATGCCAGCAGTCAGGAGGCAGAGGCAGGCAAATCTTTGTGAGACTGAGACCAGCTTGTTCTATATAGTTAATTGTAGGCCAGCTGGGGCAACAAGGGGATCATGTCTCAACAAAGAAATCCCCTCCTTCCCAAAATAAAACAGAAATGACTAACATAGCCTATAACTATGCCACCCTGGAGATGCCCAGTTGTCTGATCTCAGAAGCTAAGCAGGGTCAGGCTTCGTTAGTACTTGGATGGGAGAAATTATAAATATTGATCTTGTAATTACTTTTCTCATCACTGTAACAAAATACTCAATAGAAACAACTTTGTGGAGTGTATTAGTTACTTTTCTATTGTTGGGATAGGACACCATGACCAAGGCAACTTGTAGAAGGAAGAATTTATTTGGCTTAAGCTTCCATGTGAGAGTCCGTAATGGCAGGAGATGGCCAGAGCAGAAAGGTGACCGATCACATCATCAATCAGGAGCAGGAAGCAGAGAGTGACGGGAAGTCTAGCACTCTTAAAGCCTGCCCCCAGTGACATGCTTCCTCCAGCAAGACCACATCTTCTTAATCCTCCAAAAACAGCACCACCAACCAGGGACAAAATGTCCAAATACTTGGAACCAATGAGGGCCATTTTTATTCAAAATACCTCAGGGAGGAAATATTTATTTTGGCTTATGGTTTCAGAGAGATTTCAGTCCATTGTGGTGAGGAAGGCATGACGGCAACTTATGACGGCAGGAGTGTGTGGTGGAGGCTCCTCACATCTTGGTGGATCAGGAAGTAGAGCAGGCTGGAACCAGCAGTGGCTGTGGGCTTCAAGGCCCACCTCAGTGATCTACTTCTGCCAGCTCCCCCACCACCTTCCAAGCAGCTCAACACATGAGCCTGTGGGACACAAACCAAACAAACCCATACAGACCCAATGCATGAAATAGCTGTGAATACATGGCAGTTCCTTCTTGTTTTCCTGTCCTTTCCCCAATATGACCCCGACCAGGTTCCAATCAGCTAGTTCTCTCTCTCTTCCACTCCCCGTGTACAGTGTGTGGCTTGAATGAAAATGTTTCCCAGAGGTTCAAAGTATTTGAACACTTGACTCCCAGTTGGTGTTTGGGGAGGCCATGGAACCTTTAGGAGAGGCGGCCATGCTGGAGGAAGCACGTCACTGGGAGCGGGCTTTGAGAGTATATAGCCTTGTTCATTTTCCCATTTGTCTCTCTCTGCTTTCTGAGTGTGCTTGAAGATGTGAACTCTCTCTCCACTCTCTGCTCCAGCTGATTCCTGCCATGCCCCTGGTCCCATGATGGACTCTTATCCTTCTGGAATCATAAACCAATAAATTCTTCTTTCTGTACGTTACCTTGGTCATCGATTTTAAGCACAGCAGCAGAAAACTAATTAGTACACATGGCATGCCCCATGCTTTGCTGAGGTCTCGGGCATCTGAAGATTGAGACGGATGACAAAAATTCTGAGCGTCAAAGCTCAAGATTATAGGGAGCATCAGCAGCTCGTTTAAAAGTGGAACAGAATCCCAGCACTCAGGAGGCAGAGGCAGACAGATCTTTGTGAGTTTGAAGTTACCCTGGTCAACATATTGAGTTCCAGGCCAACCAAGACTACATATAAAGACCCTGACTCACAAACAAACAGCCAGACAAAAGTAGCACAGAGGAGGAAGTTAAGAATAGGATCTAGTGACAGGATGTAAATTAGATGGGAAAAGACAGGGTTACTGTTGAGGCTGGCACCTCCAGGAATACCTTCTGCTTCCTCCAGACCTTAAAAAAGGGAAAGAAAGTTTGGTATCACATATATCTTTGGACCATGATTCTTAACAATGGAAAAGAGAGAGAGAGAGAGAGAGAGAGAGAGAGAGAGAGAGAGACTGACTGATTTTGTCATTTAGCGGACTGTTCCAGTTTCCTTCCTGTTACTGTGATAAAAGTCTGACCGAAAGAAACTTAAGGGAGGAAAGGTCACAGTCTATCATTGAGGAAAGTCAGGGCAAGAACTCAATCAGGAGCTGGAAGAAGAAACCAGGGAAGAAGGCAGCTTACTGACTTACAGGCTCATGCTTAGCTAGTTTTCTTGTACGGTCCAGGACTATCAGCCCAAGGAATGGTGCCACCCACGGTAGGCGGTGCTCTCCCATATCAATTAATAATCAAGACAATCCCCCGCAGACATGCCCACAGGCCAGTCTGATCTGAACAATCCCTCAGCTGGGATTCCCTTCTCAGGTGACTCTCCGCTGTCAAGTTGACAGCTAAAGCTAATTAGGACGGAGACATGTGACATCTAGCATCTAGGGGTGGGCAGAGATTAGGGATTTTGCCACATTTCTCACAGTGCACAGAACAACCACTAGCAATAGAGAGGCATTCAGCCCCCATGGTCAATGGTATAAGAGAGTGCAACTATAATGATTTCTGCAGGGACAGAGAGGCTTCCTGTCCTCCTCAAATAAAGTGTTTCTGAATAGTTTCAATACTCTTCTTAACAATATAACATTTTTTCGTACCATAAATAGAAGTCTAAACTTGCATGGTGCAGCCCTCTGCACACACATCCTGCAGAAGCTGGAACGATGAAGGGATATGACTCAGGATGACATGGAGCAAGATAATCAGAGTCTAACAAATGTTAATGTTTACTGAGTCCTTACTGCCTATTAGGCTCCGAGATGAACATTAGGCATGTCCCTGATGACAACAGCCTAGTGGTCAAAGTTCTTTTGCCTTCAGGTCATTCTCCACATTAATGTGTACACAGTAATTGCAGAGGCTTGGCCTCTGGGTCAGTGGGAACTCATGGGTGTCCTCAGATGCAAGGCTCCCCATTCACTATGATACCAGGGTAGGACATCTTCTTTTCTGCTCACCTTTCTATCGACAGTTTCATTGAGATCTAAGTTGCATGCCCTGTGATTCACCAACTTAAAGTGTGTGGTTCAGTGGGTTAGCCTACTCACAGAGCTAGGTGACCATCACCATGATCAGTTTTGGAGCAATTCCATCATTCCATCATCTTCAAAACAAATATATATATTCTAACTATATATTCTGGAAAAGGCAAAATGATAAAGATAATAAAAAGGGGTGACAAGGGATGGAGGGGAAGGGGTAGATGAACAGACAGAGCATATGGGATATTTGGGGCAGTGGAACTATCCTGAATGACACTGTACTGGTAGACACACGCCACCATACATCTGTCCAAACCCACTGAACATGCAGCATCAAGAGTGAGCCACAGTTGAACTGTGGGCTCCAGGTGATACCAGTCAGTGTAGGTTCATCAGTGGTAGCAAATGGACTACTCTGCTGAGGATGTTGGTAATGGGAAGCTATTAGAGAGGATGGTATGTTAGGGGAACTCTGTAGCATCCTCTCATTTTTGCTGTGAATCTAAAATGATTTTTAAAAATAATCTTAAGGGAAGAGGAAGCCTCTACTCACTAGCTTTCATCCCCACTGGCTCTTCCCCAGGCCTCAGCAACCACACATCACTGTCTACCTCTATTGGCTTGCCTACTCTAGATGTTTTATGTAGACAGGATCAAATAACACGTAGTCTTCTGCAGCTGATTTCTTTTGCTTAGCAGTGTTTGAAGATTCACCTCCCTAGTATCACATCTTGCATATTTATGTCATGAGTCCATTTTACAGTAAAGACACATTTTACTTATGTGTCATCAGTTATGTACATTTCGTGTACATTCACTTTTTGGATGGTAGGCATGATTTTCTGGATGTTCCTTGTCATTTTTTCCACTATAAGGATGGTGTTGTTAGACTGTATGGTTTAATCTTTCCAGGAACAGCCAAGCTAACTTCCAAAGCCTCTAACTAACCATTGTGCTTCCCCTCCAGCACCGCATGGGAGCTCCAATTTCTCCACATCCCGGACAACTCCTGCTACTGTCAAATTTTTCTAAAATTTTAACAATGCTGCTATGTATCACGTGATTCTGCACTGCTAATTATCAGCAGTGTTGCTATAAATTTCTGTGATAGGTCTGCTTATCCACCACTGCTGGATTTAGGATAAGGCCACACCTAGTTCAGGTGAGGGATCCCGGGGCACCTCTATGACCCCAGAAATGAGTGTGTCCTTGTATTTTGTCCCCAACAACTTACTTCTCTGGTTCCAGCTATATTATCTACCAGGTTCAGTCTCTTTTATAAACAGGCAGACTGCAGTAGGGTCCCAGTCTCTCCCTCAGCTAGCCCCATGTATTGAATTGTTTTTCCTCTCCCTATTGAATTGAATCAGAACCTTATTCTGTCTTAAATTCCTATGTGCTTTCTGGTCTCTGGTTTGTTCCGTCAGTCCATTCATTTTTATTAATTTTTAAATTGAATTTTGTGAATTTCATATACTCCATTTTGATCATATTCGGATCCCTACCCACACTTGTTTCCCACCTTTCTAAACCTCCACCAAGTTTATGGACTCTAATAAATACATATTAAGGCCTGTAGTGCCAGGTTTCTGTCACCAAATACCATTTGGTGTGGATTCATCCACTGGAGCCCAGTCAACCTATGAAGAATCTCACCCTTGAACGAGACTGAATCTCCCTTCCCAGCAATTGCAAATAGTTCCTCGGGTGGGGTTGGGGTTTCTTATCCACTTCTCTATGTCTTTGCTTGGGTTTTGTCCAATTTGAACTTACATGGGACTTGTCCATGCTGTCACCATTGTTGTGAGTTCATATGAATATCTTCCCAGCTGTCCTCCTCTGACTCTTACACTACTTTGGCCCCCTCTTCTGCAATGATCCCTGAGCCTTGGGAGGCAGAAGTTTGATAGAGGTGGCCTATTTAGGGATAAGCACTCTGAAGCCTCTTACTATTTGGACATTGGCCAGTTGTGGCTCTCTGTGTTAATCACCATCTGCTGCATAAAGAAGCTTCTCTGCTGAGAGTTGAGAGATGCATTAATGTAAGTCCATTTGTTTTTTATTGGTTGATTTTACTTTATTTTAATTTACTTCTAGTTTTGAAGCAGGTTTGTGCCATGTCCTCCTGGCTAGCCTGAAATTTGATACATAGACCAGGCTGACTTCAGGCTAACAGCAATCCTCCTGCCTCCACCTCCCAAGTGCTGAGTTCACAGGCATGAGCTAACACTTTCAGGCACCATATTGTTTTGGTTTGAAAAACTTTATAGTGAGTTTTAATAATACAGAAGCCCAAGAGCTTAACAGGCACGAACCATTTCCAAGAACTTCTTGGCTGTTGTTAAAAAATTTATCTTTTATAGGAGTTTTAGCATTTTTGATGAGTTCTACCAGATAATATTAAAATATATATTAGTTGCTATAATGGAATACTATAAACAGAATATTTTAAACATCATATATTTATTTCTTACCCTTCTGGAGACTGGGCAATATTAGATCAAGGTACTGGCAAACACAGTGTCTGATGGGTTCCTTACTCTGGTCTACAGATGATTATATTGTCATCGTCTCACAGCCGTGAGAGCAGAGATGAAGCCCAAGCTCTGGTATTACCTTTTAGAAGGGAACTTATTTCATTCATGAGAATTCCAAAATAATCATCTCCCAAAGGCCAAACCTCCAAATACCATCACACTAAAGGTTAGGATTTCAACATGTACACTGGGGAGAGGGTACAAAAATATTTAGTCAGTAATAAAAAGTCCTGCATCATTTCTCTAACCCTCACAGCAACATGATGAGATAGGTTCTACAAACCAGGAAGCCGATGCTCAGAAAAGCAAGGCTCAGTAGTGTGTCTACAGTTGCACATAAAAAGGAAGAGTACTGAGTCATTGAACTTCAGAGTATGTCTTCGCACCTTTAAATGCTGCAGACACCGGACAGTCACAGTCTCTTAGGTGACTGCTGTGATTTCAGATCTCTTCTTGGGAGGAGTCATGGCTGAGGGGATGGTCAGCCCCACTGGCCTCCTGGATGCATCAGTGAGTTCACTTGGCTGCTTTGCTCCCTCTACAACAGTGCCATGCTGATGATCTGATGGGTGGAGTCAGTGAGCTCCAGACAGGAAATACTTCTGCAGGTGAGCTGTTTGTTCAAATTGTATTTTACATTTCATGGTGTGAAAAGGGCATGTGTTTTGGGAATTTACTTTGAGGCAATACATATATTTCCTCTTGATTTACTCCTTCTGATAGTGCTATTTTACTATTTTGGAGACAGGGTCATGCTGTGTAGCACAGGCTGGCCTTGTGATTCTCCTGCTGAGGCTATCCGAGTGCTGGAATTAGAGGTGGGTACCATTCTTAGCTTGTTTTATTTCTTTATGGCACTTGCTGTCTGCACTGAATGAATGACTGTAAAGTTTACTGTTCTCACTACTTTCAAAGTCGAGACTGACATCAATGAAAATCTCTCCTAGCTTGTGATTCATCTTATTGCATCGTTGATGCTTCTTGATGCCTTTGCAACCTTTCCTATACTGGAAACTCTCTGAATGAAGGGATGAGTTGATGAGTGATGAGTGAACCGAATTTCAGGTTCCCACTAGTTGTGCCTGGATGCTTTGGGATGGGGAAAACCCTGTTCTCTCATTCTGCTCCCTAGTGAAAGCAGAGGCACAACCGTTAGAGAGGAGGCAGGAGCCATTCAGGTCAGATGGGACTTGGATTGCTTTTAGTGGTAGAGACTTTGGATAACAGAGGCTGGATTCAAAGATTCATGTAAATGAGTGTATGTCAGAACCATGATGGGGAGCCATGTGTCAATGTGGTGATCATATAGCTCAGCCCTGATGGGGTCAGGATGCCAGTCCACTTAGATGAAAGGAAAGAAAGGACGGAAGAGGGAAGGAAGAAGAAAGGGAGGGAGGTGAGGAAAGAGGAAATGAAGGAACATTCTAGAAGGCTTCACCAGACCAGAACTACCCCGAGAAGCAGTGCCCAAACGTTGGAGTTGATTCATCAGCAGATTCTTTGTGCTGAGAAGTCCTGGGACTGGGAAGCTGGTCACTGAGGCAAAGCTGGGTGGGACGGAGTTTAGTGTACCCCAGGAACTGACAGGCTTGTTAAGGAGCAGAGCTACAGGGCTCAGACTTGTGACCTCCAAGTCCTCTGGCAGAGGACATTCCTGAGAGGAGGAGTGTGACCTCAGCCGAGGGAGGCTAGCAAAGGCATTGGGTAGAGGCCAACTCTGATGAAGGCTGGACACCTCTGTCTCTCTGCACTTCCTCACAGCAGAGGCAAAAACAAAAAGAAGGGTGTACCCTAGGGCTGGGGCTGAAAAAGAGTCTCTTCCTAGTCCTTCCTGAGGGTCCTGGGTCCCCTGTTTTTCTGGTTTGTTTAGAAGAATCAGGCTAGTTTAGCACATTGTGGAGTTCCGGCTTCAAATGTTACTTAACAACTTGGTTTGGTCCACATGTGGGTGTTCAGTGACCCATTTACTTTGAGAAGTCAAAGGATGACAAGTTTTCAGGATGAACTTTCAGTGGGTCCTGTAGGACCAAGGCTACATGCACATCACTGGCAAATTCAACCCTTATGCCTTTCCAACTTCTTTTTTCTTAAAAACAATTTAAAAATTTATCTTCAGCTTTTAAGGAAAATGTGTATTAGTGTTGACAGACTTTTATTGGAAATGATAGTTTCTGATGGAATGATTTAAAAAGAATGAAAGGAAGTTGTAAATTAATAATTCATATGAGTGTTTACTCAGCTAGTCAGGGTAGAGCTAGTGGATGGGTCTTGGGGAGATAAATGCTAAAGGGAAGAGACATGGAAGTCTTCAGAGATTCTTCTAGAATCATGTGATTGATTAGACTTATTTCTTCCAACCCGGCCCCCTCTGGCCTCACTCACACTGAGATGTGTTGTCCTAATATCGAGATTCCAGAGCTCTAGAATGAAAAAAGAAACTGGAAAATGCTCCCTAATAACTTTTTAACCTTGACTATATGTTCAAGTGATGATATTCATGTTATGTTGGGTAAAACAATATATATATATATATATATATATATATATTTAAATGATGTGTTTTTAAAAAGATTCATTCATTTATTTATTTATTTTTTAAGTGTGTTTGCTGGTGTGAGTTTATGTGAACCATGTGCATGCAGGAGACAATGGATGTCAGAGTTGTAGGCAGTTGTGAGCAGTCATATGGGTGCTGGGAACCAAACCTGGGTCCTCTGTAAGAGAGCAGCAAGTGCTCTTAACCACTAAGCCACCTCTCCCTTCCAATAAAATATATTTCTAAAATTAATGTTACTTATTACTTTTAATTTGGCTACCAGCAAATTTAAAATAACACATGTATGGAACTCCTAGAGTTGACTCTCCAGTCTGTGGACACCCTTCACCTACAGATAAAAAAGATTCAGGTAGCACTGGTTGCTCTTGCAGAGAACCTGAGCCTGATTCCCAATACCCACATGGTGGTTAGCAACCATAACTCCACTTCTAGGAGAATCTGATGACCTCTTCTGTCCTTCTCAGGCATGCACAACACAGGTACACTTACATACATGCAGGCAATATACTCATACACATAAAATAAAAATAATAAACCAAGTATTTTTTAAAAGGTTCACAAAAATAAAGTTGCATTTGTATGGAATATGCCCAGACTTTTTTCTTGTGTTTATTCCCTAAACAACATAGTGCAATGGCTATTTACAAGGCTATTTACTCTGTGTGTGTGTGTGTGTGTGTGTGTGTGTGTTCTGTATCAGAAGATATCTAGGGATGATCTGAAGTTTATAGGAGGATGCGCCCAAGTTATAGGCAAATACTGCATCATTTTGTATAGTGGACTTGGGTGTCCACAGATGTAAGGATCAAAGTGTTCCTGGAAACCAGGTGGGAGGGTGATGGCACTGGGTTTCTACCAGTCTGGATTAGACCTCAGAGTCCATTTCCATCAGCTTTCTATGAAAACATTTAAATTAAAATTTCTTTATGTATTTATATATGAGGACACTTTAGTTTCTCAATTTATGAAATTTTCTCAGAAAGTTGAAATTTCTATTTCTGCCCCCAGAAGGTGCAGCTTTTACATTTTTATTTTATTTTTAAAATTTTGATTATCGAGACAAGAGCTTGCTATGTAGTGCAGGCTGACCACAAACTCACAATCTTTCTATCTCACCCTACCAAGTCCTGGTACAGATGATCACTGCCACATCAGTCTCTGACAACTGCAGATTTAAATAAGGGGCAGACTGGTGTGGGAACTGCAGACAGGGGCAATGGGACTGTGGATCAGATAATTCCAGAGTGAAAGTGGGATGCTCAATAACTGCACCAAGGAAACTTGTTTAAGAGTTCCTTCTGCCAGAGGAGCCGAGAAAAAACATTGCTCTAAAATGTGGTAGTATTGATTACTAAGCCCTACAAGATCACATGCAAATGAGAACATTTTAACTCAGATTCAGAATTAAAAACAGAATTCTCTGAATATAATATTTTCAAGTTTCCATGAACCAAGAGCTCACTAATGTTTAGGAAGTATCTTTAAAAAGTAAAACTAAGAAGCTGGCGAGATAGCTCAGTGGTTAAGAGTACTGGCTGCTCTTGCAGAAGACCTGGATTCAATTCCCAGCACACACATAGCAGATAACAACTGTTCTAGGGAATCTGATGCCCTCTTCTGTTCATGGTGGGCATTACATCACACAGGTGCACTCACATACATGCAGACAATAAATACACTCATACATGGAAAATAAAAATAATAAAGTAAAGTTTTTTTAAGCAAAACTAAGATAAACACAAAGGAAGGCTAGTCACTGGAAATAAAGGTTTCTTTTCTTCTGCTCAGACTGGAGTCTATTGATTTCAAGGTGGTCAGCTTACCAAGAGCCCAGAAAGGAGCCCTGGAGGCCTGTCCAGGGGTGGTGGAAGAACTGCATGGGGTTTGATGCATGGGGCCAGGAGGTCCTAGGCCTGAAGCCGAGGCATCCTTCAGGGGAAACAGTTCCTTCCCTGAAGTCCTGAATCCAGACACCAGATCATTTAAGCACATTAAGTAATGTGCTTTGGGATCTGCTTTGAAATCTAAAATGAGAAAAATCTAAAAACGAGGAAGTAAGCTGTAGGGATAAAATGCAAAGTCATTTTTGTAACTTTGTGTGACTTTCAAGGGACTTTCTTCCCCAAAAACGTTTATGTTAGGCTCCTGCAATATGGACTTCCCTTTTGTGAAGGAGTGAAGCCAGCTTGTGCTTTATCTGCATCACAATGGTAATAAATACTTAAATTCTACAGGTAATTCCAGTTTCTGTGTATATAAAATGCAGTAAGAATTCTCACCTCTGTTTTCTCTCTGTTCAATACCGAAAGGCTGTTCCCATGTTACACTGAAAAGTCTAGCTCCCATTTCAGCCTACCTCCTGGTTTACCTTGGACAGTAGTAAATTTGAATTAATTTATAAAAGGTACTTGTCCATGATACCTCAAAAAAAAGAATAATAAAGAAAATTCAGGCAAATGATCTACTGCAGCATTGAGAGTCTTAGATTGTCATGGGATGGGAGTAAAAGAGAAAAAAAAAAAATTGTAATCCAGGGGAGATTTTATACAGAAATGTGGACTTTTTAGGTAAATACCAGGCAAAGAGGGTGTTGCACTTGACTTTTTCTATTTTGATAGCTTTAAAAAACATTTTTATTTATTACTTTTATGTATATGAGTTTTTTGTCTGCATGTAGCTAGGTGCCAATGGAGGTCAGAAGAGGGCATCGGATCCCCTGGAACTGGAGTTCAGAAAGGTTGTTAGCTGCCATGTGGGTGCTGGGAACCAAACCCAGGTTTTCTGTAAGAGCAGCCAGTACTCTTAACTGCTGAGTCATCTCTCCAGCCCCTATTTTGACAGCTTTACAAAAAGTTAAACACCAGAAATTTATTGTTTAAGGTTCTGAAGACTCTAGGAAGTTCATGGTCAAGGTACTAGAAGGTTTGATAGAGTGATTTGTTCCTCAGAGAGCTGCTTCTCTGTGTTCTTACACAGGGAGGGCCTGACAGGACCCTTGATCCTGCTTATTTGTACATCTTTGAAGCTCTTTAAAAAAAAAAAAAAAAAAGAAAAGAAACAAAAAACAGGATCTCACTGGGTGTGGTGGTACATGACTTTAATACCAGTCCTTGAGAGGCAGAGGCTGGAGGATCTCTGTGAGTTCAAGGTCAGCCTGGTCTACATTGAGAGTTCTAGGCCAGGCACTACATACTGAGACCTGTAGCAAAACCGAATCAAACCAAACCAACAGTAACAAAACACATTCCTGGGTCTCACAGAGCCCAGGCTATCTAGCCTTGAACTTCTGATCTTCCTCACTCTACCTGCTGAGTGCTGGGATTATAGGCATGTGCTACCCCGCCTGGTGTTTCAGAGATTTTTTTTGAATGTGTGTTTGATCTTTTGAGACAGAGTCTTTACGTAACTCAGCTGTGGTAAAACTCTTGATCTTCCTGCCCTGTCTCCTAAGTGCTTGGATTATAGGTGTTTGCTAGCACATCTGACAAGTCTCTTTTTTTAAAATTAAAATTGACTATGTGTGTGTGTATATATATATATGCATATATATATATATATATATATATATCATATACTTTTTTTGTAGTATTTGGTATGGAACCCAGGGTCTCCCCATGCTAGGTATGCATTCTACTCAGCTCCTTATTTTTTTTCCTAAGACTATTATTAATCAGCAGAAATTGAGATACCCTGAGCTTCCCCTGGGTCTGGTGATGGCCACACACACACACACACACACCCTGTGCTACTGAATGCTTGAATTACTTGGCCGCACTTTCTACTTCTTGGTCTGTTCTCTCATTGTCGCTTATAACACACTGGAATCAAACTATGAACATTTATTCCCTTGAAATTTCAGAGCTCAGGCAGTGGAGTCAGGGAGTTGGGGCCAAGTGTCACTTGCAAGTTATGTAACTTTAGGAAAGTCCTCCAGTCTTCCCAAGTTTCATCTGTTAGATAATCACAAACATGGCACTAGCTGCCAGAGCTGCATGAGGATTAAAGAGATTATTTAGCATAACACCCTTAGCCCAGGGCTGGGCATTCTGTAAATTGTGGCTCTATTTATTGTCTCTCTGCTGCCAGCCTCATGCAGTGTGCCTTGAAGAGAGTAATCCTGGAAGCTTCTGCATTCTGGGAGTGGATGAAAAATATAGAGTTTCCATCTATCTCAAACCTATACTAAATCAGAATCCCTGGGGATGGAACCCAGCTAGCTGTGCAACAGGCTCTCTGGAGATTCCTGTGCTTGACCACAAGTAAAAGGCACCAGGCTACAGATCCCCAGTCAGCTCCCTCCCCTCCCTAAGGTCTGCAGGGACACACCTGGCCCTCTCCTCCTCCTGCCCCACCCCATTCCTGGGAACAGTTCTTTCTGAGGTGTGGGAAGAGACTGAGGTGGATTCTGGGCAAGGGCTGTTGACTCAGTACTTCCGGAGGGGTAGACCCAGGGTGTGGAGGGTACTGGCCCATCCCTGTCGGCAGCACAGCCAACAGAAAGAGGGATAGAAAGAAATTTCTGAGTACGCCCTGAAGGAAGCCAAGGAGAATTTTCTGCTGGCTCTTGGTTAGAGAGGGAGGATAGACCTGTGTCCCAGACAAAGGTGGGATAGTTAAGCTCCCAGGATGGAAATTTGAAGGCCATGGTGCACCCCGCCCCCCTCCAGCACCACACACTTTTTTCCCATCAGGCACCTGAGAGTTTGCAAGTCCCAGCTGCAGTACTTGGCTTCCCCCCAGGACTTTGATACCCACCCCCTTCCAATCACTCCTCCCACAGGCATCCATCCTTATCACCACCCATTTTAGTCATAGCTAAGGGAGCTGCGTCTTGGCCTCATTTGGTAGCTGTGAGCTCCCCCAGGCCAGGACTGTAGTTTCCAGTGCGACTGCTATTTACCAAGTCCCACTGCAGCCCCACTTTGCTTAGGAGCTGGGAACAGAGCTGAGCACAACTCAGACAGGACCAGAGCTAGCAGCCCCTGCTCCAGGCCCAGGCCACTCTCACAATAGACTTTGGATGGTTTTCTTTCCTTTCCCTCTTCCTCCTCCTGGTCCATTTCTTAGTCTCCAGAGGGCTCTTAAAATCACAGCCACTTTGAAATCCACACTCAAAAATCATCTACTGCTTCCAGTCATGTTTAAAATAGAATCTGCTTAATCCCTTTCCATGATGGCATGTAAAGTCTCGTGTGCAATCCAAGGGTCTTGGCTGCTGTTATCTTTCCCAGTCTATCCCACAAGTTCACAAACCTGTTCCTACTAGGGTCCCCCCCATGTGCTTTTCCCGGGTCCCCAAGGCTGGCTCCCTGTTGACCACTGTGGGTAATATAACACCACCCACCTCACACCACCCACCTCTCGTCCCTCTCTTCCGTTACTTCAGTTGTCTTAGAAGAATTTATCATTGTCTAAAATCATATTCCATTATTATTAAATTACAAATGCTTTGGTGAACTTGTTTCTAGAATTTAGAAATCCCATGATTGGATTGGCTCCTTCACTCCTGGTTGTCTAGAGCTGTGGGCTGTGGCACCCTGAGGAGCTAAGTATTGGCAAGATGAATGAACAGACACCCAATCGCACCTGGAGTTCATCGATATGCTCGTGAGATCCTGGTCCTGCGATATCAAGTCTTTCTTTGAATTGTCTAGTAGTCCATAAATGCAGCTCTCGAAGTCCCAAAGATTCCTTAAGCTATCAGTGACTGAACCCTACTGATACTTGCTTGACTCTCACAGAAGTCCTTCAGGATGTCAGAAGACAGCTTAGTTATAAATTGCTTTTAGGGCAATTTGATATTGAATATTAACCTAAGAAAAACAAACATTCAATGACAGTTTTCCTACATTACAGATACTACTTTAAGGGGCTTTATTCATGAAAGCCTAGCTACCGTGTAGAACAGGGCCATTTTAGGCTGCCAGAAAGTACCATGTGATTTTGGTAGTACAGAACTATAGAAGAAAGCAAGCACTTAAGTAGGTGGGCTTTTCAGTATAACAAGCGCCAACGCTTAAAATACTAAAACTGCAGCACAAATACAAAACCTTATTTAAAAAAATATCTTCCAGAGTTTTGAGACAGAGTCTCCATGCATCCCAGGCTGGCCTTGAACTAACTATGTAGTCCAAGCTGGTCTCAAATCATGATCCTCCTGCCTCAGCCTCCTAAGTGCTGTGAATGCAGGCATGTGCAACTATGCCTGGCAAGCCTGTTTGACTGGAGACTCCCCACGGAGTACAGTGTTTATAGGCATCCGAACCTCAGTTAACTGTCCTTGAGGGATGTCTGCAGTGAGGGGAAAGGCCCCTGCCTGAGATCAGAGCAAAGGGAATGATTCTAAGGTACCTATTTCTGATTCTGATAGGACTTGCTTTGTGAGCCTTCCTTTCTTTTCTTTTTCTCTTCCCTCCCATTGCCTTTCTTCACCTGTGTCATGGAAACTTTAAAAATCCTTTCTATCCTTCAGCTGCTTTGTGGTCTCAGAGGAAAGTATAAATTTGTAGGTTTTATGTCTGGCAGATATATTCACTTAAACAATCAAATACCTACTGGACCGACAGGGTTTTCCCTTAGGGGCTTCCAAGGGTCTGACTTCCCAGTTCTGACCTGGCCTTTGGGCCCGAGAGGAAGCTTGGGAGGGAGGTGAGAGGTGAGCTCTTCCATCCTGGCAGGGCCTGCTGGCTGTCTGATGTGTTGACCTGGCTCCTGTAAAAGATCAAGATTCAGAAGGGAAGGAGAGAGCACCCTTGAAACCATGAGCTCTTCTGTGCAGAAGTAAAAACACATCTCCAAAGTACCTTCATTTCAGTGGGTGTGACCTGGGTTCTAGACTTGGCTCTGCCTTTATCAGCTTTGTTAGCTTGGGCTATAATTTATTTCTAGGACAGAGGTGAAGAATGCTGTCTCCATCCACCTCTGCCCACTGGAATGTCTACTGCATAAGCACTTGGGTTTAACTGCTTTTGTTTAGTGGTGGAATCCCAAGGCCTAGGAGAGTGCTTGGGATATAGAAGATGCTTACAAATGTGTTATAAATCAATAAAGTTTTAGTTTTTAAACTTCCATATCTTTTTTTATTTTTATTTTTTAAAATCAATTATTTTATGAGTGTTTTGTCTGCATATACATATGTGCACCATATGCATACTTGGTGCCTGTGGAGGTTGGAGGAGGGGGCAGGATTCCCTGGAACTGGAGTTACAGTGGGTTGTGAGGTACCATATGGATTCTAGGAATGAACCAGGTCCTCTGTAAGAACAGCCAGTGCTCTTAAATGCTGAGCTAGGTCTCCAGGCCCTCCCCTTTCTAAGTGAAGAGGATAACAGTGTAGAAAAAGAGACTGGAGGGGTTCAAATAGTGCAGCCTGTGGCATTATCTTCTTTATGATTCTATCTTTGTTTCATTTCTAAAGCTCAGCTCATTTAACAGGTGCTTGAAATACCGACTTAAATGAGGTGAATTCATCATTTATAGACTTGAGGGGCTGCATTCAAGGGCAGGGGGTGAGAACTTTTCCTATAGAAGACCATAGTCCATATGTTGAACTTTGCAGACTATAGAGTCTGTGGAAAGGACTGTAAGTCAGCCCTTGTACCTTGAAGGAGACTGCCTATAGACACTACAGATATAAACAGGTGCAATTCTATTTCAATAAAGTTTTATCTAAAAAGCCAGGTAAGGATGGCGTACTGCCTGAGTTATTATTCTTTGGACTTTGGTTTTCTCTTGCCTAAATGAGTCTTCAGATGAAATTAAGGCATTTTCCCCAGCCTCATACCTTGAAATAAGTACAGCATAATGCCTGTTAACCAAGGCAGTAACCCTACACAATCCTGTGCTAAAAAGAAGGTTACTTTTCAATCATCCCCACTGCTTGGGAATGATTCCTAAGGCAGCAAAGGCAGTTGTTACATTGTTATACCTATTGGCTTTCTAGATGTGCAAGTGTACCCTTGATGACACCAAGCCTCACAGCATCAAGCCTGTAACCTTTGGTGAGTGAGATGGGGTGCAGATGGAAGGGTACACTGGGAGCTAGGGTAGAAGTCAGACCAATCCCTTTCATCATTTTTGTAGAAGTAGCAACATTTGAGAGGGTCTACCAAATGACCTCATAGTGCCAGATAAAATAGACTGCTATACACAGTTGCCTAGTCCAGCTATATAATTAAAAAGCTGGTAGAAATGGCTGATGGGGACAACAAAACAGCCCTTCCTTCCCCAATGCACAACTTAATATTTTTGACTTCTTGCTCTGCAATTATTTTGTATGACCCTCCAGACCATACCTTATTAAGTGCACTCATGTAATAAAATGCCCATGGAGGTCAGAAGAGCACTTCAGATCCCCTGGAACCGGAGTTACAGATGATGGTTTTCTGCTGTCTGGGTGCTGGGAACTGAACCCCAGTCAGTGTTCTTAACTGCTGAGCCATGGTTCCAGCCCCTTATGCCTTTTTTAAAGACAGAATTTCACATATCTGAAGTTGATTTTGAACTTGCTATGTATGACCTTGAAATTTTTTTCCTCCCACCTACACCCCCTGAGTGCTGGGATCATAGACATGTATCACCACACCTGATTTATTCAGTGTAGGGAAGGAACCCAGGGCTCATGCATGCTAGACAAACACTCTACCAACAGAGCTACATCTCCAGGCCCTAGACTGCTATTTATGATAAGCCCTGTTTTTTTCTATCTGCTTATAGGAATAATGAATCCCCATCTCAGCACAATTCCCCCAATTTTTGCAGAACTCTTTATGTTACACAATATAAAGAAATAAACATTAAGACAGGATGTTGCTACACAGCGTAGACTGGTCTTGAATTTTCCATCCTTCTGCTCAGCCTCTGGAGTGTGAGGATCACAGGTTAAAAGAAACGTTTATTTACAACATACCTCCTAAACACTGTCAGGTCCCATGGTAACCAAGAAACAAGGAGATAAGATTATCACATTATCTGAACAATGTTTTTTGACTAACCAAAGAAAGCATTCTATTTGCCACTTCTAGAAACGTCCTAATTTTCCAGATTCACTTAATTTCTGAAGGCCTGTTTCTCGTTTTGCTTGCGGTAAGACTAGAAGTTCCTGCTTTCCTTGTGCTGGAAGGAGCTGACTTCTCAGAAGGACTTTGTACCCAGCATCAGTGATAATTCTTTCAGCTGCAAGTTGACAAGAGACCTAATCTAAACAGGCTTAATCAAAAGAGGGAATTTGCTGGCTGGTATAAGTAGGCAGCCTGGGACAGCCTGGTGTGGTTCACAGACTTTATTCAAATCTGAAATGATCCAAGTTCACTCTGGCGGTTTCTTCGTATCTGCCTCCTACAGGGCAGGCTTTCCCTTCACCAGATTGTTGGGACCATCTCGAGGTAAGAGGTTTCCAGGTTGAAATACAGAAGAAAACAAAAACAAAAACAAAAACCTTGGTCAGCATTCTGAAGCAAAAGCTCATTGCATTTCATCGTCTGTGGTTGGATCTTCACCAGTGGCTTGTGAAATGCCATTTGGCTTATACCTAGGTCACATGCTCCTCTTCAAGGTGTCAGGTCCACTCAAAGTAGATGGACTGCTCTGGAGATGTGGGTGTTCTATAGATGTTCTGTGGACAGTTAGCTAAGACAGGGCACTAGTCAAAGCAGAGCTCTCTGCTACCAATCGCCAGTGTTTTCATGGAGAAATCAGGCAAGAAATGGCGGACATAAAAGCTAAGAAGTCCTACAGACATGTCTGTACTGCCTTTGGGAGCAGATTTAGAGAGAAGCAGAAGTTTCTAAGTGATAAGGTCATTAGACTCCTCAGGGTGTGTGGATTCAATAGGGTTGGGAGGGGGAACCCACTGCGTGAGATGATCTGGGTTTGCAAGATGGTCCCTCGTGAGTCAGAAGGTCAGCTGCACCTGAGGATTCTCAGATGGCTTTCTATTCCAGCTTAGGGCAAACAGGTCCTGAAGATGGGCCTTCATTGCCTACAGGGTCAAGGCCAGACCTTTCTGCCCCCTGGAGTCCTAGGATCTCCCCAGCTTCCCTCTCACATCTCCTGCACACACTTTTCATTGGTCTGTCTAGAGAGTAGCTTAGGCTGAAACACTCCCTTCCCACTTTCCTGTCCTGGCTCCTATTAGTTTCTTTGGGAAGTCCTCTTCTTCTGCCTGCCAAAATCTTAACCATGACTGAAACCTCATGGTTAGATCACTCCTCTCTCTGTTTGACGTCTTCCGAATCTTCCAAATTTCCTTCCTGCTCTGCCCGTTGTATAAGCTGCCTCGCCTTGCCGAACTTCTCTGTGCTTTGGCCTCTCCTCACTTAAAATTGACAGCCTCTGGGTGGCAGGGATTGTTCTGTCCTGGTATCCTGTTTTTCCTCAGGCTTTGTCTGCTATCTTGACTTACACAGAGGAAGAACTCAGTTCACTTGTGTGGATGAACATATGGGCACATGGAATGCTCCCTTATACTTCCTTCCTCCTCCCCCGCTCCTCCTCTCCTCCTTCTCCTCCCTCCTCCTCCTCCCCCTCCCCCTCCCTTCCCCTCCCCCTCCTCTCCTTCCTCCTCCTCCTCCCCCTCTCCTCCTCTCCTCCTCTCCTCCTCCCACGTCCTCCTCTCTCCCTCCTCCCTCCCATCCTCCCCCCCATCCTCCTCCCTCTCTTCCCCCTGCTCCTCCCCCTACTGCTTTCCTTTCTCCTCCTCTTCCTCTTGTCTTTTCAGTCTTTTATCTTTTCCAAGATATCTGCCCTTGGAAAGTTCTCATAAACTCCAGCCTGATTTCTTGACAAAGCCTTGAAGTGTTACTACTGTGGGCTTGCTTACATTTTAAAGAGGAGGCTCTTGGGAGACAAGAACGTTTAGAGTTCTAATGGGGGACAGAAGCAGCAGAAATGACCTGGGAGTACAGACTTCAAGGACTCTGCTTCAGAGCTCCTCTGTTTCCTGACTTGTCACAAGGGGAGGACAGAAGCAGATGTCAATAAAAAGAGAATAAAATTTGGGACAGGTGGACATTCCTTTTTAAATAAGACAGAAAGCAGAAAACATCACAAAGGAAAGCAATCAACAGGTTTGATTATCAGAGAAATATATTTAACAGATGACCGTGGTAAAGTAGACAATACTTACAACCACATGGGTGTTTGTAGTTTGATACGAGAAAGCTGGTATCTCAATAAAAGAAGGGGGTGAGATAAAAGTAAGTTAGAGAAGAGAAAGTCGCAATGGCCAGAGGTATGGAGTGATGGTGACCCTCCTAGCAGTCAGGGAAGCAAAACCAAAATTAGCCAGATAGAGGATTTTACTAACCTAATTTAAGAAATATAAAACAACCCACGGCATCCAGAGCTGGGAGGGCGTAAGACGGTCATCTTGCCTACTGCAGTTTACGAAGATAGTTTGTAAAAGATGTTTATATCCTTTGATTGAACCACTAACCCTATTTCTAAGAATCCAGGCAAAAGTTTACAAAATGAAGCCACGGCCTATAAGAGCATAGGCAGACAGACCTCAGGTTTCTTTGAGACTGGGGACGGCACAGAAGCACTGACTTTGAAACGCTGAGGGAATCTACATTCATACCATGAACTCACAAAAAGTAGGTCGGATCCATATGTGGAGGGAAGGTGACTGTGACCTATATTACATTATACATTGGGATACTATTTTCAGTCTAAACAATGGTAGGGAAAGAGAAAGAATACCTTTTCCATTGTGTATCTCTATATGTTTATGAACACAAGAAGGTATGAAGGAGGCATTCCCACTGTCACCCAGGGATGGGGTTCCAGTGGGGGGCGGGTAGCCTGCCCCTCGCACTGTGAGATACATGTTGGGTCCAAGCCCAGAGGACAAATGGAAATGACCTTGACCCTCCTGCCTGCTCCAGCTCCTGAGCATCTGAAGACCTAGTGTTCATATATCAGCTGCCTTCAGCCACCCTGTACAGCTTGCTTTTTCACTTAGGGCTGTAGGGTGTAAGGGAGCACTCTTCTCGAAGAGAAGGTATATGACAGGTATAGGCAGAGGCCTGCTTTGACTTTAGAAAAGAACTTGAAGCCACCGAGACATGAAATTCATCAGCCTGGTGACTCTCCTTGACCTTGAAGAGTCTATGAGTAGAATCAGGCCGATGGTAGCTGTCATCGTGAGCATACGACTGGGAAATGGAAAGTGCTGATGGGGCTGCCACATCCTCAAGCCTCCCTTTGCCTATTCTAAACTGCTGATCTCTGAAGGTGAGGGGCTTTCCAGATGTGGTAGTCTGAATGAGAAATGTGCTCAATGGGCTCCTACTACTTGAATACCTGACCCCGGTTGGTAACGCTGCTTGCAGAAGTTTAGAAGGTCTGGCCTTGCTGGAGGAAGTGCCTCACTGGGGGTGACTGAGAGTTCATAGCCTTGCCAACTCCCGGTTTTCCTTCTCTACTTCCTTTTTGTGGTTGAAGATGGGAGCTCTCAGCTTTCTGCTCCAGCTGCTTCCTAGCCTGCCTTCCTCACCACCTATCCTATGTCCACCTATGGACACCTATCCCTTGGAACCAGAAGACCAATCTTGGTCATGGTGTTTATCACAGCAACAGAAAAGTAATACATCATGTGAGTGGTCAAATACATATATGTTCATAAACTGTTGACAGGGTCTAAAAAACTAAAACCAAATATATATCCATGTGCTCATCTTTCAGAGGACCCAGGTTCGATTCCCAGCACCCACATGGTGGCTAACAGTCATTCCTAACTCCAGTTTCAGTGGATCCAACTCCCTCTTTTGGCCTCCATGGGCATTGCAAGACGTGGTACACTTAGATACATGTAAACAAAGTACTCATATCAATAAAATAAAATTTTTTTAAATGATTGAGCTAATAAATGGTGGGAGATACTGACAAATCTCTCAGGCATGAGAATTCCAGAGAATTCGTGTTAGTGTCATACAGGAACGTGGAGCAAGGGGAAGCAGAGGAGAGTCCTGGTGGAGATGCTCCCAGGTGGCAGCAGGTATCTACATGGGTTCATATCAAATGAAGCATACTAATCCAAGATGTTATTAAAAGGGAACGAGTACTAGAATCTATAGGAGCTGTGTGTCATCTTCTCAACTTCTTTTTTAAGACTTCTAAAAAACCTATTAAAAACAGTTGTGTGTTCATCTTTTTTATATTGCTATAACAAAATACTCAAGACTGGGAAATTTATTAAGAAAAGAAGTTTGCCTAGATTACCATTTGGGAGTGCCCAAGAATGGGTAGTACCATGGATCTGCCTCTGGTGAAGGTTTCCTTAGGCACGTCATGTCGGAACAGGTGGCATCATGGCAGGAAGGAGAGGGTCACATGGAAGGACAAGAAATGAGAGAGTGGGAAGGGTCCAGACTTCCTCCTCTGCTTCCTCCCTTTCCTTCTCTTCTTTTTAACAGACCACATTCTTGACAATTAACTGAGTTCCCAGGAGAACCACATTAATTCCTTCCAAGGACTACATTCCCAATGACCTAATTATTTTGTGCTAAGCTCTACCTCAAAGGTCTCATCACCTCCCAACATTGTGTGCTGAAGACTGATCCAGAAGTGCACACACCTTTGAGGAGAGTGTACTCAGAGCATGTCAGTCTGTACAGTCAAATCGTGATTCAAGTCCAATTTCTTTCAAGGGTTAGTTATGAGTTTTCACTGGCAAGCATGCCAGAAAGACACTGTTAGTGTTTGAATACTGAGCACGTGCAGATCCCCAAGTCTGGATGGATGGGCTGGAGCATGGTAAGTTTGAAGCCAGCCTGGGTCACATAGTAAGACCTTGTCTCAAAGAAGAGAAAAAAGAAAAACAGCCCACTATGGAAACTCAGTTGGAGCACCGAGGAGCAGCTCCCCAGGGTACTTTTTGAGATCACTCAAGTTCCAGGAGATGCATTTTTGTTCCAGCCTCAGCCTGCTGAGTACAGGGTTACAGGCACCCGTGCATGACTGTAAGGAACTGTGGGTTTATTGGGGGGCTTAGGTGCTGTCTTCTGGAAGTGGGTCTTCAGTCTTCAGGAGTGGATGGCTGTGTGTGTGTACAGAGAGCTGCCCGGAAATGCACGGGGTTCCGTCCCACCTTTGCCGTGTTAGAGCCAGCACTGGTATAGCACAGAATCCCACTGGCTTTGGCTAACTTTATTTTCTGTCCTCGGGGGCACTGGCAATCATTTACATTGTGCAGCTTTGGGTAATTGTTACCAAATGGCCCTCTGTTTTCTGCTCCAAGGAGGGAGAGGCGTTGAAGAAAACAAGCAGTGTTCCCAGGAGTTGAGGGGTGCAGGACAGTCAGAAACTGGTCCTCAGGACAGTAGTGCTGTGAAGATTAACTAGGGGGAGAGGTAAAGGTTAAGGCAGGCAGCAGCACTAAGATTCTGGAATAATCACACATTATGCAGACCAGCAGGTCAGGCAGACTGAGGGTAGCACCCTCTGACAGCACTATAGCCCTTCCCAAAGGCAGCTCTTGAAGGGATTGAACTTGTTTCCCATTCAAAAGGGATTGAAAACACTGGCAGCAGTTTGGGTGACTCCTCCAGTCCTGCTGTGTTTGTAAATACCTTCTTGTGGAGACCCAGACCAGAAGCCTGGAGAGTCTGCTTCCTTAGCACACAGTGCTAGTGGCTGGCTAAACTGCTTGTGCAGAGCAAAGGATCTGCCAAATTCCACCTCACTGGAGGTGCTTCCCTCAGACCATCACTTTAGCTGGGAAGGTCAGGTGGAAGGGAAATTCTGAAGATTGCCCTGCTGATCCTTGGTATAATTAAAGCCTCTTTTCCTTAGACGACCCACCCTTTGTCCAGAACCTTCCTTCCCTTAGCTTAACATTTTTCCATCTGCCCACCCACCCAATCCCATCCCATCCATCCCACCCTGTCCCACCCCACCCCATCCTATATCACAATGTTTGGGCCATTTGTAAGTCTCTGATCTTTGGGTGCCTTCTTATCTGTCAAACTGAAACTTGAGTGAATGAACCAAGACTATACTCCCCCAGTGAGTTATGACGCTTTCCTTTGCTTTCTCTCCTTTTGCTTAAGGCTGCCTTTGCTAATCTATTTTGGATCTGTGGTACATTTGATATTCACATTGTTGTTGGTTTTTTTTCTCCCCATCTTCCTGATTCTTTAACTCAGTTTTTTCTCTCTCTTCATAGGTGGGGTAGTTGTGAGATCTGTCATTCTGTGCAGCCGTCTGGCATGATAGATTGAGAGTGGGGTATGGAATGAGTTCCCAAGAGGACATGGGGAGTCCTCTTAGTAAGCTGGGTAGCAAGATAGATCTGGGCTGACAACTAGGAACGGATGGGCTGGTTGGGAAGGCCTTCCTTTCGTTCCCACCTGTCTTTTCCCAAGTGCTAACGTGTTTTATGCTGTGGTGTGAGTTGGGTCAAGTTGTGGCTTCTATTTCCTCTTGAGATTTCCAGACATAACTGCCCTTCTCCCGGCAGGCTGACTTATCTCCCCTTATGATACTCTGGGTAAATTAACTCCTGCTTTGAAACAAAAAGGCATTAGAAAAGAAAAGGAAGAAAGAAAGAAATCGGAAAAAGAAATATGTAAAAACAAAACAAAATAAAACAAAGCACATCTGGACATGGTGGTGCACACCTTTAATCCCAGCACTCAGGAGGCAGAGGTAGACAGATCTCTGTGAGTTCAAGGCCAGCCTGGTCTATATATCGAGTTCTAGGTCTTCGGGGGCTACAGGGAGACCCTGTCTCAAAAAGACAAAGACAAACAAAAAACAAAAAAGAAAGCAGACCAGCAAACGAAGACTGACCTGCGTGTAGACACGAATTTCGTGTGGACATGAGTGCATTCTTCCCACGTGCAGTTAGGGGACGGTAGTAGGCAAGGGCAGGGCCCCTTTCCTGCCCCTTCCCCTTCTCCTCTCTATCATCTTCTTCCTTCTCTCACCCACTCTCTTCTTTCCTCCCTCCTTCCTGTCTCTCATCTTTCCACCTGAAACAACTTGTGCATCCTGGCAAAACTGGATTCCCTAGGAAAAGCTTAGGGAAAATGCAATGTGAAAGGCCTGGAATTAGAATCTGCATACACTTTGATTTCCATCCCTTAAATGGGGGTGCAGGAGAAGCCTTTCTCTGCTCCTGGCTGGGGTCTGGGGCCGAGGAGGAAGGGGGTGGTGCTCCCCTGTCTGTCTGGCTCCTAGCCGTCTGGAAATAGTCGCATGTCTGCCCCAGCACCTGGCAGCTGGCATGAGCCCGCCGTCTGCAGCAGGCACAGGCCACACTGCTGGGGATTAGATGGAACATACGCACATAAGACGCTTATGGCTTTTTCCAAGCACAGAACTGCTCCAGTCCAAGACGCAGCTGGAGGAGCAGGGCAATTAGATAAAGTCTCATGCTGGGAGAAAAGCTTGCTCTGCTGAGGGCTGTAATCCCCCTGCTCTGCAGTCTTTCTCCTGCGCCCTTTTAACCATCTCCCTCCTTTGTCTTTTCTTTTTCATTTTCTTCTTATTCAGTTTGTGTGTGGTGTGTGTGTATCTATGTTCATGTGTGTGCATGTGTGTGGGTTAGTGTGGAGCCAGAGGCCAGCACTGGGTATCTTCCTCAGTTGCTTCTCCATCTCGTTATTTTTTTTCTTCTTCTGTTTTTTCATGCATGTGTGTGGTGTGCATGTGTGTGCATAATGTTTTTCATGTATGTGAGTGCACAAGAGTGTGGGTATGTGTGCACGTATGTGGGGGCCTGAGGTTGGTGTTGAGACTCGTGCTGCATTGCTCTCTTGCCCTATTCACGGAGGCAGGTGTCTCACTACTCAAACCCAGAGCTCACTGATATGGCTGGGGGTTTGCTGGGGGATTCTTGTTTGCCTTCTTCTGAGGCTGGAATTATACCCACCCAGAATTTACGTGAGGTTTTGGGGATCTGAACTCTGGTCCTCATGTTTGTGTGACCAGCCCTTAATCACTGAGCCTTCTCCCCAGCCCTCCACTTTGTGTTTTGAGACAGGGTCTCTCACTGAACCTGGAACTAGGTTCTGGGGATTGGAACTCAGGGCCTCATGCTTGCACAGCAAGCACTTTACAGATAGTCGCCTCCCTGGCCTTTGCTTTTCTTTGTTCACTCCTCCGCTCCCTGTCCACCCGTCCCTCCACTCTTGCTTGACTTTGCTTATTACTTTTTCTGAAATCTGTCCCTTTGCTTTCCTCTCATCCTTCTTTTCCTTCCTCACGCTCTTGCTTTTCCTCTCTTCACTGTTGCATCTTTCCACCGGCAGCGATTTTCTCAACTAGTGGGTCAACTGAAATGGGCTGCAGCTCTCCCGGAGGGAAGGAGCGTGCGGCACAGTTGAGATCAGCATGTGGCTTCGTGTGTAAACAGATAATCAGGCTGGTGATACACACAGCCGTGGACGCTGCATCGATTGAGCACTGATACTAATTCTGATGGCAGCTCTACTGGGCAACATCATGGTTTCTGTTTTGTAGTTTGAGAGACACAGCCTGAGATACCGGTCTTGCACAAGGTCACCCTAAACTTTAGAAGGTGTTGTTGAACCCAGCCCAGCTCTGTCTAATTCTGACGTGTCTCTTGCTTTTATACAACTGTTAGGACGGTGGATAAAGTGGCTGTGGGTTTTGGGTGGGAAAGTATTTCTGGTTTGATTGAAACTTATAAACCGAAGCTTCTTCCAATCTCAGCGTGCACAGTTACCTGCCCAGCCCCACCAGTTTCCAAAGTTGGTTGGGTGGGGCCTGAGAGTGCATGTCTGACAGGTTCCCAGGTGAGGTTGATGCTAATGGCCTGGCATTGACCTTGAAATTAGGAGCTGGTCAAAACTCAACACCATGCGACAGGAAACATCTTCTATACCTCAACTTGTGTTCAGGGTGGGTGTATATGGAAGCTCTTAGATAGTTAATTAAGCCCCGACTCATTCACAAAGGACTTGAATTTTCTTGTAAAACTATTCACCATGTAAAAATAATAGAGTCAGAAGAAATCAAATGAAGGGAAAATAGAGATAGGATTTTGACTTAAGTCATAGAAATCTAGTAGGAATAATTTTCTCTCTACAGAATTTAAGCGGATTTGTTTCTCATTACCTGGTTGACTGAATCTCGTTTACATTTTAGGCAGAGGAACTTTGAAGTTTATCATTTGATTAAAAATTCACCTTTCCCCAAACCTTCTCACTTGAGCAGTTTAGTGTGGGTCTAAGTTGAATGATCCTTTTAAAAAATAACCTACAAATTTTGTCAATATAGAAATTATATAATATGTTTTATCATAATTGGGACATAAAAGTGGGACTTTGTATAGACAAAACGCACCACAATTTCATTTAACACATATGAGGCTAGTTAATAACTCAAGAAGTAAATTTGCCATCAGCAAACTTAGACTGAGTTGTAAGCTTGCCACTCACCACTGTGTGATCATGTAGGAGTCATTGACCTCTTTAAGCCTTGGTTTCTGCAAAAATAAGATGGGGATTTCCAAGCTCTGTCTGTATCATCTGAGCTTCCTTCAGGACTCCAGAAGCCAGTATTTGAAGCAAAAGGGAGTAATAAAAAACCTTAGGTGCTTAAACAGTATAGGCAAGGTTGGGAGGGCAGAGCTGACAGAAGACCCCGGCTTTCTGTTTTGCCTGTGTGGCCATGAAAATCAGGAAGTTAGTACTTACACCCAAAGGTCAAGCAATGGTGTCCTGGGTTTCGTCTCAGGGCGAGGTAGAAAGCTTGGCTCCTGTCATGGCTCATTTTGACCTGTGTACAAGAGCACTGGCTACTGCTCCTGCTGGAGGAGAGACAATGGCACCTGTATTCTGCCTTTCAGTTGCACAAGGACACTCTTAGCTAGGTAGGAACTGAAGGGACTGTTAGCAAGGAGGCTGAGGAAGCACAGTTTCCAGGCTTCTGGTCCTCAGATCTCAGGGAAGAGCAGAGACTCCTGGAGAGATGAGGGCAAATACCAAGAAAATTTATAGTCCATTGAATAAAAGTGTAATTGAAAGTTGAAGGATGCAGATCCTCAGCAGGCTGTAAAACTAAGGTGGGAGGGTGTAACCAGTATTTGAGAAAAAAGAAAACAAAAATCAAATGCAACAAAATAGAAAATAACACAGTGTCCTTTGCATAAAGTAAGTGTCCTTTTGTGAAACTTTTTTTGGTGTTATATGTTTGAGTGTGTGGTGTGTGTGTGTGTGTGTGCATAAGTTTGTGTTATGTACTAGGTTATGATTTTAAAATCTCAAAAGGATTTAAAAGCCCTTAGAATTAAAAAATAATCAACTGAATTAAAATAATTTGTACACGTGGTAAGCTGTAAAGGGCAAAGCAAGTGTTGTGAGTTACTGACTCACACCTCACCAGACCTATTTCTTCCATAATTACCCAGACTTACAGATAAGACTGACAGGTGGGTTGCTACATGAGTGTCCCTGACACGTTCACTCCGGACTCTGTAGCTATGGAGAGAGGAAGCAGATTGAGACTTCTCTCTGGGGACTGTGAGGAGCTGCGGGCCCAGGCACCTGATTTACCCTTAGTCCTCAAAGTCCACACTCAAGTATGAACATTGGCTCCTAAAGAGAGAAACATCACCGGATCTTTGATAGCTTGTTTTATGGGCAAACTTTAAGGTGGAGGTAAAGCGGAAGGTAGGGGGTTTAGCTATTTCTTCCAAATAGAAACATTCCCACCAGTAGGAATCACAGAAAGCTTACAAGACCAGGAAACTCAGAAGGTTATAAGACTCACACAGCCCTTCCGCAAGGTTAGTTAAGCAGTGCACAGTTGCTAGAGGCAAGGAGATCTTCGGTAGAGCAGACTGCAAGTTGAGCAGGAAGCTCCAGGGATGTTTTCCTGAGTGTTGCCCATGCTCGGGTGGACATTTCAGTGAGACAGCTACCTCGAGTCACCCATGCTTTGGTTGTAGTACTTCACCCCTTACTCTTGTAAGTAGCCTCCATGAATAATTGGTTGGTTCATCAAGTTAGACTCAGATGGGATTGTTCATTTAATCTGCCACGGGTCCTAACTGGTGTGAACAGACATTTGATTATGTCTCCCCAGGAAAAGTCTGCAACGCAGAGAGTTCCAGGAATAGGGTTACATCCCTTTTGTGTCCTTATATGGGTTTTTCAGATGGCATCAGACACATGATAGGTGCAAGCAGTTTTGCAAGGCAATCAACATAGAAAAGCATTGCTATCAAGGAAAGGACTGTCAGGGTAGTTTGAGCAGGCCACATAGACCCAGTGCTTTGGGTGATGTTTTATTTCAGCTCTTTGTGTGTATGTCTCAGTCTGGAGCCACCTTGCACTTTGTACCTTTTACCTCTTTGTCTATATAGATAATGCAACAGATACTCACAAAATAAAACCAGTGGGGACAGAAAATAGAGGGAACAGCACACAGCACGCTAGCCTGGGTGTCTGCTTTCTTGTAGACCCAGCCCAGCTTCCCTGATTATTAAAGACAAACTTAGCCCACAAAATGACTGCTGCTGTTTAGCTGCAGAAAATAAAAGGGCCCAATGGTGTGTGAACTGTCTCTTAAGGATGAACTTTTAACTCAACACTTGACTCATAACAAAAGGGCCCATTTCCAGGTAGATCCATGTCCCTCCTCACATAACAGGTTGCTTGGACTTTCCCCTTTACCAACATCTGGATGCTCAGAGATAACGTTTCAGGGTCAGATTTGTACTGTACAGAAAGCATGCTTTGACATTTTATTTGCTGAAGGATCGCTATCATCTTTTTCTTTGTGGACCACATTATTTCAAGGCTTTCCATATCTTTTGGAGTGGGTTGAATTTTATTTTGATGAAGGATAAATGAAATTTTAAACTGGGTACAAATTTAATCATTTTCTTTCTTCCTGGTGTCGAAGTTCCTCCTTATCTGTCTTCTCCACACTCCCTCCTATTTTTAATTGCTTGTAAGAGGCTGTCTATGATAGAATAACTGGTTTTTCCTGGAATCGCTAAGACATAATAAAAAGAGCGCCATTCACTAATAACAATTTGCTGATTGTTCCCTGAGCCCCTGGGAGGTGCGTGTGAAGGTTGTGATTTCTGTCTGTAGCAAAGGGTGTGTGACAAAGTGATAGGCCTCAAGTCAAGGCCAAGAAGGAATTTAAAACTGAGGAATGCTGATTCTGTAGAGAACCATACTTTCCACCTCCCCTCCAACCCAGCTGAGTGCAGAGTCTATCAGAACCTGGCCTTGCTTATCAAAATGTTCTATGCTGGTGTTTGTATCCAGGTGTCAGGGAGGCCAGGCAATGAGAACAGCTAAGATTGCCACCCAGGAGAGCTGGAGACTTACTAAGAAGGGAGATGGGGATTGGGGAGATCTGATGTGTCATTGGGAACATTGAGAAAAATTAACTCATCAAGCACAAAAAATAATTAAGGAAGTCAGGAAACTGCCTTACTATGGGGTGGGATTAGAATTTGTACCAGGAAAGAGATTTGGTGTTCTGAGTGGTTTTAGAGGTTGTTGGAGAATGGGTTGAAGGTATTTGGAGATTAGAGAATGGTGTCAAATTGGGGTGCCTCAAAGAGCTGTTTTTGGAAAGAGGAGTTAAATCACTGACAACATATATACACATAGCGGTGGCTGCCTTTTATTGGTGGGTTAGCACAACATGGCCAAAGCATATGTTGGAGCAAAACTGTTCACCTCAGGGCCAAGAAACAAAAGAGAGTGAGGACAGGTGAGGTCCCACAGTCCCACTTGAGGTCATGTCCTAATGACCTAAAGACCTCTTCATGACTTGGATATGAAATATCCACAAAGGCTCGTGAGTCTGAACATTTGGTTTCCAGCTGGTGGTGCTGTTTCAGGAGGGAGTGGAACCTTTGGGAAGTGGGGTCTCCATGGAGGAAGTGGGTCACTGGGGATGAATTTTGAGGTTTGCAATGCAGACTCAGCTCCCATGTCTCTCTGCTTCATGGTCCATGGAGATGTGAGAGATCCCAGTCACATTTCTATAGCCATGAACTCTGTCCTGTCTTTTCACCATGATACAGACTAATGTCTCTCAAATCATGAGTGAGAATAAATCCTTTCTTTAGATTGCTTCTTGTCAGATACTGGTCATAAGAATGAGAAAAGGAGCCAGTAGGAATTCCTACTGAAAGGTTCTACCATCTCCCAGAAGCACTACCTAGAGACTAAATCCTTAACACATGAGTTTATGGGTAATGTTTAAGATCCAAATTGTATCAGGCTCTTTGTTTTAAAACTTAAGGGTTTCAAGATGGTAAACTCACAACATTAACCCAAACACAGAGAATTTTGGATTGAGGGGTGGGGCAATCCCAAAGGATGCTTACCTGTCAAGCTGGCTCTGGGCTATGCTATATTTGGTCCAACCAAGATATTCCCCAAATACCTGGTGTCCTCTATTTACCATGACTTCTAACATAGAAGCATCTGATAGGTGGAGATGAGATTCCATCAGAAAGCAGATATAGCTGCTTTCTAAGTTTTTATGTGTTCTTTCATTCATGGGATTGTTAATTCAAAAGGCATTGCTTGATCTTCAGCAGCAGATAGGTCCCTGCAAGTACCTGAGTTGAAAAGAAATGGAGCCACAACAGTAAACAAGGGGACTAAGACCTTAAAAATAAGGTACTTTCTCCTAAAGAAAAAAAAGGGGGGGATTTGGTTACAAAAAGCAGATAGTCATAAATGAAAACCAACTAGACATCAGGCATTAGGAGCTGGTAGATAGAATCTAGAGTTGAACACTCTTGAAGCACTGTGCTAGGTGATAGGGACTCTACTCATCATGACCTGGGTAGTCTTGATGCTCAAGGTCAAGCAGTAACCATGACTCTGGAGACACAGAGGCACTGGGTGGGAAGATCGAGCGATACTTCAACTCTTTACCCAAAAATCTCTTCACCGAGAAGACTCTGACATCGCCCAGAAATGGATTCTTTGAGGGCATACTGGCTCTTAATAGCCGGAAACAGAAGCTGATTCTTGTAGAAATGGGGGAGGAGAGATATTTGTTAGAAGGATATCGGGGAATCACAGAATTGAAGAAACCAGGAAAAACTGGGGTTAGGGAGGAACAGAAACTCAGGCAAGCTCGGGCAATTTAGGCAGAAGGAAGTAATTTCTTCATAAGATGGCTGTAGAAGTGAATCAGCTTGGGATTAATTTTTGTTTTAAACTCAGATACTCTGGGGAAATCTAGTTAAATCTACCTCTCAGTTCCTGATACTCTGTCCTCAAAAGACTGGGCAAAACACTGTCTTGTTTTATTTCCTTTATTTGATCCCCAGGTCACTTTTCTCTCTTCCCCGAAGATAATCACTTTAAATAAGCTTGATTTATATGTGTAGACATGGATATAAAGCACATGATGTCTTTGACATATGTGTTTGCATTTACTCTCTACACAGTCTCTTTTAGACTGTAGAGGTTGTTCTGACTTTTTCACAGGATGAAAATGTTTCTGAAGGTCTCTCCTTGATGCTGTGTGGACACTTGGTTCAGTGGTTGTGAATTATCACGTGATATTTATGTCCTTACATGCAATTATGCTTAGTAGTTTTTAGAGTCATTTCTCTGGAGATGGTCACATTGCTCTCTCTACTGTGATAACATAGTCTCATATTTATCATTCTTATTTGGGGTGAATTTTCCCTATCCTCAGAGGAGGGGAAAAGAGGGAGAGTTCTTATCAAGGATACAAATTCTGTGGGTTCCAATGTGCTAGATCCGAAGCAGGCCCAGGAATCAGTAGCTTTAATGATGATTCTTATGGCCAGTTGCATCTGGGGAGAACTGATCTACAGTATCTACGCTGGAATTAGACTGCTGGGTCAAGAGTCCAGGGCTTCATTTCACTGAGAATTGAGAGTTACTTTCTGGAAGGACTGGTTCAGTTAACACCTCTTATGTTTTTCTCACAGTCCTGGTAACGGAATCCGGGAGCTTGTCACATGTTAAGCAAGCAGGCCACCACTGAGACGTTAAGTAGCTTTTACTCGGGCCTGTAATCCCAGATATGTAGGAAGCTAAGGTAGGAGGATGGAAAGTTCAAGGCCAGCCTGGGCTGCAGAGGGCTTTGGCTCCCCTAGTCCTTGGCTCTTGATTCCATCTTCTACTTCTTTGTTTTTAATGCCCAGGATGCAGTCGGTTTTCATTTGTGACCATCTGTTCTTTGTAAGCAGATTTTCCTTATTTTCCTTTCTTTAAGGAGAAGTAAGCGCTTTAAGTTCTTGCTCTCCTTGTTTTATTGTCGTGACTCCGTTCAGCATCGATGGTGCCATTTATTTTCCTCTGGTGTTGCTTCCCCTCTGTGTTCGTGTTCTTTTCAAAGATCAGAAGCTCAGTAAAGGAGTGATCTCTTGGACTCTAGACTGTGTTACCCCCAGAGCTAAGAGACAAAGTAGATGTGGGGCTTCAGGAGAAGTGGAGGGGCTGGATGGAGTTGGGGAAACCCTCAAAAGCAGAGAGAGCTTTAGACGATAACTTGAGGTCAACCTCCTTGTCTTCTTGCCTGGGAAGTCTGTTTTCTGTCTCCCTGAGTTAAGACCATTGGATGCTTGAAATGGGACAGGAGGTGTTGAAAGAGGGACTGGGGCATCCGTCTGTTCTCACTGTACTTTCTGGGCCCCCCACAGGGTTCTAGCAGTGCTGTGGTCAGCCTGTTCTTCTGGGCTTCTTTCCTCGGGAAGAGGGTAGTAGTGTGGTCAGTGATGTAGCTAAGGCAGGGGATGGAGAGGGGAAGCATGAACAAGATATTTACCCTCCTCCGTCAACCCTCCCTCCTACCCGTCTCCTCCTCCTCCTCCTCCTCCTCCTCCTCCTCCTCCTCCTCCTCCTCCTCCTCCTCCTCCTCCTCCTCCTCCTCCTCTTCCTCCTCCTCCTCCTCCTTTAATTTTACTAATTTATGGGCTATGATGTGATGTTTGATACATGATACATTTCATAATGATTAAATCAAGGTAATTAACAGATCTATTGCCTCAAGCATCTACCATTTCTTTTTGGTGAAGCCTTCAAAATCCTCTCTCTCAGCTACTTTGCAATACGCAATGCATTATTATTGACTGTAGTCACTTCCTGGTCTGTGCACCCAGCCCACTCCTGCCTTTGGGCTGCCTACCTACCCTCACCTTCTCTAGGGCCCCTTCCTGAGTTCTTCACAGTTTTCCTAGGTTTCCTACCTGCTTCTCTGCACTTACAGACTCCCTGTGGCTTCTCTAGGCTGAGCTGGGGGGGGGGGGGGGCGTGGCCACATGACCTTGCTAATTTTCCAGCCTCAGGGGTTTTCCAAGCTTGTTCTGCTCTCTGTTCCCAATCTCAGTAGGGCAGTTCTCAATAGTTGAGCCTGGATCACATGGGCACCTAGGCAAGATAGTTGAAGGGATGGACAGTCACTGTAAGACCAGTGCAATGAACTGGGCCTCCTCATGATAGAGGCCTGCTTAGGAAGCTGAGGCGGGAGGATAGAAAGTTCCAAGGCCAGCCTGGGCTACAGAGTGAGATCAAAATTCAAAAAACAGAAAAGGTGCTGGAAAGATAGCTCAGCTGTTTAAGAGCTGGAACTACTTTCCAGGGGACCTGAGTTTAGTTCCCAGCATCCATATCAGGCAGCCCACAACTGCCTGTAACTCCAGCTCCAGGGGGTCTGATGTCCTCTTCCAACTTTTGGAGGCATCTGCAGGAATAGACACAAACCCACGCACATACATATAATTCAAAAATAAACTAAATTTAAGAAGAAATGAAAGGAAAAAGAAGACTGAGGATCTCTACTTCAGTGGTAAAGAGTGATTTCAGTCCTCAGGACTGCAACAAAAAAAACAGAACAAAACCCACCCATATGAAAGTCGGACAGGGTAATGACCAACAGTGTTTTTCTTTTCTTAGTCAATTAGTAATAAAGGCTTCTGGTGTCGGCCCTTCCAGGGGCGAGTTGATATCTTCATCCCTTTACTTCTCTTTAAAGCAAATATTTTTATTGAGCTTTTGCACATTTTATATAATAGTTCTTAATCAAATTTAGACCCCTCTCCCATCCATGCTCCCACACTCTGGCCCCTCCCCACCATACCTCATGTATTCTGTCATACATGTTAAGTCCCATCCAGTCAAGCATTTATACCCTGTGTCCCTTGGCACAGGTTCATCCTCTGGAGTCTCGTCAGTCTATCTAGAGATCTTAAGGGAGGTGTACTCTCCCTCACCCAGCAGCAGTCAGTCTCCAACAGTTCCCAGGCTAGGGCTGGCCCATTGCTCATTTCCCTGTCTCTACGCTGGGCCCTTGTCTGAGCGGACGTGGATCTTGTGCTTGATGCCACCATTATAGCAAGTTTACATGAGAGCAAGTTTCCAGTGGTCTGAAAACCTCTGTTTCCCTATGTTCATGGACCCACCTCGGCTCTTACAATCTTTCTGCCCCCTCTTCTGACAATGGTCCCTGAGCTGTGGGTGCTGGAGGCTTAATATAGGAGTCTTGTCCTAGGACACACACTCTGCAGTCTCGTAGTCTCTAAAACTTGGCCATCTGTGGCCGTCTGTGCGTGTGCATCGCACTGTGTTGTTTAAGGAAGTTTTGCTGCTGAGAGCTGAGGGCTTCACTGGCGTTCTTTCCACCTTCTGTTCTGCTATGTTCCATGAGCCTGAGGTGTAGAGGTTCCACTATAGATATGTCACCTAGGCCATCCCCTTACTTCTTAAAAATGGTTAACCCACTCCAGCATCTGTTCCAATGGAGGCTTGACATGGTGTAAAAAATGTGATATTGACAGGAATGAGAGGAGAGAGAGAGAGAGAGAGAGAGAGAGAGAGAGAGAGAGAGAGAGAGAGAGAGAGACTGTGTGGCACAGAGGCATTCTGGGGAGCAACAGATCAAACGTTCTATAGAGAAAGAGTACAGTCAACTTGCATAGAGTGCTGGTGAGTGATAGACACTCACTGCTGTGGCCCCTAGAACCTTCTGGCTTCAAGTTTGGCTTTTTCAGAAGCCCGATTCCCATTCCAGCACAGACAAGATACATTGCTTTAAAAATTACCTGATTTTTGGCTTCAGTTAGAGTAAGCTGGCTTCTTTTACTTGAAGTCAGCCCATTAGTCAACACTATTTTTCCTTCATATGCAGTTCTATTAAAAATGCTTGTATCTTTATGACCTTCATCATGTCAGGTGTGGGTCAGTGACATTTTATATTTGTGCACCCCTCCCCCAGAGATGCATCAGCATAGGAACAGGTTCTCTGTAAGGAAAACCAGAGCTATCTTTGGAGGAATCCCCATGTTCTCTGTTCTTTTGGTTTTAGAAAACAACTCCCTCTCACTTCCTGAGTTCGTTCAGTCAGAAGCCGTATTCCCAGCTACAGGCTGTGTGCCCTGGAGTCTCAGGAGGCATAGGTGCAACCTAGGCAAAAGGATTCACAGCACTTCTGAGGTCTGGGGTGGGTTCAACAGAGAAGCTGACATTCTCCAAGTAGTCTTGGAAGAATGGCCATATGGCTCCACCTCTGGTCACCTGGAGGACAACTGTGGGTAGCAGATTTGCAGTCTGCCCCAGGTGACGAACCATAATGGAGGGGCAGAGCCAACTCTTGGCAGGGGTATTGAGCAATAGAAAAGAAATATAGCAGCCTCAGTCTCTATTCCACCTCCAAGGGTTCAACCTAGTGCAGGTCAGTGAAGCACAGGATGAAAGTACTGCTAGCAATTGCTTCTATTGGGGCTGGAGAGATGGCTCAGCAGTTAAGAGCTCTGGATGCTCTTCCAGAGGACCTGAGTTCAGTTCTCAGCACCCACATGGCATGTGTAACTCCAGTTCCAGGGGATCTGTTGCCCTCTTCTGGCCTTCATGTGTTTTCATACACATTGTGCATTTATACCTATGCAAGCAAAACACTCAATATATATATACTAAAAATAAACAAATCAAAAAAAATTTGAATCACATCTACTCTGAACGTGCATACACTTTTTTTTGTATTATTCCCTTGGCTTTGTTATATAGTATTTACATTTTCATGACTTATTACAAGTCATCTAGAGGTGAATGGGAAGTGTATCAGTTCTATGCAAACATTACCCCATCTTATTTAAAGGCTGTGAGTATCCAGATTTTGGTACTCCCTTCCGGGGGAGGTCAGTACTGACCACTCAAGACTTAGAATAAAAGGCCCTCTCTATTTTCTGAATCATGGAAGCCCTGGGCTATGTCTGTGCTCTGAGTTGACGGGTTGTGAAGTTTGACTAACATGGATTACTTTCGTCAGCCTTGGCAAGCGGAGGCTGGAATTGGGATTGAAGCTGATTAATAAAATTGAGTGAGACACTTGTAAGACTCAGG
The DNA here is from genome assembly GCA_035773235.1 of Eospalax fontanierii. NCBI lineage: Eukaryota > Metazoa > Chordata > Mammalia > Rodentia > Spalacidae > Eospalax > Eospalax fontanierii. The sequence continues at coordinate 17,519,758 of CM069547.1, forward strand.
TGTCGAGGAAGAAGACATCATATTGGCTACATATGTAGATTTAAAAATCTGTCAGAGTCAAGGGGAAACACTCTCTACAGACACATTGTGCTCAAAGGGAATCGCTTTTAAGCATGCTTTATGATAAAAATGCTCAACCATTTTCCTAATCTATTACACTGGAAAGAAAAAAAGAGCCAGAGAAATAGAGCTAAGGAATAGTAAGATGGTATTGGCCTGAACAGGGGGCCTGACTAATTGGCTCTGCCCCTCCATTATGGTTCGTCACCTGGGGCAGACTGCAAATCTGCTACCCACAGTTGTCCTCCAGGTGACCAGAGGTGGAGCCATATGGCCATTCTTCCAAGACTACTTGGAGAATGTCAGCTTCTCTGTTGAACCCACCCCAGACCTCAGAAGTGCTGTGAATCCTTTTGCCTAGGTTGCACCTATGCCTCCTGAGACTCCAGGGCACTTGTGAGACTGAGGAAGGAGAACTGAAGAAGTCCAGGCCAACCAGGACTACGTAGTTGTAAGGGACTAGATCCCTAATAAGCAAATAAGGTCACTCAGCAGTAACAAGGATGGCACATTCCATCTTCTTCTTCGTCTTGCAGGAAGGCCTTATTTTTCAACTCCATCAAGGTTACTTCAACTGACCTACTTAGAGTCACTTAGCCTTAGATATCTGAGTTTGGAGATGTGACCTATCAGGCTTTTCTTCTTTCTTTAAGTTGACCAGTCCAAAGTTATGGGAAACCAAAAAATCCCTTAAAAGGCATAAGCCCTCTGGGGTGTTGGATTTCAGTTTCTGGGTCCTCTCTCCTTTTCTACTCAGCTTCATCTTTCTTTTTGATTTAGCTATTATTTTTACGTGTATGAATGTGTTGCCTGCATGTACGTAAATGCACCTGTGTCACACAATGCTGAGGTCAGAAGAGGGCCTTGGGTTCCCCTGGAACTGGAGTTACAGATGGTTCAAGCACACCACGTGGGTGCTGGAAATTGAACCTGGGTCCTCTGCAAAAGCATCCAGTGCTCTTAACTGCTGAGCCATCTCTCCGGCCCCAAGATTCATCCTTCTGTATGAATGTGTATGTAAGTGTGACTGTATGTGTATGAATGTGATTCTTTATCTTTCAATAAAAGTCTGTTTGCCACTCTCTGCTGGTGTGAAATGTTTTCCTGCCTTTAAATTCTCTAATTGGCTGAGGAAAAAAAAAATCCAACAATATCTCTAGACAGATAACAATGTCAATACAGTGAATTCCAGGCTAGCCTAGGCAGCATAGCAAGACCCTGTTTCCACAGCCCCACAAAAGTCTAGCTCAATTGTCTATTGTCTGTGTAATCTGTAAATATTACAGAGCTTCTGTGAGGGCAATCTTATCATCTGCAAAATGAGGTAACACCTACTACCTCCTTGTCATGAGGATTAAATAGCTTAATGCATGAGTGTCAACTAGAATATTGTGTGGGTCATAGGAAGTACTCAAGTTGCTATATTACATTTCTTAGTTCTTTTTCTCAGTCAGTTCTAGATTGTATGGGATAGAAAGTTCTAGACCACACCCTTTCCTTTCTCTTCATATTTTATCTGTTCCAGACTCTCTTGATTCCACTTGGCACATGTTTCTTCAGTCTTCTCTTTCTAGACCCACTGCTGTGGCCTTGACTTTGACCCCATTGTCTCTCACGGTGTGTCTGAAGCTGCCTTCTCACTCGTTTCCTAGCCTCAACATACTTCTAGGTAAGAGAATGTCCTAAAATTATCTCCTCTGATCATCCGACAGCTAACATTTTCAAGTCTCTGGCTGTGAGGCAGTAGTCATGTACATGGGTTTGTTGAGGAAATTGTCACACCCATGTCCCAAATAGGCATTTTTGTCTTCTTTATTGGCAGATGGAAAATCAAGGCATAGAGTACTCAAGAGACTTGCCAGAGCAATTCGTGGTCTAGGTGAGATTTGAACCAAACCTCCCTGAAATGTGTATCTGCTACATCACAATTACCCCAGTATAAAACATTCCATCTTGGAGAGAAGCTCAAGAGACAGAACAAAGGAAGGTGAGACATTCCACCCTGCACATAGCAACTTAAACTCCTGAGGCAAACAACTCAAAAACTTCAGGAAGTCCCCGAAACTGACCAGATTCATGAGGCTTCTCCCTCCCCATGCTTAGCTAAGCTGTAAGGACTGCCAAGGGGCAGAGGGACATCTCAGCCAGGCTGAGCTGCCTGTAAGAGGCTCAGACAAGTCAAGCTGATTGGAAGACAGAGACCAGCAGAGCTGTCTGGAAAAGACACTCTCCAACCTGTGGATCTGACAGCAAATTGTGCAGTGAGCTCCAGGTTTCCAGTGTTCCTGAGCTGTCACCCATTTCTGCCCCTGAGAGTAACCCCTCTCCCATACTCCTGTGAGTAATCTTTGTAAAACTCACTGATTCGTGAAGTTAGGCTTTGGTGGTATTTCTATGCCCATCTGTCATTGGTTCCCTTTTTGGGATGAGTAGACATTTGTTCACATCACAGAACACCACCTGCTTATGGGGTGCTAGCCCGAGGCATGTGGTTACCAGAGCAGCTGCAGTCCTCAGAGTGGAAAAGCTTAGAATTTCAATTTGTATGCATTTTATTTTTCTTGAATCTTTGGTGCTGGGAACAGAACCTAAGGCTCACACATGTTAAGTCTGTGCTCTACCTCTGAGCTACAACCCAGCCCCTCCAGTTATTTCAAAGGAAAATTATGAAATAGATTGAACTTGTTTGCTATGAAATGGATGAAGTAACGTTGGAGGTCTTCCTTGCTCTGTCAGATGTCATTGCTTTTGTCTCTCAGGCCCTGTGAGCAGAGGGGACCTTGGGCATGGTGAGAGATGCTCATGTTTGTTGCTGGTGGCTGGTTACACGTGGTTCATATGCTGTGAGAATGTCGCTGAACATTTAAAATGTCAGTTTCTAAACTGCAGAATCCTTCTGCTTTTTTATTTATGATTTTTATTTTATGTATGAATGTAAGTGCACCCATGCTGTGCAATGCCCATGGAGGTCAGAAGAGGGCATCAGATCTCCTGGAACTGGAGTTAACAGATGGTTGCTAGCTGCCAAGTGAGTGCTGAGAACTGAACCCTGGTCCTCTTATCCACTGACCCACCTCTTCAGCCTTTCCTTGTGCTTTATTTTATTAAAAAAGAAACGGTATGAAATATTCCAAAGAGGGGTGCCCATGCCTCCTGGCGTGTCTCAAAGAAGAGATGTCAAACTGAAGATGCAGTATCCAAGTCTGACTTTTTTTTCTGTTTGATAAGTGACAATCAGTTATAAGTCATGTAGAAAGCAATCTTCAAACTTAAAAACAATTTAAAATGTCTTTTCAAAGTAAAAGTGCCATTTTAATGAGTGAAGGAGTAATTGATTTTCAAAACAAAATCATGTAGCAGAGAGAGAATGTTTAAAACAGGCCTTTGATTCCTCTTCCTTCCCCTTGTCCTCCTCTTCCTTCTCCCCTTTCTCCTCCTCCACTTCTCTCTCCTCTTCCTCTTTCTCCCCCTCCCACTCCCTCTCTCCACTCCCCATTCCCTACAGGACCCTGTCAGCTTCATAGAAAAGCACATCTGGGAGCCAGCTCCCCTCCTGCCATAAGACGGAGGGGGCCAGCATCACAGCCCACTGCCCCATCCTGTCAGGCTGCAGAGCAGGACTAAAAGGCCAAGACTACTGGAGTAGATGATTGCCAGAGACAGCTTCATAAGAAGCCAGGATTATAATTTCTTTGTGGTGGATTTTTCAATTAATGAGTATGAAGTGACATTCTCTGTCTCTTCTGGTGAGTGTTAGTTTGAGAGTTCACAGGTATGGGGTGCACAGAGCTCAGATGTTGGGGTTCAGGGAGGCCTCAGGGATAGAGTTCCCAGCCTCAGGTCTGGGGGTGGAAATGATCCTGAAGATCCAGGCTTGGCTGAGAGTTGAGATGGCATAGAGTGGCTCACCCTGCCAAGGCTGGAGGGGGCAGGCAGATTCCAGATGGGAGAAGATCACTGTGACCTGGGGACGTCTGAGAACTAAGATGGCTTCTCAGGGAAGCTCAAAATAGGCCTCTGAGGATGTCTAGAGTGTGGTGTTCTTCCTCCTCCCTCTTCTCTTTCCTTTCCCTTCCCTTCCTACTTTCAGCTAAAATAATATGCATTAAATATAACAACCTCATACCTGCATTCTCAAAAAATGTGGAAAATTAATATCATCCAATTTAAATGATGGATTTCGATGTATTTTGGAGCCACATGTTAAAAGTATAAAGTACTACCAATGAATTCATTGTAACAGCCAATCAACAGGAGTTGAGACTGATACTAACTAGTCAAATTCCAATAAATCTTTTGCTTGGGCATTAGACAGGATTGTTAAAAAATGAAAACTTAGATCCCCATCAGAATGTGCATGTCAATATGAACTGTGACAGTCATTAAAGTCCAGTATTAAAGAGTGATCTTGGAATCACTGTCATAACCTATTAATTCAAGGTTAAGAAATAACTAAGATTATTCAATCATATTGCTCTCATAAAAAATATTACTTATAAAGCTTTTATATGGATAACTTTTTTTTTTTTTTTTTTTGGTCTTTCCGAGACAGGGTCTCCCTATAGCCCCAGCTGACCTGGAACTCATTATGTAGACCAGGCTGGCCTTGCACTCACAATCTACCTGCCTCTGCCCCCTGAGTGCTGGAATTAAAGGTATGCACCAAAGATACCTATTTATAAGTTGTTCAAAAAATCTTTAAAGTTGTTTTGCTTTGCTGGGTATGGTAGCTCACAGCACCTAAGAGACGGAGGCAGGAGGATTTCTGGGAGTTTCAAACCAACTTCGGATACAGAGTGATATCCTGTCTTAAAAATCTAATAAATTGCTGGGCATGGTGGCACATACATTTAATCTCAGTACTTGGGAGCCAGAGATAGGTGGATCTCTTGATATTGAGGCCAGCCTAGTTTACTTAGAGAGTTCCAGGTCATCTAAGAGTACAGGAAGACCTGTCCCCCACAAAAAGCCCAAACCGACTAATCAAACTAACACAATAAGTAAAAAGTCCTATTTTTATGTCTCTTGTGTTTCTAATAAGTTTATATGGACACAACTATATAAAAGTTTTAAGTAAAATGATGCCCATACACTAGCATTGTTTTTTATAATTTGAAAATTTCATAAATTTATACAGTAGATTTTGAACATATCCAACGTCCACTGCTTCCCATAAACTTCCCCTGGTGTCTGTCCCCACCCAATCTTCCTCCCAACTTTAATGTTATTCAAAATGAGGTTTATTTTATTTTGTGTAGGAATATTTTGCAGGTATGTGTGTGCATCATGTGCATGTCTGGTGCTCTTGGGGCCCTAAGAGGGCATCAGATCTCCTGGAACTGGAATTACAGATGGTTGTTAGCTGCCATGTGGATGCTGAGAACTGAACTGGGGTCCTCTGCAACAACATTAAGTGCTCTTAACTGCTGAGCCATCTCTCCAGTCTTGCCCCCTCCCCCACCTTTTTTTGATAAAAATGTCTGGAAGCCACTGCTCAGTACTATAAACAAGGCTATATTTTTATGAGTCTTCTCTGCTACTTAAGATATTTCACATTTCCCAAGTGTTTATTTTTTGCTAGCTCCTTGGTATAAAAAGGATTGCTGTAATTAAATGTTTATTTGTTGCTTGCATATACATGTATATATTAGATATGTTTGAAGGTACATGTTAATATATGAGTTGTTCTTTTTCTCTTGAAACCTCTCATTTCAAGTTCATCTCCTCTGTAGCTTGTTTTTAGTTGTCCTTTTTACTGTATCATTATTATTGGGTGGGGGGGGTGGGACCTTGCTATGTAACCTTAATCTTGCAGCCTTAATCTTGCAGTTCTCCTGCCTCAGCCTTTGCCATGCTGTACTGCACGTGTGTGTCACCAAGCCCAGCTCTAATAGGTCTTTTCAATTTTCCAGTCCCTCCCTCCCTCCCACCCTCCCTTCCTCCCTCCAATTTAGGCTTATCCACATTGCAGTCTGCATTCTCCTCCAAGCTTATTGCCAGGAGTTCCTTCCTGGTGGTGAACCTGCTGTATCTGAATCTCCACTTCTGTACTTGTGTTTTATCTTACTGGCCAGTATTTCCATTCCCTTCTGGAGCACAATCTATTCTCATGAAGCATCTGTGGGGAATACAGTCCAGAGCAGGACTCATTAGCTGTTGTTTCATTATTGGGACAGAAATAGGATGCTGCAAGTGGGTAAGGCAGGGCATCCTGACTCCCAGGAGCAACTTAAGAGCAGGGCTGTGAAAGGGGCGCCCTGAAGGAACTTCTTATCTCCTCTTACTGAGAGAGCTGGTGGCTTTCTGCAGGGACTGTCAAGAGAAAAACTTAAGCGAATGATCATTTATACAAAGGGACCTTTTGTGGCTGCCTTGTGGGAGTCAGATTGCGGTAGGCATTGGGACAGTCCAGGAGAGGGTCAAAACTTTGTACTTTCCAGGCAAGGTGCAAGTCCAATGGGTTACAACATAAAGGTGCCTCGTAGCACCGCTGTGGCAGGGTATAAATCAGTTTAAGTTACTAACCCTAGGGCTCTGCCAAAAGGCTTCATTTCCTGAGCCACCAAGCCCTTTGAAGTCTGCATGCCCTGCCCGCAGCACAGTTATAAACAGCGAGGATCCAAGGCCAGTGCTCTTTTGCCCACACCTGCTGGTACAGATCTGCCCCAGGAGGTTGCTTCCGGCATTGTTCATCCACAGCCTCCTGGTACTACACTGAGGTCCACAGCCAGCCAGGGCATGGCCAGGGGTGGCTGGCACTTGTCCGTTAAAAGGTTCTGCTGCATTTCATAGGAGAGGCCCAACCTGGGGGATACACAGAGCAGAGAGTGTGTCCCAAAGCTGTGTCCTTTGGAGGTCGCCATCTTTCAGGTTCAGGCTCTTGGCTCTCTTGATGCAAACCCCAGTTGGTAATCTGAGTTCCCCTGGGGAGGAGAGGCTGCAGCCACTAAGGCATGAGTGCTCTGCTTTGTCTCAACTGTTAACGTGTTCCAGCTCTTCTTCAGTGTCAACATGTTCTCCCAGGAGCGCCCAGGGTAGCAATTTCCCTGCCTTATCAGCCTTAGCAACTAGAAGCCCAGTTTCCAGGAAAGCAGCCACTTGATCCAGCCTGCTGAAACCCATTCCGCAGCCCAGCCACTGTCCCGGCATTTGGGCCCCAGCACTCAACGGCAGGCCACATGACAAGGTTTTCACTTGGCGGGCCCTCCTCCTCCCCCTGCAGCAGGGTGGTAGTTTGTGGGATGGTGGGAATGCCTTGGGCTTTTTCAGCACTCCCACTCCCTTTGTTTCTTGGAATATCCTCAGTTCTCAAACCCTTCCCTGGGTAGGGGCAGCATTGCAACAGCCCCCTGGGCCTGGGCTTGCCGAGTGGGCAAGCCCACCCCCTTCAGTGCGCTCTTCCCTACCTGCTGAGCCCCATGTCCTGGGAAACCCACAGAAACAATAACTGTGATGCTGACACACACTTGTTAGGTACTTCCCACCCTGGCGTGTGGTCTTTGATTAAGCTGGGAGGTGGAGGGTGTGCTTTGATGATCTATGAAAAAGCTGAGGGTCTTGTGATTTGAAGAGGTTCTTTTTATAACCATATATGTCTCCCCAAGGGGACCAATAAATAATGTGTCCACTCTGGCAGGGCTGTCTTTCCATAGCTGTCCTGGGAGCCCTCTGGCCCCCACCGGCAGCTTCTCCTGTTTCAATTTCCATGTCCTCTTGGTTTTGTAACTCAAGGAGCTCCTGGACTCAGGAACAGCTGACACCCGGACAGTTCTAGTGGTGGTACCTGGGGAAGGGCTGGATGGGCACTGGCTTGCCAGCTTGCTCTGGGGCAGCCTGCCCCTTGCTGCCATGAGTCATTTGAAAGGTGAGCAAAAATGTACCCTGTGAGAGTACATGCAGCGGGTGGGGGCGGGTACCTTCAGTGCCAAACCCAGGGAACATGGCAAGGCCCTATGGGTGAGGCAGGATGAGGGTGAACTCTGCTCATGGGAAAATCACAAACACTGTAACCCTGTTGTCTCCTCTAGATTATCACTTCTGCTGTCGCCCAGAAAGGGGCTGGCTCTGCATCCAGGGGATGCCAAATCGAAATCAGTGGGCATTGCCGTGTATTCAAGAGGTGCTGCTTTGCATGCAGGGAGCACTGCACCACATTCAGAGGGCTTTGTGTTGAATTCGGCGTGTGCTACGTCTCAGGCAGCATCTGCAGCATTGCGTTCAGGCTGCTGCTATGCATTTAGGGGGCATGGTGCTGCATTTAGGCGTAGTCGTGGCCTCCTCACGAAACCTTTGAGCACCTATTATACCTAAGCTCTCTGTGTCACAGATGAGGAAACTGAAGCCCAGAGAGGTCATTGTCTCTAGATAGAGCGGAACCTCAAGGCCTGCCTCTCTCTTTTCAGAGTCTTAGTTTGCTAAGGGACCAGCACCATGGCCAAGCCAGCCTCATAATCTCTGCATCTCCACATCATGTACAGAGCAGACATGGGAGGGACAAGTATGTGCTGACACAGGGCATGAGGGGGAGTGGGTGACTGAAGGCAACAGAAACCAGGGCTGTCATCTCTCTCTGGCCCAGGTCCTGTCTTCCTCCTCCCTGCCCCATGGTTTTGCCAACCCCTCCTACAACCCCTCCCTGGTCCTTTCCAACAGTACAGACTTTTCCTTCTGGGCCAGTGTAAAACCTTCCCTGACTTCATGCTGAGGAGGCCCAGCCTGGTCCGAGTTTGTGGCTGGGAAGAACACTGGGACCATCCTCCTGTCTCCAGCTGTCCTTCAGGAGTGGCTGGCAGTGCTGGGGCTCATGGCAGAGTGTTACCATGGCCCAGAAGTCAGACTCTGATTTATCCTATCAAGCGCTGGGTGGAAAGTTCTGAGAACAGCACTTAAGATGACAGCACGCACAAAAGCTGCTCCCTGGCTTGGAGGGGCATCTTCCCTCAGAGCTCTGGAATGCCACGCATCTGTTTATCTCCCTGCCGTGCCAGCCCACCAAAGTTACCCACTCCTGCTTTCCCCATGAACTCAGCATGCCATTGGCATTCAATAAGTGTTAAAAATAGTAAAGCCCATGACCTTCACATGAAGGCCTCTGGAACTGATGTCAGAGAGGCTCCTTCTTGGTGAGGCCTGATCGACTGGATTGCAGAGTGATGCTGAGCCAGGTGTAGAGTTTGCCTTACACCTGCCTGGGGCTCGGAGGTCACAGTGTAAAGGACCAGTGCTGGGTATTTGGACCAGGATGCCTGGAATATTTGCCTTTTCCAAATAAGGCTGTGGCTTTTACTATCTCTTCTCTTGTCTTCTGAGCAGACTCTATGCAGTCCAGATGGACGCATGTCTGTCCTCCCAGGGCGGTAACTGCTGGGCCTGTGGGTGGATGGGGTTCTGTCACCCTCTCTTCCCTGACTGCCCTTTACAGGATGGGTTACCATTGTCCAGCAGATACTTCTCTGATGAGTGGTTAGCGCAGGAGGGACTGGGGCTTTCCCGCCTGTCTGCATCGTGGGCTCTGTTCTCTTCCTTCTTACTATTAAAAAAAAAAAAAAAAAAAAAAAAAAAAAAAGATGTAAACACTTCTTTACCCACATGCCTGCCAATGGAGTCTCCACAATGTGTTTTTTTTTGTTGTTGTTGTTTTTTTTTTGGCAGTTGGGATCCTCTTTCTCTTCTCTTTTTGCTTTCTCTAAAAGGGAGACCTGCAAAGGAGATGAGACAGGCTTGCCCCATGTGCTAATGGTCCAGGGATGGACGACAAGCCTCCTGTAACTTACTTTGCCTTGGTTCTGAATCTCTTTTTTAGGTAGTTCTGCATTGGAAAAAGTCAGAAAGCAGACCTGGTTGGACGGTACAGATGGACAAAGTCTGAGACTTCCAGGGTTTGATGCTGACTCCCACAGAGAGCTCACCTCCAGACAGGTGCTCCTCTAGCCAAAACTCTCCATATTCACCGCAGGCCTGGGAGAAGCCCATTCACAGGTGAAGAAATGGAGATCTAGAAAATGTAGGTACCTTCTCCTTCACATAGTTGTTAGTAGTAGATATCTGGGGGGACCTGAATTAGCATTACCAACTGTCCCAGTCGCACCTCAGCTTTGGCTTATACTGGAAGGCCAGCCAGCTGTCAAAAGCTCCTCCCTCTCTTCCTCTTCTGCCTTTGATCCTCACAGCAACACACTGTTACTTGAGCCATATCCCTGGGAAAGGCAGACAGAGCTCTGGGGGTCAGAGGAGATGACAAGCCATGGGGTTGTCATGAGGATGACAGGAGGAAGGTTCTGAGCACACAGCTGGGTGGTCACAAATGCCCATTGCCTGGTAGCACTTATAGGAGGGATGGGAAGGAAACGTGAATGACTGCAGCATTAGGCAATCCTATATGCTCATTTCGGGGCAGGCATTCCCATCTGTTTCTGTGTCCTGAGTTTAGGTCTGGGAGGTACAGTAAAGGATATAGGCATTAAGGAGGTCAGTGGTTGGCTAAGCAAGACTGGGACGCACAGCAAGGATTTGATCTCATGTCGGTCAGTGTGCTAGTCAACTTTCCATCACTGGAACAGATAACCAAGATGAGTCAATTTAGAAGACAGAAAGTTTTGGTCACTGTTTTGTAGGTTTCAGTCCATGTTGTCTGGTCCATGGTTTGGGGGCCTGTGGTGAAGCAGCACATCATGGAGGACAGGTGTGACAAAAAGGGGGGGCTGCCTACTTCATAGGAGAGAGAGAGAGAGAGAGAGAGAGAGAGAGAGAGAGAGAAAGAGAGAGAGAGAGAGAGAGAGAGAGAGAGAGGCTGGAGTCTCCTTTTCAAGAACCTGTCCTCAATGACCCAACATCCTCTCACTAGGCTCCACCCCCTAAAGGTTTCATCACCTCCCACTAGCATCACAGATAGGGGACCAATTTTATCCAAACCATAGCAGTCAGACTCCAAAGCCCTGTGTCTGATCCTGGGCTGGGTGGCCTCCTGCCAGAAAAGGGCAAGGTTAAGACAAGTGAAAGGATGCTCTGCAGAGAGGGAGAAAGAAGAGAAGGAGCTTCTGAGGAGTGTGAAGTAACAGCCAGAGTTTGTAGGAGTGTCTTCTAAGTACTGAATGTTCCTGTGTGCAAGGCATTCATTCCTCCCTGTTTTCCAGCACATCAAGGTGTTCAGTCCCCCTCAAATCCTGCCCACCACCCCCAGCCTTATTCCCATTCTATTCTCATTTTACAAATGAAGAGAGTAAGGTACAGAGGGGTAAAGACATGTGCTCAGGGCCACCCACTTAGAGAGCAAAGAATGCAAATCTGTCTTCAGGTTTAAGACTGTGAAAGGGGCTTCTCCTCCCTCCTCTCCTCCCTCACCCTCGCCCTCTCCCCTCCCCTTTCTCCCTCCCCTCTCTCCCTCCCCTTCTTTTTCTTCTTTTAGGTGTGAGAATTTTCTATCTTCAAGGCCAGACCTAGGGTAGGGGTCTAGGCAAAATCCTCTTTTTTTCTGCTGGTTTCTCTCTTTTCCTTTCTCTTTCTTCTGTCCAGCTGGAGGGTCCTCTGCCACGTGCCTCCTCCTGCATCTGGGGGTAGAGCCTGAGGTGGTAGTGGGGATGGAGTTGGTGACCGGTTAAGTCAGGAACTCTGTGTGTGTATTGAGATGAAAGTTGCTCCAGAAAAGTCTTTAGTTCCTGGGCCTTAAAGGTCACTCTGTCCCACCCTCTTTCATTTACTCTCAAAACCTTCATGGTTAGGCTCCTGTTAGGAGTGTGGGGAACGTGCCAAACCTGAGCTCACCTGTGGCTCTGTGCCAGCTTGCTGTGAAGAAGCAGCTTTGTGCATCCCTTACACCTGTGTCTGATGGGAAGTTGGGGGGCGGGAGGAGCAGATCACAGAAAGGCTGGGGCTAGGTGTGGGTTCCAAGGCCCAGGGCAACTTCTACTTGCCCCACCCTCTTGACCAAGGGGAGTCCCGCAAGGCACCCGTCCAGCCCTCTTTTCAGCTTGCCCCTGCCCTCCGCACCCTTTCTGTTATTCACTTGTCTCCGAATGAATCTGTTCCCCTCACTGGCGCATACAGGGCTTTTCCTGTGATTGACCCCACTGTAAGCACGCACTCAGGAGTTGCCCACACACCAACAGGTTAAAGTGGTTAAACAATACTTGTCCTCGGCCAGTTGGGATGACGATTGGATGCTGCATAGTGGGGTGATGGCCTCGTCTTGGATTATGCCAAGTGCACCTGGAAAATGTTCAAAGAGATAGTTGCGTTTGTATTGATCATGTATAGAATTTCCCCCTTGTTATTATGTCTTAAATAATATAATGGAACAAGTATTTGCATAGCATTTTCTTTGTGTTAATTATGACAAATCATCTAGAGATGGTTTAAAGTATTTGGGAGCATGCGCATAGCTTATATGCAAATAACACACTGTTTATAGAAGAGACAAACAACTTTGGACTTTGCTGTCTATGAGGAGGCTAGGATCAATTCCTGAGGCAATCATGGGATCTAAGATCACATGTGTATGTGACTTAAGGTTCATCATGGTTAGACTAACACTGATGCAGACACTGGACGTTATCTCTTTGTTCTTTGAGACAGGGTGTCACTGGGTGGCCTCCACTGGCCTCAGTGCATATGGCTTTTTACATCCCATAAAATTCTTCTGCCTTAGGCTTGCTAGTGTTGGAATTACAGGTGTATAAAGAAATTACTCTTTATAAACTGTGGCAAGTGTTCAATAAAGGGTCATTTAACAAAGGAAAACTGTATTTTATGTCTAAGCAATTGTAGACTGAGAATCAGAGAATTCTCTGTAATCAAAATGCCAATGCTGATATTAGGCCAAACCTAAATCATGAAATTAGGATGATGAGAAAATAAACACCCAGTGATGCTCCCTGGCTGTCAGCCCAGGTTCCATCCAAGTCAGGGTAGCCTCTCTTCTAAATGTGTTGGAGTCACAGCTCAGTGGTAGAGCACTGACCTCACATACACAGGCCTGTTTGTTGTTCAATCCTCAGCACCATCAGAAAAGAATTATGAGTCTGGAGAGATGGCACTTGTTACTCTTGCAGAAAAACTGAGTTCAGTTCCCAGCACCCACATCAGGCAACTCATAATCTCCTATAACTCTAGCTCCAGGGAATCCAATGTTCTTTTTTGGTATCCACGGGCACCTCAATACACTGTATACACACATAAATAAAAATAAAAACGATAAAAACAAATCTTTAAAACAACAGTGATTGAGATTTCTCCTGTTGCAGCAGCTGGCTTAAAGGAGGGCTGCTATGCATTATTGCATATGTTGAACACCGCACAACTCCAGAAGATGCTCTTCACAGAAATGACACTATGCAGAATAACGAGGGAGCATCACGAAGTGATAGCCACATATAGGGGTTTGCCCAGTGTATGGTACGATATGTGCGGAAACTAACAGAGAAATACAGTACCTGTTAATATTACTTGCAGTTTGTCCATAGACCCATCTTTGTTTACTGTGACCTTTGAACAACGTGCATATTTAACTCATTTTATCTGGATTCAGCCATTTAAAATGTTATAAGAATCTTATAGATTCACAAGAAATTGCAAAATAATATATGTTAGTGAAAACTGTGTCAACGGAAACAGTACTTAGAATTTTCATTTTGTCACTTTTTTCAGGCTACCAATATGCCTGTCTCTCTGTGTCTCTGTGTCCCTATCTCTCTGTCTCTTTCCTTCTCTCTCTGTGTGTCTTTTTCTCTGTCTCTCTCTCTCTCTCTATCACACACACACACACACACACACACACACACACATATGCCATTTCTATCTAGAATGTCCCCCAAGGCTCATGTGTGGAAAACTTAGTCTGCACCCTGTGGTATTACTAGGAAGTGGTAGAACTTCTAAAAAGTAGGGCCTTTTAGGAAGAAGTTAGGTCACTGGGGGTGTGCACCTGAAGGATACTGAGACGAGCACCCCTTCTTATCTCTTTTTGTTTTCTGGGAACCAGGAAGTAATTTGGGTCCACAACACGTGCCCCACCCTGGGTGGTGCCTTGATACAGGCCCCAAAGCAATGCGGCCATGCAATCGCAAGCTGAAACTGTGTCCCAGCAATGGGCAACCTACACTTCTGCTGAGCATGGGACACATGTAAATTTGTGGGCTGTACTCATGCCAATTTCAAGGTTTGGACATCATTCTAATTCTGTAAGGCATTACCTGGGGGAAGTAGGTAAAGGCTTACCAGACCTTGTACATAAATCTGAGAAGGCATGAAGCCAACTCTCATAAGTTGGAGACATTCTCTAAGCCCATGCAGCTAAAAAAAAGTTAATGATTAAAAGAAACTTTATTGATGATGATGATACTTTATATTTAAGAAGGGGGTAGTTTTTCTCCAGTCCTTACCAGGTCTTTTAACACTCACAGGTCTAAATTGGGGTTCAGGTTCTCTCCTCTTTATGAGGTCATTTCTGACCACCATTTCTGACACAAATCCTGTGATAATGAACTTCAGGGACAGCTTGGGAAACACAGAGACACCAAAGAAACCTGGTTACAGAATGTTCCTCGTGGGATATTTTGATGAACTTCTTTCTGGTCTTATCCTTGGGCATGTATCAGGTACAGTTCAAACAGCAGATAAGCCACATGTGTCTACAGTCCTTTGCCTGAGCATTCTTTCTCCTTTATTTTCAAAGTGAGGACCTCAGAGATCTGTCAGTGTATTTTTGATTCATTATTTCAATACCAAGTTCTGATGTGAAGATTTCTAAACAAGTATTCTTAAGTAGAGTGCTTGGATTGGAGGGCACCCAGTGCGTGGCAGCGTGAAGACACTGGTGTCTGGAAAGGGCAGGCCAGGAAACCAGACTGCTTCTTCATGAGGCTCTTGCTTTGTGCCGGGCACAGGGCTAAGACTGCATGTAGCTGCTTGCCCTATGGTGCTTGGCAGTTGCCTCTTTAGAGGTTTTCCCTCATTGTCACTGAACATACACTCTTTTTTGTTGTTGTGTTTTTGAGACAGGATCTCCCTGTAGCCCCAGCTGGCTTAGAACTCACTATGTAGACCAGGCTGGCCTTGAACTCACAGAGATCCACCGACCTCTGCCTCCAGAGTGCTGGGATAAAAGGTGTGTGCTACCATGCCCGGCATAAACTCTTTTTTAAAATGTGTATGAGTGTATTGCCTGCATGTATGTAAGTGTACTCGTGTCATACAATGCCCTCAGAGGACAGAAGAAAGCGTTGGATGCCCTGGAACTGGAGTTACAGATCATTGTTAGTGGCCATACTGGGAACTGAACCCTGGTCCTCAGCAGGAATAGTCAGTGCTCTTAACTGCTGAGCCATCTCTCCAGCTCTACATATACCATGTTCTTTGCAAGTTCCAGCAGGTCACCCTGCCCCCGCCCCCCGCCGCCCTGAGAGTATCTCTTGTTACTCACAGAGCTGAATGGGAACCACGGACTTCTGCCTACCAATTTGTTCAGCTCTGGTGTTTTCTTCTCCTTGGTCATAATGAAGATCATGGTTCTTAGGGGCTGTTTTCAGTGCTTTTCTGCTACACTTTAGTGTGGAGTATCCTCAATGGCCTAAGTGTTAAAAGCTTTGTCCCCAGAGCACTACTATTGTGAGGCAACGGAACCTTTAAGAGCTGCTGCTTAATTCAAAAACAAATGAACTCACAAAGTTGGGAGGCCGAGGCAGGGAAATTTTAAGTTTGACGTTAGCCTGAGCTACATAGCAAGACTGCCTCAAAAACAAACACAAACACAAAGATAACAACATAAAGAAACCAACAAGAGAAAGGAGGTGGTATCCAGTGAAAGAAAGTTGGGTCAACTGGAGAAATGGCTCAGCAGTTAAGAGTGATGGCTGTTCTTGCACACGACCTGGGTTCAAATCCCAGCACCCACATGGTGTATGACAACCGTCCATAACTCCAGTTCCAGGGAATCCAATGCCCTCTCCTGACCTCCATAGGCATTGCACAACACAGGTGCACTTACAGAGGCAGGCAATGCATTCATACGCATAAAATAAAGATTTATTTAAAATAAAGAAAGCTAGGTAATTGGGGGGCGTGCCCAGAATCAGCATGTTGAGATTCTCACCCTCCTCTTCTCCTGTTTTGCTTCCTGACCATGAGGCAAACAGGTTTGTTCCACCATGTGCTGCCTCACCACAGGCCCCAAAGCAATGGGGTCAGTTGACTATGAACTAAAACCTCCCAAACTGTGGGCCAGCACAAACCTTTTCTCTTTGTAATTTGATGATTTCAGATATTTGTTACAGTACCTGAAAACTAACATATGGCACAGAGGCTCCTTGCCTTGTCCTCTCTGTCACTTCCTCACTGCTGGTACCAGACGCCATCTGGGAGCTGCAGAGAAGTTGCCGTCACCATTGATATCACCTCACTTAGTAGCTACAGCTTCCTCAGGTGCTCACTGCTGAAGGTTTGCAGAGAAACACCCGCAGCCATTATCCACTATGGGCACCTTTGCATTTTCAGGAATTAAAGATTAATGGGAGAGGACTTCATTGTCCTAAATCCCTAGCTGGATATGAGCTTTAGGAAATTCCCTGTTGAGATTAACAAGCCCAATGGCCTGGCAAGATGAGGTCTCTGGTGACATAATATAATTGGCCTATTATCTGAGAAGCCTGGGCCGAAATGCCCCAACCTGATTCTGAGGGGCTTAAATACAGACATTTATGATTCAGGCTCCAGTGAGCTGTAAAGTCTGCAGATCTCTGAACACGTTCATGAGTATGATTGATGTGATGAGTGAGACACAGTCTTGTGCAATATTGTGCCAGAACTGTGTGTCAATGTGTCTGATATGGGGAAGTTACAATCATAGTATTTTAGTTTGACTTGGACACTAATGAATCTGTGCAGCTATTTTATGATCAAAATCCTTCCATATTATATTACAGTAGTATACTAGATCGGATAATTACAACACTAATCATGGGAATGGGGACACCTGTCATCATGTGATTGGTATTATTGGCCAGGTATTTCATGTTGTGAGATTTATCTAATTTATTCATTAAGGCAAATAATGATTGTGTTGTGAGAAATTCTATCAGAACTGTACTGGTCCCTTAAAAATTGTGAGTGGGAAGAGTTTGAATTTGACTTTCTTTCTTTTTTTTTTTTTTCCTAGGTTAGATCTTGAAGTCATAAAGCCCAAACTATTTAAGTTCACAGAAGCCTTTGAGAAGAGAAAGGCATCCCTGTCCCTCTGCCACTGGGCTTGAAACCTTGCTGTCAAACTTTAATTTACTTAGCACAGTAGGCACTATTAACGATTTTGGAAATGTGTTGGTAATGACACACTAAACCTTTGTTCTACAATCCTTTGCTTTGGAAACCCCCTACTTGAGCCATGAGGATTAAAACAGCTTGAAGAATTTGTGCATCCTTCAAAGGAAAACATGGATTCCCCTTACAGCAGATTCCAAATCAGAGCAAATCATATTATTGCTGATCCCAGGGCAAATTACAATCCTAAATTGGAACACTGAATGTGATGTGCTGGAGATATGGTTTTTTTTTCATCTTTATGAGAAGACGTTGGATCCATTACACAGATTCACCATCACTGTTTTCTCGCTGGATTCTTCTCACAAGAATCCCAGCAAAGACCTGTATGTCCTTTCCTATAATCCTAAAGCCCAGAAAGTCATGGAACTCTAAATGGTTTAGGTGCTGGAGCCATTATGCCAGTAAAACCTGACCTGACGTGCCTGGGAACTGTGTGGTTCTCACTTACTGTGGATGCTCACTCAAGTGTTTACCCGTAACTTTGGGTCATACTTCAGAGCTTGTAAGGGGAACTACACTATCTATGCGGTATGCACAAGATTATCTTTTTGTACATCTGAAAAGGGCAGAAGTTGATGTCATCCCTTCCCCAACGGATAAACCTAAATCATACTTTTCTCCTTGCCACATAAACACATCAGATTTTTTTTTTAAACTGAAGGTCAGGCCACAACCATATGGTTCAGCTTGTCAAGTATTCTCAGTCCTTCATACTTGACAAAGTCCAAGTGTACAGTGTACGCATCTGAAAACCCAGCACTTGAGAGGCTAAGATGGGAAGATTATAAATTCAAGGCCAACCTGAAGTAGATGAGACCCTGTCCAAACAAACAAACTGAAAGGCACAAAGTCTAAAGTAATATGAGCCCGTGTTGAAGCCCAGAGTCCCATGTGTCCTCTGCCTGCTCCATATCGGAGTATTGGCAGCATGTGCTTTCACACTGGACTAGAGGTGACCTTCCTGAAGTCCTTGCCTGACACGTATCTGACTACAGGGAAGAGAATGAGCAGATCACTAGTGCTCGGCTCATTGTGGACAAGGCTTCTGTTGGGGTACGTAAGGTCTTGTCCAGAGTCTAAATTCACATTCACTTATTATTGATCTATTCATCCATTCATTTAACACTATTTTAACAAGGGAGAGAGAGAGAAAGAGAGAGAGAGAGAGAACACGTTTTTCCAGACTTTTTCAAAGAACACAAGAGATTTATTTAGAGGAAGAGTCCATGATGAGCCCAATCTAGAAAATAATGAATTAAACAGAGTTTAACCACAGCCTTTTCTGAGTTCTTAACAAAGTCATACATGGCAAACATCCAGAGGGACATTAGCATTTGCTGAGGAAGGCTGCCATGTCTCTGTGCTCTTCTCAGCATAGGTGGCATTTCTATGAGGCTGTAAGAGTTGAGGACCAAACATTGTGGGACGCAATTGAGCTGAGCAACTCTAACAGGCCATGGCGACATTCTCATCACGCTTGGGCTCCATGTATGCAGGGACTTCAGACTTCTGCTGTTTTCTCTCACTATGCTGAAAAAAAAAAAGCATAAAGTACAAGAGGTCACATGGGGCTAGGGTAACAAAGAGAGAGCTCTTTTGGGGGGCTCACTTAATCTTGAATAGCAACAGACCCTTGGAACTACGTCCCCAAGAACCTCTGAGTCTCCTAAGTAGGCTGCCTGCTGGTGGTGTATTGCACACAGCAGGAAGCATTACTGCCTTCTCGCTTATTGGCTTTTGAAAGCCACAATTTCTCATGGACTAAGGATGCACAGAGGAGGAAGGAGTCCCGTTCTTGACTGAGTTTTCAGTTGCATTCAGATTGCTACTGGAAAACAGCAAGCATGCTCTGTTGTAATATTTTAAATCGCTGTCCCCCAATGTTATAGCATCAATTTTAGCAGGCAGATGCCTCCTACTTTGTAACCCTTTCACAGGACAGCTTTATACTGGAGAAAAATGATATACAGGTAGGTTCTGGGTGCATTGGACCTGTTGGGGGCTTGTTTTCTTATATATGACTGCTTGGACTTGTGAACTGAACTTGGGTTCTCTAGCACAGCTGTAGTTGGGGCCCTGATGGTCACTGTTACTCCTACCACTAACTTGTTCTCTGATGGGAATTCTATGGCTGTGTTTTTATTTGACTTTGTTGTACCCTGGTTACCTCAGAGGTAAATGGGAACTTGTGAGGATTGTTGAAGAAATGCTTATCAAAGTGGGAATACTCCTGCTATTGTGAAACAACCACTTTCCCAGGGGTCATTCAAGTAGATATGACAATGTTTTCAGAGTGAAGTTCCAGAGAGGGCAGATGCCCCTTTGGTCCTTCTGTCTACTATGCCCCCAGCACGTGGAGCAGGGACTGACCAGAAGGGCACAGTACATGTGGAATGTATATATGACTGGTTGGACAGGGGGTGGGGGACTGAGAAAAGAAAGGAGAAAGGGAGGGTGGAGACAGGCTTTGAATTGGCAGAACAGAGTGTCCCCTCTGTTCCTTTCTTGCCAAGGAAGCCAAGAGATGGGATGAATGTTTTCCTGCTTCATTGTTTCCAAGCACAGTCGGTCCTGTGTACCTGTGTGTTCTGCATCCTTGAATCCAACCAACTGCAGATCAAAAACATCTGAAAAAAAAAACGCATGGGTACTGGACAGGCTGAGACCTTTTCTTATCATTCGTCCCTAGGAAACACGATGGTGTAAATGGATTTAAATGCCATCTCTGCTGTATTTGATAGTCTAGGAAATCTAGAGATGTTCTAAAATACATGGGCGAATGTGGGCAGGTTCTATGCAAACGTTCTGCCATTTGATACAAGCCATTTATACCTGAGCATCTGTGGATTTGGGTTTTTGTGGGATTCTGGAAGCAAATATCCACAGACACCTAGGGATGGCGCTACATGAATTCCTCCCCACTCTCAACTTTCCTTAGTTTCTCTCTCCCCTCTTACATGGGTGAATGAGTCAGCTGATTGGCCAGGACTAGTCAGGTGTTAGAGTTTGGATCTGGAAAGTCCCCCAAAGGTCCACGTGTTAAGGGCTCAGTCCCTGGCCGATGGCTCTGTTAGGAGCTGGTGGAATTTTAAGAGGAAGGATTGGGTGAGGCAATTTAGGTCCTGGGGGCCGGGGGGCCTTGACTGGGGTTGCGTGATACTGGTCTTGTTCTTTGTTCTCCATCTTCCTGCAATGCTGCTCCCCAACAAGCTTTCTTGCCATGGTGCACTGCTTCAATGCAGGCCCCCAAAGATAGAAGCCAGTTGTGATGGACTGAACCCTCCAAAACTGTGAGGCAAATCAACCTTTTCTCTTTTTAAGCCAATTATCCAGGTATTTGTTATAGTAGCAGAAAGCTAAAATATTAGCACGACAAGCAAGTCTCACTACTTTAAAAATATATTTTATATATTGTTTTTATTTTATGTGTGTGCCTGTATGTACGTAAGTGCATCCATGTTATACAATGTCAGTGGAGGTCAGAAGAAGGCATCCGATCCCCTGGAACTGGAATTATGGATGGTTGTTAGCTGCCTTGTGGGTTCTGGGGACTGAACCTGGGTCCTCTGCAAGAGTAGCCAATGCTCGTAACTGCAGAGTCAACTCTTCAGCCCCCAAGGTTCACTACTTTTTAGGAAACAATAGTAATATTCTATTTTTTTGATCTAAAAGATTTATTTTTATGTATGTGCATGTGTGTGCTTGTCTCTGTGTGTGTGCACATGTGTTCAGGTGCCTGTGGAAACCAGAAGAGGGCATCAGAAGAAGGATCTCCTGGAGCTGGAGTTACAGGTGATTGTGAGCCATCCCATGTGGGTGCTGGGACATGAACTCTGGTCTTCTGCAAGAGCAGCAAGTGCTTTTAACCACTAAGCCACCTCTCCAGTTCTTTTTGGTTCTTTTCTTTCATAAGCCTATGTCCTTTAGGGGAAAGATAAGTCCATATTTGGGACTGGGTGTGCTTAGCTAGGTTTGCTAGTGATATTTAAATTGTTCAATGCTTTCAAGACAGGCCCTGTAAACCCAAGTTTCTTCCCTCACTGGGAGGAGTTTCCTTCACTCCTGAAGCTCTTCTTTGTACCTCCTACTTCCCCCAAGGTCATGTCATATGGGAAAAGGGGACTGTAGTCCAGGGTAAAGAGCTCTGGGCTTGGAACCAGGAGACAAGGTTTGAGTCCCAGAACAGGCACTCATCCATCATGTGGTCCTGAGCAAATCCGGCTTTACAGTCTTGTGACCCCGGGGTTGCTGTGGAATGCATTGAGCTCAAAGTGCTTTTTCCCTGCTATGATGCCACATGAGGCTTAGGGCGGAGGAGTTCAGAACTGGATCTAGACTGTGACCACACAGCCCCTCCTCCAGAGTTCCCACCTGCCAAGTCCAGGCATGCTTTGGCAGGTGGCCTGAGTCAGTCAATGTGCACATTGTGTGTCACAATACTTCGATACATTGCATGGATACAATACATCGATAATGATGATGATGATGATGATGGATGATGATTCTCCTTAACAGCTTTTAACCGATACGTTGATTTTCCTTAAATATGCCATTTCCATTGTATCTATCACAAGTCAAGTCTGGCTTTAGGACTTGACAGTGAACTGATGTTTGCACCTCAGTTTCCCCTTCTGGGTGACACATGCCTCTGGAACAGTGAGCCCTTTCCTGTTCACTGAGCACCATTCTAAATGTAGAACATATGACAATTGCACATGGCAGGTGCACCTGCAGTTCTTCTTTAACCTCAGGCTCAGAGTTGACCTCTGGATCAGACCTGACTCAAGCCTGTGGGCCTGACATCAAAGCCCAAGTGGGAAATTGATCTGTGAAGCCTCCGTCACTTTAGTGACCCCAGGACCTGATGAACAGGGCAGTGACTGAGCACTTACTGGGAACTCAGCCCGTAGGAGATGGGAACAGAACAAACCCTGCTCAAGTGATGTCCAGCATCGAGCCGCCCTGGATTTACTTGACCAATCCGGTGCCTGAGACCTCATTATGGGATGTTCCTGTTCTGCTGTGGGTCTGCTACCTGGTTTACCATCTGTCAGCTGCAAAAGTCCCCTAAATACAAAAGGCAACACTGTGTTTCACATGCGGTGTTTTTTGCTTTGACCTCTGGCAAAGGAATGAATGTATTGAAGAGGAAAAAAACCCAGCAACAAAGACCAGCATGGACTTAAAACAAGCCAGCAGTCAGCCCAACGGCTGCTGATAGAAAGATGCCCAGCTTGGCCTCAAAGCCACAGGCACACAGGACAGCCATTCCTGCTGAGAACTGTGAAGGGGACCAGGTCCCTTTGAAGCCCAGCACCTTGCTTGGCTTTCTGAGGTGTGTTGGGCTCCTGGGAATGACAGCCTGTACAGCTTGAAAGAAGAAATGATGTTGGTAATGAGGGTGTGTCTTGTGCATCAACAACTGAGCCTTTGTCCTGTTCTCTCAGCACACCTCCCCTTTCCTTGTTACTGGATCCTTGGGCTTCGCGGATGGTGTGATAAGGCTACACAGCCTCCCTGCCCAGGCTGGAGCCTCCTCTGCCTCCCTTTCTACCTCTCTTCTTCCCCTCCTTCCTGTCCCTCCTTTCCCTCCTCCTCTCACCTTCCCACCTTCTCCTCTTCCTCTCCTTCAGTCCTCACAGCCCACACCCCATGAGTCCCTGTAGACCCCAGTCTCATTCTCCACTGCAGAAAATGCTATTTCAAAAGCAACCCTGGCTGGGACAAAGCCTTAAGAAGAGAGCAATTCAGAGAGGCCGAGTCATTTCCAGGGAGGAGTGGACTAGGAGGAGGCTCACTCTGACCTCAGCTGTCCCTCTAGCCACTAAGGACCGTTTGACTGGAACATGTTCTAGACCACACCCAGCCTTCAAACCACAGGGCTTACTTCTTGTCTTCTTCCGTCCAGGTCATTTTCCTAGGGAGTGCTTGTGGGTTTTGTTTCCAAAGTACCTTTTCCTTAATACTACCTTCCTAAGGCAAGAAAGACTGAATCACAATGGTGTGATTTACACTGATACCCAATGCGTCATCAGGAGCTTCCGGGTCGGAAGCAAAGGGACGATGCTTCAAAGCACCCAGGTGTGTCTTCCCAGGACTCTGTTCAGCAGCTGGATTAGTATCTCCATCTGCCATAAACTGAGCCTCCAGCTTCCTTTAGAGTTTCCCTCCTGACTTATTCCTTTCGGGCTCTGGCTGTGCCAGGATTTCTGCATTCCCTGTACCCAGATCAAGCAGATCCCCCAGGAACTTAACACCCACATAGCTCCAGCAGGAGCACCCTGTCTTCTCAGGTATAATTGAGCTCAGACACTTCAGGACAGACCCTGACAGAGACCTGGATGATTCTAGTTCTTGCTTCCACTCTACATTTTCTGTTTCTTCCAGATAGTGAATTCTTGACCCTTAACCTCTACATCTTCTCTTCCTATTTCCCAGCCACGAGGGCGTGGCTTTGCTCTGCCTGTGATTCTTCCAAGATGAACTGCCTCCCCTAAACAATGGACCAACTAATCCTGGGCAGAAACCTCCAGAACTGCGAGGCAAAGCACCTTTTTTCTTTGTAAGTTGACTATCTCGGAGGTATTTGTTCTAGTGACAAAATGTGACTGACATACCTCCTAAGAAACATCCAGCGTCCCTCCAGCAGACAGGTGGAGAGATGGCTTTACCCACTCCCATTTTGTTCAACATAGTGCTTACCAGCAATCAGCACCCAGGGAACACACTAGCCCAGGGGCTGATGGAATTCAGTGAAGTGGATTAGGCAGAGAACACATAGGTATTCGTTGTGTTACTTGTATCTTTCTACATAAACTATAAATTCTTTGCATGCTAAGAAAGTTTGCTTTTTCTTTTTAATAAGGCAAGGCAACACAATTTTTGTAGTTTCACCTGTTGGTTAGGAGCTGGAAAAGTTTGATAGCAGGAACTTGGAAAGCCTCTGACTTGGCACAGACCTGTGAATCCAGCAACAAAGTTCAGCCCCTGGCTTTCATCTGGAGGGATTTTTCAGACATTTTGATGTGGATACTTCAATCAACCCAGACACACCCTTTCTGAAGCTCTCAGAGTTGTTGGAATTGGGGAAGATCTTTGATACTTTAATACAACTAGCTTTGATTTATCCCCCTTGAAAAACAAATCCAAATGAGTTAGACTCTTTGTGCAAGACCTGCTTATTTCAAGCATGTATTAGTCAGGTGGGGCTGGGTTATGCTGTGATCAACAAACATCCCCATAAACTTCAATGGTTTAACATTCAGACTCCCATCTAGGAAGGACTCATTCTAAAACCCCCAATGGCGGTCCGAAACCCCTGACAGCATTGTTACAGCTTGACTGTGAAGCATCCCCCGTAGGCTTATGTTTTGAACCCTGGCAGTGCTATGTGGGAAGGCTCTGGAAACTTTGGAAGGTGGAGCCCCAGTGGAGAAAGCAGATGTCTGGGGCCCGGTTTTGAGGTAGATAGCGTTGTCCTTGACAAGAAGTCTTTGCTCTTTTAATGTGCTTCTCGACATGTATTTGGTCTCAGCAACAAGAAAGTAACACGGTAGTGGACCTAGTAAGTTTTCTTAGGTGCCCTGTGTTTTGCCACGTAGTGCCAGGGTTAATACTTTCCATGTTTTATGCTTCCTTTGTACCACTGCTCCTGTGCTTCGGGGCTATTGTGAATAAAAATGGGGTCGACTGAAGTCAAGCACTATAAAATGGTGACCACCCATCTGATAAGCAAGATGGCCAGTAAGTAACAGTGGGAGGGCGGCATCCACAGCACGGATGTGCCAGGCAAAGGGATGGCACATTACTCAGAGTAGCAATTTAGGATTGATGAGCTGTTTTTTCAGGAGTTTTCCATTTAATATTTTGGACTGCCATTGACCACGACTAACTAAAACCCCTAAAGGGTAAGCAGTGAGTTAACAGGAATCAGGGCTCTCTTCTTCCTCACTGTATGTCCATACAGATGGGCTGGTGCCCTTCTCTACATTAGTCCCGTTTCAGGATCAGGCTGAGTAGACACTGTTCCCTGGGACGAAGGGAAGAGATGTTTAGGAACTACCTCTGCTTTCTGAAGTCACTCTCATCATCTCCTTGGCCTAAATCAGCTATGGAAAGCCCACCTCTCACTTCCTCTCTTCTTTCCTCTCCTCCTCTTTTTCTGTTTTAAAAGTTAGCGTCTAGCTATGTTACCCAGGCTGGTCTTGAACTCTGAGACTCAAGTGATCCCCCTGCCTCACTCTCCTTAGTAACTGGAACTGCAGTTGCGTTCAGCTCCACCTGGATGACCCGAGGCCATTTTGAACTTCTAGTCAGCAGAAGAGGCAATCCCATGGAGGACAAAGGAGGAAGTTTGGTGACTTTCAAACTGCACAGCCCAAGGGGGCAGGGAATGGGATGGTGTAATGGAGGGGGTTCTTGGGGGAAGGGGTGAAATGATGATGCAATGTGGCTGAATGGCTTGGAAGGGATTATCTTTTGCTAGCTTTTGCCCTTGGGCACATCATCAAACCTGCCCCAGCTACTGCTCCCTAACCCTCAGGTGCAAGTGCGGTAGGCAGGTGACTGGAAGGGATAATTATGTCCATTCCACTTGTCCTGGAGGAATGCTGTGTGGATCCACAGACAGCCAAGCCAGGGAAAGTGAAAGGGGAATGAAAGCGGAGAGAAGTATTTTAATGACAGGGTAGCAAGAACTCCAGAGATCTGCACCTGGAGCTAGTCTGTTAGGCCAAGGCTGCAGGGACGAGTCCTCAAGAGCTGTAGATTAAACTCAACAGCTTTCGTTTCTCTCCTGAGGAAAAAGGCCAGGGCCGCTGATGTTCTCCACGTGTCTCTCTGCCTTAGGATTCTGCAAACCTCAGAGCTCTGGAAGCCAGTGGGAGGAGCCACGCAGGAGTGCAGGATAAAAGAGGGGCTATTAGCACGCTGGCTTCAACTTCTCACAAGTGCAGCTAATAGCTGTCTCGACAGGCAATGTCAGAAAGGCCCTCTGGGGCTTGTAACAGAAGTACAGAGGTGAAGGAGAACTTGTTTGCCTAGTCAAGCCTCCCTTGGGTTCAAGTTCGCCTCATGCGATGCATTGGTTTTCTCGAGGGGCAGGACCCCCACACTTGTGTGCACACTTCTGTCTGGTAATTTCCTGCAAGCGGAAGCCAGACCCGGAAACAGCATCTGAGCTGTGTTCTGCCGCCCACCAGTCAACCAGCCGGTAAGTGGGCTGAGTCGGTGGGTCTCTCTCTTTTCCCGTCTGTTTGTGCCCCCATATGTCTGGCCCGGTCACAGTGTGCCTGTTTGGGCAGTAAGTCCCCTTGTGCCTTGTGCCTCAGCAGCAACAGGAAAGCCCTGGGGCAGGCGGTGAGAGGCCAGTGGTGCAAGGCATGAAGCAATGTGCTGCCACGGGGCAGTGCCTGCTAGCCACTGGAGGAAGCAGAAACAGGGGCACAATGGGCCCAGATTAGCCAAGCGGGTGAAACGTCGGGGCACTGTAACCTCTGCGTAGATGGCACAGAACCCCGAAGCCTCCTTTACACAAAACCGAAGCACTTCCCCGGCGTAAGAACAGAGTTGAAAACAGGTGATTCTGAGAGCTTCATTGGTGACTTGAACAGTCTGTAAGGCGTCTGACATATAGGCCGAGGCGGTTGCAGGTGCCCCAGCCATTATGCCCACATTTCTGCTAAGAATAAATAAGGTAGAAAGGAGAGGAGCCCCTCCTCCACCTACAGTCACTTCTGGAAAGCTGTACACAAGCCTGATTTCTTTTACTGGCCAAGACTTAGATATAAAATGCAGTCTTTATTTTTGAGTGGCCTTGTGTCCAGTTAATGAGCAGCTCAAAAGTAGATTAAGATATACCAGTAAAGCGGTAGCTCAGGCTACAACAGCTTAGGATGAGGAATGCTAAACTAGTTGCAGGGTGTGTACGTATTTCACATCAGGGCGCAGGGAAAAGGAGAGTGGAAAGGAAAAGAAAGGAAGGGGGAGGGGAGGGAGGAAGGAGGTAGAGATAAGTGGGAGCAGGTGAAGGCTCAGAGGTTCCAGGAGAGACGTGGAGGGAAGAGGGAAGTAAGAAGGAGGGGCCAGAAGATTGCTTCACCTGTAGACTGGCTCCTGTGGTTCCCATGGAAACCACCCACCCTCTAATGGCAATTAGATGAGGATGAGTGGGAGGATGGTTCTTGCCAGCAGCCTCTATCCAGCCAGGGCTGACCTCACACTCCCCTTGATGGGGCCTCTCACCCTGTCCTCCCACAGGGGCCTGCAGACATCCTGCCCTAGTCCACGTTCTTCCTCCTCCCGCATGCATAGTGGATTCACGGTCTGGATTCACCCTGCCAGCCTGGCCGCACTCAGAATGGTGGGTGGCTCTTGGCACTCTGAAACAGCCTTGCTTATTTCTGTAAAGCTTCTGAGGAGATTTAAAAATTATATAATACACACACACACACACACACACACACACACACACACACACTCCCAGCCTATAGGGCATTCAGGCCAAAAGGATAGGCCTCACCCCAGCACCAAGCTCCTCATGTGACAGCATGTGCCCCAGACTGAAGAAATCAGGAAGAGAGACACCCTCCCCACCTAGTGGTAGCCTGAACTAAACCGAAACTGGCTGATGCTTCCTCAGCTAGTTTGAACTGAGGTGAACTGTGTGAACTGTGCTGAAGACAGTCGCTTCCTCCAGAAGACAAATCCCTCCCTGAAGGAGGAGACTGCTGGTGTCTCACCCTCCCCCAAGGCAGTGGTGTTAGAAAGGAAAGGGGCTCCCAGACCTCAGCCGGCAGTCTCCAGCCCCAGCTGCATGCAGATGCTGAATTCCAGAAGGGCTGCCCGCAGGTCCCTCCAGGAGGACTCTTGACTCCTCTTCCCATCCTGTGTCTCCTGTGGCACTAAACTTCACCGCCCCCACACACTACAGCCTTTGTTAAATTGACCTTTTTTTATCTGGCCTCACATCTGACTACAGGTGTTTTCAGGAGGTGTGGAAAACAGCTGTTCACAGAGTGGACTTAGTGAAAACAGGGGCCCAGTAGTCTCGAGATCAGATTCTGTCTTCTATAGTCCCAGTGCAGCCTTAGTGCAAGGTAGCTTTTCTCCGTCTGGGTGTTCACGTCTGGAAAATGCTGCCGTGCTGTAGACCTGACCAGGTTAGACTGAGATTAAAGAGTGTGTTTGAACGGCTCTGGCTTGTCAGGAATCCCGTCCTTCCTCCCAAGTGGCTCATCACCTTCCCTAGTCCTGGAAGACGGACAGCTTGCTTGTACCTCTTCTGTGATGATCGGCCCTTGGCAGCTGCCTCCATCTATTGTTTATCAGTAGAGAGAAGGCAAAGTTTCCTGTACAAGGAGGCCCATTCATCCTGGCCGGGCCCTGGGAGCAGGGACAGTGTGGAGGGCTCTTTTCTTGCTGGTGCCATGCCCACAAGGCTGGGTTGGGACACTAGCTAGCCTCATACCCCTTTCAGCTGGTGGCCATCCCCTAGTCTTTTCTGTCTTCTGCTCCTTGCTCCTCTGACCCCACAGGGAACCCCATGGCTATGCAGCAAAGGGTAGGGGAGGCTATGCCCAGTCTCACTTTCATTTCCAGGCCACTGCATAGCTATCCTAAGACTGTGTCCAGGCAAGTCCTGGCTCTCATCTCATCTCTCTGTGAGTGGATGCCTTAGTTAAAATCCATACTGTCCCTTCCCCTCTTCCTTAGCCTCACTACGAGTCGTTTTTCAATGGAAAAACGGGTTCCCTGACTTTTGTTTTTCTCAGCAAAGCCAAGTTCAAGTCTGTGGCCGAGGATTAAAAGGATGTGCTGAGCAGGTAGGTGCTGACCAGTGCACTGAAATCAGCTCAAGGGGACCTGCAGAGATCCGGAGGAACCCATGCTGTCACCTTGTGTAGTCTCTTTGTTCAGGGTGTGTGTTGGGAGAAGCTAGGTGCCAGAGTGAGTAGCCCAGTGCCTCTGTCAGTGCCAACAATGACATGCCCGGTGGCCCAAGTGACTGCGCTGTCCCAGTACACACAGGACTGGACTGGTGCTCTGCAGGCCATAGGAGGTACTAGGGAGAGAATGAGTTTGAGTGGGGAGAGAAGGGGAGGCCTTTCCCCTAGATGCATCTCAGGAGAAGGGCTATGACTGAATTGATCTATCTTCAAGATGAGCAATGGAAGACCAGTGAGCAGGGAGAAGGGGAAATGAGAGGCGCCGTCCGAATCCAGCTGGGTCAAGTATGTCTGTGTGTAGGTGTGCATGCCAGCCACCCAGGCCAGCCCTGTCACCCTAGCACTCACTCTTATCCCAGGGTAGGGGACGGGTCTCAGGTAGTTTCAGATGAACAAACTGAGGCAGGAGCAGCTTGGGTGCTCTAACTCCTGAGTTAATCATTCCCCTCAGACAGAAGTCTCTTTACCTTTTTTTCCCTATTTTAGTTACTTATTTTTTAAAGATACCATCTTGCTATATTGCCCAGGCTGGCCCTGAACACAGGACTCAAGCCATCCTCCTGTCTCAGACTCCCCAAAAGCTGGAACAGCAGGCACGTAACCACTGTCTGTGGCTGACTGTCCCTCATCTTTGGAAGTCTCCAGAATTCTGACTGAGGTGACAACAGTGAGGTCACTCTGCTCCCCAGTTCCCTCTCTGACCTTTCCCTGTTTCTTCCGTGGAGGCTTGGACTCTTGGCTCCTCTTCCCATCCTGTGTCTCCTGTGGCACTAAACTTCACCCCCACACCACAGCCTTTCTTAAACTGACCTTCGCTTTATTTCCGCCTCAATTCTCCTGACCACAGGTGCTGGCAGGAGGCACGGAACAGAGCTGTCCAGCGTGGACTAGTGCTATCAGTGTCCCATGTCGTGGTTGTTATTTTCAAGTGTGGCTGTAGACCTTGGATAGACAGGTGGTCCAGTGCAAGCTTGAGCCCCGACTGTCCACAGATGGGAGCTCACACACTGGTGAAGGACCTAGAGCCTTCTGCAGTTAAATTTCTTCTCTCCATTTATTATTGAAACTCACAAGTACCATAAAATATAAAATGTTCAAGTGTACTTTGTGTATGTGTGTGTGTGTGTAAGTGCCTGTGGAGGCCAGAGGTTGACATTGGGTGTCTTCCTTAATGACTTTCCATTTTACTTTTCAAGCCAGGGTCTCTCACTGAACCTGGATCTCCATTTTGTCTAGACTAGCCAGTAAGCCCCAGGGATCCTCCTGTTACCGCCTCCCAGGGCTGGGATTAGAGATGCACACCCCTGCACCTGGCTTTTATGTGGGTGCTTGGGGAGCAAACTCAGGCAAACACTTTATGGATGGAGCCATTTCCCTAGATCCCTCAAGTCTCTTTTTTAAATGGAAAAACCAAACAAGATTCAATGTCCAGTGATAGAAAAAACATCCAGTAGTGGAGGCCCAGTTGCTCCAGATGCTGAGTGGCTGTGGGCAAGTTATGTCATCCTTCAGGGCCTCAGTGTGCTCCCTGGGGAATGGAGAGAAGTGCATCTCTGAATTTTAGCATTCTATTGCCTTCTGTTGCCAAAACGTTTGGAGCTGATGATGCAATTATAAAGCAAGACACCAGAAGAGAATGGACCTTCCTCCCTCCCTTCCTCCCTCTCTCCCTCCCTCCCTCCCTCCCTCCCTCCCTCCTTCTCTCCCTCCCTCTTTCTGTCTTCCTTTCGTCTTTTTGAGACTGGTATCCCTGTAGTAGCCCCAGCTGACTTGGAACTCCCTATATAGCCAGGTTGGTCTCCATCCTACAGAGATCCACCGCCTCTGCCTCCCAAGTGTTGGGATTAAAGGCTTGTGCCACCATGCCTGGCTAACTCTTGATTTATTTTTAATATTTAGGATTTCATTTTTTGCGGTGCTGGGGGTGGAGCCCAGGGCCTTGCATATGCAGGGTGAGCACTTGACTGTTGAGCTACATCTCCAGGCCCTAGTCTGACTTTCTAAACACAAGGTGGTTTTTTTTGTTGTTCATTTGTTTATTGAATCATTGTGTGTTTCATTTCATTTTATGTATAGGTGTGTTTTGCCTGCCTGTATGTAAGTGCACTCATGTCATGCAATGCCTGCAAAGGTCAGAAGAGGGCATCAAATCCCCTGGAACTAGAGTTACAGATGGTTGTTAGATGCCATGTCAGTGCTGGATTTGAACCTGGGTCCTCTATAAGAACAGCCAGTGCTCTTAACTGCTGAGCCATCTCTCCAGCCCTAAATGCAAGTTTTATATTCAGAAGTAACTGGGAAAATTCAGAAGCGGACTCCAAAGCAATGAGTATTTTCTTTTGCTATAAAAGGGTCTGGCTGGTCATACTTAAGCACAGTATTTTTGTTTAAATTAGAACTGGAAGCTCACTGCTTCCCACTAAGCCAGGGTGGAGAAGTAATCCTTTCTTGGGGGAAGTGGACAGAGTCTGGACTACTCAAGAAGGGGGGGCGGCGGGGAGAGAGAGAGAGAGAGAGAATGAATATGAATGAATATGCTGTTATGATTTGCATTTTAAACATCCCTTCCCCCAGCTCCTATGTTCAACCCTTGGCCCCCAGCTGGCATGCTATTTTCAGAGGTAGTGGAAACTTCAGGAGGTGAGGCCCAGCTGGAGGAAGTACATCATTGGGGTCATGCTTCTAAAGATGGTACACAGACCTAGTCTTTTCCTCATACTTTCCTCATGCTTTCTGTCCACTGTGAGGTGAGGAGCTTCCTCCACTAAACACCTTCATATTCTACCCCCATGAATAGCCCAAATAGCTATGGCCTGCACTCTCTAAAACCATGAGCCAAAATCTTCTCTTAGTTTCTGTCAAGTATTTTGCCATAGCAACAAGAAGACTGACCGATAGAAAGAGGAAGGAGAGAGAGAGAGAGTGAAAGCAATAGTCAGAAACAGATGGAGGATGGAGAAAGAAAGAGAGGGAGAGAGAGAATGAGAGTAAATGTCTATGGGCAGTGTACGGGAGGCGTGAAGATTAAGATATGATGTCCGACCTCCAGGGTTTCTGATCACTAAGGGCCTGATGTACTAACAGATGTCATAATTTTACAGTGTAGAAAGGACTGAACACAGAGTGATAGGGGCAGATAGGAGCAGCAGTTAACCCCGGCTGGAAGGACTCATGAGAGCATTCTTGGAGGACGTGGCATTTGGCATGTGTATTAGTTACTTTTCCTGTGGCCATGATAAAAATCCCGGACATGAAGAACTTAAGAGAAGAATGATTTATTGTGACACAGTTTTAGAGGGTTTGGTCCATGGGTGCTTGATTCTGGAGGCACAGTGTAGTCAAGGAGCTTCTTCATGATGGACAGGGAGCAGAAAAATGGAATACAGGAAGGGATCAGGGTAGGATACAGTCCCAAGAAATCTTGCCCTAGTGACATACTTCCTCCAGTTATATGAAGGGGATACAATGGAGGAGGGTCTCAGGGTGTGGGGACAACAGCTGCAGTGATGGCTACTGGCTTCTTCCTCCTCCCCTCTCTCCTTCACCCCTCCTTCTTTGTGCCTTGGGCTCCTGAGCCAAGTCTTCATGCCCATCTCTTCTCAGGTGGAGCAAGACTCTCAGTGCCCTCCGAGATCGGCTGGGCTACCCTTTGCTCTGTAGGTCTCACGGGGAGTTGGCATCTGTCTGTAGGCAGCGATGAGAGGGGCTTACTTCGCTTGACATCGTTTCTTAGAACCACAGTTAATTCTTGAAACAGTTTTTGGATCCACAACCAAGTGGCTGGTTTTTGAAGTGTATCACATGACTGGGAAGGAATGCTCTGGCCTCCAACAGACTTCTTCCATCTTTACAGTTAGCATGGGGAGGAGTCAGAGGGGAGGGGATGGTCCTGAGGATGGGGATGTTTGAGCAGAATGGCATCTTTGAGTGGAGAAACCAGTGGTCTACACTCTACTTATCAGTCCATCTGGCTTCCAGGATCTTCCTTCGTCAGCTTCAGTGTAGAGAGACTGAGAAAGGGGGACAGGTTGAGTGCACCAGGTGAGGATGACACGAGCTCTGTACTTTAAATGTGTGAATAAGTGACTCTGCAGTGATGCAGTGGGGCCGTTATGGATGGGAATGATGAATCAGAGCTCTTGGTCCAGCTTGGGTTTGAAGGGTAAGCACACAGGGACCAGCTAGAAGGATGTTCCAAAGCATGAGGCAGCACCCACAGGGCCACCCAGGTTACACTAGACATCCTGTCAATTCCTTGCCCTCTGCACAGTTGAGGTTATCATTTCACATAGTGGGGCCTGCTGAGTGAGAAGGATACTGACCAGACAATCTATGTTACTCAGCCTCATGTCAGCCCCTGGGACCATGTTTCACATACTTGACTCCCTAGGCCTCATGTTAGAAATCTGACCGATGCTGTTGACAGCAAAGCGTCATCATTCTGAGACTAAGGCATGGCAGCTGTCTCCTGTCAGACACATGAAATGGCCTTGACCATATGCAGACTGGAGGACACTGAGTCCACTGCTATAGCTGTTAACTGAGATTTTTTTTCTTTTTAAGAAGAGGTGTTTAGTACATCTTAAGTACAATGCTTGTGAGTGTTCTTAAGCCCCAAATTGGTAAAAACTGAACAGTTGTCTAAGGTAGACATGGTGACTAAGATTTTAGTAGCCTTTTACTGTGCATGGGTGCAGGGCTCTATACAATCTTTTTCTTCTTCTTTTTTTTTCTATTTTCAGTGACATTGGCTTTTCTCTAGTCTATCTGTGTCATCTCTAGAGGGAATCTAGCTGGGGCTGGAACTTTTTCCAAACAGAAGACTGGTTCAAAGACAAAACACCTAGAAGAGCCACGTGGCCTTGGCCTTGGAAGAGAGAGGAGCTGCAGGAAGGAAGACTTGGGACAAAGCCACAGGAATGAGGGAACAAATGCTGAGGGCACTTTATAGTTCTTTTTAAGCCCATGTCCCTTTGGACCCCCCCAAGCACAGTCTACGGCCTCCCTTGGTTTCCACTTATAAGAGATTTTTTTATCTGCAAGGAGGCCAAACTGGGTTCTTCTCTGTAGAAAGTAGGGTGGCAGATGGTCTGTCTACAGGTCTGGGCCCCTGACCTTTCTGTCTGACTTTGAGCCACATAGATTCAAGGGTGAACAGAACATGGGGCGTGGTCCAAGCCAGTCTGCCCAGCTACGAAGTGTGGCCTACAGGAAAGGAATGACATTGTTTGAAAAGAGGAATAAGTGAGGCCCATGTTCCAGATAAGTATCACCTTACCAAGCCAGGCAGCATGACCGTCAGTATGCTGGCTTGCTTAAATGAGTGTCTAAACTCTTCTGGAACATTCTTTGGAGATAAATAATAAATCATGTTCATTTTACAATGAGATTTCCATGTTGGACCCTGAACAGGCCTCCTGTTTCACTTAAACATTCATGAGGCTCTCAGTTGGACAAACATTTGTGAGTGTCGACTGTATAGAGGAGAAGAAGAGTGCCAGTATTTGTTAATCAATGACTACTCTCCAGAGACTCAGCCTGGGTCATCTCAGTCACCCCACAATGACAGTGAGAGACTTGAGTTATCATCTCTGTTTTAAAGATGAACAGATGAGAGCTGGGCTTGGTAGAACATTCAGCAGAGGAAGTCTTGCACCTCATGGCTAGAAGCAAGTGTCCCACAATCCCCTTCAGGGGTAGTCTCCCAGTGAGCTAACTTCTCTCATAAGTTTCACAACATCTTAATAGTTCCACAGCTTGACTGTGTAGGCCTTGGGGAGACATTCCAGATTGAAACTGTAGTATCCTCTGTATGCAGGAAGGATGTGTTTCTGTGTAGAGGCAGTGTTATAGTTTGCTTTCTATTGCTGTGATAAAGCCTCTGACCAAGACCAGCTTGGGGAGGAAAGGGTTTCTTTGGCTTACATGTCCTGATCACAGTTCATCCTTGAGGGAACCCAGAAACAGGAACTGAAGCACAAAATATGGAGGAACACTGCTTACTGCCTTACTACCCTGGCTTGCTCAGTAGCCCAGGGCCACCTGCCCAGAGATGGAACCAACCACAGTGGACTGGGGCCCTTTTACATCAATTAGCAATCAAGGAAATGCCCCACAAACATGCCCACAGGCCAGCCTGATGGAGGAAATTCCTCTTCCCAAGTGTGTCAAATTGACAACTGAAGATAACCAGCCCAGGCAGCCTTTCCCCAAGTGACATTTGGAACTTTTTATCATCATAAGGCCTTTCCTCCCCAAACAAACTCTTTAAAAAGTCCCTCTCTTCTCTGCTATATCTCTGTCTTCCTGATTTTCTTAACTCTCTCTAGCACTCTCTCTCTCTCTCTCCCTCCCTCCCCCACCCCACCTCTGTCTCTAGCAAAACTTAATGCTGAGTATTATCCTAGTCTTTAACTCTAGCTTCTAGAAAGCACTGAAGTGAAATATTGTGGGATGTCTTGTAATGGCCTTGTCCCATACCCACTGCTGAGACACACCTACGGATTTGTTAGCCTCATTCCTCCTGGGAGTCCAGACACTGACCCCTAGGTTAGGCCCCTGGAGAGCCCTGTCTTATTTGTTTGCTGTATTGTGGTCCATTGAACCTGTCCCTCCAGAATTTGAAATGAGTAAGAAAGAATATATTAAACTGTAGAGCACTTGAACCAAAATGTCAGGAGGGTTAAGATAGCCATTGCAGGACATAACCAACCAGGAGAATGGGACAGCTCTGCAGAAAAACATCTAGGCAAGTGATCAGATGGTCCCAGAGTGAAAAACAGCATCAGCTGCATTCCTGGTACCTTTCCAGGTCTCCCCTCACTTCCTGTGAGCCCCCTGCCAGCTTTGTGCCACTGAGATGCTCTGCACTCTCAGTAACTGGCAGGGTCAATGAGTTATTTCTTTCTTACAGTTAAAGAACCTCAGCTAAGACTGATCAGGTTACTCGATAAATGAAAAGAACACACGGGAGATACACCAAAAAGAAGTGACTGATTTAACTATTTTTCTCACAGCTGTGACAAAATACTTGAGAGACGCAACTTAAGGCAGAGTGGGTTGATTTTGACTCAGTTCGAGGCCACAGATACGTATCCCGTGTGGTGAATAGACATAGTGAGTTAATATGGCAGAGAATGTTTTCCTTCACCCCGAGCTTTGCATCAGGGCAGTGTGAAGGTAGACGCCGAACCTACCCTTTGAGCATTCCTTGAAGGAAGTGCCAGTGAGAAATCAGGAGGGCTCTACTCTATGACTGTCACAGGGCATCTTCTAAACATCCCCATGGTTCTCATGTCCTAACCCCATTGAGCTGAGAGAGCGTCCTGGGCCTCAACAGAGCAACGTCATCAAGAGCCTTTCTACTGCTTTCCTGAGCCATATTGGCCCCACACGCTCTAGCCCTGGTGGGTGAATGGAACATAAGTGCAAGACAGAAGGGAATGTGGCTATGCAAAATAGGGTCATAATGGCATAAGAGCCTATAGAAGCCTCACTTTGGAACGTGTCATGGTTTGCATTTGAAATGCCTCGCATATGTCCATGTATGAACATTTGGTCCTCAGGTGGTAGCACTGGTTTAGAAGGCTGGAGAAAGAAAGAGCCATACTGGAGGAAGTAGATCACTGGGGAACAGCCTTGAGGTTTTATAGACTTGCTTTACTTCCTGTCTTCTCTCTGCTGCTGTTCTGACAAGCTATGAGGAGGTGATGAGACCCAGCTACACTCTTCTGTCACCATGGAGCCATCTGTAGTTGAGCTTTCCCTCCAGGGTGGACTATGTGTTTGGACTATGAGCCAAGCCAAACCCTTCCTCCTGTAAGTTGTTTCTTGTCAGATATTTGGTAACAGAAACAAGAAAAGTAACTATTACTGTAAGCTGGCTTGATCAGACGAGTGAGACAGATTGCAAGCACAGGCTCAAGGTGAAACCATGAGAGGATGGCAAGGCTTGGATTTGAACTTGGCATCAAATTGAGGAGACAGGCAGAAAGGACCCTCCCCCTCAGTGTCATTGGAGATATTTCTGCCTTCAACACCAAATTCCATTGAACATTTTTCATAAGGCAGACTGTTAGATGCTGAGGTTGCTAAAAAAAGGTAGAAAAACCAACCAGTTATAAAGATAGTCATTATTTTTTTTTTGCTTTTTATTTTATATGTATGAGTGTTATACCTGTATTATATAGGTGCGCCTGTGTCGTGCAATGCCTAAAGATACAGAAGAGGGCGTTGGATTCCCTGGAACTGGAGTTATGGACAGTTGTAAGCCACCATGTGAGTGCTGGGAATTGAACCCAGGTCTTCTGCAAGAACAGCCAGTGCTCTTGACCACTGAGCCATCTCTACAGTCCCAAATTTCTTAATGACTGTGTTTCCTGCCTCTCTTGACATCTCTGTAACCATTCCTTATTTAGATGATTGAGATGAATCCTCTCATTCAAGACTCTTGTCTACTCTGGGAAGCAGGAACTGTAATTTTTGTTTTACAGGTACAAAAACTGAGGCCCATTGACTGGAGGGCAGTAATCCATAGTCCCATAGTTGTGGATTCAAACCCAGGGACTCTGCCTTGGTAACCAAGTTAGGAATGCTTTTTCCCCCATGTTTACCTGACTGCTGATGTTTTGCGGCATTGGTGATTGAATCTAAGGCCCCGTACATATTAGGCAGGTGCTTTACAACTGAGCCAGAAATTGTTTATATTGCATCAGTCTTTATTTCTAAGAAGCAATATGCATTCAACTAGTTCTAAGATTTATGATGAAAACAATACTCTGTTCTTCCCTTCCTTCCTTCCTCCCTCTCTCCTTTTCTTCCTCCCTCCTTCCCTCTCTCCCTCCCTTTCTTTCTTTCATTTGTGTTTTTGAGACAGGCTCTCATGTAGCCCAGGCTGGCCTCATACTTGCTGTGTGCTCAAGGATGACCTTGACTTCCTGATCATCCTGTCACTACCTCCCAAGTTCTGGGATTCTAGGCATACTTCACCATGCCTGGTTTAACAACAGTGTTTTTGTATATATTCCCCAATTCTTCCTGCTTCCAAAAGGCAATTGCTTTCAGGTACTGACAAGTTCGCTTCTAATTAGTAGGCTCCTGGTGTTGCCTTTTAACTGCTGGTTTAGATACCATTGATTCTCTCCCCATTGTGATGACTCTCTGTCCTGGACACTGTCTCTCTCCTCCACATGGTTTCTCCTCACCCTGGACATTCCAGGAGAAGGCTGGTTTGATGGATGCAGCAGGTATGCTGGTCTGGTAGCTCCAGACTGGATCTGTTTACTAGGAAGCATCAGTAGGAGATAGGACTAGGGACCTGTGCAGAGGTTGATATGCTTAATGTCCTGGACAAGGTCTTCCTCCACTTCTGGCAGGCAACCCTGTGCATACTGCTCCTCTACTCCATTGGGTACTGTTCTTCCCCTTGCCCTTGAACCCTGGATCCCAGGGGGACCAGTGGCTCCATGCTACTGTTTGCTCTAGGAACCATATGATCTATGCTATCCTGAACTCATCCACTCTTTTATTGATAGTTTTTTTTATTATGGCTTATTAGTCAGTTTTCTGTCACTGTGACAAACACTTGAGACAATCAACTTAAAAAGAGGAAAGGTTGAGCCAGGTGTGGCGGTACACACAACGACAGTGCTCAGCAAGTGGAGGCAAGGATTTCGACAGTTCGAGGCCATCCTAGCTACGGAGTGAGTTTGAGCAGAGCTGCAGTTCATAGTTTCTTGGCCCTATTGCTTTGAGCCTGTGGCAGAACAGGATACCATGGTGAGAGTGATTGGTACAAGAAGCCACTTCGCCTCGTGCTAACAGGGAACCAGAGAGAGTGAGAGACCTTCAGGGAAACCCCCATAGCGACCTAAGTTCTTTCTACTAGTCCTTCCCTCTTAAAGCTTCACCATTTCCCAATGGTGCCACAGGCTGGCGACCAAGTTTCTAACGCAAGGTCTTTGAGGGACACTCCGGATTTGAACTCTAGCTCTAGTTGGTTGTCATTTTCTTCTACAACTCTTAAAAGTCCATTTCACTTTCCACCACC
Source organism: Eospalax fontanierii (assembly GCA_035773235.1). Taxonomy (NCBI): domain Eukaryota; kingdom Metazoa; phylum Chordata; class Mammalia; order Rodentia; family Spalacidae; genus Eospalax; species Eospalax fontanierii. The sequence continues at coordinate 17,559,118 of CM069547.1, forward strand.
CTGTCAACACTCTGCTGTCATCTGCTGCTGGTGTCACTAGGTATGCAGTTTTTACACTAGTCCGTTATATACTGTGGACTACATAGTCAAGTAGAGAATTACGAATCGTGACTATATTTCCTGAACTCATTCTTGGATTCCTCTATATTTCATTTTTTAATTTTTAACTATGTCTGTCTTTAATTCTTTCCATAGGCACCATCAGGTCTACTACATGCCTTTCAATGTTGTTTTCCAAAGAGTTAAACATTATCAATTCATTTTTTTCCTTTGGGTGGGAGGGAAGCACGAAGGAACCCAACCTGCACAATAAGCAGAATCCAGTGGCACTGTGTTCTAAACTGCAGTCGAGAAATTTAACTACCAAAAGGCCTCTGTTGGTCTTAAGGATTTTATTCCCTTTATAAAATACTTTAACCCTTTTGGGGAGGCCATGCTTGGGGTTGAACCCAGGGTCTTGCAGGTATTCTTCATATGCTCTACCCCTGGGCCACAACCTCAGCCATGGCAACTGTATGTATCCAAATATTCTACAAGGAAAAAAAAAAAGCTATAAAGTCTTTCAAATGTTTATTGGTCCTCATTCCTTTTAAGTAGTATGTTTTAAATTTGCTACGTTTGGATTTATTGGGTGTGCCTTCCCACCTGCAGAGTATCACAGGGCTCTATTTCCCAAGGCTTAGCTGGCCACAAGGCAATTTGTGAAAGTACTTGACTATAGAGAACGTCAGTAGGCTTTATTTGTTAAAGAATCAGAATGTACTGGGCACACACCCAAAGAGTTCTATATCTTTCCTCAGAGATACTTGCGCGTCCATGTTTATTGATATTGTGTTCACAATGGCAAGGAAATAGAATGGGTCTAGATGTCTATCAACCGATGACTGGATAATAAAATTGCGGTACATATATACAATAGAATTTTATTTGGCCATAAAGAAAAATGAATTTGTGAAATTTGCAGGAGAATGGATAGGCCTGGAAAATATTATGTTAAGTGAAATAACAGGCTCAGTAAGACAAACACTGCATGTTTCCTCTCAGATGTGGATCCTAGTTTCTAACTTTTATATACATGCATTTACATGGAGTTGGTTCATATAGAGGCCAAGAAACTAAAAAGGGGCCCAGGACAGGGGGAAAAGATTCTTTAAGTGGGGGGAGGGAAAGAGAATGCAGGAGAGATGAAAGTGAAAAGGAGTATACTTGTCTCTTAGTTTTCTGTTGCTGTGATAAAAAACACTGACCAGTACCAACTTGGGAAAGAAAGGTTTTATTTGGCTTACATCTCCCAGGTCACAGTTCATTACTGAGGGAGCCGAAGGTAGGAACTCAGGGCAGGAACCTGGAGGCAGGAACTGAAGCACAGACCGTGGAGATATGCTGCTTACTGGCTTGTTCCTCTGGCCTGTGTTCAGCCTGCTTACTCATAGAATATAGGACCATCTGCCTAGAGGTGGAGCCACCTACGGTGGACTGGGCCCTTCCGCATCACTCAACAATCAAGAAGATGCTCCACAGCCATGGCCACAGGCCAGTCCAATGGAGAAAATTCCTCAGTTGAGGTTCCCTCCACCCAGGAGTGTCAAGTTGACAAATAAAGCTAGCAAGGACAGGGTGGAAAGATTTAAGTGGGCGAGGAGTGGGTGGAGAAAGGGTCATTCCAAACCAATGGTGTATGAAAAAGTCATAAGGAAATCTGATACTTGATAAGCTAATAAAAAACACATTATGAAAAAAGAGTTGGAATGGAGGCACCCTGGAATGGAGGGAATAAAGCTGCTCCCAGAATCTAGAGGCCATTTAGTGAAAACCCCAGCATCAGGGGTGGGCTACTCCTTACAGGTTTCTTCTCAAGGAGACTCCTGAGGTCTCCAAAACACTACAGCAATTGCCACTGCTACTGGTTGCCTACCAGATGGCAAGAAAATACATGCTTTGATCGCAAGACATAGAGAAATCAAGCTAGAACTTTTGGAAGCTTCCTCCCTGCTGGCTAACCCTCATAGGGCCTGGAGATGCTATGTAGGCCACTGGGGAGAGAATTGTCATCAATGGTATTACTCAGCTATGTACCCTGTGTGCAATGGTACCAGTGGACTAGGCAAGATGAGACCAGTGATGTAAGAATAGCAAGTCTGTTATGGGTGTAACCAACTACTTTCTTATTGGTTTTGATGTGCAGTCCACCAGAAGGAATTCATATTGGTATTGAAAAAACCCATGGCTGGGGTGGTCCTGGGCTCTAGTGAAGAAGCTACTGCTGTTGTTCTGCTAATGAATATGATGTGCCTGTCGAACTGACTTCTAAATACTTATGTTTAGTAGATTAGTGTGCTGTTGCCAACTTTGTCTGGTCAGAGAAATTTCTTTCTGCAGTGGTCAGTGGTGGATATAGAGACTTTTAATCAGGCAACGCACTGACAGTGACTGTTGAATCCCGTGAATGAGACATCTCTTTTACTCCCGCCAAAGCTCAGAGAACATCATGGAAGAGGTGATAGGAAGCATGTAAGAGCTGGAGGAGGTGGGAAACAGTGTGGAATGCTGACTTCCAGACATGACAGGGCTTTGCACTCTTGAACTCCAAGCAACTATATTTACCTGTGCAAGATCTGCTCAAGACTGGGCCTGTTGATGCCCTGTCAGGGAAGGGGAAGAGTTCTTGGGTCCCACTCCCCTGGGGATTTATGCACAGTTAATGGTTGATGGGAGAGGCATTTTCTTCTGTGGTGTAGCCACTGGTAATGTGTTCATGCTCCTGCAAACAACTATAATGAAACTCGTTGGGACACACAAAACACACACACAGAGACATGAAAGTAAAATGGATGAGGAAAGAAATAAGCAGGAGTGAGACAAGAGAGGGAAACTGGTGACTGATTAAAATGCATTATGTACATTATGCAAATGTTACAATGAAATTCAATATTAGGTATAATTAATAAATGCTGACAAAACATTTTATAAAAGAACCAGAGTGCAGTAGGAGCTAATGCAGCTGGCTGCTGCACACTTCCTGAAATGCAGTTCTTAAAAACAGTTTATTTTAAGCTCTAAAACTATGAGTTTTTAGTCCATTTCTGTTGCTATAACAGAATATCATAGGTGGAATAACTTATAAACAATGTTGCTATACTAGAATATCATAAACTGAATAACTTATAGAAACAATAAGATGTGAAACAATAAGATGTTTTTGGCTCATGGTCCTGGAGACCACAAAATCCCAGAGCATGATGATGATATCTGGTGAGAGCCTTCATGCTGCATCATGCATCTCAGAAAGGCAAACACATGCTCAAGGCACAGCAAAGTTGTTCTATACAAATCCTTTCTACCAAGTACACACTCCCGTGAAAACAGATTCTTCTATTCATTAGTGCAGAGCCTTCATGACCCCTTAAAGTTATTATCCCTTAATGCTGTTATACTGGTAGTTCAGTTAAATATAAACATGAGTTTTGGAGATGTTCAAACTATAGCATGTGGTTCATTTCTAACAATATTTTACTAGAGACCCTCCCCTGAAGCCCTCATTTAGTTGCCAGAATGCTGGGAGTACCCTCCAGCATTGTCTGCAGTGTCCTTTGTCCTGAACTGGCCTGTCTGTGCTGTCTATTGGATTCTTCTCCTTTCTGGATTTGTCACTGCTGTTATTTTAATCCCTACCTTGTTCTGCTGGAGCAAGTCCTCCAGCATCTTTACAAGAAGGAATGAATGGAAGGTAAATTTTCTTGAGTGCTTACATATTTAAAAATTGAATATTTCACTTAATTTTTATTTTAGGCTACACAATATTTTCCTTTGAGGAATGTGAAAGCAGGGCCTGTGTGATGGCTCAGTGAATAAAAGTGCTTGCTGTGCAAGACTCATGATCTGAGTTTGATCTGTGGAATTCACAGTGGAAGGAGCAATCCCCAACTCCTGAAAGCTGTCCTCTGTCTCCACGTGTGCCATGATGTGAGTGCATATGCACGTGTGTGTCCCTACCTTACTAATTTTAAAATTTATAAAGTGAAAGGCATCGCTCCATTATTTTTAGTAATAAGTCCCCTGAAGCTACTCACTTCCCACTGTTTCATTGTAAAGTGTTTCCTTCACACTTTTATTTTTAATTCTGGTACACTAAAATTTTGTGACATTTGACTTGTTTGGAGTTTTTAAATTTTATTGTGCTAGGTATCCATTGGCATTTTAAAATCTGGGGAATCAGGCCATTCTGTTATGGGAAATTTTCTTTCATAGCTGCGTAGTCACCTCAGGTGGCAACAGTGGCATCTCGGGTATATAAACTTCTGATTTATAAATTCTTTCAGGAATGCTTACAGCTTGATTTGAAACGTGTGGATTGAAGTTTAAAGCCCTTTCTCTCTTCTCTGAGAGATTTCTTCAACTATATATTCCTGTTTTTTAATCAAACCTTTAATAATTCCAGGCCTTGTTTTTATCTTTTCATTTTAAAAACGTTTTGTTTTGGTTCCACATGTTCAGTTCTCTCTCTCCTGCTCTTTCTCTGTCTCTGACTCTCTCAGAGTTAGTAATCAGCATATTTAATTTTATCTGCATTTCTCTATTTGGGTTCTTTCTGTTTCTTGACTTTAGTGTCTTAATAGCAAATGCCTGGAGATGATGGGATGATTCACAGTTCTGTGTTTTCAAGGACAGCCTTTTTAAGTGGTGGGTATCCAAAGCTGAATGAGGGGTGAGCTGGACACTTTTTCTAGTGTTAATGCTCATCTTTTAATATCTAAAGTTTTCTTTGGGGCCATTTAGTTTATCCAGAAACAAGCATTCATGTTTTGACTTGTTGGTAAAATGCTTGCAGCAGATTGAGAGAGGAAACAGAGATAGCTGTGTGTCTTGTCTCCCCTGTGTACATCTGCCTGCATCCCCTCCTTTTCATTTACCTTTACTGTAAACTGTCTGATGCCCCTAGCTCTAGATAATCCAGGTTAATGTCTTCCAGAGCGTCAGCCCTGGTACCCGGCTCTAAAGGTTCATCTGCTATGTTTAGTTAGAAGTCACAAAGGCTACCATTGGGTAATCCTGCCTCTGTGAGATAGCCTTGGTATCTGCTACAAGGCCTTTTTCTTTCAATAGTAATGACATCAAACCCCACCTTTCAGTTAACGGCAGCTGGCAGCAAAGACTCTCCCTTGTTACACTGTAACCAGGTTCTTCAAAGCCTTCTCCATAAGGTCTTACTGCTGGTCTGCACAATTGCCAAGTAGACATTGTCCAGTCTCCGTAAGAATCCCTGACCCTTGCAATGTCCACCTAGTAATTTTCCTTTCCCACCTGCTTCCTGACCCCCCTGGCTTTGCTGAAGTTGGAGCTGAGCCTGCTCTGTTGTTCCTGCTACAATATTACCATTGCGGCAGCCTGGAACCGTCTTTCTTACCATTTCCGCCAGCATTGGGATACATTTTACTTTAACATTAACATTTGGAAAATCACATCATCAAGTGTACAAGCAACATACATACAGTATAATCAGTCGCTGCCTTAAGTCAAGGAGAACTGGCCTTTGTCTTGGCCTAATCAGGCAGCTGTACAGGAAGGGACTTTCTACTGTTTCAAATTATGATGTACAACCCCTTGCTAGGCAGTGAAATCCCTTAGGCTATGTTTTGGATAAGTGTTCCTCAAAGATGGGTGTATTGAAAGCTTGGTTCCTAGCCAGTGCCCCGGCTGCACCGTGATGGAAACTTTGACGTGGGGCAAAGGGTTGTGGAGCCTTGTGGGAGGAAATAAGTTGAACTGTTTGGGGTGGGGCGTTGAAGGAGATATTGAAACCGAGGTCTGTCTTGCCTCCTGGTCACCATGAGGTAGCAACTTCCTCTGTCATGTGCCGCCACCATGCTGTTCTGCCTTACCACAGGCCCCAAAGCAGCAGAACCAAGAGACCAGGGACTACAATCCCCCAAACTGTGAGCCAGCAACTTTTTAAGTTGCTTTGCTCAGTTATTTTGTCATAGTGATGGAAAACTGATGAACACACTAAATGACTCTGACATCTGAAAACCCAAGTCAAATGGAGTTAGAAAATACCACCGTGTGCTACTGGTGTGGTAAAACCAAGCACTGAGTCTTGAAACCTTTAATTCTGCTTATGTACCTGTGTAGCAGAAATAAATGTAAATATCTACCTGACTATATTCTATAGTCAATATTCTGTAGCCTGTAGAAGCTGGGAAAAACCATGAGGTTCTAAAACCCACTGGCCTTAGAAGAGGATCTGGACTCTGGTTTTGCTGTGTTCATCCATTGGGCTTGTGCTACTGCTGTATCTCTGTGTCAGAGTCGGGGAGACGTGGAAAAAGCAGTTTCCATCTACCAAGCCCCGGGACATACATTCCTCAGACTACTTTACTACAACTTTGTCAGCTTCTCTTTAGGGCAAAGCATTTATTTTCTTACTTTTTTCTTGCTTAAGAAAGCCAGGACTTGGAAGACTAGAGCTTCCCTTCTGAAGGTGAGGAGTAGGTTCACACAAGTATTACTGTTAGGGACTAACAAGCAGATCAAAAGCAAGAACCAAAGGGGCTGCATGTTTCCACTTGGAATAAAGCTAAGCCTTTGTGAATCATTTGCAGTTTTAAAGGAGTGGCTCTTAGAAACAGAGGAGAAGGGCTAGAGTCACAGTGGGTGATAGGAATGGCCTGGTAAAGGATTAGCAGCAAGATTCAGTGCTTAGAATCATAATGTAAGTGAAGCAAATTCTGTAGGTGGTTCCACAGGAGAATGGTAAGATTGTAACAGAGGTTTAGAGGCTCCTGTGGCCACCGGTGTGTCAACTGTTTCTGTTCTGCCTGGAATCCAAATCCCAGGTTCTTTGTAGTTGTGCTTTGTATAGAAAGAAAAGAAAAAGAAAAAGAAAACAAAAACATAAAAACCTTACCAGCAGAATGCCCTGTAGCTTTGGGAAGATGTAAACATGAGAGACAGGTCTCTCCTAGCTCTGACCCCTTCCCATCTCAGAAGTGCTCTTTTTGTTAATAAACTGTCTCTGTCTCCACTTCTGTCACATATCCCTGGTCCAAGTCCTTGTTCTAGAACCAAAAACCTGGAAATCCCAGTGGCTACCTTCTGGACTCCAGTATCTACCTACCAGAATCTCTGCTGATTTCCCTAAAGACCTCAGTGTTAATTTAGGGGAGTGAAACCTCAGTACCAGCAGTTCCATTATTTTTAGACAGGTCTTTCAGAGCCTGATGTAGGAGCTTAGGTCAGAATAATGACCTCCTTTAATTTTAATGAACACACTCATCTACTATAGCATTTCTGATTCTTGCAGTGGCTGCATGGGGAAGCCCTATTCATCAGTCAGGACACCTTGCTGAGTTGACCCATGTCTGCTGTATTAGTTACTTTTCTTTTTTTAGAAATATTTTATTTAGCATTTTTATTTTATTTTATGTGTACAAGTCTATTGCTTGCATGTGTCAAGTTAAGTTCACCCATGTCGTGCAGTGCCTGTGGAGGACAGAGGAGGATGTCAGATCCCCTGGAACTGAAGTTATGGGTGGTTATTTGCTACCATGTGAGTGCTAGGAGCCGAATCCTGGTCCTCTACAAGAACCACTACTGCTCTTAACACTGAGCCATCCCTCCAGACCCTAGTAGTTACTGTTCTGTTGCTGTGATAAAATGTCACGATCAAGGCAATTTATAGAGTGAAGGGTATATTTGGGCTTATGGTTCCAGAGGGAGTCTATCATGGTACCAGTCACTGCTGCAAGCAGCAGGCAGGCCAGAGCCAAAAGCTGAGTTCACATCTTCAAAAACAAGCATGAAACAGAGGACTAACTAGAAGTGGGACCAGTATGAACTTTCAAAGCCCGTCCCCAGTGACATACTTCTTCAGCAAGGCTGTACCCCCAAAGGTCCCATGATGGCCCCAAACAGTGCCACCACCAACTGGGGACCAAGTTTTTGGTTATTTGAGCCTACAGGGGAAATTCTCATTCAAACCGCCAAACCCATGTGGCTTCCAACAACAAAGATGGTGCTGAGGACAGAACTAACTGAAAACTACACTCAGGTAGCCAGTGTCAATGGTGATGGTGGCTTCTTCTGAGTATTCTCTCGGGCTGTTCTTTTCCTGGTCTGTTTTTTCTTTTAATCTTTTCAGTTTATGTGTATGAGTGTATATTACCTGAAAGTTTATAAGTGCACACATGTTGTGCAATGGCCACGGAAGACAGAAGAGGGTGTCAGGTCCCCTGAAACTGGAGTTATGCGTGATTGTTAGCAGACATGTGGTGCTGGGATTTGAATTGGGGTCTTCTGCAAGAACAGCCACTGTTCTTAACCACTGAGCCATCTCTCCAGCCCACCTAGACTGTTTTTCTATGTCTTCAGCGAGCCATAGCTTCATTCAGAAGCCTGTGTTTGGTGACCAAGATGCTGTGATTGCTCACTGGTCAGCCCCTTTATTTCAGAAACAAGGAGGAACAGAAATGGCTTTCCCATGACAGGGTTCTTCATGGTCAGCTCGAAGGGAACCCATATGTAAATTGTGCTTTGTATCTTAGACCTACAAACTCACTCATGAGAATGAAGGTGTGTTTGAGATAAGGGCTTCTCTTTTAGTGGCTGGGATAGGACTTCTGCATCCCTTGGTTGAACAGTCATATGACAGTTACAGCAAGAGGTGACACAGGTTTGCTTTAATGATAAAAAAGAACAAGAAAAGAAAGCAGGATTGGAAGGTGAAGAGTGAGACCCTCAAACAATTTTCACTGTTGGCCTGAGGACAGTTCTTCAGATCAAACCTCCCTAAGGATTCCATTTCTCCTCGCCAACCAAAGTAAGACTATTTGTTATGTCTGTTAGTAAAAAAGCAGCGTGATTTCAATAGGCACCTGAAACATCTGGCTGCCTCTTTCACCTCTGGATTTTATTTTTAAAGTCAGAATTGGCTTCCAGCACTTACAGTGTTCCATCGCGGTTGTGATAGTGAGATGATGTAATTGCAATAAATTTCTTCATGAAGCACTTCTGGCCAGCTCCCTTTTGAATAGTTTGGATGTTTTGTTGAGTTGGGTTTTCCTGAGTCACTGTGAAGTTAACCTCTGGCAAATCTGTATTCACTTCTGCAGGAGAGGAAGTGCTGGTGAGAGATTAGTTTGTTGGTAATGGCCACGAGACTAAGAGGAAAGAACGGTGGGGAGGAGGCACAAGGCTGGGGCAGAGAGGGTTGCTGAAAGGACACACGATGGTCTCTGAAAAATTGGTCAATCCAGCATTTTCTGTGTAGGGCAGCAACTCCAAACTCCCAGCTCATTAGGAGTTGAAAGTTGTATGTTTGGAGATATGAGTCTACTCTCTTCCTCTTTCTAGAACTAATGCATGCATTCAAATGAAATTCAAGGGAATTTAAATGTGCACAATCTTAAAATACTTTTCTTTTTAAATTCAGGGCTTATAAAGCAATTTTCCCCTGAAATAGCCACAGTCCTCTCTAGGAAGTTGTGACAGCATGACTTGAAGAGGGTGGCCTGCCTTCAAAGCTCCTCTACGGTCTGGTCCCTCAGCACTGAGTGCTGTCCCAGAAGTCCATTCCCACTGTGGGGAATCATCCTCCATTCCTGGGGAGTCCCTGCTGGAAGATATCTTCTCTGATTCCTCAAGTCATAAAAGTGACCTGTACTGTCACACACACATACACACACACACACACACACACACACACACACACACAAAACCAAAACAAAACAAAAAACCCTACTGAGAGTCCCAGGCTTACTTTCTCTGACACTATAGAACAGAATCACCTATCTCCCTGTTGTATTTTCAACTCTTTTTAAATCTTTGCCAGAGGGCCTTTGCTTGCTCCTTCTGTGGATTGCAGTAAACCTTAGCTTCTGCTTTAGGAGTTGGGGTCTTTGTTAGTCAAATAAAAATGTCCTCAAATCAGTACTTTATTCAATATTAGGTGTCTTAAAACTTGTGTTTTTAAGATTACCCAGAGTGACTTAAACATATGAATTGACAAGTATTCTTTGATGCAAGTGTTCATCAAAAGACTTCAATACTTCCTAGAGATAGACTTGATCTCCTAACATCTGAAAGAGAAGAGTTTTTCTCAGATGATACGTAGACTGAACCGGTCCATCAACTGACCTCCTACACCTTTCAAAGAAACCTGATTCTGAACAGTGGGACAAGTGGTTGTTTGAAAGAAATAATGGTTTGGAACTAGGAGTTGTGGATAGCTGCCTGATGGTAGGTGTGTTCTATAAACCTCCCTGTATTGAGAGGGCCAAGGTGGCCTGAGCTGGCACTAACTCTTCCTTGTGTGGAAATCCACTGTCCAAGTGACTGACTTTGAATCTGGCTGCATACTCCTTGTTTCCTGATTTGGCAGCAATTCTTTGTCTGAGGTCAAGGAAGTTAGTTATCAGGTCAAGGATGATGTTTAAGACAAAGTTCAGGTAGCCAGCGTCACCGAAATGCAGTGTTTTCACTTTTCACTAAAGCACCAGCTCTGAGCATGAGATTCTTTTGCTCATTGTTTCAAGCTAGTGTTTCCTCAAAGGCTCATGACTCTGGAAACTGTAGGGGATAAACACAGACAGGCCTTGACAAAGCTTTCAGAGTTGTTCGTCATATCTGTTGCTCTCTAGTCACTGTTTTCTTTGTTCTCTCTTTATTCCCCCAGTCCTCTTTTCTGTTTTCCCACAGTCATCCTTTGGGCATTTTATACTTGATAGGTTGTTCAAGAAATAATTGTTATCAGCAAGGATCATTTGCTCATGGTAGACCATGGGTGGAATGTGTAGGGAGACAGGGCACTCAGTATGTAATACATTTCTGTTCCCAGAGTTATTTATTGTTTACAGGGTTACAGGTGCCTTTTGTATTGGAGCACTCTGGCACCACCGCATGACTAAAGCGATCAAATGTGACTTAGCATCAGTGAAAACTGTTTCCTATCCCCATGGGATGCAACACAAAGTACCCAGTATTGCCCTTGAAGTATCCTTGCTAAAATGTTTAACCTAGTTCTAATCGGGCCCCTAGATGTGTCCTTAAATTATAGGAAATACAGGGAGTTAAGCTAGGGGCAAGCTGAATTGTGGTGTGAAGTAATCTGACAAATGCAGAATGTGGGAAATGTCCCCCAAACTGTCCTAGACACTTGGAAAAAAATCTTACAGCATAAGTACAAATATGGCATGCGTTAGGGAGATGCTTGTAGACTGAAATATAACAGTCTGAAGAGATACAACAACTGAATCTGGTATGTTTACCTTGATTAGACCCTGGTTGTAAACTATAGTAACAAAGATGATGAAAAATGAGAGAGCAAGAGAGCGAGCCAGAGCAAGCTAGAACAAGAGCAAGAGGGAGAGAGGGAGAGGGATAAGGAGAGAGAGAGAGAGAAAGAGAGAGAGAGAAGCCATTGGGAAAATTAGAGAATGGATTGGGTATTAGATGAGAATAACGATTCTTCCTTCCTTCTCTTCTTCTTGGTTTTATTGTTAATTTACTTATTTGTGTGTGTATCATGTGTGCAAGTGTGAGCACATGCATGCCATGGCACACACATGAAGGCCAGAAGACAACTTTCAGGAGTCAGTTCTTTCCTTCCACCATGTGGGATCTCAGGGATTGGACTCGGATCATCAAGCTTGGTAGCAAAAACCCTTCCTAAGAGCCATCTTGCTGGCCCTCTCTTTCTCCTTACTGACTCATGCTAGAGATTGAACTCGGTGCCTGTAATGTGCTAAGTCCCCCACTCCAGGAATCACTACTAATTTTCTTAGATGAAATACTTGTATGTGGCTATGTAGAAGAAGAATGTATTATAAGGAAATGCTACAAAGGCACTCAGAGAATAAAGGGCATGTTGTCTAAAAGTGGCATTCATGTGACCGAATATGGGCAGAGTGCCAACAGACAATAAATCCAGGTAGTATTCTGAGTATTTTCTGTGCCATCCTTCTAACTTCTATAGTGGCTTTACGAGTGAGTTTTCAAAAGCTGGGAAAATCAAAATAGAATGATAGGTTGCGTGTTTGGACAAGGGCATCAAGGCCTTTTTAGTCAGTACAAATAAAAGCCATTCCTAGAAATGAATTACATTGACTACCTCTAGACCAGGGAAGGAGAGAAGAACAGCAGGGATTCCCCTCCATGGCTATTTTCTGCATCCTGAGTTATTTGTTCCTCGTCCTGTCTAGCATTTTCTGGCTCTTTCTATCCCTTCTTCATTCAGAGCAGTCATACTCAGCAAGCTTTCAGGTCTTTGACTGATTTAACTTTCGCAATTCTTCCTTTTTTCTAGGTTAACTGGGTCCCTGTTAATTTCTAACTTCAGATTTACCCAGGACTCTGGATGTTGGACTCACCCTAAACCATATTTTCCATCTAACATGCTGAAGCCACTGTCTCACCTCTTCTTACTCATTCTGAAGATAAATGTAGCAGTGTTCCCCTCTTGCTTGGACCTACCAGTGGCAATTTTTTTGTCTATAAGAGACCAATGTGGGATGAGCAATTGTGGGTGGTATTTGGAGGTGAGGGTGATTGGGAGAACCCAGATCCTACCTGTGTGCTGCTTTGAATCCAGCAGACCTGGCATTTCAAATGAATGCTAAGGGACTGTCTGGTGTTGGTGACTTGTTAAATACTGATGACTCCATTTTGTAGGTAGAGTCCATGAATCATCTTGTGCCCACCCTCAGCCTTGGATGCCCAGTTAGAAGGGCTGTGATTTGAGTTAGGAATAAATTGGTCTGGATCCCAAGATCAAGGCAACTTAGTCCGACCCAATTGTCCATTGTATTGCAATAGGATAAGGCATGAATGAGGTCTGTGTTTATGTGCGTTTCTGCATGGCCCCTGTTCAGGCCTTCAGGGTCTCCCCTCCTGTAGCATTCTAGTCATTTTGTATCCTCTTACAGTGTCGTCTTTAAAAAACCAATCAAAATGTATACTGTTATCTATAAGAGACATGGAAGCTGGAAGTACAAGAAGCTGAATTGCCCTTTGTTCTGGGCCAGCTTTAGTGGACTATCTCTCAGGGACGCTGTGCCACTACAATAAATTGCTTCCTGCTTTAGCCTTTGGTCCCACTGTTCTGTCCTTGCAACAGTGTATCTTATTTAGGATGGCTGAATTATTGCTCAGTTCCGAGAATGAAGCAGCACACAGAGCTGACAGCTCTAGACTGGAGAGAAAGATAAGTCAGTAGAGTGCTTGCCCCATCAGCATAAGAACTTGAGTCTGAACCCCAGAATCCATGCAAATATTTGGGACTTTGGAGTGTGCACTTGTAATCCTGCAACTGGGAACTGGGTGGAGACAGGAAGATTTCTGGATTTCACTGGTCAGCTAATTTAGCCTAATTGATGAGTTTATAGCCAATGAGAGACCCTGTCTCAAAAGGCAGTGAACCTCATTCCTGAGGATGACACCCAAGGTTGTCCTCCAGCTTCTATATGCATGTATACACATATGCACTTATACACACATGTAGACCTGTACCGACATGGATATGCACACACCCACACATATTCACATATATGCATTAAAAAATGAAAGAAAAAAAAACCCCTGGCAATTCTAAAATGCAAAAAACAGAACCCCATCAACCCTCCTGTATGATAGACCCTCTGTCTGTTATGCAAGCCCTGAAGAATCTTTCAAAGCAGGTTGAAGGGTCACCTCTGAGAAGGAAGAGCAAAGGGTGAGTCCCCGGGTTAAAGCAGTTCATTGTGAAACATGTTGGCTGTTTCTTGTTCTTTTTTGGGATAGGCTGCCTGTCTTTCTATCCTTGCCCCAACAGCTTTTGTCTGGCTCAAAACTGTGGCTTTTGACTTGTAGTGTGTGTGGCAGGTTTGGGGTACAAGAAATGTGTGATTAGAGTTTCAGGGACAGGTGGCAGAGTGAATCTAAACACTGATATTTTCCTCAAGTGTCACTAAATAGAAATAAAAGATTGGCCCACTGGAAAGAATTAGAGAGAGTTGCGGGCGGGAGAGGTCATGTGAAAGAGACAGAAAGCATTCTCAGCGGTACTGTTGGGACCCAGGGGATAATGAAGCAATGATTTAAAGTGAAAGAAAATCAGTTTCCTCCTAGAGTTCTCCGTCCCACCACCTATGGGAATGTGCAACAGAAAATAGACATTTTCTGGATATATAAAACTCAAACATTATCTGCTGTGCTACTCTAGGAGTTACTGAAGGTGAATGTCTCCAAAATAAAGAAATGAAAGAAGAAGAATGTATAGGATTCTAGAAAAGGAGTGTGTGTGTGTGTGTGTGTGTGTGTGTGTGTGTGTGTGTGTGTGTGTGAAAAATGCAGGGAAGGAGAAAAGGGTTCCAGGAATAATTGGTTCCTGAGAGGACTGTGTTGCTCTGTCCACAGAGGGAAGGGGATCTGACTGAAGTCATCTGAAGCCTATAGAAGAGTTCAAGATAAAATTGATATAATATCTGAAAGTATTAAGAGATTTAGGAAGTTATTGGAGTGTTTGGGATTTGAATTACTCTAAGTACTTTAAAAAATAAGCAAGCAGCTGAACAGATGCCTCAGTGGTTAAGAGCACTGGCTGCTCTTGCAGTAGACCTGGGTTTGAATCCCAGCACTCACATGGCTGCTAACAACCATCCATAGCTCCAGTTCCAGGGGATCCGATGCCCTCTTCTGACCTCTGTGGGCATTGCATGACATGGATGCAATTACATACATGCAGACAACATACTCATATACATAAAATAAAAAAAATTTTTAAATAATTTAAAAAAATAAGCAAAAGATAGAGGACAAGTCTTTGCTTCTGGGAAAACCCAGTTGTTGACAAAGTCATGCCGATGCTAACGGTCACAGTAGCATAAGCAGTGGGGACCAGCTTAAGCAAAATGAATAATTCTCATGAAGTGTGTCAGAAGGTCACATGGAAGAGCCAGACAGGTGGCTGTCTTCCAGAGTGGGAGGCGCATTTGAATGTCCCACATTGAAAGAAAACAAACCTTGGGATATTTCACTATGAGCAATTACAATGTACTAACTCCTTAGACTCCACGGAAAGAACTACTGTGGTCACTCTAGGTGGCAGTTAGAGTGGGTGAGAGGACAAGTCTGAAAATGGAACCAAAGATCCTGTACTGTGTCATTCTGGGAATTCTGTCTCTACCCTGGGGGGCTGCATGCTCTGGGCCAGTGATCACAAATGGTAGTGTGAGAGTGAGCTCTTGTATAGATTGCATAATTACATTTTCATAAGAAACATTTGAATTAACCACCGTTTCTAAATCAAGATTTTACAGAAAAACCCAGACTTCTAGTTTCTTTGGGAAGAAGTAAGAAAACATACCAAAAACAAATGTCAGTAGTAACAGGGACAGCAATTGCCCAGAGCTGAAAAGTAAGATTCTCCTTTGGGGCTGTGCTCCCCGATCAGCCAAAGGCCTCACTGGCCCTAGCCTTTCAACATTGGTATTTCTGGTCGCCTGACCGCTATTTCTAGATTTTTGTATCAAAGTATTGCTCTTCCTTATACTTGAAGAATGGTTTTTCTTCCTCTTGTTTTTTTCTTTATTAGTTTTATTCCTTTGTAAAATAGTTATTATGCAATCTATTGTGAACCATTTAGTCGTGTTAATCTGTCTTTTGTTAACTATAACAGAATACCAGAGGCTGTGTCTTTTTAAAGAAAAGTTTATTTTAGCTCCTGCTGTTGGTCCACCATCAGGGGGCCACATTTACTGGCAGAGTCCTAAGGCAGTACAGGGCATCACATAGTAAGAGACAGGAGACATGTATAATTGTCTCTTCAGGTCTCTCTCTGCCAGGATTCAATTTTAGGGGCTCCCTTCTGATGGGTTTATATAATCTTAGTGTTCACAATAGGGATTAACTTTCAACACTGGAACCCCTGGGTACATGCTCAAAAGATATCTAACCATCACAGTAGCAGAATTGTCACTGTGGAGAAAGAACAATGTACAAGCCCAGTTTCTCCCTGGGCCTCTGACCCTGAACGGGTAAGTCTGAGTCCTCACCCTACAGTTTATACTAGCAGAATGCAGGTTTAATGGCCGCCCCAAAGGTGAACCACAAAAATGCACATGAACATGTGTGCCTACTATGTTGTTAAAAGCCAAATTGATCCAGCTCTGTTTGGCATCTTAAGCTCTTGCAGCTAGTTCCTGTTTTCCTTCTAGAATGGCAGGTGAGCTTGTGATGGCCTAACTGGTGATGTGTGGCCATCCGATGTTGTGACTGGATGCGGCTTCATTGTGTGAACTGGTTATTTCCTGAGAAAAAAAGAGAATGCTGAAGACTTCAAGCCTGAAGCCAGGCATGGTGGCACATGTGTATAATCCTAAGCCCCAGAGAGGCTAAGGCAGGAGGCCTGTGATTTCAAAAGCCAGTCTAGACTATGTAGCAAGGCCCTGTCACAAACACATGACAATTTCAGGCCTAGAAGTCCCTGAACTCTGGTCTCTTTAATTCCTCAGTCTTCACAGTATTTATTGAGTACCCGCTGAGGGCGATGCAAACACTTTGGTGGATTTCAGATGGAGAGTGAAAGTGGTGAAAAATGATTCTTTGTAAAGAGACTCACAGGTTAATTTTGGCAGAAGAAATTTAGAAAAGAGGAAGTCTCGTCATCAGTGAATTTCTGTACATTCTAGGATGTACAGAATGCTCCTGGCCATTGCCAAGGTTCATTTTGTGAAGTTCTTCCTCAGAACAGGATCTACAATTACCCATTCATGAAGGAGGAGAAGGATGCTCTGTGAGGTACTGTGCTTGCTTCACAGAATCTTAGAACTCGAACATTTCCAATTCTGAAAGGGAAAAACACAGAGCAGCACATTCTCAGAGTAAGCAGATGGGGAGAGGAGGCGCCATCCATGACTGCAGTGGTAACGATCTGTTGAAAATGATTTTAAATATGAGGAAGGTCTCCTGAGAATCCAGGAGACTAGTTCAAAGTCCTGCAGTTTCTTAGTTATCAAGTGAAGAGAGCAGTAAACCATTGGGTACCACAGGAAGTCCCTCAGATGCTCCCTGTAAACAGAGAAAGATCTTCTACTCCCCGTAGTCACAGCTGTTGGAGAAAAACCAAACCAAAACAACAAAAACACCTGAGCCTGTCTAACTGGAGACACATGAATTCCTTTATTTACATAAAAAATACTTTATTATTTTTTATGTGTATGAATGCATTGCCTGCATGTAAGTGCATGTGTCATGCAATACCCTTGGAGGTCAGAAGAGGGCATTGAATCTCCTGGAACAAGCGGTTCTTAGCTGCCATGTGGGTGCTGAGAACTGAACCCAGGTCCTCTATTAGAGCAGCCAGTACTTTTAACTCCTGAGCCATCTCTCCAGTCCCTGAATTCTTTTATTCATAAGCAAAGATTATTGGTGGTTTAAGGTAAAAAGCCAAGGAAAATGTCCCATTTATCAGGAAAGCAGGACTTTTTGCTTAATAGGGTCATGGTAGTCTCACAAAGTAAACTGCTCTGCATCATAAAATTTGAATTCTGGTTCTCTATTCCCCTAAAGATGAGGGCTTGGGTACTGCAGGTATAAGACAGGGGTACCTAAGAGAAGGGATGCCCCCAGACACTGGCAAGAGCTCTGGACTTAGCACCAGGATATGGCAGCAGTTTCTAAGACTAGAGACTGCTGTGTCATTTTGGGTTTCTTCCTACACCTGCATGAATTGGTTGCTACATCAGATGCTGCATTATCTTTGGGAATGTGGTGGAGAGAGAGAGAGAAGGAAGCACTGTGTCTATGCAGAGCAGGAGGAGAAGGACACAGAAGCGTGGAGCTCCCAAGCACCAGAACAGCTCATCACCTGGGCACCCTCAGACATCTATCCTTCATCCTTGGTATCAGAGGTGCTGATCCCTGGGCAGTTTCCTGAGATGATGGCTTGAGAACACATACTATTAAAGAAGAAGGAGCATGAAAAAAAGGCTGGAACCTGGAACCTGTAGGTTACGAAAGAGGTATATACATCTATGCATGTTACCTATTTAAAGTTATGAAACATTTCTAGTAATAGCAGAGATAAATTAACATCTGTTAGCAATGACAACAACAGTGATTAAGACTATTAAATGTACTTTTATCGAGAGACATGGTGAGAACTTTCTACCTTACATTTCAAAACGAAAACTCATTCCAGTGAAGGCTCTTTATTTATGAAGACCTTCACACATGAGTTGGATTTTACTGTATGCATCTCAGACAAAACCTCTTTCATTCCACCTACCTGTTGGGCAATGTTGTCCTGGGGGAGGAGGAAGCTTCCTCCAGAGTCCTGCCAAGGACATCAGCATATGCCCTAGGGCAGTGGTCTGGTCCTCCGGCCTGCCCTGAGTGGACGGAGGAGTAGGTGGAGGAAGAGGAATACTGAGTTTAAGGAACAAAATGAACCGACCCTGTTCTGATTCTAGTGTGATTGTGGTTTTCCTTGGCTGGTTTCTCTGGTGCTCAGAGAAGCAAGCAGGAGGTCCTGTGCCCTTCCCCCAAATTATCTTAGTTTCATTCTTTAAAAGTAAACTTAACAAAGAAAAACAGATTTTATTATTGTAAGGGCAAATATGGGTAGACAGCAAGGGTTTGTAGTTCAAAGCTTCTATTGCCTAGTATGTCTGTTCTTAATTGTGTTCAAACAAATACAACATGAAACTGACCATCTTAAGCATTTTTGAGTTCACAGTCGAGTGACATTAAGCACATTTGCTCTGTTATGCCTCCATCACCCCACTCATCTCCAGAGTTTCCCCTTTTAAAAACTGAAAATGTGCTTCTATTAATGAGGAGCCCTCTGCCCTCCACCCCCACCAGTCCCTGGTTACTGAGTTGTTCTGTTTCCAATCCCTGTGTGAATTGACCTCTTTAGGTACTTTCTTATACGTGGAATCATGCAATATTTGTCCCTTGGCAAATGGCTTATTTCTCTTAGCACAGTGTTTTCAAGGTTTCTCAAGTTGTGACATGGGTTGAACTTTTTTTCCTTTTAAAGAAGGAACACTGTCCCTTGCATGTGCTGATCATGGCTAGTCTGTCCATTCTTCTACTAGTGGGTCCTTGGGCTGCTCCACCTTTAGGCTAGTGTGAGTTAACAGCGCTAGGAAGGTAGATGTTAGATTCCTGTGACAGCTTTGCTGTTACTTTCCCAGGCAAGCATAGGACTGGGGTGGGGGTGGAGTGCTTGCGATAATCAAGTTTACCAAGGGAGGAGGAGGGAGTCCTGAGAAAAGGAAGGCATGGTTAGCATAATCCAGGCTTGGGTCGCTGGAAATTGGCACCAGGAAGTCAAGAAGGGGACAGCTATTACACAGCTGTGTAATACCCACGGGTCTGAGAATGAGCCAGGACAAGCATCCCCTCCATGGTGCATAGTGATGCAACTCTGCTGATGTTAAGAATATTCATCTTCACAGTGCTGTCTGTCTTGTGGCCCTGACAGCATCCTCCCACACTCGTGCCCCTCATCAGCAGAGCAGACAGTCAATGGCTATAGATCCTAGGGTCTCTGTGGCATGGGACCCAATATCAGGACCCAGATCGGTTTGACTTCGGAGCAACTGTCCTTCCCATCCGCCTCTCTGTGTGGCCTCTTGTGGTGCTTTCCCTTAAATCCTGCTCTTGCTTTTTATTCATCACACATCGTTTCCTTGCTTATTTTGAATATGGCTCAGTCGTGCCACAAACCTTTAATGGATATAGAGTTCATTGTCATTGACCAATCATACCTGCCCCTCTCAGTTTAGCATTTTGAAAGATCTCCTGATTGGCAAGTTTTGCTTGCTTGTTTTCTCTGAGCCAGAATCTCATTAAGGAGCCCAAACTAGCCTTGAACTTGCAATCCTCATGCCTTGGCTTCCAGAATGCTGTAAATACAGGCATGCATCACTGCGAACCCATTGCCCAATCTAAGTCATCAGTCCTGAGGGGGAGGGAAGGGAGTGCCAGGAAGATGTGGCAGAAAATGTGGGAATCCTCTGGAATACAGGATTCCATTTATACAGACTTCAGTGGGCAGCCAATAAAATGAGTCTGGAGTAGCACCGAGAAAACGGCGAAAGAACAAATGGGCAAAATGAGGAGAGGTGCCTCCCTCCCTGCGGCCCCAGTTCTGGACACTGCTTGGCTTTCGTGCCTCCTTGTGCAATCAGTGGCCCTCTAGACATGACTCACTCATTGGGGAGACTGTAAACCCTGCACAGAAGGAAGGCTTTGTGAGTATGTTGTTCTTTTATGGAAGAGTCTTGGTTATATTGATTAATTAGCCAGCTAATTAACTCATCAACCTCCAAATGTTTACTGAATGCCAACTGTGTGCCAAGCACCCTGCTTTGTCCCTTCTCCATGATATACAGAGGCTTGTTAGAGCCTCATGGACAGACATGTGCACATTTATGTTACAAACTTCCTTAAGCGTCTCTATGTGGAGTGTGCCCGTCCCCCAGGCATTGTCCAGGAGCCTTTCATACACTACATGTTTAATATGCCTAGCATCTCTGAGCGATAGGAACTGTGTTTTCCCTCTTGTAGGGTTAGAGCCAAAGCTCAGGAGTGTAGAAAGTTCACCCAAGTCAAGAAACTAGTATACAGAACCATCAGGAAGGATGGTCTTTAGCAAATCATGTGACTTTTTTATGCTTTATTTTAAATTATGTGTATATGTGTGTATCTGTGTGTGGGTAAATGCACATGAATGCAGGTTACTGAGGAGGCCAGAATAGGGTGTCAGAGCCTCCAGAAGCTGGACTTACATGTGGTATATATGAGCTGTGTGTGCTGGGAACTGATCTTGAGTACCCTGAAAGAGCAGTACATGTTCTTAACTGATGAACCATGTCTCCAACTCCAAATCATGTGATTTTCGTATAGTTTAAGTGGTCTTAAATGTAAACATAAACTCTTCCTGGTACAGATTCCCCCACAGCCCTTTGTAAAGTCATGAAAAGAGATAGGCACACAAGCTACACTGGAATGAACTATATACCTAATGTAGGCAGATCCCTAAGCGCCCTGATAAGTCATTGCCACTGGACAATGACTTAAAGGATTTGGTGTTATACTAATGATTCACCTTCAAAATGTTTCATTTCATTTTATTCACTTGGAAAAATAAAAGCAATTTCAATTATTGACTAGAAAATTTGAAACATGAAAATGTGCCCCCTCCTAGATACAAAGAGTATTCTATCTTTTAAAAAGTTAGTTGGTCTTCTTATAGGGAGGGTCTCTGGATAGGCTGACTAGATCTTAGTGGATAAAGTTGTACTGCAGGATGTCTAGAGACATTAATTTGACATGATTGGTACAAATGGCAGTGTCTGAATCCCGGTGGGGAGGGGAGTTATAGGAAGGTACCATGGGAAAGAGAGCATAAAGATGACTGGAATGTTCTATATGAAATACACAAAAGTCCAATTAAAGATTTACAAAAAAAAAAATTAGAGAATTTGGGCTGCAGAGATGGCTCATCAGTTAAGAGTACATACTGCTCTTCCAAAGGACCACAGCATCTATGTCAGGCAGCTCCCAACCACCTATAACTCCAGGGCACCTGACATCTCTGACCCTGAAAGGCATCAACACCCAAGTGCAAATACCCACACATACTGGGTATGGTGGCACATACCTTAATCCCAGCACTTGGGAGGCAGAGACAGACAGATCTCTGTGAGATCAAAACCAGACCAGTCTGCATAGCAAACTCTTGTCCAGCTGGGGCTACCCTGTCTCAAACAAAAGAAAATAAAAACAAGAAACAAAACATCCAAACCCCCACACAGACACACATATAAGCATAATTAAAGATAAAATAAATATTACAAAAATAGAGAATTCAAACTTTTATTTCATTTTTTGTTGTTGTTGTTGTTTGATTTATTTTTATTTTATGGGTGTGGGTGTTCTGCCAGCATGTAAGTACACCCGTGTTGTGCAAAACCCACAGAGGTCAGAAGAGGGCATAGGATCCCCTGGAACTGGAGTTACGGACAGTTGTTAGCCACCATGTGGGTGCTGGGAACCAAACCCAGGTTTTCTGTAAGAGCAGCCAGTGCTCTTAACCACTAAGCCATCTTTCTAGCCCCTAAAATGTTTTTTAAAATCAATCTATTTTAAACATTTAAAAATTCTTCAGCTTGGTCACAGGTGGGTATTGTGCTAATTACATTTGATTGCATAACTGAATTCATCTTTAGTGTCAATTTCCTTATTTTTCAAATAAACTACAATCCCCATTGCTTTCTCTCTGAATTTTTCTCCAGTTCCAATTTCCATCCATCATTTTCAGCCATTTTTTACATTTGAAGACCCATAGGACCTTAGAAATAATTTGACTGCTTTAAAATGTTTTCCAATCTAAAGATAAATTAGAATATTCAAGAGAATGTTACTGTTTCTGCATTCTGCTTCGTGCTAAAGCACACCCATAGTGTTTCTTAATCCAAAACAATGGCCCGTGAACTGTCTGGGAACTTCAGCGTCCTGATGACAGTGGCCTTCACAATATGAAGCGTGCTCTGTGGGTAGCTGGTCAGGTCTTCAGAGCTTCCACAAAGCTCCCGTTGTTTTCAGCACCTGGTCAGCATGAAGGACTGGGTCAAGCGTAGACAACAGTGCTAATTGTTTCCTTTCTGCCTACTTAATGCCAGAGTTAACCCCCAGTTTTTAAAGAAATGCTGGAAAGTACAAGTTGAAAGAAGAAATGAGCCCCTGCCAACAGGCGATAAGAGGAGATCCACACTTCCTCCCGCCCTAGAATGTTCTCCTGTATGACCATGACCATTCACCTAGCGCTGCCTAAGAGAGCCCGGCCCTGGCCAAGGTCCTTCCTCATGTCTCAGTCTATCACAGAAATGGCAGGCACACTTTCCTCTGCCACAGGGTGAGCAGACTGGGACCTGTAGACCAAACCGGCCTCACCTGTGTTTATATGCCCCATGCTTTATGAACACAAAAATGACTTGAAATTCAAATGTTAGTGTCCATAAATAAGGTTTATTGGCATGCAGTCACATTGAGGTGTCATCTGTGGGTACTTTGACTCTACAGTCGCACAGCTGAGAACTCCCTGCTGGTGAGCTTGTCACATGACACACCAGGAAAATCAAAGTGATCAGACAGGACCCCTTTCCTCCGCCCTTCAAATGTCGGATGCCAGCCCTGTCTGCCCTGTCTGTGCTGATCTTCCTCGTCTCCTTGGATGAACTGTGGCTAGCCTTTCCTTTCTCCCTGTAAGGTCATGGCCCACCTTCCCTAGATCACTCGCTTCTTACTTTTCCATCATCTCTTTCTCATCATCTTTCCTTTACCATGTCATAGAAATTCTTCCCCGATAGATCATTCTTACCAGTTTTAAAATGTGTCAGTCAGCTTTCTGTTTCTATAATAAATATCCTAGGTAATCCAATTTATAAAGAAGAGGGGCGAGGGCCTCAGTGATTAAGAGTACTGGTTGCACTTGTAGAGCACCTGGGTTCAATTTCCAGCATGCACATGGCGGCTAACAACCGTCTGTAACTCTAGTTTCAGGGGAATCCATCGCCCTCTTCTGACCTCCGTGAACACTGCACACATGGGTGTGTATGACACAGTATACTTATACACATGCAGGCAATACACTCATAAACATAAAATAAAATAAAAATTTTTAAAAAGAGGTCTATTTTGGCTCACAGTGGCAGAGTTTCCAGTCCCAGATTGCTTTGGATCTTCCGTGAGGCAGCACCCTGTGGGGACAGAGCAAGCTGGAGCAAGGCCACTCACTACGTTAGCCAGGCAGCATAAAGGAAAGAGGGCTAACTGGCTGGAGTCTCATCATCCTCTTCAAGGGCACACTCCAGCTAAGCTAAAGACTTCTCTCTAGGCTTCATGCCCTAAAGACTCCATCCCCTCTAACAGCACCACAGGCTAGGAGCCAGTCCTTACAGGGTGCATGAAACAAGCCTGAAGATCACATCCCCACAGACCTGATGCAACCCAGTTGGCACAACTATAGCCCATTTCTCTGGTCCCCAGAGACATTCCCCCACTGCTTTCTGTGGTCACCACCCCTTTCTCCCAACCTCCTTTCATTCTTTGTGTTCTAATACCCCACTGAACCCAGTGTCACATGGTAAGTTCAGGTCATCCTGTGGCTAGGATCAGTGTTGATTTCTCTTTATATGTGATCAAACTTTCAGCAGCTTTTAAAACAGCTGATAACGTCTGCTGCCTTCATTTTTCCCCTTAGTTTTGGCACACCATGTCTGTCTCTTTCCTTCTGTTTTATCAGTGCTTCCTGAGCCTGATCTCTAATGCTATCTTGGGATGTCCTTTCCTCTCTCTTCATCGTTTCTTCAGATTATTCCCTGTAATTCCTTAATTTAAATGCCACTGTTACAGTTTGAATATGTCCCCTGAAGCCTGTGTGTTGGAAGCTAATCTCTAGGGCTCACTTTGAGATGTGGAACCTTTTTTCTTTCCATTTATATATGTGTTTATTATGTGCGTGTATGCGTGTGCGCATGAATGCATGTGTCAATGCCACGGCGTGTGTAGAGGGTAGGGAACAACTTATAGAAGTCTGTTCTCCCCTTCTACCATATGGGTTCTGGAGATCAAACTCAAGTTATCAGACTAGGTGGCAAGTGCCCTTACTTGCTGAGCCATCTTGCTAGGCTGAGATGCGGAATTTTTAAGAGCTTATGAGGTCTTTGCCCCTAGGAATGTTTGGGTATTGTTATGGTAAAAGGGGGTTCATAAGCATGGACCTTCACTTTCCTATATGGTCTTGCCCTTTCACCCTCGGCCATGAGTGGTGCAGAAGATGGAGTCCTCTTGATAGCAGACTTCCCAGCCTCCAGTAATAGAAATATATTTCTGTGCTTTAATTACCAGGTATCTTGTTACAGTGGAACAGAATGGTCTAGCACAATCTTCAACATGCGAATCACTCCTGATGGTTCCAGAGCCCCGATTCCTCCCTGAGATCTTGATTCCAGAGCTACTGGCTTGAAATTCCCATGGGGGTGTCTGACTGGCATGTCAAATGTGCAGTGGCCAGAAAACACCCTCAGTTTCCCACCACAAACCTGTTCCTCTAGTAATCACTCTCAGTTCTACAAATGGAACTTGGACAGAGTCGTCTGTTGAGTTCCCCAGTCCAGGAACTGTATGACATTTGTTTTTAAGTATCTCCCACCCCTCCTACCCCAGGTAAGGTAGGAGTTATTGACCTCTTCCATTTTCAGATTTGCCATCCTGCACCTTAAACCCCTTCTGGCACCTGAGCCTCTGCAGTACTTATTAACTGTGGCCTCCCTGCCCGCCCTTCTGTGCCTCCGCATCATCTCACTCCTCCAGACTCACCTTTTAGCCCTCTCTTGTTCTGTCATCTGCTGCCTCTTCCTTAACCATGCCAAGCCCCTTCCTGTCTGGCAGCTTGCTCTGGAGCTTCTCAGTTATGCTTCCTGGGAAGGTTCCTTCCTCGTGACCCAGTTTAAGCAGAACCTCTGGTGGCTGCTCTCCACAATCCTTTGTAAGTTTTCTTCTTGGGGCCATCACTAGGACTAGACGCTGGTTTTTGAGGTATTATATTGTCTATCTTCAGAATGCACACTTCATGAAAACAGAACTAATGACACATCTCCAGACCCTAGAATAGCCCTTGTTCTTAGTTAATATTTTATTTTTTCCTCATTTATATTTATATATGCACATACACACATGCTCTTGTACATGTGGCGGCCAGAGGAGGACATCAGGTGTCCTGCTCTGTCACACTCTGCTTCAATGCTTCATTCCCTGAGACAGGGTCTCTCATTGAATTTGGTGCTAGTCTGGTGGCCCACAAGCCACAGCCATCCTCACATAGTGCTGGGGTTACAGAGCATAGCCACACCTGACTTTTTACATGGGGGCTAAAGGATTTGAACTCAGGTTCCCATGCTCACACAGTGAAAGCTCTTACCCCTTAAGTCATCTCCCTAGTCCCTTAGCCAATCCTTGAAATCAATAACTCAAAAACTTAAATCCTGAGTTTTAGTTTCAAGACTGTCATGCATACATGCATATCCATATCCTCTCTCTCTCTCTCTCTCTCTCTCTCTCTCTCTCTCTCTCCTCTCTCTCTCTCCTTTTCTTTATTGGGATTTCTTATACACTAGGCAACACCTACAACTCTGACCTATTTCCCCATATCATGTTTTCTTCTGTGCCAAGAAAACTTAGATTTGTTGTTGGCATGTAGTAGTTTTGCCTACTGCGTTTTCCTATTCAATAAAGCAAGTAATTTTTTTACCTGTTATTTAATCATATTCATAAACATCCTTTCAGTGATTGCATAATACTGCATTCCATGGTTGTTTGCCTCGGTGTAATTTGATATTTAGGTCCTAACAAATTTTTCACAGTAAGGAGCAACATGTTTGTTCTTTCATTCGTGAGATGTGTATGTGTATTTGTGTGTGTGTGTTGTTGTTGCTGCTGCTGTGTGGGTGTGTGCATTGCCCTGTTTTGTCTGGTCACTAGACATGAATCCATGGAGACTCATGACCCTGTAGCATCCTCTCCCAATGCTCCACACCTGGTCTGGCCTGAGACTAAGCCAGAGTCTGGAGTGCAATTAGCATTTGAATTAGTGACATGAGGATAAACAGGTGATTATCCCATTTAGCAGCTGTTGAATGGTGTTAAATAGACACTGTCTGACAGCTTGAGCTTCAGATGTAGGGTTTATTAACAAATGATTAAGTAAGAAAGAGAAAAGAACTATTTGGTATTTTTCTTTTAATAAATGGAAACAGGATTTCAAACATAAGTCCTTTCAAAGTGCTTTTGACCAAACTAAATCGATTCCAACTCCTAAATCAAGTTGCTTGTTCAAACAGTGAATAGCACAAATGATCTCCCTTCATCCTCTCCCGCCCTTTGTCTGAACAGCGCTGAATGATCTGCAGATCTCTTACAATGCCCGCTCACTCAGTTGGCCAAGTTGCACTTACAGGCCTGATTAAGCAGCTGCATTCTGCCCTCAGGGAAACTAAGTCACAGAGCTGCCCACAGAATTCACAGGGTCACATTCAGAAGTAGACAAAAATTAGAACCTGTGCTCAGTTTCTAAAAGAATACCCCCTTTTTTCCTCAGTGAAAACTTCACTGACATTTCTAGAATTAGCATCAGGTAAGGACATTTTTATCGCTCAGGATGTTTATCTGGACAGTTTTCCTTTAATGACCTGCTTTGGATTAGAGCTGTGAGAACTCCTGCAGTCTGTGTTGGAGGTTGGGGAGGGAGAACAGGGACTATGGCTGCTGTTTGCTTTGTCTTTTTCTTCAAGTAATTTGTGCCTTTTTTTTTTTTTTTTAAAGACAGGGTCTCCCTGTAGCCCCAGCTGACCTAGAACTCACTATGTAGACCAGGCTAGCCTTGATCTCACAGAGATCTATGTGCCTCTGCTGCCCGAGTGCTGGGACTAAAGGCCTCCTACCCTGCAATTTGCACTTCTTGCTTTCTGTTTTTTTTTTTTTAATCTAGGTGCTGAGGATTGGACCCAGGCTCTGAGGTGCTGAGTGTACACTCTACCGCTATGATATGCTCCCAGCCCATTCTGGTTTTTCTGCCTTACGTTTGTGTGTGTTGATTTAGTATCAAGATTGATGCGGAACAATTGTAGGTTGCTGCCTTAGAGACAATGGTTTTAGGTTTTATAGAGGTTCTTCAGAACTCAATGGAATTCTTATGGAGCCAGCCTTCTTGGCAAAAAAGCAGGCAAATCTTGGCAAAGGGACAAGAAGCTAGGCATGCTGGGGCAGAAACAGAGAAATCATGAGTTTGAGGACAGCCTGGACTTCATAATGAGACCCTATAGCTCTGTCTCTGTCTTTGTCTCTGCTGTCTGTCTCTGTCTCTGTCTCTCTCTCTCAGACACACACATACATAAAGGCATAATTTAAAAAAAAACAAACAGAAAAAAAGAAGGTAAGGAGGAAGGCAGGGGAGGGAAGGGGAGGGGATGGTCTGCGAAGAGCATACCTTTGGAAGGTGCCATTGTTGCTCACTCCAGCACATGAATGTGTATGTTTGGACGTCACACACAGAACAGAAAGGATGTTGACAGCATACCATCTCTACCGGGTTTTGTATTCCACTCAAACTCTCCAGTCTAATGCTCAGAGGCTGTTTATTCTTACCACACACAAGAAATATTTTCCTGTGAGGGAAAGTTCAGACCATTATCTTTTTCAAAAGCTGATTTCGTTTTTACTATTAGTGAAAAATTCCAAATAATGTTTCAGAAAATGCAATACTGAACTATTTTTTTAAAGATTTTATTTATTTTTGTTGCGTGTTTTGCCTGCATTTATATATATGCACTACACGATAACCTGATGCCTAAAAAGGCCAGAAGAGGGCATCATCTCTCTCAGAGCTGGACTTGCAGATGGTTGTGAGCCACCAAGTAGGTGCTGGGAACAGAATCCAGGTCCTCTGCAAGAGCAGCAAGTGCTCCTAACCACAGAGCCATCTCTCCAGTCCTCTAAATTATTTTTATCAATCAAATAACTTATGATAGTGTTTGGATGGATGAAAGATTAGTTAAGTTTACCTATTTGTGACTAGGTTTATGATTTGCATATATGTAAATCATCTCGTTTCATTTTGCTTGTAATCAGTAGAATAGTGCAATATTTAGAACCTCCCAAAAGAAAATCTGTACTTTATTTGCTTGGAGGAAAGAACTCATCTGTTGAGTTCCTGAGATTTGATGCTTGTGAGGAAAAAGGTGAGAACACAGTACAATAAATTGGAGAGTCTGGATATATGTATGTCCCAAGCCTTATGTGGGATATACAAAAATTTATTCATTGTATTCAATTGATAAGTTTGTCCTAAATCTGCTTCCATCCTTAAGTGATAAAATGTGGCCCAAGGTGGCTTCTGTACATAGTGAACTGAAGCCTAGTGAACTGATGTGTAACGAAGCTGTAACCTAGCCTAAGAGTACACTCTGATAGCCAAGAACTGAGTCTAGCCAATTACCACTGCTGGAGTTCTAGCCAATCAGGGGCTGCAAACTGTCAAAACATAACCATTGGAGGTCAACGCTGACTACAGCTAATCAGGCGGTTTTTGTAGGTCATTTCCCTTTCTCTAGCCAGAGATGGCCATAAATATTGTGGGCATTCTGAACCAAATTCCCAGTGGGTAACTGCCTGTATTCTAGAACCTTTTTCTTATCCAAATATACTGTTGAACTGAACTCAACCCAGATTTCCCTTTAACAGTTGTTCCTCTGAAAATCAAACTTAATTTGTTCTCTTTACTTTTTATTTGCTAAATCTGGTTAGCTAAGAAGATTAGTGCTGAAACGTCTTTACTGGGAAGGCTTCCTGGGGGTTTTTCCAGCATGTTATGAACAGAGACAGGGGGCTCCATTAGGTTTAGTTTGAACCTTTACACCATTTGCTGTTCTAGTGGTGTTCTGCCTTTGTCTCCATGAGAAAAGTAATAACATTTATAAAGATGTCCTGGACACTCAGTTAATGCGTAACTGCTTGCAATGAACCCTGGGAGTCATACTTGTTATCTTCACTAATAGATGGTTCCAGGCCACTAAGGCCAAAAGGTGCGAGAGAAGAAGGGGAGAGAGACTAACCTGGGGGATATCCTGGTAAGGTCTTCTCTCTCCCACCAGTTGTTCTGGGACAGGTCTTTCTGCAGGGAAGAAATGTGGCACCGATAAGTGAGGTTTCAGGCCCAGAACAGTGCTTATGTTCGTAGGAAGCTTCGCAATGTGTTTCCTCCAGGGTATCTGGGCTTTTGTTTTCAGCTGTGCTTTGCACAGAAGCTGGAAAGCTACCTCCCTAAAAGTGAACTTCCTTGCCTTCTATAAACTGACCCCTGGTGGTTGCTATAGCAACTGCAAAAAGAGACTAATGAGCTGTGTAAACAAGGCCAATTCCCAGTGCTTGGGGTAAAGCAAGCCCTCAGAAAAGAGAGGGAAAGGAGAAAGGATGTGATGGGCCAGAGAAGTGGCTCTTGGGCAGAGCTGGAGATGATGAAGCATCATCTCCACCAGACCCTCCCTTCTCCCCCCCTTCTCCTCCCCTGTGTTCCCACCAGCCCTAGGGAGGAGTCGGAGGGTCTAGGAAGGCAGCATGCGGAGGCCTGCCTTTGATGCAGTAGAACTGAGCAGACAACTGAAAATGAAATCTAAACATTTGCTCAGAGCTCTAGGCTAGAAATGTGCCAACCTGACCCTGAAAAACAAATAACCTGAGTGGCTGCCACACCTGCTACAAGCTGAGATGCCATCGGTGACAGAGGGCCTGACTGGATGGCTCTTAGCTATTCCTGCTTAAATACTTCCAGCCAAACTGGAGACAGAAGCTTGAAGATTTCTGGGACCCATGCTGTTTGCAATTAGTTGCTTCCTTTTTTGGAAGGAAGAGTGGATGGAGAAAGACCATCCTCAGACACACAGTCCCTAGGAATGTCATAATGAAGACACTCAGACACAGGCACACAGACATACATATAGGCACTCATGTGATCACATACCCAGACACATACAAGCACATGTGCTGGCACACAGACACACAGAAACATGCACAAACACATATGCGCTCACACACACAGGCAGACAGACAGACAGACAGACAGACACACACACACACACACACACACACACACACACACTTTTCCTCTTCAGGAACTTGAATGCTATTTGTAAGAAACTGTGCTCATAATTGCTGAGATCCCAGCATGATTTTCGTTTGGTTAATTCTCTCTCAACCTTCATCCAGATTGTTTGATAAACAAAGTTTTGCACATTAATTGTAAATTGTGTGATGCACATATATCACAACTTCCCAAATAAGCCTCCTGAAAGAACGATGCAAGTCAATTGGGGAACCCGTGGAAACCTTGAGTTTCTTCTGTCCTTGACCTCGACAGTCCATCCTTTCATTCATGGAAACCAGTGCTTCCTCATGCCCTCAGATAGGAGCTCCAGCACAGTGAACTTTGCTTACAGCTCACCTAGCCATGGTTGCTCATTTGCAAATTCAACCAGATGAGAAACAAAAAACCCTAATTCTGTACTAAACATGTGTCAACATTTCTTTGATTATACTTCCAAAATAATGATTATATAATTTAACAACTGTTTACATAGTATTTATACTGTGTTGGGTGTTTTAAGTAATACAGAAATGATTTAAAATATACAGGAAGGCATGAGTATTTTATATGTAAATATTATGCCCCTTTATATTAAAGACATGAGCACACACATGGATCTTCTATCTGTGGGGGGTCCTGGAACCAATCCCCCACAGATTCAGAGGGGGTGGCTGTACAATTATAATACTCAGGCTATTCTTAACTTTTGAAGTGTTCACTCATCTATTATTTCATTAAGTGCTCAACAACCCTTAAATTCATATAGTGCAAATGATATCTTCTAATTAATTCCTTGGGTGAAGGAGCTGGAATAGCAGCGATTAGATGACTTTATTATGGGAAATTATGGGTTTGAAAGTTTGGGTTAAAAGGGATTCATCGAGTCACACTTATTTCTAAGATACTAAATCCCCCTGTATTATGCGAATCCAGATTGCAATGAACCTTCTGTATTTTAGGCCATAGTGCTATGTATTTACAAAGTACTTTCCTCCAAATACACCACCTATCTACATAGTTCTTTCATCAGCTTTTCGTAATAGACCAGGTTCTAGTTTTAAAATTTGATTACTAAGTCTTGTGACAACTTTATTCTGTTATTTGGCATTAAAATATTGCTTTCATTTTCCTTTTAAACATATTTACTGTTCTCTCCTTCCTCCTCCTTACCATCTTCCTGTGACTCTTTTTTTTTTTTTTTTTTGGTCCTTTTAAGAGAGGGTCTCCCTGCAGATCCAGCTGGACTGGAACTCATTATATAGGCCAGGCTGGCCTCAATCTCATAGAGATCCACTTGCCTTTGCCTCCCAAGTGCTGGAGCTAACCACCCAGCTTGATTTCTTCTTGTGACTTTTAAGTCACATGTGGGCTGATGCCAGTGGCTATAGCTCACTGGGAGAGCACTTGCTTAGCACACGCAAGGTCCTAGGTTCCATCCCCAGCACCTCTGAATGAATAAATGAAACAAAAGTTAAGCCATAGGCCGTGGCATTTATAGGCCTTCTGTAATTGGAAGTGTTAGCTGTTCTTGGTGGGTGGCCCATGACCCTGTGAGATCTTGAGTGATTTGGAAGAAAGATCTGAGCCAGTGATGCTCTTCCTCAGTGAAAACAGGGAAATGTATGAAAAGTAGCAGTATCCTTTGTTTATAATTGTTCAGAGATGACTGCTGTCTTCTACCAGATTGCAATTTGTCAGACTCCAAGGGCTGTTTGTAAGTAATGGAGTAGGGGTGTTTGGAGAATCAAAGAATG
This sequence comes from Eospalax fontanierii, assembly GCA_035773235.1. Taxonomy (NCBI): domain Eukaryota; kingdom Metazoa; phylum Chordata; class Mammalia; order Rodentia; family Spalacidae; genus Eospalax; species Eospalax fontanierii. Next base: position 17,591,551 of record CM069547.1, read on the forward strand.
TTGCACCTGAGCAGAGCACACTCATAGTCTCCAACCTGATGAGCAAGGAGGGACATATTGATGATGCCCAGCCCTTCCCCTGGAAAGTTTTAGTCTCTCTGTCACTTGAAGGTGTAGATAGTGCTGATGTTTTTAGATGGACTATGTTTTCTATTCACCATCTCTAGGGTTTTAAGTGTCTGATTGCCACAACCTAGAATCACTGGAGAAAAGAGCCACACAGATAGGTCCACCTGTGTGCATGTCTATGGGGCACTGTCTTGGCTGGTAAATGACATAGGCGGGAGTATTCAGCCCATGTGGGTGGTACCATTACCTAGGCAGGGATTGCTGAGCTGTATGAGACAGGAGAAAACTAGATGGAGGACAAAGCAGGCGGCGTGGGTGCACTCGCTTCTCTCTGCTCTCGACTGTGATGACTGTAATGGCATGTGATTAACTGCTGGAGTTTCTTAGTTGGCTTCCCTGAGATGATGGACTGTAATCTGACATTGTAAACCAAATAAACTCCTTCTTCCCTCTGTTGCTGTTGGTCAGGATGTTTTATCACAGCAACCTAAATGAAACCAGAACAGTTTTTCCTTCAGATGGTGCCGGGTTTATAGACACAGATTCCTCCTCCTCTAGAGCCGAGATCCCCCATAAGAGGAGTCAGTTCACTCTAAGGAGTCAAGGAGTCCTCTGAGCCTTTGGAGCTTTTGTTTATTGTGTTTTGTCTTTGTCTTTTTGGGACAGGGTTTCCTTATAGCCCCAGCTGGCCTGGAACCTGCTAGTAGACCAGACTGGTCTTGATTTCCCTGAGATCTGCCTGCCTCTGTGTCCTGAATGAATGCTGGGACTAAAGGCATGGCCTGAGCCTTTGGCTTTTACAGGGGAATGAGAACGTGGAGTGCTTTGAGTTCTAACAGAACCACTCCTGATTCTCCTGGGACACAAAAGTTCTACTTTTAGTGTTTAGAGCAGAGAGAAAAAAATAATAAAATGTTACCCCTGGAAAGAGACCTAGCGGCCACTAATTAGAACTGCATTTCTAAATAATGGGGTTAAGGCTGCGTGTGGTTGATGTATACTTGTAATCCCAGCACTTGACAGGCAGAGGCAGGAGGATTGAGAGTTTAAGGCTGTTCTGCCATACAGAGTGACTGCCTGACTAACTAATTAACTAAGTGACTGACCAATTAATTAACTAATTATCAGGGTTCTTCTCCTTGTTACAACATTGGTATATGATAACAGTCCTGACTTTATTCATTCTAAACTTTGGAAATCAAATGTGAGCCACAATGTCACTTTAAATATTTTAGTGCCACATTAAAAAATATAAAAGAAAAGCTGGGCATGGTGGTACTCACCTGTAACTCCAGCACCTGGGGGATGAAGGCAGGAAGTCAGCTTTAGTTATTATAAAGCTAGTTTGAGAATTGTAAGGCTGTGTAAGACCCTGCCTAAAACAACAACAGCAAAGGTGAAAGGAAGCAAGTCATTCTGTATGGAAGACATACTGATGGTCACCAAGCACGTGATAAGACGGCAGCTTCACTAACAGTAAGATGCCAATCAAAGCCACCATGTTCAGTAGGACTGTAAAAGATATGGTGGAGAAATGACAATCCTGTCGACTGCTGCTGAGGTGAAGTGAATCACTACCACGGAAGAGAACGCTGTGGCTTCTCAAAACATCAAAGATAGGGTGACCAGATCATCTGCCAGTTCTCCTCCTGGGCACAAACACTAGAGAAACCCAAAGCCAGGACTTGAACAGATATTTGTACATGGATGCCCAAAGCAGCGCGTGTGCAACCCAAGTGTTGAGAGCAGAAGAATGGATAAAGAAAACTAAATAAGCAATGCATTCTGTCTGATCTGGCTGCAGATTAGGCTCTAACAATCTAGTTGGGTTCCATCACTTGCCAGAACTGCTCCCAGAGACCATAAAAACTGACTCTTACCCATTTATTATGAAAGGATACAACTCAGGAATAACCAAAGTGAAGAAAGGCATTCAGAGAAGATTTGAGGGAAGGACTGCAGAGACTGTAGAGCACCCTCCCAGTGTGCATCGATGTCCTTATTCACCAACACAGAAATTTCTGAAGTCCCATAGTTCAGAGATGTTTATAGAAACTCTGTCTCTATCATGTAGGCATGACTGACTATTAGCGCAGTTTCCAGCCTCCTCCTCTTACCAGAGGATGTAGGGGTGGGGTAGAAAATTTTAAGCTCTAATCATACTTTTGTCTTTCTGGTGACAAGCTCCAACAGCCCACCAAAAAATATCATCAGGACAAAAAGATGTTTCTGTCACCTAGGAAAGCCCAATGGAACTGGGTCAAAATGCTGTTTTATTGTTTTGGAAATTAGGGGCCTGGAAATTCTGTACCAGGACTAGAAGACAAAAAGAAACCTACTTCGTATTCATCCCAGTATCCCTGTGCTGTGTCTGTAGCAAGGTGAGGTTGCTTAACCGACTTCATGTGTCCCTCCTCTACAGGCTGAGAGCAAGGGAGGTCAGAAGCCACTACTGATGACAGGAGTCAGCGTGGGCTTGGATGGCTCTTGAACACCCATCTTCAGGTATGGTTTAGTACTAAGGTAGGGTTCAGAACACTCCTTATGAGGCTCTGTAATCTCTGGGCAGAAAAAGTAAAGTCTTTAAGAACTGGCAAATATAGGAAAAAAAAAAAAAAAGAATAGAGCTTAAAGGCAAAGCCCAGGGCAAGCTGACATCCTTATCTTTGTTAACTCTGTTGTTTTTGAGACAGAGTCTCTGCATGTAGTCCTGGCTTGCCTGGAGCTTGCTATGTAGAACAGGCCTCCATCTCCTAGAGATCTGCCTGCTCTGTCTCCTAGGTGATGGGATTAAAGGTGTGCCCCGCCACATCCAGCTGTTAATTTTTAAAAATCCTTCTTCTACAACTAATTATTGAAAACTTCCTTCCTTCCTTCCTTCCTTCCTTCCTTCCTTCCTTCCTTCCTTCCTTCCTTCCTTCCTTCCTTCCTTCCTTCCTTCCCTCTCCCTTCCCACTCTTGTTGTCTGGGAAATCCTTCCTGTTGTGACTTCCTGATGGCTTGGTGGCCTGCCCTCCCTGGAACACTGCACTGCAAGAGTTTTCCTTCTTGGCTCCAGCTGCAGTGGGTAGTCAGTGGATTTCTGGAAGAATCTTGCTTGGAATCTTTAGCATCCTCCTAGACATCTGAAAGTTTGGGGGGGCGGTGCAGAGAGTCTGAGCTGCAGTTGAATTTACTACCGAGACTCCCCTTGCTGCTGGGACTCCCCTTGCTTTCAGAAACTACTCTCTCACCTGCACAGGGCTCCATCTCACCAGCACCCGAAGAAGAGAAAATAAAATGGGGTGTTGCTCTGGACCCTAGGTTGAAAGACTTTCGTTTTGTGAGGCTGTCAATTCCTTGCGATAGGGAGCATTGGATTTGTGTAAAGTGGGTTTTCTAAAACAGCACCCAGAGCCATTCCCAGCTACGCCTGAACACTTGTCTGCTGTTAGCAGAGACTCACCCTTGTTTGTCCTCTCTTCCATATCTGGTGTGTGTGTGTGTGTGTGTGTGTGTGTGTGTGTGTGTGTGTGTGTGTGTTAGTGTATAAACAGGATCGGGGTACGGGGAGGAAAGATCTTGTTTCAGTTTCTATCATAGTTTTACAGCCTCAGGGTCAGTTTCCTTTCTGGAAAGTCGAGGGAACAACTGTCACCAGCAGTCACAGCCCTGTTATCTCAGAGGGCAGGAGGCCCTGTAGATAAATGCAAGGCTTCTTTCTCAAGCCAGAGAGGAAGGGGCTTGATTGTTGCCTGTCTATCGGCCCCTCCTGAGACACCACTTCCTTGGCCCCCACACAGGGGGCTCCTTAGAATTACAAAATCTACCCTATTTGCTAGGCCTTTGGCTCTTTGACACCCTGCGCTTTTCAGTCTCTGCCTCAGAAAGAATGCTGTCTGAGGCCATTCTCATTTCCAAAGCCATAGGCTTTGAAGAGACCTGAGACTAGGTAAAATCAGTGACTATTTGGAGGAAACTGTGGCCTCCAGTGCCAGGTCCCTGCTTCCAGGTCTAGCTGGGGAAGCCGGCATGGTGGGGTGCCCAGACACTCCACTAAGATGTGGTATGCTCTAGCCTTCCTCCTCGGCAGGCCACAGAGAGGGAGCTAATTCTCTTCTGCCTGACGGTCCCACTGCTCTGGAGCTGCTCTGGACACTGGACGAGGCTGTGATGAGTCCCCGAGGCCCAGGATCCAGGGCCCGGCAAGGACAATAGCAAGGACGCACAGTTTTGGTTCCCTTTGCGATTCACACCCCAGGAATAAACATCCCACAAAGGCTAGATTCATAGAGAAGCTAGGGCGTGGAACTGGAGCCACACAGGGCCTGTGGATGGCCTGGGAGGAGGGATGTGGGCAGGAAGTGGGCTTGGGGAAGGAAAGGAGGAGCCAGAGGGCTGCTAGCTGGAGGATTCCTAGGCTGCTACAATTGTACAGTGGCAAGGTGTCCAGGCAGGCCTCCTAGGTAGTCCAGGAAGTGTTTCTGGTAAAAACGGAGTTCCATTTTTTGTTGTTAGTGCAGTTAATAGATGGATTTTAAAACGAACTCAGAAAACTGAGGACAATTTTATTAAAGTTTGGGAGTAAAACAATAGAACAGTCAAGTTGAAAAATCCCAGCAGTTGCCAGGAGGAGGGGAGATGGAGAAAACCCCACAGTAACAGGAAAAGCATGCTTAGGAGTACCATTGGTAACTCTGAGCTCAGAGCGGAACAAATTTCAGGCTCTTGTATTCTACTGCAAAAGACTGCACCAGCAACACAGGGTTAGAGCTAGAAACAGAGGAAGCTTCTAAAGAAGAGGAAACACTCCTGACCAGAGGGGTGGGCTAGTGAGCTGGGGGAAGAGTCCCAAAGCACAGGGCCATGTGGCCACTGGCCCTTTATAGGGCATTTACCTAACACCTTTCTTGGCCAAGTTTGTGTAGCAAAGACTACTCTGGAGCACACTCTGTTCTTTAGAAGTGGGCCAGGTAAGGCTTTCCAGTCTGCCTCCAAGGCTGGATTCTTTCATATGCTAATAGTGATGTTTCTGGTCAGTCTCAGTTCTCCTGCCTCTGTGGAGAATAGCTTGAGTACTGTATTGGGGGTTCAGCCTCTGCTGCACCCAGCAATCTGTAGGCCTGAAGAGCTCAGTGTCAAAAAGCTAAAACAGCGGCCCCTCCTACTTGATATGGAGCTGCTGGTGGTGGGGTGGTGGATGGAGCCTTTCGGTTTTCTTAAAGGAAAAGTTCTGAAGTAAACACATGGCAAGTGTATTTCTGCATGTATTTAAAATTATTATGTAATCAAGAAAAATACATTTAAGAACAAGGAACTGGGCATTCTTTATTGTGCCTAGTGGGGCTGTTTTGGACAGGCTGTCTTGCAGCCTGTGCTTGCAGTATGAGGTTGTTAACTTCACCTTCCCCAGAGGGAGGATTGCACAGTGTGTGGTAATGTCAATTTGGTGAGCAGTGGGCATGGAGGGTCCACCTTCCCCCACCCCCTTTGCAGGTCTACTGGGGCCTGGTACCCTCCAGCACACCCCACTGGAGCATTTGGATACAGACCCCACTGATCCTTCCTGCTCATTGGCAAGACAGCCATGGGAGTGTGGGAGGCAATGGGGGCCACCTCTGCTGGTCCCTGCAGTCAACATGAAGCCAGAATCCCAGGGTAGTCAGTCACATTCACTTCCTGTTCCGTAAGGCTTGGAGAAGGACAGCAGCCTCATAGGGTCATTCTCTGCAGCCACAGAGCCAAGATAACTAACCTGGAGGAGAAACTGCATCTGGGAGGCTCTGGCTGCTCTTTCAGGCTGGAGGGGAGAAAGCTCTGTCCTGAGAGGGACTTGACTTTCTTAGACAGGGCCTGTGTGATGTAAGGATGGCTCTGTGAAGCGCCCGCCCCCCGCCCCACCTGCCAGTGGCTTCTTTACACACAGTGATCTCCCCAGTCCAGGACTATAGAGTAGAACCTTAGCACCCAGCTGGACCAGCTCTCTGCAGGCTGCTCCCAGTAAGGGGCCTGAGGTCCAGACACTCAGAGAAGGTGTCTGGCAGCCCAGGAACTGGTAAGACTGGTTTCTAGGCTAATAGCTGCCAGAAGATGCCAGGAGGCCATGGTTAGAAGAAACATTCGGGGTGGGCAGGAAGTAGAAGGCGATCTAGAAGTGCTCCCAGTGCCTCTTGCTCAACTTGTTAGTCATCTCCCCAGGCACATTGCATTCAGGGTACAGACTCATAACTGGGCATCTCTTTGCTGACCTGACTGGAGGTCAGTTGTACCCGGATTAAAAATATGAACACCTGGCACCGCCTCAGGGTCCAATTTTACTCTTAACACTTGCTACCAACTGGGAAAAAGTTGACCCACAAAACATTTTCAAGATGAGTGTGGCTTGGAGAGTGTGTGTGTGCTATTTATGGAGGAAATGTCTTTGATTTTGAGTTATTTTTGTTATTTTATTTGTTTATTTTCTTAAATTTTACATGTATAAGTGTATTGCCTGCATGCAGGTAGGTGCACCTGTGTCCTACAATGCCTGCAGAGGTCAGAAGAGGCTGTCAGATTCCCTGGAATTACAGTTAGCCACCATGTGGGTGCTGGGAATCAAACCCAGGTCCTCTGTAAGAGCAGTTAGTGTTCTTAACCACTGAGCCATCTCCCCAGGCCCCTTGAGTTCTTATTTTTTAAGTCAAGTCTTGAAGTGAAGTCACTATATCGTCATACACAAGCGATCTTTGAGAGTGGTCACTGCAGCTCTTGAAAGCCAGTGTGGACAATCCTTTAGTGTGTCATAATGCTTGTGGGTTGATTTTATTTGTTGCTTTAAAATAATTTTTGAAGAGAGGCACGGATTCACTGGGTCTGTTCTATTTATGGCTTCTGCAGATGAGGAAATGCCTATTTTAGGAGAACAACTGTTTCACTTTAATTTACAAGAGATTATATAAACTGGGTGTGGTGGCGTATGCCTGTAATCCCAGCACTCCTAGAGCCGAAGCCATAGGATAGAGAGTTCGAGGCTAGCCTGGGCTACATAAACAAGAAAAAGTAAGTATTTGCCACAGAACACCATTTGGTTCTCAGGAAACATGCTCATGTTTGTGACAGAAATTTTTCTGTGTCAAAATGCATTAGTGAGAATTTCCCAACAATCCAAATCGCCCTATCACATTTTCCTAGAACCTTTGGAAGATGGAGCTGAAGCAGAGGAACTGAAGCCAAAGCCAGCACTGGATGGGTGATCCCTGCTCCAGGTCCACATTTCCTTCCTCCAGAGTCCAGACCCATACTACAGGGAGCATTGTTCTCGCCTTCCTCACCAGAGGAAAGTCCCCGTGGCCCATTTTCTGAGCAGTGCTTTTCCACTCTTTCGTAATCTATTATTGTGACCTTGAGGCGGGGAGAGAGGCTTTGGCAGGGTATGCTTCACGTGGGGCCAGAGCCTGGTCTCTGTGCCTTGGTGTCACACGCTGTGGCTGTGGCCAACATCCTGCATCCTTTTGAGCTGGCACCTGCATCCGGGTCTAAGCAGCTGTGTGTGTGCGTGTGCATGTGTGTGTGTGTGTATGTGTGTAAGACACTGAAGTAGAGACAGAGGGAGGGAGGGACTGCCAAGCATCAAGCGACTTTTCCAGGGCTGTACCTGACAAATTGGATTCTCACCAAAGTTAGTGATAAACACTGGATACTGCGTGCCTGAAAGTCTATTCTTACATGAAGATACTGACACCAGGAGAACAAAGAGAAACAGGAAGTCCTGGCTTGTGAGAGGAGAGAACGGGGAGAAGGAGGGCAAAAGAAGGGAGTGCAGCAGACACCAGGGACTCGGGGCAGAGGGCCTGGGCCTCACCCTTGGGCGCTGTCCTTGCTGCACCTATCTGCCAACGTTTCTCCCCCTTCACCCTGGTTACGGTGGGCGGGGCTGCCAGTGTGCACTTCATCAGATGAAATGAAGGGGAAATCTGATTTGCCTCTAATTGGACTTACAGTAGGCAATTAGGGTTAAGCTGGCATGAGGGCACGTTGGACAGGTGGATTTTCAGAGCTTTTCATTCCAGCCCTGGAAATTCTGCCAGAACTCAGGCAGTTATAAATCGGGACAGTGACCTACAGTATCAATATTTTAAATGAGGACACTGTTTGCTTGAAAATAACCAGTGCATTTTATTTATATATATGGCTGCCATATACATTTATACATATTTATATACTCTAGACATATGCCACATATGGCATGTAAGACATACTAACTACACAGTTAGTATGAGAAAGAGACATGTATACACTAATACATCCTCTGCCATATACACTATATAAGGCCAGAGAGACAGCTCCATGAAGATTACTTGATTAGCATGTGCACAGCCCTAGGTTTAATTTCCATCAGTGAAAAAGAAGAAGAGAACATCCATATAGTGTTTATACACATACACATCTATAAAATATGTATATATGATATGACTATGCTAGATAGGTATATGCACTATGCTATGTGTATATAACATTTGGTGCAGAGTATATATGAACAAATATATGCATATGTGTATATAGCCATGTATATGATATATATATATATACCTGTATATCCAGGTAAACAGGAACATTTACTAATAAATGCACAAAGATTGCCTTTCTCTTCTAAAGTGTCTATTTTTAAAGTGTTTACATTTATTTTTATTTTATGTGTATGAGGCTTTGCCTGCACGTATGTAAGTGAAACATATTCATGCACTGTTCATGGAGGACAGAAGAGGGTGTCAGATCCCCTGGAATCAGGGTTACAGACTGTTAGCTGCCATGTGGGTGTTGGGAGCAGAACCCAGGTCCTCTGAAAGAGCAACCAGGGCTCTTAACTACTGAGCCACCTTTTCAGTCCTGAAAAATGCCTGTTTTTCAAGTCCTATTGATAATCATTCTTATTAATGAGCTCTAGTTGTCCCTCTGTTTTCAAGTTCCTTCCTTGAGAGAATTTTCTGTCTACATTGGATTTCAAGTGTTTCAAGTCATCACCACTTAAACACTTTCTGGTGATTCTGTTCTCTCTCTCTCTCTCTCTCTCTCTCTCTCTCTCTCTCTCTCTCTCCCGCTCCCCGCCCCTCTCTCTTGTCTCTGTTCTGTGCTTACAGCTCCTGAGCTGACAAAGTAACACTCACTGGCATACATAAATATACTCCCTCCTCCCCACACCAATGTGCCTATTTCTTCAGTCACTTAAAGAATTCTTCCCCTCCCCCCAGGATAGAGCCTGCCACCTGCTTTCGTTATAGCAACTGCCATTTCTGTTTTCATTTCTGGTGCCCAGTGACCTCGAAGAGAGCTGCTGAGGAGAAACAGATACAGACCCACCATCCTTATCAACTGGTGGGAGGCTACTCAGGACACACAGTGGCCCAGTGTTTCTGGTGACAAATGCAGGCTCCTCTGGCGGTTCCCAGTTCCCTCTGAATGTTTTAAGCAGAATGCATTTTCTACTGCAAAATGTTTTCCCTGCCACCCTCTCGAGCAGTGGCTCTGTGTCTGAGACCTGTCATTTTGTATGCTCGGGGCTGGGAGTATTTTATGAGTTGGAGTTTTCATTGTTGTCACCCCTCCATAGGCCATCTGGCTCCTGTGGCTACAGGATGTGCAGAGCTTCCTGAGCCAGAGCCACAAGGAACACGGCATATCAAGCAGTCCCAGCTCCTCTAGTTCTGAAATAGATTGTTAATCAGAGCCTCGTTGCTTTTGTTCTATTGTGGGGCGTGTGATGCCTTCCAACAGTCCCTGAAACACGTGCAGAGGCTGGTGCTGGGTGGTCCCACCTGAACAGGAGCCTGTGAGTCCAGATGATCAGATGTAGGAGTACCTATTGTGTAAGGTCCAGTGGCTCTAAGTGCTGAGCACACTAAAGAAGAAAACCAGACATTGTCCTGAGGTCCCACTCTGAATATGCCTTGAGGGTCCTTGTATGGGCAAGCTCACTATGGAGATATAGGTCCCGTCCTCATGGAGCCTGAAACCCAATGGAGAAGTTCATGACTTCCTTCCCACTAGTCCTCAAGGAACAAATCCACAAGTGTTCATGATGGCACTAGGGTCAGAGGAAGGAAGGGAGGAGACAGGTGATCCTTTGTGGCTATAGAGCTGGCCGCCTCTCTAGGGTTGGTTTTCTGTGTTATGCGGTTGTAGTCTGTCTTTGAAGAAATCCACCTATTTTATGCTTCTGGAGCAGAATACCCCAGGCTGGATTGTTGGGCATAATACAAGGTGGGCCTAGCCTAAGGCCACCTGCTAGGAGGAATAGAGGAATGGCTCCTGTGGGTGTGGTGCTCTGCTCCGGCTAGTTGTGAGACCAGCACCTGGAAAGAACCTGCCTACCTGAGGACAAACTTACCATTGGCTGTATTTGGGACCCCACCCCATAAGGTCATTGGCTATCCAGACCTATAAGAGCTTGTGCACATATTCAATAAATGAGTTTGCAGTGCCATGTGCTTGGCCTGCTTCCCATTCAACTCCCGGAGTCTGCGGCTTAACTGTGCATCTACTCACCCCCAATCCCTCGGGCTGGCCCCCCAAAGTCCACTTGGGCTGGCCCCGAGTGGTGAGACACGACGGTAATGGACACGACGATACTGGATAACTTACAAAGAACATAGATTCATTTCTTACAGTTCTGTAGGCTGGGACGTTCAAGATCACAGGGCCAACATCTGATGAGGGTTTTCTGGCTACATCATTGTATAGTAGAAAGTGAGAGAGAGGGCCAGAAAGGAGAAGTAGAAGGAAAAGAAGAATTCTCTTACAGGCTGAGTGCTCAGTCCTAACTAAGTAGGACATCTTCATCAAGTTCATCTCCCCAAGATTCAGGGAACACTACAGAAGAGAAAGGGGAAAGAATGTGAGAGCTAGAGGAATGAGGAGGATGGAATACAATGCTGTCTTCTGGACATGATATGGCTATTACACTCATGAGCTCACAGCAGCTGTGGTTACCTGCTTAAGACCTGTACAAGATCAAGCCAACCAAAATTCTGGTATAGACAGGGGAGGTGCTCTCCGAGTCCCCCTCCTACTGAGTAGTAGTTGATAACTGCTAGGGGAGAAAGAATCCTTCTTTTTTGGTTTATTTCTTTTTTATTTTCTGTGTATGAGTGTTTTGCCCATATGTATACAAGTGCACCCATGTGTGCAATGTGGATGGCGGCCAGAAGAGGGCATTGGCATCCCTGGAATTGGAGTTATAGCTACCCTGTGGGTGCTGGAACCTGAACCCAGGTCCTTTGCAAGAGCAACCAGTGCTACTAACTGCTGAGCTGTCTCTCCACCCAAACCATTCTCTCTGTAAGAGTCTTCCCATTGGTATTCTTTCCATGCTCTAGTGGGTGACCCCATACCCATGCACATGGGGGCAGCACTAACTGGACTTAGTGGGTTATCAGAAGAAGAAGGAGGAGGAAGAAGAGGAGGAAGGAAAAGAAGAAGAGAAAGAAGACAAAACATGAAGGCGAGAGAGGAACACGTCAGAGGCGATACAAGGGAAGGAGTTGAAGGAGGGAAATGAATATGATCATATTTCATCGTATACATGTATGAAATTCCCAAGATTAAAGAAAAATTATATATATATTTATATAGATTAAACTATAAATCAGAAAAAGAACTATTTTCAAACAAGCACATTCCCCTGATAGCTAAAGTGCACACCTCTTATTAGACCTCATCTTCCAGTGCTGTTTCACTGAGGATGGTTTCCAATGCACGAACTTGGGGGGCACAATCAAACTGTAGCAGTATCTTGCCTCCCATGCCTCAGTCTGTGTCTCCCAGATTTACCCTCTAAGTGACCTTTCCTGGTCTTTTGTTTCTGGCTTGCACTGAAGCCCTACTACACCTCTCCTTCCCGCTTGCAAGACCCAGCTGCTGTCTGCTGCTCACCTGTGCTCACTGGTCTTCCAAACCTAGTTTATGAGTGGTGAACACTATCCCTCCTCATTTTTGTTGGATTATTAATACACTGTCCTCACCCTGTACCCACAGGGGATCGGTTCCAGGACCCCACAGATACTGGAATCTGCAGATAGTCAAATCTATTACATAAATTGATACAGTACTCGCATAAAATCTGCAGAGCACCTCCTGCATACTTAAATAATCTCTGGATTATCTGTAATACCTGCCATGATGTAAAGAGTTGTTATATTGTTTAAGGGATAATAACAAGGAAAACATCCTTAACACATTCAATATAGACACAATTATTTTTGAATATTTTTCAACATATAGTTCGTTGAATTCACAGATATGAAACTCACTGACATGGCAAATTCTGTGTGTGTGTGTGTGTGTGTGTGTGTGTGTGTGTGTGTGTGTGTATGTGTGTGCGTGATAACAGTAGCCAGCCTGATTATCAGTAAGCAGCGGATTGGTAGGCATATGTAGAAAGAGATCTCAAGTTTAAGCTTTCATGTATCCCACGCTGACTGCTAAAAGCTGCCCAGTGACCTTTGTATACACACACACACACACACACACACACACACACACAGAACAATAAATGAACGAATAAGTAAATAAGTAATAAATGTAATTTTAAGTTATGTTAAATAATGGAGGAATGGATCCAAACGTAGCGAGTTTATAAGGGTCCTGAAGTGGCCAATTGGGTTCTCTGATAGCTTTTGTTTTGCTTTACAGAGAGCCAAGCCAGTGGCTGCCACATTATCCTCTTATTGGGCTCTGCCAGACTTGTGCCTATGTATCTATGTGTCTTTCTAATAGTTCTCCAAGTATTATGCCCTGTTATTCAATCCCCGAGACTGTCAGATATTTGAAGATTTCTGAGCTGTGAAATCAATAGTGGCTTGTTATTTGTTAGATTTGTTTCTTTCTTAGCAGTTCACTAGTTGATGGCACTGTGGACATGGGACCATATCCACAAGGATTTATATATGAGGTAACCAAGGACAGCCACAGCCATGTTCTGGTAGTTAAGTCTCCTGGTGGTACATATCCTTGAAACTACAGTTAGGTTCTTCCTGCTGTGTCACCAACTACAGTACCAGAGATCGTTTGCTGTTGTCAGACATTCACACTAAAACAGGGTCTGCACCCTCAAAGGACCCCTGCTTCATTATCCTTTGCATTGCAGTTTGACTCCCACCCCATTGTGGACCCTTCAAGAGGATCATGGTGAGAAATACTCTCAAAGGGAGAGCTATGCACCAGGTTTTTAATGTCTACTCATTAAAAACTTCCTCAAAATCCGTAACATAAAACCCAATGAACTGCTATTCCCCATTCTGGGTTAACTTTCTCCAATATTTCTCTGGAGTATGTCTTGCTTGGCTGTATAAAATTCTGCTTAAACTGGCTTTTTCTCTTGCCTGAATTCTTTCCTTTGAGAAGAAAAGAATCAAAGAGGAAAGTTTACCTGGTAACAGATGACATTTAGATTTCCTGGGCAGTTCACCATGGGATGCTTGAAATCCCTGGATTAGGATGGTGGTTTTAGTGACTCCCTTTCCAACAAGGGGCACACACAGACTGTTTTTCTATCGCTTATATTCTGGGGGCCGTCTCCTCTCTACTCCAAACCCACTTGCCTCCATTGGAGTAGTTGTGGCTCAGTCCTTTTCCCCTCCTTCCTAGAACTGACTTCCCTCCCTGGGTTTTTGTAATACTGCAGCAGTGATCTCTTACTTGAATTCCATAGTCACCTCCGGCCTTTATACTCCACTACATCTTGGCAACATGATCTGTAACCTGTGGACACATACATGTCCAGAGGCTCCCAGTGAGTTCCCTGACCCTGTCACATGGGGACCCAGATGTCACGTGCTTGCCAAGGAGAGGGTTCTAAAGGGAGACACAGACTGACTTTTGACTCTGTAGCCTCAGCACTTTGCTAGGTCACTGGTACCTAGCCAATGAAGGTTCTATGAAGTGTGCACAATCAGTCCGGGAAACAAGCTTCATTGTTTTAACCAACGTGCAACATACAAGCATAGAACATTAGTATGTTGTACGTTTTTTCTCCCCACTTGGTTTCGAGAGCCCATAGTGGATTCTTTACTTTTTGAAACTTGCCAGCTTTCATCTTGTTTTCTGCCCCTTTGACTGGGCTGGGATGTGGTTCGCCTCACTGAGGAGTGCATGGGGTAAGGTACAGCATACAGGTCTTATCTTTCTCTTTCTGTATAGCCTCATATCTGGCTGAGCCTTGAAATTTCCAGTTTACCTGGGGCAGGTCAGGTGTGTGACAGAGCTTTGAGCTGGAGCCAGGTCAGACTCTTTAGCCTTTGCCTTCCAGATCCCTCCAGATGAAAGCTGTTTGCGTCAGTCAGATGGATGGAACTGGGCCTGCTACCATATCTAAACTAAGTCCACCCCTGGATTTGATCCAAATCTTTGCTATAGGTTGTGACTTTTAACCTGCTTAACACCCTAGTTCAGGTATTCTGTAGTCATGGGAACGACTGAGTTCCCTTGTAAAATGAGCGCTTCCTTACTGTGCTACAGGCAAAGGATCTTTAAAGAGCTTTATGGAGCTAGGTTCTGGCTCTCAGCAAACTCTACCCAGGCTCCACACTCTATGGCATGTAGTTGAAAGGCAGGACAGGCCATATAACACATCCTTATAACACACTGGTTTGTTTATGGTGATTGCAATTACTGAATGTTGACTATTTTTTCTTTATTTTATTATTTTTAATTAAAGTTTTGCAATTTTCATACAATATATTTGGATGGGATCTATATCCCCTTTCTTATTCACAACTCCCCCCTCTGCCCAACTTAATGTACTCATATATATATATATATATATATATATGTATGTACATATAATATGACCTATAGAATCTGATTTGTGTTCCTAAATGTCCTTCAGTGTGGGTCCATCCATTGGACTCACCCTCCTTGTAAGACACTGTTTTTTCACATCCCAGCAGCCGTCAATTGCCGAAAGTTCCTTAGGTTGGACTGGGATTTCTTATTCACTTCCCCATATCTATGCTGGGATTTTGTCTAGTTGGAGCTTGTTTGCATAGGATTTGTGCATGCTGTCACAATTGCAAGTTCATGTAAGTAGCTGACCAGCTTTCTGGAAGACTTTGTTTCCTTGTGGTCAAGGAAACTCCCTCTGGCTCTTACAATCTTTCTGTTCCCTCTTCCACAATGATCTCTGAGCCTCAGGAGGCAGAAGTTTGAAATAGGTGTCCTATTCAAGGATAAACACACTGCAGCTTCTTGTTCTCTGCACATTGGCCAATTGTGGGTTTCTGTGTTAATCACCTTCTGTTGCATAAGGATACTTCTCTGGTAAGAGTTGATATATATATATCAGCCTATATATTTTCACCCTGTGTGTAGATGTTGCATTGCAGATGTGTTACTTAAGGTCAAGCCTCTCACAGACACTTACTCTCTGCATTTGACCAGTTCTAGAACTCTGTAATACTCTCCATCTGTTGCAAAAAGAAGCCTCTTTGATGAGGGTGAAAGGTGCACTTGTCTGGGTTAGACAGGGTCTCACTATGTAGCCCTGGCACTTGATACGTAGATCTGGCTGGCCTGGAACTTGCCTGTTTCTGTCTGTAAAGTGCCAGGGAGGTGTGCACCACCATACTTGATGTGAATGTTCACTTTTACCCAGATTTGGGTGTATTAGTTCAAACATCTTCTAGAAAAGAAGTCTGCCGTTATTTATCTTTCTTTTCTGTAACTGGGGGCTGTGGTGGGAGCTCAGATTGTAACACCCCGAGAATGTGCATGGTGTAAGGTGTTTTGTAGTGATGTGTGTAGCTGACTTATGTGCTATGGACTGAACCTGGAGCTTAACATATGGGAGGGATGTACTCTACCCTGAGACACACTTCCAGCAACTTGCTAGCTGACAGACCCTTACAGGAGAATTTATACCAAGGAAATTGGCAAACACCACATCAGAGCTCTTCTTCCTGCCCCTCCCTTGTAGAGCCAGATCCCCATGGGGTACACACTGCTGTCGGCTCATGTGGAGTGGCCTGGGAGGGATTATAGTTGGTTATTTCATCTTTTATTTATTTATTTATTATTTTCATTTTATGTGTATGAGTGTATTGTCTGCATGTATGTAAGTATATCCACGTTGTGTGTGCCCACAGAGGTCAGAAGAGAGTGTTGGATTCCCTGGAATTGTATTTACAGATGGTTGTTAGCTGCCCTGTGAGTGCTGGGTTTCGAACCCAGGTCCTTATGGAAAAGTAATCAGTGCTCTTAACTGCTGAGTCATCTCTCTAGCCCCTGGTTTTTCTTTTTTAACTCTCATATTTTATCAAGGAGCAATTCATAATGGGACAAGAAGAGAAACATATAATAACATTGAAGTCGTTCCTAGTAAAGTGAGGAATATTGTGATAGAAGCTCTGCTTGGTGATCCAGGCCTTTAATCTCAGCTATTTGGGAGGCTAAGGCAGGAGGATCCCAAGTTCAAGACCTACCTGGGCTACAGAGTAAGCTCCAGTTCAGCCTGAGAAATTTAGTGCGACCCTGTCTTAAAATAAAAGGTAAGAGGAGGACTGTGCTCAGAGGTGGAGCACTATCCCAGCGTGTGCAGAGCCCTGGGTTCTATCCTGGTGCTAAAAAACATAATGTGCTTGACCAGCCTCAGAGATGAGATACTAGTATCCAGGCACTAGAGAGATGCTGTGGGTACCAGGCTAGGAGTTAATATAAAAGTACTGCCATTTCTTTCAACACATGAGATGCAATCGTTCCACACTCCTGCTGGTGATGCTCAGCTAGGAATTTTCTCCTCTGACTTTCTTTCTCCAGAGACTCATCCACACAGGAAGAAGATCTGCCTGGCTCAGAGAGATTACCACACTTTTCTCCTTCCCCTCTTAGGACACAAAAATCCTCCAGGCCCCCTACCCCTGCCTCATGGTGAAATACCTGTGTAAGAATGATAAGTGGCTGACATTCAAGCCCTTGGCATCATTCAGTTTTTGTTGATTAAAAGCAATTAGGCCAACATTTGAAAATCAGACAAACCATTATTGGAAAAGTAGGATATTTTATGTTCTTTTTATATCAGTGGTGTAAACCTGTAAGCAGTCATTGCTGGAAGGGAGCTGAAGCTTAAAAGAGACCTCCCTCCACCCATCTCTGTCACGTTTTCCTACAAAGAAATGAGAGTTCCTCGTAATGTCTCAGCTGTTGTAGTCAGGGGTTTGTCCCCAGTTCACTGTTTGTTGCTGCAGCCTCTGTCACACAGAGGGAAGCAGGGGTTCCCTCTGAAAGACGAGCAGGACCATTAAAAAGGGTCGAATCTTATCGTTTACAATGTAGATGTTACATTATGAGAAATAAGTCAGACACAGGGAGACAAATAATGTGTGATCTCATTCATCTGTGGAATACTGAAAAGTTGATTCAGGGCCGGAGAGATGGCTCAGCAGGTTAAGGGAGACTCTTGCCACCAACCTGAGGACCTAAGTCCCATCACATGGTAGGAAGAGATAACTGACTCCCACAAGTTGTCCTCCGATCTCCAGATGAGCATCCTAACATACACATGACCACATGTGGATACACACATACATAAATATAACCTTTAAGAAAGAACCCCTGACCTTTCATTTAAAAATTTGATTCGTGGAAGTAAAACAGAGAAGTTAGGGAGGGTGAGGGAAAGGAGATGGCAGGCCCCAAAACGCAGGTAGGAGGACCGAGTCCCAACAGTCTGCAGCCCAGCAGCCTGATTATGATTTACAACTTGTTATTTGTTTTAGAAGAGAGGTAGGTGTGATGCTCCATGCTTGTTATCCCAGTACTCCAGATGGAAAGGGATTGCAGTGATCTGGAGGCCAGCTGGTACACCAAGTGAGTTCTGAGCTAGCCTGGGCTACTCCATGAGAGTCTGCCTTAAAGAAACAAGAGAAAAAAACTCGAAGAGAGGTAGGCACAACACAGAGAAATGATAACTGTGTCATGTTCAAGCTAGAACATTTTCCTCCTCACAATCCACTGTAATCCCATAAAAAATGGAAGTCACTACATGTTAAAAACAAAACCCATAAATAAAAAAGCAGTGTTTTTAAAAATACTTTATTATTTTTATTTTTATGGTATGCATGTATTGCCTGCATCTGTGTAAGTGCTCTCATGTTATTCAATGCCCACAGAGGTCAGAAGAGGGTATTGGGACCCCTGGAACTGAGATTACAGATGATTGTTAGCCTCCATGGGTGTGTTGGGAATCAAACCTGGGTCCTCAGGAAGAGCAGCCAGTGTTCTTAACCATCTGAGCCATCTCTCCAGCCCGCAAAACAAAAGTGTTTTAAAAAATAAATGATTACGCGATGATGGATTTAGTAATGTTCTGGGTATATCTTTTGTGGTTAAAGTTAGAATGCCAGTGTTTCTTCCTTCCAAACACTCCACATGCAGACTCTGAACTTGAAATCCCAGCGTTCACATTTACCTAAGTTTCAAATGGCACCTGGGTTTTCAGGTCTATCTGATAAGATGCCTCAAACACTAGGGCCATGTTGGGGACAGAGAGAGTAGGCAGCAGTCCTGGAGTATCATACCATACTGATGGGGTACATATATCTAGAATGTGTGTACCAAGCAAACAGCCTCCAAGAATAGACTTAGAGTCTCAGACAAGGTTCGTTTTGTGAATATGCATCAGAAGAGAATGTCTGCTTGAACTGTACCCTACAGTTCAGTGAGTAATGTTGATGTCGATCTTTGGTATTATTCTTTCGATTCGTTTTATCTGCTCTTGCATCCAGTTGCTCCTGAAATGACTCTGAATTGTGTGATCTGCCACTTGAAGGAGGATCTGAGAGAGAGAGAGAGTTCAGATATAAAACAAGTCCTGGGCCAGAGGAAAGAGAGCTAAGTGAGCTCTTGAGAGTGGAGGCCAGAGGCCAGACCCTGAAGAGCCTTGGACGCCATTTCAATAGGTTTCACTGTTTGTCAGGTGGCAGTGGAGAGCTCCACAGGAATTCCAAGTCAGAGAACAACAGAACCACACTTAACATTTTGAAAATGTCTCTGGTCATGATAAGTGGGAAAGGGACACCAGCTTGGTTATCACGGTACGTAACACATCGCTTCAAAGCACAGCTGCACACTCAACAGCGTGTTTTGGAGGAGGGACGCCCAGGGCTGCCTGCTAGAGAGGGAGTGGCTCAAGGTCCCCCAGGAGGTTGTAGCACTGGAAGGCTTGACAGGGGTTAAGGCCGTTTCTAAGTGGCTCAGTCTCAAGATCCCAGTAAACCACTCATGTTGGCTGCTCACTGGCTCCTCTCTACAAGGGCCCTGCCATAGGCTGTTAACCACAAGGCAGGTCCTCTCAGGGCCAGCCACCCGTGCCTGGGTGGGGGGAATGCTGCTGCTCTTGAAACAACTGTGAACACTCCTTCATAGTTGGGCTTTTGTTTATTTCAGATAAAGCCCTCCAGAAACACAGGAACCAGCCCAAATCACTAAGTCACTGATCTTCTTTTCTTAAGTGACCTAGAGTAAACTCTGCTGATTAGCATGCTAAATTCTCCACCCACATTTTCATTTTAGTTTTTAAAATTTATTTATAGCAGGGCATGGTGGCACACACCTTTAATTCCAGCACTCAGGAGGTAGAAGCAGGCAGATCTTTGTGAGATCAAGGCCAGCCTGTTCTATATAGCAAGTTCCAGGCCAGCTGGGGCTACAGGGATACCCCATCACAAAAACACCCCTCCCCCAATTTTTTTTATTTTATGTGTATTAGTGTTTTGCCTGCATTTATGTAAGTGCACTGCGTGTGTGCAGTGCCCACAGAGGCCAGAAGAGGGTGTCAAGTCCCCTGGAGCTGGAGTTATAGATGGTTGTTAGCTGCTATATGGGTCCTGGAAACTAAATTGCAGTCCTCTACCAGCCAGTGTTCTTAACCACTAAACCATTTCTCCAGCCCCAACATCCATATTTTTTAAAAAAAATCCAATATATAAAAAAGTTTGACCTGATCTGAGCATGCTCAGAAATATATCCACCTCTACATGTGATGATAAGTTTATCCTACAGTAATTCATGTCAGTCTTCCCAATAAAAGCCCCTTGCTTTCTGTATGGGAGGTGCTGCCTTTGAGAATTCCCTCTAGTGCCCCTTCCTCAGTCTGATCTCTTGATTGTACCTTTTGTCTTTGTGTTTACCAAACAGAGTATCCACTATCTTCAGTTACAGCTACTCAAGTGTCACCACAACTGGCTGTCCCCAAGACAGAAGGTCCATGACAGCACAGTGAAAGTGGCAGTGTGGTTTATGACCTGTCCTCAACAATCATAGTTCACCGCTTTGGTCACATTGTGTGTGAGAAACAGCATGAAGTCTAGCTCACATTCAAGGGTTGAGGCCTTAGACTCCACCTTTCAGACAAAGGTGGGTTAAAGAAGCAATAGGTGTAACCTTCATGGAGGTTTTAAAATACGACATGTGTACGCTCACAAGCAGGTGAGCGTGTGTGCATGCGTGCATGCGTGTGTGTGTATGTATGACTGCATGTGTATGTGTATGTGTGAGGGAGAGAGAGAGAGGGATTTTGGTAAAAAGCAAAAGGAATTGTAACCTAACCTGAAGCAGTAAGAATAGGGAACAGATCTGGGACATCACAGCTGGAATTCACAGAATTCAGAAACCACTGCAGCTTCTCTGAGCTGGGCACAGTGTAGAAGAGACGGCACATGCAAGAGGAAGAGTAGTTGGGACAAGCTATGTATCTAATATGTGGGCTCAGTGGGTTTGTGTGCTAATTTGAGGACTGTGAGCATGCAAGCTATGTCTGTAGCTGAGTTAACCTAGGTAAACAGGATAGAAAATGGCCCCAAGCTTCATTGGTGGAGAAGCCATTTACCAATGTTGCCAGGCAATATCCAGGGCCTGTGGGGTTGGTGATAATGTCTTTTTTTGTGATGATTATCTGTCTGGCTATGTGGTTGCCTCTAACAGATTAAACTGCTTGGTTGTGAGTTCAAGGAAAGTAGGTGGTAGAACTTCACTTTTATGATTCAGTTTCATCTTCTGAAAAGCAGGCATAATTGTACTATCTCAGAAACAGGATTAAATGACACAATGTTTCCACATACTTAGCCCAGTTCATAGGATTTAGTGAGTGCTCAATAACAGGCCATTATTGACTTTAGTAAGCAAACCTCTCAGCTAGAATTTGGGGTGTGGGTATGAGAATAGTGAGACAGACACTTACTGAACAAGCTGTGAGGACTTTGAAGGATTTAGAGCTGGAGAAACTTGGAGCCTGTTTGAGAATCTTGATAAGCAAGTGGATTGGGGGCTGGCATATGGAGAGGCCTGGCTGCCCTAGCTATCCTCACATGGCCATGGTGCAATGTCCTGTTTGGACTTTGTTTTGCTTTCTATCTTGCAGGCATCTTGAAGCCAGTGCGTACTTTAGGGAACAGATGTTCAAGTAGTCACTGTTTCCCTCACGGGCCTGGCCAAAGCCATATGCACTAAGTGATTGTGGACAGGGAGATCCAGTGTTCTGCTCCCTGCAGGGAACGTTCTCAGGGGCACTTGTTCTGATTGTTCTGATCCCTCCTCCTGGCCCAGTGGAACAGGCTAGGAGGGACACAGCTTTCTGAGTTGGCTCCTTTCATGGCGTTCTCACTCAGGTGAAAAAGAAGTCCCTCAGCATGAGGTGGGGCTCTTGGTGAGGCAGGTTGACGATGAGTTAAGTCATGCCTAGAAAGACACACCCCATTAAGCAGCTTCAAGCAAGAAGTCAAGAGTCAAGCACTGATGTGTATTTTCAGACATATTTTTCTGTTGTAACCTTCGCTCCTGCTACTCATTGCTGTGATAAGTTCTGTCCAAGATCATAGGTATGTTCAGGAGCAGCCCATGCAGTACAACTTGCCTGGTGACTATTCACAATACTACCTTGCTCAGAGTCTACAAGTCCCAGCATCCCTTACACATGGTCCTTAAACCCTTGCTCCCATTGAAACAGAAACCCAGGAGGTTCTCCCCACCTCCCCGTAGAAAGTCTTCCCCATGACTCCTGGCAAGATGGGAGGTGACCACCCAGGCCTGATGTCGGGAACAGTCTTTGTTTCAGTAGCTAATGGACACCTTTTTATTCTAGTGGCTTCTTTACAGTAATGAGATGGCAAATTGTGGCTTCATTGCTCATTTATTTGGCATGGGACCAGAATGCTGGCAAGATTGAGGTTTTTGTCATATGGGAGCCATGGTAGTGAATAAAAAAAGTGAAACCAGATGTTCTTCCAGTTGCTTCAATTCTGTGCAGAGACTTGGGGGAGGAGGCTGTAAAAATGTCACAATTCTTGAGTCCTGAGGTCCAGATTTACACACCCAGTAACCCTGCACCATAAATCCACCACCCTCATGGGAATGTCAGCTTCTGAAGGGGCAGGCCCAGCTGTGGTGTTGACCTCGGGAGGGTGAGGGATGGGGCTGCAGGGATGTGGGTAGGAAGCATGTGGGCAGGGAGTCTGACTTGGAATGGAGATTGCTTTTCAAGAATCTTAAAAGTCGGCAAGAGATTTTATAAGGTTGGCTGGGACACTGGCCTTCTGAGGAGATAAGCCAAGAAAGGAACTTGATTTTTGTGGAGGAAGTGTGAGGAGACAGAAGAGAGCTTCTTGGGAACAGAACTCACACACACAGCATTTTCCTTGCAAGTTGACATGCTAGAAAGAGAAGTGAGGAACAGCTTGGCCAGACCTCAGGGTCTAGGGAAGTGGAGACGCAGCCTGAGTGCCTCGGGAACCGTCAGACTTAGGCTTGAAGTGGTTGTTCTGTTGGCCATGTGGGGATTGAATGCTAGTGGCCCCAGTGAGAACAGAAGCAAGGACACAGTGGAGGTGCTATGACAGAATCCAGGCTTAACGACAAGGATGTAGTTGAGGTAAAGCCGGGACTTGGAGCAAGGTGGGTCAGAGGTCAGGCTGTGAGCCACTGGGAAAAATCAAAGCCAGCTCTGGGGGTCTGTGCATGAGCAGTGGAGAAGTTAAGGATGCCGTCCAGGCAGGGCAGTCCGGAGAAGGATCAAATTTGTTGAAAGAATTAAGAGTTTGGTTCTGGACATGTTGGATTAGAAATACTTACAGATGTATCCATGTGGATGTTTTAAACAGACAGATGGAGACAAGGGCTTGGAGATAAGAAGAAAGGTCAGGACTGTGATATAAATTTGTGAGTCATATTAAAGAAAATGAAAACAGGAAATTATGCTTTAGTCTAAAAAGCTAGAAGCAGAGCTTGTGCATGAGCCACAGTTCTCCACTGATGACACTGTCCCCACAGACAGTCACCTTTGGCCTCAACATGGCCACGTCTCCAGGGCTGGAGGAGCTTTATGGCATTTGTGAAACACACCCATGGCTATTCCCATTCTCCTGCCTGTGTCCTGTGACTGACTTTAATCTTTAAATCTGGGCTTAGAAGAAGTGCTGTCTACTACACAGCCCAAAAGTGCCTCACCATTTTGACCTCAACAAGCCGAATTCTCCCAAGTTCTTGACTTCTGTCGTTTTTCATCATCTGGCTCAGATTTTCTGCTCTCTTAATGTTCTCCCAGCTGCTTGACTATTTTATATTTGATAATCAGTCATTCATGGTGAATGACTGGTGTTTTCATTGCATCCATGCTACTTCAACTGTCACACTAGTTTCTAGAACATTCTAATGACTAAGTTTTTTGACACTTGACCTTACAAAACATTTTCAGGTATGTATCTAACCAGCTGATGCTTGGTATCACTGGTCCACTGTGGCACTGGTTTGAATGCCTCTTACTATGCCCTTTGACAGGAACAACTGCTGTGATCTCCTATTATGGGCATGCTTGTGCTTCATGAAATTTCCATTTTATGCAGCAACTATGCTTCTCCATTTGTTCTAATTAAATAGTAGCAAATGTTCAGTTCTTCCAACTCTTCATATAGAATGACTCAACAGCCTAGCCTCCTCCCTCCGGCTAGTAAAGCTGAAAACAGATGTAAGCTCATATTGTAGAGTTGAACAGTGTGCTTATGTGGTTGAAGCCAGAACAGATGCATGGGGACAGCTGAGTGTTGTCCTGGTTGGGAGCGGAGTGACTGGTCTAATGTGGAATCCTGGCCTTTCTCTGTTTGATCCCAAGATGGGACTCCTTTTTTCCTGTTCCACCTGTGAGCCTCCATCCCCTGCTGTAAGGGAGGAGCTCTTAGATGTTCACCCTGAAAGAGACAGATGGAGCCTACATCACAGGAAGAGGAGCATTTGTGGCCCTTCTCACTATCTTAAGTGTTTGATCTATGCTGATTATCTGAATCACTCCCAAAACTTGATTTCCAAATTGCCTCTCCAATTTGGGAGCCTTGTTATAGATAACTGGGGGACAATTTAGATTTAAGAGATGAGAACATATGTGGGGTAAATGATGTATATCTCTAGCTCATTTTATACTTTTTGGTTTGAGGCAAGGTCTTGAACTTGCTTTATAGTCCAAGTAGACCTTGAGCTAGAGACTTTTCTGTCTTGGCTTCCAGAATAGGTGGAATTACAGACATGTACCACCATGCTCAGCTTTATTTTTGATTAATCAGTTATAGGTATTAACTTCCTAGGGATTTTGTTAAACCCTCTGATTCATCTCTCCCCATTCCCCTTAGATAGCCATTTCATTGCTTTTAATTAGATTTGGAATCAATGTTTATTATATAAAAACTATATTGTCATTTTAGCAAATCTGAATAGCCTATTCTGATTATATTTTTCCTCTGGTCTTTTGTTGTTCTTTAAGTTACCTGTCTGCATTTTTTATTGCTTACATGTTATTATATAAACATATATGTATATATGATGATTTAAAAATATGTCCAAAAAATCTTTGATATTATGTCCTTCAAAAGGTAGAGCTAATTACCTTGCCTTGTAGGTGGGCTATATGCCTAAAAAATAGACTACAACAGAAAAGGCTACATGTGACTTCTGAGAAGAGGTCACAGAGTCATGTCAGCCTCCTCTTGCTTTCCACCATAGGTGGCTTGCTCTAGGGAAAGACGAGCGGCCATGTTGTGAGGCCAGCCCTGTGGACAAGGGGTATGTGGCAAGACACTTAGGCCTCTGTTAATAGTCGGCAAGGAACTGAAGCCTTCTGCCAACAGCGTCAGTCATGCATACCTGCCACTGACATCTTGACTGTAATTCTTTTTTTAAAATATTTTTATTTATGATTTTTATTTTATGTGTATGAGTGTATTGCCTACATGTATGTAAGTGCACCTGTGTCGTACAATGCCCACGGAGGTCAGAAGAGGGAATCATATCCCCTGGAACTGGAGTATGGACAGTCGTTAACTGGCATGTAGATACTGGGAATTGAATCTGCTTCCTCAGCGAGAGCAGCCAGTGCTCTTAACCACTGAGCCATCTCTCCAGCCTCTTGACGTAACTCTTCACTAGAGCCACCCAATTAACTTCTCCCAGACTTTTGACCTCAGACACCAAAATGACATTTGTTGTTTTAAGTCGCTAAGTTGTGTGTGTGTGTGTGTGTGTGTGTGTGTGTGTGTGTGTGTGTGTGTGTTTTACTGTGGATCCAACCCAGGCCCTTGAACATGTTTGCCAAGGCTCTACCACTGAATTAAAACTCATCTAAAAGTGGCTCATCCTGTAAGTAGATGTTTAAATCTTACATAGGAAGAAGTCTAGGGATAAGGTAGCCAGGGTTGATTGACTTGGTGGCTGAAGTACATTATCAGAGACCCAGATTTTGTTCTTCTAAGACTCACTGGGTAGAAGTGAAGGCTAGCTCTACTTCTAGCTTTAACTGTGTGATGACGCTATGGACTATTTCCCAGAATCCATCCCACCCTTGACTGACTTTTCCCCATGACCTCATGTCTCAAAGTAGATTTGCTCCTTCTTAAACTAACTGCAGGCTAACAAGTGTAAAATTAATAGTATTGCCTGAGTCTATGAAAATTTATTTACTGATATCAGGAACAAGTCTTTCTTGATATAATTTTACAACAGAATGTAGGGATTTAAATAAAATGGGTCTTAGCACTAAGAATACAGTAAATGTGCAGGGCTAGGAAGATGGCTCACTTGGTAAAGTGCTTGCAGTACCAGCATGAGGACCCGAGTTTCAATCCCCAGTATCCAGATATAGGGGACATAAACCTACTGTTGGGGGTTGGGCTGGGGGTGACAGGTGTATCCTCAGAAGTCACTAGCTAACCAGTCTAGACAGTTGTTGAGCTCTGGGTTCAGGGAGAGACCCTGTCTTAAAAAATGATGTGGAGAGGGCTCAGCCTTTAAGAGCACGCAGTACTGACCCTGCAGAGGACCCAAGTTCATTTCGGAGCACCCAATACCCAACTGCCTGTAACTCCAGCTCCAGGGGAAGCCAGTACCTCTGGCCCCTGAAGATGCCTGCACTCATGTACACACAGAGAGAGAGAGAGAGGGAAAAAGAGAGAGAGAGAGATACAGACACACACAGAGACAGATAATTAAAAATAATAAAAATATCTTTCAAAATACTAACATGGAGAGCAATCAAGGAGTAGATTCATTGTCAACCTCCAGCCTTCACACATGTGTATACATTACACATGTACTCGTACATATACATAAAAACACAAGTTAAAATAATTATTACAAGGTCAATAAGATAGCTTAGTGGGGATACCTGCTGCTTGGATTCCATCCCTGTGACATGGCAGAAGGAGAGAATCACTTCCTAAAAGTTGTCCTCTGACTTCCACATATGTACTCTGGCACATACACATATACACACACATACACACGAACACACTAAATAAATAAAATGCCACAGTAACAAGGAAAGTGTGATTTATAGGCAATCAAAACCGTGTAGCAAAATTTTCTGTCAATGTTTATGAGGGGACTTAGTGGTCTGTCTTCTAAAAGTTAGTGAAATCTTACCTACTGAAGGTCTTCCTGGACTCTCTCCTGTGGGTTTCTGCCATGTTGTTCCTTTATTATCATCTTAGTAAGATCTCCAAAGGGAGAGGGGATAAATGCAAGCTTTCAGCCTGTCATCATGCTTTTTTGATGCTTAATCAAATCATTGCTTTTCTTTTCAATGTCTTTGCCTTCCTTCTTCCTTCCCTTCTTCTCTCTTTCATTCTTTCTTTTCTGTTTTTGAGAGAAAATCTGACACTACTATAGCCTGGGCTGGCTTGAAATTCACAATGTAGTCTAGGTTGTCCCTGAAATTGTACAGTCCTCTGGCTTCAGCCTCCTAAGTGCTAGGATTAACACTTGTTTTTATAAACTGTTTTTTAAAGCTAGATCCAGAATTTCTTTTCTTTTCTTTTTTTTAGTGTATATTTTTTTGAATTTTTGTGCATTTTATATAATACATCTTAATCATATGTAAATCCCTTCCTCTGTCCCGACCCCACCCCCATAGCTCATCCACTGGATTTCATGCATTCTTCCACATGTATTAAGGATTCTCTTGTCAAGTTTGTGTACCCAGATGTCCCCCGGTGTGAGTTCATCCACTGGAGCCTAGTCAACCTATTTATCTTCACTCCCTTAAAGACCAATTCTCCTTCACCCAGCAGTGATCAGCTGCCAATAGTTCCTTGGCTAAGGTTGGGGGTTCCTGCCCATTTCCCCAGTTCTATGCTGGGTTTTTTGTCCAGTTGAGTTTGCATGGGTCTTGTGTATACTGTCACCATTGCTGTAAGTTCATATTAGCAAATTTCTGGAAGCCTGGAAGACTCAGTTTCCTTATGGTCATGCACCACCCTTGGCTCTTAAAATCTTTCCACCACTCTTCCACAATGGTCCCTGGGGCCCTGGATGGGTGAAGTTTAATATAGGAATCCTCTCCAGGGACACACTCTCTGCAGTCTCTTATTCTTTACACTTTGTAGGCCCAGAATTTTAAAATAATTTTAAAGCAGAGTAGAATATCAGGTGGTGTTTATAGTGGAGAGAAAGAACCAGTGTTGTTTCATGAACTATTTGCTTTGTTGTGTTTAGTTCTGAGACAGATGCTGATCTACAATGTGACATTTGCGCTTTAAAAGGTTTAGGGCACTGGGAAAATGACTCAGTAGTTAAAACACTTTTTATTTATTTCGTCTCTTTTATTTTCCCCTTTTCTTTTCTTTCTTTTTTTCTCTTCTGCCTGTGAGTGCTGGGATTAAGATGAAGCATTTTCTGTACAAGCACAAAAACCAAAGTTTAGACACCTAGAGCCCCTGGAAATGCCTGCTAAGCCTGGAAGCCTCCTGTCCTGTAAGGGTGGAGGCAGGAGATGCTTGAAGCAAGTGGGCTGGTTAGACTTGCTAGTTATCAAGCCCTGGATTCAAGTGAGAGATCCTGCCTTAATGAATAAAATAGAGAGCAACTGAGGAAGACACTGACATCCACCTTAGTCCTCCACATGCACTTGCACATATACATGTGTGTACACACACATACACACACACCACATACACATGAGGAAAAACTGTGCAGATTTGCTTCAAAGAAATCTCTTATGAGCATTTTGTGCTCTGTAATTCTAACTTATTTTCATTGGTTTCACAGGAATCTGGGGCTTCTAGAACATAGCAAGCACATCACATATCAGTGAGTACGAAATAATATATGCCGTATTTAAAAGAAGGCATCCGCTCACCTACCCAGCAACTCAAAACTCCACAGAAATAAATACATCACCGTTAGCATTGAGTTCATTTCCATTCTCCAAAGGAAGCAGTTCTGATCTACAAATATACTCAATGCTCACCCAATATTGCATGGCTGGCTTACCCCAGACTTCATAACCATCTTCAGATCAGCTGTGGGAGGGGAACTGTAACTGCTGGTGACTCCTATGGCCCAAGTCACCTTTCTTGTCACTAAATTTGAAGGTTGACTAAGACCTGCTTCTGATGCGAGTGCTAGTATCTTAGTTTTCTATTGCTAAAACTGAGGACCACAAGGCAGGTGATTTACATAAAGAAGAGAGGTACATTGAGTTCATAGTCCTGAAGGCTAAGATGTACAATATCAAGGTGCTAGCATCTGGTGAGGACCTCTCTGATATCGCATTGTAGCATGGCAGAGAGCATCACAGGGGACGTAGCGGAGGTGTGGCAACTCTGTTCTTTCTTTGTCTTTCAGGGTTTTTGTGTTTGTTGTGGTGGATGAGGCACATCTCATGTAGCCCAAGGGGCTGGCCTGGAACTTGGGCCCTGAACTCCTGATTCTCCTGTCTCTACTTCCCAAATGCAGGGATCACATGTGTATGCCATCACAAGCAGTTCTCTCTTTTTATAAGTTTATACTAATTTCAACAGGGAACCCCACCCTTATGGAGCCTCACCCTCATGATATCATTGAATCTTTATCTCTTAAAAAACTCATCTCCAAGAAAACCTCCAAACAGTGAGCTTCTTGGGGATACATCCAAACTACAGCGGCCAATTAACAGAAGGTGTGAAGCTCCTTATTCAGGAGCATCTGTCTAGTCTGCAGACATCCATCAAAGTGCGCCATCCCTCACATGTTAAGCACCTCAGATAATTCTGGACTTCTACTGTGCTATGCGTGGCAAAAATGGTGCATTGAGTACAGTGGGATCATGGTTTGTTGTCAAGCCTTATTTTAGAACCATCTTGCCCTTGACTGATGGTGTACTGAGCAAAGCCTGGTGTATATGTTTCCATCCATCTGTGAACGAATTTGTTGAGAATCAAAATGTGTCTGGTTGTGTCTTCTCTCTGCACTTCACTGTCAGCTGCCTTAGTGGACATGCACGGATCCCAACAACCTTGTAGCTATAGGGATAGCTTGGGGAGCTTCTCCCGGGTGGGCAGCCCTTTACTGCCTCCTGTTGTCATGGTGTCCTGCCTGTTCGGATACCTAGCCACTTTTATCCTGCATCCTTCTTTCACTGTCTTTTCTGCCATCTACCTAAAGATGCTTCTGTAAACCCATATCTGCCTCTTTAAGCATTTTCTTCCTCCTCTCTGAACTTACCCGATTATGTCTTGACATGCCCACTACCGCTCCTGATCCAGTCATTCTATTTTTTTGTTCCTCTGCCTTTCTTAGCTTACCCTCCCCTACACCCAGTACTGACCTCCTCTTTTCCCTTTCTGAAAAGGCTTTGACCTTCTTCTGACCATTCACTGCCAAGGCCAAAACCAGGCAAAGGAGACTTCAGGGACACTAGATGGTGAACAGAGGTGTGTGTGTGCGTGGGGGGGGGTCGCTGGTTTGTTGGGGACCTGCTCACAGGAGGGGGGACTTCCTGCCTTGTCTGATTTTCTCATATGTCCTCTACATGAGGTCAGAAAGGTCACTCTGTATGTCCCCCCTCCCCCCCAGGTTTGTTGGCTACTCAATGCTGAGAGACTGCCACACATTTATGGGGCCAGAAGCAAGATCCGAAAGTCAGAAGGCAAGGAAATGCGATGAATCTAATAAGAAAAGTATGTGGTTTTCTTTACTTGTGTGGAAAAATGAATCACACAAGTCCAGAAGAGTTTCAGCTAGAAAGCAGAGCAAAAAAGAGTCATTAGCAGTTCGAGTCCCCACACTTCCCTAATGCATTTTTGAGATGGGACTCAGGAGAGAAGTCTGGAGTGAGATGGGGTGCTCAGGCATGAGGGGAGGAGCTACCTCTGCAGGTCAGAGCCACCAGAGCAAGCCAAAAGAACTGGGATGGCTTAGTGAGGTGGGGACAGGACATGCTAACCATTCCAATGGGGCAGAAGTCAGGCCCGTGACTTGAAGATCGACTCCATCTTTTTCATTAAAAAGACACAGTTGGCAACAGGCAAAGCTGTCTGAAGCTTCCTGGGGAAGTGTGCCGCCCATTGGAAAAGCCTGATGGCTTGGCACCGTGTTTCCAGAGGAATTCAAATATTGGTATGCAGTTGAACAAGATGCCAGACATAAGCTCTTGCATGCATGCACACACCTGTGTGTAGGTGTTCATGTGTGTGTACACATGTGTGTTCAGGTGTGTGTGAGGCCAGAGGCCAGAGGCCAGTATCAGGGGTCTATTTTGATCACTCTTCCTTTGTTTTGGTACACAGTATATTTTAAATCCCATATTATGTTAATCAAGGCTATCTTTGTTTGTTTGAGATTTCAGCTTGTTATGTAGCCCAGGAGAGCCATGAGTTCACTGACTTTCTATCTCTTCAGGTTTTCTTAAATATTTTATTTGCTTATTTTTATATTTTTAATTAATGTATATATACATTAATGTGTGTGTGTGTGACACATTTATGCTTCTGAGTTCAGTGCCTGAGGGGGTCAGATTCCCTGGAGTTACAGGCAGTTGTGAGCTGCCTAATGTGGGTGCAGGAACTGAACTGGGGTCCTCTGCAAGAGCAGTGTGTCCTCTTAATGGCTGAACATATCTCCAGCTCCTCCGTATTTTTTGAGATAGGGTCTCTCACTGCAGCTCAGACTGAGCTAGACTGCTTGGCCAGGGACTCCCAGAGGTCCTTCAGTCTATCTTCCCAGTACCAGGATTGCAGGTATGTGCCTCCACACCCAGCTTTGATGTGGGTGCTGGGGATCCAAACTCAGGTCTTCATGCCTGCAAAGCCATCTATCTCCCTAGTCTCCTAGTCATAAGTCCTTATGGCTAATATTAATAGGAAGCCATGGTAGTAACTAATACTCAGTTAAGCACTTACCGTTGTCTGGGGATGTGGTGCTCCTGTTTTATCTGTATCATCTTACTTAATCCTTACAATAATATTACAATAATACAACGAAGTAGTTACTACAATTACTCCCACAGTCGAAGTGAGGAAAGGAGTTCAGGGAGGTGAAAATGTGCCCCAAACATAGCAAAAAAGAATAAAGCATCCAGGCTGGAGAGATAGCTCAGTGGTTAAGAGCCCTGGCTGTTCTTACAGAAGACTTAGGTTTGAGTTAGCCTACATGGCAGCTAACAACTGTAGGAAGTTCTAGTTCTAGGAGATCCTACACCCTCTTCTGGCCTCTGTGGGTATTGCACAATACGGGCACACTTAGATACATGCAGGCAATACACTCATACAGATAAAATAAAAATTATATATGTGTGTGTGCATGTGTGTGTGTGTGTATAAGAAGAATAAAACTTCCATGGAGAGTGGGACTAAAAACTTAGCCCAGAGACCATTTAGTGATTGTTTAATATGAACAGTTGGAAGGCTGGGTTAGTTGAACAGTTTCTTCCATGATGACTGCACACCCTGGCAGGGACTTGCTGAGGTGTCTCCACTGTAGCAGTACAACAGGAAGACAACCAAGAGCAGCCCCAGGAAATGCACAGAGCTGCCTTCTTCATCCAGGTGGAGTTGGTTTACAAAAAATGATTCCTAGAAATATTCCTGTGTTGTATTTTTTTCCAGCTTAATAACTTCTCCAGGTACTTTATAAAGAAAAATTTCACATCAAGTACAAGCATCAATTTGATCTTTGAATTACAGCCTCAATACATTTGTTTCTACTACTCAGATGACTGGGAGGAGTGATTCAGTCCACCATTATTCTGGTATCAACAGCGAATATTGCTTAGCATTTAACACATGGGAAAGCTGGAATTCTTTCCTGTTTTGCCCAGTCTTTCAAAGGTTGTCAGTGGAAAACGGATTCTAAAAGCCTAGCCCAAAGACTCTGGAATTAGGAAGCCAAATAAAGAAGTTCCAAGCCTCTGTATGCTAATTGTGAGTGATGGGTCTATGATTAGTTTGCCTCCAGTTGAGAGGCTCTTGACTTAACCAGGAATCTGAAGGAGAAGAGAAGAGTCCTGGGGCAGATCCTGATGATTAACTGCACAGAATGAGGTATTCAGAAGACCTGTACCTGAGTCGGGGGTGGGGTGGGGTGGGGTGGGGTGGGAGTCGGGTGGGTGGTAGGGGGCTGAAAAGGAAGCATTTGCCAATCACTTCATAAGGAAACGTGTCTCCTATGGCGACAAATTCAAGCACTGCAGGATCAGGGACTAGCTGAAGTCAGCCTCACCTGCCGTGTTCCAAGACCAGGGCAGAAGAAACTTTCAGAGGGCAGGATGTAAATGGGACTGGGTGCTGGGGAAGAGGTGATCTGGCACCACACCCTGCTTCAGCACTGTGCGTGTGGGCTAGGTGAGAGCTCCAAACTAGGGTTTGGTAAAGCCAGGGTTTGGTAACCTGTCACCTTCAGATAGACACTTTAATCTGCCCAGGACTTTTGGACCAGAGCCTGTTAGGTGAAGGACTTCCAATCAGGTGACACTCCGAATCAGGGCTGTCCGGGGGTGCTTTCAAGAAGAAATGAGTAACAAGATTGCATGAAGACCTTGCCTACTTGCCTGCTGGTGACCTGCACTCAGGCCAGGCCCACCCCTGCTCCGGGATCTTCTTAGAGCACCAGAACTGTCTCCTTAGGGTAGAACTCTTGCTAAAAACAGAAAAAGCAGCCTGGACGGGAGGAGGGGCAGAAGCTATGCCCGGGGGCCCTTAGAACGTGCAGCTGCTCGGGCAGGGGACGCCCTGGTGGCAGCTCTCGTTTGTCCCGTGGAAAGATGCCACGTTCTTACCTCGGAGGCCGCCGAGGGATGCGAGCAGGGAGTGTGAAACAGTGTGTTCAGAGCCAAGCGGCTGCTCTCAGAACTGGGTCACCTCACAGACCGGGCATGACGAAGTGTCCCTTTGCTGGGATCGGGTTTCGTCCTTCCTTGTCAAACCCTGCTGTGCCCCCCAGCTGCTGGCAGCTCCAAGGCGCTCCTTTGTGCTAGCGTTCCAGGAGGCCGAGGAGCGAAGTGACACAGAGGGCCTGGCGCCCGAGCTCCCCACCCGCTCCATGCACAGCGGCTCTGGCCTCCCAGGGTCCTGGGTCCCGGGTGGGGGGCGGGAATCTCGGGGCAACAGGCGTGGGGCCCACGACCTTGCCAAGCGCGGCACTAGAGACTGGAACTGGCCTCTCCTTCCACCTCCCTGGGTCTTTCCAACTTGTTTTTCTGCTGACGCTGGAGCACTGGTACTTTGCTTTTAGAGACACCCTGTAATTGAAAAAAAAAAGAAAAGAAAGAAAGTAGTGCTTTCCTAGGGCTCTCGACAGACACTTGCTGCCCTCTAACGGCTCCAGCCTGTGGGTTTCCAGGCTGGGCTGGGAACAGGCGCAGGCCTTCCTTCCTGCGGGGTCTGCGGTGGGGGGTTTCCTTCCTTCTGGCTAGCAGGCCCCTTTCCCTACAACTGCCCAAAGAACCAGCCGTTTCTCATCAAAGGGAGAAGATGTCGAAAGTCAGGCAGTTCTGGTGTGGCTGGCTCCTAGAGGGAAAAAGTGGTCCAAACGTTTGGCTGCGGGATCTGCAGGAACGTTTGCATGACCTACCCGCCCAGCCCGCGCCCACGACCCTAAGGTCTTTGGAAGGGACAGCGCCTTTCCTTTTGCCTTTTTGCAACTCCCCGTAGCGTCAGAGAGGGAAGCACAGCACTCAGGCAATGGCCAGCGCCCGTCAGCAAGTTTGCGCATACAAAGGGGCTTCCTTTTCCTGCCCTGCTGGTGAGAGAGGAGCTTGGGGGTGGGGCGAGGGCTGCGGACAGCCCCACCCCCACCCTCGGATCCTTTCCTTCAAGAACCAACTCAAAAGCCAAACATGAACCTCTTGACAAAACATCCCCTGGGTTAATATTTGAAGAACTTGAAGACATGGGTTGGACATCCTCCAGTTCTGTGTAGAGGGGAATCTAGCGCTTCATCAAGGGACAAAGGTTAGCGGTATGGGAGGAAAACCTGGGACACACTTCTGTTCTGGTGGCTGGGAAGGTAGTCCCCAGAAGTGATGCAAACAGGTCGAAAGAAGGACATGGGTTTTGCTTCCATCAACCGAGATCTATCTGGCCAAGAGAAGAGCATCATGCTTTGAATACACTGTGCTTAGCTGGGCTTAAATCAGTGCCGAATATGAGAGCTCCTGAGTTTGGAATAATCCGCCTTAGAAGTCAGGCTTCTTGGGAAAAAGTCTCAGCGAAGTGTAGAATAGCTTTTTTTCAGATTTTCTGAAATTGGGGTTAGGTGGACACAGAGGTGAGTGAGAGAATTCCAGAGTTGACTGGGGCGTGCGAACTGTGCAAACTAGGGTGTTGCTCTCTTCTGCGGGATGGAGGAGTGATAGGGGACAGGAAGTCGAGGCGCTGAACTGGAACTTGAACGAATGCGCATCATTTTCTCAGGGTGGTTAGAGTGGTCCAGCCCTCCTGATTTTTTTTCTTGTAGAGATAGGAAAGAACTTTAGTTTTGTTTGTTTCTTTTTAACCTGGAGCTTTGGTTGTGAAATCTGTCTCTTGGGAAATGGGCATTGCTCCACCCCTTGACCCACTCAACATTATAGAATGAACTTTTTTGCTTATTTGTTTTTCAATTTTCTGATAATCTTGAACAAATAAAAAAATTAAATGTCTCCTTTTTTTGACAGAACTGCCCTGAAATTTTGACCTTATTTGTTTCTGGTTGCCTAATTCTACTCATTTGTCTAAAGACTGTAGAAAGCAGTTTTGAAAGCAATAGAAGCCTGAGTTGTGTCTGTCCAGGCCCTGTAGGGCCCACCAAGTCTTGTTTCCGAGCCAAAAGAGGACGGCAGGTCAAGGGTAAAACTAGTTTTTAGTGTGCCTAGGGGATACAGCTGATCTGAATAAATATAATTTGGACCTTAAGATTTGGATTGTTTTATAATTACCCCTAAACCCTGACTGAAATATGGGATAGTGTGGTTCTAGGAAATGTTTTCCCATCTTCTTCAGCCAGAAGCTGAACATTTTACACAAGGCAATTCCAGTCCCGGAGATAATGTTTTGCCAAAGCTGCATGTGTGCTGAGTGGTCTACATTTACTCCTGATTTTTGTTTTTGATTTTTAAATCAAAAGCTGGGCTTCTACAGCTATGCTTAAAACAAAAGGGTATAGTCAGACAGCCTCAAGCACTTCCTTCATTTTATTACTATGTATTCCTTGTAGTGTTGGGGTGGGACCCAGGGCTTCAAGCATGCTAGGTGAGCCCTCTCACTGTATCCCCAAGGGAGAATGGCAGCCTACAGGAGGGCTCCATCCCAGCAGAATGCACATGGAACATGGAACGCCTGGGAATACTGGAGGGCATGATAAATTTCACAAACCTTGTGATTTTTTTTTTTTAAACCAGACTTAAAAAAAAATATATGTATGAGTGTTTTGTCTGAGTGTATGTAGGTGTACCATGTGAGTGCAATGACTGTGGAGGCCAGAAGAGGGCACCAGCTCCCCTAGAACCGGAGTTAAGGGTGATTGTTGGCACTTGTGGGTGCTAGGAAGCAAACCCTGGTCTCTGCAAGAGCAGTCACTGCTAGTACCTGCTGATCCATCTCTCTAGCACCCTGTTTGTTTTGAGACACAGTCTCGCTGTGAAGCCCAGATTGACTTTAAACTTGTAATCCTTTGGCCTCAGTCTTCACAGTAGCTGGGATTACAGGTGAGGGCCACCATGGCCAGCTCTAAACCTTGTTCCTTGGCTTTTGCACTTTGGGGGATGGGCAGGAAAGGGACCGTGTGTATGTGATGGTGATGAAACCCAAGCCTAGCTCGTGGTAGGTTACAGTTTGGGTGTGAAATGTTCCCCACGGTGGTGACACTATCTGGGGAGGTAGGGCCTAGCTGGATGAAGTGAGGTGAGAAAGCACTTGAACTTTGTAGCCCATTCCTCTCCTAGCCTCAGTCTTCCTTCTTGGTGTACCCAGGCGTGAGCCAGCTTCCGTATGCTACCAACACCACAGAGCACGTGGTTGCCATGCCTTCCCTGCCATGCAGCACTGGTTGCTCTAAAATGTGAGCCACAGTAAATCCTTCCTCATAGAAATTACTTCTGTCAGGTGTTTGGTCACAGAGTCACGAATGGTGGCTAACGCACCAAACAACTCCTGAGCCCCACCCCAGATTGCCCTGTGGTTTTTGTTTGTTTTATTTTTTGTGCATTTGGGAATGGAGCCTATGACCTGTTCATTCTAGACAAGTACTCTGTTACTGAACTTGCGTTCACTTTTTGCATTCTGTGGCGGTGGGGTTGATAGTGTGTGAGCACAGGAGGAATGGAACATGGAGCCAGACGTAAGTCACGGCCTCAGCCCTCCCCACACCCTCCCCTTTTCCATTTTTCAGAGCTGGAAATGGAACCCACAGTCTCATTCATACTACATAAATACTCTACTACTGAGCTACATCCTCAGCCCAGCCCACCATATTTTAGAAGTATTTTTTAGCTGGGTGCATGAGTGTGTGCATGCTGGGGCTGAAAGGTTTGCTGTTTCTGTAGACTTGTAGGCAAGTTACTTCTCCAGATTTTAGTTTCTTTCCTGGTAAAAGATGTGAACAACTATGACATTATATGAATTCACTGCTTAGTATATCAGAAGTACGTAGAGTTCGTTTTCCACCCCCCACACTGTGCTTTCTTTTCTCTTTTCTCTTGTTCCCTCCCTCCCTCCCTCCCTCCCTCCCTCCCTCCCTCCCTCCCTCCCTCCCTCCCTCCCCCCCTCCCTTCCTTCCTTCCTTCCTTCCTTCCTTCCTTCCTTCCTTCCTTCCTTCCTTCCTTCCTTCCTTCCTTCCTTCCCTCTTCCTTTCTTGGTGGTGATGGGGCTGGAACCTGAGTCCTCAAGCATGCTAGGCATGCCATCTAGCCCCCAATGACTATTTTTACATTAAAGACTGGATTAAATGACTGAAAGGTAGTGAAATGTAAACTGGGTTGCTTCTGGATTTGTGATCAGGCCAGAGAAGGAATTTGAGAGCAAAGTAGAAAGACGAATTTTGGAAGACAGAGGCGGCAGGGAGCAAGGACAGCCAGGTTGCCTCCTGGAGAAAGCAGCTCGGGTCTCAGCCTGAGGGTGTGTGAAAGGGTGGAGTACCGGGTAGTGGGTGAGAAAGAGGGAGACAAACTGGGACACCAACTCTGTGTGGGGCATCTGGCCCAGAATACACTCCCACAGAACCCAGGCGCATGGCCGAGAATCCTGCAGAGTTCTGGCTATAAGTGGAAAAGGGGAGCTGCCGGGGCCCCAAACTGGGAACTGGTCCAAAGCCACCGGTCTGCCAAAGGGAGA
Source organism: Eospalax fontanierii (assembly GCA_035773235.1). Lineage (NCBI taxonomy): Eukaryota > Metazoa > Chordata > Mammalia > Rodentia > Spalacidae > Eospalax > Eospalax fontanierii. Next base: position 17,629,662 of record CM069547.1, read on the forward strand.
GGGAACTTGGAATAACAGCCGGGTAAGCTCCTGATTAATGAATAAGCTGGGGGCTGGTTCAGGTGAGGGTGCACCTGTGATTTACCTAATCCCTACAAAGCTGCACCTTGAGATCCTCACACTCAAAACTTCAGGATGAAAGCCTGGATTGTGCCGAGCAACCTTGGGGGAAGGGAGTCTGGAGAAAGTTTCAAAAGAAAATTGGACTTGGAGACAGGGTGGGACTTGGGGGAGTGTTCTTGCTCATGAAGAGAAGTGCTCATGAAGACAAGAGTCAGAGTTACTTTCTGAACTTGGGCACTCCTAAGACTGTTATGGAGTCACATGTGGCACAGGTGAGTTGTCTATCCCGTTACAGACACGATTATTTTCCAATCTCACGGATTTTCTTGTAGAGCTACATTTTCATACTTGTATAATTTCTCAAACTTTTACAACACCGTATGCATTCATAAAAGTGCCAGAGTCCTAACTGTGTGGTTTGCAAATTGAAAAGGCTCGTTGCAAATAGCATTCTGCATAATGCTACCTGCACACGATACGCACGTCACGCTTTCCCCAGCTCCAGCCCTTGGCCTACATCATAGCTCCGTTTGCCTGCATTATCCTCCCCTTGTCTTCTTCCTGTGCTGGGAGCCAGCTCAGAGCCTTGCACATGCTAGACAAGTGCTGTACTGCTGAGCTACACTGCCTGAGGAAACGTTAACTGTGGTGTCATATTTACCATACAACTTACTGTTTTAACTGTCTTTAAGAGCACAGTGTTGTATAACTATCACCACCATACACCTCGAGACCTTTTGTTCAGAAGAGACTGTGGACTCACAAGTGCCTCCATATTCCCAGCTCGCGGCAGCCATCACTCTGTCTCCTGTCTCAATGAATTCAACTAATCTAGGGACCACATTTAAGTGGAATCATAGGGTGGATGTCCCTCGGTGACTGACTTTTGTCACTTAGCATAATGTCTTCAAGTTCACCCAGTTGTAGCACATGTCAGAATTCCCTTTGTTCTCGACTGCTACTCTGTGGTACATACAAGTCACGTGATTTCTATTTGTGCATCTGTTGATGAACATGTTTCAAAAAAATTAGTTACATTTGTTTATTTTGTGAGTGTATGTGTGTGTGTGGGGGGTGTATGTTTGGGGGTCACAGATGCCACAGTGCACACCAGATCAGAGGACCACTTGTAGGAGTCAGTGGTCCCAGGGATCAAAACCAGGGTGTCAGGCTTAGCAAGTACCTTTACCTTCTGAACCATCTTGCTGTCCCTGTTAATGGGCACTTGAGTAGTTTCCATCTTTGATGATTTTAAATAATCCCACTGTGGACAAAGGTATACAAATAATTATTTGAAAGCGTACTTTCAATCAGTCAAAGTATATACCCCAAAATAGAATTGTGACAATTTCATTTTCAACTTTCCCCTCTCCTTTTTCCTTCTCTCTCTATCTTTCTCCTTCCTTCCTTCCTCCTCTTCCTCCTCCTCCTTTTACTTCTCCTTTCTCTCTCACTTCCTTTTGGGGGTTTTGAGACAAAATCTTACAGTGAATCCCAGGTTTGCATGGAATTCATCATGTAGCCCAGGCTGGCCTTGAAATAATTATCTTTCAGTCTCAGCCTCCCAAGTACTAGAAGTATAAACATACACCACTACACGTAAATCATTTTCAACCTAAAAACATGTGTTTGTGTGTGTGTGTGTGCACATGTGTGTCAGCGAAAATGTACAAGTGGAGGTCAGAGGATAACTTGCATGATCTGGTTCTGTCCTTCTAACATATGGGTCTCAGGAATTGAACTCAGGTTGTCAGGCTTGGTGGCAAGCATCTTTACCCACCTGAGCCATCTCACTCTCCTTCACTTTCACCTTTTTGAGGAATTGTCATGCTAGCTATCTATGTCTAGCATTCTATGATCTTTAACTTTAAATCACAGCGGTTAGTTCATTACTCCTGTGTTTGGCTTTTTCTGAGTTCAGCATCATCTTTCACTTTCCTTCAAATTGTATTTGTGAAACTCAATTTTTGTTGGTGTGTGTATGAATGTACTTCTCTCTGTCTCTCTTTGTCTCTCTGTTTCTGTCTGTCTCTCTATGTGTGTGTGTGTATGTGTGTGTGTATGTGCTAGAGATAATGCCAAAGGCACATTCTAGGCAAGCACTCTGCCACTAAGCCATGCATGCCTAGTTGATATAAATTTTGAATTTATTTTTATTGTATTTGTATGAATATTTTGCCTGCATGCATGTAAGTATACCATGTGTGAACACTGCTCATGGAGAGCAGAAGTAAGCGTCAGATCCCCTGGAACTGGAGTTATGGATGGCCTACATGGGTGCTTAGAACTGAACCTGGGTCCGCTACAAGAACAGTCAGTGTTCTTAACACTGAGGCATCTCTCCAGCTCTGTTGATATAGTTTTTTTTTTTAACAGATATTCAGTGTTGTGAGGAATTATATTGCATTCGAATTTTGTTCTCATGTCGCATAGTCTCTCTTATGCATTTGCATAGGCAGGCTTTCCAGTTTTCTTATTAGCTACACAGCATTTTATAGGATTACTGAAAGTTCAGTGGAGGCAAGGGAGATAGCTCAGTCTGTAAAATGCTTGCCATGTAAGTATGAGGACTGAGTTTATGCTCCAGAACCTACGTAAAGAAGACAGGTGTGGTATACCTGTAATTCCAGTGCTGTGGAGGCAGAAACAGGCAGATCCTGGGACCCTGGCCACCAGCCTAGCCTGATCAATAAGTTCTAGAACAGTGAGGAGACTCTGCCTCAAAGAAACAAGGTGAGTGGCATCTAAGAATGACTCCTGAGGTCGTCTGACCTCCATGTGTGTATACATGTTCACATACATGCACACCCTCCCCTCATACAATGACAGTTCAGTGGAAACCTTTGCTAAGTCTGATTCTGGTTCCCTATAAAGACATCAACTATCCCTCTCAGTTTCCATGTTCTCATAAATGTCACACTGTATAGTAACAGATAACTGAGCAAAGATGTCAGCATAGTCCCTCAGATGGGCCCGCTCATATGGCAAACATTCTTCTCAGACTGAAGGCTTGCTCTGTAGATTTATGATAGAGTACTTTGATCAGTCTTTCAGTTACCCAGCAGATAAGCACCTCCAATGATAAGATAATGCATTTCCACACTTCCAAATGTACTTCTCTAGTAAATCCTCCATCTAAATCATCCAACTTAAAAAAATGTATACAGTTGGAATCATCTATTATCAGGATCCCTGAATCCCCCGGGGGTTGCACTGAATACTCTATTTAAACCAATTTTTGCAGATTCCCGAGAAGAAAAATGTCCTGTAAACTAGCACTTTAGTTGAATCCTATTCTCTACTCTCAGCAGGTCTTTTTGAAGTGTTCCAGTGAGTTCTGGCTACGATCCGAAGTGTGTCCCAATGTGGACTTTGGAGGGAGCTGAGTACAGGATAGCCAGAGTTTCCTCAGAGGAAAAACATTAGGCACAGGATGAGCGTCTGGAGGTCTCATTGGCCTCCCTAGGGGCAGCAGCCTGTGCTGACACCGGCAGGGCAAAAGTCTTGCCTGCTCCCAGGCATGTCGGGATCTAAGGAAAAAACAACACATGAAGTATGTAGTGGGGTCAGGGTTTGGGGCTTGAGTCTCTCCTCTGACTCTGATACCACAGAACCTTCCTTTTCTTCATTGGTGGAAATGGCATAACTTATAAGAATCTGTAAAAAATATTCGGCATAACCCATAGGCTTCAGGGATCCTGACAATAGGGGATTCCAACTACAGCTGGTAGTCTCAGCTACTCTCGAGGCTGAGGACAGGAGGACTGCAAATCCCTGGGCTGCAGGGATTTGAAGCTGCATTTTATCTACTCTGCTGTGTTTTTTAGGCATTCATTCCCGAAAGCCACCAGGCCTTTGGGTCCCTCATTTTTCTGAGGAGTCTGTGGTGTAGGATTGGCAGCAGATTTAGCCCCAATCCAATCTCATCCTTGTGAATTTTATTTTCAATGCTTAAGACCATTTTGGAGATGGTGCCAGCTTGAGCCCAAGGATGGTATGTGTGTGTGCCAGGAAGGCAGCTGACATTCATTTTTTTTTGTTTTTAGTGAGAGGAGCAAGCTGCCCAGCAGAGGCCACCGGGAGCGTCCCAAGGGCAGAAAGACCCAGTGGGTTGGTTGCAGCTCAGTTCTGTGTCACTGAAACAAATTCCTGAGATAAACAGACCTAAATACAGGGCGTCTGTTTTGACTGTTTTCCAGGGTTCAGTTCGTGGATGCTTGGCTCCTTTACTTTGGGAATATAGTGAGGCAGCGTGTCATGGTAGAGACTGTGTGGTGGATCAAAGCTGCAAGCTCATGGTGTCCAGAAAGGCAAAAGGAAGAGAGGTAGAAGGTGGACAGAGGGAGGAAGGGAGGGAGGGAGGGAGGAGAAGGATGGGCCCAGTATTTATCTTCAAGGGCATGCCTCCAATCACCTAACTTCTTCCCATTAGGCCCCACCTCCTAAACGTTCCCCAACCTCCCAATAGGGCCCCAGGCTGGCAAACAAACCTTTCATTCATGGTTTGTACTATAGCAGATGGGAATTCCAGAGGGTGCCCTGGGGATCTGAGTTCCATGCTGTGACATCACAACTCCCAGAGGGGAATCAGAACACGGGAGGAAATGCTCACTCAGAGCATCCTGTGAGAGGCAAGTAGACTTCTCCTGAGGTAGCTGCTGTCTAAGACGATGACCTATCACAGATGAGCAGGAGCCGGAAAACCAGAAGGGTTACTGTCAATGTGTCATTTGCTTTTGACTGAGACCTTTCAAACAGCTCTGGAGCTGAGGAAAAGACATGTCAGTGGCAAGAAAGGCAAGGACTGAGTTTCTTTTTTGTCACTGTTGTTTTAAGATAGAGTCTCATACTTAGCCCAGGTTGGCCGTGAATTGGCAGCAGCCCTCCTGTCTCAGCCTCCTGAATGCTGAGATTCTAGGTTTGAGCTGTCACGTTTGGCTGAGATTAAATTTTTGTTTTATTTCTTTCTCTTTTCTTTTTCCTTCTCTTCAGCTCCTTTTTTTTTTCTTTTTCCTCTCCTCCTTCCTGTCTCCCTTTTTCTCTCTTTCCCTCTTCCCTGCTCTCAGCCTGAAACTTGCAATTTAGACTAGACTAGCCTTGGATTTACAGAAATCACCCTGTCCGCCTCTCCAGCGCTATGCATTACCACACCTGGCTTATTCTGTTTTGTTTTGGAAAGACTCAAGTAGCCCAGGCTGACCTCAAACTTGCTATTCAGCCAAGGCTGGCCTTGAACTCTTGTCCTCCCTCCTCAACCTTCTGGGTGCTGAGATTACAAATGTGCACCCCAGCCCACCTGGCTCCTGAGGATGAATTTCTTATTGCTCTGGTAGTATTCGAATTGAGGTAATTTCATTGACCCTAAGTTTCTGGGACAAAATTCCTATTGTCTACAGATAAAATTGAGATTGCCTGGTGCATGAAAATGCATAGGAGGGCTGAATATGAGTGAGGTGTGTGAGCATCACTTAGCCAGCACAAAAGCACACGGTTCATTCCTATTGGGAGTGGCTCTCCAGCTTGGAGAGGGAGAGTCGGAACTTTACCCTGTGAGGTCAGGTGAGGCAGGTTCTTCTGGCTTGTTGCAGGTATCCAGTCTGGTCCTGCTGCATCCACAGGCTATGGTCAGGGCAGGATGCTAACAGTGGGGCTGTGTCCTTTGTGGGACAGGAAGGACCATACTTGAGTGCTGACTTCACAGCTTTCAACTGCATTTTTTAATTACAGAGGAGAAGAGACTCTGGTACTCCTGCGGAGAGCGTGGGAGGTTTTTCTGACAAGATTCAGTGTCCACTCTCTGTTACAACTCAGCAGTTTGCAGAAAGTCAGTCAATCACATGACTGGGGGAAGGAAGCTTTAGAGAAAAAGTAAAGAAATACAAGATGCTAGGGCAGAACAAAGCCTTAGAGAAAGGATGCTTAGAAAAGGGACATGAAGAAGAGAAGGAAAGATTACACTTTTCTTTCTGAAGAATTCAGAAAAGTGGGCAGACTTACGGAGAGCTACATGTCTGTGGCCGGGTCCAGAAGAACTGCACTGGGAGGCGGGATTCCAGGCAGGAAAAGTTCACCGCCTCATTAACACACTCAGTATTCCGCCCATCTATTTAGTATAATTTAAGGTGGACCCACCTTCCTAAGGGTGGTCCTGTGATCAGGTGATTGACCAGTGAAACTGGTAATGTGGGTCTTTCAACAGATAAACTAGAGAATTTCTAGTCTATCTCAGATAGCTATTTGCTATCTAACATTAGGACCATCTTAGCTCCCTGGAAGCCTTCCTTCAGCCATGGGTCTGGCTTAGGGACACACAGTATAAAAAAGTATCCTTTCTTGTATTCTGTTAATATTTTATTTAGAGACTGTGGCTTGTCTTTGCCCATCTTCATTATTGTTAATTCAGTAGGGGACGAGGAAGCAGAACTCATATTGGCATAATCCATTTTGTCATTAGCATTTGTTAAGGACAGGGTTTGAAAGGAAGCAGTAACCAGTGGAAAATGAGGTTGGAAGAGAAGCTGTGTAGCTTTCACACATGGATTGGATCTCAGCTCTGTGTAATCGTGGGCTAAAGGCCCAGAGATGCACACGTCTCAAGAATTCCCAGTACTCTGGCCCATAGTACAGCCTTGCTGTTTTCTCTCTTGGACCCTCATTTTCTCACTGGCAATATAAGACCAAGCTTTCTCTTACTCCACTCAGTGTGCCAAGTGGTAGCTCTTTGAGCTTCTAGACAACAATCTTAGCCCTTGACAGTGGAAAATATGGGGCCACAAGCCAACAACTAAAGGCTTGTCTAGGGAAGTTAATATAACTTACAGCTGGATAGATCTCTACAACGTGCCCTGCAGCTGTGGGCACAAACCCTTGCTCCCACTAGAGACTAGACACAAGGCTGTGACTACAGCACCAGCTCTCAGACCCTTTGGCAGTGGCCCAGTATGCTCATGAAGCCGTGTGTCCCCAGAGACAAGTACAAGACACTTCTGTCCACCACAACTATGGATTAAGTTCTCTGTGGAGACAGACAGCTGCTTTCCTCAGGGAATTAAAAGTGGCTTTTAAAAAAATCATTTCCTTTCTTCCTTTCCTCATTATCTTACTTTCTTTAAACAATTCTCAAGGTCCCTTTAAACCAGCTCAAGCTCAGACTCTATAGATCTATTTTGAAGTCACAGCAGATTTCTCTAGATCTCTATGGATCTATTTGAAGTCACAGCAGATTTCTCCAGATCTCAGGACACGTTGCTCAATGTCTATGAAATGTTGCAGTCTTCTGCTCCTCAGCAAAATAACAGCTCGATGAGCATGTATGTGTGTGGGTGTGTGCATGTATATATTGATGTGTGTGTATATATGTGGATGCATGAACGAGTATGCATGCTCATGTGTGTACCTGTATATGTGAATGTATACATGTATGTCTGCATGTGTATGTATGCACATATATGCATGTCTGTGCACATAGAGATGCATGCATCTTGTCTCTGTGTGTAGGGATCATCTACCCCTTTCCTCAGCATCTTGGAGACTTGGCTCAGCAGAGCCATGAAGTGGGACCCACATGGGAGGCCTCCCTGCTGCTCCACAGCTGTGTACTGACCACATCCGCATGCATGCAGGTCCTGCAGCTGGACTTTGGTGCATGCTGGTATGCAACATGGCCTCCTGCTGCAAGCAGATGTCAGGATAGTGCAGGCCCTTCAATGCAAGTGTCAGAACTCCTAGAGAAAGTACTCCTTTGGCCTCTAGGATCCCAGTTTTGCAGTCGTATTTGCTAATCTAGCACATCCCTTTAGCTAATCTTAATGAAAACCCTACTGGTAGATGAGTTTTGCTAGTGCTTTCATGACACAGCTTCAGAGCATAATGAGCTGGGCTCAGACTCAGTTCTATAAGTGGAGCTGAGGCGGGGTGTCAATGGGATATCACAGCTCATTCGTCCAGCTTCCTCTGCTGGCTCTGAGGCTTTTGTTTTATTTTTTACGACTCACTACCACATTTTGGTAGAAGGTACGTGCCTGCGGTGTCATTTTTAGTGAGTACAAAGAAAACCTGATGTTCTGTTTACTTTTTTGAGCTTTCTCCTATTGCTGCTTAAAAAGCTGGGAGTGCAGAAGCCTTAGAAAGATAGGCTTTCATGGCACACAAATGGATCTTAAAACCAGCCGTCCCCCAGCTTGTCTGTGTTTAGGAACTGTGAAGCCAAACAGAGCTATAAAAACTGTGCGCTGCGGCAGCCAGCACCCCCACCCCCTTCAGAAAGGTGTCTGCTGAGCTCTGGCTGCTGGGCTCCGGCGAGCCATGGATGCTCACTTTTGCACGCCTCACAGCATCTCCCGAAAAGAAAACACATTCAGACCCTGGGCCTGGCCTCTCTCTCCCGTGGTAGTTTCCAGTCTCTGCTTGATGTGTTCTAGTCCTCCCACCTCCAGCACAGCCTGCTGGTCTGGGCAGCAGGGGAGGGTGGCAATACAAGCCTGCGCACCAGAAGGGAGGGCGCACCAGAAGGGAGGGCGCACCAGAAGGGAGGGCTGGGTGGCTGCATCCTCCTCTTCTTCCTGCTTCCTTGGCAGTTATCTCATTTCCTAACAGATTTCCCCAGCAAGAAAGCAGCTCTGGAGGCAGTGGGGGCAGGACTATGCTAATCAGGCTGGGCCCTAGGACCTAGTAGATTCTCCCTGTGGATCTATGTTGGCTCCTGATGAGGTCTCTTCCTTCTCACTCCATCCAAAGACTCAGCGAGGCCTGCTCCTCCTTCGCCTCCTTCTCCATGGGAAAGCAGCGTGTTTGCCGTTCTCTTTCAACTTGTACACCTTTGTCACAGAAACGGAAGAGTTCAGATGACTGTCAACTTTCCTGGGGTTCATAGGACACTGGTGCGCGCTCCCCACACCCCCCCTGAGGAAAGTCAAGTGGAAAATATAATCATGTGCAGGTCTACATTGAAGCAAACTTGGCCAGTTTATAAACATTTTCACTGGGTCCCAGAGAGATAAGTCCTCCACTGTCAGAAGAAGAAAAGTGAGGTCCAAGCAGATAGGGTCCTGATGCTCCGCAGGTTCACAGCCCAGAAGGAAGTCTCTGCTCCTGTGTCTGTGGGTGGGAGATCCTGACTGCACCTGGAAAGAAGCCTTCTCGCTCACCTGCTCCCTGGAACTGAACGCAAAGACAGGCAGTATGGAAAGACAGGGAATGTTGAGAGGATTTGGGAAGGGGAAGGAAAGCCTTACCCCCGAGTCTGGCTGAAGTTTCTTACCAACTATGAGTCAAGAATTCCAGCACAATTAACATTTGCTGCAAAGGATAGCTATACAGAGATAGTATTATTTCTATATAGAGATGCTTCAAAGAAGAATGTTAAAATAGCAATAAATCACAGGGCTAAGCATATATGACCTTTGAGTATGCTTTTATTCCTTTCCCAATTGCAAAAATTTTCTAGGAATGTCCCAAGTCCCCACCCCCTCTTTATAGTATAAGACAGATCTTTGCTTCCTTGTACAGCCCTTATGCCCCATGGTTTGTCTTATCAGATCTCAATCTTATCCAAGGCACTTGGATAGTCCTATCTAGAACCACTTTATAATCTCATTTATTTATCCATAATGGGGAAAAGGAGATAAAGGAAACACTTTGAGCCACGGAATTCCAAAAGCTTCCACAATTCTATATACTGCTACTGCTATGACAGGTAAGCAGCTCCCTTGAGAAGCCCACACCCATACTGGAGCACATCTTAACCTCTCCCCTTGGACCCCTCTTTCTCTTAACCTCCATGCTTAAATTTAGGTTAAAAATCTCTTCCACATAAACACAAATTCTGCTTCATACTAGTTCATCGTGAAATTCTTTTCTATGTGGTCAAGAATCTTCACCTGAGTAGAAATGTCTACTCAGCAGAACCCTGGCTGTTGCAGGTGGAGCCATGTTTCTGGCCCACACCCCATTATCGCCGACAGGGGTATTCACAACCCAGACCTTAGACTTCTTGGATGACGATAGATACATTTACAGAAGTCTCCAGAGATGCAAAGGTTCGGGTATTACATGAATCAACATGGTGGAAACTTCTAGAAAATAAGTCCCTGTCTCCCTGGTGACCTGCCTGGATGCCTTTCTCTCTTCAACAGCCTCCTGCTGCTTCTGGTCTCTTTTCCCCCTCCTTGTCAACTTTGGACCTCAGTTTCCCCCACCCCCACCCTCTAACTCCACAGATAATTTCTTCACTTCTCTTTTTCAAGAGCTCTCTTTAGCCCCTCTGGTTCTCTCAGGAATCTGTTTCTTCCCTCCAGCCCCAGGGTCTAGCAGATACCTTCAGTGGAGCAGAACTAATGAAGGACTGCTCCTCAACAAAATAGATGTCACTTCATCCCTAGGGTGAGGGCAATCCCCCACTGCATGTCAGACAACTCCCGCTTTTAATATTCTTAGAAATGACTTCCTGCAAAGAACCACCTTTCCCCACAAGGCTTAGATAAGACCCTCTGTCACGGTTAAATTATGACCCTATATGCATATGCTTCAGGCTTAACCCTCACTTCTACCCTCTCCCTGTCCCACATCTCAGAATGCCTGTCTTTGAACATAGGGCGTTTGAAGAGGTGATGGAGTTAAAATGGCCATTGGACTAGGATCCCACTCAGTACGCTCTTATAGAAAGACATCAGGACACTGACATGAGGACACAGCAGGAAGACTGCCATCGCTAAGCCAGAGAGAGAGGCCTCGGGAGCACCCAGTCCTGCCAGACCTTGATCTCAGACAAGAACTGCAAGGAAATATATTCCTGCTGGTTAGGCTGCCCTCCCTGTGGTATTTGTTATTAAACCCTAGAGACTAGGATCCACCCTCAGATAGTGTGTGATGCTCACAAGACTCGCAGATAATCACCCTTCTTTACCTGTCATGAACCTTGAAACAGACTCTCTAATGATTATTATTTCTCTAATGATTAGTTGAACTGTTTGTCTTAGAACAGAGTTATAACAGTTATAGCTGAACAGAGACATGGAGATGTTTTTGATTAGCTGACTGACAGACACCCCCACCCCCCGCCCATGGCAAACACATCACACCCATGCAGTCCCCCTCGTATAGGCTGGAATGCTATTCTTTTTGCATCTGGGTGAGCTTCTGATTGCAACAGCTTGAATAAAAGCAGCTTCTTTGCGGTCATTTTTGCCTTTGACAGTTTGTTGCTGTGCCTTCGAAGGGGCCAGAAGGTCATCTGGTCCTGCCTTCTCTACCCAGGGCCCAAGGTTTCTTGAGTTGTGTTCATCTGTGCTGGTGATTACAGATTCCACAGGGAGTTTACCTTTTGATCCCTGTGTCTGGACATCTGCCCATTACAGCACAATGATGATTTAATTTTAACTATATATATAGTTAAATACATATATATATATATATATATATATGTGTGTGTGTGTGTGTGTGTGTAAGTTTTGTTTTCTGAGATACACTCTTACAATATAGCCCCAGGCTAGCTTCTATTTTGTAGTGATCCTCCTGCCTCAGCCTTCTAAATGCTAAGGTTACAAGTAGGTACCACCATGTATGGCTTGACTCTTGGTTTATGTAAACGTGTGTCTTTATGTTATGGCTGTTGTTGTTGAAACTTGGGAAAGACTGAATCGATGTCTTAATTCCTTTTTAAAGATTCCCCTCTGAAGATAGGTTTCCCATTGGTGAAATTTCAGTTTATTGCTTTAAAATTAGCAAGAGTTTACTGTGGACAACTTAAAACTTCAGTGGTGCCTAGTGGGCAGTTGGTAGGAGCTCCTCAAATCTCTGAGTGCTAAGACCTCTTTCATCTTCTGATGATTTTTGCTTAGTACAACGAGGTTGAAAAATGAGAAAATGTCTCTGGCCTATCTCAACCTGTCCAGTCTCTGAGGCTACTTCTTGTCCCACCAGCTCCCTTCCCTCACTTTCAATGACAGAGCCTCAGATTATTACCTTTTCTACCCCAGAAACCTCCTTGGGCACAACTCTCTGGCTTCCCAATCCCTAAGCCTCCTTAAGGGGCAGTCTTTCCCTTTCCCCTTTCAGCCTTTGCTATACCCGTCCCTGCCTCCATTAAACTACCCTTCTCCCAACTTCACATCCCCCACATTGTTGGTACACTCCACCATGATGGAAAGCCAGGACCCACCTGGACAAACACTCACTGAAACCTACATGCAATTGTTACAGAGTTTGGAGCAATAAGACTAGGGAAGGGCGTGGTGAGGGTTCAGTCAGGTCCTCTGTGCATGCTCTCCTGGGCTTCTGGATGGATAACAACTTTTGTAGTTAACAGCAGGGCCCAGCCAGAACATCTCATGAGTTGAAAAAAGCCAATTGGGCTGCTCTTCATGAGGACTTTCAAAGAAATCAGAACAACCCCAAGGGTTACAGAGTAAACCCTTCAGGGAGAGAATTTAGATCCATTCTCTCTCTCCTTTGGTCAAGTGTATGAGAGTGCAAGCAATGGCGACTAACCCAGCTCTAACTGCAGACATGATTAGAAAGCATTGGGAAGGAGGAACCTGTCTTAGTGCTCTTGGGAACTAAGCTACTTTGTCTCTGTTTGCTGCTGCTATAACATAATATCACAGATTGGGCAGACGATAAAAAATAGCAATTTATTAGCTCACAGTTCAAGAGTCCCATGAAGTGCAAAGGCATAGTGCTAACATCTGGCCATCATAACATGACAGAAGAGACAAAGAAAGGAGTGTGTCCAAGCTCATGCTTTGTATTCAGGAACCCATTCCTGAGATTACTAACCCACTGTAATGTTATCAGCATGATCGACCCATGAGGCTTAATCACCTCTGAAAGGTGATTCTCAATATTGTTACAGGAGTGTTATGGGGTGAGGGTGGGAGGCAGTATTCAAACCATAGGAGTCACTAATTTTGCTAATGACTTATGGCAAGAAACTAGAGATATTTAAAAATACAATGGAAACAGGCAGAGTGCCTTTACCTGGAGGAAATACACATTTGTTCAGTAACATGAAAACATTATTGCAGAACAGGCTAAACCAACACTGCAAATGAATGGCTTGTAGAATACAACCGAGTGGAGAACAGGAGACCAAGGCAGTCTATTCCCGCCTGAACATCCTGCAGGGAGAGACACTTGATGCTGTGAATGAAAAGAATGCTGACTGTTCCGCCTGTGTCCACACTAATGTGCAAGAAGAGATAACCAACTCCATCTCTGGCCATCCCACTCCCTTTCTGGTGTCTCCCAGGCATCACACCCATTGTTACCACTTCTTATTTCTCTCATTCCTCCCTGGGAACAGGTCTATAGAGGACCTCGGTAGCCATGTGAAGTCTGTATCTGAACCCTTTCTGTTTTATGAGAACTCTTGGCCATCCGACTCAGCTTTCTGTTTCATTCAACAACCCAGTAAGCCTTTTGGAAAAATGCTTCCCAACTCAACCGTCAGCATTGTTTGTCTACTGAAGGGCACACTCTTGAGGTTCCTGGCTCACTACTGTGCATCTCTGTTCTTTCCTGGTTGTTACTTACCATTTCATTGTTCTTGCTTCTCTCACAGTCCCCAATCCCCCTTTAAACTGTCAAATACAAATGGTTAGCCCCAAAATGCTTGGTTCTCATTGAGATCCTCCCTCTGCTGACAGGCCCAGTCTGAGAGTGAGCTTCAAAGTAGGTCTAGAATCTTCTGTGTCACTTGATGTGTTAACATGCTATCCTCTAAAACACGAATCCTGCTCAGGCTTTAGTCTATAACCTGAGGCTTCTTTGACAAGGAACTCTGAGTTCCTGTAATATTTTCATCCTATGTGCAGAGAAGTCAAATGAGACACCAGCTGGTCCAAGGTTACTATGCCATAAGCTGTGTACTCAGTCTCTGGTTTCCTTTGTCTCTGAGGGTCCAGCAACACTCTGGCCTCCATTCACCTGCTGCTCCTCTCCTCACTGTCATCAACTCAGGTTTTTTGTAAAAGTACATTTTAGAATCAGCTTCACAATACTATTTTGTATTCATATGGAAAGATCACCATATATTCAGGAGTTTACGGAGGCTCATATTTGTTTCTAGAACCCCAAATGCACATCTTAGAGATTGACCCTTCTTCTAGGACATATCGAGTGTATAATGACGTTTCTCTCTGCACACCTGACCTTAGCAGCTCCTTATTGACCCCTGTTATTTCCTTGCCACTGCTGCCCACAAAAGGCATACAGTTTCTAAAGACAAAGTAAAATGATGCAGTCCTCAAGTGCCTTACTTAAGGCTTGCTGTTTCCGCTAAAAGACTTTATTCCCTAAAGGATTACCACCATCATTAATTCCCCACCTTCAAGACCAAGCGATGACTTGGAGGGTTTCTAGATAGTTGATGATTGAGAAAATCAAATCCCCAAATTTCCTACTGTGTTCTCTTTCTTACATGTAATGGTAAGGGAACAGCTCCAAATTCCTTAATTGGGACTCCTTTTCCATCACATCTTATCTAACCTCTCCTCCTTCTCTTCTCTCCCCTCCTCCCCCTCCTTCCTCCTTCTCCCCCTCCTTCCTCCTCCTCCCCCTCCTCTTCTTTCTTCTCCTTCTTCTTCTCCTCCTCCTCCTTCTCCTTCTCCTTCCTTCTTCTTCTTCTCCTCTTCTTCTTCTTCTTCTTCTTCTTCTTCTTCTTCTTCTTCTTCTTCTTCTTCTTCTCCTCCTCCTCCTCCTCCTCCTCCTCCTCCTCCTCCTCCTCCTCCTCCTCCTCCTCCTTCCTCTTCCTCTCCTCCTCCTTCTTCTTCATCTTCTTCTTCGTCTTCTTTCTTTTTCCTATTTTCCTCTCCATCAATTTCCCTCTTTATAAAATATGGTTGAGGGACTCTGACCCCAAAACACAAGATAAGCCAAAGCCCTATTGGGCACTTTGGCCTGTTTAGATCTGATGCCTCAAGCATTCCCCTCTTGTTTGCTGTCCAAAGCACTGCTGATGTGGTTGTGAGTCATCCACTCAATTCTTACTTGACCTGTGAACTCCAGAGTCCATTTCTTTTCTGTGCATATCCAACAATTTCCTTCTTAGTCACATCTCCTAAAAAATCCCGCTGCTGTCATCTCCTTCTTCCATCACTAGTCACTGCTCTCAAAACTCACTCCAGCTGCACCATCATCAAAACTTCTCTAGCCTTTCCTCACCCTGACATTACTGAAACCGCTCTTCCTTATATCATATATTGGAACAATTTTCCCCTCATTACAAATGAGAAGTTTTCATTGGTCAGATTTTCAGCATTTACTGAGCTCAAATCCATACCCAAGGTTAATTTGGCCTAAGTGTTTGATATGATAACTCTCACTTAGCTTTTAGACTTGCACAAATTAAAAGAGCTAATGTTATCATGGATTATCATTATGCTTTTCTCTTGAATATGATTTTAGTATGCTTTGGAAAGAAAGAAGATTCTTGATCATTGCAGGGACTTCATAAAAAAATACAACCTAGCAGGGCATGGTGGCACATGACTTTAATCCCAGCACTCAGGAGGAAGAGGCAGGTGGATCTCTGTGAGTTCAAGGCCAGTCTGGTCTACATAGTACGTTCTAAGTCAGCTGGGGCTACAGGGAGACCCTAGCTCAAAAAGAACCCCCCAAAATACAACCTATTATTATTTTTCTTGCTAATGTGACTAAGTGTTTGACAAGAAACAACTTAATGAAGGAAAGGTTTATTCTGGTTCATGGTTTGAGATGACAGAGTCCATCAGGGCAGGGAAAGCTTGGTGGTGGGAATGGGTGAGTAGGTCTCCTCACATTCTGACAGACCAGAAAGCAGAGAGCAGGGAATGGTGGCATTCAACTAGCTTTCTCCTGTCTTCCCGTTTATTCAGTCCAAGTCCTCAGCCCATAAGATGGTGCCTCCCATGTGTCTTTCTCCTCACAGACACATCCAGAGATTTATCTCCTTAGGGATTCTAAATCCCATCAAGTTAACAAGGAAGATTAACCAACAAACAACTCAAGTCAGTAATCTTGTAGAGGCTTTCCTACTCCCAAAAGGATTAACTATTCTCAAGTTTGATATCATACAATCAGACCCCTAAGCTAAAGGAAGCTCTTTGTTTGATGGTTATTCTAAAACAGTTTCTTCCTAAGAAAACTCTTCCCCATTATCTGCATGTTTCTCTTTGCCCAACTTCCTTTAGAGACAGAAACTTTACTGGAAAAGCTTAAAATACAATTGTTAATGCATAATCTGGAAAAGCTACCTGGAAACAAGGTAGTCATTTTGTCTACTCACAAGAGTTTTGGAGACACTAAGATAACTGGTCCTGTTAGCATCCTGAAATTCAACCTAGTCCTTGAAGAGGATTGCACACACCTTGGGAAAAGGACTCTTTCTTGTTTTGTTTTGTTGAGACAGGGTCTCCCTATAGCTCTGGATGGCCTGGAACTTGCTATGTAAAGCAGACTGCCCTTGATCACATAGAAATCTATCAGCCTCTCCCTACCTCCTGAGAACGGAAATTAAAGGCACGTGCTACCTCTTCAGGCTGAAAAAGGGAATCTTAGAGGTCTTGGGATCCCTAGTTTTATGTATCAAACTGATGGGATTGTGGTTATCCATATATTTAACAAAACATTATTTCTGTGTGCCATTCTGAGTGCTGGCCACTGTTTTGAGTCAAAAGGGTCACATGGAAGCACCAAACCAGTAGAATGATGATTGTGATATATGATGATTGTGAAGACTTTTTCCGCTTGATGAGTTTTTTTTTTTCTAGTGACAACCGAAGACTCAAACTTTCTCTATACCAGTGGTTTTTAACCAGGACAGCCTTATCCTTCAGGGAACATTTAGCAACATCTGGAGACACTTTTGGTTGTCATGCTTGAGGAAGAAGATGCAGTCAGCATCCCAGGGCTTAGAGATGTTGGTACACATTCCACAATGCACAAAACGACCCTCTATGAGAAGAATCCTACCCCAAAAGTTTACAGTGTTGAGATGGAAAACTCCTGGTCTAGACAATGGTGGGACTTCTAGGGTACTCTCTAATCCAGAGACAAATAAGTACAACCAGTGGGCTTTGCTGAGGGAAGCCGATTCTTATAGTAATGTTCTGCCTGATTCTTATAGTAGTGTTCTGTCTTTGAATATTATGAGGTATAATGTAGAAATAGAAATAGCATAGTTGGGGCTGAAAAGATAGCTCAGCGGTTAAGAGCAGTGACTGTTCTTGCAGAGGACCTGGGTTCAATTCCCAACACCCACATGGTGGCTAATAACCATCCATAACTCCAGTTCCAGAGTATCTGACACCCTCTTCTGACCTCTGCGGGCATTGTAAATGAGTGCATTTACAGTCATGCAGGCTATACACTCATATACATAATTTTTTTTGAAAAAAGAAACAGCATAGTTATTTGTTTCTTGATAAAAATTGATCTTGTTGGTAGGAATGTAAATCAGCCTAGTCACTATGGAAGTCAGTGTAAAAATTTCTCAAAAAAAGAAAAACAGAACTACCAAATGATTTTCTTGTGGTGTAGAGATCTGAATTGGAATCATCAGTGTGGCTATCTGTATACCTGTGTTTCCTGTGGCACTATTAATAACAGCAAAGTTATGAAATCAGCCTCGATGTCCATCAGTAGATAAAGAAAATGTAGCACACACACACACACACACACACACACACACACACACATATATATATATATATATATTCCAGAATTTTATTCAGCTATAAAGAAGAATGAAATATCATTTGTAAGAAGATGGGTGAAATTGTAGAACATTGTGTTAAATGAAATAAGCTAGACTCAGGAAGTCAATTAGTGTGTGTTTTCTGTCATCTATAGGCTCTAGCTAATAAGAAACAATGTCATGCAAGAAGGGGTATTGTACTAGTTACTTCTGTGTTACTGTGACAGAATGTAACAGAAATGTAACAGAAACAACCTGAGGGAGGAAAGACTTATTTTGACTCAGGATTTGAGAAGTTTCAGTCATAACTGGAGATGCAGAATGACTCAGTCCTCAGTGGAAGCACGTGGTGGGGCTGTTGACCTGGCCATGGGTCCCTGGAAGCAGGGAGAGTGGGACCAGAACCAAAGGCACACAGAAGCTTCAAAGGCCTACCCGTAGGGATGTGCTTCTGTCAGCGAGTCCCCACCTCCCAGGGGCTCCACAGCCTCCCAAAATAACCAGTGTAGGAGCAGGCATTCGAAACACGAGCCTGTGATGGACATTTCATATTCAAACCATAACAGGGACTATTTGGGAAGAGGAAGGGGGCCAGTGGGAGGTAGGAGGACTTAATGGGTTAGTGAATATGATCAAAAGTACAACACACACAGACGCACATGCTTGTTTGTGAAAAAAAAATCTCATAATAAAATCTATTATTTATTTCTTTTACAATCAATGCACATGACTTTAAGAGAGTTAAAAATCTGGTGCTGTCACAGCATAAAGGGTGCCTCTGGGAAATAAGGTAGTGTTGTTAGAACAGAACAGAACAATTCAGCACCATGAGCATGGTGTTGAGAGCACGGTGCCCTGGGTTTCGGCTCTGGCGTCCATGGAGGCTTGCCAATATTAGGAGCGTCACTCCCCTCTTGAGGTGATATAAGGCATCTTCAGGCCTCTGATGGCTCTACCAGGCTTTATTCTAGAACATGTCCACACAAGAATCAGTTTGGAAAGTTACTAAGGCACAGGAAAATAGGAAGAAGAAACCACCACAGCTCTGCCCTTTACTACTGACTGCAGCCATGTCCACTCCCAGCACGTGCTGGTTGCTTGACCCACTTCCCTCCCTCTGCATGAGCTGGAGAGCCAGTTGTTGGAAAAGGAGGGGTCTGGCAAGCAGGAAGGCCAGCCAGGGGTGAGGCTCTGGGTGTGTGAGGATGGGCTGGGTAGAGGGAGTTCTGTGGCATCTGTTTTCAACACGAGGTTCAAAGATGAGCTGTGGCTGTGTCCGTCCTTTGTACTCAACAGGCTCCATATTTGCACATACAACCAACTGTGAATTTGAAAATAAGCAGAAAAAAAATGGACATGTGTTTTTTTTTTCTTGTCATCATTCCCTAAGCAATATAGTATGTAATGACTATTACATAGCATTTGCATTGTTTTAGGATTTATAAATCATCTAGAGATGATTTAACATTTATGGGGAGATGTACTAGGTCATATGAAGACACTACATCATTTCATAGTAGGGACCTGAGCACCTGCAGATTTTAGTATCTACCTATAAGGAGGTCCCAGAACCAGTGAACATCTGTGACCATCTCTGGACACTGAGGAATGGATGTATTTTCAATAAATGGTTGACTGGCCTCAAATATTTTTCTGTCACACTTTGAAAAATATCCATATTTCTTCCCGGATGATTTAGATATAGCTCACTTGTGATGTCTTACTAGCATAATTCTAGAAGCTGGATTGTTTTTGTCTCTAATTAGCATGAAAGAGATATAATTTTTGAAATTCTATTTGATCTGAGAAAGAGATCAAGTAGGTGATTTTTAAAATGTGCATACTAAATCCTTACAAAGATTACACAGTTAATCTATGCATATGGTAAGCAATTAAAAGACTCCAAAGGATATATAGAGAAAGAAAGTCTTCCCCACAGCTTGGAGTTGGATGATCCTTATTTTCTATCAAAATAGTTTTAGAAGGGCAGAAGGTGGAGAATTAATGCTTTAGGAAAACACACACCAAACTGAGGAGGCTTAGCTCCATAATGCCTTAGAAAAGAACAGGGTCATCAGCCAGAGGCTGACAGGGGACGACTGGGGACAACTGCTGGGACAGTCTGGTCATGTTAGGAACAGGCAGTTATAGGACAAGTGAATGCACATAACTCTGGTCAAGTGCCCTGCTGCTTTGTTGATGAAGGTGAAGAGAACTGTGCGATGGAACTTCACTGAGATTTCTTCTAGAATAGTTCATTAAGGTGTATTAGTCAATGATTTATATCTCTCTGCCCATGTTATTGCTGCAGAGTAGGAAAGGGTAGGACCGGGTTCCATGGTCCTTTGTGTGTATTTCCTTTCTGTGTTTCAGCAAGTTCTGATTAGGACAGGAAGTTAACACAACCCAAAAGGTTTCACATGTCAGGCACAGGATGTTTGATCAAACAGAGGTGGGCAATGAATGGCTGTTAAGGGGGCTAAAGATAGCCCAAGGTGATTTAGCTCAGGGTCTGCAACATTCTAACTTCTCTACAATCACTGAAGTTCTAATCAGTCAACCAGCTTTTAAAGATTGTTCAGTGTAGGTGTGGTTGCTTCTCAGAACTTTGGTTCATAGTGACAACACAGGACTCCTTTTCTCTTATCTTCCTGTCTTTAGACTGTCTTTGTTTGAGATTCGGTTTCCTTATGTAGCTCAAGCTAGTCTTAAATTTACATGTTTCCTCCCAAGTGCTGGGATTATACACAATATACCATGCCCAGCTGTATTGTGTTTATGACAAAGGTAGACAGAGGATGCTGAGAGCCATCTAGGTGGCCTTGGCAAGATTTTGGAATTCAAAAACTAAAGAAGACTAAGGGGACCAAGTTAGGCTCCAAAATCAGATTCCACACAGAAACCATCTAGCCAAGACATTCCCCACTTAAGCAGACTGAGCGTACCTGCACTGCCTCTTTAAGTAACCATTTACCTTTTAAAAGTCATTTATAACCTGAAAAAACATTAGTACTGTCACAGCTGGAGTAAAGTTAACCCTGGAATCACATTGCTCCTATGTGTTAGTTACTCATGGATTCAACTTCAGGACCACTTTGTTGAAGGGGTGGAAAAAAAATAAAGATATTAATCAACCGAAGAAAGACCTCGGAATGTGACCTCAGAAACCATTGACTATGCCATAGGTTATAGCAAGTAAATCTTTATAGACAATTTTATCTGCCTGCAAATGCTTATTTGCCTTTCCTAGACTTGATAATGCCAACCTATGCCAAGATTGCTTTACACAGTACATTGTACAAAGACCTCTAAGAGACACTGCTTAGAATGAATTTGCAGACTCAAAGTCCCCAAAAGATCTTGCCGAAAAGATCCTGTGAACAGTCTGGTCACAACTCTACTCATGGTTAGAGATGTGTTACTGGTGTCACAGTTGAGGGCTATTTATAGATATTGAACATAAGTGTCTGGAAAATGCTAACACTAGAGTGTGATAGCCCCGTTATCAACATTGCTAAGTGCTTGAAGTTCTTAGAACCATTGAAGTGGGTGGTTGGAAGTGTCAAATAGGGGCTACCTGGTTTAACCCTGCCATGGAGGTGATCGAGACAGGTGTGATTTGCTCAAGGTCACTTAGTGCTGACCTGGGTTAGGTGTGCTGACTTCTTACACCGGGCCCTGCCTCCACTCTTTCCACTCTGACCCACTATTGTTCATGTTAATTTATTGCAGGCCCTACTGCCACAGTGCCCTTTAATTGGTCCATATTCACAGGACACTCTCTTGAGGATAAGATTACGCTTTTATTTTCTCTCATTTACTTCCCACTCCTCCCTGACCCACAAAGTCCTACACTGTCAGTCACAGCCAGTGAAACTCTGGCTGAAACCAGTCAGAAAGGGCTTCCTGCCAAATGACTTTTGGCCAGGCAGAGAGTGTGAGGAGCTGAGTACAAAGGAATGTCTCCCTGTGTTCTTTCTCATGTATGTTACACATCAGTCTTGAGCTAATTTGATCCAGCTCAAAAATGTGCCCCAGTTATCATACAGATGCTTAGAAGGATGGAGTGTTAGGTCTGGGAGGAGTGTGAGGGAGAATTCAATCCCGTGATTCTCTAACTGTGCGTCAAGGAACCTTAGAGGGGTTCCTGGCGGGGAGGGAGTTGCCCTTCCATTCGGAGTTTCAAATCTAGCCCAGAGCTTCCATTTTCATAGTGAGAAAATAGAGATTCATTGAGGTTGAGGGAAGAGAGAATTTGGTCACTATGTGAACATAGCACACCCAACCAGTGACAGAGTAGGGCTGGAAATGGACTGTAGACCCTGCCTCCTTGCTACCTTGCAGGGAAAGGCTGGCCCCTCTAAGAACCTGCATCCTGGACTCCACCGAGAACTGAGCTTCAGAAACTAACTCTAAGGAGGTAGCTCACCTGGCAAAGGAAAGGGACAAATATCCATTTACTGAGTGACTACTGATCACTGTGGATACCACCTCTGCCTTCTCTCTTTCACTGAAATTGAAGTTCCTCCTATTTCAATTTCAAGAATTTCAAATGAAGTCTTGTTTGTTTTTTCTTTCGTTTAAGTCTCACAAAGCCTGAAGAAGCGCTACCAAGTCCCAAAGTGGGAAAGTGACTGACCAGGAAGCTCAGCTTCTAAGGCGTACACAGAGGCACACAGAGACTTTCTTGCTGGCTGACACCTTTAACGCCAAAGCTGCTGTGTACGGCTACTTCACATCCTGATAGAAATTTTTTTTTTCTTTAAGGCTCTGGAAGTCAGCAGTTGTCAGTTGCATGTAAACTATGCAAAAGTTGAAACTCAATTAAAACCAAAACAAAACTTGAGTGTCCCCCAAACACTTAAGTGTGTTTGGAAAGTGCCTGAGATCCCTTCTGGGGGATATAGTTGTTACATCAAGTTCCTTTCGTCCTAATCTCTTCCTATTCAAGTTCTTGTGGTTCATAGCTTGCAACATAAGCCCTGTCTATTGCTAGCAGTGGAAAACACTGCTCATCTTGTCGCTCAGCTGCTGGGTGGGTCTTGGAGCAGCTGTCCCTTGGGGACATGGGTGAGGCGGAGCGCTGTGCCCGTGAATGCCAGCGATGGAGAGATAATAAATGTGCCATGGAAAGAGAAATCATCCACATCTGCAGTGATGCCAGTCTTTACTGGTGCAAGACATTTTCAACTGCCCTTGTCTTTCAAAAGGCTCTGCATCTCATGAGAGTGACAGCAGTTCTAAAGCTGAGGCAAGCTCAGGTCTTTCTAGTTAATCAAATGCTAGGGCTTTTCACAGGAAGTGAGCTCTACTCAGCCTCTGGCCATCTAAATCTGCCCCTTGAAAACCAGGAGTCACTATGAGTCAACTGGACTTTTATGTAGGTGCTGAGATGGAAGGGGCCATGGGAAGAGACTGCTGCAGGAGATTTGTGTCAGTTCTAGCCAGGGCCTTGAGGTACACGGTTTAAGGGTGTGTTTCAGTTGCTGAATCTCACAGAGGGAACTATAATGCCTGCTATCCTTTTGAATATTTGGGTTTTCACCTTTAGGACTTCAGATCTGTATCTGTTGCTCTTAGGTATATCCTTAAAAGTTGGTGGTAGTTAGGTGTGATGGTGACTTTGGCTCTGGAGTCTGACTACTAATGTTTATATTTTAGACTCTTTCCCCTCCAGCTTTAGAGATAAACATAGTTACCATCCTTCAATGTCAAAACTATACCATAACTCTTTTTGAAAACATCTGGACCTAAGCTGAAGAAGCTGTTTCAACAGGCACAAAAATGATAAATCGAAAGCCATTGCACTGTCTGTGCTACTTCTGAAGTTTTGATTATGATTATTGCTCACTTAAAAGTGGCAATTCTCTATATTTTATTTCTAATTTCATTTATTTTTTAGAAATAAAGGTTTCATTTTGCAGTCATGGAGGTCAGGAACTTTCTATGTAGACCAGGTTGACTCAAACTTTCAGTGATCCTCTTACCTCTGCTTCCCTAGTATTGCAAACATAGGTATGCATCACCATGCCCAGCCTCTACATTACATTTATTTCTTTTCAAAGATTTATTTTTATACTACTTCTAAAGAAGAACAAAACATCTCCCAAGTATCTAAATCTAAATATTACTTGAAAAAATTATAGCTTTTTAGTGAAAATGAAGCAAAGACCAGTTAAGACTCCCAGGGCAGGAGATCAGTGTCCACAATGAAACCTAGGAGGAAGCACCATGGCCACAGACACTGGCTGGTTGAACTGATATGTTTTTGCCAGCAGAAATGGCGACTGCCTGCCTTAAACCAACCCCTTCTCATCGGGGAGAATGGCTGTGAACCCAGCCCCTCTTTCCCTCCCTCATCTAAGCTCTGGAACACTGTGGGCATGTCCCCAGGGCAGGGTCCTGAGCATTTTCCTCACTCTGCATGTACCAGTGGAGGGGCAGAGGGAAGGAGGCCTGATCACAACCACGTTGCACTTTGATAGGTATTGCAGCCACACTGTCTAAGCTTAGTGCTCCTTTGTGCATTTTCCCAGTGGAATATTCCAAGTAAATTCCAGAGAGGACAGAGCAGATGGTCCACCTTCAGGCGTAGATATTAGTTGAGAGTGTTGATATTCACTGAACACTCCTTCTGATATTCTCTCCTCTCTGTAATTCAAGCATCTGGCCAACACAAATGACCCAGGGATGCATCACGCATTCATGATGTACTAAGGGATTTCTTTTAGAAGAGATTTCATCTCTGTTCCCTGGTGAGGTACTTCTGTGCTCTGTCTTTGATTTCTTTCTCTCTCTCTCTCTCTGGGAGAGTCATTTTAGATCACAGGATGAAGACTGTTGAAAAGGACAAGTCAGAGCATCGGGAATGGGCTGGCCTGGAACTCTAGGGACAGCATTCCTCACGCTCTCTTAAGAGCTTAGAGGTTTGGAACTGGTGGCAACTGGTAGTTTTCAGTGTTTGGTAAACAGCCAGTATCCGGAGCTTTGGGAACAGCCTTGTTTAGCTCTTTGTTTAAGTTTTGGGCTAAAGGCTCCCAAGAAGTTGGTGCAGGGGAGGGAAATTAACAACCACTACTCGTTCACAGCTGGGCAGCCAAGTGGACAGCCCTGAAAGACTCAAGCCCACAGCAGAGAAAGAGGCCGCCGACCAAACAGTCTTGGACCAGCAACCTTTGGAGGAGGGCACTCCCCAACCCCCAACTGTTCTGCATCTGCCTGGCTGCTGGCCAACGATCTGTGAACACTGCAGTGTTGGTATGCTTTGGGTGAGGCTTGTGGCCATAGCAACGGGATGGGAGAGACCCAGTTCCTGGGAGTAAGAACTGTGGCCAAGATATAAATGGAACAGGCAAGAGATTGGGAGGGGAGGTCAAGGTTGGCTTTTCTTGAAGAATGGAGTCCTGTATTACGGGCAGAGTTGCTACAGTCACGGGCTACTTAGGGTGCATCTTAAGCTTCTCCTTTCTCCAGTAGGTGTGGCTCAAGTCAAGAATTTGTCAAACTCAGTGAATGTCACCAACCCACTGACCTGTTCCATGGAGAGAGAATTAAGCACTGATCTGCTGTGGTACATGATAGATCATACTTAAATACCCATGTGCCTAATTTTTCACTCTAAGTAAGATAAGGTTTATGTAAAACCTCTAGCAGAGATGTTTTATATACAACTAGCCTGTGATTGGAGTCCTGGGCTCATATTTGAGGAAGTGAGTTCTAATCCTAGTAACCTCTTTGACACTGCCCCCACCACGTATGACCTTTCTGCACCTTAATTTCCTCATCTATAAAATGAAGGAGTTGGTGGTGAGGTCAGACAGAGGACAGCTCCAGTTCTGAACTTCTGTGTGGACAGACTGAGGAATAAAAGATTTCCAGACGCTTCCATGACTGAGTTTTCGTCCTTTACTATCTGTTTCCTTGAAGCCACCAGATAGAGCTGAAGATAGGAAAAGTAGACAGCTTTCTTTTTCTTTCTTCCTTTTTTCTTTTTTTTTAAAATACTCATTTTCTTTAGTAGGACAGTTTTAAGTTCACAGAACAAATTGAGGGGAAATGTTCAGGGATTTCCCAAGTAACCTCCATGCATACCCTCCTCCATTATCAATTTCCTACCAGACTGATCCATTTGTTAAACTGACAAATACACTGACAGACCATGATCACACAAAGGCTACAGTTTACAGCAAGGTTCACTCTTGGTGTTATTTGTTCTATGGGTTAAAAAAGAAAAAGACTAATACACATATTCATCAGGCTCAGCAAGTAAAAGCATTTGTGAATAAGCATGAGGACCTGAGTTCAAATCCCCAGTACCTGCATGAAAAAAAGTAATGTGTCATTGTTGTGGACGAGTGTATAACCCCAGTGCTTTTAGGAGGGAGTCTCAAAAGGATCACATGGGCTTTCTGGTCACCAGCCTAGCTCCAGGCTCTGTGAGAGACCCTGTCTCAGAGGAATAGGGAAGAGATTAGAAGAGGACACCTGACAGACATCCTCCTCTAGACTGCACAAACATGTGAACCTACCCACCAGCATATAAATTTGCATATATACCATATATATACACACATACTTCATATATATATATATATATCTTTTATATATGTATATATATATATCTTCACCATTCAAATGACCACATAGTTTTTACTGTCCCCCAAATCCTGTTTATTCCTCTTTCCCTTCCTCCTTCGTCCCCTCTGAGCCCCTTGGCAACCACTGACCTTTCCTGTCTCCTTGATTTTTGCCTTTCCCAGAGTTTCATGTGACTGAAATCATACAGTGCAAGGCCTTTGAAGACTGGCTTCAGATAGGTTATTTTGTTGCTGTTATTTGTTTCGAGACAAGGCCTCAATGACCTGAAACTCACCTTGAACTCAGCAATCCTCCTGCCCCAGCCTACCAAATACTGGGAGATAAGCATGAGCTGCCACAGCCACATCACATAGCTTTCTTTTCCCTCTCTCCTTCCCTTCCTTTTTTCTCTTCTGACTCTTCCAAGAGTCACCTAGTGCTGCAACTCCATCGTTGCTTTGTTTTGAAGGTCTTTGTTTATCTCTTGTGTTCTTATCTCCTTAACTCCAGAATGCTCCAGTACTCTTTAGGGCCAGACTCCCTCTGGCTCATTTTCCATTTTCACAGCTGGCCACCCACAGAAATCTAAGCTTCCCGACCCCACACCTTCCTCCCCAGTGACTATCACCCCAGCAGTTCAGTAGCATTTTGAAAATTTTCGTCTCAACCCCAACTGTGCAAAAGAATTGGGTGAGGAGATCAAACAAACAAACAAACAAAAAACAAACAACAACAAAAACCAAGACAGCAAGGAAGCCATTCATGCCTGAAAATTCTGGTTCAAGGCTCTTGGGAGGGATCTGGGCAGTGGCAATGTTTAGTTTCCCAGATGATTCTAATGTGGAGTCACTTGGGAAACCACTGTTAACAGAATCAGCCTCCTGTTACTGGATGTAGAACATCCTTACGCCATACTGGTGGAGGGATGTTCTTGAATTCTGATGTAGCTGGACTACTGAGGCCCTGAGGTAGGAGTCCTTCTTGAAGGTAACTCCTACTTTTAGGAACTTTGTGTCCTCCTCTCCACTTGAGTCTGGGATGCACCTACTGACTCACCTCTAACCAGGGGCCTATGGCAGAATCTTGGAAAAAAAATTTCCAAGATTTCATGTCTTGTTTACTCTGACAGGCTACTCTGATCCCCCCTTCCCCCAGTCCTTGAAGAATTCTTGCTCTGATGGTTGTGAGTAGCTCTGGGGCAGGGAAGTGGGGTACTGAGGTTCTGGAGCTGGCTGATTCCCAGCTGAGAGAGCTGGAATGTGAGCTGCCTCTCTGGTGCTGCCCTACCAGAAACACAGCCGGGTCTATGCTGATTTCAGCCTGTGTCAGAATTCTCCAGCTAAAAACCACACCCAGATTCCTGACCCCAGAATCCATAAGATGATAAATGATGATAAATGTTTCTTGATTTAAAGCATTTAGTTTTGGGGGTCTGTTGCGGTTTGAGGGCGTAATGGCCCCCCCATAGGCTTGTGTGTTTGAACACTTGGTCCCTAGCTGTTTTGGGAAGGTATGGAACTTTTGGGAACTAGGACCCAGATGGTAGATGTCAAGGCCACTAGGGATGGCCCTTGACAGTTGTAGCTTGGCCCTATCTTAGGTCCATCCAGGTTTGCATCCTGTCTAAAATGAGATTATCTGCTCATGATCCCCCACCGCCATACCTTCCCTGTCAAGATGGACTGCCCCTTTAGAACTGAACCATAATAAACATTTACTCCTTCAAGTTGCTCCTGGCAGATATTTTGTCACAGCAACAAGAAAAGTAATGTTGCGGCAAAAATAACAAATACACTTCTTGAGAAAAGAGCTAGCATCTTTAGTGGGAGCACCTCTCTGGAAGAGATAGGCTTCATATCAATTTTGAGGAATGGCAGGTCTAAGAGCATGTTCCTTATATAAGGGCCCAGGTTGTTTGTTGGGGGTAAGGAAAAGCAAGTGACCACTAGCAGTAGCCTATTGGCTAGGCTGTAGCTTCTCAAAGTAGCTCTGTACACAGAGCTCCTGGGCAGCCTTGTTAAGACGCTGAGTAGCTCAAACATGTGAGCCAGCGGGACTGTGATGGAGGAGTATTCTGCAAGTTCGGGCTGGTGTTGCTGCTCTGCTCCTCCAGGGGCCACGTTTGGGACGAGAAGCTCTCTGTGTGTGCCTGTGACCTTTTAAATGTTCTTTGTTGTGACCCTGAGGGTAAGGCAGGTAGACAGTCTTTGCTTTCAGGGAGTTTAAAAGGGGGAGCAGCACCCTCTTGAGGCCACATGGTAGAGGTGCTGGGAAGCGGAAGAGCCCGGGGTTTCTGCTGAATCGCACTTAGTAGGCTAAAGGACTCTTAGCTGATTTTCTCAGGTTTCCTTTGCTATAGAGGGACATGAATCCTGGTAAACAGTCTCAGAAAAAAAAAAAAAGTCTTTAAAAAACTTTCCCATTTCTTGAAAATCAATAGGATATATTTATTACCATATAAATCTAATTTCCTCCCCATACTTCTGCCCCAGCAAGATGCTGTTGGTCTAAGCGGTGTTCTTTGGTGAACATACTCTCCTAGGTAGAAGATGGCCTTCTGCTCCCCACGCTCCTCAGGCCCCACTCTAAGATTCCTCCTCCTCCCAATCCCTCCCCGCCTCCTCACCTCCCTGGCCCCTCTGTCTTGACTGGCTCCTTCCTTTTCTCACAGTCTGACAGAGCTCTCTTAGCCTCACGCTGGCCTCTGCCGAGGGTGGTCCAAAGTCCAGCATTTTGACTGTGATAACAGTCATGCCCCCACACCATAGACCTCCCAACGCACCGCTCTGGAGAGACTCTGCCCCTCCCTCAAAGACCCTGAAACCCTGAAG
The DNA here is from genome assembly GCA_035773235.1 of Eospalax fontanierii. Taxonomy (NCBI): domain Eukaryota; kingdom Metazoa; phylum Chordata; class Mammalia; order Rodentia; family Spalacidae; genus Eospalax; species Eospalax fontanierii. The sequence goes on from CM069547.1 coordinate 17,658,804, forward strand.
AGATCCCATTCTACCCTCTGGTCTCAGTTCTATTCTGCTGGCGAGACCCTGGTCTCCTGCTAGGTCTCCTGTCTCTAGGCTCCCCACTCCTGGAGAGACAGAGCTCCTGCCCTTTTGGTTGAATTATATCCTCCTGGTGAGGCCCCAACACCTAGCTAGACCTGGCCCTCTGGTCTAGGTCCCTCCCGGTGTAGGCCCAGCCTTCTGCCCGCCCACCCAGACCTGCCTGATTGGCTGTCTCTGCCCTCCTAGCTAGACCCCTCATACCCACTCTGCTCCTCCCTCCTGGATAGGCACACAGGTTCCCGGTTCAACCCCTCACTGGTTTTCTCTCCTTTGACTTCCTGGTAGTGGAATTTGACTTTGGAATGGATACAGGGTGATTCCTTGGGTGTTGTGTTTTCCAGCCTCTTTCAGGCTTTCCTCGAGCTCAGCAGAGCTTACACTCATGAGTTCCGCAAAGGGCCTGACAAGTATATTCTTGAAACCATTCTGATGACACAGATTTTTGGTCCTATCCTAGTTCTGCCAAATGTGGGTCTCAGGGGAGAAGTTTGGGAATCTGCACTGCCACACTGTCGCAGGCAAGCTTGGGAAGCACAGCTGTGGCTGGCTCAGGACGCCCCATCCCAGACCCCTGTGAGGCCATTAGGGACTGATCCAACCCTGTCTCCCATCATCACCCAGCCAAACTGCTGCCTCCTTTCTCACTTAGAAGATTGAGGCCATCTGTGGGGTTTTCTGTGCTTTCAACCCCCACCATCCACATTCTCCACATTTCCCGGCCCTCCTCTCCCTTAGAAAATAAACATTTTCCCATGGCTGGATTTCCATCCTCCTTGCGTGTCTCCTTTAGCATGCTGCCCCTCCTGATCTTCCTCTTTGTACATTCAGTCTTTCCCTCACCAATGTGTTTTTGTTTTGCTTTGTTTTTCGCATTAGTCTTTGTCTTCTCGTCCCTAAAACAAAGAACATCTTACAGTAACTTGACTTCTCCCTCAGTCTACCAACTCAAGTCCCATTTTTTCTCCCTGTGTGTGTGGGTCTTGACCTAGTGCCTTCTCTTTCTGATGCACAATGCTCTGTAAGGCCCCTGCAATGGGCTTATTAGAGTGCTCTGCAGCATCAAGCTAGAGGGCATTGTTAGAAAGCTGAGGACTGGACTCTGGGCTTGCCCTCAGATGGGACAGCCACATGGATTTTGTTTCCTCTGACATTGCTATTCTGATCCAAAACTATATCCTTGATGCCTTCTTAGAAACATATGGGCCTATCATTGTGTATACATTAGCTTTTTATTGCTATCACAAAATATGTGAGATGGTGAACTTTTAAGGAGGAAAGGTTTATTTTGGTGAATGATTTCTGGGCCTGTGGCAAAACAGTACACTGTGGCAGGACGTGTGTGTGTTGATCAAGCTGCTCACCTTCCCATGATCAGGAAGCAAAACCAGGAGTCAGAAAGGGTACCGTATTCCAACATACTTTACAAGTTTACCTCCTCTCTTTCCCTGAATTAACTTGTTCTCACCAAGGTTCATCTCTTGAAGGTCTCACCACCTCCCAATAGTGGCAGGGACCAAGCCTTTGACACACGGGACTTTGAGGAGACATATAGCATATGCTGGACCATAGCAATGTGAATACCTAAAGACAGCCTAAAGAGAATGAGAAAAGTGACTGTTTCATATGGGTATGAAAATTGTTGAGGTCTAAAGTGAGTTTCTTGGCATAGACTTTAGTGTAGGTCCTCAGGAAAGATCATCAGGAGTTAAGGAACTTTGAAGCCAAATTCCATCCCCAAACTGTACCCAAGGACCTGGTTCTGTATATATTTACGGCCACTAACATCCACCAGCCTGATGAGCACATCTTGAAGTGAAGATGGGTCCTCAGTGTTGCTCACAAGGCCTGCAGCTTAGTCCTTGCCACATTTTGCCTGATGGTGAACATGTTTAGGGCTCGTAAAGTCAAATGAGCTAGGAAATCCCTGTTACTGATGACTACTTGTTTATTCTGATCAGGACCAAAGAGAAAAGCCAGGAAGACCCAATGCCTTCATCTTTCCCGTGATGTTTCATTCTTTCTTCAGAAAGACCTTCTTTTGTAGTTTTTTACTCTGATCTATGAAGTGTGGTTAAGAGAATTCTTTGATAAAGACCTTTTAATTGAGCCCAGATTCTAAAATGAGAACAAGCACAAAGGGAGGTTGATTGATAATTCAATTCTTTCCTCTTGCTTCACTCTGGTGGTTTCAGAGTAGACTATTGGGACAGACAGACCCATGCCTTTCTTACATCATTCCACAGGCATCCTATAGAATCTATGGTCATTGAAGAACTGATCAAAGGGAAACTTAAGAGAAGAAGAAACTTGGCTTTGGAGGTTGGCTGAAAAATTTCATTAATAAGACGTGGTGCTCATGGTTGCCTTTATGATGACTTCAACTGCGAAAGCTGGAGCAGAGCTCCTGTGTGCTCATCCCTCACATCTCTGCAAACATCTCTATGAGTTTAGAGACCTGTTTTCTGTCTGTGGTGCCTAGCACAAGTCTTGCTCATATTAGAATATGGCAAACATCACCGATCAATTCAGGGAAGGTATCTATTTTTGTGAATCCCTTGCCTAATAAAGAATTTGAGTTTCTAAATTTCTGGAAAAAAAATCAGAGCCTATATGAGACTTGGTGGCTGACTAAATTGGAGTTGTGGGTAGACAAGTATTTTATGTGATTTTTCCTGGGGAGACTCAGGCATATGTCTACTCACCCAGGTAAGGAAGAGATGAGTGAAGGAATGGTTGTACCCAAATCCAACTTGGTGAGCCAATAAATTTCTTAGGCTTACTTACAGAAGTGTGGGTGAAGGATTACATACAGGGACAGGCATACCTCAAAGGTGGTGGCATCACTGAAAAGCCAATTCCAGCTTGGGTGCAGATGAGCATTGCAGCCTGGAGTGTGTATGCATGTCATGCAGGGAGCGCGACAGGTCAGACTCTCCTCCAGTTCCTCTGCTTGTTAGTCTCCTATCTAGCAGTTGTTTACTGTTTCCATAACTTTTGGGGAAAGGCTCTGTGTATCTTGTTAGTTTCAAGAACTTCTTTAGACTTGTGAGTTGTTTACATCCCGAGTCATGAGGAGCCTCCCTGCTCTTTTCTGGAAGGAATGTTTCAACTCAGAACTTCCTAAGCCTTAAAGATCCTCCCTCCAGGATGGAATGTTTAATATTACAGGGATTGCTACACAACAAGAGGTTCAAATCTCATGATTTAGAGTAACAGGGAGACAAGATATACTAACATTGTGATGACTATCCTTGGTTGTCATCTTGCCTGGATCTGAAATTAACAGGAATGAGAGAGACCTGATCAGATTATTTGAAGGTGGAAGTCCTACGCTAAGTTTGGGCAGAATCTTTTGATGGCAGCCTATACTAAAGGACATGGCAGAAGAGAGCAAAACTTTCTGCCCATTTACCTTCTCTTCACTGGGCAAGTTTAGTTTAATCTATTTTACGGCGATGGCATTCCAACTTCTTTGGATTCCAACACAGACTGAAGACCAGCAGATCTCCAGCAATCCTCCAGGGATTTAGTTCCAGATTTAGACTGCTGAGACATCCAGCCTCATGGACTGAGCAACTACCTGATTTTAAACCTGTTATTTTTTTCAGTTCTGTTCCTTTAGAGAACCCTGACTAATACGTTTATATAGCTAACGTACTTTTGGTGTGAAGATAATTCCTTATGGCCAAATATCATAGATGGGGTAAACTTACTCTCCTGTGGAACTAATGAGCTATGACCTCAGTATAACTTTGTTCTGTATTGTAGATGAAATTTTGACAAACGCATTTGACAAGAACCTTATGTACTCCTGATAATAAGTCTGCTTGTTAATATATGTAAAAGTAACAGGGCTTTGGAAGCTTCTACTTGTACTCAAACCACGAAGGCCAGTCTGAGCTCAGTCTCAGGCTGAGAGAAGACAAGACAGACAAAAATCTCAGTCTATGAGCATCAAGGAAAATGCTGCCCCTTGAAATTGTCTTTCAGGAAACATCTGCTACCATGTATCTTCTTTGTTAAAATAGCTAAGCTTGCATCAGTGTATTCCTGGGAACTGTCCCAACCCCACACTTGCCTGAAATATCTGTTTCTTTGTGAAAATCTTGACTATTTAAATTTCCTTTAATAATCTAAGGGGAATGTATACTTCTGTGCTGGAAGTCTCAAATCCACCAATATGATTACTATCGAGGAATGATGTAAAAAAGTCCTATAAAAACCTGTGTTCAGGCTTTATGATTGGGGCTTCGGTTTCTCTGGAGGCCAGTGCATAATTAAGAATGGCTTCCTCTGCATCCTGAGTATGGTTTGAGCCTTCTCAGCTTAGCCTTGGATTAATTTCTGAAACATCATCTCTTTCTGCCCCAGGTCTAGAAAGTATCGCTTGATTGACAGTTCTTTGCAGTCACTGTTCGTTGCTGGATTCCCTTCATGTTATACTTCCAGCTCCATGATTCTTCTGGACTTGTTTGTATTGGAACACCACAGATCTTTTTGCTTCTACAGTTTTCTAAGACCATGTATGTAGGGCCATCTCTTATGAGACTGTGTATACACGTGATGGCTTATGTTGACTGATCATTTTTGTTGTTTTGTTGGTAACTGGTAGATAAGAGGGGGTAGAAACACCCTTATAAAAGATGGTTAACAAGCAAAATACGTAACATCTATTTGATGGTAGTATTATGTGACACAGGAGACTTTGTGTTGACAGCTTAGAGACCCAGAGTTAATTACTCATCTTTATACTTAGGATTGATGAAGCATATAGACATCCCTGTAGGAATATAAAAAGGTATGACCAACTGGTAATAGATTTACAGTGGTAAACTCAGCAAAGCTTGTCTATTTAGATGACTCAGTTAATCTATGTAACAGTTCTTCCTCTTGGTTATTGGACAGGGCCCTTTCTAGAACAGGAATCTTGGTCTGGGGGCATAGTTCAGTGATAGAACATTTGCTTAGCATGTGTAAGACTCTGGGTTTAATCCCTAGAGAAAGAAAAGAAAAGAAATCTTATAACTTACAATCAAACAAAATGGGTCAGGAAATATCTGTCAGTCTTACACAGAAAAATGGGAATCATTTGATTATATTTTTAAGCATTATGGATAGCTTTGAGGAAAAGGCTTCTGGTTTCTACGTCCCTCTTGGGGAAGAGTAATTCTAGTTTCTGTCTTGCCTGGAAGGAGAATGAAAGATGAGAGGTGAGAAGTAGGAGAAGGTCAGAGAGGAGCTTTCTGAGTCAGCTCCTGAGGCTTCTAACACCATAATTGCAAGTGTTACCCAGAGCACACAGAAAATCATAAGGTATAATTCAGCCTCTGGTTATTGAATGTACTTTCCTGAATCTTATGATATGAAAGCAGAACACATCTTCCTGCTGTGTCCTTTCAGAACACTTTGGATTGTATTTCTGGAGGGTGCTCTCCTTTTAATGTTCACCCCATGCCTGCGTTCCCCACCCTATCCTCAAAGGAGAGGACAGGACAGGGCCTCTGGGGGAGCAACCTGAGAGACCCCATTCAGCAGAAGCATCCATACCTTAACCTGCACAGCCTAAACCCTGGAAGTGTACAATGTCACCACATCCACTGGAATCAAGATGAGATCTGGATTGGTAGGTCGTCTATATTTTAAAGTGATAGTTGGCAGGCCCTCAGGTGTCTTCCTGGCACAGGACTCAGAGCCCAAAGCACAAGAGGTGACTGTTTTACCTTCATCCGTGGTTACTTCTGACTGAAGCTGGCTCAGAAGGATACCTAGAGGACTACCACACTGTGAAGACGAGAGTCTGGGTTAGTATGTTGTTAGCTCAGAACACAGAGTTTATCTTATATCTGATGTGAGTCACATCAAGTCAGCATGTGGATTAGTTACCTTTCTGTTGCTGTGATAAAAGACCATGACCAAGTCATCTTAAAGAAGGAAGAGTTTATTTGTCTTATGATTCTAGAGGAATTAGAATCCTTAATAGTGGGGAAGGCGTGGCGGCAGAGGTGGCTGGAGCAGAAAGCCAAGGGAGCACATATTCAGGCAGGCCCAGGAAGCAGAGAGCATCTGAAAATCTGGCAAGACTTAAGAACTCTCAAATTCCAACCCCAATGACATGCTTCCTCCAGTAAGGCCACCCATATGAAAACCTCCCAAAACAGCTCCACCAACTGAGGACAAAATGTCCAAATACTTGGAGCTTATGGGGAACATTCTCATTCAAACTACCACAGCATGTTAACACCCTTAATGTGATCATAGATACAATCTGGGGAGAAGTCCTAGTATAGCAGGACAGTGATATGACAGTCTGGACTGCCAGTTCTTGTAGCTTAGTTATGCCTTCTTCTCCTGTCTGATTTGAATCTTAAAAAAAAAAAAGGTACAACTAAGGATCAAACCACATGCTAGGCAGTGTTCTGCCACTGAGCTACCTCTTCAGATCTTTGTTGTATTTTGAGACTATGTCTCACTAAATTGCCCAAGCTGGCCCAAACTCATGATCCTCATGCTTCAGCCTATTAAGTAGATGGGATTACATGACTGGCATGGATTACATCTCGAACATCTAATTTCCATTATGGAATGCATCTCATACCTCTAGGTCCAGACAGTCCACAAGATCACATGGCTCTAGTGGCAGATGTGTTTGCCTTTTGTTTTGAGCCAGACCCCACTCAAAGTTGACTCCATTCAGTGTTATCTATTGTATGAGCCACAGCATTCATGAGTGTAGAATATGCTGCTACCTGGAATAAATGAGGTACCCTAGGTACTTCCTTCCTTGTGCTGTGAAATGTGGGACTCAGGACAGAATATTCATAAATGGCTCTGATCCTTGGATAGACCCCTAAGACAAAGAGTACAGATCTCTGAATGTTCGTAGTTCATCTCCCATCCTCTCTACTGTGTGCATCTACCAAGGTCCCTTGTGAAATATTGTTCTGTCTAGACATCAAGACGTCAGGATTTTATGCAGGATGTTCAGATGATCTGCAGATATTTAAGCAGAAGGCTCTAGAGCTCATATAACCTCATGGCAAACCCTGAATTAAATATTGTTCTTCAACTTACCTGAATGTAAATGTTTTCAATCTTCTCTTTGGATCAGAATATCCCAGGTCAATGGCTGCATAACTTGTGCTCAGGCCCTTCTGAATCTACCATCAATAGAGACACTATGTGACACATGTCCAACAGTTTTGGAGCCATCTAGGTTTTCCCCTTTCCCAGTGACCTGAGCAAATATCCAAAGGTCCTTTTGAGTGAGAACTAGTGTTCCCCAAAAGATGATCCATTGAGAGCCTAGTTCCCAGAACCTGTCATTATAACTTTATTTGGAAATAGTCTTTGCAGATTTAACAAGTGAAGATGAGATCATTAGGGTGGATCCGATTTCAGTGTGACTAGAGTCCTTGAAAAATGACGAATTTGGACTGTTACCAAGCAGGAAGCCATGCAGGTTGCATGAGGCAAGGCCTGAGCATGCATTCTACAGAGGATGGAAAACACGAACCACCCCTCTCCTTTCCAAGTCTAAGGTACAAATTCACTGTGGCCTTTACACCCAGGAGGTTCAGACCCCGAAACTTTCTAAGCACAGTATGAGCAAGTGTTGTCCTCAAGCAGAAGCTAGGTCTCCAGCCCAGTCCTCTGTCTCCAGAAAACTCTTTGTTGTGAGTCTTGAAGCGTTTCCAGGGCGTACGAACTGGCAACTCTGTTTAATGCGTATACTCCATCACTTCCAGGTATTCTGTTAGGACACTATTATCCAAACGGTACATAAGCAGAACTTGGGCCCACTGGGAAGGCCTTCATTTCCTTGGGTTTTTGCCAGTCTTTGATTTAGGGAAGTAAAGGGTGGAGGCTCTGGTAACCATGTCAAAAAGAGCAAGAAGTCAGAAGTACATGTGTAGCAAGAGTGGGCATGGTGGGGGTGAGTGGGAAGGGTCTATCGCTCTGTGGGGCAAGGCTCCCATAGGGTCATGGATCTAGTCAACGAGGCCACAAATGTGGTATTCAGCCTCAAACCCTTCTGATTTTAGGTGCAGAGTGAAGATGAAAGGAAGAAGGAAATGGTTTCTGCTTGCTTCTTTCTCCTTTAGCCTCCCAACGAATCAGACTTACCTGGCGGCAGTTCTGGGTGTCACAGAAATATGTCTCTTAGAAGCAGCCTGGGGTCTACCAAGATATACATACGTATTCACACATGTAAACACACATGCACATTTATGTGCCTCACACCCACCTCAGTATTTTCAGTAGTGTTCATACAAGTGGGGTTGTGAAGAGGATTTCTAGGATCAGCAAACTTCCAAAGCATTCTGGTATACAGGATCTGATAAAGGCACTCTATTATGGTCAGATTTAAATCCTCCTTCTCCTCCTCTCTCTCCTTCTCCTCTTCTTTCTCTTCTTCCTCCTCCTTCTCCTCTCCTTCTTCTCCTTCTTCTTCAAGGATCTGGAACTCCAAATCTTCCTGCTTTAGTCATCTAAGTGTTGGAGCCACAGGGATCAGCAAAGACATGGCATACTGTCAGTGAGGATTGAATTAGAAGATAATGCACATAGCTTATTCATATTTTCATGCTCACGAGGTTTCCAAGTCTACTGTACATCCTCTGTGATAACTTACTCCCCAGAAATGTGCTTGCATGAAGTCAGGTGAGTAGGGAAGAGATGTGGGATATGACTGTCTGGTATTCACAACAGAAACATTCCTAGAGATTCACATATTATGTGATGAAAAGGTAGTGGCTGCCACAATGTCCTGCCATCTTCCTGTGTGGTCCTCATGACTGGGCCAGTTGTATTGAATGCTCCTCATGACTGGGCTGGTTATTATTGATGCCCATCTCATGCCTTACAGCTTCCTTGAACTTGCCTTGGATTCTGTAATTGTGGAAAAGAAAGATGGCTTCTCCTTTCCAACCTGGCCTATCTGGATACACAGTACAGAGCCTTGTGCATGTGCAGAAACTGAGTTCACAGGGTGAAGTCTGTAGTTTACTCAGTCCTTCTACTTCTAGCATACCACCTGTGCAGAGAGTATTAGGAAGCAACCCACTGCTAGGAAAAGATGAGCACAATACCCAGGATGTAGAAAGTTATCAGTCAGTGTTAATCAAGGCTATTGCATTCCTGTATTCGCTCTTCTTCAACTGCAAGCTGTACAGAGGAAAGATTCCTATAACCTTGTGTTCTGTACTGTCCTGACAATGATCTACAATAGTCATACTTTTTGACTTTGAATGAGTAAGGTTATTAACTATGCATCAAGTCAGTGAAAAAGAGTAAATAGCCAGTGACAGACAGATAGATAGCAAAATAATCATCAAATTGGATGTTCAAAATATTCATCACAAATGAACTGGGAAGCCCTGTTGAAGCAGTCAGCCGGAGTTCCCAATAGAGAGAATTGCAGGCAGAGCAGAGTGTCCCCTCTGATGAGGCCTCCTTGTTAAAGAACAAGTGACCGCAGAAAGGTGCCATCAGCAAATCAGGGCTTACAGGAGAAACTGAATGGAGAAGTTGAGGCGGAACACTGGAGTTCCCAACTGAGAGAGTCTAAGGCAGAAGTCTCTGGTGAGACGTCCAAGTAAAAGGACGAGATATTTTTACTCTTGTGCTGTTTGGTATCTTCCCTCCTTGTCATAGAAATAAGGGACCAGTCCATCCCTCGGCATAGGGCCTTAGAGGACCTTCTGAGACAAACATGCTTGGATCTGAAATGAACCGAGTCGGGGGTTACCCCAACTGGAGAGCCAGCTTCTCAGTGCACTCAAACAGCCCATGGGAGTTTATCAATACAACATATATTATTCTTTGGAATTTGGATCCCTTACACAACTCTGCCATGGTGGGTGGGGTCAGCAGTGTGTGTCAAATGATTATGAGCAGGCCAAGAGGAATTTCTATCATGGTGTTATATTCTCTGCTTTGCAAAGTAGCACAGGGCTGTAGGAATGGCCATGCACGTTGAAACTGTGGGGAGCAATTTTGAAAAGCAATGAGGAAAGTGATGAGTGATCTTTATGAAAAATAAAATAAAGATAGCAATGATATTCAAAACTTCTGTTAAAATATTAAAAATTGTCTTGGTGGTGGTTATGAATATATGTGTAAATTAAAATGTAGCTAAACTAATATATAATAGTATTAGAGACATTAAAAACTAATGCTGATAAATTTTCTCCAAGATTTAAAGATCAGTTTTATTTTAAAATTTATTTATTTATTTATTTATTTTTATGTTATGTGTATGAATGTTAATACCTGTATGTATGTAAGTGCATCCATGTCATGTGATGTCCACAGAGGACAGAAGAGGGTGTCAGTTCCCTTGGACTGAAGTTACAGATGGTTGTTAGCCACCTTGTAGGTGCTGGGATTTGAACTCAGGTCTTCTGCAAGAACAGCCAGTGTTTTTAACTGCTGAGCCATTTCCTCAGCCCCTTAGCATTATTTTTCATTGTTATTGTTAAGTAACATGGCATAGTTATGATGACATAATACAGACGCCTAACTGTTCCTGCGTCCTCTGGTTCATGTCAGAATCTCTCAAAAGAGAGCACTACTGTCTGCTTCCTTGTCAGCTTCTTTTCCAACACCATTTGATCTGATTCATTGCTCACTCCCAGCATTATAATTTCATGACATTTTTCTTCTTTGTTTACAATTCCTTCTTTAGATTATCCATTTTTGTAAAATGTCACATGGGTTTGTCACTATAAGCCAAGAAAGCAATGCAATTCCACCCTTCGCTGTCTGTACATGAAGTGATAGCAGAGGTTGTGTGACAGGTCACTAGTATACCATGAAGGATGTGATGTGACTGGTCATTGACCATGGCATACATCTACTGTTTCTGTAGTGATTCGTGGACTGAAGATCAACCCACAGAATTTGTGCTCTGTGCAATTGCTCTTCCTTAACTTGCTGTGCTGACTGAAATTGGAACCATGTTGCTGGAGGACTTACCACAGACCAATGAAAATTCATGCATTTGGGAAACAAACAAAGTGAGGGCCATTCAATGAGATGTGGGCCTGAAAAATGGCACACACTGGGGTTTTTTCATCACTGGGGTTTTTCATTTTTTTTTTTAATTTTATTTATTATCTTTATTTTATGCATATGAGTGTATTGCCTGCGTGTAAAATGTATTCATGTCGTGCACTGCCCATGGAGGTCAGAAGAAGGCACTGGATTCCCTGGAACTGGAGTTACAGATGGTTGTTGCCACCATGTGGGTGCTGGGAACAGAATCTGGGTCCTCTGCAAGAGCAACCAGTGCTCTTAACCATTGAGTCATCTCTCCAGCCCCAGGTTTCCATTGTTTTTGACATTCAGTTTCTGTTGAAGTTGTTGGGTTTTTGATGAGTAAAGAGTTCTGTTCCTCTGAGAAAGAGCATTTCTAATTCTTTTCTTTGAATTTACTTCTCAAACGACACGAGGGGAATTTGCTTACTTGATGCTTTCTTTAAAAAATAATTTTTTTGTACGTGTATGAGTGAGGTGTGGAGGTCAGATGACAACTCGTAGGAGTCAATTTTCTCCTTCTTTCATGTGGATTCTGAGGATTGAACTTAGCTCATCAGGCTTGGTGGCAAGTGTCCTTACCCAGCAAGCTACCTTGCCAGCCCCTTGATGCATTCTATACAAGCTTGTCTGCAGCATCATCCAGAACGTGGATGGTGATTCAGCATGAAGAGCAAGCCTTCATGTCAAAGAAGCTGCGAGCTTTTTAAAAATTTAAATTTGTTAATGTGCATAGTGAATCTTCGTTGAATATGCCATGTTTCCTGGATTCTGAATTACTAGCATTTAAAAAGTGATTATGTTCTATGATTCTATGTTCTATCACTGTGACAAAATACTGGGGATACTTACCTTGTAACAAGAAATGATCTATTGTGACTCACAGTTTTGGAGGTTTCAGTAGTTTTTCTGCTTATGATGAGGCAGCTCATCCTCAGGGAAGTGATCGGCAGAGGAAGTCTCAACTCATGGTGACCAGGAAGCAAAGTGGGGGAGAGGAAGGGATTGGGGTTCCAATATTCCCTTTGAGATCATGCCCCTAGTGATCTAATTCTTCCCTCTAGACCTTACCTCTATCTGTTTGCATTTTGTGACAGTGTCTCGCTATGTAGTCTCAGCTGGCCTAGAATTGCCAATCCCCATCAGCTTCCCAAGTGCTGCTATTACAGGTCTATTTCATAATGCTTGGCTGGACCTCATCCTTTAAACGCTGCAGCACCTCTAATAGTACCACAGGCTGGCTACCAAGTCTTTGACTGGTGGACCTTTGGGAAACTCTGATGTATACCACAGTCCTGCAGGAAGGGTTTTAGTTTGCTAGGGCTGAGCAACTCTGCGTGCATCTTAGATCATAGTTACTCTCTCACAGTCTGGAGGCTTGAGGCTCAAGACTCAAGACATCAATCAACAGGGTTGAATTCTCCCAAGGCCTCTTTCTCTTGGTGCATAGGTGCTCAGTTTTCTGCTGTGTCTTGACATGGCCTGTCCTCTATATGGAACATCTCTGGTGTGTTCATCCAAATTTCCTTGGCTTAGAAGAACACTATTTGGATTGGTTCAGGGTTCACCCTTGTGACTTCATTTTAACATAATCACCTCTGGAAAGGCACAAACACAGTCACATTCTGAGGTTCTGGGGGTAGGAATCAATGTATGAGGATGGCATAATTCAGGCCTTAACCAGCAATAGGGAAAATGGCATATGCATTTCAAGAAGAGTTATGATTTTAGGAATGTTGAAGAAGAGGGAAAGTGAGCAGTGGAGTCAAGAAATGCAGCAATGTTCAGTGTTTAAAGCCATTTGCCTCTAGTGTTTTCCTTTTCATTAATTATGTTAGGGCTGGAGAAATGGTTCAGTGGTTAAGAGCACATACTGCTGTTTCAGAGGACCTCTGTTTGGTTCCCAGCATCTGTGTAGCAGCTGGCTCACGGTCATTTTTAACTCCAGTCCTAGGGGATCTGATGCCCTCTTCTGGCCTCTTTGGGTACCGCATGCACACCGTACACATGCACACATGCAGGCAAACACTCATACACATACAGTAAAAATAAATGAATCTTCACAACTCATCTCATGCTGATATCTGCACTTAAAAGGCAGAAGTAGGAAGACACAAGTTCAAGGCCAGTCTGCTTTACTTAATTAATTCTAAGCCAACCGGGGCTGTGTAGTGAGACCCTGTTCTTCTCCCCTCCTGAGAAGTAGTATTCTATGGATGCTACTTAACAGAAAGTGTTGAAGTAGCTGGCAAATAAAGAGTAGGGAACAGCTCCATCATGTTTACAAAATATGGATAAATATAACTATTAAAGTGAAATTTTTGTTCGGGGTTTCTAAATACGTTTACTGAGGTTGAACCACAATAGCCAGAAGTTGAAACTCTTGGTTTCGAAACACAAGTTTAAAAAGATCTCCTTAATTGTCCCTTGCAAAATAATCCTCCCCAGTGAGGACTGGGCCTTCCCTCCATGGTCTTCTTACTCAGTTGGCTGTTTGCAAGCTGTGTTGACATCCCACTGTCAGGATTCGCTAGGGTTCACAAGAACCAAATGCCAACTGGGGATAGAAGAGGAACAAAAGAAGAGTACCTGAGAGACTATGCAGGGATTGCATCCTAGGTAGGTTTAGTGACATGTGTTAATCAAATTCCCACCCCTGTAACCAAGTATCGGAAATAAACAACATCTCGTTTCAGTGCTGAGGACTGAGCTCCAGGCTTTGGGCAGGCTCTACCACGCAGCTGTAACCCTAGTCTTTTTGAGACAAAGTCTCATTCAGTTGCCTAGGCTGGTCTTGAACTCACTAGGCAGTCCTTAAACTTTGGATTTACTTACCTCAAATAGCTGGTATTATAGGTCTGAGCCATCAGGCCTGGCTGAGATAAACACCTTATAAGGAGAAAAAAAATACTTTGGCTTATGGCTTTAGCTGTGTCAATCCCTGGTCATTTGACTTCATTGCTTTTGAGCCCATGGGAGGTTGTGATGAAGGAGGCTGCTCATCTGATGGTAGCCAAGAAGAGGGAAGGGAAAAAGGAAAGGGGAAGGAAGAGGCAGATAAGGAGGGAGGGGGAGAGAGGAAGAAGGAAGAGGAAGGGGGAGCAGGAAGAGGAGGAGAAAGAAGAGCAGGGAAGAAAAGAATCAGTAAATGGTCCTAATGGTCCCTTCAAGTGACTTCCTTTCACTTGGTCCTACCTTTTAAAAGTTCCACAACCTTGCAATAAGGACTCAGGAAGGCAACCCTTTAATAAATGGGGCTCTGGGAGACATTCGAGTTTCCAAACTCCAGTGTGTGCTTTGTGCTGTCTCAGATTCATCTCTTGTCTCAGTCACAGGTTCAGCACAGCATAGTTGAGTGTGCCTCCCCTTAGCTGCTTTAACCAACCTACCCCAGATCATTCAGTCCCAGTGAGGAGAGCCTAAGAAACCACTCAGCACTCACATGCTTGCCCTGGGGACAGGAACCAAAAAGATCTGGAGACATCAGTCAAGGGACAAAAGCTTCTGCCTGTCACCTCTCAGGAAGGTGATGTTAAGGTACACACTATAGGTTGTACTGAAAGGCCTGATATCTCTAGACATACCTTTGGAGATCAACTTGACAAGACATCCATGCACTGACTTCTTTCTTCTCTTGCTCCTTTTCTGCATCCTGCCTTCTTACATTGACTATTCACTTACTCTGGGGTAAATCCAGTCTCTGTCAAACTAGGGAGGCTTGAGTTCTAGATTGCTAGGGCCCCTAAATAAAGAGGAGATGTAATGGGGTATTGTGGTGTGAGCAAAGATGATGTGGATGCCTAAAAGAAAGGCATACTACTGTCACAGTGGAGGAGGAATAAACCATCGTCGACTAAAAATAGGATGTGGAAGGGAAGAGGAGAAGGAATGGTTCGTGATATTTAAAACAGCTTGAGTACTGGTAGAAACCAGTCTCCTAGGAATATGGTTTTCTAAAGGGTGGGGCTGGGAGTTGGCCCACAGTTATGCCCTAGTGGTATTTAGTATTATCCCTGCCATCCATCAGTGCATGCAAATAGCCATCCTTCCCACATTCTTAGCTCCACAAGACATGTGTAGAGGAGGTCAACCTGTGGCTCCCATTCCAGAGATGGGAATCCAAGTCAAATGAGTAGTTGATTTGCCAAAGCCATAAGAGAAAGTTTTGCTGAGTTTGGGATTTACTTTGGGCTTCCCACCCTTTGTGGCTGTGGTTGTGGCTGGGCCCCACCTTTTACTGGATCTGACTCCAGGGAAGAAGGTTTGCTGGGTTCCTGGAAGGCAGAGGTTTCTAATGTGCATGCCTTGCACTGAGCATTTCACATGGCAGGAGGAGACTGCTGCAGCTGGTGTGCCGGGGAAAGCCAGGGAAGAGAAGTAAGTAAGAGCAAGCTGAGCTGGGCTGGGCTGAGTCACCATCCTCCCTCTTCTCTTGACTAGACTTGCCTTGGAAGAACCTGTGACTCCATCTATGAACACCACAGGGCAGGATGGAGCCGTGAGTCATATCCATACTCTGTTCTTAACAACATCACTGTTGGCAGTCAAATGTACAAGAGAGTAATAGTAATAAAACCGCCCCGGTGTTAAGCTGTTGTTTTCATACATATTGGTGATAAATAAAATGCAGCTATTAAGACCATTTGTTCCCATCTATGAAACCCAGGAAAGACAGGCCAGAAGAATGCCTCAGCTTTGCTGAGCTGTACTTTGAGTGTGGGAAAAGTGGAGGGAACATGATGCCTTTGGCATTTCTTAATGGCATTTACATGCATTACTTACCCCCTGTGACAACCCTGGGAGACATGTGCTAGAATCATCCATCCTCTTTACAGATGAGCATCTAGGAGTTTAGAGGAGTGAGGTAACCTGAGCGTCCCTGGGCAGGTTAGATGAGAAAAATACCATCCACCATCCGGGCCCAGTGCTCTTTCGATCCCATGGAGCCTTCGAGCTTCATCACTGTGGCTGTTTGGCTTCCTGTGTAGCTGACTCACCCCGCCGAAGAGCTGGAAACAGCCTGGAGAGTTGGCTGTCATAATAATGCCAAGTCATGGATTTGCCATTGTGTTTCTTTTCTTCCCTTCCCAAAATGTGTCTTTGAGTAACTTTTAATGTACTTGACTGCTGGGGCTTAAGAGACGGTTCATCAGTGAAGAGCACTGGCTGCTCTTACAGAGGACTGGGGTTTGGTTCCTAGCACCCACATGGCAATTAACTCCAGTTCTAGGGGATCCGACACCCTCTTCTGACCTCTGCAGGCACTGTGCAACACAGCTGCACTTACAAACAGGCACAACATTCATAGATGTAAAATAAAAATGATAAATAAGACATTTTTATGTACATGGCTGGAGGAAAGCAGAGGAGAAATAGAGGTGGAACAAGAAAGGTGGGAGTTGAATTTGAGTGCACAGTCTACTGATTCAAGACCAGTGTTTTCTCTTCTCTGAGTCTGGATCATGGTTGTCATTGCCTCCCTGGAAACACCAGAACTCTGAGAATCGGTGTCAGAAGTTTGGAGGAAAATCCTGAAGATGCTTCTGTAGCTCTTCATCTTTTTTTTTTTTTCTTTTAAAAGCAGGGTCTTGCTATGGACCCTAGGCTAGTTTTGAACCTGCAGCCCAGCCTATTCTTCCTGAGTTCTGGGATTACTGTGAAACATTCTGTAAAGACTTGTACCTTTATGGTTTTAATTATTTTATTTATTATTTTTATTTTCTGTATATTAGTGTATTGCCTGCATGTATGTAAGTGCACCTGTGTCATGCAGTGCCCATGGAGGTCAGAAGACCAAGTCAGATTCCCTGGAACTGAAGTTATAGATGGTTGTTGGCCGCCATGTGGGTGCTGAGAATCAACCCAGAGCCAGTGCTCTTAACTGCTGAACCATCTCTCTATCCCCGACTTGTACCTTTCTTTAAACTCTCCAGAAAGCTCTTGATGGCTCGTAGATACGGCAGTGTTGTCCAGGAAGGCATGAGCGTAAAAGATCTTGAATTGAAAAGTGATTCCAGAGAGGTGGATTCTGAGTGTGAAGGAGGTTTAGGTATAGTATACCCTGTTTGTTTACCTATATTTCTTCTTGCACATGCAGAAGAATGATTTATAATTAAAGCATTCTATAATCAAGTAGATCCAAAATAGCACTTTTAATACATTAAAAAGAAGAACTGTAAGCTATAACGAAGTCCCGTGACACACCCAGCTATGGCCTGTCAGTATTTTTACTTTCTTGCACTTCTGTGAGATAACAGTATCTTACGCCGATCGAGTTTTAGAGCTGGGAAAGACAGTAGGATTTATGCCTCCCATTTCAATACTTATCAATCTGTTTCTAATGTATTCGTGGAAAATATGGGAGCCACCTTGCCATTAAGCTACTTTTGAAATCTTGGGGAAGCCTGCCAGTGTGTTGGCAAGTTTGCCAGGAAACACTCTTGCATGTGAGGGAATTGTCAGAGTATATCTTCAGATTTGGGTGAAGTCTTTGCTAAACTGGCATCAGCCTGGAGGAAAATTAAGTAAATAAGCAAGTAAACAGACAAGAGGAGAGAAGAACTTAAACATTCACATTACAAAATATGCAATTTAAGGAACAACATCAGTGATATTGTTGTTTTGAATTTTGTTTTCTTGAGATAGGGTCTTGCTTTGTAAGCCAGGCTGGCCTGGAACTCAGCTTGTGATCCTCCTGCATAGCCTCCTGAGCACTGGGATGAGGCTTGGCATGCCTTTCATAAGAACACTTTCATTTAAGAGCCTGGCCGGGTCACTCTCAAGTTGACTGGCTCAGCGTTAGGAGTCTCTGCTCCCCTTGGTCCTTCGGTTTACCCTGAGACTTGAATAAGGAGTCTGTTTAAATGCAGCACCTAACTTCACCATTTGTGCTCCCGGTGTGTATTTTTGCTCCATTTTTGCTTTCAGAAAAACATTAGTATATTGTAAAAATATTTCAGCCTTGAATTTCTTCCCATGAGCCTCAATTCCCATGTAGCTCAAGTCTGGGTCTAGAGAATAATCGATGCCCATTGGCCAGACGGGCGACAGACTTTGGTTTTTGCCACATTTCAGCTGATAACAAAGGTTCCACATAGAAAAGATCCATTTTCTCCATTTGCTGCATTGTTCTTGAGTCTGGCCACTACCTTGCCACAGTTGTCCCTGGACTGATAGAGTCTGGGCTTGGGGGAAATTGGAGATTCAAGAAAGCGGGCTGCAGAGATGCCCTAGATTGTGGACAATTGAATTAAAACAAGATCCCCACCTGAAAGGAGGTCTCTGACCTGGGATTTGGTCCCTGTAGGCTTCCTGTGCGCGTACCCCTTCTCCTGCTCCCTGAGGCTCTTCTGTCCTCGGTGGAAGCCAAGAGCTTCAGGGTTGCCCTTCCTCCATTAATTTCCCCTTCTGCCTTCTGAAGCCTCTGCAGCAGCAGGTCTGGGGGCCACAGAGCTCATCTCCACTGCTGCATGCCTTGAAGGGACAAAGTGTTGATCTTTCTAGCTTTTTTTGGCCATAAAGCTATAAAGAAGAACAGAACTATGTCACTTGCAGAAAAACGGATGCCAGTAGAGATCGGGAGGTGAAATGAGTTAATCAGATCCAGAAAGACAAATGTCACATGTTTTCTCAGAGTGGACCCTCGATTTCAGAGACACATAAAATCATGTTTGCAAATATAACCTGAAGTAGAAATGAAACTGCCTAGGGGAAGGTAGGGGCCCAGTGAGAATGAATATACATCCAAACCCTTCCAACGGCACCCCATTATCTTCAGTGGTACACTGGACTTCTTTGCATCTTCTGTCTCTTCTCTCATTCCCCATAAGTTCTCCAGTCACACTGCATGACTCACTTTCCCCAAATGTACCAGGCTTTCCTGTGGGTTCCCTTGGCTTTTGAGGAAGTTCTGGGAACAAAACCACATATCATACCAACGTCAGAATGCTCAGTGCTACAAGGCAGGGCCCCTCACAAGCTTTGTTAAAGGAATTCAGTTTGCAGCTGACCCTTTTAGAACTTTGGAAGCTTCTGCACAGATGGCTGAACGGTTCTGTTCCTGCCTCTTGAGGCCTGTGAAGTCATTCAAAATAGGTCTGGGTGAACACTGACAAGCTCTGACCTGGCTTTGGAAAACAGGACAAGTTCCCTTGAGACTGTAGGGTAAGAAGCAGGTCACCCCGTCACAGGGCTTACAACAGTGGATAGATAAGTGGCGCACCTAGTTCATTAGCAAATGACACCCAGGACTGCTCATTCCTAGGGGTAACAGATGTGAAGTGGGTATTTGTCAGCAGTGGCTTTCCATTCTGTGGCTTCTGTGAGGTCCTGCCTCCCTTCTGACCTGGGCAGGTCCTTGCCTGCCCAGGAGCTGAAACGTTTCATCCTCCCCTTAAACCTGTGACTTCTGAGGCCATAGAAGCCACCATTTCTTAGTGAGGCTACTCAAAGCTAGCAGGCGACTTTTCCTGGTCACAGTTAACACAAAGTCCTGCTCAGTTAGGGTCATCCCCAAGAGTGCAAAGCATGAGAGTCTGAGCTTCAGGGGTGTCCTGAAGCATTTTCAGGAAGAGAGAAAAGGGTCTTGGGAGTTCTGTTTGAGTCTAAGAAGTCTCAGCAGTAGTACGGAGGAGGAAGAGGAACTCCTGAATGGGAAAGGGGTCCTCCATGTCTGACTGTGTGTCCGTGCATGCCTTTGTGTGTGCATGGACATATGTGCACCTGTATATGTGTGTGTGCCTGCCTATGTGTATATGATATTTGCTGATGTTTGTATGTGTGTGTATGTGTGTGCCTGTGTGTATCTGTGTGTGTCGATGCATATACATATGTGTATATGTGTGTATGCATATGTACGCCCATATACATACAGGCGTACACACATGCTGCCATATGTGTGTATGTGTGTTCCTGTGTGTACATATGTGTGCGTACCTGTGTATATATGTGCATGTTTATATATGTGTGTGTACATACCTGTATGTGTATCTTTGTATATATTTATATATGTGTGTATGTGTGTACCTGTGTGTATGTATGTATATATATGTTTGAATATGTGTATGTATATATGTGTATGCATGTGCTGATGGTGGTGAAATAAGACTCGGGGCTTGAGCATCACCCAGTTGTGAGTTAGCTTTGTCTTCCGACCATTTCCCAGGTCAGTCCCTGCTCATCAGGCACTTACTGCAGGTGAGTGACTACCCAGGTGATCTCATTTGATTGTCACAATCATCTCAAGGGGAGGATAGTCCTTGCTAATTAGCAGGTAAGGCAGTCTGGAAGGGGAGGTTTGAGAACTTTCACTGCTTTTCCTAATCCCAGAACCAGGCTCCTCTGGTGTTCCAGCAGTAGAAAAAAGAGACTAAGCCTATTCTAGACTTTTCCTCGTCATTCTTCATAATAACTATCAGAGACTCAATAAAAATGGGCTGATGGTGGAGAATCAAGGATAAAAACTTATTCAATCTGAGACCTTCCTGCCTTCTTTTCCTGGCCACCTCTAAGTTAATTTGACCATGTGACTCCCCTGCATAACATTTTTTCATGGCGTCCTTGATTAGATCTGGACACTGACTTCTCCAGTCCGTGTCTGTTGAGCAGTCTCACTGCTGTTCTGTGCTCCTACAGGCAGCAACAGTCATTTGAACTCTCTCTGGAAAGTGCAGTCAGAGCCCTGTTTGCGTGAGAAGGATGGCTGGGTGCTGCTTCTGGGAAAGCGTCTGTGTTGAATGACTCAGGATGGGGAAAGTCACTCTCAGGACAACCTGGTTATCTACTGCAGCATCCTTCTAACCCGCTCTACCTCCTGCCTAGATAGCACCTTCCCATCGCCCTAGAGGAAGTCTGCTGGTTTGTGCCTCCAGTGGGGTCTTTTCTCCCTTTGCTTGCCTGATGAACAGCTGCATATTGCTGCTGGGAAAATACTTGACAGCCTAGCCCTGGCTGGGAGGGTTTGCAACTGGGAAGGCACAAACATTCTTTATCTGCAGGATGAAGTTAGTTTCTGTTTGGGCCTGTGTTTTTGAAAGAAGGAAATCGTTTTCATAAGCATCAGATTAGAACCAGGAAGTGTCCACAGGACAATGAGAAGCTGACAGAAGCCCGGCAACAGGATTTTGTCATTGGTTACTACAGCCATCTCCTGGCAGAGTTTGAGAACTACAGGGCCTGGGTTTCCTGGGTAAACCAAGCAGGCTTGCTTATCTCCCTCCCCCAGCTCCTTTCTGCAAGTGCAGTGACGCGAAAGGGAAATGCCAAGAATTATTATTTTTTTAGACGGAGTATTTATGGGACTATTTCATTTAACTGTGAGTGATAAATCAAACATAAGAACAAGGAATAAAATGATCTTGACTTTTCTCATCTCAGGCATCGCAGAAAAAAAGCCTCAGGGCAGTTTATCACAACTCTGTATTAGTTACTTTTCTCATTGCTGTGACAAAGTACTTGACAGAAGCCATGTAAGGACGGAAGAAGGGAAGGGCTTATTTTGGCTCATCTTAAGGGGACAGTCCCTCGTGATGGAGGAGGCATGGTGGCAGCGGTGGCTCTAGCTGTGGCAGTGGGAACGCACCTATCAGAGCTGGTTGGTCACACAACATCCACAGCCAGGAGGCAAAGGAAGGGCTGCTCAGCTGGTCTCTGCCCCTTTCCCTTTGCTATTCACTGTAGGACCCTAGCTGTGGGATGGGGCTTCCTACTTTAAGGGGGGGGGGTCCTCCCCTCCTCAGTTAAACATCTCTGGAGCTGTTTTCAGTGAAACTCCTATTGGAGTGTCTCCCAGGTGATTCCAAATCCAGTCCGGTTGACAGGGAGAGTGGCCATCACACCTCTACCCACCTATGTCCAGAATAAGTTGTGGCCATAATCTGAATATTTTGAAACCTTTTTTTTTTTTTGAAACTTTTATGGAAATCTAGCAATCATTTTGGAGTAATCAGTGCAAAGTTAAGGAATTAAAGAGTGAAAATTGTAATACAAACTGTTACGGTCTCTAAAGGCATCAGTAAATCGGGAAATGAAAATAATGTAAGATTTGGGGGTCTGTCCTTTTTGTTATTTGGTGTTAGCTTTATACACGGGCCCTTACCATCTAGAATTAAATTTTGTGTTAGAGAAAGGATCAGCGTGGGATAAACACCATACATATACACTGACAGACATAAAAATAACCTTTCTATTTATTTAGATTTTGTTTGAGGGACTGTGTTTTATCTTTATTATTGAAAGTACAGCAATCTAGAGAAGAATTTCTGAATCATGTTAGGGATCCAGAGCCTGTCTTCAACTCTTCCTCATCTTCCCAAACACTTGGATCTCTCTCATGAGGTCCACTATGGACTATGTTCACAGGAGAGAGAAATAAATGTCTAGCTTGTATAAACCATAGTTTAAGCTTTTGTTACAATAGCAGTTTCTTTCTCCTGACTGAAAAAAAATAAGAATTTTATTTGGAAATTAAGTTTAAAGGTAAGTTTAGGGCTGATGATGTGGTTCACTGGTACAGTAGCTTGCCGAGCTTAGCATGCACAAGGCCTTCGGTTCAATCCTAGACCTGAAAAAGAAGAAAGTGAAAGAAAAGCTTAATTGCCCAGCACAATTACTGGAAGATGATATTTGCTCCACAGGTGAAGGTGGTAGCAGATGCCTTCCTCCCGGTTGCTAGGAGAACACACCTCTTGGTTAGCCTTCAGGGAAGCCTTTGAAAACAAAGCAGAAGACAGCTCTGTCTTCCCGCCCCCAGCCAGTCTGAGAACACCAGCCCTATAGGTTAAGTGGACCAAGAAATCAGTCTACTTCATCAGTATCTAGTGATTATTATGGAATCAGACAAAGGAGGTGGAGGCTGGGGAAGGAAATTGTTTTCCAAGGGTACTGAGGATACTGATACAATTCAATCCAACACATATCGCCTTCAGTCTTGGGATGGCCTCTTCAAGATATAATGATCCAGACAGATCAAAAGATCAAAGCTGGAGTCTCAGTTGTAGGGTGGGACATATTGTTAACCAAGAGCATGGCAGATGGTTATCAAAGACCTGGACAGATGAGGCGCAAGTCCAGGGACAGAATGTTCACCTCCCTAAGGCACTCTTGGTTCTCAGATTCAATTCCATAGCTATTACTTGTCAGCCTAGTGTGAGCTAGACCCTCTCTTACTAAATGTGTCTATTTTCACTATGCTCACCGGCTAGTGGGAAAGGCAAATGGATTAACAGGTAGTTGTAGTGTGAAGATCATATGGTAGAATAGAATGTTGCCAGAGCTCATGGTAGGGAGAAGGAATCCATCGTTGGGGGTAAGGAACCGTTTCCTAGAGAAGGCATTGTTTTTCCTGAGACGGCTGGGAAAGCAGCCAGGCACAGAAGGGGCACACCCTCAGGCAAAGGAGTCACCAGTGCTGAGGCCGGGGTTCTGGAGAGCATTGTGTATCCAGGGATGCTGCTGAGAGAAGAAGAAGTGGCAGCCGGAAGCTGGAGAGAGGAAGAGATGCATTGAACGGAGGGTGAGAGGGCACAGGGAGGGGTGCTTTATAGACCCTGAGGAGGGGAGGGACAGGAATGGTTTGTGCTTAGAAATACCTTTCAGATCATATTGTGGAGTTCTGGTTCCAGAGAAGATGGATCAAATGAACTCTAACCTTTGCTCCTGGAATCAGTCAGAAAACTCGGGCAGAATGCGTGTACAATGGCTGTTCGAGGGCTCTGGAGAGTCAACGGTAGCAGGTGAAATGAAGCACTGCTGCACCAGTCTTGTGTTCACATGTCTTTCTCCTCCAGGATTTTCCGGATATAACAGAGCCCCAGCATAGGAGTGTTGTCAGAACAGAGATCCGGAAGTGGGAGGAGTAGGAAAGGTGTCTCTTAAATGCTGAGAAAGAGTTAGTGGATTCCATTGCACATCCCTCCTCCATCCTCCTGCATTCGAATCCCCAAGAAATCCTGAGATGGCAGTAGGGACAGAGCAGCAACATGGTGTCGCAGCCTCAAGTCCCAGGGAGGGAGAAGCTTCTTGAATTGGAAGAGCTGTGATCTCCAGAGCATGACTAGAGTCCTTATTCCTTTAAAAAAAAAAAAATCCTTTCTTCCATTGTTTGACCTCGGGAGTGGGTTTGCATGCAGCAAACACGTGGCAAAATGAGGCAATTGAGGCCCTAGATTTCTGTCTGGAGAGTAGAAAGGGTAAACCCCAGGGAGCTCGTATTGGAGATGTGAAGGGGGGACCCAGAAAGCAACCTCATTTAAAGCTGTTTGTGAACTCTCAGGTTCACCGCTGAGCTGCCCATGCCTGAATCCGACCTTACTCAGACTCACAGAGGTTGAAAACCAAACTAGGGGATAGACCTTAGTCCAAGATCCAGACTCCTCGCTGGGTGACTGGGACATGTGCAAGCACTTTGGAAATTCAACTGCTGGTGAAATTATTTTGGAAATGGTAGCAACAGTAAAATCACATCAATGAAAGGCTGGCGAGAACTTGAAGTCTGGGTCCAACATTGTCTGCTAAACGAAACAGTTTGCTTGCCTTTGTGAAAATATCAACACATTCCAAAGGGTTTAAATATTATCTAGAGTCTTGGAGCACAGTATCCAAAACAACTATCATCCAACATTTGTGAGCACACAAAGTATCAGGAAACCTCAGCTTTCCCGAGGGAACCCCAACAACTGCAAAAGCAAAGATGTCACAGATGTTAGAATTATCTAACAAAGATTTTAGAGTGGTGATTAGAAAATGTTCTGAATGGTAAGGACAAACCATCTTGAAATGAAGGAACAAAGGAGATACTAATGGAAAAAAGACGCAAATGGGCATTTTAAAAGTGAAAATTTAAACAATCAATTTAAACACTGAATGCACTGCATGGAAATGACAGAAGGAAACAGAAGTGAATGTGAAGACAGACCAATAGGAACAATCCATACAACTAACAGAGACTGATTCAGCCTGACCTTCAAAATGGGCTGTATGTACAACCTAGCCATAGCATTCAAGAAAGGAAAATATATTCTAATGTTATTGCATTTCGGGAATCAAGTCTGGGAGCTGGGCCTGGTGGCACATGCCTAGCACCCAAGGGGTTGAGGCAGGAGGTTTGAGTTAGAGGCCAGCCCTGGAATTTCATGGCAAGTCTAGGCTATGTAGGGAGATGGTGCCTCAAACACACACACACACACACACACACGCTACCACCATCACCACCACAAACCAACCAACAAATAATCCCAATCCAAGCAACCATCTCGAGGAAGTACGCATATCTTAAAATTTGTGCCTTAATGCCAAGAAGATGGTTTTCTAGGTCACGTGACTTGCTACTCTGGCCAGAAAGTGGGAAAATGCAGTCCTTTTGGCAGTGGGACATAATAGGGAAATAACTAGGAAGAGAGCTGCAGAAGAGGTTGGGGGCAGAGCGTTGGTGGCATCTGTCTTCCAGCCGGAGAGAATTGAGAATGTCAGATAGTGGGTGTTAAAACTGGCTTCTAACAGCTCTCAGGATCTGAGTGTTGAAACTTAAGGAATTTGCAAATCGATTGTTAAACAGCAGTTTGGGTTTGAACAAGGTGGAAATATTTACATGATGGCAATTGGCAAACACTTCAGATCCCTGGAGAGATTACTGTTAAACTACCAGCACAGCAGCGGAGACAGCTCAGCTGAAAGGAAGGAGGGCTAAGTAGGGCGTGGAGCATGCGTTACCTGTTTTCTGGTTGGAACATTGGAAAAAGTGGTGTGTAGGGTTTCTGTCAGTGTGCGGTGACCCAACATGGCAGCATTCTGCCTTTGGATGGTGAGTCCTCTTTTTTAAAAGTACACTTATTTATTCAGTATACAGGTGTGTGCATGTACCACTGTGTATGTGTGGAGGTCAGAGGACAACTTGCAGGAGTCAGTTCTCACCTGCTGTGTAGGTCACAGCAATTATACTCAGGTTGTTGGGCTAGGCAGCAAGTGCCTTAATGCACTGAGCCAAATTTCCAGGCCTGAGAACAAATCTTAAAATTAAAAAGAAATATGTAATTTTTAGTGTGTAAGAATGAGTCTTCTTAACACTTTTAACTTGAACTTGTCTCTCACATGACTTAAACTAGGCTGACAGAGCCCATCCACCATGAGGCCAATTATATGGTAAGATGAGGACCCTGCTACAAAGCCTGAACCAGGGAATAGAGACTCAGAGGTCTACTCAGTAGCAAAAACTGAGAGACACTGACTCAGTGGGAAAACTCACTGTGGAAACATGGACACAGGTTTGTAAGGCTCAGACCCCATCCACAGACTGACAGATCCAAAAGCCAGGGTCAAATCAACTCTACCCTAGTTCCAGATAGTCCCTGAACCATAAGAGCAAGGGACTTGGGGAGGGAGAATAACAGGTATAGGATGATGTTCTTTCCACTGTGGCATGGATTATCATCTTGTTTCGGTGATGCTCCTTCTATGGTAAAAACACAATAATTGTAAATAGCAAGAACAACAGCAAAAGTAACATCCAGACAGATACTCAATGATCTAACCTATGGGTGTAAACACAAGTGCTTAGACAATACCTAAGTAGACACATCATATTTATCTTGAAAGCAATTATCATAGCTTCTTTATGGGGGCTTATAACTCTCCCCCTCATCTTTGGGGGTTGACATTCTTTTCCTAATATCAGATGTGTGCGCGCCCTCCCTGAAGAGCAGGCCCTGAATCCAATTTTAAATATGCTGGGGGTGCACATACCAGACGAGCCTCTATGATACCTGTAGAGAAATTGACAGTGAAGCACGAAAGATGTCCTTAACCAGAGCTTTCCAGGACCATTCTCCCATAGCGGCCTACATAGCGCCCTCTAGCACTCTGAAAGCCAGCCATCCATTTGTGGGGAGTTTTCAGCTCGGTCCCAGCTAGATCTCTCTTTCCATGCTCAAACTATGTCGCATCTTCAGTAATAGGGCCTTACCATCCACTTCCAGTGTGCAACCAGCATTATAATGTGGCAATTGCATTTTGTTTGGTAGAAAGGGGCTTCCAAATCTCCCTTGGCCAACAGCTCACAGGTGGAGCAACCCACACCTGGTACTGGAATTGCTAGTTAACAGTCATATAAAGTATCCGTTTACTCTTTGGCATCTAAAGGCCTAGGCCCATAGAGCTCCCAGAATTTCACAGCTGTACCCTGCATGAGTTACATTCCATTCTTTTTCCTCCAGGTGTACTTGATGCCTGAAATATCTGTAAAACACTCAGAAGTTAACATTATATACACATACAAGGTATAACATAGCAAGGAAAATTCCTTTTCATTTGCATCAGCTGTTTTTTCAACAGATCCATGTTGGCTACAATGGCATGTAATCCATTTAGTGTCCTGGATTTCTCACATGGAGCCTCCATGCATTCCTTTATCCTTGCCAACCTCGTTGGTGCTGGCCTAAGCTGCTTGGTCCTACATAGGGCCAAGGAGGAATACGGCTTCTCTTGCCCCTGTCACACCTTCACACCTGTTGATTCCTAGGGTCAGGGAGACCTTGGATCTGATTCCTGACCCTAGCCACACTTGTAGTCTCTCCATTGACCACACCTGGCTGTTGGGAGAGGCCCTGGCTGGGCAAACTGCCTCCACCCCTTGAATAGCCAGTCACAGGGGAGAAATGTACCCTGTTTACTCTGGGGGGTTAGTATCCACCCCTGAGATAATCTTCATCCTCTGTGTACCTTTTGTGAACCATTTCTCAGGGCTTAAGGCCTCCCAGAAGTGCTTTAGCACAGAATTTGGCTTTTTACCCAGGCAGACCTCCTTTTCTATTTTGCCTCCCTTACATATCTTTTAGGCTGCTCTGTTCTTCTGCAGACATACTTTACATGCTGGTCTAGGTTGTTCAAATCTGTCAAAGCCTCTCCATTGTAAAGCTCCTGTCCCACTAGGGGATCTAACAGGGAAACTAAACCTCCATACCAATGTCGAGGTCCTTGTTCAATGAAGTCACTCATTAAATCTGTAATGAACACAGTTCTACCTGATCCAGTAAACGGGCTACCGTATATTGCTTTCCTCATACCCAGTTCTCTTAACAGCACCTGTCCTTCTCGTGTCATGCTCCAGCTCCTGAAATCCATGGGGACCTCCACTGGTGATAACAAGGTTTCTCTAATGGCTTGTACAAGCCATTCTATCAGAGACCATTTCCCTCTGTACTGCATTAGGCTACACAGCCTACATCTCAAGGAGGGGTGAGCTGTTCTGTTGCTCAGCTGTCTTGCTTCTGCAGCATTGAAAATATTCTCCTCTGCTCCCATGACCCACAGCCTTACAAGCCAGGTAGTTAAGGGTTCCCTCCTGGTTTGTTTGAATGTCTTTCCTAGCTCCAGCAGCTCTAGGGCCAAAAATCCTTTATTCACTAAATTCTTATTCTTGTTAAGGCCCTTATCAGCATGCAGACATTTGGATTTTTCTTTTTGTATTACAGGTGTAACCTGGGGGGCACTTTTAGTTTCTTCTGGGTTTCTCCCTCCCTCATTCCTACTTGATTCTTCCCAGGGGTCACAGGTCCTGGGATCCCAGGATGGGTCTTATATTATCAACCTGACCTGGGTTCTTGTCCCTTTTCCACCTCCTAGCTGTAGAAAATGGCATCTAAAACTTTTATGTCCTTTTCTCTTTTATCCAATTTGCTAGCAAGGTCAGAGGCTAGTACTGAAGAAGCAAGCCTCATATCTTTCTCTCGATCTAATTCACCTCTCACACTTTGAATCTCTCTTTGGGCTACAATCTCAGACTGAGACGGCCATCCCAGTAGTTTCTCCACCAATCTCATCTGCTTAGGCAAGTTCACCTTAGTTACGTATTTCAGTATAAACCACACTATCCCTGCAATGGCCACCACACACACCAGTCCTACGGGGATAGTCCACCATGTCAAGATGTCCTCTGCTCACACTTTTCCCTTGGCTGGTCTCTCTATTAGCAGTGGCTCCATAAATCCTTTTCCCAGGAGCATTGTCCTTTTTCAGTTGGTCCTGCTTGGCTACGCCAACTGTGTCATGAATTTCTCATGGTGAGGCTCGGCATCCAGCCCCACCCCTCCCCCAGGTTTGAACCAACAGAGTGGACAGAGAATGTTCTTTGGAAAAGTTGATTTATTTCAGGTTACTTACAAAAGATTCATCCCCAGGGAAAGAGGGAAATGGAAGTATTGTATGGTGGGGGCTGCATTCTCATAAGAACCTCCTCGGACCTCTGGAACACGTGCATGAAAATGGTGTCCTGGCACTGTGTCGGCCTCTCTCCTTCCAGGCCTTCACTGCATTTCTGCTAAACCTCCCTCCTTAAATCATTGGTTTGTTGGCTGCCAATCACATTTAGAAGCCCATCCTTCACAGTAAGGAGAAAACCCACTTTTCTATGCAACAATACCACACTGACTGTTCCAGCTACTGCACCTGAGAATGAAAACTGCTCTGCACTGGTTACACTGACTCTTGTCCCTCTGGCACCTGAGGAGTTTTGGGGCAGACTAGACTAGTTATAAGCTCAAATAAAGGAGACTTCATTTTTCTTTTCCCACCTGACTGCACATATAAATTTGCAAC
This sequence comes from Eospalax fontanierii, assembly GCA_035773235.1. Taxonomy (NCBI): domain Eukaryota; kingdom Metazoa; phylum Chordata; class Mammalia; order Rodentia; family Spalacidae; genus Eospalax; species Eospalax fontanierii. Next base: position 17,688,492 of record CM069547.1, read on the forward strand.
ACAGAAACCCTTGTAACAGAAATGAACCGCGAAACCTGTGTTTACACAAATGTCTAATTCATGAAGGTTTTTTCCTCTAATGTCCAGTTTTTATTTGGAAATTGAAGTTTCATCTCATTTTTGTTTGGCAAATGAGAATAAGGCTGGAGATTATGAATTTGAGAACTTGAAGACAGAAGGCCTGACCTTCCAGCTCCTTCCTATGATGTGGGACTTTGCTCTGGGGCTGATATACCTAGAAATTAAAAATTTTATACTTTTCTGTGGAATAACACAAATATTAGCACATAGCCTATCTAAATCAAACTCGGGAATGCTGAGTTCATTTAGCTGCTGTGAAAAACATAACTGCTACTGAGCTGGAATGCTCAGCCACATGTGGAATGCTTGAAGAGATGCTTGGTCTCATTGAGTCCCAGAATCTGAGACCCAGTCAGTCTGATACACCATTTAACTTAGCTATCTTGTCTGTGGCAAGATTGGAACTTGAGCCTTGACCCTCAACTCCCATTTTAAACAAGGACTCAGAGTTTCATCACCACCTGCCCTTGCAGGAGTCTATGTGAGAACCCAGCTCACACCTGGATGTCTCCTGAATGATCCTGGAATGGAGTGGGTCAGGCTTCTCCTGTGGTTTCACTCTTCAGAGACATGAATTTTGATTTCTCTGATTTATTAAACTCTGTTGAAAAAAGACCTCTGGGTGTGCACTTGGGTTAGAAAATGCTGACATAAGATAGATTAATTGTTTGAGTTAAAATGCTAACCTCAAATGTCATGATTTGAATAGGACTTTAATGTGTTCCCCAAGGGTTCATGTGCTGGCAGCTTGGTCCTCAATGTGATGGTGGGGGAAATATTGAGATCATTAAGACCCCATAGATCATTATTATGTCATGCCCTCTGAAGGAACTGTATAGTTCTTACCAGATCATGGTTAGTCTTTATAAGAACCAGGTCTGTTGTAAGAGATCTAGACTAGCTCCTCTTCCAGCTTCTGGTCTCACTATGAGACAACTCTCATTCCCACTTGTTATCAAGAATCTATTTGCCATGAGGTCCTCACTAGAGCTGGGCAAAAACTGGTGCTGTGCTCTTGGACCTTTGAAGCTGTGAACTAAATAAGCAACTTTTCTTTGTAGAGTGCCCAACCCCAGGTATTTTGTTATAGCAACAGAACACAGACAAGATACTACTAGAAATGGGTCTGGGATCTCAAGAAAATAACATAATTCAAAGTATTTCAGTCAGGCAAAATGTTTACTTCTGCAGAAGGGTGAGTAGCTATTCTAAATTCAGCAAGCAGGCACAGCCAGTGGGCCCTGCTGAGTTTTTATTCCTAACACAAAGGGGGTCCTGTGCCTCATGGTCAGGGCTTGGCATCATATTCTTATGTGGTTAGCTAAAAAATGTCTCAAGTGGTAAGCAAAATGTAGCTATGAAAGCGGGATGCAGCCTTTGCACAAACTTTAATCTTACGAAGATGCTGACTGAGAAAGGGGATTTTACTAGGTGGTTTTACAAATTTCTTTGAAGATGAAACCTTTTTTTGTCTTATTTAAATTGTTGATAGAAAAGATAGCACATTTTATTCATATTTCCCACAACATCAACATCCGTTCTTGACTGGCTTGGAGCAGGTACTAGCATCAGATCATGATGATGACTGATGTCATTCAGCTCCTGCGATATGTGTGGCCAGTGCTGCGTTGACCATGTCACAGGCTCTATTCCTTCATCCACAGACTTGCTAACTAGTTTGAGGAGTGTGCTCTCCCATTGGAACTCTTTTCCATTTGCCAGTGACTTCTTCCTTTGTTGTAGGGCATTTGGCTGTCATGGAGGTCTGCACATGCATGAGTTGTAAGATGGCTCTGAGGACATCAGGGATTCTTGGGAAGCACACACGACCCTATCAAGATGTGCTTGCTTCCTCACAGGGGTTCGAGCCTCTCTGTTGGATTTCTGGCCAGTCTCATGAGCTACTTCTTCATAGAAACAGGTGTTCTTGTTTCTAACATGAGCAGAATAGAGGTGCGGCAAGCTGGAGATGCTTAAGGGAAAGGTGATCATCCAGGAATCCAGGCATAACACAGAATTGAAGGCAGGTGATCTGGACTCATGGTCTAAGCCTTAGGAGTATGTGAAGCTCTGTGGGTCCCTTCAGAAGAGCAAGTGGCAGTGAACTACTGTGCTATTCGGAGCTGGGAGGGAGGCAGAGGGTAGAGAGAAACCACAGTCACAGCCACAAGCGAGACAGCTGAGCTCTGGGGAACTGGCTGCAGTGAAAAACTTACAGGGACAAGTGACAAAGAAAAGGAGAAAGCCTGGCTCAGATTCTTCCAAGGCCGTGGACAACTGATCACTCTATTATCTCCATCTAGTCTGACCATTTCGACCAACATAGGCTTTAAGAGTAAAAGAGTCACTAGTAATAAATAATAAAACAAGAATCAGCTAAAAGAGTGTGTAGTTCATCAAAGCTTCCATTTTCAGTGTTTCTGTTTCATTTCTTCTTTTTCTTTCTCATTCATTCATTCATTCATTTATTGAGGCAGAGTTTCCCTATGTAGCTCTGACTGGACTGGAACTTGTTATGTACATCAGGCTGGCCTCAAACTCACAGAGATTCTCCTGCCTCTGTCACTCAAGTGCTGAGATCAAAGGCATCAACCATGCCATACCTAGCTGCTTGAATTCCTAATCAGCAATTGAAATGAGAGGAACAAATCCACAAACACCTTTTTTTACTGTGATAGTGTATATATATATATAAAATCTTGCCATCTGTGCTTACATAGATTCAGTTGTCAATTTGATTCACCTGGATAGAGGGAACCTCAGTTGAGGATTTTCCTCCATTGGATTGGCCTGTGGCCATGTCTGTGGGATATTTTCTTGATTGCTGGGTGGTGTGGAAGGGCCCAGCCCATTGTGGGTGGTGCCACCCCTGGGCAAGTGGTCTTGTGTTGTATAAGAAGGCAGGCTGAGCATGGGCCAGAGGAGCTAGTCAGTAAGCACCATACCTCTGTTGTTTGTGCTCCGGATTTGCCTTCCCTCGATGATGAACTGTGACCTGGGAGATGTAAGTTAACATAGATCCTTTCCTCCTCAAGTCAGTTTTGGTCAGTCTTTTTATTACAGCAATAGAAAGTAGCTAGGATACTATCCTAACCATATGAGTATACCCACAGAGTGGATGGCACTGAGTGAGTCACACTACTGAACAATAGTCACCATCATCCATCTTCATAGCTAGTTTGTCTTTAAAATATGGAACTCTGTCCCCATTCACTAACTCCCCCCCATTTCCTCTTTTCCAGCCCTTGTTGTCCACCACTCTACTCATTTCTATGAATTTGGCAACTTCAGGTACCTCAGAAAAGAGAAATCAAACAGTATCTGACCTTTTATGCTGGACTTATGTTGTTCGCTGAACACCATGTCTTCAAGATTCATCCATATTGAACATATGTCAAATTTCTTTCTTTTTCAGGTTGAATAACAGTCCCTTGAATGGCTAGATCACATCTTATTTTCCTCGTTGATGGATTGCTTCTTCCTTCTGGCTTTTGTGAGTAATCCTGACATGAATAGGGATGGACAAATGGCTGTTCATGCCCTGGTTTCATTTCTTTTGGGGGGTAGGCAGTGGGGGATGTAAATTCCCAGGAATGTAATTACACAATATTTCTATACTTTGTTTGTTCAGACAAATCCGTTACTTTTCTATAGTGGACTATGCACAGTCATGCTTACCTGGCATTGCCGTTACTTGATAGCAACAAGACTGACTATTTAAATTTGACAATTTGCAATTTTCCTTTTTCAAAAAGCTAGGAGGAGCCTCTAATGAGTTCAGCTCTTACTCTGGCCTGCATCTGCCAATCTGGATGAACAGGAAAGGCAGAACGGCCCCCCAAAATACCCACATCTCTCTTGCTGGCACCTGTTACTTATCTAGCAAAGAGACTTTGCAAATATGATTAAAGAAAGGACCTTCAGATGTGAAGAGAAACTTCGGTTCCCAAGGTGTGTGGTTCCCTGATTTCTGGTCGAGCTGGAAGGGTCTTTGGAAGCAGGACTCACACTGTGCTCCTGGCCTAGTCTCATGGTACTCCTGGCTCAAGTCACAAAGCTTATGGAAATAACTTAATAAATGTGTACTGAGGAGACAACCAGCCTAGGTATGGATATGAAGCACAGTTAGTGAGGGTCTCTTTTAGGGAACTGGACAGCAGTTCCAGGGTGCAGACATACTCAGTGTCCATGCTTTATCAAGAATGTATTTCTGTGAGGAATATATCTGTTTTAGTAACTTAACTTCAGTCCTAGGCTAAGTCCTACTTAGCCTCTTTCAACCTCGTTTTTAGAAAAGACTTTAAAATGGGCATAGTATTTCTTCACAGGGTAATAGTGACTTTGAAGTTATAACTTATGAAAAAATACCTAACCCAGCATGCTTCAAAGCAAGGCAGTGTTAAGCATTTTAGGATGAATCAAAGAAAGAACTTCGGGTGAACTCAGGGTTAAGGTGCTCAAGGGTATGGATTCTCATAGAAGTATTACTGTGTGATGGCTTCCTGGTTTTAATCTTCCTGGAGTATTTTTTTAATCAGTTCATTTGCATTGTATCAGAGGTCCTGAGATTCCTATTGAGGTGGGGGTGGAGGAAGAGCAGGTGAGAGAGAAACAGAAAGAGGCCTCATCAGTTTGAAGCCCAAGATCTTTACTCTGGACTTTCGACTAAAGGGTACCCACCTGTCCGTTGCAAGGTTTGAGTCTGTTCTCAGCCTCAGTTAAAGGGACTGTTACTGAACAAAGCTTACTGAGAAAAATTTAGAGAATGTTTTTGAACAGATTTTTGTCATGGTGTCAATGTCTGCCAATATTTCAGGATCAAAAAAATCTGAGATTTATACAACAGGGAATACTTTACAAGAGAAATTCAGAAGGATTGGACCCCTGGACGGTCCTACCTAGCTCACAATATCCTGCCTGAACAGAGAGTGACTGAGGTGGAGGGCTGCAAAGGACATAGATGACTTCAGAAATGAGAGAGTGGTTGGTCACCTCACCCTCCACAGATAGCACGTGGAGACCCATGTCTCCTTTCTGCTGGCTTCTGGGACTTTCCTTGGGGGTTCTTTAGGAAGACAGTGATATCACGGTACGAAGTCAGCTATTTTTATTGTTTGTGCGTTACCCATTATTTGGTGATTATTTTACTTGCACTCCATTCTAAGAGACATGAAAGTAAAGGTTCTGACATTGTCCCTGTTTAATGGGCGAGGAAATAGCTTGTAGATTCCAGTGGTGGTGGAGGTAGGATTGAACTGAGATCCACATGCATCCAAAGGCCACACAACACATGCTCTACCATGGTGCACTAGCTGCCTAGTGTCGAAGCCACACATGGACACCACGTGTGTTTCTGTCTGGACTACTGTATGACCTGTCACTGAAACTCAGTTTCTGAATGTTGTGAAAGACAGAAATCAAGAGCTAGGTGTGATCGTGCACATCTTTAAGCCCAGCACTCAGGAGGCAGATCTCTGAGTTTGAGATCAGCCAGGGCTACGTACTGAGATCCTGTCTAAAAGATGGAAATCAAACTGACCACTTTATGTATTGCTATGCTGATTAAGTAAATGACATGCCAGAAACCATTGGCCAGATGCTAGACACATGTTATGGGTTGAGTTGCAAGGCATTATGTCTGTAGATGAGATGGATAAAGTGAGGAATCAAGTACAATGTGGCTACTCACATCATGGGCAAGGCAGGGGCAGAGTGCTTTGGGAACCCCAAAGAAGGGTCTCTTACCAGCCTGGCATCAGAGAAGGGCAGCTTCTTAGAAGCAATGATAGTCAGGAGATGGAGTAGGTATTTAGGGGAGTTGAAAAGAACAATGCTGCATGGATCCAACAGAGAGGAGGACTTCCTGCTGTTAGGATGGACCAACTCCAGATCTAAGTTAGTCAGAAAAGTGATGGAGAATGAGAAAGGAAGCTGGTGTATTTGCGTCACTCAAGAGTTCTATCTGGAGAGAAACTTGTAACTGAGATGCTTCCTTATTAAAATCTGGGGGGTAGTTGGTGGGGAGTGGGGACTTAGAGCTGGGTAGTGATGAGGTCAAGGAACACCAATCAGCAGGTTGGCTTCTCAAGGCAATGTATTTCCTTCACTTTGTCCCCAAAGAGTGTGGGACTGCTTCCTCACATTTGGGTGGATTAGGAAGCAGAGACAGGAAAAGAACTAGGGACAGGCTGTAAACCTCAAGGCCCACCTACCAGTGACCCTATTTAGCCTACTTCCTAAAGACCCCACAACCCCCCAAAACAGCTTTACTGACTGGAGACTAAGTATTCACACACATAAGCCCATGTTGATGTTTAAACTCCTTCTCTCAAGAGTGAAGAGATCAAGATAATGAAGTAAAGAATTTGCCTCTTTCTTTCTTTCTTTTTATTTTATGTGTATGAATGCTTTGCCTGCATGTATGTAAGTGTATCATGTGTGTGCAAAATTTGTGGACACCAGAAGGGGACGTCATATCTTCTGGAACTGGAGTTATAGACGGCTGTTGGCAGCCATGTGGGTGCTGGGAACCGAGTCTAGGTCCATTGCCAGGGCAGCCGGTGATCCTAACCATCCAGTCTTCTCTCCAGCCCAAGTTTGCTTCTTTTTCACACATGTTGTATTAGCCAGCTTTCTGTCACTTCAATAAAATACCAGAGACGGTCAGCTTGTAAAGAGAAAATTTATTTTTGGCTCAGTTTTGGAGTTCTAGTCCATGGTGGATGGGTTGAGTTGCTTTGGGCCTGTGGTGAAGCAGCACAGGTAGGAGCATGTGAGGAAGCAAATGCACTTCATGAATGGGAAATCAAGGGAGAGAGGAAGGGGCTTAGAGCCCACAATTCTCCAAGAGCGTGTCCCCAGCAACCTAAAGACATCCTGCTAGGCTCCACCTCTTAAAGGCTCCAGCATCTCTCTCAATAACCACCCCAGGGAACAGACTTTGAACACATGGGACCTTGGGGGCTTTACATGTTCCAAGACCATAGGACATGTTAGAGGAAAGCTGATTAGAGAGGAGAAAAGAAATTACACAGATACATTTGAAAGCAATGGAAGATTCCTCTCTGTTCCAAACTGAACAACTACAATTTGCAGACTAGAGGGAAAATGACTCTGTTTTTTCATTCTCAGAGGACCCTGCCTTCCTGATGCAGTGCTGGGGAGAAGAGACAGAAGCACTGGACTTGCTGACTGGGAAGCATTCAGTCAGTTCACATCTGAGCCACGCTGCCTGGGTAGTAGGCAGTTTGCATTGTGTCATAATGAGGGCATGAACCAGACCCATCTCTCTCTTGCTATTTCTGGCTGGTTTTTTGTTTTGTTTTGTTTTGTTTGTTTTTTTTTCCTGAAGGCACACGTAATTGTTAAATTGGCAGAAGTTACATTTAGTTCTTCACATCTTGGAGGTGTGTCTTTATTTGCAGGAAACAAGTTTAACTAAAATATACACATGCTTTCTTCCAAAGGCCATTTTGGCCTGGTTACAGTGTTTCCATTTTAGGGAACCTTGAATTTCTGTTTTTGAGAAAAAATATTTTCCTTAAATATTTTGTAGAGGTCATGGGCCCAGCGTACAACTCGAAGAACATGCCGTCATCCCGGGACAAAGAAAGCCTGCTATAGCAGGCTTAGAAGAAATCAAGGGCTTGGAGCCTTTTCAGAATGCTTTAGAAGGGAATGTGGGCTCATGAGTATGTACTGTCCCTCAAAGAATCATGAAGGCTTCATCTGCAGTTGCTGATAATCCTGGGAAGTGGTGGAGCCTCTAAGAGGGGGGTCTCGTGGGAGGTAGTTAGATCATTGAGGGGTGTCCTTCAACAAAAGGTGGTGACATCTTAAGGGGTAGGTCCTAATGGGAGGAGGACAGACCACTAGGGGCTTTTCATTTAGGGGGCTATTGGGTCCTAGTCTCTTCTTGCCTCTCTCTTACAAAACTTATGTGTGTGTGTGCGCACACACACTCATGCCACGATGCATTCATGGAGGTCAGAGGATGACTTCAGGAGTTGGTTCTCCCCTTCAACCATATGGGTCCCAGGAATCAAACGCAGGTTGTCAGGCTTGCTCACTGGCACCTTTTCCAACTTGGCCATCTCATTGGTCCCATACTGCATCTCTTTTGCTTCCCAGTTGCCCTAAGGTGAGCAACCACTTCCACCACCATCTAAGGGGCCCCCACAGTATACAGGAACAAAGCAATGGATCCAAGTGGCCATGGGAAGAAGCCTCCAAATCTGAGAGGAAATGAACCGTTCCCTTTAAGAAATTTTTTTCTCGCAGGCAGTTTGTTCTCATCGACAGAAAGGTGACTGGCATGCCTTGTAGCTTCTTGCCTCTCACCCTGTCTTTACAGGGCAGGTATTAGGACAGCTGCACTTTGAGATGCAGAAACTGAAGCTTAAACTGTGTGAAGATGCCAATCATTTGCCCAGTGAGCAACTGGGGCAGGATGATAGCTGCAAAGCTGGTAGATTCTACACCTTCCCTCAACATCTAGCATCTTTATCCCTCATCTCCCTTTATCTCTTTCTGCTTCCCTAGGTCTTAGTGATATTTGTGGTTCTAATGAAACTGGCTGTGCTCTGCTCTCCGCGTTGGTGCATGTGACAAAAGCTAAGCCAATCAGGGCAGGGCCAAAGTGATTGGTCAGGAATGGTCATGAAACCCAAGCCATCTTGGTCAGAAAGAACAGCAGGGCTTCAAGAGGAATTTGATGCTTGTCTTCTGTGCTGTGGGCCATGTGGCTATGAGGTCTGCAAAGAGTGGAAGGGCTGTCTGAGGGTAAAGACAGTATTCTGGGAGCCTGGGAAGAACAGCAGAGACGTAGGTGAAGGGCTGGTGACAGCAAACCCTGGCTAACACTGAACCCTCAGGGATCAGAAGTCACAGGAGACAGCCAAGTTCCCCTACATTTGAGCCAGATGGATTGGTTCTGTTACTACAATGAATAGGATCATACCATCCCAGAGTGCTAAGGCAATTTACCCAGTCTCTTGCCTAATAGTTTAAATGGGGCTTCCTTAAAGGATACTTTAAAAATTATCTATGCAGAGAGGTTGAAATTCATCTTAAAATGTAAAGAAGGCCTGGTAGGAACCAAAATGATGTGAGCACCTTCCACAGTGTTCTCTAATTTGGGGAATAGTGTAATCCTGAACCAAACTGGTTTCTTTTCTTTTTTAGAAGGCTCTTGTGGACAAATCTCTGGACTTTTTGATGTGGTTGTGTGATTTTTGAAACAGTAGTACAGTTTTTATGAGAAGTAAATTTATCTTATTTGACAGACCGGGTTCTCTCACAGCTCTCTGGCCTCATGTGAACATTACCCAGATTGCTGGTTCCTGGTATCTGCTCCCCTTTGGTGCCTCCTTCTCCCCGCCAAATCATCCCCAGAGTGATTTTGGCCGTTTGTCCTACTAGGGCCAGTTGTATTTTGGTAAGAGACTCCTAAGTGCTAGAAACATTTCTAACTTGCAAAAACTCATGGTGACAGCCAAGGCTTAGGACCGAGCATGAGGAAAATACACTTGGAGGCCAGAGAAGCATGTTCTTTCCTCTCAGATCATGTGCTTAGTGGAACTTTGGAGTATGAGTGTATTCACTCAGCCATACCAGGGGCCAGCTCCATACATGGCAATCCCTATTTAACTGAAATCTATAGACTCTGAGTCAGTGTCTCACTGTGTCTGATTACACACACACACACACACACACACACACACACACACGGGGTGGGGGGAGAGAGAGAAAGAGAGGGAAACTTCCTGCTTCTTTTGGTGTAAGTCAAAGGCCTGCCCCCTACTCCCAACTGGCAGGACCCTTTTTCTGGCTGACTGGACCAGATCAGGTTAGATAGGACCAAGGCCAGACCTGGCCCCTTGGAACTGTGACCTTTGTACTCTTCTTTGTTTAAATTGACTAATCCAAAATTAGAGAAGGGGGCCTTTCCTCACACTACCTAAACAGTTAAAAGGCCCAGGTCCTCCAGGGGCTTTGGATTTTTCAAGTTCTGGGTCCTCTCTCCACTTGTATAGAGCTTTTCTCTCTGTGTGAGTATGTGTATGAGTATGATTCTTCATCTTTCAGTAAAGGCTGTTTGCTTGTTGCACTCTACTGTGTCAGAGGTTTATTTCTGCCTTTTAATTCTTTTAATTGGCAGAGAAAATGAACCCAAGAGAGACTTGTAGTTGATAACAAAAATGCCTTTGGAAAACTGTGACAGTCATCCTTAGCTGGTGGGATGTGTAAGGACACAGTCTCCAGAGGGCTTTTACTAATCACAGGAATTCACTGAGAAAGGAATGGGGCAAATGTCTGGAGTCAGGGAATGCTAAGGCATGACTGGTGGTTTGCTCCTAGGATTGGCATGACTGTCTTTCCCTGTGAGCCAATTGACTCACAGAGGAATGCTCCGATTGTTTTGGTCTGTCCACAACTCAAGAAACTTCAGATACTAGTTTAAAGCTCTGCCACCTCACTACAGGTTAAAGCATCAAGACCACAGTCATTGACTGCAATTTCCATAACTGTGAGTCAAGCATCCCTTTTCCCTTTATAAGTTGGTTATTGCAAGTATGTGTTACAGAGATGGAAGGCTGACTCACACAGAGGAGAAAAGTAAAAGAATGTTTGGACAAGAGGGATGATGATGCTTCTTGGTGGAGTTCCGGTACCTTCTCCCGCTCATGGTCCGAGGGAAGGAACAGCAATGACATTTTCTCTGCAGACTTATTTCAGACAGGCCATCATCCTCTTGTCTTTCTGAGAGCTACCAATACCGTTCCATCTGCCGACATGAGTATCTGGAGAAAATAATTCCTTAACCATAGCATTGCACTAAGAGTCTTTGAACAAGCCATGATGAACAGGTGTGGGCCAGCATTTTTACCAGTGAGGAAGTGTTCCTAAGGAGTTGAAAAGGGGCGAAGTTCTATGAGATGTGAGAAATGACGGCAAGAGAGCCATTAAAGAATAGTCCTTGAGATTGTTTAGGGGTCACCAAAAGCATTCTTAGAGACATCACCATAGAGATTTTATTACATTTTGGGGGACTGAGAACATTTGACCCTTGGGTCTAAGATTGGCCGGGGGTGGGGTGGGGGCTTGAGGAGCTTCTTTGTAGAGTCATTCTTGGTGGTCAGCAGTTCTTCTTACAGACAGGTGAGTTTGGGGCCCTGGGGTTCCCATGGGGGCTGAGCTGGCTGCACTTTATCCGCAGGCCATGGTCAGGAGGAGATGACGGTGGCGTTTGCACAAGCCACAGTGGAACGGTTTTCATTATACAGTTCCAGCAAAACCTGGTATTCTCCCTGCAAGTAACACAGGCAAAGCATTAGGTACTTGACTCATGGAACAATCAGCCACTTGATAAATATAGGCAGTTCTCTGTACGCAAGGACTCTACACCCACATATTCAGCTAACTGCAGAATGAAAATATTTGGAAAAAATTGTTCCTGTCCTGAACGTCTGTATACTTCTTTTTCTTGTCATGATTCTGTGAACAACATAGCATTAATGATTTACATAGAATTTGCATGATATTAGGTTTTTTGAGTAATCTGGAGATGATTAAAGTAAATCCAAGGATGTGGACACGTTATCTTGTAAATATTATGCCATTGTATATAAGAATTTGAGCACTTGTGGATTTAAAACACATTTTGATTACATTTATTTATTGTAAGTGTGTGTGTGTGTGTGTGTGTGTGTGTTGGTGCACAGTTGCCACAGAATTTGTGTGGAGGTCAGAGGACAACTTGTGGGAGTCAGTTTTTTTCTATCATGTAGGACCCAGAAATCAAACTCAAGTCATCAAGCTTGGCAGCGAACACTTTTACCCAATAAGCTGTCTCACCAGTCCTATCTGTGAATTGTGTTTGAGAGGGTCCTGGAACCCAACCCCCATGGTTATTAAGGAACAGTTGTATTTATTGAGCACCTTTTGTATGCCAGGCATGGTTCTAGACTCCAGAAATGAAACCAAACAAGACAAATCAATTTCTTGCCCCATACAACTTATATGTCATTGGAAGAGATGAACAGGGCATAAAACAAAGCTGAACATGTCAGATACAGGCATTATGGAGAAACCCATGCAGAATTGGATAGATAGGAGATCTGGATGGGGTGGGATGGTGTTGGTTTGTAATTTTAAGTAGGATGATTAAAGGGAGGCACTGGAGAGAAAATGATCTTTTGATAAGGCCCAGAAAGGGATGCAAGAAGGTGCCTTGCTGCTGTGGGGCTGATTCCTTCATAGGTGATAAATAGATGGGGGCGAGGAGGCAGGACTTCAGGGAGAGGAGGGGAGGTGGGGCCCAGTAGGAGGCCAAAGTCTTAGGGCTTTGCTGGCAGCATGGTGGGGCATGAATTCAGTTCAAGTCTGAAAGGGATTTGGGTATGTTAGTAGGATCTTTCTGGTTGCCATGTTGAAAAGAGGCTATAAAGGGAGAGGATGAAGTGGTCAGAGTAAGCAGCAGGCAGCAGGAAGCAGATATAATCATCCAGGCGAAAGAGCATGACTGGATAGGGCTGAGAAGAGCTGAACTCTGGGTAGATCTTGATTAGAAGAACTGAATATGATTTGTTGAGAGGACCTCAGTGAGACAGGTTTGGAATGATACCATGGCTTCTGACCTGAGCAAGTGGGAGGATAGAGTATCATCTGCTGAAATGTCAGGAAGTCTTGTCAGGTCCCTTCCTAGCCACTGAACTCCAGCGCTGTCTCCCTTCATTTTCAGTTAGCAAGAACATGCTTAGAGAAGCCACGCTGCATGAGGAATTATGGGAAAATCCCAGAGATCTTTTGTCTTGCTCTATGCTGAAGCTCCACCCAATACCTACTGCCATGTACATGATGGTAGTGTCTCTGCAGACTCAGCCATCAAAGAAAGGCCTGGAGAGGTAGGAGTTATACAAGCATGTATGAGAAATTCCTGGCACAGCTCTGACCTCCTGCCACCGAGAGCAGGAAAGGAATTTAATCCGTTGACAACCAGAAGGAAGAAATAAATAAGACCACTGGACGGAAGTTGCATAGGAGGCAGCGTTATTAGGAGACAAACTTGCTAGCAGTTAGCAAAGGATCAGAAGAGAATGGATCCTCCAGGGCTGGGACTTGCATTTAAGGGCGTGGGGCAGTGTGCTGGAAGATGCCTTATGTATGAGAATTGATTTGCTGGACTTTTGGGTGCCATTTAACTTGAGGGTTTTGAGCTTCTGTAGCTGAAATACCAGGTAGCTGTAACTCTATGAGCAATGTTAGGAACTTATCTAAAACAATGTAAAATTAGAGAACTAATTACGAGTAAGGGACAGCTGGGATTTCTATCCAATTGCATCATCACCATCATCACCACCATCATCACTGTCTACTTTTCACTTTCTATGTGTATGTAAGAATGCATCCTATAAACTTGCAGAAAACTCAACGAATTTTTTAATACTGCTTTATGAGCCCAAGAGAAGATGTAGTATTTGAAGAAAAGGGCTCTAGATTGACAAGAGACACATACTGTGGTGTAAGGAAGAGTATTCAGGGAAATGAACCTGTCTGGAGCAGGAGATCAAGGTAGAGACAATGGACAGTAGCTGCCTTGGTTCTGCTGCTCAGGAGGGCACTAGATGTGCAGGTTAGACATGTATTTGGATCTTTGGCAATTCACAGTTCAGGCTGTACCTACAGGTGCTCCATATGCTTTGGAAACCCAAAGGACCTCCAACTTTTAATTCAGAAAAGAGCAGGCATAGACAAATGCAGTGTTATAGGTAGGACTTTAATCAGGGGATAATGGATTGAGTGTATGTTAAAAGGAAAATAAGCTCATAGAGAAGACTTTAAATGTTTTCAGTACAAAGAAATGGTGTCCGAAGTAATGGCCAGGCCAGCTACCTTGACACTGGTCATTTTGCACTGTGTATGTATCCTGAGATATCATACTGAACTCTCTGAATAGGTACAATTATGCATCAATTAAAAGTAAATTTCAGGGGTTTGGAGAGATGGCTCAGTGGTTAAGAGCACTGGCTGCTCTTCCAGAGGACCTGGTTTCAATTTCCAGCACCCACATGGTAGCTAGCAACCATCTGTAACTTCAGTTCTAGGGGACTCCAACACCGTCTTATGACCTCCCTGGGCATTTCATGACACAGGTGTGTACTTACATACATGCAAGCAAAACACTCATACACATAAAATAAAAATAATAAAATATTAAAAAATAAATAAAAATAAATTTTGGGGTGGGGAAGTATATTAGTCAGTAAAGTGTCTGCTGTGCAAACACAAGGGCCAGAAACTGCAAAAGTCAGGGGTGGCATTTTGCTCTTATAATCCTAGCACTAGATTAGGGAAGCAGAGACAGATGGATCCCTGAAGCTCATTGGCCAGCCAGCCTTCCTGAATCAATGATTTTAAGGTTCAGTGGGAGACCCTGTCTCAAAAAATAAAGATGGGAAGAGATTGAAGAAGAATCCTGACATCAATCTTGGGCCTCCACATGTACAGACACCCAGCCATGTAATGTGTACATACCCAAACTAACACACACACAAATACATTTAGAAAAAGAAGACAAAGAGCAGTAAAGGAACTATTGATGAAATAGTAAGTGTAGAGGATTTTTGTCAAATAGGACATAACCTATCTCTGGGGTTTAGGAGGAGGGGATGTGAGTAGGTCTTTCAAAATGCACTTCACTGTCTTTCTTAGGAAAGCAGAGTCTCTGAGTCTTGAGGCTGGCTGTGGGCCACAGAACTCCGGGTATCCTATATAGTGTTGTGGCCAGTATAGACAGCTCCTCCGAGGATCAAAGTTTCCAGCTGTTCTGCTGCATAGGTCTGTGCGTGAAGTGTCCCAGGAGGCTATATCTGTGGTTGGGTCTGAAGGCTGGGTATGGGTCAGGAGCTTGCCAAAGTACCTACTTCTCGGGTGCAAGGCTCAGAAGGGGAGGAGAACCATACTCAGGGTCAGGACACTGGGCCATGGATTTGGTTCCCACTGGGCTGTGTCTCTTGGAGCACCATTTATTGGCTGAAGAACAATGGAATTGTATATGCTGCAAGCATTGTAAATGACTATAGTATGGTGTCCCACTTACAGCGGTTCTGTTTACCGTAGTTGGAGACTGAACGGTTCTCAGGAAGAACTGTACTTTGTATTTGTATTTCGAATTTTCATCTTTTTGCAGGCCTACAACATGTAGTATGAGTCTCCTTCTATGGTGGGCAGTGATAGTGAGCCACAGTTCTCAGTCATGAGAGTAGATGATGAAGAGACCAGTACTCTTCAGTGTGTAATGTGATATTCTATAGGCTGGGTGTATTAAATGCAGTTTCAACTTAATCTATTTTCAACTTATAATGAGTTTATGGAATGTAGCCTTGTATTAAGTAAAACATGTTATATCTCTGAGGGTAAATTTCCTTTCAAAGAGCTTCTGTGACTCTAAGAAGTTCTTTTCCTATTTCATAGAAATTGTTTAAAAAAAATGAAATTCAATCATTAGCAGTTATTATGTCAGCCTCTAGTGGGTTATCAGAAAAAAGATGGGGAATGAAAAAGAATTCAAATAGCAAAGATTTAAAGAAAAGCTGGCCGGGAGAAGTTAGACTCCACCTCTAGGAAGTGAGAGAAGGCTGAGTTTTCCTTTTCGGCAGAACTTTTCTGTTACCTTGAAAGACTCATGAAGAAAAGTGCTAATTTCTGAGAGGGAAGGCTGGGAGCTGCAGTTTGGAGAATGAGCTGGAGGAAATCCAGGAGGGTCTGTTATGAGTCCGTGAATTAGCAGCCCAGAGGGCGGGACACTAAAGCAAACAGAAACGAAACTACGCTGAAGAGACTCCTCATGGAGGAGCTCTGTGTCTCCTTCAGGTTTCGATGATGGGAAAGATGAAATTGAAAAAATAATTTAAAATTATTATAATTTCCTGATCATTTTCATGCTTTTCCTTAACATTCTTTCAGGAGTATGGAAATTCATCTTATATCAGAGTGGCTTGAATTTATACATTGCAGCAATCACGTTTTAAAAAAGGACTTTACAGAAAATCCTAATCTTAGCTTTGAGCCTCAAGTGAATGCCTAAGACACAAGCACATTAGCTACTATGGCTTCAATGTCCTCACCAGAAAGTCTGTTGAAAGTTAATCCCCAGTGTGAGGTCTGAAGATGTGAGACTAAGGCAAGACCTTTAAGAAAACTCTGCCCTTATGCCTGGATTCATTCATTTATGGACTAATGGTTTAATGGATCAATGGGTTTTCTTAAGAGTGGGTCCATTCTGAAAGCCGGTTTGACTCTTCTTGTTCCATTATGTCCTGTATGACTGAGGACATGGCCAAGTCCCCAATAAGAAGATCCTCACGAGAGGCTTGCTGAGTATGCTGGTCTTAGTTAACTTTCTACTGCTGTGATTAAACACTCTGAGCGAAATTAACCTGGGGGAGAAGGGGTTTATTTGGCCTACAGCTCACAGTCCATTATCAAGGAAGCTGAGGCAGGGATGGAAGCACAGACCATTCTGTGCTGTTTACTGGCTTGCTTCTCTTAGCTTACTGCTACTTTTATTATACAGCCTATGCTCACCTGCCCAGGGATGGCACTGCCAACAGTGGGCTGAGCCCTCCTACATCAACCAGTAATTAAGAACATGCGAGTCTGATGGAGGCCATTCCTCATTTGAGGTTCCCTCTTCCCAGGCGTGTGTCAAGTAGACAACTGAAGTTAACCAGCACAATGCCTTTATTCCTCTTCATGTGTGCATGTGTTTATGTGTGTATGGGGGATATACCTGTGTATGTACATACATGTGGAGTCCAGAGGACAACCTTGGTGTCACTTTTCATGTGTGGTCTACCTTTGTTCTTTTTCTTTCTTTGAGACAGGGTCTCTCACTGACCTGAGACTTGCTAAGCTGGTTGATCAGCTAGCCCCAGGGGTCTTCCTATGTCTGCCTTTCCAACACTGAGGATATAAACCTGTGCCACTATGCCTGACTTTTTTGTATGTGGGCTTTGGATATCAGACTCAGGTCCTCATTTGATGAGTGCTTGCCTGACTGAGTTGTCTCTCTAGCACTATTCTTTATAAACTATACAGTGTTTGTTATTCAGTTATAGCAACAGAAAGTATTCTACAAACCAAAAGGATGGTAACTAGGGAGACATGTAAGCCAGTGTAGTTTGTGAACTGTCCTTTCTCTGGGTTGCCAGCTTTATTGGAACATAGCTCTATAGTCTGGTTTAGTTGCTTCTCAAAATCCACCTCCCCAACACCCATAGCTGCCAACTCTAGCGATATGGGGTCCCCCAAAAACACCTTAAAATTTGTGGACAAGATGCAAGCATTTCAACTCCCACCAAGGTTTGTTCCAGGAAGATCCCCAAACCCCAAAGTTTCAACAACACATCAAATGTTAAACACCAAACAGACAAAGCCAGTGTGCTAAGCACGCCACTTATTATGGCATATGCTAATGTTTTCAACTGTGTAATTCCCTGCCTCCTCCTCCTCCTCTTCCTCCTTCCTCTTCTCTTCTAAGAAATCAACTCTTCAATAATCACATCACAACAGAAAACAGAAACCCGAAAACCTTACCGGTGGAATATCAAATCCAAGATTATTGACAGGACCAGCATAGTATATCTGCTCTGAAATACATAAAGCATTGATAATATTCTTTAAAACAAATCCCCAAAATATTTGTTGATATCATCTGTGATCACAGAGATGCAGATCAGTTATGAGCAATAAAATATGAATAGATACTGATATAAATTTTAATTTCCTGATCCCAAATGACTCTTCATTCATTCATTCTTGTGATAAACATTGATTGCCTACCCTGTGGCAGACATTGGAGATCTAGTGTTAGAAAACAGTCTCTGTCCTCATGTTGCTGCATTCCAATGGGGAGGCTGACAGTGCAGAAGCATCTAAAGGAAGTGCTGCCTAGACTGTGGAAAGTGTTGAAAGGAAGCAGGCAGGGTGTCCAGAGCCTGACTCTGAGAGCAGTCAAGAGGCCAGGCTGGAGCTGGGATGCACCAGCTGAAATGTCGAAGCCACTCGCTATAACTTCTTGACCTGGACAGCCATTTTGTCTTTGAAGTCAGTTACTTTGCTTCTAAGATGTGCATTATAATAGAAAAACAGTGTCCATTTCATAGGGTTGTGAGGAATTAAGACTTAATGGTAAAATCTGAGTGACCAGGCCCTGGCAGCCCTTGGTAAATATTTGCTATGACCAGAAACAGGGTAAGGCTGAGTTTGGCAGGATAGCTGGTCAGAGGAGGCCTCACCATGGTGGTGACAGCTGAATGAGTTTGAAGAAGGAGGAAGAGAATCCTAAGACAACAGCTTAAGGATGAAAGTCCTGATAGGGAAAAGCATTTGAGAATGTGGAAGGAGAGAGAGAGAGAGAGAAAGAGAGAGAGAGAGAGATGGCTTGAGTATCTGGAGACACTGAGATGCTGTTTAAGACAGGAGAGTAGGGGGAGGGAAATGTGTGTGTGTGTGTGTGTGTGTGTGACTAAAAAGCTTGATTTCTGAAATAGTTAATGAAGGGTCTTGGAAGCAGCTGAATATACAAATCAAGAATTTGGGGGGAAGAGGTAGGGACACAGCTACCTCTTTCAGAATAGAGAATATTTGAGTCATTAACCTACAGCTAGAGATAAAGTCATAAGACAGGATGAAACTCCCCCACCCCATTCAAAACTCACAGAGAAGTGGCAAGGGTCAGACACACCCCTGAGACCCTCCAGCATTCAGAGGCTGAGAGGAGAGTCAGTCAAGAGAGTGATTAAGTTTGCAGAAGCAGCAAAGGATGAAAGGGAGCAAAGAGGCTAAGGTGGGTGGGTGGGGGTAGGGTTTGCCTTTGGGAGAAGTGTGAACAGGATTCCCATAGCTGTAGGAGGAAAAACAGTAGAATGGGTCATTGTAGACTGATCTGTAAATTGGCCGGTCAACAAGGGCAGGTCGTCTGATTACTTTGGCTTTCTCAGTGAAGGTCACAGTAAAGTGGGAGAATGTGCTTGGTGTGCTAAGAAGTTATTACATGTACCATATGAACAGTGGGGAGGGAAATTATGTGAGAATCATAGGATTCTTATATAGGAGTGCTGAGGGCTTTGTTTGGAGGTTTGTGGCTGGGAATTCAAATATACCCCAGCAGTGATCAGTGTGTGAGACATGCCTTCAATCCTGCATTTGGGAGGCAGAGGCAGACAAATTTCTTTCTCTCTACATAGAGAGTTCCAGGCCAGCTGGGGCTATAGGGAGACCCTGCCTCAAAAACAAAACAAGCTGTGTGTGGTGGCACACACCTTTAATCCCAGCACTCAGGCAGCAGAGGAAGGTGGATATCTGAGATCGAGGTCGGCCTGGTCTACATAGTGAGTTCCAGGCCAGCTGTAATTACAGGGAGACCCTGTCTCACAAAAACAAGGACCCCAGACAGAACAAAACGCAAGCTACTCCCGTAGTCTCAAGAAGAATACTGGATAGCTCTGATATAAGCAAGGACTGGGTTGTAATTTTTTCTTCTGAACATAGTGTCTGTGACTGCTGACTACTTTTGCAGTCACACGGTATCATGTCTGTCACATTTATTAGAAAGAAGTCACTAAAGGGCTAGAGAGTTGGCTCATCAGTTAAGAGTACTTGCTACAGAGGACTCAGGTTTTGTTCCCAGCACCCACATGGTGGCTAACAACTGTTTATAATCCAGTGCCCTCCTCTGGCCTCCACGGCACCAGACACACATATGCTGCACATAAATACACACACAATAAAATAAATAAAACAAAAGAAACAGGTCTCTAAGCAGACCCATCTCAGATTCAAGGAAGATGAGTGTTTGGCTTTCCTCTTTTGAAAACAAGAGGAGCGAAGAATTCAGATCCTAGCACATAGCGAGCACTGTGTAGCTGTTAGTGGTGACTGTCCTACTGATCAGACCACACTGAGTCACTGAGAGAAGACTACTGTGCATTTACACCATGCTGGAAAACCTCATCTTTCCTCTGCTCCACTTCAGTGGCCCCTTATTTCAGTTGCAGTAAGATCCAAATTCATTCTTTAAAATAAACTGACCAGTGGGTTTTTTAAGTTAACATACAGAATAATAGGAATCATTTTGCAGTTCTCTCTCTGCCATTTAAAAAATATTTAATTTGTTATTTTTGTTTTATGTGTCTGAATATATTGCCAGCAAGCCTGAGAGGTCAGAAGAAGGCTTCAGATTCCCCTGGAACCGGAGTTATGGACAATTGTCAGGTACCACATTGGTGCTGGCAACTGAACCTGGGTCATCCTCAAAAGCAGTCAGTGCTCTTAGTCACTGAGCTATCTCTCCAGTCCCCCACCTCCACCCCTCTCTCTTGAGACAGGGTGATCTCTCACTGGCTAAGTAGCTGAGGATGACCTTGAATTTCTCATCCTCCTGCCCCAGTTTTCCAAGTATGAGATGTAGGAATACGCCACAGGCCTGACTGATACTTCTACTTTCATACATGTATACTGTAGTAGAGTAGAGCAGAGAGGGGGGGGAGGTTCCAGAGGCATCAAGATTGACATGTGAAAATAGAAGCCAATTTTGTAGGAAGACTGGAAACTTCCCCATCAGAACCGCTTGTAAGGGGCAGAGCATGTGTCAGAGCAGATCTCCAAATACTAGGAAAGGTGGGTATTACATCAACAACCCATAAAGCACCAGACTCTCAGGGTCTAGAGCTAAATCCAGCGCCTTTCCTAGTTTTGTAGCACAGTTCCAATCTTAAACACACACCTTTCTTGAAAATATTCATTTAAAAAAATTGTGTGTGTGTATGTGTGAGTACACATATGTGTGTGGATACTCATGGAGGCCAAAAGGGGACATCAGATTCTTTGCTGAGTTACAGGCATTTGTGAGTAACTGATCTGGGTGCTAGGGCCCAAATTCTGGTACTCTGATAGAGAAGTAGGTGTTTGTAACTGCTGAGTCATCTCTCTAATCCTGCCTTTCTTGTTTACTAAACTGTCTCTGTTTCTATCACTGTCCAAGTACTCTTGGCTCAATTTTTTGTTCCTGCATACAAGAACCCAGATGGCTCAGTGGTTAAGAGCATTGGCCCGGGTTCAAATCTCAGTACCCACATGTCAGCTAATAACCATCCATAACTCCAGTGCCAGGAGATCTGATGCCTTCTTCTGACCTTCTCTGGCACTGCACAATATGCATGCACTCACATACATAAAATAAAAAGAACATCCTTGGGATGACAGCTAGTTTTCTGCAATGCCCACTTAGTGTCCCAGGATTTGCTAATTTGTGTTTTTAGTTTCTAACAGGCCCTTTACTGGGGTGAAAGGTTTGCATTAAATTGTTTTCCTATACTTTACACTTTCAACTGGAGCTTTTGGAGCCCATGAGGTTCCTGAGAATAGCTCTGAGTAACTCCTGAAGTGTTTTTTTGTTGTTAACTTGATGAAACAACACCTAAAATTAAAGCCTTGCTCCTTCCTTCCTCAGATCCTTTCCATTTCTGAGATGCCTTTAATTAACATTCTCACACTCTGGCACTATAAAAAGAACCCCAGGATACTTGCACGCATTTCTTCCTTTCCCTCTTTGAAACCTTTATTAGTTTTTAATGTGTAGAAGATTGAAGAAATTCGCCTGCTTGATTCTGAATCCCTGAAAACATTTCTGAGAAGTTTTTTTTTTCCTTATTAAAAAGTGGAAATTGATTTTCGTTTCATTCAATTTAACTTAATTTGATTTGTCTTTTTGTTGTGCAGGGATTAGCCTCCACGCTCTCTAGGCAACTGTTGGAGCAGAGATCCACTCCAACCCTAGAAATTGATTTCTGCTTTGTGGAAATGAAAGGCCCTGCAGGGTTTAGAGGACACTGGCTTGTTCTCTCTCAGCTCCTCTGGGCTCTGCATCCTACACTAATCCCTAACCCTCTGCCCATGGTTCATCCAGCCTTGCTCTTGCCCCTGCCTCTGCAGCTCTTCTCCCTCAGCCTGTCTCATCAGTGGTGCCAGTCTATGGGGAAGACTGGGGAAGTAGAGAGTTAAACCATCTTAGGGGACCCACTGGCCTCGGTGAGAGCCTAGTGCCGAATCTTGGTTTCAGACTCTTCAGTTCTGCCCGCACTGATCCGGCGTTTTACTGCCACAGGGTCCCCAGCTAACTGGTAGGTCCAGCTAACTGTTCTGCGCTGCTGGTGTGTGGCAATGAGCAATTCTGCTGCAGATTCTACTGACCTGCAGCCCCCCCTTTATTCTCAGGAACCAGGCGGAGGGTGGCATGAATGCTTGCTGAGCAGTGGACTCTACCTGCAACATCTATACCCTCCCCAACCCTTGCTAGGACCTTGGTCGAATTTCTTCTTTAAGCATTGTTAGGGAACTGTAACAATTGACACCAAGTCTATTAGTGTATAAAAAACAAAGCTTTTTAATCCCAGTAACAGGAAGTGAACCCAGGGCATTCATTGTATATACAAGCAAGCAATCTCCCACTGAGCTCCATCTCCAGTCCCCTAGAACAAAAGTTTTCTTTAAAAAGATCATTATTATTATTTTTTAAATGTACATATGCTGGGGCTTGAACCCAGGACTTTGTCCATATTAAGCAAGTGCTGTAGCACTGAGTCACATTCTCAATCTCATTTATTTACTTGGCCTTTCTTTTCAGTTGTTGAAGCTAGCACATTGATTTCTTGGCTGCTCACTGTAATCTTCCGGATGAGCTAGCAGCTACGACAGATGACCTCTTGGGTTAGAAATTGGCAACTTTCAGATGGCTTGTTTGCCTTTCCCTGTGGCGTTTTGTTTCTGAGCCTTGGTGCACCAGTGACTCTCTTGCGCTGGGCTGGGCAGCTGCATTTGCCATGGTGGGCTTCTGAAGGTGGCGGACCTTAAAGCCACAGGGCACCACAATATGTGCGACTCACGGAGGCTTTCCCAGCAATAATGTTCTCATCCTTATCTTGACTTATGCTACAGAAATCAGTTCCTCGGCTTTCTTGAGGCAGGGAAGAGGATGAGGAAAAATTAAGGGGACATGGGAAGGACGAGGGCACTTCGTCCTGGAATCTAGTTGTTTCTTGCTGGTTGAGAGTCAAGACACTTCATCACAACTGATAAAACCAAGATTGCCTGTAGAGATAGTGCTCGTTTTTTTAAAAAATGTCTCAAACAAGGATGTGAAACAACAAACTGTGTTTACTTAGGGCCAGAGTACTGGTAGTCTTGACTTTACTGTAGCAACATGTTTCTTTCTTTTTAACTCTGAACAACGAACTTTATACAACCACCTTACGATTTCATTTACAAAAGGAAGAAATTCCTTAAGAGAAATAAATAGCTCATGAATCTTACTTTAATCTTTAAATCTGTTGTAAATTTCATCTTTTGAACAATGTAACTTAGAAAGCCACACAGGTGTGTGTG
Organism: Eospalax fontanierii; assembly: GCA_035773235.1. Lineage (NCBI taxonomy): Eukaryota > Metazoa > Chordata > Mammalia > Rodentia > Spalacidae > Eospalax > Eospalax fontanierii. The sequence goes on from CM069547.1 coordinate 17,712,018, forward strand.
TGTGTGTGTGTGTGTGTGTGTGTGATCTCCATTATAAAGAGATCTAAGTGGGAGTCTTTCTTAAGCCCACACTCATGTTATGGATGTGTAGCTCCTAGGTCCCCCACCACCTGCCCTTAAATTTACATATTGCTTATCACTGCTTAATAAACCTGTTATCTTTTGTTCACTTTTACTCTTTCTGAAATTCTTTTCTGTGGTGTAAAGATCTAGTTTACCTGAGTAGAGGTTTCTAAGTATGTGTGCTTGTGTGTCACATGATTTCTTGGACTACTATATTTTGAAGTCTTTTCTTTCCCACTAGTCCCTTGGGGAAATGAAGGGATAGAGAGACAAATTTCTCCTAAGCTATATTAAATGATCCATAAAAGTATATATTAAAGACATTTAAGCCTGGTTACCCAGACTTTCTCTTAGTTTCTGTCTCTCTCTGTCTCTCTCTCTTTCTCATAAGGACATCTGAAATCTACCCTGTCAGCAAATTCAAGTAAACAACATAAGATTGTGAAGTCTGTTTCCATACTGTATATTAGATCTTAAGAAGTAATTCATCTCACAACTGGAAAGCTGTACCTGTGATGGTTAATATTGATTGTCAACTCACAGGAGTTAGGGTCACCCAGGAAACAAACTTCTTTCCAAATCTGTAAGGGAGTTTCTAGATTGAGTTAACTCTAAATGTGGGTGACATTATTCCAATAGGCTGGGATCTTAGACTTGAGACAAAAATGGAAACCAGAGCTGAAGAGATGGCTCAACTGTTAGGAGCACTGGCTGCTCTGACAGTTTGGTTCCCAGAACCCATGTGGTGGATCACAAGAAGTCTGTAACTCAGGTTCCAGGGGGATCTGACACCATCTTCTGGCCTCACCAGGCATTGCATGCACATGATGAAGCCCTTACAGGCAAGCAGGAAAAACATTCATTCAAAAAATAAAAATAAATCGAAAACATAATAAAAAGGTGAAAGCTAGCAGAGCACAGACGTGTATGTTGGTCTGCTTCTTGACTGTGGCTATGATGTGACCAGCACCTTTCTTTTTTCTTTCAAACTGTGAGCCCAAATACATCCTTTCTCCTTTAAGTTGCTTTTATTAAACTTTTGATCATAGTAGTTGCCAGCTTCACCCCTTTCTTTAGGGTAACCACTTTCTCTGCGAGTTGACAAATTTTCAGATTCCACATAAAGGGGAAACAGGGCTGTACCTTTCCTCTGCCCAATGTATTTCACTTAGCATACTGTCCTCCATTTTCTTTCATGTGGTTGCAAATGGGATTTCCTCCTGAAGGTTGAAGAACACTCCATCGTGTGTTTCTACCACAGCGTCTTTATCTATTTACCTTTCCATGCCGTTTTCTCCTGTTGGCTATTGTGAATAATATTTCGTTTTTGAGAAAGGGAACACCCTTGCACACTGTGGGTGGGAGTATAAATTAGCATAATTATTATGGAGAACAGAATGGAAGTGTCTTCAAAAGCATGGCCCGATGATGATCATCTTATGTCTAGGCATATGCATGCCTGTGCAGAGATAACCTGCCTGCAGGAGGAACCTGTGGATCGAGGAAACACAGCCCTCACCCTGCCAAAGCACAGTGGGATGGAGCTCACCCCAAACTAGAGTGAGGTGGTAGAGAGACCGAAAGTGAGATGAAGGTCGGTGGAGCAGATTGCATGTCCCTGGAAGGAGAGGCAGGGAGTATGTCCCATCACTCTAGTGCTCTCTGAATATAATCTTTCCCTGCCTTATACCTCTGGGTATTTTCTGAGCTTAATATGGGGAAAGACCCAGCACAGCTCCTCCAGTCAACGCATGTCACCGTGCCATCCTTCTCTAGCTTCTGAGCTTCCAGAATGTGGTGTTTCCTGTCCCCTCAAGGTACAAAGCTTACCGGTTAGGACACATACAAAAATAACAATCCCAGCACTCGGGAGGCAAAGGCAGGTGAATCTCTGTGAGTTCCAGGCCAGCTGGAACTATAGGGAGACCCTATCTCAAAAAGATCAAAATAAGTAAGTAAGTAAGTAAATAGCAACGAGCTTGCCAGGGAGGACTTAGGAGAATGTCCACTGCCTTCAAGGCTGTGCTGTAGATGGACCCCAAGGCCCTAAAGGCTCTGGCTTCAGTAGGGATTCGGTGGATTCTGGTTTGTGTGTTTGGTAGCTGCAGGCTCAGTTCAAGTCCAATTGCAATTTTTTATCATTTTATTTAGTGTTCTGATTTGGCAGCATCTCAACATTCTAGGCTTTCAGATGTTTTTTATTTTAATGCTAAGGATTGGATTCAGGACCTTGAATGTTTCCAGGCTTTTTTACCCACTATCTTGTGGAGCTCCTGAAATGTTTTCAAAACTTAATTAATCACATATGTGTTTTTATTTTATGTGTATGAATGTTTTGCTTGCACGTATGTAAGTGTACCTGTGTCTTTCAAGGCTCATGGAGGCCAGAAGAGGGTGTCAGATCTCTTAGAACTGGAGTTATGAATGGTTGTTAGCTGCCATGTGGGTGCTGGGAATTGAACCTGGGTCCTCTGTAGGAGCAGCCAGTACTCTCTTAACTGCTCATCATCTCTCCAGCCCCCACTGAGTTGTTTTTGTCTCATCTTGAGGGCAGCTCCCCAGGAATCCTGCTGCACTTCCAGCTGTACTGTTTAGGAGAGTCCCTAGGGCCTCCCTGCGTAGATGTGGAATGTTTATGGTGAAGGGAAAGCGGAAGCAGAAATCCAGCTGTGTCCACTGGACCAGGCTCTATCCTGGGATTGGACTGGATCTCACCAGAAGGTGCTTTTGTGCAGGTGTGCTGTGCCACAGCCTGTCCGCCTGTGATAGGCGGCAGTAGTGGCCCTCTGGTGTCATCCAGGTCAAGTGACTGTCATCTGGGCATAGAATTCTGCCTCAGAGTTGACAAGGAAAATAATCAGGAAGTCAAGGATGTTACGTCTGGATGATACTTTTGACCAGGAAGCCTTCTGACATTGAGAAGGACAATCCCGAGATACCATTGCAGTTCTCCAAGGCCCCTGAACTGGTGATCGGCTCTGTGATGCAATGTTGACTGGCTTTCCTTTCTCTCTGAGCCCCACGCCCAGTTCCTGCTTCTCAGCATCAGATCCCAAAACAGTCTGCCTCCAAGTCCTGTTTCCATAGTTCCCTAGGGAGGATCCCAAATGAGGAATATCATCTGCTTTGATTTGAATCTAGCTCATCTCCACCAAAACCCATGTGGCGTCATGGTACTTAGAGGTGGTTGAAACTTAAAAATGGGTAAGTCAGTGGGATTGTGGCAGGAACCCCACAGAACAAAGAAAAAGGAATTCTGTTTGTTTTGTTGTGACCTTGCAGCTGGGGTACCTAGTCAGGATGTGTTACTACATATGGGAGAAAAGAAACTGAACTGTAAAGGGAAACTAAGAGAGGTTTTAAAGGGCTGAATCTCTTTATGTTTGGGACTCTGCCTTTTGGGTATGAACACACAGGGCCAGGTGCTAGCACAAATAAACTGCTTCCTGGAGAAAAGAAAGGCTTGGTGTTTCATCTCTCTGCACGTTGCATCTGTAACAGTATGACACCCTCACAGAGGGATTGGTGCTGTCTCCTAGGAGTAAGTTCCTGCTGTGTAGGGACTGTACTAGTTATTATGAGTGGGGTTTGCAATAAAGCAGAATAGTTCTCTTTGTCTCTTCCTTTCAGTCATGTTCTAAAGTAACCTGAATCCCTCAGATGGAGACACTCTTGTGCTTCCAGCCTCCCATATTATGGGTCAAAACAAACCTCTTTCTTTTATAAAGTAGCCAGTGTGAAGGATCCTGTTATAGCCATGGTAAACAGACCATGGCAATGCCCTTTTCTTCATGCACTCCAAGGCTATGTATGAGCTAGTGATGGCCTAAGAAATCCAAGTACTGATTCATTTGGACCTGGTTCTGATGACAAACCATCTGGTCTATGAATTATATCAGAATGTGCTGGAGCTGGTCCCCTAGGTTTTAAGCCAAACACCAGGAATTTTGATGTCCTGAATTGTCTCTGTGAATTCTCTGAACCTCACTCAGACTTCTGAGGGAGACAGTGGCTGAGAGAGGGGCACAGGTGAGGACCACGGCCGTGCGTAGAAGGGGTGAAAAGGAGCCAGGAAGCTAAGGGGAAGAGGGGCTGGAAGAGGGGGGTGGAGGCATAGTCAGTTTTGTGTGTTCCTCATTCTTTATGGAATTTTGACCACTGAGTATCAACTCCTGTGGCATAACCTTGAATGAATAACATGTACTCCAACCAGCTGGGTTTGAAAATCTCACATAATTGAACTTCTTACTGGGAAGATTATTTCTGTTAATATTAGTTGTTCAGTGATGAGAACATGTTTAATTTTACTTCTACATACTTCTTGGTGACACTCAGAATCTTTTTGTTTTGAGATGGTCTCATGTATTCCAGGCTCCCCTTAAACTAAATTTGTAGCTGAGGATGACCTTGAACTTCTAATCCTTCTGCCTCCACCTTCTAAGTGCTGGGATCACAGGTGTAGGCCACCAAAGCCAGTTTATGCTGTGCTAGGGATTGAACTCAGGGCCTTGTTTGTACCAGGAAAGCCCACTATTCACTGAGCTACATCTCCAGCTGACACCTAGCTGGCCCCTTTGACTGTGTATAGTGTCAGTGTATTCTGGGAACACAGTAAGTGCTCCTTTGTGAAACCACAACTGTATTTTAGAGCTTATAATTGTGCAACCTGGGTTACTTTCTTTTATATGAATTATTTTTGTTTTGGCTCAGGGAATACTACTTGGGTCTCTTCCTCTTCGCATTCTGCCAAGCTTCTGAGACTTTATGGAGTTTCATTACTCAGAGAAATTTAATGTTATTGACAACCTGAAAACATTCACTATGAACTTGTAATGAATCACTTACAAAATTATCAAATAGAATTTGCCAGGGTTGACTCACTTAAAGCCTTGTACTTACATGTCTCCAATGGTTTGGAGACCTACTCACTATCGCTATTTTAATAGTAAACTGGTTTGAACTAGGGATGATTTCAACATATGAGTCATGTCAGTGACTTCTGGCCAAATAATTTCTCCCCTAGGTAACTGACATGGCAAAGGAGGGGCTTTATGAAGTTGGGGAAGGTTGACAGTAAGGTTCCAATGAAGCAAGGCTTAAGTTGGCTTTGATAGGAGGCAATGATCTGACCTAAAAGAGACTCATATCTTGCCTTGGACATTTGTGCAAGTGTATCATCTGAGATGTTCTCAGTTGTTTGGCTTCAACAAAGGAATTTTAAGCAAAGACATATGGAGCTTGAGGGTCCCTTGGATTATATGCAACTATGTGGCTTATTGGTATGGCATGCAGAAGTCAGATAAAGTGCTGTTTTTCTGGGTGAGGGTTGTGCAGGCAGCAGTGGTCCTTCCAAGATGTCCTCGGCCAACTCCCCAGAGACTATGAAAATGTTATCTTACATAGCAACAGGAGCTTTGCCCATGTAACTAAACAAGGATTTTGAGATGGAAAGTTGACTCTGGATTACCAGGATGAGCACATTATAATTACAAGGGTCCTGAGGAGAGGGGGTGAGGAAATCAGAAGACAGAGACCACATGGAAATGGAAGCAGAGGGTGGAGAGATGCATCTGTGAGCCAAGCAGGGTGACAGCCTCCAGGCTGTGAAAAGGGGGAAGAGAGATGCTTCTCTGAATCGTCCAGAAGGAATACAGCTCTACTAATGCCTTCGGTTTAGATTTGTGGCATTCAGACTTCAAGAGAATAAATAAGTGCTGTTACGAATTGCTTGGTTTGTGACAACTTGCTGCAAGCACTGTAGGAAGCAAACAAAGGAGTCTTGGATTAAGAGAGGAGGGTCCAGGTGGTCAGTCTGGCAAAAGGCTGTGAGTGACGACGGTCTTTTCCCATCTGTGTTTCCCACTAAGGGCTCATCAGAGCTGTGACACAGCCTATTCTAGGATTTAAGCAGAAGAGAAAGTATCTGGGTTTGGGCTGGGCCAGGGAGTGCAATTTCTAGAATAAACTCATACCATTGAGTTCAGAACAGACTATTCCAAACCATGTCGAACACTATGAAGCCAATAGGTCAAATCTGTCCAAAAGAATATCTCGTACAGATGGAAATGTTCGGTATCTATCCCATAAATGTGGTGACCACCAGCCACCTATGGTTAAAAGAGCTTGCCCTGTGGATAGTCTGACAGATGAGTTGTCTTTTTAAATTTACTTTAAGTAGCTGCATAGGACTTGTGGTTATTTTGCTGGACCACAAAATAGTGGTTAAACACTACAGAAATACAGTATGATCTTCTTGTACCAAACATTTGAATTTTTCTAGTAACCACATTATAAAAGGAAAAGGAGCTGGGCATGGTGGTGCACACCTCTAATCCTAGCACTCGAGAGGCAGATGGATCTCTGTGAGATGGAGGCCAGTCTTGTAAACTGGTAATGACTGGATTCCCAAACATGGAAAAGAACATAGTGATTGGAGAGAAAAGAAAGGGGCTTGATCTGCAGAAGCCTAGGCAGTGCTAGGGACTGAGAATGCAGACTAAGCACTGTAGAGGGCTGCAGGTCTCAGTCTGGGCAGCTCTGGGGCCATGTGCAGAAGAGCCCTGGGGATGTTCAGTTTGTTAAAATGCAAATGCCAGCAACCTTAGGGTCAGATTGGGGTGGAACAGAGGAGCTGAGAGTTGTCCTTTGAAATTACCTTCCTAAATGGTCAGCGCATGAAAGTCCGTGAATCACTGAGTTATATTTATGGAATGTCATAACTGGATAAGGACTTGTGAAGATGCTTGTATTGTCTTAGAAAATTAAAATTGCTTCTAGACTGAGGTCATTGTTAGTCTTACATATATTGGGCTCAAACAAAATGAAATGACTGGTGTCAAAGGACAGGTTTAACCCATGACTGGTTTATGTATGCGTGTACTTGAGTCTGAGGTTGGAGGAAAATCACCAGAACTAATCCATTCCTTAAGAGTCAGAGCATCTTCTTTCATTTCATTTACATTGAAAGAGTCTTTCTTTGTTTGGTCGTGGCTGGCATCCTCTTTTTTGTGGCCATTATTATAGGGTCTATATTCTACAGTTCAAGAATAGGGGTGTTGCTCATTTAATAAAGAAGCTACTGGTTTGTTGATTCTGCATTAATTTGCAGCAGCTGTGGCTGCCCAGGAATCCCAGAGCTGCTTGACATCTAAAGACAAGGAATAAAATATGAAGATAAGAAAGGGCTGAAGGTGAGGTGACTGTGCTTCACATTTCTAATTCCATGAGAAATGCAAATGGGGTTGTCCCTAGAGGTGCAAAGGAGGTTGGGGAGACTCTATTGCTGACCTCTAGGGAATATGTAGGCCTGGACCAAAGCGTCTTCCCACTCACTACCTGTGGAGAAAAAGCTAAAGCTTCGAAGCCTCAAGGCCTCCAGTCCCTCTTCAGGTGCCTTGTTAAAATGCAATCTTCTACTCAGACTAGTGGTTCCTGAGGAACTTGGAGCTGTGACTTGTGAACCTGTCATTAGTTGCTCCAAGTAGCTGATGTAGATTGGGTATCTGGCACCTACCCTTGAGGTGGGCTTTACATACATTATCCCATTGTTTTTTCCTTTGATAATCTCATGGGTTCAGTCATATTTTTCTTATTGTATGTACAGATGAGGAAAATGAGGTTCAGAAAGCAAGTACCTTGCCCAAGGTCACATAATTGTTAGGTAGCTAGGTGTTTAGACCTATGGTTCCAAACCCTGTGCCTGTCAACTGGGCTAGTGGTTCTCAGGGTGTGGTCAGTAGACCAGCACCCCCAGCTTTACCAAATAGCCTACAAAGGTATTGCTGTATAGAAATTTCTTCCAGTTGATACATCTCATCCTGGGGTGGGGGGAGCTCAAGAGGGTCAGGAAATTCTAAAGGGAAGCTTATTAAGACTCAACAAGTAAAGAAGAATCCCAAAGCCTCAGGAAGTCCCTGAAACTGACCAGATACACTTGGTTCCTCCCTCTTTGACCTTATATAAACAGTAAGGAACTCAGATCAGCCAAGTTGCCTGGAAGGGCTCAGACCAGCTGACCAGACCTGTCAAGCTGCCTGCAAGTTGTGCATTGAGCTCTAGGGCTCCAGGTTTTGTGAGCCACCATCCACGCTGGGGTGGGATTTTAATAATACAGCTGCCCCTGAGTCGTTCTGCTCCTGTAAGTAACTCCTTACCCATATTCCTATAAGAAACTCCAGTAAACTCAGTGGCTTGCCAAGTTTGACTTTGGTGATATCCGCACTTTGCTCTGTCATTGGTTCCTGATCTTGGGTGAGTAGATACTAGTTCACATCTCCCTAGGAATAGTGTCATACAATAGGCATGCAAATTCTCAGGCTTCCTTCCAGGTATACAGAGCTAGAAACTCCAGGCTAGTCTACTACTCATCAGCAGTTGAATATGTTCTTCAAGCAAAGATGATGCATGCTCAGATGTGAGAGCCACTGAGCTGGGCTCAGCCCCATTCTGTCCTCTGAGAGCACTGCAGGGTGATGAGGCAGGGAGTGGGACATTGTTCGGACTAATATTGCTTTTGGTTCCATGTTTCCTGCAGCTACAGAATGACACGGGAATGAGGATAGCAGGAAGAATTACATAATTTTCCAGGTGTCAGGCAACCACCTCTCCCTGCACAGGTCTGTAGGGTCACCCATGGGAAGAGGAATGAAGACACTTCGTCACTTAGGCTATTCAGAGGTTTGCTGAAGGACAGGACTGCTAGCTGGGATTAGGGGAGGTTGAGAATGAAGTGCAGCGACCATGAGAGCATAAAGCCTGCAGCAGCAGAGCTTGGAGGAGCAGGTGGTCTCAAATAGCCCCAGAAGTCAAAGATGAGTGAGCAGGTAGATCACAGGTGACACATTCCATAACTGAGGTTTCAAATGGAGCTGTTTATTCCCCTTCTGCTATGACAGAAATCAGTGACCAAATTCCCTGGGCTTGAGTTTCTTAATGTGTGTAGGAAACATTAAAGAAGTATAAAATGAGGCCCGTAGCTGTACAGTCTCCAGCATGCTTTATAGAGGTTGTCAGGTCGTTAGCATAGATTAATGCTCTTCAAAGTACTACATGGAAGGCAGTTTTTGCCTTGTCTTCTACCATAGCATTTCGGGATAGAAGGCATTTTACAGAAATCAGTTAATGGGAATTTTCCCAACTCTAGGCAATGAAAAGATTACATATTCTACTGCTCACCTCAAATGTCCTCTCCTTCACTGACCTCAGAAAGAGGTACCTTAAACCAGAAATAATGAAGGTACTACTAGAGATCAGTAAATGGATTCTGACCTGCTGGTTTAGGCAGAAGCATCAAGACTGCATTTTAAATTGGCAAAGATGGTGAGGTTGAGGTGTCTCAGGGGTTAATGGTGCCTTGAGGATCACCAGGTGTAGGTGCTCAGTCAGAACCAGGACGGCTGGGAACGCTCTCAGAACAGAAAGGGAGGGAGTGCCCAGCATGCTCATACTTTTGATTTATTCACATACGTAAAGTCTGGAAGCATTATAGTCCAATCCCTTAGCTGCTGTCAGGGATAATATCTACCCTAAGGGCAATATTATGCAAGAACTTAAATATAGCTCTCAGGAGAGCTACTGTATACTGAAATTCTTATAATTATGATGTATTCCTCATTTTGAACAAATATTTAAAGTAGGGAAGTTCAGATTTACACAGTAGATAAACCAGACAGCAATTATTTTCTAAAATAAAGAATTCCTCAGAGACTGAGGATGTGGCTCAGTTGGTAGAATGCTTCTCTAGCATGCACGAAACCCTGAGTCCAATCCCTAGCACTTCATAAACTGTGTGGCACATACCTATAATTCTAGCACTCAAGAGCTAAAAGTGGGAGGATCAGCAGTTCATATTCCTCCTTGGCTACCTCCTAAGTTTGAGTCCGCTTACCCAAAGTGTCACTGTGATATTTCTTTCAATTACAAAATTTAAAATGAATGCATTTAACATCCAAACCTAATTTTTCCCTGTAGTTTTCAGAGTGCATAAAGTAAGATATGTCCATATCCGTTGTGTTTTATAATAGATTTAAGTCCTACATGTCTGTTGAAAATTGGCTTGGACAGGACAGAGGCAGCGTGACACACAGTTCTTATGGGCTGTAATGATGCCTGTGCCTCTGGGATTCTAACATGAACATGACATCACGAAGCCCTCTCAAGTGTTTCATTGTGTTGTACCATGTGGATTACTCAGAAGAGTCCTTGACTTTCAGATTCTTTATACTCATATGTACTGTGTGTGTGTGTGTGCTCACATGCACACATCTTTCTTAATTGCCCCTCTCCCAATTTTTCAATTTTAATTTCCATTGGTGTGGGGAATAGGCTGGTGGTTTTAGCTTTTCATTTATTATACCAAATATCTGAGATAATCTTAGAAAAGGAAGATATTTATTTTGGCTCAGCACTTTGGAGGTTCAAGTCATGATCAGGTCGCCCCACTGCTTGGGCCAGCACAGCACAGGAGGAGCATCTGTGGAGTAAAACTGCTCCACTCACGACCAGGAAGCCAAAGGGAACAAGAGCCCTAGGATTCTGCACCTCGAGGACCCAGGTCCTCCCATTAGACTGCAACTCCTAAAGGCTGTCACACCTCCCCACAGCACCACCCAGAGGGCAAAGCCATCAACACGGGAACCTTTCAGGGACATTTAAACCAAATTATAGCAGCTGGGTAAAACTGATATGGACAAATCAGTTCAGTAAAGAGTAAATTATTTCTAAAGTCAGTTACTTAGTGCTATGAAACCAATACCAGACTTGATTTCTTCTGGCCAGGGCAGGTAAAGGTTCGCTCAGAACCAAGTTTGACAGTGACACGTGTGTCACCATCAGGAGTGAGAGTCACATGTTCATTCTGTTTACTTTTACTCAGAGCATTTACTCAGATATCTACAGTCACTTTCACCGGAAGCATTCGTTACTATTCTCCTACATTCTATATGTTAGAGAGACAGAGCATGAGTCATCCTGCTCCGGAGTAGTTTCTCTCCATTTTTATTTGGGTGGGGTGTTGCTGGGGAGAGGCTTGTTCCCACTTCCCAGAGACACAGTTTAGCTTCATGGTCAATAGTAAGTCCCACAATTAACTTTGGGTTCTCTTTAACTTCTTATGGCACTCTCATCATCCTGAGATGAGATATTCTAGGAAACTCATTGAACAACATGAACCCCATTGTAAATACAGAGAAGCAACCCCCTCAACACACACACATGCACAGAGAAAACTCTTGGCATATAGGACCCTTAAAGAGGCTAGTGTGGTTCCCCAAGCCAGACAGGGCTGTGTAGATTTACTCTGTCGTAAGAATTAGTGGCAAAACCAGACCTTGAGGACAATCTCGATGGCAGATGGCTATGGATTATCTTGTTAGGGTTCTGGAGGTAGACTGTTCCTCTGAAGATAGATTAGAATGGACTTTGGATCTTTCATTCTGGGAGGAAGTCAAGCCACAGTTGAAAGTGTTGAACTCTAGAGGCTGACATTAGCTAGAGGGAATGAAACAAAGCAGAATGGTATGGGCCAAGCAGAAAGGGAACATTCTGTCAATGGTCAGAAAGTCCTGAGAAGCTGAGCCAAATGTAAGATAGGATGAACTGATGCCTTGCTGAATTGTCTGCAAGCCAGGATCCTAATTCTAGCTTACTGCTATGAGAGAACCACTTATTAAGTAGCTGTGCATTTTACCCAGACTATTCTGTTCTCTACTTCAGTGTCCCTCAGAGAAGGGTGGAAGCCCAGAGACTCATTGCTGATTTCCAATAACACATTATATATCTGTTTTATTAGTCTTCATTTACCCAATAATAAATGGTTCTTTTCTATTCAAAAAAGAACCAGGGAGATTAAATGAACTTTCAGAATGAAAGCTAATATAGTTCTCATGTTAATCCTTTATCAGTAGTTGACACTTGGCAGTGGCCAGTGTCACTATTATAGGAGGTGGGGTCTATCTAGCTGGAGGAAGTAGGTCATTGGGATTGTGATGTAGGAATGCATCTTGAATCTGGCTCTTTCCTGCATCCTGTCTGCAATGAGTAGCCTCTGCCACCTGGTGGAAGAGGGGGTGGAAAGACTGTGGGAACTGAAGGATATTGAGGATTGTGGTAGGGCACTGACTTTGGGACACAACATGGATGATGTAATCATGAACCCAGTAGCTGTGACTGCTTGCATGTCTTTCTCCTTAAAGGAGAGAGAAAAGAGAGAAAGGAGGGGCATGAGCATAGGAGGGGGCTAGTTGGAGAAGAAGGGTTGGTGGGAGTGGGAGGGGGGTGTGAGAGGGTAGTGGGGGTGAATTAATCAGTGTATAGTGTAAAAGATGCTTTAGAGCCATAGAAGGAACAGTTACAGCAGCTTAGAAAAGTTAGCACAGGTGAGTCTTTCTTGTAAAAATCTAAACAGTGAGATTCTTCTAGTGAAGAAATATAATATAAAATATATAAAAAGCACAGCACAAGGACCATTGTTAGCCTTAAACTCCCTAGAGTGTAAAACAGTCTAAGTGGCTGTGAGACCTGTATTCCTTTACTATCACTGCAAATTTTCCTCGGCCCCAGTAAAGGCATAAATCAAAAATATTTTCAGTAAAAATAGAACGTGCTTTATGATTCCAACATTTGCCTATTTTTCTCTCCTTCCTTCTACTGAGCTATTAACACAGATGTCTGAACATACATTTACAAATGGTTTTAAAGGTGGTTTAGGTAATTACTTTTCTTCTTTTCATGCTCCACTTCACTTCATTTTATTAAAAATTAACACATATGTTTGTGAAAAAAATGCATTGCTTTTAGTTTCCTAGCTCATGGTGGAGGACCACTGACGTGTTGATAACAGTGGTGGCCATGCTCAGAGGTGATCCTTTGGCTCTTATAATTTGGTTATGTTTTTTATTATTTTTTTTAAGAATAACTCAGCAAAATAAAATTAAGGTTTATTGTTGGACATTGTTTCATACATACATCAAATAGGCCAAAAAATTAAACACAGCTTCATAGATGATTAAAAAAGCCAAAATAAAAGATTTCCTTCTCTAAGACCAAGAAGCTACTGAGAGCTAGGTGCATACACAGAAAGTGTTACTGGGGTGCTCGGAGGTAAGACTGGTTTTTGCATTTTTTGTTTTCAAACAAGGTCTTTTTCTCCTTTGAGATTATAATAAACACAGTCACACCACAAGTAAAGTGAGAAGTAGGACAAAGAATGCTCTGAAGGCTGGTTTGGTCATCTGTTATCATTAAAATGGTTGACCCTTAACAATATGCACAAAAACATAAAAAACACAAATAACATTTCCTTTTAAAGCACTTTTAGGAAAAAAAGCAGGGTCTTGGAAGTTTGGTTCTTTTTCCTCCCTCATTGTAAATTTACACTGTGGCTTGGTGAGGTGGTGCAGAGCACATGTCATCTGTGAACCTGCCTCTCTACCCGAAGGTGACTCCCTTGAGATTCAGAGAGGGACGTGGAGGAGGTGAACAGGTCAGGTGACCTTTGTCATTTTTACTTCTCCTTTTTGCTGTCTAGTCGAACTCGTGCGTCTTCTGCCTCTGGTATCAACGCCCTCATCCTCACCCTCTCCAGCTGCCTGCTTGCCCATAGTCTCCTCATCTTCATCTCCATCCTCTCCCTCGTCCACCGCACTGCCAGCCTCCTGCTCCTCATTTGTTTCCCTCATTGCATCTCCTTAGCAGGTGCAGCTCTCCCATCCTCTGCCCTCCATGACTTCCTTCTCCTTTGAGTCCTCGGTGGTAATCCAGGAGCTGGTGTCCACAGCTATAGGCTGACATGCTGGGGCCTGCTGGCGATCTGATGCAACCGGGCAAGTGACAGACATTACAGAGGATAAATGGATAAATGAACAGCCACAAGATACACAAGCAGGCTATGTGGGAAGCAGTGCAAAATGTCCATGTCCGTTCTAGGCACACTGCCCTCCAGGTCTTACTGTGGATCTGCACGATGGCCAAGTAGGTGTCATCCAGTCTCCACGAGAAGCCCTGAGCCTCTCGATGTCTACTTAGTAATTTTCCTTCCACACTTCCCTACCCCACTTCTTGGTCTCCACTGTCTATGCTGTAAAGTTGAGCCTGATCTGTTGCCCCTGCTAAAATATTTCTTTCTTTTAAATAATTATTTTTAATTTTACATGTAGGAATGTATTACCTGCATGTATGTAAGTGCACCCACGTTGGGCAGTGCCCTCAGAGATCAGAAGAGGGCATTAGATCTAGAACTGGAGTTACAGATGGAATATTTGGAATGTAATTGATATGTTAGTCAGTTTTCCATTACTGTGTCATAATGCCTTAGATAATCACCTTGAAAAGAGGAAAGGTTTATTTTGGCTTACAGTTGCAAAGGCTTTAGTGTCTAGTGGTCTGGTTCCATTGTTTTGGAGTCTGTGGAAAATGGACCAATATGGCAGAGAGTGTGTATGAGCAAAACTGCTTACCTCATGGCCAAGAAGCAAAGAGGCAGGAAGGGGGATGGAGACCTAGTATCCCCAGGAGAGACACACTTTCAGAGGCCTAAGTTCCTTCCACAGGCTCCATCTCCTAAAAGTTCCATTATCTCCCAATAGCACCACTGGCTGGGAACTTTCAACACATGGGCCTGTGTGGGACACTGAGTTAAATAAAATATTGCCTGTTTAATAATAAGAACACATATTAACATATGTTTAAAAGACTTGCATCTTTTTCAAATGATTTGCTTGTTCAAATATAATGACTCAAAAACAAAATTAGGGAGCTGACAAGATGATTCTGTGGGTAAAGGCACTTGTAGCCAAGCCTGACCACCTAAATTTGATTTCTGGAACCCCCATGGGAGAAAGAGCACAAGCTGGTCTTGCAAAGGGCACAGATTCGATTCCCAGCACCCATGTGGAGGGTCATGTTCTTGGGCTTTCAGTCTCCAGAATCAGGAGCAAAATAAGTCTCCAGTTCTGGGGGCATAGATCAATCGTAGATCATTCGCCTGGGATGAGTGAGGCCTTGGATTCCATTCCCAGCAGTACAAAGATCCATCTATCATATATCTGTTCTTTAAAAATTGCCATCTCTTAGACATTACATTATAGTCACAGAAAGTGAATGAAGACAAACATATAATCCATATAATGACCAAGACATTATGTTCTTTTATATTGTCTTTAAATTGAGCACATTTCAACTCCTCAGACCTTTATCTTTTTAGAGGATCGATAACCACACATGGCTTGTGGTGCCTGTTCTGGACAGCATGGATCTAACTAACATGCAGTCAAGACTAAGATCTTCTGGGGGACCAGAGTTAGTGGTTATGGATCAGATCAAAGTTAAGCTATCCAATGGCAGGGTGTTGAACCTGTTTGATTGTTCTTGAATGTCAAGGGAGTGGCTCCATTTGCATCCTTAGGCTTAGTAATTAGGTCATTAAAAACATTAGCATTAAGGGTTCCAATTTAGTATTGAAAATCAATACTAATAGCACATGCTGCTATTTTCAAAGCATTGAAAACAAGTGTTTCCATGTGACCCAGTCTAGAGAGGGACTACAGGCCATGAATGGAGAAGATGCACTGTGGCCAACCTTTGTCTCTGAGCTCAGAGCCTGGATGAAGAGACTGGGGGATTCCAGGGCAGGCAGGCAGAATGGTTATTGGACTCTGATTCAGAATTTTCTACAGACATTCCTGGAAACATGGCAGGTTTGACTGTAGACCACAGCACTAACACATGTATACAGTGAGTCACATGACTTTCTGATTTCCCTGTGCACATAAACATTGAATAGACTGTAATACAGTATAAATGTAATGTGCAAAACTGCTCATGCCTAAAAAGATGCATATACCTTTGTTTAAAAATACTGATGCAGAGATACTTGTGCATTCATGTTTGTTGCTGCTCTTTTCATAATAGCTAAGGGATGGAAGCAACTTAAGTATCTCTCAACTGATGAGTAAAGAAAGACAACATCATGACATTTGCAGGTAAACTGATGGAACTAGAAACTGTTTTACTAAGTGAAGTAACACAGAATCAGAAAAACGAACAACATATGTTTTCCCACATTGTGGATCCTAGCACCAAACCCTTATATGTTGCCAGGAGCCAAACAAGACCCCATGTTGAGATTTATCACTATCTTAAAACCAATATCGTTTTGGTCTGTTTCTAATGAAAAGTATTTAAAATTTTAATCTTCAGTATGCTATTTACTGGTTCTTACAAGGAACTATTTTAAAATTCTGATATTTGTTTACATAATATCTTTATCTGTTTTTAAAAGAAATTATTTTGGATTGTAACATCTTTATATGGTATATTTGCTGATTTCTAAATGTAACTATTTAAAATCTTACATTGTTTTAAAGGAAACTTAAAAAGTTTTTTTCTAGCCATAGGCCTCTAAGACTAACTAGGTACAAAGTGAGCTGACGTTTTGTGATGGCTAAACCTAGGAAGCTCAAGTGAATTTGCAATATTCCAGTGCTAAACTTTACAAGAGAAAATCTGCTACAAGGACATAGTTTCAGCAATGGGAGGTAAAGAGGAATAGCCTGCTTAGGTGGGAGATGTGAGATTCAGCCTTCACTGGTCTTAATTCTTGCCTTTTTTTCTAAAATAGAGTACTTCCCTCTCTGATGTTTAGTTGCTTCAAGCTTGCTTTTCACTTTCTAACAATGTCCTGAACAGACTAAAAGAGAAAATAATTTTTTTAATCAACTCTTTACAGGTTCCTTTAGGCACCATTGTTTTCTATGCTCCTTATTATGGGTGTCTAGTTCAAATTTTACATGGTAAATTATAATATAGTTTTTCTGATCCAGACAAAAAGTACCCTATAAAATAATAGTCTTGCCTCCTGTTTAGTTAAGATCTTAAAGAGTTTGTAACTTATTAAATCTCTCAGGTTATGACTAACATAAATAAACAAACTAATTAATTATGAATATGACAACGGTAAAGACAAAAACTTCTGTCAGCCTGGTCATGCTCAATCTTGGGTACTGACCAATCACCCATGGGCTCACAAGATCAAAAATACTAAGTAAACTAATATCTTAATATTTAATGTTCTGTTTTAACTAATCAACCCCTGTTCTGAATTAAGTGACCCAACAGAAAAATTTACTTGAGTTAAATCCTAAAAAAAAAAACAAAAAACAAAAAAAACAAATGCCTCTTTGAGTAAATAATATTGATAGATCATCATGTGCTGCTTAACAAGTAAAAGAACAAAACAGCCTCAGAGTAAAGCCATTCTACTAAAATAAAGGATTTTATAAAGAAAAATGTTATTAAGATGATATTACACAGCATTCCTAAGTCAAATAACTGCCATCCTCATAACCTCAGCTGTGTCTATTCACAAAAGTTCATCAACTAAAGTAAATGGTCTAAAAAACAAATATATGTTTGGTCTTTGTATTAAAAATATTGATTGATAACAATCCTACTTTTTCCAATACTTTGCCACATTAGGCTTGCCCCCCCAAAATAAAAACCTCACAACCCACAGGGACAAGCTATCATGGAGCACAATTATAAAAACAAAAAGGGGGAATAGAGAGCCTGTGACCCATGTTCAGCTCCAACTAGCATTGGTTAAAATTTTCAAAAATCCAAAATGGAACCTAAATTTGTCAGACATTGGAGTAAACAAGAACAGCAACCAGAGGTACATGGCTCTGTGTTCCCTATTGATGAGCCACAGCCTTTTTTGATCCTGGCCAAAAATTTAAAATATTACAAGACCAGAGACTAAATAGGACTAGGAAAAGAAAAGAGAAAAATTTAACCCTTAGCCCAGGAGATAAGACCCCCTGAGGCCTTTGTCTTCTTTCACAGGTTACCATAACTGCCAAAGACCTGCTACGCATAATGGTATGCAGTTCAACTTAGAATTGGACAGGACCAACCCCCACCAACAGGCTGCGGTCCAATGGAGAACCAAGTCCGGCACTACCTCTCGAATAGCCAGCCAGACAACTGCCTTCACGGTGCTGGACACTTGGTGGCCTGACCTACTTGGCCAGAGGGAACTGGGACATTGATGGTGGGACAGGTGTGGGGGGGAGGCCAAAATGCCTAAACTCCCGGAAGGTTGAAGCAGTGTGCAAAGACAGGCCTAACACCACGTATTAATGCAAACCTTCAGGGAAAAAAGGATTCCTATGTGTTAGTAATAGTATTGCCAGAGTTAAACTATGTTTCAAAACAGGAAATGGCAATCAGTTATGTTTAACAAACTTATGGGGTTTATCAAGGCCCTTTTATTGGATTCTTATTGCTTGTTAGCTTTGGACCCTGGGCACTTAACAGAGTCATGACCTTTGTACGACAGCAGCTTGATTATGTAACTATAGACCAGGGTCTTGGAATGCTATATATATATGTATACAAAGGCTCAGGGGTTCCCCTGCACCTCGTGAGCAAAAGGCTGCCTTCAACTGAGAGTGCCAAAGTACTGCAAAGAGAATATCCAAAACTGGATATGTCGGGTCTCTTAAAGGCATGCCTAACTGCATAGAGGTACATGTCAAAGAATAACTCCAAACCTCTCCTCAGCAAAAGACATGATTGCCTACAACAGGCCATGGGGGTTGGGTCTCTGCCTTTCTCTTCATTTGCAGCTGTTATCGCCACTTAGGGACCAAGCCTCGATCTTTTTATTTTCTAACAAAAGGGAGGAGATGCCAGGAGCCAAACGAGACCCCATGTTGAGATTTATCACTATCTTAAAACCTAGCATGGCTTGTGATCATGATCTGGAAAGTTTGAGCACATTCCTTGGAAGTTACCTGACCTTTGCTTAGGGGCATTTTTATACCTTAAATAGCTTCCCCTTGACATTCTTAACTGATTATTGCTTCCTGCTTTACCAAGGTATATAAAAGACCTGGAGAAAAAATAAAATTTGGCGGTTTGATCAGAGAAACTGTCTTGCTGTCATTTCTTGTACCTCTTGCTCTGTTTCATTCCAGGTTCCTGAGGAGTCTCAAGCTCTCGTTGTTTCCCCGCAGGTCAGGGCAATGTGTGAGTATATATCCTGATGTAACTGCAGGAACTAGGTAAATTTGGAAAAGGGAAAGGGAAAGAAAGAACCCGAGATAGAAGAATAATAGGAGATGGGTGTTACTAAGGGGGGAATTGATAAAAGGGGAGTATTTAAGTGGGAGGGAGGAGAGAGGGTTTACAAGGAACTGCTGGGATAAGAGGAAAGAAGGAGCTAAAGAGAGGTGGGGTCATAGGAGACTGGTATTACCAGAGCAGAAAGGGGGGAAATGGGGACAGTTTAATGGGGAAGGCATGGAGAGAGGGTTAGACGGGGAGAGAGAAAGAGATGAATAATGCCTAGCCAGTGTAAACACCAGAGGGAATCATATTAGTCTAACAACCTAATGACAAATTCCACATACAATATCTCTACATGAGTCCATATGCATAGCTGAAGGCTACATAACAAGAAACTGTACAAGACAGGAGAAACCTCCCTTTTGAGTGGCTGGCTAAGGTGATTCAAGAGACTCTGAAAATGACACAGGCTATTGCCAGAGCCCTTGATTGCCTCCCAGAACTTGAAAGTAAAAGCCTATTGTCAAAAACAGGTCATATTTCAGAGACCAGATTTGGAGCAATGGAGCTGGAACTGACCTGGAAGCCACTTCCTCAGAAGGCTAGCTCTCAGAGTCCTGAAGAGCACCATGCAAGCAGCCAAGGAGGGGGAACATCAATCAATGGTCCAACCCCAGCTTCATAACCAAAAAAACCACAGTGATGACCAATACAGCAAAGTGGCACTTTTATCTTGGGGTCAATCAATGACTGTCTAATTGGTCTTAGAACCCACTCAGCGGGAGGAAACTCATGTAATAATAGCCAAATACACATGGCAGAAAAGGTCATAGCTCTTAGAGAGATCCCTGGGACTGCCACATTCCTAGGCTAATGTAACTTCTTATTAAGGGCAAAACATATACCCTTATATTTTCCGTCAAGTATCCCAGTCACCAGTCATCAGAGAAGCTTCTCTTGTACCAGATGGAGACTACTGCAGAGTAATACAACTGTTCACACACAGACATTGTCCATGAGTTGCCCGAGCCTAAGCAGCACATCTACAATGCAGCCTCTATACCCAAGGCTCACCCAACATGGAACAAGGGGTAAAGAAGACACAAACGAACCTCTCCGCTCTCATTAATGTGGCTCCCTCGTGCCACAGAGGGCCGATAATACAAAAGGTCACAAGTGGCCAAAGGATGGACATTAGGAATCTGCAGAGTCCTGCTGGAAAGGACTCATACGATGTTTCACTCACCTAAGGCTCAGGAAGCATTGCAGAGGAGGGGACGGAAAGATCGTAAGAGCCAGTGAGGAGGTGCATGACCATATGGACACAGAATCTTACAAGCTCCTGGAATCCTGCTCACAGATGAACCTACAACAATGGTTGTCAAGACCCATGCAAACTCAAGCAGACAGGGACCCAGCATGGAACTGGAGAAATGGGGAGCAGACCTCAATCTTTGCTGAAGAAACGTTAGCAGCTGATTACTGTTGGGTAATGAGCTAATCTTCCTAAAGCAAGGGACTCTGGGTAGGCTAACTAGACCTCAGTGGATGAACCCACACTGAGGAACATTTGCAAATACTAACGTGACCCAATAGACCTTAACACAGATGAAAGAATGTATGGCTTTCAGTTGGGGGGCTGGGAGGGTGCCAATGGGGAAGGGCCTATAAAAATGATTAATACTGATTGAGATGTTCTGTATTAAACACACAACTATTCAATAAAAAATATACAGATGCCACAGTAGTGTGAAACATTGATACAATGTGAGCACATGCTGTGGGAGAATGGTGCCAAGTCGTCAGTTTTTAAAGAACACATACTGTGAAGTGCTGTGAAGGAGGTATGTCTGTGTTCTATTCCAAACACCACTGAATCAGACATATGCTATGTTTCTCTTTGAAAACTCTTAGATTTCCTCTATATGGGAGGAGACTTTGTCCCTACACAGCGTAAATAATGTGGAAGAGCTTTTTACTCCAAAGTACTTCTTGCTTTCGATCTAGCTGAGTTAAAACAGAGGAAAAAGAGACTGTTTTATCTCTCGGTCTTGCTAAACCTGACCCATTTGGTCATTTTCTCTGGTTTGGAGAATGACCAGAAGGATTCAGTTCTCAGAAGAATGTATGATAATGTGTGGGAACAGTACCAAACCCCTGAGTGCTGCTGACAGCAAATGTGTTGTCCAGAATGGACAGCAGGTTTTCCGTCCCCTCTGCTAAGAAGAACTTCAAGCCTCTGAGAGACTGCTTCAGGTTCAATGTGGTTACAGCAGCTTGTGCTTGGGTTTCGATGACTCCAGTTCCCACTGGTGTCATTTCCTTGCTTCCAATCACAGTGTTAATCATGTTGCAACAGGGTCATTGCTACAGTCGGTTAAAAAACATAATAACCTGAGAGGCTCTGAATTTAAGATTTCAGTTTCTTTGGCTCATTTAATTAGCATAATTATTTGTTCAGCATTCATATATCACTTTTCTGATTGTTTTAAACTATGTGAAATTTCCTGGTAATTCCCCAAACGCCAGCCCCTCTGCCTGCCTCTACAGTCATTGTCCCTATAACAATAAAGCAAGTAAATAGCTGTGGGCTGTCTGCCCAGCATTCAGATAAGGCTGAGACAAACCTTTCCGGATGTTAAACTGATCTGGATTCCCCAGACTGTTTGAGGGAACAGTTTTTCTCTTGATTTATTAATTCTATTAAAAACATGCACAGAACAAACAGTAAGATTGTCTTAAGTTGGGAGGAACAAGAAAATTTCCTCTATGTGAAGATTTGATGACTCTTGTGTGTCTGTGTGGTGCAGAAGAATCGTCACACACAGCTGACATGATCTAGTACACTTGTGTCTGGGCCATCATCTGCCCACAGCAATTCAGTGAAACAAATGTTCATTGTGTCTTACGCCTGTGATAGCTCCATTTGCCATGTCTGCAGAACAGAGAGCCAGAATATTCCTGCCTTCAAGGAGTGCAAAGTTTCTTCACTCACACACACATGAACACACATATACCTACACACATGTACACATATACACAAAGAGACTGAAATCTTAATTTCAGAAGCCTCTCAGATTATTGTATTTTTCAAACAACTGTAGGAATGACTGTTGTGAAGTGACTAATACTGTGAAAGTAGGGAGATGACATACATACACACACACATACGTACACACACAGAAAATTAAATCTGGACCAGTACCCCCACCTGCAGATGATAGAGTTCTTACTTGAGAGTCTCTAAAGACTCTACCAGAAAACTTCTACAGCTGATAAACACTTTCAGCAAAGTGACAGGATGTAAAGTTAACATGCAAAAATCTGTAGCCTTCCTCTACACCAATGACAAACACACAGAGGAAGAAATCAGGGAAATGATCTTATTCACGGTAACCACCAAAAACCAACTGCCTTTGAATAAATCTAACCAAGGAAGTGAACGAAACCTTTAAGGAACTGAAGAGAGGCTTGTTTCTCCAGAGAGAAGCCGAAGACGACACTAAGAGATGGAAAGACTTTAGTGCTCATGGATTGGAAGAATCAATACCGTGAAAACAGCCATTTTATCAAAAGCTATCTACAGATCCAATACAACCCCTATCGAAACAGCAACATCGTTTTCCACAGACACAGAGAAAGCAATCCTAGAATTCTTTTGGAAGTACAGAAAGCCTGGGATAGCCGATGCAGCCCTGAGCGGAGTACTGCTGGAGGTATCACCACGCCGGATTTCAGACACAGTAATAAAAACAGCACATCACAGGCACAACACCAGATATGTAGACTGGCAGAACAGATTAGAAGACCCAGAGACATAAATGTAGCTGCCGCCGCCTGATTTTAGACAAAATATTAAAAAAAAGTTGGGAAAAAGACATTTTTAACAAATAGGGGTTGGAAAAACTAGCTATCTAGTAGAAGAGTGAAAATTGATCTTTATCTTACACCTTGCCTAAAAATCAACTCTAAATGGATTGAAGACTCTAAAGAAGACCTTAAACCTGAAAATGCTACAGGAAAATGCTTCAAGATATAGTCATAGGCAATGATATTCTGAATATGGACTCCTGCAGCTTGAAAGACAAGGCCAGATATCAACAATGGAACCTTTTGAGATAAAAAAGCTGTGCAGGTAAGGAAATAGTATAATGAACAGGCTGCACAAGGAATGGGAAATCATTGCCAGCTAAACATCTAGTAGAGGATTAATAGCTATAATATACAAAGAACTCAAAATGCTAAACAACAAGAAACCTGAGTTTTTAAAAATGGAATTATCCTACAATGGAGGTTCTCTGGCCCTACTAGATGCCACAGGCTAGCAAATAAAAAACCCAATACCAGGAAAAGACTTCTTCTTTTGGAGTTGTTGACTAGGGAGGTTCTATACAATACTTAACTGGCTATTGCTATTATTATGCATTAGAACTTAATGGTAAGACCTTATTGCTGAAGTAAGATCTATGTGCCTTGTAGAACAAAGAAGGAGAAATCAAACTGGCATTGACCTTAAAGCTTTATCTCTACTGGCTGGCTTTCACAGTACTAGAAGGTGTCATGCATACTACCAGAAGATAAAGGTAATCATCACTCTTACCCAGCTGTGAGCTACAGTAATGAATGACTGGTCTGGCAAGACATGCCCACTGCTCCAATGGCTGTACGAACGCCATGGGAGTAACCAACCACCTTCTGATCGGAGGTAAGGACTGCTTCACAAGATGGAGTCCATACCTAGAACTGTTATCAGTGACAAGAACCTGTGGGCAGTCAGGTCACAACCCAGAGGGAAGAACTTACTACTATTCTACTAAATAGACATATAATTGAACTGACTCCTAATGACTCATTGTTGCACCCTTAGATTATGCTCCTCTCGACTCTCACCAGAGAAGCTTCTTCTTGAAGCAGATGGTGATCAACACAGAGGCCCATGGCTGGTCAACATGCAGAGAATAAGATTGCTGAGTGCTCAGACCTAAATGGAGCCCAGACCTATATCATACCCTCTCCTCGCAGGGATCATTGTGGAAGAGGGGTGGAGGATGACTACAAGGAGACTCTATTGTTGGCACCACAGGACAGGTAAACATGTGAACCCACAGCACTTGTTACATGTACACAAGACCTTTGTAAGCTGAAGTCAGACGAAAACCCGGCATGGATGGGGGAGACGAGCAAGAATCCCCAGCCCTGAGGATCTACTGGCCACTGAAAGCTGTTGTGAGAGGGAGAATCATTTCTCTTTAGAGGTATGATTCCTGATAGGTTAACCCGACTCCCAGGAATAGACCTATAACCCAGAAGCATTTGGGAAATACATATTAGACTTAATAGGCCTGTATAAACAAGAAAAACAACACTGCAGCATATGAAATGGTGGTGGCGGCAGTGAGGGGTTGGAGAGGAGGGAAGGAGTCTGAATGTGATAAAAATGCATCTCATGAGATTTCCAAATAATTAATAAAAATGGGCTGAGAAGCTAAGCAGAGAGTTTTCAAAACAAGAAATGCAAACGGCCAATAAATATTTTTAAGTGTTCAACACTTAGCCATTAGGGAAATACAAATTAAGGCTACTCTGAGATTCCATCTCACCCTTGTCAGAACAGCTGTTATCAGGCAGCAAATGACAACAAATACTGGTGAGAATGTGCGGGAAGGACGTGTGTTCACTCCTGTTGGTGTGTAAACAGCTGAGGACATTATGGATTTCAATGGGGATGTTTCTTAGTGCTGGATCTTGTGAAAGTTGAACTTTTAATTCACTATCATTCCTGGGTGTCTATTCAAAAGAGTCAGTATCCTACTACAGTAATATTTGCTTATCTATTTGTATTAGTAAGGGAATGGAATCAGCCTGGATGTCCTTTAACAGATGAATAGATCATAAAAGCGGAGTACATATACACAATGGAATCTTATTCAGCTATAAAGAAAAACAGAATTAGTAATTTTCAGGACACATGGAAAGAACTAGTAAATATTAAGTGAGCTAACCCAGGCTCAGACAGACAAATAGCACATGTTCTCTTTTACATGTGAACCTTAACTTCTCATTTTGTAATCTGTGTACCAATGTGGGAGAGTAGAAGCCAGGAGACTAGGAGGGGCCCACGGAAGAGAAGGCTTTACTTTCAGTAGACAACCTCTCTGTGATTAAATCTCAGTAAATGTTATCTGTGCTGTATTTAAAACCTAAACAGTCATGATTGATCGGATTAGCATCTGGCCATTGTGAGAAATTTTAGCTTCCTGATTACGTTGTTAAGAATTGCTGTTCACATTCTCTCCCAGATGTGCTCCCTTTTCTGATCGGGGATGCTGCTGCAGATGCTCAAGCATTCTGCTTTTGCACACCGCTAAACATTAAAAAAATAACAGAAGAGAAAGAAATCAACATGACGTTTCCACCATGCTGAAGGAATGCATGGATGCATGCAAACATCTTTTCAGGGGCTAGGGAGATGGCTCAGTGGGCAAAGCACTGGCCATACAAATGTGAGAAGCTGAGTTCAACTGCCCAGAACCCATGTAAAGCTAGGCATGGTAACACATGTCTCCAATCCCAGTGCTCCAATGGAGAGATGGAACCTAAAGACAGGAGAATTCCTAGAAGCCTGTGGGCCTACTAGCAACAAAGAACAAGGAATCCTGTTTCAAACAAGGTGGAAGGAAAGGGTCAGCACCGGAGGTTGTCCTTTGACTTCCACATGTGCACAGTGACACTTGCATGCCTGTACACACACATACACAGACCTTTCCAGGACATAGACAGATTCCCTCATGGGAATGGCACTGATAATCAGCAAACCTGGGTTTGTTTTTGGAGTTGAACGTGCCACTCCAGAGACCACCAAGAAGAAATCTGGAAGTGTGAAGACTCGGAGGGATTGTTTTGAAGCTACTGGCTCTTTCTGCTGCCAGCTTTTCTAAGAAGCTGAAGCTATACATACTAACAAGCTTCTTTTGAAACTATCTTCATGTTAATGCTCACGACAGCCCTCTAAGGTAGGCTCTTGGCACAGACTTACCTGGTATTTTTATCCATTGGGTACTGATGAGTGGGGTGAAGGTTGCCCAGAGGTGAGCAGGGAGAGCCAGGGTTCTGCCTCGCATCCCCATGTCAGACACAGGCAGTCAGCAGGATAGATCTATGACTTACCACCTTTCTGTCTTCCACAGAAAGAAAATTTGGGCAGGTCCTCCTCACAGATGGGATAGGAGAAGTTCAGAACAGAGGAGCTTTTCGTGACAAGAGCTATGTCCAGAAACAGCTTGCTGATGTCCTCTCCTGCAGAGAGAAGCACAGTGTCTGTGTTATGTGTCTACCCTGTGTGAAGGCATTCAAGACTCTATAGCATGAGCTTGGGGACCTTGGCTGCCTTTAGCCTGCTGGAATCAGGAACAGTTTTCTTCTTTTCTTGGCAAAATAACATTTGCAGCCTCAGCTTTACCGGTTTGAGGCACAGCAGCTCATTGGCTGGCCTTCCCACTCCTTGATGCTCAATGTCTGGCTCTTCAGTGGGGTGTCTACAGGCCCAGCTTCTAGAACTCCTTAGGTCCACAGTGTTATTTATCCCCATGGTAGCAGCAGGGCATGGATGAGCCCATGTAATCCCACTGTTGCTTGGTAGATACTGCCCGTGGCTCCCCAGGGAATTCCAGCGAGCTCTGCTGGAAGCCTCTATTTCCCTCTGCCCCTTTCTCCCCTTCTTCCTTTTGAGTTTCACCATTCCTCTGTTCCCTCTTTGATTCTCTCCACAAAGCATTTCTCCGGCCGCTCTGAGTCTAGACAATGTGCAAAGTTCTAGACATACCCAATGGCACAGAGTTCTTGATCTCTGGGAATATTGCTTCTAGTTCTATGGAATAATTCTACATGCTAGGCTTATTGACTCCTTCTGCTTTGGTTTTGAGAAAACTAGTCTAGAAAATGGGACAATTCAGTAGCTGTTGTAAATATACCTGTTAACTGTAATGGCATAAGCAGGCAAAAAGAACCTGCTAGCTCATGGATAGGGGTGGGAAGAAAGAAAGATTTTGCTCTTCCTCTTTGCACTGGAGTCAAGTTGTAAGCCCTTCAATTAGCTATAATGCAAACAAATTTGGTAGCAGGGTTGTTTATGCAGAAATCAAGACAATAGTTTCTTTTTCTTTTTGCTGGCTTTGCTGACTTCAGGTGCTTACAGTTTCCAAATGAGTGCTTAGAGACTTTTTAGTACAAAAGCACAGCATTCAGTGAGAATGCAGGGTTAACTGGAGACACACAGAAGGAAGATGGCAAAGGCAGGTTAGTGATACAGAGGGTGGGGGTGGGGCACGATGCCGAGGGAGAAGGCAGGGTTAGTGATACAGCCTGTTGTATTAATTCCTGTAAGTCATGTGTGTGCTGAATAGGAAGGGCTGGCTATGCTTTGTTTTGAGGTAATCATTTCTACTTACTCAGAATGATGCCAAATCTAATGTTGAGATACGGTTTTAGCTGTTTGGAACACTGGTCAATAGAAAAGCCAAAATCCTGTAAGGGATCTGTCAAAGAGAAAACCAAGAGATTAGCCATGGGAGAATTGCCAACTCATCTGCAGTCGACACACGTTACATTGATGACTTTTACAGGAGTCACTAAAGTTACTAAAAAATATTCCCCAGGAGTTAACCAAAGCCTGTGATGGTTTCATCAGCTCCTCCTGGTCTGTCCAAAACCAATGTTATGCTCTCTCTGACAATAGAGTCTCACTCATGCATGGCAGTCTGTTCTCATGGTCTGGTTACATTTTTACTTGTTACTAGTTTGTCATTAGGGTTTTGTCAAGTAAAGGGTTTTTAAAATCACTGCTTGAATTATTTTAGTTCCTGAACTTCTGAGCTTAAAATTGCTGTTTGTGCAGAACATTCCATAGAGCTCCGATTGCTTTAATTAAGAAAGGTGTATGTAGATACTCAGTTAAGATCCACCTTCACAGTTCCATTTTATCTTCTGCCATCCTGTTCTATTCAGTGAAATATTCCCCCCCGAAAATATTCCATTCTATGCAAGTTATTATGTTAAACAAGATGAGGGAACTGTCAATATAATGTATTTCACACATAATTTCTGCTTATCTAAATGGCCTCAGTGGTTCATCTATGAATCAGGAGGAAGCACAGAGATAGTTTACTGTTCCTCATCCATACCATTCTGGAATCCTTGAGGCCAGGTGGCAACATACGACCAGTCTCCACTCCATGACTGACTCGTGTACTTTCTCCCATTTCAAATGCCCCTTGCTTATCTTCATCCCTCTTCAAGGTTCCCTGATAATCTTGAAAAGTCTTTTGTTTCAATTCATAAGACAGTTGTGTCTGCACTGTTCTTTAAACTGTGTAAATATGTATAATTATCCTTCAGTACCTATGGGAGACCTAGGATCCCCCATGGATACCAAATTCCACAGGCACTTGAGTTCCTGATGTAAAATGTCATATTTGTGTAACACATCTTCCTATATATTTGCAGTCATTCCTAGATGACTTATAAGAGCCGATACAAGTCATTGTATTGTTCAAGGAGTAATGACAAGGGAAGAAGTTTGTACATGCTTAATACAGATGCGATTTTTTTTTTCAAATATTTTAGCTCTATGTTTGGTTCAATCTGAGGATGTGGCACCTGCAGGACCTGAAAGTCAACTGTATTACTTCGTACTTTGCTATGGGACTTAACACAGCACCTAATGAAAATTTAGATCCCTTGAAGGCAGGAGCTATTGTTTTGTTGTTGTTTATTTTCCACTTTGCTGCCCATTGGATCTAAGGGAGGAAAGCTGACTTTGAGGAAGGTGTATCTCACCCTACTCACTGAGCTGGATAGGTTATAAGAGTTTTCCATGTGTTTCTTCAGACTCATCTGACACATAGTAGACACCCCACAGATGAAATAATGATTCAGAGTATGGGTCATTTATTAAGCTATCTATATTTCGGTTCCAAATCCAGTGTTCTGTACTTTGTTTGTGAGATTGCCTCTCTGTCATCATTTCTCCTTTGCCGTCTGCAGTCAAGGTGCCAGAGTGAGTCTGGAGGCAGGGAATAGGCTTGCTTTTTCTGTATGTGCTGAGAATGTCACCAGTGATGGCTCATCCCTTTGCAGTAGCAACTGGTTCCAATGGACATATCTCATGCACCTTCTTGGAACCAGCTAGGCTCAGCTCTGTGGGTGATTAGGTCTCTGCAAGAATGGCGCCCCCAAAGTGGTTGTCCCTTTCTCTCTAGTCTGCCTTAGATCCACGAGGCCCATTTTTCAAGTATCCAGGTTTTCACACGTCCAGCCCCTGCCCTTCGCTTTCCCGACCCTCAAGGTAGTGGCTTTTCTTTACTGCCATCTTGCTCTTTTGGTTTTTCCAATAACTGGTGAACAAATTCCTTATATGAAGTAACTTATGTTAAGATTAACTGATATAGATTTTGCTTTCCCAAGAGGATTCAGACTGCTCAACTAAAGAATACTCTTGAGAAATAGTTATGATTTCCCTCATTTTATGGATGGTAGAATACTGACTTGGAAAGGTGTTTATCCTACCCAGCTCTCAGCACTAGAAAATGCCAAGGTCAATTTCTAAACCCAAAGTTAACTAAAGCACCAACACAACCACATTGCTGCTTCCTAAGTACTGTACAGTGGCAATCAATCAATACATCACTGAATATGTATGTTAATTGTACTTCTAAGATTGCTTAGACTACTTCTTATACAGGCATATGACACTGGTTAGTTCTATTTCATAACTGACTAACATCTCCGCTTAGCTGTGCGCCCCCAGCTGATGTTCCAGGCAATTCTACCATCTACACTGCTTCCCCGAGAGACACATCATCACCTGTGGTGTTTGTGATAGAAATGATCCCTTGACAATTCTAGCCCTGCAGATCAAACACAAGCAGATGTCTAATCAAACTCCCTTTGCCTTACTCCTAATTTTCTGAGGGAATATGTCCCTTTTTTCTTGTGCTCATGTGATTTCTTCCTAAGCATTTTCAGGCTGGACCTCTGTCAGATTGGGAAACAGTGGCAGAGAGTAAGGTGACTATTGTTCCTATTGCACACTTGGCACTCAGTCGTGAAAAAAATAATATAGACCAGCTAAGAACAGATGCTTAGGAAATTGCACCCTCAAAATGGTGCATGCATTTAAGTTGCCATCTGAGACAAAATGCAAAAAAGGCCGGGTATGTACTGCTCAATTCCTAGCTACAGAATTCCACTGCATGCTTGCCAGTATTTTAAAACTATAGATGGAATAAGAGGACGAGGAAGAAATAAAGTCTTTTCCTGGCTCTAGAAAAACATTGTTAGAAAAATAATCATAATAAGAAACAAAGTCACAAGGAAAGCAGAAGTCTGCTTGTCTCCTTTCTCCAAGGAAATGTATGTGGAAACATAAAGGTTATTTTAAAAACACGTACGGATTTTCTGAGCTGCTCTTGCAATTCCCTAAAATTTATATTCACGAATGACGTCTTTGAGTATAAATATAACATCTGTGGGTCTCTTGGAAAAGGTGGTGTCACTTCCTCTCCATCTCTCAGTCGGCCAACATATTTATACCCTGTATTTAGTTGTGTTTCCATTGAGGTTCTTAGCTCTATGCTGACCGAACGTCTGCGATTCCTCTGCTAGAGGCACCACGGCCTTCATGTCTTCATATCATAGTAGATCCCCAGTCACTTGGTAAATAATGAATACTCCAGGCTATTTAGGATGAATTAATTGAGATCTGTTAAGCAGAGCTGCCCACCCTCATGATTACTGCCATTTTGTTGTAGATAATCTTTTGTGCACCACAGGATGCTTATCAACATCCCTGGTTACTAGTCCCTCCAGTTGTGACAATCCAACATGTACGTAGGTACTGCTGAAGTTCCCCTGGGAAACGAACTAACCCCTAGTGAAGAACCACTGATTTAACTGATTAAAAGAATTATTTTTTCATCAAAGGGACCTTTTTCGGGGGGATGAGGGTGGACAAGTTAAGGAATAGTAGGTTATAGGTATAACAAAAGTAGTGAAGATTAAGAATTTCTTGATTAAGAAAGACTTAATCAAGGAGGGTTATGGGGCTGAACAGACGGCTCAGTGGTTAAGTGCACTGGTTGCTCTCCAGGAAGACCCAGGTTTGGTTTCCAGCACCTACTTGCTGGCCAACTGTCCTTAACTTCAGTTCCAGGGGCTCTGACACCCTCTTCTGGCCTTCATGGACATTGTACAATATGGGTATACTTACACACATGTAGAGAAAACACTCATACATTCAAAATAAAAATAATAAAATCATTTTTTTAAAAAGGAGGCTGGGAGTGTGGGGGAATCCAGGGCGAAGGTGAGGACTAGCGTGAAGGGAGGACTAGTGTGAAGGGGAGGACTAGGATGAAGGGAGGACTAGTGTGAAGGGGGGACTAGTGTGAAGGAGAGAATTATGAAAAGCCATTTGGAAGTCTCCTAGCTCACAATTCATCTTAAAAAATAAGTGGAGTACTAGTGGAACACTTGTAAAATGAAAATAAGAGTGGGGGATGGTGAGGGTTAAAGGATCAAGTAGGGATGGGGTGAGGGATGGGTGGGGAAACAGGGTAGTGGGTGAGTTAACCAAAATTAAGAATATATGAAAAAGTCTTCAGGAAACCCACTACTTAGGAAGCTTATTTGAAAACACAACCTTACAAAAAGAGTTCCAATAGAACTACTCCGCATTGGGTGGACAATGTCACTCCCAGAAGACATGAGGTATTTAATGTAAATCATAGTATAAGGCTGGGATACATCTCTGTAAGCTACTAGCCAGGGAGAACCCAGAGTTCTCCCAAACAACACAGGCTAGTCCCATTTCCTTGGTTACCTACTATAACTGCATAACAAGACCTTGTTGATGAAGACGCCAAACTATTTGGCAGCAAGACATACATTGCCCAAACACAAACTGACTGGAAAACTCTCTCTCTGCTGACTAGCTTTCATAGTGCTGGAAGATGCTACGTAGATTGCCGGAGGAAAAAAGACATCAGTGGTCTTACCCAGCTCTAGGTTCTACATGCTACAAGGTGTGCCTATGCAAGGTGTGCCTACTGGTGCAATCATGGCACAACTGTTAAAGGGTAGCTAACTGCTTTCTGATTGGATTTGAGGCCTGATCCACAGAAGGGAATTTCATGTTTGGGGCTATAATCCTGGCCAAAAATCCAAGGTTGGGGAGGTTATAGAGTAGAAACCAATATTATTTTGTTAAGTGGTCATGCTGTCAAATTGTCTTCTAAACATTCAGGTTTAGAAGACTTGGGCTGCTCTCAACCTCGGTGAGAACTGCTTCTCTTCTTCAGTGGACAGCATCAGTCAATGGAGAGATGCATAGCTGGCCAAAGTGCTGAGAATAAGAGACGCAGTGTCCTAAACGGGACATCTATATTAACTCTCCCCACACCACCAAGTCTCAGGGAACTTTGAAGGGGCAGAAGCAGGAAGAATGTAAGAGCCGGAGGATGCTGTGAAATCCCGTCTTTTGGATCTGGCATAGCTATCACATTCATGAACTCAGCAGCTGTGGCTATCTGCAAAAGACCTACACAAGATCAAGCTGGCCAAAATCCTAGCCGGAGGGGTAGATGATCTCTAGGCTCCACCCCTTACTGAGGAACTTTTGGCACTGAACAGTTGCTGGGGGAAGGAGAATCATTCTTTATGACAGATGTGACCATTGATAAGTTTCTCATACTCCGGTGGATGTTTCCACACAGTGAACACATGGGTAGCACTAACTAGACTGAGTGGCTTATAAAAAATGACATGCAGTTGTGAGGGGAATGATGTTGGGGGGATGAGGTAGTTGGAGGTTAGAAATGGGGGGTTTGATATGATCGTATTTTATTATATATATATGAAATTCCCCAAAATAAAGAAGAATATTTTAAAAGATGGCTTTGTCAAGTACCCAGTTTTGTCTATGTTGTAAATACCTCAGGGCTGCCTAACCAAAGAGAGCATGGGTTACATTTCCTAAGTAGTTCTCCTTGGGTAGTATGCAAAGCCTTTCGGGGTGGTAGACTTTCCATTGAATTCTTGGCCCAAGTAACTTTTAATACATTTATAAGTCAGATCATCTGACTTTGGATCTTCTAATCAAAAACCTGGAAACTTTGTGAGTTGATGTTCTCAGGCTGTGAGGGCAGTGATAAATGTTTCCTCCAGACACTGTGTTGGAGAACAGCAAATGATTCTGAGGAAGGATGCAAACAGTTTGTCAGGAAATACAAAAACCATTCCTTTTGAGGGACTTTTGATTACCCTCCAAGTTGTAGCCCTTTGCTGTCCTGTTGGTTTCCGTGGCTCTAGTGTAAGCGAGGATAGCACTGAAATGAATGAAGTCAGTATGCCCTGTGAATGACTTCTCCAACTACTTCCTGTAAGATGTGACTGAAACCCCCAACAGTTTCAAACTCAGGAAGATGGAAAGAAACCTGGAGCCGGAGTTTACAAAACATGCATGAGAAAAGACCGACTTTTACAACTTCTCCTCAGAAATCCAGGCCCTGCAAATAGCTACAAATAGCTCAGATAAGACTCCAAACCCCAAATTCACAAAGGACACTGGGCTTCCTTAACAGATAAGGTTCCAGACTCAAAAAATTCACAAACAGCTTTCTGGACAGAAGCTTGCCTTAAACATCAGTCAGATGTCATGGCAATCCCAACTCCCCCTCCCCTAAAAGCCAGGAGGGGGCTGAGGGTTTTTTAAGGCTTTGGGACTAGGACTGAGACCTAGACTTGGACTGGGACTGGAACTGGGACTTGGGCTTTTGGGCTGAGCTCGCTCTTCTGGGGAGTTAGTCTCTCGCACTCTGCCTGAGGGAACGCCTCCATCCCGATCTGGAGCCTGGCACGCCAGCCCGGTTCCCCCAAGCCCCAGCCTCAAGATGGGGGTGAGAGGGCTAGCATTTCTCCACTCGTGGGTGCGGAGGAGCTAGTCCCATCTGGTCTTCTCTCAATAAAGCCGGGTCCTGTTAGCTTCCAGTGGAGTCTCTGGTCCCTTCTTGTCTGCTATGTCTTTCGAACCCAGAACCTTACACCTCCAACTTCAGTGGTGTGTGTATCCTGGAATATCCTGGAAGGTTCTAGAATCTGGACTCCTTTCAATCAGCTGGGTGTCAGTACTACTGGACATAGGAAGGGGTTCTAGAACAGCATCTGACGGCACCTGCTTTGTTCACAATGGCCAGTAACAACTATAATCCCTCTTGGATTTTCTGGCACATTGGTGGAGTAGAGCTGGAGAAACAAGTCCGGCTTAGGAGAGCAGGGTCTCAGTGAATCCCAGCTGCAGAGCTTTTCTCAGGTTTTATGTTCTACAGTCTCTTGGGGGCTCCTGGGATGGCTGGACTCTGGTGGTGGCCCAGAAACTGACACCCTTGCCTTGGTAGTTTTTGGTGTGTATTGTGGGAAGGTGGAGCTTTCAACTGGAGTCAGTGGGAAGAAATCAAAATGCTTCTGGAAATGCAGTTCCTCAGCAGAGGATGATAGGGTGTGGAATGACCCGCTGAGCTTCTAGCTGGCCTGGTCTCAGGCAGCCCGGTAGATATTTGTCACTGAGTCCTGGAGTCTATTGGTTGGGTTCCACACCCTGCAGCCTGCTTCCAGCTGGGTGATTTGAGGTATGCCGCGGGATCAGACTCACTTTTAGCTATGCTATTTGTCATATTTTGGACCTTTGCTGAAGGCTTTTATTTTACCTTTGTTTGGCATATATTCTCAAGTGTCATATGCCCTTCCCCATGTGCTAGAGAACACTGTCCTCCAGGCACGGCATAGCCTTTGCTCTCTTGAGAGGA
This sequence comes from Eospalax fontanierii, assembly GCA_035773235.1. Taxonomy (NCBI): domain Eukaryota; kingdom Metazoa; phylum Chordata; class Mammalia; order Rodentia; family Spalacidae; genus Eospalax; species Eospalax fontanierii. Next base: position 17,747,003 of record CM069547.1, read on the forward strand.
ACTGTTAGCCTCTGTGATTACCCAAAGAGAACTGCACAAGTTTGGTATAATTAACTTTCCATTGTGGGGGAAGAAGGCTTGTGAAAGCCTACTCCTAGTATATATAGATAGTTAACAGTTGCTGGGGGAGATACTTATATACTGATGCTGTTCATCTGTTACCCATGCTCCTGTAAGTCACCTCAATCAAACACATCATTTCACCAATCTATACTTGGGTGGAATCATTTCTTTGGTCTGTCCTTGTCCTATCTGGAGCAAATAAAAAGTTCACACCACTTCCACATATGGCTGGAGAGAAGGTTCAGTGGTTAAGAACACTGTCTGCTCTTATAAAAGACCCAGGTTTGATTCCCAGCACCACATGGCAACTAAGTACAGTTCCAGGAGATCCAACACCCTTCTCTGACCTCCGTGGGCATTGCATGACATGAGCGCACTTACACAGAGGCAGGCAATCCAGTCATACACATAAAATGAAAATGGTCAATAAAGCTGGCTTGATGGTGTACGTCTTTAATCCGAGCACTCAGGAGGCAGAGGCAGGTAGATCTCTGTGAGTTCAAGACCAGCCTGGACTATATAGAGAGTTCCAGGACAGCTGGGGCTACAGGAAGACCCTGTCTCAAAAAATACGAAAAAAAAAATTTTTTTAAAAGCTTCCATGTTGTATAGTAGCAAAACTACAACACTGACTGTTGTACAATACACAGATCTTCTTCAGGTCTCCCCAGAGTTCTAACTTCATTTCTGTTGCTTTGGTAAAACATCCCAACCAAAAGCAACTTAAGTGAGAAATGGAGTTTATTCAGCTTACAATTCCAGGTCACAGTCCACCAATGAGGGGAAGTCAAGGTAGAAACTCAAGCAACTAGTCACATCACACCTACAGTCAAGAGCAGAGCAGAGGAAATGGAGCCCTCTTGCTTTATGTTGCACAACTAGTTTCTTCAGTCTTCTACAGATCAGGGTCCCACCCATGAGCGATGCTGCCCACAGTGGGCCAATTAACAAGACAGGTTCTCTGAAGACATACCCACGGGTCAACCTGATCTACATAATTCCTGTACAGACACTCTCCTCCCTCGGTGACTCTAGGTTATGCCAAATTGACATTTAAAGCTAACCGTCATTTCCAGTTTCACAATCTTTCGAGTGTGGTCACCAGTGAGTGTGTGCATGCAACCTAACCTTACCTCTAGCTCTATTGCCTGGATTTTAAAAAAAGGGTGGAAATTGATCAGCTTTCTCCCATGGGGGCAGAATTCTGATAGCAGTCACATGAAAGAGGATGATGTGCCTCCAACCCACCCTCCACCAACTTTCCTCATGTTCGCGTTTGGCATCAGCTCCAGGTGTGTGCCTTTCCCACTCTGGGATGGCGACCTTTCTCTCCCTCATTTCTCTTCGTCCTTCCCTTCTCCTCCCTCCCTGCTTCCTCCCCTCCTTGGTCTCCCTCTCCTCTTTCTCTCCACACACTCTCTACTTACTGCTGCACTCAGAAGCCCAGAGCACTGACTTTACTTCTAATGTGCTTAACCCTGGTGCTCATTCCCACCTTACTGTAAGAGCTGGTATTGCTTCCTGCATGCAGCGTCAGCAGAACACAGGCTGACCCTGGAGAATGCTAATGTGAAGGCTAAGGGTGCTAATATGCTTGACTAATCTCCAATGAATAAATCATGAAAGGTTTATATGCCACACAATAAAACTGTGATTGTTTCTCTTCTGTGGTCTTTACCATCACACCTGGCTCAACTACACCTCTCCAGAAAGCCATCAATTTCCTAGTCTGCCCTCCCTCTGGCCTCCCATAGCCTGTTGTATGTGTCTTCGTCACACCATCACTGGCCTCTGTCAGGGTAGAAGTTATCGCTCTATTTCTCTTTCTTGTGGCCAAGGATAGCTATGTACATGGCTCACTGAAGAATTGAATAGGACTCCTACATTCAACCTCAGTCACCCATGGCTCAGAGACCATTTTAGAAGAGGGAGTGGACAGGTTGTAAGAGCTAGGATTGGTGCATGAACATAAGGAAACGGGCTTTTAAGGCCTCTGGGAACTTGCTCATATGAACTTACATCAGTGGTGACAGCGTGGACAAAACACATGCTTACTCAATCAGACAAAAACCCACATAGAACTGGACTGGGGAAATGGGCAGCAGGTCCCAACCTTAGCTGAGGAACTATTGGCAGCTGATTGCTGCTAGGCGAGGGACAGGTGCTCTTCTTTAAGGGAGAGGCTCTAGATAGCCTGACTAGAATTTGCACTAAGGGACATCTGTGTACAAAATTTTGACTGGATAGGCCTTAACATATATGACAGTGCATAAAATCCAGTGGGGGTGGGCTTTAGGAGTGTGGCTGGAGGAGAGGGCCTAAATATGATGAAGATTTATTGTATGAAATGCACAAAACTCAATACAATATACATTAATAAAACTATACACTTACTTAAACATTACGGGATTTTTTTGGTGAGTTTTTTTGCAACTCATCTGTTTGGTTCTCCAACATGAATGTTATAGATGACAATGTAGTGTTGAAATGTCGAAAGTTTGGACATGCAGCCTCTGAGGTGTAAGCTGTGAGAGGCTAGGAACTATGTCATACTTACTCGTGTTCAGATAACCAGTATCTACTTTAGTGGATATATCCAATAATATCAGTTGAATAAATAGATGGGAAGGAAGGAGGTCAGTTAATCTGATGAAAGCAGAAGGCACTAGGCAGTGGAATTTTTATTTCTTGCCCTGACTTTGATGGGTGCCAACCTGGGAAGCCTACCGAGGTCAGTCATTTCTATCTGTTTTGTATACTTGGTTCTCTGGGAAGCTAAGAGTACAGTAATTCTCTTGAAAATAATGGGAATATTTACTTCACGCTTGAGATGGAGTTTCTGAGCATCCTCGAATAGACTGTAGTCTGAAGTCGGGTGTAGCAGACATTCCCCTGCATCTTTGAGCATTCTTTTTCCAAATAACAGCAAACAGATCTTGCCTTAGACATCATCCTCTATGCGGGGTGGTTATCACTTCTGCTTGTGCTGTGTTTATAATTCAGATCTAGTTGTGCATTGAAAGTTCTCTTTCTTGTGTGGCTCTGTTTTGACTAGGGTCTTAATTTTCTTGTCTTCATAGGATAACATTCGAGGGTCAGTGTGGCTCCAACAATGATGATGATGGCAGCACAGGGCTTGGGTGAGATGCCATTGCTAGAATTTATTCACAGCAACATGAAATTAGCTTTTTTATTTTCTGTTCATGAATCCACTGTCTTCTTCCACCTCCCTTTTTCTTCCCCTTGGAGCCATTGTAGAAAGAGAAATTAAGTAGAGTGTGGGTAGACTCTAGCTGTGTTTTGCTGTTATTTCCTGATCCCCTTCTTTTTTCCCCACCTGTCAAATCTCATTTTCAAAGAGCAGCATAATATAGCCCCGACGGGTCACTCTTTCAAATAATAGCAGTTCTATTCCCATTCTAGGCTCTTCTCCCAGTGTTCCATAGGGAATTGACTCATTCAAAGCAGCAAGTATGATTCAGATGCTGCTCTCATCTAAGAGTCTTGATATCGAATATAATAAAAGTGGAATTAGCACCATCACAGTAGGCTATTCTGCTTGTGAAGCGAGGGAATGGTGTACCAGTGCTGTGCAGGCTGTTTGGTAATGATGGTGAGTGTGTTTCGGAGCATTTGAGTTGCTGACGGAAAATTCTGGAACCCTCATTTGTTTGCTTTCAATTGCAAGATAAACGAAATTCATTCATTCATAATAGTCTTTTTAGTGACAGAAAATAATAGGTATGTACACCAAAGGAATGGCCCCTTCAGCCTCTAAACCACAGACTTAGGTTTGGATTTTACTAGCAGAACAGGAAATGGTTTATATTTTAATGCAGCAGTCCCTCCTTGCCTGCAGTTTTGTTTTTTGTGGTTTTCATTACCCTCAGTCAATTATTAAATGGATACAACCAAAAGTATACAATAAGTACGTTTCAAATTGGTGCCATCCTGAGTACTGGGATGAAATCTGAAGGCACTCCACTTAGCAGCCATCATGTTTATAAAAACAACTGCCTTAGTATTGTAGTGCTTATGTTCAAGTAACCCTTCTATGACTAAATAATGACCTTAAAGTACAAAAATAACGATGCTAAAAATTCAAAGATGGAGTCTGCCTGAGAGTGCCTTAATCTGGCCTCCACATGGTGCGCCTTGCCCGAATTGCACCTTGCCCATCCCCCTACCTTGGGACCATCTGATGCCCCTCCCACTGTTGCACAGCTAGACTTCCCTGCCTTCTACCTGGGATCCAGACATTTTCAGTCTGCCTGAGAGTGCCTGAATCTGGCCTCTGTGTGGTGGTAAGCTTCCTAAATTGTTCTGTGCCTCCTTGGTATCTAACCACATAAAAACAATACTGTAGGACTTTAAGACACAGCTCAATACCAACTCACTAATAGTAAAAGACTCTAATACCTCACTGTCTCCACTGAACAGGTCAACTGGACAAAGAATAAACAGAGAGACATCAGAATTAAAGAATACATCAAATGGACCTAACAGACATCTACTGAATATTCCATCCAAGCACCAAAGAATGTACTTTCTATTCAGCACCCCATGGAACTTTCTCCAAAATCAACCACATACTGGGGCACAAATCAAACTTTAACAAATGCAAAAAAACTGAAATAATTCCATGCATTCTGTCAGACCACAGTGCAATAAGGCTTAAAATCAACACCAGAAGAAACCCTAGTAACTACATGAATTCATGGAGATTAAACAACACACTCCTGAATGATTTCTCAAAGGAGAAATTAAGAAAAAAACAAAATTTCCTGGAATTAAATGAAAAGGACAAGACAACAGAACAAAACCTCAGGAACACTTTAAAAGCAATCCTAAAAGGGAAATTTATAGCTCTAAGTACCTACATTAAAAATCAGAAAAAGTACAAATAAATGACTTAACATTGTAACTCAAGGCTCATGAAAGGCAACAATAAATGAAACCCAAACCCAGCAGACAAGAAGAAATAAAAAAAAATCAGAGCAGAAATTAATGAAATAGAAATGAAAACAATAAAAAGAACCAATAAATCCAAGAGCTGCTTCTTTGAAAATATAAACAAGATAGACAGACCCTTATCCCACTTAACCAAAAGAAAGAAAAGAAAAGAGCAACTCCAAATTAACAAAATTAGAGATGAAAGGAGAAACATCATAACAGACAACATCAAGATCCAGAACAATATAAGGGAATACTTTAAAAAGCTATACTCTATTCAATTTGGAAACCTAAAAGAAATGGACATATATGTAAAATCATGGGAATCACCAAATCTGAATCAAGAAAATATCAACAGTTTAAACAGACCCATAACATATAAGGAAATTGAAACAGTAATACAAAACCTCCCAACTACAAAAAGTCCAGGCCCTGATGGATTAACAGTAGAATTCTACCAGACATTTAAAGAAGATCTACAACCAATGTTACTTAAATTATTCAAAAAAATAGAAACGGAGGGAGAACTCCAAAATTCCTTCTATGAAGCCAGCATCACTCTAATACTAAAACCAGGTAAAGATCCAACCAAAAATGAAAACTATAGAGCCATATCCTTAATGAACATAGATGCAAAAATTCTCAACAAAATACTTGCAAACCGCATAAAGACACACATCAAAAAATGTATCCACGATGAGCAAGTCAGCTCTGTTCCAGAGATATAGGGATGGTTTAATACATGTAAGTCAATAAACAACATAAATCATATAAATGAACTCAAAGACAGAAATCACATGGTCATCTCAATAGATGTAGAAAAAGCCTTTGATAAAATTCGACATACATTTTTGTTAAAAGTCCTAGAGGGAGCTGGACTGGAGGGAACATATCTCAATATCATTACAGCTATTTACAACAAACACACAGCCAACATCATTCTAAATGGAGAAAAACTGTAAGCATTCCCTTTAAAATCAGGAACCCAACAAGGTTGTCTACTATCTCCACTTTAGTATAGTGCTTGAAACTCTTGCTAGAGCAATAAGACAGGAGAAGGAAATTAAAGGAGTACTAATTGGAAAAGAAGTGAAATTGTCTCTTTTTGTAGATGATATGATATTATACATAAGAGATGCCAAAGTACTACCAGAAAACTCACAGAAATGATTAACACTTCCAGTAAAGTGGTAGGTGATAAAATTAGTCTACAAAAATCAATAGACTTTCTATATACCAATAACAAACAATTGGAAAAAGAGTTCATGGAAACTCTCCCATTCACAATGGCCTCAAAAAAAAAAAAAAAAAAAAAAAAGAAATATCTTGGAATAAGCCTGACCAAAGACATTCAAGATCTCTAAAGGAAAATTTTAAATTTTTAAAGAAAGAGATTGAGGAAGGCACCAGAAGATGGAAGGACCTTCTATGCACATACATTGGAAGAATTAATATTGTAAAAATGACCATTCTATCAAAAGCAATATGTACATTTAATGCAATTCAAATAAAATCCCCATGACATTCTTTCACAGAAAAACATCCTAAAATTCATATGGAACACCAAAGACACCCAGATAGCCAAAGCAACCCTGAGCACAAAGAGCAATGTAGGGGGGCTTACTATACAAGATTTCTAAGTATATTACAGAGGTACAGTCATAAAACAGCATGGTTACTGGCATGAAAATAGTCCTGTAGATCAATGGAACATAACTGAAGACCCAAACATGAGTACATGCAATTTTAGCCACCTGATATTTGATAAAGGGGCCAAGAACAATCACTGGAGGAAAAATGACATGTTCAGCAAGTGGCACTGGAAAAACTGGATCTCCATTTGTAGAAGAATGAAACTAGATCCTTATCTTTCACCTTGCACAAAAGTCAACTCCAAATGGATCAAAGACTTCAATGTGAAACCTGAAATTCTGAAACTTAGTAGAAAATATTGGCAGTAACCTACAAGAAACAAGTGTAGGAAAGACTTTATAAATCAGACATCAGTTGCTCAGGAATTAAGGTCAACAATCAACAAGGAGAAGCTCATTGAACTAAAAAGCTTCTCTACAGCGAAAGAAGCAACCAAGGAAGTGAAGAGAAAACTCACAGAGTGGGAGATAATCTTCACCAGTAACACATCTGACAGAGGTTTAACATCCAGAATATATAAAGAACTCAAAAGACAAAGAATCAAGAAAATAAGAGACCAAATTAAAATATGGACTAAGGATCTGAGCAGAGATTTCTCAAAAGAAGAAATAAAACCATCTTAAAAAGTGTTCAACATTTTTAGTAATTAGGGAAATGCAAATTAAAACCACTTTAAGATTTCATCTTACCCCAGTCAGGATGGCTAAGATCAAGAGCACAAATGATACCAAGTGCTGGAGAGGGAACCAATGTTCATTAATTGATGTTGAGATTGTAAACTCGTGCAACCCCTAAGGAGTTGCAGAGTAGTGTACAGAATTCTTAAAAACCTAAAAATGAACCTACTAAATGACTTGGTTATATCACTTCTTTGCATATACCCAAACGGCTCATTCTATTACAGAGATACTAGTACATCCATGTTTGTTGCTGCTCTTTTCACAATAGCTAAGGGATAGAAGCAACCTAAGTGTCCCTCAACTGATGAGTAGATATTGAAAAGATTGTAAATTTACACAATGGAGTTCTACTCAGTGGCAAAGAAAGACAAAATCGTGACATTTGCAGGTAAATGGTTGGAACTAGAAACTGTTATGCCAGGTGAAGGAACACAGACTTAGAAAAACAAATGACATATGTTCTTTCTCATTCATGGATCCTAGCACCAAACCCTTATATGTGAGTATGTATCCTGATACAACTGCAGGAACCAGGAACATGGAAAGGAACCAGGGAGGTAAAGGGAAAGAAAGAACCTGAGAGAGAAGAATAGTAGGAGACAGGTGTTACCAAGGGAGAAATAGATAAAATGGGGTTATTTAAATGGAAAGGAGGGTTATACAAGGAACTATGGGGATAAAGGAAAGAAGGCGCTAAAGAGAGGTGGGGTCACAGGAGACTGGTCTTATCAAGAGAGAAAGGAGGACAGTTTACTTGGGAAGGAATGGAGAGAGGGTAGACAGGGAGAGAGAGAGAAGAGAGATAAATAATGTCCAGCTAGTATAAACACCAGAGGGAATCATATTAGTCTAACAACCTAAGGACAAATTACACATACAATACCTCTATATGAGTTCTACGTGCATAACTGAAGGCTAAACAACAAGAAACAGTGCCAGACACAAAAAACCTGCCTTTGAGGAGTTGGCCAGGGTAGTCTAAGAAACTCCCCAAATTAAACAGTCTATTGCCACAGTCCTTGATTGTTGCCCAAAACTTGAAGGTAAGACCCTATTGCTGAAAACAGAACATATTTTGAAGGCTAGGTTTGGAGCAATGGAACTGGAACTGACCTGGAAGCCACTTCCCCTGAAGGCTAGCTCTCATAGCTCTGGAGAACACTATGCAAGCTGCTAAGGAAGAACATCAATCGATAGTCCAACATCAGCTTCATGATCAAATCACCGCACCGATGACAGGCACAGCACTTGACACTGGTGCAGTAGCCGCACTTTTATCTCTGGGGCAACGAGCGCTACCTAATTGGGCTCCCGCTCAATGGGAGGAAACTCGTGTGATACTGTAAATATAGCTGAACACACATGACTGAAGAGGGCACAGATCTTTGAGAGATCCCCGGGGCTGTCACATCCCTAGGCTAATATAACTTCTAAGTGAAAAATATGTATCTTGATAGTCAAGTATCCTAGTCACCACTCATCAAAGAAGCTTCTTTTGCATCAGATGGAGACTACGACAGAGTACCACAGATGGCCACACACACATTGTCTGTGAATTGCTCAAGCTTAAATTGTACATTTACAATGCAACCTCCATACCTAAGATTCACACAACATAGAACAAGGGGTAAAGAGGAATCTAGTGAATCTCTCAGCTCCCATTAATGAAGCACCCTCATGCAACAAAGGAACAGGAGCACAAAAGGTCATAAATGGCCAAGTCATGGAGATTAATTGTCTGCAGAGTGTGGGTCCCTGGACAGGAATTCTTGTATTAAACATCACCCACTCAGGGGTCAGGGACCATTGTGGAAGAGGACACAGAAAGATTATAAGAGCCAGTGAGAAAGTGTATGACCATATGGAAATAAAATCTTGCACGCTTCTGGGACCCTGCTCGTATGAACCTACAGCAATGGTGTTGACATGCTTAAGACCCATGCAAACTCAAGCAGCAAAATGCCAGCATGGAACTGGGGAAATGGGCAGCAGACCCAATCTTTGCTGAAAAAAATATTGGCAACTGATTGGGTGAGAAAGAGCTATTCTTAAAATATGGGACTCTGGATAGGTTGACTAGACCTCAGTGGATGAAATTGCACTGTGGCATGTCTGGGGATACTAACTTGATACAGTAGTCCTTAACACAAATGATAGAGTGTGTAAATTCCAGTGGGGGTGTCTGTGGGAGGGTGCCAATGAGGAAGAGAGTATAAAGGTGATTAAGACTGAGATGTTCTACACGAAACACACAAAAGTTCAATAAGAAAGTGATATTTCAGTAAAAATGAAGCCAAAAAATATTCAGATATGTCAAAGAGAAACTGTAAAGTACTTCCAGTAAGTGAAAAGATGAAAGCTCTTAATAGAGGAAACAAACCACTTGGCAAGGTAACTTAGAGCTACAGTAGGAAAGAAATATGTGCATATACGATCCAGAATTCTTTATGCTTTCACAGCCACTGGAGAATCTTGAAACATATTCCCTAACAAGAAGAAACTAAATACGACTGCATTGGGCATGGTTCTGTGGTTAAGAATACCCTTTGCCACCAGGGAGGGCAACCACTTCAGCATCACTCTGAAAATGCTTACGTCTGAGTCCCACTCCAGCCACTCTGACTTCATGTGTCTGCGTGTTTGCCTTAGCACTGAGATTTTAAAACACTTCTCAAGTGATCATATTACCCCTTGAAAATCATGGCTATAAGCCACATGGGTTAAACTCTAAGCTCGGAGTTTAACCCTTTAATAGGATCTTAATATAACTTTTGCAAACCCAATTCCCATGTTTTATAGAATTTATGAGGATTTAAGGAGTTTTAAGTGGAAACTTCTCCTAACCAGACCACTGGTTCACTGTGGCTGACTCTCTCTCATTCTCTGTTCATCTTTCTAATTTCTGTCTCTAGAGGACTGACATTTCCTCCTGTCTTAGTGTCCAGGAGCCCAAAGTCCCCAACCCCTTGGGGCCTCAGCAGATACCCAAGTGGCTTCTCAACAAGTCTTCCAAGAAGTCATTGCTCTGCTTACATGGAATTCTTGAAATAGCCCTTAAGAACATTCTTTCTGTGACTCAGTATCAGCTCTCTATAAAACATGATACCAGACGTGGAAAGGTTTGAGATTTTTTGGAGGTCTGGGAAGGAAGAAGACAGAATTAGAAAGAAGAGTAGTGAGATTCAAGGAGGGATGGGGGGGGGGGATGAAACACAGGATGCGTCTGTAAAAAAAATCTTCCAGTGTGGAAAAGAATGTGGAGGAGCCCTGGAATTTTGGGCAGATGTGAGTGGGAGGCATGGGCCAGGAGAGGCAAACCAGAGGCCAGAGACATTTTTAACAGTCTTGGAATAGCTTCAGGGCTCGGCCAGGAACTCTGAGTGAAGAGCAATCATTTGTGAGCAACATTTCTTTGTACACCAAGTGCTGTGTGACCTCTTCCTGGGGAGACATGAGCAAACATCTACTCACCCCAGATAGCACACCAACAACAAATGAAAATATGATTTCCCCCAAAGTTCAATTTGGTGAACCAACCTGTTTATTGGACTTAGTAGAGCATGAGTGAGGGGTTATTCACAGGGGGAGAGGCATTCCCAAAGCAGTCATGCTACTGAACAGTCTTATCTCAGCATGAATGATGCTGCGTAGACAGAGTCCCCACTTCAGTTAGCCTTCCACATTGTATATTCTTATCATCTCCCTTATCATATGATCTATGAGATCATATGAAGCTTGGGTAGCTAGGAGGAAGGTGTAGGAAGGAGTGTCTGGAATCTCCAGTGAGGGTCTAATGACCCTCACAATGCCCCCTTCAATAAGGGAACGCTAACAAGTTTGAGCTTTAGGGTCTCTTGGAAGGAGGTACAGGTCCTCTGATGAAGATGGTAAAGGCTGTTAGGCTCAGAAGATAGTGTTCTATAATACCCATAAACCATAAAGGAACAAGAATTGTCTGCAGAAGTACCCTGAAGACCATGGCATTTGGGGAGTTCTTGTCTAGTATGAAAAAGCTATCATTGATGTGGTTTTCATTTCTCTAGGATAAATGTCCATGAGTGGGATTCCTAGGTCATCTGGCAAGTGTGTGCTTAATTCTCAGAGAAACTGCCCAGGTACTTTCTAGAGAGCAGCAGTGCATTTGAAATTTTCCTAGGAGGAATTCAGCAGGCAGGCCTGCAAAACTCTCTCTAGAGAAGCTGGCTTCCAAGTGGGAAATTGCAGGAGTCTTTAGTGCACAGTATACTTGACAAGAGCTGCAAGACTGTCTCTGGGATGTAACTGGTGCTGCAGGTGTGGAGTCAACCCTGCAGGGGATAGGACAGGGAGGCCTGTGACAGCTGACATTTGTGCTTAGCCACCTCCCTTCCCTTCCAAGGGCGCCATTCAGGGCATGACTCAATTTTGGACACACTCTGAGGACTAAAGGCTGAGTATTAATCGTTAAGATGTGTTTTCGAGCATGAGATCAGCTTGTATTATCTATCCTGTAGTCCTGGTATAGTGAATTATCTGCTACTGTCTCCAGTCCTCCAGCTGACCCATAGGGTGAAAAAGATCAATCTACACTTTTCCTAGGAAGCAATCCTGCTGAGTGCACAGTGAGCCTCCTTCTCTGTGTTAGCATGTCTCAGAGATTCAGGGAAGATGCTGCTTGTGAATGTGGCTGCCTCTGGTTTAAGAGCAGAGGAGTGAGTGTCTCTACCAAGAGGCACTAAATTCAAGGGAGCTTATACTCAGGATTCTACAGTGGATAACAGTCCAATACCTTCCATCTTTTAAGTCCCAGTCTTCCTACAGCCACAGTGGAGCTTTCCAGAGGACTTAACGATGCCCGTTGGGAATACTTCCCAGGATATCCCAACCTGAAATCAGGGAAACTGAATTCCTCTGCCAAGTCAGCTCATCTCTTCTTCCTGCATCTCTTCCCTCCATAGAAAGATGTTAGAATGGATATGCTGGATGTCTGACTCAGTCAGCAAGCTTGCCTCCTGCCCGGAGAAGAGATGCTTCCATGGGAAACTGCTCTTCTTGATTGCACCTTACTGTCTGTGTAACACAGAACACTGAGAGCAGGACCCTGTGGGCATGAGTGATACAGGATCACAAGCTTCTGCAAGTCCATGCTGGGGGAGGGAAAAGCAGCTGCTGGAGGCTTGGCCCTGGTCAGCAAAATCAATTCATAACCGGGGAGAAGACTTGTTTCTCTGTCTCTGGAATCAACGTGTTCTCTTAGAGGATCAAAAATGAGTCCGCTAAAAATACATAAGGAATTACACAGAAAGAAAGCTGCCACAAAAAAACCAGCTGAGGAACTGAGCCTCAAATGAGAACACCCTGTTGAATGACTTCAGTCTCCAGCTACAGCTATGCAGACTTCCCACCAAGGTGGCCAGACCCTAGGAGTGCCAGTTAAACTTGGTTTCACAGTCAAGTCACAAGAAGCCTTACTCAGCACTCTCCTGCCTCCTTCACTCCTTGCTGTTTCCACTTGCCATCTATTCTCAGGGCATATCATTTAAAAACTGTTAGTGTGTGTGGAAACTCTAGATAGATTCAGTGTTGCTATAGCTAAATACTTTGGTTCCAGCTTATGCTTTAGAAAATGGGGAGAAAGGTAAGTCCTGGGCTGGGAAATATTTTCTGATGTAGCAGACAAAACTAACATGTTTACACCAGGCATGGTGGTGCATACCTCTAATCCCAGCACTTGGAGAGACAGAGGCAGGATGGAGGATCACAAGTTTGAAGCAAGCCTGTGCTACTTGGTAAGTTATCAGGCAGACCTGTACTATACAAGACTCTGTCTCAAAGAATAAAACAGAAAAATTAAATAAAAATAGATGTTCACAACAGTTTGTAATGACAACAATTTGGACACAATCCATGCATCATTTAGAAGGATCATTTGTAGTCTGTACACACAGTGATACACTCTACAGCGGTGAGATGAATTAGCTCAAGTGCTATGTGCCAGCTGCCTATGAAAGGGTATAAGAAGTTAGTTCCCAAATAATTGTAGGTTCAACTTGTTCCCTGTAGTCATTTGTTGACTACATTTTCCAATGTGGACAGTAATGCTGAATGCGCATAGTAACGTTTTCTGTGCACTTTGTTGTACCCTTTCAAATCCTTAAACATGTTTCATCTTACTGTTGGGGTAGAGGCCCTCAGTGTAATGTTGACCTCAAGTGATAGTGGTATCTTTGCCTTTTTTTTTTTTTATTCTAATGTTTTGCCATTAAATATAATGTCCATTGCAGAACATCTTATGTATATTTCTTAAAAGGATAGCTGATTTTTAAAAGGTAATCTGGTATTCATTGTTTATTTTTAAAGTCAGATTTAGTCAGTTTTTATTATGACCCATCTTCTCTCCAGAGCCTACTTCTAAGGAGGATCATTATATCTTTTCCTGTAGCATCCTTTCACATTTCTTTTTTTTCCCAAAGGATTTTATTTATTATTTTTATTTTATATGTATGAGTGTATTACCTGCAGATATGTAAGTGTACCTATGTTGTGCAATGCCCATGGAGGCCAGAAGACGGCATTGGATCCCCTGAAACTGCAGTTACCGATGGTTGTTAGCCACCATGTGGTTGCTGGGAATTGAACTCAGGTCCTCTGAAGAGCAGTCAGTGCTCTTAACTGCTGTGCCATCTCTCCAGCCCCTTTAATGTTTCTTTAGTGAGTATCTTTTGCTAAGAAATGCTCTAGATGTTGTTTGTCCAAAAGTCTTTAATTCATTTTCATTATTGAGTGGCATTGAACTATATATAAAATTCTAGGTTGAGGAGTATATTGATAACACTATAAGTCTGCTTTCCGTCTAACTGTAATTTACTATTAGGTAGTTTGTTTTTCCTTTGGCAAGTTGTTAAATTGCTCTTGTGAATCTACATGAGAATTGCTGTGTGTGCTGAACCTGAAGATACATGCCTTCTAGAATTCTGGGAAAGCCCAGCAGTTTTACTCAGAAATTTCCTTTCCCTTACTCCATTTCCTTCTGCAGTTATAGCTCCTATTTTCTATCTCTTTCTTTCTCTGTGATATATATTAATACACCCTTTACCCAATTCAGTAGTTCTTTCTTCAGATATTGAAAAAATCTGTTTTAACTTAATCATTATTATTTATTTTGACAATTAAACATTTCATGCTAAGGGGTTTTATTTTTTTTTAAATCTCCCTGATACTTGTTGCTAATACATTTTTCTTCTCTCACGTTTGGAATTCCCGCTTCTAATTCTTTAGACAAGTTAAATTCTTATTTATATCATGTGTCTCTGTTTCCAAGTTCTGCTATCTTTGAGAATATGTTTCTAGCATTTGGGGGGTCTCTATCGACTGCAATTTATTTAACTACATTTTAACATTTTGGACTCTGAGTTCATGGTTGAATCTTTAGCAGCCTAAAGATTCAACCCAGAGAAGTATAAACTGAGGGTGTGTGTTTCTCTGCCAATATAGTCCAGATGTTCCAAATCAAAAGTCACTTTAATTTCGAGGCTTGGGATTTCCTGAACCATAAAGCAGTACATATACATTTGGGCCCCAAACCTACACATTATTGTATATCTAGTTGCTGACTCTCATGGAACACTTACTTTCCCTAGAGACCAAGCGGAGTTAGATGCATTTCCTCAGCTAGGACTCTTTTTCCTAACTTAAAAATAAATTTGCTCTTGCAGTTCATAGAAGGTTGTAGCTTCATGAGGGTCAACCCTCTGCCTTGCATGGTGCAGGGCATTGTTGCAAACTACTGCACAGCCCTTATAACCTCAGGTCAAGTCCACAGAAGGTGACAGACAATGAGGGAATGCATAGCTCAGGCACCCTCTATCCACTCTGCTTTTTTTGTTTGGTTTTGGCTGTAAGTTTGGTCTTGCCCTTCGAGACTGCTCCTCCCTTCCAGGAACCTCAGCTATGTGTTGAAAATCACTATGGCACACTGCCTTTTTTATTTCCAGATATTCTTCAGCAAGACAGATTTTCGTGGTATCTTTCAGAAGGCTGCCCACTATATAGCTTCCCTGTGTAGATTTTTTTGTTTTGTTTTGTAAATGACGTTGGTCATCAATGTCCTATTCACCAACATTTTCGTGTGCATTAGTGATTCAGTTGCAGTTTGAATGTGAAAGGATACCGTAGCAAGGTGGTCTGGTCTGAAAGCTCATGTCCCACCTCAACTTCAGATGTTGAAAGCTAATCCTCAGTGCAGTGGTACTGGAGAGTGAGGCCTCTAGGAGCTGTTAGGCCATAGAAACAGCACCCTCGTAAGTAGGATGGGTTAGTTCCTTATAAAAGAGGCTTGAGGAAACCTGTTTGCTCCTTCTATCCTCCCCAATGAGGACAAAATCAGAAGACAGCATCTCTGAAGCTAAAAGAAATTCCCTATCAGACACGAAATTTTCCCATGTCTTTATATGGGACTCCTAGCCATTATAACTGTGAGCTGTGAAATTCTGCTACTTATAAATTACCCAGTCTAAGATATTTTGTTTTAGCAGCTTGAATGAACTAAGGTACAGGACATTTAATGCCACCAAAGATATCTTCCTGTAAACTCTTAGGACTCTGCTTCCGGACGTAGAAATAAGCTTGTCTCCTAAACATGGTTAAGTCAGACATGCTGAGTGTCTCTGGGGACAGTCCTTGGGAGTTGATAGATCAGTTTCTGTTTAAGAATTCTGTTTCTTCTCTTTTGGGATGTGACATCTTTGGGGTATCCTCCGCAGTCTTCCTGCAGTCCCCAGCAGGTCGGAGCCCCAGTTCCTCACAGTGGTCACCTGGTTGGTGTTTTCTCCCATCTCCCTTCTTTACTGTCCTCCTGGACTTTTTTAAGGATCATTTCTCAAAAAAGTTTGCACTCAATGCCTTGTACCAGCACCCATTTCTAGAGAAATTCTTAATGTAAGCAACACTTAAACTGATATTTAAACCAATCCTACTAATTTATATTTAATATTATATTTTTAAACCTGCCAGGCAAAATGTGCCTATTGGTGTAATAGTGACATGACTTTTGTGGGTGTTACTGTCTGATTTCTGACCGGATCTGAGGTCCACTCCACAGGAGGAAGTTCATTCCTGGTACTGGGGACTTAGTCAAAGTTCATAGGCACAAGGAGAGAACCATTACTTTTGTTTTGCCGAATGGACATGCTGTCAAACTGTCTCCAAAGTATTTGCCTTTATACCCACACGCTAGTGATGCTCTCAGCTTTGATCAGAGGAGCTTTTCTCTGCAGTGAAAACAGTAGTTAATAAAGAGACGGTGGCTTTTCTAAGTTCTGAGAACAAGTGACTATTGAATGCTCAGCCTTAAGCAGGACACCCATATCCTATATCACCTCCCCACTCCTGACACACACACCTTAGGCTCAAGGAACATTGAGGAAGAGGGAGTGGAAAGATGGAAGAGCAGGACAACAGTGGAGGGCCACAGAGCGCGGTCTGAGGGGATGACAAGGATGTGATTCTCCTGAACTCATGCAGCCGGGATTGCCTACATAGTGTCTGCACGAGAGCACGCCTGTAAACTCAGTCATAGATGGGGAAGGGCTGGTGGGTCCCTCCCCATGCAGGAGAGCAATTGACAGTTGCAGGCTGCTGGGGAAGAGGACGTCATCTTTAGTGATGTAGCTACCAGTGAATTACTCATGATCCCAGAACAGCTCTGCACTCACCCCCATGCAGGCGACTCTGGTTAAACCCAGCGGGTCATGAAACAAAAATGAAAAAGCAAAGAGGGCATGAAAATGGGATGGGGACTTGGCGGGAAGCGGGGGAGTGGGTGGGAATGAAGGAGAGAGAAGACAGTATGGGTTTGGTGTGACCAGAATATATTATACACACATATGAAATTGCCAAAGAGTAAATTAACTTAAAAAACAAGAAGGAAGTCTGGTGTGGTAGCATACGCCTTTGAGCCTAGCGCTTGGGAGGCAGAAACAGGTAGATCTCTATGAGGTCAAGGCCAGCCTGGACAACATAGTGAGTTCCAGGTCAGCAGGGGCTGCAGGGAGACCGTGTCTCAAAACAGCAACAACAAAAAGAAACAAAAAACAAGAGGGGGAAGAAAGAGAAAAAAATACAGTTAAATGACAATTTTAGGTGTCAAGAATCATTTTAACAGATTTGAGTCAAAATTAATATAAAATGTAGTTAGCAATTTCAGGTATCCAGATGGGATGGAACTGGTGTGAACTAAACAGGCTTGAATACTTGACTGTGGAGCTGCTGAGAATATTCCACATTGAACAAGGAGATGCATCACAGTTATATGTTTGGAATACCTCAGGGTTCATGTGGCAAGGCCTCGTTGACATAGAGGATCATGTGCTGGTGAAACTGAACTGTCAGGCGCATCTTATGGATACTTGGCATCAAAGTTGGGAAGGTGGCAGGACGGGGGTAGTTACAAATGATGAGGGCTTCCAGACACAGTTTGTTGATTCTCACTGTGTTCCCTTATATATAAATTAGGACATTGCACTTGTGAATTCCCATGTCCTTTCACGTCTTCTGGAAAATTGGAAATCGGACTTCACAGGTCCCACAATTCCACCCGGTGACTGGATAGAGTTGAACACCAGTGTTCCTCCAGGGATGAGGTGAGTGCCTGAGTTCCTGACACTTTGCTGTAAATTACAATGATCTCTCCCCTTTCATTATAGATACTCCCTTATTGATGGTGGGTCTAATCCCTATACACTTATCATAAATTGAAAGGACATGTAATACCCTTAATTTATCACATACCCTGGCTGACAGAGTGCACTGTAGTATTTCGTTTCCCCCCAGAACTGTGGGCCTGATTGGGAACTGTCACTATCCTGCATCTGGAGGGGATATCACATCACATATATTTAGGTCAAGAGAAGACCAAAATTCGTAGTTCATTCAGAACATTGTCACGTTGATGGTGCCTGTGTTTCTGATCCTTTTTCCACCTCTTACGGCAGGGGCAGAGTGTAGACCTGTGGCTTTTCAGGAGTGCAGCTGGGATTGCTGGTCTCTTGCTCATGCTCCTGCCATTCCTTGTGAACATCACTGCTCCAGAAAGCCCCGTGAGAACTTACAATCAGATAACATGCACAGGGGCCTCCCACTCCTTCTTGTGCGTACTAGCTCTGAAACCTCAGGCTCACCTTTGGTAGGACCCTTGCTGCTTGTCTGCCAGTTATGCTCTGTTCAACCACTGGGTCAAATAAATCAAGTGTGACTGGTTGTTTCCCCCTGGGTATGTTGTAAAAATGTGGACACTTATTTAAATGTGAGTACTGTTTAAGTTAGGAAAATTGAATCCAGGTGTGAGGTAGAAAAGCCATTGTTGCCACGGAAAAGTGATCTTCTTGCCTACTCTCTACTTGGATTCCAAAGCTCAGTGTGTGTCAGGCTGGAACTTGTCTGGAGGTGTGACAGTCCTGGTCTCATTTTGGAACATTCTCCATCCAGTGATTCAGACCCAAGGCAGGTGATCCCTGTGGAGGAAGTGGTGGTGGAAGACTTTGGCATTTGTCTGCTTGCTGAAGTTGGTTGTCTATAGCAAGCTTTTCCATGCACAGAAAAAGAGAATCGAAGTTTCAGGCTCTGGCATCCCACTTTCAGGTTCAAGATACTGTAATACTTTCCTGTCACAGTATGCTCCAAGCTGTCAGAGTCCCCGAGGAGGCACATGTCACAGATGGCAAAGCCATTACTCTAAACAAACATTTTCCTTCTCCCACTCTGAAAAATACAGTTGCTGCCCTCCCAGTTTTACTTCCTAAAATTTGTTACCACCATGAACTAAGAATATTGAAATGAAAACTTCCAGAAATGAGCCATTTGTAAATTTTAAGCTCTAGACAACTCCGAGCAGCATGATGAAATCCCATGTCGTTCACTCTGTCCTGCCTGTGTTCATCATATCCACCCTGTCTGTGTGATTCACTCATTAGTCATTTCATACTCCTCTTAGTTATCAGATTGGTTGTCATGGAGTCGCAGTACTTGCATTCAAGTGACTGTTATTCTACTTGGTAATGCCCCATAGTGATGCTGTCAATTTTATCACAGTATGTTACTTAAATTATTTTATAATTAGTTATTATTTGTCATTTTTCCTGGACCTATTTATAGAGTAAACTTTATCATAGGTATGTATGTGGCAAAGTTAGCTTCAGCTGTCAACTTGGCACAAACCTAGAATCATCGGGGAAGAGGGAATCTCAACTGAAGAATTCCCTCCAAATATGACCATGTCGGAGGCATTTTCTTATATGTGAATTGATGTAGGATGGCTCAGCCCACTGTGGGTGGTGCCATCCCTAGGCAGGTGGGCCTATGCCCTGTAAGAACCACAGCTGAATAAGTCAGAGGAAGCAGGATAATAAGGAGCTTTCCTCCGTGGTTCCTACCTGCCTCTGCTTGGGTTCCTGCCTTCCCTCAATATGGCCTGTAACCTCTGAGCCAAAATAGTCCTTTCCTCCCCATGCTTTTGGTCATGGTGTTTCTCACAGCAACCAAAAGCAAGCTAGGACAGAAAGTGAGAAAAAGGTAAATATACATAAGGTCGAGATACTTTACGATTTCACAAATCTGCCAGGGGTCTTGGAAAGAATCTTCCAAGGATGCAGGCAGAAATGAATATGCCATTCCCATGTAAAATGCACAGTAATGGTATTTTTATAGAGTAGTTGGTCCTTTCAACTATAACAGAGTCCATGAATCTTTTCATGCAAAACTTATTTTATGGAGTCTTGGGCATGGAAGGATGTGGGGAAATGGCCTTAAGAGAAGGACTGCCTGGAACGAGAAGCCTTTGCTCTTTGGAGTTGTGAGTCTGAGGACAGAGTCTGATCTTGGTTTGTGTGGTAGCTCTAATCTGAAACTGAGTGAATTCTTTTGGTGGTTTTTATGTTTGAAGAGGAAGCAGAGCTTTCCTGAGAGGGTTCCTCAGGTTCTGCCCTTGGTTGGCTTTGTGACCACAGCTAGAACATATTGCCTTTCTGACTCAGAGGTTCCTTTTTTTAACAAGGGGGAGTTTAGACTGAAGCCCCAAGGCTGTACAGGACTTGAACTTATTCTAGTCTATAAGAGATCTCTTCGTTTGCCTATAGGCAGGTCTGGCAGGATGCTGACCCTTATTGTAGAATGCCAGGCTTTGGGGGAAATTAGTCCTCAAGTGATAACCCTTTCCACACAATGTTCACCAGCAGTGGTAAGGCAGACTGTCAAAACCAACAGCTCTGCCTCTTGAGACATGTCCCAGGTCCCTTACCCCATGCTGGAGCATGCTTCTCTCTTCTTTTAGCCTCTGAGAATGTGGCCAAATAGGCTAACTCCTCCATACCCACTGCCTTGTGCATTTCAGGCAGCCTAGTGTGACCTGCAATGCCTGTTTAAGGCAGAGAGTGCAGGTCAGGGGAGCTCTCCAGTACCTTCTCCTTTGAAGATTGTGGTCAGTGGCATTAATGATACCAGGAAGTCGCTGGGGTAGGAAGAAAGATAGTTTGCTGTTTTGATGTCTTGAAGATCTTATGTCTTGTGGCTCTGTCTCTAGGAATTACTTAGCAGGCACATCTGAGTCATAAGAAAGATGGGAAGGAAACTGGGTCACATCCTAAGCACATGTGCATGAGGCCTCATTCTTCGTTATTTCGAAATTCATAATGTTATCCATATGGACAGACCAGAGACAGCTATGAGGTGTTCTCTATCTTTGTACGTGAGTAGGAGTGAGAATAAAGAGTTGTGAATGAGCCAGACAGCCTAGGAAAAACTAGGATGGATCAGCTCAATATCCCATATAAAAATTCAGTAGATGGGCTAAGGGCGTAGCTTAGTGTTAGAAGGTTTGCCTGGCATACATTTGGCTCTGGGTTCCATCCTCATTCCAAAATCATGTCAGTAGAAAGCTGGACTGGCACTATCAATTTCAGAATATACAACTAGAAAGACAGCTCAGTGCCTTGAGGGTAACTCAGCTCAGTTTTGCAGAGATGAACCGTAACTATGCAGACAAAAGTCCATCATCTTTTCTAAATGACCTTCTGATAATTTGTCAAGATGACCTTAGCAGACCTAAGCTTCCAAGGATACAATAGTGGGAAGGCAGTGAGTTACAAACAACAGCTCAGTAAACCATGCCATATTTTTAAGGAGAAAATACCAAAGTGAAGGTAACTGTGGGAAGAAGGGGCTTCAGAGACCTTCAGGCTATACAAGAAGCAATGCTGAGAGCTCAATCTGATGACTAGTCACAAAACCCAGAATCAACTGATCCTCAAGTCAAAGCCCAGCCCTTGGCTGGTCAGTGGAGGTGAGGCTCATTTATCTTTGATCTGGAGCATGCTAGATAGCGAGAGAAATACTCAAATAAATACTGATACAACCTCAGGAAAGTACGAACTTATGCATAAGACTGATCGAATTGGTACCATGGTCTATAACTATAATCCTAGTTACTCAGGGAACTGGGGCAGAAGAATCAGGAGTTTGAGGTCAGCCTGGGCAGTATAGTGAGACCCTGTGATAATAAAGAGATGGTCAATACAAAGATGAAAAATAAATTTTGATCCACAG
Source organism: Eospalax fontanierii (assembly GCA_035773235.1). Classification (NCBI taxonomy): domain Eukaryota; kingdom Metazoa; phylum Chordata; class Mammalia; order Rodentia; family Spalacidae; genus Eospalax; species Eospalax fontanierii. Next base: position 17,768,926 of record CM069547.1, read on the forward strand.
TATCAATGTTTTGAGCCAAGTTTAGGAAAAATAGTAAGTGGAATGAGTTTATGATAATTTATACATACTTTCTCTGCTATTAAAGGTTTTAAAACAATTAGGAAAAAATGTGCTATAGTCTAACAAGCACTTAAACAAATCCTATTAATACATTTGTGGCTATTGTAGGCATGGCTGCAAAAACTCGTTAAATTAGCCAAGCACTAATGTGGTAGTTATGTAAACAGCATTTATATGTTTAAAGGGATATTTTAAAAACCAAGTAAAAGAAGACTAAACTGTCACTAACATGCAGCAAAGCATTTTGGCTAAGAAAGGTCTCGTGGCAATAGGCAATGGATTCCTGCTACATCTGGAGCATGTTACTCATTGTCCATGCTTTACACAGGTGTGCAGGCACTTGCTTCCTGCTTAACTGGAGCATACTTCTGCCATCTTCTTGGTTTCTCTAGTTCCCTAGAACAAAGCTACTGGGTCCGCAGGCCTGGGATATCACCTGAGGAGGTGTCCAGAAAAGGAGCAACACCAATCTAGAGGACATGCGGTTCCTGAGCAGGCCACCCTTTTCTTCCTATGCAGATCCCTCTGCTGTTGCTTGGGTCTTGGCCGTGTAAAATGTGACTGAAGAGAAACCCCCCAGCAGTCCTAGGACTCAGGAGGACTGACAAGACACCTTGGCGACTTCAGCAAAACTTCCAGAATTCATAAGCATCTGTGAAAAGGGACTGCAGATCCTTAACACAGAAAAGAAAATCTTCCTGAGAAGATAAGCTTCCTGACACCAATTATAGGCTGGTTTTGTTAATTACCTTCCCCTCATTTAAAAAAGCCTACAAAGCAGCTAGGAGTTGCTAGCCTCTCCACTCCTGACCTGGGAGGCTAGCCCCATGCCCTTAATAAATGTCCTGTCAATTCCCAAGCTGGAGTCTCTTGTTTGTTTCTGCTGGGTCTCACAATAAACCAAACCCACACCTTATAGGAGCACTCGTGGCTCTGTGTCTTGCAGCTGCCATTGTCAGTCTCAGCTGGGTGTGCCTTATATTGGGAGCCTGGCTCTGCCAAGTGTTCCAGCTGCACAGTTGGAGTTTACAGTGGGTTTTTCACAGAAGATCACTTTCCTCAGATTTTGATCTCTGTCCCCTACATACATCATCCCCCAGGTTTGGATGTGAGGCCATGCCTAGGACCCCATGCTGCCTGTGCTACTGGGGGTGTGTTGATTGTGCTGTGGCTTTTGGAGAACCAGCTGCTGAGGGGGGCGGGGGGGGACGACGACGATGACGACACAGCCCTCCCCATCTCTACCTCTCCAAAGATTCTCCTCCTCAAACATGAACAGAGCCAGCTGCCCATGGGGATTTCATGCGAGGACTGGAAAGGGCAGCAGCCAGCCTTTCAGAATACATTTACTTCCTGCCCACCCAAGAGGCCTCTTTAGAACCACAAAGCCTTGGCTCTCTTCCCTCTGTAGGTCTCTGTTCACTAAATTACTTAGCATCTTCTTTCAAATATGCTTAGGAGAATTCACACTGCCTTGGGAATCTGGCTGTAAAGTGCTTCCCATTAAGCCAAAGCCCTAGAGGTTCCAGTGGCAGGATCCCAGGAAGCTACCTACAGGGACTGGTTCCTTTCCAGCACCTGCTCACTTTCAATTAGCTTTTTAAAAATTTGCATCTTGTTATTAATACCCTTGTATTTTCAAAATATCTATTTTATTTATTATTTTTATACTATATGTATGAGTGTGTTGCCTGTATATATGTAGGTGTACCCCTGTTGTGTATTGCCTGTGGAGGTCAGAAGAGATTGCCAGATTCCCTGGAGTTACAGATGATTGTTAGCTGCCATGTTGGTGCTGCGAATTGAACCCTGGTCCTCTTCAAGAGGTGCTCTTAACTGTTAAGCCATCATCTCTCTTTCTCTCTAGCTCCCATGCTCTTCTATTTTTAAAGTCAACTTCCTGTCTTTAAGTTTGACCATAAAGCTAACTGTCCTCCAAGAAGTCTGTTGTTTAACCCTGCATGTTGAAAGTTATCACTTTGGAATTCCCGTTCTCTCTCTCTATCTCCTCTCTCTCATTATATCTGTTTTTCCTTACTTGTACAACAGTTTTATAGCTTTATCAATTTGGAAAATAAACTAAGCCAGATTACTTTCTGTATCAATATTTGAAAGTACAGCTAAATGACTGTAAGACTTGTGACTCCTTTTTATTGTTATATCGTTTCTTTGGTATTTGCTTTATGCCCCATTTACTCTGGAATTATTAGATTCTGAGGAAAGCAGTTCCCTCCCCGCATCCCTCTCCTCCCAGGGCACCTTAAAGCTTTTTGATAAACATTTTAATAATATGCCTTGTTCACTGTGCTACAGGGCTAGGTCATTTCTGACTTGCCCTCTATTCTCCAAGACATGTTGCCAGCATTGTTTTGCATTCTTAAAGTCTGATTAATTGTCCGGTTTGACTACCTTGATGGATTATTCAGGTGCATGTGCGTGACCCAGTTCAGACTTGGTAATTAAGGGACATTTTGGAGGTCAGGTTAATTGCCCACCCTAAAGCAACTCCAACAATTCATAAAACCTAGTGAGGCAGATGTGAATGAGCCTGGTTGCCTGTAAGTTGAGCAGAAAGCTCCAGGGTTCCAGCTTTTGTGAGTTGTCACTCAGGTGGGGTGGGTTTTTGATGATGCAGCTGTCTTTGACATACATGTTCCTCTAAGTTACTTCTCCCCCACGGTCCTATAAGCAACCCCAATAAACTCGTTGGCTCACCAAGTTGGACTTCAGGAGTATTGCTACTTTGGTCTGTTGTCAGTTCTCTATCTGTGGTGAGTACTTTGTTTAAGTCTCCTCATGAGCCGTCAGTCATACAACAGAGATCTTTAAGGCCACTGTGGGGATTTCCTCAAAAGGGAACTGACAACCCTGATCTCTTCTCTCACTATTTCACTTCCTGCCTATAAAATGGACTGTTTTCTTCACTCTTGCCTTGAAGAGCTCCCTCACCAGAGACCCAAAGCTATGGGAACAAACCACCACAGACTGAATGAAGCCTCTATACCCTAAGCCCACATGAGCTTCTCTCTTTAAACATGATTATTTTTTAGAGTAAGAGAGAATATTATTATTGTTGTTGTTGTTCTTTTGAATTCTTTAATCATATAAAAATGAAGAGGGAATTCTTAGCTCACAGGTCATGTATACAGTGTTTGCAGGTGGTTTCTGCCATAGACTATTCCCCAAAACCATGTGTATGGCAAGACTGCCTATTAGAATATCCAAAACAGACAAATTGATCAATGGAGCAGAATTGAGGACTCAGATTTTAAGTAACACACATAGAGCCACTTGATTTTTGACAAAGAGGCCAAAACACACTAGAGAAAAGACAGCATGTTCAACAGATGGTGCTGGTCAAGCCGGATATCTACATGTAGAAGAACGAAACTAGATTCCTATCTCTCACCATGCACTAAACTCAGCTCCAAATTAAAGACCTCAGCATGACTTGATAACCTGAATCAGATAGAACAGAAATTAGATAATACATTGGAACTTATAGCACAGGAAAGAACTTTCTGAACAGGACTTCGATAACCTAGGCATTAAGACCAACAATGGAATCTATAAGTCTTCTATACAGCAAAGGACCCTAGCATTTGAGGAAAGAGGAAATCTATGATATGGGAAAAAAATCTTTACCAACTATACCTATGACAGAGGGTCAGTAGTTAGACTATACAAAACATCAAGACTAAACATCAAAACCCCCCAAATCTCAATTAAAAAATCAGGGAACGTATCAAAATATTTCAAAAGGTGAAATACAAGACAAATATATTTTTAAATGTTTAACATTTTTAGCAATCGTGAAAATGCAAATTAAAGCTACTTTGAGATTTCATCTTACCACAGTCAGAATGTCTAAGATCAAAGATCAAATGATGACAAATGCTGCCAAGGGTGTGTGCAAAGGGGAACACTTGTTCATCACGGGTGGGAGTGCAAACTGGCATAGCCATTATGGAAATCAGTGTGGAGATTCCCCGCCAAAGCTGGAAACAATTCTACCACATGATCCAGCTATACCACTCTTGGACTCAGTATCCTACCACAGAGATACTTGTTAATCTATGTTCATTGCTGCTCTATTCACAAGAGTCATAAAATGGAAACAACCTAGATGTCCATCAACTGATGAAAAGCTAAGGAAAACATGCTACATTTACACAACGGAATATTCCCAGCATTTAAGAAAATCAAATGATGAAAGGTACAGTTAAATAGATGGCATTGGAAACAATCATCCTGAGTGAGGTAATATAGACCCAGAAAGACAAATGTTACATGTTTTGGCTCATAAGTGGATGCTAACTTTGAGACTTTAGGTATGTGTTCCAATTGGAAAGTCCACAGAGGTCAGGAAACTTGTAAGGGGCCATGGGGTGTGAAGCCTCCTGGGAGGGGAGATAGAATGCAGTGATATAAAGGTGGGAGGAGGAGGAATGGAAAGGGAAGGGTTAAATGGAGTGGGGAATGGGTCAGGGCAGAGGAGGGTTTATGGGGAGGGATAACTACACTAAAGGCCTTTTGAAAGAGTCATATGGAAACCTACCATTATAGAAGTTTCTTAAAGCATAAACATATCCAGTATAAAGAATTTAAATGGACTTACTCAACAGTGGAGTTGGGGGTAGGGAGGACAATGCCCCGACCAAACACTACAGGCTAGCAAATAAAGATCTCAGTGCTTAAAGCTGGTAACCAAGGAGGTACCATAGACATTTAAATAAAACTGGTTATTGCTGTTGCTCATGATCACTGGCCAGAACTTGATGGTAAGACCCTACCACTAAAGACATGGCATACATGAATCATAGAACCAACAAGGAGAAATCAAGTTGGTATTGACCTCAAAGTTTCTCTCTACTGGCTAGTTTTAATGGTGCTGGAAGGTGTTATGCATGCTGCCAGAGGAGAAAAGTAATCATCAGTCTTGCCCAGCCGTGAACCCTGTGAGCTACAATGACAACTGACCTGGCAAGATATGCCCACTGGTGAAACAGTGGTACAAATGTTATGGGAGTAAACCACCACTTTCTGACTGGATTTGAGGCCCCCTTCACAAGATGGAGCAATCCTGGTACTGTAATCAGGCCTAGGAACCTGTGTCTAGACAGGTCACAGGCCATAAGGGAGACCCTACTACATTTATTCTGCAAAATTGCCATAGGATTAAACTGACTTTTAATGACTTATTGTTATATGCATAGATTAATGTATCTCTCAACCCTTACCAGAGAAGTTTCTTATGGTGATTAACACAGAGACCCACACCAGTCAACATGACTGCAGAGTGCTTGTCCCTGAATGGGACATTTATATTATACCCCTTCCTCCCAATGCTTGGTGATCTCAGGGGTGGAAAAGGGGTGGAAAAATCGTAAGACCCAGAGGTGGTGGATAACTACAAGGAAACAGTGTTCTCCAGACAACAGAACAGTTACTCATATGAACTCATCGCAATTGCGACAGCATGCATAAGACCTTTGCAACCACAAACCAGACAAAATCCCAGCATAGGGTGGGGAGGTGGGCCAGAAGCCTCAACTCTGGCTGAAAAAAATATTGCCAACTGATAGCTTCTAGGAGAGAGTGAATCAGTTTTCTTTAAGGCTATGACACTGGGTAGGTTGTCCAAGCTCCAACAGATTGACCCACCCTGGAGAGATTCGGTGGTACAAATTGGACTTAATGGGCCTTAAAAAATAATAGAGGACATGAAGTCGGCGAGGGGGGGGGTCTGAGCACGATCAGCATACACTGCATGACGTTCTCAAAAGAATCGATAAAATATTCTTTTAAAAAGATATGAAGCTGTTTAGGCATGTGTCACAGGTTCTATCCTCTCTACCTGACTGACGTCAAAGTATGTGAAATGACAAGATTAAGGACTAAACTCACGCTCTGCCAAAAATTACAGCCTAGATCTCTGTTATCCATCCATTATGAAAAACTCACCAACAAAACTCACAGCAACAAGGTTATGGATGCTTTCCTGTGGGACAGATGGCTCATCCATTCCCATGACAACTGAAGTTCTTTCAGAATGAGCCAGTGACATTCAGGGAAGGTTCTACATTCTACAAAGGCTCTTTACAGTCTATCCTGATTCTGGGGCCCCATTCATACTAGATGAGATTGGCATTGCTTAGATATGCTAGCCAGGACACTGTCTCCTCTGGGGAGAGAGTCCTTTTCATTGTTTATACCCCAGTATCAGGACAAGCTGAAAAATCTCCTCTCCTTAAACCTGGTTTATTTTAGAAATATCATTTCCTTCTTTGCTTGATTTGCCTTCAAGTTTGCCCATAGTCAGATACACTTCTTCTAGCTGAATAATGCCCTTTAAAGTCACCACAGCAAAGATTAATTTAGTATGTAGTATGTGCTGAGAACTTTTCCCGTGGCCCTTTCTTCACCGAATCCTCACATAGCCTTGTGAAGCAAGTGAAATATTATCCTACTATTATAGGCTGGAAAATGGTCACCCAAAACTTCTATTCTAGTTACTTTCTATTGCTGCAATAAACACCACAGCTAAAACCAACTTGGGGAGGATTTATTTAGCTTACATATGCCAATCAGAATTCATCACTGAGGGAATTCAGGGCAGAAACTTGGGGCAGAAACCTGGAGGCAGGAACTGAAGCACAGATCATTGGAGGAGCTCTGCTTACTGGCTTGTCCCTTTGACCTGTGCTCAGCCTACTTGCTTTTACAACCCGGGATCACCTGCCAAAGAATGCCACTGACAGTGGCCTGGGCCCTCCCACATCAACCAGCAATTAAGGAAATGTATCACAGGCAGGTCCACAGACTAATGCTATGGAAGAAATGCCTCAGTTGAGGTTCCCTCTTCCCGGAGTGTCAAGTTGACAAATGAAGCTATCCAACACAACATCATGTCCTGGTCTCTGGAACCTGCAAATGTATTTGGCTACTCTATATTCGAGAGAGACTGTGCCACTGTGATTAAGAATCTTATTCTATTACAAATGTCCTTACAGAAGGAGGTGGAGGTCTTTGACATAGAGCAGGAAGGCAATTTGATGGTTGAAATAAGATGCTACAATACTGCATCTGAAGATGAAGGACAAGGCCACGAACCAAGAAACACAGATGTACGCATTGAAAAATGCAGTATTTCTCCCCTAGAGATTTTAGGCGTGTGCCATCTAGCCAGTAGTGAAACTGACTTCCTTCTTCTGTTTTCATTATTCATTTTTTTCTTGTTTATTTTTGTGTGTGTATATGCATGTTGTATGATGTGTGTGTATTTTCTGTACATGCATGTGGGTGCCAGAGGTAAACCTTGGGTGTTGTTCCTCAGGTGCTATTCATCTTAATTTTTGAGGCAGGGCCTTTCATTTGGCCTGGAACTCACCAATTAGGCTTGGCTGGCCGGCTAGTGAGCTAGAGACGCAGTTGCCTCACATACCCAGTGTAGGGATTAGAAACCTGTACCACCACACTTGGATTTTCTACATTGGTCCTGGGATAGAACCCAGGTCCTCATACTGTATAGTAGGCGCTGTACCAACTCAGCTTTCCTCTGAATCCCCACGTATACTATTTGAAACCATGGAGTAAAACTTGTAGTGTGATAGGGAGCTAACAACATCTACCTCACAACCAAAAACCCAAGACCTAGAGAGTTCTCCCGAAAGACCTGAATGAGATTTGCTGGCTTCAGGTCCTAAGGCCTCATCTGTTTCCTGTGTTTTGTTCCCCTTAGTTCAGGCTGCTATGACAAATTATTACAGACTCAGTGACTTAAAGGACAAACTTGCTATTTCTCACCATCTGTGGGGCTGGATGTTTGAGATAAGAATGACCAGCAGGTTCGATTCTTGGTGTGAGATGCTGGCTCTAGGTTTTTTCTTTAAATATTTATTACTTTTATTTTATGTGCATGAGTGTATCGCCTGCACGTATGGAAGTGCACCTGTGTTGTGCAATGCCCGCAGAGGTCAGAAGACTATGTTGGATCCCCTGGAGCCAGAGTTACAGACGACTGTCAGCTGCTATGTGGGTGCTGACTAATCCGGGTCCTCTGCAAGGGCAGCCATTGCTCTTAATGGCTGAGCCATCTCTCCAGCATCCAGGGTTTCTCTCATAAGAGCACTAATCCCATTCTTCTAGGCTCCTTTCTCATGACCTAATCACCTCACAAAAGCTTTGCCTCTTTTCCTTTCACCTTGGAGGTAGGATTTAGCATGAATAATGTTGAATTTTGCATTACTGTGTATGAGTGCATGTGCATGATGTTTGTGCATGAGTGAGGGCATGCCCATGACACAGTGTGCAAGTGGAGGTCAAAGGACAACCTGTGGATTCAATTCTTTCCTTCCACCTTTACGTGGATTCTGGGGTTTGAACTCAGGTCCTCGGGTTAGTAGTCAAGCACGTTTATCACTGAACCATTTCGGTGACCCCTAACATAATCTCATTTGAGGGGCCAAAACACTGTTCCTTTTTCTCTTGCTTAGCCTACTCCTCCCATTGCTGCTGACTTTTTTTCCCTAGTCACGTGTATTTTTATAATCTACCTTGTTTCTTTCTGAACTAGAGGCTTCATATGGGCCTTTGTGCCAGACCTTGAGGGTTTTCTGTTATTTATGATTTGGCATATTCTTGTTTTCTGCTTTGACACACTGGCCTTCTTTCATTCAGCTCTCCTAGGGTAATAGATCGGGACTTCTGCTTTTTCAGAAAATGTTGCTTACTTCCTGGTTAGGTTTCTTGTTTTGTTTTTGTGTTCTTGAGATAGGCTCTCTTACAGCCAGGCTATCCTCAAACTCTCTATAAAGCCAAAGATGACCTTGAACTCCCTGATCTGCTGCTTCTACCTCCCAAGTATTGGGATTCCAGGCATGTACCACCATGACTAGTACTGAATTTCCAGAAAAGGCTTATGAAGGTGCTTCTTCCTCTTCAAGGATTTTTGTATGATTCGGAAAACAGCTGAAGGTCTCCTCCCTCAGACTAAAATCTCAACATGAAAAGCAGAGAAAAATGAGGCACAAACCCACAATAGCAAAGTTCCTTTGTAGTTTCAGGTGACCTGCAGTTACCTGGGCTCCTGGGTCTCTGTGCACACAGATTACCTCAACAAAAGACTGGCCAGAATGTCAGTCTGGCAGCCTTTGTACTATGTCAGCAATGTGAATGGCTGGGTGGGGCCCCGGCCTTGCCGACCCTGAAGCAGATTGAGTGACCATCTCTACTTGTGGTGTGCGCCTTTGGCCTCCAAAAGCTCAACGACTTTCAGGACACAGAGCAAGGACCACCCTTGCAGAAGCTCCTAGGATACAGCCTTTCACTCTACTGACCTCAGAGTACACCCAAGACGCCCTCAGTCTAAAGGCTGTCAAAGGGTTTTCATGGCTATTGTGGTTTTGTTCCACAACTCTCAAGCCTCCTAGCTACAAACCCTATTTCTAGCCATAAATAGCCTCCATTGAAAGGACCCAGGGATCCCTCCAAAATGGGAACTCCTCAGTGTCAAAGGGAGGAAGCTCGCCCTCCTGTGGGGCTCTACCCCGGCTCTCACATCATTTCTTAGCCTTCTGAGCTCAGCCTCCCTGACTTCGTACCTGCTTCACTTTGTGGACCTCCCCCACTCCATTCCATTCTGCCTGACAACACAGTTCTCCATACCAGACATGCTGAGAGCACAATTTCTGGAGTCAGAGAGGCCAGTGATCAATTTGTTTTAATTCCACAGATACTTACTCAACATTTTGTCTTCTTTGGGCCCTGGGGTTACTCTTCCCGCAATACAAGTGCTATAGCCTTTAAAAAGTTAACCAACCCCTTTAACCTCATGTTTACACATCTGTACAGCAGGAAACATGCTCATAAAGCACGGAGCATGGCACTTCTTACACTCAGGCAAATCCTCCAAGAACATGAGATGTTGTTGCGTTATTTTTATCATTCCTTACGCTTGATGATCCAGACCTCACTCTCTTCCAGTCACCATGTCTCCTGGTACAGGATACCTGCCTTTGTGACATCCTTCCCACACACCCAGTGATTCCACTGACTGATTCTCCCACTGCTCCTGGACTTCAGACTCTGCCTCCTAAGCTTTTATTCCAAGTGCCCAGGGCTTGTCTCTGAGGTTTAATCACTCCAGAGAAGGCCCACCTCAGAGAGATGTGCCATCCCGGATGGGCAAGCAGCCCTTATGTCTTTGTTCTTTCCTGGTGGCTGCAGTATTCTTGTCTCTGCTTTAAGTGAGTGAAAGGACAGGCGAGGCTTGGCTGCAGTCTGAGTTGGGTCCGGGACACAGACTAGCCAATCACATGAGGATAACTTTAAGATTCAAACACTAACTAGTCTGCATGTCTCAGCTCTTGCTATCAGTGACTAGGGTGCCAGCAGTCCAGGCTCTCATGCCCTCAAGAACACTTCAATGTTCTATATTTATAAAGGATTAAAACAAGTCCATCAAATTACCCTAGAAACCGACTATCTGCATCTCTTAGGCCAGTTCCACGAGTGGCAGGCAGATGTTGGGATCAGCTATTTTCATGAGAACTGTGGTGTGACCAACTCTGGTACCTAAACAGTGTGTCTTCTCCATGTCCTTCTGCTCAAAACACATTTGCCCCATCTCCCTGTAGATGTCCAGATTTCATAAGACCAGCCTGTCCACAGGCCAGTTCATCTACTCTCCATTGAAAGTTTGATCCCAAGCTCATTTTTCCCCACTCAGGAGTTCTGTGATAGGCTATGCTGCATGCCTTCAGATTTATATGCTGAGGTCCGAACTTCTAATGCCTCACAGTATGACTGTATTTAGAGTTTTGGAGAGCAAGGTGGCGGGGCATTGAGACAAAGTCTCACGTATCCCAGGCTGGCCTCAAATTTGCTAGGATGACATGAAACTCCCGATCCTCCTGCCTTCACCCTAGTGCTGGAATTATAGGCATGCACCACCATACCTGACTCTGAGGTTAGGGTTTTTAAAGGGGTGATTGCATTTCTTTTGTTTTCATTTACTTCTTTGTTTTTATTCTTTTGAGGCAAGGTCTCATCATGAAGTGCAGGTAGGTTTGGAATTCAGAATCTTACTGCCTCCACCTTCTGAGTGCTAGGATTACAGGCATGTGCCATTGTGTCTCAACCTAACTCAACCTAATAGAGTGTGTGTGTGTGTGTGTGTGTCTGTCTGTCTGTCTGTGTTACTGGGCATGGAACCCAAGACTTTGCTTATGCTGGACAAGTACTCTGTCACAGAGTTATATCCCACCTATGATTAAGTTTAAAATGAAGCCATTAGAATGAGCCTAATTCACTCTGACTGGTGTCTTTATAAGAAGAGATTAGCACATAGACACATGTAGACAGAAGACCATGAGAGCACCCAGGGAGGAGATGCCAACTGTGAGTCAAGGGGGGAGGCTTCAGAGGAAACCAGCCCTACCTACACCGTGATGAGATCCCAGCCTCCATACTTGTGAAGACATGAAGTTCTATTTTTTAAGGCACTGAGTATATAGTATTTCACTGTCACAGGCTTAGCAGATGCAGGCACACCCCCATGGGCTGGCTCAGTTCTATTCATCAGACGGTGACTTCTCTGGAGACAGGTAGATCTCATATCACTTTGACAGTCTGTTCTGTGCTGTCCCAGAATACCACAGACTGGGCAGTTTATAATAACAGAAGCAATTATCTCTCAGTTCTGGAGGCTGGGAAGTCCACAGGCATGAGGACCTTTGTACTGTGTCATAACATCTCACATACGTGCGCGCGCACACACACACACACACACAAAACCACGGTGGGGGAAGACACCAGATTCACCCTTGGTAACTAACCTACTCCTGAATTCTGAATACTGAGCCAGTTCACCCACACAGACAGAGCTCTCTCAGCCGGACACTTCTCAGTGACCTTCCAACATAGTTGCCAAGCCAAGCTTCAGGATGGACACAGCTGAACCCTAGCACGCCTTTACGCTGTCTTGGCTCTAGGTAATACATGGCATTGACTGTTATTTACAAAATGCCTGCTGCCTTAATGAGTGGTCCATCACAACAAGGGCTCCGAGGAGGCAGAAGAAATCTTTAGGCAAAAGTGACTTGACTCTCACTTGTAAACTGAACACACTGGAAAGTTAGCCTAGGTGCACAATTTGGGAATAAAAGTTTACTGATGATTCATTGATCAATTTGTCCTTTTGGAGGCTCTGAGGTACTATTAATATATTACTATATTTAGGCCTTTTTTTTTTTTTTTTGACTTTTGGGCTTTTGTTTTGTAGCTCAGACTGGCCCGAAACTTGCCATCCTTCCCGACTTAGCCTCTCAAGTGCTGGGAATATAGACCTGATCCCCTGCATCAGGCTCCTTACTTAGACTCTAATTTCTCTGTTTTACCTTCTGTGTTGTTTTCAACAGGCTTTCTGTCCCTTTCCCTTCTCCCATCCCTCCTCACTGCTCCCAAGATCTTCCAATGGCCCCCAAAGTCTCAGTACATCTGGTAAAAATGTTGGCTGCTGATAGCCTCTCCCCAAACCCATAGCAATGAAGCTTTTACATAGTCCACATCTGTAGGCCTTAATTTCCCCATAAGCAAAGTGACATTTTATCGGGCCTTACCACAGCTCTGGTAGAACACTTCCAAGCCCCCACTGCTGCAGGCCATGTGTGTGGGCCAAGCTTCCCCTCTAACTCGGCCATCACTTCTGGGAGAAATCAGAGTCCACACAAGGAAGGCGGCTGTGACACTGTGCATGGCCAGGGCCTGTGTGTGCCCCACAGACAAACAAGCCCAATAAAAAGGCCTCCAAAGTTCTTCCTGCCCCTCACAAAGAGGCTGGTACATTCAGTTTCACTTCTTAAAAAATTAGGCTCTTGGGGATTTTCTGTGAGCTGCAAAAGGCAGAAGATAGCAAGGGACATTTGAATATTGTTCCGCAGGGCCCTCTGTACTTGAAATGGCAGGTGAGGGATTGCAGATCTGGGATAAATTGAACGCTGGCTTTCTGCTTTCACAGGAAGAGGTTCGGCAATAGCGCATGAATCTCTCAGAACAGCCATCCTTAAGGCCCCCATCCCCAGGTGCAGCTGTAAGCTCAGGAGAGATGAACCTCAGGTTGCTATGTGTTTTCATGAGCACAAGTCTCTAAAAGCTCCTGCTGTGCGCTGTGGGATGGGGAGCCAGCTGGGGCCAGCAGGCACATGTAGCACCATAAGGGTTATGCAGTGGGATTTGGGATCTAGAATGAGATTTGTATTTGACTCTCCTCTGGCTTTAGCTCTGCCCTTGGGGTTAGGAGCCAGCAGTTCACTGCCTAGCACAAGAGCAGGACCTCGCTCTGGGAGCTGCAGAGCTGTCTAGGAGTCAGGTGGAAGCACCAGCTCTGGGAAGTAAGCCGTCTTCCATTTCCGGCCTTGTGTCAGGAGAAAGCACCTCCCTTTAAACAATATTATTCATCATTAGAAATGCATGCATGTACGAATGTGGGAGGATCACATGTAGAGGTCAGGAGACAACTTTCAAAGTCAATTCTCTCTTTCTACCACAGGTTCCAGGGTTTGAGGGTCCTCAGGCTTTTGAGGCAAGTGATTTTACCTGCTGAGCTATCTTGCTGGCCCATGGTCTCCCTCTTAAGGCGGGTTTAACTGTTGTCTGCTGGTGAGATCATGGATATCACATCCCCCTTTCTTTTCACAGCTGAAATCCTTCCTTCCACAGACTCTGGACAGCAAGTTCTCTCAGTCCCATCACCTCACCTCAATTCCACCGTTGTTTAAAAAGAGCCAGAGCCAGAGCCAGAGCCAGCAGAGCTCAACAACGATAGGAGGTGCTATTTCTTCTGGAAGGATAAGCATTTCTTCAAAGGCATTGGATAAATTGACTATTTCTGCCAAGAACTAAGTAGGTATTAAAGTAATATCAAAACACTTTTTTGAAGTAGGTGGAATTTAATTACCATGAAGACAAGCCAGTACCTTGAATTAACTAGTGGATAATTTGAATGTTGTGGGAGGTATCAGTAATATAATTTTGGGAAGGGAGAAATCTGGGTTTATTTGCTTATGGACCCATCTACAAACAAATCCAGAGTGCTATCTGAAGAGACAACAGATCCAGCTTCCTCTGGGAGCTTGTTGGCAGGAACAGACTATTGCCCCCTCCCTCGTAGCTTTCTGTAGGTCTGGGCCAGATAATGTGTACTTCTAATGTGTCCCCAACTGGGCATGTTCTGAGGGCACATGTAGATAACCTCTGCTTTAAGTTACAACTTTAAGTTGGCATGCTAATGGTTTTAACTAACACACTGGGCATATTTGCTGAGTCTAGTGTGACATTTTGATACATATGTACCTTGTGTAATATCACACCAGGGCAGCTAATACCAACAGTTACAAAGAAATCATCACCTCAAAACATTTATTCAAATCCTGTCATTTTGACTAATACAATTAATTATCAATCATAGCTACCTTACTACGCTATAGAGTGTTAGAAATTATTCCTTCTATCTAACCGCACCCCCTACCCCTTAACCAGCCTATTACCCTAACCCTCCCCTCCTTTTCCAGGATCAAGTAATCAGTATCCAACACTCTACTTATGATCAGCTTTTCAGCATCTGTGGAAAGCATGAAATTTATCTTTCTGAACTTGACTTATTTCACTTAACATAATGAGGTCTAGTTCCATCCATGTTGCTGGGAATGACAGAGTTTCATTGTCTTTTAATGGCTGAATTATATTCCATTGACAATGCACAATGTTTAAAAAAAGATTTCTCAATAAAATGCTACCCTCTTGTTTGACAGATGGCATTTTATATAACATCCTTATAGAAAAAAAAATAAGCCACATCCGTTAAGGGGTTCTATTTACTTGTTCTGTCTAGTGAGAACCAGGATTTGACTCAAATCACTGGTTATGGCCCATCTGTTTCAGAAATCAATTCGTAATGATGTCTTGAGTTCTGTTACTGTTTGAATCTTAAATGTCTCCCAAAGTCCCATGTGCTTGGTCACCAACCTGTGGCAATGTTGAGAGGTGGCAGAGCTTTAGGAGGTGAAGGCTAGCAGGAGGAAGATATATTAGGAGTCTCTCTATGTTCTGTGAGTCTTGGGTGTAGAGGTTCCATTGTAGATGTGTCACTTAGAGTTGGGCATTTTGCAAGCATTTAATCTTTGTGTGACCAGTTGTAGAACTCTGTAATAGTCTCCATCTGTGGCAAAGAAACTTCATGTGATGACTGGCATACTTGGCTAGGATCCATATTTAACACATAGTAAGAAATTACATTTGTGTATGATTGTGACAGCCTTGGAGTTTTTTTCTAAGATCTATGACCTCTCTAGTCATGTGTATTTGGCTATGTTTACAGTACCACACATCACATGAGTTCCCTCCCATGGAATGAACTTTAGGTCCAGTTAGGTAGCTGTTGATTACTTCCAAGATAAAAGTACCACTTCTGCCCCAATATAGTTTGCTGTGTTGATTATTGTTGTGGTTATTAGGCCTTAAAGCTGGGGTTGAATCATTGATTGATGTTCTCCCTTAGCACCTTGTACACACACACACACAAATTTTTTAACTAGAAGCTTTATAAAAACAAAAAATTTTCAAAAAATGTCCTATTCCTTACTATAGAATAGAATTAGAATCAACTTGTGATAACTATATAAAATATGTTTATGTAAATGGTAACCAAATATTCTGTCAGGCTCCAATATCAACTTCCAATTCCTTAGCAAATTATGGCTAAGTCTGTGGCTGCTCTCCTCCTCCCCTGCTTTCTGACATTCCTTTCCTCTCTCTCCCACTGTATTTCTTTCATAGCAGTCAGATGGGAGGGGGTGTTTTCCTTTTCCTGTAGGGTGAATTGTCATGAGAGGAAGATAACTTTGGGGTTTAAGATGAGACTTAACAAAATCAAAGCAGGAGGTTATGAAAGTAAGGACAAAACTCCTCCATGTGGGAAAATAAAGAGAATTTAGGGATAGGAAGGAGAAAGGAGCAAGAAGTGGGAGAATGAAAGGGCGAGATAAGTTGGGGAAGGTGGCTGCTGAGGAAGCGCAGCATCCTGTCTGAGAGTGGGATGTGCCAAAGATATCTAAGAGACTAAGCACTTCAGAGGCTGAGACAGGAGGGTTGTGACATTGTAGGCTCTACAGTGAGATCCTTTCTCAGAACATCAAAAGAAACACTCCATAACCAACCAATCATGAAACAGATTCCAAATTGCTGTGTCACATGATGGCCCTCTTCACTCTGTGACCCTTAAACATTCAGATCAACTCACACATACGGAAACAGTGTGTGTGTGTGTGTGTGTGTTTGCACACACAAAGGGAAGAGGTTCCCCTTTGTATTAATGTATGATACAAATTGAGGTGAAGCTCATGAGAATACAGCCCGTTGGGACATGATTCATTTTGGGGTGAGCACTGTAATTCCTTAGACAAGGAAGGTGGTCCATGTCAATTCTATATTCATCTCACATGCTGCAACCTGCGATGCTGATACAGCATTCGTTGGCTTCGACAGCAACTATGTTCTCATTATGATTTGTATTCAACAGTGGCTATCCTCCTCCAGCTGCACAAGGACACTCATTATAGTCATGAACTGCATAACCATGTTTTGTTTAGCAATAGGCAAAATTTACAAAGGCGGTCTGCAGCAGCAGACTTTTACATCTTGTGTTTATGCCATTACTTGATTGCATAATTTTCTCTGTGCTTAATTTCATCTTGTGTCGCCATGTTAATTGTAGTCCTGCCTATACTGAATCCATTGCTAATGTTACCAATAAGAGGCTACACTAAGTGACTAACCCAGAAAGCAAATCAAAAGTGATTAAGGATGACAAGAGCTAGAAAATCAGTGGCTATTGCTTGCCAGTCTGTCAGGTACTATCTCACCATGGGTAGAACAAAATCAAAGGAAACCGTTCAAAGATCTGTTTAACTAAAGCAATGAGATGAACAGAAATTCAAAGAGGGTCTATATCACATATGGAGAAACTTCCAGTGGCTGGGATGGAAGAGCAAACACAGATGTGCAAACTCATCTTGATTCTATGACAGTGATGGTCTAAATAAAGGGTTTATATTCAATGTTCAAATAAAAGCTGAACTCAAGTGCAGATCTGAGTTTACTACCAGCTCTGAGTGGCTTAAATGAACGAAAGGTCTTAGCTCAGTGAGTCTAGTCTGGAGTCTGATGTCAAGGCATCTTAAAAGGAGTTTTGGAATTAGCAGATCATGTTCTTGTAACAAGATATTGATTTTGTGGAACAAATCTTCAGGATCATCTAGGTTTGTGTAAATGCAATCTATGATATTTACATAATGACTCAATTCTGGGATGACTAGCTACTCAGATCATGTCCCATCATTAAGCACACATGACTGAGCATCAGGCAAAAATGTTTCCCTTTATTTGGAACCTGAGAGAAAATAACAGTAGGAAACAGGTGTTACTAAAGGAGACGTGTGTAAAATGGGGGTATTTACATGGAAGGGTTATACAAGGAACCGTGGGGGTTAATGGGCAGAAGGAGCTCAAGAGGGGGCGCATAGGAGACAAGTATTATCTAGGGAAAAATAAGGAAAATGGGGCGACTGTACCTGGGGAGGGAGGAAGGAGGGTTAGAGAGGGGAGAGATAAATAATGCTGAGCTGGTGTGAAAATCCAGGGGGAATCACATTAGTTTAAAAACCTACTGAAAAATTACACACACAATATCTCTATATGAATCCATGCATATAGCTGGAGGCTACTTAACAAGAGACAGTGCCAGACAGGAGAAATCTCCCTTCAACGTGTTGGCCAGGGTAGCTGAAGAGACTCCCAAAATTGCACAGGCTATTATCATAGCTCATGACTGCCTTCCAGGACTTGAAGGTAAGACCCCATTGCTGAGGACAGGACATATTCAGACACAGGACTTAGAGGGATGAAGCAGGAATTGACCTGGAAGCCACCCCCTCTGAAGGCTAGCTCTCATAGTTTTGGAGGACATTATACAAGCTGCTAAGAAAGAATATCAATTGAAGGTCCAACTCCA
The DNA here is from genome assembly GCA_035773235.1 of Eospalax fontanierii. Taxonomy (NCBI): domain Eukaryota; kingdom Metazoa; phylum Chordata; class Mammalia; order Rodentia; family Spalacidae; genus Eospalax; species Eospalax fontanierii. The sequence continues at coordinate 17,787,053 of CM069547.1, forward strand.
ACTTTTAAGACCTAATAACCACAACGACTGGCCCAGCAATCTACATTGGGACAGTAGTGGCATTTTTACCTTAGGGGTAATCAACAGCTACCTAATTGGACTTAAATCCTACTCAGTGGGAGAGAACACAAGTGTGGTACTGTAAACATAGCCAAACACTTATGACTAGAGGGGCCATAAATTTTAGAGAAAACCCCAAGGCTATCATATCCCTGGACAAATATGATTTCCTACTATGTGCTAAATTATGGGTCCTTACATTTAAAGACAAGTATCTCAGTCTTCACTCATCAAAGAAGTTTCTTTTGCAACAGATGGAGACCATTACAGAGTTTCATAACTGGTCACACACAGAGATTAAATCCCTATGAAATGCCCAACCCTAAGTGACGTATCTTCAATGGAAGCCCTACTAGACCTAAGACTTTGTGGAACATAATGTAGCAAGGGGTAGAAAGAACACTAATGATCTCTCAACTCTCATCAGTGAAGCATGCTGTCATGCAACAGAGGCAATGAACTCAGGCTACAGGGACCACTGTGGAAGAGAAGGCAGAAAAATTGTGAGAGCCAGGGGAGGAGGTACAGGACCATATGGAACTAGAGTCTTGCCGGCTCCTGGGACCTTGCTCATACGGATTTACAGCAGTAGTTGTCAGCACGCACAAGACATGCAAACTCAGGCAGACGAAAACCCAGCACAGAACTGTGGAAGTGGACAGCAGGCCCCAATCATAGCCAAAGAACTATGGGGCAGCTGATTACTACTGGGTGAGGAAGAGCTGATCTTTTCAAGGGAGGGACTCTATATAAGCTGACTAGATCCCAAGTGGATGAACTTGCACTGAGGAACATCTGGGGAGAGTAAATTGACTCAATAGGCCTTAAAGTAAAATATATTTTTAAAAATGCTTCCCTTCATTTGGTCCTGGCTCCTTTCTCCTTCTCCCCGTGGCCCGTCACTGAGTTTCTGCAACACTGTGATGGGTGGAGACAGGCTTTTTAGACTTCTAGATTGAATGAAAACTGCAAACTGCTCTCATATGGTGGTCAGGGAACCAACGTACTTCCTATGTGGCTTGCTGCTGATGGTTAATAGGTGTTTGCACACCTTCTTTTATCTCGAAGAATTGGTTTCATCCGATTATCTTTCCCAGTTTCTCAGACTTCCGAGGACTTACCTCAGGAAGGTACAAGATGCTTCCAAAGTCCCTGGGGTTCTTGATGTTGCAGATGTATACATCTGATAGGAAGAAACTAGCCATCTGCTTTGTATACAACAGGGGGAAATCACCTATTTGGCAACTTGCCTCATTCATTTCATAATTTATTCAACACATGTTTATTGAGCGTGTCCACTATACGAGCTACAGTTCTAAACACCAAGGAAAGAGCAAAACACAGTCTATTTTTATAGAGCTTCCTAGTGGGAGGTCACAGCAAGCAAATTGTTCAGTACACATTTACTTAACAAAAGAAAAAGCCTAGTTTTTTTTTATTTTACTAACATTATTTGTGTGTGTGTGTGTGCGCGCACACGTGCATGTGTGCATGTGTACATGAGTATGCACGTGCACAGGTTAGAGAACAACTTGCAGGAGTCAGTTCTCTCTTTCCACCTAGGGATCAAATCAGGTTCTCAGGCTTGACTATAAGCACTTTTACCCACTGAGTCATCTCACAGACCCCATTTTTATTTGTTTTAGCTAGGGTCTCACTCTGTACGCCAGGTTGGCCTAGAACTCACAATAGAATTCAGATTGGCCTCAAACTCACAGCAATTCTCCTGCCTCAGTCTCTCCAATCCTGGGCTTACAGGCACAAACTACCACACCCAACTGAGAAGGAGATTTTGCTTGTTGAAAAGCAGAATTCTACATAGAAAATTAGACTGAGCTTTCTGAAATATTTTAATTGGTTGTTCATGCATACAATAAAGTATATAATTCCCCCAGACCAGTAGCTCATTAAGTTTTTCCAATAACTGTTTTCTCTAATGGATAGTCCATATTAGGCTTATATGAAATGCCAGTCTCTTCCCATTTTATTATTGCTGGTCCATTTGTTATCATTATTAATGTCTAATTATTCCAGGAACATAATGTGTGAAGTATTTTGCTTCTAAATGGATCTATAAATTCTATAACAAACTATAAACAGAAATGAATTTTGTTTGAGGACTACATTTGCTATTCAAGGAAAGAGGTAGGCACTATGGATCAGTTAGATCAATTTTCCAGTGATTTAAAGGACAGCACATTGCAGCAGCCTCTGATTAAGGTAAAAGAAGTTATTCTGATTCAGGGGACAATTAGCAACTCACAGCTAAAACTCTGCCCCTCAGATTTAGAACGCTGTCAAGATTTCATCTTAATAAGATTGTGGTCATTTGAATAAACTCAAGAGGGACCTGGAGAGATGGTTCAGCATTTAAGAGCACTTACTGCTCTCCCAACACCCACATGGTAACAGCCATCTGTAACTCCAGTTCCAAGGGATCTGATACCCTCTCAGACCTCTGAGGGCAATGCAGGCAATACGCTCATACACATAAAATAAAAATAATAAAATATTTAAAAATAAGCTCAAGCAAGCTCACCAGAAAAAAAAAAACTGAAAGTGCAGTAAAGAACGGAGGGACATCTTTTATATGGCATGAAATCCTAGTCTCCTGCAGCTAGAACCCAGGACTCTGGCTTTCATATGTGCCTCCAACCCTGGTGGTGGTTTCAGAACTTCCGACTGTCACTATGGGATGTGTACTTGTCACATTTAAGCCAAGCCACTGGTGTGCACATGTTGCTGGACTGGCAGGTGGCAGGTGGAATGAAAGAACTTCCTGTTCTTTGCCTCACAGACATGGGGGTTTTCTTGATTTCTCTCTCCTGCTGGTAGATCTACCAATAGAATTCTTTGAAAAAGTCTGATGAGAGCTTTCTAGTCCCCAGAAAGCTGTAGTATAAACATGTAGATCACAATCATTGGAGTAGCCTCTTTTTCTCTTCTGGAAAGAACACAATACTGAGTTCCAATTACATGTCAAATACTTTCTCAATCACACACACACACACACACACTCCCAAACTCATTTACTACAACAACCTTACAAGGCAGGTACAGATCCATAAGCTTCTCCCACTGCCCTACCTTCTCTGAATTTCTAAAGTTAAAAAGCTGTTAAAAAGGGAAGGGCTAAATATTTTAAAGACAATTCTTTTGGTGAAAAGAAAAAGCAATCTAAACCATTAACCCTGTAGTTTGAATTGACTGCACCTTGGTGAATGTTTGCTTCGGATAAAAAGCAGTCATGTAGTTTAGTCATTGGGGCATGGGCATGGACCTGACCCAGACCCACAAGGGTGTGACGAAATGGAAACCTATTACCTTTCTAAAACCCAGGAGTTTGGATGTTTAGAGCATATCTGTGCCAGTGAAAGGTGTCTGGAACTGTTGCATCATGAACCTCATTCTCCAGTTAGGAAGACTGAAGCATCATTAAATGATTCATCCAGGATCACACACAGGATAATACCACCAAAGATGAGACAGTTAAAAAGCAGTGTTCACTTGAGTGAACAACTTCTTTGTAACTCTACCCTGGTTCGTTTATCTCCTCCAGTAACATCAAAGAAAATGAGCCTTCTTTCCTAGAAAGTGATGGGACTGGGTCCATGGACCTATCAAGAACATTCTTCACGCAAGCTTGCTTTTCTCTCTGTCTCTCTGTCTCTGTTTCTGTGTCTCTGTCTCTGACTCTGTGTCTCTCTTCTTCCTCCCACCTGCCATTTCTTCACCTCTGCTGGAGGAAGAAGGGTTCTGTTGCATGAATTTTCCTGGTGCTCCCTTCATGACTTGTAAGCATCTCCCCTGGAGAGTCTCCTCTCCTCAGCAGGTTACTGCTTTTGTAGCCTTTGGTGCCCTGAGAATCTTGTAAATTTTGGGAACTTTCCAAACCTTTTAAGTTTCCTCTTCTTTCTGAGTCTTATGAGCTTTCCCCCTTCTAGGGGTGAGGGTTTGATTTCTGATGAAACATACATAAGAGCCAAATTAGATGACTGCAAATGGAGCATTCTCATCACAGAGGCCTGTGTTTAATCTTAGTTCTGCTCTCGGGGCTGTGCCCTGAATATAAGGTTATTTATCTACAAAAGTTAAAACAGTAAATAACTGTCTGCATCAATGATTTTTAGAGGAAAGCAGATCTGAGGAGCCGCCTTGAGGTTTAAAGCTTCTCAGTTTTCTCATTTGCTAACTGGCAATCAGCAATACCAGGTTCTATATACATAGGGACTAAGTGGATGGACCGTGTGACACATAAATACCCTCCCATTAGAAATTTAAAATGGGAGCTGAGAGATGGCTCCAGGGGTCAGAGCACTGGCTGCTCTTGCAGAGGACCTGGGTTCAATTCCCAACACCTGCATGGCAGCTAACAACCATCTATAATTCAAGTTACAGGGGATCTGACACTCTCTTCTGAGCTCTGTGGGCATTGTACAACATGGATGCACTTACATGCAGGAATAAAATAAAATAAAAATAGTAAATAAAAATTTAAAAAAAGAAATCTAAAATGGGAGCTGCGAGATGGGTCAGTGGGTAAAGTGCTTGCTAAGTAAATGTGAATATGAGAGTTTGGATTCCCAGAACCCAAGTAAAAGCTGGATGGGCATGGCAGGCAGGCTGTCGTCAATCCCAGTGCGCAAGAGGCAGAGACAGGGAATCCCTGGAACATGCTAGCTAGTCAGGTTATGTGAAACAGTGAGCTCTGGTTTCAGTGACTGCTTCCGTATATAAGCTGAAGAGTGTTTGATGAAAAAACCTGAACTCAACCTCTGCTCACATGCACACACGTGAGTCCATAGATAATTGTACATACACATACACACGCACAAATAGACATGTGTGAGAAAAGAAAAGTATGAAATGACAGTGGGAAGCGGGACTTTGAAGGTGCAGAAGAGAGGCTGCGCCTGAGGTGGCTCGTGAGATGACAAGCCCGAAGCCTGATAAGCATCACCTTTGTTTCTGTGATGAACACTGGTAAAATAAACAGATATTTCATGCACACTCTTAATAATCAGAAATGAGGCATTTCCTTTGCATCTTGTCTATGTTAGCTCCCATTATAAAGTTAGACGTGAATAAAGTTCTCTAGAGAAACAGTGGGTTGCCTTTTTTTCTGGCAAAAACAGTATTTTCCGCAACTGTGGCCTCTTACCTGGAATTTAATTATGTTATGTCCTTAGCCTTGAGTTGGCATTTCTTGCTCCCAAAGTTGGGTTTTCCTTTGTTACAGCTTTTAAAGAACAGAATCAGAGAATTCTTGGTAGGAATCAGATATGGCACCACTGAACAGAGCCTGCTCCTCACAGAGCTTTTCTACGGAATGGAGATGTTTTTGTTCCGTTCTGCTACAGAGCACAATTGCCGCAGTACCAGACAATTTCCGTGGGACAGACCACAGTCCCCTCAACTCTGTACTCCAGTCTACACCTGCAGTCAACCCACTGCAGTGAAATTCTGTTAAAGTTTTCCACCAAAGCCCATCATTGCTGTCCTCCCAATACACTTTCAAGACACTGTCAGAACTGATTCCCTAGTCTTCAGCCTCCCTGGCCTGCTCCCCCATCCAGCATCCCCAGCATGAGTCCTGGAATGAAGCTACCCCCTTCCTTGCCTTAATGCCTATGCTTCCTTCAGAGCTGAGCCAAGTATTTGCTTCATGTAGCAGTCAGCAGCTCCTCTGCGAACACATGAGCACCCAGGTTTCCCCCGGCACCGCTCACAGTTAATCCTTCAGTTAAGTCCAGTGTTGCCATTTGAATGTTTGGCCCCTACTCCAATCCATATCTTGGAAACTTAATTCTCAAAGAATGTGTTAATGATATTTAGAGATGGGACCCTTGGAAGATAAGGTCATGATTTATTCTCATAAATAGATTATCCATGGAAAAAAGGCCTATTGAGAGTGTGATTGCTGTAGAGGCAGCTCTGCTCTGTCTCAACATTGGATGTCCTCCGCCATGTTAGGATGAAAGAAGCCCTTGCAAGAAGCTGGCACCATGTGTGTGACTTCCTAGATTCTAGATCTGTGAGATCTCAATTCATAAACTACCCAGTCTTATGACTAGGGATATAGTTCAGCTGGTAGAGGTATGTGCCTGGCATTTATGAAGTCCTTGGTTCAATTCCTAGTACCACTAAATGAATGAGCAAATGAACCACATTCTAGTCTTTGGGCTACTGTGGCTTCTTATACCAGGCTTGCCCACAGCTCTTGAGAACTTTGCCTATATGGCCTCCTGCACCAAGTAGGAGACTGGGACTTTCTTTACTCATTCCCATTTACACTACCCAGGAACCTCTCTCCAGGTCCCCAGCTGCTGAGGCCTCCTGCACCCACAGTCCTGCACTAAGGAGGTGTCTGTGGCTCCTCATGCTTAGACTCACCTATTTTCCCTGAATCTCCTATACCAGAGAAATCCTGGCTTCCCCTACTTAGGCCTGCCTGTACCTCCCTGGAACCTCACTCTAGGCTCTGGGCCAAGAGTCCTACACCAAGCCCGTAGCTCCCAGGAATTTTGTTCCAGAAGCCTAGCCTGTGTGCAGCTTTCTCTATCAAGGAGAGGAACCAGGCTTCTCCTATCTGGGCCCATCTCAGCTTCCAGGAACTTTTACTATTCCCACAGATGAAAGCAGCATCTCAAACCTACAACTCTACTACAACTTGGTCCTCTCCTGAAGACTGAAAATGTCCCCACTGAAAGAAGAAAGATGAGCTTAACTAAAAAAAAAAAAAAAAAAGGAAAGGAAGGAATCAAAGAAGAAAGAATAGCCAACTGCATTCTGTCTGACCACAGTGGAATATAGCTAAATATCAACAACAATAGAAACTACAAAAAGTACACAAACTCATGGAGAATAAGCAACACACTGCTGAATGATACTTGATACTTGGGTCAAGGATAAAAATCATAAAGGAAATAAAAATTTAATAGAATTGAATGAAAATGCTAAAATCTAGGAGAAACAATGAAGGCTTCCCTAAGAGGAAAATTTTCAAGCCCTACGTGACTACAACAAAAACTTGAGGAATCTCAAATTAGTAACTTAATTAACCTGGGAAAAATAAGAACAAACCAAAGTCAAAAGCAGTAGATGGGAAGAGATGATCAAAATCAGGACTGAAATTAATGAACAAGAAATGAAAAAGCAGCATAAAGAACCAGTGAGACCAAGAGCTGGATTCTTGAAAAGATAAACATTAACAAACCTTTGACCAAGTTAACCAAAAAAATCCAGACTAGTAAAATTAGAGATGAAAAGAGACATTACAACAGACAGCATTGAAATTCAGAAAATCAGAAGGACAAATTTTTAAGAAATGGATGAATTTCTGTGTGTATACATTATACCCAAATTAAACCAAGATGAAATAATTTAAATAGACCCATAACCAACAATGAGACTGTAGTAACAAAGTCTCCTAACTAAAACTAGTTTAGAAACATATTTATTACAGAATTCTATAAGAACGTCAACGGACTAACATCAGTACTACTCAAATTTTTTCATAAAACAGAAAAAGAAGGAATACCTCCAAATTCTATTTTATGGCACCAGTATATTACTCTGATATCCAAACCAGATAAATTTTCCTTTTCCAAAAAGGAAAATTACAGACCAACCTCAATGACGAAAGTAGACACTGCAAACCGAATCGAAGGTCATATAACCAGGTTAGTTTCATCCCAGAGACGCAGGGATAGTTAAACATATGTAAGTTATTAAATGTTATACATCACATAAACTCAAAGACAGAAATCACATGATCATCTCATCAGACGCAGTAAAGGCCCTTGAGGAAATCTAATGTAGTACTTTCATGATAAAAATCATGGAGAGGTTTGGCAGGGAGGGAGTATACTTCAACATAATAAAGGCCTTATACAATAAACCTACAGCCAACTTCATGCTAAATGGAGAAAATAAACCCAAAGCATTCACCCTAAGATCAAGAACAAGACAAGGGATTTCCACATACAGAAGAATGAAATTAGACCCACACCTATTAACCTGCATAAAAATTACCTCCAAATGAATCAAAGAAAGACCTCAATGTGAAACCTGAAATGCTGAAACTGTTAGAAGAAAACATAGGCAGTACCCTACAAGAATTGGCGCAGGAAAAGGATCTTACGAATAGCATTCTATTTGCTCAGGAATTAAGGTCAACAATGGACAAATGGGACTTAAGCAAACAAACAAACAAAAAAACCCTTCTGTACAGCAGAGGAAACAGTTGAGTGAAGAGGAAGCTCACAAGGAGGAGGAGAATCTTTGCCAGCTATTCATAGTACAGAAGATTACTACTCACAATATACAAAGAACTCAATAAACAAATGACCCAATTAAAAAATAAATGAGCCCTGGATCTGAACAGAGAGGTCTCAAAAGAAGAAATAAAAATGGCTGAGAAATATCTTTTAAAAGTGTTCAGCATCCTTAGCAATTCTGGAAATGCCAATTATATTTACTTTAAGATTTGATCTTACCCCAGTCAAGATGATTAAAATCAAGAAAACAACTGACAACAAATGCTGGCAAGGATTCAAGGAAATGGGAAACAGGAGTTACCAAGGGAGAAAATAGGGGATATTTAACTGTGGAAGGATAAGTAAGTGTTCTAGTCTGCTTTCAATTGCTGTGACAATCCACTCTGATCAATACTAACTTGGGGAGAAAAGGGTTTATTTAGCTTACATCTCCCAGGTCACATTTCATCACTTAGGGAGCCCAAGGTAGGAACTCAGGGCAGCAACTTGGAGACAGGAGCTGAAGAATAGATCGTGAAGGAACCCTGGCTTGCTCCCATGGTTCATGCTTACCCTGTTTTCTTATACAAAACAGAACCACCTGCTGAGAGGTGGTACCACCCAGAGTGGGCTGGACCCTCCCATATCACTCAGCAATCAAGAAAACGCCCCACAGACATGGCCACAGGCCCGCCCAAGCAAGGCAATTCCCCAGCTGAGACTCTCTCAATGCAGGTGTGTCAAGTTGGTACTAAAGTTATCCAACACAATTGACCCCTTGTTAACTTGACACACAAACACATCACTATCACACTATCTTTCCTTTTCTTGTCCCCAAGATACGATCGAAAAATATAACAACATAAGGCAGTACAATCCCCAAAGCCCCATAGTCATTAAAAAATGCAAACACTTAAAAGTTCAGTCTCTTTTAAAAGACTGTGAAATTCTGTAAAATCCAAAACAAGTCCTATCTTATTTCAAAGGGAATCAGGCACACCTAAGTAACACCTAAGTCTAGCAAATAGCTCAAGGGATTCACATCTGGGATTTACTCACGAGCTTCTGGGGCTCCAAAGGGTTTCAGCAGCTCCACTCCTCTGGCTCTGCCGTCGACAGCACACACAGCTCATTTCAAAGGCCCAGGCCAGCTCCATTCCACACCTGCTGCTGCCTTTGGTGGTCACTCCACAGTCCTGGCATCTCCAAAACGCTGGTCTCCACTGGAGCTGAGGCTGTACTTTCACCAATGGGCTCTTCTGGCCTCTTTGGGTGCCAAGCCTCAGCTGCTCTCTGTGACCTCTTCATGTTTTCAATACCAGAACCATGTAGGAGACCCTTACATATTACCAAGTCCTGCTTCCAGCTTGAGATGGAGCCTCGGACCCCCTCTGGACCACAGTTTCTGTGTGCTGACCCTGAGGAAGTACTTCCCAGATTTCACCACAGTGATTCTGGTCTCTTGTTACTTACAGCTGATTTTTCAGTCCCAGCTAATCAGCATCAATTGCCCTAGTAAAGCAAAGGTTTTACTTCAGGTTCTGGTCGCTTCTTAATCACAGCTGAGTCTTCAGCCCCAGTCGACTAGAACTCACAGATTCTCAATTCAAAACATCACAAAAACAGCCTTGATAATCTCTGTTTCCCTTTGAAACTTTACAAGTGAGGCCTCCATTGTCTACAACTTGTTCAGCATAACTGTCCAAGTTCCAAGGCAGCAAACTCTAAGCACTCAGTGCAATTTCAAGCCAAAAATTCAAAACACTTCAACAGTTCTCCCCAGAACACCAAGGTCAGGTCTATCACAGCAATACCCCAATCCTGGTACCAATTTCTGCTCTAGTTTGCTTTCAATTGCTGTGACAAATCACTCTGACCAATATTAATTTGGGGAGAAAGGGGTTTATTTCACTTACATCTCCCAGGTCACAGTTCATCACTGAGGGAGCCCAAGGTCGGAACTCAGGACAGGAAACTGGAGGCAGGAGCTGAAGCACAGGCCATGGAGGAACGCTGCTTACTAGCTTGCTCCCCTGGTCCATGCTCAGCCTTCTTGTCTATAAGTACGGAACAACTTGCCCAGGTGTGGCATTAGCCACAGTGGGCTGGGCCCTCCCATATCACTCATCAAGAAAATACCTTAAAGACATGGCCACAGGCCATGAATTGCCAATGGAGGCAATTCTCCAGCTGAGGCTCCTCAACCAAAGTGTGTCAAGTTGACACTAAAGCTATCCAGCACAGTAAAGAAGGCCTTTATAGGATGAGAGAGAAGAGAGATAAATAATGTTTTAGTGCTATGAAAAATCAAAGGGAGATGTAGTGTTTAATAACCCTCCTGAAAAGAACACATATAAATGTGAGTGCCTATGTATAGACAATGGCTATATAGCAATCACGGTGACAGGCATGGGAAATTTCCCTCTGAGTTGTTGGCAAGGGTAATTCAAGAGACTCTCAAAATAGTACAGGCTATTGCCAAAGCCCTTGATTGCCTCCCAGAACTTGAAGGTAAGGCCCTATTGCTGAAAACACGACATATTTTGGACACAGGACTTGCAGCAATTGAGCTGGAGCTGACCTGGAAGCCTCCTCTCTGAAGATACTATGTAAGCTGACAAAAGGGAACACCAACCAATGATCCTACCCAGCTGTCAAGCCTATAAACCACAATGACCCACCCAACAAACTATCTCTATTGGTGCAGTAGTAGCACCTTTATCTGGGGGTAATTAACAGCTGTCTCATTGGATTTAAAGCCTGATGAATGGGAGGGAAATTCTTCGTGCTACTGTAAATATAACCAAATATACATGACTGGCAGGGGGTTTGTCATAGACCCCATAGAAAAACCTACTTCTGTCACTTCCTTAGGCCAATGGAATTTTTGAGTGTATTTTAAATATCCTTATATTTACAGACAAGTGTACACTCACCACTCATCAAAGAAGCTTCTTTTTGCAATAGACGGAGACTATTACAAATTCTACAACTGGTCAAATGTAGAGAATAAGTGACTGTGAGGTGCCCAGCCTTACACAACACAACTACAATGTAACCTCTACACCCAAGGTTCAGGGAACATTATAGAAGAGGGGGAAGAAAGAATGTAAGAATCAGAGGCACCCGCTGCTAGTTAATGCATTCTAGACATGTTAGGGAAGCTTCACCAATGAAATATCCACAATATGATAGTTTAATGAGATTTGCACAATGAGAAAACTAGTAACATGCCAAGGTGGATGGTGGAGTGACACAAGGTCCCTCAAGAAGAGCCACAGGCAACCAATGGATAATGAGGAAAGGAGAATCAGTTTTCTCCTGGGACTGAGAAGTTATCTAATCTAATCTAAAAACATACATATATGTATATTTATAACTGTATATGTGTATATGTAACGATAGTAAAGAAGAGGATAAGAAATTGAGAGGGACTGGGAGGGTTGGAAATAATGTAAAGACTATTTTCATGTATGAAGTTTTCAAAAAAATAAATATATATGAGAGAAGACATGAAGTTGGAAGGAGAGATGGTTGGGGGAATTCTGAGAAAGGGGAGAAGAAGGCATGGATGTAGTCAAGATACAATGTATACATGTGTGAAATTTTTCAAAGGATACTAGAAAAGAATGAATAAATAAATAACCCTGTTGTGGTGTTTGAATAAGAATGTCCCCCACAGGCTCTAAGTGTTTGGACATTTTGTTTCCAGTTTGTGGCACTGTTTTGGGAGGTCTTAGAAGGTGTAGCCATGCTGGAGGAAGCACATCACTGGAGGTGGGTTTGGAGAGTTCTTAAGCCTCGATGGATCTCCAGTCCCTCTCTGCTTCCTGTGCCTGCTTGAAGATGTGAGTGCTTAGCTTTTGCTTCTGCTCTAGCCACATTTGCTGCCCTGCCTGCCTGCCATGAAGGACTCTTGCCCATTTGGAATTGTAAGCTAAATAAACTCTTCCTTTTACATGTTTCCTTGATCAGTGTTTCTATCACAGCAATGGAAAAGTGGCTAATATATGACCCCAGTCATATATTGTTACAGCAACAGAAAACTAAGGCATACAATATTCCAAGGAATCTTCCTTCCTCTATACTCTCTTTTATCTTTTTCTTTTCTCTTCATTATTGTATGCCTACTGCCTAGTACATAATAAGTAGCCAATAAAATGTTTTAGACTGGGCATGAATTACTAAGAGTAATTTATGTGGCTCAACAAATTTGTCTTTTTGGCGAAGGCTGCTGGACTTCTAAACTCAGTTTGCTATCACAGGTAAAGCCAGGAAGCTATCACCAGACAGTCTGTGACCTCCCCCCACAATGAGTTAACAAAGTGTAGCATAATCTTTTTCTAAACATAGGTCCGTTTCTTTCCTCTCTTTTTGTTTCTCATTCTTAAAACAATATATTTTAATTGGATAACTTTGGGTGCAAAAACGCTGGAGAAAAGGGGGAAACAAAGCCTTAATCTCAATACCCAATCACCATTGTTGAGATTTTGTGAAATTTCCTTTGAGTATTCACACATACATAATCATTTTATGTATGTATTTATGCTGTACTGTGCTGTATAACATCCATTGGCTGCTTGACTTTCTCCTTCTATTACATAATCTTTAGTGATGGACTGTGTGTTCTTTTGTGGCAAGGACTGACTCTCACTCACTTGATTAGTTTATACCTTGGACATGTACATAGTTGTTAATAGCAAAATAATAGGCAATAATGTTATAGTGAATTGTTTTGTTTTATTTTAATTAATTAAAAGTATTTTATTTATTATTTTTATTTTATGTATATAAGTGTATTGCCCGCATGTATGTAAGTGCACCCATGTGGTGCAATGCCCATGGAGACCAGAAGAGGGCATCAAATACACTGGAACTGGAGTTATGGACAGTTGTTCACTTCCATTTGGGTGCTGGGAACCAGACTTGTGCTCTTAACCACCAGCCCCGGCCCTCCCTCCTTTATTATGTTTTTGTTTAGCCACGATTGTTTCCTCAGGGTCATTTCCTCAAAGTGGAATGCTTGGTGGGAAGAATGACAAGGTTTTTAAGGCTTTTGATACATGCAGTCATATTTTTCTAAAGACGCTGAACAATTTAATAAACCCATGAACAGCTGGGCCTTATTATTGATTCTTTTCTGTCATTTTACTAGGCAGAGATTAGGTTCTCTTTGTGTCTATTTGCAGTTCTTTCAGCCCTAATACAATGGAACGTCTTTTCACAATATTATTGCTGGTCATTTGTATTCTGCCTTTGCAAATTCTTGTACATGGTCATTGTCTATTTTGTTATTATGTCAAATTTGAGTGAAACAAATGAAAAGGAGGCATTTAGACCTCCACAGAAATCCTATCAATAAACATTATTGTCTTCTCTGTTCTGCATAATGCTCTCCATCCTTGGATAAACTGCTATGATCTATGGTCAGCAGAAAATCTGACGTTGGATTTGCCTGAGACTCAAGTTCATTCTGAAGACAATGCAAACTGCTGATAGAACATACTGTGCTCATAACATAAAAAAATAAAAAGAATTCTGGAGACAAGATGTGGTATTTGCTTGGATAATTCTATTTGTACCTGATTAACTGAGAACATGTGTGTGGAAAGCTGGATTCTTCAGGACCACCGCTCCAGATGCTGTTCTCATCGGTGAGCATACAGATTTGATTGCTAGAAGCACTTACACTGCAACATAGGTGTCTGAGTAGGTGGTCTCCATGGGAACCTCTGGGTATTTGCTAAGAGCGACTATTTGTTCTTGGACAAATAGGAATACTGCTGCTCAACAGTTGCTTTATTTCCAAAAAGCCTCAAGAAGAGGAAGGTTCACAAGGGAGAAGTTGAATGAGGTGTGGAGTGAGAGCTGTCTGTGGCATCTGGTCCCACCGCTGACTCTGTGTGACTCAGGTAAGGCACAGACTCTCATCTGCAATGTGAAACTGTATTTTACAGCTTTCAGGGTTGGGTCAAGTAGGGGTGGAAGGCATTTGTTAGGTATTTGGCACTGAAACCCTGGAGCCTGCTCTTGTACTTTGTAAACTGTTCCCTGTGGGTTCATGTGTTTGAACAACTGGTGGTTCTGTATATCCTATAGAAGATCAAATTTCACTGGAGGGAATGGGTCACTGGGGTAGACCTTGAGGTTTTGTAGCCTGATCCTACTACCTGTCAGCTCTCTGCTTCCTGTCCTCCATACAATGCGACTAGCCAGGTCTCATTCCTTTCATCAAGCTGTCACCTCTGTGACAGACTGTATCTCTTCTCAAACTGAGCCCAAATAAACCCTTCTTCCCTTGAGTTACTTCTGTCAGGTATTTGGTCACAGCAACTAACACAACCTCATTTGAGAATAACTCCTTTTAAATGTGAACAAATACAACACTTTTGAAGAAGAATTGACAGTGAGGAAAAAATTTCAACAGAATATTAGCTCTTGACAGGACTGGACAAAATTCAAAAGATTAGTTTCCTGATAAATAAGTAGAAAGCTGTTCTCTTAAATTAGATAAAGATAATTCACTCCCCACACATCGGTAAAATAAAACTGAACTTTTGGATGGAATGGCTGGGTCAGGACTATATTGTGGTTTTATTTAAGCTGCTTGCTATGCTTTTCCAAGGAGAAAAATTTCATACACTGCAATATGAAGAGTGTGTAACAACATGTCTATTTCCCTCCAAGCTTCCTACATTGGTCTTCATTCTTATCAAACAGCCATTCAGATTTCATGCTCAGCAGCGGAAAGTGTTCATTCTTGACACTGAATCACAGTTTATAGCCTTAGAAGTAGTTAACTGAATAATAAACAATGAACACATATTTTCACATGGATTTGAAGAAATTATTGTATAATATTTTGCCACAGACCAGGAAACTGAAGTTTAGAGAATGAAGTCATTTAACCAATGTCTCATAATGGCAGAACCAAGACTCAAGCCTAGGGATAATATTGAAATCATTTTTTCCTCTCGAAACAGGGTTTTATGCTGCAGCCCAGGCTGACCTGGAATTGACTATGTAGTCCAGGTTGGTATCTAACTTGCAGCTGCTCACCTATCTCAGCACACTGTGGGCAGAGGCAGCCTTGGGCAGGTAGGTGGTCCTTTGTTATATAAGAAAGCAGGCTGAGCATGCGCCAAAGGAGCAAGCCAGTAAGCAGCCTACCCCCATAGTCCATGCTCCGGGTTCCTGCTCTGAGTTCCTACCTTGACTTGTCTTGATGATGGACTGTGAGCTGTGAGACAAATAAACCCATTCCCCAAGTTGGTTATAGTCAGTGTTTTTATCACAGCAATAGAGAATAACTGGGACAGTATCTTACTTGCAAATGAACAAGTTAATTTGTTTTACAATGCTGGCAAAAGACACCCAGTCCCCTGGGTCAGAGTCAGAGCACTTTTTTCTCAATGAAGAACATGAACATATTTGCACTGATCTTGCTACCTACAAGTCCCAAAAGAGCAACGTCATGGGCCCAGAGGGATGTTAAACTATTAGGTTTGTGGTGCAGCTAAGAAGCCTAGATTGGGGTCACGGCATGTTCTGAGCAAACAGAAGCACTGTAGGAAGCAGAAAACAAATCAATTTTCCTACTACAGTGAGTAGTTTCCCAGTACTCACTATCCCCGCCTTGTCACTTAGTCACTGGTGTGACTAGCTGCGAACTGTCCCATCAAAAGACAGGTGAGTTTTATCATCTGACATATGTGTCAAGAACTTGCACAGAAGCCCATGGTGAACTGCTTCAACCAACAATAATCTTTCACTGAAATAAACATCTCAAACTGGGAAGCAGAGTGTGTGTTGGGGGAAGTAGCCAGCTTGCTGTGAGCTATGAACGGGTTCGGTAAGAACTAGTTTAATCTCTTACAAACGCATGCCTCCGGTGCTTCAAGGACCTCCTATTAGGTCTCGTAGTTTAGAGGGTTGCAAGATACTTTGAAATAAAGATGAGACGAAGCTGGAAATGTCTCCTGCTGCTAGCATTCATAGTGCAGGCTGCTGAGGAGAAAATTCATCCATGGTCTCACCCAGCTATAGACTATGTGTGTTACAATACTGACCCACCAGGCAAAATATGCCCACTGATGCAGTGCTAGCATGACTATTTTGGGGACAAAAAAATCACTTTGTGATCGAATTTGAGCCCCACTACATGAGAGAGAATACATATGTAATAGTATAAGCCTGGTCAAAAGCTTGTAGCTGGGTAAGGAATGTGCCCAAAGGAGGGAACACACCACAGCTGCTTCCTTAGATGAGCTTCTTGTCAAACTGCCTTTTAAATATTCAGTTTATACTCACAGACCAGCGCAGTGTTCAGCCTGAGGCAGAGAAGCTCCTTTTGGTAGAAGGTGATTAAGGTGATTAACTCGGAGACTTGTATCTGGTCAAAGTGCTGAGAGTAAGTGACTGATTAGCACTTAGCCTTAAATAACATATCTATATCACTCCCCGCCCCAGACATCCCATCAAGGCCCATGAAACATCATAGAAGAGACAGTGAGAAGAATTTAAGAGCTAGAAGATGGGGAAGAGTGTCGTGAAATGCTGCTATCTGGAAATGGCGTTGCTGTAGCAACAAGGAGCGCATGGATTCCTGCACATGACTGGGCCCTCTAAGTGTCTATCATGGAAAGAGGAAGTTCCCATGAAGCCCCATTCCTTCCTGAGGAACTAATGTCTGTTAATGGCTGCTGAAAGAGCAGGTGTCATCTTCTCTAATGGGAGACGAGATGGGAAGAAGGGGTTCAAAGGAAAAGGAACAGGGTTACCAGAGGGTAATGGGAAGTGAATATAATCATATACATTGTACAGAGTATAAAGCGCTCAAAGAAAGAGAGAAAAAAAAGGTTCTACTAGTATTTCTACTCTGAGGACCATGTGTCCAATATGTGGAGCCTTGGGGATGCTCAAGTCACATCCAAGCCACAGCAGGCAGTAAAAGAAAAAATTAAACAAATAATGAAAAAAAAACTGTTTATCAAGGAATCCTATCAAGAGAATCAACAGGCAAGTCATAGAATGGGAGAAAATATTTGCAAATCATATACATATACATATATGGGACTTGTGTTCAGCAACAAAACAGCAAGCATAGTTCAAAAGTTGGGCAAAGGACTTGAATATGCATTTTTCTCTAGAGAACATCTCCAATACATGCAAAGATCCTCAACATCATTAGTCATTAGGGAAATACAAGTCAAAACAACAGTTAGACACTGCTTGTCATCCTTTAGAACAGCTAATAAAAATAGCAATGACAGGAAACACAAGTGTTGGTAACGATGTGAAGGAACTTGAACTTCTGTACATGTGGAAAAATGTAAAATGTTTCAGACATTATGCAAATAAGTTTGGCAGTTCCTCCAAAAAGTAAATGCAAAATTGCAATATGATCCAGAAATTCTACTTCGAGGTATCTATTCCAAAGAACTGAAAGAAGGAACTGAAACGGATTTCTGTGTACCAATGTGTACAGTATTATATCATCATAATATATATCCATGCATATATATTTATGCACCTTTTATATAGTAGATGTACACAATTGAATATTTATTTTCCAGCCTTAAAAGGATGAAATCGTATTATAGGTCATGCCCGAATCTTCAAATCATTATGCTAAGTTACATAAACTAGATGTAAAAGGATAAACATATGACTCCACTTAGATGAACTATCCAAACTAGGCTAATTTATAGAGACAGAAATTAAAGCTATGGTCACGAGAGGCTTGAACAAGGTTAAACTGGGAATTATTGTTTAGAGGTTACAGAGCTTCTGTTTGGAGTAAAACAAAAATTCTGGAAAAGGTAGTAATTGTTTCTCTCATTCCGAATGTTACTAAGTGGTGCACTTAAAGGTGATTACAGTGATTGAAAAAAATAGACCCAGTATATATGATTTGTTTAACCATTCATTGATGGGCTTTTGGTTTGCTTCCTTTTGACTGAAGAAAATGGCACTGAAAAACAGAGTCCAAACTACTGTTACCGTAATTGTGGCAGCAGAAGAGAGGGTCAAAGGCTCCCGAACAGATGAAAACATGTTCTCAGGCTGCAGAGGAGCTCTTTCCCCTCAGCACAGTGGGCAACGTCACCCCTGACATCTGCATTCTTACTTTTCTTACTTCATTGGGTCTAATACAAATGCTTCCTGGGGACTGGAGAGATGGCTCAGCTGTTAAGAGCACTTGCTGTTCTTGCAGAGGACCAGGTTTGCTTTATAGCACTCACATGGTATCTCACAGCTGTCTATAACTCCTCTTCCAGGAGATCCGATGTCCTCTTCTGGCCTCCATGGGCAGGGCACACACATGTTGCACTTAAACCCATATAGGCAAAATCTGCATACACATAAAATAAAATGAACAAATGTTTAAAAAATATTTATTTATTTCTTTATTGTGCATCTTTACGTCTGCAGGCAGAGTTCTCAGACCTACCACTAATCATCTCAAACAGGAATTGACTGGTATGGGAACATTAAGGTCATTTGATAGGGCACAGAGCCAAGAGTGGTAACAGACAGTGTGGTCTAATTTCTTCACATTATCCCTGGAATACATGCAAATATTTTATGCTGAAATTTATGTTCACCAAAACCTACTGGTTGTGACATGCAGTTAAGAAAATGTCTGTATTAGTTACCTTTCTCATTTCTGTGCTGAAATACCTGTACAAGCAGTTGAAGGGAGGAAGGGTGTATTTTGGCTCATGGTTTAAAAAGATACAGTCTGTCATGGTGGGGAAGGCAGGAGCATGAAGTGGCTGGCCACACTGTGTCTTCAATCAGGAAGCCGAGAGAATGTTAATGCTCAGCCATCTTCTTTCTTTTCCTTTTTGTTCAGTCTGAGACCAGTGTTCATGGCCTGGTGCTGAGCACATTCCGATCGGGTCTTCCCTGCATAGTCAAACCTTTCTGGAAATGCCCTCAAAGACAGGCCCAGAGGTACATCTCCTAGATGATCCCAAACCCAGTCCATTTGTCAATGAAGATGACCCATTACAGCATACATAAGCATCTTTCACAATGAATGGATAACACTGGTGTAATCTGAAAAGAAAATTTCAGAAATAGTATTGAATTTGGTGCCAAGTAGAGACTGGCACTTTTACTTTAAATGTCACTTCCTCAAACCTTGCATAATACCCCCCAGGAACTTCAAAGTTGATTCTCTATTGCAATATCTGCCTTTCTGTTTTGTCTTTAACTCTTTCCATGGACAGAGGAAAATGTAAAGTGATAAACGTTTTTTGATTTTTTTGTCTAGAAGGAACTGCTTTTCAGTTGTGGTGAGCCATCTGCAACAGATTGTATGAAGCTAAAACTGCAACAGCAGAAAACACTGGAACAAATCAACATGTCTGTTAAAATGTAAAATTTGGAAATTCAAAACGATTTCCTTCTTTATGGAACAAGTATTCCTCTGTCCTGAGCACACCTAGGGTTTGAATCTTTTCCAAGCACGGAGCCCCAGAGAGTTGGGAAAAGCAGAAGACACATCCATAGAGGAAGGACTTACACTTGGTAGCTTAACATCAGATGTGGCCATGGTAGTCCTTTGGAGAGAAAGGCCGAGCGTATCCTCTGTGGAAGCACAGGTACAAGCCCATCACATTTCTGATGACTCTTGGGGACTTGTCCTCCCTGGAGATGGTGGAAGCCTGCTTGTATTGAGTATTTTTGCCTAGAGAATCAGTTGCAACAAGGGGGGAAAACTGAAACAAACTGTTTCCCATAACCTTTACTCATATGTAAGAGTTGAAGACATCACTTCAAACTGGGAACAGATTTCAAAATGTCAGAGACAGCTGGGGACTAGTTCTCTCAAAGGCCCAGGGCTCAAAATACTTGTCAGCCTGGCAGAACAAGGAAAGAACCTGCACTCCAGCTGTTCAAATAGGAGTTGTTGCCTCCAAAGATCCCCTTTGAAGAGGGGTCATGCTTTCTCTTCCTCTGCATTGTAAAATAAACAAATAAACCTTGTCATGGTTTACTTATATCTAGCTCCTAAAACTGGAGGAACTCCAAGGTTCTGAGAGTCTTTCCTATGCTAGGGGGTACTGAAGGCTGCAAGTTCCTGAGTAGTTTCAGGATGACCGATGGATGTCTTTAGGATAGTCTTCCCTCACACTAGGAAACCAAATCAGGAATAGAGGCTGGGGTACTGTAGCCCTAGTTGCTAACTCTAAGGAGAAAGAAGGAACTGTAGGTTAAGTGAATCACCAATGATCAATATCACCAAAGGCCATGGGCAAGTTTGAAGGAGTATTGCCTGGATGGCTGGCTGTGTGGAATTTCCTGTGGAAGAAGGCACAGAGAAGAATGCACAGACATGGAAGCCCCATACTCTTGGTTCATAACATTCCTTATGTATCTCTTCTATCTGATTGCTCATCGGTAGCATTCCCGATATCTTTCAGGACAAATGAGTTCCCTGAGTTCCCTGAGTTGCAAATTAACTGAATCCAAGAATGGGAGTGTGGGGGTCTGGGTATTGAGCAATGGAAAAGCAAAAAACTTCTGTCAGCCTAGTCATGCTTGATCTTGGGTGCTCACCAAACACCCATGGCTTTATAAAGTTAAAAATATTAAGTAAAATAATCTCTTAATAGTAAATCTTCTGTTTTAATTAATCAAACACTGTTCTAGATAAAGGACGCAGCAGATGAAAAGACTCTCCTGCCTAGATAAATGTATACAAGTTATAAGAAGGACAGGTGTTTTCATTTATGCTAGTAGTGATTAAACTTAACAGCTCTCCTGTGCAATGACTTTTGTCCAGTTTCAGGCTGGCCCCCTGACTCTGTGACAAGAGATAAGGAGAACAATACAGCCTCTGAATAAAGCCATTGTGCTATTGAGATTAACTAAGAGATAAACTAATTTCAATAAAGGTTATTATTTTTCACCTTATGATTTAAAATGCCTATAGCAAAAGTAACTCATGAAATTCTCTATTTTCTCACAATAATAAAGGTCACTAACACAGACTAATGAAAATGTATAGTAAAGGGGACAATTCACAGTCCTTGGAAAAGATAGCACCCTCTGTCTAGAATTCCTCAGTTAGTGATTTATGCTGGAAATTCTAAACTTCAGTTTGATAATGTATTACTATGTACCAGTTGCTTCTTTCTATCTAGTATCTACACTCTCTCAAGACCTAAAGCAAGGTTTTAGTAGAACAACTCTCTAAAATAGATAAAGTAAAAAGATTTTAATGATTTTTATGTTTTCTATAAGGTTTTACTGGGAACAAGTACAATGTACATTATCTTATGTGTGTAATTTACATCCTGTGTTCTTTATTAAGATGAAGCTGCACAGCTCTCCTGAGTTGAGTAAGTGCCATGCTCGTGACTTCAGCTGTGCCTCCTTACAGAAGTTCATCATAGTTGGGTTTGCTAATGGTTGCTATTCTTCCATTGAAGGAGGAGTAAGCAGGGTCACTGGACCCTCACCTGAGTATCCAGCCATTCTTCCCAGCCAGCTGTATATAATTTTGCTCTAATCACAAATGGTCTCCTGCATTTGGGGAGGAAATTTGGGGAAGGCTAAAAGAAAGGACTTGACCCATAAGATTATAGAAAAGTCAACATCC
Organism: Eospalax fontanierii; assembly: GCA_035773235.1. Lineage (NCBI taxonomy): Eukaryota > Metazoa > Chordata > Mammalia > Rodentia > Spalacidae > Eospalax > Eospalax fontanierii. The sequence goes on from CM069547.1 coordinate 17,808,986, forward strand.
ATGCTAGATAAAGACTTTACAGTGCATCTACTCTCAGGTCACCTATATACCTGTTAGTAATACCTCACCCACCTGTATGAGTAAAGTCATTCATTCCCCAGGGTGAACTTTAATATGATCAAACATTGGTTTGATACTAGAGCCTTAGAAAGGGAATAAACATTGCTTAATGCATCCAGGAAGAGAATTTTCTTAATGTTATTATGTTTCATGATCTTAAGAAAAGAAAATGAGAAGGTGAAAAATATTAATATTTTATTAAAAAGGGTTTTTGTATAAGAAAGTCTATACAAGTGATTAAAGATCTGAGTTTATATGTTATAATACAGGAAACATTAGATAAATAATGTATAAATAGTCTTAAAGTTTCTAAAGTAATAGTTCAGTCAAATACTTTAAGGAACAAAATATATGTCTGGTAAAGGCTTATTAAAAAATGTTTGGCTTTTGCCCAAGCTTTAGCCACATAACATACAGTAATTAATAGTACCAAATTGGTGAAACTAACATTCTTGGGTGTCTAACAACCATATTTAGAGGCCTCTAATCTGGTCAGAGGGACTTAAAGGGACAATTTTTTGTCTCTTGCCCTCCAAGGTCAACTAAGTTCTAGGGGGCTATGGGGCATCTCTCTAAACGTCCTGTAACTGTGATGAGTCACCTGTCCTCCTGTTCAGAGAGGCTAGGCAGTTTAGGGTAAAAAGACCTCAAAGACCAAATACTGTCCTTGTGGCCTTTAGCAGTCTACTCTATATCAAAGGCCAAATATGTCCAAAGTATTTGGGAGCTCTTATCTAATTCCTAAGAGATTTTAGGGTTACCTCATCAAAAGGGGAGTGTTAGAGAACAAATAGCTAACTGAGAGACTATAAATTCTCTCACTTATACCTTTCATAAACTCAAGAATGAACTTAAAACCCATTATCCCCCCTGGTTTGCCAATCCCCTCATGGCCTGGCTCCTCCCTTTACTGGGCCCTTATATACCTCCCCATTATACAAAAAAACAAAGGGGGAGATGCTCACCGAGGCACTATAGCATTTATCTTTAGACCTTCAGAATCATCAGTCTCCCAGGATCAACCAATTTGGGTTAATGAGGAGGAAAAATACGGAGTACAGAGTTCTCTCTGAACCACCGCTAAGCATCCCTCCCAATGCCTGCAACTTGTGTCAGATAATTGCTTACTCTTCAAGTAAGTGTTCTGCAGGTCGTTTATTCTGTAATGAGTTTTGTGAACCTCATGTATGTTAGGCACTGTGGTGGGCAGTGGGTTCCTGAGTCTATTTCACTTATAGAATCTTTATATATTTGGCGGGAGGTTAAAGAGGGGTGCATGTCAGGTACAAGAGGGGATCAAAATATATTATACTGAATTTGTGAAAATAAATTTTAAAAAGAAAAGAGAAAAAAAAAACCTCTTGGAACCAGTTTTTACATTAGAATGATGGGTGGTAATTCTATAGACTCAAACATAGTCCACTTACCCAACAGAACTGAGGCTCAGATCAATCTCCCAACGTGCCCTTGGCCATGTCACACTACCACAATAGTCTTAGAAGGAGTCCTGTCATGAGACCCTGAAACTGACTTCATTGGCTTCATAGAAAGTCCACCTATGGCAAAATGTACATGTTAACCACATGATGACCAAGGATAGTAGTCCTTTATGACAATGTTTCTCAGAGTGAGATCTGTGGACCAGCACCATCAGAGTGACCTGGAGCTTGTGAGGGTGGAACTACCTTAGGCTCCATCTAGACCTACTGAGTAAGAATGGAGAAGATCTTTTGTGTACTAAAGCTTGAGAACTGTTGCTTTGGAATTATGAAACCCAATGCAGTCATGTGGCCACTGAAGTTAATAAAAAGGAAAGAGTATGACCAAAGGCTAGTGGTTTGTGGCCATGTGTGGCTAGCAGTGCTCATACGGCCAGTGCAGGTGCTGACCCTCCCCATCTCTGGGGAATGCTGCCTTAGAATCCACCCTGATGAACCTCCATCAGTGACTCCTTTGACATATGGCTCAGTTGTATATCTCAACCAGCCCATCTTATCCTGTACCAGCACTAGGTATTCATGTGTGTGCCTCTCCATTTGTGAACTGTGGGAATTCTAGGCCTCTAAATCATTCCTCTTTGTATCTGCAGAGCCTCATCATGAGTCTATTCATATCCATTGTTGCATAAACATGTGGAGATAATCATAGAAATGAAATATACAAAGATAAGTTACTCTTTTGTTATTTTGAGATAGGGTCTGATGTAGCCCAGGCTGGATTTGAACTTTTGATTCTCCTAGTTCCACTTCCCGAGTGTTGGGATTACAAGTGTATGCCACAACACCCAGCTTGAGATAAACTATTCTTATTAAGGGTTAGAGAAATTTCACTAAGTTGCTTTTGTGATTGTAATTTGTAGGTTTATCTTTTCTCGTACAATAATTCTGTAAATGTATTTTGAATGCTCTGATTATAGGGCTTACAAATTCTAAAATAATTCTAAACTAAATCCATTTTAATTTCATGCAAGCCCGTGGCCTTTTCTAAAGGGTAACGCCGAAGGAGTAAACCATCAGTTTAATTTACTGACTACAGCTATTTTAGAAACACACTTTTTACCAAAATAATCTCCACTTCTTTGTCTCTTTATCTTTCTGTCTCTGTCTCACAGCATAAGCACTACATTCCCCTTGAAATAAATAGCGCAGGCAGGGAAAAACATTGATGAGAACGCCATTCACTCAATAACACTAAGATAAGAGCCAAATTATTCCACCTACTTAAATCATTTTTATCTAGCTCATGAAAGGAGGATAATTTAATTTCAGGAGATTGGAAGCATTGATTGAGCTGTGAGTCCCTAGGCATTTAGTAGACAAATGAGACCAGTGAAAAAGAAATGTATTTTTCATCTTTAATTTCCATAAAAGATTTATAGCCAAACTTGGAAGAACTAATTTTTAAAACATCACATTTCCTTCAAAAGTTGACACAGAACATTGCAGGAAATGCATAGGAAAGGAGATGACCAAAGGTGGCCTTGGGCTTGAGCTGTGTCTTCACCCCTCGGATCTGCAGTCTTTGTTCTGAAGCCGAAGGCAGCAGTTGCGTCCTTGTGCTGTATATCACTTACGCAGACCTTCTAATATTAATTAGAGCCATTATTGCAGGGTGCAACCACAGTATGTGATTTTTCCCCTCCAGGATGAAAGAATTTTAAAAATTTAAATCCAATTTTAATAAATGTCTCAATCTGTGCTTAGTGGAGATGAGACTGGAGGAGAATTTGGTGCTGTGCATCCAGCCTTTTCCAGTGTTTAATAACAAGGAACACTCAGCCTGTCCTTCCTCTTACCAAGTCCCATCTATGATGCTTCATTCATTTCTTCCAGACACCCTCATCGCATCCAGATTTCTCCCAACTCCAGGCATAGCCTTTTGCCTCTCCTTGTGCCAATGGTGGGAGACGAGGCTGCCCATGTGACTCCAAAGCCCAACATAGTGGGGACACCTCATCTTTCCACTCTTCCCTTCAAGAATGCAAAAGAATATCTTGTTTAGGTTTTGAGACAGGATCTCACTATATACCTCTGGCTGGCTTGGAACTCACAGAGATCTACTTGCTTCAGCCTACTCGGTGCTGGAATTAAAGGTTTGCACCATGACACCTAGATACAAAGGGCTGGCTGTGTTACACTCAGTTCCTTGATCATCAACTTCACTGCTGCTCAAAGCTGAACATGGGAGAGAATCCTGAGAGAACCAAGGCCAGCTTAGCTCTGCTTCCAGACAGTGCATCCACCCCAACAGGCCTCAAAGGCAGGAGAAATGATCAGTTCACAAGCGCTGGGCAGATGTAGCTGAAGCTTAGATTTCCAGAGTCAGTTAGACCTAGCTTCAAATCCCACTTTGCCTCTTAGAGGCTCTAACTGGTCTCTATTTGCTTTCCCTGTTTGTAAACGGTGAATACTACAAAAAAAATTAGTGAGGTTCATAATTCTAGAAATTTAGTATTCTTCCTCTCCTGTTCAGCTAAAAATTGCTCATTCTCTTCCCCCAAATCTTTTATTGTAACTCATACATCAATAACTTTTTGACCACTGGGCCACTTCTAATTATTTCTTACTCCCAATCATCTTTGGTCTAAGTATGGGCACAGTCCCCTATGGCACAAGCATAGGTATTCTTCAGACTTACAGGTCCTTACTATGGCTCCAGGCAACTTCCAAAATGGGAAGACAGTTGACTCCAAACTTCCCTACGCAAGGGGTGCGTCTTCCTTCCCACTGAAGATTTGTATGTTCCTAAAGAATATGTGGGAAACATCTTGTCCATATTAGATGACATAAAACCATTATCCCTTTCTTCTTCATTACTGAAATATAGGCACAAATGGTGTAAAGAACTCAGAGACACTGAAAGGAAAAACGATTTGTAAAGGATCCCAGAACTGGAGGGACTACATAGGCAAAAGAACATCATGTTCCCACCCATCCGTTGTCTTGACATTTCCTAAAGCCCAGTCAAGCAAGAGGAGGCAGCTGAGAGACCTCTCCTTTCAGATGTCGGGCCAGAGATGTTTTAACTTGTGTACTGCACTCATCAGCAAGGGGGAGGCCTACCAACAGTGGGCCACCAGAGGGAGCTCTTTCCTAACAGGATGAAAGAACAATAGGAATCACCCAGTGTGAACCACAGAGAGAAAAGTAGAATGGGGGTGGAAGGTGGAGGGGGGACGGACAGTGGGTGGGGCAAACTCTCAGGGACTTGTTGAATAAGAAGATTCAATGTTCAACACTGGCATCACTGAACACAAGTGGGTAAACAGTGGCACAGAAAGACTTGTGGAAATAATGGTTGAGAACTCCCCATATTCAACAAAATAAAATAACAAACCCAAGATAACAGGAAAATGTGAAAAAGGATAACCCATACTAGAATATGCTCAAAACTTAAAAATATTAGCATATATTAATTATACATAAGATTGAGTTTCAATATGACATTTTCATACATGTATGTAATGTATTTTGATTACATTTATCCACTCCGTTACTACTTCTTGAAACGTTTGAAAACTGAAGACAAAGACAGAGAAAAATCTCAAAAGTCATCAGAGATATTCATTCTACACAAACTGATCTTTGTTTTAAAGGTATGTCTATCAAAATCAGCAAGGCAGTTTTCAAAACAGAAATAGACAGATTATTACAGAATTTATACAGAAAGGAACAATCCCTAGAAGAGATGAACAACTCTGACAAGTGAAAATAAAGAGGGGACTCAGTCTGATATCAAGTCTTATTGTGTAACATCGTAATCAAGAGCATGTGGTACTGGAGCAAGGGCAGACATGCAGATTAATGGAACCAAATAAAGAACCTGGAAATAGATCCACACAAACCTGTCTGAGGGTTTTGACAAGACAGTTCAATAAAGGAAAGATAGTTTTTCAGTGGTGCTGGCATAACTGAACATTGATAGGCAAAAAACAAGACAAAACAAAACAAAAACCACCAAAATTTCACCTAAAATTATATTTTAAAATATTCAGAATGAATTATGGACTTAAAGGCCAACATAAATCTTTAAAACTTTTCTGTAAACTTTAATAAAATCTCTGGGATCTAGGGATAGACAAAGAATCATTAGACTTGTTAGCATGACCACAGTTCATTAAAGAAAAGTAGGTGTACTGCACATCATCAAATGAAAATTTTCTCTGTGAAAATCCATGTAGGGAGGGTGAGAAGAGAAGTTACATCCCTAGAGAAATACTTGAAAACCACCTCCCTAGAGATGGATTAGTATCCAAACTACATAAAGAACTTTCAAACACAATAGTTAAGAACTATCCAGTTAGAAACTGAGTACAAGACGTGAAGAGAGAGTCCACCAAGAAGAATCTCTTGCTGAAAAGTCAGCACACACTCAACTGGGCCAGCCACTGGGGCTAAAGGTATTAGCAAATAAAAGCTCAGAGTAGTTTTTAAATAGACCTAAAATCAGCCTCCATGCATTTCAACAAGTGTGTAGACACACCGAGGTGATACAAAACCCTGAGATAGCAGGGAGCAGCACAACAGAGTGAGCTATTGATGCTTGCAGAGACCTTGCATGGCTTGGATGACTCTGCAAGTGAGAAGAACAACGGCAAATGCATCCCGAGAAATGGAACACTTATATAATGTTTATATAATATTTGTACATTCCAGTTTTATAGTTTTTTTTCTAAGATGGGGTCTCACTATGTAGCCCTAGCTGGCCTGAAATTTGCTATATAGACCAGGTTGGGTTCGAAATCACATAGGTATTCCTCCCTCTGCCTCCCAAGGGCTGGAATTAGACATGTGGACTACCACACCTGGCTGTATATTATTTCTCAAATGACAAAATTCCAGAAGTGGGAAAGAGTGCTACTACCTGTTGAGGGTGGGATATGGCGGGGGCTGTGGGAAGGGCAGCGGGGGTATCCCCATGGTGTTGGAAATGTTCAGTTTCTTGATTGTTGTGGTGGATACAGGAATATATGGTTTGATAAAACAGTACAGAAACACATACACATGCATACATATATCCCCTGAGGACTGTATGTAAAACTGAAGACATGTAAGACAAGTAGACTTTATGCTGGTTATCACATTCAAATACAGTTCTGAAAAACATTGCATTGGGGGAATTGGGTAAAGTATACTTAGAATTTCTTGATTATTAGTTAATCACCAAAATAATTATTCATTAGCAGCAATGATGTCTATTGGATGAGTGCTTATTATTATATATAAAGCTACAATTAGCTTAGCAAAACATTTTAATTCTAAAAAATAAAGTATGTGTTCTACTGAAATGCTCTGTTTCGGTAGCTATAACAATATTCCTGGTTCAGCAAGACAGAATGCCCTGGACCCTTCATGTCTTTGATCTAAGATCCACTCCAGTGACTTTCTTGGGAAGGTTTGCCAAGGAGGATTTCAGAGTTCCCAGGCCCCAGCCCTCTGCTGGACAGCGTTAAGTTCTGTTTCTTTCCAAAAGCAACTGAAGGAAAATGTTTCTCCTCACTTGGCTGCATTATTAGTATTTGCTTCCTAAATTTTTGTGGAAGGCGAAAGCAGGCACTTTGGTAACTTGTGTGGAATTATACCAGAAAATTTCAAGGAGGGCAGCCTCTCCACAGGTGCTCTGCAGGTGTTAGGAGAGCCTCCTAGCAGGGACACTTTGTTGGAGAATCAGGTAAGGAATAGTTTAGAAGCCTTTTCAACACAACCTCTGCTTCAGTTCAGATTGTGATGCTTCAGGTTGGGGCAACTGAGGGTTGTCAAGGGGAGAATTTCCTGGACTGAATTTGTTCATAGCACCTCAGTTAATTTTATTTTATTATTTTATTTTATGTGTATGGGTATATTGCCTGCATGCATGTAAGTGCACCTGTGTCATGTAATGCCCATGGAGGTCAGATGAGAGCATGATTCCTTGGAACTGGAGCTATAGACAGTTGTTAGTTACCATGTGGGTGGGAATCGAACTCTGGTCCTCTGAAAGGGCAGTCAGTGCTCTTAAGCCCTCAGCCATCTCTCCAGTTCCAGCACCAGTTCAGTTTCATGTAAGCTGTGGCAACAATTGATTGGGCACACACAGACCCTAGGGTCCTGGAATGTTTTTCTACTGTGAGGCAACAGAATAGCAATTAGAACCCATGGACTGTGGTACCACCCAGATGGAGGCAACCCCTCATCTGTTTCCACTACAGCAGCCCATTTAATTTGGGAGATGGGTAGCCAGTGAACACAAGGAAGTTCCTGAGCAAGGTACTCAGGCAGAGTTCACCTAGGAATATTGTGCTGATAAGGACCTGGAAGTTGGCAGGTGGGATGGTAAGGCAACATGTTTTAGTCCAAGGGGCAAATAAAGGATTCTAGTCTAGAAAAGAATGTTTTTCTGTTCTATAAAATCATCAGTATCCTCAATCTTTTTAGTACATTCAGTAACAGTCACCTCAAGATGCTATTTTGGCTAAAGAAAACCACATAGGGCTGGGGGAAAGGCAGAGGGGTGGTGGTGTTAGAAGGGAACCTGTGAGTCACCCAGTCTTTCCTCAGGAAGAGTTCAGAGAGCCCCCATAAAGGAAGCCCTAGAACTGGTGTTTTCCTAACAGTTCTGGGAGTGGCTGGCTGCTTCTGGTGCTGTGACTGTGGGCTAGAGTTTGGTGTCTTTATGCTAGATGAATCATAATTAGTGTATTGCGTGTTGGAAGCTGAGACCAAATAGTTCATGAATTTTTGTGCAAAAGTTTTTTGGAACTACATTTTGAACAGAAAGCAATCAGTTGGAACTATATTATACCAAGTGTAAGGATTCTATGGAAGTCTTCAAAGAATGTGTTGGCCAGGGACTAGAGAGGTGGCTCAGCAGTTAAGAGCACTGGCTGTTCTTGCAGACGACAGGGTTTGGTTCCCAGCACCCACATGGCATCTAAGTAATTCCAGTTCCAGAGGATTGATGCCCTCTTCTAGCCTTTGTGGGCATTGCATACCAGGTTGAACTTATATAAGTGCAGGCAATATACTCATATACATAAAATAATAAAATATAAATGTGTTGGCCATAGTTTCTGTTATCAGAGTCTTATGTGTAGTTGAGAAGATGCATTCCATACAAAAGAAAAGCTAAGGAGATACAGGGAGACAGAGTCCATGCATGTTGCTCAAGTGCTGCAGACAGTGGACATGGAGGGGCGGGGCGAGGGAACCTTATACAGAATAGCCAGGAAGGGAGACATGATATACAGTATGGAGGAAAGAAAGCTGAAGTTGAGATAGGGAACTGAGATGTCCAGATGGGCAACTGTTGTGTTTAGGAGTAAAGGCAATGGGCCAGTTAGGAATTACATTGACCACAAGTGGGCTGTTCTCGTTTCATTTCTGTAGCTGTGAGGAAATCTCCTGAAGAAAGTAACTTCAGGGTTTATTTTAAGTCACAGTTTGAAGTTGTGGCCTATTATTCCATGGAAGTCAGGTAGGATCTTAAAACGTCATATCCACAGCCAAGAGCAGAGAGAGAATATGTGTGGATCCTTGCTTGCCTGCTAGTGCTCAGCTAGCTTTCTCTACAGTGCTCTCCACACTGGGCTGTGTCATCCTATATCAATTAACAATCAAGATAACCCCCCACAGACATGCCCACAGGCCAACCTGAGCTAGATCATTCTTCATTAAGACTCTCTTTCAGGTGACTCTAGATTGTGTCAAGCTGAGAGTTAAAACTCATCAGGACACGGATTTAACTGAATGGACTGTTATTTTTCTCTTATAACCTGAGATCTTGAGGTTGGCAAAACAAGATGCATATAGTGGTCCTGTAACGCCATCCAAGCCCCCATATCCTGTCTGTCTGCTCATTGCTCCTGAGTTCATGACTCTGGTACTAAAGGTTTTCACCTACTGTTTACAGGCTGGCCTCTCCAGCTTAGAATGGGAGCAGTGGAGCAGAGGATGAATACTTGAACCTTTGCAATTTGTCCCCTCCTAGGAAGTCTCTGGGGTAGCTTTGCCCAGAGACTTTTGCATTCTCCCAGAAATGTGTCTCATGCTGTCTCCATCTGCACTAGCTAGAAATGCACTAGGACATTCTGTGTCAAATCCACCAAGGACAGAATAGAGGCTCTCCTGGCAAGGAAGACAATGAGATTGGAGAGGTGTGGGTAGGCAGGGACATGAAAGGTATATTATGTTGGATGGCTGAAATTTGAATGGAGTGGAATCTGTGCTATTTCTGAATGGGATGATTAATTGTTCTTTAATTTTTTTATACCTTCTGAATGTATTTATTATTATTACTACTACTATTTTGTGTGCATATGTGTGTGTGTGTGCATGTTTGGAGGTCAGAGGACGACTAGTGGGTGTCAATTCTATCTTTTGATCGTGTGGATCCTAGGAATTGAAATCAGGTCATCAGACTTGGTAGCACGCCCCTTTACCCCCTGAGCCATCTCACTGCCTCTTGCTCATTCATTATTTGCAGATTTCTTTTTATTATGACAAGAAGAGATATTGGGTGCATTTACTTGATCAGGGTCAATGAATGGCTACCACCACACCCTGTCCACTTTTGGCTGGAGTACAGCCTGGATGGAAGGAAGGTGTGTAGTTTACACCAGCTCAGGTCACGGTCTCAGAAACTGTCGCCAAAGGCTGTGAGTGTATCTCAGTGAGTCTGTTGCAGCCTGGGTTTACTGATACTCGGATCAGTAAATATTTCTCGTCTCTTCAAGAACTTCCAAGGAGAGGTAGGAAAACTTTTGAACTCACTTGTGAATAAACACATATACCCGGTCTCTGGGCTGCTGGGACAGAACTGCAGCCTTCACACTGTGCCCCCACCCATCCAGCACATTGTCACAAACCCTGCTCTGCGGGGACTGTGGCTTCTGGCTCCACAACACCCAACCCAGTCCCTGAGCCGCCAGTGTGGCACACACTCTACTGTACTTGACCGCTGTGGTGATGAACTACTTCAGTCTCGTATCCAGCCAGATCCTCACTTGCAGTTGTGACTGCATGGGAAACACGTGACTATGGACGCTGCATCACCACTTCCCGCTGATTACAAAAGGGGCTGCTCTGCGCTCAGTCTTAGCAAGCCTATCTCCTTTCTCACGTATGGTTAGCCTTTTACTTCCTTTGAGAAAACCCTGACACTGGAAAATGGATTTCGACCCCTGTATGGTGCAGTGAAAGGCATCACACAGGCACCTCTGATACACAGGAAAGCTAAATCGCTCTGAAATAACCTATTCTCTCATTCCATAACTCTTCTTTGATGCTAGTTCTTGGATTGGGGGCATAAAGGCAGACGTGAACGTCACTAGTCTTAGAAGGAAACAGATGATGGTATGACCCTCTCCACCTGGTTTTCTCTACCGTGTCTGCTAGTGTAATTTATTATCCTAGAAAAAACTATTGTTGGATCTGAAAGGTTCTTCTTTACCCCAAAGTACATGTCCATTGATTTTTGTCAACCTCAGAAACTCGGGGTCAGTCACATCTGCCTTGTTGTCTTTAACCTTCACATCGAATCCGTCTTCAAATACTTTTGAGGTTTTTTTTTTTTAACTTTCTTCCCTTCTAAACCCCAAATCATCCTAATTCAAATTCCACACCTAAGTTATTATATTAAAGATTTGTTTACTTGTTGTTTTATTTCTATGTTGTATAGCAATTTCCTCTGAGGTAAACAACAGAATGTTCTAAAAGAAAGTTAAAAAAATCAAATGAATGTTCCAGAAGAGATAATCTCCAACCTGTGGAACTGTCTGCCACTTGTGCGATGCTCTCTGGGTTTCTAGTTTTTGTGACCCAATGTTGGGGTGGACTTTGGGTGATACAGCTGTCTTTAAGTCATGTCTGTTCTTGTAAGTAACCCCTTATGCATATTCCGGTAAGTAACCCTAATAACCTCATTGGTTAACTAAGTTGAACTTTGGTGGTGCCCTTACTTTGGGGTGAATACACATCAGTTCACATCTCCCCAGCGTTAGTGTCACACAACAGCGTTTTGCCTGTTTGTTTCTAGGTGTACTGTGTCCATGCCTGCTACCTTTAAAGGATGTCAGATCCCCTGGAACTAGAGTTACAGATGGTTGTGAGCTGTCATGTAGGTGCTAGTAACTAACTAAACCCAGGTCCTCTGAAGAAGCAGCCAGTGGTCTTCACTACTGTGGCCTCTCTCCAGTCCTCAGCTATTGTATTTAAGTCTTTGTTAGTCTTTGTGGTGGTCTGAATGAAAATGTCCCCCATAGGCTTCAAGTATTGGACATACTGTCCTTAAATGGAGATGCTGTTTTAGGAGGTGTGGCCATGCTAGAGGAAGCGTGTCACTGGGGGTGGGCTTTGAAAGTTTAGGCCTTGCCAGATTTCCAGTTGCTCTCTGCTTCCTGTGCGTGCTTAAAAATGTGAGTGCGCCATGCTTCCCCTGTATTACGGACTCTAAACTCTGAACCATAAGCCAAATAAACTCTTCCTCCTGTAAGTTCCCTTGGTCATGTTTTATCACAGCAACTTAAAAGTAACTAGTACAGTATTCTCTCTCTATCTCTATGATCTCTATTTTAAAAAGATTTATTTTATATAAAATACCTGAAACAGATCTTATTAAAAATGGTTTTCAATCATTAAAGCCTTTGGCTCATTCCTTCTAACTCCAGCTTTATTTATTCAATAGATTTACTTTTTGGTTCTAGGTTTATTTTTACTAGTTATAGTTATTCATTCATTTTCTTGCTGACGATTGATCCCAAGTTCTCAGACATGCTAGATTCAATGTCTCCTACTGACCCCCACCCCAGCCACAGGCATGTTTATGTTCCCCTCCAGAACATGAGAGCTCTCACCCCATTCTGTCTGTTGATTATTTATTCTTTCCTTTGCCAGCCTATGTGCCTGTCTTTTCATCTGGTTCATTCTTCAGTCAATGTTTTGCTCCAATCCAGCCCGTATCAGAGAACAGCCCATCGCACACATACACTAAGAGGCATCTCCGGTTTCTTTTATCCTTTGGCCACAACATATATGTCTTTTGAAGAATATTATGGCGCATTTGTTGAGATATGATTTTGGAAACATGTTAGCCATGCTTCCTCATGCCTCTCCTTTCCTGTGTTGAAGAGATTTAAGGCGTTTCCCCATGTCCTTCAGTCTCATGTTGTACCTGGCTCAACACACTGAACTCAGCAGTCTTTGAATGAACATTATTGATGGATGATTGAAATACTTGACTCATTCTGAAGTCTAGTCCCCTTCATTGTGTTTCCTTTGTGAATTATCTCAGTTGGCCATAGAGTCATGTTGGTTATGAGTTCAGTTCTCTCAAAGGTGAGTTAACTTTACAAAGAGAAAAGATCCATCATGTGGCCACTGAGTTCACTTCCTTTGTTATGGACTGAATGTTTGCATCTCTCTTCATTTCATGGGCTGAAATCCTCACTGTCAAGAGGACAGATACTAAGAGGATACTCTTTAGGAAATGGTAAGGTCCAGAGAATGGAGCCCTCTCTAATACGGCAAGTGTCCTTATTACACAGACCCCGTAAAACTTTCTGGTCCTCTTTCTGCCTCATGACGACACAAGGGGGAGCAGAAGAGTTCCTCACTGGCAGGTAGGCATGCTGCCACTGATCTCCATCTTCTAGATGCCGGAACTATGAGAAGGACACTTGTTTAAGGCACTATCTTGACTACTTTTTGCATTGCTGTGCCAAAATACCTAATGGGAGCAGCATAAGAAAGGAGGTAGCCTGGCTCATGGTTGCAGAGGATGAAGATCATCTCGGTGAGAAGGCAAAGCAATGTGTGCTGTGTGAGCCACAGTGTGAGCAGAGTGGCTCAACACTCAAAGCATGAGCTTCTTCACATGGCTCAGACCAGGAGGTTCTGAGCTTAGGACAGGATCAGAAGCAGGGGGAACCTTCAAGGCCAATCATAGTGCCTTTTGCCAGCTAGGCCCCATGTCTCGAAGGCTCTACAATCTCCTCATATAGAACCATCTGTTGGGGACCAAGCATCCAAACACATGAGCCTATGGGGACATTTCTGAGTTAAACCGTAGTAGGCAGCCTGCAGTACTTTGCTGTTATAGCAGCCCAAACTGACCGAGATGCTCTCGTAATGGTCACCTGAAAGTAAAGCATCTTAGCAGCTTTGTGTCACAGAATGTGTGGAATTCACCATAAACCCATTGGTCTGTTTAGAGATTCTTGGTGGGCCTGGAGAGATGGCTTAGTGATTATGAGCACTGGATGCTCTTGCAGAGGTTTTGTTCTCACACCCACATGGTGGCTAACAACCATCTGTAACTCCAGTTCCAGGGGATCTGATGTCCTTTTCTGGTTTCTGCCGGCGACAGGCATACATGAAGTGCACATCCATCCATCAAGTGAAACACTCATACACACAAAATAAAAATAAATAAATCTTTAGATATACATGGTTATTAATTTATGTTGGTAGATTAGTACCAAACGACTTCTACTAGCAGTGCATATTAAAATTATGTCATGAGTGGAAAAGGCAAGGACTGTTGTGTCAGGATAAAATTCATTATGTTTCAGTAACATGTATATATCAACCTCAAGAGTTTAAAGCCACCATTCAACGTCTACTGAAGGATGGGTAATTCTGAGCCAGTTTCTGCCAGTGGTCACCCAGCAACCCAAGATCCTGCTGCCATGTGGCACTCTCTTCCCAACCATCAACATAATTGGGAGGGAAGGGCAACAGTTTTTAAATGCTTTGGTTCAGAAGAGACCCGAACCATTTTCCATTCATAGTTTGTTGTCTGGAGTAAGTCCCAGGCTTCTGCTTAACTTGAAGAGGGTGACTATTTAGCAATAGTACATATCTATGTTCAGATTTTGTTACTGCATTTTTGCTCCCACAAGTTAATGTGCATTTCAAAGTTATCCAACAATCTCAGCAAGTCTGAAACAATGTGCTCCACATATTCTTCCAGAACAGTCTTTGTACTTGCAATTGCATGTACAAATAAAAAATAATTGCATTCATATGAATTCTTGGTAAGGGATGATGGCTAGTTCTGGATACAGCAGTGTGTAACTATAATTCCAGTACTCAGGAGCTTGAGACCAGCTTGGGCTGTATAGCAAGACCCTGTGTCAAAAAAGATGCTGGCTAAAGAGAATCATAATTAGTTGCTGCTCAGTCAACTCCTTCCATAAATAAATCATGCTAGTCAGTACTGTCAAGCATTGCTTTACCCCGACAGTTATGATATTTTCATTTCATCATTACCATAAGTTTGTGTACATAATGAATGTTCTGTGAGAAAGAAGGCTTGTGGGGGAGGGTTTTCCTGACTTACAAAGTCAAAATTTTCTTGTTGAGTTGTATATGCAAGAACCTATATAAAATTGGTATGTGAATTTTAGCTACTGAACTATAAATACATAAGAGGACCGATGAGGATGTACATCTTCAAGAGAAGCTACAGAACTCCTGATGACTTATAAGCCCAAACTGTAGTGCTCTGTGCTCTCTTTCCAGATTTTACTCCCTATTTTTAAAAATATTATTTTTATTTTGTATGTATGAATATTTTGCCTGCATGTATGTAAGTGCACCCATGTTGTGCAGTGCCCACGTAGGTCAAAAGAAGGCACTGGATTCCATTGAAACCGGAGTTACAGTCAGTTGTTAGTTGCCATGTGAGTGCTGGGAATCAAACGTAGGTCCCCTACAAGAACAACCAAATGCTGAGTCATTTCTCTAGCCTCCTCCACTCCCTAATTGAATCATTCAGCTGTTTCTTCAAGAATGGATATTCCTTCACATATGAATTACTGTTCATAGTGTAGTTCCTTACTTCTTAATTCATTCTTCATCAGTGTTTGAGCTAATGTATCCAGTTTCTACAGTGGGAGAAGAAGAGTTAGATTTCACATTCACCAACCTTTATTGTATGCTTGCTCTGCTAATCTAATAAAAGTTTTTGCAATTTTTGGTAAGTTCATCTCAAACTTTATGTTATCATGGCCATAGAAACATTGTTGAGATAGTGCATTATCACCTTGACTATATTTCCTTTATTGTATAATTTTTGCTTTTCCTGGAGTTGGTTTTAGGTTTGCATGGCTCTTCTAGCTTTCTCTTCTACTGATAGTAATTCATTCCTTCTCAGCTGGAGACTTTTCTCCCAGTCCAGTTGCATTTATTTATTCCCTTTGTGTCTTCAAGGAAAGATTCTATAGAAGGCCCCTGTACCTGGTGTTTTTCTAGTCTCTTTTTCCCTATCAGGGCTGAAGCTTGCACACTCCTTTGTCATTCTGTTTGGGTCAGTTGGAGGCAGTTGCAGGGTTTGAAAGTGTGGAATCACAAGCCATTACATTTCTGGGGGGTCTTTCCCAGGAAGCGTCAGTGATGATTCCAATTCAGTGATGTGATGCGTCCTGAAAGAGTGCAAACAGCACCTACACCGTCAGCCACACCAACCAGCTCCTTCCTGATGTAGCCGGCACATGACCATGAACTTGGTGGAGAGTCAGGGGAGGGAATGACACCCAACAAGCACTGTCTCCTGAAGGGAAGGTGGTGGCTTCCTACAGATCAAAATTTCTAGAAACAACTGCTTTCTCATTTTGCTTTCTTACCTTATAACCTTTGTAACCCACACTAAATCACCTTCACAGTGAAACGCCTAGCGTGGTTTCTGTTCTCCTCATTGCCTGCCAACAGACATGGTTCTCAACTTAACGAGAAAGTTTCTCCTGCTGACGCCAGTGCTGTGAGTGAGACTGCCAGGGACCTGTGCTCCACCCCTGGCCTGGCCCTTGGCTTCAGCTTTGCTGTTGCCTCTTTGGAAATATTAGACTGTTTTTTTTTAGATGGACTCTTGCTGCATAGCCCAGGCTGACCTTGAATGGGTCATTCTTCTGCCTCAGTCATCTGAGTGCTGGGGCTGCAAGTCTGCTTCAATACATCCAGCCTTCATAAAGATTTTTTAAACAAAGAACTTCATTGCCATTTGACCTCAGTCCCCTCAAGTTACAAGATGGATTTTGCTTCTCGGAGTGGTCTTGTTTTCTTTTATCTTTGAAAAAAAAGTTGTCCATCTTTTCCAGTTTTTATTATACTTTCTGGGAAGCATCTGTAAAATTTTATCCCTTTTCCAACCTTTCACAGTTACTAGATTTAATTTTTCTGTACTTCTATGCATTTTCTGAACATTCCTTTTCTAGTGGTATATTCTTTATGCATGCAGTATTTTTTATTCATTCTTCTGAGAATGCTAATGATGGTTCCTTGAAGTTTGCTTTTGCCTCTTGTGTTTCCTGTTGAGTTTCTTTTCCCTCATCATGTTTTGCTCGAAGTCCATATTTTATATTATAAATAAAAGCAGGCGCATTTGGCTGGGGGGAAGACAAAAGTTTCCCACCTCCCCTGAAGTAAGAAGATAAAAAGCTGGATGATACAAATCTTTTAAGGCAGAGGAGGCTACACTGAGGAAGCTCATGTGTCTGGAAAGTGGAAGACTTACAAATTGTGAGGCACTGTAAGGGCAAAAGCTGAAGATGAGAAACACGTGGAAGATCTGCAATGCAGGAATCAGCACCGGCTAAAACCAGTGAGTGGCACTACAGCCCCACCTGATGCCTAGGTGTGCAGCAGGCCTGCTCAGGGTAGTTGGTGACCATTTCTAGTTTTTCTTAGTGGGGTGAGGATGGAGAGCCAATGATGCTTGCAGCAGGATGTTGGTCAGAGGTAAAGGAAGGGGCAAAGGGCAGAGGGATACCCTACAGGGGACTGAGGAGATGACATTTTATCCAGGCCTATGAAAGGAAAGAAGAGAAAAATGTCTGAGGGAGCCAAGGAGACCCTGGTGAGAATGAGTCCTGACAGCTTACCAGGGAGCATGGAGTCTGGTCTTCGGCCTGGGAGCAAAGAAAGCTCACAGGAATGCAAGAAAAAGCACAGAGCACATCAACCTCAATCAGGAGGAAGGATTCGTGGGGGATAGGCTGTCATATAAGCAACTTGGCGAGACCCAGAAAGGTTATGTCACGTTCCATTTTCTGTCAAAATCATTGGTTTTTGAAATCCAACAACCTCCTCAGTGTCAATATTAGCCATTCCACAATGGATTGCAACGTGAAGAATTGGCCTCATGAAGAACCCTTTTGCCAGATGATTCTCCTGGGGGTGGGGGTGGGGAAGCAAAACCCAAACCGGAGACATAAAACACCTGGCACCCAAGTTCTGCTTCTGCAGCTAGTCCCCTCCAAGGAAAAAATGCAGACCATGAATGACATCATTCCACCTGGTCTCCCGCACTGTTATGCGCGTGTCGGCCATAACCACCAGATGGCGATGTTGCCTAAGACCCAGCGCATCCTCCAGTCTGGAGGTCCGAGGAAAGCCTGACCTGAATATAAAACTTTCCTAACCACCACGTTAGATTCCCCAGCAGAACAGAAAAAAAGCTGCTCATCCCAAAGAGGCCGAGAAATGGCGTCTCACTGTACTGCGTGGCCCGGAGGCAAGACACCGGTGGTTATTTAAAGTTTGATTGCAAAAGTCGACTTCAAAATGTGGAGATTTGGGGAGCTAGGCGATCCGGGACAAATGTACCCACCCCCACCCCCCGCAGTCCCCGACGCGGAACTTTCCCCCTGCCGCAGCGCTGTGGCTGGCAGGGAGGCGCGGAGGTGGCGAGCTCCGGGGACCCACGCAGCGTCTGTCTGCACAATGCCCAGATGGCAGGGGCTGGAAAGGCCTCCAGAAACCTACGACTTGGTGGCATTTCCCCAACTCTGGCTCCTGCCACCCTCCCTGGCCATCCCAGTTCCGCTGCTGCTGAACCTGTTGGCTCTACCCATCCGGGTCCCCAGGGGCGGCGCGCCAGGGCTGCATGGGGCCCTGGGAGGTGATGGCATGAACCTAAATTCTAGGTAGGGTGCCCAGTGGTTAGGACTAGCCTGTTTGCAGATCCCAGGGGTTCTGAGATCCCAGGTGCACACCCCACCGGGATTATGGGGGATAACAGGACTAGCCTTGTCAGGGGCGGTGTGTGTGCACCTGGGCAGCTGGGTTCAGGCGCCAACCAGAGCAGGGCCTTCTGGCTTCCAGGAGCGCGCACCAAAAGACCCAAGAGGGGCAGTCCCCAGCAGCCCCGATCTCGGCTGTCCTTTCCTGCCCCTGCAGGCTTGTTCCAGGTGGGCGCGGCCCAGCGGTGCAGCTCTCCCCAGCCGCCGGTGGTTCAGCGCCTCTCTTAGTGCCCAGAGGGTGCCAAGCTGAGGGCTTGCTCCTGCCGAGGTCATCTGCTAGGCGCAGCTGGGCTGCGGAAGGAAAGAGGGTGATGAATTTTTCATGGCGATTCCCTTGGCTGTCGATCTGAAGGCAGTTTCTGGGGCAGGAGCCATTAAGGACCTGTTTGTGCCAAGGACAGCCCGTCCCCCACCGCGCTAATCACTGACATCTGAGAGAAGTCGGGGTCCCTGTCCCCACCTCCAGGGACAGTCTTGGCTTTGATTTCCAAGCTTGGGGTTGTGGGAAAGACGGGAATGAGAAAAGACATGTCTGGTGCGGTCACCCTTGACTGGGCTCCACCTGGGAAGGGAGCCTGCAGGTGGGCCTCAGAAAGAAGGATTCACAAAATGGGGATGAAACAGTGAATGTAGGCCAAGGACCACGTTCCTGGAGTCGTCTGTGAGTGGTGCTAGGGGTCAGGGAGGAACAGAAGGAGCAGACAGTGATGATCAGAAAGGAAATGAGTCTAACACTTGTCTAAGTGAGAAGGCAGAAGGGTTGGGTCTAACTTTGTGTTTGGGGGGAGAGCTACCTCAAGGGGAACACAAGCACCCAATGCACAGACATATGTGTCTACCATATGTCAGAAACTGGCATTTTCTTAAGCAACCCCCACCCTGTCTAAATGTGATACAGATATATTGAGGGAAATTATCAATAAAAACATTGAGGTTTTTGGGGGGATGGAGAGGGGTGTGTTTTATCCAGGTCTTTTGCCATATGGATTGTTTTTACAGAGCTGTTTGTTAAAAATACATACAGACATAACATACACACTGTTCTTTTCAACATTGTATATTGAGATGATTTAAAAATGCAGTTTTTCGTTTGAAAAGGTCATACACATTTGTAAGTTTTGGGAAAATAGAAACCGTTTTTTAAAATTCACCTAGTGTTATCATCTTTTTTGGTATGTTTCCTTAAATTCCTTTTTCTGTGTATGCTTAATGTCATTGAAACGCTGTATGATGCATTACTTTTAAGCATAGCTATCCAATAAACATTGATAAATAGACTCTAGTAGGAAAATTTCCTTCCTGTCAAAGTGGCATGATGACACATGACTGAAATCCCTGCACTTGGGCATCGTAGGGAGGATGAGAAGTTGATGGCAGAGTTCCAGGCCAGCCTGAGCTTCATGAGACGCTGCCTCAGAAAACTAAACAACCCTCAACCTCCCAAAAGGTGGAAACATCTCAAGAAATCTGAATACTTCCATCTCATTCCCGACTCCTGAAGTAAAAGAGCCAGTAAAGAGTGGAGACTTAACACTACAAAGCACCTGTTCCCAACAGTCCTCCTCACACATCAGCCATATTCTCAACTTCCCATCATCTTTTCTTCCCTTGGTGTCCATGGCCACTGTTGGAGGGCTGTGAAATTTCTTCTTTGCCACCTACTCTGAAAATCTATGCAGACACTGATAGCCCCTCTCATTTCTTTTCTGGTGTCTTGCTCAGAAGTTTAGTTGAATTAATTTTAACACCTGTTATACCTGTTACAAAGAACAAAACCCAGGCCTACATTAGAATTTCCCTCAGAGACATTAAGGAGAAGAAATAAAAGATGGAGCAATATCTACAGACTTTGGAAGATAAGGTGTTATTTGTGAGCCGTGGATTTTCATTCTACGTTAAATTAGCTTTCACATTTGAAGCCAACAGAAGGGCATTTTCAACAAATAAGAAAATATGCCACCTGGTATATTTCTTGGGGGAAAAGAAAGAGGGGAGACTTCCATTTCTGACTGTGAAGAAGTACAGAATAATCCTTGTGCTGAAGAACTGTGAAGGCTGAATAAAATAAGCATAAAAGAGTAGTCCGAGAGCATCAAAGAGCCATCAAGGATGAGGGATTGGAAAAGCCAGGATGGACTGGGAGGGAAATGCATCAGAGTAAGTCCTTCACAGCTCTTCTAGTCCCCTGGGAGCACTTGCTGACTCATGTACTGCCATGGGGTGTAGAAGCCAAACAGAAAGTGACAGCTCATCGCTTGCCTCAGTCAAAAAAATTGAAGTTCAGGATACAAGGTTGCCAGGACTTGATGGACCATGAACACAGAGATAAGGGAACCAAAGAAAACGGAGTCTGCATGCAATTTTTCTGCAAACCGTTTCCCAGTCTCTAAGTCATGCATATGAGGAGTGAGATGCCAAGAAACCAAACAACAGCAGCTGTCAAGAAGCTTAAAAGCTAAGCTGAGATGCTGGAATGGTTGTAGTTCTGGGGAGATATAACTTGCAGTTCTTGTGGCCGAGAAGGAGGGGTCCTGTGAAGCCCTCACTGTTCACAGAGTCCTGCGGACCAAGCTAAAGGAATACGAGCAAACACAAGATAGCAGCCCTCAAGCCACATGCAACGTGGGCTGCAGCAGCCTCCATGACTGGGAGGCACACAAACTGTCCCTGGGTATTGCATCTCCTCCCCTCCTCTCTTAGAAGAAGATAGCATATTTCAGTGTAACAGAGGTTTTTAATCCAATCCATAGCATTTAAAATCAGACAAGTAATCTAGAGGTCAGGCTAGTTGAGGTAGAGCAACGGTAGTTGCCACCTTACTAGGGAAGGAGCTGTACTTCCTTGGAGAATGCACCTCTTGGGCCAGATGTGGTCCATGTGTGAGGGAGAGCTGGCTCAAGTCATTATAAGACTTGGCCTGAGAGACCTAGATTGAGGAGATTGCAGAGTCCATGTGACTGCAAGGGGACTTGCCTGAGCTAGAGGCTGAGGGCAGGCAGCTGGTGCAGTTAGATTGAAAGGTCATGCCTGCTTTGGAAACTTTGGTACAGAATTTGGTAATTTATCAAAACCTAGTATATTCTCACTAATACAGCAATTAATCTTTGATACATTTGGACCCAAAGAAGGTAAAACCTTAAGTTCACACAGTAAACAGACATTGTAGCTGTTGACAGCAACTTCATTTTTTCTTGCCAAAATTTGGAAGCAGCTAAGATGTCCTCCAAGAGGCAAATGGATAAACTGTAGTTCGTGATGACAATGGAACACACTCAGTACAAAGAAAGAATGAGCTAAGAAGCCATGCAGAGACACGAAGAAAACTTAAATGTATGTTGTTAAGTGAAAGAAGTCACTCTGAAAGGACTTCTCCTTACATACTACCTGATTTCAAATACTGACACTCTGGACACAGCAAAAATATGGGGTATAGGAAAAGGAACAGAGATCACCAGGGGCTAAAGGAGAGTGCAGGGTAAATTGTTGAAATTATTCTATGTGATATGGCGCTGGGTAGATGACATGTCAAAGCCCATAGAATGTACAAGTCCAAGAGTTGAAGTCTGTACATTCACTGATGTACCACTCTTGGGGGGTGTTGATGTCATGGAATGGAATACGTGTTGGGGCAACTTCCTTGGCTTCTTGAATTGAATGTTATGTCTGTGCCTTCTTTTAAAATTTCCTGTGATCCTAAAACTACTCTTAAAATCAAGTCCTAGGGCTGGAGAGATATCTCAGTAGTTAAGAGCACTGGATACTCTTCCAAAGGATCGGGGTTCGATTCCTAGCACCCACGTGGTGGCTACACTGTTCTTAATTCCAGTTTCAGGGGATCCAGTGGCCTCTTCTGACCTCCACAGGCATTGCAAGACATGGGTACTTTTATGCATATGCAGGCAATCCACTCATACACATAAAATAAAAACAAAACTAAATATTTAAAAAACCAAGTCCCATTCATGTCTCATCAGTTGGAAAAACCCTACCATGGGCTCCCCAGAAGAATCTCTATAGTACTCATGAAAATGTCTACACAGAAAGGAAGGGTCCAGACATAATTCTCACACAGAGATGGACTTGCTGCTTACATGACTCTTTTTTCCCAAATCCCCTGTGCCCTGGTCCTCATTCTGGAGGGGTCAGAGATGGTAGGTGGCAAGGCTTGGTGGAAAGAAAATGCTTGGAAAAAAGAGGAGCAGAGAGGGACCAATGTACACATTGGCTTCTGCAGGTGGCTGGAGAAGAGATCTAATATTAAACCAAAACACTCTGACTTTTGTCAATGAGTGGACATTTTGGCTTCTGAGGTGTGACTGTGTTTACAATCTAAACTGTCAGTAGGACCTGGGAATGACTTGGAGTGTCATGACAAGTGTTTGTCTAAAGGCCTCCAGGTACCTCACATAAACAAACAAACCATTCCTGGCAGAAAGGGTTACTCTGCAAGTCCCTCCAAACGGATCCCAGTACTCATGTCAGGAGGCTCACAAATGCCCAGTTCCAAGGGACTTGATGTCCTTGTCCTTGTCTGATCTTCAAGGACACATGCACACACGTCTGCTTACACACAGAGCTGCATACACATAAATAATAAAAATATTAAAAAGATCAAAATTTTAAGTTAGGAGGAGAAAATTGAGCTGGGAGGGAAGGAGCGATGGAGAGTGAGGAAGGGAGAGAAGGAGGGAATGAGAGAAGGGGAGGGAGGGAGCTCAGTTGAAAAGCACGTAAAGAACAAACATAGCTGATGCGAAGAGTTTGGAAGCATAGGTGCTGTGGTTGAAATACATGGTAGTTTTTCGAATATTCCAGTATTCACAGTTAACACAGAAGAACTCAGTTTATCAATAGAAAAGCAGAGTTGTATCAGACTGGGTATACGAAACCCAGCTCTTTGCTCTTTATAAACAATAAACCTATAACTAAAGACATAGAATATGAAAAGTAACAGAATAAATGGAACAAATAAAATAAGTGAAAAGCCCCAAACTAACCCAGGATACCTATATTTATATCAAATAAAAGATAAGCTACTTTACCAAGGAAGATAGAGGGTAACTATGAAATGCTAAAAGATTCAATTCCCCAGTAGTTCAGAGTATGAATTTATATGTACCTAATAAAACAGATACAAATATAGACAACACAACTCCACAAAGGACAAAGAGACATAACTCTTCCATTAAATTGTTATCTCATATTGTTTTGATTAAAAAGACATTAAATAAAGGTAGAGAAGACTTGAGAACATAGCTAACAATTTGACTTAATGGGTATATGCTGAGGCCAGCAGGCAAAAACTTTAATAAGAACTCTAAAGAGTTACATAGCTTTGTGTTGTACATGCAGGGAGTCATAAAGTCAGTCTAGGGAAACTTCAAAAAGTTAAAATCAGAGAGACAGAATACAGGAGTATAATGAAAATACTAATTGACAAAACCTGCAGATGAAGATCAAGAAATCATTTGAGGAAAATCTAAGTGATTATGTGGAAAAAGATGGAGAATTAGTGAATTAAGGAGTTAAACAATAGCAGAAACAAGAGTAAGCCTAGTGGAAGAGCAAAAGGAAAGCATCTAGCAACAACAAAAAGGAAAAAAGAGGAAAAATGAATAAAAACAAAGCGGAGATAATCTACACCATCAAAAGTTGGTTCTTTGAAAACATTTTTATACCAAATGCCCAATAAATTTGCACTATTAAAATGAGAGATGCCCTAAGTAAACAATTAGTAATATAAAAAATAAGGTCACAGAAAAAGAAGATATAGTTGAAGAAATTTTTATGATAAATAATATATCAGTAATCAGAAAATTTAGATTAAAGACAGTTCTTTAGAACATCTAATCAAAACCACATTAAGGAAAAACAGTACCATCACACTATTACCAAAAAATAAAACCAGTAGCTTAAAATCTTCCCATTAAGGAAACCAAGCCTGCACCATTTCGTAAATTGTACAATAAGGAACTAATTGCAACATTATAGAAATTCTTCCTAAGAGTGGACGAGCTGATTTCATGTGACATCTTAATACCAGAACTGGACAAAGCTTGTATAAACTCTCTTATGATCATTGGTGCAAGCAGTTTATCTGCATCTAATAAAATCGATTACAACATAGGAAGCAAAAGTCCTTAAAAGGTGAAAGAGACATGATACATCTTCCATTATACTATTTCTCTAGAATTGGATTGGTTAAGATGTAAATAAGGGTAAAAATTGATAAATTAAACCCAGCAATATGTGAACAAATGTGATCACATTGGCTTACACAGGGACGCAAATATTGGCTTAGTGCTAAAAGTTATTTTTTTGTAATTTATTGTTTTTGAGATTAGAAGAGAAAAAAATAGGATTTTCTCAACAGATACAGGCAGTAATTTGACATCAATATCTATTTATAGCCAACATTATTAAGAAACCATAAATCATAACCCAGACAAAGTATGCCTACCCAAAACCTTTGGCCAAGTCTCATGGGTAGGGATAAAACATGAGAAACTTTCCCCTTAAAATCATTATTTGAGACAGTGGTGCATGCTAGAACTGGTTATCAAACTGTGGGTATTTGAGGTTTTCCAGATAGCTCAAGAAAGAGGAAGGATGACAAGAAGAAAGAGAGAAAAGGGAAGAAGAAGAGAAAGGAAAAAAGGGACAGAAAGGACAGACACAAGAGGAACGATAGGGCACCGACGAGAGCTGAACCGGGAGAAATGGAACTACCACTCTGCAGATAATACAGTCCAATGCAAAGAGCATTGAAAGGAATGAATGGAGAGACTGAGATTTGTAAATATTTAACAAAGTGAGCAGATATGGAACATCAATATTAAAAAGTCACCCATACACATTTAAACGCACATTAAAAGGATGCTGTTTGCAACAGTAATAAAACAATATAGTCAGTCAATACTAAACCAGACAAAATTATGGCAAAAACTATAAAAGAACAAAGATTCAACAATAATGAAGACATTGCATTTCTGAGGAAGGCACAGATTCTGCATTTCAATTAACAACATCATGGTGGTTAAAATGCCCAGGCCCAAATCCTTTGAAACAGCCAGATGTGGTGGCATGACCTTGTAATTCCTAGCCCTTAGGAGGCTGAGGAAGAAGGACCTCAATTCTAGGTCAGCCAGTGCTCTGTATAAGACCATGTACCCAACATACTGTGGTTAAGAGTTCTTGTTTCACAATCAGGCATGTGGTACAGCCTTGTAACCCCGGTTCCAATGTAGCAGAGAAAGAAAGATCACCGGGGCTTGCCGCTTTCCAGTCTAGCCAAGAAGACACCAGCTTCAGGCTCAGGGAGAGACCTGGCTCCAAAGGAACAGGCTGAAAGGGGTAGAGGCAGACAACTGATGCTCTCCTCTAGCTCCCGCATTCTCACAGACATGCGCACCTGCACACACATGTTCTCTCTCTCTCTCTCTCTCTCTCTCTCTCTTAAATAACATCACAAATCATATGGAGCTATCAGGAGATAAAGCAGTAAAAGTGTTAAATATAAATGTTCTGCCCTAGAAATATACAGGATTTAGAGACTGAGCAGAGAGAAAGAGGCAGAGGGAAGACAAGACGTGTTGGTGTAACCTGTCAACACCATGGCAGGGAGATGATCAAAAGTGTTTTGGAACCATGTCATGCCTTGTGTAGTTTCTGCAGCTAGCCATTGATGTTACAAATTTCTTTGTTTTTCTTCCAGCCTCCCTGGCCTTGGTGATGCTGACCAGATAGACAGTGCTTGTGTGAGCACTGGTTTTACTTGTGAGTTTTCTGGGTTGTGTGTGTGCATTTTTCTGAAGATGAGGGAATGCATTCTTCATATCTGGATTGATTTGGTATAGAACTGAGGCGGCATCAGGATAGAGCTGCTATGATCCATGGGACAGCTGATTGAGACCTGGAACATGCTCAGGTTCCCACAAGGATATGCCATTGCTCCGGGAAGCTACCTGTTCCTCTGAGTGGCCTCTGCTCACTAAAATTGGTAGGCTGCTTGAGTCAAAGGCACGAAAGGATGAGGTGACCCTCAACTTTTCATAACTTAAACATGTATGTTTCAGAGCAAGTCTGAGTATTCTGTCAGCTACTTCCTGTGACACTTGTGGAAGTTCTCAGAGTCAAAATCGATTCACTCGAGGCAAATTGTAACCCCCAAAAACAAACAAAACCCAGGAGGTCCTGAGAGTCCCAGTGCACACATGCCTATGAGGAGATGATGATGAAGACTGTTAGAAGAGCCCTCGGATACATATGCCTGGACTTTCTGCCAAGGAATTCCAAATTGTAGCTCACTATTGAGTGTCCAGGACAAACAGCTGATGTATACAAGAACCTTGTCTGATGTATACACTGTCATCACTAAGGAATTAAGTTCAGTTACGGCTATGAGTCCTATAACCAACATTCTTTACATCTCAGAATGACGCACAGGAACTCATTGCTCCTTAGTAAACCCTGGTGTCCCTTTTCTAAATGTGCTCATAGCTCCTGGAAGCACACAAGCTCCACAGTTGCAGATGTTTCTGCTTATTCCCAAATAATCCTTGTGTTGGAGACTCTGCTGCTGTTAATTAAGTTGGCATATTACCCCTGATCTTAGTCAAAGGCCAAAAAGCAATCAGAGCCACACCTGTGGGGCTATTGTGGATATCTTTGCATTCCAACTATGATTTTTTTCCATCTCTGGTTGGTATTTATATGGAGATTCTAATAATCCTCTTCATGTTGTTATTTAAAATTTTGCTCTAGCTTTTAAAGGGAACTTGAGTTTAATGAGAAGGAGTTTAAAACCGTGGCTTGTATTCACAATGAGTCAAAAGTTACAACTAGATAGTTTCCAAAACAGAAAAAGCAACAATTGTTTTTTTTTTAATCTAATGCAGAGATGTTTTTGTTCCTTTCTATAATGAAGAAAAAAAAAAACCAAAAAATTTGAGTTAGTTTGAAAGGGTTCATGAGATTGATATACTTTGTTTAGAAATTTCTTCTTGGTAATTACAGCTACCATTATTTTGTCCCTAACTATTTTAAAATGAAAAGTAAAAGTTAAATACATCGTTAACTTTTAAGTTTTTGTCTAGGCTGCCTGGTCAGCAGGCTTTCAGGATCCATCCTTCTCCACATCCCAATGCTGGGATTACAGGCATGCACAACCTACCTGAATTTTTATGTGAGTGCTGGAGATTCTGACCCAGGTCCTCAGGTTTACACAGCAACTGCCCTTACTCACTGGGTTATATCTCTGGCTCCAACTTTTAATCTCATAAATTTGCTCAAAACTATTTTATTAAAAAAATAAGGGATGTAAAAATGAAACTATGCTTTCTAGTAGCTTATATCCAGGGATCCTTCAGGACAATAGCAGTAAAAGAAGATTAAAAACGGGCCAGACATGGGAAGTCAGCTTCTGGTTACTCAGTAACTGATTTTGATGAAAGAATTCCATCTCAGGGGGCAAGAGGGAGAATTTCAGGGAACTGAAGAATGGGAGATACTCAGACTGAAGGATCAATGTGATCCCTAAATAGAGCTAAGGTACATTTTACTAATCTGAGTTCATCATACCCTTCTTTATTTTGTAGGTTCTCAGGTAGCGAAGGAAGGCTGCCCTCCAACTCACTATGTGAGACTGAGCTTGAACTTTCATTTTCCTACCACTGCCTCCAGCAGCACACCATATTTGGTCATGCCATAACTTTTTAACCCACCTAATGCGATTAAGGATGTGGGGCCAGGGGTGCTGATACTTGAGTTCCATCTTGGGCATGCATTGTCTGCAAGCCTAGAGCAAAGCAACATCCTTGTGCTTTAACCTCCTTATTTGCAAGACGGGACTAATATTGACAGTTCTGTTGAGGGCAGGATGGCAATCATGAGGAAAATATTTTGCAGTGACTGGAATATTACAAGCAATCTACAATCATTCCTGGTGCACTTTCAGAGATTTCTGCTGGGTATGCAGCTAGCTTACTCAGTTTAAATTTTGTTTGTTTATTGTTGTCTTGTGTGGATATGTGCCGTATATGGGTGTGGTTGTGTGCCATGCCATGTGTGTGGAGGGCAACTCTGTGGAGTCAGTTCTCTCCTCCCACCTTTGATGGGTTCTGGAAATTGAACTCAGGTCTTCTGGCTGGCACAGCAGATGACTTTACCTCCTGAATCATCTGGCACACCCTAGTTGACCCATTTTTTTTGTTAAACAATTATTGTTCTGATGAATATTAATTTACAATAGCTCCTTACAACAGAAACATTTTTTAGTTATTTTTTTAAAGTAAACTCAGGTAGGAAAATTTTTGTGAAGAAACTTTATGGAGTTTTGAAGCTTTTGTTTTTTATTTTCAAGTTGACTATCAGAAAAGCTGTTCCCACCCCTCCTGCCAGTGAGACTGTAGATGTTGGCTCTGAAACAAATACATGTGAATATCCTGATTCGCTGAGGTGAGAGAATGCAGAAATAGTACCTCACTGTTGCTTTTTTCGGGATCATTTGATGCTGGCTCTTTCCCTGATTAATGCTCACTCTTTTTTCCTATAATCCTAGTCCTACCTACCAGTCACTTCTCCTTGTGCCGGCAGCAACCTGCTTCCCTCATGGGAGGAATATAGATCACTGTTTTCTCCCACCATTTATCATGTGGAACACTTTCCCAAATAACTTGCCTGCTCCAAATGTGTTCCAGTTTGTCATTTTCTTTCTTAAAATATGGCGCTAGAATCGAGCATAATACTCCATGTGTGGTCAGAGCAGCTGCTATGTGTGCCAAGGAATAAGATGGTTCAATTATAATGTGTTTTCCTTTTGAGAATCCATTTAGCATTCAGTTCCCTTTGAGTTTCTATTGAATCTTGCAGTGATTTAGAGTGGATTTAGACCAGAGTAGTTTTCACTTAAAAAAAAAAAAAAACCCTGCTTTTAAAAACTGTGTTTAAGATGGCCTTTTATTCTCTGCCTGTTTAATGATGCTGTTAATAACGTGGTGTGCGTAGGTTGTATACCTCCATTACTGTAGCTCTGCGTTGCAGAAGCTACGTTGCCTGCCATCTTCTACTCTGCACCCTGTACAACTAACATGACATGGATTCTTTCTATGTGAAATGAAATGGCAAGAGCTGATTACAAAGGATTTTGCAGTCGATGGACAACCTTGGGAAGGAAGAGAGATTTTTAAGTGTTTTTCTGATTGCTTGTCTGGTTCATGAAAGAGATACTAGGATCATTGTCATTTTAGTTTTACAAAGTGGGTATATACTTCATGGACATTAACGTCTTGTATTAGTCATTTTATTAGCTGAGAAACTTAAAGAGGAGATGGTGTTCTCACAAAATATTTAGAGAAAAGATAAATGTTGGATGCTAACATGTGAAGGGGACTCACACATTCCATATATTTATATCATTTATTCTAAGGTATTGGGGCTATATTGACTCTTGAAGGAGGCATTAGGGACTCAGTCAGTCTGTCAGAAGCAAAAACTAGCTGTTGAATTTGAGTGTCATCATTAGAGACAAGTGACAGGCTATGAAGAACATCAGACCCAGAGGGGACTAGTGGAAAGGGAGGGGTCATAAGCACAGTGAAAAGTCATGTGAGTGCTGGAGATTCTAACCCAGGTCCTCAGGTTTGCACAGCAACTGCCCTTTACTCACTGGAGGGATCATAATTTGACATAATTTGAGAGTTCTAATCAAATTTTCAGTGAAAAATATGAATTCAAATAATTATTTGTAACTGTGAATAAAAATATTTTAAAAATATTTTAAGGAAAAGCTGCCCCATAATTTTAATTTCCTTGACTGTTTCTGTCAACCATCTTCTCTGGTTGGAATTGCCATGACATAGACATAGGTGTGCATTGTAGGTAGGTTTCCTCTCCTTACTTTACTGAATGATTTCTAATCGATATTTATTTTCAACTCTGTTGTAGACAGAATGTCTCGCCTCCCAGCTACAGATGTCATTTGATCTGTATAATTTGGACTTAAGAGATATCAGCTGTTCTTCACTGGCCATGGAGTTGGAGGAAATTAAAAGGGCTTTTGCATCAACACAGTGGACTGTTTTGATTTTGCAAATGCATTGACCCAAAATATGTTACCATAAGAAAGAACCAAAGAAGTAGTACCGGAAGCATCATCACTGAATGTCATCACCACAGCCCTCGGGACCCGTGCTGTCTGGGAAGAAGGAGATTCTGTAACACTTAGCCTTCCTAAGACAGGTCTGCTTGGAGATGCACATCCTCGCGTTGGGTTTGCCAGAACAGTTTTTCAAAAGGAACTAGATTCCCTGCTGAACAGGGGCGTTAATTTTTCATGGGCTTACACTGTGATGAGGAGCATGAAAAGGATGAGAGAGAACTTCAGGAAAATAACGCCGAAACAGAAAAAAAAAAGGAACCTTCCTCTAGTTCTAGACAGAAAAATGGAGGCTTGAAATTCTGCTTGTTAGCAGAAACTGAAGTGAAATACTAAACAATTTAATGCAATTAACTGTTTGGTCTTTGTTTCCTAGGAAAGGGAGGAAGACTGTGCCAATTGCAGGACCTTTAGAAACAGACTAGAGGCCATTGGGAACTGTAAAGATTACATTTCCACTCGGGCAGGTGAGTATTGTTGCTTGATAAGGAGAGGGGCTACCATGACTGAGCACATGCCTGGCCATCTGGACCTCTGATTCTTCACCTGTTAAACAAGGGAATTTTAAAGTCTTCCCCTATTACAGAGTTATTTGAATCTACACCAAGATGTTTTAGAATCGTATTATTCACATTAAATTTAGATTTGAGATGTTATTTTCAACAGAACGTATATTCATATTTATTCTCTCTCTATCTCCTGATCTTAAATAATAAAACTGTAATATCTGTCCTGTGTTTCTTGATAGTTTCAGACATAAAGTCAACATGTTCCACTTAGGTGACCTCCAGGTATGGCTCTCAAGAAATGATGCTGAGATAGACTCCATCACACCTGTCCTCTTATGTAACTGTTTGTATATAAGAGTTAAGACTAGTGAGTCATTGTTGGAAAATTAAGAATGTTCTTAGCATCCCAGTTAAAAATGATTTGAGTCAGAAGAACCCAACTTGTCTCATATTGCAGAGGTTGTAGAGTACACATTTTAGCAGCCCTTTGGTGTGGGGAAGGATACAGCCTGTCCCACTTGTCTGTTCTACCATCCTCTGTAAGTCAGTGTGGACATCACATGCAGACATAATCACAGCCAGTGAAGACAGGCTGCAGTTTCCTCTGTATCTCTTTTCTTACAGAGGAAAACCTTCCTCAGAAATCTTTTTAGAAGATTCTTACTGATCCTGCTGACCAGAGTTTTATATATGTTGTAATAGAGACTAGAGAGACGAAGATGCTTGGAATTTTTGGCTACAAAGTGAGAGACATTTTGCCAATCAGAAAAAAAGCAGAGAAGACTGCAAGGTACTTTCTAATACATAATGTCTAAAATTTTGTATAAAAGTACTGTTTGAATGCAATATCAGTGTATAAGTCAGCTGTTAACCAAAATAATGCTATGAAATAAACTGTCATGAACTAAACATCCTCATAGTTTAACATAAGTCATGCATTTACCAGTAAGCTGGAAGTTCAGCTAGATGTGCCTGTAGGTCAGGTTCAGGTTAGACCAGGTCTGCTCCATGTGTCTCTTGTCCCCCTGGGTCTCAGGGTGATACAGATGAGGCATATTCTCATGTCGAATGCCAATGCACAAGTGCTCAAGCGCAACCATTCAACCACATTTCAAGCCTTTGTTCAAGTCTCATCTCTACTCTTATTGGTCCAAGGCAGTCACATGACCAGGTTTAAAGTCCAGCAATGGAGAAGTACACAAGAAGTTCTCCAAGAGACTGAACTGAGTCATAGAGCCAAGCCCAGCAGGGACAGGAAGTATGCGTTTCTCGTGGAGGTGGTAGAGGAAAAGGTAGTGAATATATTTGAACCACAAGTTCCTGTGAGGCAATATTATCATCAACACTTCGTTTTATCAGTGTTCAATTTCCTGCCAACCAAGTGGTAAAAAAGTTGCTTTAATTTACATACCTCTGATTATTAGAGGATGCAGTTGGGCGTTTTTGTTACCTACGTATTTGGGTCTTCTCTGAATTTTAATTCATAGTCATTAAAAACCTAAAAATTGACTTTCCTGTATTTTTTCTTGTTAATTTGTTGGCATATAATAATCTTAATATTAAATCTCACTTCCTTTTGAGTGTAGCGTAACTCTTCTCCCATTTTGTAACTTACGGTTTTGGAATTCAGCATTGAATAGAAATCCTCAAATTTGTAATAATTAACCTATTTTTCTTTGCGTTTTGGAGTGTTAAGGATCCTTTATATACACCTGAATGTCACATTTAAAAACATATTGATTTCATAGTTTTAATTTTT
The DNA here is from genome assembly GCA_035773235.1 of Eospalax fontanierii. Lineage (NCBI taxonomy): Eukaryota > Metazoa > Chordata > Mammalia > Rodentia > Spalacidae > Eospalax > Eospalax fontanierii. Next base: position 17,841,961 of record CM069547.1, read on the forward strand.
CTTACTTTGGGTTTTAAATCAATTTAGATTTGTATTTTTATATACTGTGAGGTAGACATTTTTCTTCATGTTGTGAATGTTCTTAAAATCAAGCTACTAAAAATATTTCTACCCTTTCTTTCATCCACTTCATCCTCCAGTTCATCTACTGGAGTCTAGGCAGCCTATCTAGCGATCTTAGAGAAGATCTACCCTCCCTCACACAGTAGTAATCAGTTACCAACTGTTCTTAGGCTAGGGCCAGGGCCTGCCACCCATTTCCCTTGCTCCACACTGGCCCCTTGTCTGATTGAATTTGCATAGGCCTTGTGCACACTGCCACCATTGATTGAATTTGCATAGGCCTTGTGCACACTGCCACCATTGCCACCCATGAGCAAGCTACTAGTGGCCTGAAAGCTCTCTGTTTCCCTAAGTCCACGGACCAACCTTAGCTCTTACAGTCTTTCCACCCCCTCTTCCTCAATGGTCCAAGAGTCATGGATGGGCGCTATTTAATACAGAAGTCCTATCTATGGACACATACTCTGCAGTCTCTTATTCTGTAAAACATAGCCATTTGTGGCCTTCTGTGTACATTGCACTCTGCTATATAAGGAAGTTTTGCTCCTGAGAGCCAAGGGATGCACTAGTATTTTCTCTGTCCCTTGTTCTCCTATGTTTCGTGAGCCTCGGGAAACCTAGGGTTGGGCATCTCTCAGACATATATTCTCTGTGGGTGACCAGTTGTGAAATGTAATAGCCTCTGTCTGTTACAAAAAGGAGCTTCTTTGATGAGTGGCATATGATATACTTATCTGTAAATATAAAGATCCATATTTAGCCTATGGAAAAAAATTCATTTGTCTAAAGATATGACAGAGATACAGTTTTCTCTAGGATCCATGGCCTCTCTGGCCATGTGTATTTGGCTATAGAGATCTCTTCCAGCTGTTGGTCAGAGTGGACTAAGAGACTCCAAAAAATAACACAGGTTATTGCTGGACTCTGTGGTTATCTCCCAGAACTTGAAGGTAAGACCCTACTGGTGAATATAGGGCATGTTTTGGTCACAGGACTTGGAACTGACCTGGAAGCCTTCTCCCTGAAGACTAGTTCTCAGAGTTTTAGAAGATATTATGCAAGCTGCTAAGGGAGAAAAATCAATCCATGGTCCATCCCAGTTCTAAAGCCTAATAACCACAATGACTGGCACAACAAACCACTTCTGTTGCCATAGCAGTAGCACTGTTATTTGAGGGGTAAGCAATAGCTATCTAATTGGACTTGCAGACCTCTTAACAGGAGAGAACTTATGGATGACACTGTAGTATCTTTTTTTTTCTTTTGATAAGCCACAAAGACCAGTTAGTGCTGCCAGTGCATATATTGCTGTGAAGCCATGCTCCCAGTGGATCATGGGAAATCTACCAGTGCTCACATCCTCAATAAAGAATGATTTCCCACAAATTTGAAGCATTTCCATGGAAATCAGGAGCAAGCCAAGGATCTCTACTCTCTCTATTCCTGGTTTACATAATGATTGAAGTCTTAATGAGACTAGTGAAGGGATACAATCAGGAAAGGAAGAAATAAAAATATCTTTATTGGCAGATAATACAATTCCCTTTATGAAAGACCCTAGAGACGCTACCAGAAAAACAACTAAATCTTACCAAGGAAGTGAAAGATGTGTGCGATGAAAACTTTAGGATTCTGAAGAATGAAACTGAAGAAGACACCAGAAGATGGAAAGACTTCCCATGCTCATGGTTTGGTAGATTCATATTGTGAAAATGGCTTTCCTACCAAAAGCAATCTACGGACTCAGTGCAAATTCCATCAAAATTCCTGTGAAGTTATTCACAGAAACTGAAAATCCTCTTAAAATTTATATGGAAACACAAAAGACCCACGAGAGCCCAAAGAGTCTGAATAATAATAGCAAAAATGACTTGTGGAGGCATCACCATTCCTGATTTCAACTTTCACTGAATGGGGAATAATGGGACAAGAAGGGCTGAAGGAGGGGGGCTGGGAGGGTAGGGAAGAAGTGGGGAGTTTGGGGAGGGACAGCTAACACTAAAGGCCTTTGAAAGAGTTGTGAGAACCTACTACCATGGAAGCATCTTAATATATACACATATGCATATAAAAGGAGGTTAAAAGGTGTTACCTTATGAGGGGGCAGGCAATGACTCTCCCAGACACCACAGGCTATCAAGCAAAAAGCTCAGTGCCAAGTATGGGGTACCTCTTTTAGAACTGCAGGCATTGGGGTCCCATAGACCCTCAAACATTACAGCCTACTGTTATTGCTCTTGGTTACCCTTCCTAATATGACAGTAAGTCCCTATTTCTGAAGACATGGCATACTTTAATCATAGTACTGTAAACAAAGCTGTACTGACCTGGAAGCTTCATCCTTACTGACTAGCTTTCATGATAGAAGGTGCTATATGCTCACTAAAGAAAGTAGTCATCAGTTTTAGCCAACTGTGAACCCTGTGAATTGCAATAACAAGTGACCTGGCAAGATATGTCTGTTCTTACAAGAGTGGCATGAATGTTATGGGAGTATCCAACTGCTTTCTGTTTGAATTTAAGCCCTGTTTTACAAGATGGAACCATTCCTGGCACCATTAATTTAGTCAAGAACCCATGGCTGAATAGGCCCTAGGCCCTAGTGGAGAATCTACTACCATTATTCTGCTAAAAGGACATAGTATGAACTTCTTCCCTAAATAATTATCTTTATACCTATAGATCAGTGCAGCTCTCAACTCTATCAGAGAAGCTTCTTTTTGCAGTAGATGGTGATTAACCCAGAGACCCACAACTGGTCAAAGGGCAGAGAAGAAGAGGCTGTGGAATGCTCAGTCCTAAATAAGACATCTATATCAAAACTGCTACCTCCAAGGATTAGGAATTATTAGAAGGATTGTAAGAGCCAGAGATAGTGGATGACTACAGTGAAACAATGCTGTCCAGATACAGCAGGGACGATGTACACATGAATTCACAGCAACCATGATTGCTTGCACAAGACCTGTGCAAGATCAACCCAGACCAAATCTCAACTTCCGGGGCCTTTAAAAAAAACCCAGAGTCCACTCACTGCTGCTTGTATGTCCAAGGGTCTAAGACCACCCACTGGAACAGGGACAGCCTATCAGGGGCCACATCTGAAGAACACAGATTCTTCCTCACTTAACAGCCATCAATGCTTCTCAGCTAGGGGTGGAATTTTATAGATTCCTTTGCCATCCATACTAGAATTTTGGTGTGGGAAATGTAAAAGAAGTGACCTGTCTTTTCTATTGAAAGGTTAAATATGACAATACTTCATTTTAAAAAGTTGTAAAGAAGTCGCTTGGCAGAAATTCAAATTTCTCTAGGGTCAGCACTTCTTGAGAGCAAAATATGTACTTTGGATTGCACTCTGCACTGAATTGCATTCTATTCATCAACTTCATAACTTCAAAATCAGCCAACTGCATAAGAATGTGAGCCTAGAGTTCTGACCATTCAGAGGGAGGCACACAACCCAACAACCCCTGCAGTGTGTGCCTGCCTGCTTGATTTGGCGTGACTATGCATCCTTCTGCAGAAGTGAAACTTTCTGCCTTGCCTAAATACTTTAGACTGTGGCCATTTTCTTGATACCGCAGACCTATTTGTAATAGTGGCCAGCTTCACTTTGTTCGGGTCTTGTGCCTTCAGTCATAGTTGCTGTAAGTTCATGTGTGCAGCCCTGTGATGTTTGGAGAATACTGTTTTGCTGTAATCATCCACTTCCTCTGACTCTTACAATTGTCTACCCCCTCTTTCATGATAATTTCTTATCCTTGGGGGAGGGGTTTTGATATACAGGTCCCATTTACGTCCCTTTAGGGACAAGCATTCCCTTAGTGTCTTTGACATACCCAGCCACGGGTTCTTGGTGCAGTTAACAATACTAGGCATGAGTTATGTCTTCTGGAGTGGGCCTTAAAACCAATCAGAAGGCAGTTGGTTATTCCCTTAACATTCATACCACTACAGCAGCAATGGGCATACCTTGCCAAATTGGTTGTTCTTGTAGCCCTCAGGGTTCACATTTGAATAAGTCTTGATTACTTTTCTCCTAGTAGTATGTATAAGCACCTACTTTCAGGTCACTATCAGCTTGATTTCTCCATGTCCTATGACTCAAGTAAATAGTATCTTCAGCAACAGGTTCTTATCATCAAATTCTGGAGGATGACCAAGAGAAATGGCAATAGCCTGTATTGTTTTGGATGGGGGTCCATAGGACCCTACTGACCAACAACTCAAAGAGAAGTGACTCATACCTGCAATTGGGTCTTTTGATAGTCTATAGTATCTGGGAGGGGCATTATCCACCTTGTATAAAGTAACACCATTTAAACTTTTTAATGTATGTATATATTTTAGGAAGCTTCTATGATAGCAGGTTTCTGTATGTCAGAACGTGTCTGTATGTGGGTTTATGCACGTCAACCCAGCTATTTACAGAGGTCAGAAGAAGGCATTGGATGTTATGGAGCTGGAGTTACAGGAGCTTGTCAGCTGCCTGACATGCATCCTGGGACCTCAACTGTGATGCTCTTAATGGCTGAGCCATCTCTCCTGACCTTGCCCCCTTTCTTTATATCCCTGACTATACACATACCAGGACTTGTCCTACTCAGTAGTTTGTTCAGTTCTTGAAGGGATAATAATGCCTCTTTTAGCTTTGTATTTAACATTTCACAAAGCTATTTATAGCCCTCAATTTTCCTGGTGTGAGATTTGCTCTGGCTGGATTCCCTAATTATCATACCATGTTAAAAGAGACAAAGCTCATTAGAACCATTTTTGGATTTTTTTAGTTTCCTCTTCACCCCTGGCTAGCTATCCTAGAAATGTATGCTTTCAACCAGGGAAACCTAAAGGTGTGCTTGAAAAACTTCAAACCCTTCAGTACTCTTAGAAGATAACTCAAGAGTCATGTGCTTACTAATGGCCTAATTTTCCTATATAAGGGACAGAACTTGATAGTTATTTGTAGCTCATTTAGGGTAGTTAATAAGGAGTTACCTAATGAAGAGGCTGAAAAACAGCACAAGAGTCATCTTGAATTGGCTTAATCATCTTTGTCTAGTGAAACTCTCTATTCAGTTATTTTTTTCAACATCCCCCAAGGGATACTGAAGGGGGTGACTCATTTGAAAATTTAGCAACATATTAAATCCAGTTTGGATTGGTTTTAGAGATTGGAAATAAGCCACTGTTGAATGAATGGATTTCTAACATATAATTCACAGAAAGGATAAATATGCCTATTGCACGCACTATTTAAGAAAAAAATGTATTAAATGAGTTTAGATCTGTTAAACAGCTCCATAAATGTTCAGTAATTTTCTATTTTTCCCCTGCTCTGTCTGCATAACTCCCTTTTCTTTCCAACCTTGCTGAGTTCTTTTAAAAGTCACTGTCTTCTAAATCATGTAATTTTAAGTAGCAAGATGGTGAAGTGATATATTGCAATATTGGAATTGTTGAGTCAGGCCTTCATCATTTCACAACTGTTAAAATCCTCACATTGGAAAATATGCCTAATTCCCTCTAATTCTCAAAAGTTGTCTCAGGAGAAAACTCACATTTTTGTGCTACTCGAATGCCATCAAAATGAGTCCTTCCTGGCTTTTAGGTCTGCTCAGCATGTGGCTAACCGAGCTGCAGGTTGGAACTCATAAGCAATTGTGGGCTGCCTTAAAAGCTCTCCCCATAATTGTGTCTGAGAGATGAATAGGGCAGAAACCACTATATAGACCCCAAGGTTGAGGCTTTTTTGTGTGTGTGTGTGCCTAACAGATTCATTTAGGATTGCATTTTATAAGACTTCTGCAAAAACATTTAATAACTTTAAAATAACTGATTTTTTTAATGGAGTTTGATGATGCCTTTAGATGGTAACTGTCAAATGATAAAATTTAGGAAATTATGAATTTTATTTAAAGAAATTCTTTAATGCTTTTAATGATGCCTTTTAAATTCCTCATAGATGTCCAAGTATGTCATGCCTTACAGAAATCTTTACTTTTAGTGTGATTCACATGTATATGCAGAGCCTTAGGTCCAGTAGGCATTTCTTCTTTGTTTACTTGTAAATAAGTGTAATAAGTAGCTGATATTTCTGATGTTTAAAGTGTGCTCTTTCATAATGTCAAGCATAATCCTCATAACACATGTGTGCTGTAGTCACTTGTCACTTAACAATGAAGTCAGGTTCTGACAAATTTATTATTAGGTGACTTCCTTATTGTGGGACTATTCTAGAGAACACTTTCGCACACCCAGATGCTCTAGGTCAGTCAGGAGACGTGCAAATACAAGATAGATAGAACTGCTACCAGGGTCATATGGCACGCTTTTACAGTCAGTTTTTAAAATAAGTAGAACGTTCTCAACTATGACAATAGAAAGTAGAGTATGCTAATGCATAAACTGGCAACATAGTTTTTTATTATCATAATCAAGTGCTATGTACTGTCCATTTCATGTGCTACTTACTGTGCTTTTATATGACAGTCAGAGCAATGTTGACATCAGCATTACTGAATGGTAATGAATGTGTGGTGTAAAGAATGTGTGATGTCACGAGGCAAAAAGCATCTTTCATTTCCATTACAGTTTTATGGGCGCCTGTGTATGCGGTCCTGTTGTGAACTAAAATGCTATGTGGTGCATGGCTGGTATAATATTTCACATTTTGCAAGTTAGAAGTAGAAGTAGAAGACTATCTCACTAATTTCAGTTTGTTTCTGCAGTGGATTATGTTTATGCTCTGCCCAGATCCCCACCCCGCTGTGGTTCCTCATGGCTTTGGGGTGCCTCTTTTTCACAGCCTCAGGGGACTGGAGTCTTCCTGATTTCCACATTTTTGAGAGCAGGGAATATTGCAGAAATTTCCATTTCCTTGGGGCACCAGTGTGTGTGTGTGTGTGTGTGTGTGTTTATGGGGAGGAGCAGACCAGTGACAAAGGGGTTTGGCCACGTTGGTCACCCTGTCTTGAAGAGTGGGGGCTCCTGAGTTCGCTTTGTGAAACTTGGCCTGGGTTTGCCCTCTCTTCACCTCTTCCCATCCCTGCTGCTCGTCGGCCTACTCACTGGCTTCCCCTAGGGGCAAGTTGCCCTTACCTCAGGATTTGCTCCTGGGAGCCCAAACCAAGGGGCTCCAGTTTCCTGTGGTTTTTACAGATCAGAATTTTCTTGGGGCATGATGGTGAGATTTAGGTTAACAATTTTAGACTTCCTTGCAGAAGGTATGAGAAATTGTATAAAAGAAGAAAGCAGTTTTCCCCTGACATGCGGCTTGCCTACCATACCGCAGGGTTTTGTTTTACACTCCATTTCCTCTCTGAAAAGAGAAGTTGCGATTCTTCTTTCCTCCATTTTAAGAATTACATGCGCTAACGTACTGTAATCACAAAGTGTGTGTCTTTGTTACTGTTTTATCTCATTTATCATAATGTCCTCAATGTTGTAGCCTGTGTCAGAATCTCCTTCCTTTTCCAGGCCAAATTACACTCCACTGTTTATTAACTCCCCTATGTATGGATAAAAATCGGAACCTCAAACTAGTTATCAGAACAGCCAGGGTATTATTTTACATTTTATCTATTTATTTTGTGTGTCTATGTGAATGGACACACACGTGTCTTACAGTGTATGCCTGAAGGTCCAGTTCTCTCTCTGTCACCTGAGACCCAGGTCTTCAGGCTTGGTGGAAGTGTCCTCATGCGCTGAGTGGGAGACTCCTCTCTGCTGGGGTGCACACTTCTGCTACTGGAGAAACTATTTAGTGAACAGATTTCCACTGTGCCTTTTGTAAGGTACCTTTGCAAGCTCACTTCAGTCAACGCTTCCCCCCAGCACATATTTAAGGAGGGAGAGGCTGGGGAAGGTGGCAGTGTATGGCTGGAGGGGTTCATGGGGAAGGTTGGACAAAGAGGAACAAAAGATGGCACGAGGGACGTCTGCCGATTCAAGGAATGTCCACAATGTGGCACTAAGTTATCAAATGCTAAGTGTTGGGAGATGTGATTCTGTCTCAGAATATAGAGAAGCAACTCACACACATGCCGCTATGCATGAGTATGAATCAGTGTGCATAGGAAGGGCCACTACAAAAATCCACTGTGTCTACTATGTGTCTAAAATATGTAGCGAATCCAGGAACTGAAGAGAACTGACCGGGAGAAACTGTCAAAGTCACATTTTCAAGAGAACTATTGGAGGGGCTGGAGAGATGGTTCAGTGGATAAGAGCACTGGTTCTTCTTACCCAGGTTTGGTTCCCAGCACCCATGTAGTACAACAACCACCTGTAACTCAAGTTCTAGAGGATTCAGCACTTTCTTCTGCCCACTGTGGGCATTACACAACACAGATGCACTTACATACATGCAGACAAAACACTCATACATATAAAATAAAAATAAAATTTAAAAATTAAAAAAGAAAGTTACTGGACCCGTCAGACTATCACACATCCCATTAGCAGTTTAACTCAGTGTCTTCACAGTATGCTCTGTAATATAAGACAGCTCTTAGAACTTTCTCTAATGTCTTCTTTTTTCCCCAATGTATACTTTAATTGAACTTTTGTGCTTTTTTATACAGTATATCTTAATCATATTTAGACCCCCTCCCCTATCTGCACCTTCCCATAGTCTCCCCACAGAGTTTCATGTATTCTGTTATATATGTTAAGGCCTATTGAGTCAAGTCTGTGTACCCAGGTGGCCCTCGATGTGAGTTCCCACTTAGTTCTGTGAATGTTCAGCCAGGTTGGTCTGTTTTGGATCTTTCCTATCTGAGGTCTTTAGCATGTGCTGTTACTTCTTCCTGGAATGCTTTGCCTCTGTCACCATTTACATTTATCTCTTTATCATTTGGTTCTTGGCTTCTATTCTGTCCTGAATGTGACTGAATGTGAACTGTTTCTACCAAGGTTATTTTAACTCCCACTGGTGCCATAGTTTGGGGAGGCTGTGGAATCTTTCCGGTAGGAAGCACGACCGGCAGAGGTATGTCACCATGGGCAGGCTTTTGAAAGTCCTAGCTTGGTCTTGCTTCTAGCCTGATCTCTCTCTGCTTCCATCATGGCTAGTTCCCACCTCCAATGACAAGAGCCCGTTTCATCAAACAAGACTCACAATCCATGAAACCATGAGCCAAAACAAACTCTACTCCCGTAAGTTGCTCCTGTCAGGCATTCTGTTACACAAAGTAGAAAGTAACTAACATGATTTCTGTGACATTTTCCAAGAGCTTTTCCCTGACCACCGTACCCAGCACCGATGTTCCTCTTATCTGGTATCTTTCCCCTTCGGCCCTCCAGCCCTTCGGCCCTTCAGCTTGTTTCTTGTACAGCGCTTTGAAGGCACCCAATTGCTTTGCTCCTTGGTACTGTTTCTCCTTGTGCCGCCTCCTAAAGGGTAAGGTGGGAGCTACAGCTATTTTGTTCAGTTCATCATGAGCTCCTTAGTGCCTGAGGTAAGGTAAGCAGGTTCTTAATACATGCTCGTTGCATAAACATACGCATCACTAGGCTGGCAAGGGCATCCAGTAGCAGAAAATAATCTCCCATCCCTTAATCTGTACTGTAAAGCCCACTACCAAGTATTGGTTAGATTTAAAGTGGAGACTTGAGGACAATGCAGGGGATGAAGGGGTAAAAGAAGAAATTAGGCATAACTTCCACCGGGGGCAAGAGTTTCAGAGAAGCTGGCAATTCATGCTGAAGTGGGGCACAGCTGCACGGTCCAGGATCCCTTTGGGGGCGTAGTTAGGAGAGAGGAAGGGGAAGGTGCCCCCTGGGGGAAGACTGTACATGCAAAGAGACCACTTGTGGTAGAGACCATAAGTTGAATCCTTGGAACATGTCACGGTGGTGCCATTGAGTACTGGCATGTGCCAGGAGAGCCATCCCCACCCTCGCTCCATGTATGCGGCAGAGAGGTGATTTGTTGGATGCAGGCAGACCAGGCTGCAGTGAGGTGACCCAGGGGCCTGTGGCTTTCAGAGATCAGGGCTGCAGGCCTGGATACAGGACTTGCATAATGCCAGCCTGGAGAGGGGTGAATCTTGCCAGTGATGCTCTTGGAAGATATCTGCCTGGAATCACAGCACTTTGTGTTTGACATTTGGTGATTTAAGCTGCACTGTATTCCCCAAGTGAATAAAGTTCAAACAGGGCTGGAGGGTCTGTGCAAGTGCAAACCCACTTTAAGAAACAAAAGACTAGCCTGGGAGAGAGGTTTGAGCTCTGCCTTCTTTTGTTGATAAGCTGGGCTCATGTGATTTCTCTGGGATGTGAGGGAGAAAAAGTCGCAACTACCTCTGTCTACACCCTGCGAGGTAATAAAACACAGAAAGGAGATGGGGCTCACACCGTTGAGACCTGTCCTACTGTGTGTCCTTAGAATTTTCTCATGACTCTTCCTTTGGCACTTGGTTATGATTGGAGAGCTCTGACCATCTAAACCCTGGAAGGTATGTGAGAGAAATAGTTCCCAACTCGGTGATGAAGAGCCAGCCTCAGAGGAGAGAAGAGCTGCGGCAAGATCCACCTACTTGCTGAGGACATGACTTGTTTGTGTGCTCTAAGGTTTTTTTCAGAGAAAGATGCTGTGAGCTAGAAAGCTGAGACATCACTAGAGCATTCCTCCTGTTAACTGTCAGCTGGGTGGGTTTGGTATTTGATGTTGCTGCTGGGGTTGAGGAGCGAAATGCCTCCTGAGCAAGTGTCCCTGTAATATAGAAGGCATTCTGTTTGCTGGCAGAGCTGTATTCTGGCCTCCCAGGCTCTGGAGGGGTAAAGGAGAAGAAAGAACCTTCTCTGTATAACACTGAGGGATTGCCAAACATCAGACACGGGGGGCTGAATATTCTCCTAAACAACAGAACACTCCAGTTTACCCAAGGAGAACTCAAGGTCTCTCCAGAGCTCATGCAGGAAGGGACTAAGTCCAGCAAAATGGACTCCTTGAAAAAAATGGCTAAGTTCAATCTTATATAACTCAAAGAAAGCATCATTTCAAGCTATGCGACTTCTCAACCATTTTTGATCCAAAGTTCTGCTAAAGATACCAGTCTTACATGACACTTCTATGTGATTTGATCTTACTGATAAATATCATGGTAAAAACAAATGACAATTTTAGAATACGATTTTTTGTTTCCCAATTGGCAAGACTTCACCCCTACTCTTATAGACCTTGCCAAGAAAATCCCTTTCTTGTACAACTGTTGAAAATCACTCAGTGCTTCTCACAGAACATAGGAGGAGCAGATTTTTGAAACAGAAGTTGTTTAAAAGTCTGTCTCAGGAATATTTGGTGAGCCCAGCCTGGTGACATGGCTCTGTGACCTCAGCTACTCTGGAGAATGAGACAGGAGACTGCAAGTTCAAGGTCTTCTTGGGCTCCAGAATGAGTTCTAGGGTGACCAGGGCAACTTACAGAGACTGTGTTATAAAGGTGGACCTAGAAGGGTCTAGGGATGCACTTTGGTAGTAACATGTTTGCCTAGAATGTGCAAGGCCGTAGGTCAATCTCTAGTACCAAAATTGAAATAAAATAAAAACAAAGAATCTGTCCCTGGATAGGACTCCTTTATTAAACCTCTTCCACCCGTGGCTTAGGGAAGAGGGGTAGAAACACTGTAGGAGCCAGGACTGGTTTACGAACACAGGGAAGCAGAGACTTTCAGGCCACTGGAAGCTTGTACATGTGAACTTGGGGGCATCAAGCACAGGATCCACGACAACTCAATCAGAGTGGAGGGGAATGGGCGGCGGGCCGGCCTTAGTCTGGGAGCTACTGAAGACTGATCACTCCTGGGTGAGGGAGTAGGCCTGATCTTCCATCTCCACACAGGCTGACTAGACTCCAGTGGATGACGTGCATCAAATGACGTCTGAGTACAAATGCTTGACTGGACAGGACTTCCCATGTGTGGTGGAATGCGTGCGATCCGAGGGAGGAGACAGAGGGATGGATGGGGGAGGGGAGCTTAAATCTGCTTAGGAACTGTGGTACGAAATGTGCAAAAGTTCAATTAAAAAATAAAATAATGTGAAAACATAAAGAAAAGAAGGGAGGAAAAGAGGAAGAAAGGAGAGAGAGAGAGAGAGAGAGAGAGAGATTTGGTGGGAATGTTAAAAGTTGAGGTGCTAGGTTCCACTTCCAGAGGCTTGCACTGAGTTGACCTGGTTGGAATATGAAATCTGATTAAAGACTTTTCCAGGGTGATCCATGATTCACCTTCACCCTCATTTGGAGGCCTGTAGCCTAGGTAAGGTAGAGACCTGGCCATGGACATCACTTTCATACAGAGCCCCTTGGACTTTCTCTTCCACGATCTTTCCCGAGAGTAGCCTCTCCAGGGCAGACACCCCTGGACTGAGCAGCCTCCCCTCATCCAGCTAAGTCCCTATTAGTGAAATACAATGTAGCACTTAAAAAATGAAAGTTCATTTTCAGAAGCTCCACTGCAGGCTCCCTGACTAATGCAGACAGGAAGCCCATCACTCCTATTCTTAAGACCCTTTCAGAGCTATCAGAGGCAGAAGAACTGCTGGAAGCCATATGGAAACTGGGTCACAAGATGTGCGAGGCTTTCCCTAGACATTTCTAAGCTCTGACGTCAGGGATGAAGAGGTAACCATGCTCCATTCAGGAATGTCCACTCACCTGACAGGACACAGGCTGCTGCTGTCTCATCAGATCATGAGGTTATGTTCTGCCATGGCGAGACCAGTAAATGTACTAGTTAGAAATGGGCTCTCAGACCAAAGTCACACCCTCAGGCCACTCCTCTCTTTTGTTGTCATCCCATGTTGAGAAAGAGTATTTCTTGAATCATGTATTTGGAACCGCAGGTCTCAATTCTTTCAGAAGCCCTGTATCTGAATTCCTCCTTACCTGCTGGACACGTCCCAGATCAGAACACCTTATCCACCTCAAACAGCTCTCCCTTCTGAATTCCTGGTTCTACCATTCTTTCTTCCTGGCTCCTTTCCTTTCCAACACCCCCATGTTGAATCATTGGCTGCCAACACTATTTTCAATTACCCTCCTTCTTCTTTGGTTAAATCTGACATTTTGGGAGGACATTTGATGAACAGTTACCAAAATTACACAGACATCCACAGCTATACAAACAGAACCTATGTACCAATTCACAGTGCAGTACCATCTTTCAAATTCTCATTTGCCTTGCATAGGTATTGGAAAATCTCAGGATGAAGCAGCAGATTTGTGTGATGACTGTTGTGAGTTGGCAAGACCAACAAGAACAAGAACAATAACAGGGTGAAAGGCGGCGGTGGTGAACAGTTCTTGATTTAATCTTGGTTTTGTTGCCTTAACAACTTGATACAGATTTCAAAGAGATGGCCCTGTTTCCTAATAGTTCTTTTGGAAGCTAGAGTTACCATAATAATAGTTTTAAAGTAGCTACCTGTTATGGTTTGAATCTGAAATGTCCTTTCACGGGTTCCCGACCTGGGGCCCTGCATGTTTCAAACTCTTGTTCACTAGTTGGTAGGGCTATACACAGATCTCAGCTGTGGAGATCTCCCTGTGGATCCTGGGTCCAGGTGGCAGAGTGGCTCACTGTGGAATGGCCTCTGAAGGTTGTACCTGCCCCCTAGTTCCTCTCTTGCTATCTCGACTTCCTGTTTACGGTGGCTTTGTGAACATTTTCATCCATGTTCTTTGGCTGCCATAGACTCAGTCAATCCACCATGCCTTTCCCACTATGATGAGCTGAAACCTCTTGAAACTGTGAGTCAAATAAATCTGTCTTTTCATCAGTTGTTTCTGTCAGGTATTTTGTCAGAGTAAAGAACACACCAGCCCTCTGTCAAATGGTTTTTATTACTGATATTGCTCCTCAAGAAAGGCCTTTTTGGGATCAAGCCTCAACAAGGAACAGAGAACAGGTAGTTTGCTAAATATAAAAGACTTATGCAAATGTCTGTGGTGTCTAATTCCGAGCTCAAAATATGGAGACTGGTGACTATTTCTTGATGTTCCCCATTTTGTCCTATTAGTAGATTTGCATGACAAGGCAAAGTTTCTCTTTTCTTCTAAGTCAGTTTCTTAATGCTCAGTGGACGCTGTGCTTCTCAGCTAGGAACCATGGGACAGTTGTACACTTTGGCGTTTATGCAGCATTTCCTCCTCTCTCTCTCTCCTTCGCCCCGTTGTCTTCCAGACCCAGTTGTTTCCCTGCTTCTGCCTTGGGTATTGCTCATTCTGTGAAGGTGGTGGTGGGGGGGTGATACTTATTGACCCTGATATTCAAAGACTGCCCTCAATAACATGGTATACTTGAAATAAACTAATTTCCTGCAGGAGTAAGACTCTGTTTTAGGAAGTTATTTGTGGACCCCATGATAGAATAGCTTTGGGCCCATAATCTGCTTTGACTTTTTGAGTCCCATGTGAAATGGCTGGTATTGGAGAACCTTTAGTACACTATGATTATCTTCACATAAGTCTAACCCTTCTGATGCCTTTAAACCAGGGAGAATTGGAGGAAGTGTTCCACTGAGCTATTAGATAGCAGCTCTTGGGAGAAAGAGGATGCCTACCTCCCTTAATTGACTGTCCAAGTGGAAGTTGAGCTCAGATGCCTGCATCCTCTAATCTGTGAAGTCTGATATTCACATGGGTTGTGCTTGTGGAGAAAGAAATGTGAACATTCAGAAGCCCCCATGAATCATCTATTTCTTTACTTCCCCATGGGAGTCATTGTTGGTTATTTCATCTTTCCTATAGGACTTTAAAAGATTCTTAGGAAAGCCAAAAAAAAATTTTTTTTTAGCTACTTCCCACTGGGACACCTTACAAAGAAATAGCAAGACTGAAAAAAAGAAATGTGATATAGAATGTAAATTCAAAATGCCCCAGCATGCACTAAGTTCAGAGTCAGTGTTGGAAATGGTTGTAAATCATAGTTCCCCAAAGGGGAAACACTCCTCCCATAAAAATCCACAAATAAAGTATAATTTTCTGCATCATTAAAGTCATGATTTTTAAATGGTTTTGCTGGATTATACCACATGGTATACATACATCATCAATATTACAGGTTTCTAAACGTAAGTTGGAAATGGTATGTTAATAAATTATTGGTTTGATTTAAAATAAAAATAACGAACATACTTTTCAGTCAGTTATCTTTTATTTTCTTTGTTTGAAACCTGATTAGAATCCTGCTCTATTTCTTTGTCATTGCTTTCCAGGTTTGGTATTTCAAATCCAGGACTCCAGAAATGGATTTCTCCCACCTACCTTGCCTCTGACAGGGCTATCTGGACAAGTGGGTGATGGTGCTTTACACTTGGCAATGTAAATGTTCTTAAGTGGTTTCCATTAGACTGTACCCTTAAATGACCATTTCTACACCTCACTCCCTGAAGTAGGTCATCATAAAAACTGACAGCACAAGAATCCCCTTTAATGGGCTAGAGAGATGGCTTAGTGGTTAAGAGTACTTTTGCTCTTGCAGAAGATCTGGGTTCAGTTCCCAGCACTCACATGATCATAATGGCTAACAACTATCTGTGATTCCAGTTTCAGGAGACCCAACACCCTCTTATGACCTCCATGGGCACCAGGCATACACATGGTACACACAAACATATATACATGCACGGTTTATACATACATTATATATATATATATATATATATATATATATATATGTATATACACATACATACATACAGGCACTCATACATACAGAAAATAAAATTAAATAAGAACCTTCTTTGTAATGCGCTTCATTTTCATGTTATAATTTAGTGAGTTTTCCTAGAATGACATACATAATAAAGACTATAAAACCTCCTGGTTGGAATTCTTTCTCCTTGTCTTATATCTTTGTGCTACTACTTGTTGAGGAATAAACTCTTGGAGAACACAAGCAACAGACACAGGCAATGGGCAGCAAAGGTGTAAAGTGAAATGATGCCTTGATGAGCTGGCCCCGGCCAAGTGTGGCTGACTGCTCCGCCTGAGGTGGCCATCTTTGGAAAAGCTGTACATCTGTGTTACACTACAGCACATCCTAAAGGAAAAAAGAAGAACTAGCTGCATTGTGGGGACTGGGTCTATCATAAAAAGGTATTGAGCAAAGTCAAGCAACCCTGGATACCCTGAAGGGATGGTAGGAGTCAGGCCTGCTCTGCATGATGTGATAACCTGGCCCCAGGAAGCCACTGTAGATGCTAATTTTCTTTCCCCCACAAAGATCACCCCAGACCAGAACCAGGTTTTTGGGTTTCCTCAGTCCTAATTTCCACATCAGCCCTATAACCTTCCCTAAAGACCCCACCTTTAACTTTCCTGCCTTCTGTAATGGTCAAAAAGGCCTCCCTATATAAACCTCTGCCTTGGTTTTGATAACCGAACTACCCACCAACATAGTATCCCTGGAGCTCCTCCTCCCGTTGCACTCTGAGCCACCTGAGGCCCTGTTCGATCATCCTCCATTCTCTGGCATGGCTGGAGCACAACAGCCGTCCTGGAGAAGGAGACCCACCCACACTGCATGCTCTGCATTCTAATCGTCCAAGATGCGCTCTGTGGGGATTGGTCTCCATGCACTTCTATACACCGTGTTTTTAAAATTCCAGTCAATGTGTGATGAACTTTGCTACATTTTATTGACTCTTGGGCTGTTATGGCCTGGGCACCAGAAAGTAGCAGGCTATCTGATGAGACATGCTTTGATGGAGGCCATGAGCTATGGCTATAGTTCATGGACTAAGAACCAATCATAGCGGCTGAAATACTGTCTAAGTCACTCATGTTTTCCACACCTTAGCAATGCCTTGTACCAAAAGGAAAGACTAATACAAAAACATGATTATAAAGCCACCCGGTTCTATAATGCCCTTGTAGTTACAGGATTTGTTCAGTTGGCTTGTTTGGGGATGTTGAGGGTATTGTTGAGATCAATATTGCTAGCTTGCCACATCCTGTTGATTGGCATCCTACTGAAAATAGCCATAATTAAATGTTGTATGAGACAAATAAAGGATCTGAGTCCTTGGGGGTCAGATTAATCAGAACAACTGGCAAAGTAGATTATCATAGGAAAATTTGCCAAACACAAGAGCAGTGTTAGAAATAAAGGCTGTATATGCTGGCCAATAATTCTCCATGACTCTTATGTTTTTATATGTCCAGTAAGGAAGACAGTTGGAAGTGACACCCTTCATTCTGCATCATCTTTTCAAGGATGACTGTGTAACAAGCAGATCCTTCATGGTTCTTGATAATCAAATATCACTTGAAGTGTTATGCAACAACTTGAAAATGTGAAAGCCCTTAAATAAAACTTCTTAAATAAAAATAAGCCCTTTTTTAAAGGCCCTTAAACAAAAATAAGTCCTTAAATAAAACCCCTTAAATAAAAATAAGCCTTTAAATAAAACCCCTTAAATAAAAATAAGCCCTTAAATAAAAGCCCTTAAAATAAGCCCTTAAATAAAAATAAGCCAAGAAACTAAATTAAATTGAACCATAAGGAAAAAGGAGAAATAAAATTACAGATGTAACAAACAGAAAACAAATAAAAAGATGGAGTTAAACATAAACCTAATAGTAATTATATTAAATATAAGTGACCTAAACACTGAAATCAAAAGAAATACATGGTAAAATTAAATAATAGAGCATAAACAAATTACATGCTGTCTTCAGTGAATACTCTTTAAGTATAAAAATGATTTAAAAGAACAGAAGATATAATATGTCATGTAAAAAAAGTAGCGTGGCTATGTATAATAGCTGTATATACTGCTGTGATAAAAACACTAACCAAGACCCACCTGGGGAGGAAAGAACTTACTTTATCTTACATCTCTCATGTCACAGTTATCACTGAGGGAAGTCAGGGCGGGATCTGAGGACAAGAACTTGAAGCAGGAGCTGAAGCACAGACCATGAATGAACACTGCTTACTGGCTTACACTTTTGGCCTGGGCCCAATCTGCATCCTTATATAATCCAGGACCACCTGCCCAGGGATGGCACCACCAACAATGGGCTGAGCCCTCCCACATCCTTCAACAATCAAGAAAATGCCGCACAGAGATGGCCACAGGCAAATTCAATAAAGGAAATTACCCAGCTGAGGTTTCTTTCCAGGTGTGTCAAGTTGACATCTAAAACTAACACAATTGACCTCTTTGTCAACTTAACAAGTATATCACTATTAAGCATAACCTTCTAATTCTTCATCCCCAAGATCTCATGTTAATATTAATATCACAATTTAAAACATACTACAATTTTAAGTCTTATAATCTTAAAAAAAACTCAAACACTAGAAGCTCAAAGTCTCTTGACTGTGGGCTCTGTAAAATCCAAAATAA
Source organism: Eospalax fontanierii (assembly GCA_035773235.1). Taxonomy (NCBI): domain Eukaryota; kingdom Metazoa; phylum Chordata; class Mammalia; order Rodentia; family Spalacidae; genus Eospalax; species Eospalax fontanierii. The sequence goes on from CM069547.1 coordinate 17,860,387, forward strand.
ATTACTACTACTAATAAATAAATAAATCCAAAATACTGTCTTATTTCAAAAGGGAAGAACTGGGAACACTTAAGTTAAACAACAGTCTAGCAATGTAGCTCAACGTTGGACATATGCGATTCATTCACACACTCCAAAGGACTTGGGCCACTTCTCTAGTTCTGCCATGCACAGCTGACACAGCTTGTCTTGCAGGCTCAGGCTGGCTCTACTCCACATCAGCTGCTGCCTTTGGTGGCCATTCCACAATCCTAGCATCTCTAGTATTTTGGGGTCTCTATTGAAACTGAGACCACACCCTCACCAATGGCCTCTCCTGGCCTCTCACAATGCAAAGCCTCAGCTGTTCTCCATGATTCCTTTATACCTTCAACATTAGTACCACCCAGGAGATTCTACACATTGCCAAGTTCTGCGGCCACTTTGATGTGCAGTCTCGGCTGCCTCTGGATCACAGGTTCTGTATGCTGATCCTGAGGAAATACTTCCTGAAAGATTTTACTTCATCAGAGTCTCTTGTTGCAGCTGATTTTCAGCCCCAGCTAACCAGCATCAATTGTCTCAAACATAAAAGGTTTCACTTCCTCAAATTCTTAATTTCATACAAACAGCCCTGTTAGAGTGCTTCTCTTCGAAGCTTCACAAGCTAATCCTTTATCATCTACATCTCTTTCAATGTTATCTTCCAAGTTCCCACAGAACCACTCACTGAGCTCCAAGCATTTTCTAGCCCAAAGCTCCACACATTTTCACAATCCTCCAAGACATACGATCAGGTTCATCACAGTGATATCATACTCTCTGGTACCAATTTCTGTTCTGGTTAGTTTTCTACTGCTATGATAACAACACTTACCAAAACAAACTAGGGAGGACAGGGTTTATCTTACATCTCTCAGATGACGGTTCATCACGGAGGGAAGTCAGGGCAAGATCTCAGGGCAGGAGCCTGGAGGCAGGAGTTGGAGCACAGACTATGGTGAAATGTTGCTTACTCTAGCTTGCTCTTCTGGTTTGTGCCCAGTCTGCTTTCTTATGCAACCCAGGACCACCTGCCCAAGAGTGGCACCACCCACAGTGGACGGAGCCCCCTCCCACATGGTTTAGCAATCAAGAAAATTCCTCACAGACATATCCACAGGCTAGTACAACAAAGAACATTGCCGAGCTGAGGTTCCTGCTTCCCAGGTGTGTCAAGTTGACATCTAAACATCTAGTACACTATATTATTCAATTAAATAAATTTCAGAGAAAGACTATTATAAGTGATAAAGAAGGATAATTTATAATGACAAAATGGCCAATTAAGAAGGAGAATACAATACCTAAATATTTATGTTCCCCTAAACAGTTTCAAAACACATGACAGGACAACAAGGGGAAAATGAATTTATAGAGACAATCAGAGATAGCAATCTATCTCCCAATAATGGATGGTAAAATTAGATATGAAATCAGTAAAGATAGGACAGAGTCTATTATCCACAAACTCGACTTAATTTCCATTTATAAAACACTTTATCCACAGACTATGTCACCAACCAGCTGGCAGAGGATTCTTTTGCTTTGTGTCTTAACTTGATAGACATTGAGGGTAAGCAAGAAGCTCTTCTAATGCTGGCCTCTAGCAGTAATTGTTCCTCTCTGTGTCTGAAAGCAGTGAGAAGTGGCAGTGCCATGTGGAAGCAGTGGTAAGTGGGGCCCTCTAGTCCCCATGCAGCCCTCAGGTATTGGGACCCTTGGCCTTTGACAGTGGCCAGAACTATAGTTCTCAGGCTGAGGTCTGAGACCCCCTGATGCTGAGGACTTGAAAACTCTGGAACTCTCCTGATAACCAAGCTTTACAGGTTTTCTTTTCTGGCTCCTTACAGACTTATCAATTCTCTACTCCCCCTTAATCTCTTGGCGCATGCTTCCCTTCTCTTTCTTGCTTGCTTACTCTTTAACTGTTCAGTGATTCTTCAGTCAACAGCTGGTTGCCTGACTCCTCGTTCGGCTCAATGGGTTACTGTGGGATGCCTTCGGATAACTGCATTAGTTGATACTGCTCGGCAGCTGGAGTGTGAGCTGGGGCACTCAGCAGGCTATTTTGGAACTAGATGAGAATGGTCAGGATCACTTAGACAGGTCTTTGCTGAGGGTTGATCCTGACAGGTAGATGAGATCTTTACCTGATGTTTTCAAGGAACAGTTATCAGCAGGCTGTGCTCAGGGCTCAGACACTAGAAGCAAGCTAAGCTGTGAGGGAGCATAGCACTGCAGATGGGAATCTGGGTGAGAGCATCCAACATCACCTCTGGACTTCATCAGCCATCAAGTGGTGGTTGTTCACGTCCTGTGCTTGAAAGTCTGAACCTGGGCTCACAAACCAAGTACCAGCCATATACTGTTGTGGTGCCCAGCACTGGAAGTGGGAAGTGGCAAGTGGCATGCAATATTCCAGAACCACCTCTGAAGTCATAGGGACCTTTTCAGCTGCTGTGATGGTTTGTTTTAAATGTCATCTTTCTACAACCTAGAACCACCTGGTAAGAAAGTCTTAATGAGTTGTTATCCAGATCAGGTTGACCTGTGGGTATGCCTGTGGTAGACTGTCTTGATTGTTAAAGTGGGAACAGTAGGCTATATTTGAGATGAACAAACCCACCCTAAATGCGGACAGCATCATCGCACGGGCTGGACCCTGGTCTGTTTAAAACTAGCCGAGCAGTAAGCAAGCATGCAGGATGGGTCAGTTTCTGCTTCTTCCTTGTCTTGCGTACTCTGTAACTGCTCTTGACTGTGGGTGGAACATGGCTAGCTGCTCCAGTTTGTAATTTCACTTTCCCTTGGTGATGGACTTAACCTGGAATTCCAGGTAGAATAAATCCTTTCTTCCACTTAGTTGCTTTTTGATCAGGGTGTTTTTGTTTTTTGTTTTTTTAATCACAGAGGCAGAATGAAACTATGACAGCTGTAAAGTGGCCAGAAGGCCAGCCTTTCTTTTTCTATTCTTCCCCCCCCTTTTAATTGAATTTTTGCAATTTTTATACAATATACTTTGGTTAAATTTAGATCCCCTCCACGATCTGCACCCCCTGTTACTACCCCTGCCCAAGTTAATGCACTCTATTATATACATTAAGGCCTATAGAGTCTAATTTGTGTCTCCAAATGCTCTTCAGTGTGGGTCCATGCACTGGAGCCTGATTAACCTTAACGAGTTACTGACTGACTCTGCCCCTCCCAGCCACCATCAATACGGTCAGGACTTTATAACTGTCGAGTCCTTACTGATGTTACTGTTGCCCCCACCGCTCTCTTCCATTCCTTCACGTTCTAGCTCAGCCCCAAGTACTGAAGGTAAGCCATGAAGGACCACTTGAGAGAGGGCTTTTACAGGTCTGATGCTGCAATACCAGGGAAAGCAGCCCAGAACTGTGTCTCCAAGCCAACTTGCTCAGTAAGCCTGAGCATCCTCACTGTAGAGCCCCCAAAAGGACATTTGGACTAGTCATACCATTTGCCTTGGACCAATCACAGCTGCTTCTTTGGGCCAGTCGTCGTATGTATTGCCTCTGTACCAGTCAAAGTAGTCCTTCTGCTAGAGAAACTGATGCCGTTTTGGCCAAGGTGGAAATGGTTCATTGAAGCTATGCTTCAGGAGCTGGGACAGGCACATGCAACTCAAGGCACCTGTGGAGTCTTCAAGACATTTGGTGCTAGCATAAGTGTATTCCAGCTGCTGGTAGGTCAACAGTCTATCCTTGTGTGGAAGAAAGCCTGGGTGGTGAGAGGAAATTCAATAGCTGTTAACTAAGAAGGCCAACTACCCCATCTCTGGTGTCTTTGCTCATTTGCAGGAAAATAAACATCAGAAGAATTTACACTTAAAATGTAAATTTAAAGAACTTATTAACACTAACAGTAATTTTAACACTTCTTTGAAGATGCTTAACACCTGCCCAGAGGTACCACCACCTCATTTGCTTCAGCTATATAATACTCAGAAGCCAAACTGAGAAAATAAGGACTTTAAAGACCATTCCAGTAATGCCACAGATGGAAATGGAAAATATCATTTAAAATAAGAGAGTGAATGTATTATACAATTACAATGAACTTGCTCTAGTGTTTGTGGAAGTTAGGACTCATGAGTGGTAAAACTGTGCATACAGCTGAAGATATTTCTAAGCAGTGAAGGTGTGTCCTGGTTCCTTTTGACTGCTTAGAGGAAACACAAGAAAGGAGAATTGACATGAAGAAGGAATTATAAGCACAAGGAGGTGGAACGTAAAGGGTTTTGTTTTTGTTTTTCAGCCTAACTATGTTATAAGAAAGAAGAAAAAGCTGGTCCTCAAGGCATTAAGGATATTGCCAGGAGAGTACTTGGCAGAACATTACCAGAGGTAGAAACAAGGAGATACTCAACTCAGCAGAGACACTAGCAGTTTGAGTTGAAGGGGTCGGAGTTGACATGTGATAAAGGAAGGACGGTTATTGACTTTCTAGGATCCTGTAGACTGTGCTGAAGGGGTATTAGACTATTGCATTTAGTATTCTTCAAGACAATGGAAAAATGACCCTAAACATGTTTCAGAGATCACCAGATTGAGTTTTGAGTTTCAGCTGCCTGGGGTCTTTAAGGGTGTGATTATACCTAGCAGATCCTTGTGGATGTAGTTTTTGCTTAGCAGAGCTGTGGAAGTGGGGTCATCATTCCAGTAGGTTCTAAAGGCAAATGGATTAATTTAGAGCCCCGAAGACTAATAGTTTTTATCTTGTTAAGTTCTGGGCTTGGGGCCCATCACCTCTGTCGCCTTGGTAATCTCTTCCTTTTAGAATGGGAATGTCCTTCTTAGCCCATTATTGCATTTTGAACATTCCAGCCTCCAGAATTTCCAGAAATGGATGCCTATTGCTTGAACCTCTAGTCCACAGTGGTTTCTTTTTGTAGCCTGAGAAGACTGAGACTGACCAGGATGGCCCTGACATTTTATCTGTACTGAGATGATTCCCTGTGAGGACTCTACTAAATGCCCTGTGTATTGGGAGACTTTTCTCCCATAGATGGTGTGAATACAAGAACATTTTGTCTTCAGGGATTATTATATTTGTGCCTTTCAGTGTCCTTCCACTTCAGCCTCCTTTGTTCTTTCGTATGTGTGCAACGATTGATCAGTACTTAGTTAAGCACTTGAAAATGTCCTAAGTTCTGTCTTTCTTCAGCTTTCTCTTCAGTAAAGATTCTTCTACTCTGTAAAGATTATTAATATTTTCTTGGTGATTAAACACAGGGCCTTAACACATGCTATGTAGATGTGCTAGTACTGAGATGTATCCCAACCCTCTTTTTACTTTGAGTCTCTCTTAACTGTCCAGGCTGGCTTTGAGCTTATGATTGACCTGTCTCAGACTCCCTGGTAGTTGGGAGCATAAGTCTACATTACCAGATCTAGATTAACAAGCCTATCCTCACCAAATATTAAATTTGATTTCTACTATTGTTTGAATCTTGAGTATTCACTAAAGCCCATGTGTCAGAAACTTGGTCATCAGAGCGGTGCTAATGGGAGGTATTGGAACTCTTAAGAGGTGGGGCCTAGTGAGGGGTCTTTAGGTCATTGCAGGTGTGTCCTGGCAGGGATTTGGGGAAATTGCCTCGCTTCTTAATGCCCTTTTGTTTTCTGGCCATAAAATTGTTTAATCTGCCATAGTGTACTGTCTACACACAGGAGGAAGTGCAATGGAGCCAATCGGTCACCGATGACTGCAACTCAAAACTGTGAGCCCAAACATACTTCTGTTTCTGTGATAAAATAGCATGACAAAGGCAACTTAAAGAAGGAAGAGTTAATTGGACCGAGAAGAGCCCGTCATGATGGGGGAGGTGTGGCAGGAGGCAGCTGGAGCAGAAAGCTGAGCGCTCACATCTCTAAGCACACATAGGAGGCAAAGATAGAGTGAGACAGGAACATAGGATAAGGCCGTGAACTTCAAAACACACCACCAGTGACACACTTCCTCCAAGGACAGTCCTTCTGAAGTTTCCATGACCACTCGAAACAGCACCATCAATGGGGAACCGTGTACCAAGTATTCAAGTGCTTGGGAATCTGTGGGGGACATTTTCATTCAAACCACCACACACGACCTTTCTTCTCGTTTATCACCTCGGGTTCTTGCTACAGTGATGGTTAGGGTTAGGGTTAGGGTTAGGGTTAGGGTTAGGGTTAGGGTTAGCTACTGCAGTCAGGGAAACCACCAGGCTCCTTCACTCTGGCCTGCCAACTCACCCCAAGTCTGCACCTGAGCAGTAATGGCATTCATCTATCTCCCTTGCCTCAGAGCTTCCTCCAGACACGCCTGTTGTTTAGTACCTGAAACTACTGTTCTGTACATTTGATCTGGTTTCAGTTGTACACTTGATTCCAGTGTGGCTAGAGTGGTAAGTTCACATTCTCTCCTGAAAGAAGGGCTGGCAAGAGCTGCTGTAGGCTGGCACCATGGAGAAACTGAGCACTGCTGGAGAACAGCCCACACTGCAGGAGCTGGCACTGGGGAGGCAAACCCACCATTCCTGCCTCGTAGGTCCAGCACCTCTGCGCCCATAGGATGACGACGCTTGCTTCTCATTAGCTTCAGTTTAGTAGTAATTTTGGAAAAGGCTGGGATGGGCCATGTGCTCATCCCTGAGCCGTCAATGGCCAAACCATGAGGACTGGTACCTACCTTTCAACCAACCATTTAGATCAATTAAGAAGACAGGTATTGGCGACTTTTATTTTTTCTGAGGTATCCTTGAATGCCTGTTCTTCCTGCCTCAGGCTTCAAATGTTGGAATTGCAGGTGTAAACCCCCATGCCCTGCCTTCTAAGTACTTTTTGCTTGCATATGCAAGGAATAAATGAGGAAATGCTAGAAAACCAGAGGGATTAAGCCCCAGTGTGTGTCAGGGTCTATGTATGCCCTTGAAAAGGGGAAGAGACTGGAGGATGAAAATGACGAGGATAAAGAGGTGATCAAGGTGGAAGAGGAGGATGACGGTGATGAGGATGGTGAGGAACAGGAGTGTTTTGTGCCCTTTGGACTCAGCAGTGTGTCCTAAGGGCTCAGCCTGGGGCATGGTGAAAGTGGAAGTTTTAAGCAGGAAACCATCTTCATGTTTCAATCAGAGGACTTAAAATGTGACTTCAGTAAGTAGATAGCTCATCACTTGTTCTCTCTGGCCATGGAGGGAGATGTAAAAGCAGCAGACAACAAAAAATCCCAACTGGATTACTATACCAGATTTCAAACTATGTTGCAGAGCTAGAATCATAAGAACAGCATGGCACTGGCACAGAATAGACTCATAGACCAAAGGAATATAATTGAGGACTCAAACATGAGTACATGCAATTTCAGCCATCTGATATTTGACAAAGGGACTCACTGGAGGACAAATAGCATCTTCAGCAAATGGTGCTGGTAAAACTGGATCTCCACCTGTATCAGAATGAAACTGGACCTTTGTCTTTCACCCTATATAAAAGTCAACTCTAAATGGATCAAAGACATCAATGTGAAACCTGAAACTCTCAAACTGGTAGAAGAAAATATTGGCAGTAACCTACAAGATACAGTTGTGTATATATGCGTGTGTGGTATGTGCATGTTTTGTGAATTTGCTGTGGATATGTGCTTATATGTACATGTATGTGTGTGCATTTATGTGTATCTACATGCATATGTATATGTGTGTGTAAAGCATGTGTATATGAGCACGTGTATATTATGTATAAGTATATATGCATATATGTGTGTATGTTTATGTGTGTATGTGCATACAATAAATCAATAAGAATTCAAAAGATCCACGACAAAAAGGGCAAAGAAGAAAAGATAAGATGAGACATTTCGAAGCCTTGTTCCCATTAGCTATTCTTGAGTAGCTTCTCCTGACTTGGGCCTAGGTCCTTTCACCACACAGGAAAGCTCCCAACTGGCCGGCCTAGAACCATCTGGTCTTTCCACTAAAAACTCAAAAGTGAGACGTTGAAGCGAGGGCAACTAACTATTCACATCTGATCAGAAAGTAAACAAGCTACATCAACAATAAAAATAGAACAAAAATTCAACTCAATAAAGGCAGATACATATCAGATACAATAAACCAAAGAAATCTATATGCCCAGGTCACAATGCAAAAACACAAATAATATGAAAAACCAAGGGAATATGTCCCCACCAAATCCTATAGAATTGTTCCATAATGAGAACTACCCACAGGATCCCTAGGACACAGAATTCAAAAGAATAATCATAAATATGTTCAAAGAATTCAACAACATTAAGGAATACACAACTCAAAGAAGTCAAAGATGAAAAGGCTAGATCTCAGCTGAAGCTCAAGAAAATACAAATGTATGGATGAATGAAATGACAAGGGCAATTCAGGCTTTGAAAAAGGAATTCAAGAAAGAGATAGAAATATTGAAGAAAACTCAGGCTGAAATGAAGATGGAATAGAAAAACTCAATAAGCCAATCTAAGATGACAGGAAAAAGTCTCACCAGCAGAATGAATCAAAAGGAAAGCAGGGCATCAAGACTGCTTGATAAAGTTGAAGGACTGGAACAATCAGGCAAAGAATATGAAAAAAATTCCACAGGGATGGGATATGCAGGAAATGTAGGACACCATTGAAAGACAAAATCTATACATCATAGGTACGAAGGGAGGAGAAAAATCTTAGGTCAATGATATCGACCAATCTTCAGCAGTATTATAAAAGAAAGCTCCCCTGAATTAAGGGAAGACACACCCATACAGATACAAGAAACACACAAGACCAGAACAGAAACTCCCACAGCAGATGATAGTGAAAACACTAAATGTATAGAACAAAGAGAGGGCCCTGAAAGCTACAAGATAAAAACAACAAGTTACATATAAAGAAAAACCTATCAGAATTACAGCTGACTTTTCAATGCAAACTATAAAAGCCAAAAGAGCCTGGGGCAAAGTATTGTTAAGGTCTAAATGATCATAGATGCCAAACCAGACAATTGAATCTAGGAAAAAAGAAAACCTGTCTATCATATTAAAAGGGAAAACCTTCTTCCTAGCAACCTCAGACATAAGTCCTTACAGAGGGATGGGTACCTCATGAGCTCCTTTATTTCCTCTGTGATGAGATGTTGATGGGCCAGCTCTTGCGTATGTAACCAAGGCTACTGTGAGTTCTTGGGAATATCAACCATGCTGTGTACAGAAGACAATATTTCACAGTACCCTTTCCCATCCTCCAGCTTTTACATTCTTTCTATCTCTCTTCTGTAGTATTCTCTGAGACTTTTAGAGGGAGTATTGTTATTATTTTTTAGGGCTGAGTACTTAGAAGTCACTTATTCCCTGTATTTTGATCAGTTGTGAGTCTCTATATTACCATGGCCTACTGCAAACAGAAGGTTCTGCGACCAAGGCAGAGAACAGAACTAATCTACATGTATATACATAAATATTTAGAAGGCAGGTTGACATCATGTTCATTTAGCAAAATAGTAGTAATGGACTTCTCCCTAGGGCCCGTGACCCCTCCAGCCATGGGCCTTTGACCATGTTTACAATATTGGACATGAATTCTGCCCTATAGAGCAAGCCCCAAATCCAGCCAGAAAGCAATTGGTTCCTCCCCTAAAAGCCATGCTATTGTGCTAGTGAACACAACTTGCCTGACAAATATTATACTTCTCAGTGTTCATAGGTGGATAAGACAATTGGTGATTTTTCTCACCCAGTATCCTGCATAGAACCTTCTAGTGCTGTGAAACCTATCTAGTAGGAGGGGAGCTTCCAGCCCAGTCCTAGCTTGATTTCTGCATGTCCTGGAACCAAACTATGTGGTGTCTCCAGCAGTAAAGACTCAATGACAAGAGCCTGCTTAGCTGTATGGGTCCCCGAGGCTCTCTGGAGGCTCCCTGTTTCTGACACTGGAGTTTTGCTTAATAATCTAGGTTTCTTCAAGGTACATTATCCACCAATGTAGGGTGCCTCTCTTAAAGTATATTTTTAAATTATGTTTTTTAATTAGCTTATAAAATAGGTTTCCAAATGATTTTTTCACACATTTCTAGTTTTGTACACCTCATTATTTTTGAAGACAGATTCCTGTATGTAGATCTGTTGGGCCATTTGTGGCATATCTGAATGACCTTGGAAAAAGAAACTTGAAGCTGAAGGCTTATTATAGAGGCCATCAGTAAAAACAATCTCCAATTGAATTTCCAAATTCATCTCTAAACTGATGTTCAACTTTTTGACATTCTTACATAATATTGTCATTTACAGATGTGTTGGGCCACATTCACAGCTGTTGTGGCATGCACATGGCCCACAGACTGCATTTAGATCCACTTGATTCCACTTGTTTTTTTGGTGGTTTTTGTATTTCTTTTCAAAAGTTAACATTTTTATTATGCCCTTTCTTACCTTGTCCTCCATCTTTACAGTCCCTTAGACTATTTTCCTTTATATAATAACTCCAGGAAACAAATATAGCTATTTTTGGTCTTTATTGTAATTTTTCTTTTCAATTTTCCATTTGTTGTGTCTGACTTTTTTTCTTATTGGAGACAGCAGAGGTCTGCTCAGAGCAGCTTAGCAAAGCCATCTGTGTGTACGGAAAAGCAAAAGACAATTAAAACCTGTTGACAACCTTGGGCAAAGCTGTGGGCCTCGTGTTCTGTAATTTATGTGAAAAGCTGAAGAACAATCAGTTCAAGCTGGTTCTTCAAAGAGGCACAGCCTGCTACATGCTTTTGGCAGCTCAGTGTCTTTGCACCACAGCAAAGGGGTATCTGAGTCCAAAGAATTCTGAGACCCACTCTAAGAGCCCACAAAAACAAACACAGAAGGTGTCACAAAGAGAAAATGGAATCTGCTGATGTTTTACATCGAATTCCATTTCCCTGGTTAACAGGCAGCCATGACTATATCCTACTTCTTAGTGTGTTTTTCCATCAGGCATTTGAACTATCTCTTCCAACAACTGCTGTGTGACATGACAGCAGAGACATACCGGGTGGCTAAGGTGACGGGAGACATGGGTTTTGGGAAGACTTGGCCTCTCTGACACTTAGACTTGGGTTTCAGTCTTTGGGCCCTCATCTCCCACTTTAGCCACCTTAGGCGACTCCTTATTTTGAAAGCAGAGAAAACAATGTCTGCCTTAGAGAATTGGTGTGTTGTTTGGAGAAGGTAAACATGACACTCCCATCCTTCCTTCCTCATCTCTTTGTTGCTTTCTGCTTCCTGTTTAATGGTTCTTAGGCCAATCTTTCCTCTAAAATTGCTATGGCTAGGCTATATGCTCGGGTACAAAGGTGTGTGTGTCAGACAGGATAAGCCATCTATGATGCGGTGGCCTAGTGCTACTTGGATTCTAGGAACCACACTTTGCTCACCCTGTGAGTGCTTCTTCTCAGTCTCTTATGTCTTCTTTTTCACTCCCCTATTCTCAAGTTGCTGCATTGAGTTTCTGTCTTGGTTCCTTTTCTTCTTCTATACACCTTGGCTACATGGTCTCATGGTCTCATTCATAGTTACGGTTTCAGTTATCATTTGCATGTTGGAGTGTATACTGCATGATTTAGGTTCAAACATTATACTACAGAGTCTCTAGATAGTAATGCTTGGGTACTGTAAATTGCCATAAGAATTACATCCACTCATGTCCTTCATTCTTCTATCTTGACCTCTGTTTCAATTCTCTTGGTAGGCCATGTAGTTCCAGGGAGCACTCAGTCTAGCCTGACCCTGTGCTGTCTTCTGCTGATTTTTGGTGAATGTTGTTTGCCAAATAAAGGCTGACTTTGAAAAGTTGCATGTAAAATGTAGACGGGTGGCCAAATTATCTTCTCAAAGTATTATACTTGCGTATAGTACTGTCCTGGGAATAGCTGCTCTACATTGCTGAGTTTCCAGCTTCCCTGGGCCCTTGTCAAGGAAGAAGATGCTCATCAAAATTAGCTTGCTTAAGTAATTCCTGAGGATTTCACTGTCAAAGAAGTAAAAACAATTCTTGTTATTACCTTATGACATAAGGTTGCAGTGGATCAAAGATGCTGAACACTAATGTGTCCAAACACAAATGCACATTAATACACAGAATCCTTGTGTCTTCCTGGAGATGAAATGAGACTCTTCAGAGACATCTTCAACTCCTACTCCACCTTTCACTCAGATGTACCATTGGCACCTCAAGCTCAACAAGCACAAAGCCAAACTCACTGTTGTCACCTCAGTATACTTATCTTCTTGACGTCTCCATCTTTAGATGTCTTCGTGGTCCACGCAGTAGAATTACCATTGGCTCCTTTCCTCCTCTCCTCTCACACTGTCTTTTACCCAAGCCACTGTTTTCTGTTTCCGTACTGCACTCTGTACTGGCCACCATGATTTCTTCCCTAGATTAAAGTAAACCTCAGAATTCTTCTGGTCCCCAGTTCTTCCAGCTTTCACTTTGCAGTCAGAGTAGAATTTCTACTTGCAGATCTGTTCAAAATGGTCCATGAATGTTCTTTAATAGTTCCCAGACTTCAAAGTGTTTTGTCCAAATCCCTGAGTTGGTTCCTGCTGCCGCACTTGACTGTTCTTTGACATGTTTCACATCCAGTGACATTGAGAGAACTAAAAATTGCATACTTACAAAACTGAGCTTCTTGGCTTCACTCCCTCCTTCCTTCTCTAATAGCTTAAGCTGACCTTGAACTCACAATTCTGCTTTAGCCTCCCTAGCATTGTGATTATTGGCATGTGCCAATATGCCTGGCTGTTCAACTAAAGAGTCTTTTTACTTCCTTGCCTTTACTTTAGACCTAAGAACCTCAGGGAAGCCTTCCTTGGCTTACCCAGGCAAGAAAAGGGGCCTCTGTGGGCTCCTTTCACACCCTACTCTGGATCTTCTGGCTGTGTTAGTTTGCCGCCATTTGTCCATTGCTGCTCATTTCTCCTCACTGAAATTTTATGTGCCAAATGTTTACATACACAGTTGGTCATCCACACCTATAGATTCTGCATCTGTAAATTCTTCCAATCAAGGAATCAAACATATTTTCTTTAAGTCTAATCTGTGCAGATTATATACAGATAATTTTCTTGTTACTATTTCCTAACCAACGAGTTACATATAATTACACTGCATCAGACATTATAAGCCATCTGGAGGTGATTTATGGCGCAAAAGCAGATACACATAGGTTCTATGTGAATACTATGCCATTGTATAGAAGAGACTTGAGCATCTGCAGCTTTGGTATCCGCAGGGTTCCTGGAACCAATCTTCCTCAGATACCAAGGAATGACTGTATAGTTCATTTAATTCTCACAACAATCCCTTAAGATCAATGATATTTCCATTTCTGAACACTGAGGAACAGAGAAGTAAGTTGTGGGGTCAAAGTCAGTAACTAGTTTGTAGTGACATAAGTCTTGAAGCCTGAATTTGAGTGACAAGCTCTCATGCTTAAACACTCTGCTGCCCTCCCCAAGGCAGCATGTCTACAGAGGGCCGTGTGGCTCAATTCTTCATTTGCAGTGTTTGGCATGCACGACACACAATGGGTACTCAGGAAACGAAGCTGAATAAAATGGATAAAGGAGTTTAAATCTACGTGGTAAACGATAGGCACAGGGTAGCAACTAGCTTTTGTTTTTTGTTAGTTATATGAGCAACGAACAAAAAAGGGAAGAAAACCAATTGGCATCAGCTTATTCTGTATTTAGAACAAAGAAACAAAGCAGGGACTGATACAGCAAGTCTGTATTCAATTCTAAAGGAGGAGGCAGTTTTCCAAGGAGTTGGATTCACTGAGATCAGGGATCTGCCCTGGTGATTCAGGGTCAAGTTCTCGATCTACTTTGATAAACTATTTCATCACAAAGGAATGTTCTCAGGTAGCTGTTGCTAGGGATAGAGTCCAATGCCTTGTGCATTCTAGGTAAGCACTCTGTTAATTTATAAGAACTCCTTTGTGTGGCCTGGCAGTTCTTTTATCAGCCATACTCTTCTTGTTTTATGACTATAATATCTTAGACCTCTTTGGAAATATTCATTAAATGTTTTTAAAATGTATATTCTCGTTCTTGAAATAGTTTTGTTCCCTTGAGACTTTGTATGTTTCAGTCTTTTTTCTTCCTGCCATTGTTGTCCTTAAATGTCTGCTGACCTGGTTTGTACATTCACTTTGATCAGTGAAGGAAGGCTGTTTCATAATCATAGCTGTCCAGGGTAGTTTTCTTTTGAATTAGGATGGATAGCATTTCTAGAAGGATGCCTCCCAGGAATGGAAAGGCAAACAGGAAGCTCTTGCAGATGCTCAGGGCTGACCAACTAACAGACTTATTTTAGAGAGTACAGTTTTAGATATTATGTTCTACCTCATCTCCTCCCATCAAATGCCAGAACAGGGAATGTTTTGCTCTGAGACCAACATCCACAGCTAACATTTGAATCCCTCTTCATCCGGTTCATCTGTTTGTTTTAGAGAAGAGTCTACATATTTGTCATTCTCTCTTCAAGATAAAAATCCCTGTTCTCTCTGCTCTGTATGACCACCATTCCTAGGCACAAATACCTTCTGGCATTATCATTTGCAAAGTGAATGAATTCCACAACCCAGAGTTACCTCAGACTCGTGCTTCGGCTTTCCCTTCCACTGTGTTCCATCCATGAACACATCTCCATCTGATTCTATCCTCAAGGAATGTGTCAAAATCTTTCATCTACAAGAATCCTTCCTTTGCAGTTTCGTCATCGCCACAGATTTGTTTCTCTTCACTCCAACGCTGTCCTCTTGGTGGAGTTTCTGGCAGGGGGTGGTGTACTCATGTGCTCAGACTTCCAACTTGCACAGGCCTTTTCCCACTGCTGGTGTGCCATTTTCAAAAATGGAATTTGATAGTTGAAAGTCTACTCATTTCTTATCTATATTCCCACAGATTAACATGACTTGCCTTAAGCTAAAAATAAGCTCCTGTTAAGAAAGAAAGATACAGTTAGGGAACAGAATTAAACCCTAGAGTTCTGTCAAACAATGTGGAGAACACAAATAATGATGATGTACTATATATTAAGGGGAGGAAGGGAGAGGGAGGGAGAGAGAGGAGTTTGAGAGTTTGAGTGTTTTCAGCATGAAGTAATAAATCTTTGAGAAAACGGATATTGTTTACCCCTGATTTGAACATGATACAATGTACACATATGAAGCATCACGTATCTCATAAATATGGATTATTTTATGCCATTATGAAGAAGAGTCGAGGATGTAGCCCAGTTGGTACAGTGGTTGTCTGGCCTACTCAAAGCCTTGAGTTCTTTTCTCAGTACTAGAAAAAAAGAAAAGGGAAGAAAGGAAGGAAGGAAAGAAGGAAAGAGGAGAATGGGAGGCAGGGTGAGGAAAGAAGGAAGGACTAAATGACACACACAACTGAAGGAAACAGACAATAGTATGCAGTACAGATCCTGCCTTCAGTATTTGTGCTAAGCAGTTCAAAGCAACCTGTGTTACCAATCCCAGGACGCTAACCGTATGACCACCCTGCCATGCACCATAGATATTAAACAGGCAGTTTCCAAGACAAACTCAGTTCTTACTCCACGAGCAGAGTGTGCTTGGCTCGCACACAGAGACCACCAGCTCCAGAGCCTGTAGCGGAACTCAGACAAAACATAACCCATACAGGCTGTGCAGAGTGTAGCAGAGATTTACTTAAGATTGAAGGACACTATCATTAGTTTGAACCTAAAATTATTCCCATCAAGATAACAGAAAATTTAATTCAGACATGGGCTAGGGCTCAGCAACAAAAGACAGATTATCAAAAGGAGAACAAGCAAGTTCATTGACATATAAAGTGTCCACCAGACAGTAAAATACTCTAGGGAAAAGTAGCTTGAAACATCACTTTAGGACACTGGCTTGTACAGCGTCTTTAATGAAGAATGCTGCATCTTCAAGAAGGGACAGCATGAAGGGAAGCTGCTGCAGATCCTCAGAAACGGGAAAGTGGTTAACATGCAAGGGAAATGACTAGGTCGGCAGATTCCTCTGATGTCATGAGATGATACAGCTGTCTGCAGTCATGAGCTTTTTCTATCCCTTCTCCAGGTAGAGAGGGTGGGGATAGAAAGAACCCTTCCTCAGCTTGATATGTCTCAGTTGCCTTTAGCTCAAAGGTATGTATGTCCAGGAGGAGTATTTTGGGGAATCATGGCCCTTAAATGTAGAGAGGAACCATTTTATCCACATTAGAAATGCACACATTTTCATCATCTTTTTAAGTCTAGCAGACCTTGATTGTGGTCATTTGTCTAGAGAGGAAATTCAGGAGTTAGGGTCCTGCCTTCCTCTGAAGTCCAGCTCCCCCTTTGAGTCCTTTCATAGGAGTGGCATGAGGATCTCTCCTTCTGGAGAAACCTGGACCTTCTTCCCTCTCTCTAAAGTACCCACTTTTCTTGTTGAGTTTTTAAGGATTAAGATCTTTTATTGGCAGACTTCAGGAAATATCAAAGTTAACCCAGTAGATCATTTCTATTTTCTGATCCTTCTTAACACACTAAATCCTGAAGAGATGGTTTGCTTAAATAGGTTGGGGGCAGTGAGGAGGATCAGGAGATAACAGGCAGGAAGAGGAAGAAGGAAAATGCCAGAAAGAAAAGCATCTGTCATTATTTCCAGTGTACTATTGTGCTATGATTGGCCTAGTTCAACCTTTAAAGTATATTCATGGGGCTGGGAGGTGGGTTCTAATTGATCTCAAGACCATAAAGAGTTTGAGATTTTTGAGGGAAGGGCAGGGAAGATTTTTCTGGTGAGAGTTACAAGAGAGTTTCTAATATAATCTCCTGAGGAATTCGGGTACAGAATAAAAGTAGTATGTGGTTGTGGAAGAAGAGTTATTAGATATGAACCCCTTTGATAGAGCATTCTTGAAGGTTCCTAGCATATGGCTGGTATTCTTGGAGGCATGTGAATGTCTACAGGCGTCACCTTAAGTAGAACATTCTCCAATCACCATAGGGTGCAATACGAACATGCTCCCAAATTTTCATGGTTATAAACTCCTCAACATCACAGAACAGCCTCTGGAGGCTGCCATCTAATTCTTTACAGTGTTCCAAGGAACTAGAAATTTTAGGACCAGAACACTGTGGTCCTGTTTATTGTAACTATGACATATAATCACCTAAAAACTATAAAGAGAGCTGGTGAGATGGCTTAGTGAGTCAAAGCACTTTCTGTCTGAGTCCAATTCATGGAACCCATGTAAAAAGCCAGGTGTAGTGACATACACTTGTAATCCCAGTTCTCCTAGGACAAGGTGGGAGGTAGAGGCAGAAAAATTGCCTAGAAGCTTGCTGGCCGGCTATCCTGGGGTACGGATTACAGCAGAAAGAACGAGAGAGATCCTGCTTCAAAGAAGTAGAAGGGAGAACGGGCTCCTGAAAATCACACAGGCACCACAGCCCATGTGCGAATGCACACGCGCACACACACACGTGCACAAATAACATATCTGCACGCACAATAATAATAGTAATAAATGTAAAGGATACTTTATTTTTAAATAAGGCTTCATTTATTTTGCTCAAAACTACAAAGAATATTATGAACACTCAATCAAGGAGATACTCAAACCACACCCATGACCCCACTGAGCAACATATATGGAGATACTGTGAGAGAAAGCTCTGTCCTTTGCTTGGGCTCTTCAGCTTACCCTTGACATGGCCAGGGCTGGTAGGAATTCGGCACCTTTTCTAGCCACAAATGAGAAACAAAACTCTAGGGTCCAATGGGTTCTTTAAGGATTGGAAAGTCAATTGGTAACTTTTATAAACTTTTCTGTCAGGCTTAATGGCTGGCCTGTCTTCAGCCAACGTCCCTCCCCACTCCACCACATTGGCCTCTCTCTTACTTGTGGCCCAGCAGAGTCACCGGCTGTAAGTCCCCATGACTTTGTCTTGGCTTCTGATATTGAGTCCTGTCTGCTATGCCCCTACAGCTGCCTCTCGGGGGATGAATTCATTGATAAAACTAGAGTGGCCTGTTCATGTCCCTTAGCCAAAAGCGTAGATGTGGGTAGATGATTTTATAAAGCATGAAGGCAGCCAGGCAATGATCTCTTTAGTACTCTGTTCACCACTCCGCCACGGTCCTTTATGTTGTTAATGTAGGCACTAAGAAAATTGTATTTTGCCTCCGTGTGTCTTGCACTTGAGATAGAATTTTAATATGTTCTACTTTTGATTTTGAGTGTAATATTATATTTACACAATGGGATGAATAGAAGACCATTTTTAAGGTTCTTCTTGTAGGAAGTTCTGTGCAGTTTTCAATAAGGAATCCGATGACGCTACTGATACTAATGTTTGATGCATCAAATTAAAGTGTTGGTAGTCACACACATGCCTAATCCAAAAGTAAATCAAGGGTTGTTTTTCTTTCTGGGTCTGTTTAATTTCTACTTTAACTTTTCCCAGAGGGAACAATCACTGAGCAATTTTATCCTGTATTAGAGAAAGGCATTCCAGGACTGACCAAAATGAATGTGATTTGGGCAAAGTCTAGTAGTCCCTGACTGCTGTGTTACTCAACTTTGTATCACTATAACAGATAATTGAGATAATCAACTCACAAAGAGAGACACTTTATTATGATTCATAGTTCTGGAGTTTTCAGTTCGCAATCCACTGGTCTTGTTGCTGTGGGCCTGTGCTGTGGCAAGGTGGCCCTTCATGCTGGCATGCTGACAGACTGAGACAGAGCAAAACTGCTCAGCTTATCATGCCAGGCAAACACACACACACACACACACACACACACACACACACACACTCACACACACACATACAGAGAAAGAGAGAGAGAGAGAAAGCAGAGTTCTCCAGTCCCCTTCATTCACTTGTCTCAGTAACCTAAAGCTCTCTAGTGGGCCTTACCCCTTAAAGATCCTACCATCTCCCAACAGTGCTATGTTGGGACCAAGCTGTTTACACATGGGCCTTTAGGGAAAATTTAAATCCTAAACATAACACTCCTGTATACGAAGTCATGCCAATAACGATGAGCTACCGTTTTCTCTTTGCTATTTTAACGGCTATCATTTTTGTATTTCATCACTAGAGCTATCACTAGCCAGAAAATGCCAGATGGCACTGAGGAATCAGATTCTAGAGCAATGTCACCTGTAGAACTGAGCCAGTAGCTAATTGACAAAGATAGCCTTGCTGTTTTTATAGAAGTCAAGATGTTCCACTTCCACAGCTAGGACCATTCTTGAAGAATTGGCCAGGGTCTCTGGCTGCCTTTGAAATGAATTCTGGGCATAACCTTGCCACTGAAATCATACCTTAGACTGAGCTCTGCAGGCCCTTCCTTTTCAAATGTTTTCTCTTTCTTTCTCTTAAAAATATTAGCCCTGTCTCAGAGATATACTTTAGTAACCCTTGTCTGCCCCAAATCTTGAACTTATTTGTTATCAGGAATATTGTTTAAAAATGGATCTATTCTTATCTTCCATTTAGCTAGAAAGATCTTTCCAAAGCACTGCTAGATACTTTATGTCTTTTTCTTCCCTTTGGAACCTCCACTGAACTTTCCCCTCACAGGTGTCTAATTAAAATTTGTTGATTGAAAGATTGTTATTCTGACCTTTGCTTTATCCAGCTCAGAAAGCTCCAGAGAACAGAGTTCCATGGAGTCTCATAAGTCAGGAACTTGTGAATTTTCACCCAATCATAAGAAATCTCAGGGGCAGATTCTCCCAGAACACTCTTTTAGCTATTTAGTGGTTCACATCAGATGTCATTCCTGTGTTACCTTGTGACTATGGCCCCAGTCCAGTGATCTCCAGTCATCTGCCTATCTGTGGATGAATTGGCTGAATAAAATATTTCGACCCAAAATACTCAATTTCTGTGCTAACCTTTCTGAGTTCTGATGTTACAACAGGGTGGAAACGTTTCAAAAACAGCAGAGCTGATTCTGATAGAAGCTCCAGCCGCTTCTCAAAGTGCAGTCCTCAGCCTGTCTGTATAAGGATCACCTGCGGACTTCAAGAATGCTAAATGTTGCGGCTTTCAACTGCTAACAAGCTCTGGGGGGTGGCAGAAGGCCTTTTGTATCCAGATGATACAGAAGCATACTAAGATGTGAGAATTACTGTTCTAGAGATTCTGTATGACTCTAATAATCTGATATTTCTAGAAAATCTCTTTGGGTAAAATTTGGTCTGATGGCTTAAGAATGTGTGTTGGAAATTTGTCATGTGCTCATTTGGAAAATTTTCACTGAGTGACTCCTATGTGCCAGATACTCTGCTGGGTGCTGGAAATAATGAGAAAAATGAGACATCATTTCTATCACAAGGAGACCTTAGACGCAAAGAAATATAGACATATGAGCACAAAATTGGCCGTAGCAAAGCATGTGTGAACGGCGCAGCTTGAGGGAAACTTTGGAGTTCTGAACTAGTTCTGACAAGTATAGAAATATCTACCTATGGTTTTACGTAATGAAGTGTGTTTCAAGAACAAAACTTGAACCCTCTGGATTTCCATTTTCCCTCTCTGTTACTGTAAGTGAGGAGCCCAGTCTGCAAAGTGAATACTCTCAAGACCTGAAGGCCACCATAGTGGCCTTGCTATGTCAAGTATAAATAAAGCAAGACCCTCAAAGACAGAGGTCACGAGAAATTAAATGCTTTCGTGTAAAATCTGTCCATCCTGGATGATGGATGCTTGCATTACCCCTCTACAGAACACACAGAGTAGGGCAGGGGAAGATAACTAAACTTATGTCTTAAACTATTTTCTCCTAAGAATGAACTATAAGTCCTTTCTCCATCATGGAAACATGTGGGGCTAAGTCATTAACTTCCCTCTGCCAAAAACTGGGGGTTTGTGGACTGGACTGATGATCAGTAGGGAGACAGGATTTCTGATGAGATATAGCGTGTGCAAAGATCCTGGGGTCTAAAATAATATGGCGTTTGTAGAAAATGGGCATAAAATGTGTCTGCTTAATTTTTCGGTTTTTCTTTTCAGTTAGGATCATGCCATGCAATGGCCATGGAGGTAGGAAGAGGTCATTGGATTCCCGTGGAAGTGCAGTTATGGACAGTGGGCAGTTGTTAGCCATCATGTGGATGCTGGGAACTGAACCCGGGTCCTCTGCAAGAGTAGCCAGTGTTCTTAATCACTGAGTTATCTCTCCAGCCCTTAAACTCTTTTTGTGCATGTATATGTATATATTTTAGGGACCTTTAGTAATAATGTTTCCATATGACGTTTTAAAAGGCCACTAGTGTTAGTTATTCTTCCCTTCCCTGTCCGTCTTCCTCTCCTTTGCCTTCCTATTCCCCACACCGTTTAATCCTTCCTGTTCCATCATCCCCCCTTCTCTTTTTACATCACTTCATTCTCTCTTCCCTCCAAGGAGCTCCTCATGACCACTAACTAGTTTCCTGACATCTATTGATTTTCCAGTTAAAACACACATACTTAAAGATTCACAGCTATTCTCATTTTCTATCTGTTGTGAGCAGAACAACAATGAGCAGGGATAAGCAAGTATCTCTGTAGTAAGATACAGAATCCTTTGGGGATATGCCCAAGAGTGGTCGAGCAGAATCATGAGGTAGAGATTTTTGAGGAACCTCCATACTGATTTGCATACAGCAGTTTGCACTCCTACCAGCAGTAAGTATTCCCACTTCCCTATATCCTTACCAGCATTTATCAACATTTGTGTATGTGTTTTTTAAATCTTGGCCGTTCTGACTGATGTAAGATTAAATCTCAGAGTAGTTTCAAAAGATGTATGTGACTATAAATTGGGCACTGATTAAATATATTATGGCAGAACCATGTTGTAGAAGAAAAAAAATGCAATTATATCCTAGATATTTTGATCTATTTTATTTGTTTTAAATTTGCTATTTATATCTATAAGTTATCATTTACATTTACTTTTTGTAATTTCTCTTATTTTTTGAGACTTTCATACACGGCATTGTATTTGCAGTCATTTTACCCGCCCTAGTTCCTTTTAACTCTTCCCACGTTCCCCCAGTCCCTCTCAATTTCCTGTCCTCTGTTTTGATTATATTGTTTCACATATATAAATATATGTGTATGTATATAATGCGCTAAGTTCATTTCGGGGTAGTCCTGCGCACATATGTTTAGGGCTGACCACTTGGGATTAGATAACCAATCAGGGAGCTCATCCCTGGAGAAAGCAGATTCTCCCTCCCTCAGCATCCATTGATTGCCTTGCAGCTCTTCCTCTTGAGGCCAGACTTCATGAAATTTCTCCCATCCACCTTGACATGTAAGCTGTTTTCATGATTGTTGAGATCTTGTTAGTCTATCACGCAGTGGAGATTTGAGGGGTGCAGCTTCCTTGTCATGTAGGGGATGCATATCAAGCAACTGATGTCTTACTCTTCTACCTCTTAAAATCTTTCTTAGCTCTTTTTTTTTAATATATAAGAACTGGAAAAATGGACAGGCCTTCTCTACAGGGTTAACAGTGGGAACTTCTGATATGTTGACTTACTGCCTATTTGAATTTTCTTTGCTTTGTGACTTTCTTTGTTTTCTCACTTTGGGGCAGTGGCTATATATTGGTTTTATAATCAGAGCAAAAAAGTAACAGTAGATCTGACCTTATTTATAAGGCAAACTTCTCACTTGTACAGTGAATGAGCAGAGATGACCAGGTCATTCTGACCCTGCTAACTATCATTCTGGAGATGACACAACCACACTTGGCCTTGGTGGGCACTCTTGTAGCTCAGTGGATTGAGTGGTTATGACTTGGGTTGGTTCACTAGATGAGTACATATGCAAGCACAATCATTATTCATTGCCTTATCATCTCTTTTCTATAAATTCAAGGTTTTAAAAAATTTAAGGCAGCAGATTCAGTCTGAAAAATAGATTTAAAGCCAAGTATTTGTAACAACTGTTTCTAAACCTTTTGTTGACTGTTTTAGGGTTACTGAAAACAACATATTCCTTCTAAAAGATTCTTTAGCAGGAAAGTGGTTTGGATTCTTTCTTTAACCTCCTTTTATGGGTCTATTGGCTTGTATGTAGTTCATGAAAGCAATATGAGAGCTCCATTCCTTTTGTTTTATTGAAATGAATCTTAAAAGTGAAGTCTATAGTAGCAAATCTCATAAAAATTTTTCTCTCTTGCCCTTTTCTTTCTTTATATCTTCTGAACTCATTTCTTCTTTGTGCTAGAAATTTGGGGGAAGTAAGCAACTTGTCCCTTCTTTCTGAAATGGTAACACTGTATCCTTTCTGAACCATCCCAGTCTAACTCTATTTGGTCCTGCATAGTGGTACCCACTGAGGCAACATTCTGAGAGCTCATAAAGGAGTGAAATCTTACTAATATTTGGCTTTCACAGCTCATCACTCATGGCCAATGTCACACAGGGTTTGCAGTCAGGATGGAAACACCCAGCAGCTGGGTGTCCAGCTGCCAGTTCATCAATTTGAGAAGCAAGTCTGTTTCCGTCCAAGTCCTTGCATGCAGGGTGTGGGGGCAGATCTGTGCCCACAGTAACTTCCTCCAAGGCTTCTCATCCAATTTCATCCTGTGACAAAAGAGATGTCTGTGTCATCAGCTCAGGAATATTTCCTTCCATCAGAGCAGAAACCACATGGAGGGTGGGGTCTGCTCTCAAAAAATGGTGTGGACAGAATCTCAACCCAGGAGATGAAGTCTGCCTCCCCATGTCAGTTTGGCTCCCAGGAATTTAGGAGAACATGGACAAGTCCTTTTTCCCATCCCCACCTCAGTGAACTCCTCTGGGAACAGCACATCTGTCCCTCCTGATACAGAGTAGTGAGGTTGGAATGGATCCTACGGCACATGTAGGCAGGACCCCATCTACTAGCCTGAAAGGAGAGTCCCACAGAACAGATCAGACAGCCAGACTGAAGCAAGCCCAGAGGGTGATGGGCGTACAGGGCTGGAACGCCTGTATGGAACAGAGTGAGGGATGAGGCACACAAGAACATGCCCTGCTAGTTCAGTTCAGCTTCAAGGACAGTCTAGGGGAGAGGGTATGATCAACTGAGACTCCCAGAAGTACAAGAGCCTAAATGAGCAGCCATCACAGACTCCTGTTTATTCAGAAGTGCTTTATTCTGAAGTTGTACTCCTCATTAGTGAGAGAATGAGAGGAAGGGAGGGGCAGGCATGGCCGGAGGGATGGAGGGAGAGGAGAAAGAGAAGGTCATGGAGGGAGTAAAAGACATGATGAGGGGCAGAGACTTTGGGAGGGAGGAGGGCCTTGGAACTGGATGAAGTTTTAAATGCACATATAATAATTAATATTGGCAACTGCTGGAGATTTAAATGGAAAGAGCTTAATGGAATCATTGTCATAGTTATGTGAGGACTGTGTTAAGGCAGCAACAAGGGACAGTTTGGTTCCCAGGGGCTTGCAGCAGCAGACCACAGTTCTGAGTCTCAGGCTGAAGGGAGCCAGTGGAGCGATGGATGTGTAGAGAGATGGACCACAGTGGAAAGTGGTGAAGGTGCATGAATTTGACCTTGACCTGAATTTCTTTTCTTGTCTGTTTTCAGTACCTCCTCTTCTCAACAGGAAAACCCAGATTCAGAACCTCGCTATTGCACTTTAACCAGTCCAACACCCTGCTCCCGTAGCTGAAATAAAAGACAGAAAGCAACCGGGAGGGACAAGTGGCAAATAATAGACATCAGCCACTCAGAAGCACAGCCAACCTGCATCAGGTCAAAACTGCGGAGTGATAAACCAATAGTGCAATCTGGATTCTTAAGTGGGAAGAGCAAACTCTATATACGGTCCCCAGCTTCCCCAGAAAGGGGGTAGAGACCAGCAGTGAAGTGGGGCAGAGGACCATCTGTGGGCCACACTAGGGCACACTGGGACTTCAGGAAGAGGTTGTAAATTGTTCCTGGGCAGAGTGAAACACCAAGAACTCCCAGGCTGTGGTTTGCTCTGGGTCCTGTAGCAGATGCATTGTATCTGGTTGTGTCTCCACCGGCTCCCAGTCAGGAAGTACAGGTGTCTCATTCTCACTAGAATCTGCCACTTCCCTGGAGCGGTTTGGAAGCAGAGCTCCTGACTTGCCCCCTCAGGTGTCTCCAGTCATTTGGAAGTGTGCAGTGCTGTGTCTTCACTCTGAGACGTGAGATCAGTGCAGACATGCTCTGATTTTCTAGTGCACTAGATTCATTAGATGGTACACTAGCTGATCATTTACTGTGTTTCTGCTATATAAAATGTGCAAGAATTTTGTTATGTGGACTAGTGTTCTGCAGCCACTGTAGCAAATGACCACAGACCAGAGTCTCAAAACAACAGGAGCTTATTCTGTCCCAATTCTGGAGGCCAAATATCCAGATCAAAGAGGTTGCAGGTCCTCACTCTCCACTGGTTTAGAGCAGGGTCCTGCCTTGTCTCTTGTTCCTGCTCCCCGTGTTGTGGCAACAGCACCTCATCCTGGCCGCATCTTTATATGGAAAGATGTGCTCACATCTCTCTCTTAGGAGGACACAAGTCTTCGGATTTAGGGACCATCCTAGAGTTGATCTGGAAACCTTTATCTAAGTACATCTATGAAGACGCTATTTCCAGCTGAAGTGCACTCTGAGGTGCTGAGGGCACATGAACCTTGGGGAACACTATAGATCACATTATTACATGATTGAAAACCAGACCTGTTATTGTAATGATCAGTGTGCATCCCCAGATATTTATACTTGCTCCTAATTTTCCTATAAAAGTATGTGTAAAGCGTTTACTGTGAGTGTGTGGTGTGTGTGTTTCTGCATCTATGTGTCTGTGAGTGTGTGCGTCTGTACTAAAGTGGGATGATCTTTCCACCTCCTCCTCCTTTCCTAAATTGTCTTATTCCATCATGGAATTTTCATCTTGCCTGCACTTTCTTGGGTACGGTAAATCTAAAATGCACTTCTTTCTTTTAATGAAAACAGAAATCTTTCTTGCTCTTCGAGTTCAGCCTCCTTGCTTATATGCCCTCCAGGGACTTTCTCAATGGCCCATTCTCATCCATGGTCTGGAGACAGGCCATGGCATCATTACATCAGAAAACGAGAACCTTTCCTTGAGTTCAAAATTGTTTCCATTTTGTGGCCTATTGATTTCCTGTGCATTTCAGCAGTCTGGCTGGGGCAGGAGGTGGATGTGGGAAGATTTCCTAAATTTGCAGACAAACTGCCGTTCGTCATGCTCTCCGTGTCTCTGAGACATCAACTCTGGCATTACGTCCAATCAATGCAAACAGTACCTTTTAATCTTCAGAGAATCTGCCTGAGATCACAGATGGCACTAAATCCTATTTATACCATGGCCCCCATAAACAAGTGTTATAGTGTGCATCCTGAGTGTCCCCCAAAGACATGTGTTGAATATACTATGGAAGGACATTTAGATGGTAGGGCCTGGGGGAGGATATTAGGCCATTAGAGAAAGGGATGTCTGAAAGGGATATTAAGACTCCTGCCTCTCTTCTTTCTCTCTTTCTCTCTTTCCTTCTTGCTCTCCATCTTGTCCTCTATAAGGTAAGGATTTATTTTACCACACTCTCATCAGAACATATGGCATAACCACAGGCCCAAAGCGGTGGAGTGAACTGCCCATGGACTGAAAGACCATGAATTGAAACCTCCAAAACCAAGAACCCAAACAAACTTTTCTTCTTTTTACATTGATGATCTCAGATATTTTGTTATAGTAATGGAAAGCTAGTACATTATAGGAAAAGTTTACTCTATAAATTAAGCACAATAATAGACTAAAAACAACAATAGAATAGAATAATTATAATGGTCTGAAGTAATAGAATTATTTAAAACTTAGTTTATTTCTGAAAGTTCTCACTTCGTACTTTCAGATCACCTTTGGCCTTGGGTGACTAAGATCATGGAAAATGAAACAGTGTATAAGTGTGTGTGTGAGGGGGCACTGTCATGGAATCTTAAAGGCTCCATTCAAATCCATAAAGGAAGAATATTAAGATAGTAGCAAGTTATTCACATGTGAAATTTGGGATTTGCAGTAATTTTGCCCCTAACCTTATGCCATTTGGAGAGGGGAGATTCTGGGCCTTCTCGGGTAGATGGCAAGCCTGCCCTGCCCTTTGTTTTAGAAGAGATGCGGACATCATAACCATTACAGGGGCTAAAATTTGCTGAGTGCTTTCAATATGTTAACCAACAGCCCTGAGCAGTTTTTCTCAATCGCCTCTTATAATATCCCTGTGCAGCGTCCACAGACTCACAAACAGGGAACTGAGGCCCGGTGGGTTCAAGCATCTGCCTCTTAATGGCTTCCATATTACTATGACTCTCCTCCCTCTCCTGTCAATCAGGAGCCCCATAGGTAATGTGGCTCAATGAGCTTTAGGAAATACAAGGAGAGTTCATTTTTGAAAGTACTCGTTCTGATGTAGTGAGACGAGAGAGGAAACACAGAGACGAATGGTAATGCTCATAGTGAGCAGCACTGAGGATTCAGCCATCGGAGGCCTCAACAGCCAAGACTAGAAATGACTAGAACACCAAAGAGAAGAACTGAACACAGAAGTCGCTTGTAAGATGTAATGACATTCGGGTAGGTGCAAGTCAGCCTGGGCTGACCTTGAAAGGATCTTCCGTATCCTGATGTGTTTTCCTTTCAAAGACCTTCAGGAAGCATACCAAGTTGTCCTAATTTTCCCAGGACTTTCTCATCATCAACACTTAGCATATCATTTTCTGACAATGCTCTCAGTAGCAGGCAAACTAGAATGGTTAATTATGTAGCCGGGTAGGTGCCGCCTTGGGTACCAGGATAGAAGTGCCGTGGCCCGTGGAAGCCTGACTCCATCTGTCCCATCAACTACTTAGTGAAAATAAAAGGAAAAGTGTAGTATCAGGAGGCTTATGCACGAATCCAGCCTAACCTGGAATACAAACATTGCTCGCTTTAACCACCGTTGTCCAGGACAACTGAGAGATCAGACAACTACATTGTACCCAAGGCTCAAGATGTATAGCAAGAGCTTATGGGACTCAATATTTCCATTTTGTCTATTTTATTCTTTACCTACTTATTTCCTGTTTTTTTTTTTTTTTGTTTGTTTGTTTGTTTTTGAGGCAGGGTCTCATGTATTCCATGTTCTTGAATTCCATACGTAGCCGAGGTTAGTCTTGAACACCTGATCCTCCTACCTCTGCCTCCTGAGTGCCCAAATTACAGGCATGCGCCACCACCCTTGGCTCTGTTCTTTGCCTTCCATTGGCCAATGGAGCTCTTCCTCATCAACATTCAATTGCCCATTCAACTTCTCCCTTGTCCTGCTGTGTCCTGCTTGAACACTGATTCAGAGCTTTCTCATCTTGTGTCTCTCAAATTGCAGTACCTAAAATTAGGAATAAAGTCCTTTTTGACTTTTGAAGTTTCTGAGATTGGATCAATTGCATCAGTGCAATACTCACTGAGGTCGTGTTCCATGCATGATACTGTTCTAGCACTTAGGCTCACACAAGAAACTGGGAGAAGGCTGGACCTCACAGGTAGTGAAATAGGTCAATAACAAGGAAAGCACAAATGCACAATATACAACCTTAAGAAGTGATAGATGTTATAAAAAAGAAAATGGGGTTATTTACTGGGTGCAGAGAGAAGGCAATGGCTATGTGGGCATGGGCTCAGTTAGTGAGGTGGGCTCTCTGAAAGGCGCTGTGAGCAGGACTGAATGAGGAGGTCTGGCTCATTCCAGAGCACAGGCTGACTGTGACTGCGTGTGAATGCTGCTTCACGCTCTGCCTTTGTCTGCAGTTTCCCTTCATGCTTTTACTTACAGATTGCTCTCGTCTTCCCGCTCTTCTCCCTTCTTAAACTCCAAGGAGCATTCCTTTGCTTTCTCTGTCAAAGTGCAAAGTCCCCATGAGCAGTCACATTTGAAGCTGATGCAGTTCTCCATCTTCTACCTGGTATGTGGTCCAGAGGCAAGTGTCGAGAGAGGCTGGAGGCTGAGGTTCTGCGTGCATCCTGGTGGTGGACGGAGAAGTGAGGAGAAAAAGACGTTGAAATGCTGAGTTCCCGTAAACTCTCATCTTCAAATTTCAGTTGAAGGGTTCCAGTTCTTTGTATTGGGTGAGTCCCTGGAGATCCTCGATTCTATTATGTCTACATGACATTACATTCAGTTGATGGAGCTCAGGATGAAGCCCTAATTAGGTTCAGAAGTTAGGGCGCTCACCAGAGCCTCCTGTCTAAGCCCAGTACTAAATGACACCATTCTATCTTCTTACTGTTTTATGTAGTTCAAAGGACAGAAGAAGGCAAGCTAAACTCAGTCTCTTATTCAAAAAAAAAAAAAAACCTTTGTCTTATCTCAAGATTTCTCCAATAACCATGAAGCCAATACAACATTATTGAACTTTCTTTGCCTCTGGAATTGAAAAGAATGCAGAAGGCAGTAATTGATGGTTTCTTAGACCACAGGAAACCACTTGTCACTAGCCATTAACAGCTGCTTTTCAAGAATATTTTCCTTGTTTCCATTAGGAAGAAACAGATGACAAAACAAAACTTAAAAGCTATTTGTTGTATTCCAGGAAGAGGGGTTGAACTATTCCCAAATAGCCACATCCTGTCCACAGCACACGTTTGCTGTACTTTCAAGGCGTATATGCAATTAGTTCATGTGGGATTACTTGTTTATGAGTTTGTGTGTGTGGTATGTGTGCTTGCTCCCTTGAGTATGGGTGCATGCGTGTGCATGTGTGTGTGCATGCACTTGGAGGCTGAGGTTGATGTCTGGAGGAGTCTTATTCCATATAACATCCTGTAACAGGACGTTATTCATTGTAACAGGGTCTCTTAACTGAGCCCAGAGCTCATCAATACCATTAGTCTAAATGGGCCACTTGCTCCAGGAATCCTTTTTCTCCATTTTCCAAGTGTTGGAATTATAGGCTGCTGCTGTGCTTATCCTGCATTTATATTTTAAGGGACTGAGCTCTAGTCCTTATTCTTACACAGCAAGCACTTTGTGTATTGAGTCATTTCCCAACCCTGTGGTTGCCTTTAGTTTTCATCCCAGACACATTATGGGAGCATCTAACTTCTGAATAGTCCTACAGGAGGGCTGTGCTTATCATAAATCAGAACCCATTCCTTGCAGGGACGAATAAAGCGTGCGCACACACACACACACATATGTATGTATGTATGTATATAAATTTTTAGTGGACAAGGGATTAACTTCTTTAAATTTTAAATCCACACACAATATTTGTATATATTCATGAGGTATTGTGTGCTATCTCAATACAGAGATACAACGTCAAATGATTAGATTGGGTCATTGGTTTAATCATGACCTCTGGCATATATAATTTCTTGTGTTGAGAATATTCAGTATCTTCTCTGTTAGCTATTTTGAAATATACAAATAATTGTTATTGACCATAGCTACCACATTGTGCTATGAGCATTAAAAGTTGTTCTTCTCATCTACCTACACCCAGTACAGATCCCCATCCATCTCCTTCCCCATGCTCCTCGGGCTCTGCTCACTACTTTGTTAGTCTTTAAGTCTATGAGGTCAGTTTTTTAAGGACTGCATTCTATACAAGTGAGTATATGCAGTCCTTATCTTTCTGTTGAGAGGCTTAGCTTTTAAACTGAATGATCTCCGTTTTGTTTTAATATATTTTCTCCCAAAGAACAATAGTTCTTGATAAAATAATTTAACATAAGAGTCTGGCAATTTCCTCCCCACTTGATGTAAATTGAGGACACGGTGCAAGTCTTAATTTGAAGTTTTCAATTTCCTGTCTATCAGTCTGTGCCATGGCCTGAAGACCTCTATCTAGAGGAAATGGCAAGAAATTTCCTGGAAATTATTTTTTAAAAGTAAAACCTTTTATTGATTGTCATGGAGCTTCTCAGTAGAACATTACCTCAAAAGCAAATTCTCAGCCTCAGCAGCTGTGTCCTTAGATGAAGTAGAGATGATATCAGTCTCCTCCTTTCCAAAGAACAAAAGATTCCTACAAATTGTAGGGATCTCCTAACTTGTGTGTGTTCAGAAAATTCCTTTATCATGAGACTTGTTGGAGACCCCTGAATTTGGAGGGATAATCTAACATTGTAGAAGTCTCCTCTTAGGTGAACCTTAGATTTCAAATGTTTCTTTTTGAAGAATTAATTTTATTTTTATATATATATATATATATATGTGTGTGTGTGTGCCTGCATGAGTTTATGTGCACTACATGCATGCAGGAGCCTGCAGAGGCCAGAAGAGGGCATTGCATTGATCCCTTGTAACTGGAGTTACTGGCAGTCTTGAGTTGCCATGTGGGTACTGGGAACCAAACCTAGGACCTCCCTGAGAGCTGTAGGCGCTCTACCACTGAGCCATCTCTCCAGACAGAATTTATTTTAGATCCTGGGTTATGTCTCATTAAATCAAACTCAGGAGACCTAAAAGGATTTTTTTCAGTTATGGAAATCCTAAAAAGATTATCAGAAGTGTATTTTTACTGTAACTTTAAGAATAAGAATGACCCATGGCAGAGGCTAAATGGGCTAAATGGCTGTCTAAGCCTATGATTCTCTTGTAGACAACCAAACATCATGTTGGTGTTTGTCACAGTGTAGACCTGAGCTGTGTCCCAGGTTTAGGGAACCATAATCTTTGCTTATGGGGCCAGAAATCTTCAGATCTAACAAGCTAGCACATGAGTGTTAGGCTCTTCAATCTCCAGAACTTTTACTTAAACTTGAATCTGGGCAGGTGGGAGAAGTTGTTGTATTTCTTGTATCTGAAATCTTGACAAGTGGTAAGGTTATGCAGGTTTGTTCCCATTTATTAATTCCACATTGAAAGTGTAAGGAGAGAGGTTGTAACGTGTATGGATGGGTGGATAAGTGACATTTGGAATAGTTTAAAACATTTATTTAGCCATTTTTAATTTATTTTTATGTGTATGAGTGTTATACCTGTGTGTATGTAAGTGCACCTGTGTTGTGCAATGCCTGTGGAAGTCAGAAGACAGATTCCCTGGAACTAGAGTTACACATGGTTGTTGGCCCCCATGTGGGTGCTAGAAATGGAACCAGGTCCTTGGTAAGAGCAGTCAGTGCTCTTAACCACTGAACCATCTCTCCAGCTCTCTGATTTTCTATAGAAAGTACTGGGATGGGCTTTCAAAAAATACAGATGAGTAAGATGTGGCAATGGGCTTACAAATAATCTTGAAGGCAGCTAGTTTCCACACAGCAAGGCAGCAGTGATGCTGGCTCCTGCACCAATGAACTGGACACCATCACTCAGCTGAACTGGGTATTTTTCCAGCGTTGAGGAGGTGAAGAATGTGTGATGGAGGGCACAGATCTAAGGCTCCCTTAGTGAATCCTCACACATATATACCACCCTCACACCATTATATGGGTCAGATATGAGAAATTATCTGTTGTGGGGAAATGGAAACTGTCATTCACTCTTGATGAGAATGTAAACAGATGTGTATAAATCTGTGTGAGTGTTCCTAAAAATATCTAGAAACAGATCGACCACACGATCCAGCTATACCACTCTTGGTCATATATCCAAAGGACTCTATATCCTACTACAGAGGTACCTGCTCATCTATGTTCATTACTGCTCTAGTTACAAAATCCAGGAAATTGAAACAACCAGCAACTGATGAATGGACGATGAAGATACAGTACATATACACAATGGAATATTATTCAGCTGTGAAGAAAAATGAAACTTACAGGTAAATGGATGGAGCTGAAAGCAATCATTCCAACTGAAGTAACCCAGACCCAAAAAGACAAACAACACATGTTCTCTCTCATACGTGGATACTAGATTTGAATCTTTAGATAAATTGGAGTACCCATAGCATTAGGAAATAAGAGGGGTCATGATGCGAGCCTTTCAAGGGATGGAACACAGGCGGTAAGAAAGCGGAATGGAGAATAATGAACATAATATTTTTTTTGAGACAGTGTCTTACATAGCCCAGGATAACCTGGAACTCACTGTGCAGCTGTAGAGTGGATTGATTCTCCGAGGGAAAAGGTGGACAAACACCCCTCCCAGAGTGGTATCACCCAGGACCACCTTGAGCAGAAAGAAGGGGAGCTGGGAAAGTCTTATGCCCCACCCACCCTGTCTATTGGCCTTGGATGTGAGAAGAGGAGGGGCTAAAAGTATTTAAACTGGGGGCGCCAGGAGGCCGGCCCTTTTCTCCCCTCCCCCATGGGCAATTTGGATCTGTTCACCAGGAAGTTGCAAGATCCCAGCCTCATGGATTTACTAAGGTAACTTGCGGAGGGGAGGGTGGGCGTCGGTGTTCTGTAAGTAACCCCTTACCCACTGCTCTGTTAGTAAGCCCAAGTAAATTAGCTAGAATCTGTTTATCTGTGAGTGGAGAAATTTGTGTATTTGTTGCGAGGCCTGGGGAGACTTTTTTGGGCTGCAAAGCAAGGAGAGAGGCAGGTTAAGTTGGTCTGCCTCTCCCAAAGAGAAATTTTAGTAACAACAGCCCAGGCCAGCCTTGAAATCGTGGTCTTTCCACCTCAGCTTCCCACGTGCTGGGATTACAATGTGAGCCATCATGCTCAGTCAGCTTCTGGCACTCTTAGAATCTTATATGCCCAGCACTCTTCCTTGGCTACTCGTCCTGGTGGGTGCCTATGAAAAGGACTCCATAATTTTTTTCCTAATTGAATATTTTTCTCTGAAATATTCATGAAGAAATGAGTTTTTGAGTTTTTCCTTCTTTCTGCTCGCATTTGTGGGATTCAATTGTGACCTAGCATCTGTGTCTGAATTTTTCAACTTTCGCCCAGTGCAGGTGAGTTCAGCCTCCGGTGGCCTCACACGAGGAAGTTACCCTTCTACCTACCTCGCAGTAATCAAACTGATGTCAGTTTGGACGAGAGTTAAGTAGGAAGGGGGAAAGTAGCTGCAAGGCTTAAGGAAAGGAAATTTACTTGTCTTTGGTAGATAGCTTGGCCTCCTGGAAGCTGTGAAGCTCTGCCTTCTAGTTACCTGACTTGATAATTGATGGCTTTCTTTCTTTGAAATAAAGGTAAGATCCTTTACAGATTGGGTGTCCCTTCTTTGAAGTTCTTGGGACCACCAGAAGTGTCTGAGATTTGGGGTTTTATGGATTTTGAAATGTTTGTTCATGCTTAGAGATACGTTGAGATGGGAATCCAAGCCAAACATGAAATTTGTTTATGCTTCATATTAACCTTCTTTCTGATTTTTGAGATAGTCTTCCATAGCCCAGGCTGGACTCAAACTTCCTATCTTTCCACCTGAGCCTTTCAACTGCTGGGATTACAGGCATAGTGTAACATTTATAAGCATTTCATACACATGGCCTGAAGTTCATTTTAGGCACTATTTTTGGTAATTTTTTGGCACAGTGTGGAATTTTCTACTTGTGGTACCATGGCAGCATCCAGAGACGTTTGGGTTGTAGAACATTCTGGGTTTCACATTTTTGGATTAAGGATGTTCATTTTCTGCTGGGTGAAAATTCTGTTCCATTTCCCTCCTGCACACATCATAACAACTGACAGCAATAATTGGGGCCCCGAAAACCCACCACCACCACCCAAGCCCACGTGCTGCGAAACACTGGGGCTGTCACATGTCAGCTTCGTGGTTGGTTCCTGGATTGGCTGTAGGTGACTCCAAATCTCCCTTAGAGGGTAAGGTGAAGTTTCTCTGCAGATTTGGACTTTAGACTTTCCCCCTAAAATGTGTCTCTGAAACCCTGGAGGCTTTCCCATCTGTTTCTTTTGCAGATTTGTGTTGGAGAGGAACAAGCAGCACAGGCCCATAAGACTATCAGAATCAAATTCTCAGTTCCCTGTTTAATAAAACATGACTTCTTAGCTAATTACTGTCTCCCATTTATCTTCAGAGGACATGCAATCCAGGCTTCTGTGTCACTGGACCAGAAGTCATAAAGATATTGCTGTGAAACCATCATGATTTGTAGAGGAATCAGTGCTCAAGGAGATTGAACATTTTGAAGGCGCATTTTTTTGGTGATGGTAAATGGAGTTTAGTCTGGGCTAGAGTTCTAGCCTTATAGATTTAGAGTGGCCTCTAAGCCACGGGGCACTCCCAAGCTGACTTGGGAGGAAAAGAACAATAAAGAGAGAAGACACAAAGCTTAAATGGCCTCTTGGTTCTCTTCAGACTTTTAAAAGAATATTCTGGTCAACTTTGCAAACCTAAGTCATCAATCCACCAGCGCTCAAAGGCACAACAGTCCCTGTGGTTTCAGATAGAACATTACTGCCAACATGTGTTTTCCTTATAAAAGGCAGGGTACATTATCATCATAAACTTTTTAAGACAGACTACTTGGAAGGACTGGGGCTAAAGAATCAATTTTCCCCACCACCGAAAGAATCCTGTTCATAAAGCCATGTAACCAACATAGGTCTACTTGTGTGTATGTGTGTGTGTGTGTGTGTGTGTTAGAGGTGTGGGTGAAGGCGTGTGTACCTATGCATAACCACACTGGGTTTTTTCCTCTACCTTGTGTTTTTCAGGTAGAGTCTCTCACAGAACACAACACCCCCTGATTTGTCTAGAATGTCTGGCCAGGGAGCTCCAGGGACTTTCTTGTTTCCACCTCTCCAGTGCTGAGGAAACAGGTTCATGTGGCCATGAGCTTTTTTCCTGGGTGCTGGGGATCCGAACTCCATCCCCTTGGGTGCTGGGGATCTGAACTCAGTCCCCATGCTTGCATGTTGAGCACTTTATTGAGCCATCTCTCCAGCCCGGTCTTAGTTTAATTTTTAAAATTTATTTTATTTAGACTAATTTTATTGATTCTAGGATTTCATATAATGTATTTTGTTCATATCCAGACGCCCTCCATCTCTGCTCTCAGAGCCCCCTACTCCCTACCCTCTACTTTGTCCTCTATTTTTTAATGCTTACTGAGTCTACTTAGTGTTCTTCAAGTAATCTTGCATGTAGGTCCCTTGGGGCATGATCAGTCTACTGGGCATCACACCATTAAAGAAAACTAACTCTCCCTCTCCCAGCAGCTATCAGTTGCCAATAAGTTCCTAAGATTGGGTTTTGTCCTCACCACCTCACTCCATGCTGGGGCTTTTTTCAGACTTGGGCCTTTCCAGGTCTTGTGCTTACTGTCTTCAGCACTGTGAGATCATATATGCAATTTCCCTGTTGTGTCCAGAAAACACTATTCCATTATATTCACCTGCAGTCTCTTTCCATCCCCTCAGAGATGCTCCCTGAGCCTTTGGGGGAGGGATATGATGCACATGTCCTACTTAGGCCTGGGCACTTCTTGGTCTCTTATTCTCTGAACTTTGACCAGTCTGTATTAATTGCAACTTTCCGCACAAAGAAGCTTCTCTGGTGAGAGGTGAGAGGCGCACTAATCTATGGGCCTAAAAATAAATAATTAGGAGTCAGTTTAATACTATAACCATCAAGTCGAATAATAGTATTTTCTCCCCCATGGCCAGTGTGTGACCCATCTAGCCACATGTTCTTGGTCCCAATAACAGTGCCAGATATGTTTTAGTTTAATTTTAAGGAAGGCTTTTCTTAGAATTCAACATACACTAGAGTCTGATATGTTCTCAGCCTCCTCAAGATCTTCCCACTTCCAGCCAAAACACAAATGATCACCAGCCAAGCAAAAGAATCCACTTTAGACAATGAAGAAGCCGTGCTCCCTCCATCCATTGAGTGGAAAGCACAGACCAGGGCAGAACACTGAGTGGCAAGACTGTCAGTGTGAACAGTAGATTTACCTCAAGTCACCAGATCAATCTGTGGTTTTGTAGCTTGCCGGTCTCTGTTACATTACATTAGGAATGAGTTCCGGTTGCTGCAGATGTTGTCCAGGGACCTGGTGTTAAAGGAATCTTCACCATCTCTTACAGGCATGATGCAGAGATCTTCGTGTATCCCAAGATTTGTCTGCAGTCCTGGCTTTGTTACCTGCAGCCCATACGCCCTGCAGTCCTGAGTCTGAAAGGCACTCCCAGTGGGCTTCCACTCAGAGCTGTTATATTCTAAGTGGTCCCAATGGGTAGTTCATTCTGTGTGTAGATAGTGCACTTTTTTCTTCTTTGTAACTCTGGGGGTTCTTGGGTCTCTGCTCTAGGGGTATGTTAGAGTAAAATGATCACCTTCAGGCATGGGTATGGTGTGACCACTGGGTATCATGGAGCAGAGAATGCTGTGGAGACGTGTAGAATGTTTGGCTCTGTAGTCATGGTAATGAAGGAAGCAAAACAATACAGAGATAGCTAGGTCTTTGGTAATAATGAAACCAGGAATAGTACAGTAGGGGATCACAGGGCCCACTTGAGATTACAGCCATGGTACTCTTCTGCCCACCAGTTGCATGTGATCTTGGGAGGTGCTGCAGTCTACAGGAGGTGGAAGGCTAACTGAAGGCAGGGACTCCATGATACAGACATTGCAAGGTCATCACCACCCACACTCACCTATCTACGGGGTCAGACTATGGCGATGCCTTTGTTTTTGAGCTGCCTGTAATCTTGTAAGTAACTCACAAGTCTGATAAATTCATTGACTTACCATGTTGGACTTGGGTAGAATCATTCCTTTGATTTATCATGTCCTGGGGGAGAAGAATGGAGTTTTGTTCACAAATAGCATGCCCTGAGTTTTGGAGCACAATTTAGTCATCTTCTCTGAAACAGTCTTTGGGTTTGGTACTGTGCCATCATTATTGATATGTATATTGTTATTAGTTTATATCTATGTCTCTTTCAGTAGATGGCGACCTTTGTATTTGGGGAGATGATTATGTGCCTTGCACATAATCCTGTAAGGTGAGTGAAAGCAAACTTGTGATATAGCCATGGTGTGTGGTATGGGTCTTTTGTCTCATGTGATCATACCTTTCCTTAAATTGAGCACTATGCTCCTTGTCACTAAACCCTGGCTATGCTGTGTTCTCCAGCAAGCCCAGGAGCTCCAGTGGGATTGTCTGAGGAGAAGTACTCCAGGTAATTCAGGAAAATATTCATAACTGAGAGTCGCAGGTATCAGTCAGTCTGATTCTTTCTGCAGAGCTGACCTTGTACCACCAGGACTAAGTCAGAAAAGTACCTTTCTCAGTAAAACTGAGGATCAAACTGACTTCTTTCTCTAGGTCATGGGAAAGTGAGTATATGAATTTGACTAAGGGACAAACTCCTTCTAGCCCACCAGTTCAAGAAATCTGAAGATAGGAATGTGTAATTTTTATTCAGTAACAAATATCAGGGCTGGGGCAATGTGACCAGCTTAATTGCTTCCAGTTTTTTTTCACCTTGGTCCTCTAACTCAGAGCCACAAAGTCATCCTGGTGGTAAAAAAACATATGTTGTAGTTATAAACACAAGTAGAAGCCATTCTATGCCAGGATTGGGAAGGAAGGGGTTAACTGCAAAGTTCTGAGGCCATCTGAAAGTTTTCTGAGCCCCTGAACTGGAGGGCAGTTTGTCCTTTAAATCGACTAGCTTCTTGTTTTAGTTTTTGTCCAGTGGGAAAAGTACTTCTTTGGGCATTGACTAGGTCAATCTAATTTGTATTTGTTTGATCCTAAGCCTGTTTTTTTTTTAATGCATCAGCCTGAGCTGAGAAGACAAAACCTAACCTACAGTTTTGCAAGATGCAGCCAATGATCCTAAGTCTCTATATTCCTCGTGGGTTTGGTTAGGACGCAAACAAGGAACGGGGTTTGTATTTTCCCCAGGAAGGACATTTCCAGTTGAAGACACTTCTTCAGTCTTTCTCTGTGTCCACTTTCCGTTCACGTGTTTATGCTGTGTATTTCTTCAACCGAGGAGCCTATTCATCCCTTCAAAAGACATGTGCATGTTGTATTGGTGTCCAACTCAAAATTTCTCAGATGAGAAAATAAGATAGATCACTAGATCCTGAATTGGAGCAGACTGGAGCTCCCTAACCTTTCCCAACCCCTCTCACCTTCCCTGAGAAGACAGCTTCTACGTTGCATATTAGATGTATAGTTTCTTTTCCAGTTACAAAATTATCCACGATTATCATAGAAATTGAAAAAAAATTAAAAGCTAAAAGGAAAAAGAAGAAGAACAATTCTAAAAGACCTGCAGTGATCATCGATGATATTTCTCTTTTCTGTTTTTCAAAAATGTAGTCTGGGCATTTAATGTAGACCACCGTACCCAGCATCATCCCCTTCACGGCATGACTCCCACGCTTCCATTGTTACTGCAAACCATTTTTAACACGGCTTCATGTACAGGTACACGTCCCTCACTTGAGTGGCATCCTTCATTTCAATCTATTTTTTCTTACTCTCGATTATAAACAATGCTTGCTGCAAGCCTCTTTGTGGACACACACTTTATATAGTATGGATTTCTTTTGTGAAAAGAGAATTCTGCAGTGTGTAATTTCTGGGTCAGACATGTGATATTGTTTATCATGTTTTCCAAAAATCTTGCCACATTACTAACACCACCTTCCTGACAGTGCACCAAAATGTCTAGTTTAGCTGTGTAAGGCCTGTGTAGGCCTCTGTAAGATCTGATGTGGGGCTGAAAACCCAGGTTGAGGATCAACCAAACTGCCCAAGTGTGAGCACCTGCTCTGGCTCTTACTATTGATTTCAGACACCTTACGTAACCTTTCTGTCTTCATTCAGTGCTTGGAGAATGGGGCTAAAAGCAGCACCTTATTGTAGTTTAACCAAAGTGAGGATGGGTAGACAGACAGGCAGAAGAAGTGATAGATTGTAATAAGTTTGGCATGTGATGGACATGCTTTCATATTCACTGTTGCTGTCCTGTCTGCTACCAGGTAAGACTAGAGGGAAAAATAGTGAAAAGGAACAGGGCTCAATTCCATGTATGGTGAGCAGAATTTGATGGGCCTCCAAGATCTTAAAAAATATGACCTTATTGGTTGTGGGAGCTGGTAGGGATCTGCTTGAATTAAGAGGGGTTCATATTTGATTATGGTGAGTCTTCAGTAATTTGTAAGAGGAGGCGAGAACTGACAAGACATACAGAGGGCTGGAGGAGGATGTGGCAGGAAGGGCAGACACCTGAGTTAAGTGGCCACAGCTGGAGAAATACAGGGCTCCCAGAACACCTGGAAGGGACAAAGAGAGCAGTTTCTTCCAGAGGGAGTATATGGAGGAGGTACTGATTCCCAGGTTCTAGCCTCCAGAACTGCATGCCATCGCATTGGCTGTTTAAAGTACCAGGTTTGTGGGATTGATCTGGGCAACGCCAGAGCTCTCAAGACACAAACCACTAAATTCAAAAGCTCCATCACACATTAGGGTGTAGACTTGGTCACATGAAATTGGCATGTCATAACAGAACATAACTGGCATCATTTAAGGTCACTAAGCCTTGTAAGAGGCCCTAAACAGAAACTCAGGCCCGCATCTTGGGGTCATCTTCCAGAAAGACATGATGTGCAGGCAGACAGGCCGGGTATCCCGGCCTCTTTGCCATGATCCCTCTCTTCTGCCTAGCCTGCTAAACTTTCGGGTGGTTTTGGCTGTAATTTCCATAATTTCAGCTCATTTTCCAAATCCTCCAAGCCCCTGGATTGTAATGGCATCTGATTCCTGGAGCAAATGGTCTGAAATAGCCATCCCGCCCTGGCCCTATGACTGTGGATAGAATTACACCGGCCAGTGTGCTACTGCAGCCATGATTAGCTGTAGAGAGCCGCGGATTGCTGCGTCTTAAAGATGGCGCCTGCTCCCGCCTCCCACCATCCCGAGGTGGGCGCTCTCTGGAGCAAACAGCTCCATGATTGGCTGTGGCTGAGGTCTGGCCCTGCTTCCGCCTGTGTGCGCCTATCTGCTTTCACCACGTGGTAGTTTGGGGTTGGCGGGCAGGAGGGACTTTAACTTTGTGGCGGGCTTTCCCCGGGAGGAGAAGGAGAAGCAGTAAGGGGAGGGAAGAAAAAGTTATAAAGTAAAAAGCCAAAAGGTTGTTCAAGGTTCCTGAATAAACTGCTTTTGGAAGAGTCCGGGGTCGCGTCTTCCTTGCTGGACGAGGTGGGCGCGACAATTAGCAGTCTATAATTTGCCATTGGATTGGAGCTTCTCTCAGACAAAATGCAATCCAAAACTGGAGACTCATTCATAAATATTTATCTTTGCAGGCGCGAAGGAAGGTCAGATTTAATTGCATACTGAAAGACAGTTCTGCCTGGAAGCCGCAGAAGGAGGCGCAGGGGGAAGGGCAGAACTTACTGATCTGAGTGTTCATTTCTTGGTTCCTGAGGCTCAGAGAGGGAATGCGACTTGTCCAAGGCCACACAGCCAGTTAGCAGCCTCGTTATGTTCTCTGACACAATCTTCCTTGCCATTTTTGGACTCTAGCTTCTAGTCTTCCACTTATCTGTAGCAATAGTTCAAATTTCTTTTCTTTGACATAGTACAGTCATCCTACTGTGTCCATGGGAATCTGGTTTTAAGACCCAGTCACCCCACGTATCAACACCCACAGATATCAGATTCATTTATAAAATGGTTTGGTGTTTGTACACAACCTGCATACATCTTCCTGAATGTTTTCAGTCATGTCTGGGTGACTTGTGATCTTAGTGCAGTGCAAATGGTTGGTAGAGTGCGTCACTTGTGGAAGGATGAGGGAAAATGTTTGCACACTTCAGTTG
This sequence comes from Eospalax fontanierii, assembly GCA_035773235.1. NCBI lineage: Eukaryota > Metazoa > Chordata > Mammalia > Rodentia > Spalacidae > Eospalax > Eospalax fontanierii. The sequence continues at coordinate 17,902,166 of CM069547.1, forward strand.
CAGAAGCTGTTTTTTTTACTGAATGTTTTTGATCACAGATGGTTGAGTCTACCCATGGGAACCTGTGGACACAGAAGTTGACTATACCCTTTTGTTTCTAAGTTACAGTAATCTCTAAGAGCTCTTCAGAAAATAGAGAAAATTTTAAGAAAAGAGAAAACTTAATCACAATTCTTTCACCAAAGGTGACTTCAGATTGCCGTATTTTATTCATTTATTTTAATGCATTTAGAGACATTTTCATTTCTTATTTTGGACAAAATAGAAATCATAACATATGCACAGTTTTCACTTGTGGTGGTTTGAATGCAAACGTCCCCCATAGGCTCCAAGGATTTGCACATTGTGTCCCCGGTTGATGGCACTGGTTTGGGAGGTCTCACAAGATGTGGCCTTCTGGAGGAGAGAGGCCACATCAGTGGTGGCAGGGTTAGAGAGTTCTTAAGCCTCCTGAATCTTCTGTTCTCTGCTTCTTGTGCCTGCTTGAAGATGTGAGCCTCTGCTTTCTGCTCCTGTCTGGCCACCTGTATCGTGAATTTCTCATGGTGAGGCTCACCCTTCAGCCCCACCCCAACCCCTGTTTGAACCGGTGGAGTGGACAGAGAATGCTCTTTTGGATAAGTTGATTTATTCCAGGTTACTTACTAAGGATTCATCCCTGGGGAGAGAGGGATACAGAGGTGTTGTGTGGCAGGGCTGTATTCTCATAAGGGTCTCTCCAGACCTCTGGGACACGCGAGAATGGCACCCTGGTGCTGTGCCTGCCTTCCCCGCCTTCACTGTGTTTCTGCTAAACCTCCCGCCTTAAGTCATTGGTTAGTTGGCTGTCAGTCACATTTGGAAGCTCATCCCACACAGCAGGGAGAAAACTGCTTTTCTATGCAACATCCCACCCCTTTGTCTCTCTGGCTCTTACACACTTTCCACCACCTCTTCCATGATAGTCCCTAAGCCATAAGAGCAGGGAGTTTGGGGAGGGAGAATAACAGGTAAAGGATGATGTCCTTTCCACTGTGGCATGGATTATCATCTTGCTTCAGTGATGATCCTTCTAATGTAAAAACACAATAATTGTAAAAAAGCAACAACAACAATAACAACAACAGCAAAAGTAACATCCACAAAAATACTGAATGACCTAACCTATGAATGTAAACACAAGTGCTTAGGCAATACCTAAGTAGGCACATCATATTTATCTTGCAAAAAATTACTGTAGCTTTTTTATGAGAGCTGAAAACTCCCCACAAATGGATGGCTGGCTTTCAGAGTGCTAGAGGGCGCTATGTAGGCCGCTATGGGAGAATGGTCCTGGAAAGCTCTGGTTAAGGACATCTTCCGTGCTTCACTGTCAATTTCTCTACAGGTATCATAGAGGCTCGTCTGGTATGTGCACCCCCAGCATATTTAAAATTGGATTCAGGGCCTGCTCTTCAGGGAGGGCGCACACACATCTGATATTAGGAAAAGAATGTCAACCCCCAAAGATAAAGGGGAGAGTTATAAGCCCCCATAAAGAAGCTATGATAATTGTTTGCAAGATAAATATGATGTGTCTACTTAGGTATTGTCTAAGCACTTGTGTTTACACCCATAGGTTAGATCATTGAGTATCTGTCTGGATGTTACTTCCTAGCTGTATGACTATAGGCAAATTCTTTTCCTTGACTTGATGTGTAAAGAACAGTCACCAGGGTCTAACACAGAATGACAGATTAACTCCAGTACCATGTGACAGCACTGCTGAGCATTTCATGAACAAGGGACAGTGTGTAGAATATTCAGGTGCTTGGAAAGATGGAAATAAACTTTTAAAAATATTTGTGTGTGCTTGCCATGTGTGTACAGTTTTCCATATATGCCAGAAGAGGGCACTGAATATTTTTGTCATCAGAATTACAGGCAATTATGAGCTGCTCAACATGGGTGCCGGGAACCGAATCTAGGTCCTCTGGTAGAGCAGCAAGTGCTTTTAACCACTGGACTATCTCTCCAGTCCCAGGAAATAATACATTGGCAAGATCCGGCACGTTCAGGGTGGTATGGCCATAGACAAATCATATACTGGAAAACAACACATTCATATAACTTTGATGGTAGTGCTTTCTTACAATTGTTCTATCTTATCACTATTAAATGTTGCTGTGCCTAAATCATAATTAAGTTTGGTCATAGGTACACATGTCTAAGAAAAACACATATAGGTAGTGTTTTGTGTTGTCGGTGTTCTTAGGTGCACACTTGAGCTAGAGGTTGAAGTATATTTCCTGATGATTAGATAGACAGCTGCACGCAACCAATATTTATGTTTTTTCTTTTCCTTCTTTCTTTCTTTTTATGATGGCTCTATTTTTATTGATTCTTTGATAATTTTTATATACATATATATTTTTAATCATGGTGTATTTCAGACAGAACATCTCAATTAAATCTTAATCATCTTTGTACTCCCTTCTCCCTCGGCACCTGCTCCCCCTGCATAACCCCCAACTGGAATCCATACATTCTTTCATCTCTATTGTGTTAGGTTAGTGACTGCAAATGTTCCTCAGTACAGGTTCATCCACTGAGGTCTATTCAGCCTACCTGGAGTCCCTCACTTTAGGAAGACTAGCTCATCCTCATCTAACAGTAATCAGTTGCCAATATTTATTAGGCAAAGGTTGAGGTCTGCTACCCATTTCCCCAGTCCCATGCTGGGTTTTCACCTGCTTGAGTTTGTGTGGATCTTGAGCATGCTGAAACACTTGCTGCAGGTTCTTATGAGCAGGGTCCCAGGAGCTTGTAGGATTTTATTTCCATACAGTCATGCACCTCCTCACTGGCTCTTACAATCTTTCTTCCCTCTCTTCCACAATGGTCTCTGAGCCCTAGGTGAGGGAAACTTAACATAGGAGTCCTGTCTTGGGAACCACACTCTGCAGATTCCTTATTTCCATGCTTTAGTCCTTTGTGACCTTTTGTGTCACTGGCCATTTGTTGCATGAGGGAACTTCATTAATGAGAGTTGAGAGATTCATTAATGTCTTCATTCCCCCTTGTTCTATATTATGTGAGTCTTGGGTGTACAGGCTGCATTGTAGATGTGCTGTTTAGGCATGGGCAATTCACAGACAATGTCTGTGTGTGACCAGCTGTGGTACTCTGTATTAGTCTCCATCTGGTACAAAAGAAGCTTCTTTGATGAGTGGTGACTGCGACACTTGACTGTAAATAGAGAATACATATTTTGATCCTATTCAGACTCCTCCCCCATCTCTTCTCAGATCTTACACTTCCATATCCTTCCTTCATTTTTTTGTCCTCAAATTCTTTTTAAGGTTTATCCAGTCTAGTTTGTTAGGCACCCTGTGGTGCTAGGAATCGATCCCAGGCCCTCTGCAAGAGCAGCCAGTGTTCTTAACTGCTAAGCTATCTCTCTATCTCTATCCAGTCTAATTTGTGTTCCCCAAATGTTATTGGGTGTTGGTCCATCCCCAGGAGCCTGTTCAAACCAACCACTTCCTAATTAGATTTACTGTTTATTTGTAAAGAATTTTCTGCCAGTGAGAAGCCAAGAACTAGATGCTTATACGAAAAGGCCAGGAATTTTTATTTCTCAAATATAAGACTATTGGTGTGAAGAGAATCTAGTAATATTTTTGCCAGCAAGTAGATAAATTTAGTGGAATTCCTAAGAACAGTCTGTGCTTAATGCCAGGCAGGTGTGGAAAAGTCAGTCACAGCAGCTCTGATGTCAGGTTGGGTTCTGATGATGTCATTCTCTTCCTACGAAGGACATCTGGGTAGTTAGAATAGGTCTCAGGCATCAGCTGATCACAGACAAGTTCAGTAAGGCTGTCAGGTCCCAAAGGAGCAGAAGGTGGCCACAGTGGCTTTGTAAGAGTGGGGAGGAAATGGCTCTGACTTATGTCCTTCTTGAATTCTCAGGTTCCCAAAGTTGGCAAAGAAAGCTAAGCTAAGGAAACTTGGAAGAAATGCACTAACACCAACAAGCAAGTGCCCAAGGTAGATGGACTGAAGTTTAAATCCAAATGGCATTCTCTAGCTGTATAACTTTGGGCAAGTCATTTGACCTTGGTCTTCCTGGGTCCGGTTCCTGTTTTGTTAAAGGGTCACAGTTCAGCTACGTTGTCAGGTAAAAGACAATGAAGGGAGCTAATAAATGGTAAGGTATTGCTGTCATCTGCTAAACACGGTACAGTCTACCAGCTTTTTATATTTTCGTAAAACATGAATAATCATATTTATAGTACAATCTTGTTACAAGGATTATTGAAAAGATCTGTGAAAGTGTTGCATTATCTGACACTGTGAATCAGCAATTCTGGAGAGCAGGGTTCACCCATGGGCAGAGGGCACCCTCTGAAGGGCAGTAGCTCCTTTTGGGTCTGGAGTTTGGGGCTCCTTCAAATGCCTCCCCAATCACTTCTTCAGTTTACTCAGTCACTTGTTTAAGTTCTGCTCTCCAGTCATTGCTTCCTGAGAGCCAAGATTATTCAAATGTTTAGTGTAACATCACGCATCCCACGGAGGCAATTTGGAATAGTCAATGCTTGTTTCCCAACAAGGGCTTGGGCTCCTGTGGTCTGTCTCCAATGCGGAGGCAGTTGGCAGGTGACACACAGAGGAAGGCTGAGGGTTTGTGCTCCTGGAGATTTGACCCCAACCTTTAATGCCAAGCAGACCTCCTCTGGCATTTGGCTGGGGAGGGTTTGAAATCAAGAAGCAGTCCTGTTTCAGATGCTATGTGCTGCTCTCCCAGTCCTCTGACACAGTAAACTCTGCCACTCAGAAGTTACTCTGTGGTCCACTGTTGTACTAGGGTGCTAAACAGGAGTCACCACATGATAGAGAAAGGCAAGGTAGATTTTATTACGGCTGGGCTGACTTCCGAACTCTAGGTGGGAGAGTTCTGAGAAGCAGCCCTGATTCATTGCAGCATCCAGCTTTTATAGGCAAGTCCAAGGTATGTAAAAGTTGGCTTCACAAATATCCAACCCCAAATTCCCATCCAAGTCCATAGAAGCAGATGTTTACATTTTAGTCATTGCCTTTGTTTCCAATTGAGGCACATCCTGACATTATATTCAGTCCCGAAGACCACGAGAAAATGTCAAACTCAGAGTTCCTTTTCCTCAAAATCAGGATGTCACTGCTGTAAGATGGAGTCTCAATGGTTTGGTTAGAGACCATTATCACTTCACAGACACAGATGTGGTCATTAACAATGGTTATTTGCTAAGATGTTCTGCATGAGATTAGATACCAAATGGGGGTCTTAAATTCTCACATGGTCTGGTGGGAGGCAGGGAAAATGAGGTCACTCTGTTACACTGTCAGGTGTGTTTGTGGCTGGCAAATATGAGTGAGTCCTGGTTTTGAAGCCAGAGGCTATGGATGTGACAATTTGGAACTTTACATTAAATGTGACAGTGGGATATTCAGTAGGAATATTGACTGAAAGAAGAATGCGTTTCTTTCATGTGTGTGCTTGTGCATGATTGGTGTGTGTGTGTGTATGCATATTGTATGTATGTGGATGTGTGATATATGTTTGTGCACATATTCCTGTGTGTGTCTCTGGGAGTGCAGGTGTGGGCACACATGTGCGTGGAGGCTGAATATCAAGTGTCTTTCCTTAGTCACTCCCTACTTTGTTTTTGGAGACAGAGCCTTTTACTGAACCCAGAGCTTGCTGATTCATCAAGGCTAGGCAATCAACAAGCTTCAGAGATCCTCCTGTCTCCACTACCCCTCCCCTAGTTATGGGGTTACAAAAGGCACCACCATACTTGACTTTTCACACAGGTTCTGGGGATCTGAGTTCAGGTCCTTATGCTTGTGTGACACACACTTCATCAACTGAGCCATCTCCCTAGTCCCCAGGTTAGCATTCTGTTTTTTAAACTATTTAAATTATTTTTATTTTATCTATACGACTGTATAACCTGTATGTATGTCAATGTCCCCGCGTGGCACAATGCCTACAGAGGTCAAAAGAAAGCATCAAATTCCCCTAGAAATGGAGTTACAGATGGTTGTCAGCCACTGTGTGGGTGCTGGGAATCGAACCTGGGTCTTCTGCAAGAACAGCTAGTGTTCTTAACTTCTGAGCCATCTCTCCAGTTCCCCAGATCATCATTCTTAAAATGCTTAAGAATTTTCTTACACTGAATCCTATATAGTACTCATGCCAAGTTCAAATGTGCTCAGTTAATTCTTTGCAGTAAAAATTAACAAGTCCTGTATACATTAAGACTTCTCATGGTGAGACTATTACAAATGGCAACAAACGATGACTTCAACAAAGTATTGTTGATATGGGTAAATTCTAGCAGACAGGCAACTGGCATTTTGTGAGTTCTTTGATGAATCTACTGTATGGAAATGAATGTGAGATGGTGGACCATCATCCCTCAGAGTCATTTGTATATTTTAATGAGACTATGCTCTCTGGGTGCTGATTGCAGGTGACCCGAAGCCTCTTGGTTCTGAGCCTCAAGAGGAAGGAAGGGATGGTAGTGAAACTTGAGGAATTAGAGCTGAGGAGCTTGGGGAAGGAGGAAGAAACCATGGATGCTGCTTCTGGGCTTTGTCTTAGGAGACTCGCTGGGCAGATAAAGGTGACACTTCCCAAAAGAAGAAATGTAAGAAGAGTGGAGTCTTCGGAGGAGCCATGAAGGGGGTGTCCATGTTCCATTTTCTTTCAGTGACTGAGTCCTTTCCTCTGTGATGCAGGGCATGGACACAGGTGGAGCCCACACTGGTGTAGATTTTATCTGCAATTATAGATCAGGAATCTGGTCATCAGGGAGGAGAGGTTATGTTCCTCAGCAGTGCCAGGGTGAAATATGGAAGAGAAAGTCATTACTTCACGCCTGTGAGTGATGAAATGGAACAAGAACCGAGGGATGGCATGTGTATCAGCTAGCTATTGCTGTATAACAAATGGCCCTAGAACATGATGGGTTAAAGCATCCGAAATTTCTTGATTTCTCACTTATCTATGGGCAACTGGGAATTTCCACTGATCAGGATAGGACTTGGTTGATCTTGGCCTGGCATTTGAATGTCTCTCTGATTAGCAGGCGGGTTACTTGGGAGCTAGCCTGCTAAGATTTCTTGAGCTGAATAACATGACTCTGCATTATATTATTTTAATCCTCCATAAATGTGTTCTCATGGCAGATGTGGGATCAAGTGGATAGAGGCTTGTGAAGTCTTTCAAAGTGTGGTTAAAGGGGCACACTCTCATGTCTTCTGCAAAATAAGTCACAGTGGCCAGCCCGGATTCAAGGAGTAGGAAGTGCACTCTAGATCTTGATAGAAGGAATTACAAAGCCAACTTGAAAGGGACAGACATTCCAGGCATGGTAGAGAAATGGGGCCATTATTGGAAACAAGCATCTCCCCAGGGTGTTCTGAAACCAGGAGCTAAGAATAGAGATATCAGGGAGAAAAATGACTGTGCTAGTGGCCTTGCCCCAGGCCCGGTGCTGACTGGAGGGAAGGAGCTAAGGTTCATTTAAAGGGACTGAAACCAGATCAATTTAGAGATTTTACTTTTTAATTAGTTTGGTTATTATGCATCTCTATGTGTGTCTGTGTATGGGTTTGTGTACATGTGTGCAGGTGCCTATATAGAAGTCTCCCAGAGCTGGAGTTACAGGTGGTTGTGAGCCGCCTGACGTTAAGTCCCGGGAACTGTACTTGGGTTCCCTGGAAAACCACTGCTCGTAAGCACCAAGCCATCTCTCCAGCCCCCAGATGAATGAAAGTAGCATGAGGTGGAGGCAAGCAGGATGGTCACCAGAAAAAGAAAATAGCTTGCAGATTTCAGTCCTCCAAACATCTTCATCGTAGGGAACTGTGGGTTAAGTTAGAGCAGGACTTGCTCTCAACACAACACCCTTCAGTGTTGTGCAATCGCGAATGAGTTTTGAATCTTTGAGAGTCAGCTTTATCTGTAGAGAATAAGAGAAGGCCTGGCAGCTGGCAGCAGAAGCTGGAGCAAAGCCTCCTCTTGCCCACTGTTTCAAAGATCCCTCCATTTGCCACATGGAGCCAGTAAACATGTCTCATGCAATGTGGTCTCTGCACACTGAACAGATGAGTGTGAATCAGCGGTGTTACGCAACGCCAGGAAAACCAAATGTCCAAGGAAGAAGTAAGAGGAGTGAGGAATTTAACAGCCCAAGAGAGGCTCTCATTATTTCCAAATTAGTTAGGAGTTACCAAAATGTTCTGTTGTCCTCAAGTTACTAGGTAAATTTGGCATAGAGACTGTCCTGAAGCCAGTCCTTGAAGGGGGCAGTGAAGTTGGAGGGAAGAAGAGATACGGATTTGAACAACTAAACTAAAGAAAAAGACTAAAATTTCTAATATTATGAACTATGGTTTAAAACACAGCCATGATGAGAAGATGAACCCCAACTCCATTAATTGGGTGAAGCTGCAGGCATAATATTAAGGTTAGGAAAAGGTTACCAGTGACTCTGCATTACTGGATTAGCTTTAGGAGACTAGACTAGGCTGAGAATTGAATACGTGCTGTATATTAATGTTAATGCTGCTCAGTATGAATGTTAATGGAGACACTGGGTAAATGACCACGAAATCTCCTTCCCAGGAGGTCTTCAGAATGAAATAACCACTCTGGGGTGATGGACCAAGATTACATCAGCTAGATAGTAGTTGTGAGCTCTTTCCAAGCCCTCTGTAACTGAATATTAACTTGGATTCCTGGAGTTTCTAGATCGTTGTGCTTAAACTTTGCTCATGATTTCTCATTTTAATCATGAGCCAGGAAAAATGTTATTTCCATCAGAGTATGTATCTGATCTTCATAAAATCACTGTCTTTCTGTGAGGGTGGAGAGGAAATGGTCACCAGCTGTGCATGTGAGAAATCTGCATATGAGCTTCTCTGGTGTTCTCTATTGTACCAGAGTGTTGGACCCAGAGCCAAAGACCCCTCTGAATTCTTATTTTGTACTTGTGAGCAAGGCTGCCAGCATGTGATTAGGTAACAACCAGGACCGTGACCTGAGGTAGGTGGAATAGCAATGTCCTAAGTTGTGAGTTCTTATGTATGGCAGAAAGATGGCTCTGTTTCCTCACTTACACCATGTTATAGTCCGTAGTTGCCAGAATAAGGAGAAACACATGGGCCAGCTATAAAGTGGGAACAGGGTGCTGCCCTCTATAGGAAGTGCAGAGCAAGTATGTGTCAGGTGTGAGAGGACAGTCAAATGAAAGGCAGTATGAGGCTGGGGATGAACTGGATTGATAGAGATAAAGAAAATCAAGTATCCTGTCACACACCTACCAAAGGAGCTCGGTTATTAAGGAAGCTATGAACAAGCAGCTGGATCTTCCAAAGTGGAGCAGAAAAGTCTGGGGGAACATGCGTAGCGCCTGGGTGATTAAACTGCTTCAGTGTCTGAAGTACATGACTCACCAGGGTGTTATGACTGTTTATGACTGACCAGTAAGCTACACACTCAACACTCAGATGGGTCAGACTTGCACCAGTCCCCACAAGGAAAACAAGCTTTTCTGTTTGATTAGAAACGCAGTTAAATAAATGTGGGACCGCATTACCTCCTCAAATTCTCAAAGCATCTTTGAGTACTTTGAGGTTATTTACTTCCACTTGACACCTTCTTTTCCAAAGTGTGGGAGTGGGGGGAGGGCAAGAAGGATGGGGCCGTGTTGGAAGCCCTATTTGTCTCATGGGCTAAATTTCTCAGAGCTGTGTGGTCCCATCTGACTCTATGGCACCTTCACAGAAACACCTTCATGTAGGAATAAATTTTACAGTATGGATATAATCAATCCACCCTATTCATTAAACACTTTTACTTTTCAACCAAAAGGTTATTGTTTATAATGTGAACAAGCTCCCTGAGCCATATGCTCCTCTTATGACCTGGGAATATGACCTTAATTCCTCAGGACTCTTTGCCTTCCACCCAAGATAGTCTATGAATGTTTGTGTGCTTTACGTATCAAAGTGCTGAAAACATCCTGCTTTTCTCAATGAGAGAAATGAGAGAAATTGAATGTATGTGATATTCCAGCCTAAGGATCACAGGGCAAAATTCTGGAGGGGTCTTGACATCTACTTCCCCGCTTCATGCTGGAGATACTGTTTAAATAAAAGAGTGTGTGAAGCCCTAGCACAGTTCGGAGAGACATCTTGAAGGAATGGGTTCTCATAGTTTAGGTCTGCTCTTGGCCTTATGAATGCTCAGAGTTAGGCTATCTTTTTAAAAAGCATCACTATAATGTGGTTTGGAAACACCACATCTACAGAGATGGTTGAACTATTGGCTAACTGATCTTTCTGATAAACTCACAAGTGATGCTGGGTTTATTAGTGTGCAAAAGATAAAAATATCATAGAATTATCCTAAAATATAGTCAGATTTTTTTGTATTCCTATGAGTTAGGGACTGTGAGTTCCAAACATATCTAACAAAGTTCAAGTTCTCTGATAGTATTTGTCATGCACCAAGCACTACATAGTAATCTGGGAGCCTAATTCTCTTGCCCCAGATCAGTGGGCTCTTGTAGGGATCAATGACTATATTGCTTTATTAAGCATCTACTTTATGCCAACCCTTCTTACTCAGGCTATATGGAGAAAAATGGTAGAAAAAAAAGATCCCTGTCCTCATGGAACATAGCTTTGGAACTATAAGAACATAAAGCTTTCCCAGCCTTACAAATTATCTGCTTTTGGTTAATTTTGATTGTTAGTGTGTTTTTAATTAGCTCTCTGGTTGCTGAGAGGATGCCTGACATAAACAATTTAAGGGAGAAAAAATCAGTTTGGGCTCATGATTTCAGAGGGTTCAGCCCATGGAGGTTTGGCCCACACACTTGGGCAGAAGATCATGGTGGTGAGAGCACCTGGAGGAGGCTTCTCTTCATTTCTTGACGGACAGAGAAGACGAGTACAAGTGCAAGATAAACCTCCTAGAAACATGCTCCAGTGACTGCCTCATGCAGCTGGTTTCACCTACTTTTCTCCATCAGGAAGGCCATCAAATTATGGACTGGTCAGGAAGGTAACTCATTGGTCGTAGCCCTCATGGTCTTATCATCTCTGGAAACCCATAGACTCCTTCACAGGTGTGCTTCACCAATCTCTTAGGTGTTTCAATCTATCAGGTGATCAGTCAGAATGAACCATCCTTCAGTGCCACCTTTACCAGATGAAGACTGAAGAGCACAGTAGCTCCAAGTATAGGTTGAGTCCCTGCCTTTCCACTCATCTTCCTTTGTAGTAAAATGTGACAAAATTATAGGCAATTTGCTGGTAATATATGTGATGCAGTTATCATCCTTCTGGGTACATGTGAGTGTGGACACTCAGTACTTCAGTGCACAGTCATCATTACAGCTTCAGCAGATGACACCCAGAGCTGTAACAGACAGTCCACCCCACCCCATGGAGAACCACAGAGATGCAGTCAAAAGTCAATAGTATTGAATTCAGTTGCTGAACTGTCCATTATGAAGGTTAGGAGAGAAAATACTCATCCTGGAGCTGAATCAGTTCAGACTGCATTAGAGATGGGTAAGGCTGGGTGGGTCTGTGGGCTCATCAGATGTACAGAGAAAGCACAACACTCCAGTGTGTCTCAGGAGCTAGTTATCAGGGATCTTTTGTTAGCGCATATACGATATGCCCAGCAACATGTCAGCTCTTGGGAGTTAAGAAATGAATATATCATTCTTCCTGGCTTCAATTAGGAAGCGTTGCTGCATCTCCTAATTATTTCCTTTAAATACATGTGCCCTATTTGCTTGTAAAAAGTATACAACACCTTGTTATTCACTATAATCCCATATTGTACAGCAGATCTCCTGAAATTATTTCTCCTAACTAAAAACTTATATCCTTGACCAACATCCCCAGTCTCAAAGGTATTCTGTTTTCTATAGCAGTGAAGTAAGAATTATCCAGTTGGTGCCTAGATGGTCAAGAGCTCCTGGTGGCAGTGGGATTACCAGGATCATCAGTTTCCTGATGGCAGAGCCTCATACATTCACTCAGCTTCCCACAGGTCTAAGTCCAGTCACACAAGCTCTCCCACTGAGTGGGAGTGTTGTTGGTGTTCTCAGATAACCTTGCAGATGGCTGAGTTACAAGCAACTGGCCAGTGACCAAGTTCTTTGATTACTTCTTACATTCAGTGTTGTTAGCCACTCAGTCTATGAAAAAAGGAGGGCAATGACTCTACTCTCAAGCAACAAACATGGAGAACAGGCCCCCAGGCTTGATGAGAAAACAGGAAATATATGTGCTATGTGTGTCTGCTTGTGTAAAGCCTGCCCCCCATCCCCGCTCTTCTCACACTTCCTGCCTTTACTTAATGCCTCGTTACTTCTCCCCAATAAGAAATAGTATAAATCCACGTTGTTATTGTTTGGAAATTGAATATCCCTTAAAGGCCTATCAACATGTTAAGAGCTTGGTCCCAGCATGGTGCTAGTGAGAAGTAGTAGAACCTTTAGGGATAGGGCCCAGTGGAAGGAAGTCGGAGTGTTGAGGTATTGGGGGTGTCTTTGAGAGGGAGTAGAGAGCCCGGCTTCTTCTTTCTTTTTTTCATTCTGATCATAGAATAAGTTTTGCCCTGTTCACTCTATGATGTGATGTCTCATCACAGGCCTGAAGCAACAGGAACAAACTCATCACGGACTGGAAAACCGTGAGCCAAAAATAAGTGTTTTCTACTTAAAAGCTACAGGTCAACTACATGGCAGAAGGAGCAAAGACACCTTCAGCCAAGCCTGACCACCTGAGTTCCCTGGACCCACATGGTGGAAGGAGACCAATTCCCACAAGCTGATCTCTGATCTCCACAAATGTTCCATGGCAGGAGCACACATGCATACACACACACAATAAAAATTTGTATAAAACCTTTTAAAACCTGATTATTCTCAGTATTCTGTTACAGTAAAAGAAAACTGACTAATGCAAAATCAAAGTATCAATTTAAAAATCTTGGAATGAGAAGAATTAACTGCCCAATATTTCTAAAATTCAGCAACTAAGATAAGGTTTATTGAGAATAATTTGCAGAGGAAAGTACTAAATTCAGATGAAAAACTGGGAAGTCATTACCACTCTACTATTTGGTTTAAATAAAGTGGGTGTGGTGCTTGGACAGCACTGTGTTAGCCTCTAATGTCTGTATGAGGTCAGGTTGTTTAGTTGCTGTATGGATTCTTCACTTTGTATTGAGCTTGTTTTCCCTCTCTGGATTATTGCCAATATTATTTTTGACTTGCACATTATCATTCCTCTCACATTATTTCAGGAGTGTGTGTTTAATTTCCTTAGTGTATAAGCATCTCAAGGCTGAGATTCATGTCTTATTTATTTTGTGTCTCTCTAGGGTAGACATTTAATAACTTGTTGTTTCTTTTCTAACTGTATTTCTATGGTTAGAATAAAAATGCCTTTTATTTTTGATACATCAAAAAATCCAGAATATAATGGAGAAGTAAATAAAGTTAAAAATTATGCTTCTTTTCATCTATTGCTTCCTAAAACTAGTTTTTATAGAACCCTAAATACAGGTATTGTCTATTCTGTGCTTTTTAATATCTTTGAGGGACAACAAAGTCTTAATTTTTTCGTTGTTGTGTCTCTGTTTCATCATGTATATAATTCAGTCCTTTGGATTTTTAACTGGGCGGAGGCTGCTGCTGAGCTTGTGTAACTGTTAGAAGTGTTTCCAAATCTCTGACCTTCTTCCTGCATTATTAATGGGGATAGAGTTATGTTAAAGATGGGAATTACTAAGAACAGGAAGTCATTATGACTCTCCTAAACTCCTATGAGTACAACCTGGAGGATCCAGCTCTGGTGCCTACCGGTGTTCATTAGTCTTGCAAAGTATGTTTGAACTTCCGTGCACTCACTTTGGCTATGAAGGCAGGGTCGTCAAATATCTTCACATTTACTATCTTTAAATGGAGCAAAGAATCAGCACTAAATTAGCAAAGAGCTCTGGAAATAGACTGTACCGTGAACGTTTAGCCAGAACAGATTTTTAAAAACATTTTATATTATTTTTATTTTATGCGTATGAGTGTTTTGCCTGCATGTATGTAAGTGCACCATGTGTATGCAGTGCTCACAGAGGTCAGAAGAGGGTGTCAGATCCTATGGGACTGGAGTTATGGATGGTTGTTACCAACCAGGTGGGTGCTGGAAACTGAACCTGGGTCCTTGGAAGAACAGCAAGTGTTGTTAACCACTGGGTCATCCCTCCAGCCCCCAGAATGGATTTTTAAAAAATGTTATAGCTATAGTAAAGCAATGAAGGCATTAAACCTTAAGGTTTAAGGTATTAAATTTGGAATCACATGTTACTCTGCTAATAAGTTCATTCTCTTGAATAAGTTTGGTTTAATTGAAACTTTTTTTCCAAACTTGTTTTGATTGCTTTCTAAAATTGCTAATTAGTTTCAATACTTAAACCACTCTTTTTTACATAGAAATATGGTAAGCTTATGGTAAGAAAACCATACTGAACTGCCCGGAGTGAACTGAGGCTCCTTGAAGAAAGCCCACACCTGTGTTAGAGATGGGGCAAAGCTGATTGACTGATAGAATGAGGTGGCAGAGAGATTAAAGAATAAAGAGAGGGAATAGAGAGATGGCTCAGACTCTAAAACTCTTGTGTGAGCATGAGGACCCGAGTTCAGAACTCAACACGTTCATTAATAAATGACAAACAAACAAACACACTAGGCACTGGGGAGGCAGAGACAGGAGGACCCCCCAGACCTGCTGTCTAGTCAATCTAGTCAACTGGAAAGTTTCCGGGTTCAGTGATGACCCTGTCTCAAAAAGTACACTATTTGCCAAGTTCTATTAAGTAAAGCTGGCAGGGTCAGGAAAAAAAAAAGCAAGACACCTAATGAGCACACACATGCACACACATATACATGTGGGCACACACAGTATGGAGAAACACTGGAGCACAACCAGAGCTTTTCTCTCAATTTTGCAGGAATGAGCACTTATGTCCACTGTGGTTGAAAAGAGCAGCACAAGAATTTTGTCAGGAAGATGATCACAGATTAGCTTTTCTACGGACAAAGATCGCGGCACCCAGTCCCAAAGCTTCCTCTAGGTACATCTGTAGACAGTGGTTCTGCTGAGGTAGATACTATGGCTGCCCAACCCAGAACCCTTTAGTTCCTTTCCTTGTCTAGAAACTCTCATATGCTCTCAATCTGGCAATTTACTGACACCTCCAACTATGTTTCCTCTGCATACTTGAAATAGTGCAAGGGCCCGTAATATGTAACATCACTCCGCTGTCCTGTGCTCTGAGGCCATCTTTCATGGTAGCTGACAGATGCAGCAGTATCAGTATTCCAGCTCTTTTGTCTCCTCCGCTCCCTCTCTCCCTCCCTTCTTTCCTTCTTTCCTTTTTTCTTCCTTCCTTCTTTCCTTCCTTCCACCTCCCCATTCCTCTACTGGATTTCCTAAACCCTAATAACCATAAAAATCATAGCCAACTTCTGTATACCTCATCTCAAGTTCTACTTCCGGAATCTCATGACAGGCTTGCCTAAAACTCCTTATAAAGCCAAGGACGACAGTGGACCACCCATCTCCACCTGAGATTGCAAGCGTATACCATGATGCCTGATCTTATTCCTGGATTCTTGGTACCACTCATGTCACGTAAATGTCCAGATTATTCCAACAAACACTGAGGAAATTCTGCACTATTTAATCCCCAAGAGAGATCCAGCAGTGTGAGGGAGTTACCCAAAATACAAATCTACATTCACAATTACAGATAAATTCCCCCAATATATAGTCTTCCTTTGTCACACATTTCACATCAGGTTCTTCGGCTTCCTTGCCTTCTGGGCTGAGGAACTCCAAAGCATCTGTCTCTACATGGATGAACCACATCCTTGGAGACTGCTTTTAGAGTCTCCTTCCTTCTCCTGGGCTGTTCTGTTGTGGTTGCTGAATCTCCATTCCATCTGGAAGTCTGACAAGCGTTTTTCCCCCTGAGTCGGGTAATCTTGGGAGTTGGTTCCATTTTAACACCTATCTCATCAGCCTCTGTCTGTGTTGTCACCCTCAAAGGGTGGGTTGGAAGCTTCAAGGAACAGGAGCTGATGTCCTCACCCACAACCTTGCAGTTTGAGTAGACATTTGCCACCCAAACCAAGATGGTGTCATAACTGGAGCGGAGGTGTATGCACCAGAATAGAAGTGGGATTTTTATAGTTTTGAAGAAGGCATCTGAAGTGGTGTCTTCAACTTCCTTGGGATTCTGTAATGGTCTGTGACATCACTGTAGCTCACCATATTGGGTAAATTCATTCTGAGGAATCTAGTTGAAAGGGCGCCATTTTGTTCTTATTCTAATATGTTATAAAAATTTTTTGAGTCTACTCATTTCTCTTTCTCTCTCAGACACACATACTCACAGAGAGAGAGACACATACATGCACACATGCACAAATGCATATGTATGTGTGTGAGAGAGAGGGAAGATAATAGGATCATCAAGGGAAAATGGGGAAATGGAGGTAGCTTAACTAAGAAGGGACCAGGGAGGTCCAACAAGGAGAGAGAGGGAAGAGATAAAGATTAGGTGGTGTGAAAATCCAGAGGGCAATGCATTAGCTCAAAAACCTACTGAAAAAATGCACACATAATATCTGAATATGTGTGCATGTGTACACATGAAGAATGTGTGTATGTGTATGTGTGTGTGTGTGTGTGTGTGTGTGTAGGTGTGTGTGTACTATTTCTCCCCTTTTCAAATTAGAAAATTGGAAGAGAAAGTGAAAATTTATGTTTAATAAGATTGTGTCATTGTGAATCCAGGCTGGGAAAAACTCTGTGTGAATGGACCATGGAGTAGACATAGCAGAACTTCAGATTTTTCTATAGTCCAGGACATCAGGCAATGCTAGTGTGATGCTCTGCTGTGAAAACTGTAGTATTTGTTGAGTATTCCATCTTTGGTAAAGGACAAGTGATTGCAGAACTACATTATAATGCTATCTTCTTTTCAGAAATGTTATACCTTGTAAAAATGTTAATTTTGACATATTGGATCAGAGATTTTGCTGCATATAGTAATGATGTGAGGTACCTCTCCCAGCTGGAAGACTTGAGAGTCTTTATGTAAACTGTTGGATATTTTTAAAGTGATGCTGAGGATTCCTATGTCAGTGGTCAGCTGCCTCCTCCTCCTGCAGTTGAGTAAAAGTTTCAGTGAGTCATGGTGTTCCAGATTCACTGCACATTATCTCTTTAATATCTCTCATTTCTTGAAAGTCTTTTGTAGGAAATAGGTTTTTAAATATTTATATTTAATTATTTGGGCAATAAATTAACAAAAACAAACATTCCCAAGAGGAAAAACAGACAAAAATGTAACCATTCTTTCCAATGGTAATTATTATTGCAAAATTCATTAAGCGTGTTTAAAGTCAAACTGTGAAAGCAGAAGTACCTACCTCCTCTCCCTCCATGAGGCACTCTACTTCCTAGATTTGACCTTAGCAACAATCAGTACCTTTAAGTGAATATTAGAATGGTGTTTGTAACACTCTGATAAGAGATTCCAAAGGGAGGGGGAGAAAAGTGCAAAGGAGAAGGTTAGCATTATGTTTGGGTGTAGGGGAAGCCAAAGGAGGCTTAGAGAGAGCTGAGGAAATGGCTCAGCATGGAGAGACACCTGCTGCCACGCCTAAGGACTCAGGTTCTATCCCCTGGACAAGCATGGTGGAAGAGGAGAAGTGACTCATGAAACTTGTTCACTGTATATATGTATCCCCACACATAAAAATGAATGAATACGTGAATAAAATAAAGATGGCTTAGAGAAAAGATTTTTGGAGAGCATTGTTGGAGAATTTAAATTCTCTCTCTGAAATAGGGATATTTTCCCCTTTACTACAAACTCATAGGAGTTTTAAAGGAAAAGGAACTACTTAGAGTGTTGAGATATCCTTGAAGGAATCATAGGGCTAAAGAGGGAAAAAGGAGCTCAAGAGAGGGCAGATAATAGGAGACAGATGTTAGGGGCAAAATGGAGGTACTTTAACTGGAGAGGTTAAGAGAGAGACAGACAGAGAGACAGAGATAGAGAAGAGATAAATAAATTTTAAGTGGTGTGAAAATCAGGAGGAAACTATCAGCACAAAAACCTACTGAAAAACACACATAAAGTATTTGAACATGAGTGCATATATATACCTGAAGGCTATATAACAAGAAACACAGTGCCAGACAGGAAAAACTTCAATGTGAGTTGCTGATCAGGGTAGTAAAAGAGACTCCCAAAATAACACAGGCTATTTTCACAGTCTCTAATTACCTCCCAGAACTTGAAGGTAAAACCCTATTGCTGAAGACAGGGTGTACTGCAGACTTGGAGCAGTGGCACTGGAACTAACCTAGAAGTCTTCTTCCTGAATACTAACTCTTTTAATTCTGGAGGATACTATGCAAGTTACTAATGGAGAAAATGACTGGCACAACAAACTACAGCAGTGCAAGAGAGACACTTTTATCTTGGGGGTAATCAGCAACTATCTAACTGGACTCAAAGGCCTCTTGATAGGAGGGAACTCATGTGTAACACTGCAAACATGGCCAAATACACGTGGCTGGAGTGGTCATAGATACTAGAGAAAACCCTATTTCTATCATATCCCTAAACAAATATAATTTCTTACTGCATGATGAATATGGAGCCTTGTATTTACAGAGAAGTATATTAGTCACTACTCACCAAAGAAGCTTCTTTTTTGCAACAAATGGTGACTATTACAGAGTTCCAACTGGTCACACACAGAAAATAAGTGTCTGAGAAGTGCCCAGACCTAAGTGTCAAATCTATAGTAGATCCTCTACACCTAAAGCTCATGGAACATAGCAGAACAGGCAGTAGAGAGAACACTAATACATCTCTCAGCTCTCCCCAGTGAAGTTTCCTCAGGCAACAGAGTATGGTCCACACAGAAGGTCACAACTGGCCAAAGTATAGACAATAAGAGACTTCAGAGTGTGTGTCCCTGGATAGGACTCCTATATTAAACCCACCCAAGGCTCAGACACTATTGCAGAAGAGGGGGCAGAAAGATTATATAAGAGCCAGGGTTGGTGCACAAATATCAGGAAACAGAGTCTTCCAGACCTTTGTGAACTTGCTCATATAAACTTACAACAATGGTGACAATATCTACAAGACCCACATAAACCCAATCAGACAAAGACCAGCATATAACTGGCAAAAAGGACAGCAAGCCCCAACCTTGGCAGAGGAACTATTGTCAGATAATTACTACTAGATGAGGGAGAGTTAAACTTCTTTAACTAGGGGTGACTCTCAGTAGGTGGACTAGACTCTAGTGAATGAACTTGTAGTGAGGGACACAAACTTGATTCCATAAGCTTTAACATATATGACAGAATGCATGACATCCAGTTGGGGGAGAGATGTGGAGGGTGTGGGTAGGGGACGGGGTTCTAACTGTGATTAAGGTGTATTGTATAAAATGCACAAAAACATTTTTTAAATAGAAAAAAAATTATCCTTGAAACTTTAAGGAGAGCTAGAACAATATCAGAGACTGCTGTGTACCTATTTTCTCAAAACGGAAATATCCCTTCCTGGATGGAACATTGAGACTCAGAAGATCCAGGAAATTGAGAAAACACAAAACTCAGGAAGCTCAGACAGCTAGAAGATTCATAAGTCCTCTTCCCAGACTTTACAAATATAAACAATTGCCAGGCAGACCAGACTCTTCTGTGGAGCTCCTGCAAGTTGTGTTCCAGGGATGCAGGTTTCATAAGCCCTCACCCATGCTGGGGTGGATAGGATGCAGCTACCTTTGAATCACCGATGCTCCTGTAGTGAGCCCCAATAAACACACTAGTTCATCAAGCTAGACAGGGATGGACATTGCTCTAGTGTTAGTGCCCTGTCTGGGATCAAAAGACCTATGTTCATGTCTCCCAGGAAAAGTCATACAACACAATCTCACCAGAAAATTCTGAAGGGTGTGAGATCGCCCCCACCGCTCTGAGTGAAGGAGAAATTGCTGCTGCTTGGGAATGGTCTGGTCCTTCCATAGACTGAGCAAGCTAAGACTGTGTGTACTGTAAGGACTAGATAGACCATGTGTGAGGGGAAATAGTGTGGTGCCAACCCAAGCACAATTCAAATCATCAGGCCAGTAGAAAAGGGCCAGAGATGAAAGACTAGATTTTAGAAGATGGGGAAGGAGCCTCATGTAAATAAGAAAAAGGCTGAATCTCCTGGTGTTAATGAAAATGTACAAAGAAAGTATACAAAGTCTAGAAATTCAGAAAAGTCCCTAGTTGCAGGAGAGGGGAGAAAACTTGAACTTCAGTCAAGTTCAGAGTTGTAAGTGCCACTTTATAGCACTACTAAATTACCACTCTTTTCTAGATCTTAAATTGACTTTAAATTTTTTGATTATGCAAAAATAACTAGAAAGGTTATGAACTCTATTTAAATTTGCATCCAGGGTCAAAAAGGACCAACAAACCCCATTACATAATCATTAAAGTATACAGAATAGTTCAAATGTCATGCTTACTTAACACGACCATTCTAGAAAAGCATTATGAAAGAATAAACGTGTGTGTGTGTGTGTGTGTGTGTGTGTGTGTGTGTGTGTTTCCTGAAATCACAGTTCTCACTATGGGTGTTTACAGATGAAAGATTCATGGAATCTGCTGTAAGAATAGCAATGACCTTGACTGACTCATCAAGAGCGGCAATGATGTTATAGCTCTGCAATATTTGATAACCCTTAGAATATCATACCATCTTCTTTTCTTTCTTCATGGTTACTTTATCATGCAGAATAATTGACAACAGATAATCCTTAGTAACAGACAGTTGCTAAAATCTCGGTGTTTCAAGCAGTAAGAGTTAGTTTCCTATTGCATTAGCAGCTTATTCTGGCAAAGAATATGTGCCCATCATGCTGCTAGGACATGTGGCCTCAGTTAGGGGAGAACCTGGTCACAGGCCCCAGTCTAACTGAAGAGGGCCTAGAGAGCTAAGAGTCTTTATCCCTGGTGGACACTTACTGTTTCTGCTAGGGTGATTATCAAATGTTCATCACTCCCTATTGAATACATGGCTATTGTATAAAAAGGATGCTTTCGTTAGGGAAAATTACAAATATTAGACTCAAATACAAGTGGTTTTGATCCCCTAAAACTCACTAGGTAATAATATACACATGCTTCACAGCCTTGGATTATTTTGAGACTTACTTTTTACACTGTAAAATGAGAACGATCATACATATCTCACTATCGGGTTGTTATAAGTACTAACAGAAAATAATTCAATCATACATAAAAGTTTCTTTGTATTGTAATGACATGACTAAATGATGGATTTCTCCCACCCTGTTCTGACAGGGCCTTATTGACAAGGTTCCAAAACATACATTGATTTCTAATTAATAGACCCCACCCTCAAAGACCATACCAATTAGGATATTTCAGTATAACAAGTACACTAGTGTTTAAAAGGAATTAGGAAAAACGTCATAGGATCGATAGAAAAGAGCCATTCTATAAAAATTTAAAGGAAAATTAAACCTTGTTATGGAAGACTTTCTGAGAGGTGAAGAGAACTTGGTTTGAAGAATGGAGAGAATTTCAAAGTGAGGTAAGAAGATTTAGCAATTTTCTGTTGTGTGCGTTAGGATTGTTTAGGAAACCAGTGGGATAGATAGATCATAGATAGATGAGGGGATTTATTATGGGGCTGGATCATGTAATTAGAGAGGGAGAGATGGGCCATCTGTTAGCTGGAGACCCAGCTAAGCTGGTGATGGGATTCCTTCTTGAGAACCAGGCTCTAGAAACAGAGATACTCCGTGTGGTGTGGAGATGCTACTGGACATGATGGTGTTCAAAGCCTGGAGAACCTGGAAATCTGGTGCCCAATGGTAGGGCAAGAACTGTTCCTGCTTTGAGGTGGGGGGGAGAGGGAGAAAGAGAGAGAGAGAGAGAGAGAGAGAGAGAGAGAGAGAGAGAGAGAGAGAGAGAGAAGGAAGGAAGGAAGGAAGGAAGGAAGGAAGGAAGGAAGGAAGGAAGGAAAGAAGGACTTTATAAAGAATTCATTAGAGAAGCTAAATGATCATCCTGAGGTTACTTAATGAAGCTGCAAGGAGAACAAGGTGTTCACCATGTTGACTCTGTACCTCTGATCAGTTCTTTTCAATGCCTTGTTAATGACCTGAGTGCCCAGAGGAGCCTGGGATTCTCAGGCTTCCCTTGCTCTATTCTGGGTGTCCTGATCTGGGAGTCACTTCGATTTCTGGAATTCCCATCTGTGACTATATTTTCAGTCACATGGTGTTTGACCACAGGGTTGGTATCAGATAGTATTGCATGTTGTGGGTACTCTAGAAATGACTTAATGAGATGCATGCCTTTAGATAAAGCATTTGAAAACTCCAAGAAGGAAGAAAATATTGAGGCTGACATTTATGAAGAGATCTAAAGAAAAATGTCCTGGAAACCATGACCACAATGTGACAAACCTTGATAGGTGGATTCTCACACACCTCAACCATGGACTGCAGGAAGACATTGAGACAATCTTAAGATGGCTTCAGAGCTTGTCAACCTACTGCAGGCACATAGGGGTACTTGGCTCCTGTTGTGTGTGTATGTGTGGGTGCAAGTGTGCTTAAAATATTTGCATACACAAAACACACATATGACTTCTCTCCATACAGAATCTTCTTCACTTACAATGGAATTGCATCTCATTAAACATCGTAAGCTGAAAGCATGGAAAATAGGAAAAAAATGCATGTAGTAAACCTAACCTACCAGCCAGTATATTATTATTATTATTATTATTATTATCACCTTAACATTCTCAGACTTGCATAAGGTTGAGCAAAATCATGAAACACAAGGTTTATGTTATAGTAAAGAATGGGGTATCTCATACACACAGCAATAAGCACTTGGTAAACATTAAGTACGAAAATGGGAAACACAGTATCTAAAAATGTTGGCAGGTTAGTCCACTCTTGGGAATGGCTGTCCCCTTGGGAAGTGGCCAACTGGGAGCTTCCTGTTTGCTCTGCTGCTACCCGTTAATGTCTGAGATTGGGCATATGTCTCAGGCCCAGGGAAAGATCCCAACTCCAGGCGTGGTTTCTACTGCATTCACTCTGCTTTCATACCGTCCTAACTACAAGCCTTCAGAAACATGTCCTTACTTACAAATTCTTCACAGTAAAAATTGGTTCTTTTGTTCTTCCTTTTGCGTTCCTGGTCACCCAGTTTTCTCCTTTCTTGGTCATCCCACTCAGGTACACAAGATTCCTGCTCTGTGAAGGGTTTCTGTTCTCTTTAGCATCTACTTCTCTGCCTGACTTTCAAATGGTGGTGTCTCCAGCTGCACCCTCAGGCTGTCTCCATTCTCCCCCCCCTCTCACCAGGTGATTTCCTTCATCCGTGTGTTCTGAAAACAATCTGTGAGTAGGAGGACTTGTCCCCAAAAATTTACTGTGCAAATATAAACTCATGTTTATTATATTTTATGTTTATATTTTACAACTCAAATTAGACCTGGTAAATTGGGATCCCTACCTTCTATATAACCAAATATTTAAGTATATTCCCTTTGAGGATCAGCTGTCCTTAGATGAATCAAGATCCCTGGGAACACAAGCAGTGAAAATAGGGCTGTGGGTAGAGTGAGTGAATTCACCTGGAATCCTGTCCTTTTTACTGCTTTTCTATCTTACTGCCACGTAGTTGCTGAACGGCCAGCAGCCACCATTCTGCACCAAACTGGTGTAGATTCCTAGGATAGCGCTATTTTTCCCTGGTGGTCAGGGTGCTTTGGATTTGCCTGTCTCAGGTCTCAGGTTCCAGTGTTTTGAAATGCTGCAGCCATCAGACAACTATACTAAAGAGCTCAAACTCACCCTGCAATGATTTAGAGCAGCTGAGCCCCTCCTCTTCTCTGGAACCCACCTGTTCAGGTCAGCCATTACCTTCTTTGTGAACTGTGATAATTAATCTTTATTATTGACTTGATTAGATTAAGGAATACACAGGAAAGTGTTGAGGCGTAAAGGTTTTTCCAGAAGGAATTACCTGAGAGGAGAAAGCCCTTCCTGAGTGTGGTGACACCATCCATGGGCTGGGGTCCAGGACTAGAGCAAAAGGGAAGGAGAAAGCGCCATGTCTCTGCAGTCTGGTCCTTTCAGATGTGAGTAAACTATCTCACACTCCCAGGGTCATAACCACCAGCCACGCCTGCCACTAGGTCTTGCTCACCGTGATGGACTGTTCCCCTAAATTGTGAACGAAAATAAATCCTTCCCTCTCAATCTGCCCTTGTCAGGTATTTGGTCACAGAAAGGAGAAAACTAACACACCAGC
Organism: Eospalax fontanierii; assembly: GCA_035773235.1. Taxonomy (NCBI): domain Eukaryota; kingdom Metazoa; phylum Chordata; class Mammalia; order Rodentia; family Spalacidae; genus Eospalax; species Eospalax fontanierii. The sequence continues at coordinate 17,926,652 of CM069547.1, forward strand.
TGTCAGCTAGGGCATGGCACAAACTAGGACTTCATTTAATGAGTGAATGAATAAATCAATGACCTGACATTTACCCTGGGATGAGCTCCTCTAATGATAAAACTAGAAACCCAAGTGAGATTGTTTTTTGTTTGGCTCTATGTTTGAATTATTTCACGGTCAAGCAAAGTGACAGGAGCATTTTGTTTATATTTTGACTTTATTAAAATGTGACTCATTGAGGTCAAAGAGATGGCTCTTGCAGAGAACCCAGGCTTCATTCCCAGCACCCACTGGTAGCTCACAACCACCTGTAACTCCATTTCCAGGCGTTCTGATTGACACCCTCTTCTGGCCTCTACTTGCATATGGTGCACATACATACATGCAGGCAAACACTCATAACAAATAAATTAAATATGAATAAAAGTTTGAAAAATGATATGATTCACATGAAATTAATGAATTTGGTGAAATTTTACCAAGTTCATAATTATGTAGCCATCATGAATGTCTAAGTCAGAGCAATTTAATCATTCTGAAATAAGAGCTGTACCACTCACTCTTCATGTCCCTATTACTTTATTGTTTCTATGGATTTTTCCCATTCTGCATTTAAACATTTCACATGAATAACTGATTTCTTTCACTTAGTGTTATGTCTTCAAAGACATAACATCCACAATAAAACATGTGTCAGTATTTCAGTTTTAAAAATTGAAAACAGCATTCCTTTATTTGACTGCATTATGTTTATCTGTGTATTGGTTGATGGATATTTACACTGTGCTTGCTTTGGGTTATTGTGAGTAATACTACAAGAACATTTGTGCCAGTTTTTGTGTGGACATATTTTCATTTCTGTTATTCGTTTAGGTCCCTGAGGTTTCAAACAAACGCTGCTGTTTTCTGGAGACCCTCAGGCAGCACTGTCCACTTCTGGAGGCAATTCTACCATTCCTGTTTGTTTCTTTCCTGTGATCTCTGCTTCTGTTAATCAACTCTTTGGCTTATTTTAATTAGAGTATCTATCTTTTTATTGTTGAGTTGTGGGACTTCTTTATATATTGTAGAGAGAGTCCCTGTCACATGCATTTTATGGAGTGAATGTGAAATCTCCTTTACAGACTCACATATTTGAACACTTTGTCTTCAGCTATGATGCTGGTTCAGGAGGGTACAGAATCCTGGGGACAGGAACTAGGGCTGGTGAATGTGCTTCACTAGAGACTCTCTTTTGAGAGTTAAAGTCCAGACCCACTTCCTGTATGAGCTTTTTGCTTCTTGTCTGCCACTGAGATGTGACCAACCATGACAAATTCCCACTGTGAAGGATCATGCCACATAGGCTGCTGTACCTTTTCTACCATGATGGACCAGACCCTCTAAACTGTGAGCTGAAATAATCCTCTTTCCCTTTAAGTGTTTTTCTTGCATTTCTATCACAGGAATGGAAACAAAAACTAAACACATGCATGAAGTGAGGTTTTCGAGTAATCTCCCCCATGTTACGTGCCATCTTTCAGAGTTCTTGATATATCATTTGTAGCAAAGTTTAAGTTTTACTTATTTTATTTTTTTTAAATCTTATCATTTTTATTATTTCATGTGTCTGAGTGTATTGACTACATGTATGTAAATGTACTCCTGTCGTGCAACACCTGTGGAGGCCAGAAGAAGATGTCAAATCCTTTGGAACTGGAGTTATGGATGGTTGTCAGTTGCCATGTGAGTGCTGGGAACTGAATCTCAGTCCTCTGTAAGGGCAGCCAGTGCTTTTGACTGAAGTTCAGTTTATATAATTAATCACTGATCTTAGTTTTTGATGTTCTATCTATGGTCTGACCCAAAGTCCCAAAGACTTATTCCTGTGTTATCTTTAAGAGTTGTATAGTTCTAAAATTTAAGTCTATAATGCATGTTAAGACTGTATGTATGCACATATGATGTTATAAAGGGTTCAACTTCAGTATTTGGCCTGTGGATGTCTGGTTATTCCAGCACTATTTACTGAAAAAAAAAAGGATTCTTTTCCTATTAAGTTGTCTTGGCATTCTTGTCAAAAATCAATTGACTGTAGAAGTAAAGGTTTATTTTTGGATTCTCATTTGTATGTGCATCCTTATGTCAATTCTACTCTGTCTTGATTATTATAACATTGTAATAAGTTGTGAAATTGTCAAGAGTGACTCCTTCAGCTTTTTCAATTTTTGACCAAAAAGTCAACAGGGATTTTGATAGCAATTGTGATGAATCTGTAGATTAACTTGGGGAACATTAAATGATAAGAGTCAGCTGATCCACGAAGCTAACATGTCTTGGCATCTTATTTTGATTTCCATTTGTTTACTTCAAAAGCATTTTGTAGATTATAGCATGTAAGCCTCCCATTTAGTTCATTAAATGTATTCTTAAGCACTTATTCTTTTGATGTTATTATAAGTAGAAATATTTTGCTGTGTTGTATTTGGGTTGCTCCCTGCATGGATATGGAGAGACAACTGATTTTGTAGTGATCGTATGCCCTGTAACTTTTGAACTTATTTGTCATAATATTTTCATCAGCTTTGAATAGATGTGGAAGCACGGACATTTTTAATCCGGAGTCCTGGGGGAAATTTTCTCAGTGCCAAGTGCAAAGTTAGCTACTGATTTCTCATAGATGCACTTTATTAGGCTAAGGACCTTTCCTTTTATTTATCATTTGTTCAGTTTGGTTTATTTTTGAGACAAAGTCTCACTACGTAGCCCTGCCTGTCCTGAACTTGTTAAGTAGCCCAACCTGACTTCAAACTCACACAGATCCACCTGCCTCTGACTCCTGAATGACAAGATTAAAGGTGTGCACCATCATTGTGCCCACTGAGTGTGATTGTTTTGAATAATGAAAATCAGTCAGATGCTTTTCTGCATCTTTAAGACAGTTTTTGCTCTTTTTTGTTTAGTCATTAGTCAATTGTGTCCTGTGATACATTTTGGTTACTTTCTAACCCATCTTCTTTTATCTTCCTTCCACCTTTCTCAGGTCCTCTTCTTCATTACAAATATGTTTCCCATAGTCATGATTTTTTGTTGTTTTGTGTGCCACAGAATTTAACTAAGGCTATCTGTGGAACCTTTGGTTTTGAACTATACGTTATGCCCTGGGACTCAACAGACAGTACACAGATGATTCTCTGCCTTCCCTTCTAGAATCTGTTGGTTGGGAATAGTTCAGCAGTTAGTGGCAGGTCCTTGCGAGCCCCCTCCATGTCCACAGCTGACTATTAGGCGGCCTCTTTGTGTGGGTTCAGTGCCAGTGGGTACGGCTGCTTTGAGTTCATGATTACCACGGTAGTGTCAAGCTTAAAAGATGGCATTTCTGTTTCCTTACTGTCTGGCTTTTACATTCTTTCCACCCGCTCTTCTGTAATAGTCCATGAATCTTCAGGGGGTGGTATTAATGTCTCTCAGTGTTAAGTATGAAATTAACTGTTACTATCTTTTATTTTTAACATTGTGTGCAGCCATTGGTCTCTTCATTTACCTCCTTTTACTGCAAAGAGAGTCTCCCCTGATTAAGGCTGAGTGTAGTCTTGGTCTTTTGGTAGAAACATAGATCCTTTGAGCATTGTTTGATGCGATGTCAATTCAACTAAGCAGTAGTATTAGGTTCCCCCATCGGGCCTAAGACCTACTCAGTCATAGGCTTTGGACCTCATTTACAGGAGGAACAGGACTCAAATCCAATCAGGGAGTGGTTGCCTACCCCATAACACTTGTGCCAGCATTATAACAAAGAGTACATCTCCCATGGCAAGTCAGTATGTTATTCATAAAGTTCACAGATCAGTAAGACCGTTGATGCCTTCACTCTCCCAATGGCATGTGAAGGACCTCTGACACTATAAAAGCTAGCCAGCAAAGAGGAAGCTTCCAGCTCAGTTCCAGCTTGACTTCCCTATATCTTACATTCAAAGTGCATGGTATCTTTAGCAATAGGGTTTTATCAGTTAGTCTGGTGGAAACCAGGAGGAATGTCAAGAACCTTTGAGTCCAACCCTTAACTCCTTTGAGTTATCTCATATTTGACACTGGTGTTTTTATTTAGTGAACCATTATTTCTATGACCAATATTTCATATCTTGTGGAGTATCAATCTTCAAACTCTGTTTTATGCTCTTTAAATGAGTTACCAGATGGTAGGTTTCCAAGTGTTTTTACATGCCCCCTTTTGTTTTGATTAAGCATCCTCCCACCCTGTCCTCTCCTCCACCTCCTGTCCTTCTCCCTGTTTGCTCCCACCATTTCTCTCTCCACTCGCATGTCATCAGTGAAGGTGATACCAAGCCACTGTCCTCTTTCTAGTTTCCTGATTTCTGCACAAGTTAAACACAAAAACCTAAAGAGATGAGGTTAGGGTCTACGTAATGAGAGAGAATATTCGCCGTTTGCCTTTCAGGGCCTGGATTATCTCATTTAGTATGATTTTCTGGTATCATCCATTTACCTGAAAATGTCATGATTTCAGTTTTCTACAGAGGTGAATAAAGTCCATTGTTTATCTGTTCCATGGTTTCATTGTCCATTTGTCACTTGTTGGACATCTAAGCTGATTCCATTTCCTGGGTACTATAAATTGAGTTACAATGAACAAAGATGTTCATGTGTCTCTGTAGTAGGATATAAATTCCTTAGTATAGATGATCAGGCTTTTAGAAATGATAGAATCAAGATACAACACTAGGAATTGCTCCTTGTGAGTTAGAGAGGCCACATAAGGAACTGAGGTCTGCTTTGTGGACAAGCCATCAGTGGACATCTCAAGTACAGTGAGGGACCTGAAACTGATAAGTTGGTCCTGATTTCATGGTTTTGTATCTTGTGATAACTATTAACTATTTAATATATTTCTAAACATTCACATTTTATCACATTAATGAAAATTATTTGGCAAATCTTATGATATTATGTTTGAAAAATATGAACACAAGTTAATAGTTAGATATCAGAATAGCTACATCTGCTTGTTTTGTAGTTCTGTATGCTTTGAATACCATACCTTTTCCTATCCTTTTACCCTAAGATGGTATCAATCATTGTTGGTGGGAAGCATTTATTAGAGGCAGCAAATCAATGGATCCTGTTTTCTAATCTAGTCCGTCTATATCTTTTAACTGAGGAGCTGAGACCATTAATATTGAGGGTTATTGTTGACCAATGTTTATTCATTCCTATTTGTTGATGTTGTGGTGTCGTTTCTTTAGACCTCTTTTGGTTGACTCTTCTGGAATAATTTGTTTATTCTTTGTGCCCTCTTACAGTATTTAATCTTGTCTCTGACCAAATTATTCCATTGAATATACTCTGTAATACTGGTTTTGTGAACATAACTCTCTTAAATCTGGAAATCATGGAAATTTCTTCTCTCTCCTTTAATTACAACTGATAGTTATGCTGGATATACTATCCTTGTATGGAATCTGTATGATCTCATGACTTGTATGACATTGGTCCACGCCCTTCTGACTTTCATAATCTCCACTGAAAACTCAGCTGTTATTCCGATAGGACTGCCTCTGTGTCACAGCTTTCAGTAAGTTTGCTCTGTTCTGTACACTTCATACTTTGACTATTATCTGACATGAGGACTAATTTTTCTGATCCTATCTATTTGGTGTTCTGCATACTCCTTATATCTTGATAGATATCTCTTTTCATTTCTTCCATGACTTTATTGAAATATTTTCTGCACTTTAGACCTGGGTTTCTTCTTCTCCTTAGCCCATGGCTTGGTCTTGCATTTTCCGTTCCAAGGTTATTTTATATTTGACATTTTCTTTGATTGTGTGATCCATTTCCCCAAGCTTGTCCGATAAGTTACACTTGGGGCTTGCATATCTGGGGTGCACAGAGCTCAGATTGTGGGGTGTAGGGAAGTCTCAGAAATGGGAGCTCAGAACTGCAAGTCTTGGGTAGGGAAGGGTTCCAGAAGCCCAAACTGTCCTGAGAGCTGAGAGATGGCAGAGATAACTTACCCTGGCAAGACTGAAGGGGTATTTCTACAGATCTGGGATGGGAAAAGATTCCATGACCCAAGGAAGTTGAGAGCTAGGATGCTGGAGTGCTAGGGAATCTCAAGTACACAGCTCAGGACCTCAACTCTGGGACTGGGAAGGATCTCAGAGACCAAATCTAGCCTAAGGATTGAGATGGCAGAGGGCACTCACCCTGCCCAAACAGGAGACACCTGTAAATCTGTGATGAGAAAGCATGTCTGCAACCAGAGGAAGCCCAAGTGTTAAGATGGTGGAGTGCTAGGTAATCTCAGGACCTTGTTCTTCATTCTGTTAATACAGATTATTACAGTAATTTTTAGATATGAAACGGTCATTAAGTTCTATATACAACTTCCATTGGTTTTTGTAGTATGTGTGTAATTGATTTAAAATATTTGTTCATCTGTTCGCTTTTTTCTGAATACAAACCTTACCTTTTCTCTACAACTTATGATATTTTAACAGTTAATTGAGTATTTTAGAAAATACAATGTGGTAACTCAGGATATTGCTCCTATTCCCTTGAGTTTGTAGCTACTACTTTTGGTTCAGTGATGTTCCTTAACGAACACTGGAAAGTCTGTATCTCTATGGTTCAAATTCACTGAACCTTTGCCTAGTGATGGTGGAGTTCAGGTACTGTTTGGTGAGAAATTTCCTTACCTACCTTGAACAAATAAATTTTAGACCCTTTACTGGGGGACTCTGTATCAGTTAGAGCATGCATTTAAAGCTTGTGTACTTCAGGTCTGGTTTAGCTTTCACTTCTTGCTTGTATAGAATTTCAACATCTGCCAGAAATGGGAGATTAGGGTTTTCTACATGTCTTCATGGAATATGCATAGCCTTGTCTATGTGTGTGGCTTTTTTACCTCCATAAATATGTCAGAGCTTTTGAGAGTCACCTACATACATTTTCCCTCAATATTCCCCTTTTAAATTTTGGTCCAAGTGCTTGTTTGGGGCAAATGGTATCATAGCCTCAGATAGCTGTGATGCTAAACACTTTTTTGGAAGGTTTATTTCTGACAATTGCTATATAGGCAGAGTTTTGATCATACAGTGAGCTCTAAGTCAGGTCAAATTGTGACATTGCTCTTGAGATGGTAATTTTTTTGAGGCGTTCCAAATCATGTTTGTCTCTTCTGGTAGGTGCTCTGCTGGACATCCTACAGATGAACTCTAAGTTCACAACGGACCTGTTATTACTGAGAGTCAGCAATTTAAACAATGTTTCTTGAATTGTTCCCTGTCTTTAATTTCCAGACCTCCGAAGGAGTTGAAGTTGATGAGTTTTATCATTTATTTTTGCTTTTGTGGAGAAAAAATATATAACTTTTATCACTCTGTCACAGCAGATCTCATGACCCTGCCCAGAAACTTGCTATTACTATCTATACCTTTTTACTGAATTGAAAAAGAATTAAGGAGCTATGTGTAGTTCAGTGGTAGGTAAAATACTTGCTTAGTATTCTTGAGGCTCTGTGGTTTATGCCAGGGGCTTGAGAACCCACAGAGTTTAACATATGAGGTGGTCCTACCTCACCTCCCACAATATCAAGTTCTTTCTGTTTTTACCACCCAGAGCTCAGATAATAGCTCAGACAGCAACAATCTTATATAAATAAACAGCAGAAAACATCTAGTTTATATGTACCAGCCCTATTAACACAGCTGGGGTCACTCTATGCTTTCATTTCTTATACTGCATGCTTTAGATAAGTACTGTTGCTATCCTTTTTTTAAAAATGCTGATTATCATGAAAAGAGCACCTACTGATTCTACATTTTCTCAATTGTGCCTTTTCTCCTGAACACCTGTTTATGTTCAAAGACTTTGGGATGAACACCCCAAGGCATAAAGAAGACAAGTTCAGTTTCCATTCTTTTTCAAGTATTTATTTATTTTGATTTAATAGTTTTTTTGTGAATTTCATACATCTTGATCATATTTAGACCCACTTATCTGTACATCAACCCCAGTCTTATAGTAGTTCAAGATATGCTAATTTGTAGGAGTTGTGTGATGATACACTCTAACCATAAACACACCTTCCTTAAACGGAATCAGATAGAAGAGAGGGTAACTGTGATTTCTTTTGAACAAGTAGTTTATTGATGAATCAGCTTTGGCAGCATGCCTTTCCTGTTGAGGGCTGAGTCACGGCAAGTGACTGACACAAGTATTCTGACAGCTTCTGAGAAAGAACTTTCAAGTTTGTTCCCTTTAGTCTGGCGCAAAACCTTATATCTGAACAGAATTTCAGGTTTCTGGTTTCTTTCTTTCATCTTATTTTCAGTTGTGCCTGAGTGTTTTTCTTCTTTAAAAAAATTGACTCAGAAAGTTTCCACAGAGTACCAATCAATATGCCTGAGATGAGCCAAGTCTTCCTGGCAGAAGGAGACACTTGAGAATGTATTCTTGAGGTGTGTACCAGAAGGCAAGGCTCTCTGAGGGAAGGTGGCAGAGAAGCAGCATCTCCAGCAACCCAGGGGCAAGCAAAGATAAATGGCTGTCCATGTCAGCTGTCGCCGCTCACCAAGAAGGCTGGCAGCTGTCTCTAATTCACTTCCTTGTTTCACTACTGTGTGACCTGAATAAGCCATTTAGATGCATCAAAACTCTCTTTCCTCAGGGCCCTGAAAATGGAAGATTTTGACACAAGAAGGATGGATGCGTCTTGTCCACAAACATGCTGTTGTATAGCTGAATACACATTTGATAAATTCAAATGAATAACATTCACTACTGGGACAATTTTGAAATTTGATTTTCCTGATTGCTCTTTAGTTGGCAATGTTACTAACATATGAGTGTCGATTTTTCTCTGTCCTCAGCCTCTCTAGCAAGGAGGTAATAACTGTCAGTGAAGAACTTGAGAATACAATATCTTTTTGGAAATGCATGCATAATTTCAAACATGGAAAAACCCATGGCTTAGTGGGACCTCAGAATGAACAGGGCCATGAGTTCTAAAAGATGTTAATTTGTTTCATGACATGTTTTATGCAATTCTGTTTAATGTCGTTTAATATTAACATTTTTCGTTGACAACAGGTTTTGGCCATATCAGCTATAACTATGAATTGATTGGGAGCAAAATCATTCTGTGGGATACTCATGAGAACCTGTACCAGAAGTATAACAGTGTGTGTGTGTGTGTGTGTGTGTGTGTGTGTGTGTGTGTACATTCATGTGTATAGCATAGTTCAACAAATTTAAAGCTTATATTAATTTAGATGACCTCTAATACTAATTTTTCAAAAAGAGAAAAATTAAGAATTAACTGAATAATAGAACAAACAAACAAATATGTATATATTCACTATATATACATATATGTGTGTATATGTGTGTGCATGTGTGTTAAGCAGCTTTGTAACACTGTGACAAAATGTCTGGTGTTAAACAACTTGAAAGGTGTGTGATGGTTAATCTTCACTGTTAATTGGATTGAATTTCAAATCATCATAGGAACACACCTCTGAATATGTCTATGAGGGTGTTAATAGAGGGAAGGGGGAAGATCTACCCTGAATGTAGGTAATACCATCCCATCGAATGGGGTCCAGACTAAATAAAAATGAGGAAGTGAGATGGTTGCCAGAAGTCATTCTCTTTCCTGATTGTGGATGCATGTGATCTGCTGCCTTATGTTCTTGCCACCATAACTTCCTCACCATAATGGACCTTTCTGAAAACTGAGAACTAGAGGAAACCCTTCCTTACTTTCTTTTGTCACACCAAGAAAAGCAACCCACATAGAGAATTACTATTGAAAAGTAAGGTTTTTCTGTGACAAGCCTGACCATGTAGATCAGTCTTTTGAATTGTCTTTATGGAGGAATGTGGAAGAGTTTAGATCTTAAGGCCAAAAAGCCCTAGAATGTAGTAAACAGAACTCAGTAGTCTGTTCTTGTAGGATCTTGGAAGAAGAGATATTGAGAAAAATGTGGACAGTAGAGGCACAGTTTATGACGTTTCAATGGAGAATAAAGACTCTATCAGGAACTAGGCTAGCGACCATTTATATTATAACTTGGCAAGGAAACTAACTTCAAATACCAAATGACTGAGAAAAGCCAACCTACCATGGGTTATGAAAATGGTGGTTACAACTAACAACACTTCTCTACCAACATGAAAGAACAGGGATGTTAGTTAACTGATATAGATCAGTCTCTAAGACATTTTGTTAGGCATATGGTCATATTTGCATCTCTATATAAATAAGAATGAATAAACATAGATACTAATGCAACATATGTGTTGAAAATCAATGACAAAGTCAAACAGAAACTGTATCCGTGGAAAGAACAGAAGTACTGAGAAACAGGAGTGGAAGATGCACTCACCTCCCACACGTGGGCCTCAGCACACGTTCTTCGTGCAGTATTTGCATTTTTCACCTGTGTGATATCGGGCGCAGAGAAAATGTATAAGCCTGTTGACTAACAAAAGTTTGAAGTAGCAGGAGTTTTACCCCATATATATATATATATACTGCATATTCTAATGCAGCTGCCTCCTCTATCCCAGTTTAACTTTACAGTTTCAGTGAGCTCTGGCTACTGTGATATAAAAAGAATAAATGGAACACTATAGAAATGACCTTAGTTTTTGCATAGCATGCCATTTTGAGCACTGTGAGGACACCTTGGAAACCCACCCCACCCCACCTGGGACACATATCCTCCCTTTCTCCTCTGTATCCACTCTGCACATATTACTTACCTACCAGTCTCTTAGTAGCTGTCTTAGTTATCAGATATATAGTTACACTGCACACAGATAAACAGTATATTGCATCTGAGGTCTCAGATATCCACTGGGGGGTTCTTGGATTGAAACATCTGAGGATAAGAAGGGATTACTATATAAGTAAAAACTAATGTAAGTACTTGCACTAATTGTTGATTTTGACAACTATGATGGTCAGCTATTTCTGTATAAGTTAGTGCCAGAATTTAGAGGATTAAAACAACACTGTGTTATGGTTGTACTTGACTGTTAAGTATTCAGATGTTAGATTTCACTTGTTGATACTTGGCTGGTTTCTAGTCTCAACTGTCCTATGCCAGGGCATGGCTAGTACAACTAAGTGGCTCAGCTGGAACCCTAATCTGGAAGCTCTACCTACAGTCTCTCCAGTAGCTAAACTCTCACTGCGAAGTCTGGGGGCTGCAGAGATAGGCATTCCTGAGAATCAAGGTCAAGCCTTATGGGCCTTATTACCTGACGCAGGCCACTTTTACTGCCTTTGCAGGTCAAAGATATCCCATATACAAGAGGAAAGGGAGTCAACTACAACTTTCGTTAAGATAAATATCAAAGAATTTCTGGCCACCTTTAATTGATCATAAATATTATGAATAAAAAGTCTTATAAATAAGAGTTAAAAGGAAGATTAATTCACCAATGCTGGAACTCAATAAAATGTACTTTTCTAGCTCTAGGATGCATTGTTATTTGTCTCCCAGGACCATTTCTTGGAACCTTCATCTGAGGCAGTGCAATGCAAGTTTGTTAGAAGGCACTTTACTTAAATCTGAAATGGTAGCTCATCATTAGCTAGCTCACTGCTCTGATTCTCCATCTCCATGGACGTCTATAGCACAACAGCCATCCCAGAGAACCTAGAGTGCCATGGACCGTCCCTCTTGGAGACCGGACACCGAGGGAGAGCAGGGGTGAAGGCTAAGGAGAATTAGGATTCGGTGAACAGGTCTTCAGGCAGCCCAGAGTGCGACAGGAAAGAACTCCCGGGAGACTGTGTCAGCGGACAGCTCATTTATTGAAACCAAGGCAGGGGCTTATATAGGGAGGCCTGTCTGGATGTTACTGAAAGCAGTCAAGTTCAAGGCAGGGTCTTAGGTAAATGTGGGAAGGTTCTAGGGCTGACGTGGCTTATAGGGTGGGGAATGGGAGTTAAGCAAGAATTAAAGCATGAGGAAACAAAACCTAAGACCTGACTTTGGTCTGTGGTAATCTTTATGGGGCCTGGGTCATAGTCTCAAGGCAGAGCAGGCCAGACACCTGCCATCCCTTCAGGGTCTCCAAGGTTACATTGCCAGCTCAATGCCCCAAACACTGGGATGTTCTGGTTGCTTTTCACTCTGAAAGCATATGCACAGGTTTAGTTCACAGGTGTGCCACTGGTTAGTGTTACAATGCTTTTGTGTTACTCGTTTATTTTCATTTAGACAAGGGCTTTTTCCCCATGTACTAACTCCCTCGTTTCATAGGCAACAGATTTAAATTGTACCCTTGGCATGTATGTCCATATGGGCATTAGTTACATACAAGTCTGCTTTTGTAAAATATACCAGGAATGGAGTGTACCATGTAAGCAACTTTAAAGGTATACATCAGAGATGTGAACACTTTCACAGCACATAGAAGTTCACATGGTCTAGTTCCAAGACATTTTAATTTGCCAGTATGCTGTGATCTAATGTGACCATTTAGACCTTGATGATGTCAAATAAATCCCCCAAACAGAAACTCCGTAATCATTGTAATATTTGTCCATTTTGAAACTTTCCAGGTTCTGGTAATACCTACCTTACATTCTCTATCTCTGAAGTTGCTTCTCTTATATATTTGATATATGATGCTTTACATACTATTTATCTTTTGTTTCTGACTCTATTCAAGTGGCAAAATGTTTCCAAGGTTCATGTACGTTGTAGCATGTAACAGAATCGTAGTTCATTTTTATGACTGAATAATATTTCATTGTATGAGTGTACTATATTTTATTTAAGCATTTATATAACAACTTTGAGCTGTTACAAATAAGATTATAGTGAACACCAATATAAAAATATCTGCTTGAGTGTCCATTTCCTATTATTTTCGAATTAATGTTTTGTAACAGCAGTTGCTAAATAACACGGTAACTCTATATTTAGCTCCATATTCTGAAGAACTGCTAATCTGTTTTCCACAGCAGTGATACCACTTGGAGATGCCCATGCAGTGCATTAATGTTCCAGTTTCTTCACACCTTCACCAACACTTGCTATTTTCCACTATTTAAGCAGTAGCCATTGTGCTGAATCTCCTTTCTTCATATTGTTATTGTTACAGGCACATCTTTGTACATTATGTGGCCTTTAGCACAGATTTATAAATATGGATTATCCCTTGACATTTGAGTCATATAGAAAAGTGATATAAACCAAAAGTAAAATGATAATGGCCTTTCTAATTCTCTAGTCTCCTTTACCAGTGCTGTGTAGGTCTTTGTGTAGCCTCAAGCTATTGTCTCGGGTCCTTTCATATTAGCCTGAAGGAATCGCTTTGGCATTTGCTGTAAGGAGCATTGCCACTGATATACTGAGTACTCCCACCTTTTTTTTCTGGAAACATTTTTATTTGTCCTCTGTTCATTTTTTCAGTGTGTATTGCACACAAGAATGGATTTCCTATGACATTCCCATACATGCGTGCTTTGATCATATTCACCAACATCTATTACTCCTTATCCACCCTCTCCTCTCCCTCTTCCCATTTGCTAGTGAATTCCACTTTTCATTTCTTGTCTTTCTTTTCTCCTTATGGCAGAAAGCGTGGGATTTTTAGTTTCTAGATTGGCTTATTTCGCTTAACATGATGATCCCTGGTACCATCCAGTTTATAGAAAAGAACATAAGTTCATTCTTATTTATGGCTGATTAAAATTCCATTGCGGGCATAAGTCACATTTTCTTTGTCCTTTCATCTGTTGATGGGCACCTAGGCTAACTTTGTATCTTAGCCATTGTGAACAGGGCAGTAATAAACACAGATATGTAGATATCTCTATTGTATACCGCCTTAGATTCCTTAGGGCATAGATTCAGAAGTGTATGGCTGGCTTATATAACTTACAATCTTGATTTTTGGAGGAACTCCCAAGCTGATTTCCACAGCATGTGGGCTGTTAACATTATCATCCACAGTGAATAAGGATTCTTCTCCACTGGTCTTTGCCAGTATTTACTTTTGCTTTTTTTGGTTTTGTTTTCCTTGATTATAGCTATTCTGACTGGGGTGAGAGGGAAAATTTGAAGTTTTGATTTTCCTCTTCTTGATGGGTAAATATTTGAATTTTTCATGTATTTAGTAGTCATTTGTACTTCATTTAAAAAGTCTGCTTGTTTTCTATATTTTATTTTATTTATCATTTTTGTTTTTTTATCATTTTATGTCTATGAGTGTATTGCCTGCATGTGTGTAAGTACACTTGTGTCACACAATTCCCACGGAGGTCAGAAGAGGGTGACAGATCTCCTGGTACTGGAGTTATAGATGGTTGTTAGCCATCATGTGGGTGCTGGGAATTGAACTCAGGGCTTCTACAAGAGCAGCCAGGGCTCTTAACTGATGAGCCATCCCTCCAGACCCGAGTTTGTTCATTTTCATTGCCTATTTATTGATGAAATTCTTTATTCCTTTGTTATTTAATATTTTGTGTCTTTTGTATATTCTAGATATTAATCTTCTGTTAGATGAACCTATCAAAACATGTTCTGCAGGCTGCCTTGCCCCTCAATTGCTTCTCAGCTGTGCAACCTTTTGAGTGGGTGGGATTCCATTTGCCAAGTCTTGCACTTACTTCGGCATCTGCTAGAGCCTATTCTGAAAGTTACTGCCTATGCCTAGGTCTTGAAGTGCTTTCTCCTGTTTTGTTCGAGCAGTGTCAGAGTTTCAGGTTTAATTTTGTCAGTTACAGATCCCCTGGTGGATGGCCCCATTTTTTCAGTACTTTAAATATGTCATTCTTTTCCTTCTGGACTCCATGATATCTAGTGAGAAATAAGTGTCAGTCTTACCAAGGACCCCTTGTTGATGTCAAATAACTTCTCTCTTGCTGATTTCAAAACTCTAGTCCTTTTGTTTCAACAACTTGACTAGAGTACATGGATAACTTTTAGTTTTCTGTTTGGAGTCTGTGAAGCTGCTTTAATATGTGTGTTTATGTCTCTCGGTATTTGTCTGTTTGCACCCATTATTTTTCTACCTTCTTCCTTTTCCTCTTCACTCTTCTGAGTGAATGTTATTATGGTATGTTTGATGGTGTGCAAAACTTCTGCTGAGCATTGCCTATTTTTCATTGTTTTTCCTTTTGTTTCCCTTTCTGGATAATTTTAAGTGCCCTATTTTCAGATTTGCTGAGTTTTTCTTCTGTGTGTACAAATAAGCTATCAACAGCACCCTCCCCCCTCCATCCCCAAGGTCATTTCAGATACTGCATTAAGCTCCAGAATTTGGTCTTTATAATTTGTATTCCTCATTTCTCATTTTTTTCATACATCTCTTTTTTCTAATTTCTTTCAGTCCTTTGTTCCTGGTTTCTATAGGCTCACTGACCATATTTTAGATAGTTCATACGTCTTTTTGGATATGGTATATGAGCTTTCTCAAGGATGGCTCTTTGGCACTCTTTTTTCCTGTGAATGGTCTTACTTTTCTCTTTGGGTTGATTGTGGTTGCTGTTGCGGCTGCAGTTACTGCTGAGAACTGTAATTGGAAATTCGATTCTTTGGTGTCTTAAGGATTATTATTTTCTGCTGTTGAAAGCTGGAGAAATATAGTTTTCTAAACTATTTGCAAAGCACATTCTTTACTCTGTGTGACAAGCAAAATTTTGTTATGTTATCTATGTCATCAGTTAGTGGTCTGACAGTTTCTAAACTGCCCCCCCCCACAAAAAAAAAAGAAAAGAAAGAAATGAGAAAGCACAAAGGGCACCAATACTTAACATCTTTTGTGAAATGCTTCTAGGGAGGGCTGAAGCTGAGATTGCTGAAAACCCCAGTGTCTCTGCCTGTTACTGGGGTTCCACACACACACGCTATATGAGCCATATGGAGAAGCTCCCCATTCCCCACTCAGCTGCCTCAGAAATATGGCAAGCTATCTCCAAAGCCATGTTGGAGCTCAGGAACAGAAATGGTAGCTAGTTCATAGATGTCTCTCTTTATCTTGGAAGAGCAGCTTCTGACTTCATCTAGTACTCAGCTAAGGGTTATAAGTGCCCAGTCAGATTCTAGAACTCTGAAACCATCGATTCCAAATGCCATTTCAAGTTCACTGGCTGTCTTGTTGGAGACAACAACTTGCAGAGCTTCTTTTTCACCATTTATGATGTCACTAGTACAAATATATTCTTTAAATGTGTAGGTATTGGGGCTGGTTAAGAACACTGGCTGCCCTTGCAGAGGACCCAGGTTCAAATCCCAGCACCAACATGGTGGCTAACAACCATTCCTAACTCTAGTTCCGGGGGACCTGACATCCTCTTTTATCTTCTGTGGGCATTGCATGACTTGTGTACACTTACATACACGTACAGGCAATATACTGATACACATTAAATAAATCAAAAAAAGAAAAAAATGTGTAGAATCTATCTCTCTTAGTTTCTTCACTAGCTATCATATTTATTTAAATTGCGATTATTGTGGGTCTGGAGAGATGCTTCAGTGAGTCAAGTGCTAGTTATGTAAGTGTGAGGACCTGAATTTGGATCCCCCAGTATCCGTGTAAGAAAACAAGCATGGTGGCAGGCACCTGTAACCCTCGCATGGGACTGGGAAGCAGATGGAGACTCCCTGAGTTTATTGGTCAGCTAGTGGAAATGGCACCCAGAAATGGCAGGCTCCATGTGCAATGAGAAATTCTGTCTCAATAGATAAGGTGGAGAGTGTCTGGACTACATTCAGCATTGATCCCAGCCTTTAGATTGCATATAGGTACATACGAATGCATAGCACACACGTACATACACACACGATATACATAACAAACATTACCATCGTAACCATTTCAAGTGTACGGCCCAGTGACATTAGGGAACAGTCACTCTGCTGTCCTATTACCACTGTAATCCAGGGCCTCTTTTCTTTTTGCAAAGCTGAAGCTCTGTGTCTTCTCAATCATAACTACCCATTTCCTTTCTCTTCTAACCCCGGGAAATAATTACTTTAATTTCTATGTGTTTGATTACTCTATGGACCTCTTATAAGTGTGACATATAATAGCCTTTTTTATAACTGACTTTCTTCACTTGGCCTGATATGTTCAACCATGTCATAGCATGTGCCAGAATTTCCTTTGTGTGTGTGTTGGGGTTATACATGTATTTATGGTATATTTGTGGTTATATACAGGGTTGCAGGTTCAATTGCCCATGTGCATGTGTGTGGCAGCCAGGGACCAGTATGGGGTGCTGTCTTCTACTATGCTTCATCGTATGTAAGAAGCTGCAGCCAACTTCTTATGTGGTGCTGGGGAATCCAAAGTCAAGTCTTTATACTGACACAGAAGCAATTTTACCCACTGACCCATCTTCTCAGCCCTTTATAACTTTTTTATTTGTTAATTTTTATTTTATATGTATGTATGTTTTACCTAAATGCGTGTAAGCACACCCATGTTGTGCAATGCCCGTGGAGGCCATAATAGGGTGCCTTATCCCCTGGAACTGGAGTTAAGAATGGTTTTTAGAAGCTATGTAGGTGCTGGGAACCAAACCTGTCCTCTTAACTACTGAGCCATCTCTCCAGCCCTGCCAGCTGCTTTAAAAAAATTTCATTGCACTTTTGTGCATTTCATATAATAGATCTTAATCAAATTTAGACTTCCCCTGCTCCTTTATCAGCACACTCCCATACTCCAACACCGGATTTCATGCATTCTATCATGTATCTAAAGGCCTATTAGGTTGAGCATTTGTACCCAGTTGTCCCTTGGTACAAGTTCATCCAGTGGAGTCTAGTCAGCCTTTCTAGAATCATTACCTTAAAGATCTCCTTTTTTACCCTGTAGTAATCAGTTACCAATAGTTTCTTGGCTAGGGTTGAGGTCTGCTGCCCATTTCCCCAGTTTTATGCTGGTTTTTTTTTGTCTGATTGAGTCAGCATGGGTCTTGTACATGCTGTCCCCATTGCTGCAAGCCCATTTGAGCAAGTTCCCAGAAGCCTGAAAGCCTTTGCTTCCTTACATTCATACACCAACCCTGCCTCTTACAATCTTTCTGTCCTCTCTTCCACAACGGTTCCTGAACTAACTGTGGGTGGGTGAGGTTTAATATAGGGATCCTACCTCAAGGACAGACACTCTGAAGGCTCTTAGTCTCTAAAATTGGGGCCTTCTGTGAGTATCACACTCTGCTATATAAAGAAGCATTGCTGTTGTCTCCCAAAATTACACAGGCTATTACCTCAGGCCTTGATTGCTTCCCAGAACTTGAAGGTGAGACCCTATTGTGGAAGAGAGGTCATATATCAGACACAGAACTTGGAGCACTAGAGGTGGAACTGACCTGAAAACCTTCTCTCTGAAGACTAGTGCTCATTGTTCTAGTGGATACTATGCTAGCTGCTTTTTTAAAAAGATCAACTAATATTCCACTATGTGTCTGTTTATCCACTCACTCATCAGTAAATACTTGGGCTTTTCGGCCTTTGGCCATTGTGGACGATGAGGCCATGAAATGGCTATACAAATGTAGCTTCAATTTCCTACTTTCGGTTCTTTGTGTGTGTGTGTGTGTGTGTGTGTGTGTGTGTGTGTGTGTGTGTATGTCTAATTGCCAGACTACATGGTGATTCTACTTTAATTCTTTAAGAATTTCCAAATTGCTTTTATAATGGTTGCTAGTCACATCATTTCACATTCTAAGTAACAGTATACAAAGGTTACAGTTTCTTCATACCCCTACCAACACTTGTTGTTTTTAGCTTTTTAAAAAGTGCTGCCATCCTGATGGGTGTGTTGTTTTTCAGTACAATATATGTTTCTTCCAGTTACATTTTTCTCCCATTATTTTACTGACATCCAGGATTTATCCTGCTTTTTCCTGTTGTTAACAAAATTGTAGCAACATGTTTGGCCATATCCTCTAGTGAATCTGTCTAAAAATGATTTGGGTATACAAGCCCAGGAATAGAATTGAGCACCAGAATATATGTTTTCTTAACTTGATGAAGTAAAACCAAATTGCTTTATGAAATGAATGTATATGCCATGCCTGCGGCTGGTCTGTCTCCATAGTCTTTAATCAGAGCTTTAACACTGTGCAGCTTTCTAATTATTCTGTCTTATGTGTATGGCTTTCATTTGTGTTTCTGTGATTTCTGGTTATTGTTTCTTTTCTCGTGCTTATTAGCTCTGCCAATCTTCTGGACTGAGTTCTTGTTCCTATCATTCACTTGTTTTATGTTTTGAGTTGCAATAAGTTTTCTTTTAAATAGGATTAGCTCTGATTTTTTAAAATCATCACTCCATTTTTAAATATTACATATTATTCTCCTCTAGATGTGTGCATTAAGTTTATCAAAATTCTCCTTCAATAAGCACGAGTTCTTAACTTTGATATAATGAGTTAAACACTTTTTAGCCTATGTATTGACATTATTTATTTCTGCTGGCCTCGATTCACAAAGATTTCTCTCCTTTTCCATCTCTAACTCCATCTTTGCTTCGCCCATTGATGTTTAGAATCAGGTTCACACCTGCCTTTGCATGTATTGGTTTATTTTCCTAGCACAGTGAGAGAAATGTTTTTGTATATTTTCCTCTGTTTTGACAATCAAGGTAGCTGTTCTGTATTTATTTGTAATGCTTTGTTTTTACTATGGTCTTACTGTGTATCCAAGCTTCAACTCTTTCCCCAGCCTCGGAGTGTTGGGCTTATAGATATTTCCTGCGATGCCCAGTTTCAGATGTTTTCATTGTCATTTTGCTCCTGTATACATGCAACACTAATTTTACATTGTTTTTCTCTGCTTAATTTATCTTTTTAAACCAATATCTGTTTCTTAAGAAAAATCATCATATCACCCTTACACCTCACATCATATGAAACTGCTCATCTTCAGTCACTTTTAACAAAAAGTGATGATTTCATGTTTCCAACTAACAGGATATCCTAATATCCAATAAAGCAAGTTCCCTAAGCGCCCTCTTTGATCTATTTATTGAGATTGATTTGACTCCTTAAACACATTTATTCTTTTGTATAAATTTGAGATTAAATTTAATGAATTTCTCTATAAAAATGGAACTAGTATTTTTATTGCACTTCATTGAATTTTAAATCAACATTTGAAAAACAGTCACTTTTATGATATCAAGAGAGTTCACCTAAGAGCACAGAATGTCTTCATTTGTTCAAATAATTATTTTTATGTTCTTTATTAAAGTCTTAAATTTTTCTTTACAGAGAATGTGTGCATTTTTATTTAGTTAAATCCAAGATGCTTCCCAGTATTTATTGTTATTTTAAGCAATATCATTTTGAATTTTATTCTGAGTCAGCCACTACTGAAATGGAAAAAAATAGAATTGATTTTTCTAGACTGATCTATTTGGATATCTTGGTGAATACTTTTTATAACTTTAAATAATATTCAATTGCAAGTTTGTTGATTATATTGAGTTTTCTTGATAGATGATAGTATCAGCTATAACTAATGGCAGTTTTATCTTTTTCTTTCTGATATTTGAACCATTTTTTATTTCCCTATATATTAATCAGCACCATATAAACTGCTGGTGTTGACACGAGACTTTGTGGTCTGCTCTTAGTTTTAAGGTAAAATTTAGTTTCTTCATGCTTGCAAACTTTAATGTATGGCATTCCCTTTCTACTTCCTATTCCTTCAAAACAAGCTCAGAACATGCAACCAACTGCCCAATTCAGTTCTGTGATCTTTATTCTTTAAAAAAAAAATATTGCAAAGTGAGATGAGTTGTTAGTGTGTTTCAAATGTCCCTGGACCCTGTGTTATTCAAAGGCACATCTCTTTGTTTGCATTTCTATATAAGTAGCGAAAACATTCTCTCTAATTTTTGACAGCTCATGGAAGACTGAAGAGAAAACTGTGCCTATTGAAGGGTCCTTTTCTTTTCTACACAGGCCACCCTCCCTTGTTCCTTCCTAGTGTAAAACACTTTGTAGGAGCTACAACTGCTCCCATAACAGTGCCAACCTCTAATGGACATGCAGCGCATATCCACCTTCCCTTTCTCCCCCATGGCAACCTCCACCCCTACCTTCTATAGACACATTCCCATTCCTAATAATAATAACTTTACCATTTACTGTTTCTAGACAAAAGACTCCTTGGGAAAGCAGTTTGACTTGAGTTTTCTTTCTATGTACTATCCAAAGGGCAAAATAAAACCTGACGTCTAGTGTTAAGCTAATCAATAGGGTTTTCTCTACTACTGTGAAGAAGACAGAACTGGCCTTCAAAGCCAAGGCTTGAAGCTTAAATTTGGTTAGACTGCTCTAACATTTTTATGGAAAACTCTTATAAAACTGAAAGAACTCATGTAGACATAATTTAATATAAATTGGACATTATTTAAGGTAATAAACACTAACAAGAAATGAGTGAAAAGGGGCCAATTCCCAACCACTTGCATCATCCTCAGATAATTCTATGCTTTCAAAAGAGGAAAATAAGAATTAGCAAGGTAACTTAAGTCCATAATGGGTCACAGAGTACTTGTGGAAGCGACAGATTAGAAAACTAAGCTATTTTGACCCTGAGGTTCTTGCATTTTTTACTCTAACATAATGGTACAAACCATGTTGTGATGTCACCAGGACAGCACTCATAAAGAAGCATTTTCTGCTGAACTGGTAGATCACAAAGGCTGGAGGTAGGAACCCTGCTGTTACTAACTCCCATTGTGGGAGATGGCAAAACTTTGTGGGTTATACAACCAATCACCAGCAGCAGAAATGGAAGATCTTTTAAAAGCTGCTAACAATGACATCTAAACAAATTTTACAAGTTTCAAATCTGAAAAGATCTTTATACATTAAATAATTTGGATCAATACCTTAATATCATCTCAGAATAGAAGTACAAAATCTAAGTGATTTCATCAACTAATTCAACAAATATTTAAGGAAGAACTTATACCACTCCTCAGCAATATTCTCTAAAACGTAGAAACAAAGTAGAATGTTTGAGTCCAGCATTACCAAAAAAGATACAGACATTATAAAAAGAAATATACCCACATTTATCATAAACATAGATACAAAATTCCATAAGAAAATATCATCAAATTAATTGTGAAAATACTATACAATACATAACTGTGGAATTTATAGCACACATCAAAATCTGGTACCACATTAAAAGATGGATTTTCATTAACCTATCACATCAACAGGCTAATGCAGAAAATTCACATGATCTAGTTAACAGATACATAAAAATAGATTTAGAAATTCTTAGTAAAGTGGAAATAGGAAACTATTTCCTTAATTTAATGAGAATGTTTTCAAAAACAAAACTAAAGGATCTCAAACTTTACCTGTTCAGCAACAAGGCAAGGATGTCCCCTATCCCCTCTCCTTTTCAACACCATGCTAGAAACCCTAGCAGATGCAAAATGTTTTTTAAAAGGAACCAGGCCTGATAATGTAGGCTTGCAACCCCAGCTGCTCTGGAAGATGAAGCAGGATGATTGCAAGTTGAAGACCTGAGAACTACGAAGTGAATTCCAGGCCATCCTGGACAATGTGATAAGACCCTGTCTGAAAATAAAAACCACAAAAATGCCTGGGGATATCACTCAGTAGGAAGATACTTGCCCAATATTTGTGAAGCCCTGGGCTAATCCCCAACAAATAAGTAAATCAAACAATAAATTGATAAATTAAAGTATAAATATTGGACAGGAAGAAATAAAACTGTGTTAATGTCACTTAAAATTTACATAGAAAAATTAAAGACAAGGAAGCAACTAATTTTGTTCTCTAAAACTTGGCCAGTAATGGCCTTATTTGTGCTTTGCACTCTGTTGGATGAGGAAGCTTCACTGATGAGAATGGAGGGATTGCCAGAATGTGTGTCAGTAGTCAGGACTCCTATATTAATACTCACCCAATCATGGCTCAGGGACCATTGTGGAGGAAGGGGTGAAAGATTGTAAGAGTCAGGGTTGGTGCATGAATACATAGAAACAGAGGTTTTCAGACCTCTGTGACTTGTTCATACGATCTTGCAACAACAGATGCACAAGACCCATGCCAACTCAATCAGACAAAACCCAGCATAGAACTGGGGAAATGGGCAACATTAACTAAGAAACTATTGACAAACAATTACTGTGACGTGAGGGAGAGTTGGTCTTTAAGAGTGTGACTCTAGATAGGCTGACTAGACTCCAGTGGATGCACTTGCACTGAAGGACATCTGGGTAAACATGCTTGACTGGATAGTCCTTAACATATATGACAGAATGCATGAAGCCTGGTAGAGAGGCCATGGGATTACAGATGAGGGAGGGGGAGGTTTAAGTCTCATTAAGAAATTTGAGAAGCACAAAACTCCCAATAAAAATAAAAAAGAAAACAATTAATTTTGGAACTAAAAAATAATTTCAGCAAAGCGGCAGGATAATATGGTAGATCAACAGCACAATGGATGTTTGAACAAAGGCAGCCTGACTCTTGGCATTGGTTAAATCCAAGAGTGAGCCCAATCTGTCAGAACTTGTTCCTTCTGAGTTCTCTTGGAACTGTTCACTGTAACAAAGGACTTGCTCCAAACAGTGCATCCATCATGATATGGGAAAGGAAAAGTGGAATTGCTGTGTCCTATCAGGGAAGAATTTTCACCTACTGACCATGAACAGTATACACAACTACAAACAGATGTTATCAATATATGGTTCCACCTGCTGTTTACAACGTAAATGGAGTATAACACATTGCTTCCAATGATATTTGTTGCTTTCAGTATTTTCACAATGCGCACACATATGCGCACACACACACACACACACACACATTATTTGGGGTCAGGAGCAAGGAAGGGTTATGATGAGTTAAAACTGTATGTTTAGCTCAGTGTTATTGTTTCTATTGTAAACAAGCTAAGAGGGTGTTAAAAATGATTTTGAAATGTAAGATTATCTTTGGTAACAAGATTAGGTAAGATTCCCCTGTGTAACAGAAAACATTCTCAGAAGTCATTCCCACACAAGATATGTTTCACATATAAAAACAATTGCTTTCCTGTATACCAGCAATGAAAAGTGGAATTTGGCATTAAAACACATTATTGTTTACATTAGCAGCTCCAAAATATAATGTTAGGTATTAATATGGAAAAATAAGTGTAAGATCTATATAAGCAAAACTATGAAGCTGTGATAAATCTAAGAATAACTGAATAAATTGAAAGATATTCCATTTTCATTGACAGGAATACTCAATAGTGTCAAGAACATAGTTGCTTCTGACATTATGGATTCACTACAATCTCATTCAAAATCTTGGAACATCATTATGCATCTTGACAAACTGATTCTAAAATTCAGATGGTGATGCAAAAAATTCAAAATACACAATGACACAACGAAGAACACACGAATAACTGGAGAGTTAAAGGAACAGAATAAAGAACCCAGAAATTGACCCTCAGGAATATAATTAGACAATTTTTTGACAAAGAAGCAAAAGCCATACAATAATGAGAAGGCAGTGTTCCCAAGAAATGACACTGGTGCCAGTCGGTACATACATATGGAAAAATGAATCTAAGAACAGATGTTATACCTTTGGTAAAAATAAACTAAAAATTGATCATAGGCCTAATAGTACAAATGGGAAAACTATATAACCTTTCTAGAAAATAGGGGCGGTAAATCTAGAAAAGTTTGGTATGGTGATGTCACAGTTAGTTTTTGTTTGCTTGACACAAACCTAGACATACTTGACAGGAGAGAATCTCAGTTATAGAACTGCCTCCATCAGACTGGTCCAAGAGGCATTTTCTTGTCTCCCAGTTGATATAAGATGGTCTGGCCCACTGTGAGCAGTACCATCCTTAGGCAGATAGGTCCGGACAATATTAGAAAGGTCCCTGTGATCTCTCCTAATTTAGTTCTTGCCTTTAGCCTCCTAGCTTGAAACTTTCCTTGGAGTCCCTCAATGATAGAGTATTTCTTGTAAGCTAAAATAAACCCTTTCTTCCTCAAGTTGATTTCTTGTGCTGGAGTTTATCACTGCAACAGAAATGTATTCTCACTATATATGATAATTTTAAGTTAAATGTATCCGTCCATTCAAGTAGGAACTTGATTGGATAAAGGGATCCCAAACGACTTAGTAAACTATTATTTATTGGTATATCTGTGAATGTTCCCATAAAGGACTGACCACTGAAGCAGTGCTCTAAGAGAGGGCAATCTGCTCTCACCAGTGAGGGTGGGAATCATTTAATCCCACAAGTTCCAAAATAGAAGAAACATGCAAAGAAAGTAAAAACCTCTCTTTCCTCATTCCTTTCTCAGTGACACACTGTCACTGAGGGGATGAAGGTCAGCATCAGCAGTTGACTGGTCACACAGATAGCATGAGTCCTTATTGTCATGTGATTAAAATGGTATCTCAGGGGCTTCCCTCTCCAAATCCCACAGTCCCAGTCATCATAAGATTGTTTTTTGACAAATTCCAGTTGAGACAAGCATATTCTACCAAATACTCACTCAGTGCTCCTCAAAATTATCAAGGTCATGAGAAACAGATTACAAAAATTAATTTTAGGGGAGAGGAACCTAAAGAGACATGATCACCAAATGTCATATGGTGTCCTGGATGACAGGTCCTAGAACAGGAAAAGACCATCAGGTAAAAACTGACTGTGGACTTCAGTTAATAACATATCAGTATTAGGTCATTGATTGTGTCAAAAGTATCATACCAATAAAAGATAATAATAAGAAGGGAAAGTGAATGTGTTGAGTATCTGGGAATCCTGTTAATATCTTCTTAATTCTTCTGTAAATGCAAAACCATTCTACAACTTAAAATAATGATTTACTAAAGAAACCCTTCTGAAGGCCTCTGAGAGGTCTGAGTAAAGTGTAATTTTCTGTGGTGGGTCGGGGGTGGGAGTGACCATCTGTCCGCACATTTCCAGGTCATTTAAGTGGGTGTAAATATAAAGGGTTGAGATGTTCCCTGACTTCTTAGGTCAAAAAATGTCCATCTTCAGAGGAAGCCAGGTGCTTCTACCCACTGGGCCTCCAGTCATACCTTCATGAAGGAAAATGAGCAGTTTAATTAAAGCTTCCAATCCCACCCTGTCTAATGCCTTGAGAATATGTTTCATGCAAGTGTCATGTGTGCATGCATGCACATACATGATCAGTAATGACTCAGAGTGGCCCGTTGCCCAGACCTCTTACTCTCCTGGGGATGTTTTTATTGTAAAGACATTTCTAGAACTCTTTGAAGGTGTTCCCTGGAAGAACCAAAGCCCATCCTTATGGGGTCAGAGATTTTGTTATACATGCCTCATCATGTGTCCCCACCACCAGGGATTAACAAATGCAACAATCTTTATATATTTTTTTCCTAAATGTACAAAGTAACTTTCCCTCGCTGCCTGCCCCACAGGCCTTCCCCACTCTAGGTTCTGCTTTGTTCTTATTTTCAAGGTCTTCTGGCACCTCCCTCAGAATAAACTAAGAGTCTCTTCAACTTAGATTCTTGACTAATTCCAGAGGGGAGAGTTTCTTTGTAAATTCTGTTTGCGTATGGATTCTGGATGGTGTTTGCAAATTCCACAGGGCTGGAAGATCTCCAGACCTATTTAAATTTGTTTTCCAATTACCCAGTGCCATCAAAGATGTCACTGATTTGAATAAAAAATCCAAAGTATTTCCATAGAAAAGTATTCTTTTCTATGTTGTATGTGAAAAAGTACAGATTTTTTTCTTAAATTTTTATTGTGCTTCTATACATTTCATACAGCAGTTCTTAATTTTAAAAAGCATGTTGGCTGCTGAGTAACATTAGATCAACAGAGTGTATAGCTTCTACTAGTGAAAGGTGTCCTATTGGCTCTTAAAATCAGAACTGGATGGGGCTGGTACTGCCCTGGCAAATGGTCAAGTTTCCCACCCAGAATGTGGGAGATACTGAACAATTGGGAAAGAACATTTTAGAGCTTTGCCACCCACATTCGGTTTGGGCACTCTCGGGAGCCACAGCTGAGCCATAGCTGCAAGGAGGTTGTGACAGTTGTCCCACCCACCTTCTGAATGATCTCTATATGGGGAAAACCTACAGGTCTAATTTTCCTGTGGCCAGAGATTTTTTTTTCCTTTTGGAGGTGACAGATTGCTAAATATCAGGGCTGAGAGACTTGGTTAACTCACTCCATAGGCCTTGGGCTTTAGGGAATCTAGCTTCAGAATAAAAACCCTGGGTTATGGATGTATTGGAGGGTCTTTTCTTGACTCTTGGGGTTGTCTCATATCAAAGAGGATGGAGTTCTAGAACATTTCTACACAGGAAATACTACATACCCCTCAAGCAGAAGTGATGGTACTATGCCTTAAAATGAAATCTTATTAAGGAGGAAATCCAAACAGATCGCCTTATTTTGTTGCCCTTGTTTTTGATTTAAGTTTGTGTTTAAAATCTTTGTTCTCACTGATGTAAGTAGCAGACAGAGGTCAAATAAAGGGCACTGGAAGATCCTTCTGAATTTTAGATCACACATGGACAATGAGCATAGTGACTACGACTGTGAATATCAGCTACAGAACAGTTGATAGAGAACAGTTTTAAAGCAGAGGCCTTATGAGGATCTACAGAATACCAACTAAGGCATACCTAAGATTGGGCTAACTTAGAGGAATACTATGATAATTAATATTGATTGTCAACTTGACAGGATTTAGAATCACCTAAGAGGGACTGAAAAGATGGCTTAGCAGTTAAGAGCACTGGCTGCTCTTGCAAAGAACCCAGGTTTGATTCCCAGCACCATCGTGGCAGCTAAGTACCATCTATAAACTCTAGTTCCAGGGGAATCCAATGCCCACTTTTGACCTCCATGGGCATTGCATGACATAGGTGCACTTACATACATGCAGGCACTACATTCATACACGTAAAATAAAAATAATAAAATAGAATCACCTAAGAGAAATACCTCTGGGTACATTTGTGCAGTGTTTTCAGAATGACTTGACTGACGAGGAGGATCCACCCTGAATCTGAGCAGAGCCATCCTGTGGGCTGTGGTCCAGGACTGACTAAAAACAGAAACCAGTAGAGGACCAGGACTCATCTCTTGCTGCTCCCTAACTGCTGATGAAATGTGCCTTCTGCTCCTCAAAGTGTCAGCCAACACAATCACTTCCTTACTTAAGCTACTTTTATCAGGTATTTTGTCACAGCAACAAGAGAAGTAACTAATACAGGTCTTTAATAAAAAATGAACAGAAATGAAAGTTTATGCTTGAATTCAGTAGTTCAGCACAGCAGCAAACTGATATTCCTGGTTAGGTATTCCCTCCCTTTTTTTCTTTGCTGTTAAGCAATAGTTATTTGAAATTCAGAGTCTCTTTCCATGGATTTTATAGATTAAGACTCAGCCAAAAGATTATCTATTCTAATCAGTCAATCCATTAACAGTCCTTGAGGGTCTGTATATGAAAAGCACTTCATTGCTTCCTCTGGAAGATGCAAAATGAATGCACCAATACCTTTTACAAAATTCTCTTAATGGTTATATGTAACCTATGGAAAGTGCTCAGAATTTAGTATGAAGAAAGCACTCTGTATTATTCATGGTTTATCACTGCCGCTCCAGCACAATGGCTCCCTGACTCTTTCACCATGAGCAAGCGAACAAACTTGTCCAGACCTCAGGTTCCTCTTTGGGAAAATGAGGATGACACAGTACCCTTTGTTCTCTAAATCTATTGTGATTGTTATATAAAATCCCATATATAAAACTGCTTGGAAAGCTAGGAAACATTGAGCAAAATTCAAGCAATAATCATTTGTCTATTGGTGAGAAAGATGAGTTAGTTCCAAATGACAGGGGAAAATCAAGTGTTCTTGCTGTGTCCTGTTCTTGGAACAGGTCTGGGACAAGGTCTCAGGTCATATCTGCTATACTGTCCGCTTTCAGGACTATAAGCCTAGTTGTTTATGAGACTTAACTGTCAACTTGACACAAACTGGAATCACGAGAGAAGAGGGACTTAATGAGGAATCATCTACATACATTAGCTTGTAGGCATGTTGATAGAAGACTGTCTTAATTGTAAACGTAGGTGAGAGGCCATGCTGAATGTGGGCGGCCCCTCTTCATGTGCTAGGCCCTGGGCTTGTAAGAGTAAAGTTAGGTGAGTACTAAGCAATTAAGGATGCAATTAATCTCTCTTTGCTCTTTTTCTAATGTGTATTTTTACTGGATTTTTGTGCACTTCATACAAAATATCTCTAAAATTTGTATGAGTGCATCCATATCGTGCAATGCCTATAGAGGTCAGAGATCCTGGAACTGGAGTTATAGACAGTTGTTAGTTGCTATGTGGGTGCTGAGAATTGAACCCAGGTCCTCTGCAAGAGCAGCCGGTACTCTTAACTGCTAAGCCACCTCTCTAGCCCCCCACCAAATATTATGGATTTTGTCACTCTTATGCTCTCTCTCTGATCCGCTCCCCCTGATAGTCACCCCCCACGAAATGTCATGCATTCTGTCGTATATGTTAAGGCCTAGCAAGTCAAGTTTGTGTAACCAGAAGTCCCTCAATGCAGGCTCATTCACTGGAGTCTAGTCAGCCTATCTAGAGTCTCTCCTTCAAAGATCAACTCTCCCTCACCCATAGTTCTGGAGGATACTATGCAAGATGCTAAAGGAGAAAGTTAATCATTGCTCTTGACCTTGTGATGTGACTTGCTGCTTGGATTCCTACCTTAACTTGCCCAAAACGATGGACTCGAACTTGGTGTTATAAAAATCCTTTCCTCCCCTATGTTGTTTTCTGTCAGGATGTTTGTCACAGGAACAGAAATAAATATGAGTTGAATGAGAAAAGGCAAAGTTGAAATTTGTCTCAATTCCTGCTTTTCAACAAACATGGTCATCCACTTGCTCATTCACTTAACATTTATTTCTTGGTAGACTCATGAAAGAAAGATGGCATTCCTGATTTTCTGATTCTCCTGAGAATTTAACTAAAAGAATCTTCTCTTTGGATTTGTGCTGCTTAGTAAGGTGGGCAGATACCAATAGCTAAGAGATGACTGGGTCAGAGTCAACTCTGAAAGCGGTTCAGGCCTCTTATCTTGGATTCTAGTTGCTGCCTTCCAAGGACTGTGGGACTGGGCTGCTGGAGATGTTATAGCAAATCTCTGCAGAGTGCTTGGAAGGGCTGTAATGGTTTGTTGAGCTCCTGAATCTGTGACACTGGTTATGGAACACTGTTTGGAAGATGTTGTATAATGAGCCTTTGGTTCACTAATCTGCATATATTTTTATAATCTGTCTAGGGGAATTGAAGTCCCTTATTAAAATAAATTGCAGACTCTCCAAAATTTTAGTTCTCCTAGGAGACTGCCCAGGTAAGGCAAGGTATTTGGGCCAAGTGTCCCTACCTCTATCCCTGCTGTACACAGCTGTCCCCTGGATTTGCTCTCTTTCATTACTGTGACACCATTGCATTGGCTTCATTTTATGAAACTTGTGTTCTAGAAATTTCCATTTGTAGTGCAATGGAAAGATTTTGAATTCTGAGGACTAGAATTTTCTAGAAGACTTTACTTAACAGCGTAGAAGATTAAAAGGAGAAAACAGACAATGTGCAATACATAACATGGCTTTCTGTTGGTCACAGCCACTGTCTGTTCCTACCCATTCTCAGGCTGACAGAGCTAGAAGTGTACATTTTAAAAATTGATTTATTTTTATTTTAGTTGTATGAGTGACATGCCTGCGTGTATGTAAGTGCACCCATGTCATGCAATGCCCACAGAGGACAGAAGAGGGCTTTGGAACTGGAGTTGCAGATGGTTGCTAGCTGCCATGTAGATGCTGGAATTTGAATGCAGGTCTTCTGCAGGAACAGCAAGTATTCTTAATTGCTGAGTCATCTCTTCAGCCCCCAAAGTGTACTTTCTTGACCCGAAGAATTAAATATTTTGCTTCAGTTTCCAACTTCCAACCTTTCACATTATTTTAGTTTCCTGTTCCTGTTGATTTTATCTTAGACACTTTGCAAATTTTAAAATCTAAGCCAAAAATCAATAAACAGAGAGCCCTGAATGGCCTTCCCCAGAACTGTTATTTTCTCTGAGCTGCAAATAGCATCTACACAAAGACAATAATGATGGGCCTGGTGGCCATAAACACACTTCACTCAGCTCTGCTAGAGGCATGAAAGGGATCCACTGTCGTGTTTAGTTAAGACCATGCTCCTTGAGGTCTGCTCTCAGATAGACCTAGTGTGGTAATGGCCCTAATGGAGGTCCTTTTGGTAGACACAGGACTCTTCTTGTGAGTGACTGACCAGAGACAAACCAGTATTTTGCCTAAACCTTACCTAGAATCAAGCTATAGTCTAAGGACCTTCCTGTTCAATTCTCCAATAGTCCCTTACTGCTTCCAAAGCTGTCAGGCCTTCATTGTGGTCTGAAGATGTTCCCTAAGTCTCTGAATGTTTTGCCAATAGATCTACCCTGACAGTTGGTTCTCTGTAGACACAGGGGCTGCATTTCTGGCCCACATGGTCCAGTCCTTCAGGTCAGACATCTGCTGCTTCTGGGTGACACTTGTGGCTCACACAACTGGATTACCCGGACACCTGGGACCTTGTTTCTTGTCATGAAGAGATTTCTTTTGTTCTGTGGCAGCCGTGCTGAGGGGACATTAACACTTAGCTACTTCAGCCTAGGTTCCTGGCTCTAGGAATATAGCCAAGACAGCTCATGTGTGTCTGTCCATATTGTATTATTTATGGAAGTTAGTTAGTCTTTGGCAACCTAAGTGGGCAGGAGCTCTGACAGTAGCAAAACAAACAGAAAATCCAAACAAAATGTCTTATTTGAGAAACCTTGCAAAAGGTAGAACTGTGGTCACTGGCCTAGTCAACAATATTCTGGTTGTTTGGGAAAGCAAAGTAAAATTCCATCTGTGTCTGCAGCTGTGCTGGATAAGGAATACACAGACAAAGCATGCACTCAGACACCTGTCAACACAGCAACACCCAGTGATGCAAAGAGTTCAGTTTCCATAAACTATTCAGAATTTTAAAATCAAATAATTTTTAAAAACCTTTAATGTTGGCATAGATCTATTTCCTTGTTTTAAATTTTGCATGGCTTTGTAATAAATGAAACTTAGAATGGGCTCTCAGTCTGATGCAGCTTGAAAAGTTACAATCAACTGTTTGTTAGTCTGGAACACTGCAACCCTGAGAAAGGCGCCCCAATTTGTAGTGTGCTGCCTCGTACTGGACTTGCTGGTTTTCACAAGCCCTTTTGAGTTGCCAGTATGACATTACTGCAGGTATTATTTATCCCATGGACAGTGTGGAGTAGGGGCCACATCCTTCTCACTTTACCCCTCATAATAGGTAAAGACATCTTTGAGAGTACAAACACCAGCTTTACAAATCTTATATCAGGGATTTCTGATATATGTCATTGCCCATGTTTCCTTCGTGCTCAGATCGCCTAAGATATGTGGTGAATAATGTGTCATGATTTGGCTCTGGAATGTCTTCCTAAGGCCCAAGGTTAAAGGCTTGGTTCCCAGGGTAATGCTACGGGGAGGCGGTGGCACCTCAAGGAGGTGGAGCTTAGTGGAAGGAAGTTAGGCCATTAGGGATATGTCCCTGAAACTGGGTAGAACGCCCGCCCCCTTCCTCATTTTTCCTTTGGCTTTCTGTGACTGTGAGACCAGCAGCCTCCTCTATCACATGTTCCTACCACATTGTACTGTGCTGTTACTAGCCCCAAAACAATGTGGCTAAGCAATCATGGACTGCAGTTTCTGAAACTGTGAACCGAAATAAACATAGTTTATCTGCCTTGGGTTTTTTTGTTGTTGTTGTTTGCTTTATTTGCTTTTGTTTTCGTCATAGCAATGAAGAGATAACTAACATACACTTTGTTTCTAAGTGTAAAATATCCATGCACAATATGAGAAAATTATCATTCTAAGAAATATAAATGAGAGGAGAAATACTTTCTCTTCCTCAAGTTTCCAGTCTTAATTCTCTGCCACAAGAAGCAGTTTCAACATCGACAGAATCTGAGTCAATCAAGTCTGAGGTCAGCTTTTCCCATCACTGTCAGTCTTCAGTCTAGTAGCAGTTGAAGAGATTGCTGTTGGGGTTGTGGACTGCTTGGAAGATTTTATAAAAGCTACCATTCCTGCTTCAGAAAACCATAGTAGTACTTAAATGTATATTGACAATTTCATGAGGTCAGTGTGTGCTCCCCCACTCCAGTTTATTCATGAACCATAAACTAAGAATACATATTCCCCCAAACTTTACAGAAGTCTTTTTCTCCATGTCTACTCCCATTTGAGCATGACTTGGCTAGAAGCTGAGCAGGTGACAGCTCTGTGTTTCTGACTTGCAGCCTTCATAACCATAAACCAAAGCAACTTTTCTTTATAAATTGTCCCATCCATGGTATTCTGTTATAGCAGCAGAAACCAAAGCAACTTTTCTTTATAAATTGTCCCATCCATGGTATTCTGTTATAGCAGAAGAAAAATAGATTAAGAAAATACCCAAAAATCCCTATACCTAAGCTGGTAGTCCCCAAGAGAATTTTACATAAGAAATGCAATAGCTGTGTAAGTGAAAACATTCTTTACAGGATGTATTCAGACCAAGCCTGTGGAATCTCACAAAGAGAATCTTTTTCTTCTTTTAAAGTCCCAATACAGGCATCTCTGTATACAGAGGTCTCCACCTTCCCTTAGGATTCTGTACATTGTCCAGGTAATTAGCATGCCCCTGGGTTGCAATGTTGTGAAGCAGCTTGTTTCAGAGGGGAGAATGCTGATTAATGAGCCAACAGACATCGAAGTGTCAGGCACAGCGATGGGCAGGGGAAGAGTCAGGAGGGGCTCCCAGAGACAAGGTCCTTGGGTGGGAAAAGCTATAAAGTACAAAGCAATCTCATTAAAAATGCATGCTGCTGAGGAAGAAACCCTTAAGTGGCCTCAATTTTGCTCCTTCCTAAAAGATTTCCTACTACGGCCTCTGGTGATTGCATTAGTTCACTTTCTCCTTTCTCTCCCAAACTTCCTGTCCATTTCTTTTAATTTCTGCTGAAATCATCATCACCCTTGGGTCATGCGGGTTTTGCTGGTGCCATTGTTTCAGAGGAATAAACTTCAATCTTTAACTCAGGCCTCCACAGAGAGAGTATCACTGTTAGAGCTGCCTTGGTGTACCCTGTGGGACAAATTCCAGCACGTTGATCTTCAGGAAGTGGGGGATATGCTTTTCATTCGTCATTGCAATTATTTGATTTTATAGGGATTTGACTTTTTTTATTTGTTCAGGGTTTTAGTTCTGCATTTTATAACCGAAGGGCTTTCCCTGTTTAAAATGTTTCTGAGAAAGTCGAGCACCGTGGCACATGCCTTTAATCTGGAGGCAGAGGCAGGTGGATCTCTGTGAGATTGAAAGCAGCCCAGTCTACATAGTGAGTTCCAGGCCCAATGGGGCTACAGGGAGTCTCTGTCTCAAAACAGAGGCTAAGATTAAGGAAAGGTTTGTCCTGTGGGTCAATCCTGTTGTGCTTTGCTAGGCACAAATCCTAGTACTGAGAACCAAGTAATGGGTCTCACCACCAGAAACAGCATGACGACAGCTATTCATAGAGGAATCACACAAATAAATTACACCTGAAATATTTGACACAAATGAGAGATGCGAAGTGCTGTGCGGGACCCAGTGAGGGAGGACCCAGGATGCTTCAGGGAGAAACTGAAGATGTAACTCTGAAAGAAAAGTAGCAGGGAACTTGGAGGGAAAGAGGCCAGGTAAGCACTGAAGGGAGTTTGTACTGAAGACATTATTGGTGTGGCAGATGATAAAAAGTTCAAGGATCACACGAATTGAATGCCGAAGATATGATAAGAATAATGATAATCCAATAAGGAAAATGATACACATAGTATCTGAGACTGTAGTTATTGTTGGTGAGTGAGGAACTGTGGGGTTTCAACAGAGGAATTCAGCATGGGAAGGGATGTCTGAGGGCTTGGGCCGTGCTAGGATTCAGTTATCCCCCAGTATTCTCAGGAATTGCTTCTAGGACTCCTAAATCACTTGCTTTGCTATTGTTGTGATATAAAACCGTGACCAAGGCCACATAAAGAAGGAAGAGTTCATTTGACTTATGGTTCCAGAGGGCTAAGAATCCATCATAGGGGGCATGGCAGGAAGCAGCAGGGGCAGAAAGCTGAGAGATCATGTCTTTGAGCACACTCAGGAAGCAGAGAGGCTGAAGTAAGCAAGTTACATATTCTCAAAGGCCCCTCCCCCCAAGTGCCATGCTTCTCCCAGCATGACCACATTTCCTAAAGGTTCCGTGACCCTTCCCAAACAGTGCCACTGACTAAGTATTCAAACCCTCAGAGCTTATGGGAGACAGTCTCATTCAAGCCGTCACAACTTCCAAGTGTATCAGAATTCACGATTCTCAAGTCACATCTGCAAAATGATGTAGTATGTGCCGCCTCCTGCATACTTTAAGTGATCTGAGGACATTTAGAAGACCCGATCCAGTGTAAATGTATGTAACAGATGTTCTGTGTTGCTGTATAGGGAATGACAAAAATAAAATGTACACATGTTCCACAGAAAACCCTTATCCTCCCAAATATTCTCTATCCTTGAATGCAATCTTACGGGCATGAAGAACCACCTATGCTTGCTTTCATGCTGATTAATGGGTCCATAGCAGTTCATTATAATATTTTTTTTTTGTATACCAAAAGTAATTAATATTGTTTCTGAAGAAAAGAGAGTAAGCCTAAAATGAAGAGAGGAGACTGGCAGAGATGTGAACCTGGGGATTAGGTATGCGTCTCATTCCTAAGGTATTGATATAGGTAATATATACTATTCTATTCATAGTCTTAAGTCTATATAGTCAAGTCTTAACCAAACTGAAATAGTACAAGACTATTTTTGCCATTTGGGTTGAATGGTACAATTCTGTATCTCTTATACTTAGGAATTAGCGTGGTCTAAATTATTACTTATGAACAGTTTTAACCAAGGTATTTTATTACATCAGTATTCTACCACCTAGAAGACAATGTGTGCGTGGGTCTAGGCTTTGCCAGTTTTGCAGAGGTAGAGGACAGTAAGAACAGCTATAATAGCTCCAACCATGCAAAGTTATCCTTATCATCAATGGGGGAAAATATAGCTGCTTTATGACCCATAAAACACTTTTTAAAGTACTAAAAGCTGTTATTGGCTCTAAGTGTTCAGAAAAATGAAAAACATTGTCAAACTAACACTTAGTACATTTTAACTTATAACAATAAACTATCAAGAATTTAGGAACCTTATTTTGTATCTAAAAACCATGTAGTTTGAAGTGTTTCCTTCTTGTTGTAGAACTTCTTCTATGGAGAGGGCATCTTCCCTTTGCCCAGGCAGATTCTCTCACTTCTTCCTCAGTTTGTATCGACTTCCAATATATTGTCCTCTGCACTCCCTATATCATGAAAAATCTCTGAGTTCCTTTGATACTTATTTTTGCTGCTCTCGTGTCCTCTGCATATCTTTATCTCATAAACATACTAATTTTTATGTAAAAACTCATCTTCTTATAGTTCCTCTTCCAGCTTATGAGGGCCTTTATCAACATGGGTAGCACCTATATCCTCATAGTCAGCTAGCTCTTTTATAAATCATCTACATCTCTTCTCCTTTGGAATTTCATTTCTATGTGGTGCTATAGATTTTGTGTCATCTCTAGGCTTTCATCTTTGTTACTGAATTCTCTGTCTCTGTCGTCTGTCTCTTTTTTAAAAGACAGGTTTTTAATATGGAGTCAAGCAGCCTGAAACTCCCTATGTAATCCAAGCTCTCCTCAAACTTGCAGTCTTCTTGCTTGCATTTCTTGAGTACTGAGATTACAGGTGTGCACCACTATACCAAGCCAAATTCCTTTCTTTTCTGAGGTAAGTATCTGCCCCCTTCTCCTCTCTGGTTCGAGCAGAAAGAACATTGATTTTTTTTTCTGTAAATAAGATAAGAGATTAAGGGATGAAACCATTTGACTTCCTAACTGTCCGCTGTTGAATTTTCCTTTGCTGCTTTGGTTACCTTAAGCAATAGGACTTTCAGTTCAACAGCCAGCCAGACTGTCCTTCTGCAAACTCCAGCCATTTTGGACACTCCACAGATAGCCACTGCAATTGTTTTATTGAATGGATATGACACACCTACTACAGTACCATCCAAACATTTGTGTTTATGCCCATACGTTAGGTTACTGTAACAGTCAGTATTTGTATGGTTTATATGAATGTCATTGCTTTCTTCTTGGTTGTTGCGGTGGTGTTTCTGTTTTGTTTTCTACAGTAGGAGAAAAGGGAAAGGACATCACTAAACAAGTGATAAGACCCAGAAGCTCAAGAGTGCCTTGCAAGAAACAAATAAAAAAGGCGGGAGGGGGTGGGGGGAAAATGTCCCACACCTATCTTCCCCAACCCACCTCCTTCCAAGGCTCAGGGATTTTTTTGTGGAAGAGGAGAGCGTGAAGAATGTAAGGGCCAGAGAAGAGAGTGGATTGTAGAGTGGATTGATTCTCTGAGGGAAAAGCCTGATGAACTGTGGACAAACACCCTTCCCAGAGTATTATCACCCAGGACCACCTGGAACAGAAAGACAAGGAGCTGGCAAAGTCCTATGCCCCACCCACCCTGTCTATTGGCCTTGGATGTGAGAAGAGGAGGGGCTAAAAGTATTTAAACTGGGGGCACCAAGTGGCTGGCCTTTTTTCCTCCCCCATGGGCCATTTGGATCTGTTCACTGGGAAGTCACAAGATCCCAGCTCACCTCGTGGATTTACTAAGGTAACTTGCGGAGGGGAGGGTGGGCACCTGTGTTCTGTAAGTAACCCTGTACCCACTGCTCTGTTAGTAAGCCCAAGTAAACTGGCTAGAATCTGTTTAACTGTGAGTGGAGAAATTTGTGTGTTTGTTGCAAGGTCTGGGGAGATTTTTTTGGGTTGCAAGGCAGGGGAAGAGAGGCAGGTTAAGTTGGTCTGCCTCTCCCAAAGAGAAATTTTAATAACAATTGGCTACGAGGGTGACCACCTGGAGTGTAGTTGATTGCTCCAGCTCTTGAAGTTTGGTTCGCCTTTAGCTATGATGTTTCCAACCATTTGTACAAGATGTTTGGTAACAAAAGTAGGAGTAAATTTGAGATGACTCTACAATTATTTCCACTTTGGCCAGGGCTAGCAGAGGGACAGCTATGATTGGTGCTGAAAAAGGCAGTACTGTGATTGGTGCAAACATAAACCTTCATTTACATGTGATGTTTGCTGCAATTGGTGCAAACACCTCTCCTCTGGCTATATACACGCAGTTTGGATCCTTTGCTTAGTTAGCTGGGAGATTCTTCCCTGTGCTGCCTCCTAACATTAGGCCTAGTAAAAGGCTTCTCCCTGGTTGTCTTTTTCTTGCCTCGTTTTATTAGCATGAGAGAACCTTCTAAATATGCAGAAGGAAGCAACAGAGACAGTAGGATGGCAGCAAATCAAGCAGTTAGTAAACCAAGCTGTGTGAGCAGCAAGACAGGCAGCTCCTCCAGGCTGAGGTAGAAGCAGCTGAAGAGTTTGAGAACACGGCAAGAACAAGGGGGTTGATAGAGGTAAAGATGATGGAGAGCTGAGGCTGAAGAAGGATAAAAAGCTATGAGCCAAGCAAGAGAAACTGTGGGCTCTTATAGGCCTGGCTGGACTCCAGTCATCTTACCAGTAGTCCTTGCCTCAGTATCCTGTGTCCTGGGATTATGGGTTGTACTACCATGCCTAGCAAGACTAGCTCCTCTTGCTTTAGCACTTTTGCTGGGCTGGCCATTTGACCATAAATGATTGCATGGAGAATATGTGACTCATTTTAAGCTCTTATCCCTTGTGCACAATTAGTGTTTGCTCTTATGTTGCAAAATAATATTATTAAAAAAGAGATTAGCATCATCAAACAAGTATGGTTGAATGACTGCTTTTTAGATATTTACACGTTTATACATTAAATTGCGTTAAGTGAGATGACTCTGTGGGTAAAAACACTTGCTTCCAAGCCCCCAAATCTGAGTTCATTCCTTAAGATCCATGTGGTAGAAGGAGAGAACCAACTCCCAAAAGCTGTCCTCTGACCTATACATATGCATGCACCCACCGCATCCCCCCAGAATTAATAAACATGTTTTAAAAGAAATACATATATCTAAAGAGGTTAAAGTAAGCATCCATATGTGAGGGAAAACATGGCATATTTGTCTTTCTGGATCTGGATTACTTTACTCAGGATGATTGTGCCCAGCTTTAGTCATTGCTGGTAAATTTCACAATTTCATTCTTAACAGTTGAATAACAGTCCATGTGTGAATGTAACACATGATGCAGCTGTACCTAAATGACGCTACATCCAACAACGGAGACACTTGCTCTTTCATGTTCATTGCTGCCCTATTCACAACAGCCAGGAAAGGGAAACAATCTGGATGTCTACCAACTGATGAATGGATAATGAAAATATGCTACACCAGAGAGGCTTCCTGCAGTAGAAGGCACTTAACACAAAGACCCACAACTGGTCAATGTATAGAAAATAAGAGACCAGTATGCTCAGTCCTAAATCAGACATCTGTATCATACTGCTCCCTCTGAGATTTAGGAATTTGGGAAGAAGAAAGGGCAGAAAAAAGCTGTAAGAGCTAGAGGCAGAGGAGGACCACAACAAAACAGTGCTTTTCAGACACAACAGGGCAGTTGCACATAGGAACTCACAGTATTTGTGACACCTTCTGTTCAAGCTCAAGCCAAACAAAAGCTTAGCATAGAGAGAGGAAGTGTGCATGAAGTCTCATCCCTAGCTAATGAGCTATTGGAAATTGATAGCTACTAGGAGAGGGACGATCAGTTTTCTTTAAGGGTAAAACCCTTGGAAAGTTGGCCAGGCTCCAGGGAATGGACTCACACCAAAGAATGTTTGGGCACTGTAAACAGGAACCGATGGCCTTTTAAAAAAACAGAAAAAAAGAGAAAAGAAAAGGAAGTTGGGTGAGGAGAGAGGTGGGGGTGATCTGAGAGGAGATGTGAAGCGGGCGAATATGATCAAAATACATTGTATGAAATGTTCAAGTAATTAATAAAAATATTAAAATGTTTTAAAAAGACATCGTGCATAAACATACTATGTTTTAACAGAAAGATTACAGATTCATCCTTCCCACTGAAATGCAGGCTTGCCAAAAATAGTCCTTTCTACAATGCTTGGAAGAACTTGGCATTTCTACAGAACAGTGATAAAGAACATCTGGATGCGAGCAGGTGAACAGGTTTAGAAGATGCTAAAGAGCTGAGATTACTCATGAGACAATTTTCACTGCCAATGAATGAGTTCTGAAGTAATCCTCTCTTTAACCAGATAGAAAATTTTGCTTGTGTGTTTTCTCACGGTTTTCTTTCTTTCTGATGTTGTACATGAATCAAATTCCCTCACAGCTGTCCTGGGTTTGGAGGTGTCCAGGTGGCCTTCTCTAACTGCTATCAACAAATGACACAATGTTTTGGGAACAACTGAAGGCAATTTCTTGAGAAACGAGAACAGATTTAAAGAGAAACCTAAATGCATTCAGGTCAGAGGAAAAGAAATGTTCCTATCAGGTGAAAGACATGGGCTTGGAGGCTTTGGAAATTGCTATTGCTTAGTACAAAATCACCACAATATTTTGGTATGGAGAAGTCCCTAGAAACTAAGTTAGAGAGAGCAGAGTTCAAAGGGCATTTACTGGAGGAAGAGGAATAGAGATGATACACATGCAAAGAGAGCCACTGCAGTGGTTACATAAGATATGAATTAGCTTAGATGGAGAGCTGCTGGAAGCAGCTAGAAAGGTAGAACCCAGCTGAGGAGGAGACTGGTACTGGAGAGGCAAGCTGTTCAGGACCATTGAGATGAGTAAGGCAACTGCAGGATGCAGATGAGGCACAGTAACAGGCTTAGCCGAATGAGAAGATGGACCAATGGCCATTCAAGTGGGTCACACAGTGGGGACCATGCTGAAATAAAGTCCTAGGGACACTTGAATGTTCTCTGCCTGTTGATTCCTTAACATAAACCCCAGGTCATCAAGTGATGGGTCAGTGTTTTGAGTAGCTGATCAGATATATGCTTGAAGATCACCGATGAACCCTTTCTCATAGTCAGATGCTTGTAAAAGCAAGAGTTGAAACGGCAGGATTTTGATCACTGGTCAAAAGAATGAGATTTGAGTCCCATCTCTGGCTCTAGGTAGAGATATGGCATTCTAAACTGCCTAAAAGTTCATAATATTACCATCTACTTGGAGGTTTTCTGGAAATGGCTCCCTCCCTTAGAAAATCCAGTGCTGGAGAGATGGCTCCATGGGTAAAAGAACTTGAGATACTAGTGTGATGACCTGAGTTCAAATCCCTCAGAAACTATGTAAAAGCCAGACACATGTAGAGTCTATAGTTCCAGGGCCCTTCCTGGGAGATAGGAGGCAAAGACAGGAGAGTTTCCAGAAGCTTGTAGGCAGAGCCAGCTGTACAGGGAACAGACAGGGGAGACCCTGTCTCAAACAGGGTGCAAGGTGATGACCAATATCCAAGGTTGTTTTCTGACCTCTGCAAGCACACTATGACACATATGGACAGGCATTTACACAAGAATGCACATACACCAATGGAGCACACACATAATAAATATAATAAATAAATAGTTTATCCAAATGGAACTGTCAATCACCTGGCCAGGAAAACGCCCCCTCCCCTCAGGAGAAAGTTGTTTTAGAAAACTTTACGAATAGTATAAAGCCTATCTAAAAATGTGTATTGACACAACA
This sequence comes from Eospalax fontanierii, assembly GCA_035773235.1. Taxonomy (NCBI): domain Eukaryota; kingdom Metazoa; phylum Chordata; class Mammalia; order Rodentia; family Spalacidae; genus Eospalax; species Eospalax fontanierii. Next base: position 17,968,592 of record CM069547.1, read on the forward strand.
GTCTCTCCAAGCCCTTGACCATTCTCACCCCTTGAGAATGTTCCACACACACAATACTCCCTTTGGCCATTCTCTTCTCTCAATCTTTAGAGTGCCTCATACTATTCTGGAATAAACCATGCCTGTCTTCCTCTGTATGCCTCATTTGAATTCATCCAATGGAGACCGCAAAGACCAGAGAATCAAGTGGGGGTGGGGGCAGAGTCCTGATGACAGTTGCCCCTGCCTGCTGGCCTCAGTAGAGCACGAGTCCTCAGAAACCTGGGGTGAAAGAGACAAAAGGACACGGAGGGCCGACAAGACAATCTCGACACAGACAAATGACAAAATCCCGATGTTGCCAAATCACAACAGACGAAAACGAAAGACAGATATGAAAGCTCTTAGGCTAGCCATCTTTACAACTAGGGGAACGCTGGTGGCTAGAAGCCGAAGGAATAGAATGCCTTTTGAACGATTTTTTTTTCCTGAACTCTAGTGGCAAGGGATTTACAACTTTAACCTGCCCTGGAGCAATGAGCTCTGATGGAGCTCACTTCCTATCTATAGCTCCGAAGGAGCTTCCAGGCAGGTTGGAATGTTTTACCTCAGAACACAAACCAAAAAATAGTTCCTGACAACCCACAACATAAGGAAATTGAAACAATAATACAAAAACCTTCCAAATGATAAAAAGTGAGACCCAGATGAATTCCTAGCAAAATTCTACCAGACATTTAAGCTCCATTATCCAGTTCAACAAGAAAGGGAATAAACAGAGAGACATCTTAAGTAAAGAATACCATCTATTGAATGAACCTAACAGACATCTACTGCATATCCTATCTAAATACCAAAGAATACACATTCTATTCTGTACCTGTTGGAACTTTCCCCAAAATGACCATATACTGGGGCACAAAATAAACCTCAACAAATCCAAAAATACTGAAATAACTCTGTGCATTCTCTTAGACCTCAAGGTAGTAAAACTTAAAATCAACACTAAAGGAAGCCTTATTAATTTCACGAACTCACAAAGACTAAATAACACACTCCTGAATGATGCCTTTTTTCTAATTTTTACTCCCTGCATCCTGAGGGCCTCTTACAGGCCCATAACAAGCAAGTCATGCTTACTTGTCTCTTGTCTCATAGCAAAACTTACCGTTCACTGTCCATAAAAAACCGGGAAGGCGCCTTGAAGAGAAGAATCTCTGTAGCGAAAGCTCAGGAAGGCGCCTTGAAGAGAAAAATCTCTGTAGCGAAAGCTCGGGAAGGCGCCTTGAAGAGACGAATCTCTGTAGCTCGGGAAGACGTCTTGATCAAAGTGTTGGACGGTGTTCACAGGAATTGAGGGGTGGTCGAGCCCGACGTTGTGGCGCCAGTTGCCCCGGCCCGCTGGCCTCAGTAGAGCACGAGTCCTCAGAAACCTGGGGTGAAAGAGACAAAAGGACACGGAGGGCCGACAAGACAATCTCCTGATCAAATCGGCAATTCTTTATTCTTTTAGAGGGTATTTATAATTTGGAGGAGTCAGGCACCCATACAGGAATATGGTAATTAACAGAGACAAAGGCCCATCATAAGGTTATGAATATCAGGAAGAAGACATTAGGAAATGAGACAGGGGCTAAGTGGGGCATGGACTAAGGTTGCTAGGATACAAATCACAGGAAGAACCAGGAGCCAAGGGCATGTGTAGCCCAAGGCAGCTACAGGTAGGGGGGCTTGTTTGCTAGACAATAAGAGGCACTCAAGAGACTCCAGCCTAACATAATTGGTGTCAACAGGTGTCAGGATGTTTTGCACTGAGTCACAAGATGTTACATGTGCAGAAGGGCAAGACAGAGGTCACTTGGTCTCCAACAACAGTTGAGGCTGTTGCCATTTCATTGTTAAGTATTCGTTTTTAAAATGGTTGCCTAGGAAGCAGTGTTGTTTGTACCCTTTGTTGGTTGGTCTAGTATGTTCAATAAGGTTGGGGGATCAAGTGTTCAAATACCTGAGTCTACAAGGGGGCATTTCCAATTAAAGCCACCACATGCTATTCACAGTTCAGTTACTGCACAAAAGAACCCAGGCATTTACCCTAGAACAGTCTAACCATCAGTTGCTCTGCCTTAGGTATGGGATGACTGTTGTAACTCTCCATTCATGGTTACTACTGGGTTCAGAAGTACAAAAAGTCATCCTTGTGTTCCCAATATACTCCTCCTTGCCCCCTTTATCTAGCAGCACCCCATTATTTACTGGCAATCTGAGTTCATTAGGCCCACGAATGCCGACAACTCTTCTTTCTCCTGGTTTCTTTCATATTGGCATGAGGAGCCCCACACGAACAGGTGGAAATCATGGCTTTGGATTGAAAAGGTTAAGGTGAATTAAAGGTTTACTGTTAATTGTTGGTCTCTTTCCTTGGGGATCAGAATTTATAATCAAAACGAATCTAAAATGACAGGGATCAGAAACAGTTCTTCCATGTGGATCCCTGGAATGGTCCCAGGAGAGCCGACTCCATCCCTGTCTGCATGGACATAAATAACTTGTCACACAATCACCATACAGTGTTTTAAAGTTTAAAACTGTTATGAACATGTGCCATTCTGACTCCGTGGGGCATCTGAAGCATGTGAGGTTCATGCCTCAGCTTTGGTAGGAGGCTACACTCTGGCAACCCTGGCAGTTCTGAGTGATGTGGCATAGAACATGCTGTGGTGATAGATGTCACAGTCAGGTGCCCATTGTTACACTTACTTTGCTGTCTCTAAGTGACCAAGTAGCTGGGCTTCCATCGTTGACTCAAACGCCCATTTAAATTGTGCCTTGAGCCACCAGTCCTTCTAATGTTTCCTTTCCCAAACTTTGTCTTTGGTATTTTAATCTTCTCCTTCTTGGCCCCTGATCCATTCAAGCTATTAATCAATACTGGAGACACTTACCTTGGACCACTTCTTCCACCTAGTTGTGATGGTCAGCATGTCCATGTGAACTGAGAGTTTCCTGTTTTTGCCGTATGCCTGATGACTCCTGAGTACTGATATATTTTATAAACAACCTTCTTTTTAAGCTCACAGTTGAGATATGAGACAACAGCATTCAGACCACCTGTTTGCATATCACACTTGCATGTCCAGACCTGCCTGGGTCCAATCCCAAATGTGGTTTTTACTGAATCATGAACTGCTAGTGAACTTTGCAGTCTTGTCAGTTGTTAGCTGTGGTATTCTATCCATGAGAGGCAGTCTCTGTCAAATCTACAATATGCACTGAATTTCTATCAGGGCGTTGTGGTAGGTCAGGGGCAACTTCTTGAGTAGCAAATAGTTCTATGATGCAGACAGAATGACTTTGCTCCAGAACTCATGACTTCTGCAGAGTGCCTCAACTACTTGGTTGTGCTTGGGATTCTAGTACCATTGGATCTGCTGGATCATCTGGCCCAAGTAGTAAGGACACTCACGCTGCAAAGCTATTTCTTACTCTGGGCCCACTCAGGACATGCAGCTAACTGAATCATCCAATAAATGGATCTGAACAGGATTTCCAAGTGTGATGTATGCTGTCTTCAGATTCCAAAGATACTTCTCAGGCACTGTGCCTCTTTCTAAGTGGTAGGAGGTGCAAAGTGCAATAGCTTGCCTTTTACCTTAGAGAGGGTGTCCTGGCATGCTTTAGACTTCACAGCTCTTGAAACTTAACTAAACCTCTGTAGGGCTTTATTTTCCTCTTACTTCTGGTATGCATATTTCTCCTTGGCATGGGGAACACCTACCATTTCTTAACACCACAAGTCTGATTAATATGATGCTATCAGTATGGCAAGCCAGCATGATTTATGTAGAATGCTGAGATGATCAAAGTTTCTTTGGACTAAATTATGACAAAGATAAGGAAAGGATGAGGTAGGAAATGTGCAAAGTTATCTGTATCTTATTATTATGAACTTGATCCCTTCTCAAAAAGCATAGGCACTAATGTATTTGCCAAATCAGTATCTGCATACCAAGAACAAGGTGACCTCATTCTAAATCCAGTAGACATATTCTATCTGCTCAACTGTAATTGGGCCTATCCTTTGGTTGAGTTTGTGGAATCCCCCTATCAGTAACCATGATCCATCTTATTTTTGCAAAAGCCATATGGTTGAATTAAATGGGGTTATAATAAGATCTACCACCTCTGCATGTTTTAAATCTTTGAGGGTGGCTCTAATTTCAGACATTCTCTTTTAGATGCAGAATCACTTCTGATTTATCTTTGTTATGGGTGGGACAGATTCAAGGACTTGCCCTTGGCCTTGTGTGTCATGTTATGGCTGATATTACATCAGGAAATGGATATGAAGTTTCTTCCATGTACATCTATACCACTTATGCACTTGGGATCAAGGAAGTGACCATACAGTGGGGATAGAGACACATTCGATTCACTGTGAGATGTTTCAACTTGGAGTCTGCCTATCACTAGGTACCTGAGATGGTTGATTTTTAAAAGATGCTGTGACAGTGTTTGGGGTTTTATAGTTCATGTCAGTTCAGAGTCTTATGAAGTACCTGTTAAAAAATTAGGCAATTTCCTCTTTCTCTTCAGCTTAGAAAAGAATTATGATGACTACTGGTATTCTCACTGATAGTTTAAGAGAACTCCCTGAAATCAAGGTGAAATCAAGGGCACTGGCCCAGCACTTTCAACAAGAATCCCCAGGCAAATGTTCTTCTGGTTCCTACTGTCAAATACTTTCCAGATTCTATGGTTCTTGGAATAAATATCTTTCTTCTCAGGAAAGGGTGACCTCCTTCTTCACTAACTGTGATGACAGTTAACCATAGCTGGAAGCAATGGGAAAATATAAGACCAGATATTGAGGAGGATAGTATCATCTTGCAAGACAGGCAACTCAGGTAGGGCACGTGTATGGTCTCAAGATAAACAGAGGCTGCGCTGATTTCCCCAGCAGGGAGGAAGTAGAAACTTGGGCATATCCAAGTAAACCAAGGAGACTTAAGGTTCTCAAATGTATCTGTCTACCCAACATCCCGATGTCAGGACTCACAGACCACTCCTTTCATATCATGGCACTAACTCTAGTGTAGTTAACTTGTAACTCTTCTACAGTTACAATAAAATGTTGTACCTACAGTTTGTCTTCATATTATAAGAGATATACCTCTCTCTGAACATTGGCATATAGACTTTGCACTGGACCTTAGACTTGATAACCACTATTTTATTTTTCAGGGTTTCTGTGTCTGTTAATTGGCAGGTGGTTCTACCATCCTCCAGAATTATCATTGCTGATACAAGTTTCTTGTGTTAGAGCTATGGCTCTAACATACATATAACTCTACTCATACATATAACAACCCTCCCAAGATCTTTTTTGCATTTGTAAGAAATCATGTCACCAAAAATGGATTTTTGCTGTGATCTGACTGGCCAGTTCTAGAATTTCACCCACCCTGAAGATCTTTTTCCCAGAACCACACTGGTAATTTTTAGAAAGACGTAACAATTAGCTTTTACTACACTATTAACAACACCAAAACTTAGTGATTTTTAACAAAGACCTCCTTATCTCATGATTATGTAGGTCAACAACTCAGGCAGGAGTTAAGGTGGGCAGCTCTTCTGGCTTAGGCTGGCTACCTGTGTCTGTGTTTGGCAATGAGTCATTTGCATGTTAGTATGCTGCTCTCAGCTAAGATCTCCACCTATGAGAACTAAGGTGGTTTGCTGTGGCCCACGTGTTAGCTCATGACTTTGCCAGCTAGCCTAGGCTGCATAAGAGAGGCTGAAACTTTTGAGAGTTGGCAGAAGCATACAATTCCATTAGATCTTGGCTCGGAACTGGTATACCACCTCCTCTGTTACATTTCCTAAAATCAAACAACTCTCAAGATTAGCCTAAAAATCAATGAGTGGGGAAAATAGGCTTTATCTCTTGCATGAAGAAGCTATAAAGTGACATGGTGAAGGTAGTATGTGAGGAGGTAACTGTAGCCGTTTTTGCCACCGATTTATCAGAATCTCCTCCTCCACTTAACACATCCAGACAAGAAATCTATCGCAAGCAGTTGATTTGAGAGGTGATCCTAAGGAGCATAGAAAAGGACTCAGAAAGTGAGGAAGGGGTTGGGTTATACACAAGGATGTGTTCACGGGAAGCTCATCACCATGGGGAACCAAGCTCCATCACATAGGTGGTCTCTAGAAATTGTAAAGAACCTGTGTCAGAGTTGCCCCAGCAGAACAGAAGGAAACTGAGCCTTTAAGGCACCGTCTCCTGTCTATTACTGGCATAGGTCTGCTCCCAGAGGCATTGACCCATAGAAATCCCGTGCTGCCCTTAGCTGGAGAAACTTGTTTTCTATGAGTAAACATCTCGGCGGTTCCAGGAGAGACCTTCAGGTAGAAGGGAATGAAAAGGGGAGTTTGAAGGGGTTGGGGCTGATTCCAGACTATGACTTGTAAATAGAGAAATGACCACAGGATTTGCCATCAGATGTCAGTGGACATCTCAACAGGAGTGGTTTTATTGTAATAGTGGGAACCAAAGCCCATTTGAAGCAAGTTGAAGAGAGAACCGGAGGAAACCATATAAATATTTTTAGACAACTTTTATGTGGAAGAACAGCACAGCAATAAAAGGGCTAGAAGAAAAAGGAATGGTCTATTTTATCAAGGGATATTGTGTGCAAATGAGGATGATTCAAAAATATGGAAAAGGTGACGAACACATGAAACAGAACGGGCATCTCTGGGAGGAATGTCATTGGGAGCAAGAGTAAGAAGTGCCTATAGACAGATATGCAGCAGTCCTTCATGGCACTCAATATCATCATCTTAAAGATACATTTCCTGATATTTGGCATAGGATAGCTTTCTTGCATATTACCTCAGCCTATGCTGTTCCCGGTACTAAGCACTATCTGAAATTATTTTAATTTTTCATTTTTAAAATCTATCTTACTATGATGTATTCCCCACTAAAGCAAGCATCATGTCTGCCTTACTCAAATGTGTGCTTATTATTCTATTGCATAGAATTAACCAAAAATATTTGTTGAGTTAATGGAGGGCTAGAGGAGCTTAATAGTGACTTCTTAGTGTGATATGATAAGGAAGTTCTACTGTGTCAGGTTTGGTCCCATCAGCCTTGGTCCCTACAGCACTGGGATTACAAGAGAGCACCATCATGCCTGACTTTTTATGTGGGTTCTGAGGATAAATAAAACTCAGGTACTTATGCTGTGCAACAAGTACTTTAGTGACTAAGCCATCTTCAGAGCCACAACCACTTCTGACAGGGAAATCTGACTTTACAAATGAGTATCTTGGCTCAAGCAGGGGCAACAGAAGCCTGTTTGAAGTGAGAGAAAGGAAGTGGTCAGAAGAATTTGGCCATCTAATATAGCACGCTGCTACCCTGTCAGTACCCCAGACTCCTATTTTTCATTTCACCTGTTTGTTCTTCCATTCCTAATTTCTCCAGCACATCCTCAACAAACAATTCAGATTCTAACAGAAGTGAAAATGGATTCAGTAACCTCAGAGACTGATTGATGACTGACTGCCTGTGGTTTTCCTGGTTACTATGTTAACCTCCTGTACCAGCAATTCAAACACCCGCCACTCAAGGGTGATGGAACAAAAGGGAGAACCAGCCTTCCTCCAGCTAGCTTGCTTGTGAACTCTCTGTGGGCGTGTGACATTACAGAAATAGAATAGCACTCTCAGTTACTTAGGATTGCAACAGAGTGAAACGTGAAATTTGCTTTTGCAGCTGTTCTTTGCAAAATGGATCCCATTCAAAGAAGAAGGGTTTTTCTTTTTACTGTCTTATTTGTTTTCCCCAATTAATTTATGATTCCCAATGACAAGGTCAAGTCAGTTGGCTTGCCTGCAACACTGACAGGTACTTGCTGGCATGTGGTTGGTGCCAACTCTCCTGTTGAGACTCTGGTCAGGTCCAACAGCTGAAGTGAATAGGATTTCTTAATGATTTGACATTTAGATATGGATATTATTTTGATTTTTAAGTCCAACATTATCCAACATAATACATTTTTGCAGCAATTTGCTGGTAGATTGGGATTTAGTTTCTTATTCGTGTGTGTGGGGTCAGTATTTGTTCTACTGATACCATTTCTCAGTGCTGTGCTGCCCTCCCTCCCCCTTTCAATTGGGTTCATTGTTTCATTCTAAGCAGTAGCATGGGAATTGGTTTGTCCAACTAATGCAATAGCCCAAAGGCTAGTAATCCCACATGGAAAGCCTAATGTAATATTTATTAGATTCCGGAGATTAATGTTGTTAATTCTTGATGGTCTAGATACGGCTTATAAATATTATCAAATCCTCCTTTTTCAGATTTTAGGCAGTAAATTATATTGGAAAAACAAATTTCACAGTAAATGAGTTATTTGATATGTACAAAATCTCCTTGTTCAATATGTGTACTTCGGAAATTTATTTTGGTTCACAACTGCTGGAACATTATCTCATGTAAACAAAGCATGGAGAAGGCAGCTTAGTATCATTAGAGAAGAGAACTTTGGATTCAGGGACCAGGACCACCACTGACCAGCTGTGTGTTCTTGGTCAAGCAGTCTTTGAACATTTTAAATAAGTTTGGGTTTGCTCAGTTTCAAATGTGGCCTGATCAAAATGCCTGTCCTCTATATGTCTCAGGATTCTTATGAACTGAAGGAGGAGCCTGAATCTTGTTCAACTTATATTGCTACAGATGCTACGTAGTTGTTTAATAGAATATTTTGTGTTAAATGAACATGAAGACACCTTTCAAACTGTAAAAAATAATGCACATGTAATGGAATTCATAGTGTTTCATAATCTAAGTTCTATTTTTCCTGTTTCTCTTCTCCCCTTCCTCCTCCACGTCTGTTAATTCTCCTCGCTCTCCCTCCTCTGGTTCAGTTAATCCCGCTTTCTCTCCCTTCTCCTCCCTTTCCCCTTCTGCTTCTTGTTATACAGACAATGAAATAACGCTTATCAAAGAAGCTTAAGGATGTTTACCTGACATCCAGCACTAGTGAAGCTCTTAACCAATGTGACTTGCTCTCTTGACTTCCTTATTCACTTGCGCATTTTCATTTACCATACGCTTCTGAGCATCTCTAACTTGCAGCATTGGCACTATGTTTGTTGTTGAAAGATCATGATGTGACCCACATCTATGAACAGTATTACTCTGCAAAAAGATACAGGGGAGCTGCATAACTCTGGCAATATACCATAGCCTGATTGTTTAATCATATCAAGAATAAACGAAATAGGATTCCTTCCCTAACCCACATGTCCTATAGTAGCAGATGAGGAGAAGGGAGTTCATTTTTCTGTTTCTATGGAAATGGACCTAATCAGAAATGTCAGAGTCATGTGTAATAATCACCTAGACGGTAGAATATCGTCCTCCAACAGGGCACATGTTGCTATGGGGAGAAGGGAACATCAGAACAGTGACCAGACACCAAAGAGGGAAAAATAAACATTTGGAATTGTTTTGCTCAAAGGATACTGAGATAGGATTAAATGTTTGTAGAAAGGAACATTGTCAGTCTGTTGGGTGTAAAGAATTTTTCTCTATGTATACTTTGCCATAATCCCTGTCCACATAGAGATGTGCATTAGCTACTGCAATCAAACGTACTCAGAGTCCTGAGTCCTGTAGAACATGCTGCCTTTGGGACCTTTAGAACCAGGAGGGATGTGTCCGGAGGGCTCATAAGAGACTGGGAAAGATGACTTCCTAATGATGAAAACAAGAACAATGAGAGAAAGAAATGGCAGATATTGGCACTTCCTGTGTGCCAGGAACTGTACTCATTGCTCAATACTATTGTCTCTCCTCTTCAGAGCAAATGTTTACAGAGCACTAAGCCTACAAGGTGATGAAAAAGTCCCAGCAGGTTCAGAAAGTTGCTTAAGATAAAATCATTAATGGGAAACAGCTGAAGATTGAAGCTTGCGTCTACTGAACCCCAAAGCCCAGGCATTTAATCATTATATTCGTTTACTGTGCAGCTTTTATCACCTTAATAAAATACCCAATGCAGAATACTTATTTTTAAGAGAGGTTTATTCATCTCACAGTTTTGGAATTTCAAAGGTTCAAGCCCAGTTCTAGTGAGGGCCAGCTGGCAGATGGTGGATGGTGGGCCACAGGAATGAGTGCCTGTCAGAGTAGTTACAGCCGAAAGCTGTGAAGCAGATAATTATGTAGGCCAGGTGGCTTGCTCTTTAATGACTTTCTCCGAAAAACTCAAGGGATGACATAGAACCACCTTTAGAGAATGTGGTCTAGTGATTTAAGGACCTTCTACTAAGCCTCATCTCCTAAAGATACCATGGAACTTCACAGTACCCTACCTGAGGACCAAGTCTCCAAGAACATGAACCTTTAGGGGGAAACATTGTATGTACACAGCAGCAATTATATTATAATCATGGAGATCACCAAAAGCCCAACCATGCTGAAAGAGTAACATGTGACCTCTTTATAACATTTGGTTCTGCCAATCGAATCTCCAGACACAGAATCCAAGTGTGTCATATAGTAGCACTACAATAAACTGTTATATGAGGAGAGTGGGAGGAGCCAGGGGGGTCTCCTGGTGGCTTCTTTGTCCTGGGCTTGGAGTATATCTCACAACTGGCTCTCTCCTTCTTTTGTGACAAAACACGTATTTCCCCTCTGTGAGGTATGCTTGTCTCTAAAAGTGCACTGCAATGGAGTGGGGTTGCACCCTCAGCTCTCCTTGTCTCCTCCCAGAGCAGAAGGTGGCACTGGAGACTCATAAGCTGCTTCCCCTCACACTGGCTCCAAGGAGACAGTTTATGACAGTGCTGTGAAGAGAGGTGCCAAGGAGTGGAAGAAAGCTACAGAAACCTAAGGAGAGAGCTGAGGGCTGCCTGTGGGGTTTGGAAGGTTGTGTAGAAAGGGAACAGAACAAATTGACAAATTGAGGATTCCTTGATGGTTAGATGAGGAGGGGCTCCAGGATTTCTTTTCCCAACTGATTCATTGGATTCATGAAGTTGTTGGGTAAGGATGGGGGGCTTGTCTGAGATTGGTGGAAATCGCACAAACACTATACAAAAGAACAAGCACTCCATTTAAGAAGCTCGCCTACAGAAGCTCTGTCCACAGCACTACTGCCCAAAACAAGCATTTGAACCAATGTATATTTTAAACGTTTAACAAATCACATTAAAAATAAAAAGACTTAGTTGGTTAGTTTATTAATATATTTTACTTAATAGATCTAAATGATTTGAACACTCAATCTCAATATACAATATGATATGTATTAACAAAGCACTTTACATTCTATGATGCTAAAATCCAATGTGCTTTTCAGACTTGGGGCATGTCTGCATTCAGATTACATACATTTTGAATACTTAATAAGTCATTGTCCTTTGCCTGAAGAGACAAGGAACTAGATAATTTCTAATGCTTTTTAACTTAAAATGGATTTACTTCTAGCTATTTAATAAATATTCACCTAGTGTTTCAGGGGCCATCCGGAGCTCTTCAGTATTGATGACTATGCTAGGGCTAAGAACAAGTCTTAGTGACTGTTAAAGGGACCCCATGTTGGATAGAATTAGCTTGCATTCTTCTATATGTCATTTCCTTATTATTGGTCAACAGAAAATGATAATTATATACTTATTCATTCAACGATCCTCAAAATTAATATCTGGCTGAAGATTTATTAGTATATACACATTATTGTTGGCTGTAAGTAAAATGTTAACCTTTGACTTCTAAGGTTTATTCATCGTGTTTCACTAAAATTTTATGCTTGATGATTATAACTTCTCATTTTTCACTACCCTCTATCCTGGAAGCCATTAGTCCACTTTTTCGTTCTCTGAATTTGGCTCTTCTTAGGTTTCTCAAGTACAAACCTTTGGTAGTTCTTGATGCCCTCAAAGTTCATCCGTGTTGTTACATATAGCACAAGTTCCTTTTTAAAAGAATGTATAATAGGGCTGGAGAAATGGCTCAGTGGTTAAGAGCACTGGCTGCTCTTGCATTAGACTTGGGTTTAAATCTCAGCACTTACGTAGTGACCTACAACCATTCATAACTCTAGTGCCAGGGGCATTTTGCAACATAGGTGCACTTACACACATGCAGACAATACACTCATACACATAAAATAAAAATAATAAAATATATTAAAAATAAATTTAAAAGATATTTTTACAAAAGGGGTTGTAGAGATGGCTCAGTGGTTAAGAGCACTGATTGCTCTTGCAGAGGACCTGGGTTCAGTTGTCAGTGCACACATGGAAGATCACAACCATCTGTAACTCCAGTTCCAGAGATCTACAGCCCTCTTCTGACCTGCACAGGCATTGTACAACATGGGTGTACTTACATGCAGGCAATACATTCATACACATAAAAATAAAAATAATAAATAAAATATTAAAAAATAAAAATCTGGATAATATTCTATTGTGTATTCATATACATGTATGTGTGTATACCATATTTGTGTGTGTTCACATCATGTATATGAATGTGAATGTATGTATGTGTATATGTATAGGTGGGGGCCAGAAGACAGTCTCAGATGTCATTCCTCAAGCATAATCCACTTTTATTTTTGAGTCAGGGTCTCCACTGACCTGGAACTTTTCAAGTAGGTGAGGCTGGCTGACCACTGAGTACCAAGAATCCACTTCTTTCTACTTCACAAGCACTGGGATTACAAACACATGCTACCACGCCTGGATTTTTTAAAATGTGACTTCTGGGGGTCACACTCAGGTCATCATGTTTGTAAGGTAAGCGATTCACCAACTGAGCTGCGCCCTAGTTCCTATATATGCTTTCTTCATTGTTCATTTGTTAGTGGTCTTTTTTACAGCTTGTATCTAGGTGGTTGTGATGGGTGTTGTAAAGAAGACAGAAGTGTCCCTATATTAAAGTCTCTTGAAGATTCTGACTTCATTCTTTTGAATAAATACTTCAAAGTGCGACTATTGGATCATAATGAATTCTCTTTTAATGGCTTTTGCAGAACCATCACATTACTTCCCATGTATCACATGGCTTCCCACATGGGCTGCACTATTTTGCATTCTTACCATAGTACAGAGAGTTCCAGTGTCTCCAATACCATGTCAACACTTGTCTTTTTGTCTCTTTAGTTAAGGTACAGGGAAAAATGCATATCCACATGCAAAATAATAGAAGTGAACCGTTCTCTTTTGCTGGACACAAAAATCACCTCAAAACGGATTACAAGCTTAACCACAAGATCTGAAACTGTAATTCTCTAGAAGAAATCATAGAGGAAAATCTTTTTGACATTAGTCTAGGCAATAATTTCATAAATATGACATCAAAAGCATGGGCAACAGAAAAGTAAACACATAGGCCAACATTAAGCTAAGCTCCTGCACAGCCAAAATAACCCACCCAAAAACCCCTCATCAACTGAGGGAAAGAGCTTACAGAATAAGAGAAGAAAAATGCTTGCAAACCATGTATCTGAGAAGGGGTTAATAAGGAACTCCTACAATCCCTTATGAAGATATGTTATATTGCTAATCATTAGAAAAGCGAAAATCAGAACTACAAGCAAACACCTCATACCCATTAGACATAATAGACATAATAGGAGTTCTTATCAAATGTCAGGAGGCATCCTCCATTGCACTTTGCCCACTAAATCTGGATGTTTGGGAGGCAATGATGGAGATGCAATTGGTCTATTGCTCTAATCTGTTGATTTCTTATCACCTTCATCATGTAGTTCACCCTTTAGGTAATATTCTCAGCTTTGCAGTATCTCAAGCTGTGCATATCATTCTTCCAAGAACTTTATCTGAGACACTATTCAATGCTAGTGGGGCAATATCTATCTACACTCCAATCTTGAGCATTCTAAGGACCAGGTACAGAAACAAGGCTGTGACTATTGGGGATAAATTTGAAGGAGTCATGAGGTAGTTGGCAACGCCCAAAGAAATGGGAAGGTTAAACCTTGAAGTTTTGGGAAAGTCTAAAGAGCCACTTCATCAACTCATGGAGCAGAAGCCAGACTACAAGGGGAAAGGCAAGCTCAGCCGAGGAAGGAGTGAGTGTAACCTTAATGCACTGAAGAGTCCCCTCCATGTGAACCCCATTAAGTCAGACTTCCTGCCACGGATGAGAATAGGCTTAAGAGAGAATCTAATTCTTTAAGTGCTTCAAATTCTGAGAAAGAATATCTACTAAATTCAAAGTGCTCTGAGATATTAAAAATGGTGTAATTTTTCATCAGTTTTATTCTTGTTACGATGAACCCAGTCAAAGGGAAAATGGAAGAGACGTAGGGGCAAGGTAAACTCAATTATCCTCATTCTGGGTGGGTGTTCTGCAAGGGGCTCTGTTCTTTTATAAGAGAAGAGCAAGCATTTTCAGAATTGACTTTCTTGGTTGCTACTGTTCAGCTTACTCAGAGTTTTTATCCATGAAGAAAATGCAGCAAAACGAAGAACAGGAAATTTCACCATGCTGCAGGAACTGTTGAAATGGTTGTGCTGACAAGAAACTTCGTTCTCACTAACGACAGCCCCAGTCCTGCACCTCATTTCCTTTAGCCAATAATTGATCAAAAAAGAATTGGACCTTAAGTATCATTCCTTCAACAATGAAAGTAAACAGGTTGATCATTAAAATAACATGTTGGCCCAGAACTGAACATGTTGTAGACATGAAGGACAGAGATGAAAAGTGACAGAGCTGAACAGTGGATACAGAGCCCCAGATCTCACGTAAATGCCACACATTCTGTATTGCATGTAACGTATCATTGAAGTATAGAAAGCACAGCCTTCCTAAGTATCTGGTGAAAGATGGAGAGTAGATGAGCAAATATCAAGATGATGGAAACAGCTGCAGGAAGAGGCTTAGAAATCTCATCATATCTACTAATCACACCAGCAAATGAGATCTGTGGAATCATAACCAAAGAAATTAGTCAGAACCCAAGCAGGTATCATTATAGATCATCACAATCACAATTATAGCAAAAATTCAAATTAGATCTGCCTTGAATCCTGTTGTGAGACCAAATGCAGATGTTGAAAGGAGGGTCACATGAACAAAAAGTGGCTGCGTTTCACAGCTAAGGTCTTAAGCGGAATAAATGAAGGAGAACTATCTCACAGAAATTTCTGTAGAGATGGACATGTTCTTTATTCAACATGGTGGCCACTAGTCACATGTATTCACAGAGTACTAGAAATGTAACTAGATAACTGGGGAACTGAATTTTAGTTTTATTTAATTTTTATTAATTTAAATAGAAAAGGAGGATACTGTGTAGACAATGAAGAAATTGGGAATGCAATGTTCTTTCCCCAGAATTATGTTATTTAAAAAAAACTTAATGAATTAATTAAGCACCAAATCAAAGCTTGTCCAACCCAGGGTTTTCTCCTCCTTTCTTATTACATGTGTCTTACTTTAATAAAAATTAAAAGGTGAAGCTGAGGAGAAAGTTCAGTGGGTAAGAATGCTTACCGTGTAAGCACAAGAACCTGAGCTTCAGTCTCCAACACCAGGTAAAAAGTTGTAAGAGGCCCTGCACATCCCTGCAACTCTAGCACTGTGTAGGATAGAGACATGAGGATGGCTGGAGGGCATTTGGTTGACAGCCTAGCTCCAGGTTCAGTTAGAGACTCTGTTTCAAAGATATAAGGCAGAGAGTGATAGAGAAGGCCATCGGACACCCATTGCAGCCTCCACACATTCACAGGTTCACATGCTTGCTTATAGTACATACACAGGTGCATACAATTGAAAGTATTGAAGTGTGGGGCTGGTTGGCTTGAGGGAAAGCTGAGTGACTGGTTTCCGTCATAAACGCAGTGGGTAGTTTCCAGGAAGTCCACTGGAAACAAGGAAGAACTACCAAGATGTAAACTTGCAAATTCAGATCCTGAACCAGCAGGTCAAACAGTGGGGTGATTAAAAAAAGAAAAAAGCCACCACTCTACAGGCTTTGGTGTGAATGATGTCAGAAATGTAGCTTATAAGGTATGGGGAGAGGCACCCAGAAAGAAAGATGAAGACTTCATGCGACCCTGGCTCCCCCTGAATCCTGGTCTCTGGGTAGCCCTGTGGCACCTGGTAATGCAGAAGGTTTTTTTTCCTCTAGGAAGAGGGGGGAAGTCAGGAGGCCATGGGCGTCTACCTCAGAGCATGTCCTTCACTCCCTCACACTCGTTACTCTTGACCCTTCCCTCTCTGCCCTCTATAGAATGAATGGAAATGTCTCTCCCCAATCCTAGAGCTAGATTCCACACAAGGACAACAGAGCTCAAGCAGGTTCATCCCTTGGGGATACTCACAGGAGAATGTGGGTGATTATCCCCACAAGTGCATAGACAGCCTCTGTCCAAGAAAAAACACAGATCAGTAGAAATGAAGAGGCTGGAAGCCTGACGCCCCTGTTCCAATGAGGCAACCAGAAATAATGGGGTGGGGAGAGGATCGGGGGCCCTTTGTGTCACACTGGCCAAAGAAATTGAAAGCCCAGAGATGTGCCAGGGAAATGGAATGAGCAGTTGGAAGGGAGTGTGTGCATTTCCTTACCAGAGTATGAGGATTGGCAGGCTCAAAGCAGAGAGGCGTCTGTTTTCTCAAGGGGGTTTTGTGCAACCTAAAATTACACAGACTCTGGCCCACAGTTAATCCTAAGGAGAAAACCATTCTAGAGAACTCTATGATGACAGAGATGTAATTGAGACACTGAAACAGGCTGGGACCTTGTCTATGTTGTTCCTGTTTCCCCAAGGGCAAAGGGTCACTGAGCAAACTAGTCTAGTCAAGTTTGCAAGGGCTGAACAGACCTGATTTACACAGGAAAATCCATGTCCCTTCTTGCTATTCAAGCACAGCACCTGATCCCCATTTGTCCTTGGTTTTGCTTTCTGAGGTTTCCGTCCTCTATGGTCAGCTGTGGAACAAACGGGTCACTATGTGTGTGACATGAAAGCAGAAGAGGGGACTAAGTGGATTGGCAAGAGAGGGAAGGGTATAAAAATAAAGTACAATTATTGTATGTTTGACAATATCACAGTCAATACCATTGCTTCATATGCTACCCCCAAATTAATTTAAAAGCAGCCACAATAGTGTAAAAATGAGAGACGGGAGGGAACAGAGAAGTGAGAAACAGCCACATGTTAATTACAGTGTGTTTTAATTATTCTACTTTATCATTGCTTTTTATTTAACCTATTACTGTGTCTAATTTATAAATTTAGCTTTACCATAGATTTACATATTTAAGAATGAGCCCAGTATCTCTCATAACCTAGAGATCTTGCTGTATGAGTTCAAGGACTTTTGGCATTTCCTCAAAAACAAACAAAAGCAACCAAAAGCAGATGATCACAGTCCGGTTTCTAGATTCAGAGTCCATTGAGAAACTGAGGTATCCTGTGGTTTTGGAAACACGAAGACAGCATCTCAGCTGAAACATCTCCCCGCGGGCTGCCTGCGTCACATCGACAGTGGATTTCTTAGGACCGGCAAGCCTCCATCTAAATCAGGGTTATTCCCTCTTCTGACACCCTGATCAGGAGTGTGCTGCCTTTGGGAGGAGGGAGAGGCCTTGGTAGCATGTGAATCTAGGACCAAGGATTAGGGGAGAGCCTGTCAGTGGCAAATATCCCTAGTCAAAAATTTGCCGTTGTTGAAATTATGACCCAGCCTGGGGAGTGGATAAAGTGTTTGTTACACAAGTGTGAGCTGGATGTAGTACTGCATATCTTTAATCCCAGTATACACACAGAGAGACAGGAGGAGGAAACAGAAGACTCCTTGGAAGCTTCCTGGCCAGCTAGAGGCAAATAAGTAACACTACCTAAAACAAGGTAGAAGATGATGACTAGTACCCGAGGTCCTCTGTCTTCCACATGCACATTGTGACATACATGTGCCTGCATTCATATACATTCATGTACAAACAGCTACACACATACACACCGCACACAAAAAATAAACTATGACCCTTGTGATGCTCAGGCTTAGGACCAGTATGTCCAGCTGCTTCTGTGACAACTCCATGCTGGTGTCTACATGTAACTCCAAACCTGGTCCCTCAACTGAACTTGATCTCCACATGATCCCAACTCAGAGAATGTTGCTTCCTCACCTGACCTCAAATATTTCAGCACTGAGGCCAAAGACATGATTTAGCAATTGAAAGCTGAATTCTTTCAGCTGAATTCTTTCAGTTGAAGCCGAAACAGGTTCTTCTTGAAGTTGACCCAGGCTTAGTTCCCAGCACCCATGTGGCAGCTAACAACTGTCTGTAACTCCAGTTCCAAGAGATGTAACATTCTTTTTTGGCCTCCATAGACATTGTATATACATGATGTACTTACATGCATATAAGCAAAACAGTCCTAAAATAAAAATAAATTTTAAAAGTCTTAGTACAGCTGTCAGCTCCTCCTCATCCTCACTCTTACATCAAGTTAGCCATGGAATTCTGGCTCCTGGCTGTTATACTCTGGGCATCTCTCCATCTATTGCCCACTACATTTTCTGTTTCCATTTCTACTGTTATGCTAATTCAAAGCATCATAACCTGTAGTCCATAGGAAGGCAAACGTTACCCTTGGGTTTCTGAACTGTCAAGGCACCCCACAAAAGGCAACGGAGGGCTAGCATGGTGAAAAATAGTAACTCCTGTTTCTCCTTCTCAGAAACTGCTGCTGCTTCCAGCTGCATTTGAATAAAAATGGACTCTCAGCCTGGATTTTAAGATGGTCCCTGGTACAGACTCATTTTGTCCCTGCTTCCTCTGACCTCCAAATACCCATGTTAAAGCCCTAAACCTGAAATAGTAATATCTGACCAGATTTGAGACAGGACTGCACAATGATGCTTAAGTTAAAGTGAGGTCAATAGGGCAGCCCTTGATCTAATCTGACTGGGGTCCTCACGAGACAAGGAGATGCGGACACACAGAGAGACATGGGGTGCACAGAGAGAAGAGCCCGTGAGGACACAGCCTGAAGAGGCCCGTGTAAGAAGGCAAGAGGACTCAGAAGCTCACGCTGCCCACTCTGCTGAGAGCTTGACTTTGGACTTCCAGACTCCAGAACTCTGACAAAATAAATCATTATTAAATTGTCCAATCTGTTGCATTTGTCATGGAAGCCTATCAAATAAATAAACGACCATTTGGTCCCATCTGTATGTTCCAACTGATTATCTAGTATTTCCCCTCACCTGCCCATAAACCTTAAGTCTCTTACATGATTGATGTTCCCTCTGGGATGACCTGTTTGGGTTGCTGTTCCCTCAGGCTTGCCTCTAGATTGAGCTCACATTCCTCATCCTCCAGCATTGAGGAAGACATCCCAGATGGAAAGCTCACCCTTTGCTCTCAGCTGGTCCCATATCTTCAAATACACCCTCCTCATCTGCTCAGTGTGGTTACAGGGTTAATAGAAAAGTCTTGAAAGAATGCCTTTCCTCAGCTCCTTCCAAGGTATAGGGCACTTAGCACATTTGGTCAGTGAGATGTTACTGGAAGATATTACGTGGAGTTTAACAAGAAAAGACTGCGTTTATCACCATCTGCTGCATAAGGTAACTTCTCTGATGAGAGTTGAGAGATGCATTAATCTATGGTATAACAATAAGTCATTAGGAGTAAGTTTAATACAATACTTGTTTAGTAGAAAACTAGTATTAGACTCTCCTGTGTGTCCTGTGACCTGTCTAGCCTCAGGTTCCTAGGCCTGGTGGCTATGTCAAGTATGGAATCCATCCTATGAAGTGGACCTTGAATCCAATTAGAAAGCGGTTGTTTATGCCCATTTTGTTCCTGCCACTACTGCACCAGTGGGCATAACTTGCTAGGCTAATAGTTGTCGTAGCTCTCAGAATTCACAGCTGGGTAAGGTTGATGATTAATTTTCTCTTCAGATAGAATTCCTCGAACCATCTAGCACTAACAAAGTTAGCCAATTAGAGATGAGGCTTTGAAGTCGGCACCAGCTTGATCGCTCCTCATTTGTGCCCTAACTCGTTACGTGATGCCTTCAGCTATAGAGTCTTACTAAGAAGTTCTGGTGAGTAACCAAGAACAGAAGCAATGGCCAGTAGTGTTTGAGGGTCTGTGGGACCCCTGGTCAACACCTTCAAAAGAGGGAGTCCATTCTTGGCGATAGATTTTTAATTTTCATGTCTCTGGTATCTAGTAGGAGCAATGTCCCTTGTTATAAGGTAACTCCTTTTAATCTCTTTTTATAATGTATGCGTGTCTACTTTAAGAAGTCTCTATAGTGATAGGCTTCCATATGGCTTATTCTAGAGGCCTTTAGTGTTGGTTATCCCTCCCACACTCCCTCCTCTCTCCCGACATCCCTTTTCCCGCCCCATTCAACCCTCCCTACTTTACTAGTTGCCTTTCCTCCTCTATCTCACTGTTTTCCTACTCCTCCCAAGAAGCATCCCCCAGCCCTCAATGACCATTTATTAGCTTACTTTCTCTGGATTTTCAAATTGAATGCATACCTAGGATTTCAAAGCTATGAGAGAACATTCAGCATTTGTCTTTCTGGGTCTGGGTTACCTTACTCAGGATGATTGTTTCTAGTTCCATCGATTTACCTGAGAATTTCATAATTTTGTTTTGTTAAGAGATGAATAATATTCTATTGTGTATATATACCACACCTTCATTATCCATTCATTAGTTGATGGACACCCACAGTTGGCCAATGTTCAGAGAACTAGAGTCTGCAGTTATCCCTGAATAGGATATCTATATCAAACTTCTGCTTCCCAAGGCTCAGGGGTCATTGTGGCAGAAGGGACAGAAAATTTGTATGAAGCAGAGGGGTGGAAGACCACAAGGAAAAAGAGCTTTCCAGACAGCTGGTCAGTCACTCCTATGAACTCACAGCAACGGTGACAGCATGCTGTCCTGTGCGGGCTCAAACCAGACAAAATCCCAACATGGACACATGGAAGTGGGTAAAAAGTCCAGACTATCTCTGAGGAACTATCGGCACCTGATAACTGCTGGGAAGGGCAGAGTCAGTTTCTTTCAAGGATAGTACCTTAGTCATGAGTTTGAGGTGATACTGGTGTCAGGTAACCACATACACCAGCAGACATGTGTAGTATAACACATGTACGTCCAGTCCATCATACTTGACACATAATCATGTTTCTGTTGATAAATTTACTATGCTTCCGTTTTCATCACTATTTTAGGGTGTGTGCTTTCTAGTTAGTGAAACAGTAGTTTACTGTGAATCAGTATAACATGAGATGGCTCTAACATCTTCATCTCTCATTTATTGTGTTCCTTGAATGCATTAAAAAGCTCACACCTGTAATCCCAGCACTGGAACGATCAAAGCAGGAGGACTGCTTTGAGTGCCAGGCTAGCCTGAGCTAGAGAGAAATATTCTGTCTCAAAAAACATACAAGACTAGGGAGATTGTTCTGGGTAAGAGCACTTGCTGCGCAAGCATGAGGATCTGAGTTAGTATTCTGAGCGCCCACAGGAAAAAAAAAGAGTGTGTGTGTGTGTGTGTGTGTGTGTGTGTGTGTGTGTTTGCACGCGCTTAACCCCCCCCCCCAGTGCTGGTGGTGAAGGGGGCAGGACTGCTGGGACTTGCTGGCCACCAGCCTAGCCCAGGGGTAAGAATGGCAAGTTCCAGGCTCAATGAGAAATGCTGTCTCAAGGAAAAAGGTGGAGAGAAATAGAGGACAGCTGACTTCCACACAAACTCATGATGAGGTAAACACACATACACACATGCATACACACACGAATGCACACTCAAAAGTCATGTGAAGTGATGAATCCATTCATCTATGTTTGTACACGTGATGTGTACACTGTGATGTCTGTACAATACAAAAATGCCTAGCAGGACATTTCTCAGAGCATGTCTGTATTGTTAAGGAGCATGTGACTGCACGTATCAAGTCATCAGGCTACATGCCACGTTTTTTGTTGATTATTCCCTCATAAAGCTAAGGAAAACACATGATACAGATACTTGACCCTAACTTCTTCAAAGACTTGAAGAAACACAAACCACATGCATTTCTGGGTTTCCTGACGTATGAGAAAAATGAATTTCCTGTTGCGTAAGTCATTTTTGACCAGAATTCCTTTATTTCCAATATGTGCTAGTTTGCTTCCAGTCTCCGTGACAAAACCCTCTGAGCAGTACCAACTCGGGGAGAAAAGGGTTGATCTGACTTACATCTCCCGAGTCACAGTTCATTACTCAGAGAGCTTAAGGTAGGAACTCAGGGCAGGAACCTAGAGGCAGGAGCTGAAGCACAGGCCATAGAAGAACGCTGCTTACTGGCTTGCTCCTCTGACCCATGCTCAATCTGCTTTCTTAGACAAGATCACCTGCCCAGGGGTGGCACCATTCACAGTGGACTGGGCCCTCACATATCACTCATCAAGAAGATGTCCCACAGACATGGCCACAGACCCATCCAGTGCAGGAAATTCCCCAGTTGAGGCTCCCTCAAATCAGGTGTGTTAAGTTGACAACTAAATCTATCCAGCACACAATGTCATGCGATTCCTGACAGACACATAGTACTCTCATCGTAGTGTGTCACATTCTGGAATTCCTCAAAGGTATTACCATGTACTTGTTAGAAGTTCTCTGAGGGCAGAAGACTCCGACTTAATATCTTGTATCTCGCACCATTTCCTGCTGTGCTCAGTAAATACTTAACAGAGTATTCTGAGGCTTTGTGAACCTTACCTGAGGGAAGAAGGCCCCTTTAGCTGCAGTGTCTGCCAGTGGTTCCACAGAGTTCAAGATAAAAAGTGTGGAGCCAGGCTGCAGAGCACGGTGAAAGGGAGGGCCCTAAAACAGAACTACGTGGACTGTCCTAGAACTACGTGGACTGTCCTGCAACTACGTGGACTGTCCTGCTGAATGGCTGTGTTTATGTCGCTGTCAACCACGCAGGCAAAGGTACTTCAACTGTACTGTTTTGGTCGGAGTCTGGGACCTCCAGACAAATCTTCAAGTCCTGCCATGCTGCACGTGCATCTTCAGCACAGACGAGGCACATCTGTGAACAGACGGTGAGAAAGATTCAACCTTTGTATTAGTCAGCTGGGCTTCTATAGCAAGCACTACAGGCTGAAGGACAATATAAATTTCATTCCTCATGGTGCTGGAGGTTCAAGTCCAAGATCAAGGTGTGAGCAGGATTGGTTCTCCTGTGGCTGAGCTCCTGGGCTTCCAAGAGACCCTCTTCTCCCTTGTCTTCACATGATCTTTTAGCATCTTCATACCTCATTTTTCTTCTCTTTCAAAGGAACACCAGTCAAACTGAATCAAATCCCTCTCTGAGTAGACTCATTTTAATTAAATCACCTCTTTAAAAGCCATCTCTTCAAATAAGGTCATATTCTGAACTGCTGGAGGCTAGGGTTTCAGCATAAGCATCAGGGAGCAGAATTCAGTCTAGAACATGATTAGCACTCAAGGGACACTGAAGAATCTCTCATACCAAGAAGCGGCCACTGTAGAGGTCAAGAGAGGCAAGACCTAGATGTGGGTTAACAGCTGAGTTGAGCCTCAAATAGAACAGTATGATGCAGTATTCCATGAAGAAATAAAGGTTAGAACACGGCTCTGTTGGAATGAGAACCTAGCGACTTGTTAATCTATATCCACAGACAGTATTTCCTCAGCTGTTTCCTAAAAGAGAATTGGCTCTTTGGACTGTTGATTAGAATTTTATGATAAAGTTTTTGCAGCTAAGTGAGTGTGAGAAACTGAAAGAAAGAAAAAAGTGAGAGAGAGGAGGGAGGGAGGAGTGAGAGAGTGAAGGAAGAAAAGAAGGATGGCAGAGAGGAAGGAAGAATGACAGAAGGGAGGGAGGGAGGAAGGAAGGGAAGGAGGGAGGGAGGGAGGAAAGAAGAGAAAAAGAAGAAGGAGGAAGAAAGGAAGAGGGACAGGGACAGAGGGAGGGAGAGAAGGAGGTGAGAAGGAGAGGGGAGGAACGGGAAGGGAAGGGAAGAGAAACACAAATCTGGCTTTTACTTAAACTTGTTAGTGCGTAGTAAAACGTGTCCCACGGATACTGTACTCTCGTTTTCTGGGGAGGGCCCTGCAGTGAAACGGCTGTGTGGGTGGCATTTACACCTGTGATTCCTGTTTTATATGGGAAATAAATTTGCCTGTTATGTGAGAAACAGTAGGAAATGAGCAGTTTTTACTGCATGCCGTGATCTCACCTTGAAGTCACAAAGGATAATGGCTCATAAAGCTTTGGAGTGGGAGAGACTGGGCCAGGGCGCCTCTCCTGATGCGCTGGCTGGGAAATAACCCAGAGCGATGGAGTGCGGCTGTTGCTGCGAAGGCTTATTAAGCTGGAGGTCATGAGCCAGGGGCTGCCTTCCACAGCGGCGCACAGACGCACTTTGTTGGGTTCAGCGGCCCGCGTGAAGGGGATGATACAGGAATAATGTGGCTCTTGTTGGTCATTTACAGGAGGGAAGTCCGCCCAGGTTTCTGCATGCCTCATTACATCTGCCTTAAAGAAAGCCATAATCTTGGTTTTCTGACCGCCGTAAAGCCATTCGATCTGTTTTTGTTTTTGTTTTTTAATCAGATTCTTGACATCTGTTTTCCGAAAACTCTGCTCACCTCATTTGGCTGAATAAAACTTAGATGTAGCAAGAATAAATTCTGATACTTGCTTCCAAGAATCTTAAAATGTATTGAACATCAACTGGGAAAATACGAGTTTAAATTTTTTTTTTTAATACTGAAACATGAAACATCTGATTTTTTGACAACTATGATTGGAACTAACCTTGCGTATTGAAGCCTCCTTTTTGTTTTCTGAAAAAAGTCTTAGAAATGAGTTGATGAAATATGAGCGTGGACATTGTGTGCCTTTACAACATAATTTCTTCATTTACATAGAAAATGTATATTAATCTACTAGATACGACTGTGTTACAGGAAGAGTAGGTGATCATTGTCTTGGCTTCTGGGATACTGAGAAGGGTCCTATCTAAGTAAAGTGAGTATTTCAACCAGTTTATAGCTAAGGGATCAAAATATGGCCGACAGCAGCAAAGTAGTGCCGTGAGACACAGACTTTGTATTTCCACAGAAACAAAAGAGGCTATTCATGTAACAAAGTCCATATGCTTATGTTTTAATTCAACTTTTTATCTTTAACATGACTGATTGCTAAAGTTGATCAGTGAGATCATACAGAAAATGTTTTGGTCAATTACCAAAGCTAAGCCCAGTGAACTCCATGTGGCTTTTATTTCACTCAGAAAAAAAGGTCCTTGAATTTTATTTGGGTAAAAGCTGGATTCCAGAACTGGTTGCCCATAAGTGAATGTTGGAACAATAGGTTTTTAAACAGAAGTAATGTAATATAACGGAAAAATAAAAACAATAGAGTAGACAGAGAGATGGAGGTGGGGAAGCCAAGTGTTGGTGGGAAGAGTGTGTGGGATGCAGCCTTGAACTTCATTTCATAAACCCACTCTTAGAAAAACATCAACATGAAAGGACAATTCAGTGTTGCAAAAGTTCCAAAGCCTGGGCTGCAGAGAAATGATGTCAGAGTGTAGTTTGCCATGTTCCCGGCCATTTGAGTTGCACATGGGCCCAGATGACTTCTGCTTTGTTTGACTCCTTCCACATTATAGAGATTCAGTAAATTTTCATCAACTAGGGAATGACTAAGAGTGAAACCTGTGCTTATAGGATCAGTTCCTGTTTCACGTTAGAAGCCTCCTACGCTGGGAAGGCACTGGACATCTGAGCCGTAGCCACATCCTAGAGGCCACAAGCTTAACCTCCTAGACCTTATGATTTATTGGAGTGGCTGCTTCCTACTCACAGATAACCACTGACTTGTTTGTATTTATACATACGTTAAACTATCTTTATGTTGCATTTGACTTCCTAGGACTTGTTCAGGTTTACATCTTACTCTGAGTGTTTAACTGAAAGCAGCCTGCATAATAGTGATGCTTATAGCTTCAGTATGCTCTATCTCACATGGATTTCCAAAGCAGACTTTGTTTCCTAGTCACATAAATCTACTTCAGGGGCTCCTTGTCCACAGAAACCATAGTTGATGCATTGCAGGTCAGAACCCACTAGAGTGATGGAGTTTGTAAAGATGTGCCATGCAGTTTTGTTTTGGAGACTGAAGAGGAGAAACGACATATTGATCAGAGTTGTGAGACTGTGTCTACTATTCCGTCTATCATCTTCATTTATATCACTTCCATGTTCATTTCCATGTCTAATTGTATAGTGCTTCCTTGGAATCTGAACCCCTTTTCCAAGATAATGACCTCAAGATGAGTCTGTAACTCCTGCAAATGTTTTTTACTGGGACAGTCTTTAAAATGAAGATTACAGAACTATGACCTTGAGGGCTGTTTTGCTGAATATGTTTGTCATTCCCAGCTCTGTGTTCTGAGTGGCTAGCCCTTGTCCACTGTGGCCCTGATTCCTCTCTGTCTATCTTCTCTTTGATTCAGTAAATGGGGGGAGGGACAGTAGAAAAGCTAAGAACAAAAGACAGCAGTATTGGCATGCTGTTTCCAGATCCTTCCTTGGTCCGCATTCCACAGTAGTTGCCTTGCCTCCCTTATTCCTACTGGAGTGTCCCACACCAGGGGTTCAGCTCTTCCTGGCTTGGATGACATCCATCCTTTGCCTCTTCAGCCTAAGGGTAGCAATGCCTCTCTGCTCTCAATGCTTTAACATGCCAATTGGGCATCTAAACCCTATCCATATCTAAGTAGTAAGTCCAGTCCATTCCTATGACCTACCGGAGATGAATTCAGTCTTCTGGTGATAGATAGGTCTGCTAAGTCAGACTCTACTGTGGGCACAAGAACATCCTTCATTTTTCTTTCTTTTTCTTATTTCTAATTGAGGTAGAATACCGATAATATAGCATTTACTATCTTAACTCTTTTTTAAGTGTAGAGGCCAATGGCATGAACCACATTCACACCACCACCATCCAGCTCCAAAACTATTCATCTTCTGAAACTGAAACTCTGCCCTCACTAAGCATCAACCCCTGCCTCTGCCCCAGACCCTGGAAACTGTCATTCTACTTTCTGTCTCTGCATTTGGCTACTCTCACCCCTCACGGAAGTGGAATCACACGCAGATTTGTTAACCCACATGGCTTCACAGGAGCTTGTATAGGTTTATAAGTTAGGTGTGGCTGTAGTTCTAGGAAGTATCCTTAGACTTAATGGGATCTCTTTAAAGGGTACTTATTTTCCTGTTTTTAGTATAATTAAGTGGATAATAGTATGATTTCCTTACCATTCCCAAGCTCTATTAAGGTGACCAAGGAATAGTCTGAAGTCCTGGTCCCTAATGTTAGCTGTGTCATTCACCTGTGTGCTGGAATCAAGTTATTAATTTCTCTGATTTCGTTGTTTTCATTGAGAAACTGAATGATCTCACAGATGATCAGGTTGCCCCATTTGACCTTGTAAGTGAAACATTCTATGTGGTTCGATTAGTATTCATCTTCTAAGGCAGAAATTCTCAATCTGTGGGTGATTCTAACTCCAGTTAGTAATAAGCAACGTGTGGAGATGTTCTGAGTTGTCACAGCTGGGGTTGTGAGTAGAGGTCTGAGATACTACTAAACATCCCTAGAATAAGACTTTTCCCAATTACTGACAAGGCTGATAAACCCTGTTTAAAGGGAGAGTCTGATGCTCAGAAAAGGAAAGTAGACTGAATTTCTCTCCATACATGTGGCTAGGAAAAGCTACATCTATACACCACAGAAGGGGAATAAAGAATAGTGATTAGGAGGTGTGTGTGTTGAAATGTTTTTCTTCCTTTGTTCAGTGTTCACTATTAATGGGAACTGCTATTTCCCAACAGGTTTCACTTATGATGATGAAATAAACTGTAAGTAATGCGCCATCTAGGAGTGCTGAACTGCATGGAGAGAGTGGAGGGCTCAGTTCATGTCATCTTCTAAACCCCCACTGGCTAAGTGTGAGTGTGAATTGCCTATCTACTCATGCTGGTCAAGCAGGCATTCTGAAACACTTGGAGTCGTACATGGCAGCACCAGTCCTCTGCTTATTTTAGTGCCACATGCTGCATTTGAATGGAAACTGGTCACACATAATACTGTTGAGGCCTCATGTCAAGGATGGTGGTGGATATTCTGTTGTGACTTGGCTTTTCTGGATCTTGGCTGTAGGTTCAATCCATGGCAGACTTGGCTCATGGCCGCTGTAGAAATACTATACGCATATGCATGTGTAAGGTGTGTGTCTTCAAGGCAGACAGCTGGAAATCTACTTGTGAAGACAGGGATAATGTATAGCAAGTAGATGCCCGGGAAATGTTCATGTTCTTTGAAAAGGCTCAGTTAACGTGGAATGGCAGCGATGGGGGTGGGGGGATCTTGGAATTAAACGCCACCACCATGCCGTTCCCTCTTCATCCCGTCTCCTAATTTGAAGCAGGTGGTGACTGAACATTAAGGAGGCTTGTTCTGTGCCAACCTGGATGTGTTTCATGTTTGGGGAGCACAGAGGAGAGAGAAAAGTGGCCCTGCAGCCATCCTGTTCCAATGCTCCAGTGACCATAAGGACTAATTGCTGTGCTAACAAGAACCAGCATTTATTCTGACTTTCTGGATCAATGGACACGTTCAATTTTCTGCATGCATGGTTCAGTTCTGTTCCTGCCTCTGCATGTGCTTTCCAGAGAGGAACTGATCAGGGAAACCTCCAGATGGCTGCAAGTCCCCATTCCACAGCCTGGGATACCCCTCCTGCAGGAGAGAGCCCTACAGGTTGAGAGCAGCGACTGCTGTCCTTGCCTGTTCACCTTTGCAGCTTGTGAAAAGGTGTCCTTTCACCTATAGAATTGTGAAGTTGTTTCATATTCAAAATAGGTATGCTGAAGTCTGTGAATCCTGGGAGGATGCCTGAAGATTCAGGTCTGTATTTCTGAGTGACCACCTCTGGAAAGAAACTGAAGAGAAAGCAGCTAGCATGAAGTTTCGGAGCAGACACTCCCCCCGCTTTATAGAGTTTTTCCTGTATTATTTCACTAGTCCCCAAATAGTCTCCCTACACGCCCGCCCCCCGCCCCCAGCCCCCGTCCCTTCAGTCTGCTTACTAGCCCGGCCAGAGTGATGATTCTGAAGCCTAAATCAGACACAGTTATTCTTCTGTTCCACTTCCTACAAAGATCTCACCTAACTCAGCAGACTATTTGAAATCATTCCCAAGGACTGCAAGACTGTGTGACCTGAATCCTTCAGTACCTGGCCCTGTTTCCTCTTCCTTCACTCTGCTACAACTTCCCTCACATCCTTGGGGTAGCTTCAAGGTGTCAGGCATAGTCTTCCCTCAGGGTCTTTGCACTTGGAGATTCTGTACCTGGGTTGCTTTTCTAGATTTCCATAGAGCTGGCTTCTTTGCTTTATTCAGTCTCAGATCAAAGCTCACTTTTTCAGAGGGGGCCTTGCTGAACAGTCTATAATGAATGCACACAGGAGTACCTTGATCTGACTTAGGTTTTAGAATCATCACTCTGGCTGCGTTAGTGAACAGACGGAAAGGACTAAGATGGGAATTATCGAAATAACGCTGGTGAAAGATGTTGGATTGAGGTAGAGGTGACAAGGCTGGAGAACATAGCTGAACTCAGAATATCCTTACCTTTACTTTCTGTTTATCCCATTTTTTTCCTTTATAAGAAATTTTATTTATTATTTTTATTTTATGTATATGGGCATATTGCCTGCATTATGTAAGTGTACCCATGTCACGTAATTCTGCAAGTCAGAGGAAGGTGTCAGATCCCCTGGAATTGGGATTAAGGACAGTTGTTAGTCACCATGTGGATGCTGGGAACTGAATTCAGCTCCTCTGCAAGAGCAACCAGTGCTCTTAACTGCTACGCCATCTCTCCAGCCCCTATGTTATTTTTCTTATTGACCATAGTAGGTCTATGACGTATGTGTGTGTGTGTGTGTCTATGTCTGTATGTAGTTTTCTTCTCTTCTGAAATAGGAACTCCTCCCTTTATTAGTATATATTAATTACACAATATTGGGTCTCACTATGTTTCATTTCAAACATGCAGTAATGTACTTTAAGCATATTTATTCCACATTAATCATATTTATTCTTCTCTTGCTCCTCCTCCCCGTCCAACTGGTCCTCTTCCCTCTTCCTGAAGAGTCTCCTTTCTGCTTTCATGTTTCTTAAAACTTGTTGTATATAACAGAAATAATGGAATATTTGTATTTTTGAGTCTGGCTTATTTTGCTTAACATTATGATAATCAATTCCACCATTTTCTTGAAAAGGGTCATAATTCCATTCTTCTTTAGGGATTAATAAAACTCCAGTGTGTACATAGGTCCCCAGAGCATGACTTAAAACTATCTTCTTCTGTTACATCTCACCATGACTGGTACACATGAGTGGCTCCATGGACACTTGCTGAACTTCTCAGTGGTTCTGCATGAAAAGTTTGAAGAGGACCAGAGATGTGTTAGAGAATGGAGAAGTGGGGACCCAAAAATACGAAGAATATGGTTGTTGAAATGCTGTTTTACTCACATACAGATGTGCTCAAAGGCATGCGATTACACTAGAGAGACACGGATGTCCCTGTAATTTAACATCTCTCCGCTTTGAAGAGCTCTGAATCGCAAAGTTTCTGACACAGTGCTGAGCTTTGTGGGCGTGTGCTCACAGTTCAGAGCTGGGGTTCTCATCCATGGTACCGTTGCTTTTATTCTTTAGACTGTGTTTTGTGTTTTTCCTCTGCTGTTGCCATTCACAATTTGGCTGTAGAATGAGACTACCCAACCCACTTTCTTTAAACACTGACGTGCCTGTTCTTGTTAGTTTAGTAGCTGACTCATTGCTCCAGGAAATCTGGGGATTGAAGATAGGACTAGATAATTACATTCCAACTCTCTCAAATAAACTCCTTCCCCATTTTCACTGTTACTTACCCCTTGATTATTCATTGTCGAGTATCTATGAAGCACAGTGTGATACACTGGGACTATAGTGATAGAAGATACGTAGCTGGTTTAAAGTTGTTCTTTGATAAGCAAAAGCTACCCACTAAACTAGGATGCTTGAAAAAATGCTGTTAGCTTAGACCTAGAAATTTCCCCTTATGTTGTCTAAGTCTGATTCTTGGCATATAAAAAGTGTTGTGAATGTATAGGAAATATGGTCCTTGAAAATGTTTGTATCAAGATGTTTGATCAAAGAGATTATGATTCATCCAACCTGGAAACTAGAGTTTTGAAGGCCTATCTAAGGCTTGATACCTTTGAGATTTGCTATTGCTGTTTAAGACTTGATATGTGCTGGGCTGGCAGGATGGTGCAACGGATCAAAGCACTTGCCACATAAGCCTGAAATTCTGAGTTTGATTCCTGGATCCCAGGATGGAAAGAGAACTGACCCCTGAAAGATATCTTCTGACCTACACATATGCCCTCCCTACAAATAATAATCATAACCACAATAAAATAATAAGCAAAATTAAAATAAAACTTGGTACATGTTCTAGTCCATATAAACGGCACTCAATGATTGGAAAATAAATGCCATGTTGAAATATGTCTTAACAGCATCTTTTACCACTGAGCTCTATTTTTGTGAGTACAGTTTTCCAAAATGACCACATTGCATGACCAAGAGCCCACAGACTAGACTATGTACAAATGGGCTGAATCCTGCTGCTATTTCCAGAGTTTACTGCTATTGAAAGTACTTGTGTCTAACCAGGCTACAGTACTTTCATGATTTATTCCTATGACTGCTTAATTTATTGCTATTTTCTGATTGTTCATAGTAGAATACTATTTAACATGAAATTTCTGTCTGAGGACGCATTTCTACTGAGGTATTTCTGGGGAGTCACATTTTCTACTTTAAATTACATTAACCAGCATGATGACCCAGTATTCTTTGGACTTCTTTCCAGAAGTCTGGATCCATGAGATGTTTTCATCCTTTTTGTCTTAGGGGTGGCTGGAGTGATTATTTTCCAAACTCAAATTAGGTTGAATATCTGTAAGAAACTAGATGAATTTAAACTCCTAAAAGTACCCACTAAAAGCCAGAGGGAGTAATGTTCTAAATTTAGTGCAGAAGCTGTGGAACTGTGGTGTGCTTATCCAGACCTCACAGATGCAGACAGAAAGAAATTCACCTATGTTGTAGCTATAAGCTTCGTTTTCTGCTGGGAGCCTCAGGGACCCTACATGGGTCTGCCTCTTACATTTCAGTACGAATTACTATTTCTTTGTCAATTATTGCTTCTGAAGACAGTATATCTAACTCCGAGGCTGAGAGCAAGGGCTGCACTGAGCTGGTGATTGTCATCGGCAAAACATACACAAGACGTCTCTAGATGATCTGATTGTTTGAACCTGGCCGTGCCAAGTCTTTCTTTCAATGGACCTGACTAAGCAGGGTGAAGTCTCAGCAGACACTTGAGAGTACATTTTTCTTGCCAAATAGGATAGAGTTGGAGAGAAATATTTGAAGTTAACAGTATAAGAACATTGTATGCCATACTGATCATTTGTGTTTTTCTGTTTATATCATTCAGCACGTGATAAAGAAATTAGAGAAAAGATTAATCAACTCTCAAACTAGTATCTTAATATGTTCGTGAAGAATTATTTCATATGACTTCCATGAGTTTGATGTTTTGGAATTTCTGGAGCATGTTGGATTGAAGTTAAGGAGCAATATTAACCAATCTAACATGTTTTCCACGAGTCATGGTTCTTCCCGCCTATATAATGTCCTAAGCCTGCCTAGAAATGCTCTCCTCAGTTAGAGTCTGTTTGCAGACACTTATGCAGAGGCATACAAAGAACTAAGAGTGTGCCAAGCTTAGTATTCATACTTTCTTCTTTCCTTCCTTCTTTTCTTTTCTAATAAAGTTCTATGTCTTCAGCTTCAAAGACAGATGTGCCATTGTATAACGATAACGTCACATACATTGGCACACAGTGGGCCAAGAATAGAAACTCTTGAAAAATGTGGTTTTTCAAAACCAAAATATACCTTCACTTCACATTCTTTAAAATGATTCGTGTGGTCTTGTAATTTATGTTTGCATCATAATTTATTTCAACATACCTTCATTAATGGGAATTTGGGTTATTTCCCCCATCTTTTGTAAATAATGATATAGTTAGCATCCAAGGGAACATATATTTGCATGCTTGAACAAGTGTTTCTACAGAATAAATTCCATAAAGATAAATTTGGGTTCAAAGAAAATGAACATTTGAGCAGTAAGAAGCTGAAGTTGTTTCTTTCCACATGCTTTGCCAGCTCTGGGCATCAGCATTTTTTTTTTTTTTTGGTCTTTTGAAACAGGATCTCCAGGTATCTCCAGCTGTCCTGGAACTCACTCTGTAGACCAAGCTGGCCTTGAAGTCACAGAGAGTAGCCTGCCTCTGCTTCCTAAGTGCTGGGACATAGGGGTTGTGTCACCATGCCTCCCTTGGGAGTCAGTATTTTTAATATTTGTTAACTCAGTGACTCTATAATGTTGCTTCAATTTACATTTATTTGATTGGTATAGAAGCTGAATATCTTCCATAGATTTATTAGACATCTTTACTTTTTCATTTGAAAATAACCTCTTCATTGGGCTTGGCTAATGAATCTGTTGTATTTTATTATTTTTCTTCTTTTATTCCTTCTTTATTGTTATGTGAGCTCCTATATGTTATAGAAAAAAACCTTCTAAACTTTCATATATGTTGCAACTATTTTCATACTAATTAAATATTGATGACAATGAAATATTTTTCTAGTCACCTCTATTATTAAACTGACCCTAATTTGACACTCTGGACAAGTTCCACATATTTGTATAAGAAACTTATATAAAGACATTTTAAATATCACCATACAAAAGAGCAAGAACAATTGCTCAAATTTAAAATTAATGAAGAGATGAAAGGGCTTTTTTATTGAGCATGAAGCCTATTGAAAAGTCCATAACAATATAACCTCACATGTTTTTAAAAGACTCTTGAAGGCTGCAAATTTTAAAAAACCCAAAGTCTTATACCACCAATGGAGAGAGTTCAACTATGACAGAAAATCTATCTGTATCTGCTCAAAACATATCTTAATTAACCCCTGAAGAAATGGGACGTATAATAGACAGAACATATATCATTCAGGTATTTGGGTTCATCATTCATTAATCATGCCACAAGATCTTCCAGACCTTACACTTCTTCATCTGCAAAGTGCACATAGTTATAACTGAACTGTAAGATTACCAAATGCAATATAATATGCAAAATGCATATGCATACATAGTAGATGTTCATTAAATACTCCTGTTTTTTACCACATTAGTCATGAGCAAAAAATAAGCATACCTATAGTTCCTCAAATGTGACACAAACATTTAAAGCGTAAAATCACCAATTCAATAAATAGAACGATTCAACTTTTCCTTGAAACACTCAATTGCTGAAATTTCTCACCCATGGATAAATCATCATTGATCCGATTCTCCAGACTGAGGTTGAAATTATATTCTTTGCGAGATAACTCAAAGACGCTGTACGTTTTAAATATTTAATGTTAATGCTACAAATGATGTTTACCGGTGAAAGAGCATGATGCATGACAAGTGTTATGGTCCATAAACTATTCAAGCAAAGTAAGAGCCTGACCACAGTCCAGGAAATGGATCAAGGAGCTTGTGAATATGACTGACTCCTCTTACGCCATCTTCTGCAGAGTCAAACGTCTGGGGCATTCATCTTCCCACGGATAAAAACCAGACACCCATGTTAGTCATGGTACCATGTAATGAAAATAGTCCTTCACCCTTGTGGTCTCTCTCCCCAAAAACCACAACTCCTGGCTAACCATGAGGAAACTACTCAGCAAATCCCAACTGAGAGATTCTGCACAATACCTGACCCATGTTTCTTGAGAATTCGAGGCTCATAAAAACTGAGACGGTCTGAGAAACTGTCACAACCCAACAGAGTGTAGGAAGGTTCATCTCCCCTATCAGCTTCATTGGAGTGAGAAACAGCTAGATTAGTGCAGCTCACCTCTGAGTGTATCTGTGGAGGTGTTTCCAGAGAAGATAAGTAAGAGAAGATTTTCCCTGAATGGGAGGGAACACCACCACATAGGCTGGGGCCCTGAGTGTAGTGAAAGGGGTGGGGGTGGGGCACAAAGCTCAGAGCATAGGCATTCTCTCCGTCTGCTTCCTGGTTGTCGTGGAATCTGCTCTGTTCTGCCATTCCCTCTCCACCATAATGAACCTACACCTTTGAAACCAGAAGCCCAAAGAAATCTTTCTTTGTTTATGTCAAGCATCTTGTCATAGTGACAAAGTAACTAATACTTATATACCCTACGTGGGATCCTGGAACCGAAAAAAGGCAGTAGGTTGAAACCAAGGGAATGGGTAAAATATGAGCTTCCGTTATACCCATCACTGTCGATTCATAAATTGTAACAGATGTGGTTGAATGACACATGCTAACAATAGGGGTCACTGGGTGTGGGGAGCGTACGAGGATTCTTTTAATGCTTTGAAAAAATTATCTGCGAATCTAAAACTGTTCTAAAATTTAAAGTTAATTTTAAAAAGCAAATGGCTGATCTTAAAGTGAGGGACTCTAGATTGACTAGACCCAAGTGGATGAACTTGCCCTGAGAGACGTCTGGGGACAACACCTTGACATGACAGGCCCTAACACAAATGACAGAATGTAGGAATTCCAGTTGGGGAGGGGTGTTATGAGTGGGTGCTAATGGAGAAGGGGGTGTAAAGATGATTAAGATACTCTATATAAAATACATTAAAATTCAATAAGAAATTACAAAGAAAGCAAATGGCTCCTTTACTCACATTTGATTCCACTTTCACCACCTCAAATAAAAAAGAATATTCTCTAAAATGCCTGGGAAAACAGTATGCTTTCAAGAAGGTAAAACTCCATGGTTCAAAAGTCAGTCTTTAATGCTCTGATGCCTCCATCTAGGTGGATTAGCTACTGTTTAGTGAGCCCGTGTCAATGAGGTGTATTAGGGGATGCTCAAAAAGTGCTCAAGCATTGGAGTGATGTGATACATAGGTCATTCTTAAGTGACTCCTGAGTTCTTGATTATCCAGAGCTGGTCCTCCTCATAAAGTAACCCTATTTTACAAAACAGTCTGCAGGACAAGTGATGGGGCCATGGTCTGCCTGTACATTGCCTAGAGCTGGCTCTGCTCATTTATAAATGGCAGGCAGCTAGACAGTCCTGGACACAGGGTACACAATCAGTCTGCCTTTTAACAGTGCCATGGCAGGCCCCCTCCCTTGGCCTGAAAAGTGTGGTTGGCTCTTCATTGTATGGTCTCAAATCCAGGCAGAAACCAATGACTGAGCATTTAAAAACAAACAAACAGATCTCTTAGCCGGATAACATGCTTGGAAATTGCCAGCATTCCATTTAAGTTAATGAACCAAAGCATTTATCTGAGTAATTGACTAATGTAAATTTTCACGTTCAAATGAATACATACTCCAAGACAATTTGGCGTGTTTTCCATCTACACACCCCAGACATTGTGCTGTCTGCAGAGCATGTGAGTGATAGAGATGTATCAGGTTCTCTTCTCTCTCTCTTTTCTCTCTCATAAGAGAGGGATGAGAGAGAGACAGCATGCTGTAGATGCATGTGTTGGTGTGATACTAGTTACTAACAGGGTTGAGTTAATGGAAGGAAAAGAGTGAAATGTCTTATATTCAGTGCTCTTTCCAAATCGATTTTAAAAGAAATTGTTGCTTAAGTTTTTCTTTTATGTTGATAATGAAAAATGTTGGGGGTGATGAATGCACTCTCAAGGCCCAAGGATTGTAACAGAAGGAACCCAGCAGGTCTGCCCACTCCTGTTGTTAATGAAAGTATTTTCACATTCTCCAGGGGATAATGCACTCTGGGCACTGAGCCCCAGAGAGACTTGTGCAACCTAACGATCATTTATTCTGTTGGGGGTCCACTGGGGAGCAGTATGCTTCACCTCCCCGACCTCATCAAGGGCTGCAACGTCCTGCAAATGTCTGAAATGCATGGGCTGTGTTTCTCATGAATAATAAATATCAGGCACCCAGTTTCTCGGCATTTCAAGGTGGGGTGGATTCCTATATGTCCACCTGAGCCCTGCAGGGGAGGCCGTGACATTTGAAGTTCTGAGTCTTCATCTCTGCCTTCACCAGGTGGTTCTGGCCCAGTGAGCTTTCCTTGGGTTTGTTACATCCCTGTCTCAATGGCCTTGTGATTCTCCTTTGTTGGTACTGTTAGCACCATTGTCTATGTATGGAAATGAAGAGCTTTGCAAAGCTGACTCTGAGTTGCCAGGATGTAGATTTGTATGCACTTGATAACTCAAGAGTAAAGGACAGGTTTTCAATATTGAACATTATTGCAGGCTGCTAAACTAAATTGCAAATTAGTCTCCTAGATGCTGGGAGTTTTATATGGAAATAAACGAGGGGAACCTTGCTACAGAGAATAATATAGTAAAAAAAATCGGGATAAGAACTAAAGAACAGAAATCATGGTAGGCCTTTGACAACTTGTTTGTAGATTTAGACTCCTGTTTCAGTTACAATATCACAACACAACATAGATTAATAGGACTTAATTTTGTTGCATATTTTACATGCATATATGCAAATCACATTTAATCTTCATAATTTTCCTCATCAGTTTTATGTGAACTGGAGCACGTTACTTAACCTGCTTAGGCTTTAGTTTCCTCTTCTGTAAAATGGGAATAAGGCTCAGTTCTACTGTTGGGGTTATTTGGAAGATTCAATGAGTTGTCACTTATAAAAGGCCCAGAACAGTGTACTTAATAATTGATATATAAGTATTTGTTGATTAAATCAAAGATATCTACATGTGGAGCTACACTAAATACATATGCAACAATCCCCCTTGTTACACTTGGCTCTGGATTTTATTAAAAGATATATATGTACACATATGTAATGTGTAGTTTAACAAAATGCAGTATATAGTATGCTTAATATATGCATTAGCTATTCCATTTAATATAAATATATATCCTCTGAATGTCTCTGGCTTTGCTCCCTGCACCTTATTTAAAGGTGGAAGCTCACGTGCTATATCTTGAACCAATGTTGCAGGTAAAGTGATCAATGGCTTCCATCTAGCTCTGGCCACAGAGGGCCTTGGATTCTCTGTCATGTGCTGGTATGTGCCTGGGGAAAACAGGCCCAGAAGTGAGCAGCAGACTAGGCAGGAGGAAGGCCAAGGTTGTTTTGCTGTCTGGTTCAGCTCAGGCCCTGCACAGCATTTTCAGTGTATAGACCGATGTTCATCAATCCCTGTGTAAAAGGGTCACATTTCCCTTGCCCCAAGGACAACAGCTGCTGGTCTCATGGGTGCTGGAGAGAGAGAACGTCACTGTCTTAGTCCAGGCTGTAGGCAACTCTACTCATCATCTAGCTGGGCCTCAGCAGCCCCACCTGCCCTCCTGCTCCAAGCTAACTCCATTTCCAGTGGAACATGCTCTTGCAGGCCATAGGGCTACAGACCACCTGCACAGTCCCAGCAGTAGAACAGAAAATTTAAGGGGAGGGAGGCTGAGGCTTGGACTCAGGACATCAAAGTGATCCTCTCATTCAATGAGAGTTCTCAGCAACTTCCCAGAACCTGAGAGCAGGGACTGAGAAAATAATATACCAGAAAAGAAAGGGCATCTGGGGGACAGGATCAGTTTTCCTTCCTGATTATGTGGGTAAGCTGACGCCAGCTGAGGGTGGACTGAGAAGGGAACCAGTGGAGGAGGAGGGAGCTGCCTGCAGAGCCCACTGCTGCCCCCCAGTCTCAGTGTTAGCAAGCATATTCTCCCCACAACCAACACACACATCTTCTCAGATGCCTCCACCCTCCTTCCCAAGAAGATGGTCAGACAGATGGCTGCCTGTGTAGGTGCCAAGTCTCCACCATGCTCTCTCTGACTTCACCTGTCCTCATCCTGTCCAAGCTTCTGGCACTCAGAAAGGCGCAGCTCTTAGGATTCAGATAAGAAGAGTAGGAAGAGGCAGGGCCAGGTCTCTGTTTAGCTGCAACCCACTGACGTTCTCAAGGAGAGCTGCTAAATTTTCAGATGCAGAAGTCAAGGCACATGGGACAGCAAAGCCCTCTCAGGAACCAGCTCTCAGGTGCCAGAAATGAGAGAGGAATACCAAATTCTCACCAGGAACAGCTGGGTCTTGCCACCTGCCTTGCTTTCTATATAGTAGATATGGCCCTGGGACTCCAAGGTCCAAAGCCTGAGGTTCCAAAGACAAGGGTGGCAGGGGTTGGGTAGTGTGCACACTGCCATTTGCCACCCGGTCAGACTTCCTGGATCCCGACTGTTCCCACCTTCTTTTTTCTCATCAGCCCTCACCAGTGTCTCCCTCTCAGGGAAGTTAGGAGAAGACACGGGCCCAACAAAGTGGAGAAAGGACAGTCTAATTCTGATTTCACCTACAGGACACTGCTTTTTTTTTT
Source organism: Eospalax fontanierii (assembly GCA_035773235.1). NCBI lineage: Eukaryota > Metazoa > Chordata > Mammalia > Rodentia > Spalacidae > Eospalax > Eospalax fontanierii. The sequence goes on from CM069547.1 coordinate 18,008,236, forward strand.
TTCTAGAAAACGAAGAAACTCAGTTGCTCTACTCTGGGCACCGTGGTCAGAGCTAAGCCTGCTCTCTCCTTGCTTTTTCCTGCTGTTCATCTGTGGCTGCAGAACTTTCAGACTGTCCAGAGCCCGTGCCCGGAGGTGAACCATGGCCAGACGTGGGCATCAAGGGCCTGAGCATGGAGACACTTGAGTGGAATGGTTCCAGGCACACACACTGGAATCTGACTGTTTGGTCTAGATCCTAGTTCTGGTACTACAATGAGTTGGAGAACTTGGCAAATTGTTTAACCTATATGTGCCTCAGTTTCTCCTCTTCAGATGAGGTTACAAGCTAGAATCCACCTTTAGGACAGTGCCTGGGATTGCAGGTGCCATTCCGTGCGCAGACCTGAATGGATTGTCACCATCTTCTTTCAGTCCAGCCCATTCAAAATGACCACATGGAAGAGAGTCACCCTGCCTCTGAGCCTCAGAGCTAGGCTTTTTGTGCTTTGAGCCACACTTTCCCCAATTTGGGACGTGGGATTGCTAGTGCTAAAGTGATCCTTATATGGAGGGTGTCTAGGAGAACTGAGAGTTACAGGCAACTGGGCTGGGGCTACATCTTAAGGTGAGAGCATTTGCCTAGCATGCCAAAGGCTCTGGCTTCTACTTTAGCACTGAAAAAAGAAAAGAAAAGGGAATTACCAACATCCAAAACAAAACAGGAATTAATGAGAAGTGCCCCAAATGTGCCATATCCTTCTTAAGAGTAATGTACCCCAAAATGCTTCTTGCCACTTGCCAGGGGGCCACCTTTCTGACTGAGCTGCACTCTTAGGGTTGTTGGGCCATCGATGTGACAGAGCCACAACCTGGACAGGCTAAAGTGAGCATCTCCAGCAGAGCTCAGAAAACTCCTTTACATGGCAGGATCCAAAACTACCATTGCAGCTGTACGCCAGTGATTGAGCTCACTATGCCACGGCCAAGCTTGTCAGTTCCAGTTGTGGCAAGAAGGGAAAGTGGGAGAGGAAGTAGAAGCAAGACGGTTTAAGTACTTCCTGAACAAGGCAGGCCAGTGCCCCACCATATCAGTCACAAGCTGGGGAACCATGCTGTCTGAGGCCCTAGAAGCTGAGAGTTCCTCTCTGGTCCACACTGCAAGAGACTCCCGCCCTGCTTCCAGGCTGGATGGCTGTTTTGCAACTAAGCCCAGTTTTGGCCATGCCGCAGTCCTGCTCAAAGCCCTCGGTGAATGAGCTGGGATGCTGGTGCACACCTGCTGTCCCAGCAGCTTTTTGTGCTCAAGAGTTCCAGGCTAGTCTGGGCTACAGAGTGACAACCTGCCTTAAACTAAAGTAAGCAAATCTAACCCTTCAATGACTTGTTACTTCAAGAGAAGAGAGTGTGGGGCTGGAGAGATGGCTCTGTGGTATGCTGGAATGTTGCCTACTGGACACTTTGGGGAATGCTGTTTCCCTATATCTACAACCATAGTCCTATTCCATATTGGAGTAGACCCTGAAGCCTCCCTGATACCTCCTGCCGTGAGTGGAATGAAGACGTGGATTGGAGGTTCCCTTTCCGTGTTCTTCTAGATTCTATGAGGGAGCCTTGGTGGGGTCAGCTCTGAGGTCATCAGAGCCAGCTACATCTACTCCGGAACAATGGGAAGCACTGATGAAGAACACTAGTAGGAAGAAGGAGCTCTCTACTGCTGGCCCTGGATAAAGCCCTGCAGAAATGGCTTGGTGCCAGGGAAAATCCTAGTAGCATATGGTTGTTGATAAGCTCCTAGAACTCTGCTGACTGAGGGCCAGGTAGCGCTCTAAAGAGGCCCATGGAGGCAAGAATGACAATCCTTTTATATTCAATGATCTGTCTGCAAAATATAGCCGTGACTCTAAGGTTTAAATAGAATTTCTACATGGACAGTAAGCTGTGTGAATGAAGTTGGAGAAAAATCCTTGCGTCGTTCCAGCCTTGAAATACTTTGTGGCCACTTTCAGCTCTTTAGAACAAAATGTTTCTCTGTCCTTCAGAGATCTATCAATCCAGAGAAAGAGGAGAATAATCCAAAGATCCTTTCTCTTGACATCTTCACCAACAGTGCTGGCAATGAAGGCTACTGTACAAATAAAACCGCTAAGAATTCAGACACAGCAAGTGAAGACATCAACATGACACTATATAAATGTAGTGACAAATGTCCCACTAGTTAGGTGTCACTTCTGGAAAAGCAACTGCAGTATACTCACTTACTGGGCACGAATATCCTCATAAAATCAAAATGAACCATTTCAAGACATTGCCCTCCTGCCTCAGGAATCAAACGATTCTGCTACCCTTTCTAACATCCGAGTCCTTCCTCATGGAACCACTGCCCTAAGAGAGGCAGTGCTAGCTAATTCATTCTGAAGTATTCCTTCCTAGGGCTAGCCTAGCAAACAAAAGAATCAGGTTACATGACAGTTTAAAAAAGATATACCTTGAACTGAGCCCCTCACACACAACCTGCCCATGTCACCAGCATCTCCCGTATTAGGGTAAAACTTCGGACTGTCTCCATGTGATGTCAGTGAGAAAGATAATCTGTCCAAATCTATCTTAGATATGCTTTGATGTCTCAAATCAAAAAAGGACCCTCACAAAAGCCATCTTTAGGGTGTTACCAACGTTAAATCCTACAGGAGGCCTAAGGAGAAACTGAATTTTGAAGTCTAAGAACACCAAGATTGGGAATCTACTTTTTCAACAGCATCTGTCAAAAAGGACTTTCTGCTAAGTCCTCCAGGAAACATCTTCTCATCTGATGATCTCTGTGATCTGGATCTGTGCCATGGGTCAAGGCAATGATGAAGCAAAAGTACAATCCAAAGGCTATTAAACCAGGTTCTGAAGACTAATGTTGTTTTCCTAAGCTAATTATTAGGGATGTTGCACAATATTGATGAACATTCTTCATCCAACCACATGACTACACTGAACTTAGTAGGGATTGCTCAAGCATTCTTTGGCCTCTGGATTTAAACAGGCCAGAACTAGGTAATGTATTTGCCAGGAAGTTTCTCGGCTTATATGATTTCTGATTGAACACTGCTGTTGGGCATTTGGAGAAGAAACCACTTCTCTCTCAGGAAAGGCGCCATTGAAATGTGCCACCAGAAACACTATCCCAGGAATGTCTTGCTTCCAAGCGAATGATTTCTCTGCTGACAGCCTGGGAAATGAGCCAAATAGCATGCTGATGCTCCATGTTGGGACCAGATGAAAAAGCTTTCCCAGAGTAGCAGAAGCGGGGACTCTACCTTCACCCTTAGGGTCTCTGACTTGGCCAGTCAAATGTGGAAGACCTTTTAACCCCGAGTGACCCTTTGATTTGGTGTATCCTGAAGATGTAGACATTAAATGCAATGGCTCCCAGGTCCAAGGTGGTGAATGTTATTATAGAATAGAGAAAAGTTTCAAGAAACTAACATGCCAGACCCATATGCATCTGGCACATATGCATCCACCTACCTGACCTCAGATGCTCCGAAAAACCTGTGATAGTGGTGCTACTCAGAGCCTGCATCATCTAGGTTCAAAGCTTCGCTATCTCAGAATTTACTGGAAAAATCTTTACAAGTCCATCTGTAATACAGTGTTTACTCAAAAAGATGAAGATGATTTGAAACAGAATAAATCCCTCAAGAAAGAAAGGTAAGAGATTTTCAACAGTTTCCTCATGGACAATATACCTACAAGAAGGGAGCCTCTGTTTGAGTCTGTTTTCTATTCTACACGGACCAAAAGGCAACTTGAGGAAGAAATGGTTTGTTTGGCTTCAGCTTGCAATTCATCATCAAGGGAAGCCAAGGCAGAATTCAAAGCAGGAACCAGACAGCAGGAGCTGAAGCACAGACCACTGAAGAATGTCACTTACTGGTTTGCCTGTTTGGCATGTGCTCAACTTGCTTTATTATTTTTAAAATTTTTTCATTAAGATACAGCTTACATGCCATAAGATTCGTTCTTTTATTAAAGTGTAGATCTCAGTGGATTTTAGGTGTATTCAGAATTTGTAACTGACACTCAGATTTTCGTTTTAAATTGTGAAAAGAAGCCCCATACCCATTAGCTGTCACGGCCCAACTCAAAAAGCTTCGTACACACATAGTCTGTTCTCATTGTGACTTTTTAAATCAAAGTAAATAAACAGGTTGCAGTACCTACATTGAACCTGGGCTCAGGCTGCTAGCAAACAATGATAATGTGATGTTCTCAGGATCTCAACATACTAAAGACATCAACTTGATTGTAGCAGGTTAGATAGTCAATTCTGTCTTCAGTATTCACTGTCTTTTGAGTTGGGTAGTTCAGGTTCTGATTCATCTATTTCTCTCTCTGTTTCTCTCTCTGTCTCTCTCTGTCTCTCTGTCTCTCTCTGTCTCTGTCTCTCTCTCTCTCTCTCTCTCTCTCTGTGTGTGTGTGTGTATGTGCGCACATGTATGTTGAGGCCAGAGGTATTGTATTAGTTCCTTTTTTGTATTCTGTTGTTGTGATAAAACACCATGAGTAAGTCAACTTATAGAAGGAAGTTTATTTTCCTTACAGTTCTGGAGGGGTAGGTGACCATGGTGGCACGGAGGCAGCTGGAGCAGAAAACAGGAAGCAGGGAGAATCAAAGTAGAAGCGGGACACAGCAATGAACTATCAAAACCTGTCTCAGAGTCATGCTTCCTTTAGCACGGTCACACAGCCTAAAGGTTCCAAAAACCCTCCCCAAACAGCGTCAAACACTGGGGACCAAGTGTTCAAATACTTGGAGCCTATGGGAGACACTGATTCAAACCATCACAGGTGTCTTCCTGAATTTCTCTACACCTTACTTTTGAGATGGAGTCTCTCAACCTGGAGTTCACCAATTAAGGTAAAATGGATAGCCAGTTAACCCCAGGGGTCCTTCTGCTGTCTCTGTCTTCCCAGTGCTGAGATTACAGATACACACCACTATACTGTCTTTTTTCTTTGTCTTTGAGAATTTCATATATAATTATTATACTTAAATATTATTTACATTCTCTCAGTTCCACTCCAACTCCTCCCATGTCCTCCTCACTCCCTGTCAATTTATTGTTGTCTTCTTTGGTTATTATTACTGCATATGCATACCTTTATAAATATAGATATGCATACACATGCACACACACACACATATATGTTAAGTGCACTAAGTCTATTTAATGGTACTCACGAGTACCTGTGTTTAGGGCTACCCACTTGGGATTAGATTGCCGTTAAGGGAGCTTGTACTTGGTGGAAACTGACTTTTCTCTCCCTCAGCATCCATTGATTGCCTGTATCTCTCCATCTTTAGGTAGGACTCCAATAAATTTTCCCTGTCCACCTTGGCATGTTAACTGGTTTTGTCATTATGTAGATCTTATTAGACTATCGTATTATGGAGATTTCATTGGTATAGATTCCCTATCATGTATAGAATGCATCAACTGACAACAGGTGTCTTGTTCCTCTGATTCTTACAATCTTTCTACCCCATCTTTTTTAAGGTTCTCTGACCCTTAGGTATAGAGGTTGCATTGCAGGTGTGTCACTTAAGGCTGGGCACCTCACCGTTATTTATTCGCTATATTTGACCAATTGAAGAACTTTGTAATGGTTTTCATCTGTTGGAAAAAGAAGCTTCTTGAATAAGTGATCAGGTCAGTAGGCTTAATTCTGGATAGACCAACTTTGCTCCTTATACAACTCAGAACCACCTGCCAGGGATGACATCATCCACATCATCGACAATCAAGATGTGCCCACAGGTCTATTCAATAGAGGAAATTCCCTAATTGAGGTTCCTTCTTCTAAAGTGTGTTAAGTTGACAACTAGATCTACCCAGCCTAGCCACTCTCAAAACCACAACTAAGAAGCAAAGCTTCTCTGGTAACGAAGGAGATCATGTGATATTTTCCCCTGAGTCCAGACAAGTGGTCATTTCTGCAGCATTTTGTAGTTGTATGTCCTCCTAGGACCTTTACCAACCCTTTGATGAGAATACACCTGGACAGTTCCCACCACAGAGAGCAGATGCTCTCAAGCATTCAAGGGCATATCAGCACTGTTTGGAGCCCAACACAGGTGACCCAAACTGCAAATGGTCCTAACTCAGGAGGATTCATTCAAAGAAATAAAAGCATGTATGAAGGTGTTCTCTTTCCTGGAGAGAAGAATTATATTGTCAACTGGCATATAAATGTAAATGCAAGGACAAAAACGTACTAATCCGAGTTTGATCATTAGAACTGAGTGGGCAAGGACAGTGTCGTACCTGACACTGCTAGTTCTTTCAGTTTAGCCTCTCCCAGTACTTCCCCATGTGGGCGACCAGTTAATGCCCAGGCCAGCACTTGCTCTCAGATTTCTGAACACTCTGTTTATACTCACTGAAATTCTCCTCAGTAGATTGCAGTTTTAGTTACAAAAGAAACAGAACGAACTTTCTTTTGGCTTTAATAGTCACAGCCTCTTTTTTGAAATACCCATCCCTTGACAGGGCTGGCTGACAGCCATCTAGATTACATAATGGACACTGCAGAGTAGCATTCATGAATGCATTCTCTAACTCCACTCCAGCACATGAGAAACAGTTTGTCCGGTCTGAGAACCTGGTGCCTCAAAAGGAAAACAAAAGCATCCAGACCAGAGGAAAATAAAATAGGTTTCCTGAAAGGACCTTCAGATTCACCTCCACAAATGTTGCCATTCCGTACCTCTAAGAGCAATAGAAGGGCAGACCCTTAAGGGAAGCTGAAGGATCCAGAGCTGTGCAGACAGTTCTGTTCTTATCCTTGTCAGGACTCAGGGAAACACTCCACCTCTCCATGTAACCTGCTAGAAAGGAGGGTCAAGCTCTGTGTGTAGCTCCACAAGGGAGACTTGCAGAGGACAACCCGCTTACGGTCTTAGCTTTGGGAAAGAGCCTTATCTAGCTATGAGTGTGAATGCTGTGTCCAGCCCAGAAGCAGGGCCTTCAGTGGTTTCTGACGATGGAGACCAGCAATCACCCAAAGGCATTTAAACCCAGCACAAATCTGATGTGCTGAAAGCAAGAACTGGGCCGATAACAACATAATGGCATTAGTTCTTGTGACTACTTTTTAAAAGTGACCTTGGGTGGAGAGCATAAAGATAACCACTGCTAGGACTAAATCAAGAGTTCTTTTCACTGGGGTGTCCTGGAAAAAATTGTGCTAAAAATTTTACTACCTAGCACTTGGGATTGCTTTCCTACTAAAACATGGGACTGGTCATTTTTCTGAGATCTTAGACCTACTAGCTAATGGCTAGAGAAAGTAACATCTATGGAAGAAGCTGACCTAGATTAGCAATGTATGAATCAATATCCTGAGATCAGGACTGAGGAAGCAGGGACTGGGAGAAAGTGGGCAGTACAGAGAAACTATCTACACTCCGTCCAATATGACAGTGAATAAAAGGACACTAATTAAAGCATTAAGAAGAAAATCATATCCAGTTACAAAGGAAATCATATGTAACGTTTCCCTGAATCTGAGACAGTGGCTGTCCTGTGGCATCTGTGAGACACTTGTCTCCACAGGGTTGTTCCACGAACTTCATTGATATTACTAGAGTAGAGAAAACCAGAGTGAGTCAAGAGCCCTGGGCACCATGACGTCATAGTTTTTAAGTGCTTTTCGTGGTTGATTTGTTTTTCCCTTAGTGTTGAATTGATATGAAAAGGCTCTAGGAAGCAGAGCTATGAGGACAAAGAAGGACACATTTGCTCATTTGAGTGTCCTTCCCAAAGGTATCTGTGTGGAGAGTACGTTCCAGAGATGCAATGTTTTGTATTTAGAAAGTGGCCTCCTGATAGCATTTGCTATCTTAGAGAAAAGAAAAAGATGTCAGTACAGGCATTGGTAAAGGATGATGCTATGGCTGATTTTCTTTCCTCGATCCTTGTGGTATGAGGTAGGGCTGCAGAGACACATCCTGACAGAGAACCGTGTTGGTAGCGATCTCCACGCAATGACATGGGACTGTTGTACTGATTCAGCAAGAGGAATGCCATTCATCAAGACGCGGGGAAGAAAATAGCCTTGTCTAGGGAAAAGGGAATCATGTGAACCTTTTCACTATGTCTAAGCCACTGACAATTTCTGTAACATCTAATAGTCATTTGCCCTTCTATGATTAGTTAAGGAACCAATTGTTTTCTGCAGACTCATCTGGATCCTCCCTGGCACACACAGCTATGGGCTCAGGCTTCCTAAAAAGCTTCACATGACTTCCTTCATGCCAGAAAAAACTGTTGTTCTTAGTGCTTGCCTGGGTTATATTTTCCTTGCTGATATCAGTGCAGTAACATTCTTTTTTCAATCAAACCAGTGTTGTAACCAGCCCACGGGCAGGGCATAGCATTTCTTTGCTAAAGTGTTTCCTTACAGGCCTGCTTCTGGGTGTCATCAGACAGAGAAAAGAAACCACGTATGGATTCTCCTTTCAGTTTTACAGATTTGCAATTGAGAGAGCAGATTAGATGTTGGTAGATTCTAAGAATCAAAAAATAGAAGACTCCGAAAGTGGTTACCAAGGCTTCTTAGATGACCACTGACTTTTTTTATTTCCAGAAGATTTCTTATTTCCAGAAGATTTTCATCATTTCACCTCAAATGACTTAAGATTTAGAAAGTTTGTACTCCATGTTTATTTTATATACATGGGTCTTTCTCCTCTCTTATTTTAGAGGTTACCCCAGGACATCTCCTCGCCTAGGAATAATCAGTCCTTGCCAACTACAACAGACCAAGGTGTGCAACTTCCTTCATTTTAACTACTCTCCTATAAGAAGCTGTCTAGGAGAAGTTGTCTAGGAAGATGTCAGGTGACATGAAGGCACCATCTGCTGGAATCTCCAGGGAATAAACTCGAAGGGATAAATAGATAACAGCTACCTAAAGAGTTGGGTAGTACCTGAATATCTCTAGTTTAAGAGAAAAACAAAATAGGGAACTTCATAAAGCAAGAGAAAAAGTCCAGAGTCTGTCTTAGAGAGATTGTCTTAGACTGAAGATCTCCCTACTCTCAATGAGGAGAGTCAACAGCAGGCCAGCAGGAGCCACAGCTTAAAATACAGTATTCTAACTACAACCTTTAGTGGAATATGTTCTAAGGCTACAATGGCTTGCAGAGAAATAGCCTACGGAGTGAGGTTATTAGCAGTAGTCATATTCAGGAAGCATCTCTAAAACTATTGTGAAGAGTGTAGTAAATGTTTTGGGTAGTTTTCAAATAATGGAATTCTTACTATGGGAGAATGGGCATGCAAATATGGAATGGTAACAGGTGAGAAAGAGCCATATGATGTTTAAATTTCAATTGGAAGTATCAGTAAAGATTCATGATTTAGTGTTTGTTCTTTAAAAATGCCTAGAAGTGGGATGGAGAGATGGCTCAGTGGGTAAGAGACCTTGTTGCACAAACATGTGGGATTGAGTTTGTATCCTAGCATCCATGTAAAAAGCCAAGTATGGCTGTTTGCACATTTACAGTCCACTACACATGTATGCAACACACACATCATACATAAACACATCCCAAATGTCTTAAATCACTGATTGCCTAGTGTCAATGAGTATATGTAATACCTACACCCAAATCCTCTCCTATAGTTGGGACGTTAAAAAAAAAAACCCAAAGGCCCATGTGTTAAAGTCTTAGTCCATAGCTTGATATCATTGAGAGGTAGCTAAACTTTTCAGAGTTCAACCTAGTGGGAGGTCTTTAGATCCTTGAGTATATGTCCTTCAAGATGGTTGGAGATTCTACTTTCTTCCCTGTTACTTCTTTCACATTGCAATCAAACAGCAAACAATTAAACTACACACTCTGCATTATGACATACCACCTCACTACATGCCCAAAGCAGTGGGGACAAGTCCCCTAGGGGTCAACACGCCCCCATGAGCCAAAGTAAGCCTTTTGACTTTATGTTTATTACTTCATGTTATAGCAATGTAAAGTTGAGTAATACACCTACTTTCTACATAACCAATTATACAATAGTCTTTCAAAAGGAACAGTAATTTGGAGACATAACTCATTATATGTTTAGAATGGAAAAAAAATCTCAAATGAGCCTCTATCATTTTGTGCCAGAGGTAAGGATGAGCTTAGAGACTAATGGGGAGCTCTGGGGTGATGTGACAGACTCGGAGCTGCCTTCATGAATGAAAGTGGGAGAGCAAAGGACAGAGTTGATTTCAAAAAGAGAAGAAGAGCATTGGAATTATGAAAGGTGACCTTTGAGTGTCCTTGGCTCAGCACCATTATGAACGATAGGACACACTAGAGACACCAGTTTCAACTGACTAGCTCCCACACACCTGGCAGGACAAGATGACTCCTCCAACAGATTTGTTATTACATAATAACTGAATCGAGAAATGCAGAAATGGCTGAAAGGGTAGACAAAGAATGCAAAAGCCTGGATACAAAAATCATCAATGGACTTAAAAAATATGCCAACATGGTTATGAATGCAGTAAGGCTATTAGTTCAAGACCAGAGAAGAGAGGCAGTACATGAGAAGCTCGGCAAGAAATTTTTTTCCAACAAAAAGAGAAATAATGGAAATAAGAAACTTAATAAATTAAATTTAAAACACAGGAGAAAGTATCATCAGTAGATTAAACCAAGCAGAAGAGTGGAGCAAAGTCAAGGAAATGCTACATTCAGACAAATGTAAACAAACAAATATAAACAACAATGACGACTTTCAGGAACTCTGGGACAAGGTCAATATATATGTTGAAATATAATTTAATCTATTATTAACAGTTAATAGTAACTTAAATAATTATACATGCTTCATATTGTGCCTTATAGCATACCATATATTACAAATGGATGAAGATAAAGGTATATATATTTTTATTATATATACTATATATATATTATATACTTATAATATAATAATATTATATATTACATTATTTATTTGTGTGTATATGTGGTGGGAGAGGTACCTGAATCTGAGTGCTTTTGTTCTCTCTCTTTATCTTGCAGGTCTTCGGGACTAAATTCAGGTTGTTAGACGTGGCAGCAAGTATCTTTACTAGCTGAAACATCTCCCTTTCCCAAGGTATACTTTTTAAATGAAATCCAGAGGCCAGAATAGCAAAAGAGTCCTGCATCCTAAGGCATTTGGGGTCCTTAAGCTCCCATGAAGAAGCACTTCAGAACACCTGAAGGACAGAACAAATACTAGGGAAAGTAGCCCAAGGGACAAAGCCCTGACCTGCTACAGCCAGTGCCTCTCAGCATGGCAGGATGCACAGGTTGGATCCCACAGAGCACCATACCTCCTTCACTGGCTGGGAGGCCCTGATCAGCCTCAGACCTACACAGTCTCGGCACGGACACTCATCCTGCTTTCTTGACAGTTTCCACAGCTCCTGATGAGGGATCTCCTCACACCGGACTCTTCCAAGGCTGAAAAACCCCGTGACTCCCACTCTCACAGGCTGAAGTCCTTTGTCGTTAGTAGGCAGATGCCCCCCACAATGTCTGACAGCTTTCCCAGAATCAGTTGACATTATCATCCATGTCTGAGTGAAGCATCTGTGACTGGCTGTTTCTACCAACCATGGTTGTATGTGGCATGGGTATGTAAAGGATCTGTGTATTGTATGAAGGGTGTGCATATGTGACATGTGTATGTTTGGAGGGTGGAAGTTTGTGTGCTCTGTGATGTATGCATATGTGGTCTGTGGATAGGGTATGTATGATGAGGCGTATATACATGTATGGTGTATGTAGGATATATTGTATGTGTAGTTGTGGTATGTAAAAAGTGATTGCATGTTTCCTTTGCAGGTATTTCTGAGCCTTTTTCATCTTCATGCTTTTGACTTTTTCCTGGCTGAAACTTTAGTTCCTAGAGGCATCTCTCACACTGCTCTCAAGCACCTTGAAGAGCCACCCCTGCCACACCCTGTCATCTCTTTGTGTCCCCATTTCCTGGATGGCAGACCCCAAAGTATTTATCATAACGTCCACAGTCATCCCCATACCAGCTCAGCACAACGACCTGGGGCTTGGTTACAGGTGTTCGGGATTTGTGTCAATCAAACATGATTCACGGTCACTGAAGATGACGTGGTTTCCTCTCAGATGGTTGGATAACTTCTGAAAGGAAATCTGACCAGGACAGTTTAGACTCTTTAAGTCAACAAAGACTACGTGTTTGCAGCATTCACATTGCTATGCTGCTGATGTTGGTGCATGCTCTCAGCTGGCAACCTGCAGGACAGCGCGCCTGCCTACCGCGCATGGATACAAAGGTGGGCACATTGTGGGCAGCTTCTCAGGCGTCCAGGCCTCCGCCCTCCCCTCTCTCCTGCCTCCCTCGGTATTAAACAGAGTTCCTATCACCCCCTCCTTTCTCTCACAAGTGGGCGGCCCCTCCTCATTCTAGCGACCTGACCTTCTCTTCCTCTTGTGAGTCTGGCTTCCGGGATTCACTTCAGAGGGTGCTCACTGTCTTGTCAAGGGTTTGATCATGTTGGAAATTCATGCTGACAGCATTTGGGGAACTCCCCTGGGTTACAGCCACCTCTGCACCCATTTTCTTAGGACAGATGGTGTTTTGTGACAGCTGCCAGATTTACCAAGACCTTCTGAGTCTTGAGAAGGATTCAAGGAAAAGCAAAACACTTCTCAGGGAGAGGGGTAATGTCACAGGTCTCAGTTCTCTTTCAATCTAACTGCAGATCTCTTTGATTCACTGCCCAATCGCCCCTCCCGTGCCTGTCTTCTATCCATGTGCTCTTTTGGGAGATGCTTTGAAAATTTCCAAGACTGCTTTTGTTTAATTGGGAGCAATTTCCTTCATCCTACTGTACATTTCCACTTTGGCTGTATGATATGCTGTTTGCAACAGCCCAGTGGTTTTTCATTTCTGGAAATGAATAACTAGATCTTCATTATTTTTCCAAATAAAAATTATTCTAAAATATCCTCCAGTTTGTATTTTGTCTGTGTCATAGATTATTACAAGCATTTCTCATTTTGACCATTTATTCTTATGGGAGAATCTACATTCATAACACTTCTTCAAGAATTTGGGAGACTATGTGTCCTACCCTGTTTTGTGTTGCTGTAACAAAATACTTGAAGCTGAGTATTTTATAAAGAGTTTTATTTGGCTCATAAAGTCTGGAAGGCCAAAAGCATGATTCTGGCACCTGTTTCTGGTTCAAGCCTCATGAAAGATAAAACCACAGGTTGGGAAACCAGAAGAGAAAAAGATTGAGGTCAAATGATAAGAGAGAGGGCAAGAGAGTGTGGAGGAGTCAAGTTTCCTCTTAAAATGATCACTAGTGGATTTCTAGTGGAAACTAACCTGAGTCCTGCAAGAACTGCACTGATCCCTTCTGAGTGTGATGCTCTCTCTTACAGGGCCACCACCTCAATATAATTACGCTGGGGACAAAGCTTTTAATATATGAATACCAAGGGAGATAAATGATATCCAAAGCACAACATCATAAGACTTTGTCTTTTTACTCATAAATTACATATGGTCAGCTCAGGGGTGGACAACTCTTCCATGCAGGTCATGACTGGCTGAAGTGCTTTCATAAAAACAGGAGTGGGATCAATCCCATGTGAGTCAAAATGTGATGAGCCTGGGCATTTGATGCCCAAAGTTGAATCTGCCACACCACTGGAAACTTGAGAATGGAAGTTCCCATGAGTAAAGGAAATTTGCGGGAGTAAGGTGAAGGAAACTGAGAGATCCCTACAAGCAGAGGAGTGTGCTCTGTACCTGCTGCTTCTGTTTCAGTCCAAATGACCCAGGGAACAGCTTCACTCTCATCTGTGAGATTACCCCTTATGGCCTTTAAATAGTCCTCTTATGAGGACTGTCATTTTACAGCAGCCAGTGTTCTCAGTAACAAATACTTCATGACCTTTTGTCCAAGCATCTGTTCTCTCCCCTATCTTGGGTAGAATGCTGAATTTTTTCCTTTTAGCCAGGCCATTGTACTTGGTGTATAGACTGGATTTCCCCCCCGCTTTTTTTTTTTTTTTTTTTTTGCTCTTTGACTACACTAGTTGAACAAAGATATTATTTTCTATAAACCACAGTATAAATATTAAAAGCAGAAAATTAACGTTGACACATTTCTAATCTGTAGTTCTTATTCTTATTTTGCCTGTTGTCCTAGCAAAGTGCTTTACACTGGAAAAGAATCTCAAATGTTGCCTTGTAACCAACCACCTTCTGTTATAATCCCTCCTTAGGCCTAGAAAGTTGCTCCTCACTCTTTCTGTGATTTTTATGACATTAGCACTTTTGAAAAACAGACTCGATACAGTCTAAGAATGCTCCTTCACTTGGGTTTCCTTGGCATTTCCTCACAATGGGGATCAAGCTCCCCAACTTTGGTTAATTGATTTGTTCTATTACAGGGCTCTCTGTGACCATGCAGTTTAGGAGGTATCTGTCACAGCTACTGTTTTCCATTTTTACTGTTTAGGGCCACTGCTGTTTGGGGCCTTGTCTGGGGGAGATAATCCTTATTTTCTGACTGACAGGTAATAGAAGATCATGCAAGGACAATTTGGTCTGTGAGGCTATCTTAGATCTTTTGGTGAGCTGACTAAGCAGTCATTTAAAGATCTTGACTATTTTGTTAAATTGTCCTTTATAAGGCTATATTGTCAGTAAGAAAACAAGCAATGGGCCAACATACTTTTGCTGAACAATTCTTTATACCAAACTACAATAACTGTATTCTAAGTGAATGCAGCATAGATGCTTAGCAATAGAAAGCAGCAGCTATGAGGCAATGCTCCAGAAGCAGATGATCAAAGTCATGAGCAAATACTGGATTCACTTCTGTTTATAGTGTCTTTTAACTCTCAAGCTGGTTCTTGACAAGAATTTACCTGGAGTAAAAGTGGCTATAGAAATATTTGAGGGTCAATACCACTAATGAAGCATTGCTTTTAAACAGTTTGATTTAGTGCTCTTAACATCTGGACCTTTGAGATTTAAACCCACGAGACTGAAAGAACCATATTTTCCCAGCTCTCAACTTGTAATAAATGGGAAACTTTCATGATGAAAAGGGACAGAGCCCCTGCAGGAAATACCTAGAGGTTATTTTTGTTCCGACAGTCTTCATCTAAGTCAGAATGGGCAGAGAAGCAAATGAGAATCCGCCATCCATCAAGTCCGTCTCCTGCAGAAAGATCATGAGGGGCCATGCTTAGCAGAGCTCTTCCAGCACTGCCCCGCACAGCACAGAGCCTTCTATGGT
Organism: Eospalax fontanierii; assembly: GCA_035773235.1. NCBI lineage: Eukaryota > Metazoa > Chordata > Mammalia > Rodentia > Spalacidae > Eospalax > Eospalax fontanierii. The sequence continues at coordinate 18,023,560 of CM069547.1, forward strand.
CTTCAGCAACTAAAGCTTGTCCAGTTGTTCGGGGACAGTGAGGTTGAGTTCAGTAAAAATACCAATCACAGATTTTGTAAACGTAACTGAGGCAGCTGCGAATACTGTGCTGTCAGAAGCAATAGGGTGATGAGATGCTTGGATGACAATATTGGACAAGAGCAGTGACAGGGACTGCTGAAGAGTGCTGCAGTAAAACGGGATGGTTGGTGAGCCACTTGGAGAGTGTATTAATTCATTACAGTCACAAAATTTATTTCCTGGGAACAATCTTGTCTTAACCAGATTCTTTCAAAGTAGGTAATTCACCTCCTTATAGTCACTCAACATCAAACTTGTTTTGAAAAGTCCCAAAGATTCATTTTTTTTTCTCTTTTCTTTTCCGTCTTATTTTTCTGCCTTTTTGAGATAGCTTCTCCCTGTAGTCCTAGCTAGCCTGAATTTCACTATACAGACCAGTAGGCCTCCATCTCACAGAGATCCACTGCCTCTGACTCCTGAGTACTGGGATTAAAGGCATGCACCACCATGCCCAGCATTAGGATTCATTTCTTAGATAGCTGTTGATTACCCCCAAGATAAAAGTTCCACTACTGCACAGCTGTTTTGTTGTGTCAGTCTTTCTTGTGATTATTAGGCTTTACAGCTGGGGTTTGATCATTGACTTATTTCTTGCTTAGCTAAAGCTTACATACTATCCTCCAGAATATGAGAGTTAGTCTTCTGAATACTTAGGATTTTTTTCCAAGTTAGGGACAGAAAAAGCATAAAATATTCATTTATACAGTTTAACAAAGAAAAGGAGTCAGTCCATAAAGTGGTCATCCCTGGACAAGGCCCTGGTGTGCTCCTCTGGGTCACTAACAACAGCAGGCTCCGGTGGTAATGGTCACTGACCATTTTCTGTTTGAATTTTAGTGTCTGTATGTGAAGTCCCAAACGACATAGGTTTACCATTGTCTATTTTCTAGCTGTGTGAGAAGATATTCTTTTAGTGTCTTTTCTCATTAAATATTCATTTTTTCCCATTGCAGTATATATGGTACCATCTATGGACATGTGATTTATCCATTCTACTCTTGGTAGACAGACAGATTCTAATTTTGGCTATTTAAGGCAATGTGACTATATACCTTTCCTTTTATGCACATATTTTAATGCATATGTTCCTATGGTTCTATAACGCATGTACCTAGAGGTTGAATTCCAGTGGATGGGGTTTATAGGCCTGCAGTTTTCTAAGCGAATCCCAACTGCTCTCTAACACTAACAGGGTTGTACAAGAGTTCACTGTTGCCAGCAGCTCACACAGCCTCCTTTTAATCCATATCTATATCGTCACAAGTTTCACTTTTCGCCAATTTGTTGAGTAGATATTATTACCATATTTTTTAAATAATGGTTTTAAAATGATAGTAATGTTAAATGCCAATTCTTGAGCATTAGAATGGTCTCTTTTTAATGCAGTACTGGGGATCAGTCCAGGGTCTTATTCATGTTAGTAAAGCTTTCCAACAGAAAGTTATCACCTCAACCTTATGTCCTTTTGTCTAAAATTCTTGTCCAAATATTTGAAAAGCTGTTAATTGGATTGTTTTTCTCTGATTTATAGCAAGTGGTACATATGTTGTACACAGATAATTTCCTCCTCTGAATCAAGTCGTTTACTCTTTAAAAGATTTATTTTATTATTTTATTTATGTATTTATTATTTATTTAGTGTGTGTGTATGTATGTGGGTATGTATGTATGTGTGTATGTATGTATGTGTGTTCTATCCCTCTCCTCCTTAATCAGAATTCAATCCTGGGCTCCACCTTGAAGACATTTTCACCTCCAAAAGGCCTCACTTCTAAACACCACCTTCAGATTCACTTTCTACTCTCTTAATGTCTCCCAGGAGGGATTATATTTCAACAAATGAACCCACAGGAGACACAACCCCATTTGATTTGTAGCAGAAATTAAACATTCCAATGCCACTCTCCAATGATGATATCATCTGGGAAAGTTCACCTTCTTTCCTCTTCAGGGAGATCTATATGAGGGATGTGGGCAGCTGTGACAATGTGTCCCATCATCCACAAAGTTGCTCATTACTAGTGATCTGACCAAGACCACATGGCTCTTCAGATGTGGCTTCATGGCACCTAGACTGAGACTCTGCCACTTAGTACTCTTCTCTAAATCCCCAACTTTAAATACGGCCTTCATTTCTCCTCTTCTTGGGTATATGAGGATACCATTCTCAGAGATCTCAAAATTGGCACATTGATTTTTCTTCAGAATCTCAAAGTAGGTCCCTGAAGAAACCGAGGCTATATTTAATATTATGATCCAATTATGATTTCCATCCTAGTGCCCCCCCAACCTAGTTATCTGAAAAGGGGATATAAGCTCAACAGGAGACAATCAGCGGAAATTACCTCAAGGAATGGTGAAAAAACAGCAGGTCTTCCAGGTTCTACTTCACCTGTGGGAACACACAGAGCCCTTCACCTGTAAAAGCCTAGGTAAACTCAAAGGATGGAATCCAAGCCCCCGTGGAAGGCCGGAGAGATGATGTGTGGAGATGGACTCTGTAGCTGATATGACAAAATGCCATAGAACTGGTATGTCACATGACTCATTTATGAAACCCCTTTGTAGAGTTTACAGTACAAATCACGTTGTGTCCAGTCTCACTGATAAATCCGATTGCAGAGTGCTTCTTTGATGTGGGCACTCTCACCATCTCTGGCTTCTGAAATGATAAATCGTAAATGTAGTGCCAGATGTTCCTTTGTCCCCACTTTCTGGGAAGCACGTCAGAAAATGTCAGAGGTGACCACTGGATGGCATTCAGGTCAACCTAGCCAAGCTCTCAGTATCTCAGAGCTACAGCCAAGAAGGCAGATGGTTTCAACTGCTCAGTATATCATTTACAAGTTGATTGATATTTAACACAATGTACTCATTTGCCAATGGTTTTAAGGCTTTAAATAATTTTAAATTTCTTTTTTATTTTCATTGCGTTTTTATTTACATTTCATACAATAATTCTTAATCAAATTTAGAACTTCTCTTCCATTCATTCCCCCTCAATCCCACTAGACCTCACGTATTCCATCATACATATTAAGTCCTTTCCAGTCAAGCATGCATGCCCAGATGTCCTTTAAATTTCTTGTATAATAATTTAAACTCACATCCACAAAATAGCATAATTTCTTCATTCCACTGAGACTTTCTAATATATTGTCCTCCTTTCTTGAAAAGTGTGGTGGAGGAAGCTAATTTTCTCATTTGAAAACTACAAATAAAAGTCCTGTTTTACCATAGTTTCATAAGTACTTTACTTCCCAAGGAAGAGGCAAACTGAAAGTTGAAATCTAAGAACAGACTCATAGCATGAACATATCAGTACTGAAAAATTAACTGAGATTTCTATCAGCTTCTGAAAAAAAAAACTTCATCTCCTGGAGAACATAAAAATTATGTCATCACAGAAGGATATATATATATATATAATATATATATATAACATATATATATATATATATATCTTCCTCTTTGATTTCAATGTCCCCAACTTAAGTCACATTCCTACTTCTGAACCATTCACCAGCCAACAAAGGAAACCAAAGTCTCCCCTAGGCCAGGACTTTTCTTGGGGAAGATACTAAATGAGAAAAATCATAGTATTCCCAATAGATTCTGTGAGAGAATGTCAGAAAACCCTCCAGGAATTCCAGAGGAAAGAACCACCATAGTAAATGTCAGACCTTGATATACTTTCAGAGATGTTGGTCTATTGCAATTACTTAGTTCACAGAAAATGAATTCATGGAAAAAATAAACAAATAAATTGAGTTTCTCAAGGTTGCACAGCCAACATTACACAGAGGTGACTCCAACTTCAGTACTAGGATTTCAAATCTAGTGAGCCTTCAGCACCAGCCTATTTTATTTTTCCACCTAACTAATAGAAACCAAACCAAAGTACATGATTTGGGCAGCTTTTCCATTGCTCTGGAATCCCAGAAGCTGGTCGATACTATAACTCATCCTGAAAAGAATGGTAAACACACCTCATTTCACATAACTTGTTTACAAGACCCTCTAGCTCCTTGTGAGAGTACAGATCACAGTTTGATATTCTGGTCTGTGTAGTTGTTCTGTTGCTCATCAATAAAATTTTAAAATGGCATCCAGTGGTCTGAAAGAGAGTCACAGCACATGGGGAGGGCGCTGTGCTAATGCATGGTGACTATTGCTTTATTGTTTCATGTAATAACCTGCTGCATCTTAGCCAGATGAGCATAGATGGATTCCTTTGACCTTTAGTTTACTGAGGAAAATTTTACAATTATTACATTATTATACAATTATTGTTACTTTGTGAAGCTTTTGTTTAATGCGTGATTTCATCTTATTTTGAATGAACACAGGATGATAATAAGAATTTTATTATCCCATTCATCGCCTCCGTATACTGGAGAGCTTAAACTTAATTGTTCTAAAAATGACCACATGTAGTTGAGTGGACTGTTTATTTATTTCTTTTGGTCCATGATCCTGAAACAATTTTCTGGGATCAGGAAATCCACATGGGAACCTCACTGGTTCCCTGTCATGGGATAGGAATTTAAACTTTGCTGAAAATCTTTTTTTTTTTTTTTCAAATCCTTTCATCTTTTATTCTATTTTCGTGATTTTAAATTTATTTTTATTGAGATTGATACCTTTCGTATGATGGTTCTTATTCAAATTTAGACCCCCGCCCCCCTCGTCCTTCCATCCCCTTCAACCCCCACTGGACCTCTTGTATTTCATCGTATATGTTAAGCCCTATCTACTCAAGCATTAGTGCTCAGATGTCCTTTAGTGCAACTTCATTCACTGGAGTCCAGTCAGGCTATCTAGAGATCATAAGTAAGGCATGCTCTTCCTCTCCCAGTAGTAATCAGCCTCCAGTAGAGGTAGTGTGCTGTGCTGGTTCTCACGGTTATTAGAATTTAGGGCTGGGTTGGACCGTTGACTGACTGTCCCCCTTAGCAGTTGCATGTTATCATCTGGCATCACGGGACTTAAACTTCAGGTAGAAGGCTTCTTTAATGTCACGTGCATCAGCAAGTCTGCATCTGACCTGTGACCACTGGGTCTCTTCCACGCTATAATATGGTTGTGAGATTTTAGATTTAATATTAGGAGAAGAAAAGCAGGTAAACCCTGGGGCCCATTGGTTTTGTTTGCTGATTCTTGAGGAAGGCTTCCATTCTCATTGGATAACAATTCTGAACTTTAAATGATGTGTCTAGCTTGTGCGCATTTATACCGTAGAACGTACGCTCTCCGTTTTTATCCTCTTACTGTTTTCCCAATAAGCATGATACCATTTCTAAATATTTGATGAAGACAGGAAGGGGATTAGTCCTGCACACGTCAGTGACTAGTGGATTTACTCCCAGTTGGAGTCATATCTGTCTAGGAATATCAAAACCAATGACCTTTTGGGTATTGATTTGTTTCTCCGTCTGTTCCACAGTGTCAGGCTAAGAAGCTAGGCTGATGCAAGGGAGCTATGCTTTTCCTCCTTTGAGGTGCCAATACATTGATTTCCACATATTGAGTTGTTTTGACAATTTCTTCACATGCACTGTCTCTTCACTGGAGTAAAGTTTGCAGAGACCTTTAGGTGCTGTAATGAAGCCTAAGGTTTGAGATTCTTCCAGCTTCAATTTCTACTCTGTTTTCTTTCAGTGTCTTCTAATATTATAGTATTTTACTATCCCAAAAGAAATTACCCAACTTTTTATAGTTATGGAATCCTAATGAGTTCAATGTTTCACAGTGGAAAAAAGAATGTTTTAGGAAAATGATTTTGCTTTTCAGAATTGTCATCAGATTTGTCACTTAGGGAGTTGGACTGCTATAGCCTGTTCTACCAATAATCTAGGAAACAATGTTGTATGTATGTTAGAGACCTAACTGAACAGGGGCAATCCTAATAATTTCCCTGATCATGTTATCAGTTTAAGGTAAAAGACATTGGAAACAAGTAGATCATTAATTTGAGGCATTATAAAAAAAATCCTAATTTTAAGTAATTGTGCTTTTTAATGAGTATTTAGGAATAATAACTATTAGTTATCTATACATGGTCTTTATTTGTGTATATTATCTTTAATTAAGTCTGAGTTTTATATATGGCACACAAAACAACACTTTTATTTCATTTAAAACCTTTTTAATGTATATTTTATTGAGTTTTGTGCATTTTATACAATAGATCTTTATCAAATTTAGACCCCCTCCGTGTGCCATGCTCCCCATGGGTTTCACACATTTTGTCATAATCCTATGTGGAAATGCATTTGTACCCAGACATCCCTATGTACAAGTTCATCCACTGGACTGTAGTCAGCCTGTCTAGAGTCATTCCCTTAAAGAAAATCTACTCTCCCTCACCTTAGAGCAGCAATCAGTTGCCAATGGTAACTCAGCTAAGCTTGGGGCCCACTTCCCCAGTTCTATGTTGGAGTATATCTGCTTTTTGTGGGATTGAGTCAGCATGGGTCTTGCGCATGCTGTCATCACTGCTGCAAGTTCCTATGAGCGAGTTCTCAGTGGCCTGAAAACCTGTTTCCTTATGTTTTTGCACCAACTCATTAGGTGCAGAGGTTCCACTGTAGATGTATCACTCAGGGCTGGGCATCTCTCTGACAATTATTCTTTGTGTGGGACCAGTTGTAGGATTCTGTAATAGCCTCTAACTGCTACCTAAAGAAGCTTCTTTGAAGGGTGTTATATAATACAGTATACTTGTTTGTAAATAGAAGGATCCACATTTAGCATACAGTAAAAAAGTTCATTTGTCTAGAGGTATGACAGAGGTAGGGTTTTCTCTAGGGTCTGTAACCTTTCCAGCCATGTGCAGTTGGCTATATATTTACACTGCCACCCATGAGTTCCTTCCCATCGAGTGAGCTTTAGGTCCAATTAGGTAGCTGTTGAGTACCCCCAAGATAAAGTACCACTATTGCACTAATAGAGAGAGTTTGCTGTGCAAGTCATTGTGGTAATTAGGATTGGATCCACCTTAGCAGCTTGCATAGTATCCTCTAGAACTATGAGAGCTAGTCTTTGGGTAGGAGGCTTCCAGCTCAGTTCCAGTCAGTTCCATTGCTCCAAGTTCTGTGTCCTAAATATGTCCTGTCTTTAGAAATAGGGTCTTACCTTCAAGTTCCGGGAGGTAAACAAGGGCAGTGGCAATAGTGTGTGTTATTTGTGAGTTTCTTGGACTACCCTGAGCAACAACTTGAAGGGAGGTTTCTCCTGTCCGGCACTGTGTTCCTTCTTATATAGCCTTCAGGTATACTTCTGCACTCATGTTCAGATATTGTTTGTGTATTTTTCAAGGGGTTTTTTGGGTTAATATATTTTTCTCTGCTTTTTCTCACCACCTAAGCTTTATCTCTTCTCTCTTTCTCCCTGTCATTTTAAAGACTTAGCAGTTTTGCTTATTGATCAGGTTGTATCTTATCAGATACCCCAGAGTCTGATGGCTATTTGGACTAGAGACTCTAGATCATCTGGTCTCAACCATAGTTCATACTTCATTCCTTTGTCTATCCAGGATTTGAGTGTGTTCTAATCCAAGTCATTCTCTTAGCCTTTGTATCTCCAACCATGGTCAACATGAGTTGCATAGGGACACTTTGTCTGAAACAAAAGAGTGCAAAACAAAGGTTTCATTCACCTTAACATTTTCTCCCTCATGATCCCTAAAGCTACTTTTTCTCCAACTATCATGTTTACATTCCAGCCAGAAAAACGGGGCAGGTGGGGGAAGTAACAGTGATAGTCCTTCAGGCCACAGAGTCACAAGCATCTTCATCCATACCCCATAGTCCACAGTTCAGTCTTATGGCCATAACTAGTTACAAGAGACATTGAGAAACAGTATTTTTCTTGAAGACAATTGTTTGGGAAAAAAAAATGGATACTCTCCTCTCTACTGGCTAGAGAGATGGCCAAAAGGAGAGAGTTTTCCAGACAGCTGGTCAGTTACTCAGATGAGCTTACAGCAATTGTGACAGCATTCATAAATCCCATGCAAGTTCAAACTAGACAAAAATTCCAGCATAGACATGGGGAAGTGGGTAAGAAACCCCAATCCAGCTTCTTTCTATTCATGATCTCTTTTCATCCAAGAAATTTTTAGATGATCCTAGATATCCATATTTATAAAATGATTTTATGAATTAAGAAATTGCTTATTATAAATCATAAATAGCTCTATCTAAAATAATATTTGATATACATATAATTTTATCATCTATTAATGATTAAAACAAATTTACATACTGATAACATGGATATGCTTGTTTTTTTTCACAAAGAACCAAATCTTGGCTGAATATTTGATACTGTCAGATATAGTGCCTCCTTAAATCAGAATTTATTGATGCTTTGATTTTATAATTGTCAAAACTAAGGATATAGATTCACTGAAATATGTAGTCATTGTTTAGGACCATTTGAGAAATTGTTGAAAATTCTGTCCTAATTCCAAGTCAAAATTTATTGAATAGTTATTGTGTGTGTGTGTGTGTGTGTGTGTGTGTCTGTATATGTGTGTTTGTGTGTATGTGTGTGTATGTGTGTTTGTGTGTGTATGTGTGTTTGTGTGTATGTATGTGTGTGTATGTGTGTGTGTCTATGTGTGTGTGTGTGAAACTCAAGTCAACAACTCAGACAAATCATTCTGCGGCTGGAGAGATGACTCCATGGTTAAGGACACTGGTTTCTCTGGTAGAAGACCCAGGTTTGGCTCTCAAAATCCACATGGTGAGTAACAACTGTCTATGATTCCGGTTTTAGGAATCACCCTTTTCTCACCTCTGCAGGCATTGCGCAACATGGATGCACTTACATATATGTAGGCAATACGCTCATAAACATAAATAGAAATAACAAATAAAACATTTAAAAAGTCAAAGGTTCTAACACAATGCAGTTCAGAAATGTACTAATTTGATGCTTATATGTTGAGGAATAACAGGAAGAAACGATCAAGGTCTTTGTTTTCCATAATAAAGAGCAGAAAACTTGCTACAGACAGCAAAGACACAACAATTCACAACATCATCTAGTCTAAAATCTGCTCACGGTGTTTCAGGAAGCTCTTCTTGACATTATGTGCCATGACATGGCACACACTGCAAAGTATACATGTTATATGTTCAGAACCACAGCTTTAGTGAAGTTGTGTAATACAGCATGAGTGAGCCCTGCCAAGAACACACTGCAGTTACGTTGTGCTTGATTTTGAACTATTAGTCATGGTACATTCAGAAAACTTTTGCTGTCAGTAAAATTTTCACTACCCTCCAAATTTAGTTATGTGATCCATGCAGGGTCTCAACCTACACTTAAGAAGCTGTGGTCTATGTAACTAGCAAGGAAGCCAGCACATAAGAATTGAAATTGTTATCTCTCTTAAAATTCAGAGAGGGAAACAAAAACCTTTTAACAATTACTCCAAAATGAATAGGACTTAATTACTATCAGAGCCTTGATTTTGTGTCCCTGCTTCCAACTTTGGGCCAACCAGAGAAAGCCCTATGTATATCCCTTACTAGCCACAAAGGAAGCCCTGCTCCTACTAAGCTATGTGTAGTTTCCCATGGTAACAGCCTCAGATTGATCCAAGCACACCTGCAACCATCCATCCTTGTTATCAGTTATAAGGTTTCCCCATTCCTCTGTCTATTATTTGAGTCTGTGCCAAAATGTCAGGACGGCTGATTCTCTTCCTATTATAAACAGCTCTGAATAAGCAGACTGCCTGCTCCCCTCTCGTTGGTCTTCATTTATTGCTACAGAAACTATGTTGCTTGCAAACTCATCCCATCAGCTCTCAGCACAAACTCATCTTTAGTCTCCCAGAAAGCCATCCCACCTCTTTAGGTGTCTACATCGTTGTGGCTTTCTCCCAAACCCTAACCTCTGTGTTATTCCAGACAGGGGCAAACGATCTGATTTACTCAGTCTGCAGTGTTTCCACCAACTCCGTTGCACACTGGCATGTGATATTTCTAGTATGCATTTGGGAATTTGGAATTTTTGACCTTGCAATACTGATTCCTTGTTCACTAATTTAGAGATGGAAGCTACCTAAGTGTCCTTCAACTGACAAGTGAATAAGGAAAGTGTAGTACATTTACACAGTGGAGTTCTACTCGGTGGTAAAGAAAGAAGTCATGACTTTTGCATGTAAATGGATGGGACTAGAAACTGTTACATTAAGTGAAGTAACACAGACTCAGAAAAACAAAGACGTGTGTTCTCCCTCATTTGTGGATCCTAGCACCAAACCCTTATATCTATATATTCTGATGTAACTGCAGGAACCAAGAAAACTGTTCACTAATTTAATGTGTCTCTTATTTTCCCACACAGCTGAAATTTTTTCGAGGACTCTCTCACAACAGTGCCATTCAGAGTGGGTCCACTGATCCAGCATGGACACTCCTTTGAGCATTTTTAGAAATGCAAATGAATTGGTTCTGAACACTCTAACTAGAAAGTTCCCAGAAATTACCAGGCACACTGCAGTTGGGAAGTTCTGTCCTACATCCCTTGGCACCATTCAGGGGTCCTAGGAAGGGCTCAGATATTTGCAGAATAGAATTGATTGCTTCCCTTTGAATGAACCAAAGCTTCAAATAGAATCACTGCCTTTCGTCTTCAAGGACTAAACAAACACAACAGAAGGAATATTTCTTTGGCCTGAGAATAAAGAATAAAAAGCACCGAGAAACAGCTCCTCCCCACACATTCAGCTTTTACTCACAGAGACCTCAAGGAAGGGCAATTGTGATGGTTTGTGAAGATGGAGTTAAATACAAGCAGATTCATAGACTTCAACAATAGTGCTGAGCTGCCTACTAGTTGGAAAGTGTTGCAGTATAAAAGAAGCTAATGACCATAGGGAGGGCTGATTCCTAAGCAGGGGCCACATCAAAAGCCAGACATAAGTGAGCAAAGGAGTCTCAGGTACCTTGGAGCCAATACACTATCTCCAACACAAATTCAAGAAATGCCGTTCATGTGACAGACAGAAAAAGGAATGCTGTCTAAACCTGTCTTCTCGGGTTAGAAAGATGGCTCTGTGGTAAAAAGCACTGGCTGCTCTTGGAGAGGACCTGGGTTCTGTTCCTAGCACTCACATGACAGCTAACAACCATCTACAAGTCCAGTTCCGGGGAATCCGACGCCCTCTTTTGGCCTCTACAGGCCTTGCACACAAGAGCACACTTACATACATGCAGGCAAAACACTTATACATAGAACATAAAAATAAATTTTTAAGTGTCTAAATCTGCCTTCTTTTCTCTTCAAACATGGTAATGTCTAAAAACCAACTAGAGGATTAAGGAATGCAAAATTATTTTTTGAGGGAATTTTGTATATGGTCTTTGTAGGGTATGTAGGTAAAAATCATTACAGAAAGAAAATCCACTGCAAATCACACATCCTGCTTCATCTTCTACCTCCTCTGTCTGCTCCTCCTCCTCCTCCCCCTCCTCCTCCTCCTCTTTCTCCTTCCTTTCCTTGTTCTCCTTTTTCTCACCTCCTTCTCCTCCTCCTCTTCCTCCTCTTCTTCCTCTTCCTCCTCTTATTCTTTTTCAGAAAGCATATGAAATTGACAGGAAAAAGATATCTAAAATTAGTGACAGAGATGGACACTCTATGCTGCCTGGAACAGAGATTCTTGGCAATTCGCAGCTCTGTAAACCTGTAATTTTACATCGTGTTGCCTCTCCGATAGTCCTTGGAGCCTATTTAAAGAGAGACTGCAAAGGAGGTTCTGGAACAGACAGTGAAAGTCACTCATTCAGTAGTTTTACTAAAGCATTCAAAGATGATCTGAAGTCCAGGCTTCAGCTGGAAGAAAGGGGACAAAACCTCTGTGGCCCAATGGGCCTGTATCATATATAACCAAAGAGCAGGCTTCATTTTCAGATGCCTCTACCTCTGCTGCCTAAATCCAGCTCTTCTTTAGACCCAAACTGAATCTAGAAGACAGAGCCCAAGTTCTACTGCTGTCTGTAGTCTATATACCATGACCCTGGTGTGAAATACTGATCATTAACCACCCCCCAAAAGAAAGTGTATGTTGCCCAATAATGCCTGCATCTTCTCTCCAAGAAAAACATGATTAAAATTCTGCACCAAGATGTGAGTCTGCCTGTAGATGGGAAGCTTGGTAAATATATTAATACCACCTTAAAACAGGAGTCCTGTCATGGAATCATCTTGGCAATTCGACACGACAGTGCAGAATAAAGAACTAAAAGCCAATTATGAGTCCCCTGGCTCCAGACAGACTTCATAAAAAATTAATGCTGAGTGAGATGGAAACCATCTGAACTGCAGCTGGCAAACATGTGGGATGCACTTTGATGGCCAAAGCCCAGAAACAGGGAACATTTTCCATTCTCACTTGATAAGCTGGAAAGTTCTGTCTTGTCTTGTGTTTGTGCTGAATAGTAGTTTTAGATTAGAGAAGAAGTGGTGGGAAGTGAGGGCTGGAATGGGGATGACAGCTGGCTGTTACATTTTGAGCAAATGCATGATACTAATGGGTTCTGGGTAACTAAGGTGATCCAGGAGATGAGGGCAAAACTCTGTGAGGTCAAGCATTCTGGGTGGAAGAATCAAGGCCTGGTCAGTCTGGGGTGGGTGGTAAATGTTGGTCTTTTTAACTGGTAAGCTCAGGAGTTGGACAATCTCTGACTTTCTTCCTATTAAACCCCATGAGACATATAACAGAGTTCCTGACCTATCCAGGACTCAATGAAAATAGCTTTACTGACTGACAAGAGTATCACACACCTTCACCTTGCATGGTTGCCTCTCACTTACTACACCTGGGGCCAAGTATTTGCTCAGCAGATAAAGGCAGATTCCATTGTCATCTTCTAGAAGCAGCATTAGGCCAGCTCCAGAAAAACCTAAGAATGTGTAGATTTCAAGGGAAATTTCTAGTGTTTGTCTAAGTTCCACATCTGCAATGTACAGTTATGGGACTATGTGTCTCCATGCTTCAACAAGTGCCATGTGTTTGTCAGATTTCCATCATTGTGACAAAAACAAAAACAAGAACATGGTATGAACAATTTGAAAGGAAGAAAGCTTGACTTTGGCTCATGGTTTCAGAGGTTTTAGTCCATGGAAACCTGACTAAGGCTCATGGAACATAGTGGAACAGGGGGTAGAGAGAATACTAATAATGCACCCTTAACCTCTCACCAGGGACGCTTCCTCATGCAACAAAGTGTGATGCACACATAAGACCACAATGGGTTGAGACCGCAGAGTGTGTGTCCCTGGACAGAACTCCTATATTAAACCTCACCCACCCAGGGTTCAGGGATCACTGTAGAAGATGGCGCAGAAAGATTGTAAGAGCCAGGGTTGGTGCATGAGCATAAGGAAACAGAGACTTTCAGGCCTCTGGGAACTTGCTCATGTGAGCTTGCAAGAAGGATGACAGCATGCACAAGACATATGCCTTCTCAATCAGACAAAACCCAGCATAGAACTGGGGGAATGGGCAGCGGGCCCCAGTCTTCACTGACGAACTATTTAGAACTGATTACTGCTGAGTGAGGGAGAGTTAATCTTCTTTACAGGAGTGACTCCTTTAGACTGAGTAGAATCCAGTGGATAAATTTGCACTTAGAGACATCTGGGTACAAATGTTTGAACAGATAGGCCTTAACATATCTGATAAAATGTGTGAAATCCAGTGGGAGAGTTAGGAGTGTGGATGGGTGAGGGGGTATAAATCGTTTAAGATCTATTATATTAAATGCATAAAAATGTACATAAGGAGTTAAATAGCAGCCTTGAAGTGCTTGATAAGGTGTAAGATGTTAGATAACTTGCAAGATATTCTTATTTCGTAGTGTATCATAACTGTGTTTTCTAGAATCAATGTAAAGAGAAAAAGGACAATTGCTTTTCTATGGGACAATACTGGAAAAGCAAGGGTTAAGGTCAATTGAAATACTTTTGTTTCTACCTTTTCTCTAGGCGACTCAACACTGTGATATACAATTGTGTGTGGAGTCAGTGTTCAGCATCTGTGGACATCCATCCACAGCTGTCCTCCAATCAAAATATTCTTTTTTATTTTTATTGTATATGTATATGAGTGAGTTGCCTGTATGAATGTAATCACACCAGTGTGGTGCACTCCCCACGGATGACAGAAGAGCGCATCAGATCCCCTGGAACTGAAGTTATAGACAGTTGTCAGCTGTCATGTGGGTGCTGAGATTCGAACCCAGATCTTCTGTAAGAGTAGCCAGTGCTCTTAACCGCTGGGCCATTTCTCCAACTCAAAATATTCTTAAAAATAAAAACTTTATCTGTGCCATGGACTTTTTTTTCTCGTTAATCATCCTAAAAATACAGAACAAGAGTCATTTACAAAGCATTTAAAGGATAATAAGTATTATAACTCATCTAAAGATGATTTAAAGTACACAAGATGCTCATAGGTTTTCTGCAAATATGAAACCATTTTCCCTTTTGTATTTCTGATTTATTTTTCTCCATAGGACTTCTTATCATCTCATACAGTATATAATTAAATTTTATTTTTAATATTTTTTATTTTTGAGAATTTCTCACATGTATACAATAAAATATGATTATAGTTTCAAAAAATGCCCCACTATATGTCTTTTTTTTTTTTTTTTGGATAATCCACCAAATTCAGCTAGTGATGCCCATGTGTGCGTGGGTATGAGACCATCAAGTGGGAAGTGGAAAAAGAACTAGTGGGACCTGAGCACCTGTAGATCTGGGCAGTGAGAATAACATTCTCGAATCAACCCTTTTTAGATATCAGAGGATCTTTGCATATCTACATAAATATATGTACATGTATAGGCTGTGTATTTCTACACACATTTTATATACATACAAATATACAGGTATATCTTATGGAATTCTCACACAGGAAGGTAATAAAAGGGTTATCTATATGAAAATTAAAACATATGCTAAAAGATGGGCGAGTGGGGCAGATAGGTTAGATAGATGATAAGTAAGTAGATAGGTAGATATTTCAAATTTAGTGCTATAGGAAATTATATCAACTGAACCGAATGCATAATCAGAAAAATCATGCCTTGTTGACTCTCAAGTTGATTTTATCTACTTGATTTTGCTCATGTTTGTTTTCCTGTACCACTGTCTCTTTCAGTTTTTTACTTTGCCCTGTTTCCACGTTTTTTTCTGCTGTGAACAATGCATGCGGGTAAAGAT
This sequence comes from Eospalax fontanierii, assembly GCA_035773235.1. Lineage (NCBI taxonomy): Eukaryota > Metazoa > Chordata > Mammalia > Rodentia > Spalacidae > Eospalax > Eospalax fontanierii. Next base: position 18,038,890 of record CM069547.1, read on the forward strand.
GAAGAGAAGCTGTGGCTCAGGGTATTGATTAAATGTACTGCCATTTTTGGGTACTGAATTTTGGAGCCAATATTTCTAAGATCAATCCCTGAAAGACATTTTGCAAGACTGTCTGCATAAATGTTTTCAGATCTGGGAGTAGAGTGGTTATCCAGAGACACACGGTGAGTTTCCAGGTCTCAAACTTCCTGCCCTATGACCACTCTAGGCTTAAAGGAAGATGAATTTGGTTGACATAAAGACCATGAGATAAGTGGCCAAAAGAAATGAGGGAAAGGAGCGGCTAGAATCAGACTGTAAATGGGTAGCTGTTGTTATTTGGGTAGTGGGTGGAGCTGGGCATTTCCCATCTAATTTAAGATCACTAGGTATGAATAACAGATTTCAGGGAGCATAAATCTCTATATGCACTTTCAGTTATTTGGAATTCCCTTTTATGAGCCTTTCAGCCTCAGAAACCCAAGTGTAAAATGAATGGCAGACTGTTCAAACAACAGATAGAAAAACAAAACAAACAAGAAAACAACAACAAAAAAACTCCTCTATACACAATTCACCAAAAAGTCTTCACTTCATATTTGGCCAGCAACACAATTTGCTATCACTGATGTGAGAAATGTCCCTAACTTTATTTTGTTAATTAATCAGCATGCATCTCTGAACACATATATGCCAGATTAAGTACATAAAAAAGATATTTGTCATGGGAGTGAAAGATGAAATATTTTGAAATCTATAAAACTGTGGAAACAGACTTCCTGATTGAATTCCAAAATAGTAACTTTTAATATAGCTTCCCCTTCTGAACTGTATGCCTTAAAGATAGATAGCATCTCTTATTCAGTACATCATCCACCAATAGTAGGTGTTAGATAAATACTTATTGGATTAATGTGTCTCACTCATCTATTGCTGGGTAACAAAGTACCCCATTGCTTGGTGGATTAAATAGTCATTCTATTTCATTACCCACAGCTCTATGATTTTGGATGTGACTCAGCCAGGCAATGTGAGCATCATATACTATCACCAGGGCTGACTCCTCTCTCTCTCTCTCTCTCTCTCTCTCTCTCTCTCTCTCTCTCTCTCTCTCTCTCTCTCTCCTTCCTTTATCTCTTCAAGTATCTTACCTGCTTGGTCCCTCCTTGAGCCAACCAGGCTGCAGGAGTGCAGCTAGACCATTTACTGTAGGTTTAGGAGCACAGAATGGAAACTGGTAAGACCCATGACACTTAGGTTCAGATGTGGCACAGTGTCACTTCCATTGTATCTATCCGTGAAAGCACAGAGCCACTGTGTACAGAGGCCCACAAAGTGTATGAATACCTTTATTCTCTACACTTTGGTCATTTGTTAATAAGGAAGCTTTGATGACGAAAATGGAGAGATGCATTGGTATGCTCTCTATCCCCTATTCCACGATGTTTCTTGGGTCTCAGGCTCCTGGGACTTTGCTCATATGAACTTATGTCAGTGATGTTAGTATGCACAAGATCCATACAAACTCAGACAAAACCCCAGCATAGAACTGGGGAAATGAACAGCGGGCCTCAACCTTAGCTGAAGAACTATTGGCAGCTGATTACTGCTAGGTGAAAAAAAAAGTTGATATTCTTTATGGGAGAGACACTAGATCAACTGACTAAACCCCTGACAGAATGCATGAACTCCAGTGGGAGGTTATAGGGGGTATAAAGATGATTAAGATGGGTGAGAGAGCTGACTCAGCAGTTATGAGAACTAGCTGCTCCCAGCTAACAATCGTCTACACTTCCAGATCCAGAAAATCCAACACCCTCTTCTGACCCCAGGGGCATTGCATACATAGGTGTATTTACACTCATGAAGGCAATACATTCATATACATGAAATAAAAAATAAAATATTTTTTTAAAATGATTAAAAATTTGTATGAAATGTATAAAAATTCAATAAAATATACTTCAAAAAAATATACTGGGAGATATGGCTAATTCAGCCATCTTTGGGGATTGGTTAATATGGAGTGGTTGCATGAACAGTCATTAAAGAACCCTTCACAGAGCCATTAAAGAGCCCTTAAGATTTGAGGGAAAATGTTTTATGTAAAGGGAAATACTGAACTAATCCCTGTGTTCACATGATAGGGGAGAATGACCCTGGATGATGCAGGCAAGTTGAAGATAATGTAGGGAAACATAAGGACATAGAAGGGCAGATTCAGTGCCATGAAGCCTAAAGTCACATGATGTCACAGAGCTAAGCTTATAAAAGATTATTGGTTCTGCTCCCCAACTGAAAGGTTTTTAAATGCTTCATGATCAGGAAGCAAGAGGAAAAACCAAGGACAATGAAGAGTGTCACTTGTGATTGCTACAGGACTTCTTTTCAAAATGGGCACTAGACCATTAGCACACCTAGAATACTGAAGCAGCATGGACATTCAAGAACCCTAATATAGTCTCTTCTATTCTTTGCCATCTGTGCTCTTTAAAAATATTAAGCATGGGGCCCTCTTCTAGGTAAGTCACAATATCTGAATTTATTAATATAGATATAGGAGTGATTTATGTGTAAGTTAGAAATGTGTCATGGGAGGTATTACAGTATATCATAGTGGTATGTCCATATGGTATAACTAACATGTTAGATGTTATTTTAACCACTTACTGTTAGCTTTGTGAGGGAGAGATGAAGAAGCACACTCAAAGGAAGGGCTCTGGCACAGTTATCTGAAACTTCACCACAGAAATTGCAGACTGAGCATCAATGAATAAGAACTCTTTCAGTTCTTTGGCGGTGTCTTAATGCCCACATGTGATTGCACAATGATTTTGGCAATTTATAGATCACTAACCAGAAGTTCTGCTGTCAGAAAGACCCTGCAGAACATCACGTCCCTTCCACTTCCTTCCGGGTCTCACTAAAGCCACTCCTCCACATTCCAAGTTTCAGTGCTGGTCTCTGCCCTTGCTTCCTCCCTCCAGAAGAACCATGCAGGCCTGGTTTGGTACTCCATTCCCAAGCAAGAAGGCTCAACCACAGCAGGGACCAGCCTAGTGGTCCCTTAGAGAAGGAATTGTCATAAATGTGGGGATTTCTTAACCTTCTCCTATAGGCCTCATTAGAGAACTTATTGAGATGCTCAGGCATGTCTGTACAAGGGCCTAACCTGGATGTGGGCTCCCATGAAGAATTTACTGTAATAGCTCAAGACCTGGCACATTCATGGCCCATCTGCTTAGCACAATTCATCCAAAGTCCTTCTCTGGCTATCGCCCTACACAGCTTCCTTGTGAGATTCAGAAAAGAAGGCTTCTCATTTACCGCAGTTAGAAATAGACCCATATGTATCCTCATATTTAAAACCATACCAGTCAATCATTAATCAGTCCCTGCTAACAAGAGTGAGCTTGTAAACGAAACTCTCGAATGGTCCTGAACAAAAAAAAACTACAGTAAGCGCCACTTGGGATGACTACAAATATCCTGACAAGATTAACAGATTAAAAAAGTCACCACCCTAATCATGGGGAAATATAGATAATCATTACTGGATAAATGATAAGAATATTTACCAGGGATGAATGGAGACTGCTCGGTGTAGCCATCCACAATGACCATGATTATTTGGACCTAGCTTCATGCCCAGGGTGGAACAGCGGTTTGCAGGTACCATCTTCTCTGATCTTCATAACCTGTGTGGTAGGCACTGTTGTGATCACCATTTCCCATGTGCGGACAGGTGATGTGCTCAAGGTCACACATGTAGTGGTAAACAAGCCTAGATTCTAACTCCAACAGTCATTGCTCATGGAAGCACTACAAAGCTCTCACTACCCTGGGTACACACATGTGCACATGTATATACACACAGCTGGTCAGTATGTTCCAATTTTAGTGGTGCATTATTTCTGCAGCAGCCCTATTATCTGGTATCAGCTGTGGTTTTAAAGTACAACTACTCCTTTTGGGTAGAGTCAAGATTTTATCTATTTATATTCATTTATGTGTATGAGCTTATATGTACCAGGTACTTTCAGAGGCTAGAATATAGCATTGGATCTCCTAGAACTGGTGTTACAGGTAGTTGTGAGCTACGTCATATACATACTCAGAACCAACCTGAGTCCTCTGCAAGAACAGCAAGTGCTCTTGACTGCTGAGCATCTCTCCAGCCCCATCAATTGCCAGTGTTCTTAATTAAGACATCTCCCTAGAAAATTTGTGGCATTTCCGTTAGGTTTCACCTCTGTTGATCACTTTTTCATGTGTGGTGCTGGGCTTCTTTTATTTGTTTGCTGTAGGCTGGGTCTTGTGCATCTTAGGATGGCCTTGAATTCCTAATCTTTCTGTCTTGGCCTCCAAAGTGCTGAGATTACAGGTATGTACCATCATGTCTGGCTATGTGTCACCATATAAACATAGACTTTTGTCATAATAGTCTTTCTTTTGCAAAAAGGAAGAGAGTGAGGTAGGTAGACACAGCGTCTTGCTTCACATCACTGGCCAGTAGGGTCTGAAATAGCAGAAGGAATGGACGTGATAGAATCAGCAGTTCTTCCCATGGCACGGTGCCATCTGCTGACAAAGCTGGTTATGGCTTCCTAAGAACATTTCTCTCCACAATACAAGTCCCTGGCATCTGATATAAAGATCTCTTCCCTTTAACATTTTATCTATAAATGGTTAGTATGAGTTTAACAATTTCTTGGAGTTTCTTTAAACTTTGGAGTTCCACCAAAAATCTGGAAGGAGTCAGAAACCAATGGAGAAGGCTATCTGGAGCTAAAGCAGTTACCAAGAGTCAAGTAGTGAAACCTCAGCCCACTTCTTCAGTACCCCTTCCTGCCCCTGATATTACAAGCTTCACACACTCACTCATACACATGAGACATGGACACACACTCCTCACACCAAGAGGCATGCATATACAAGTCCTTATGCAAACCCAGACACGGTCTCTTAGATAGATGGACACACCCTCATACTCACAATGTAGTCAACTCCATGATGTAGTTCTTTAATGGGTACAGAGGTTCAGTTTTACAAGATGGAAATATTCTGAAGGCTGGCTACACAATGATGACAGTTTTCTTCATGCTTCTAAACTGTACATTTAAAAATAGTTGAGGTGAGACTGGAGAGATGGCTCAGCAGCTAAGAGCACTGGCTGCTCTTGCAGGGGACCCAGGTTCGATTTCCAGCACCCACAAGGTGGCTAACAACCATTGGTAAGTTCAGTTCTAGGGGAACCCAACGCCCTCTTCTGACCTGTGCGGGCATTGCACAACATGGGTGCAGTTACATATATGCAGACAATACATTTATACACATAAAATAAAAATAACAAATAGTATATATTTTTAAAAAATGGTTGAGATGTCAAAAATATTTTAGTTGTTCTTTTGAGACAGACAGTTGTATAACCCAAGCTGCCTTTAAACTCATAAACCTCCTGTTTCTGCACTGCAAGTACTGTGCTTACAGCTGTAAGCCACCACATCTGACCCAAGATGGTAAAATTTATGTTATATGTACTTTACCAAAATTTAAAATAAATTTTGATAAAGACAGTAGTATTCACTCTAATTATGTGAGTCATTAGTTAAACCTCCCCCATTGGACTTCTGGATGACCTTCCACAAGGAGAGACTTTCCAGCAATTCGCCACTGCTCTGAAGGAAGGTAGATTAAAGGTGATCACAGACTACTGGCAAGAAAGGACCATATCCAGTATAGCATCTGCAGCTATATCAGGCATGGACTTTCTTCTCTTAAGGAAAAGATTTAAAAGCGAAAAAAAAGCATCCTTTCCCAGTCTTTCAGTGCCACGGTGAGCCTTGTAAAGCCCTCAGAGGCGTCTCTGAAGATGCCAGGGCACGAAGAAGGTCACGCACCTTCACTGCCTTCTCACCACTGTAGCTGGAACGTAGCTGTAAACTTTTCACCCAGTCTCTCTCCCACTGCCCCCAACACCTCCTTCTGGAGTGGAAAGTTTCCTCTCCAACTCTTCCAGCACCAAGGGCAGTAGAGGAGAGAAGCCCTCTCAAGGGGCTGAATTTTGATCCTTCCTGTCAGAAGCCAGGGCATCTCTAAACAAGGCCAGTTGTTATTTATACCACACTCCTCCACTCTGGAACTTCATCTAAGACCAACAAAGGTCTTGTTCAGCTGAGAAAAAAAACAGTAGCATCTAGACATGACTGGGTTCTTTGTATGAGATGTGAAATTTTGCAAGTAAATCAAATAGTGTTTGCTGGAACATTCACTGCCTGAGTGAACTCAGGCTGCCTCCTAGGTAAGGCCATGTAGGAGAAAAGATGGGTTCTTTAGATAGAAGGTCAGTACCATAGACATGAAGATTACTCATTAAAGGATCAAGGAACTTCCTCATCTCAAGCATCCTGTTTGTTCACAACTTCTGAAGGTTGCTACATGTTTCTGATGGGAGCCAGGATGCCTGAGTGGTATGTTTGGGTGTTCCTCCCTACCCTTGAGGAAGGTACGGTGGCAAAAATGCAGCTTTCTTCATGGTTCAGCCAAGGACTCTGGGATCATAGCCCTTTGGTGTAGCAGAATGAGAGGTGGCAGGTCATACAGGAAGAGGGACCCTGGTCTCTTCATCCTGACCTAGTGAGATGAGGAAAGTGGGTCTGAACTGAGAGGTCCCTGCAGCCTTGCTGCTGTTTCCTCTGCTGGGCCACAACTGAGTCTCAGCAGGCAGCAGTGTCCTCAAGGGACCTTGGGGCTGCCCGTACAGTGACACGAACTGGAGCTGCTTGTCTGGAGGGGCCACCCCTTACCATATTCTACTCTCCTTACTGATGGGGACTGCAGAAAAGAATTTCACAGAGAACCTAAAACCGGCTGGCATCTGGAAACTTGGAATTCGGGAATCTTCCCGTCATTCCTTAACTGACCAGTGTCACTTACCTTGCATAAAGTACAAGAAACAAAACATATGCTTCATGTTGAACACCTGCTTCCCTTCTAGGAATCTAGAACTTGAACTCAAGCTAGAGGATGCCTACATGACCAGGAAAAACCGTGGGTACAGGTCCACTAGCTCCTCTGGTGGACACTGACACGTGTGTGGTCACAGCTCTTGACTAGGGAGTTTGGCATGTCCTGCGTGGCTTGCCTGGAAGTGTTGGCCTGGTTTCCTGTGATCTTACCTATGAGACTACCCCATTCAGATTTGATCTTCTTGCTATAAAAACTCATGGCCACAAGGATCACTGAGTCTGTAGGGTCTGGTAGCTCACAGAACCTAGGGATGATCTTGGGGACCTTGACACAGGAGTATGGGACTGATTCTGCTGTTTCCTCAGATCCTCTACTACTTAAATCGTTTTTAGCCAAGTTCGGCAAATAAGAGGCAATGTGGACAGGGGTGAAAAAAAGGCAGACTGGGCCATTTCTTCCCTCCTGACCTCAGACCATGTTTCTGGTAATGACTGATCTCAAGCTCCCACCAGACAGGCCCACGGGATTCCAGTTCCCGCCACATAACCTCAGCCCCTGCCCTATGGCGACCCCTTCTACTCAGTGGCTAATTGTGAGACTGAGTCACCTCCACTATTTGCCTTCCTGTCTCCTCTATCAACTGTGTAACCAATTCCCCTGTGTTAAATTCTCTCTTAAAAAAATAACTAAGGTGATTTTTGTTTTCTTATTTTGACTGTAGCTGTTACATTCCCTAAATTCCTGCACCACGCCTCTTCCTGACAGGCCAAAAGCATCCATGTGTGAAGGATCCTATCCCCAAGAACCTCAGAGTCTATTCAAAGACACTGCTCCTGCGCAGGTCACATTGCTGTCATATCTCAAGGTTCACCCTATAACTAGAAGGCTTTGTTCTGATTTATGAGCCTTGGGACCATAAGGTGATGCTCTAAGATGAATGGACTTCAGCTGGAAGCTTGGTGCCTCCGACACTGGGTCATTGACTGCCTATTGAGCACAGGAAACCCATGATACTCAAAATGTTAATGGGTTGATGGTGGAAGCAACAGAAAACTGATGTGTGTGTGCCTTCCCACCCAGCTGTGAGTTTCAGGGCAAATGCGGCACTGTGGTGGTAGCTGTGAGGTGACAAGCCTGTCCTAAACACACAACTCAACCAGAAGGTTGACACCTGACTAACCAGATGTGACAGGTGCAGACGTGATAATTTTTCTCTAAATCCCACATGAGTCTACCAGATCACAGTGGCATCTACACCTGAATCTTTCTCTAGCACTCCACAAAGAATGGAGAAAGATGGACTGGGATGGTTAGGGTTAGCCTACTCTCTCTGCCTGGAATCCTTGCCCTTGTGTTATCTAGTGAAGCTAGTGTCAAAGAAATGACCCTACAAATGTGAGGAGCACTATCAGAAGATGAGGGAAGACAAGGTCTTGCAGAACAGCTAAGCCATTTAAGCCATAATGTGGAGTATGAACAGGACATGCTCTTGCTGCCGGCAAGCCAAGGAGAGGTGAAAGGGGTGTGTTTCCGGCCTGGGGTACAGAATTTGAAGTTCACCGTGGCCACTAAAGCAGAGTACAAGAAGGAGTCGGGGAGGGAGATGGTGCGACCAGAGATCATGAAAAAGACAGAACCGGGGAGGAGAGCAGAGTCTACTTTGTATTGGGTCTTGTTCCACTGATGGTTGGAATTTACCCTAAAATCAAAGTTAAGTGCTCAGAGAAAGGGTCTGGGCAAAACAAAAATATGAATCCAGATCTGAGTCCTTCAAAGCTCATTATGACTACACTGTGGAGAATAAATGAGAAGACAGTAAAGGGGAGTAGATTCAAGACTATTTAAAGGTAAGACTGAAAATGTTACATGAAGGATTAGATTTGAGGATCAAGGGAAAGAAGAAAGAAGTGTGGAGAATCTTGCCCATGTGTCTGACCTGGCAGCTGTACACTAGACTGGGAACTTGTGACACATCAAGACTTCAGAGAAAAGGGAATGCTACCGTGATGAGTGTGGGCTGTCTCCAGGGTATAGCAAGTGAAAGTAAGTAAGTAAGTCAGACAGTAAGAAGCTAGGGGGTCTGCAGCTCTAGAAAAGACCATGGCCAGACACCAAAGTTTGGAAAGTGCCAGGAGATAGATGGAAATTGACAACCATCAGAGTTACTGAGATGATCAAAGGTTAGCACACTGCACTGGAGTGGACGGGACAGTGTGCACTGTCCCAGAGGCCAAGGAGAGCAGGCAGGAGACTTTAGAGCTTCAAACGATTAAGTCAAGAGCTGAATCCTGTTCTTTGGCTTGAAAACAGACTATTGGAGACTGCTATGTCTTGGATGTGGTTTCTCTTCTACAAAACTCATGTTGAAATTTGGTTCTCAACCTGATAGTTTTGACATATGGTTAGACCTTTCAGAGGTGATTGGAGAGATTAGGGTGGTTCTCGTGGGACTAGGTTACTTACTATGAGAACTGTTCTTTATAGAGAGGGGCTGCCTTCACGTTTGCTCTTTTTTCACCTTGCCAACTTTCCCTCCTGCTTTCTGCCTCATGAAAATACAGCATATAGCATAAAGCAGGCCTTATTCTTGCACCTTGCCGTATAGTCAATAAGCTTATTTTTTCTCCCCTCCCCGCCAAAAGAAGAGAAAGTACAAGATTCTTGCCAGAAGCTAAGAAGATGTCGATGTCATACTCTTAGACATCTCAGTCTATGGAAATATGAGATAGGTAAACTTTTTTTTTCTGTATAAAGGCACAGTTTCGAGTATTTTGTTGTAGCAACAATATAGAGTGATTATCCAGATGTGATGGTACACGTCTTTAATTCCAGCGCTTGGGAGCAGAGGTTGGGGGGAATCTCTATAAGGGATTTAGGCCAGTTTCATCTCCATAGTGAGTTCTAGGCCAGCTGGAGTTGCTTGGAGACCCAGTCCTATCTCACGAAATGTATAAAGATAGGCACTTTGACTGATAATTTCAGTAGAATGATGGAGGTCGGAGCCAGGTGCCAGGGCCTTGGTGACAGACAGAGGCAAGGAAAGAAAATGAGAAATGACCAGAAGAATAAGGATTGAGAGGCTTTTTAAACTGTGGAAGGGGCTCAGCTTGGAATTGTGTCAGTGCTGACAGGAAGCAGCTGTGAAGGAAATGGAACTGGAAGCCACAAGGGAAAGAGTTAGGGTAAGCAGCACAGCAAGCTTGAGAAAGTTGCATGAAACAAGGGAAAGACAGGGAGAGTTTGGACAAGAGGGAATATTTCCACCCCGGGGACAAAAGGAGGGAGACATCAGTAAAACTACAGACAAGTTCATAATTTAGTACAGAGAAAACGTGGGGGGAGTCCTAATCAATAGCAACCCCTTACGAAATTTGGGGTCACGTGTCAGGGTCAGGTATTAAAGACAATAAAGGAGGTTATAAATAGCCACGGTTGAAAACAGGCCTGTTTAAACATCTGATCCCCACACAAAAATGCAGAAAGTTTTGGGGAGAAAGTTTTCTTTCTCTGTAATTCTTGAAGATACACTACAATGATTTTCAGAGAAAACACAAAGCAGAGTCTTCTAATTTATGTGTCACTCTTTAAGGTATGCGAGTGTCTGGACAGGACTGGACATCAGGACATCATGGCTGTCCTATAGGAAGTTCTGTGGTTTGGTGGTGGCTGGGGCTCTGCGGGTGATTCAAGGAGGCAGTTTTATTTGCACAAGAGGGACTCACTGCTGTTGCTTTATGCATGGCCACAACTGTTTGTGTGACCTATCTGTGGGAGGCCAGACCCTCCCTTCTGTCAGCTCACCAGGCTATCTACATGGTAAAGCTTTCCTCTGTGAAAGAACACCCTGCAACCCTTTCTGACCCAGTGGGAGGGGGGTTGGCATGACATTGAAGGTCACTTATGACACTGCTAGAAGTCAGAGGAGGGGGGGAGAGGCATAACCTGGGCTGGGATGGAGAAGAAATGCAAGCATGCGAACTTGGGAGCCACAAGGGTTGTGGAGGCAGGAAGGGGCGCATGCTGGAATATCAGAACTGGATGGCAGACTTAAATGGAAAGTCCAAGAAACAACATTATTCCCTGCAGCTGTCAAGAAGGGGGAGGAGAAACTCTCTGGGACGGGGAGGAGGGTGGGAGTGGTTAGGAAGCTATTTAAGAGACAACTTTCTGGTGGTTTTGCCTGAGTCCTTTTGAGGAAGTGCTCAGAGGCACACAGCCAGCCTACTTGGCCCCCTTGCAGGAACTCAGGCAGGTAAGAAGCCCTCAGGGGCAGCTGGGGCTGTCCCTCTGCACCCCAGTTTCCACAGCTACAGAGGGCTGAGCCTGGGGAGGGGGGTCAGAAGCAGCCCACCTCTTCAATTTAGCCCATTAATCTCTGACTTTGTACTACTCAGCCCCACTTCGAAGCTAGAATTTCTTAGCACTCCACCGAGCTATCCTGAAGGCGTTACCAGTTAAGAAGGCTCTCAAATGGGAATGGGGTATGAGGTTGCTCCTCCAAAGGTAGGCGCCAATTCCTAGGGAAGCCTTTAGAGCAGCTATGCAGCAGGTTAGGGGAGCAGAGAGAACCACATAGGAAGCCTGCCTGGCTGGCAGAGAACAGGCTTGTTTGCTCTCCTCTGTTTAGGGCTCCCATTTCAATGCAGGGGCTGAAATTGAGCCCTTTCCTTCCCCAACATCTATCAAGAGAAGCGGCTCCTTCCACAGCATTCACCTAGATGGCCTGCACCTGCCTCTCTTGGCCAGCACCTGGGATGCCTGGTTTTCTACCTCACTTGCTCCTTCGTATCAGGCTATTCAGCTGCCCTGCACTGCTCTCTCCAACCCCCTGCCAGCCCCTAGTGACTAATCAGCAGACCTTTGCTATTTGCCACTAGATGACTTTTTTCCCCCTTGTCTCAGGCAGTAAACCTTTTTCTCTAAGTTCCCTCCCTGCCTCAGCTCACCAGAGGCCACCTGTAAGTCTCCATGGATGTTTATGAATCCAGACTCCTTCCAAGACCAAATACCTCGTGGTGGCGGTGGTGGGGGAGCTCTGTACTCAACCTTGTTGCCACTGCTCCACTCGTTTCTGGAACAGTCTAATCTAGTAGATGCTGCACTAGGGACATTGCATCTTGCAAGGGTGTGCCTGGTTTTTGTAAACAGCCAGGTTGCCAGGAGTCATAGGAGGGTGATCTAGGTGAAGAGGACTCAGAAACAAAGTCCTCCTTCATTTGGTCAACTGGTCAACAAGTCCTCATTGGGCTCTGAGGGTAAGGTGTGTGGTGTTTGGACTGGCTGGTTGCCTATACAAACTCTGAGAGAGGACAAAGCAGGCTTGACCAAGAAGTTTCAGCACAGTCTGCATTCAGTCCTACTTGCCATGACCATGGTCTCCATCCCACGCACCCCACTGGGTTTGCATAGGACTCTGGTCTCCCTTATCCCTAACCCCACTACAGTTAAGCGCTCATGGCAGAATAACTGTTTTGTTCTCTGGTGTGCCTACCCAAGTACCAGGATCTCAGCCTGGCACATAAGAAGTCCTCAGTAAATAGTGGGTGAATTAAACTGTAAGTGTGATCACTTTGGAAGATAATTCTAATCTGGATATGGCTCCCTGAATTTAAAACATAATTTATTTACCATTTTTATTTTATGGGTATGACTGTATTGCCTGCATGTATGTAAGTGCACCTGCCTTGTGCAACACCCACAGAGGTCAGAAGAGGGCATCAGATCCTCCTGAAACAGGAGTTAAAACAGTTGTTAGCCACCATGTGGGTGCTGGGAACCAAACCCCGGTCCTCCACAAGAGCAGCCAGTATGCTTAACCACTGAGCTATCTCTTCAGCCCTGGCTCCACAAGTTTATGATGACTTGGGCATCATAAATCTCCCTAGCTGAATTTCTCTATAATAGTTAGGTGCCTGGTCGAAGCATGATGGTACTTCCTACAAAGATAGCCTTTATGTTATTCTTTGCTTCAGATAAACCCTGTTTCTTCTGCTTTCCATGTGTTTTGACAAACTAGATATCTCCTCAAGATCCTAGGGGACTGTGCTCTGGCTGCCACTTCTCTCTCTCATTTATGAGCAGCTCACCATGTTGCTTCACAGCAGCCACACACAGATGATGTCTGTATCTCTACTTTTGAATCCTGGCCTTAAGGATTCAAGGAGGAACTCATTTCTCATTCCTTTTCCACAGACTTTCTTCTTCCTTGCTCAAGGACTCAGTAAAGTCAAGGATGTCAGACACTCCAGGGACCACTTTTGGTGGCAGGAGAGCTGTCCCACCCAACAACTCCAATGCAGCAGAAGATGACCTCCCGACCCAGGAACTGCAGGGCCTAGTGCCCCGAGGTACCAACCTGCAAGGTAAGAGGACATGACTCTGTTCAGTGGAGACTGCCTCCCCCCTTCTCCCTGATGGACCCATCTTCTCCACTGAGAGCTACAAAAAGTTGCACTGTGATAGTCAAGAAAGAATTCCAAAAGTCTTTTAAACTGTCAATATGCCATAGATCCAGAACTCTTGTCCCAATTCTGCCATTTACTGAACTCCTCAATTATTCCTTTTGCTAAACAAGGTGCTGGATTCATTGGGGCTTCTTTCATCCCTGATGTTCTGTGCTTTTGGAAAATAGACTCTGATTGGAAGATTCCACTTCCAAAATGTTGTTGCTGTGTTTGATGGTCTGGCTTGCAACTCCTTGCTTCCCTGTCCTCCATCCGTAGCTGTGAATCTCAGAGCTGGCAAGAGGTGCCAGATTCTGACAGTAATAGAGATAGAAGCCCTCTATTTGTCTCCCGAGCAGCCAGGGGAGCAGGCGAGGCAAGCTGCTTCCCCTGTCTCTTACCTCTGCCTCATCCTCAGGGACCTGTTCTAGGTACAGCAGCTACCAGCTGACCTCCACTTGGCCCTGTCATCTCTGACAGGGCCCAGGTGCCAGCACTGGCTTGGAGATGTAGAAGCCATTCCCCAGGGGCATGGGCAGGGACACTCAGACTCTTGTCCCTGAATGGCATCTAGTTGGGAGTATGTTTTGTAACAGCATTTGTGCACCAAAATCCAGTTTTCTCCCGAGGGCTCTCAATGCTACATTCATGGGAGATAAATATCTACTTGCTGAGGTGGGTGCACACAGTCACACTGTGACTCTTGGTGGCTGAGAAATGCTCATTCTGAACTAAGTCTTCCAGCTAAATGCCATTATTCTAAGCCCTACCATTAAAGCCACATATCTGGGTTTAAAACAGTATGCTAACCAACCAGTCTCAACCCCTGTGTTATAGGCCCAAAGCAAATAGCTGAGATTCTTGGCTCCTTCAACTGCCCATACCAGAAGTCTTTTTTCATTATTATTTTTAAGAATGCAAATAAAATTGGAAAGCTTACAGATATCAAGCTATCTCACAGGTCACCTTGGAGTATTCCATTTTCAAGGAAAATTCCCTTCTGGCAGAGAAGGCACTGGGCCCCAGGCAGAACACTGTAGGCAATGGAAGAAAAGAGGCTGTAGGGAAAGAAAGCTCAAGGGCCTTAACCAGCCTTTCCAAGTAAGGAGACACATGGACCTCCACATAAGTGGCAAAGGGAGTAAAGAGCATCTGGTCCAGGAAGCAGATAACCCAGCTTCCTGTCCTAGAACCCAGAACAAACAACCCGAGTGCCCCAAGCCTTAGTTTTTCCATCATCAAAATAGAAGTGATGCCTACTTTGCAGGTTGTCCTCAGGACTGGATAAACAATGCCTGAGACGGCCTCTGACCCACCACACAGTGGGGCTCACTGACTCTGAATGTCCAAACCAACCTTCCCCACCCAGATCAGTACATGACCAATGAGAACCTCTGGCAATTGGAAGTCTGAGTCAAATGCTGCCAGTCACATATCAAAATGATCAATTGTTTCTTTGAAAAAAAAAAAAACAGAGATAAATGGTTTTCTGTAAAGTTACCCTTGAAATAGAGATGGGAAATAATTTACCTATATTATTTTGAAAAGACCACCATTATTTACTTGAAGTCATAAGTCCACAGCCCAAGAGACATATGGAATGTTCCCAGGAGGCCCTAGTGGCTGTAGAATTATTTGAATGGATGAAAACAGTCAATCACTTGCAAGTTGAACCTCTTATGATCTCCGGAGTCATTATAACTTATTACTAGCACGGTTCAGTTTTCAAAAGTATGTGTTCATTCAGTATTTTCATTATATGCTACGAAGATGGGGCCTCTGAACCCAGGAATCGCAGCTGGTTAGTCTAAAGTGAGTAGAACTGAAAAACCCAACAGAAAACATAGCCTAAACCAAGCTATTCTGCTGAACTCAGGTTTATGTTTATTTGTCCAAAAAAGCATAGGATGGGGCACCTACTAAATATACCAAATTTTCCCAAACCATTCTTAAGGGACTAATGCCAGGGAAGGCATAGCCTATCTTTTTTTTTTTTTTTTTTTTAATGCTGGGTCCTGCCGTCTTCTTGCAGTTCGCTCGGTGGCCACTAGTGGTCTCCCAGAGCCCTTGTGTCTCTCCGTTTACCTCTCCAGATACCTTTGGCTCCAAGATCACAGATCCCTGGGCCCCACTCTTTTTTTCTAGTGGCGACTCTTTCTTTCTTTAAAATGCTCTTCTAAAACTAACTTAACAGAGCAGAGAAGCAAGAAAAATAAAACGAAGAGAATGTCAGGTTTTAAATTAGTCCCATAGCCATAAACAGTGACTGTGAACCATGTCCAGAATGTGGGCTAGCATGAATAATGTGCTTAAGTCATGACTGAGATTCTCAGTTAAGAATTATCTCATTAGAGTGAACCATTCCAGAGTCCCAGCTACTTTAGAGGCTGAGATAGGAGGATCACTTAAACCCAGGAATTCAAGGCCAGCCTGAGTTACATATTAAGAAGCCATCTCAAAAAATTATTTTAGGGAGCTGGAGAGATGGCTCAGCAGTTAAGAGCATTGGTTGCTCTTGGAGAGGCCCCAGGTTCTGTTCCCAGGACCCACATGGTGGCAAACAACTATCTGTAACTCCAGCTCAGGTGATCTGATGCCTTCTTCTGACCTTCACAGTCATTACATGGACAGGTGAACTTATGTGTATGCACAACATTCAGATACATAAAATAAAAATAAATTTCTCTGAACACAAGCCATAATACTTAAGAAAACTTGGAATATTTGAGATCGTATTATAACCTCAGAGGTGGGACCAGACAGTAAGGGTGTCTGTCATCATCACATACTTTGAGAGATCTCTAGTGTCCCCCTTGTCCTCAACTATAGCCAATTATAGTAAAAATCTCAGATTGCTTGGACTGACCCTTATTTCCTCTGTGTGTGGTGAGTTGAGGTTGGGTGACTTCCTTGATTGTTTTCTCCCTTATGGATTGAGTCAGGCTTTCACACTTGAACCCAGAGCTCACTCCTTCAGGTGGTCCAGCGAGCCAGCTTGCTCTAGGGACCCTCTACCTCTGCCTCCCAAAAGGGCTGGGATAACAAGTAGACAGCAACGTTTGCCAGAATTTACATGAGTGCTGGGGATCTGAACTGGTCTTCATTGTTTTGAAGCAACTGTTATACTCACTGAGCCGTTTCTCCAGCCTCAGACTGGCATCTATTTGTATTACACTATTGTACATATTCAATTAGTGTTTCTGAAAAATTTCTCTAAGCCTTCCTGGCTATAGGATATCAATCCCCCACAAGATAACCCCATCCTCTTGGACCATTAGATTGTATTATTAACAGAGTGGCCATTTGCAGTAGTAATTAAGATATTTATTTAGCAGTTGTATGGCATAAGATTCAAACAAGGAAGCAAGCATGGTCTAATGATAAGTCAAATGTAGGTAAATCTAGTGGTTTTCAGAGTGACTGGGTCTGGGTATTTTTCTGAGAATCTTTTCCCTCCCACTATCCTTTGTCACAACTAAACCAATTTATTAATCAGTTAATAATCAACTTCTCCTTGATGAAGAGGAAGTCTTTGGATTCAGGGTCATTGAAAGAATTAGACAGGCATTCACTGTGTGGTTAAAAATAATGTTGTTAAGTGAAGTTCTTTCACCTAGTTCACAAAATCATCCTTTGTCATTTCTGTGTCCCTCTGCAGACACAAATGTGAGGAAGTCAATCCCTGACTTCAAGTTGTTCTTGTCTAACAGAAAAAAAAATGTAAATATCATTGCAATTGATTTTCTTAAATACTATAACTGAGATTTAGGCAAAAAGCAATGAAATAACAGAGAGATATGTCTTTTGGTGTGATGGAGAGAGGAAGAGGATGAGGAAGCCTTCTTGATACAAAGTCTTTCAGGTGGATCTGATAAAATGACTAAGGGTATTTCAGACATGGTAGACATCATGGTACAGACCTATAATCCCAGCACCTGAGGAGTTCAGGCAGAAGGATCAGCACTTCAAGATCATCTCTATCTACATAATGAGTTTGAGGATTGTCTGCATAAACCGGAGACTTTCAAAAAACAAGAAAGAGAGAGAAAGAGAGAGAGACACGTATCTTGGTGCAAACCTATAATCCTAGTGCTTGGTAGGATTATATTAAAACAGGAGAATCTGGAGGTTCAGGTCAGCCTGGGCTATAGATGTTGATCCTGTGTCTAAAGGAGGAAGAGGAGGAGAGGAGGTTGGAAAGATGACTCAGTGGTTGAGTGCTATGCAATCATGAGGACCAGAGTTTAGATCCTAGCACCAGTGTAGCAAACCAGGAATCCCCAGTTCTTGAAGCATCATGGGGGCTTGCTGGCCTCCAGCCTAGCTGAAAAAATACTAGTCCCAGGTTCAGAGAGAGATCCTGCTTCAAAAGAATAGGCAGAGGATGATAGAGCAGGAAACCTGAAATCCTCCCCTGCCCATGCACATTCACACACACATACAAATAAACAAATACATCAGTTTTCAAAAGATAGAGGAAAAGAATAGAGGAGGAAAAAAGGGGATAAACTCATCGAAGAGCATTTTCAGAAGAACAGATAGCTCATGCTGATTATGGTGAGATGTGGCTAGAAAATAGAGAAAAGAGAAGAAGAGATAAGCCTTAAAATCTTGGCAGGGCTCACATTACACTAGATGGTGAAAACTGTACTTTCCTGTCTCCTCACAGATCAGAGGGGGCCTGCAGTGGGCACTAAATACCAAATTTAAGTTCTATAAAGGTAATTCTCATGGTAAGAAGAAAGTCAGGAGGAGATGCTCCAGGCTAGAAGCAAGGAAACCAGAGGGCTTATAGACCCTGAAGAAGGCACTGAGTCTCATTCCTCTTGTTCTAGTATTATCCCAAGCATTTTAGACTATGGGCCATCTTTGTAGCAGCAGTTTAAATAATAGCTGCTGAAGAAAAATGTCTTTAATCTTTCTAATTATACTTTAAAATCCTTGGTATCCAAAAGAAATGTTAACAGTCTTTTTCCTGTGGTTCTTTCCACCGTACTTCCTCATGCATAGCATTAATGCCTATAGCTTAGTAATCACATTACCAAGGATTGCATGGGAACTTTTCTCACCGGGGAATTCCTAGAATATGAACCTAAACATTTAACTTATTTCTAGATCCCATCTGTGACAGGTATAATCATTCTCAGAAGAATTTTTTGCAACCCAGGGAGAAGATAATCTACTTTTTTTCATATTAGGGAGAGAGTGGGAGGACAGAGAGTCATCTGCCTCTTGAAGAGAGGATTTTTTTCCCTAACAGCCTATTTTCTGCTGTGTTTGGAATTAGGCTAAATTGTGTTAGGTAGACTTTTTGAAAGCTGTCACTTTGAAAGAGCAAGCTGCCAAGTTCCTAGTCATAATATCTGTCTTTAAAAAAAAAAAAAAAAAGTGGCTTTGCAATGATCTCCATTTTGCCAGGAACTGGTTTTGGAAAGAGAGTTGCAAATTCACTTCCTGTTTGTGCCTGAGCAATGAGAAAGCTCTTTCCATCTAAGCTATATTTTTTTAGACCACTAACAGAGCAAATTTAGTATGCCAACATAACAAATGTTTTCTGAGTGCCCAGCACTTGGGAAGGAGCATTAGTACGTAAGATATACACTAGAACTCACAGCATTATGTTTAAACCTGTGCTCATTTTTTACAGTAACCATCTGCAGCGCCCTTTGCTAAATTAAAAATCAAATTCTGTTCCTGGCTTGATCTTTGGGTGACTATTCATGAGCAGTGAAAGAAATGTCATTTAACCTGTGAAACTAGAGGCTTCACCTCCTTCTCTCCTACTTGGGGAAACCTCCACTACTGTGATTTAAATGTGGTTTTTCTGCTAGGATTCATGCACTGAAGAAACTTGGTCCACAGTGTGATAGACTCAGAGGTGGGGCTTAGTGGAAAGTCCTTAGGTCATTGGGGGTGTGCGCCTGGAGGAAGTTAGGGTAGCTCTATGGAACCTTGAGTTAGTTCTCATGAAAGTGAGTTCTTATAAAAGATTAAACCTGAACTTAAATCACTCAAACCACTCTCTGCCCACCCGGCCATGCCATCTCTCTCCCTCTCTCTTATCAAACTTCTGCTTTTACCATGATATGCTTCATGAACCAAAGTCAACACTGTTGGTTTAAGCTGTTAACTTACAAGATGCATTCTCTCTGTGTGTGTGTGTCTCTCTCTCTCTCTCTCTCTCTCTCTCTCTCTCTCTCTCTCTCTCTCCATCCTCCCCTGTAATTCTCTTTATAAATACCCAGCCTCAAGTATTTCTTTATAGTAATGAAAAACTGATTAAAACATCTATGAGTTCACTGGAGCATTAAAGGGCATCCTGAAGAAAAAGTATCATGGCCATCATTTTTTATCTCCAGAGTCAGCCCACCTCATGTTATCCTTCCATTCTTCCACACAGCTCACACATTTGGCTACAGTTTTGAACATTTTTGCCTTAAACCTTATACCTTTCATGGTGGCTTTTAATCTTCTGTATCTAACCAAGTTTCATTTTATGTCTTTTTCTCTAAGTTTCATTTTTTAAATGAAATGTTTTTCTTTGTTTAGATTATTTTAAGATGGGCTTTTAAGAGATTAGACAGGGAATTTTTACATATCGATGTCCTAGTTTTACTTCATGTAGAATATCGTGTTTTCCTCTGATTTTTCTCCTTCCTTTCCAAAGGCACTTATTAACATAATAGTGTGATAAAAAATATAAAGATCACTTGGAAAAATGTTTTTGAAAACTCCATGCTTAAATATCTCAAGACTCAGCAGTTAAGAGTACTGGCTTCTCTTGCAGAAGACCTGGGTTCATTTCCCAGAACACATATGGCAGTTAACAACCATCTGTAATTCTAGTTCTGAGGAATCCAAGACCCACTTCTCTCCTCCACAGGCATTGTACATGAAGCTGTACTTGCATACATTCAACCAAAACACACAAACACGTAAAAATATAAATAAATACATATTTTTTAATTAAATATTCTCAAAAACATAGCAATAGACAGTCTATAACACACACACACACACACACACACACACACACACACACACACCGTGCCCTACATGTATACATACGTTGGGAGGGACTCCTTTGTCCATGTATGAAAATATGGCAGCCATAGGAGGATGTCCAGTGTCCTGATCTATCACTCTTCACCATGTTCCTTGGAGACGGGGTCTCTCACTGATCCAGGTGTTCTACATATTTCAGACAGGCTGGACAAGAAGCCTGAAAATTCTTCTGTCTCTGGCTCTCATAGTACCAGATTTACAGAAGTGTATAACTACACCCAGCTTTTTATGTGGGTACTAGGCATCTGAGCTCAGGTCGTCATGCTTGGACAGCAAGTACTCTCACCTCCTGAGCCATCTCCCAATGCTTTATCATTTTTAAAACAAACTGCATGTGCTTGTTTTCACTAAGAATTAAAAACTCTGCAAGCTATGATTTGTGAGTGTATGTCTATCTTTCTGTGCATCTGTCTGTCTTAGGCTTGACTGACTCAGAGGATGTTACTAGCATCTTCACCCTTTGCTCTAAGCAGCATGAGGCATTGTTTTTATGCATCGTGAAACAAACTTCCCATCTGGAGGCCTCATACTCTATAATCTCCTATCACCTTCTTCAACAATATGTGAGGCCCTCAAAATGGCTAATCTTGAGAATAAACCTGCCTGGTAAATGCTATTAAAAGAACTAGTGTGGTTGCTCCTGTGGTTAATAGAAAAAATCTATTCTAAAATGAAAAGCCAATTTTATAATCTGAATGTTTCAGGTGTGTTGGGCTCATTCAAGTGAAAAATGGCCTGTCTGCTATGACATTTCTTATACACTTCCCCAAATACAATCCATGAAAAGATGACTAAGACACATTCTCCTCAAGAGCTTTACAGTACTGTGGTGTATCACCTGCAAACAGGTAATAGAAAGTTCTTAATGATGTTCTACACTAGAAGAAGAAAAGATCTTTCCACCTGTAGACTAGAAAGGAAGAGGAAGCAGATCTGAGGAGACAGGGCGGGCGTGTGCAAGATGATGCTTCTAAGCTGAGTGGAGGGGTGACTCCTTGCTGCATCCCAGGGGTTATCCTTGCTGGTTGATCTGCCATTGCATAGACTCCAGATTCCAGTACACCAGGACATCCCAGACACTGATTTAAAACTCTTGGATTCCCAGGGACTTCTCACTGGGAGATGTTCTTGGGCACTGATGTTCTTGCTCCATAGATGTTGAGTATTTAGTGTCTAGTAGACCTTCAGATTCAGCATTGGTCCTTTTTCTCATTGCTCCCCACACCAACTTGTAGATGTGTAACTAGAGGCCAAGAAAGCTTGTCCATGGTCATAAAAGACAACAAGTGAGAGAACTGAGATTTGGGTGTAGACAGTCTTGCTTCAAGTCCCATGTTCTTTTCCATCATGCCGTTAAAAGTGAGAAAGCATCTCAGGGAGTTTTGATAACTTTTCTTTTTCTAAGAAAGGTTCGTGTTGTATTTTTAGTTATGTGTATATGGGGAGGGAGGGGATTGGCTTGTGAGTGCAGGTGCCTGTGGAGGCCAGAAGAGGGTGCTGGATCCCCTGGAGTAATGAGTGGTTGTGAGCCTCCTGGTGTGGATGCTGGAAACCCCAGTCCCCTGCAAGCTCAGAGAGGGCTCTTCACTGCCAAGTCATCTCTCCAGCTCCCTCAGTAGCTTTTCTGAGGCTGCAGAGTTGAAAAGTAGTGAGGCATCTTCTGCATAATACCAGTGCTGAAAGGAAGCCTGGGCATTTCCTTTTAAGCATGGAGACCGCGGCCTCTCGAGTTCTGCCATGCATGGAAGTGGTGCTGTACCAAAGATCCCAGGTTGCCTTCAGAAAGACCAGCGTCTCCCAAACCACTGAACTCTCTGTCTTCCAGTACCTACCAGTATCACTCAGAACCAGCACTGCACTGTACATGACCAGGCTGACCTTACCAGATTCTCTAGATCTTAACCAGGTTCTCCAGACTGGGACATACCATGGAAAACCAGGTGAATTTTCCTCTCCAGCTGCATTTTTCCCTGTAGGTAAAGCGTCTTAGGAAGTCAGGGTATTAGAGCTAATAAATACACTTTCAGGGGCAAGGCAATTTATCATGAGGATTCAGAACAGAAATCAAGGAGGCAAATTTGAGGAGTAGGTTAGAATGTATACATTTATTCCCTACAAGGAGACTAAGCTCATCATTATCCTGAACCCAGAATTGGGCAACAGCTTCCTAACTGACCTTCCAGACTTCCAGAATGACACTCCAACCCTCTTCCACTCTGGGGACACCCAGAAGCACTTTAAACTTGTATTTATAAATTTAATCATGTCAGTTTACTCTTTTGAATTTTCAGTGTATCCTCCATGCAAAGTCCAAAGCCCTGAACATGATTAATAAAGCTTGTGGGAGCTTCTAGCCCGAGTGTCCAATATGCTTCCCCACCCACTCCAGTTAAACAATCATTTTCCAGCATCATTTTTGAAAAGTTCATGTATTTATGTATATAAGCATGCATGTATTTATCTGCACAAGTGTTTTGCCTGCATGTATATAAGTGTAACATATGTATGTAGCAACCCCAGAGGCCAGAATAGGGCATTGAATCTGCTGGAACTGGAATCATGGATGCTGGGAACTGACCCCAGGCCCTTTGGAAGAGCAACTAGTGCTACTAACCACTGAGTCATCTTTCTAGCCCTCATTGTCCAGCTTCTCAATCCATCATTCACTCTCCTGCCTCAACCATCCTCCTCTTTGCCTGAAGTATTCTTCCCCATCTGTCCTAATTAGCATTCTGTCAATCGACATAGCCTAGCCTCACCTGAAAAAGGAACAACTCAATAATCGTCTTCATCAGGTTGGTCTGTGGGCATGTCTGTGAGGGATTGCCAATGCTGTCTCTACTGATGAAGGAAGACCCAGCTCACTGTGAGCAGTGCCATTTCCTGGGTAGATGGTCTGGGACTGCATAAGAAACCTAGCTACACGTGAGCATGAGCAAGCCAGAAACCAAGCCAGCAGGCAGCATTCTTCCATGGGTGATGCTTCAGGTTTCTGTTTTGGCTCCTGCCCTGACTTTCCTCAGTGATGGGCCAGTGGAAGCCTAATGACTTCTTTCCTCCCTGAGTTGCTTTTGCATGAGGCTATTTTATCACAGCAGCAAAAAGGAAAGCAGACGTTATCTTCCCACATCGAAACTTTATTCCTCTTTTGACCACTATTTATTCTTTCGTCTAGAAAACTTCTTTAATTTTCCTTATGTAGATCGGGGTCTGCTTTACACATCACCACCCAACAGCCTATTCTTCCCTTAGTACAGTATCATCATAATTTTGTGCCCTTTCAGTATTTACCACTGTGTGTTACTTAGCTTGCAGTTACAAGGCAATTGCCTAATCAATACCAGTATTTGTGTCTTGGGTGGCAATGTAAAACTGCAAACTCTGTGAATCCTACGGTAGAGAATAGTAAACATATTGAATGCACACTTAGGGTCCAAAATTATTGTAAGGGCATGGAACAATGAACCATCTCCATAAGTAGAAATTGAATATGAATACATGTCAGGTCTTAAAACCTGAGCTACAAAGAAGAAAATGATTGCATAAATAAATACAGACGAACAGCTACACACGAGAGGTTCACAGGGGTCTAGACTGAATTTTAATCTACTATTGATAGAATGACATCAGAGTGTGTTTTAAGGTTTTGCTTCAGCAGATGCTTAATGTAAATCCACGGTAAATTTTGGTACCCAATACACTAACAATACCCAGGACAGACGTAACCAAAACATACCTTTTATTTTAAAAGATGTCATGGTCTCATTGTAGTTTATTGGAAAAACCACAACCAGAGTACAGTAATTCAATCTGGGGAGACTCTTCAAGAGGCAAACTGATAAAGTGAAATCTATTACAAAACAGAGAAATGGATAAAACTTCTGGAAACAATTTCTTAAAAGACAGTTAAAGAGGTGAACACTGTTTAACTTGGAGAGTGTTTGAAAGCAGAGTGTCAGACAAAATGAGCAAAGGACAATTTTTGTATCTGCATGAAAGTCAGAACCAGGATCTGTAGTCAGAAATTCTTCCCAGAAATAGGTGTCAGCTCATCTTAAGAGTTTGAGTGGGCTGTTTGTGTTGTGAGGTAGTAAGGTCCCTGTTCAGTCGGGGATAAGAAGCCTTTCATGGAGATGGTTTGTGTCATACCTAACAGACCTACCAGATGGTACAGAAAATACCTTTGGTTCCGAGATCCTGGGAGGCTGGGACACTAATGCATTCCTTCCACTCCACTGTTGTTCCTGAATGGAAAGCTCATGAAACCCACTTTGAAGTCTTATGTTTCAGACATTTAAACATATATTTATTAAAAGGCATTGTGCAAAGAAGGGAGAACAGCAGAGTTGATCCCTAAAGTCATCTTTGTATGTGTTTGTAATGTATATATGTCCCTGTGTGCATTCATATGCGTGCAGGTACACTGACACATGTACTCATCCTAAGGAGGTAACAGTTACTGTAGAACATCCTCGTCAATTATTAGTTACTTATTTTTTGAGGTAGGGTCTCTTGCTGAACCTTAAGCTTGCCAATTCAGCTAGAGTGGATGGCCAGCAAGTCCCAGGAATCTGCCTGTCTCTGCTTCCCCCAACACTGCAAAGGTATGTGCTTGCTGCTACTACCCAGCTTTTCATGGATGCTTGGAGGCTCAGAAGTCAGGTTCTCATGCTTGCCTTTACCTACTGAGCCATCTCCTCAGTCCCTCATATTAAACTCATGTTCAACCTGGAACATTTATGAGTCTCCAGCTCTTTCTTAGGTGGGTTTAATACTGGGGGTTGTGGCCTTAATAAACCAGAGATGTTAGATGAAATGCAGCTTGCAAGAGAGAGGCCTAGAAAATTACACATCTCAGCCCACAGCATAATGGAAAAAGTGCTCTTCAGGGGACCCTGTATGATGACAGGGTTTTGAGATGAGACAAAAATAAAACATTATCTTGTACTTTGCCTGCCCCAACTGCACAGTCAGAGGAAGCTATGGAGCACCCTACCACATGAAGTGGCTCCATCAGAGGTCATGGTCTGTGAGCTACAGGAGACAGATGACCCCACTGTGTGCCAGGTACGGTGCTAGGCCCACCAAATATCACTGGATCTCCATAGTTCTCAATGTATCAATATCCTCACTAGAAAAAGTAGGGAAATCAAGCCTGGAGGGTAAAGCATCTTGCCTAAGCATTTTCAAGGTCAGAGCTTCAAAGTCAGGTTTATATGAACATTGAATGTATCAAGAATATTTCAGAGACTGCTAGATATTAGAGTTCAAGGGAATTGTAAAGTGCCCAACTTCTTAGTTTTTCTCCATAAGCTAAGAAAATGGAGCTCAAGGGTACTAGGAGTTCCAGCCAGGATTCCTGTGGAAAGGCAGAGGGGTCTTTGCCTCCACATGAACACAAGCTCAGAAATTGTGCTTTCTCAGTGTGATACATCTATAGCCACAGTAGCAAAACATCACCAATTAGCCAGGATGCTTGGAAGAGAGGCCAGGATACCCACTGAACCTCTCCCGAGTGCCCCTGTGGAATTCCAGATGAGTATACAGAAACCAGTCAGTCTCGCACTCAGTCTCCTAACTACAGTGCAGACCTTCCTGTAAATGAGTTGGGGTACAAGGTAACTGGTATCAGGAAGGAGGAGAAGTTCACCTCTCTTCAGGGCTAGCATGTGCCAGACTCTTTCATATATGTAATCTCATGTTACAATCATATTTAATTTCTGTATAATGTTGTATGACAAAAAATGTTGATACCTTTCTTTATTTTATTATGAAGAAGTGAATGTATATAATTTATGCCAAACCTAGATGACTAGGACACACAGAGCTGACGTATATACTGATTTCAAAAGACACGAAAACTCTAGAAATTTTGGCTTCACACAGACAAGAGTTTGATATTCAGATGATTCATTTAGGAGCTAGAGAACTATGAGGCTGGATCTACCTGTGTCTGTAGAAGTGGGGACATTCACCTCAGAAATGCTGCTTTCCTGTCTAGAGAACTGTTCCCTCCCTTCAAGCCTTTGAGGAATGGGATCTACTTTTAGAATTACAGTAGGGAGTCATTTGACCCTTCTGAGGTAGAAGGAAAATTCTGGATTAATGGCCAGCCTGGTCCCTGTGAGGCTTTGTCAGATCTGATCCCCGCCTTCTGAGAGATGGGGAAATTGCAGAGGCAATATCACACAGGGAGGAGCAGTCCTGATGGAAAGAGTCACAAAAGCAAACAGCATGAGCTGAGGATTCTGAAGACTTGAACTCTGGCCCTCACTTCTCTGTGTCTAGATTTATAAACTGGGCACCTGTCTTTCTCAAAGTGAATGTTCTGTGATTTGAAATGAGCTCGCAGGTAGGAAAAGCTTTAAACATCTCTCCTCCAAAGCAAGAATGCTACTTGCTGACTCTCAGATCTGCTGTCTCTTCCCTACCATTGTAGAGTCACTCAGTAGACCATTCTTCTGGAGAAAAGCCTCAATTTCTGAGTTTGTTTATAAATGAAACATACTTAATGGTTTCCTTCTATTGTTTTCTGCATGTACAGATTACCTGAATGTCACATCTGTACACCTGTTCAAGGAGAGATGGGACAGCAACAAGATCGACCACCACACAGACAAGTATGACAACAACAAGTTGATTGTCCGCAGAGGGCAGTCTTTCTACATCCAAATTGATTTCAATCGTCCATATGATCCCAGGAAGGATCTCTTCAGAGTGGAATACGTCATTGGTAAGTGTCATGTGCCTTAGATATGATACCCTACATCACACTGCAGAGCGGGGTGGGCACTGGTGCCATCTCACTGTTTCCTAGCACCATATTTAACACTGGCTGGAGCAGTTAAACCAGTCAAACATTAATAATTTGAAAATCTAGTAAAGTCAGCATGATCAGTGTAAACATTATTAACTGAATGATGTTTTTCCTCAAACATATATTTTTGACACCCTGTAGTTGTGACTTTTAATGTTAGTGACAATTGGTTTCATGTGTTGAAACATTTAAAGCAAGCCTTAGCATCTGCTCTCTATACTCAAGTATCTCAAAGTTTGTTCCACACTGAGGTCATCACTGGTGGTCCATAAGAGATGGATGATCTGATAAAATTCACTGACCACTTTGTACTGGAATCTCTTGAAGACTACTAGTGGATATTAGACTCAAGGGTTCTGGAAAGCACTGCTTCGGTTTGCCTGGTTCGTTGTTTCTCCAATTAAGCTGAACCTGGAGCTCTTTTACAGAATTAGTAACACTAGGCATATTTTAGTAAACATTCTAGAGGAGTTTATAAAAGCATCAAGGAAACACAGGCACAGAAAAGCAAGGCTAGCTCAAGCTGAAGAAATAATCGCTCAGGCAAATGAAAAACTCAGCTATCAAGTCAATAATGACTGAAAGTTACATGATAAAAACAGGTAGGTATTTTCAGAAAGAGTTCAAGTAAAACAAAGTAGAAGGAATTTTTTTCAATTATACTAAAGATTATTTACTTCAGAAGCTGCAATTTGAGTGAGAAAGAGTTAACAGATTTACTTGTAATCAGGAATTAAATAGAAATGCCTGTTATCACTATCTGTTTATTAAATAAAAACGGCATGACTAGAAGCCTTCAGAAAAGGAAAAATGCAGGAGAGAGAGATCTTCTATAAATGTGGAAATAGATAAAATTATATGTTTTGATAGTGCTATGATTGTTTGTTCAGAAAACACAACAAACTCAGAGGAGAAAAACAGTATTAAAATTTCATAAGATGGATAAATAGAAATAAATACTTTAAAATCAGTCTTTTATCTCCTCCAGCATTTAGCCCCTAGAAACAGAAATAAGAAAAGTGTTGCATATATAATGATCACAAATATGTAGGACCAAAGTAAATCTTAAAAGAAAAGATACAAAATCAATATAATCCAATCATTAAATCCTACAGAAGACACAGAACTCAATGAAAAGTCAAACATTTTCTTAGATAGGAAGTTTCAATATGTATTTTTTAATAGTCTTCCAAAATGTTGGTCAAAGGGTACAGTATCCCAGTTAAACAGAAGGATGAGTTTTATTATGACCAATTGTATAATATGGTGGTCATATTTAATAGTAATATATTCCAGGCTTTGGACTGTAAAAGGAGAGAAAGAGAGAGAGAGATAGAGAGAGAGAGAGAAAGGGATCTTACTATGTAGCACAAGTTAGCCTCAAAATAGTAATGTTGTCCCAACTAGTCGTGAACTTACAGCCTTTCTGTCTGAACTTCCTAAATGCTGAGAATAAAGGCATGGTTTACCATAATCAGCTTAAAACAGGAGAAACCACAAAAGGAATGCCAGGTATGTGAAGTGGTGGGCATAAGTACATAATTTAATAACTCTACAAAGTACACATGTATCATAACATCACATTATAGTCCATAAATGTACGCCTTGTAAATTCTGAAAAGTCCTCAAATATTAATATATACATTTAATGTGTTTCCAACTAGAATCCCATTTGGACATTTTGAGACTTCTTGGTTCTGGTTTTTATTCTGAATTTAGATAAAATATTCTTGAAGTCTAATTGAAAGAGTGATTATCTGATGATGATGATGATGATGATGATAATGATACTAAGTAACAGAATGTTTTTTATTAGGGACTGCCATCAGAACATAAGAACATATTATAAAAATATTCAATAGAGAAACCAGAAATAGACTTCAGTATCCAAGAGAAATTAATGTGATTATAGGTTCCTTGAAGATAAATATGTGTGGTTAAGTGTTTGCTGTTTTGCTTAAATAATTATAGAACAATTGGTTCTCTGACTGGAATTTTCCATTTAATGTTTTCAAAGTGAGGTCAATGGTGCCTGAGTCCATTGAAAATGAGGATGCAGATAAGGGAGATCTCTTTACATGTCCGTGCATCCCTATTATTATGAGTGTGGAGGAGAATAGGAAGGACATATGTAAGTGCACAGCTGGACTTCTTCGTGGGAGGGTAGCCAATGGGAGGGAAAAGAAGCAAAGGAATAGCAGCTAAAAAGAAAAGGATAAAAGGCAAGCAGCATGTGATTTATACATGCAAACTTCTTAATATGTGGAAATACATTTAAAGAAATTATACTAAAAATAAAAGCTTCCTTAGGAAGAGAATTTTTGACCCCCCAACTACTTGAGAAATACAGTTTACATTTACTTTCATTTACAAGTGTAAATTGATGTTTGAATGTGGGAAAAGCAATTGGCTGAAGTCAGAAATGAAGTGGAAAAGATCACAAATTCAGAAAAACAACATCTATGTGATGCTTGGGGTCCCGAAAAGACCTGTCTTCCCAATTGTGAGAGGAGCGAGATCTAAGTCATTACTACTCTATATTAAGCAAAATGAAATCATCATAATCCAATTGCTTTAGGTGGTTAGACTGTTATCATTAGCACACATCTTAATTATTTTAAGTAGTGGATAGTTCAGGTGACAGAAGAATGCACAGTTAATATACTTTATTTTAAAATGTGAAGATTTCTTTTTATTTTTCATTCAGTTGCTTTTCTCTTTCTTTTGAACACATGTGAGAGTGTGTTCATTCATTTAAGCACAAGTTCTAAACTTGGTCAAAATGCCCTCGATACAGTTATAATGAGACAATCACTCTTGTATGCTATGCATGTTGGCTGACACTCACTCAAAACTGTGTCCATACTTCTGAATTTAAATCACTCCCTTTTTAGCCAAATATCGAAGGCAGTAAGAACTGGATAAGGAGGGCCAGAGAGCTGGCTCAGCAGTTAAGAGCACTTCCCAGCACCTGAGTTAGGGGGATTCACGACTACCTGTAATTCCAGCTCCAGGAGACCCAATGCCTTTGTCCTCCCAGGGCACCTGCATGCAAGTGCACTTACACCCATACAGGTGTACACATACACATAATTAAAAATAACAGAAATAAATCTAAAAACTAAGTTTGGTAGCTTGACCAGGCTCCGGGGAATGGACCCTAGAGCATTTGGGGAACACAGATTAGACATTTTAAAAAAAATAATGAAGACATGGCGTGGAGGGAGTGGTAAGGTGGTAGTGTGGATGGGGAAGGGGTCTGAATATAATCAAAGTACACTGTATGAAATTCTCAAGAAATCAATAAAAATACTTAAAAATAAAAATTAAAAAGAAAAGTGGCTAAGGAAGTTTTGACCCACAATTGAACATGTCTTCAGTCTAGGATCTTTTCCCCCAACGTCTGTTTAGTCATGAGAACAGGAAGAAGGGTAAGATGAACATCTCAGACTGAGTTCAAAGAAGTGCACTCCACTGAAGATGGAGTGCACAGCTTCCTAGGGGTGCTCTCAGCATCAACACCTGCAAAGGAGTGAAGGACTCATTTGGAGCCAGAAGAACGAGTTAAGGAGCAAGGTAACAGGGGCTTCAGTGGACCCCAAGGTGAGCCCTGGAGCTGGACCACATCTTCTGAGTTGTCCCACAGCAAGGAAAGAATGGGCCCATTATCTCTGTGCATGGGCTGGTCCCTGGTTCCAGGCTGCCCCTGGGAAAGGGATGTACTCTTAACTCAGTTTCCTTCCTGTGTCTATCAGAAAGGCTCTAAAGAGGACTCACTGCTACAAAGCTGTCAACCACAACACCCTTAGCAAGAGAGAGAGTTCTGGACAGCATACCACAGAATTCACTACTGTCCTAATAAACAATAAAATACTATTGATTTTGTTTCTTAGAAATAAAGGGAAAGGAAAAAATAGCTCATCTTACTTTTAGGACAAAAACATACATATATTTAAACCAGCATTTATTTTAACTCTTTCTCAGATTCTATAACATTTTCAGCATTAAATGGTGCTTCAATATGACCGTTATATGTTTCTACATTAGCAAATTCTCTAAGTCTAAATTATTATAAATGTAAGAAAAAGAAAATAACAAAAATTCCATGTTACTATTTAGAACTTGAGAAATCATGCACTCTTAAAGGAGGTAATTAAAGGACCAGTGATGGAGAATTTGTCTCCACTGGTGTCCTTCCTGCATCTCCTGACATTCAGAGAGTTATAGTACCATCACAGCAACAATGCTAAAAATCAGGGGAGGAGGAGAGAGAGAGGAAATGGGAGGAGAGGGAGGGGAGTGAGGGAGGGGGGACAGAGAGAGGGAGGAGAGGAACACTGTTGAGTACTCATTGGGCTCAGAACTAATTCTCTTAAATATAATACTTGTTTCAATAAAGCCACAGAAATTAGATTTAAATGTAATTGCTGTAATGCAAAAAGACAAGTATCAAATATGGGTTAGAAATGAAATTAAGTGGAAAGGTACACACACGCACACACGCACGCACGCACAGCGAGCACACACATGTGCAAGTCAATAGCAGGAAACCCAGAATATGAAAGAAATCTGCCTTAAAGGAACAGAAAAAACAATACTTTCTTTACAAAGAGAGAGAGGGAAGGGAGATAGAGAAGCAAGAGAAAAAGAGAAATTCTTCTTCTAGGTTTATAGACCTGTAAGATGGCTCGGCCAAGGCTAATGACCTAAGTCCCATGCTCAAGACCCATATGGTGGAAGGATAGAATCAACTCCTTCAAGTTGTTCAGTTGTCCTGTGACGGGAACACACACACACACAAATGAATAAATATAAGAAAATTTAAATGATAAAAACCAGCAAAGACTAGAGAGATGGCTTAGCACTTAAGAATGCTTGCTGCTCTTACAGAGGATTGAGTTCTATTCCCAGCACCCATGTCAGGTGGCTCACAATCATTTGTAACTCCAGCTCCAGGGGCTCCAACGCCCTCTTCAGGCCTCCACAGCACCTACACTCACATGCACACACCCTCACACAGACACACACAAGTACAGATAATTAAAAAGAAAATAAATCTTTTTTAAAAATAGAGGGTTTGGGGGGATTAAATATAAATCAGCAAAGATCAATGGTAACATTTTTTTAAAAAAACATAAATGGTTCTGATAGAATATTATTAAAATAACATAAAATAACTTTTTGCCTAATTGTTTCTGGTCCACAGTCAGTGCTTTTTGTTACTGTTTTGTTTCCCTGTGACTTTGTCTTTGGAGAGATGAACTGGGACAGGTTAATACTTTGGAGTTTCCCTTTATTCCTGTCCTTAGAACTCAGTTATGGGACTTATAAGTGATTCCGACTTCTGATCAGGTTCCTTCCATCCTCACGTCCTCTCCTCTTCCCTTCCTCTTTCCTTTCTTTCTTTCTTTCATTCTTCCTTCCTTTCTTATTTAGGTAAATAGATATTTAGCATTTAAGCAATTCCTTTTTAAATATTTAAGCAAGATGGGCCCAGATGAACCTATGTGCAGTGGGTTTTCCAAATAGAGAAAGTGGCCAGGAGGGTTAGGGCATTTCTTTCACCTGGCTTTGCAAGCTTGTGTTTGATATGTTTGATAACTGCATTCATTAGGTGTGGGCAGACACAGCTATCTCTGAGCATTAGGTGGGAGGTGTTAATGAATTTGAGGAGGTAGGTGTGGCCTCTTCTCTCTTTAGACCTCAGCCTGCAGCCATGATAAATCATGAAAACTGGAGGAGTGCTAATTATGACTTCAGTAACCTGTAGCCAGAGCTGTGAACAGCTGGTGGTGTTAATTTGCTGTTACTTTAACATGGGCCCCTCACTTCTCTAGACCCAGCTGAGGGAGAAAAAGACGTTCCATTTAAACTTATTATTATTCACACGTATTAATGGTACAAAGTAATGGGTTTCATTAGGGCATTTCTGCATGTACCTGTATTGTGGATTGTGTTCACAATCCTGTAGTCTCTTGGGCTTCTCAGCCCTTCCTGTCCCCTAACAGTTCCTCTTCTTCTTACAAGCCAATTTTTTTTCCTTTTCTAGTTTCTGTGTATGACAGAACATAATACTGGCCTTTCTGTGTGTGGCTGTTTTTTCTTAACATGATGTCCTTCAACTCTACCCATCTTCCTGCAGGTTATAGGATTTCAATCCTCTTTATGGCTGAACAATACTCCATTGTGTGCATATGCCATATATTCTTTTTCCAGTCTCTGTCACAGGAGCCCAGGCTCATTTCATGTCTTAGCTATTGTGAATAGTGCTACAATACACATGTATTTGCAAGTTTCTCATGTCTTAGCTATTGTGAATAGTGCTACAATACACATGTATTTGCAAGTTTCTCAGTGGTGGGCTGACTTTTGGGTTCTTTCAAGTATACTTCTAGGAGTGTATATAGCTGGATCATATGCTCAATCTATTATTAATCTATTTTTTTTCGAACCTGCATATAGTTTTCTACAGGGGCTGTATTAATTTCCACTCTCATCAACAGTTTATGAGAGTTCAGTTTTTCTCAATATTTGTTGTTTTGTTCTTAATTTTGTTTGGGGTAATTACTCTTTGGACTGAGATGAGAAAGAGTAGTTCTAAGGGAAGAGTTCTTACTTGTCTTCCTTACCAGCTCTCCTAAGACACCTGAGGATATTTACCTATGGGTGGGTCTCCATCTCCAGCACGGCTGTTGTGCTCCAGCCATGCCAGAGAATGGAGGACGATGGAACGGGACCTCAGGTGGCCCAGAGTGCAGCGGGAGGAGTTCCTTCCTGGGAGACTACCTCGGTGGGTAGTTCGGTTATTAGAGCCAATGCAGGGGCTTATATAGGGAGGCCTCCTGACTGTTACAGAAGGTGGGAAAGTTAGAGGTGGGGTTTGGGGGTATGTGGAAGTTCAGGAACGAGCAAATGAAACCCAAAAACCTGGTTCTGCACTGGGGTGGGAGAAAGGAAGATTCATATCTACAGTAGCTTCAGGTTATCACATCAGGCAGAGCAGGTCAGACACCTGCCATCCCTTTAGGGTATCTGGAGTTGCTTGCCTTGCTCAATACCCAGATCCCCACATTTACCTGGTCAGCTCTTTGGAGCAATCATAGGGTCCCACCTATGAACAACTTTCCTCCTTCTTGTAGTTCAATTACAGGAGCCACTGGGGGTCAAGGCCAGGACTTCAGAGATGGTCTTGGCCAGTTCTTCAATCTCATTGACCTCCCCGGTCCTACAGTGGTCTCCACAGACCCACAGTGGCCTGTACAGCCCCACAGTTGCTCCACAATCCATATTTCTGGCTATAGCAGGAAGAAGAGGGGAAGGAAGACACCAGGAAGACCTGAAGCCTTTATCAGAAAACCGACAGTTCCTCAGAAGTTTCCAGGAAAGCAAGGATGTCTCTCTTGTTACTTCATCAGTGAGGGAACCCACGAAAGCATCATCTTTGCCCAGCTGTACACTGTTGTAGGACAAGTTACAGGAGGAAAAGTTGATTCTGTCTCATGATTCAGAGATTGGGTCCATTGTCTTTGCTGCCACTGATTTGGGGTCCTTGGTGAGACTGTGAGAGAGGGACTAACTGTTCGATTCACCCATGGCAGACAGGAAGCAGAAAGAAAGGAAGGGACTAGTGTAAACTTTAAAGATATGCCCCAATGACCTACTTCCTGTAATTAGGCCCCGCCTCCTCAAGTTTTCAGAACCTCCCAAAATATCACCACCATCTTGAGATGAGGTGTTGTACACCTGAGCCTGAGGGAGACATTTCAGATTCAAGCTATAACACCAGTGTCTCAGAGGAGAACAACATGGGAAGGCTAGAACAACATGGTGTATGCTAGATTCCCTTCCAGAGATGCCATCCTGGGCACACTCACGCAGCCCCTCATGACATAGCTCTGAGGTCAGGCATTTGAAAGTATAGCCATGACATGTCCAAGCTTCTCCAGGGTTAACGTTTATTGCACATATTCTGTGTCTTTAGCCCTGGAGTACATCAGAATATTCTGATCAGTGTCTCCATCTCTCTCGTTCCCTGAGTGGTATTTATCAGAAGTCAACAGAGTACAAGGGCCTGGTGTGTTTCGAGGATGGGAATGACTTGGAGAAGCCTTATTCATGTCTTGCACCAGCCCACATTATGTGGTTGTGGGACTCCAAGACTGGAGAGAAACTCAGAAGACACGGGGTGAAAGTGTTATGAGGGCTACAGTAACTGAAATGGAGGAAAGGAGACCTTTGGGAAATGCTGAGGAGATAGAATGTAGAAGGTGGCTGATTGAGAGTCTCTGTGAGGCCAGAGGAAGGGATGAGTCAGGTTAACCCCCAGGTGCCTGGTTTATTTTTGCTGTGATGACAGAGACAGCACTTCCAAATGAGATAAACCACGAAGAGGATTTGGGATAGAAAACTGTGGATGTGGGAAATGATGATGGAGTAGTGTCTCCTATTCGTGACTTGTCAGTACTGGGGACTTCTGCACCAGGTATTGGGTATTTCCCACTTACTTCTTCAAGTATCTTTTTGAACATCAGCATGATCCTATTTGAATCTGATGAAGCTGGGATTCTTGAGTGATTTTAAAGTCAACATGTTCAAAGGTGACCTGAGTCTGAAGCTTAAGAGTAATGTTTTGTGTTGGGCAGGAAGAAGTTGGGACAGCATGTACATCTAGACAGGCAAGGTCACTTAGAAAAGTAAATCAGGTAAGCAGTGGACTGGGACTCAAATCCTGGAAGAAAACAGCTTTTGAGGAGGAAACCCAGTAATGGGAGCCCTTCAGGGAAACAAAGACCAAATGATCCGAAAAGCAGAAGGAAGACCAGGGTAGTGCACTAAAACTGAGAGAGCTGAGCCCTTTAAGAGAGGAGACTGAGCAAGTTTATCAAACCCAAGGAGATGTCATAAGGCTAGAATTTCCCATTGGACTCAACAGTTAGGGAGACACTCATTACTTAGGGGAGAAATGGAGGTGATGACCCAAAAGTAAATGAGGTTTGGGGTTATAGATGTATCACATAAAGAAAAATGAAATCCCCATGGTAACTAAGGAAGTGTGTGTGTCAGAGGCAGGGCGCTTTGACAGGGCATTTGGTTTAGGATTGGAGGGATTGGAATATATAGGAAGAGGGAGAAGAGCAGTCATGGAAGAACCCCGAAGTTCAGAGAAATATTGGGTGCCCAGAAGAAAAATCTCAGATGTGGTAGAATCATAATGTACCTTGGCATGTGTGGCAGATTAGGAAGAAGGATCTCGTGTCTGCAGAGGATGCTGGGAAAAGGATTAGGTAAAGTGTAAATGATTTGTATAGAAATATGACATCAGTTATCTTTGTGCTGATGACCTCAAGTTAGTCAAAGCCATAGGAGGTGCAGGAGCTTAAGGAAGCAAAGGACCATTTATATAACTATATGATAGTCAATTTTCTGTTGCTAAAACAAAACAACTGAGGCTAATTACTTCATAACGAAAAGAGGCGTATTTAGACCACTGATTTTGAGGCTTAAAGTCTAATGTCAGATTGATTGTTAGGACTGGACTGCATCCCATCATAGAGAATTCCATCATGGGGGAAATACATGGGAGAGAGAGAGAGAGAGAGAGAGAGAGAGAGAGCGCAATCATATGGGGAGACAAAGCCAGAGACAGCCAGAAGTCAGGCTCATCTGTTATAACAGCTGATTCTCACATAACTAACTCATTGTGCAAGATCAGTCACTGTTCATCCTTTCCAAGGCCAGTTCTTCCAGAAACCTAATTATTCTCCACTGATCATTTCTCAAGGGTTCTACCTCATCACAACGCCATCACACGGAGGACCAAAGGCACACAAGCCTTTGGGGGGCACACTTCACACCATATCCAAACCATAGCAATCTCAGAGTCAGATCTTTTAGGACAGTGTTTCCTGATCATTTTTTACAGAAATTCTAGATAAAATGATCTCTTCAGAGCCCAAGTCAAACAAAAACCCAGCATGGATGAGGGAGAGGGGCAAGAAACCCAGCCATAGCCTAGGCTCTGTTGGCAGTTGACAGATGTTAGGAGAGAGGGAGAGTCAGTTTTCTTTATTGGTGTGATATCTGGTAGGTTGACCAGGCTCGAAGGGATGGGTCCATAACCAAGAGCACTTAAGAAACACAGACCGATGCTCAATCAACCTTAAAAAAGACAAATAATAATAGATGAGATTTTTATCAGCTACTTTTCTGTTATTGTGATAAAGCACCATGACCAAAGAAACTTACAGAAGAAAGAGGTCTTTGAGCTTACAGTTCCAGAGGGCAAATAGTCCGTCATAGCCAGAGAGGCTTGGCAGGAGGTCACTGGAGCAGAAAGCAGAGAGTTCATGTCTTCAGGCTTGCACAGGAAGCAGAGAGTGAAACCAGCAGTGTGAACAAGGCTTAGGAAATCTCAGTGTTTACACCCAGGGATGTGCTTCCTCCAGCAAGGCTGCATTCTGTAGGGATTTCATGACCCTCCCAAAATAGCGCCACCAACTAAGGATTCAAATACTTGAGCCTATGGGGGCCACCTCTGTCCAGCAGATACATACATGAAGTCAAGAGGAGTCATGGGGGGCGGGCGGAGAAGGGGAAGGGAGTCTGAATATGATTTAAAATAGTACGTTGCCTGAAACTCTAGAATCAGTAAAATATTAAAGAAAAATTATCTCTGCAGAGAAATATCCTGCTGCAAATCACATAGAGAAATAAGTCTAAGACCATGCTGTGTCTACCACTTTATGCTCATTTTGCTGAAAAGAGCGCATTTCAGCGCTTTGAAGTAGCACTTCTACAGCATGCCATTTCAGACCTTGGCTCATGTAGGTTTCTGCACTGACCACCAACACATTCATTTCTAAGCATGTGCATGAAGCAGCTCATAAAAGCATCTGAGAAACTAGGACAGTGTTTCCCAGAGTGTTTTCCTTCTGAACACCTGTCTCAAGATGCTCCTTAGAAAAAGAAAAACATTCTGTGGTCAAATGCACTTGGCTCCTGCTGTGGTTCCTCTACTCAGCACACACCAGTATACCAGAGGCTCTGTGTTGCTGTGCAGTCAAACCTTAATCTCTTTTGGCTGAATGTTTACCGAAATCATTTTACTACAAACACTGCCCTACCACGTTTTATTGTTATGGCATCCTTTAATAAAATGCAGAACTCACAGTAACTAAAAGTCTCCTAAGTAAAAACAGTTTTGTTATTAGAGTAATACTGAATTCATAGAAAGAATGTACCATTTGGGAAGGTACCTTCATTTCCTGTTTTAGGGAATACTTTGAGGAGTATTGATATCAGTTCTTCTTTAGAGGTTAGGTAGAGTTCTGTGCAGAACTGTGAAGCTCTAGCTAGTTAGTACCTTGATTCTGAAGAGTGCTCAGAGGGCTAGGGCTGAGTATAAGTGCATTTGAAATTATTCCAATGGTACAAAGTAAAATACCTGTTTTTACTTTATGACAATTAAGATTTTGTGACATGAAGATAAATGTAAATTTACTTTGGCTAAAGGTTTGTCAATCTTATTAATCTTTTCAAAGAACCTACTCTTGTTTTCATTGATTCTTTGTATTGTTTTCTTCTTTTGTATTTCTTGAATTTATCCTTCCTGTCTACATTTTTAGGTTTTGTTTGTTCTTGGTTTTCTAACACTTTCAGGTGTATCATTAATTTATTTATATAAAATGCTTCTAATTTTCTGATGTAGGCACTTAATGCTATAAATTTTCCTCTTAAGAGTGCCTTCGTTGTGTCCCAAAGGTTTTGGTATACTGTGTTTTCATATTAGTTCAATTTTAAGAAATTTTTAATTCCCATCTTGATTTCTCCCATGATCTAAGCTTCATTGAGTGCTGTGGGATTTTTTTTTTTAGCTTCTTTGAATTTGTGTAATTTTCTTGTTTTTATTGTGGTTATCTAGCTTTACTCTTTTGTGGTTGAACAAAATACTAGATGATATGTCAGCTTTATAAATTTGTGGAGACTTGCTTTGTGTCTTAAGATGTGGTCAATTTTAGAGAAAGTTCCATGGGCTACTGAGAAGAAAGTGTATTCTTTGGTGTTTGGATGGAATGTTCTGAAAATATCTGTTAAGTCCATTAAATTTATGGTGCCATTTAACTCCAGGGTTTCTGTATCTAGTTTTCATGTGAGATTTTTACAGCTAATAAAGTTTCTTTCATGAGTTGAATGTATGTTTAGGATTCTAATTTCTTTGTGGTAGTTTTCTTTTTTCCTTTAATGAGTATGAAGTAACCTTCCTTATCTCTTCTAATTTTAGTTTGAAGTCAATTTCATCAGATATTAGAATAGTAAATCCTCCTTTCTTCTTAGCTCTGTTTGCTTGGAATGCCTGTTTCCTTCCTTTTATCCTAAGATGGTGTTGGTCCTTGTTGTTGACATGCATTTGTTGTAAGCAATGTCAATTCAATCAGTTAATCTGTATCGCCTTCATAGGGATTTAAGACCATTAATGTTGAGGGTTATTTTTTTTTTACCAATGATTATTATTAATTTCTGTGATATTGGTGTTTTAGGGCTTTTCTCTTAGACCTCTTTTGGTTGACTGTTCTGGAGTAACTTGTTTATTCTTTATACTCTCCTGAGAATGTTTAATCTTCTCTTCTGCCCAAAGCATTCCTTAGAGTATTCTCTGTAGAGCTCATTATGGGAACATACATTCCCTAAAACTGTTTTTATCGTGGAAAGTTTTTCTTTCTCATTCAATTACAACCGATGGTTTTGCTGGGTGTAGTAGACTGGGCCAGAATCTGTGTTCTTTCCTGACTTATGATATTGGTCCATACCCTTCTGGATTTCATAGTATCCATTGAAAAGTCAGTAGTTATTCGGAAGGGCTTGCCTTGATATGTCCTTAATCTTTCTCCATCACAGCTTTCACTATATTTTCTTTTCTTTCTTCTGTGTGTCTAGTGTGTTGACTATTATATCACATGGAAAGTTTCTTATCCTATCTACTTGGTGTTCTGTAAGCCTCTTGTACTTTGAGAGGTATCTTTTCCCCTAGATTTGGGAAATTTTCTTGTATGATTTTATTTAAAATATTTTCTGCATCTTTGACCTGGCTTTCTTCTCCTTCTACGCTTATGATTCATAAGTCTGGTCTTTTGACAGTGTTCCAGAGGTAAGGGATATTCCATTCCTGGGTTATTTTAGATTTGACATTTTCTTTTACTGAATGATCCATTTCCCTGAACTTGGCTTCCAGGGCTGACAGTCTCTGCTCTGTTCTTCCACTTCCATGTCGTTTCTTCCTTCTGTGCTTTTTTGCTCGATTTCCTGAGTGTTTTCTATTTCAAGTTTTATTTCAGATTAGCTTTTTTTCCGAGATTCTATTTCATTCAACTGATTTTTCATGGTATCCATTCAGTTTTCAATTCATATCCTCTTGGAGTTCCTTGAACTTACTTATAACTACTGTTTTGAAATCACTGTCTTGTGAATCTACTAGGTTGCCTCTTCGGCAAGATTAAGATGAGGTTGTTAGTTTCTGTAGTAGCCATATTGTCCTGATTATTCATGGTGTTTGTGATTTTTATGAGACTTTCATGGTGATGTTTCTTGATTTGGGAAAGGGATCTTGTCCTTGTTGAATGTCTATTGCATCTGTATTTTATGTTTCCCCAACTTTTCAGATAATGGCCCAGCTGTGTAGTGCTTGGTGTTCAGTTTGGAGACCACTTTATGTTGATGTGCAAATGGAGTGAAAGAAGTGGTCCCAGTTTAGCTACAGATAGGTACAACTTTTGAGTTATGATTCAAAAATTGACTTCATAGGGTCTAGGATTAACAGGGTGGAATGGAGGCTGCTAATTGAACAGGTTGATTGATAGGTTAGGGTAGAAGCTCAAAGGTCTGGGACACACAGAACTCAGATGATGGGGTGCTGTGAGGTCTCAGGCACAAAAGCTCAGGACTGCAAGCCTGAAGCAGGAAGGATTTCAGAGACCCAAGATGGGCTGAGAGTTGAGATGATGGAGGGTGACTCACCCTTCTAAGAGTGGAGGGGTATGCAAATCCAGGATGGGATCTAGGCTGAGGGCTGAAACTTGTGGTCCTGAGCTCCATCTCTGAGACTCCTTAGTGCCCTGCCATCTTAACTCTAGGAATTTCTGTAGGACTTCCTCAGGTCACAGAGATCCTAGCCCATCCCACATCTGTGCACATCTCCAGTCTTGGAAAGATGAATCATCCTCTCCATCTCAGCTATCAGTCTAGCCCGGGTCTCCGGAAACCTTCCCTAGCT
The DNA here is from genome assembly GCA_035773235.1 of Eospalax fontanierii. Taxonomy (NCBI): domain Eukaryota; kingdom Metazoa; phylum Chordata; class Mammalia; order Rodentia; family Spalacidae; genus Eospalax; species Eospalax fontanierii. The sequence continues at coordinate 18,080,429 of CM069547.1, forward strand.
CAGACTTACGGTCCTGAATTCTGTTGCTGAGACTCCCTGGCGCCTTGCCACCTTAGTTCTTACATGTCCTTGGGTCATGTGCATCCTGTCCCAGCCTCCAGGCAGAGTGAGTCAAAAATGATTCAAATATCTTCTTTATATTTAAATTTTTTATTTTCTATATTTTTGTTTGGCTTTGTTTATCATAAAGCCCCTCTTTTCTTAAGTTTGCTTGGTGAACTTTTATGAAACTTTTATGAACTTTGCTTGGCCAAACACTAGATTGTGATCAGAGTAAAAAGATGCTTGCTCCTCAACTTTGGAGAATCTCACAGTCATGGGACAACCTGCACTGCAACATGTTCATTCCCTGCCTTTGGAGTGTCCTACAGTTAGGAAGACAGTCTATGTGGTAGAGATTCAATTCAGTGCCAGCTTCTTGGACAGGATGCCTGGAGGCATCTTGGAGAGAGAGTGGCTGACTTTCCCACCAACAAAGAGTGAAGAAGGTATCTATTCTAGAACAAATACTGAGAAGTCAGTGGAATATGAAAACCTGAGACATGCAGGTTGCTTTGTACAACTTACTAAGAAGTTTACATGCTAGTCTATAAATAGCCAGAAGCTTCTATAGAATAGTTTTAAATAAACTCATGTGGAGATCTGAAATCAGGCATGGAAGCTCAGTTCTGTAATCCCAGCACTCAAAAAAGTTGAGGCAGGAGGATTACTGCATGTTTGAGATCCAGTTTAAAAGAAAAAGAAGATCTGAATATTTTCTGAATTTTTCACCTTTTAGACTCCTATGAGAGAAAATAGGAGGACTGAGTGAGTTGTTAGGGGTAGGGTGAGTGTGAGAATTGGGGGAAATGACCTCTAATTCATGACATAATAAACATGCATGTTGGGAACCAAACTAGGGGTCCTCTGTAAGAGCACCTTGTGTTCTTAACCACTAAGCCTTCTTTTCAGCTCCCACATGCTGAAGCATAAAAGTTCAACTTCATAGAAACAGACAGTAGAAAGGTGGTTATAAGAGGCTACAGACCGAGGGCTGGGTTGAGGAAAGGAAAGATGTTGATCAGAATGCAGAATCCATTAGATGGGAGCAATAGGTTGTAGTGACCACAGTTAATAATTTGAATGTTTCCAAATGCTAAAATAGGGGGCTTGAGAAATGGCTCTGGCTTCTTTTGTGGAGCACCCAGGTTTCATTCCCAGCACCTGCATGGCAGCTAACAACCATCCATAACTCCAGTTACATGAGATCTGATGCCTCTTTCTGGCCTCCACAGGCATTGTACAACATGGGTACACTTACATACATTTAGGCAAAATACTCATACACATAAAATTAAATCAACAAGTAATTTTTTACATGCTAATATAATAGGTCTTTAATGTTATCACCACAAAAAACAGTAATGGCAGGGTGGTAGCTGTGTTAATTAGCTTGATTGGCTCTTCCTATAATGCACACATATATATGAAAACTTCACACTGTGCCTTTAAATATACACAATTATTATTTGTCAGTTAAAGAGAAATTCATACACAAAGAAGAAATCACTTTCAAAAGGCAAACAGGAGGCTACAGGATGCTACTGCCCTCGTGTCTTTTCTCTCTTGGTTACAAAAACAAGAATTCCTGAGTCTCCAAATGAGAATACCAATGTCCATGTAACGTTCATGCTGACAGCTTAGTCTAGTAGGAGCCCTAACAGCCTACAGGCTAACTTCTGCCTGGAATTATGTGCCCCACAGTTCTTGATGGGGTGATGCAGACTGATTGATGTCAAGGTAAGAGGGACTGGTGTCCGCATCCTGGTCAGAAGCCTCACTGTACGCCTCTTCAGCTCTGCCTTGAGAAGAGCTAAAAAATGGCTGTGCACAACTTTGACCACTGTCATGTCTGTAACTATTTCAGTCCCATTTCTGGTCTTTTCTACATCCCCATCTCACTTCACTTCCTTTCTCTTGTTCTCACCGTTGTGCACAGATATACACATGTTGGGTGTATATGTGTATTCATCCCAGCCTGCAGAGCACAGGTTTCCAAATAAAGTTGGGGGCCCCAGAGTGACCAGTACCCAGTGTACTTTGTGGCACCTGGTGTTCTGCTTAGCGTGTGTAGACAGGATCTTGGGATGTGCAGGAAGGAGTTCTCGCCTGGGCCTCCCTCCCTCACTCTTCTTTCTCCATTTTGTTTCCTGCTCCTCTAATTTACCTTTGCCCTTGTTCCTCTCTCCTTCCTTAGGCTTGGGTCTTGCTGTGAACTCCCCCATCCTCCCCCCCCTCACCCATCCAGTGCTTGTGGAATACATAAGTCTGGCTCATTAGTACCCACGTAAATGGAACTACTCAACCAGAAAGGTGTAATTTGAAGTGAGGTGTGTTGTGGTGTGGGCACTCCCAGATGTTCCCATAATTCAATGTATCTGGCCAATGTGAAGTAAGGGGTGAGAAAGGTGGGAGAGAAACCTAATGAAAATGAATGTGCCAACCACTACACCGTGCTCTTAAGGCTCCAGTCTGAAAGGAGATGGTGTGTAAGTGGAAAGAAAATACACTAAAAAAAGGAGCTAAGTGGACTAATTATTCATCATCTGTGCCCTCTAGTTAGCCCATGAGCCTGCTGTAAGGATTGATGAGGGATAACTGGAAGCTCTTTGAACTGCTTAGTGATGGTTGCTTGCTAATAAGATGACCCAATTACCAGCATTATTTTGAATATTTCAAGTGCATAAGAAGCAGAATCCACTTGGTATTCCTTTCGGAAGGATAACCTACATAAGATTGCCACTGCGGTAGCAGCTGTGATTCGTCAGGACCGTGAGCTGCACTGTGACTAGTCCAGCATGTCTTTGGCTTTTCTTGCCCCTCGGTGCCTCAGTTCCTTCTCTGATCTTTCTTCTCTTTCTTCAGTTTGTCACTTTTCCTTTCTCTCTTTCTCTCTCTCCCTCTCTCTCACTCTATCACTCACATGCACATATACACATGTCCTAGGCATAAATGTCTGTGCATGTACACTGGCTGGTGGGGTCAGGGGGTGAAAATTATGCTATAGTAGAGGGTCTAACAATAGTATGTCTATTAGCAAAGATTCCTTGAGCCTCCAGGAAACCATGATCAGACACCCAGACCTACTGCCCCACCTTTAGCTAAAACTTTTCTTGGCCACTTCTCTATTTGCTGTGCTGCAGGTTGCACCTAGAGCCTCGTGCATACCAAACAAGCACTCCACCAATGAGTTCCATCCCCAGCCCTTGCTTGATCATTTGGACAGGACTTTGCCAAACTGCTAGAAATCTTGCCATGGTTCCTTCAGTTCTAATTAGTAAATTTGTGATGCAGAAATTCCAGCTATGTCCAACACTCTGCGACATCCCCTGGTAGGGAGCGAGGGAAGTTTAACAGCCCCTGCTATCTTTATTTATTCTTATTTAAATACATTTTCTTTTCATTGGCAGGTAAGAACTGCACATTTTTATGAGGGTCAGGATATTATTGTGCTACATGAACACACTGTGTGATGGTCAATTCAGTTCACATAGGCTGGCTGGCATCTCAAACATGGATCATTTCTTTGTGATAAGAACTCTCCAATCCTTTCTCTACCCGCTTCATTTGTACAATATGTTATTGTTAACTATAATGCCCTTCCAAGAACTAGTCCACCTATGTATCTGATCTTTATTCTCATTAAGCAGTCTCCTTATCCCTTCTTTTTTCTTCCTTCCCCAGCTCCTAGTAATCATGGCTTTTCTCTCTACTTTCCATGAGCCTAGCTTAGAGTCTACATGATTCACCTCATGCCCCAGATGTATTTCTGTATCTGGTTCATTTACTTACAACTCTGAACTGAAGCCTGTGCATTTCTAGAAATGCGAGGACTCCAATCTTTATGGCTGAATAGTATTCCATTGTGCATGTATATCATATTATTTTTCCCTTCACCTAACACATTGGCTGTTGTGAACAGTGCTGAAATGAATATGGGGTGCAGACAGCTATTTTGCATGCTAACTCCATTTACTTGAATGTATGTATACCCAATGGTTCAAATCTTTCTGTATAGTATAGAGGGTAATAGGAATCCTACAAACAGTTATTCCACACATCACACAGCATGTAATCACATACTACCTTCATATAACTACCAGAACAGTGAATTCACTACAGGCAATCAGGAACTAGTTTAGGAGGTGAGGAGGCAGACACAGGCAGACAGCAACATTGGACAAGGCAGGTAGGAGGTCTTGAGAAGGGATTTGAAGATTTGGGAGTTTTTCAAGGGAAAGGCTACACATGGCCTCTGGAGTAGAAAGAGGATGTTTATCAAAGTTGAAGAGCTTATTGGGCCAAACTTCTCTGGCAGCAGCCTAGTCACTAAATGTCTCCACACTCCATTCCTCAAAACAACCACTTCACAAATCATTCTAAGGGAGTTGGTTTCATCTGACACCTTGTAGGAAGTCTAATACGTTCATGCTTGCTAAAGTGTTGATATCTAGGAAGAATAATTATACTAACTCCTTCCTCTAAGTTGATATTTTGTAGGAAATAGTGCTTTAACATCCTAAACTGCCACAGTGAACTACATTTGTTGCATAAAATGTGGAGAGGGGACTGGGTTCCTGTCCTTCACTTCACATTCTGAGGATCTTGACTTTCTAAGGTCTTTCCATACCATAGGTTCAGAACCCAGCCGAAAATACTCGGACAAGTCAGTAATCATGGTCTAATCTCCCCCTTTCTTCTTTAAAGGAAGAGAATAGATGTGGGGAGCTCCATCTCAGTGTAGTTCAGGGAAACCCAAAGACTTCTGTTGGAAAGAAGCAAGATGAGGCGGTAACAGACTAAATGTATGTGTCCTCTCCAAACTCATACACTGCTGCCCTATCCCCTGATGTGATGGTATTTGGAGATGGAACCTTTTGAAGATTATTATGTCATAAGAGTGGAACTTTCATGAATAAGGTTGGGCCCCTGCTAAGAAAATGACAAGACCCCCCCACACACAGCTTCATATAGCAATCTATTTGTCCCAGTCACATGAGGCCATCTATAAGTCAAATATTGATCTTCACCAGAAACCAAATCTTTCAGTACCTCTATCTTCACCACTCTGGCCACTGGGAGTATGAGAAATATTTCCATGCAGTTTAAACTACCCAAATTACAGGATTTTTGTTACAGTACCCAAGCTGATGAAGACAGGCTTTGAGGAATGAAAACCTCTGGAACCTGATCCTTCCTGAAGTCTGGTAGCAAAGTCTATGACACTTCACACTCTGGGTGTGACATGGGGAGAAACACATTAGTGGAACTTTATTTGGAAGGGAGGCATAGGTCTTCCCAGTGAGATCTATTCCCCCGGCAGAGCCACCAGGTTTTCCACTTGGACCAGAACTAGTGTTATTTAAAGTCCTGTTTTCTTGTCCAGGAAAAATTGAAAGACAAGGTATGTCTCCCTCCCATCTTCATAGCTGATTGTCCACAGTAAAAGCCACAGCTGATACTTCATTCCTCAAAATTAAGTGGACGGGTACATCTAGGTTCACCCCCAAATTAGTGACCAGACAGACAAGAGCCTCTAATATTCTGAAGCAATTAAATTCGCAGCAGAAACATAAGGATGTTTCTATGACTCAAGTGACAGAAATGAAGCAGTGGGGACAGCAGAATGGCATTTTCAATCCAACAACTTTCTTATTTGTGCAACATATTCCCAAGTAAGAGGAAGTGACATGCTGTCTCCATGATCTCATCTCCATCATTTCAATTTTTTCTAACTTTTATATTTGTGAAACAAATTGCCTTAAACCCATCAAAGACACTTGAGTTGAGTGTTAGCCAAATTTTAAAAATAAAGATGGTTTACAAAGACAGCATTTATGTGTACAGACGTCAAGATAAAATTTCAAGGAGACAAAAAAAAATCACAGCCCTGATTTTTAGGCATGATACAAGGTAATGTTCTTTAGAGATTAGAATGAAATCTCTTCCCTGCCTTATTTCTGATAGATTTATTAAAGGCCCTGGCATTGGGGGTGATCAGTCATTTCTGTTTCAATGATTTGCAGAGGAACTACTCACACATTGATTCTTCAGGCTCTGGGTTTGGTTTGTATTATCAAGCAATAAGCTGAGCACTTCACTGAAGTTCTTATCCCTCTTGTCAGCTAATATTCTCTTAGAATTAATGTTTCTTGAAGCAAAGACCTCCTTATGCCTCTTAGTTAAGACATGGTGGTCCCTAGGGTCAGGCCACTAAGCAGGTATCGCTTAGTTCTTCTGAAAGACTGAGACTGACGCTCCAAATAAAGTTCCAGAAATGTAACTTATCTCAGGCAACTTAAAGAAAACCCACATCCCTGATAGTTGTTTTAAAAAAAAAAAAAAAGGATTGGATATATAGAACAATTGACTTAACAATGAATATTCCTGAATAGAAATAATTTTTTGTTGTATAACATTTTGTTACTTTTGAAACAAGGTTTATTTTACATAAAATTTATAGGAACAACACAATGCTGTTTTTATTCTAGAATCACCAGAGTTGTTCATCTCATGTCCTAGCATCTTCGGGTATTTCACAGTATATTTCCTACAAAACAAAGATATCCTTCTACACATGCATGAAGATTAGAATGTTAGCATTGATGCTGTGTGACCACATAAGCTTCAGAACCCATTGGAGTCTCATTATTGCTTCAATAATGGCCCTTACGGTGAGAGGGATCCGATAGAGTCCAGGATCAGACAAGGCATTTAGTTGTGTCGCATTTCTTTAGTTTTCTTCAGTTTAAAACTTATACAGAACAGCTTCATGGTCTTTCTGTGACTTTCATGGCTTGACATCTTTGGAGATTACAAAGGAGTAATTTTGCAGCATACCTCACAGCTTGGGTTTTGTATGACATCTTATGATTAAAATCAGGTCACAAACCTTTCACAGGAGCATCACAGAAGTAACACTGTATTCAATCATTGTGTCAGTCCCTTTTCTGCTACTATAGGGAGCATCCGAGATTGAGGCAAAGAGGTTTATTTGACTCACTCTTCTGAAGGCTGGGATAGTCAAGATAAGAAAGCCATATCAGATGAGGTCCTTCATACTGGGGAGGCCTCTACATAGTCCCAAGGCAGCACACAGCATCAAAGGATAAAAGATGTGCATGCATGACTGGAACCAAACTGGCTTTTATAGCACACCCACTCTCAAGGTAATTCAGTAATCTATTTATCCATGACTGTATAGAATCTTTCATGACTGTACAGTTCTCATAAATCTAATCACTATTTAATGCCATCTCTGCTCCCACCTCTTTTAAAGTATTTTTATTAATTATTTTAATTTTATGTATATGAGTACATTGCCTGTATGTATGTAAGTGCACCTGTGCCATTGCAATGCCCACAGAGGTCAGAAGATGGGCTGAATTCCTCTGGAACTGGAGTTATGAATAATTGTTAGCTACCATGTGGTTATCTAGAATCAAACTGGATCCTCTTGAAGAGCAGCCAATGCTCGTAACCAATGAGCCATCTCTCCAGCCTCTACTCTCACCTCTTAATGCCTAGCAGTGAGGATGAAATTTTGACATGAGTTCTTCTAGCATTTCTAATTATAGCAGCATCCTACCTGGTTACACATAATTTTTTGTAGGTCCCACTACTGATGATGTAAACTTTGATCATTTCATTAACGTAGTGGTATAGGTTGGAGACCCCCAAGAAAGAGACTTTGAAATTAGCATGCAGGAAGTTGACGAAGGAGTGTTCTTGGGATCAGCTCCTGAGGAAGGAAGGACCAAGGGAGAAATTGGGTCAGCAGAGAGTAATGACAAAAACCTTTGTTGACTCCATGTGGACCTTCAGAGCTGGAGTTGCTATTTGTCGTTCTCCTGAGATGAGAAGAAGGCAGCTGGGCTCTGTGTTCATTAGTTATTGGAAGTGAACTTGGCCTACACTGAGAGATGACCCTGATGGAACAATTTTCTTCAACTTCAGTTGACCCACCAAGGATCATTTTCTGGCATCATTCCCAGTAACTGTGGGCAAGCCTCTGTCATCCCTGAAGGACACTTTGGGCAGCAGACCCCAGACCCCAGCACAGTGGCATCTGTTGAGATTATCCCTGACAAAGGGACCCTTTTCCCCCCATGTAATTAAAAGGTACTTCACAGGAAGGTAAATTATTGCGTTTTCTCTATTCATCAATGAAAATTTTCAGGATAGAATGATACCAATATGAATTACTTTAGAGGATTGCTTAAATCTGTTATCATTAGTTAAATCAATATTCAAGCAGTGTTAGATGTTGCCAGTTAGAAGCAGTTCCAAATGGACTCATCATCCTTACTTCCTTATTTTATGATACAAAAACATGTTTTGGGCTCATTTTGTGTTTTTCCTGTCCTAGCCCTGGAAAGAATCATTCCTCTGAGGAGCTGCGCTTCCTGTGGTAGCAAGCAGCATTTAGAACCCGAGATCTGAGTCTCACATGTTGTTACTATTTCACGTCCTTGTACGACTTCCCAATATAACCTAGGTTACCACTTTTTTACCCCTGTGTCATGCCGCTGGTAAATCCTGGTCTGTGACTCTTAGCCTTCATAATGGTTTTCATCTTTAAAGCTTCTCCTGAGTCATACCCAAGAGGATGGATAATATTCAATAAGGATAACCTCTGACAGCATTTACTGCGCTTCACAAGGTGCCCATGTGTTCTTTGTATTTGTGTTACTGCTCTTTTGCTACTGTTATCACAAACTCAGGGTTCCAAATAACAAATGTATCATTTTACTGTGAGGTTTGAAGGTGTGAGGAAATCCTCCTGAAATCCTTATATCTAGTCACTTCCCTCAAGAAGGAATAAGGAGGATTCTTGACAATTAGCAGGTCTCAGTATTCCAACCAGGTCCCTGGGCCCGGAATCAGGAAATGTCTTATAAACGCAGGGTCCATGGGATGTGAAATGAAGGGCGGGAACTCAGTATCGTCTCTGCATTTTATGTGAGAGATGGAATTCTACTATGACACATTGTTCCCTGAAGATGTTAAGACATGATTTCCTGCAAAGTATAAACATGGACATGAGAGGAAGTAGTTAGGCTCAGATTCAAAAATTAGCAAGGTTGGTTGTGGGCTGGAGAGATGGTACAGCAATTAGAGCACTGTTGGCTCTTGCAAAGGACCTGGGTTTGATTCCCAGCACCCACATGGCAGCTAACAACCATCCATAACTCCAGTTCAAGGAAACTGATGCCTTTTTTTGATTTCCACAGGCATTGCCCAACATGGTGCGTTTACATATATACAGGCAATAAACACATAAAATTAAAATAATAAGTAAAATATATTAAAAATGAATGTATTCTGTTTTGGGGATGAAGCATGGAAATGTTTAGGGAGTCGGTGCTAAGGACAGCTGATCCAGGTAGTCTGTGTGCAAAGCACTTTAGAGGCTAAGCAGTGTCAATAAAAATAAAAGAGTCAGCAAAAAAGTCACTATAGCATTGTTTATAAAGATGGAAACTTAGAATCGATCTCAATGTGTCAGAATGAAGACTGAGTTGAGCTATGAACAAAACAGAGAGAGATAGGTATTTAGATGAAGTCCCCTCACCTTGCCACTTCTTCAAAGGAGCCAACCAACAGGCTCGCCATTCAGAGAACACCAAATTGTCCCCTTCGTCCCACACATAAGGAAGTACACAGCAGTGAACTTTATTAAGGGAGACCTTAGGTAAATCAGTAGGGGACAGAGACTAAAGGACATAAAGACCTTGAAGAGATGTCCAGAAAAACAGTTGTGATCCTCCCCAAGGCATTCCTACACAAGGCTCTTCTGCCAAGGCATTCCTACACAAGGCTCTTCTGATGCAGTATACAATGCTGCAATTTACATGCATGCTTATTATCTCCCATGGAGCTATGTCTCTTGCAAAAAAACAATGTTAATTGCAGCTCTTTCTGTGATGTATTTAAATGTAAGCAATGAACAGCTCATGAAGTAGCACTGAGCATCTGTAGTAAACAAACACACACAAGCATGCAAATATACCAAATATACCTCCTGTGCGCTCTGTGGGAAGGGCTTGCATCATGACATCAATATTCACAGCTGTTATAGAGATCTCCGCAGCCAAGACTGCCTTCAACAAGCCTAGGGAGCTGGCAATGCAGCTGTATCCCATAGTTTCAGATGTAATCCTAGTTGGTACTACTTGGACAAATGTAGACATAGAGAGGGTATGGGCTGCTGTGGAGTGATTTGAGGACTAAGATGGCCAATCTTGGTTGTCAACTTAACACATCAGAGAAGAGGGAAAACCTCAGTTGAGAAATTTCCTGGATCATTTCTGTGGGAACATTTCCTTGATTTCTTATGGATGTAGGAGGGCTCAGTCACCTGTGGGCAGTACCATCCTTAGGCAAGTGGGTCTGGGCTGTATTAAAATTGGTAGCTGAATGTAAGCCTGGAAGCAAGCCAGTAACTAGCATTTCTCCGTGGTCTCTGCTGCAGTTTCTATGTCCAGAGTCCTGCCTTGAGTTTCTGCCTTGGCTTCCCTCAGGGATGGGCTGTTACCTGGGTGTTATAAGATGAAACAAACCCCTTCTTCTCCAAGTTGTCCTTGGTTAGTGTTTCAACACAGCAACAGAAAGCAAAGTAGGACAAGGGCTATCACAATCACATCAGCTTTGAGGCCAAGGAACATACAGAGGCCCAGTTAACGGCCTCAGTGAAATGAAAAGTGTATGCTGTCTCCAGCATCACCCCTTTCAGCAGGGTCACACAAGAAACATCCCAAGAAGGTAGCAACTGCTGTCCTATCTCCTCTTCCTAGCCATTCTTTCACCCAGAAGCTCCAGTGTTCATGAGGCCTGGATTTCCTGCTCCCTAAAGAAACAGAAGGCTTGGGACTGGAGAGATGGCTCAGCAGTTAAGAAGGCTCGTTGTTTTTCCAGAGGACCTAAGTTTGATTCCCAGCATCCATGTTGGGTAGCTCACCAACACCTGTAACTATTGCTCTAAGGAATCTGACACCCTCCTCTGGCCTCTGCAGGAACCTGCATACATGTAGCATATATATACACAAGCACACAGAATAAAATTGAAAATTAAATGAAATCTTTGAATAAAAAAACAGAGGACTGATGTGACACTCAGGGGTTGACCACATCTTAATTCTTGAACTTTTTATTTTTATTTTTGTTCTACCAAAAATGGGCTTAGTCTTTGGCAATAGAAACTCATTTAACACTTGCTATTATATAGTGTATTCCTAATACAAATATTTTTGTCAGTATTTCCATTGATTTCTTCTTATTCCCATTACTGTTGCTACAAAATGTTAATAAGAATTTCCCTTTGGAGCTAAAATGACATGAGTTGGACTATTTTGTTTGGAAAGGCTTATTTGCTAAGTTTTTTTTTAAATCTTATCTTTGCTGGCTTATAATTCTTCACTTTTGAAAAATATGGTGTTCCAAATAATTCTCTAAGAATTTCATACAAGCATAGAGTATTTTTTATATGCAATCCCACTCCTTCCCCTGACTCCTCCCAGGTCCACCTCCACTTCCCCACCCCACCTAGCTTCATTTCCCCTTCTTTTTAATAAGACACCAAGTCAAATTTGTGCTGCCTGTATACACATGGGTGTGTGGACATGCTCTGGACATGGTAGCTCTAGCAGATATCAAATCCTTAAAGAAAACTGACTCTCCCTACTCCAGAAGCCATCTATTATGGGTGGGGGCTCATAAGGCCCTCCCAATCCATGCTAGAATGTTCACTGGCTTGATCTTGTACCAGTCTTATGTAAGAAATCACAGTTGTTCTGAGTTCATGAGTACAGTGGTCCTGCTGTGAACAATAGTTCCAAGGGGAAAAGGAGAGTAAGGTGTATGAACAGATAGATGATAGATAGATAGATAGATAGATAGATAGATAGATAGATAGATATAGATAGATGATAGATACATAGATACATAGATAGATAGATGATAGACAGATAGATAGATAGATAGATAGATAGATAGATAGATATAGGTATAGATAGATATCTGTCCCATTCATGTCTAGGCACTCCATTGATAAATTTTCTCTGCCCTGTGACCAGTTGTGAGATTCTGTGTTAACCACCATCTACTACACAAAGAAACTTCTCTGATAAAACCTGAAAGCTATACTAACTTTGTTTATAGAAACACAAATTTAGAGGGCAGTTTAATACTATGTTTACTTGGCAAAATAATATTAGTAGGTTCACCTCTGTGGCCAATAAGCTCCCAAACCATATGTTCTTGACCAGATTTACAATAGCATTTCCTCCTATGGCATGCACCTTAAATTCAATCATAAACTGATTGGTTACCCCTATAACATCTATGCAACCGCTGCTCCTATGGGCATATCTTGTCACTTAAGTCATTGTTGCAGTCCTGAGGGTGATGACTTTTCCCCTCAGCATCCCTCATAACACCTTCCAGTACTATGAAAGTTAGCCAGCAGGAAGGTTCCTGGTCAGTACCAGCTTGATTTTTCCATGTCCTGTAGCCAAAGTGTGTGGTATCTTCAGCTTATAAAGTAAGTATCCATGTTTCTTAAAACATCTTAGTGTTAGCTGTCCTTCCCCTACCTCTACTCCACGCACTCTACCCTCTCATCCTCTCTCCACATGAACCTCTCTCCTCATCATTCCCCATCTCCTCTTCATATCACCTATGTATTATTATAACCCTGCCTTAAGATTTTTCTCCCCCCTCTCCCCTCCCGGCGTCCCCTTTCTAATTTCCTGGATTCCACAGGTACTCCAACCCAAAACACAAATTTAAAGATTCAAAACCAGAATCCACATATGAGAGAGAGGAGGAGACATTTGTCCCTCTGGGTCTGAGTTAACTTCATTTAATGTTTTTCAGTTCCATCTATTTATCTGAAAATTTCATTTTTCTTTAAATCCAAATAAATTTTGTGTATGGGCACCACACCACATTTTCAGTATCCATTGATCAGTTGATGGACATCTAGGTTGTAGGGCAGCTATGAACATGGAGGAGCATGTGTCTCTCTAGCAGGAAACAGAGTCATTTAGGAATCTGCTCAGGAATGATACAGCTGGGTCATTTGTGGTAGATTTATTTCTAGTTTTGTGAGGACCCTCATACTGATTTCTACAGTGACTATACCAGTTTGTATTCACACACCAGTACCTAAGCATTCCCTTTACCCCACATCCTTGTTGATGTCTGAGGAGAATGTGTAATCTTTTTAAATTTTGTTTCTATTTATCATTTTTATTTTATGTATATGAGTGTTTACCTGCATGTCTGTAAGTGCACCCATGTTGTGCAGCGTGCCCGTGGAAGATAGAAGAAGGTGCCAGATCCTCTGGATCTGGAGTTATGGATAGCTGTGAGCCACCATGTCAGTGCTGGGAACCAAATCTGGGTCCTCAGCAATAACAGAGGTGCTCTTAACCACCAACTCACCTCTTCAGCCCCTGAAGAACGTGTATTCTTTGATGTTTCAGTAGTATGTTCTGTAGATACCTGTTAGGCCCATTTGATCTATAGTCTTATTGAATCCAGTGCTTCTTTACTCATTTTTGTACAATTGGTATATCTAATGTTGAGAGTGGCCATCCACTGTGGTTAATCTATGATTTCAAATCTAATAGTGTTTGCCTTACAAAACTGGACGAGCCTGTTTGGTGTGTATATTTTTAGAATTCTAATTTTCTCTTGATGGGCTTTTTCTTTTATCAGTGTGAAGTAACCCTCTTCATTGATTCTGACAAGATTAGGTTTGAAGTCTATTTTGTCAGATATTAAAATAGCAATGACTACTTGTTTCCTGGTTCTCTTTGCTTGGAACACATGTTTCCTGTCTTTTCGCCCTATAATAGTGTTTATCTTTGATGGTGAGGTGTGTTTCTTAGAGGCAGCAGAAAGAAAGATTCTGTTTTCTAATCCAATCTGCTAGTTTGTGTTTTTTGATGAATGAACTGAGGCCATTGATAGAGTTATTATGGAATAGTATATATTGCTTCCTGTCGTTGTGATGATTTTGTAATGTTTAGAACTTTCTTAATCTTCTCCTGTTTAATGAGTATCATAATATTTTTCTTCCTGTAGTCATTTGATATTCTCTTGACTGTGTTTATCTTTCTTTTAAGACAGTTAGGCCAGTTTTGTGGTCATTAATTCTTTTAGCCTACTTTTGGAAAGTGTTCTTTTCACCATCAGTTATGATAGTTTTGCTGGGTGTATCAGACCAGGTGGGCAATTGTAGTCTTTTGGAATTTCTTGCTTTTGTGGTTTGGATTGAAAAGCCAGCAATTACTCTGAAGGACCTGCCTTGGTATATGACTTGGTTCTTCTATTTTCAGCTTTCAGTCTACTTTCTTTGTTCCACGTGTTTAGTGTTTGAACTGTCATGTGACATGGAGAGTTTCTCTTCTGGTGCTGTGCTTTTGTTGTCTTGTGTGTCTCTGGTATGAAAGGGCTTCTCTTTCCCTAGAGTTGGGAAATTTCCTTCTATTATATTATTAAAAATATTTTCAATGCCTTCAGAAAGAAATTCTTCTCTTTCTTGTATGTCTGTAATTCATAGCTTTTACCTTTTTATGAAGTCCCAAAGTTCTTGCATGTTCCCTTCATCACTTATTTAAAACTTTATCATCGACCTTGAACAAATAAGAACAAATAACCAAATTCCCCTGTTTTATCTTCTTACCCTGATATTCTACCCCATTCTATTGTTGAAGCTTTCCACTGGACTTTTTATTTGACCTATTGTGTTTTTCATTTCTTCCATCATTTTGGTTTGGGTTTTCTTCAACAGTTCTCTTTATTAAATTTTATTTTCATATCATGGCTTGTCTTCCTTATTCCGTTCATCTGTCTGGGTTCTTTTGAAAAATATTGGAGTCCTCTTCGAGTTGTTTCACCATATTTATAATAATTCTTTTGAATTTTGAATCTGGAATTTCATATAAGTCATTTTGCTCAGGAGTTGTTAGTAAATTGGTTGGTAATTTTTAGAGAACACAAGTTGTCTTTGTTTTCATGTTACTTGTGTTTTTGTACTAGAATTTTCCAATCTTGAGTTAGATCATTGGTTCAGATTTTTGTTGTTAGGCTAGCCATGATGGTGTATGTCATTAATCTCTGCACTAAGGAGGCAGGGGTAGAGGCTTCCCTATGAGTTCAAGGTCATCCTGGTCTTAGCAAGTTTCAGGCAAGGTAGGATCATTCAGGCAAGTGAGATCCTGTTTTTTTTATTGTTTTTGGTGTTGTTTTAATTCAGATTGCCTCTTTCTATGCAGTTCTGATGTTTTTGTCTTTTAAACTGGTGTAACAGTCACCAGGCTCTATCTCCAGTCCGCCCCCTTGGTTGAGTACTACCTGAAGTAACAGTCACTATCCACTCTGATAACAGATTTACTGTTTAATACAAAACATACATTTGTTAAGTACTGATTGATTTAAGGAGTAAAGGGATATGAGAGTGTTGTGCATCGTAATAGGTTAGTATGAGTGGAAAGGAAAAGAATGGTAAGCAATCATGGTGAGACGAATGATAAGTACTAGGTTGTTAAGGGAGATAGAGGAAATGGACAATAGATAGGAGTGAGAATAATTGAGGCAGGGGAAAAGTGAGTG
The DNA here is from genome assembly GCA_035773235.1 of Eospalax fontanierii. Taxonomy (NCBI): domain Eukaryota; kingdom Metazoa; phylum Chordata; class Mammalia; order Rodentia; family Spalacidae; genus Eospalax; species Eospalax fontanierii. The sequence continues at coordinate 18,096,089 of CM069547.1, forward strand.
GGGATGCTGGTTAACAGTAGACTGAAAAGAGAAGGTAAAGTTGTGTGTCCATGGAGTCTGGAGAGATGGCTCATTAGGTAAGAACAGTGGCTATTCTTGTGGAGGACCTGTTTGGTTCCCAGTATATGGTGGCTAACAACTGTCCATAACTCCAGTTTCAACCTCTTCTGGCCTCCAGCAGCATTATACAACACAGGTGCACTTCCATTCATGCAGATAAATCATGCATACATATAGAAAGAAATAAATCTGGGTGTACCCGGATATTGTAAACCAGTCAGTCTCTGGGTTTTGGGGATGTAACAGTAAGAGGAGTTGGTATGAGAAAGCAAGAAAGGAAGAAATACAGAAAAGAGTATATAAGCATGTAAAACAGTAAGGGACAGTGTTCACCTGCTACAATTATAGATAATATAAGCATGTAAAACAGTAAGGGACAGTGTTCGCCTGCTACAACTATAGATAATATAAGCATGTAAAACAGTAAGGGACAGTGTTCGCCTGCTACAATTATAGATAAGAATAGTTGCAGGGGAGGAAGGAAAGCTGGGTAGAGATCTAAGAAAATTAGATCTCTGGCCTGAATGTTGGTTTTTATCCTTGGTAGATGCCCGGCTTTGTTTTCCTGGTCTTGGTCAAGTTGATTTTCACTGACCTGGCTCTTTTTTTTTTTTTTTTTTTTTTAACATTTCTAGATCCCCTAGTCTGTTGAGTTTTCTTGACACTGTTCTATGAGCTGTAGATAGCTCAGATGATCACCACCCAACCTTAATTGCTGCAATCCCACAGAGCTGAAAGCAGCAGGTGGCTGTGCAATGCCCAAAGCAATGCTTAGAACTTATGCTTACCTCCTAAAGATTCATCTTTCCATGTTGGGGCACTGATGGCAACCCTGGGTGAGCCCCTTCTATGAACTCCCTACCTCCCAGCTTTTATAGATTTCTAGTAGGAGCCTTTTAGCTAAGCTTGCCTCTGTTGGTTAGTCATAGCAAGCTTGGTCTGATGGTAGAGAAAGGTTGTTTGGTCCCATAGTAGAAGAGTTTGGTTGAGGTGTTGGTGAAGTCAATTAAGGGACTAGAGAAGTAACTGGTAGAATATTCCTGTCCCCTTTGTTTCCTAAACTAGAATCAGTCACTCATTCAGAACCAAATCTACCAACTTACCCAGAAGTCTACACTTCGCTTTTATCTCAGTCTTCATGATTTAAACTAAATGAGTCTTTCTCTTAAGACCTAAAAGCCTCATTCTTCTCACACAATGGTAGAACACATCCACTTCCAGACAAACAAATGGAGCTTTGGCCCCACAGAATTGTCATTTCCTGGAGAAAGCACAGTTCTTTTATGAAAGAATTCCTTATGGCACAGCATGCCATGTCTAAATTGTAGGGCGTTTCTCCTGATTAGTTTTTCTTTTTTATTTTATTATTTTTATTTTATGTGTATGAGTGTATCGCTTGCATGTATGTAAGTGTACTGTGTTATGCAATGCCCGCAGCAGTCAGAAGAGAACATCTGATTCCCCTGGAGCCGGAGTTGCAGACTGTAGTTAGCTGCGGTGTGGGTGTTGGGTATCCAACCCGAGTCCTCTGCAAGAGCAGTCGGTGCTCTTAACCACTGAGCCATCTCTCCAGCCCCACTGATGAATTTTTCTTAAACACTAAAAAATCTTGTTTTCTCTCAAATGAGATGGTATGTGTGTGTTTAAGATAATTTCCAGAAACTGAGCTTTTCATTCAGTAAATCTGCACTGCAGTCAACCACACCAAGTGTTTGGAGCAGGCCGCTTCCACGCAGCAAATTCATCAATGCTACACTCATCACCAATCTCTGAGTTGCAGGGGATGACTGCTTTCTTAGTGGCTGTGTATCGGGCATCTAAGAGCACCTGGCACCTTGTAGATACTTAAAATCTTGCTTGACGCAGAGTGAGGTGGAGACCTGAGTGTCACCTGACGGTGAGCTTTGGCTCAACACCCCTCTCTCCTCACTCAACACCAGCATCTCATATGTGACCAAGCACCCATGTACCAATCCTTGTGCCCTGCTCCGCACCAGTGTCAGCTGTGATCATTCTGAAGGTGTCTTCACACCTCTCCTGCACGTTCAGCAGTTCTCTGATTTGTTTCCTTGTCTCCACTCTGATCCCTCCTATCACTTTTCATCCACAGTGGTGTTTCTAAAATGCAATAGCATTGTGTCACGAGTGATAGGGGCAGAGACATGCTCCACTTTGCTCCTCACCCGCCCCAGCAGCCTAAGTTTCTCCTCTCCCTTAAGGACCTCCATTTACTTAAAACTGGAAGTCAAAGCTTCACCACAGAAAAGAATTCCAGGATGAGTCAGTACGGAGCAGAATGGAAGTTCATTAAAGATGTCTCTAACATAGCACTTAAATACAGGGGTTGAAAAAAAGCGGTACTAAGATAAGAAGAGGAGACAAAAGGAGCAGGATGAGGAGGAAGAGGAAGAGGAGGAGAGGAAGAGGAAGACAACGAAGAGGATGAGGACAAAGAGGAGGAAGAGGAGGATGAGGAAGTAGAGGAGAAAAAGAAGAAGGGGGGAGGAGGAGGAGGAGGAGAAGAAGGAGGACAAGGAGGAAGAGGAGAAAGAGAAAAGAGGGGAGGAGGAGGAGGAGGAGGAAGAGGAGGAGGAGGAATGCAAACAAGAAGAACGAGAATAAGAACAAGAACAAGAACAAGAAGACATACCCAGGCCTGGATGTAGGCATCTCAAGGGAGAATCTCAATTTTCTTTTTGTAAATGAATCGGGTTGTAAATGAATTTTCTTTTGTAAATAAAGTTGTAACGTGGATTTATGAGGGGCATTATCCAGACTTAGAAATGGGGGTCCGGGAAATGGTATAGATTCAAGATTACAAGATCATTTGGGCCCAAGTAAGCAGTTTATTTATTGCCTGCAACATCTTTGAGATGCCGTTAGAAAAACATGGACTGCCTCAGTAGGCGACTTTGGTTCAGCAGTAATTCCTGACGTTTCCTGCCTTTCTCAGCATTAAAAATAGGTCAGATCCCAGGAGTCAGGGCCCCTTTCCTCTCTCAAGCTTTTCTTCCGGCACCATAACTCAGCTACCACTTTGCCCCAACTCATTGTAACATGGAAAACGTTTCAATGCTTTGAGGAACCCCATTCCCAGATCTTCCAGTGACAAGGCCCAGGTAGCTTCGCCCAGCGCCGAATGTCCCCATGGTTCCGGCCTTTGTGGGTGAGCAGCCTCCCCTGCCGCAGACTCCTGAGTTGCCGCTCCTCCCGGGCATGCACCCTGCTTTCATTCTGCTTTCTGCTGGGAAGAGTCCTCCCACTCGGTCTACTGTGTGAGTTCGCCTTCTGGTCACTGACAGAATGCCTGACGTAAACAGCTGAAAAGGAGAGAAATACATTGAACTCATTGTTTCAGAGTGTTAGGGCATGGTAAAATGCCACCTGTAACCCCGGGCAGAGGCCAAGTTTCGAAAACAACAGTGAGCCCCCACCCCCACCGCCCGGTGCCCAGGTCCCGTGACACCAGTCATTGCACAATGGATCCTCTTCCTCCCTTCAGTCTCCTTCTCCCTTTCCTTCCTGTCCCTTGGCTGGCCCACTCGCAAAATCTCCCCCCTGAAGTTTTTCTGCCCAAAGCCCTTATAAACTCCCTGCCAACTCCATTTTGCTGCTGGTTGCCACCAGCCCCCCCCCACACACACACAAACCCTGACCCCTGTCCTGAGCTCCAGCCCAATAAACATGAAGCTCTGCAGAGTGCCTGGTTTGTTTTGGGTCCTGAGCTCAGTGCACTCACCTAACACAGGTTTCCATTCATCCTGGTGGAGACAGTGTGGTGGGGAATTGCTGATCAGTTTACCAGCCTCCTAGGTATCTCTCCACCCAATCAAGTCAATGACTGTGACTGACCGTCACATCCCCACTTTGGGATTAGATCCCACAGCCATTTTCTCTGATGTGTTTTCTGAGACATCATGAGTCACTGTCTCTCCTGTGTTATCCCTCTGTCTGCCTCGTGGCTGGAATCCCAGACGATGGGAACACTGCTGGTTTTGTGGATGTTTGACAAGAATGTGTCTTCCTTCAAAAGAAGGCTTTCGGTGACTTAGAAAGCACTGAAAGGAAAGTGAAATGAAATTAAGGTAGACAAAACACCCAAGAGTAATGAGAGTCTAACATATGGCATCCGCCTACCAGCCCATCCACAGATGTATGCATACAGAAAATCTGGCACAGGCATAAAGAAAACGAAATCCTGCCATTTGCAGTAAAATCGATAGAAATGGAGGACATTGTGTTAAGTGAAACAAGCCAGATATAGAAAGACAAGAACTAAGAGTTCTTTTATATGTGGCAACTAAAATTCAGTTCAAACTGGAAATAGAATAGTGCTTATTAAGATTTGGAGGGAGGGGGTGTAAGGATAGAAGAGATGATCAGTGAGGTAGTGGAGATAATCAATGCAGACTGTGTGCTATCTACAGCAGTGTGACAGCGAATCCCATTAGCATGCAGAATTAGTATGTGTTAGTTTTAAAAAGCACTTAGTTTCCATTTGCCAAATGTTTATTGAGCACCTACTATTAAGCACTGTGTTAGCTAGAAGAAACACTAGCCATACTAAAATTAAACAAAACTCAATCCTTGCCCCTAAGAAGCTTCCATGTCTTTCCCAGTTTTCTGGAGCCAGAATGATCATAGTCAAGAAGATTCCTTTAGGAAACATCTGAAAAATATATTTATGCATATATACAATATTATACATACACATACATGTAGGTGTGTATCTGTATGTGTGTGTAATGTTCCAGTCGGGTGGTTTGGAACAGAAAGTACAGGTTCCAGAAGTACAATAAAGTGATTTGCAGGTGAATTTTGATGGGGAGGTGGGAATGTTGAAACAGGGTTATACCATCTAAACCAGAATGGCTTGGGCCTCACATTCCTACTGCCTTAACCTCCTGAGGGCTGAGATGACAAATGGATTATATTTTTCTTTGAATTTCAATGTTGACTAAGCTGCAAACTCTGTGTGCGTGTTCATGTGTGTAAAGGTGCACATGTGTGTAGGTGTGTAGGCACATGTATGCACATGCGTGTGGTAGCCAGAGGCTAACCATGGCTGTCATTCTTCAGAAATGCCAACCACCTTATTTTGAGACAAGGTTTCTCACTTAGCCTGGAGCTCACCGAGTTGGGTAGGTTGGCTGGCCACTGGGCTGAGGAGATCCATCTGTCTCTGCCTGCCCAGCACTGGGATGACAAATATATACCACCATGCCCAGCATTTAAAAATATTTATTTTGTTTATTATTTTTTAATATTTTTCTCATTATTTTTACTTTATGTGTATGAGTGTATTGCCTGCATGGGTGTAACTGCACCCGTGTCATGCAGTGCCTGAGGAGGTCAGAAGAAGGCACTGGATTTCCTTTGGAACTGGAGTTATAGACAGTTGTTAGCCACCATATGGGTACTGGGAGTTGAACCCAGGTCCTCTGTAAGAACAGCTAGTGCTCTTAACTGTTGAACCATCTCTCCAGCCCCTATTTTCTTATTTTTATGCATATGAGTGTATTCCTTGCATATATGTAAATGCACCTGTGTCAGGCAATGCCCAGGGAAGTCAGAAGAGGGCATTGAATTTCCCTGGGAATGGAGTTAAGGACAGTTGTTAGCTGCCATGTGGTACTGGGAATCAAACCTGGGTCCTCTTCAAGAGCAAGCAGTGCTCTTAACTGCTGAGTCATTTCTCCAGTCCCCAACCAGCATTTTTAGAAGTGTGAGTTCTGGGGCCTGAATTCAGATCCCCACCCACTTTGGCAAGTGCACCAGCTCCCCAGCTCTGAAACTCTTTTTTGCCCCCTGGTACTGGGCATGAAGCCAGGCAGGGCTTTTCCCACACTAAGTAAATGTGGTACTGCTGAGCTGCATCCAAAGGCCTTGAATACTTGTGATTTTACCTCGTAGTTGCTACCGTCCATGACTTCTCTACCTTGTTGACTGTTTCTTTTCTGGTAGTAATGTTCAGTTTTTGCAGCTGGTAATCTGAGATCTAACAGTTGCTTAGAGACATGCTCTGTCCTGTCCTCAGGAACTCGCACCCAATCCTATGACTGTTAGAACAAAGTTCACATCCCTTTACACTTAGAGTTACCAGCTCTGAAACTTGCAACCTGCTGTCGCTATAGTACTTGAGAATGCATTTTGGAGATAGACTGATTATTTTAAACACAAAAATGTGTCTCTAGAAAAAAAACCAACCGAATTAAATAGAAAAATGGCTTAGCACTGTGAACTTTACCTTTGTATCTGGAGATATGATATATTCCTAAATTCTTTAGGGATGATACCCTCAGGAAAATGCACTGTTAAAGGAGGACTGCAGGGAGGTAGAGGTAGAGGTAGAGCTCATCAGAAAGTATGTTTGTATATGAATAATAGGTCCTGAATAGAAAAGTGTGAAGCTACCTTTTACTTTTTTTCTGCAGTGTTTGTGATGGATGGTTGGTTGGGGCAGGCATCTCATTTCAAAACTTCCGAAGTCCCTGCAATGTATTCTAAGAGTGTGATACTGCAAAGGGCTCAGTTCAGTCCCAGTGACATTTATGGAGCGGTGCTTAGTGTTAAACACTGGAAGGGCTACAAAGATCATAAGAACATGTCTTAGTGCAGTTTAATAGGAGAAATAGATATTTAATTGAATAAGAAGATGAAATTTTCCTCAGGCTTTTCTGATAGTTAATAAAATTTCACATGGCTAAACGTTTTGCAATTATCAAGTAGAGTAGATGAGAACAGCCTTACAGATGGCATTCTAAGGAGATGACAAAAACTTATGTCCTGAGTTACTGACTTCTTTAGTTCTGAGAGTTTGAGGGACCAGTGATTGGCAGCTGTGTCTTCCCTATCACTAACACTGTTACCCTCTTTGATGCTAGATTCTTCCAGATTTCTTATACAAACAAGGTAGAATTAGAAGAGTTCTAACAACCTCAATATTCAACCATTCCGCATACACTGTGTGCTAATTAATAACCTCCCCAAACTACATGGAATCTAATCACCACCCAGGACATTAGTTTTTAATAGTTTTATTTTGTTTTGTTTCTTTGTGCTGCTGGAGATTGAACCCACAGCCTTGCACATGTTAGGCAAACACTTTACCACCAGCTCATATCCTCCATCTAGACACTGTGAGGTTTTTGTTTGCTTGTTTGTTCTTTTTTATTATTATTTCTATTTTACATGTATGAGTATATTGCCTACATGTGTGTAAGGGCACCTGTGTCGTGCCAGACATTGTGTTTTTAATGGAAAACTGACAAACAATTCTTTTTAAAAAAGCAGTACATCTCTCCACTGGACACTATCAGTGTAAGATTTTGCATGTAGTAGGATCCCTTTCTATGGAAAAAATGAGTGAGAATTAACTTCCCCAAGATCACATAAGGCTGAGACTGAGCTATAGGCAGATCTTCATCTGTCGCACAATGTTGAATGCAAGTTAGCCATGGCTGGAAAAGAATAGCATCTGAATGGAGTAGAACACATGTGTTCCCTCCTTCCAGTTCCCAGCTGTGTGAGTCAAGACGGCTCTGTGGCTCTTTAGTAGCTGCCTCTACAGATGTCAAGAGACAAGGATTCTGAATATGGAAGAATTGTCCAAGCAGATTTTGCCTTAAATACAATAGGTTTCTGGCCTCAAAGATAATTTGCAGGAAAAAATATAAGGCATAGAAGTAGAAGGAAGACCAGATGTGATGGTGCATGCCTCTAATCCCAGCATTCAGGAGGCAGACGCAGGCAGATCTCTATAAGATCAAGGCCATCCTGGTCCACATAGCGAGTTCCAGGCCAGCTGGGGCTATAGAGAGACCATGTCTCAAAAGAAATAAAAAAGTAGAAGGGGGACTATATGAGACTAGAGGGGACCAGCAGGGGTGGAAGAGGGAACGAGAGAGGACAAGGGGGTGGTGGATATGGTCAAAGTACATAATGTACAAATCTGAAAATGTAATGAGACCCATTATTTTCTGCTTTTGGTGTGATAAATATAAGCTAATAAGATACTTTTAAAAATAATTTACAAATGAAAGCCAACATTTAAACTAAACATACGCTAATATTTAGATCTTTTGAGAGTGCAGCACCAATTTGAAGTGAGCGTGAGAGAATATAGTTAACGATTTTAACCTCTTATGTTTGAAAGTCCATCTGCAAGGACTACATTGTTGCAAACAAAGTGAGAACCATTTGTGTTATCTTCTTTCCTTGTTGTCCTTATTTCTTATTTGTCTTTTTCTTGCTCTGATTCTCCTTTAACATCAAATTATACGTCTATGTGGGTACTATGGACTGTAAGCAAGCATATGCAAGAGAATCATCTGTGCAGGACTGTATTTCATACCTGGGCCTGTCCAATGACAGCCATGCATGTTGATTGATGTATGTTCCACGAGTGGCCGGATGGTGGTCTCTAGAACCTGCTAACTCCTGAGGGAGAGAAGGGCTATTTAGTGAGATGAAATACTACTCTGTCACAACTTCCTCCCTCACAGCTCAATCATGGAAAATCCTTCCTCAGTGCTGTCATTGAAATCATTACACTCAGAATTAAACATGGTGTAACAGAGCCGTTGACAAGACCCTGAGGTCCTATTGACATACCAGGTCTCACATTAATAACTAGCTTTTCTGTTTAGCAGAAAGGCATAGGCCTGCAACCTGGGTGTGTTGTTTTTTGCCTCCCTTTGGAACTCATATATATGATTACTGTTTATTTCCAGATGTTGGTCTGGAGCCACGTGACCTTATCACAACAGCAGCACTGCTAGGCTTCTCTGTTTACCCTTTAATACTAAAATTACTTCATAAACCAGCTCAAATCTGCATGAACCCAAGACCCCCATGCAGTCCTCTCTGCCAGCTCTCCTTTCTCACCCCTTTGATTATACTTCCGACCAACCCATATGCAGTCCACAACCACAAATCGACTCTCTGTCTTTTCCGTCATATTCCTTCAGATCTTGCAGTTTTATCCTTTCTTTGATCTCTTCCATTTTCCCCATCTTCCATTTTCTAGCATCCTGTTCCATGAAGGTGGTAAGATGCAGAGCAACGAGAATAGGCTTCACGGTACGATGGCATAGGTCCAATCTTTGTGACTACTTTGACCTGGTTATGTGACAACTTCATTAAGCCTCAGAGTCCCGTCTATAAAAATGCCACATCAGAATGTGCTTAAAAACCCCAAGAGAAATCTCTAGTCTTCTTACTTGGCCTCCACCTCTCTGGGAACTGTCCCGGAAATTCTAAACCACTGTCAAGAGTCTTAAGATTGAGCATTTTAGCTATGAATGGTGAAATTAATGAAATGGCACACACAGTTTCTCATATTTTCATTATTTTCTGAGACTGTAAGGAACTGAACTAGCAGACTTTATGGTAATTAATGTATGCTACTAGTTTAGTAACATATTTCTTCTGGGAAGAGGGGTAGATAAGTTTTGGCATTTTCTCCTTAGGTCTATGTTTTAGACACTGACTGTCTATAACAAATCACTTTTTATGTAAGTAAAATGCAATACAGCCTCTAAGGAAGTAGCTAGCAAACTCTTACTTCAGGGTCAGATAGCAAACATTTAGGCATTGTAGACCGTAGGTCTCTGCTGGTATAGCACAATAATGCACAGACAAATGAACAACTGTGTTGCATAGAATCTTATCTATACAAGCAAATACATACTACATTTGACCCACAGGTCAAAGCTTGCTGATCTTTACTCTAAGGGATGAACTGAATAACTCAGAAAAGAAAAAGTGGTTATTGGATGGCAGGTTTTCTACCACAGCGAATACTAAGGGATGTATATGTATATATAATGAATACCATCGCTTTTCAAAAAAACCCTTTTTGGCATATACAAGCTCTGGGAGAAAATTAAACGACTCAAGATTTTAAAACTGGGAAAAACTGACCTTGAAGGTAGATTTGGTATTGGAGGAGCCATCCTGGCTTCCCAGAAATTGTGACCAAGAAGAGTCAGAAAGCTAGAGACAGTGGGAGCTGATACCAATTTCCCTCCATTAAGGACTCCTCATTACAAACTGTAGCCACCATTATCTCCAGCTCACAAAATAGAGACTTTAGTGTACAGGGAATGAGAATTTGCGAAGCATCACACGTAAACATGAGTGAGCTGATTTGATTTTTCTTTGACCAGAATACTTCCTTCTACACTGGTAACTGGCTTTCCCTGAGAACCCATCTGTCTTCCAATTCAGAACCCGACAGAAATCACCTCTTCCTTGTACCTTTACTTTTCTGGAGTCCCTATGTTAAACCGCGAACTGTGGATGTCTCTGAACCAGTCCCTACTGTCTGCCAGGCATAAAGATTTCATTATGTGATAAAATCGATTTTCTTTCCCTTTCCAGAATGGAACTGTAAAGAGTCAAGGAAATGGAAGCTCAGGGAATTAAATGATTTTCCCCAAACTGTACCAGTAGTTAATTGGACAGCCAGAAACCAACAAAGTTCTCACCAACTCTAAAGAATTTTTAACAACAACAGTTGACATAGAGCCTCATGGTCAAACTCCCTGATCTGCCATCTAAACTTCCCAGCTGTAGTAGAAGCTCCACTGCCTACTAGTTATGTCACCCTGGGAACGCAGCCTAGTGGCTATGTCTTACTCTCATTATTTATGAAATTAGGATGATGGTAATAGTTTTCTCTACAAGGAATAAAAGAATAACAAAATAAATGGCGCGGGCTCTGTCTTTTTCTGAGGACAATGAGCTCCATGAGCACAGGCCTGAGTGACAGTTTCATTTATGTTGGCTCTAGCATTTAGAATAATAGTACAGAATAAGAAATACTGCTACACAAATGAAAATTTTTCCTGCTTGATGTATGGTGTGTACCTATAATCTCAGCATTCAAGGGACTGAAGCAGGAAGACCGTGAGATGGAGGCCAGATTGGAATAAAAGCAAGAAGAGAAACTTCTCACCAGATAAAAGTTCACATTTAAAGAGACTTTAGGTTAGACTATGGCCAGGTTCAAAGTCGTGTGATTTCTAATAGCATGGCTTTTGCAGGTCAAATTGATTGTGAGTCTTTGAAGCTTGATATAGGCTGAGAATCCTGAATCTGAAAAATCCAAAATGAAGTCCTCTAAAGTCCAAAACTATTTTGAGTGCCAACACAACACTGCACATGGGAATTTCTACACCATGCAATTTTGTTGCATAGACAAATGCATTAAATAATGTATAAAGTGACTTTCGGGTAATGTGTATAAGAGCTCTATGAAGAAATGAATTTTGTGTTCAGACTTGAGTCTAAACACTTCCTATGTCTATATGTATTTGAACACTCTAAAATCTAAACAAAAATCAGAATTCCAAACTATTTCTGGTTGCAAGTATTTCAGGCAAAGGATACACAATCTGTGTGAGAACTCAGGATTATTTAGCTCTGTAGATATTCACTACCAAAATGTATGTGAGTACAATTGTACAACTGCGATCTGAGTCCACAACAGGTACAAAGATGCTCATAGGACACTTCAACTCTCCTAGCTCCGAACTGTTTCCAAAGGTATATACATATATAATTCATTTTAAGCTTCCTCTCCTCCATTCTTAAACATCAGATCTATCATTCTCAAATATATTTTGTGTCTTAAAGTCAATTTTCTTATACTTGTATCTGTCCGAATTAATTTTTTCATTTGATGATTTCACAGAAGTATAAAAATATTCATTTTTCCTTTCCTCCTCTCTCTTACATCTCTTCAATCCCTATCTCTCACACTTTATCTCTACCAACCTGTTTCCCAGACTCATGACTTTTGGGTTTGTTTTGTGACTCATTTTGTTTAACAAAGGCCATTTGTGTGACCATTGGATTGAAACTATCCATTGGAGCTTGGTGGGGTCACCAGTGAAAACACAACTGAAGGCAATGATTTGCCTGCTCCCTGAATCCATCAGTAACAGGAAGTCCCTCAGTGAGTGGCAGGGCCTGCTCTGCCCCTCCTGAATCCATGGCTGAGTGTGTGTTGAAGGGCTCATTCTTGTGCAGACACACAGCGTAGCATTTACAATTGCTGGGGGGGTTCGTGATTGTAATGTCTGTGTCTTACCCAGAAAATGATGTTTCAAAGCATTTCCTCCCCCATCCACAAATGTTCCCTGAGCCATGGAAAGGATAGGATACATGTGTATATGACAGCTTGACCCTGTGTCAATTTAGCTACACCACTGGATCTGGCTCTCCCTGCAGGCCTACGATTTCCCTCACCAGGGGTTTTCAACAAAGTTTACAGTAACGTGCATGTATGTGTTCGCTCCCAGGGAGCGGGTCTCAAATTCGGTCAGAAAACAGCTTTCCCTCATGACAGTAGTACCACGACTACACAAGCAGGCACATTCTGCCTGGAAGTTTGGTCTCCAGTTTTCACAGTCTTTTCTCAGTGCCATACATTCGAAATCTAAATCAGTATTTGGTGGCATCAGCTGCTGGAAGTACTAAAGCAATATTCAACAAGATTGCCTTTGATGTCTACGCTCCCACTGTGATGGGAACTCTAGAGAGAAGCAGCGTCTCTGGGGAAAAGAGCGATTGCATCCCAGAGTCTGAGCTTGTACAGACAGGAGGACTGCATGGGAAAGGGTTATGTAGGAACTCCTTGGAGGCTGAGCCCATGTGTTCCCAAGAGCATTATTCAGACAAAGTCTGTAGTGCTCAGATTGTGGCTTTTTGGCAGAGAACCATGTGCAAGGCGTTATTGGATTTATGATGAGTGTATGTGATACTTGTTCTGAACTATGATTAATAGATACTCCTGTCACAGTAAAGCACCAGAGTCCTAATCTTTCTCCCTGGTTGGCACTGTATAAATCATTATTTTCATTAAAATTAAGCAACCTTATAGAATTACACAGCAGTAACTTTTATCTCATTCTGAATGCTGACTGTATGGCCTACTAGAGGATTTTGTTAAGATCTCAATAACTAGAGAAGCTGAGGTTTAGTTTTGTTGATGGAATGTTCTACATGTTTTATATGAAAAATTGAAGTATTAACTTTTACACAACCAGACAAGAAGTTGGGGGTTGGGGGGGGTGGATCAGGGAGGAGCAGAAGAGAGGAGTTGGGGATGAATGTCATCAAATCCATTGCATGAAATTCTCAAAGAATTGATAAAAATATTTATTAAAAATAAAGATTAAAACCCAACTGAAGTCAATAAGATTTGCTCTTGAACGTTCTCCTGTTTACAGCCCCCAAATCTGCAAACTTATCCTATTCATATCTTTCTCCAAGTGAAGAAAAAGGAAATTTGTTCTAGTTTAAAACAGCTATTCCCAAGACTTGGAAACCAGACAGAGGCCCAGCATGGATGGGGCAGGTGTGCAGAAAGCTCCAGCCCTCGCTGAGAAACTGTTGGTTATTGATGGGTGCCAAGAGAGGAAGGGTCAGTTTTCCTTACTGGTGTGGTGCTGGGTAGGTTGAGCAGACTTCAGGGGCTGGACCCCCAGCTGGGAGCACTCAGCACGGACCGGAATGGATATGCCTTTAAAAGCCAGAAAGAAGAAAGAAAGAAAGAAAGAAAAAAGAGAGAAGGAAAGAAGAAAGAAAAAAGAGAGAAAGAAAGAAGGAGAAAGTAAAAAGAGAGAAAGAAAGAAAGAAAGAAAGAAAGAAAGAAAGAAAGAAAGAAAGAAAGAAAGAAAGAAAGAAAGAAAGAAAGAGAAGAAGGAGGGAGGGAGGGAGGAGAAAAGGAGGGAGGGAGGGAGGAGGGAGGGAGGGAGAGAAATAATAATGAAGAACATGGAATTGGGCCTGGGAAGCAAGGAAGGACTGGAGAGAGGTGAGGGGATCGGAATGTGATCAAACTACATTGTATGAAATTCTGTAATCAATAAAAATATTTTAAAAGCAGCTATGAATTTGATCTTTCTTCAAATTATACTGTAAATTAAATTATGAACCAAGGAGTTAAAGGGTATTAGGAGACTGACTTTCTATTTAGAGCTAGAAAGCCGTTGAGGAAATTTAGTTCAGAAGTTAAAAAACATGTGGTAAGAATTTGATCCAAAATCTGAGCAATAAGATAAATGGCATATAGTTTGAGACAGCTTATATATAAACTATGAGCCTGGAAATATTATGAAATAACCTCGTATTTAATCTTCAGTTCATATAATAGCTAACAGTTCTCAGATATTTATTATACACGAGAAATTATATTCAAGGGTTCTTACATAGAGCTGGGACTGGTGGAACAGGTCTATAATCCTACTCAGGAGAAAGAGGCAGAGGACTGCAAGTTCAAGGCCTTCCTGGGGCCTGCAAGTTCTAGGCTTCTTGGATTGTGAAGCAAGTTCAAGTTCAGCCTGAGAAACTTGAGGACACGCTGTTAAAAATAAGAACTGGGAATGACTAGCAGGCATGAAGCCCTGGGTTCAATCCACAGTACTCTTGAAAAACGATACATACATTATTTTATTTTGTCCCTGTAAACTACACAGTATTATTATCCATATTTATAGATGAAGATAAAGACAAGAGAATACAGATCTGTAAAGTCCAGAGGCTGCAAGGATAAGAAATAACAGGGCCCAAATTCAAATTCAGGTCACTTCCCTGAACTTCACTGCTTTGCCCTACCCTGTTATGTAAGTCTAAGGCATTATTAATGGCACTAACAGCAAGGACATGCTTAAGTTTTTTTAATATAAAAATTGCTACGTACCGACAGCTTGTAAATAGAATCCTATTATAGGTGATTTCATAAGAAATAAATTGAATTTAGAATAAACAAAAAAAATCTTTGCTTATGACCTTAAAACAATGTTGTGTACTAGCAATACTCATATTTAAGTTCTTTATTTAAAACTATTGCAACTTTTTGAGAGTAGAATTTCAGAGAATAATAAACCCAAAGCACCCTGTAAGCTTTGTTTCACATTTACATCTTGTTTGAATTCATTGGTTAACCAATGCTATGATTTGAATAAAGTTTTTACCCCCTCCCAAATACACACTAAAATTTGATCCCCATTATGAGGTATTACAGGAGTTGAAACTTCATCTGATTGTGTTGAGATGGGGTCTCCAGAAGTAATCAGAACCAGATGGTTTCATCAAGTGGGATCCTCAAGATCAAGCAGTGGTGACTCAGATGAAGAGAACAGGAGATCAGGACACACGTCACACACTGCCCTGAGCTGACTTGGGATTTTGTAACAATCAGCCATTGACAGATGTAGCCTTTTAGCCATGGATGGGAAATGTGACCCAAAACAAACCTCTTTCCTTTGTAAACTACCTGGTCTGTGATATTGTCTTATCAGCAATAGAAAACAGCTTGAGATATCAGCCAATAAAAATCTCCCCCAAGGTGTGCTACCTTTCTTAAAAAAAATATTTTGAACAACTTTCCAGTGGTCTTAACATATATGACAGAATACATGAAATCTGGAGGGGCAGTTATGGTGGACTGGGAGAGAGTGGGGGGGGGTCTAAAATTAATTAAGATGTATTATATAAAATGCACTAAAATAAAAATATTAAAAATGTAAAAAAGGACATTGCAAAAAAATTTGTAATCAAAACAAACCTGAGCCTTGAAGAAATTAGGAGCATCAACTGCCATCATGCCTATTGACAGCAGAAGTGAACATATCTACTTTAAAATAAAAAATTCAAGCGTAGGAACTAGAGACATGGCTCTGTGATGAAGAGCACAAGTTGCTCTTGCAGAGGACGTGGGTTCGACTCCCAGCACCCACATGGTGGCTAACAACCATACATAACTCCAGTTCCAGGGAATCTGATGTCCTCTTCTGACCTCCATAGGCATTGTGCAACATGGGTACACTTACATATATGTAGGCAATACACTCAAACACATAAAATAATCTTTTTTTTTAAATTTCAAGCCTAATGGGAGAATTTTCATCCTTCAGACGCAAGATAACAGATAACAAAAATGCTCTGTGAAACCTTCTCATCCCTGTTTCTTGTCTCCATACAGGTCGCTACCCTCAGGAGAACAAGGGTACCTACATCCCAGTGCCTGTAGTGTCAGAGCTGCAAAGTGGAAAATGGGGGGCCAAGGTTATCATGAATGAAGACAGGTCTGTGCGGCTGTCCGTCCAGTCTTCCCCCGAGTGTATCGTCGGGAAATTCCGAATGTATGTGGCTGTCTGGACCCCCTATGGCATCCTCCGCACCCGCAGAGACCCAGAAACGGACACATATATTCTCTTCAATCCTTGGTGTGAAGGTAAGGGGCAAGAATTTTGCTTTTCTCATTTCAAAAAATATCCATGTAATTTCAAAGCCTCTTTTTTTGAAGGGGTAAAAGGACTATTGCAGAGGACACACCCCTTTTGGACAAAGCAGTAGTTACTTTTTGCATTGTTGAAACCAAATACCTGAAAAGAAGAAAGTTGAAGGAGGAAGGGGTTATTTTGGCTCGCGGCCTGAGGGCACAGTCCATCATGGCAAGCATGGTCACAGTCACTTGTCCTCTTCATCTCCTACTCAACACTCCTACCTATCAACAAGATGTTGCTCAAGGTTGATGTGAGCAAGAGATGTTACCTGAGCCATGAGTAGCTCAAGGGTAGAATCCTGTTAATAGCAATCTTATCAATCATACATAAGGCATTTTACAACTGGCAGATGGGGTGCTGTTTACAGAGACAGAGAGTAAAGATACAAAGCAGGGATTTGAAACTGCTAAAGTACAGGTAATTGTAGAGATCCAAGCAGAAATGGCAATTTGGGATGCGAATCTGAAATATGCATTGAGAGTTATCTATAGATAGAGAAGATGTAGAGATAAGGAAAGAAATAAGGCACTAGGAATACCAACACTTCGGAGATCAGCAGAGGAAATGGCAAAGGAAAATGAGGTGGAAAAATATGTAGAAGGTCTAAGAAATATATACTTAAAAAAATCTTTATAAAAATAAACCAGGTGTTTGTTATTAATTTCCTTTGTGTTGAAAAAAGAAAGTCACAGACTTCATATAACAATTATCCAGGACTCCAGGATGTTTAAAGAATGATATGATTCACCCAAAATTTAATTTACTCACAGCTTTTCTGGATTATATAATCTGGGTGATATGAGCTGCATGTCTATGCATATTTCAAATTGTGTAATCACTCCTCCTGAGGAAAAAAGAAATGTTAGTTGTGTTGCCTGACAGAGGACAGAGTGCTTTTACAGATGAACCATCCAAGATGGATGAATGGATAGAAGACAGACAGACAGACAGACAGACAGATAAACAGACTGATAGATAATAAATTATGTAGTTAGATGGAGAGATAGATGATAGACAGCTAGATAATATACATAGATGGATAGAATGATAGATGATAGGTAGATAGATAGATGATAGATAGATGATAGATAGATAGACCTAATAGCGGAGGGCTCACTAGGCAGCTGTAAAGTAGGTTAGAAGAGGGGCAGGATTCTACAGCCTCAGTAGAAAAGATAACTAAGAAGACAAGGGAAAAAGTCCTCAGAAGCTGCCTAAGGAGTGTCAGGTGGAGCAAGGTGCTGGCAACACCTCACACCAGATGTGGCAGCGAAGCCCAGGGTGGCAACGGACACTCAGCTGAAAACTGCAACTCCATGCACAGCACTCACTGACAGAAAATATTCAGTTGTGCTCCTGGGGGCTCTTCAGGCTGCTTTGTATTCATAGGCAATTTATCCTCCTTAATCACTAAATCATTAATGGGAATCAATAATAACACCCTCCTAGTAAGGGTAGGGATGGACACAGGGAACATGACTGTCTAGTGTTTAAGTTAATAGTGCTAACAGGGCTTCAAGTCTGAGAAGGAGCCTGTTTCTAGGGTGTTGGGGACAGAACTGTGCCCACAAAGGCAAGAGGAGAGAGTTGGGCATTTATTGTGAATTTGTCTTGTTTGTTTTACCATGGAGAAACTATGGATTATTAAAAGTATTTCATTATTTAAATGTCAAAACTTCCAGTTTGGTAGTCTGACAAGATTACAAATGACTGAATTCTGAAAGGCTTAGATTTCTGGTAGCTTTGTCTGGTGCTCTGGGCACTATTTAGTGGTTATTTAAGGAAGCTATCCATGTTTGGGTATTTGGAGCTGTATTTGAGCATTGGCTGCACATTTTCAGGGGGTCCTCCACATCTTGGCACCTCGTTCTATCCCTGACTTTCTTCTGCCTCTATCAACCTCGAATCCCTAGCATCCCACACAGTGCTTACAGCATAGTTAATGTTTCATAAATGTTTAGGGCATTTATTTAGTAATTACAAGTAAATACTTTTTAGGTTCACTGTACACCTATCACCACAGATAAATGATAAATTTAATCTCAGATCTTACCATCTAGTAGGATCAAGAAACATACAGTCTGTTTGGGGGTGCATATCTGTAGATGATGCTTATATAGGTTTCTCTCATGGCATCTAATACCAAGAGAGCATCTAGTATTTCTGCCTTGTTTAGTCCATGTTCTGCATTTTCTTTTAAGAAAAGAAATTAATTTAATGTAATGGAATCAATGCTTAAAATTATTAGATTTTTGATAGAGATTAATACATATAACCAGCATGTATTTTATCATTAAATTCACCCTTTGATAATTACACATGATCATTAAGACCCTTTGTTAGAGAATGGAGTGGTTTCCAGGCCTCGGATTCAGAGGAACTCTAACAGAAACTGCTGCTCAGTGGAAGCCTTTGAGCCCACACTAGACTGTATAACTCAGGCTAGAGCCATGTAGCCATCCATCCACAGAGGTTGATGGTGTGTCTTGCCTATGGTCACACATGCATAGTACAACAATTTTGCTTACTCATTCACAAGCACAAAGGCTTTGGTGCTTAATTCAGCACTGAGGACATGGCAGTGAGAAAGAATTTTGCCCCTGTAGAACTGCTAAATGGATTTTACAAGGGAGATACTAATAAAATATAATTACAGTTGTAAAACGTAGTGTTGAAATAAGTCAGGAGAGAATCAAGACCTTGAAGAAGGGACCTCTGACTCAGTTGGAATTCTGGATAGGATAAGGCATCAGGGGCTTGGACCTGCTGCAGTGCTCACGAACAACAATAATCAAATCGTCGGCTGACTGAATTTTTAGGAAGTGTCAAAAAATCTTATGGGAAAATTTTAACCCTTTATTTATTCCTTCTACTTAGTAAAATTGTTTATCCAGTAGTCTTTCTTGTCTATAGTTTCGAATGCTGGAATTTCAGTTACTCAAGGTCCAAATATTCAAAAATATTAAATGGAATAGTCCACAAATAGATAGTTTCATGTTTTAAGTTGTGCATCTTTCTGAATATCATAAAGCAATCTCATGCTGTTGAGTGCAGTGTTGTCCGAGACATGAGTTAGCACTTTATCCAGAGCAGCCACTCGTTATGTTATATGGTGCTAACCATCAGTTACTGTTTAAATGTATCATTATTATTATTTTTTATTGTGTCTGTGTGTGGGTGTGGACACGCATGCCATGGTGCATATGTGGAGGTCAGGGGACAACTCTGTGGAGTTTGTTCCCTCCTTCTAGTTTGACATGGACTTCAGGGTTGAACTTGGGTCATCAGACTTACAGGACAAGCACTTTTACCTACTAAACCATCCTGATGGACCAGAGCATGAGTTACTTAGTAGTGTCTCAATCCCAAAATTAACTCTGAGGATTATAAGGCTTAATGATGACCCCAAAGCCCCGACATAAGCAGAGTATGGCTAATAAAAGGACAGATTGACACTGGTACTACATGGCAGTGCTTTAGGGCACATAGGAAAATCCTAGCACATGCACATGTGTTCAGTACTTTTGAGGTTTCGGGCTCCACTGGAAGGTTGTATTTACTTTTCATAGGGAGCGTGCTAGATCTTTCTTTTCAGCCCCTAAATCATTTAGAGCCTCTTCCATCCTTTCTATACCAAGCGAGTATCACTCAGTATGATACTGCAGTTAGAAGGGACCACAGACCCCTCACAGGGATGTTCTGTGCATTGGTACAGATGTGACTTCAGGGACAACACCCAAAGCGCTTTACAAGACGACTCTGGAAGGAGCAAGGTTGAAAGTGTCTAATGCCGAATCTTATCCATCTGCCAATATGCGGAGCTTATAGGTCTTTTTATGGGAAGTTCTTGTACTCTCCAACTATGTTCATAGGTTGCGTTTTCCTAGCTTGTATGTTTTGGAATATGTGACCTTGGCTGGGTGTGGTAGTACACACCTGTAATCCCAAAATGGGGGAAGCTGATACAGAAAAAAATACCAGTTCAAAGCCAGCCTGGGCTGCATTGTGAGATTCTGTCTCAAGAGAGGGAAAGAAGAAGAAAGGAGAGGAGGAGCAGGGTGAGCCTTCTTCATCCTGGTAAGGAGCTCAGGGAATGCCTGCCAACTGAGTTGAAAGCACCATGCTGAGAGGCCAGGATTGAATTATTAGGTTCATATTTCAAGAAAGAAACCAGGCCCTGTGATATTGAATAAATTTGTTAAGGTCATACAGAAAAGTAGAGAACAAACTGGGACAAAAAAACTAGGTATCTGGACCTGATGAAAACAACACTTTTGATTTTAACAAAAAAGCAGCCATGATTTCTATCTGACTTTGTATAGGAAAAGAAGCTATATTGCCAATCCACACATTCCTGTAATGAGTCATTAAGATTGGAAAGTGCTGCCTTTAAAATAAATAAATAAATAAACTAAAGGAAAATCAGGTTGATAGCTAAGATCAAATGAAATATTTTTCTAGGAAAATGAAAAGAAATTAAACCATGTCAGTCAAAGCTTAGGCTCCCTCAGAGAATGCATACTAAGAAGTCCTGACATTTTCTTTGTAGACTTGCTTCGTGAATAATAGTTTATCTTCTGAAGACTTATAAACTAAAATCAGCAGATCAGCACACAACGAATAAACTTCTCAAAAGGCATGTGTTATAATATCATGTCACAGGTCTGCTAGGAAGGTTAACAGACCCAGTCACTGAAGAACTTTAGGTGTTTCTCGTATACCTGTTCCATACGGAAATCCCTTTCTTTATGGTCCGGTGTTTCACAATCCTCGGAAACAGGAAGTTATTCCTCACATGCCTACAGGGCACGTAACTGGCTTGCACGTTACCACCCTTTTTATTTATCTGGAGAGGGAAAAACACATCACAATGACACCAATCTGAAATCATATTTGTTCTGCTGATGAAACCACTCCCTCTAAGATGATAACTCTTCTTCTTTCCTTGGTGATGCTCCAGTTTTATATAAAAGGGAGACCAGGTAAGGGAGGCCTAATCCTCTTGCTGTGAATCCAGACCTTCGCTAACAGGGTGATTGATAGGCTTTGCCTTTTTGAAGGACCAGAGCCATTGTTCTTTCTGAAGGATCGGTAACAAGATCAAACCCTGATGGAAATGCCTGTGTGGTGGCCTTGCTGAAACCAAGTTTTCTTTGATCCCTGAGCTCTTGCTGTGCTATGCTGGTGCCTAATGACATTGGACATGGGACCTGCTTTAACTTTAAAACAACGTGTAAATACCAGAAAGAGTTTTTCAGTCTATTCAGTGATGAACGGCCCTTCTTTCCCCAAAGGGGCTATACAGACACTAAAATCAATAGTCTGGGCATTTGTCCTTACATATCCGTAATAAATCGCTCCTTACTCTGGGTGGGAGGTCAGTGGTAATTTCCAAGGGTGCTTGAAATCAGCCTTATAAATGGGTCTTAAAATTTTTTTGCAGCCCACAATTTTCTTTGATTTTTTTTTTTAACTACCTGACAATTCTCACCAAAGGAACAGTAAAATAAATGAGGTCATCATTCTTTGCTACTTACCTAGTATAAAATGTTAGTCATCATGGGAGGGTGGGCATCTACAAGGCATCTTGACATGTTCTGGTAACAGGGAACACGAATGGAGATGCTGTGTCACATTTATCCATGGCACTCTGTGTAATCTGCTTACCCTATAAGTTTAATTACAGTGATAGTTCTGTGCCAAAGGTCACTTAGAACACACGTTGTTAGTAGACCCAAGACACCATTCGCATTCTGTGAGCCGCCCAAACCTAACTTCCCCTCTCTATGTCCTTGGTAAAGATCCCTGACCCCATACCTACACACAATGACCACCCAGCAGTCCAATTTGCTGGGTTTCTACAACAATGAATTATTTTCATTTGTTTGTTTTTTCTTGTGAGTAGAATCCACTT
This sequence comes from Eospalax fontanierii, assembly GCA_035773235.1. Taxonomy (NCBI): domain Eukaryota; kingdom Metazoa; phylum Chordata; class Mammalia; order Rodentia; family Spalacidae; genus Eospalax; species Eospalax fontanierii. The sequence continues at coordinate 18,118,361 of CM069547.1, forward strand.
GACTAAGTAGAAACCGTGTTTCCCTTGGAACCTATAAAACTCCACTATCCCCGCCCCCCCGAAACTAGTTCCAAATCTTAAAACAAAAACAACAGCCAAGAATCAAAATATCCGAAGGTAAATATGATTACATTTTCCTCTTTTTATTAGCCTTCCTAAAATAGGGACTTTGGGGCATTTCCATGGTGATGTATTATTTTTCAAGTACCTTTGAACAGCTGTATTTTAAAGTGACAGATCTGAATCAAAACAGGGGACATAGAGTGCTGCCTTCAGCCCTCAATCTTCTTTTAAAGTCATAAATAAATTTAAAATTAAAATTGGGACTTCCCATTTGACTTCCTTGCCTTGCTGAGGATTCATGATTATGCGTGTCTGGCTTGAGGTAAGGTTTAATTCACCTGCTGGAAGGAAAAGGATGGCCCAGTGTGAGCCACAGAATTCCTTCTGCTCACAGTTCTCTAATTTATAGCTTCCTATCAATGATAACACACAGCGCAGTGGTAAATCCTTCCTTCGCTCTCCTGGCCTTCTCTCTCACTCTCCAAGCTACCATCACCATCTTTATCTCTCACCTCTGTATCAGGAATTTATTGGCTCCCTGCTATGTCTGTAAGTGCCATCCTTACCAAGATTCCGGGTGCTGGGGACAGTGGCCTAACCTGTTCATCATATGGGAGGCAGTTAACAACCAAATCCCGGTTTGGCATTTCTCTAGCACCATGGCTGTGGAAGCTCACTTGCCTTGTCCCTGCCCCAGTCTCCTCATGTGTAAAATGGAGATAACACTTTCTCCTAAGGACTTTATGAGTTTTAATGAATTAGAAGGGAGAGGGAGTTGTTGGTTTCTTTGTGGGTTTTTGAAGACATGGTCTTATTTGTAGCCCAAGCTTGGTTTCAAATTCATTATCCCCCTGTCTCAGCTTCCTGAATGCTGGGGTTATACAGAATGTTGAAAGTTTCTAGCACATACTAAATAGGTATTTATTTAGCAAATAATCAAAGTTACAACTAGCAAACTGCCATTTCTACACAGTGGGATGAATATTAAAGAAAGAGGAAAACATATAGAAAATTTCTGTTGAGATGATATTTGAGGAGGACATTGGTTACAGCCCTAATGCTTTAAAAGAAAACTTAACACATACGCCTTTAATCTCAGTACTAGGAAGATTTTGGTAGGAGGACCCTGAATTCAAGGTCAGCCTAGGCTGCATAACTAGACCCTGTCTCAAAAAAAAAAAAAGAAAGAAAGATAGAAGAGTTGAACTTCAAAACCTCTTTCTTATTAAGTAGATAGTTTCACTTACATGCAAATACAGTTTTATAATTTTAAAAATTGCTTATTCTGATAATGAGCTTAAGTAATGGTTCAGTGACTAAAAGCACTTGTTACGCAATTGTGAGTACCAGAATTCAGTTTCCGAGCACCCACATCAATGCTGGATGGTGGGGTAAACTATCTATGATCCCAACACCTCGAAGGTTAAGATAAAACATGTGCAGATCAAGCTGGCCAGTTAGACCAGGTGAATCAGGGAGCTCTGAGTTCAAGTGAGAGACTCTGCCTCAGTGTATAAGATGGAGAGTTATTGAGGAAGACACTCAGCATCAACTCTGGCTTCCACACATATGAAACACACATGCACACAAACATTCACACACATACCACACACACATACACACAGAAAAAGAAAGAAAAAAACTGGCATCTACAAATCAATGTACCAACAATGAGTATTTTAGTGTATCTCCACCAATTCCATAAATTGTAAAGATGTTCATTTTTAATGGGCAGGTAATTCAGTACACCATCTTGTCCAAATATATATATACATATATGACAAAAAGAAAATTTCTACTCCAATACCTTTCCAATCCTCGAGACTCTCCAGAGAAAACCACCTTCGCGTGTACATTTCAGATATCTCACTGTGATTTTATATATCAGTGTCCATATACAAGACCAGAATTTGGACTTTTTTATTTTTTGGTCTTTTTTGAGACAGGCTCTTCCTGTAGCCCCAGCTGGCCTGGAACTTGCTATGTAGACCAGTCTGGCCTCATTCTCACAGAGATCTACCTGACTCTGCCTCCTGAGTGCTGAGATTAAAAGTGTGCATCATCATATCTATGCCAAGTCTGAACTTTTAAAGCACAAATTAGATATATACTTTGCTTACTTTCCCACACTATATATCTCAGAGAGATCTGTATACCAGTGTATACACAGTCTTTTTAATGACTGCTTGATATGTTTGTATCATAATTTATTTGTTTTGGGGGGTGGAATCTTTTTAAAAAACAAGGTCTCCCTGTAGCCCCAGGTATCCTGGAACTTGCTATGTAGACCAGACTGGCCTTGAACTCACAGAGATCTACCTGCCTCTGCCTTCTGAGTGCTGGGATTAAAGGTGTGCTGGGATTAAAGGTGTGTACCACCATGCTCAGCATCATAATTTACTTGATTGTCTTCATAGCTACTTAGATTTAGAGTAATTCAAAATTTATTTATAACCATTTTCTTCCTCATTACGCTACATAAATGTTGTACATACGTTTTATACAAATGTATTTCTGTAAACACTCAGAGATAGCATGGCTTGATAGTAAGTTCACATTTTAAATTTGCATAGATACTATCAAATTACCCCTTTAAAGGCTGCCATGTTGGGGCTGGAGAGACGGCTTGTTGGTTAAGGGTGTGAAGTGCCCTTGCTGGGGACCTGGGTTTGGACCTGGGAGGCTCACAACTGCCTTTAATTTCACCTGCATGGAACACTATACCTTCTTCTGACCTCTGCAGATCTGAACTCACTCACGTACATATGCATGCATACACATAAAGTTTAAAAACACTTTTAAAAAATGAGTTAAAAGATTTTTTTAAAGGCTATAGTGCTTCGTAATATAGACACAGCAAAAGACAGTGTCAATTTCTTCCTATCTTTATCCCGTTTGTTTTGATGCTTGACTCTCCAGTGGGAAATCCTGATCACATCACTGTTGTTTCAGTTTGCATCTCTGTAATCATCAGAGAAATCAAGCATCTTTTCATGTATTTACTATATGTTTTGTTTCTGTGCATCCTTTTATCTGGAACGTGTTGAGAAAATTAAGAATTGATAGGAAGTGACACTTGTACAGTCTTCCTTGTACATTAATTATCTCAAAGTTTTATTTTCTTCATGGAAACAACTGACCAACACAGACTCTATAATGCAAATTCAAGGACGTTCGATTCTATACCATCTGGTTAGGAGCACTGGCAACTCTTACAGCACCCACATGAAGGCTAACAACCATCCATAACGCCAGTTCCAGGGGAATTCAACATCCTCTTCTGAGCTCCATGGGCATTGCAGGACATGGATGCACTTACATGCATGCAGGCCATACACTCATACACATAAATAAAAATAAATACTCCAGCAGATGAACTTGCACAAAGGGACATCTGGGTATAGATGTTTGACTAGATAGGACTTAACATATATGACAGAACGCATGAACTCCAGTGGTAGGGGGTTAGGGAGGACTATACAGGAGACATGGATGGGTAAGGCGATCTAAATTTGATTAAGATCTATTATATGAAATTTCCCCAAACTAAGATATTTAAAATAGATTTTAAAAATCAAAATTAAAACCAAACACTTTGCTGAGGTTTGACTGACATAAAATAGCTGTGTATATTTAACACAGACAGACTGGTGAGTTTGGACCTATGTCTACAACCAAAAACTGTTGCCATGATACGCTATAAACATATATCGATCACCTTCAAGTGTTTCTTCTACTCTACTGTTGTTTTCTGTGATAAGGCCATTGAACTTAAGAGCTGACTTAGCAAAATTTTAGTTAGAAAAATCAGCATCTTTAAAGGGAAAATTAGAATAGAGTAGGCCATTACTAAATTTGTTTGTTTAGCCGGGTTTTTGCTTTATTTGGGGGAGGGTGGTAGTAGAGATTGAAGTCAGGGTCTCACACATGCTAGACAAGTGCTCTTACCCTAAGCCCTACCCAGCCGTCCTATTAATTTTTATGATGAAACAGAGTCTCACTGAGTTGTCCAGGCTGGCCCAGAACTCGCCCTGTGGCCCAGGCAAATCGTAACCTTGCAGTCCTCTTGCCTCTGCTTTCTGAGTACCTGGGATTACCAGTCATGTTGGAATATAAAGTTAAAATCTTAGGATTTAGTCTTTTTTGAAGACGTGGCTTTTAAACAGTTTGCATCTGTGTGGATTTTTTGTTGTTGCTTCTATTTACTAATTCAGTAAGCCTTCAGATCTGGGAATTTTCCCCTCCGATGTCTTTCACACTTTTTCCTTTTATTTTTTATGATTTTTTAAAACAAAATATTCTGTAGACAAGATGCTGTACTTTCTCAATGCCCTCAGTGCCTCTTCTCATATTTTTCTTGTTCTTGAAATTTTTTTATTCTAAGAATTTCTTGATTCTTCTAGAGCTGTTTCTGGTGTCTTTCTGGATTGCCCACTGTTGTTAATTTAGTGTATATGTATATATTTTTTCAATCTTTTCAAGCAGCGTGCAATAATAGTAGAAGTATATGAATATATTAAACTGTCTCCAGATTTTTCAAATGTATATTTTTATTGAATTTCATATAATAGATCTTAATCTATTATATAGATCTTAATCCCCTATCTGCACACCTTCCCCATGGCCTGCCCACTGGATTTCATGCATTCTGCCATGTATGTTAAAGCCTATCATGTCAAGTTTGTGTACTCAAATGTTCCTTGGTGTGAGTTCATACACTGGAGATTTTTAAGCTTTTTTATTTGATTGAACATATTTCATATGTGATTTGTTTCTACATTTAAGATTTTTGTTTTGCTACAGACACAACTTCTATTATTATTAGAATTTCTTCCAAAGTATCTTTCAATGAATGTCTGTTTTATTTTGCGGGAAAATGGGGAACTTTTCAGTTTTTTTTCTATTTCTTTCACTATAAGTAATAATATGGTTAACAATCTCTATATATTTTTGATAAACTCTGGATTATTTCCACTGGATAGAGAGGGCCATACTTTAAGCAGAAGACTGGGTGAAGACCAATGACACAGTTGCAAAATTGCTTCTTAAAATATTATAGCCATAATAATCTCATCAGTGGATTAGCAATTTGGCATATTAGCTGATAATGAGTATCATAATTTTAAATCCACTAGTACATACATACCTATTACAAATATATACATACTTATAAATAAGGTGAGCATTGCATTTTTATATTATTTTTCAATTTCGGATTACTATTTAGTAAATGCTGTTTTTATGTATTTATTTTCCATTTACAATTCTGCCTTTATTATTTGGCTTTCATTTGCTGACATTCTTTTACATATTTTATACATTTGTTTCCAGTTTATTGGAATTTTTTTACAAACAGAGACATTTGGCCAACATTTGAAAATAAATTACAATTATTGTTGGAAATATTTCCCCAGTTTGTCACATGCTTTAAATTTTACAATGTCTAAAATTAAAAAGTTTTACATTTACATTAAGTAACATACATAAAGTATTTCCTTGGTGCTTTTTAAAAACTATTTTGAATTCTTTTTTTTTTTATTTTATGTGTATGAGTGCTATGCCTTTATGTATGTAAGTGCACCCGTGTTGTACAGTGCCCTGGGAGGACAGAAGATGTCAGATCCCCTGGAACTGGAGTTACGAATAGTTGTTAGCTGCCATGTGGTTCTGGGATTTGACCCAGGGTCTTCTGTAAATCCAGCCAGTGCTCTTCCTGATCCTTCCACTGCTGATCCCTCTCTCCAGCCCTCTTGGTTTGGGTAAAAACGTTATCTTCTATGACTAAATACAGTAGTGCATACCTGTAGTACCGGCTGGAGGCTGAGTCAGGAGAATCACAAGTTCAAGGCCAGTCTAGGTTACATAGTCAGACCCTGTCTCAAACAAAACAAGGCAGAGAGAGAGGAAGAGAGACAGAGACAGAGAGAAAAGGAAAAGAGCAAAAAAAGTCTTATCAGGCATCAAATAAATATTCACCAGTATTTTATTCTGTTTTATGTTCTTCTACTCTTCAAATTTAGATACTAAGTTAATTTTCAGTTTATTTTGATGTGTATAAAATGTATCTAACAATGAATTTTCCAAACAGAATTTAATGAACATTTGATATATACATTAAATCTGGACAAAATACATGCACACAATCTCATCTACTTCTGAGCTACCAGTTTTGATCTATTAAAGTAGTCATGTATTTTTATATCAAACGTTAACATTTTTGCAGCTTCATAGTACACGCTAATATCACATGCCCAAGGCCATTAACATCTCATATTAAAGGAAAGCATCAAAGCATCCTTCCAAAACATTGTGAAATGCCACTCAGACCTCACAGGCCTTTTAAACCCACTGGGATGCTGAGGTGACTATTGTAACAGACACAACAGTTATATCATCATAAGAATAAAAATATACAGCAGCAGCCTTTGATTATCTTGGCATTGATGGCTAGTTGATAACTGGTGACTTTTCTCATTGCTGTGACAGAAGCAGATTAAGGGAAGAAAGTTTTATTTTGGCTGATTTCTATTCCTCATGGCAGGAAGGAAATAGTGGTGTCCGTGGCTCATGCCAGGTCAGGTTGGGCCCAAGGAGGCTGCTTATATCATGGCAGCAGACAGGAAACAGGGAGCCCGGCTGGAATCAGAAACCAGTATAACCATCAAGGTACCCTTAGTCATCCACCTCAGCCATGTCCCAGAGGTTCCTCATTTTCCTCAAGCAGCACCATAAGCTGGGGACAACCTGTTCAAACATGGGAGCCTGTTTTGACACATTTAAACTGTGACAAGATTGTGTGCCTGTAAGTGTCCAATGCCCTCGTGTGCTTGCACATTATTTCCTTTTAAAATAAAATTATTTTTCTGGGGCTGGAGAGATGACTCAGCAGTTAAGAGCACTAGCTGTTCTTGCAGAAAACCTGGGTTCGAATCCCAGCACCCACATGATGGCTAACAACGCTCCCTCACTCTAGTTCCAGAGGATCCCACACCCTCTTCTGTCCTCCGCAGGCATTATACAAACAAGTACACTTAGGTACATGCAGGCAATATACTCATACACATAAAAAATAAAAAACAAATAAGTAATAATAAATAAAAGTATTTTTCATCATGCAGGTACTTGGGAATATTGACCTCATACGCTCATCTCAGCTGTTAGCTCTTCATGCATTATCTCTGACTAGTCCCACTACTGGGAAGAAAGTTGTAGTTATGGTTCACCTGTCTGGGTTCTCAGCCTAGACAGACATTACTATTAATGGCTTCTGCCTCCAAAAATTAGCCAGACCAGAGGTTTACAGGTATCATAGCTCCAAACTCCCAGGGCTAAAAGGAGGCTGACTGGGACACACATGTTATGTAACTGAGGAATTGACTAGAAAGACAAAACAGTTTTGAGAGATAAAGTGATAAAACTCATACAAAAGTACATATGAGTCTCAAAATGATGGAAGTCAGACCATCGAAACAGCATATGCTGTTACATCAAACTCTGTGCAGTTGACGATGGTAAAAAGGTGGCTAATGGTTTCCCTGGCATGGGTATGCAGATTGAAGAGTCAGGATGGGGAGTGATGGCCAATGAAGAAAACTCTGAGGGAGACATGAATGTTTATTATCTTGATTAGAACATTGCATGACTTAAATGTGTACTGTTTATTAGCCATTGAAATATACAGCTCTCTCTCAACACCCACAAGGGATCAATTCCAGGCCCCTTCTGCAGGATAACAAAATCTATAGATGTTAAAGTCCCTTATATCATATAGTGTAGTGTTTGCATGGATCTGCACACACCCTTCTATACACTTTAAGTCATCTCTAGTTATTATGATGCCTGCAATGATATAAATGCTCTCAAAATAGGCATTACACTATATTGTTTAAGAAATAGTGACAAGGGGAAATATACAGACATGTTTTTGCCAAATATTTTCAGCCAGAGTGAGTGAACCTATGAGTTTGGAATCCAAGAATATGAAGGGCTCTGTGTGTGTGTGTGTGTGTGTGTGTGTATGTGTGTTTACACAACTCCAGGCAAATGGTAGGCAAGAGGCAAAGAATAGAAAGAAAAAGATATGACAAAGTGCTGGGGAGACTAAAATCAAGGAATCTCCAAAGGATCCAGTGAAATCACAGTACAGACCAGAATGGGGTCCAAGCTGATTGAACTGAACAGTCTTTCAGAACTCACTGTGCTCTTAAGTCCCCGAGGATCTCGTTACCACGCAGATTCAGACTCAAGAGGACTGAGTGGGGCCTGAGATCCTTTTCATAAGCCCCGGTGAATATTAATACTGTTTTTCATTTAGCTATTCTTTGAAGGGTGAAAAGCCATGACATTGGCGGGATTTGAGAGCTGGTGGGAGGTGGGGGCTTAGAAACCAAACAAAATCCCTGTGTCTGCATCTCATCCTACCCTGGCAGTTCTGACTTAATTGATCTAGGGTTCAGCATAGATTTGCTAGTCAGCTTCCAGTTACACTGACAAAATACCTGTGAAAAATCCATTTAAGGGAAGAAAGATTTATTTGGGGCTTATGGCTTGAGGTGTTTTAGTCATGGTCATCTGGACCATTGCTTTGGGGCTGTGGTGAGGTAGAACATGGTGGCTACAGTGACGTTGGAGGAACCTGCACACCTCGTGGTGGCTGGGAAGGGAAGGAGAGGAAGGAACTAAGGTCCCAATACCCCATTCAAAGGTACTCTCCCAATGACTTCATTTCCTCCCACGAGGCCCTACCACATACAGGTTCTGTCACCTCAATACTGCCACAGAACACTAGTCAAGCCTTTAATGTATGGGCCTTTGGGATTCGTTTAAGACCCAAATCTTAACATTGGGGAAGCTAAGAATATTTACTTATTTTTTTTATTTATTTATTTGTTTGTTTGTTTATTCTTTGAGAATTTCATTGTTAAATATCCCCCAGGTGATTATAATATTCTGCCAATGTTAAACATTACTATCACAAGATAGACTTTTTAAAAAACTGGATCAGAGAATGAAAAAGACATAACCCTAAAAGCTAACAGAGATGGCAGAGGACTTGGAATGGAAAAACACAAAATACCTTGCCCCCAATCAAAGCCAAAATTGACCTTGTTTCAGTTATGCAAATTTTCCCAAATGTGATTTATACCTATATGACCCTACCTGTCTTGAAGATGCTTTGCTGAATCTGGGAATAAGTACCAGGTTGATGACTAACTAGAAAGGTGGGAATGAGGCCTCCCTGAGACTACAGGCCCCATGAAGGCCTTACAGTGGACAGGGCTGACTGCAGAGACTGTGTTCACACACCTACCAGTGCATCCACATGGACTTTTCATTATGAAGCAACAACCCATACCCTGTCTTCTCCATCCACGCACAATGGCCACAGCACAAGAATGACAAATGATACTCTTGTGATATTCTCACTTCCTGACCTGCCCCAGATTTATTTCAGAAAACATTTCAATTCAACTACTTTTAGCATTAGTATGTTGGAAATGACTTTTTGATCTGTTTTGTAAATTTGCCTCAGCATCACAAAATCCGATTCTAAATCCACAGATGTACCAGACTCATAAAATGTTTAATGAAACGTGTCAATTTAACTGTGCTTTGAAACTTGTAGAGCCAGAGTTTGTCAGCATTTTGCTGACAAATGTCATCATTTACAGACCTGATCGTCGTTACTGATTATGTTTGCCATGGCTGAAAATACTGGGAAATGAGCTATGCTTTGTGAAACAAAAGATATCCATTCACTTGGTAGATTAAATTTCAGCCTAGTAATAATGTCAACTTGTAAGTGTTTAGAAGTGAACTCGTCAGGTAAAGATGACTGTGTTCAAATCCTGATGCAGAGGACGCTGTGTATTTGGATGATGAGAAAGAAAGAGAAGAATACGTCCTTAATGACATCGGAGTGATATTTTATGGAGACGTCAAAGATATCAAGAGCCGAAGCTGGAGCTATGGTCAGGTGAGCCACTTAAAATTTGTCATTGCCAAGGACATTTTCACTTAATATTTTTTGTCACATTTATTACTGCCTGGTGCCATGCATCGATATTAGACAAGCACAATTTCCTGCTTTTCAGGATCTGAGACTCCAAGACAGAGTGCAAGGAAGAGGAGGCTTAGAGAGACAACTGCATAATTTATCAGCTGCAGCCACCTCTCTTCCTCTTATTTGAAATGTCCCCAAGATCGGGGAGCCTACGAATGCCCACGGCCATCACCGAGAAATACTTTGGCATCTTAGAAACTGTGACGTCTCATTATTTCAATCTGAAATGAACTGAAATTTCCCTTTTCTCATAGACATTTCTACAAGGCAATGATTATTATATGATGTGTGCCCGACTTAAAGGAACAATTTATTTATTTTTTTTTTTTTAAGTGTGAGGTCAGTGTGATGGATCAGTGGGCAGACATACTTGCTGCCAGGCTGATGGCCTGAATTCAATATGAGGACCCCTTACAATAGAACAAATGATTTGACTCCCCCAAATTATCCTCCTCTCACATGGGTACCTTGGCACATGTGCGTGCATGTGTGAGCACACACACACACACACACACAGAGACACTAAATAAATTAAATAAGCGATAAAAATTAGAAAGTAAAGTCATATATATATATATAAAGTGCAAGCCTAAGGTACTATTAATTAGGAAAAAGTATCCTACTGCTTCCATCAAATGAGGGATAACTGAACTTTTCCAGAAAATATCTAGAGACATTTCATCAGTTGCAACCTCCAGTTCCTTTCTAGAGCTAAGTGGCTAATGATAATTCTTGAAGATATTCAATAATTCAAATTATTCAACTTAGTATCCTTAACATTGATTCAAATGAATGAAGTTTTGTCCCATTTCCATAAACAAATTCATGTCCTGTAACTTAGACATGCTCTTTCTTTAGAGACAGGACAGAGGACAGATGTCACATTTCTCAGAGGGTTTCCGCAAATGCCTGGAACTGGGCGTTATTACTCTGGGTGTCCATGGTAGAGATCTCTTGGCTTCTAACCTCACCAGGTCCCATGATACTTTCTTAGCTCCAGATGTCTTGCTTTAACTTCCATATGGATCTTCCCACATCCCTCACACAGTCTGACCACTGATCAGTCATCCTGAGTTCTTATCCCCATCCCCAGTTGAGTGATTGAGTGATCAACTTCACTCTGGCGCCTAAGAATTGTGTACTGCATTCAGGCTTGCCCACTTGCATCTCTGATGTCCTGCCAAGATGTAGTCTATGGTTACTTTACTTGTTTTTATAGTCATTTCTGGCTTTGTGGTTACCAGCCCACCTCTTCTTAAGTTACAGTCTCTGGCTATTACTTATTGCCTAGTACCCTTGCCTTGAGTTTCCATGTCCTAGCCTTTAGGTGCCTTTTTTGGTCTGTTTTCTAATGATAATCCAGAAAAACTAAAGCTGGGTTCCTTATAAAAGAAAGGGGTTGGTTTGCTTCATGGCTTTGGCAACTGAGAGTCCCAGATTGGGCAGCCCATCTGTTCAGCCTCTGTAAAAACCCTCTTGATGACATCACAATTTTGTGGGAAAAAAAGGGAAGTAAACACATGCAGAAGGGGCCAAGCATGCGGGCTGCCCTTACTCTATAGCAATCTGCTCAGGAAAAGGGGGTGAACTCCTTCTCTGAGACCAGCGTCAATCCCTTCTCAAAGCAGTTGGTATTCCTATAACATACCCTCACCGTTATGATTCCCCCATCTCCGTACCAGGCCCCTGGAGACCATGTTTTTAGTTCTTGAGACCTTGGGGTACACACCCAAACCATTTCTAGATCACATAAGCTGTGATCCCAATTGTGATCCCAAAGTGACACTGTAAGGTAAAAGGAAGCCATCAAAAAAAATGTCAAAGAGAATTGGGAAGGCATCTCAAGCATTCTCAGGTTAGGCTCAGCCATCATGCCTTTGGTATAAGCATTCCTGACCACAGACCCTGTATCATTATTCAAGGAGGTCACTAATTTAGGTCCTTCTGCTAAAACAACAGATTAAGTCTGCTATTTTCAGTGACATAGAGAAATAATTACGTTTCTGATAATTTTGTTAAAGTTGTGGTTAGCTGCTGTCATGTTCTACAAACACAACTGAAATATGCTGTTTAATGAGACTCAGAATGAGTTATTTATAAATGCAGAAAACTAATTATTTGCGTACCTAAGTTACAGATTACTACATATATCCCAGCTTTCTGGGCTACACCCACATTTAGATTTTCTAACTAGATTCAATAAACAATTACAAGGTAATTAGCCATTAAGATTGAAGTCTCTGTCACAATGGTTAGTTGAATAATTTTAAAGGTTTCTGTATTTAAAGGGAACTTGTACAATATAGGAAAAAATCTATCCATATTGAAGTTTTAAATTGGGGGGCTTTTATTAGGTGTCAAGAAAATTTGGGTAATGTCTGTGACCAATAGGAAATGCAACAAACTCTTCTTATGGGATAAAGCAAATTACCTTCTCCAAGCCTCCTGCCCTCACTCTGGCCCCAGAAATAACCTTGTCTCAAAGGGAATATTATAGGATCCATTACGTGAGGCCACCTCCTGCTTTGGGTACAATGTAACTGAGTCTGAAGCACACATCTGACACAACTGACAGCCATTTATTTTGCCCACAGAGTCATCTCCTTTGCCTCACAACTAAAAACAAATACACAAATTATTCCTTTAAGTTGGGCACACATTTTGCAGTATTCTTTACATTATTAAAAATGTCTTCATAAGAAAAGGAAATTTTAGTCCATTTCAGGTTGAAACAATGAAGCTTCACTGTGACACATCTGACAACCATTTATTTTCAAGATACACAAGGACTCAAGCTACTTTTGAGGTTGTAAGACTTTCAAGTGGTGTTGGGAAAAATCACTTGGTCCTGTGGGTGGAGCAGTGGTACCTATAGTTTGGAAGGATCTTCTAGATTAACCTGTACAGTTTTCTGAAGAATTTTAAGTCTGTTTGTGGACCTGAGTATGTCAGCTCTCTAATGGCTCTGTTTATATTTCTGTTTTCTCTTATGTCCTTTACTTTATTGAAAAATTAAAAGGATGCACCATTTTAACTACCTTAATAGTTCATGCTAAAGATTTCTGGCATTCACTCTGTAGGAAACCCCCATTTCTAAACACTAGGTTGTGGTTTCATTTTATTTTTACACAAAGCGTATCTTATTTTGTAGAGCATATGTTAAGTTTTTTCTCAATGTTTTCTTCCAAATAGTTTGAAGATAGCATCCTTGATGCTTGCTTGTATGTGATGGACAGAGCACAAATGGACCTTTCAGGCAGAGGGAACCCCATCAAAGTCACCCGTGTTGGATCTGCAATGGTAAGCAACAACTACTGCTGAATTAGGCACTGAATTAATCACATTAATATGTAGTATGTGTATCATTTGCCTCGGGATAGATGTCAGGTCATTATGAACTATGGAAATAGTTACTTATAATATACATAAACTTTCATTTGTTAGAGTCTGGTTCGTGATGCTGAGTCATTCCTAAATTCTCTGTGTTTTTCATGTGCTAGGAAAAAAAAAATGAGCTCAAAGTGTGTGTTTCTTTGGCTTAAGAAAAAAGGATGCCATTGAAAAGTTATTCCTTTTTTATTACCATTTACTTATTTATTTTATGTGCGTCACAACATGTAAAGTTCAGAGGACAACTTGTGAGAGTCAGTTCTCTCCTTCTACCATATGGGAACCCGGGGATTGAACTCAGGTTATCAGGCACAGGGTAGGCACTTTTACCCACAGAGCTACCTTGCCAACCCCTGAGAAGTTAAGAATCTCTTGTCTAGGAACTAAGACATGACATGACAAAAATATCAAAGACTGTACTCAAACGATCAATCAATCAAGCATCAAGAATACAGAGAGACAAGACTTTTCTCTATGTTTACACTGTTGACAGGAGTGAAAAGGAAATGGCTGGGCTGGGGAAATAGTTCACTGGATAAGAGTGTATACGACTCTGCGCAGGATCTAAGTTCAGTTAGCACCCATGTCAGCCAGCTAACAGTCAGCTCTAACTCCAGTTCCAGGGGGGTCAACGTCCTCTTCTGGCCTCTGTGGGCAACTGCACTGGTATGCACATACAGACACACCTAATTGATATAAATAAAAGAAATATTTAAAATAAAAGAAAGAAATGGTAATCCTGGCTTCTATGAGGTGGGTGTTGATTCTCCCCAGAAATCCTCTGAAGTAAGTCACGTGGGCATTACTCCTGCCATTTCACAAGCAAAGAAACAGGGTGATGAGGGTTTGGTGGTGGCAGAGCTTCTGCCAGAACCCAGGGCTGCTAACTCCCTGCTTAGGCATGTTTTTACCTTTCACACTGGTCTCTGTATATGATTCTGGAACAGCTTTGATAATGCAGAGCTTAGAACAGCTAAAGAGGACCTAGAAAGCCCATGAGTGAGAAGGGTAGGGCCAGGGTAAGAAGTGGACTGAAGGACTCTGCCTAGTCCTGAACCGTGCTGTGTCCCCAGCACACAGTCAGCCCTCGGTGAAGAAATAAATGCAGTCAGGTCCAAGAGAAGAATATTCCTAAGTTACAAGGCTGTATTATTTCACATAGAGTAAGAAGGATCAAAATCTTCATATTACAAATGTCTTTATATTTTCTAAAAAAATTCTCCCTCAAGAATTTTATCTTTGATTTTTGGTTTATATATCTTTTGAGCCAAATGAAATCAATATTGTTGGCATATAAATATTAGACTGGAGGTGATATGACAAGTAACTTTGGATGCTAAAAGAGTGATTTTTTAATTTGATGGAGAACTAAGTTACATATAACTTAAAACATAATAGATCTTAGAAAATAAAAGCAGAATCTAACATCTAGAGACAATCTGAGACTGGAAATATAGCTCAGTGCTGGGAATATATGCTTAATACACTTGATGCCTAGGGTGGGGCTCCATCATCAGTACCCAAATAATAAACAATATGTATTTAAATACATAAATAAGTAGTTTGGGGGTTTGCTGTTAGTTTGTATTGTGTAGTAAAAAGACAATGAATTCTAAAGGCTTTAGGAATCTCTTTGTAGTAATCATTTTTAACAACATGTATGTTTCCGAATTTAAAGGGAAAATTTCCTTCTTTTTTCCCTCCTTGGAAACTGTCATGACAGGTTTGCAATGAGAAGAGGTGCAATAGCTAGGAGTGATAGGATATAAATTACTTCCTTCTTAAGCATTGTAAGATGGCGTGCTCCTGACCCTGACCTTAAATGTACACTGTATGTACCTTCAGCAAATGCAGAAACCACTGGTCAGTGAAAACCAATGCAGGAGAAAGCAAGAAAGGATGAGCTTGATACTGTCTGTAGTGGTATCTCACCAAAGGGAAGCTGTTAGGCACTGAATTAATCACATAATATTAATGCAAATTGCCCTGAATTTTTATTAGTTATAAGAATCCTATGAAGTTCTAATTTTGAAAATGTACATCCTAATTACAAAGCCTGGAGCTAGACAAACAGAAATGGCATGGGAAATGGAGTGGTTAGGGTTGGGTTGAGTTTCTAAAGGGAGTGACCTTGGGTGTTAAAGGGCAGAGGTCCTGCCATGAGCAATTTGAAGGGATATGTCTAGTTTCATCACACTGCTCTTCACAATACAGAAGGCTTCATAGTTTACAAAACCTTTCACCCCTATTATCTCCTTTAATCCTTAGAATAGCTTTGTGCGTCTTTGCAAAATCTATTCAGCTATATAGATTTTTAAAGCTGAAATGCCAACCCTCCAAAAATAAAAAAATTACACTTAGCAAAAAGCATCAGCTATTGTGTCCAGCATGGTGGTGCATGCCTTTAATCCCAGCACTCAGAAAGCAGAAGCAGATGGATTTCTTTGAGATCAAGTCCAGTCTGGTCCGGTCTACATAGGCCAGCTGGGGCTACAGGGAGACCCTGTCTCAGAAAAAAAGAAAAAAGTACTATACTATCTTCTTACCATCCAGGCAGCTCTGTTCCTGTCCACAGGTACTGGAAATGACTGTATTGTCAACATTCAAAGTGAAAGGCAAAGGCGGGGGGTGGGGGCGGAGCTTAAATCTCCCAATTAAAATTTTGCCTTAAAATATGAAAAGATGCATTTGGAAAACCCAGCAAGAACATGTTTTAGGCTGAGGAAGTCCAACTGGAATTAGGCTTCACAGGGAAATGGTCGTGCTGTTCTTCCCAGACAGGCCCAGGACTGCTTCAGGGACATTTTCCAAGCCCATTTCAAATGCCTCTCAGGCTGGTCACTGGACAGAAATGTGCACAACAAACGAATTCTCCTGGAAGACCACTCAGAACACAGTGACTCCAGTTCATGCTAGGATGAAACCCTGGCAGGCCAAAACCTCCTAAGAGTCACTGCTGCCAGGAAGGAGTGGGGAAGAGGACTCTGGCCCTAGCTAAGCACCCCGAGAAAATGGAGCAAGCAAGGACACCGGAGCATGTGACTAGAGCCCCAAAGATAAACTGGCTTCCTAGAGTCCTGGTCAAATCTAACACGGAAGGTTGTCAAGGAGACTGCAGGAAACTGTCTGTGCATGAAGCTGAAAGACCACTAACAATGACCCAAACTGTGCAAAACTGATGATGATGATGATGATGATGATGATGATGATGATGATAGAACATCTACATGAAAGACTTTCTAGTCTAGTTTATGCAAACTTGCCTAATCACTGTGGCGGTCTTGTGAGTAGTAGACTATCCAGCTTCTCTTAGGAATTTCAGTAGTTCTTTCCTCACACACACTAGTTGTAACATTCAAGAATGTACCCTGTGGATAGAAATCATCCCAACAAAGACTGCATCACCAAACCCCTTTGTTCTCAGTTTCCCCAACTGTGTAATGGAAGTAACTTCTTTGTGCCTACATAGTAGACTTCATTCAAACCTGCTTTCCAACCTTTCCTGAACAGACTGAAGGTTGCTTACCACCAGAGGGTGTGGGGCTATGATACTGTCAAGAGATGGAACCATGGCTCTGGCTCTGCAGCTAACCACATGGCACCAGATAGAGCACTCACCTCTAGGACTGGCTTCATCATCTTTCAGTGAAACTTTGTCTCTGTAGTCAAACACTGACAATTCCCATTGGTAGGAAGAATGTCTTTTTATTCTTCAAAACAATGTTTTTGTATCTTTTCTCTTATAAACCCAGTATCTCTTATTATTTTGGGTTGCTGCTGTTTCACTTTGACATGAAAGTGTGAAAAATTGATGACAATTTTGGCAGCCTGTGGCCTTTGGACTTTCCCAAGAGTAAGAACATCTCCAAATCCTGTAATTCTGTTGTCTGGGGACTGGGCCTGAGATGTTATAATTTTACATAGATGAACTTTTATTCGACTCAGCTAAATACTGAGGGTCACAGTTTACTAATACTGTATTATAGGCTTATTTAAGAGCAAAAGCGAAAAAAAGAAATTAGACAAAAGGAGAAAATTGGCCAAAATTGTACTTTCTCCTTCTAAATGATATCCTGTAATGACAGTTATCTTTGTGCCTCATTTGTGATGTGATGGTACACTCCAAGAAAATTGCTGGGAAATGTGGCCAGGCAAGTTAATAAGGATGCTTTGTGCTATCTGAAAACTTTTTTCACTTAAGTGATGTTAGCAAAGGATTCCACTGCAGCCCTGAGTTACTATGAGGCATCTGGACATGGACTCTGAGTTTCCAGAACTGAAACATCAGTTGTCATGTGCTTGTGACAAGAACAGCACAGTCCTGGGAAGAGAGGACCGCAGTGACAATACCCTATCATTACTTGTGGGTGGTTTCCTGTCTTGCCTGCTTCTGGCCCAGGACTGATTGGGTCTAGTACCTCCTGCAAGGATGCAGCCGCAGCACAGCAGCCTCTGTTACCACCGATCCCTGCCTGCCTGGTCACCCTGCAAGGTCTAAATGGCCTCCCTCTGCCCACATTTGCTTTGTCTATAGATGATCAGCACTGAAATTAACACAGGGATCTGGAAGACTCTACAGGAGTCTTTGTGATGAGGGAGCACAGCCCTTTGGAAGTGATATCATTCATTCAAGGTCACACTGTAAATCAGTGTCTGAGCTCGGACTAGGTGCTGTCCTTTCTCTCAAAATATAAACATTATTTAGATAGTCTCTCCCAGCACATTATCACCAGCAGCACAATTACTATATCAAACGATATATCAATCACCTAGAAAAGAACAAGTTCCTAAGTGAATTTTGAAAATTAGAATAAGTGAAGAAAAGTGTAAGTCAGAAGAGTCTATCTAGAGGCTTGTGTCCCTGGGGGAGAGATTCCCAAAAGGACTAAGTGCCAAGTGTTCTATGCTAATGGTGGAATGATAATGATGGAGAAGGTGACTGTGGTGAGGGTGGGAGTGGTGGGGGTGATGGTGGGGGTTAAAATGATGGCAGCATGGCTGTGGTAGTGATGGTGGTCATGAGAATGATGATGATGATGTGGTGGTGGTGGTGGTGAGTAAAATGACAGTGATAGGATGATGGCATTGATACTCATTCATTCAATAAGTATCTCGACATTGAGGTTGCGAACAAAGCAGTTTCTGCCTTCACAGAGCTTCCAGTCTAACAGAGATGACAAAGTAAATAGGAAGGTCCAATGCAGCATAGAGAATTCCCCATCAGAAATGAGCATAGGGTGCTCGGGAAGGAAATCTCCTGAATTTAACTGCACAGGCTGACACAGAACTAATGAGTATTGAGGTATAGGGTCAAAACCTAGAGGGAGTGGATGGCAAGGGACCATACAATAATAAATACGTTGTGCTAGTGTTAGAGAAATTATTTATCTATCATGGAAATTATATGCAAATGACTGGCTACTAAGTGCACTGGAAGGAAATGTCCAGGGCACTGAAACTTGCTCCTCTGGGGCCTGTTTATTTTGCCATTCAGAAAACATAAGTTTGGCACAACTGAAGTTTGTCCCATAGGGTCTCAACATTTATAGTCCTGGATTCCATGACACCGCAGTTTGATTCAATTATGATAAGAAAAAAGGTAACATTAATAAGAAACTTGGGGAGGTGAGAAGGGAGAAGCAAATGTCAACAAAGTTACCTATTTGAAATTCCAGTGCTTTCTGCCTTTACCAGCTTCCCTGGAGGTACTTGCATTTATTTTTAACCATGGTCTTTTACTAATATCGAACCGCAATGCCATCATTAATCCCCATTAATGCCTTGCTCTGACTGCACCTAGGGAATTAACTCAAGATTGAACTTTTTTAACCAATCGATGTTCTATGTACTCTGTAATGTTCTAAAAAAAATTTCCAAACAACAGCTAGTAAATCAAGCTGACCATGCTGGGGACAGGCCCTGGATTCTTCAGACCTTCCAGAAAACTAGACAACAGCTTCCGATCCTCAGTCTCCTGAGACCACCCTCAGAGATGAACTGAGGATAAAGTCCTTCATCTGTCCTCCTTTTCCCCTGTGTTTAGAATGTTTGTTTCCTTATGGATGAGTTACATATCACTACTTTGCTGTGTTGTCAAACAGTTCCATAAGGAATTCACAAAAAAATGGTGTTTCGTTTCACTGTTTGCCCTTTTCCAGTTGTTTCCTTGTCCATCTTCAATGAGCTTCACAATGAACAAACTTTTCATGCATCGAACCCTCAATTACAAATATTCACATTACATATTAAAATTTCCTCAAACTAAGAATTCCCAAACTGTGTCATTCCAAACAAATTTAAAATTAGAAATCAATGTGCAAAATCTGCTTTGTTTTTTCTTTTTTCTTTTTTTTTTTTTTTTGGTCCTACAACCAACTATAATATAGTTCACTAACATTTTTATTTTAACTTTTTATAAAACAATACATAAATGCCCCCTTGGTCTTTAAAGCAACCAAAAGCCTCTTTCTTAGAATTGGCTGCAATAGAAATACTGAGGACTTGGGGGCTCCATAGCATAGCCCCCAACCTTCCACCACCAAAGAACTTTTCCACATTTACTCATAGGTATCTTATTTTTTAGACCATGTCATCTACCGAAAACCATGATTATGTAATATTATTTTCTTCATTTTTGTGCTTGGTTTTTGTAATCACTGGTCAGCACTTTCAGGGGTGATGGTGAAATTACTACCGGATAATCCGTGCAAGTGCAGGCCCTCACAGTCCGTGCCTCCCTGGGAGATGAAGCTAGAACTTCCATTGGTATATGGCAAGAACCACAGCACCATCCATTATTCACTTGCAAATTCCCAGTCTTCAGGCCATTGTCAGATAAGGGTTCCTGGGAAAATTTGAGACTGTGTCCAGAGTTCTATGCTTTCAACGTTATCAACTTTTATTTCTGTTGCTACTATGTGTCTTCATGAGTCATGCATAGAAATCGTAGGAAAAGCACTCCTTGTTTGGAAAAAGTGGGATACTGCAGACCCTCTGATACTCTTTGTAACCTTATAACGAGGACACAACTCAGTCAGTAAGCACACCATAGGGCAACTTTTAGAGACTCTACTGGTTAGCGTTGATGTGGACTGTTATGGTACTTCAGCATGGTAAGATAGTAAATTAGAATTACCACTTCTAAAAAGAGTTTTTAAAACCCTGAAAGTTGAGTGTTAGAGAGTTGACTCAATGGTTAAAACACTAACTGCTCTTGCAGAGGACCCAGGTTCAGTTCCCAGCACCCACACGGCAACTCACAACAATGAGTAACTTCAGTTCCAGAGGAACTGAGACCCTCTTCTGGCATCTGTGGGTTCCTGAATACACGTGGTACACATGAGCTCACATAGGCTCACACATACACAGAAATTAAAAAGAAATAGTTTTAAATCCTTAGTGTTGAAATCAAGGTTTTTCTAAAAGTAAATGGCATCTCTGTGATCCAGAATGACTGGGGGACTGGTGGTGAGGAGAGATCAGGACAAAGGCATTTCTGATGAAACGTAACCCCTTCTGGTTACTTTCCTCACTGGGAATTTCACTTCTATTTATTGAAGATTTTTAACAACTGACAAATCTATAGGAAGCGGATGGGAAAACTGAATTCAATCTAACAGGAAGCATCTGTATAGCTACTTGTAAGAAGTCAGATCTGTTCCTCAAATAACCAATGTGCAGATGGAGAAACTGAGGTATTCAGAAGAACAACTTTAACCAAGATCCCAGATAGCACTGAAGGTGAATCCCACTGGACTGCCTGACCACACTGCTCTGTACAGATGTTATGCCATTCCTGGATGTATCCTCTCCCTGCCTTTGGTCCATATCACATGAACTCCTTGGGCACAGATATAATGCCTGTCACCTGCTCTGTCTCGTTCAATCCGCCTCTTTCCAGTGGGGGCGATGGGGAACAGTGAACCATTCAGACATCATTTTTTTTCTTGTGGTGAAAGCCAGCAATGTAATGAAGTTTCCATTTGTGGGCAAACAGCTTGGCTTCTCAATTATTAAGGTTACATTTCTTATGCCTGCTCTTCCCATATTTTTGGGGAAAAACAGACATTTATTACAAGCTATCTCTCCAATGTGATAATCATCGTCAATCTAAGTGTCTGCTTTCCCTGAATTGCTTCCCGGAATGAGTTTCAACGCAACATCTATTTTGTAATCACACAGGCTATTTCTGAAGCACGGGTGCTTGCTTTTCAGCACTCCCTCCAAGATGTGCAGACGAGCTGCTCTGGTCTCCCGGGTCAGACATCCCCAGGACAGATGGTTGCAAAGCGGAAAAGCCAGAGGGCCTCTTGGGACATGGACTTCATGCCCTAGAGGTGTTCCTTCCTCATCCTCTTCCCTCTCTCTCTTCTCCTGACTTTCTCTTTCTCCTCTTGCTCTACATGTTTCCTCTCCCATCCACCCATCCTTTTCACTCCAGTATTTTTGCCAACTTGTTCTATTCCAGTCATCCCTATATCACATGACGGGGTTATGACAACAGAAAAGAAAACAGCACTGAGGAGCTGGAACTCGGTTTCTCTCTTGGTCCTCTTAATAATCTTACGATTCTCCATAATGAATACCATGGCCAAATGAAAACCCTCAGTTACTAAGACACAAGCTAATAATTTCTTGTTGTGATGGTTACTATAAAAGTGAACCTAATGATTCATCCATGCCAGAGTAGTAGATATACCAAAAACCTAATAGTAGTTCTATCTTTCACGATATAGGTTAGGGGTTAGTCCAAGAGATTTTATTTTAATTAAAGAAAAATTTACATACAGTTTAAAAAAGCATAGATGTCAAATGCATAATTAATTGGATTTTGATGTGGATAATAACCACCCTTAAAATATAGATATTTCCATCAGCTCAGAAATTTCCTTGGTGTTGGGCCTTGTCAGTCTGCACTCCGTGGAGTACCACTATCACTCTTCTTTCTTGAAGTGGATTAGATTTGCTTCTTCCTAAGCTTCACAAAAACAGATGCTGGCACTAGTACTGAGGCTGACTTTGAATTCTTCATCAATTGTTACATATGCCTTTACTCTTATGAACTTTATGAACTTTCCTCTATACGAACTTTACTCTTATGTATTTGATTGTATTGTGTATTACAATTCACCTATCCATTCACTTGTTGATAGACCTTTGAAATCATTCCACTTTAGGGTTATTGCAAAGTTACTGTGAACATTCTTGTATAGATCTTTTCTTAAAAAAAATTCACCAGCGTATATTGATTATACATAATAATTGGCTTCATATGGTATGTTCATACATGTATATAATATATTCTGAACATATTCACTCTATTACCTTCTCTTATCCCACTCACATTCCCTTTTCATTCCTTTCCGTTTCACAGCTAAAACTCTTCTACTTTAATATCTTGTATATATGTGTGTAAGAGAGAGAGCACAGCAATGAGTTTCATGAGGGTTGTTTACGTGAGCGGGAGAGGGTTTATTTACAGGGGCACATTCATCTTACCACTGACTGTAACACTGAAAAATTCTCCCTCACCTACCAACCACTGTCTGTTTAGGGATAGGTGGGGCCCCATGAACCCCTCCCCTACCTCCTTGACAGCGTGTTGACAGGCTCTATCTTGTGGGGATCTTGTGCAAGTAATCACAGTTGCTGTGATTAAGCTGTGATCAAGAGCACAACAGCTAAGTCGTGCCTGGAAGCCCATGTTGCACACGGCTCTCTGCCTTCTCTGGCTCTTACATTCTTTCTGCCCATTCATACACACACTTGGATCTTGGAGGAGGTGATACCAATGCTTCCTTTATGGATACATACAACTGTCATTTTTTCTCTGTACTTTGAACAAGAGTCTCTGATGTCATCATTGACCTCTGCAAAATGAAGCTTCTCTGATAACCCTGGTAGTCACACTATTCTACGGGCATAGACATAGATATTTAGAAGGCAACTCGACAAGCATATGTTGTGCATTTAGCAAAACAGCAGCACTAGCTTCTCTACTAGGACCTATGACCTCCCCAGCATGGCCATTTGACCACCTTTACAGTGCCAGATATGAATTCTCTTTTGCGGCGTATACATCAAATCCAGTCAGAAAGTGGTTGGTGACCTGTAGAAGAGAACTGGGATGACCTCACCAGTGAGCACTCATGGCCTGTCACCTAGTTTTGCACATGCAGGGCCTACAGCTGAGTAGAGATGCTGATGACTGTACTGTCCTGGCAGCTTGCACAACACCATCTTTGTTTTTCTTCTGGTGTTTTTATTAGTTCTTTAAGAACTTTATGTGATGTGCTTTAATCATATTTATTCCCCTCCCCCAACACTTCCTTGATCCATCCCTCCTTCCCACACAACTTGTGTCCTCTTTTTTTTAAAAAAATCCTTTGAGTCCAATTTCTGCTGCCTGTATGCTCTTGGGTGGGTCGTCATCCAGTGGAATATGGTCAACCTACCAGGGGCCTCACTCTGAAAGGAAGTTAACTCCCCTCTCCCAGCATCTACAGGTTGCCAGTAGCTCCTGGGGCTGGGACATTGTGCCCACCTCCTTCTCCATCTGGATTTTATCTAGCTTGGGCCTGAATAGTTCTTATCTGTACTGTCACAATGGCTGTGAGTTTCTGTGTACACCTGCCGTTTTGTGTCTGGAAAACACTCTTTCCGTACAGTCATCCACCACCTCTGGTTCTTATAATATTTCTACTTCCTTTTCTACAGTGATCCCTGAGCCTTGGGAGGAGAGGTGGTGATATAGCTGTCCCATTTAGGGCTGAGTATTCTTTAGTTTCTTACTCTCTGCACCTTGACCAGTGATGAGTCTCATCTAAACCTGCAAAACCACTCCACTTCTCTCAAGAAGTAATTCAGACAATCCATAGAAATTTAAAGAATAAGATTAAAACAAAATTCCATGATGCTTTTTCTTCATTAAGATGCTGTATAGTATTCCCTTGCATGCATCAAAGGACATTCCTTATCATCATGCACCAATGGTTATTCAGGGCATTTCTGTGGCTTGACTATTGTGAAAAGAGCTGCAGTGAATATTAATTTACATTCCCACCAACACTGTGGAAGAGTCCCCTTGTCTCCACACCCTTACCTGCAAATATCATTCATCTTTCAGATAATAGGCATTCTATAAGGTATGAGATTATATCTCATTGTGGTTTGAAGTTGCATTTCCTTGATGAGATGTGGGATATCATTTCATTTACCTGCTGGCCCTTCCTACATCTTCATTTGAGAAATATCTGGTCATATCTTTTACCCATTTACTAACAGTGTTCTTTGTGAACAGTGAGTTCCTTATACATTTTGGATATTAGCCTTCATGGTGGTTTCAATGGAAGTGTCCCCCATAGGCTTCAAGTATTTAAATACTTAATCCCAAGTTTGTGGCACTGTTTGGGGAGGGTCATGGAACCTTTAGGTGGTATAGCCATGCTGAAGCAAGCTTTGAGTATTCATAGGCCTCCATCCCACTGCCAGTTTCTCTCTCTGCTTCCTATGCCTGCTTGAAGATGTGAGCACTCAATGCTGCTTCCTGCCATGCCTTCGCATCGTGAAGGATTGCTATCCCTCTGGAACCATAAATCCAATAAACTCTTCCTTCTGTATGTTGTTTTGCTCATGAAATTCTATCACAGTAACAGAAAAGTAACTAATACAGCCTTATGAGATGTATGATTGTAAATGTCCCCTCAAGCCACAGGTTGTCTTTTCCTTCTGTTGTGTCCTTTGCTATGTTTGTGTAATCCTTTTGTCCATTTTTGCTCTCATTGCATGGCTTTGGGGGCCCTAGTCGATAAATCACTACCCAGATGTATGTTGGGTACTTTCTCCCTATGTTTTCTTCTAGTAGTTTTATAGTTTCTGGTGTGGTGGCTAAGTCTTTCATCCAGTTTGAGTCAACTTTTGTATATTGTATAAGTCAAAGTGGACACTAAGTAAACTAAGCCAGGCACAGAACAATACTATACATTCTTACTTACATGTGGAATCTGAATACATTGCTCTTGTAAAAATACAGAATAAAAAGGTGGTTAGCCGAGATGGGAGAGAGGCAGGGTTTGGAAAATGAAAGACATTTGTTTGTTATATTGCATTACTTTTCCAGGGACATCTGTTTGTATTCACCTCAGATAGAGAGGACTACAGACAAAAGAAATGGTTCCATCCAAGTCCATCTTTTCAGATCAGTGAGTTTACAAGGGTAGCTTAGAGAGTATGGGTGACTCATGTAACAACATCATCCAAAGGTGCCATTCTAGCATGGCTGAGGACTCAGAAAAGCTGCTTCCCTGAGGTCTCCTTTCACTGAGGTCCCCTACACAATGCAACCCCAACAATTATTTAATGCTTGTGCTCTGCATGTTATTGCTTTATAGATGTGTGATTCGCAAATTTTCACCCAATCCATGGGTTGGCTCTTCGTCTCGGAGAAAGGCTTTGTGAGTTTCTCAAGTTTGTGAGACTGTAAGCTTCCTTGTAAGCTTCCTTCTGCACATGCCTGTCCAGTTTCTCCAGCCCCTTAGTTGAAAGATTGTCTCTTGTCTATGAAATTTCCTTTGCAACCATGCCAAAAAATTAGCCAACTCTATTTCTATGGGTTTATTTCTGTGTTCTCTATTGTTCTCCATCGATCTGTTTGTTTGTATTTATGGCAAATGGTAACATGCTCTTTAAAGAATTACATTTAATTATACTCAAATCATCTTTAATCTTAAATTTTATTTGATTTTTATCAAGTTTTACTTTAACCGAAAAGAAACTTTAACAGAAGAAATTGTTAAACTTCAAATAAATGTTTCTTCATTAGAGACATCATTTCCTAACAGATTCTTCCAAAATTATTGAAAATTTATAAAACCAATTAAACATAAAGTAATTATGTACTTTTAAATTACATTTTAATTTTAGATAACATTAATTAGCTGCAAGAGGCCAATACATTGAAAGACTAGTATTTTCTCCCTCACTTTCATTTCTATTTTTTCTTACAGTGCTTATTGCTTCTACATTAACAACTGTTCATTTTCTTTTGCAACTATAGTTTCCCAAGAAGTTTAGCTTGCGTAGAGTTTTCTCATTACAGTGTTTTGTATCACAGTCTCTGATCTTGCTCTGTTTTGACTTTGATCCTTGGTTATTTTGATAGTACTTTTCAAGGAGTTTATGGTAGACATTAGGTTCTCAGATCTTAGTGTCTGAGAATTTATGATTCTTGCCCTTGTCCTTGTATACCTTGGCCATAACTGATGTCCTTAAGACACCTTTCTCTTGGAACTATGTAAATACTGATTGGCACTGTTTTGTCACTTAATGGCACCATGGAGAAATCTGAAGACAGCCTGATTCCCTCAATTTTTGCTGATTTTCTTTTCTTTTCTCTAGATGACTGAACAATTTTTTGTCCTAAAGCTTAAATGGAATATGATTTCTAGGTATGGAGCTTTTATCAAATTACCATATAGTACAGATTGTTCTTTCAGTGTATAGAATAAATGTTTCCTTGTTAAGTCACATGTTCTCTGTTATGAGCAGACCTTCAGTTTCATTTGGGTGTTCTCTCTTTTTAGGACACCAATTATCCTTATATTGTGTCATCTATGTCTTTGAGAGCTCTTCCCTTTTAACTTCTTTTGTCTCTTTCATTGACAGTTTCTTTCAGTATTTCAAGTTTGTTTTGATGTCATTGGTTTACTTTAAATGGTGTCTTGAAGTTAATGATTTAGTATTAGTTCTGTAATGATATCATTTGATCATTGATTTGTTCCCTTGATTCAGTCATTCAATGGATTGTGAGAAAATGCTTTGTACACCTTTTAATTTTCTTCTTCTTCGTATGATTGTTTCCTCTTCCTCCTCCTTCTCTTCATCCTCCTCCTTTTCTTTATGTTTTTTTCTTCCTGTTTTATTTATGTACACTTCATCCTCAGGTACTTTGTGTGCTCTTCTCAATCTAAGATAAACTTTGTTTCTCCCCAGACCTACAGTTTTCAGGACAATGGTCTTTATTCTTACAACTCTAAAATGCACTGAGTGCCAGGAACAGGGCCAGGTGATGAACTGAGGAAGGGGGTGATCTTTGTTAGTACACTGTGTTCTGCTACTTCTTTTAAGATTCCATTAACTTTCTCATGCCAGAGCTACAGCCCTCCTTAAAGGATATCTCATCCATTTCCATATCATGGTAACAGACTATCTGCCTCTTTTAATATGCAACCCATTTCTCCGCAAAAATTATTTCCACTTCTTTGGTTAGAAAAAAGAAAAGATAAGCATGATAACTGCAGATTTTGAAAGATAAATTTAAAATTGCAGGAGAGTGTTGATTCAGCAGTCTAGCCTCTGAAAAACTGGCAATTAGATTGGGAACTGAGTCTTGCTGTACCCAAAGTCCTTCCTCTCCTGCTCTTGGAACTGCATGTTGAAGTCTACTGCATCCTGTTCCACTGCTGATGTTGCTGATTGTAACTTTTAGAGGATTTGCTTTTCTCTTTTCCAACCAATTTTGTGGGAATTAGGAAAAGGAAAGTTAATGGAACCATATTGAAATTGAAGGACGTGTCTAGTCTATATTCCTGGGTTTATAAAATGTGAGCTTGATCACCAATGACTTAAGATCAAGCATTCTATTCTGACCCTGGTTCAACCTTGAGCCCATAATAGGCTGTTCAACAGCCAATTCTAGCAAGGAAAAAACCAAGCATGTCCTTGAATTGTTCCCCAAGCATTTTTTGTTGTCTAGAAAGGGATATTTTACTTTAACCCTTTGCCTCTGTCACTGAAGACATATTTCTTTCAGTGTCTGAGCTCCTTAGAAATCAATATTCTAATTAGAAAATAGTAGCTAATCTAACCAAATGCTAATAAACTAGAATTGTGATTTATCTAGTGTCAGGGGCGGCACTTAGCATTAACAATTAAAAGGTCTGCAGGGAAGAGGATTGTTTTTTTTTCTCACTCCTCTCCCTAGCTGATTGAATTCAGCCTTATGCTATTAATAGTCCTTCAAATTAATGACTATCTACCTAAAAGTCAGTCATCAAAATGGCAGTTTAGTGACATTTGCCTCTAGAATTCATAGTCTTCAGGCTCCATTTTAGTAGGCACAGATTTTCTTATTATTTAATTCATTTGCAATTGCAAACATTTCAAGAACAGAGCTACAATGGTTGGCTGAAGTCAGAGTTCATATCAAGGGCCTGAGTTGAGTTTGCAATCAAATTTCTTTAAGAACCTCCAAAGCATAATGCTTTCTACCTTGAACACATTGACTGGGTACTCAGTAAAACTCTTCACTCTAACCTGACTAGATAGAAAGTCAGAGTGGGAAACAGAATGCATAAGTCAAAGAGAAGAGCTGTCTTCTCATCCACACTCTGCAGAAGACTCTTTAGGAAAAGCAACTCAATATTTTGTCCTTCGTAGTACAAGATGCCTCAACATGCTCTTTTGGGCTAATATTTTCCATTTTATCCAATATTAGCTACTTATATGATAACCACACGAAAGTCCAAGAACTTGTCATATTATTTCATGACATCATATATTTCTTCAACTCCGAATGACTTCCCTGTCTAGCTTGCCTAGCACTGTCTTTGCAAATTCCAAACCAACAGAACAGTCTTCCAATCTAATCAGTTATTCTCTCTCTTAGGCCTCCACTGCACCTGTATGTGTTACTGTCTTCATCTCATCAAAATTTGCTTCAACCTGACTATCTTCTTTTTTGTCTCTCCACAAGGACAAGATCTTACACATAGTCCATGTGCAGTGCCTATGTGGCTAGCAAACATAGAAGCGATTATTTAATAACTGTGGAATATTAACTTTTTGTTCATACTTACTGGAACTCAAAGAAAGGCAGATTTTCATAAATTTAGCCTCAAGAGTTTTCCAAGAACTCTTGAACCATTTCAAACTACTGAGTCTTTTCCAACCAAGCACAGCATGTCAAATGTAGAGGCCCAGGCAAGTGCTGAGACTGCACTGTTGTCTAGTGAGACAGCCAGCACTAGAAACTCACCACACTTTAATATTTCTTCTACAACTTCCCAAATCCACATGCTTCAGAAAATGTATTTAACATCACATACTAATGTCTTTTTACCATTATCCAGACCTGCACTTCTCCAACAAATATACACACAAGGCATCTATGGGTCTTCTTTTAAAATGAAGATGCATATTAAGAGGCCTGGGAGGAACTAGAGATTCCACATTTCTGATGAGCTCAGTGTATGACTGATCCACAGACAGCTCACTGAATGCTCAAATCACTCACTCTCAAGGCAATTACTGAAACTGTTGAAGTAGTATTCATTCCTCTAAAAATTCACACTGCC
Source organism: Eospalax fontanierii (assembly GCA_035773235.1). Taxonomy (NCBI): domain Eukaryota; kingdom Metazoa; phylum Chordata; class Mammalia; order Rodentia; family Spalacidae; genus Eospalax; species Eospalax fontanierii. The sequence goes on from CM069547.1 coordinate 18,148,229, forward strand.
CCTCATCTCTGGACTCTGGCTACAATGACACACGATGAAAGCTACAACCATAAAGGTGTATTCAGCTGTGCCCAGAAAAAAACTATTGCTTCCTGACCTTTGTACTATTGTGTGAACACAAACAGTCTTTGCCCTGCAGTTTAGATGAACTAGATGATTCCAAATATTCTAGATTTCCACCATCTACTTCATTCTCCATATTGAAATATAATATCTCAGGACCTTTAGGTAAACAGAGATACCTTTTAACATAACTGAAAAACTAGGATCTTGGATGTAACTCGGTGATAAAGTACTTTCCTAAGCTGTGCACCCTCACTTTGACCTCTACCTCTGAAAAATATATATAAAACTTCAATCACTTTAAACAATGGTAAAATAATATATTTTCTTCTATTTATTGTGTTTTTATTTTACTTTCATTTAATTTATTTATATAAATAATATGTTTATTTTATTTATGTGTGAGTGTATGTGGTGGATGTGCACTGTGCGTGCACATGCACAGGCGTGTGTGTGTGTGTGTGTGTGTGTGTGTGTGTGCACGCAAAGGCCAAAGGAGGATATCAAGTGTCCTGCTCTGTCACTTTTTGGCTTATTCTTTTGAGACAGAGCCTCAAAAGCTAGAGCTGGGCTGTCAGTCAGCAAGCCCTAGCAAACCTCCTGTCTCTGCCTCCCACAGCACTGAGGTTACAGGCAAACATGCCCATGCTGGGTTTGAACTGAGGTCCTCATGCTTGGGCAGCAGGGCTCTTATTCACTGAACTACCACCTTAGCCCCAAGAGTATTTCTTTAATAGAATTTTTATAACAACTCTATGATGTACCTATGGGAATCTATTTTTGTATTAATACCTAGAGGCTCCTACAGCAACAGACATTAACCTTTTCAGTTCATTTGCATCCACCACTTACCATAGAAGTCAAAGCTAATTAATCCACTGATTTCTCATTTGTTAGTTGAGTGCACCTTCCACCAGCCATTCCTTTTGAAGATCTTCCTCCTCTGTTCCCCATATCATTCTAGTCCAAACCAAGTATCCAATGTGGATCTTTTCCAAATTGTATAGAAAAGATTCTTCCTACCCACCATTCAGCTGTATCCTACTCTAATAACATGCTACTCACGGACAGCTTTGATGATCAGGTCTTTCCTTTGCACACTCAGTTTTTGCAACATGTCTCTTGGTGATATAGCAGTGAGTTGAGCAGTAGTAGGAAGTATTTTCATCGTGCGGGACACATAGAAGTCATGAGAAGCCTGAGCTTGTCTGGTGCCACAGTCTGGAGAGAGTCCTTCTAAATGACCTTTCTTCCTTCTCACCTCCCATGGTCTCACATAGGTGAATGCCAAAGATGATGAAGGTGTTGTTGCTGGATCATGGGACAATATCTATGCCTATGGCGTCCCCCCATCAGCCTGGACCGGAAGTGTTGACATCCTACTGGAATATCAGAGCTCTGGGAATCCAGTCCGATATGGCCAGTGCTGGGTTTTTGCTGGTGTTTTCAACACCTGTAAGTATCCAGTAGAGTAATTATTTTTAAGGTAAAAGAAATTTCACTTCAAGCCATTTTATCTGTACTCTAGCAAGGAGACTTAGCAACTCTGGTTGGCTCTATAGAATTTATGGATGACTATTCTGGGATATAGGCAATGCATAATTAAATTGTACTGGGTCAAATATGCCCACAGTCTTTCTGACTACAGAATCTTTATGAAAGGAATGATAGACTATTTCCTATATAATCCATCACCCAGATGGTTGAAGGGGATAAGGAAGGAAGTAGGGGAAAGGATGAGTCATTAAAAACATTTTTTTAAAGATTAAAGGAAGAAAAGCTAAAATATTAAATAATAAGGTAAGGTATATTCTGATTATTTGTTATTCAGAAGTTATGTACTATGCTGATATTTTTATTGATGAGATGCTTTGTAAATACTTAAATTATTGCATATGAAAGGACTTGTGGTATGTTGTTCTCATCTTCCTCTCTCTGCCCATGAGTCTCAGTGACCCTAAGTAATTACATATCAGATACAATAAGCTGTCTTCACCGCCTTCCCCTGTAATTCTAGTGCTTAATCTACCCGGCATCCTATGCATAGAGCAAAGCCGACGGAACACAGTCATCCCTTCAGCCTCACACATCATTTTTCCAAGTGGTGTGTGCATTTCTAGGCCACATAATGTTACACCTAATTTAGTGAATATTTTTCAGAAATATATTTATTTCAATATGTCCTTGTCACTGGTAATGATTTTCTTTCACTCACCATTTCTATAACCCAGGAGAAACATTAAGTTCAAGTCGGAGTGTTCTTCCTGGCTGCTCATTAATAAAGAAATGTTTTACCTAGTTAGCATTTTTTAATAAAACCTTAAAAATGAGAGTTTGGAGGTTATTGGCCTTGGAAAGGACATTTTTTAAATGATTGTGAAACCCACCAATTTTAGCTCGAATTTGTGACAGTCTAAGACAGTCAATGATCCATAAATGGAAATGACATTTTGTTTCATTTGTTTTGCTTCCACACGACATTGACTAAGAATATTTTCGGAGTTTTTTTAATATACTCAAGGGCTAAAGGAACATATATTTCCTGAGACCAGTAAAGGTCTAAAACACAGGTCTTATGAGAGAGCCTATCCTGATGTCAGCCAGAAGCTTGAGTGTCATGGTGGACTGAAGGTTAGAAGGACCAGGACTTCCAAGCCAATGCAATGATAGGCAGCCACTCTCTTAAAATCATTCCAGAACAAAACAGACCCTAGTCCTCCCCATAGCAACAGTCTCACTGCCCTAGCTCAGTCCTTGGGAGCTTAGAACCAGATGAAGTAGTGAGCACATCCACACATGCTGCTTGTAAAAAGGAAGCTAGATCTGAGCCTAAAAACAGACTTTGGTGGTGAGTTAGGAAAGGGAGATGTGTACTGGGAGGAGATCATACTATAAACAAATCTGAAAGGGAAATTGATGGCAGAAGAAGCTGGTCCCCCAAAGTCAACCTTCCTTTTGTCTTAAAGTTGAGGAAGGCAGAACTCTGAACAAGTTCCCTTCTGTAATAATAGAAATTAGTGTCCAGCAGTTCACATTAGAATTCACCAGAAACAGAGCATGATTGCCAATGACTGTGCTGGCACGACTATGAATGAATGAACAGAGGGAGGGTGCGGGGAAGGTGGGAAGCCAGTGGTGGCTGCCACCCTGTGCTACGGGGCTTAAGATCAAGTCACTCAAAGAGCGGGACAACAAGCTCTGTAGACTCATATTTGGACTTCCAAGGTTGTTCTGTTGAAAGGGGTGGATAGACTTTGTTTAAAAAATGCTAAATTATTCTGAGGGAGGGAGGGAAAAAAGAGGCAAGCCAAGTCATTAATCTTAAAATTGTCAGTTGAATTATTTCCAATGAGCCCTGATGTCTGGTGTCCTGGGAGCCAGAGAGGGCATTTGGATTAAGCTTAATCAATAGATGCATATGGCAAAAGATGCACCCAGGTAATTTATTATATAACAAGTAAAATTAATCTGCCACGTCACCCTACACAGAGTGTCACAAGAGCAAATTCCCTCCAGGAAGGGCAGTCTCCACTGAGGACCCACCCTGTACATGCCTAACTTCCTGTGGGCTTTCTTAAAAAATATGTTTTTCAGGAGCATGGTGTCACCAAGCAAATTAAATTAATACTATTTTGATGACCCAGTGGGTAGAATCTAAACTACTAACACGTTGTTATTGGGCTTCTGTTCAGCTGATCTCGTTGGAACTATCTGTGGTTTCAAAGTGTCCCACAACACAGCAAGATATTCCTTTCCAACCCATGGGGGGACTGTGCAAGTCACCATTCTTCAGTATGGAAGGGTCTTTTCATGCTAAGAAGGAAGAAAGCCCCCCACGGGGAAAGCATTTCTTACTGTTGTTGCATGGGTTGGTGTCTCCAATGATGGCTCTCTCCCACAGTTTTACGATGCCTTGGAATTCCAGCGCGAGTAGTTACCAATTACTTCTCAGCCCATGACAATGATGCCAACTTACAAATGGACATTTTCCTGGAAGAAGATGGGAATGTGAGTTCTAAGCTCACCAAGGACTCCGTGTGGTGAGTTTGTTTCCAGTCACACTGGCTGATACCAAATAACATTACATACTTGGTGCAGGACAGACGCTGCCTAGTTCTCTCTGCTATTTTAAGGACCTTTCAGTATCATAGCTCTACACGTCTTATTGTCACAGACATTTTAAGCTAATGAATGGGAAATGTTACTGAACAGGGAATTTGAGCCACTAACAATAAAACTCAATCACCAATGTGACAGCAACCATCAAAATCAGACATGGCATAGTTAAATAGTGGTAGCTGGGATGATGAGGGATTGCAGCCCAGTGCTCATATCTAGTCAACATGTCCAAGGTTTCAGTCTGTGTTTGCACAATTCTATCTGTTTTAAAAGTTGTATTAGGTGAGTAGGGTAAGACCCCCATTTATGGATGAGGAAATTAAGCTCCAAACAAGTTTGTTCAAGGTCATATATCTGGTAAACAGACAATAAAGGCCCAACTCCCCTTTGCAATACAGGGTTGCCCTTTGAGTACAGAGTTGAATTTAGCCTTCCTTATGTGCCCAGTTTTCATTTCCAGAGCAAGATGGATGCTTCCACACACCAGCTACATATTCCTTCCACTGCCCTGTCTGCCTGTGCTGATAGCTGGCCAGCCTATAGGGAATGTGAGATCCCAAAGAAATTGTGTTTTTCCTTGAGAACCTGTCGGTCTAATGCAATACTCCTAAATGAGGAAAACGTCCTCAGAGTCCAAATGGGAAGGATATTTAGGACGCTCTATATGGGAGGAAATGGAGATGTAATTTCAGCTGTCACCAGACATTGGACTAGGTGAAATTTCCAAGCCAAAAATGTGTCTCATACAGTTGTTCTTTACAAGTAATAAAGCTGAAACAGTGTCAGTTGTAAAAGTGCCCGAATGACGATGGTGGGGAGTTACAAGCTCATTTTTAGAGAAATTAAAAGTTAGAAGCTCCTGAGCTCCTATGTTTCAGGCATGGATTAGCTTCAGGAAGAGCATTAACTCACCAGGACCCGTAAGTGGCCATCTGAGAATGTTGAAAGAGGGAAATGACTGAACTGCCCTGAACTAGCAGCAGTGAGTTACTGTGAATAAAAAAGCCTCTGATTTGAAGGAATGAGCTGAGCCAGAATAAGCTGAGAGCTTGGGCAAGACAAAGCCTGGCCCCTGAAAACTGAACAGCAATTTAAAGAGCCATTTAAACCTGTGGAATTACAGCTAGTGGCCCAGGGTGTCTACTGAATGACTGAAAGAAATGGCAAAATAAAAATTATTTTGTCTTCTCTCTCTTCTCTCTCTCCCCTCTCTCTCTCTCTCTCTCTCTCACACACACACACACACACACACACACACACACACACACACATACAATCTCTTTGTAGGCAGCTATAGTCTCCCAGCTCCTTGATTCAAATAGCCCCATGCAATACTACATGGGGATCCCACCAAATAACTGAACAAGCCCGTAAACACAGTTGATATAAAGTGGGAGAGTGGATGGATCCTGCCGTTACTGTTCCTTTCTTCTTTTGATACCAAGATCCGTTCCCTGTCTCTGGCACCCCCAAGACCTTCAGAGCCTTCCTCAACTATCCACCCAGTACGTGGACTCTGCTTCTTGGCCTGCCCCACCCACTCCCACTGCATGTACTGCCCCAAGTTCCTCTGCCCCTCCCAACCATGGGCTCTTGGCACTTCAGTGTATGGTGACTAGGAATCTCACTAACAGTGGCCTGTGTTACCTCCACTTGGGACACACGGAGTCCCTGAGCACAGGGATAAAGGACTCAGTCAATGGCTTGGCACTTCTTCAGATCAGCTGTGTGACCTTGGGCAGGGTAGAACATCTCTGTGCGTCTTTCTTCCTCTAAAGTGGAAATGACAGAATTCTCTATTTCACTCAGCACAGAGCTGAGTATAGCAGGTGCCTAATGAATGCCGGCTGTGGTGATGCCTCCATTATTAGATGCACAGCTGGAGTCTCAGGGAGGCAATATGTTACCATCCACCAAGTACCTTGATGAAGTCAAAAAAAGAGGGATGTCCAGTGTTCTGAGATGACTGATATTTCTATAACTTTGGAGTATTTTTAAAGAAAAAAAAGCAGAATTTTGCTGTCTTCCACACAACCATCAATGCGCTTTAAAAGCTGTATGTGTTTCAGAAAGCGTCTCCTTGAGTAAGGGACTGACCAGGATGTGTCATCACAGCTATAGTCCATGTCAAGCTCTGAATCGGGGTGCTACTTGGTGTTTAGCTGAGAAGAAATTACTTCTCTACGGGTCTCCATCATCAGAAAGAAAGAGTCAGCATTTACCATTTTCTTGTGTGGTGACTATGATAAATGATATTATACAAGTAAAACAGGTAGAGAGCATCTCTAAACCCCAAATCCAAAATCTGAAATATTACAAAAACGAAACTGTTTTGTGCATTGCATGGTAACACATATGGACAATTCCACACATGACCTCATGTGAGAGCCAGAGTTTAAGCACATCACCGTGTAATGCAGTGTGTAGAATCACCTTTGAGATATGTGTGTAAGGCATACATATATGAGACATAGGCTAGTACATGAAACATAGGTCAATCTCAAGTCTAGATTTGGGTTCCACTCCCCAAATACTTTATTATGCATATGCAAATTTCCAAAATCTGAAAAGATCCAGTATACCCACACATTTCCGATATGGTTCTGTCAGTGTATACTAACTACAGTGGTGGGCCTGGTGCTGATAAATGCAATGCTGGTCTCTGATAGGAAGGAGAGGCTAATCTAGGGAGAGAGAGAGAGAGAGAAGAGAATGAACTAAGGAATGGGTAAAATGATTAAATGATTGCTGGGCATCACCTCACTTCTTAGAGGTAAGAGTCAGAGTCATGTAGACTGGCAACACAAGGCCTAGTGAGTTTCCTAAAACAGGTCTCAAGAGCAGTTGGCCTCACCCAACCCCATGGACTTACCTCTCTCGGTAGGCTCCAATGTCCCCATCAAATAAACCCACCACAGCCTGACTCCACTCCTGCTCTTGGAGACAGCCCTTCCCCTCTCTAAGGAAAGGAAACAATAAAAACAAGCCCTTTCCCATCCTCTTTTCATCTCTACACTTGGGTCCCATCCATCACAGTCTGTGCTGAGCTGATTTGTCCATTTAGGTCTCTGTGACCCAGGACATCCACATTTTCAGGATTCAGTCAAATCTCTGTGTACCAAAACCAGGTGTAAGTCAACAGGGCTGCTCAGAGGGCTGGCTCGGGGCTGTGTGAGGGACTGGTTTGCTCCGGTCACTCCAAGGCCAAGTGGCAGTGCTTGTTCTTCATCTGTTGAAGCTTCTCTTACTGTCATGGAGCATGGAACAGCTTCATTTCTTCCTGGATTACCACCTTAAAGTCCATGGTAGGGTGGCTAGTCCCCTCTGAGGATGCCAACAGTATGTGTAGCCTCTGGGAGAGGTGATGCGACTGACAGTGGGCAGTTTGATAAAATTGCTGGCCTAGTGCTTCCCTGTTGTTCAGAGAGAGTGGGAACATAAGAGCCCCTTGAGGAGGGCGAGTTGGCTCAAACTGGCGGGCAGGGGGAAATAACAGTTTCATTGTGCCTTATCAGAGCTGTGTGGCCATCGCATTATACAAAGGTCACACTGGGAATAGAAGCAATTTTAAAAGACATGGCTGGTGGCACTTCCCGGGGTCATGAAGGTATTTGAGTACAAGGTTTCCCTCCTGCGTGGTATAAGTGTGGTCCCATGTCCTTTGGCTGGAATGAGTGGGGTTTGGTTTGTTGAATCTGTGTGGGAAACTGTGCCCTTCTCGTGGCATTTTTCCCATCAGAATGCAGCTCCCGCCAGGGAAGCAGCGTCTGATCTCTCGTTTTTGTTTATTTTGCTTGTGTGTAAAGCACGCAGGTCACAGAGCTAGCACTGAATAAATGGTATCGGTTGGGAAAATAGCAAAATGCTAATGAAATGGAATAAATATCATCACTCTGAAGAGCCTTATTGCACGTAACTATGTCCAAACATCAGATGCTGAGAATGCCAAGAGAAATTAATCAGGGCCCTTGCCCTTGAGAAGCTCTTTGAGTGTTCCTGGAGAGACAAGGCATATAGAACACTCACGCCATACAAGGGTCATAACATGCACCAGGAATCAGAGAGACCAGAGGAAGGATGTTCATCCTAAGCCCAGGGAAGCAGGGCAGCTCCCATGGGAAGTGACCATGGAGTCAAAGCCATTATCTCCCTGCATGCTCCTGGCTGTACTGTTCAAAGATGGAAAACCTTGGAAAGTGTTCTTAACCTACAGATGTAACCAAAGCTTAAAAATCCAAGTGCTGAACTGAGATGACCAGACATCAGTCTGCTTCATGGACTAGGAAGACAGGGATAATATTGAACCCATGAACACGGGTTATTATGATCACAGGTGCTGAGGTCCATTCTCACTAGCATGCAGTGGCCTTTTCTAGTGTCTTAGAGGATCCAACAGTTTCCCTCTTAGATCCAGCCCCCAAAGGCAAAAGAATAGTTCAGTCTTATAGAGTCCTCCCCAGTTTAAAAATAAGCCTCACACCTTTAATCCCAGAACTTGGGAGGCAGAGACAGGTGGATCTTTGTGAGTTCAAGACCAGCCTGGTCTACAAGGCCAGGTCCAGGTCAGCTGGGACTGCAGGGGAACCTCACCTCATAAAGACCAAAAACATTTCTGTTTTTAAGATGCTACAGTGGTCTTCCACCCAGTCCTTTCCTGTAATGGTTGGCCTTTTCTGTTATTTGCTTTGTGTGAAGGCTTGCTCATGCACTTGGCCAGGCTGTGATCCACTTGCTTGTGTATAAGGGCCTCTGCAAACTGGCTTCACATCAGCATCCCTGAAGGAAAGAAACAGGAAGCAGGAAGCAGGAAGCAGCAGGGAGAATTGTTGATAATTGCTATCCTAGCTTGAATGCATCTGTACCAGAATTAAAGAAAAAGGCCTCCTTCTAGAAAGAGTATAATTGTTGCTGCTTCTGTTTTTGAAGTCTGAATTCCTAGGTCTCTCTTTTGTGATGGGTAGCATTAATCTATAAATGAAGCTCTTCCAGAACAGATTTGGAAGCAGAGTATTGTGATCCCTTACACCTGGAGGCCGGCGCTCCTGCAGTTCTAATGTGCATTGCACCCTGGATGCTGGTCTGCACACCATGGGCATATTTTTAAAATGTACTGCTCCATCTTTACATTAGCTTAGCTGTATCGCATATTCCAACTAGTTAGAATCTTAGAGTGCTGAGTCATCTTCAGTTTCAATCACTATCTGCGGAAAACAGAATAGTCTGAAAATAAATTCCAAATAAAATAGCATAGAAGAAAAATTCTGAATATAGACTGAACTCCTTAAAGATATTTGAGGGTTTGTAGAATTATCCCACAATGGATCCAAGTTACTAATTCTGAATGGTTATCCAAGATGCTTGTTTTCAAACATTTTCTTAACCATATTTTTGGCCATCTCATTTTTATGAAAGTCAGCAGAAACTAGACCACAAAGTCTGTCATTTGCAGACTGAGAATATACACTAAATACATAACAGTATGCTGAAGGACTTGAAGTTAATCTCTACCTCCAAAAGATAAAAATGCCTCTTTTTTTGGGGGGGGGGGGTGTTTTTTTCCTGCATCAGCCTGTGCTCTAAGCAATGGCATGTTTAACCTAGGCAATTCTTTAATAGCCTTTCTAAAGGTTTCTATTAGCCCCATTTAAGGTAAAGGCACAGAACTTACCCAAGGTCCCAGTCAGTAAATATCAGAGAATAAATTACAAATCCACAGGGCTGAACTGAGAACCCCTTCTTTTTTCATATAACATCCAACAAAATCCACTCTTTTATAGGGAACACTTCAGTCATTTTTATTAACTGTTGGGCAACCATTACCTAGTTCCAGCACATTTCATCACCTGAAAAAGTAACCTTCCCATCCCTCCAGTCCCTGACAGCCATTAATCTACTCTTGGTCTCTGCGGAGCTACAAACACATGGTATCATCTACTTTGCAGCTTTTTGTGGCTGTCTTCCTTCACGTAGCATGATTTTCACAACTCATTCACACTACAACACGCGCCAGTCCTTTATCCCTTTTAATTGATGAATGACACTTCCTTGTGTGGACAAAGCACATTTTATTTAGCCATTTTTGATCAGTTGTACATTTGAATTGTTTCTCTTTTTGCCTACTATGAATAATTCCACTCTGAGCAACCATGAATGTCTTTAATGTGACCATATGTTTCTAGTTCTCTTGGATCAGACTTGCTTGGTCATATGGAAACTCCATGTTTTAACATTTGAGACACTGCCAAACGTTTTCCAAAGCAGCTCCACCATTTTCCATTCCATCAGTAGTATAGGAGGGCTCCAGCTTCATAGCTTTGCCAAACTTATTTCCCCAGAGGGTGTGTGTGTGTGTGTGTGTGTGTGTGTGTGTGTGTGTTACAGTCATCCTAGTGAATATGAAGTGGTGTCTCATTATGATTTTTTAAATTCTCATTTCTCTAATGACTAACGATGATGACTGACTTTTCTGTTTTCTTGTCCATTTATGTATTTTCTTTGGCAAAAATTGCTATCCAAGCACTTGTTCCCTGGTTAAGATCAGGTTTTTCCTCTATTGTTGCTTTGTAGCTATTATTTACATATTCTGGATGGAAGTAAATATTTCTCATCTCTTAGGGATCTTTTTTACTTTATTAGTGGTATATTCTAAAGTGGCCCAAATTTTAATCTTATGAAAACCAATTTTTCATAAATTTCATAAATTGGTTGCTTATACTAATATTGTGTATAAGAAATTATCGCATAGTTCGAGGTCACAAAAATTTGCTCCTCAGTTTTCTTTTGGGTTTTCTAATTTTAGATTTCATATCTAGGTCTAGGACCCATTTAGAAGTAACTTTTATTTATAGGCAGAAGTAAAAATAAATGTAAAGAAAGCAGGAAGTAGGTAGGAAACTAAGAGTCTAAAATTACCTCCTTACTGATTCCTGCAAGGAACGTGTCTCCTTCGCAGTGCTGTCTTAAAGGCTCTCTGTCTTCATCTGTCAGTAGTTTGACCAGGTTGTGTCTTGGTGCTGTTCTGTTTGAACTTAGGCTGTTTGGAGTTTCTGAATTTCTTCAACATATGTAATCAGGTTCCCCGTAAAGCCACTGTTCTAATACCATTCAGATATCCTTCCTGCAATTGTCGTTCTTCTCCCTGCAGAACTCTTTCATGAGTCCTTTGATATCACACATATACTGGGACTGTGTTTCTTTTGCTTCGTTTCTCTCCTTTTGTTATTCAGAGTATATCACTTCTGGTGGTCTGTCTTCAAGTTTATGAATTCTTCTTTCTGCCCATTAGAATCTACCACTGAATTCACCTCCAGTGAATTTTTTATTGTGGTTTCTGTTCTTTTCATCTTCATAAGCTCTATTTAGTTTCTTTTCAGAATTTCTATCTTTCATTCTATTTGGTGAGACATCATTCTGATGCTGTCCCTTCCTTTCTTGTACATATTTTAAAGAGCTGTTTTAAAACCTTTAGCTACTAACATCTTGGCACCCTTAGTAACAATTTCTCTTGGGTGCCTGCTTTTTCTTTTCTGTGAGTTATACTTTCTTGTTATATGTGTTTCAATATACGTGTCTGCAGATGTCTGTGTGAGTATATATATATATATTATATTTTTGCTTAAAATTAGATGTCTAAAATAATGTAATGTGGAGACTTTCAAAACTCAAACTTCTTGCTCTCAGCATTTATTGGTGTCTAATATTTATGCTCCTTTATCCAGTGATTTTCTTAGCCTATTTCTGTAAACTATAATTCCTTGTCATGTGTGGCCACTGAAGTCTTTAAGCATCTTTAGGCAACAAGTTTTTCAAGCCTCAGCCAGAGACTCCTGATTTTGTGTTAGAAATTGCAGCCCCAGCAGGCATTTAGAGTTCTGAAGTTTCGTTCACTTCCTGCTTGAAGTAAGCCTCAGGTCAAATAGAGACAAGAGATGAGGACCTTCTTGGGGTTTTCTTGAGCATGCTTACCACCCAGTATGTGTGTGGTCACCTAGAATCCTAGGAATGTGCTAGGGTTTTAAGGTTCTTCATGAAATTTTTTCTTCCTTTTCATGTCGTGTGTGTGTGTGTGTGTGAATGTTTGAGTTTGCTTGCATGTGTGTGGTTACACATGTATTTGTGGGTACACATGAATCTGATATCAGGAATCTTCCTCTATCTTCTACCTGACTCTTTGAGGCAGGGTTTCTCAATCAAACTCAGAATTCACTGATAGGGACAGTCTAGCTAGCCCACTTGCTCCAGGGGGTCCCGTCTCCACCTTGCAGGACTGAAATTATAGGCAGGCTGTCACAGCATCTGCATTAGTTCTAGGGATCTAAATTCTCGTCTCCTTGCTTGCATGGCCACCTCTTCAGTCACTGAACCATCTCCCTAGCCCCACTCAAGTTTACTTTTGAAGTTTTTGTTGTTGTTGTTATCTTTTAGTAGTCTCAAATGCTAGTCACCTCTTCAGGTAACTATGATGTTAAACAATTGCTTCTAATTGTTATTGAAAACTGGCCTATTAGTCTAGTTTCCTTCTATTGGTGTGAGACACTGACCAAAACCAACATGGGGTTTTATTTCACCTTCTGCTTACATTTCATCTTGGATGGAAGTCAAGATAGAAGCCCACTGAAGTACAGACCCCGGAGGACAGCTGCTTACAGCCTTGCTGCCCTGGCCTGTGCACAGCATGATTTCTTATCTAACCAAGGATAACCAGCCCAGGAGTGGCACCACCCACAGTGGGCTGCCCACCCCCCCCGCCGCCATCACTCAATAATCAAGAAAATGCCCCACAAACATGGACACAGGGTAATCCAACAAAGAAAAGCCCTCAATTGGGGTCCCCTCTATCCAGGTGTCAAGTTGACAACTGAAGCTATCCAAACGACTTATGGATATGACTATTTGTACTAAGTGATCATTTAACCAGACAAATGAGAACAAGCGCTCAGTGTGGAACTTTTCAAGAAGCTTCCAGAAAAGTGAAACAATAGCAATGAGGATGGAAAGAGCTTGATGGGGTTCAACCCCATTGTCTCCCCATCATTGAGCTTCCGGGCTGTTGCAGCTGTTTTCAAGACTGCTGTGAAAATGGGGATAGTGGAGAAGAAATACATTAAATTGAAACCTTATGTGTCTCAGTGTCCCTACTGAGGTTTATCTGCTTTCTTTGAATGAATGCTGCTTAAATTATCGTAAGTCTCTGTTCATTGTAAGAGTTTCAGAAAAGTCAGTTTCTGTCATATTTGCTAATATAATCATTACTGTTCTGCCATTGTGGAAGCATTTTCCAATGTCCATTCTTAACACTACTTAAATGGATCTGATGGGGGTGTCCATCTGACCCCTCAGAGGAGTTAGATTTTCTAGAGATATTTTAAGCATTTAATGTAGTCTTCTTTTTAAAAAAATATTTCTATTGAGACTTTGTACATTCCATATAACATATCTTAATCAAATTTAGACCCTCCTCCCCATCCGTACCCCTCCATAGCACCCCTCCCCCCACTGGATTTCATGCACTCTCTTATATAGGTTAAGTACTATCTGGTCAAGCACTTGTACCCAGATGTCCTTTAATCCTTTAGTTCATCCTCTGGAGTCTAGTCAGTCTATCTAGAGTCACTTCCTTAAAGATCTACTCTCCCTCACCCAGCAGGAATCAGTTCTTTGGCTGCCTATTTCCCTTGTTCTATGCTGGGTTTTTGTCTGATTGAGTTGGCATGAGTCTTTTGCATGCTGTCACCCTTGTTGTAAATTCATGTGAACAAGTTCTCAGAGACCTGAAAGCCTCTGTTTCTTTATGTTCATGCATGAACCCTGGTTCATACAAACTTTCTGTCCCCTCTTATGTAATGGTCCCTGAGCCATGCATGGATGAGTTTTAATATAGGAGTCCTATCCAGGCACATGCACTCCACAGTCTCTTGTTCTCTAAAATGTAACCAGTTGTGGCCTTCCATGTTGTTATATTAGGAAGCCTCACTAGTGAGAGTTAAGGGATTTATTAGTATTCTCTCTGCCCCCTGTTATGCTGTGTGCCTAGAACCTTAAGTATAAAGGTCCACCGTAGATGTGTCAATTAGGGCTGAGCATCTCTCAGACTTATATTCTTTGTGTGTGACCAATTGTGTAACTCTGTAATAACCTCCATCTGTTGCAAAAAGAAGCTTCTTTGATTAGTGATGTATGGTATACTTGTCTATAAATATAAGGATCCATATTTAGCATACAGTAAGACATTTCATTTGTCTAGCGATATGACAGAGAAAGGGTTTTCTCTAGGGTCTATGACCTCTCCAGTCACGTGTATTTGGCTATATTCACAGTGCCACCTATGAGTTCCCTCCCATTGAGAGGGCTTTAAGTCCAATTAGATCGCTGTTTATTGCCTTCTAGATACAAGTACCACTACTGCACCAATAAGAGATAGTTTTCTGTGCCATTTGCTGTGGCTATTAGGCTTTGGAGCTGGGTTATACCATTGATTGATTTTCTCCCTTAGCAGCTTGTATAGTATCTTCTAGAACTATGTGGGCTAGTCTTTGGGGAGAGAACCCTTCCAGGTTAGTTTGAGCTCCACTGTTCCATGTTCTGTGTCTGAAGTTTGTTCTGTCTTCAGCAATCAGGTCTTGCTTTCAAGTTCTGGGAGGTAATCAAGGGCTACTGCAATAGCTTGTGTAATTTTGTCAGTCTCTTGGACTACCTTCAACCAAAAGCCACAAGAGAGGTTTGTCCTGTCCGGCACTGTGTTCCTTGTTATACAGCCTTCATGTGTAGTCATGCACATGTGTTCAGACACTGTATGTGTATTCTTCAGGGAGTGGTGGTAAACTAATTCCTTTCCCTCTGGCTTTTTACAATACCTAAGCTTTATTTATATTTCCTCTTCTCTCTCTCTCTCTCTCTCTCTCTCTCTCTCTCTCTCTCTCTTTCTCTCTCTCTCTCTCTCTCTCACGCACACACACACAGGCACACATTTTGAAATAGATAACATACAATAATGACTCATTTAATGATGGAGATACTTTCTGAGGAACACATTATCCAGTTATTAGGTTATTTCATTGCTCAAACATTGGAAAGCACACTTAAACAAATCTAGACACTATAGGCAATCAAAGTGGCCTCAGGAAGTAATCAAGAGGCTTAGTGAACATGAGATACTTCGTGTGGCTGCTGCTTGCATAACACGTCTTTTGTACAGTAGTTTTATTCTTTGAGAATTTTGTACATGTATATGTCTTTTGATCATATTCGCCCCTCACCTCCCCCACAACCCTTCCTGGAACCCCTCCATCCTCTTTTCCCTCTTTCAACTTCATGTCCTTTGTTGTTTTTTTTTCTTTTAAATAACCCTCTGAGTTCAATTAGTGATACCCTTGCTTGGATGTAGGACCATCTACTCCACCATAGGCAACCTACCGGAAGCCATACTCCTGAAGAAAAATTACCCTCCCTCCCCAAGTAACTGTCAATTTCCAATGGTTCCTAAGCTATCAGTGGAACCTTATGAGCCCCTCACCCATCCGTGCTGGAATATTGACTGATTTAATCTTGTGCACGTCTTGTATAGACAATGATAGCTGCCTTGAGTTTATTAGTTTACCTACCATTTACTCGCCTCTATGACCTCTGAATATTATGATCTTTTGCCCCACCCTCTTCCATGATGTTCCCTGAGTCTTAGGAAGGGGAGAAGGATGATATAGATGCCCCATTTAGAGCTCAACACCCAGAGACACTTATTCTCTGACAAGTTGTGAGCCCCGTGTATTAATTACCATCCACTGAAAGGAAGAAGCTTCTCTGATGAGGGCTGAGAGCTGCACTAATCTATGGGCATGAAACTAGGTACTTAGAAGACAGTTTGATCCATTTAGCAAAATAATAGTAGTGAGTTCTGATTCTACCATAGGGACTATCACCTTCCCATCCAACGGTTCCTAGAGAAGTTTACAGTACAAGGCATGATTTCTCTCCTATGGAGTGGACCTTAAAATCAATCTGAAAGTGACGGATTAGCCTCATAACAATTATGTCACTGTTGCACAAATGGGCATACCTGCCAGGCCAACTGTTATTGTAGTTTAGAGACTTCACAACTGGTAAGACTTTGATGACTTTTCTTCCCCATTAACCTGCAAAATAACTTACTATGAATGTTAGCCAGTAGGGAGGAACCTTTCACATCAGTAACAGCTTGATTTCTCCATGACCTGTCATGGAAGTATGCAGTGTCTTCAGCAATAGAGTCTTACCACTACATTCTGATGGGCAGTTAAAAGCAATGGCAATAGTCTATGATGTTTGGGGGATTTCTGGGATTTCCTTGACCAACAGTTCTAAGGGAGATATCCCACACTTGCAGCTAGGATTTTTGTTTCATAACCTGTTGCTTCTGAGAGTATTATTCCTCAGTATAGAGTAACTTCACTAAAACTTTCTTAAGATATTTTAAGAAGCTTACAAAATCAAGTTCCCTATGACTTTTTCAAGCATCCTCAGTCTTTTCTCCCACCTTCTTCTCTGTCCTTCTCCCTCATCCGCCTCCCCACTTCAACCTCCAACCTATCATTCTGCTTCCCCCATTCACATCACTTAAGATCTTTCCTCCCTTATGATCTTCCCTGCCCCCCCTCTTTCTGGTTTCCTGGATTTTATACATACTCCAAGTAATACACAAGTCTAAAGACTCAAGACTATGATTCATGTGCAAGCAAAAATATGCAGCATTTTTCTTTCTGAGTGTGTATAATTCAGTAAAATGTTTTCAGTTTTATCTATTTAAAACTTTTTTAATCAGTAAGAGTATACCCTAAGGCAATATTTAAGATATAGTACAGCAAATATATAAATCAGTAACATCATTGTTTACCATTATTGTCAAATATTATGCTCACACTTGCATGTGCTAAGCTTTATAAGATTGGCAGCACAGTCGAAGTGTGTATACCATTATCACACAGACAGACATTGCTGTATAGTTGCAACATCACTAGGCAATGGAAATCTTTTATTTTACTTATTTTTATTTCATGTGTATGAGTGTTATGCCTGCACACATCTAAGGGCACCCATGTTGTGCAGTGCCCATGAAGGACAGAAGAGGACATTAGATCCCCTACACAGCTGTTGGCTGCCATGTGGGTACTGGGATTTGAACCTGGGTCTTCTGCAACTGAGCCATCTCTACAGTTCTGATAATAGAAAGTTTTAGTTCAACTATAATTGTATTTGATTTTCGTAATCTATATAGTTCACATTGAACAAAGAATTGTTATATGACGCATGACTATATATACATATATGTTTATTTCTCCATTTCATCTATGTATTTGGGGACACTGCTCTTTTGAAAATTATATGTTCAGAAAGCTATCTATGGATTCCATTTTAATATGATAAATGGATGTAAGGAAGTGAGACCCTGTGTAAAAGGAGGATGTCATTTTTCTTTGAAGTTTCTAGATTATCACATTCACTTACCATTCTGCTTGAATCTCTCCAAAGGGTATGCCATATTCTGATCATCTCACTTGAGTGTGAAAAAAAGAAGCTTCTAAGTACTTCTCATTGGAAAGGATGCAATATATACAGAAAATGTAAAAGTATTTTTCTTAATAAGAAAATTTCATATTCTGGTTAACTATAAGTTCTGTCTAAGAAAGACCCATTATGAACATCATTCAAAAGCTACCAGAAAAAAAAATAGAAGCTAACAAAATTTGCACTATCAAGGATAATTTCATTAGATGATTATTAATAGGACATCTTTAAAACTTTATAAAATAAGAGCTATCAACTTTAGAATATCATATACACCTTTATAATGCAAAATAGAAACATTGATACCTACTGAGTCTTTTGGCTGCAGTGTTTTAATTCTCTCTAATAAGTATGGGAAAACATAGAAGTTAGTAAAGAAAGCTTTTATACATTAGAGTTATATAAACCCATATCCTCAAAAAATCTGACCTTTTCTTCATTTTCAGGCAGGGTTACAATTTTTGACTTACTATGCCAGAAAATGAAATAAAATCAATGGGGTCTCATTTTTGATATGAAATGAGCAAGGGAGCGGGGCGGGGGACCTTCTGTTCACTGGCGGCAAACACGTGTTCATACGGATGGGTGATGCTGTCTTTCCTGAGTGTTCCGAGTTTTGCTTCATTGTGTTATTTTGTTATGATTTGCTGATGGGCTTACCTGATTTTCTTAGCTTTTCATCCTCTGTCTCTTCCATTTTCTGGCGATACATTAAAAACAGAAATGATGAAAGAAGAAGAAAAGAAACCTATGTGATCATCCCCGTATTTAAAAAAAAAATTGCTCTTATTAAAGCAGCTGTACATTTTTCTAACAATGTCCAAATCACCTGTACCTGAAAGATTAAGAGTAGAATGCCTGTACTCTCAGAACTAAGGGAGGGCAGACTCCCAGATGACTTTGTGAACTGTCACACATTAAGTATTACTTTGCTGCAAAACAGTTGAATTCTGGACTGATACTCAGCCAGTATGTCCTGGAAGGAACATGCTGGCACTTAGATCCAGTGTCCTTCCTAATTGTTGGCAGCAGCCAATGGGTGAATCATGCCTCTGTCTCTGCAGTTATTAACTATTTTGGCAGCTGCAGTTCTGTGTTTATCATTACAGCACATCCCCATATTCACTCCCAATACAGCCTGCCACCCCCACCCCGAAGCTGTGTCCCTTATGATTCAGGAGAGTGTCTTAACATTGACTTCCCAATGAATACAGTCGAATCCTTTGCTTTCACTGGATGAACTAGAGTTGGTTCCTTCATTGTTTCTCTTTTTTCTTGATGGGAAATTATTTTCTCTAACGGCCTCCTTTGTGGCACCCTCCACTCTTCTCGCTCCCAGCATCACCATACAAACTGTCGGGGCTTCTTCAGATAGCTCCCAACTGGAAGGAACAGAAGCAGCCAAGCCTAGGACTATGGTTTCCATCTGACATGGCCTTTGACTGATGTGGCCCCAGGGAGCATCCAAACACTCTGCCCAGCAGTCCTTGCAATGAGCAGCTATATTCTTTTTTTTAATATTTCTCATTGTAGTTCTTATTTTTATTTTATGTGTATGAGTGTATTGCCTGCATGTAGATAGGTGCATCTGTGTTGTGCAGTGCCCAGGGAGGTCAGAAGAGGCCACTGGACCCCTTGGAACTGGAGTGATGGGTGGTTGTCAGCCTCCGTGTGGGTTCTGGGACTCAAACCCAGGTCCTCTGGAAGAGCAGCAA
The DNA here is from genome assembly GCA_035773235.1 of Eospalax fontanierii. Classification (NCBI taxonomy): domain Eukaryota; kingdom Metazoa; phylum Chordata; class Mammalia; order Rodentia; family Spalacidae; genus Eospalax; species Eospalax fontanierii. The sequence continues at coordinate 18,167,662 of CM069547.1, forward strand.
GTGTTCTTCACTACTGAGCCTTCTCTCCAGCCCCTTTAAAATATTTATTATTTATTATATTTTATGTGTATGAGTGTATTGACTGCACGCATATAAGTACACCCATTGTGCAATGCCCACAAGAGGTCAGAAGAGGATACTAGATCCCCTAGGACTGGAGTTATGGACAGTTGTTAGCCACTATGTGGTTGCTGGGAATTGAACCCAGGTTCTCTGGAAGAGCAGTCAGTGCTGTTAACCACCGAGTCATCTCTCCAGCCCCAGGTGCTACATTCTGAAGGATGCGCCTCCATGAACAACTCTTCCAGGCTGCCTCTGAATAATTCCACTCTGTCATCTTGCTTTATTATTGTCCTAACTGGCAGTTTGTTGTTTTTTCCTCTGTCTCCGCTTTCACTTCCACGTTGAAGTGTCTTGTTCAGAACTTCTGAGTCTACCAAGCTGCTCTCACTGGTGTGTTGTAACCTGCACTCTGTTCCATCCTCACGGCCACTGGAATGGCAGTTTTATAATTTGAGGTAATGTCGTTTCTGTCAACATCATTGCCCATGTTAGACAGCAGCAGAACCAGGGACATGGGCTGGCTCCATCTACCAACACACAGATACTCTGCAATGGCAGTGCCTGTCTTCCAGCCCCTAACATATTTACAATGAAAGAATTCAAATATTTAGTCTACACTTGAAGCTGCTCCAAGGCCTCCTTCCAGGGCTTTCTCTGCGTTTAATTTTTGCTCTCCCTAGAGCCTTTATAAAGATACACAGACAAAATTATAAGTCTGTGTTTCTTTTTTTCATTTTAAGGACTCTTTCTCTGAAACCTTTCTAGACAGATTGTAAATGAACTGACCCTATGGGGTGTTTAAAAATCTAAGTTAAAGGCAGGAAATATTCTTTGCTTAAATTAACCACTTTATTTTTTTTTTAGCACAAAGCACATGAATCCAGGACTCCCACAGAGGTTTCAGCTACATTCTCTGTCCAGCTGTTCTCTATCCCATAGTTCCTGCACATCTAGAAAGAGCCATCCTATTGTTAGAACTAGTGTAGACCTTGAACTATGCTACATTTCTCTGACTGATTTTTAAAATACTCATTTTGGGCTGCTGAGATGGTGAAGATGATAAAGGCACTTACTGTCAAGTCTCATGACCTGAATTAGATCCCCAGAACCCACATGGTAGAAGAAGAGAGCTGATTCCTGAAAATTTTCCTCAGACCTCCACATAAATGCCATGACATGCACAAATGTGTATAATACACACACAATAATATTTAAACATTTATTTACTTATTATTTATTTAATCTTAATGTTTTTGGAGGAAAATAATGCAGATTTATTATAAGAATGTTCAAATAGTGCAGAAAAGATACAAAAGTAAAAGTCATCCACTTTCTAACTACTGAGAACATTCGTGACATTTTGTTGAACATTCTTTTATATCCTTGAATATTGCATGCATGTTTATATCACTGCATACTAACATTCCACCAACTTCTCAGCTTAGATCAACACAATTTATTATCAGGCCGGTTTTGTGGGTCAAAAGTTTGGCATAGGTTGGCTAGAACATTTGCTCTGGGTCTTAATGGGCCAGTTGTCTCTAGGCTCAATTGTTAGTTGGGGCTGTTGTCCAGTCTGAGGCTAACAGTCCTCTTGCAAACTCATTTAGACATTGACAATGAACACACTTTGTACATGACACTTTATGTCATGTGGTTTTTATAAATAATGACACAGACATCATTTCTACCTACTTTGGGTTTTAAAATCCTCTGCCATTTATTGGACAGGTTGTTCCAGTTCCAAGTTTTCTCTTCTTTCTTTTTTAACCTTTTTAAATTTATTTTATTTTTATTTTATGTGTATGAGTGTTATGCCTGCATGTGTGTAAATGAACCAATGTCATCCAGTACCTGCAGAGGACAGAAGAGGGCATCAAATTCCCTGGAATTGGCATTACAGATGATTGTTAGCCGACACATGGGTGCTGGGATTTGAACTTAGATCTTCTGCCAGAACAACCAGTGTTCTTAACTGCTGAAACTTCTCTACAGTCTGCAAATTTTCCCTTCTTGTAAATCGTGCTAGGACAAATATTCTTAAGTACTGATCTTTGCATTTTTCTGTGTGCAAATTCAAAGCAAATAAGTTCACAAAGGATAAATAAACTAAAGCAATGTTTCAGCACTCCTGGGAGGGTCCCCTAGAGTACACCTATTGTTTATTGAGTGTAGCCTATCATGTGACTTTTCCTGGGGAGATGGGAACAAACATCTTTTTACAACAGATGGAACACCACATCACACCAAAGAAACCATCCCATCCAAGTGTAGTTTGATAAACCAGTGACTTATTGGGTTTACATTCAGGAACATGAGTGACTGAAAGACAGCTACCTCACCAAAACCCACTCCAACATGGGAGATGACCCATGAAAGCTATCTCTCTGGACTTCCTTACCGAACTTGTCAGCAACTCTACCAAAGGTTCTCCTTACCCCAGGAACTTCCTTAAGAATCACTCAAGTTTCATGAGCTTCCCAAGCCTTGCAAGCGTCCTTGACTTCCTGAGTTTTATGAGTCTCCTTCCTCCCTCCAGTCAGGAGTGTTTCAATTCAGCAGAAATGGCTACACAACAAAGCCTTCTTGAGGATTCTCTGGATCTTTTGTCCTAATCCTACTGACTTAGTTGCATCCTTAAGAGTCTTAAAAATTACTGTCTGTCACTGCACAAGGCATACACGTGAAGCAAGTAACAGCCGAGCTTGCCAGCTCTTTCATTGTGTCCCCCCAAAGTTTTCCTCTTGACTAAAAACTCTCAATGAAAGTCAAACTGTAATTTTTGCAATCCTCTTTTAGAAAGAGGCAACAAGGAAACTTCATCACTTTGGAGGTTAGTAGCTCGTTTAACATTAAAGAGATATTGAGCATTCTGACTCTAGCAAGAACTCTGGTTTCAAATGAAGACTCTGGAGAAAATGTGAGTGTTATATTATTATCATTTTTATTAGCATACATTCATTGTGCAAAATAACGAGCTTCATTGTGACATTCCTACACCTGCATATAATGTTCTTTGATCATTTTCACCCTTTCTGTTGTCTGTTCTCATCCTCTCTGCCTCTCTCCCTTTCCCCTTAACAAGCCCCCCATTTTATTTTTATGATATTTCTCTCCTACATTCCAAATAAGAAAGAAAATAGGTAAAACTTGTCCTTCCAAATCTGGCTTATTTAATTTAACATGACAATATCCACTTCCACACATTTTCCTGCAAATAACATGGTTTCCTTCTTCTTTGTGGCTAAATAAAACCATAGTATAGGGTAAGAGTGTAGCTCAGTGGTAGAGTGTCTGCCCAGCATGTTTATGGACCCTGATTGATCCCCAGAACTGCAAGAAACAAAAATAAAATAAAATAAGAAACCCCATAATGTATATACATATTTTCTTTATACACCCCTCTATTGATGGGCATTTAGGCTGAATCTGTGATTTGGTTATATTGTAAATGCTGCATCCATAAATGAAAATCCATGAACTTATAACAAAAACAAATAATGGCTTAACACTATCACCCTTGCTTTATATCTTCACAATTCTTTCGACCAATATAGTGGCCCTTCATCTGAGGTTTCACTTTCCGTGGTTTTAGTTACCCATGGTCCATCACAGTCTGAAAATTAAATGGAAAACTCCACACATAATCCATAATTTTTAAATTACATGCCCTTCTGTGTAGCATCATGAACTCCCATAGCACCCTGCTCCATCCCACCCAGGACATGACTGATCACTTTCACACAGATTTTGATGGCAATATATACTTTTTAATATTTTATTGAATTGTGTGTTTCATACAGAACACCTCAATCAATCGTAATCATTTTTGTATTCCTTTCCACACCAGCACCCCTCCATAGCCCCACAATTGAAATCCATATATTCTTTCATCTGTGTTAAGGTCTATTGTGTTGTTAGTGTCCTCAAGTGACCTTAGTGCAGGTTTATTCACTGAGATCTAGTCAGCCTACCCAGAATCCCTCATTTTAGAAAGACTAGCTCATCCTCATCCAATAGTAATCAGTTGCTAATATTTCTTAAGCAAAGATTCGGGTCTGCTACCCAGTTCCCCAGTTTCACACTGGTTTTTTGTCTGCTTGAGTTTGCATGGGTCTTGAGCATGCCAAAACCCTTGCTGTGGGTTCATATGAGCAGAGTCCCAGGAATTTGTAGGATTCTTACAATCTTTACGATGGCAGCATATTGTTAAATTTGTTCTATTAGAATACTTCATCATAGGTATAGCTATTTAGAAAGAAGTCAAATATTAGTCAGATTTGTTACTATCTGCAGTTCCAGCCATTAACTTGGAGCATGTGCCTTATGAATCAGAGTCCACTGTCAAGTCAGGGGCAAACCTGACTTGAGTGCTGAGACTCTGAGAGACAGAAAAACATACAGCTGCAAAGATGAACTCATGGTTGCTGCTGCCCTGATCACAATCATCAGGAAATGAAACTGACTTCAATATCCATCAACAGATGAAAGGATAGAGAAAACGTACAAAACGGAATTTTATTCAGCCATAAAGAAACATGAAATTATGACACCTGCAAGAAAAAATTGATGAAACTGGAAATTATTATGTTAAACAAAGTAACCCAGTTTCAGAAAAACAAATAACTCATTTTCTCTCATGTTAAGATCCTAGATATAAAAAAATTCTAGATTTTAATTTTTATATGTGTGAGGGGTATAGACCATGGAACTACAAAGGAAGGGAGAGAAGAGGGCTTAAAAGAAGATTTGGAAATGAGGAAAGAGGTAGTAGAATATATGTGATGTATGATCAGAATGGGAGCTTCTGTAGAGAGGAAAAGAATGGGGACTGGCGGGACTCGGGGAGAAGAATCAGTCAAAATATGTACTAAAATTCCACATTGAAGCTATTAAAAAGCAAATTCATGGCCTCTTCAAGCCCCAGACAAAATTTCAAGATGAAATGAGAAAGGCTTAGGGGTCTGGATAAAGAAAGATTCAGGTGACACATGGCAGGAATGTGGCAGCCTTGAGAAACAAAGACTTCTAACCTGACCACACGCACACAAAAAAACAAGCTTCAGATAAGAGGTAACATTTTCTGGAACCTGTATCTCTGTCCTAAATTGGAGACTTAGTAAATGGAATTAAGTCCAGAAGGAACAAGTATTCCAGATCTATTGTGCAATGTGGTGACTCGAGTTAGTAATAATGTACCATGTATATCTCAAAATTGCTGTGAAAGTAAATTTCACATGTTCTCACCACAAAGAAAATGGTAAGTGAGCCTATGAGGAGACAGCTAGGTTAATCAGCTTGGTATAATCCTTCTACAACATGGAAATACATCAAAACATCACAGCCAGGGCTAGAGAGATGGCTCACCACTTAAGAGCACTCTTTGCACTCATAGGGGACCTAAGTTTGGTTCCCAGCACCAACATGGCGGCACATAACCACCTGTAAGTTCAGTTCCTGGGGATCCAACACCTTATGGCCTTCATGGGCACTGAACTCACGTGCACAAGCACGTACATATAATTTTAAAATATTCTTTCAATCACATTGTATCCTACATACATATTAAATTGGTATTTTTTTCTTCACTATCATTGTTTGCTGATTTAAATTTTTTAAGAAAGATGCTAATGGAAGTTTCTCAGATCAAAGAAAAACAACACTGTATGGAAACTTGGATCCTCAGAAATGTGTGTGAATCACATGCAAATTTTTTTTAAAAGCAAAGTGTTCATATCAGCCCAAGACAAGTTTTTCTCCTTTCTAATTAATATCTCTATAAGTCATGTAAATATTTAAAACAGAAACAAAAAACAAAACATAAGAAATTTAAATACCTGTTAATATTCTAGATTCTTTCATGGGGAAACATGAGATATAACAGACCAGCTTGTATGCCCAAAAGGAAACCGCTACCACTTCCCCTGGCCATCTGCATTAAGGAGAACCATGGTGAATATTGTCCCTATGACTGTGTAGATGGCTTCCTTTCCCACTGTTCACAGTCAGCTGGAAGGGGGGCCACTGGCTTGCCACTCGGCACACAGCCCATCCACTAGAGTGCGACTTCTACTCCACCTCCCTGCTGCCTGCCAGATCCTTACCCCATTAGGAAATTCTCCATGTACAGGAGAGCATCTTAACTGTAAGTGAAACTGGAAGCTAGGCCTCATGGGTAAGCAATTAGGTGATACAGTGAAAGGAAAAAACTTTTCCCACCTCCTGACCATTTGAAAAGAAATATTATTTTCAAAGAAACGTCTTTACCTGAGATCTTAAGTGTAGAGCTTATTTATCTTGTCCTAGGCTAACCTTGCAAAAGAAATTTGCATTTAAATAAGGACACTCCAGAGCCTCTTCATCCAGGAGTTTGGAAGAGCTCTGAGGAAGCAGGGGACTGTCCACTCTAGAGCGGAATTGATTTTCCTGTCTCGCCTGGTGCCTCTGCCTGGTGAGGCATCTCCTCTCTTGTAGAGCTAGACAAGCAAAGCATCATTCCAGATTCAGTGACATTCCTGACATAGAGGAAGAAACCCACCTCCCACTTCTGCTCAAAGACTGCCACACTTTGGTCCTCACCACGTCCTCCCTGCCCGCCTGGCCTGGCTTCCCACACTCTTGTTCAAGCCACTTATCCCCACTTCCTGCCCATGGCCCTTCTTTCCCAGCATGCCTCAGTCACTTCTAACTTCAAGCACTCAAAGCAGCCTCTTCCTCGCACAGTTTTATGTAGTAACCCTTGTCCTATGTTGTTCTTCTCCCCTTCAGAACTTAGATTTCCAGAATACCACACTGCTGTCTCCTTTCCCTCTCCAGTGGGCTTTTGCCCCACTCTGCTACCTGTGAACACTGCAGCCACCTCCTCCTTGTCAAATCCAGGGTGTCATGTGTATGGACATGAATTTCCCTCAGATGAACAAGCTGTGGGTGTAAGGTTCTGGGTTTGAGAGACACAGCAGACAAGAGAGACCAGAGACTCCGCTGGGAGCTAACAGGACCTGTTTTATTAAGAGAAGACCAGATGGGACTAGCTTCTCTGCACTCAGGAGTGGAGAAATGCCTCCCCAAAGAGATGGGGGAGACTAGTCCCTCACCTTGAGGCTGGGTCTCTGGGGAACCCGGCTGGCATGCCTGGCTCCAGATCAGGATGGAGGAGCTCCCTCAGGGAGAGTGCGAGAGGCTAACTCCCCTGGAGAGCAAGCTCAGCCCCAAAAAGCCCAAAAGCCTCAAAACCTTAAAAGCCCTCAGTCCCCTCCTAGGTTTTAATGGGAGGGGGTTTGGATTGCCATGACATCTGATTGATGTTGAAAGTAGACTTCTGGCCAGGAAACAGTCCTTTTTAATAGCTGTTTGTGAATCCTGGGTTGGTAATCTTATCTATTCAAAAGTCAGTTCTTTCCTCAGATCTCTCAGATCTCAGTGGCCCCTGAGAGCCTGGGTTGGAACTGCTGGGGAAGGGGTTGGAGGTTCCAGTCACACCTAACAATGGGTACATGATTATATTAGAATGTCTTAATTGATTCGATCAAAAATGGGCAGTACTGAGAGATAGGAGTGTGCACAAACTACTGACATTGAGGAGGACAGGTAACAGTTGGATCTGGGATTCATCAGAGCTATAAACAGAGATTGCAATAACTATCTTGCACCATCATTAAATCCTTATTACTACAAGAACAATTTCTATAGTGCTCACAGGTTAATGTGCTCTCCTTTGATTCGGTACTGTCATATAATCTCAGGTCTTTCCAAGGACATACGATTCATGATGGCATTTCATTCTGTACTCTTGCTTCAGGGTTATATGCAAGGTTCTGGGAGTTTTGAATGCCCTTACCTCATGGGGTGCTTGTATTTGGTGAAGGGTAAAGAGACACCCCTAATGACCTTTTCTGCCTGCTAAACATCAAATGCAAATTGCCACAAATTTAGAGAATTATAACCAGCAGCTAATGCTGTCTGTTTCTATGACAATGCTCTGAGACCATGAACACAAATATCTATTGCTTAATTGCTAGAGAATATGCTTTTTATAAATTGAAACTATGTGAAAGAAATTCAGGGATCAATATTTTAACTTCAGCTAACTGTCTTTCCTATCTTTGAGCATAGAAAGTTCTGTCTCATAGAATGGGCAAGGTCAAAACTATTACAGTATCTCTGGGTGAACTTGAAGCTGATTTTAACAGAGGGAGAGGAATAGCTTGTCATTTCAGGTAGTGCCAGTGAGAGTAGATGGGCACAGCAAACTCAAATCTGGAGTCCCCAGCAATCTCTGGAAGCCCCCGATTTAGCTTGATTCACTCCAATGATCTGAATGCACTATAGCACAGGATTGGAGCGCTCTTTGGTTGTTTGTAGCATTGCATGTGTTGGGAAGTGTAATCTCTCTGGTGTTGTGTCATCTTAGGAACTACCATTGCTGGAACGAGGCTTGGATGACAAGGCCTGATCTTCCTGTTGGATTTGGAGGCTGGCAAGCTGTGGACAGCACACCCCAGGAAAACAGCGATGGTAAATCTGCCTCTTCCCTGTCTACCTCATTGCTTACCTTTGATTTCATTTTCATGTTTGCATTTGTTGTGTGGCTAGCACACCCATCAGGAGCTGATACCAGAAATGTGCTTGCTGAGCACGCATACAGGATTGACTGCCTGTCAATCAGGCTTCACCTCATTTCAATAGTCAGCTTTGCCCTGATTGTTTTACAACTTTTAGAAAAAGAATATAAAACTTAACTTATATAATTCATCTGCTCTTGCTTTGATAAGCAGTTTTTAAGACAAGAGAAAAAATTATCTGGGTAAGCATTTTCACTCGGCAATAAAATATACTCCAGCCCTCCCAGATCCATGATGATAAGGTGATATAATGCTATAGAGAAAAAAAAAAACTTGAAAAATAATTATAGATCATCTGTTAAATTGTTGTTCTTCCTGAACCTGAATTCTGTTATGTCAGGTGGTTTCTTTCAAAACTTGAGTTGGTGGGTGTTTGACCTAACTTGCCAGCACACTGCTAAGTGGGGGCAACTGGGACCAAGCCCAGATTTCTATAAAATCATGCCATAAGCCCCCATCTCTCCTTAATATGGTGATATAAACATCAGTGGACTGAGGACACGGTGTGAGCACTCATCTCGTCTCCCTCTGGTGTTGATCTGAGCCAATGACGTCATACATATGCATAGGTGCAGAAGTGTTCAGTCCACAGTCATAATGGAACCGTGTTACAATACTGGATTTTCTGGTGTTTTAGACTGCACAGTATGAGGAAAATTCAGAGGGGACTAACGGCAACAAATCTCTTAATAATTGTGGATAGATGATTAAAATCTAATGAAATCTGGAAAAGTAAGCATAAGCCTGCTGACTTCTTGAGTCTTTGCTGGGCACTGGCCAGTGGGTGTGGTTAATTTCCAAATTATTCCATTGAACCTGACATATGTTCATAAATAAAAATATCAAAACATGAGCAATACAGCTACAGGGCTGTATCAGGAACCAACTGAAAAAGAGATAAACAGCTTGCTACATGTGCTGGTAGGCAGCAGAACAGAAATAGGAACAGTATCGCCTCGTGTTTTATCCTGGCCTTCAAATTTTGGATTGAGTCAGTATTTCCAAAAGAACTCTTATGATTATGCACATTGGTCATCTGTCCTCTGCAGCTAAAGAAAGGTTTTGGGCAAAGTCAGTGGTGAAGCTGAGGATCACTGGTGTTTGACCTCAGTGCTGTGAAAGGACAAACTCACACTGCCCTCCTCTTTTTCGGATGTTCCAGGCATGTACCGCTGTGGCCCTGCCTCTGTTCAAGCTGTTAAGCATGGCCATGTCTGCTTCCAGTTTGATGCCCCCTTTGTTTTTGCAGAGGTAAGTGGAAAGCTGGGGGAAGGTATCATTTTCTTCCACAGTCTCTGAATATGTGAAGGAGTTAGACACCAGGTTGTGACTTCTCAATTTCCCAAGTACACAGAGTGTGTTTGGTGTCAACCAGACATCATTTCGGCCCCCAGATTCTTAATGCTAAATGCAATTCCTACTGAATTTTTCTTGCCTTGAGATTTTGAGGTTGTTTTTCTACTAAAAGCAAATTATTTACAAACCTTAGTTTAGTTCTTTGGGAACAAATTGACATAACTGCTCTGGAGACATTAAATGACTAGCTGGATCACTCAACTAAAACTTGGTAAAAATGGTCTATGAATGCAAATTTCAAAGTCTTTGACTTCCCTCTAAGACTGACCCAGCAAGACACATGAAATGCACACAGACACACACACACACACACACACACACACTCACCTCTCGTTGTGATCTGCTAGGAGGAGAAGGAAGGGTACAAAATAACACTCCAATAGACAAATGTATCTCACTTAATAGGTTGATGCAGAAGTTGGGTGAAGGGTCTAAAACTCCAGAAGAACAGAGCAGGGGCTAGAAGCAAAGAAAGCAATATAAAGATGCTCCAAGGAAAGCACTGAAAATCAGATCAATGTAAGAGATATCAGGCAAGGGAGAAGGCTGGGAGGCTTATGAAGGGTGAGGGTATTTGAAAAGCAAGGCATCTTCAAGATGCATTCACACTGATGAGCAGTGGAATGATACCACTTGTGTCCTGGGTTCTTGATGTGTAACTATTTCACCTGCATTTGATGCTGTTAACAACCCTTTTAAATGAGTATTGTAAACATTCCCATTCGACAGAAAAGAAAATAATTGTGGCTAAATAACGCTTCTCCAGTCATCCACCTGATAAAGAGTAGTGCTGAGATTTGAAGCCAGGTAGGCTCTCAAGCTTAAGTTGGCAGCCACCCTGGAAGGAATAAATATTGATCATTAGCACACATTAAGCAGAATGCTCAGCGGTCCCAGTTCTTAGGAGGTATAATCCTCAGAGGGGAAGAGTCAGAAAGTTCATAGACAACATACCAATAGTGGATGTAACAATACAAAGGTACATGGAAGTGATGACTGGATAAGCAATTATAGTCAACATATGATGAGTTTTATACATAGGATTAGCTGAGAAGAGAGACCAGAAAGTGAAGCAGAACAGCAAAGGCCTCAAGACTCTAAAGACCTGAGAACAGAAAACAATGTTCCCTTTTGTAAGTACAGACGGCCCCTGACTTACAAGGCACAACTTGCAAGCTCCTGAGTTTCTAATGGTGCAAATGTAACACATATTCAATAGAAACTACACTTTGGAGCTTGAACTAGAATGTCTTCCAGGAATGGGATAAGTGGCTTGATCCTCTCCAGCTCCCAGTCAGCCCTGTGATCATGAGGGAAAATAGCTAACATACCTGTAGTATGTTCTCATGCTCAGATAAGATGTCCTGTAGCTGAGGTGAAATGTGAAATGCATTTTCAATTTATGGAAACTTCCATTTATCATGGGGTTTAATAAGGATCCAATACCATCAAAAGCCAAAGGGCATCTGTACAGCCATAGTTCTAGAGCACAGTACTATGGAATTACATGGAGAAAAGACAGTCCTTATTCAGACAGAAGAGATTGGGAAGAAGTCAGCGGTGCCCATTGAGCTGACTCGGCAGGTAGGGACACTAACCACCAGGCCTGACAACCTGAGTTCAATCTCCAGGACCCACATGGTAGAAGATGAAAACTAATACCTGCCAGTTATCCCATGACCTCTACACAACACACCATGGTGCACACACATGCGGCACACACACATGCTCCACCCCCCCCCCAATACAAACACCTTAAATAAATATGAAAAAGGAAGGAAGGAAGAAAGGAAGGAAAAAAGGAAAGGAAGAAAGTTAGGGAAAAGAAGGAATTCAGACCAGAAGGGGAGGACTTGAGCATCCACATGCTGTGTGGGAAGCTAAAGGTTCTGTAGACTCATTAGAAAACCAGTAGTGTTTCATGGTATCAAAAGTAAAGGCTGAATAAGTTCTATGTGGGGATCCTCATATCCTGAGAAATTAGTCCTTCATCTTGTGTGCGAAGGAGAGTTATCAATACCAGAAGCATCAGCCAGTGCACCAAACAGATCATAGACCATGGGTTGGGTGGAACTGTCACTGGAGAAGTGAGACCAATAAGAGAGCTGGTCTATGGCTCCATGGTAGAGATGGACCTTAGGTCACTCTGACCAAATACCTCATGAAATATCTTAAGGGAGGAAGGATTATCTGGGCTCATGATTTGAGACAGTATGGTCCCCCCATGGGAACAGTATGGCCTCTGAGGCAGGAGCATGAGGCATCTGACTGCTGTTTGGCCCTTAACAATCTACTTCCTCCAGCTAGGGCCCACCTCCTAAAGGTTCCACAGCCTTCCCAAACAGCACCACCAGCTGGGGACCCAGTGTTCAACCACATGAATCTGTGAGGTACAGTTCACCCTCAGACCACAAACTTATACTAGACTAATGGCAGTTATCAGGAAAGGAAGAGAGAAGATTGAGATGCATGTGGGAGGTAAAGTAAGTTCCAATACCAGACAGCAGACACGTGGATGTGAACTGCATAAAAGGAACAGTATTTCTCCTACTGTACCTGCCACTGAAGTTTCTAGAAGCCTCTGGAAGCCAGGCTTACTGGACGAGCAGTTTCATCTGATTTCACTTTGGGATTTGGAAGGTTTGTACAAACCTCCTCAGTTGTCATTTCACAGTCTATGATGCTCCGAGAATCTCTTAATGGGAAATCACTCTGAAATCCACAAAGCTTTCTTCTTATATTTTTACTATGCTTTATTTTTGTGAAGAAGAAGGAAGGGAGGCCCTCCCTACAGCAGGGAAGGGCCTAATAGCTGTTAATGCGAGCACTCTTCACTGTTATTAAATATAGATCAGGGTGTGAGGAATGTCATCAGGAATCGCAGATAATTGCTCCTCTCTCGCCATTGCGGAGGCTTGTATGTCAGAGGGTGTGCTCAGATGCTTCCGCATGGGCTGAGTTCCAGGTTCCAGACATTTTTCGGAGATGAGCAAGCTGCTGGAAAGTGGATGAGGCATCTTCTCTCAGGGGTGCTCAGAGGACCCCAGAGGGTGAACGGATGACTTTAGTGCAAGTTTCAGTGACTCGGGTTAAGGCTGCTGGTCCTTCCTCTCCCTCCTCCTTTTGCATCATCCTTCCTCTTCCCAGGGATGTCAGCCTCTTCTTGCCTCTTGAGCTGCTGAGTTCCTAAGCCACCTCTTACTCACTTCCAGATCATCCTGTTCACTGAGTATATTTTTTCAAGTTTTCTTGGGCCTTCCTTGTTCTCTTTGAAAAAAAATAGAACCTGGAAGGGGGTACACATGGAAAGTGTCCTCTCTGGTTCTCCTTCTTAGTCTTCCCGAAGCCGGGTAGAAAGGAACACAGGGAGGATGCTGAGACACACTGGCACCCCAGGAATCTTGGCCCCTCCTCCACATGCCTTCTTCACACTGGTGATTTCTCCCAGTTCCAGAGGCTGAGGCCAGTCCTCTCCTCAAACCATTGTATTTCACGGTTTCTGAAGAGACGCGTGGAGAGTAGAGAGGATTTGAGTTTCTGAAGCTATCCAAGTTCCCGTGTTCACCTGCCTCAGGAGTTCTCAGTCAAGAGATGCTTTGTGAGAAAGATCATTCTTCTTAACTTCTGGTTGACTCTGTGGGCCTTCTTTTAAACCATTTCACTCAAAATGGACATATGCACACACATACGCACATAGCACTCTGACTGCTTGTCTGTCTCTCTCTCTCTCACACATACACATACACACACATGCATGCATGCATGCACCAGAACTGAGGTGACTTTTGCAGCAGCAGTGACAAGCTTCTTGGAACAATAATGGATCCCTACCCTCCACATAATTGGAGCTCTTCCTTCCCCATCTCTGTGTCGTCAGCTCTGTACCCACCTGGACATATGCTCCTGAAGACCATTCTCATTTCAAAACTGCCCGTCTGCTTCCCCATAGATCCAGCTTGTTTTCAAGCATCTCCTACTGAGATCAAATAGCATCCATTGATTCATTCAAATAATACATAGCATTCAAAAATTATCTTGACTGGTCCTCTTAACCTTCTCCAGGTATCTAGCCAGAAACACTTTCAAAGGTATCTAGACTCCAGCCTTTCCCTTTCTGTGAGCCACTCTGTGAGCTCAGTGAAGTAGTCTCTTAATTCACCTCACTATTCCCTCTCAGTCTTCTCCTGTCTGTTGTCATGAATCAGCCAGAATCGCTCTTTCAGTTGTCAATTAAAATATGCCTCACCCTTGTCCCAAATGTTCCATTGGATTCCTATCACTATTATGCTGAAACTGAACACGAATCTTTATGAATTCTGTGTGTCTGGCTTGCCTCCCACCAGTCCCTTACTCACTCCCCTGGAGCCCTATTGACATTCTTGGTCTTCTGGACACAACCACACATGTTCTTGTGTCCAAGTTTTTCTGTATATGATGGGTTTTGTTAGGACAGTGGCCCTGCTCCATTATCTCTCTTCCTTTGGTGGAAGAATCATTTGTGGGGGCTGTTCCCTCATGGCTTCAGGACCCTGATGCCTCCTCTTCAGTGAGGTCTTCACTCACCCCACCTCCACATAAAGCATCTAGAGTAGAAGCTCCATGAAGGTAAGATCTGCTGCATTCTCATTCATCCAACCATCCATTCATTTGTTCATGGTAATAAGTGAATAGATGGATAGATGAAAAAATAAAGCAAACAGGCTGGTGCAAAGTGAACTGCTATAAACAGCATCTTGGGGAGGGAGGGCAGACACAGCTCATGTTGTGAGTTCCGGTGAGGGAGGAAACGCAGATGCGACCCTGCAGACAGCTCCCACAGGATTCCTTAATCTTCCCCGTGTACCTATGCACCCACAGGCTAGAAATGACAGGTAGAAGGGAGAGTGCTTGGTGATTATGCCTGGAGGGCCCTGGCCTGGCAGGACCCCATAGGAAAGAACTGACTCCCATAAGTTGTCTTCTGACCTCCACACATGCCCCCCACATTAAATAAATAGATACATAATAAATACACAAATAAAATGTTAAAACCAACACCAAATCACATACAGAGAAAGACTTCACAAGTAGCACTGATCCACCTACCAACCCTTCAAAGAAGGTATTATCTACCTCAAATTCAGAGAGTGGCATAGCCTAAGTTTGTTAGTCATTGCAGGATACCTTGTGAAAAGCCACCATAGTCAGCGTCAGTTAGGCTCAGAGAACCTATTGCCAATGCTTTTTTGAGTACCGGATTTGTTCCTCCTTAAACATGGATGGAGAACTATCACACTGGCAGCTGAGCTGAAAAAGCATTTTGTTGCTCTCCTCCCATCTCCCACCCCCAGTGCACATATAGAAATGCCCTCTCACCCACATTCCTCCTGTCCTCCCTCCACAAGAGGCAGTGCTTTTGGGCTAGCCTGAGGATTTAGCGCTATAAGTTTCTTAAGCCATGTTTGACAGAAGGTCGGGACTTAGTCTTCCTGGGACACTGAACCTCCACAAGAGTTATGATTGGGAGACCATTTGTGATCACTGTCCCGGCAACTTTCCAGTGGAGGGGAGAGCGGCTGTGATTGCGTTGCCTCCCACAGACAGAATGCTAGAATTCTCAGGAAGCTTATTTAAACTTTCCGTAAATATTTTTCCCCAAATGACAACCTTTCTTTAGGTAGTTGTTTTGTCCTCTCCTGGCCTGCTTTCTGACTTCACATTTCAGTCTGGCATAGCAAACATGGTGGTTCTCATGGAGGAGAAGAAGTGTGTGATAAAGTTCAAGGGGATGGTGCCATGGGCTAGCCCAAAGCAAAGGTCAAAGAGACATGCTGTGGAACAACATAAAGAAGAGATCTAGGGGGATATAGGTGGTGGGTTGGCCCAGGGTTAAGATCAAGAGGATGAAGTAAGAGTTGGCTCGGGGCACGTACCTCTCCACTAGCTCCTGTTACATGACCAGAAAACTTTACTTGCCCCTGGCAAGTCTTGGTGCTGTCATCGTAACAAATGGTTAATAATACAGCACTCATAAGAGTCGTGTCCAAGTCTTACATTATGATTTTCAGGATGTCTTGAAACACTGTGGGTTTTTGCTCAGTGCTGACTACATCCTCCTCAAGAGATCAGACTTCACGTAAGTTCAGACAATTTTGTAAGGAAGTATAGACAGTTGCTCTTTAATGTCAAATTTAAAAGTTAGGAATACATTCTTATTTGTCCCCATTATTTCATAATAGCCATCCAGTTTTACCCAACTGTGAACTTTACAGTCATGTTCACACAGAATTTATCTCACTCTGGCCAAAAAGGTTCTTATGCAAGTGGTGGAATAATTATGACAAACCTTCATGTCACAGAAGCCAGATCTGAAGTTTAAAGAGGTTGACATGACCTCCTGCAGGTACACAGCAGCATCAGAGCTCAGGGTTCCTGTAGCTGATCCAGTAGCACTCTCCAGATTTCTTCAGCGGCATTGAGCTTGCCGGTCTTTCCCTCCATTCTTCAGTCTCAGATTCCTATACAACGTGCACATTCAACCAGTTACTGTCTAGCCACCTCTACACCACCCCATGCACTCACAAAAAAATCTTAGACTTGTCTTCCCAGTGCTTATGGTACAGAGAGTTTTTCAGACCTGGGTATTCATTAGAATCACTAATGTGAGAACTCTCTAATAGATTAGAACCCTACCCAAGACCTCCTTAATCAGACATCTGCTTGTTTTTAAGTTCCCCAGGTGATTCTGACTCCCGGGATCCTCCTTACATTGTATCAACTCTATAATGGAGGTACCAGATCTATTTTTCTCATCATTAGGGCTCTGATACTTTGGACAATATCTAAGAATGCTTTTAAATAATACATAATTGTCAATAACATTTACTGAGTGTTACCTCTCTGCCGGGCACTATGGTAAGAAGTTCACATGCTTTTACTCCAGTCAATTCTGCCAGTCATCCTGTGAGGAAGGAGCTATGAATGCCCCCACTTAAAAGAAAAGAATCTGAGGCTGGGAGAGGGCTGACTGGGAAAACACGCAGTAACTACATTCGTGACCATTAACTGTGCTGCTCTGTTTCTGATAATGTGTAGAACTCCAAATCCAGGGAGCGTGCATACCATAATAGGAGCCAGAAGAACCAAACTTTCAAGCAGGTTTGGCACTGTCTCTACAAAGCAGAATGGGACAGCAGGGATGGAGTTCAGTCAGCCTCATCCCGAAACCTGTTTCTAAGCCCCGTAAATAGCATAGTTTAGTTGCTGACCACCACACAATCTGAATTCCTCCTGGATAGTCTGATCGTGTTTTTTTTTTTTTAATGAAAACACTTTTGGCTTAAAATAACACAATTGATATGACTGAAACAGCAAGGGGTTTCTTTCTCTCATCTAAGAAATCCTGGAGTTGGTTGACCAAGGTTGGTTCCTTTGAATGACTTATTAGGCCTGAACGTCTTCTCTTTCCTCTCTACCAGTTTCTCTCTGTTGACCATGCTTTTTCTGTGTTGTCCCAGGGTGGACAGCAGCTTAGAGTAATAATTCACTTCCTGGGAAGACACTGGAGGCAGGAAGGGAAGGGAAAACTGTCCTAGGTCTCAAAAAAAAGAAATGATCATGCTTGGACAACTGGGAATACCTGCCCCAGATAGTCTCGCTTTACAGCCCACACTGTAGTCCTCCTTCAGAATTTTAAACTTTTAAAAGTATTATTTGGGGGCGTGCATGTGCCGTAGCATGCATATGGCTCTAAGAGGACTATTTTGAGGAAGTTGTTTTCTTCTTTCACTTTCAAATGGGTTCTGGGAATCAAACCCAAGTGCTCAGACTTGAACAGCAAGCATGTCTACTGGCTGATCCATCTCTTGGCCCAGAATATATTTTAAAGGAGCGTGACCCATTGACTTCAATGCTGCTGAAGAAAGGAAACCATCAGTTCAGGGTCTAGATGTCTATACCAGAGAAAGTGAAAGATTTGGAGACAGGAAAGTTTTCTTTTGTTTTATCTGATTAAGACATGCTTATACATTTCTGTGGGGTTCATGGTGACGATAAAATACACATATACAATGCGTGATAATGAGGATATCATCCTATCTCTTCAATCATTTTTGTGTATTGAGAATTTTATGGTCTTTTAGGCATTGTGATATATATCATAGATGGTACTAATCAATAATTACAGTATTGTGCTATAGAAAAGTCAGAAGAAATCTCTCCACTCTAACTGGGTTTGGGTGCCCCTGATTAAACTTTCTCTTCACTTCCTTGTCTCTGATAACCACTGTTCCACTCTGTTCTTCAGGATCAACATTTTAGTTCCCACACATGTGTGAGAGTAGGTAGTATTTATCTTTCTATATCTAGCTTATTTCACTTAACACAGTGCCTCCGGCGTTACCCATACTACCACAAATAATAGGATTTCATGCTGCTATGGCTGAATAGTAGCTCACTGTATGTGTGTACCACATTTTCTTTACCCACTCATCCACTGATGAGCATCCACAATGATTACATTTTAGTTTTTATAAATATTGCTATTAGCAACAAAGACTTTTGACAATGGCTAACGCTCTCATCTTCCATTTTTAGGTCAATAGCGATCTTGTTTACATTACAGCTAAGAAAGATGGCACTCACGTAGTAGAAGCTGTGGATACCACCCACATTGGAAAATTAATTGTGACCAAGCAAATTGGAGGAGATGGCATACAGGATATCACTGATACTTACAAGTTCCAAGAAGGTAATTTACCACAACCAAATGAATGTTTTCACAATTCCACTTAGTACTTATTCACTGTCAAGTTGAAATATGTTCCACAGAATGCCCTGGCCTTTGCAGCATCTGGTAGTCAGGGCAGAAGCATAAACTCACCAGCAACAGACACCCACAGATTTTCATGATTTTGTTTGCTTGCTTGCTTTGAACAGAATTCGCCTTCATGTGACTTGTGAAGTGATTTTGTTTAAAATTCTATTTTAACAGAATATAGAATGTATTCTTGCTCATAAAAACCTTGATTTGAAGGGTCTGGAGAGATGTGTCAGAGGTTAAAAGCACTGACTGACTGCTCTTGCAGAGGACCCAGGTTCAATTCTCAGCACCCACATGGTGGCTAACAACTGTCTGTCTGTAACTTCAGATCTAAGGGATCTGACCCCCTTGTCTGACCTCCATGGGTACTGCACAACATGGGTGCACCTATCTACATGCAAGCAAGACACTTCGACACATAAATAAAAATAACTATTATAAAAAGAAATAAAAAAACCTTAGTGTTACATAATACTATTGGAAGTTACTGTGTGCACTGTTAAACCATATCAATTTAATTCAACAGGAAAAATTTAAGTCATTACCTACCACTTATTGAGTACTTTATAAATTTTAAAAAATGGGTTTATTTGTTTTATAAGTGTTTTGCTTGCATGAATGTATGTATACCATATAAGTGCCTGGTACCCACAGCAGCCATTGGAGTCCCTGGAACTAGAGTTACAGAGTTACCACCATGTGGGTACTCAGGACCAAACCTAGATCCTCTGCAAGACCAGCCAGTACTCTTCACCCCCAAGCCATCTCTCCAGCCCCATGTCCAGTTGTGTTGTCATGGAAACCCTGTGGTATATAAAACAGATTAATAAAATAGCTCAATCTCACTAATTCAGACCAATTAGGCTGAAGGTCAGTATCATTTAGAAAATGATATTATGATGGAATTTTGTTATCTTTTATTGTATACCATGCTTCAAATGGTCCTAATGTGTTCAGTTACATCTCAATGGACACTGGGTATGTCCATAGCCTTAATAACTGACAGGATACAGTCTTTGTCCTTACACTACAGAGAAGGCTGTGGACAGAGGAACACTGTGTCCTATCAGGAGTCCAAAAGACTAAAGCTCTAGAAGAGACCCTCTGTAAAGAGAGCTGCACAGGGGGCTCCTGGCAATGGGACTGCAGACAAAGGTGGAAGTGTAAAACCACTCTGGATGTTTAAGGTCCTGCAGGACTTGACTTATCCCATCAAGCTCAGAGTACTCATTTCCTAGAGAAGAAGCTGCCCAGGTCAGTACCAGCCATGGGAGGATGCAGGCTGTTTTGAGAGCAGAAAGGCAGAATATATTTTGCAAACAGCTCACCTCTAGAGATTCTTAGGGTGGCATTTATTTTAGTGAATGGATAAAAATTATGACTAATTAGCATACACTAAATATTCATTGGTACTCCTGAAGTGCTAACGTGAGCAGAGTTTATTTTAAATGTTTTATACAGCCTCCTTGCTCTTATTTACAAAAGCAATTTGCATTATAAAGAAAAAGCCCGCTAAACTGAGACTTGTGTGCAGGATTAGAGGCTCAGGATTTGTGTCACCTAACTACTGAATTTCTATTGTTTTTCTGAAATGGTTCCTTCTCTTCACTTGGCCATAATCTACTGCACAACATAGACACACAAAAAGAGTGTTACCCCCTTTTTTGTTTTTTCTCTAGAAGGAAAGTTAAAAACAATATAAGAACAAGAAGACCAAACAAGCAAAGAAAGCCCTCTCCTTACAGAGCTACAAACAAAAAGATTTGGAAATGGAAAAGGGAAACTCCTTAGAAAATGTGAAAGCAGGCGACTGCCTGCTCTTAACCATGCACAGCTCTACCTTCTGCCTCCCTCTGGAGGAAAGCAGGATCCAGCCCTTGCTATGCTGTGGGGAAGTTGCTCTGACACAGAGTGGCCAGATGTGCCAGGTACAGAGAAGGATGCCCAACCAGAGAGCAGTTCTCACAGGACACCGGTCATAGACCTGTGCCTGGACTTACACTTGACTCCCTGAGTAGAATTGATGGAGTAATTTATTTGGTCCTATTCTATGGATTGGTTGGCCCCAAAATGGAGTGAAGAAATACATCCACTTGCTTAACACATTGAATCCTGAGTCCTGGCTGAAACTGTAGCTCAGTGGTAGAGCCTAACATGCGCAGGGTGGACCTCGCATTCAGTTCTCAGCAATGCCAGAACCCCAAGTCCAAAGGGTAAATAGGAATTTGCAGGTGATATGGGGAAAGAGTTCTTTAGGAAAAAGTGAAGGCAGAAGTGCACTGTGCACTCCCTTTCTTTATATACTGATCAGACAGTAGACACTGCAGTGAGCTTCCAGGCAGCTTTGAGCAACCATGGGACCAGGTGTTTGAAAACCCATAGGAAAAACTACAGGAAAGAAATAGAAGCATGCAACAGAACTCAGCTACCACAAACTGTTGACCTCAGAAGTGACAGGGAAATCCAGCTAGGAACAGGGCAGAGTCAGATGCCAAGAGAGGAAGACAAAACCAGCCTGTGAAAGAGGCACTGGGGCTCAGCCTGGGACCCAAAATATTAAAACAAGCAGCAAGAATACACCAGCTCTCCATGAGGAAGACTTCTGAGGTTCACAGCTCCAGAACTTGACAAGAAGTCAAAACTGAGGGAGAGGGCAGTGTGTGTTTTGACCCAACACACACACATAAGTAGTTATAAGAGACATTCCAACCTACTTGTGGGCTGCAGTTTGATCCCAAGTGGAGAAACCATCTCTTAATCAAGGATGGCACACACATTTCATGTTCTAATCTTGCAGACTGAGTGGAATGCTATTCTGAGGATCTAGAGACTCCATCTGCATGTCGTGGGGGGAGTGATTGATGATTGATGTTTGACCCAGGCATACAGTAAAGAGCAGCAGTGTGTACTCCAGCTGTGGGTTCACCAGTCTGAATCCACAGATTGTGAGTGGACATTCAAGTATGGAGATGAATTAAAAACAAACCCAGGAATGAACTGTTCTATTAAATAATGAACTTAGTATCAATTTTAACTTTTTGTTCCAAAACACAAGATTAAAAAAATACCAAAACTTTGAAAACCAGAATTCTGGAAACACTCTACAGCAATTGTTCTTCTTTTATGATAGGTCTCCACCTGTTCCCTTGTTGCCCTCTTGGTTGGTTACTACTGTATCACATGTTCTTTGTCTTTTCTTTTTCTGTTTCTCCTTCCCATTAGCAACTGTCTCCTGTATTCAACAAAAATTCCTTGTACAAAACCATTTTCAATACTATACTCCCTACCACAGACTCCCATCCTGTGTTCTTCCTTAAAAGACCTAGGGAGACTTGCTTCTGATATGTTCCTTTTCTGTCCATTCCTGGTCCACTGTGCCTTGAACCCTCCTACCAGAACATGCTTCATGCTGTTCTCAAGTCTGCCTGAATAACCTGCAATAAGTGTTTCTTGGCACCATTTTGCTTGACCTTCCTAAGTTTTTGATGTTGCTCACTCTTCTTTCTTGTTTCCATAACAGAGCTTTCTCACAGTTCCACCTCCACCTAACTCCCTTTACTACTTTTCTGCCTCCCTCAAGAATACGAAGCTTATTATCTCCACTTCCTTCTGACTACTCCTTGATTCTCATCTGCCCTCTGTGAGCTCCGTCCCAGCTCCATGTTCTTCCTGGACCACTTCTATTGACTCTCATATATGCAGTGATCCCTCCAAAGTCTGCATCTCAGCCCAGACCTCCTCTGAGTGTGCTACAGAAACCTGAAGCCAAGTCCTCCCAAATGCTACTACGTCCCCCTCCCACCCCCTGCTCCATGTTTTCACCTCCACTCTCTACCCTAGTAAAGACAACCACTATGCACCACACTTGAGAATTAGCCAGGTAGCATGTCCCTTCTGAAATGACCTCAAGTGTACCTCTTTGGTTCCGTAGTCATGTTCTGAGAATTCCATAGACCCTTGTGTATAAAATCCTTAACACAGAGCTTTGACACATGATAAGAGTCTGGTAAAAAGTAATTTTCCCTTCTGCTAGTAAGCTGTTGCTGCCATAGTGTTGCTATTTGTTTGGGCTATTGCTTTTGCCTGGAAAAATGTCAGCTCTAGCTTCCCCATTCCTCCTCCCATCTCCTCCTCGTAAGCCTGCCTCCTGCCAAAGTGTACGCCCTAGCATAGAACTCGAGCCTGTCCTAGCACTGCAAACAGCCGACTATCTTCCCATTCCTCCAGAACTTCCAGTCACAGCCAAAAGGCCTTACCAACTGACTTTTTGATTCTCTTGCTGTACCTCCTGACCACGCCCATAGCTGCCACATGCACCAGCCAGATAAGTTGCTGGTCCTTCCTCCAGCAAGCCAAGCTCTCACATGCCTCCCTGTCTTGGCTCATTATGCAGAAAGGAAGCCCTCCAAGAAGGCTCCTATACTACCTAGGATAGCAAATGGTTTCTCCCTCATGTCCCCAGGTCCCATAGGTCCACATCTGCCCCAGCATCTGTTATATACAAATCTATACTGTGATGGCATTTCACTCATCCCTTCTGTGCCTGTGAGTGAAGGACTATTTCTCAGTGGTGCCTAGCACAATGTCTTGGAGACAAGGGGAGTTCCAGAATTGTGACATGAGCAATACAGAGATATTGCTATCACAGGTGGCCTAACCTGGACTAGTTATCAGCTGTTACAAGTGATAAAAGTCCTGCATCGTGCTGAAAGCAGCATGGATCTGCCTGCTTCCCTCCTCTAGAACCTCTGTGACAGCCAAACTCCTATCCTAGTGATATAGAGGGGGACAAGACAGATGACCCTCCTGGAGCCTGTGTCCCAGCAGGGAAGGCGACATCACATGGAATGAGTATGGAGTTGAAGAAAGAAAACCAGATACATGTTAGTGAGAGATGGGATGACTGGAGTCTGGAGATATATTAAGTAATAGAAATTGGGGGGAGGTCATGTAGGGACAAAGAGCAGGACCTCGTTCCAGTAAGAGGGCTACTTAACATCCTAGTTCACTGGAAGGTGGTGTTTCCCTTCTGCAGAATACAGAGATGTCTCAGAACACACAATCTGGCTTTAGAGAATCTCCTATTGGCGCCATGCCTCATGTAAGATACTGGAACAGATCATAATTGCTGAAAAGCAGGAACTTCTCTGTTAGACTCTGGGAAGTCTTGCGGTTCTCTACCATCTGGGATTGTACTGCCTCGAACGGCCTCCACCAGTCTGTGCCTGGCACTGCCCTGCTCTTGGGGGCAGGTGCTTCCCAGAAGGAGTCTGAAGGTTGCACCACCAAGGCAGGCTCTCAGGTTACTCAGAGATCCACACCAGCTTCACGCTGCCCCTTCCCCTCCCCTGCGCCAGCTCAGCTCCTTTCTCCCAAGGCAGCCACTTTCTGGTCCTGCTCCTGCTGCTCCTATGAGCTTCTTGCATTTTGCCTAAATGCACATTTGGCCCCCATCCAAAGTGGAAATTGCTAATGCCCTCTTTCTCTTTCTCATGGACCTGTTTGCCAGATGATCTCTGCTGAAGTATTTCACAGCTGCACTTTCTCCTTCCCATCCTACGCTCTGCCTGTTGCTCTCTAAACATGTGCCCCAGCCAATTCGGATCCTAGACCAATTACTTCAGGCACCTTCTTACAGCCTTAATAGAGAAGTTCTTAACAAACATACTTGCATGCATGCACATGTGCACACACACACACAAGCAGTATGTCTGTATGCATACCTGTTGGCACTTTCTCTGCACTTCCACCTAGCTTCCATTCATGCCATACCCACTCCCTCTAGTCCACCTCACAGCCTTGTGATATACGTGCCCATATTTCACAAATGGAGAAGCTGGTGGTGTTCTTAGTGCCTAGCTTGTAGAGTTGGTATGAAGCTCAATGGGACTGCTGCACAGCAAGCATGCATCCCCGTGCCTGCCACATAATCCACACTTAGTGATAGTTAATGTTATCAGCTGGTCTCCTCACCATCATCAAAGTCAATTGTTAATTATTTACTTAATTATTGGTAAAGTGGAAGGCAATATCTTGAAATTAGCGTAATGAGAACAGACAGTCTTCTTATCTTAAAGTGGCTTTTTTTTCCACCAGCCATTTTCATAACTAGTTTCTGATCATTTATTTTTTATTTTATGGGTACAAGTGTTTGGCCTGATATATGTAAGTGAATCACATGTGTGCAATGCCCATGGAGGCCAAAAGGGAGTGTCAGATCCCCTAGAATTGGAACTATTATGGACAGCCACCATGTAGGTGACACCAAACCTGGGTCCTCTGCAAGACCGGTCAGTGTTCTTAACCACTGAGCCATCTCTTCATCTCCCTAAAACTAATTTTCATAAGCCAGGAAAAACTTTTTATCTCTGTCCTCCACCATGAACCAAGCTATTTGCAAAGATGTTTGGGACAGAAAACAGAATGGCCACCCGCCTTCTATCCTTCTACCAGCCAAATGCGTAATCCAAATTCTGCAAATTGTTAGTGCAGCTAGCCAATGTCTGAGCACAAGCCCCATCAAGGCCACTTCTTATATCTCTCTTTCTTGCTTCCTCACCTGCTCGTGCTATTATCCCCCCCCTCCCCCCCGCATGTTTTAAGTGTTCCACCACTGAGCCGCATCTCCATCCGTTGTCTGTTCAAGGCAAGGTTTTCCTGTGTAACCCAGGCTGGTCTTGAACTCATCATCCTCCTGTCTCAGCCTCTCAGGTGTTGAGATCTCAGATGCACACCACCATATTTGGCTCCTCCTCTGCCTGCTCCTTGTCTTCCTCTACTGCTTCCTCCTCCTCCCCCAGAGCAAACCCTATCTCACTCTCCCTCTCCTCTACCTCAGAAACTCTCTACCAGATACTTTGCTCAAACTGCACTTATACGTCAGACTATGTTAAAACACGGAGAGTTGCCAATAAATGCCCCTCAAAACTCTGTGCTCAGTGTCAGAGGCAACTGGGAGATTCTTTGGTAACAGAGGTTGTAGGCCTCCCCCTCAGCACCTCTGTTCAGCTTAGGAAGGCTGTGGACCTTAAGCAGGTTCTAGAGAACTCAAGTCTCCTCCAGAGATCTAAGGAAGATAAACAGTTTGCCAGGGTCTAGTGTCCTGGGGCAGTACACCATTTGGAGCTGGTAGCTACCACAGAGGTAGAGAAGCAGATAGAAGGGCCCCCCAGGATGAGCACAGGAAGTAGAAAGTGGAATAGATTGAAAGCAATGAGAGAAACTTAGGCTGTTGGGAGCAAGGAAGTCCACTGCCATGGCAGAAAGTGGATGGCAAGTGGCCACTATCTCCAGAATCTTTGCTTAGGGGACCCCAAATTTTAACTTGTGGACTGGGACTTGGGGAGGGAAGCAAATTGGCACTCCAGTTTAAGATGGGCTTTAGCTTTTTCCAGTTGTATCTGCTGAACCCTGAAATAATGGCTAGAAAATGGGGCCCCTGGAGCAAGCCCCTTCGCTTCCCCCATTACAGACAGAACCCTGATTCTGCCGCCAGTTGGCCTGGCAGCCTGGATGGGCCGTAGCCTATGTGGGAACCTGGTTTTGCAGAATTCACCACAGTGATGGCATTTAAACCTGCCTCCCAGGAAGGCTGAGAGGCTTATGGTAACCTTCAGCCAGGGTGGCACAGTGTGTCTTTGAGGTCACCATCTCCTTGGTGGACAGTATTCCCTCTTCCCTGTCATTACCTGTGGATCTCTCTTAGGTCAAGAAGAAGAAAGACTGGCCCTCGAAACAGCCCTGATGTACGGAGCCAAAAAGACCCTCAACACAGAAGGTGTTGTCAAATCCAGGTCTGAGGTGGACATGAACTTTGAAGTGGAAAACGTTGTGCTGGGAAAAGACGTCAAGGTCACCCTTACTTTCCAGAACAACAGCTCCAACCGCCACACCATCTCCGCCTATCTTTCAGGCAACATCACTTTCTATACTGGGGTCTCCAAGACAGAATTCAAGAATGAGGCATTTGAAGTGACGCTGGAGCCCTTGTCCTGTAAGCTAACAGAATCGTGGGTCTTTCCAGGACTTGCTACCTGCTTCTCTGTCTTAGGGACAATACCCACTGCTAGTTCCGTCAGAGTTCAGATTCTCACCAGATCTCAGCAGTGGAACCACATGAGGAGAAGTTACCTGTTCTAGAAAACCCTCAATCCTTTCATCTTTATGTTTCATGCATAGAAATAGGCACAGAAATCTTCAAAGCCTACAGCCCACAGTCATGAGAGGTATATGGAACCTCCCTTCTTCTTACATAGTGTGGTCTGTGGACCCACAGCATCAGCATCCCAGAGCCTCAGGCTCCACTCAGACCTCCTGACTCAGAATATGCACTTGAGATCTGAGCTTGTCACTGGGGCTGTTTTTCTTTTGTTGTTTTCCCATGCTGGGAATGGAACCAAGGTTCTGGAGTGTACTAAACAAGCACTCTCCCGCTGGACTCTGAGTCCTGGAGAATACTTAAGTAAGCACTCTCCCTCCCACAGCACTCCATCTGCATTCCCAGCCTATTTATTTTTCCTTCATTTCCTTATTTCTTTCTTTCTCTTTCATGTGTGTATTTGTGTAGTGTGTCTGCCTCTATGCATGTTCACATGTGTGTGAGTACACATGCACACATGTGTGGCATGTTTGTGTGTGTGCATGTATACATGTATATGTGTGTGCATCTGCATGTGTGGTGTGCATGCACATGTGTGGTATATATGTTTATGTGTATGACTGTGTTGTGTGTGTATGTTCACATGTGTGTGAATGTTCATGGTGTGCATGTATGCATGTGTCTATATATGCACGTCCACATTATGTGTGCACATGCACATGTGTGTGTAACAAGTGGAAGTCAGAGGGTGACATCAGGTGCCCTTATTGATTTCTCTCCAATTTATATAGTGAGACAGTATCTGTCTCTGACCCCAGAGTTCACCAATTCTGCCTAGTACAGGTAGCCAGATTGCCCTGGGATCCCCTGTTTCTGTGTCTTGAGTGCTGGAATTGTAAGTAGCCACCACACCTGCCTAACTTGTACATGGCTGCTGTAGATCTAAACTCTAGTCTTTATCCTGTGTAGCAAGTGCTTTATCCACTGAGCCATCCCCCAGATATAAGTGCTAATCAGCCTGATGTCCAGGGAGAATCACTGAAACAGGAAGCCTGAGACACAGTATATGTAATTTGAGGCTGGAAAGGGCCATCTCTCATGGGGTTTCTTTATAGTCCTTCATTCCTTTCAGTCTCCCTTGATTACATCTTTCTGAACATTTTCCTCACTATAAGAATTTAGAATATTTTAAGGGAGACAGGACTGACATGCTGCAGCCTGCACTTGAGGATGGCAATTTTGAGAGGTCTCATTTTTCCTCCTGTGTCACTACTGAATGGTGACAATATTCAGCCACAAGATGGATACAAGGAATCAACAGCGA
Source organism: Eospalax fontanierii (assembly GCA_035773235.1). Taxonomy (NCBI): domain Eukaryota; kingdom Metazoa; phylum Chordata; class Mammalia; order Rodentia; family Spalacidae; genus Eospalax; species Eospalax fontanierii. The sequence continues at coordinate 18,195,924 of CM069547.1, forward strand.
GTGCTTCTTTAGGCAGAGTGCTGCGTTCAAGAAGACTGGAAAGCACCTGACAGTTTAAGGCACTGAATATCTATTGACATGACACTTAGAAGGGGGAAAGAACAGAAGTAATAATTTTCCTAAGGCAGTGACAAGCAAGTTCAATGAGCCCCCGTCCACACACACACATCAGTATCCAAATCTCACACCTCAATTATCCTCAAGATTCCTAGACTCTATGGCCATCTGAGTCCCTGGTAGCCTCAGAGAAGTGTTCCCAGAAAAAAAAAAAAAAACTATTCCTGAAAATTCCAAGAAACCAGAATTGAAGGAAGCAAACAGCCCTCACTTCAGCAGTATAGCTAAAAGTTAAGAAATCACCATGGCATTTTCTTTGAAAACTAGATTTAACACTTTTTTATCCCAAGGGAGAGGAAAGGCTTCTTACAGTAAAGAATAGTCGGCATGAAGGGCTGGAGAGGAAACAATTCTCAAGCCTGTTTGGAGAAGGCAGGCATGTTCGATTTCAGATAATGTGGACCAGGGAAATAGACAAATTCAGATATAAGGTGTGACTGTGTTACCTCTGGGTGTGTCCCTGGATAGGCTGCTTGATGGATCTGGGCTCTGGGAGTGATATCACTACACAGCAGGATTGTCAGCACATCCCCATCTGATTGGCCTGTGCATGTGAAAGAAGGACATGAAGGAAACTCAGTGAGGTGACAAATGTGAAATGCTTTGTTCAGTGTTCAGTGCATGTTATCTTACATCATAGTGGGAACCTGAAGCTGGGTTGTTATGTGATACATTCAAAGTCACATACCAGTTAGAGTAACAACCCAGGTCCCCTTTGGGCACAGTGAGCCAACAGGTGTAAACACGGGCCCTTAGTGTGCCAGTTCCCTTGCTTGGAATCCAGCACATTTCCCTACACAGGGAATGAAACACGAGTCCTTTTCCTACCTCACAAGCATCCGGGCTGTCAATCTTCCACTTCTCTCCCTCACCCAATCAATAGTTGAGCTTAAGTTCTGCTTCCTGATTGCAGAAGCAGTGTGAGTCCCCTGCTGCCATGATGGACTATATCCTCTCAAACCGTAGGCCAAAATAAACAACCCCTTCTCCTGAAAAAGGAGAATGAGCTTAATGGAATGACACAGTGCATTACTCTACTGAACCCCTGATACTGGGACCAAACCTAAGCCCTAGTCAATGTTAATGCAGCTGCTCCACCCACTCAGGCCAGCCAGGGCTTGTCCTAAACACTTTGAAAAAAATTGAAAACGCATTCTTCCTTTGCTAATTTACTAATTAATGCAGGTAGGTGGCATTAATTACAAGCAGTAAAATACGCCCTGCCATCTGAAGTAAATTTCTGTATTTTGCAAAATCACACACTTCCAGACCTTGATCAAGCATTCTCAGGTGCCTCTATTGCAAATAAAGTTTTCTAAATAGAACGAGAGGCAGACTTTTCAGACTGGTGATTAAAGGGACTGTGTGGGCTAGAATCAGCTTGGGAGATTTGAATAACTTAAGCCACCCAGTACCTTCAAAGGTGCTATGATTGCCACTTGACTATATTTAGTTTTCTTTGCTTTTTGGAAGAGATGAGGCAGCTCCAGCCTGTGTCTCCCTTGGCTTTCCCCAGACACCATAAATGATGTTGGCAGCCTCCCAGCTCCAACATACAGTGAAAATCTATTCCTCCTTCTCTTGCCACGTTTAATAAACTTTATCCAGAACAATTTCTTGTGCAGTGGCAAAACACAGTCCTTACATAACAGACTATTTCAGGAGCACTGTTCTCCTGGGCTCAGAAGCACATCCCTTGTTTCTTTAGCGCTGTAATTGAGGGAATGCTCCACCTCCAAGAAGAAATGAGTATTAAAGTTGAACTGGATTAAAAGGGGTGATAAGAGCCTCTGCAAAAGATGGGTACAAAGAAGATAGGCAAATCCCACAAGCTTCAGGAAACCCAGTGGCCAAACCCTCTTCCCCCAGGTACAGTCAGAGGAAGACCTTTTTTTGAAAAATTCTATGTGTATGAGTGCCTGCCTATATGTATTTAAGTGCACCCAGGCATGCAGTGCTCACAGAGGCCAGAAGAGGGTGCCAGGTCCCCTGGAACTGGAGTTACGGATCATTGTTAGCCTCCAAGTGGGTACTGAAAACTGAACCCAGGTCTTCTACAACAGCAGCCAGTGCTCTTAATTACTGAGCCATCTCTCCAGCCCCAGAAAAATCATTCATATTATTATTACTGGAAGTACTGAGTGGCAAAATGAATGCTCTTCAAAGACAGGCTTTACACTCATCCAGATATGCTCATTTGAGGACATACCCAATGAAAGAGGGCCTGAAGCCCTACTAATTCAAACATTTCATTGCCAGGAGATCTACAGAGGAAGCAGAGTACAGAAGAAGACAGTCTTCAGAAAGGCAGAGTTCAAGGGTCAAAGTCAAGAGAAGGTCATTCTTGCAAACACTATATCTAAACAGAGGAGCCAGATCCCAGGAGTTGAGCCAAGCAAACAAGTTGCTGAATGCTTGTCTCACCTGGGATCTGCTCCAAATGCAGATCCTGATTCAGAGTGTGGTGTTCAGAGAATCTGAAGCTCTAACAAGCTGCTGCTTCAGCTGGTGTATAGACCATACCTGGAGCACCAGGGCCAGAAGGACTGTGCCTTCAACTGGAACTGAGGTTTTTGCCTGGCTGATTCTTCAAGGGTCAATGACTGTGACATCATGTTTTCCAACACTGCTTCATTTGGGTCAAACTGTTGGGGCTAGATGGGTGGCTCAGTGGTAAAGTGCCATGCTTAACATGGATGAGCCTCTGAGATCAACTCCAAGTACACAAAACATAAAACAAACAAAGAGAGGGACAGAGGGAAGGACTGATGACTGAGCCCCATCACCAAAAATGTCTAGGATGGGGTCCAGCATGAGGATTTTCAAAGATCCTCAACACTACAATGTGGAGCAAGACTGAGAATCCAATCTGAGAACTAGAGGCAGCCCCAGAACCTATACAACTATAAAGAGACAGCCATGGGAAAGCATGGCCCAAGGCAGGTGCTTTCACTGGGCTCTTGATCTCCAGGACCATGAAGTTGTCACAAATGAGCAAGGATTTTGTGTCCCACCTGTAGGTGACGAGTAATGTCCGCTGCCCCTCATCCTAGAAACTATAATGTCAAGAGCTCCCCTTGTGCCTTGTACCTGTTTACCTCTCAGGCTGCCTTCTACCTCTGTACAGAACTGTCACTCCAGCATGATGGGCTGAAATGAACTACCAATACTCTTAAACCACCAGTCTGTAGAAAGACAGAATCTTTAACAAAATGCACACATCGGCAGGAAGATGGTAGAGATGTCTGTCTGTAGCTCTTTATAGAGCCTGTGTCTTATGGTGGAGACGAAGGTCTGAGTCACTCATCTACCTGCTGGGCCTCCCAGCTGATGGCACAGCACAAACCTGGCTCTGGAGGTAGCATAGATACCGCACCTGGACTGAGCCTGCAGAACTTCCCTCTGCTGTCCAGAATCCCAGGTTCTGGGAAATGGAACCACAGAGCAAATAGGCCAGACCACAAGCACAACTCTGCATCTCCACCCCAATGGGGTTTTGAGGGAGGTGAGGCCACCTCCAACTTCCGTATCATCCTGCATGGCTTGACCAAGTTCCTAAAAGTAGCAGCAGTGCTTTGGCATAAAAGTCTCCCAAATTACAAAGAGGAGAAAGGCTATGGAAAGCCTTTGGTGACCTTCGACTTCCATGTTCCGCTTCTGACATTTAGGATTGCCTTGATTTAAATCAAAACAGCTATGGTTGACATTCCTTGGCTCCATTATTAACATTTTGCCATGTTTTTTTGTTTTACAGCAGCAAAAGCAATGTTTGGAAAGTTTGACACCTTTTTTCTCTAGTAAGACTTCACTGAATATTAAATTTCCAGCACAGTCTTTCTTCACCCAAGAAGCAGGAGAGTTTGTCCCTGATTAACTCTGTTCTCTTTGAATCTAACCTTTGCTGTCTGTGTTCCTGATGACTTATGTGATGATAAATAAAGCAGATCCTGTCTCATCTTGGGTACTGACACCAGTTTCTTGGTTTTTCTTCCCTCCAGTCAAGAAAGAGGAGGTGCTGGTCAGAGCAGGGGAGTACATGAGCCAACTGCTAGAACAGGCCTTCCTGCACTTCTTTGTCACAGCACGAGTCAATGAGTCCAGAGATGTCCTGGCCAAGCAAAAGTCAGTAGTGCTGACCGTCCCCAAGGTCATCATCAAGGTCAGTAAGCATCCCACCTCAGTCAAAGGAGAAGGGCAAAGTGGTAAGTGGTAGTTAAGCAGCCAAGCAAGGTTTGTGTTTGGGATTTCTCTCTCTCTCTCTCTCTCTCTCTCTCTCTCTCTCTCTCTCTCTCTCTCTCTGTGTGTGTGTGTGTGTGTGTGTGTGTCTGTGTGTGTGTGTGTGTGCTCTGCTCCAAAAGTATAATGGAGCTAGGATCCTCCTGTTCCTCCTGTTCTTTGAAAGAAGCAAGTCGCCCTATATATACTCGTTGCATGTAACACTCCTCTTCTCTCCTGATTTAAATATATAGATGTGAATGCAGATATAAATATAACCTGTGGATATAAACACACTTGTGGAGGAAGATAAAGATGGTGTAATAGATACAGAGACTCAGAACTCTCTCTGTCTTCAGAACAAAGTGGGTCAGGCTTGTGGACTGCCTACATCCTCCCATCTGCATTTTGGACAGTAATATTGCTCACTGAGGTGTGACTGTATACAGTAGGATGTGCAAACGGATGTGTACAGCTGGAAGGCAATGATATTATAAGCACCAGGCAGATGAAAATATAGAGGATTCTCGGCTCTCTAGAAAGCTCCTTCCTGCTTTTTCCTGTTCACACTCTCTCCTCCATCACCAAAATAACCATTTTTCTGGCTTTTGTCGCCATGGGCTTGTCTTGCCCACTTAGCCAATAGCTTTAGTGGTGCCCTTTAGTACTCTTTGTAAAGGCAAAGCAAGGGGAATGGGCTGGAAGACAGATATTAGAGCCTGTTTCACCTGCTTCTCAGCAGCACAGGGTAGCCTCTGGGGGCTTTAGTAGCCAGACTCACCCCTGAGACCCTTTCCTCCCCTAGAAGCAGGACCCGAGCATTCATCTCTCACCTTGAGGAGTGGCATCTTATGCCATCTTGATCCAGGGTTTAGAGACCTTTGCCAGTGTCTGGAGTGTAGTTTTCTTGAGGGGACTAAATGATTTCCGTAGATCCTGCTGTATTCTCTGACAGTGATCAAAAAACCAAAGTGGGCCCAGAGATCAGGCACTGGTAGGGTAAGGGATAGGCCTTGCTTCTTAGGAATTATTTGCTGTGAATTATTTGTAAAGCTAATGACTGTTATGTGACATTCAAAATGGCTACTCTGTCTAGGCATGTACTAGGGTTCAGCTGCCCTATCAAAATGTTACACTTATTATTGCAGTTTCAGGACACAGTAACCCCTCCAGGTAAGGAGTACAAACATTTCCACTTTACACATAAGAAAGCTGAAGAACAGAGAGGCTGTAAGACTCACGCAACATCACACAGCCATCAAGAGACAGAGCCGAACCTTGAACCTCAGCAGTCTGGCTACAGACACAGGGTGAGAACTAGCCCAGTCCACCACTTGGCAAGGTCTGGCCCAGTGAGGATGGCATATGAACCACCCAGAGATGGGTTCACCCAAACTTGAAGATGTGTGGTACCCACTGGGGAACAGAATGCCAGGCCCTCCATTTCTAGGAAGGCCCATGTCGTCAAGCTCTTTAGTTTTTTTACTGCTGTTGTTAAAATTCCTTCTGAGAAGCTCGCAAACAGCATCCAGCCCTCTTTCCCTTGGTCCCCAGCGACAAAGTGAGGTACCATTTAGCCAATGGTTCGCCGAACCAGGGAGTTTACTCGCCTTACTTAGAGAGCAGTGGGTGAGGGGTTACATACAGAGCAATGTGGACACTCCCTCCCAAGGCCGCACAGAAAAGTCTCCAACCAGGCATGGAAGCTGACTTTCCCAGAGCTATACAAAATGGGGAGAGACCTGCTCTCTAGCTTCCTCTGTTTAAACCCTTAGTCCTGACCCCGACATGCTACTCAGGGCAACTGGTTGATTGGGAAGCACGGCTAACTCTCCCCACCTCTCCTTTCTTGCACAGGGTCAACAGTTAACTAGTTTGGTTGTGATGATCCTAGACAAGCAGGTACAACCAAGCTTGGGAAGATGCTATCTTTCAAAGGACAGTCCATGTCACAACTACAATCACTTCACATAGACCCACTGTGATTGATACAGTCTGCATAACAGCCTTTAAGAGGCAGCATACAAATGAGGATAGAATCAGACTTCTGTTAGCAAAATCAGAAACAAATACTAGACAGGCAAGCAGACACCAGGGGTGCTCCAAGGATGCTGCTATGTCCTAGGAACATGAGTTCAGTAGCACGGGGCACAGGGACCACGGTGTCAGGAGCCACACTGAGTCTTGCCTGGGTCATGCACTGGGCCCTCCAGTTCTCCCCTAGCTGCACAGGAAAGACATCTTTTGCTGTTCTTAGGGGGGATGTTAAGCAGAATCTGGGCCTATGCGCAACCCTGAGCCTTTCCCACCAGAGGCTGGGCTCCCCTGTTCACCTCATTATGAAGTGGTGGCTTGTCCCTGCCAATATCTCAGGAGAAACCTTTCCAAGCTATGAAGTGCTCAGACCTCAGCACAGAAAAGAAATTAATTGCACCACTGATAACAAACTGGGCGTACAGAGGAAACTGATACCTTTGATCTTTTTAGATATTATTAATTAGAAGCATAATTCATTAGCTCTCTTCTGGGTTTCCTTAAAGAACAGTTGAACTCCCCAAGATAGAATCAGTAATATGTCAAATAAGCAGGCCTGGGCAGGACTTGAAAGAGTTGGGTTGAGTTGCTTTGGTTTGGTTCAGTTTCTGTGAAGGAAGCAGAGATGCTGGTTCTGGAGGAAACTTACTCAGTCAAGACCATTGAGACAGAAGGAAACTGCGGCTTCTGTTCAATGCTAAGTCTGTTCAGAAAAGGTGTAGATGAGGCATGTCACACAAACCTTAACCATTAAGCTCATTAACTTCAAGGATAAATTAAATCCAACTAGGGGAAAAGATATGCTAGAGGAATGTACTGCACGCCCTTATACTACCGAACTGTGAAGGGCCCTGATTCCAGAAACCATGAGTAGTGTCCAGCACACCTCAAACACTGGAGACATGGAAAACAGTCATGGTCTTGGATGTCAGTGCTCACCACGGAAGTGATAAGAAAGGTGGGGAAAAGGGCTTGTGGAGGAGAGGAGAGTGGCGAGGACACTGAGAAAACATTCTGATGAAATAGTTCATGAGAAAGCCCAGGAAATCACGCCACACAAATGGCACAAAACAAGTATTGGAAAGTGAGGGAAATGCACTAAACATACAAAACCCACAGGTTCAGAAATACCTAAGTCACGTGTCCCAAAATGCTAAGAAAATGCTAGAATCTTTCTCCATATCTTTGAACCTGTCACAGTGTCTGTGTATGAACATGCCACGTGCAGGGCGAACCACAAGAGAGGAAGTTAGGAGGACAGGACCCTCCCACCTTCCTTCTGCAGACAGGAGGAGACTGGAAGCCAGTGTGGCTCATAGCACTGACAGTAGCTGTCTTTAAGCCCTGGATTGCTGAGTGCAGCCCTTGTATTATCCTATCTAAAGCTGATTACTTGAGAGCAAAGCGATCGAAACATGAACCCTGCAACCAAAATGCCTGAGTTCAAAGCTGTTTTCTCAGCATGATACCTGCATAACCCTGCCAAGTCGGTGAGCCTCTCTGAGATTCTGTTTTCTTATTGTGCTGGTAAAGCAATGGAGATCCTCACTTCATAGACTTCACTTACTTACAGTGACTAAGTCAAGGATGCCGGTTGCTCAGGTCACAGTAAACACCTGCTCTATGCAGCTGGCTCTTATTGCAGTTGCTTTTCTTCCTAAATGATTGGCCCATGATCACACCTGCCCAGGGAAGGATAGCAGCCTCTAGCCCAGGTCTTTCTTGGAGTACAGGTAACGTCTGGGCCACATTGCTCTCACACCAAGACCTTCATGGGAAGCAAGAGCAGTGTCAGTCTTAACAGGGAGGTTTGTGTGTTGTAAAGGGGTCGGGGGGTAACAATCTTAATAAAGTATACGAATTAAGACCAGAGGGGTATGCTAGCCTCAGTGAATGGTTATCACTCAACCAGCAGAGTCGGACAGAGAAACCATTCTAGATAGCAGAGAAAATGATGAGCAAGGGCAGCGGAAGGAGACAGCAGGTTGGGGGTGATAAGAAGCAGCATTGTTCAGAATAGAGATTAGCAGACAGTGAGGGTGAGGATACCCCCAGAAAGACACTTGGCCCATTTTGAGATGAGTCTGTAATGTGTGGATGAGGCTTTATAATTGACTCCATGAACAACAAGGCTTCAGGGAGACTCTGGAACAAGGCTGTCACTTAATAGACTCTGCCCCCGCCCCCACAAGATTTCTCTTATCTTCCTCTCCAGAGTCTTTGCCTAACACGTTGCCTTCTAGATTTCTCCAGCTCCACCTGAGGGCGGAATTGCCTGGAAGCCGGAATCCAATCTCTCTCTATCTAGAGCAAATCTAGAACAACTCCGGGTGATCGTGGACCTAGCCATGGCTCAGTTCACCATCAACCGTAGCAGGGAGGCCAGCGGCCACAGCTCTTTGCGTCCAGACATGCCCGTCTGTGGTTTTGTTCGTCCCCATGCCAGTACAGATTGGGTTTGAGTCAAATTTGTTCCCATTTAACTATGCCTAGCACCCACCAGGCACGAGTCACAGTGCGAGATCCTCATATGGAAAACGGCAGGGAGAGACACTCGTTAAACTTTAATGAGCACACATCTCTTCTCCTATGCTATCAAAATATTTTGATGAGAAAAGTATTTTATTAAAAGCAGACATGGAATTTTTCTCTGCCTTCCTATGTGTTGATTGTGAAAAGTTGCTTTAAGTCAGGCAAAAAGGCTCTCCAGCATTTTAATTGTTAATGAGCAGATGCTTTTGGGGGAAGAAGGGCCACTGAGGGAATCAGCTTGGTCTCTAGATTACACACAGGTTTATCAGACACCTGTGGCCTACAACATAGGACAGTAACCTAATGGAGTTCTCCTGTACTGGGTTAGCCACGAGGGGCTGATGGTTCTCATGTGCTCATGAAAAACAGCTGCAGCAAGTTGTCCAGGAGATGCAACAGCAGTCCTGTGCAGAGAATCAGGAAAGCACGGGGCCAGGGTGGACCTTCAGGTTCATATTGCTACTGAGGAGTCGTTGAACTAATAACACCTTTACTGGTAAAATGGGGCCAAAGGAATAGATCACATGGGAAGTGACACTATTGACCCCCTGAAGGAAAACAGGGACCTTCCACAGAGAAGACCTCTCCCAGTCAGAACTTACACATAGGTGGGCTGTGTCCATCTGGGCAAGAATATCTGTGTGTATCTCTCTGTCTCTGTATGTGTCTCTCTCTGCCCCTCTTCCCATCTCTGGATATACCTCACAGATACAACTACATCCTTCACACTAAGCTATTTGTGCAGAAGAAAATAAGAAATGTTTATCTCTAAGTTCCTGCCAGTCACGAGGCAGTCTGAGCAGGAGACACTTGCTTATCCCAGAGAACCGCAGGTGAGGGACATCCTTCCATGAATTCTGTGCTCACATCTGTCCATGGCTGTGGGTCACAGAGAATCAAAACCATAGAATAAGACAGTGTAAAGTCTGTCAACGTAGAGAGCACACCCCGGACTCTGTGTGAGTCCCGAGGCTCTGCAATGTGTATTCTCTCTCATCTCTCTGCACAGCTATGCAGCAATATGCATATAAGAAAGCAAAAGAGACGTCAGAGGTAACAGCGACACCCAAAATATAAGTCGCTCTGTGCATTTTCCATTTGCTGTTGTTTAAATCTTTAGAAAGACAGACACAGAAAGAAAAGCATCTGGAATAACCAGCCACATCTACCTGTCATGTAATTCCATCATGGATCTCTTTTTGAAAATAGTATCTCTAACTTTACCCTAAATAGAAAATCCTATTATCATCCAGTAATGTACTGCAAGGCCCCAAGGCCACCTTGACACATTTCACTCTGGTATAGGAATCTAATTCCTCATAAAGTCAAAAGGAAAAAGGTGGGTGGCAGATGTATTTTCAAATATAGTTCAGGGTCAACTTATAATCATTGCCCTCAACTGATGGTCTAGTGATAACATAAAAAGCCAATTCTGTAAATGATTCTATAGTGGGTTTCAGAAAATAAAGAAACTTTTCCCACAAAAAAAGTTGCTATTTTTATCTTTCATCTGTCAGAGATCACAGTGAGGATAGTGTTTCAAGACAAATATTAGAGTCAGAAAGACCTAGATTTATTTCCAGATTGGTTCTGCCAACTGCACTGCCTCTATGTATCTAATAAGTTACACTTTCATGCCAAGAGAACAGGAATGTTAATAACAATGTCTACCTCCTAGCCCATAGGGCTGCATGGATTCAGTAAGACAGCATAAGAAAAATGATGGGCAGTGGTGTGTGTTACCAAGCAAACACACTGTAAGCTATGTGTTATTGTTGTTATTAAAGAGTTAGGAAAACACCAAATGCATTTGTGCTTCATCGTTTGTCCTTACTTGGGAACTCAAGCAAGCTCCATAATTACTCTGTGTCTCAGGTTCCTCATCTCTAAAGTGAAGACTCATAATACCTATCTCATGGATCTGCAAAGATTAAGTGACTTGATAGAACTTTCTACACTGATGGGCATATTCTAAACCCATACTGCCCAATATGGTATGTTAGCCAAGTGGTACTCCTGAACTCTTAAAATGTAGAAGATACTATCGAAGACTGAATTTTTAAAGTTTCACTTCGTTTTAATTAACTTAAATGTACATAGCCATCTAGGCCAGTGACTACCATCTTGGCCAGCACGGACATTTACACCATCTAAGTTTGGAGACACTGTCGCATCATTTAGTAAATGGCGGCCTACACATTACAGGGGGCGGGGGAGTGGGGCTCAGCACAAGCCCTGGAGCTGGTGAGCAGTTTACAAACGAGCAACTGCTTATTTCCAGCAGTGACTATGGGGTGAGTAGGAAGAAAGAAATTCAATTTCCAGTGATTCGTAGAAGATGTGATTGAAAGCTCTTGAAATAAGGACTATTAGGTGAATCTAATAAATCATGTGAATCAAATTGCCAATTTAATTCATTCTCACTCTTCCTCAAACCTGTCTCTCTCTCTCTTTCTTGTGTGTGTGTTTGAGAGAGAGAGAGAGAGAGAGAGAGAGAGAGAGAGAGAGAGAGAAAGTCCTTTTATCAAAGAATCAAAGTAGCTGCTCATTTTGAACTGGTACAGGGAGCAGCACTTGGGGCGTCAGTATTGGTGAGTGTAGCTACCTAGGAAAGACATCATATTACATCATATTATAAGTTGATTTTTAAGAACAGATATTCTACATAAAATAGTGACTAAAAGTGGAGTCATGAGAAATACAGAAAAGCACAGTATGTCCCCAAGGGGAGCATGCGTTTTGTTTGTCCTTCTCGTCGGTGTCATATGCATGTCTCCCTAAAGACAGTACACATGCTCCTTGATCTAACCTCTGCATTGCCCGAAGTCTCCCTTTATTTAAACTTTATGAGAACAAGAAAAATAATAAACATAATGATATCGATATAAAATTGTTTTCACAGCATTAAATAAAGGGCAGTCGTTTAGAATCAAGGCAGTAGTCAGTGCAAACAGAACCTTTCCCTCACACAATCATTGCTGTTGGGATCACAGACACCATCACACCTCCTAAGTCAATACACACCATGAAAAAACAACAGCAGGGGTTAAAGAAGTAGGAGAAGACCTCCACCTCAGCTTTCCAAGTGGGACTGTTGGCTGTTAACTTCATGTTAGTTTGAGGCTATGCAATTCAGAATCTTCTAAAGAGGCAGGAACAGGAAGTTGAAATTCGGAAGAGACAAGACAAATACCGGAAAAGAGATATGGAACCTTTGCTAAGTGCAAAAGAAACACACTGCAATCTGAACAGGGCTGCTTTCCATCAATCACTTCTCCCCCACCTCCTCCCGAAACCGGTATTGATCCACCCAAACCAGGCACTAATTGTAGAGATACTGTCTGGAAGCAAACTAATTAGTGTGACACGTGAAATTAACAGGGAACTCTTTCTCTTGCGATAACATTCAATTCGGACACCCATCCACGAAGGCCAAACATACAGGCCATCCTCCCAAACACACATTGAGCATCCCTACTCTAGAAACCCAGAAGTCAAAACTGTTTGAGCTCCACTTCACCACTCAAGAAGTTCAGAGTTTTGACTATTTCACACTTTGAATTTTTGAACTAGAGATGGTCAGCTGATAAAGTGTATGTAAATATTCTAAAAACAAATCTCGAAACCTGTAAAATCTAAGCTTTTGGTCCTCAGCACTTCCCATAAGGGTTAGACCATCTGTACTAAATCTTCCCAGTCAACAGTCCTCAGTGACCTGGAAAGATATGTTTTTCCACAGTATGGGAATCTTCCTGAAACCTAGCCCACCAGTGTGGAAGGGGGTCTTAACCTAGGGTTCATGGTTCCTAGAGAACAATGGTTAACTCTTATGGGTCTAAGTGAATCCTCTGAAAATACATTCATGTGCTCCTGGGTGTATCTGTGTGGAAGAGGGTTAGCACCTGCCAGGTTTAGTTCTTTTTAAATATTTATCATCATCATCATTACTATTCTTATTGCTAATTCAATTTATTCTTTGATAACTTCATACATATATATAATGCATTCTGATTTCTCATTCCCAACTCTTTATTATCTTCCAACCATCCCAGTCAACCCCTTTTTCTCCCTACACATCCCTTCCCTATGCTCATGTATTTTATTCAATATATTTATTTATTATTTTTAATTTATGTGTATGAATGTGTTGCTTGCATGTATGTTAAGTGTACCCATGTCGTGCAATGCCCACGGAAGTCAAAAGAAGGCATCATATTCCACAGGAACTGAAGTTATGGGTGGTGGTTGTTAGCTGCCATGTGAATGCTGGGAACTAAACCCAGGTTCTCTGTAACAGCAGCCGGTGCTCTTAACCACTGAGCCATCTTTCCAGTTCTACATTTATGTTTATATTTTTTGTTTTGTCTTGTGACTCATTGATTTTAACCAGGGCTGTCATTATGGCCACGGGAACTATCCATTGGACCCTGCTGGATTCACCTTTGGAAACACAGTTGAAGACAATAAATCCATCGGTAGCATCAGTAGGGAGGGCTAGGGTCCCATGACTGCCTCCAAGATCCAAAATGATTGTTTGCAGGCCCAGTCATATATAGGCCCAGTGCTATTTAGGTGTTGTTGTGGTTGAGACACTGTCTCACTATAGCCTGGAATTCACTATGTAAACCAGAATGGCCTCTGCCTCCCCGAGTGCTTGCATTAAAGGCATGTACCACCATGGCCAGCTTGCTTAGATTTACTTCTTAAGAGGTTTGTGTCCATCCTTGTGGCGACCTTTCATGGAGAAGGCAGATGCTCCAAACACTTTTCCTAGGATGAATTAAAGCCAGTATATCAAAACTCTTGCCAATGGTGTCTCTGTAGTCTTCTCTAATTTACAGAGAATTTGTAATTTAGACAATCCAAAGTTTTTAAATTATTTTAATGTTAGGAAAGTATATTGGACATTTAGAAAATTAAACTAAGGTTACCATGTAAGATATTCAAATGTACTTCTAGACTTTAATTGACTATTCTCAAAACATTTGAGAATAATGTGACAAATTCAGCCAATCTCTCAACATGTCTACAACAGTAGTTTTCAAGGAGACTGGGAAGTACTTTGCTTCTCAGAAGCTATTTGGCAATTTCTAGAGATACCTGTAGTTTTCATTTGGTGTGGGATGCTTTTGGCATTGGCATCTAGTGGATAAAGGCTAAGGACTTGATGAAATATTTCCATGGCACCAAACAATCAATCCCCACAAACAAGATGTATCCAGTCCAAATCATTGGCACTGAGGTTGGGAAACCCTAATCTAGATTTGACTATTGGATTTGTCACCGTCTTTAGATCAAGCTAATTAATTTACATGTCATCACCCCAGAAGTCACAAGAGTAATTTCTGAATCATGTTCCAGTGTGTTCATTAGTTAGCCTGTCTCCTCTTCAGTGAACTTCATCTTCAGTCTTGTCATTGTGGTTCCAAATCCAGCTCTGTCCTCACCAATTTGAAATGCTCTCTTCTACCTGATGGGCTTGTGGATCTGTTAACCTCAGGACAAAGCGGCTTGGGTTGTTTGGTTGTTGCCAACTTGTCTCTTTCAACTCCTCTGGCCGTGACATCCTGGCCACTAAGTTCAGGCTCTCTCATAGAAAGACTTGAACTTGAATCCTGTTCTGGTGGAATCAACAGCCTAGATGTCCATTAGCAGAGGAATAAATAAAGAAAATTTCATGTTTATACCCAAGTCAGTTTTGTTCTACAGTAAAGAAAAATGAAACATCATTTGCAGGGAAGTGGATGGGATTAGAGATCAATATATTAAGTGAAATAAACCAGATTCAGAAAGATAAAGATTGCATGCTTTTTTTCATATAAGGAATCTAGATTCTTTTTAAATAAATGAAATTGAAGGGAGACTATTTGGGAAGAAAAATGTGGCCAGCAGGAGGAGGGCTGGCAAGAGAGAATGATGGAGACTGCGCATGGCCAAGTGCATGATAAGTATGTATGAGAATGTAGGAATGAAGCCCATTATTTTGCATAATTAATGTAATCTAGTAAAAATGGAGAAAAATAAGGAAAACTGAATGTCTGAGTGTGTCACACAAGACTGCACTCCCAGTGATGTCACCACTTGTATAAAGCTCTGGTTGTCTCAGATGATGTTCTGCCAAATACCTGATCGTTTGGGGGTTGTTACTGGCAAACTCTCCCTCAAACGGCCTCATGTCCTCTCAACGTCTTCTACCTTCCTAGACTCAGACATGGCTGTAAATGAAGTCTCCCCTGCCTATTTTAGGGTGCAGATTCCTTTTCCTCGAGTTCAACAAGGACTCTTTCCTTGGATGACTATCTTTCTAATGTGTCTTCAAAAAGGCACAAGCCCCTGGGAGCATTTCCTGCCTTCTGACCTCTGAAGTCTCTCATGTCTTGGTAGGAAAGTTGAGTTCTTTCCAGAAGCAGTGTCGACTTGGCTGCCCTCACATTGGAAATCTGTTGTTCCACAGGACACACTCCCACCTCCTGCTGACAAAGAGTAGCCAGTGGTCACAGCTATTAACCTCAGCTCTAATTAGAGGAGTTTTTATAATGAAGGAAAGAACGTGGTTCTAATTAGCACTCTTTTCCTCAATAGGTATCCCCCAGTTACAGCAATATGCTCTCCTCTTCTCACTGGTACAGTGCCAACAAGTAATCACACTGGAAAACTTCCGCAAAAGAGAAAAATAACTAAAGAGGTTAAAGCAGAAAGGTTTGTATTGTGGCTGATGTGCTACATTTGTCCTTTAATTTGTTTCATAGGTCCGAGGCACTGCCATGGTTGGCTCTGATATGGTTGTGACTGTTGAGTTCACCAATCCTTTAAAAGAAACACTGAAAAATGTTTGGATCCACCTGGATGGTCCTGGAGTGCTAATACCCAAGAAGAAGATGTTCCAGTAAGTACTGTGAGCAAGGAGGAATGCAGTGGGGGGCTATGGGAACCTCGATTTTTTTCTCTCTCTCTCTTTAACTTTACATTTAATCCCAGTGAAAATATCTGATAAACTGCTACCCCCTTATGGACTATTCCTGCGGGATGTTGTAATATTAGGGTTGGTTTGGCTAACATATCCACCACTGAATCCTTAATGCCTCCTTAATGAGGTGGATGCAGGAGTCTGGGGCTTTGAAAAGCTGCCTGATTTGCTCCTGCATTATGTAAGAGAACAGAGTCAAAATTCAGATTCAAGATGGCTAATTACAGAATGCAAGTTCTGGTCATTTTACTCTACTGCCTCCTCAGGCATCAGTCACTCTCTACTGAGTGCCTGAAATGTCTCAGATATGTTGCTGCAACATGACACTTTCTATAGGTCCTCTATTTCCATCTCTATCTCTCAGATTTTACCAACCCAGTCACTGATTAGAACTGTTGGCCTCAGTTCCTACTCTTTCAGTTGGGCCTAAAGAGTTGTAGATTTGGTTTGATTTTCAAGACCAAAGACTATTCCAACCTCTGTAGTAATATGGATTAAACTTTGTCTCTTCTACACACAGCACCACTAGACTGTGCCCAGCAAGTCTGTCTCTGTGGCTTCTGTTAATAGGGTGATACTAATCACGGTAACCTGTCCCTTGGTCCAGACGCTCTAACTATAGAAATAACACACCTTTTCTATCTTTCTGCCTCACCAACGATCCTAATCTCTTATCTGGCACAAAATAAGACCCATTTCTCTTCATCTGGTAGCTTGGAAATGTTTGCAAACCGCTTCTCATCTTCCCCAAGCGTTCCCTGCTGGGGACTGACACTGGCCTTACTTCATCTCCCTCACCTCTAATGTGGTTTTAGCCACCTTCACCACACACTCTAATTTGTCAGTGTTCCTCTTCAAATGTGACATCTAGAATGGAGCCCAATCTTTGAGGTTTATTACTTTCATTTCTCCCAAAACAGGTCCCTGTCAGCATCAATCAATCTAGCCCATTTCTTAGGGGTCACCTTCTAAGGTGTAGAAAAGTGAAGGACTTTGGAAACTTCTTATGACCTGATATTCTAGGAATTTTCCCAGTGTCCTTAGTGGAAGCCGTCCTAGTCTGTCATATACCAGTGCCAGGCTCACTCACTCTTTCTGAAGCACCTTTGTTGCTTATAAAAGGCTCTCTGCATTTCTTTCAACTGCAAGGCTCACAACTTCTGTATCCTGTTGTTTAAGACAGGCCGTATTGCAGATGCAGTGCACGATGGGAAAAATGATTCAAGCGCTTTTGAAAAAATGCAAATTCAAGCTATAACAACATCCCTGTGCTAATAAGAAAGTTTCATGGGGAAAAAAGAATTAAATTAGAAATCAAGCCCAGCTAGAGGGAGAGGTCAACAGCAATAGCCCTGCTTTCGTCAGAAACGAGAGTGTCCCTATCCTATTCTCACACCTTCCCACTCAAATTAGTTGCAAGAATTGCTCAGGCAAAGTGAAACACGTTTCTCTTCCAAACAGTCCCCTGCTGTGTCCAATTTTCCTTCTCAGACAGAAGCCCCACAAACTTTGTCTAGGGGGTACCAGAAACTTCTGCTATATTTACACTTTGACTGTCCAAAACAAAACAAAACAAAAAATCCCACCTCAATCAAGGTCACCACATGTGCTATGGTTTCTATAAAAGAACCCCAAAGTTCCACATGTAAAAGCCTGGTCCCAGGGTGATGGTTTTAATGCCTAGCAGGAAGAGAGATCCTAAGGTGCTATATCATACCTATATCATGGAGGTAATCGCCCGAAAGGAGATTACAGAATATTGCTTCTCTCTCTCTCCCCTCTCTCTCTCTCTCTTTCTCTCTCTCTCTCTCTCTTTTCTCCCTTTCTTTCTCCCTCCCTCCTCTTCAGAGATGGGTACTTCCCACCATGATGTGTAGACCTCCCTTGAGGTTCAAACTCCAAGAGCATTCAAATCTAGGACTTGAATCTTCTAAGCTGTGAGCCAAAGTAAGCATATTTTTGCTTCCTATGTAGCCTGTGCCAGATACTTTGTTATAGTGCATATAAAAGGACACCGTGCCTTATAAAAAAGTTAAATCCCTACATCACACAATAACCCACCATATAAGGAATATAGGGCTCAAAGCACATAAGTCTCAGGATGCTTTGTTTATTCTTATATCTGACACTGGGATGAAAAGAGCAGGGTGAATAAAGGATGAGGCAGTCCGTACATGGACTAAAGTAATAAGTCCTGCCTACACACTGAGTTAAGGCACTATTATTATATTTATAACTAACACTAAGGTTTATGGAAGATGGGTCCATGGACAGGAAGTTAAGGGCTCTGTGTTCATCAGCTGCATATATGACCATAGAAATTCTAGTGACAAGAATGGAGAGACAGCTCAGTGGTTAAGAGCACCGGCTGTTCTTGCAAAGGACTCAGATTCAATTCCCGATACCCACATGGCAGCTAACAACTGTCGGTAACTCCAGTTCCGGGGGATCCAACCACCTTCTTATAACCTCTGTGGGCACTGCATGACAGAGGTGCACTTACATACAAGCAGGCAGTACACTCATACATATAACATAACAATAATAAATAAAATATTTCTTAAAAAAAGAAATTCTAGTAGTTGAGAAGCTTAAACAATAGTCATCTATTGCTAACAGTTCTGGAGCCAGGGAAGTCCAAGGTCAAAAGCCGGCTAATTGGAAAACTGGTGACACTCAGTTGTCAGTTCACCAGGTCCTTTGATGGTAGAGTTGAGAGGGTGGGTAGGCATTCTGTACCTCCTATTCTAAGGGCACAAATCCCATCATGCAGACCACTCACCCCCTCATCTAATCTAATCACTTTCCCAAAGCTCTGTCTCTGAATCTCATGTGGGAGTGGAACTTCAACAGATATATCTTAGGGAAAAAAATGATCAATTCATAATAATCCTCAGTCTTTTTTGGAAATTCAGATCCAGGGTATTAATCCTCCAAGGATAGACAGCTTTATTATCAAAGACAGAAACTGGAGGGAGGAAAAAAAATCATAACATACAAAATATTTGTTCTCTATATGGCTTGGGATCTTTCTCTGCTTCTTCCTGACTTTGGCATGTACAATTATAACAAAGACTTGAATCACCCAGTACCACTTCCATGTGGCCAGATAATTAGAAAAACCCCATTGTATCTGCCATTGCTGAGATCCAGTCCAGGGGTATCAGATTTGTGTAACTATTGGATTCCTAAGTAGTATAATTCCATCAAATCAAAATCTTATACAAGGCTGTATGTGGAACACTGGTATCCTAAGTAGTCAAGGAGTCACTACCCACATTCAGCCTCCAGATAATTTGCTTCATGTCTAGTACACAAGAGTTCTCCAGCCTAAAGACCTAGAAGGCAGGAGCTGATGAGCAAGGAGTCAGAACCAGGAATTAAAAAGGCAGCACTGTGTCCCCAGTCCCCACTCAGAGTACAAACTAACATGACTGGGAGATGGTTTACCTTCCAGGCCCAGCTGCCTCCCATCTGTCTTGGAGTCCTGAGGTCCTGCTTCTAGTGACTCTTAGTTTTTAAATTCTGTATTTGATACTTTCAGAATATTAAATAATTCTTCTTCATTCATTCATTATTTTGGGTTTTGAAAAAATGATCAGGTTCAATGATTAATTCAAATGAAAAAATCCTCAACTTTGTGATCCGACTTTAAGTTTTAAGTTTCTCAAGTAGAACAGAAGCTAAGAGCCAGACAGAGGACAAACCACAGGACCTTGCAGTTCATTGTGATGATGACCACATTTGCCCGCATGCAATCAAGATGATAAACGGCCAGCACATCCTGATGGCTCAGCATATTCCTCAGAATCATTTTTCACAACATCTGTCCCCAGAAAATATGATTATTCCAAGATTATTTCACTTACTGAAATGAACAAATTATTTCTCCTCCTCTTTTTGTTCTCATTTATCTCTAAATATCCCACACATGCGCTTTCCTAACTGAGCATCTTCTTGTGAGCTCATGTTACACAGATGGTTCTGATAACAGAAGAAAAGCTGAAACAAAGATGAAGGTTTCATTCTCGTTGAAGGTAGCTGCCCACATGACACCAGCCCATGACAGACCCTTAAGCAGGGTGACTTTTCTGTAAAGTGGGAGGTTAGCTGGTTATATGTGAAATGAGGGATAAGAGAATGAGTAGACGCAGGTAGCAACAGCAGACATATTCTGAAATAAATATCTTAAGCTTACATTCACATTGAATTATTCGCTGTAAAGTAAGGACCAAGAACTGTTTCTACATGTAGACAGGAAGAACTTTCTTAGATAATTTTGTAGAGTTCAGGCAGAGGAAGTAACAACCACAAAGGTGAAGGCGGTGGTGATAATAATAATATTACATTTCTAGCATTTCTTGGCACTTTCTATGTCTTGCTATAGTTCTAAGGGCAGTACAAATATTAACTTTCTCCACCTTATTCAATATTGAAAAGGCTTCACAGTTTATAATTAAACAATAGTGAAGTCAACATTTTTCAAACTTGGAATCCTACAGAAAGTCTCACATATATGGTATACTTTACATTATTTGGTTTAAGAATCTGGTTGAAATCATTTAGAGAGCTACACTTATATAGAACTAAAAGCAATAACAAAGTCAAAATTAGTTTTGACATTTTAGATTTTCATTGTCAATGATAATGTCTAGAGACTAGAAAATGGTTCCCCAAGGTTCCCCACACTCACTGACATAGGCAAGAAAAGAGGATTTCTTATCCAGTGTCAGGATTTGTGCATTGGGAGCTCTATTAGTGACATTTCTCATCACTATGACAAAATGCCCGACAGAAACAACTTAAGGGAGGAAGGATTCGTTTTGGCTCAGTCCACCTCATACACTGAGACAGGGTGTGCCATTGAACCAGGTGCTAACCCTTTCAACTACTCTGGCCAGCTTGTTCCAGAAATTCAAAATTCCCCTGTCCCTGTCAGTCTCCTATGTGCTGAGATTGCAGGAAGGCTGGCTCTGTGTGGTGCGTACGTGCGTGTGTGTGTGTGTGTGTGTGTGTGTGTGTGTGTGTGTGTGTGTATGTGTGTGTGTGTTGGGCAGTGAGGTTTCTGGAGCTCTGAACTCTTGTCCTCATGATCGTGTGGTAAGCACTTTGCCTGCCAAGTCATTTCCCCAGCCTTGTTTTTCCTTAATCTTTTCAAGACATTTGTGGTAGTCATGTTTAGTCTCCCCTCCACTCTCCTAGAAAAAGGCTGGCCTCTTTCCCATGCCAGGCAACCTAGTACTTGCCATGCCCAAGAGTGAAAGAGAAGAGCCCCCAATCCTCCTGTACAACTCTTCATATTGAACCAACCAAAGGACTCTGCCTTCCCTGAGAAATAAAACCTATGAAAAAGCACAATGGTCATAAAAGGCATCTTTTATGGAACATAGTATGAAATAAGATGTTCAGTTATAGAGCAAGAATAGCATTGATATCCCTTGATGAGACCTCATCTCTGCCCATTGGCTAACTATGCAATCTTAGAAAAGTGGCCTCTCTGGTATAAGTCTTGAGTACTTATCTCAAGGCCCTGCGCACACCTGAACTTGCACATAGTCTCTCCTCCCAGGCTTATATAGAAGCATGTGTGAAAGTCACTCCAGAGAAACCCAAGTATCCCCAGCCCTAATAATACCAGTGATTCCCAGAAGTAGGTTTTGTCCATGAGACCTGGAAAGATCTCTGAGCATGGACTAACGAGGCAGAACAGAGCCCCAGTACCATAAGACGACCCAATTATGAGGAGAGATTAGAGCACCAGCAACAAACAAGCTTCAGAAAAGTACTTTCGTAAAGGCACCTTTAGTATCTTTGGTAACGGGGAACCCAGTTTGGTGGTCAAACTAGCAGTATGAATTACAGAGCATGAAGACACTCGGGGTCAGGTGGCATCAAGTCACGATCATGCTCAGATGCTGAGTCTGGAAACAATTTTCATGCCAAAAAAGTTATACAGAGCTATGAGAATATCAGAGCCTCAGCAAAGATTGCTGAGGGTCCAGATAGGACTCAAATACCAGGAACAATGATCAGACAAGGCAAGTAAGTCCCATAGACAAGGCTAATGTGGAGGTCTTAGAGCCAAACCAGCATTCAAGCCTGGGGAGGCTCAGCCAAGCTCTTCACATCTCCTGGAGGCCAGGAGGCCAGAAAATACAGCCAGGTAGAAAAGGCCATGTTCAGTTCCAGAAACCATGTTCAGATTGTAGATGACCAGCTTTGTACATAGTACCCCCATTTAGGTCATGGCTTTCTGAATCAGTCAAACAGGCTGAAACACCAAACAGACAGTCCCTGGGAGACAGAAGAGACAAGTGTCTCAGGCTAGTCTTCATGGTTCTTGGTCATGGTGAAAAGCTGGGTCTTCAATCTCTCTTCTCTTTTTCATCTTTTCAGTGAAATTCGGCCTAATGTCACTGTGCAATGGGAAGAAGTATGCCGGCCTTGGGTCTCTGGCCCCCGGAAGCTGATTGCCAGCATGACCAGTGACTCCTTGAGGCATGTTTATGGTGATCTGGACCTGCAGATTCAAAGGCGACCTTCAGTGTAAATACCCAGGAAGCTGAGGCGGACCTGGGCACATGGCCTCTTGCAGTATTGCCTAGGGAAATTCTAACGCAAAAATAGCTAGCTCTCGCTTTAATGGGTGTGAAGACCCAGACAGGCCCCAGCATAGGGATGTTATGTATTTCAAAGAATGTGGTTCCAAACTCAGGCTGTTGGATAAGGGAGTTAGTTTTGAATTGCTCCACCTTCCAAAGGATTCTGAGCATTAGCTTTAATTAAGCTCTAATTACACCCTCATAGTTCATAAGAGTGAAAATCATCATTTATCATTACAAATGGCTCCAGCTCCACATATCAGAGGGCTTCCCTGAGCAAGGAGGATGTACCTAATACCTGGCCTCATTTAAGACTTCTGATTACCCACTCAGCCTTTTGGGGATAACACAGTCCCCCAGAGGAAGGGATGCACATGAGTGGGTCCTTACAGTTCTATCCTCTTTCTTGGAATCAGTTCTACCCTCTGTGTTAGAATATTTTTTTTCCCAGGAATTAAGCATAACATCATTTTTCTTCTTGGCAAAGCCAGAGAAAGGTCTTTCATCTTGCACCTGCAGCCAACCAACTGCCTGCCAAATTTCGCAGATTACCTTGTGAGAAGATGTGGCCCCATATTAACAAATTGCATTTGTGAAGAACTTAATCACCTAAGAGGAGATAAGAAAGCAGGTGCAAGTACTCAAATCTATTAAATAATGTAGTTTTATGGTGCATTTTATAGGTGTCACACTGTGGCCTGATCAGCAGGAATGAATAACCTTTACTTTAACCCCTTCTAAGGACAGGAGAGCTGGAAAGTGAGGGGCTGGCTGGGGGCTGGAGGATGGAGGAATTAGTCTCCTTAATTGTGGTTCTGCTTCACCTGTCTCTCTGAGATCATCTTCACATAGTGACACAGGCCCAGGTTGATTTTTTCTTTCTTTCTTCCTTCCTTCCTTCCTTCCTTCCTTCCTTTCTTTCTTTCTTTTGCTTTGTTTCGAGTTTGTTTTATTTTTGATAGAACGAGGCCAACAAGCTGGAGAAAATGTCAGATTTAGTGGCTAGACCTGTAGACGAACAAGCAGTCCCCAATTCTCCCCTTTTCCTTGATATTCTCTATAGTGTGTCCTCACCAGAACGCTCATGTGCTGAAAGGTAACATGAACTCATCCTTGCAAATGATCAGTGCTGGGAGTGGTAGTACATGGCTTTAATCCCAGTACTCAGGAAACAAGCAGGCAGATCCCTGTGAGTTCAAGGCCAGCCTGGTCTATATAATGAGTTTAAGATAGGTCAGCCAGGGCTACACAATAAGATCCCATCTCAACCCCACCCAACCCCTGAAAAAATACAAAACAACACTGACCAAAAAGCAGTATGGTACATGGTTGCAAAGGGCCTGTGCTAGTACTGACCACGGTCAGAGGATGCCAACGTACTTTGCCTGTGTGTCACGGTTCCAACAGACAAAGCTGCTGATATCCATTTGCAAGGCAGATTTATGGTTAGAATTTCCCCTCAAAATACCTTGAGTGTGATTTAGGTCAGCTGACTATGATTTCTTAGTAAAAATAATACACCGTGGGAAGGGAGTGAGGGGAAATATCAGAACAGAATGCTGTGGTCTCCACACTCTGGTTTATTTCTAAGCCTTTGAGTGGATTCCGAGACTTCAGTGCTACCCCTGAGGGTTAGTAGACACCCCCCATAAGCTTATCGCACATAACTCCATGAACTCATCTCTCAGCATTGATATGAAATGAAGTGCACTTTGCCAAACTGTTAAACTAGCTTAACTTAGTATATTGTTATTAATGACAATGTAATAGATGCTTAAAATAAAAGTTAACCTGATCACATCTGCACGGAAGTGAGTGTTGTTAATTTTCAGTACTACACATAACTATCACTGCTTGGAAAACCATTCTCCCTCTTTATGGACAGAACAGCTTGGATAGAAAGACATAGATTAATCCTTTAGGTAAAATGACTAATAGATATTGACGTCACCATTAGCTTCCTTACTTTCTCTCTGCGTTTGGTTTACCGCAGTTGCTAAAGGAGGAAATTTGCATAGTTAGCGTTAAAACCAGCTTCTAGAAATTGAAAGTTATCCATAAACATTTTCTCATGAACAACTTCATGAAGCATTATGATGAGTCATCAGTCAGCCTCCATAGAGACCTGGTAAGATAAACACTTACTTAGAAAAGGGACGGCAAATATATAATTATGTACAGGCCATCTTAAAGTCATGGCAGACCTCACTGAACAACTGCAACTCAGATGGGGCTTCAAAATCCTTCTCAACCCCAAGTAGCACTCCCATCTGATCTGGAGTTGGCACTCAAGATGAAACATAGTTTAGAACCAGCCCATATCCATTGCTGTCTAGGATTCCACACTATCTAATAATGTTATTGTAGTTTGGATTTTAAGTGTCTCTCAGCGGTCCCTGTGGTAAGGGCTTAGTCCCCTGCTTGGCACGATAGAGACGATAGAGTGTCTGGGAGGTAGAACCCAATGACAAGTGTTCAGGTCACTGGAGGAAGTAGTGGTACTCCAGGCCCCTCCTCTTTCTCTCTCTTACTTCCTGGTCATGAGGCGGGAGGCTCTGCCCTGCATCTGCCTGAGCCATTATTACTGCTTCACCATAGGCAGAAAATCAATGGGCCCAACCGACCATGGCTAAAACCTCCTAACTGAGTCAAAACAGGTCTTTCCTCTTTATAGGCTATCTCAGGCATTTGTTACAATGTTTCAAAGTTGACAACAGAATTGCTGTGCCTGTCAACTTAATACTTTACCAACAGTAACAAGCAATGTGTCTCAGCTGATAGCAGAGATGATGAGTTCTAGTTCCTGCCTGTGTTCATCCTTGATGATTTTGAACAAATCTTTCTTCGAATTCAGAGCTTCTTGGCAGGAGGATGGTAATAATACTTATGTGCCCAAGTGATTCATCTAAGGGACATAGCAAGCAAAGCTTAACCACACACATGAAACAACTAAATGATGAATGGATGGATAGATGGATGGACAGAGATGGATAGTTTGCTTTTCCCAATAATTACACTTCATCAACCTTGTAAAGAGAGTAAATATAACTATTTCCAGTCTGTTACTGAAAGACCTGATGCAGCCCAGGAAACTCTGAATCATGACAAGTCCATCTTGGATGAGAGCTGGCAACTAAAACAAACTCTGGTTTCAGAATAACCATTGGAACCACATTCTTCAAACTTCTGTTGTCACCTCAGAATTTTAGGAATGCTGAATGACCACTCAAGACTAACCTCAGGCCTCTGCAGAGCTGCAAAATGACACAAAGACATGCGTACATTTATAACAAGAATATGGGGGGAGGAAGTTTTGTGTTAGACTTATTGGCAGTTAAACATCCCAATATCCCAGATGAAAGGTCATCAGTTATAAATATCTATCCCATGTTATTATAAAGTCAATAGTCAATCAATGCAACCGTCGAGTCATTCATCTTTCCTATCATCCAGTGGTCCCCTGTCACCCAGCCAAGCATCCAGCCTTCCAGCAATCACCCATCCTTTTCTCCCGTCATCAATGCATTCATGCAGTAGGTCCAGGGACTCAGAGATGAAAAGCCCATGGTCTTTTCTCAGAAGTGGTTTATGAACCAAGGGAAAATTTAAACATAGGCATGACAAAAGCACTCTGAGAATAAGGAGGCAAAGACGCCTGGAGGAATCTCCCCTTGCTTCTACAAGAATGAAAGATGAAAGGGATAAACTGAAACGTGAAAAAAGGAGATCATCTGGAGGCTTCTTCACAAAGAAGAGCTCATCTAAGGGAAGCAGAGCTGCAATCACCACGTTGTGGCAAGATGATGAAGGTCCAGCCAGACCAGAAATGCAGGTGTGGGTTAGAACTGAGCACCTGACTGAATGACACCTTGCTCCTTCTGAGTGCATTTTGAAGGAGAATAAATAAGTGAGGAGATTATGGAGTGGCAGGCTTAACTCAGGTCAGTGAAGGTGTGGGATTGGGGCCTATGTCACAGCTGGATTCATAGACAGGAAATGAGGTGTACTAGGACCTGAGTGGATGAAAAGAAAGAGGTGGTATGTGGAGAAGGGGAATGTTCACATGAAAATCTAATAAAAGTTTGTGATGTACAAGATCCTAGTAGCTAAAATCAGAGCATCAAAATAAACATAATGAACAGAGACCATTGATGGCCCAGGACTTTGTGACTACAAGTGGCCCATGGTCACTTCTGTCTTCCAGTAAGTTCTCCAGCTTAATGCCCACAAGAACCAACTGCTTCTGAAGCACATCTATCCTGTTCTCACCTCTCAACTCATTCACAGTTAGTTTTACCTCTATAAATATAAAGATAAGTAATGTAAATATATGACAAGCTTTAGACTATTTGTAATAAATCACTTCATTAAAAAAAACAAATTTTCTTCAAGAGCACCCCACTTACATCAGTAAAGTGGTGCTCATCTCACCACTTTCTCAAGGAATTACTACAAGTTTCCTAAGCTCTCTTAGCAATGCACATTTCTTAGAGGGACCCAGAAAACTTGCTGTTGACACAGTTCATTTTCATTGGGATCACTGTTCTAAGACATATGCAGTTATCTGAGCAATGCTTCATCAGTCCTGAAACTAACAAAGGCACCCCAATGAGTGTTTTCTGTGAGTAAAATTAAAATGCAGCATGCCTATAACACAGACAGGATTCTTTTCTCTCTGGTTTGAATGAATTTATTGGGAAAGTACAGCATGAATATATATATATATATACAATTTAGAATTTGTTGTGTTAATAAGGCAGATTTTTTTAATGATCAGAAACTATTTTTACTCTTCCCACAGAGAGATGGAGTCCTTCTCTTGCTCTCTTGGCTCTGGGCAGCTCTGTGACCAATAGTTCTTCTTTGAAGGCCTATGTTTTGAGAAACTGGCAACACGTACTTCTTGTCTCAACATTCTTGCTGAGATGGTCTCATGAGAAAAGTCACATGTTTATACCCCATTCCTGTTAGCTAAGCTCAACTTCTCAGCTACCTCCACCAATTCAAATCCTCCAGGTATCCCCAATGAACACTATTAAGTGGGCTTGTTCCGTGTAACTTAGACTCATCCTGCCAGATTTGCCCCAGTTTCTCTCAACTTTGTCTACCAAGCTGGTATTCTGCATCTGAGCTCATATTTTTTCAGAGTTTTACTAGACTGCTGTCCATGACCTATGGTCATACCACTCCCTTTCTGGTGGTTATCATGGTCACAGGGATTGTGCACATTCTTTCATGCTCTCATGTGCTTCTCTGCATGGTACAACTCTCAGGAAAGAGATGGGATTCAGATATGCCTTCCTGTGTCATTTTGCTCAGAAGAGACAGCCTTACATTTAGTGGAAGGGCTTCTGTATATGAACCACAGCACTTGCTGTAGAATAGTTGCCTTAATTCAATTGCTTCTTTGGTCTCTCTTGTTTATTTGTTTGTTTGTTGGGGAGCTGAGTGTGTACACATTTGTGTACAGGTGTAAATATGTGTGGGTGTGGGTATGTGTACACTGCCCCCCCCCACACACACATGTGCGTACACATGGAGGCCAAGGATCAACTTCAGGTTTTACTTCTCAGGAGCCATCCATCTCATTTTTTCATACAAGGTCTCTCACTGGGACCTAATACCTATTTGGCTAGGTCGGTTCACCAGAGCGCCCCCAAAATCCTACTGTCTCTGTCTCCCCAGTAGCTGGATTACAAGCACGGCCACCACACCTGACATTCTACGTGGGTTCTGGGAATCACACTCAAGACCCTCGTGCTTGAACAGAATGCAGTTTAACAACTGAGCTACCTTTCAAGCCCCAGCCACATTATTCTTTTAATGGCACGTTATAGGCATTTACACTTTGCTGTTTCTGGTTCTTGTCCCCTGTGACTAATGTTATCCATGTTTCAGATTTGAGTATTTACATCTCACAGAGACTTTCTGATGTCAACGGCACATGCATACCAAGTCTTTTTGATACACAAATAAAGCCATGGAGGCTGAACTGCCCGGGGTGGTGTACTAGTACTGTTAATGTTGTTTTCTGTGCACAAATTCTAATAGAATTTGTGCTGGAGGTATAGCTTAGTCGTTAAAGGCTCAGGATAAAAACATAAACATAAAGAGTATATAGAATGTTATATAATAGCTCAGAGGGCTGAACTCGTGTATATATTGCTCTATTGTCTGAACTGTAATAATGAATTCAAACATTATGACTCTAATAAAGGAATCTGCCTTTTATGTTGATCATTACAGAGAAATGCTTGGTGTCTTCTGTAATCTTCAGTAATATCCCAATTAGTTTTATAGAGCACACAATGCTAAAAGCTCAAATTGATCAACCAAATATTCTTCTACGGCAAGTTGAATAATAGGTATAATATAATAAAGCTTCCTTCTATGATAAAAAACAATAGCTTTGGTGGTATCTGTTCCAGCAAGGTTACCCTGGAAATGAAGACTGTTCTCTGGAAAATTTAAGTTTAAAAAAGCATAAGCTCACCTAAATAATCTAGATACTTAAAAAAATATGAAAGCATTATATTTCAGTGGTGTTTTTAAATCCTAGCTCTCTCCTGAAGAGTCTAATTTAAAGACAGCCTAGTAGCTATAGATTTCAAGTCCTTAATGTTTTATTCTGTTAGTGCTGGTTTCACATAAAATAGTAGCACATAATGGAGCACTGACTGTACTTTGGTTTTTGAAAATTAATGCTTCATATAATTAGATGTTCAGATGAATCTTATTATTCTTCTTACTAATACTTTAGGAGTATTATTACCAGTAAAGTATGTCATTAAAACACCATGGCAGTCTCAGTCCATGCTGAACTGAGAAGCAGCAAAGAATCCTGCTGAGACACTGAGATAAAAGGCTGGCCTTAGGCACTACTGGTGAGGTATAAATTGATCCAACCCCTTTGGAAAATTTTGACATTATGTAGTAATTCTTAATATACAATGAACCAATAATTCTATTCCTATGTTTATTTTTGAAACATATGCTATAATAGCTCAAGCAAATAACCTGTGGTATATTTGTATAATTAAACTGCATATACAATATTAATAAATTTATGATAAAAATAAACATATCCTCTTAATACAATGATATAAAATATTATAAAAGAATTTCTACCTAACCTAGAGAATAAGAAACCAGACACTAAAAAGCTCAGGCTATAACATGATTCTGTTCATTTAGAGGTTAAAAACTTATCAATTGAGCTGGAAGTCAGGAATGTGATTGGCCTTGGCAGAGGGAAACTAGCTAAACAGAAGTCCAAGGATTCTGGCATTGTTTAGTTCTTGCTCTAGATATTGTAAAACTTCATTGAAATGTACATTTCTGGTTGCTTTTATTATTTATTACTGGTTAGGTAAACTATTCCTAAAACTTTGTGCCTAAAATACCATTTATTCTCATAGTCTTTGTCACTTAGGATTCTAGCTGGGGCTTGGAAGTACCTGTCTAGCTCAGGCTTCCCACAAGCTGCCATCAGGCCAGCCAGAGCTAAGTTCTCACCTAGGGGGCTTCAGAGGGAAGTGCTTTGCTTCAAGCTTGCTCATGGGTTCCTCATAGAGTGGTGACCAGGATCCTCAGCTCTTTACTGGCTGTTGGCTGAATGCCTCTCTCAGTTTCTTGTCATGCAGGTGTCTCCTGGGACAGCTCATCATTTGTCATCATTTGACATCTGGCTATCATCAGAGTGCAGAAGCGAAAGACAAAGAAGGTAGGCAAGCGAGGCAGAAGTCAAAATCTTTTCATATCCCAATCTTGAAAGAGACAACCCATAGTTTTGTCACTGAGTCACTGAGTCCAGCTCACTATCCAGTGAAGGAAGAAAAGACATGAAGATTAGCAGGCAAGGATTATCGTGAACCATGTTAATTATACTCTAATAAAGTTTATTTTTAAAATACTTTTAGAATTCCTATATGGTCTCATTAAAGTGTGAGGGTTTTATATTGTTCTTTCTGAGTACTGAGTTCTCATTTGGCTTCTTAGGACAGTTTTCTCCTTATCAGAAGGCATCAATTTTAGGATTTACTTCTTGAGAGCACCATCTGACCAGACCCAGCTAAGGCTGTGCAACCTGCTAGTCAGAGGATCCATTTTCCGGCTAAGAAAGCAATGTGAGGGCCAAGGCAGTGGTGCTGTCCTGTAGTACTTGCATTGAAGAGGTTGAGGATGGGTGGAGGTCACTGTGGGCCACTTAGTGAGTTCCACCAACATGAGCTACACAAGATTCCGCCTCAGAACAAACAAAGACAATGTTAGGATGCCGAGGAGGAAAGAGTTGCGTTATCATTGTCAGTACGACCTAATAGACATGACGGTTTGGAAAAGACCCAGAGAAGCAGAACTATTCATTATGAGTATTTGGATCACCCCAATCAGGATTGATATCACCACACGTAAAACTTGTCAATAAAGCAGAATTGCTCAGCAGATCATATACTATACACAGAAAAATAATACCCTTCCTGCTTTAAGTTAATCATCTAGTCCACTCTGTTGCCTCCTAGCATTGTCCATGACCACTTCTCCCAAATGCTGGAAGAATCTGCATGTCAGGATGATCTATCATAATAATTTCCTAGGTCAAATATGTCTCACAATCACAGATAACTAAAATCCCTTCCAGGCAAGCATCTATTTTCCAGTGTAGAAAAGGGGCTCTCTCTCTCTCCCCACACTCCCACCCAGCTCCCCCCACCCCCACCTCTAGCCATGAGCCCATGCCTGCTTCTGTTCTTTCTACCTCAGATATCTGGACTAGCCTCTTAGTACAGACCTGTCTACTGCGCCCTGATCCCCTGCACCCAGACTGGTTCAGTGTTCCAGCTTAGTTTGTTAGACCCTCTAGAGGCTGTCCTCATCTCCTCCTTGTGCTGGGCCTCCTGATCTGCCTGCCACAGACCTGCCTGTGACTTTGGCAAGGTAGACCCTACCCACTGCACCTTGATTCCTCTGCACCCTGAGTAGCTTCACTCTCTCCCTGCACTCTGTGCCCCCTCTAGCATTCAGCCAACCCCACTCATGTGCTTTCTGCCTCAGATCTCTGGACCAACCTCCTAACTCAGATGATGCCCACTGCATTCTGATCCCCTAAGCATAGACTAACTGCATTCTTCAGCTTTAGGGCCTACACTGACCCTGCCTAGTTTTCTAGACTCTCTGCAGGCTGTCCCTACTCCTACCTTGCCCTTTGCCCCCCTCCTGATTTGCCTGCCACAGACCAGCCTACATCCCTGTGAGAACCTGAAGCACATTAACAACTAAATTTTTGTACCTGAACAAAAAGCAGCTAAGGCACATCAACAATGTAAACAGAACCAAACTGCAATTAAACAAAGAACAGAAATTCCTGTCAGACATACAACCACCAAAAGACATCCATAGGCCCAAACAACAATGCAAAACACAAATAATATGAAAAACCAAGAGAATACATCCTCAACAAAACCCACCAGAAAGTGTACCATAATAAGAATCACCCAGAGGAACCCCACAACACAGAATTTAAAAGAACAATCATGAACATGACCAAAGAACGTAAACAACACACAAGGAACTCAAAAAACCCAAAGAGGATAGGCATAAACTTATGGCTGAAGTTCAAGAAGATACAAAAATGTAGCTGAATGGGAGTACTTAAGCTGGGGTGGAGGAGGGATGTCAGATGGAGAGAGATGGGGAGAGAGAAATAAAGCTTTGGTGAAAAGCCAGAAGGAAATGTATTAACACACAAAAAAAAAACCTACTGAAAAATATACACTATCTAAACATGAGTGCATGTGTATACTTGAAGGCTATATAGCAAGAAACACTGTGTCAGATAGGAAAAACTTCACTTCAAATTGTTTGTCAGGGTAGTCCAAGAGATTCCCAAAATAACACAGACTATTTCCACAGCCCTAGATTTCTTCCCAGAACTTGAAGGTAAGACCCTATTCTGAAGGCAGGGTACTCAGAGCAATGGGATTGGAACTCACCTGGAAGACTTCTTCCTGAACACCAGCTCTCATAGTTCTAGAGGGTACTATGCAAGCTGCTAAGGGAGAAAAACAATCAATGGTCTAACTCCAGCTTCAAAGTCCAATAACCACAATGACTAGCACATTAAACTATCTCTACTGGTGTACTAGTGGCTCTTTTATATAAATGGTAGTGAACAGCGATCTAATTGGACTTAAAGCCCTCTCAGTGGGAGGGAACTCATGGATGACACTGTGAATATGACAAGCACTAATGGCTGGAGAGGCCGTAGATCCCAGAGAAAAATATTTTCTATCACATCTCTAGAGAAATGAAATTTTTTTACTGTGCTCTAAATGTGAATCCTTATATTTACAGGCAAGTATACCATATAACACTCATCAAAGAAGCTTCTTTATGCAACAGATGGAGGTTGTTACAGAGTTCCACAACTGGTCGCACACAGAGGATGTATATCTGAGAGATGCCTAGCCCTAAGAGACACATCTATAGTGGAACCTCTACACCTGAAGCTATGTAACATAGCAGAAGGGACAGAGAGAATACTAATACATCCCTCAGCTCTCACCACCAAAGCTTCCTCATACAACAGAGTAAAGTGCACACAACTGGCCAAGGTATAGAAAATAAGAGACTGCAGAGTGCCTGTCGCTAGATAGGACTCCTATATTAAACCTTACTCACCCAGGGCTCAGGGACTGTTGAGGAAGTGGGGGATGGAAAGGTTATAAGAGTCAGGGCTGGTACATGATCATAATGAAACAGAGGCTTTCAGGTCTCTGGGAACTTGCTCATTTTACTGCAGGGTGAAGGAGAGTTGATCTTCTTTAAGAGAGTGACTCTAGATAAGCTGCCTAGACTCCAGTGAATGAACTTACACTGAGGGACATCTGAGTACAAATGCTTGACCCGATAGGACTTAACATATATACTGTATGAAATTTGGTGGGGGGACAGCTTCACAGGGGAGCAGAGATGGGGCAGATATCTAAATTTGATTCATATTTATTATATGAAACGCACAAAAGCTCAATAGAAATACATTTTTTAAAAAAGGAGGCTCTGTAGTTTGAGGGCACACATCACTGTGTACTTGATCCAGACCGAGCATTGTTGAATGAGTGGACTGTTACTCTCCATGGTGTTCCATTGCTCAGGCTGCCCTTGTTATATTAGTTACTCAAGTTCCAGCATTTCCCATGCCATTAAGGTCCCAAACCCTTCAGGCAGTTAACTTCCTTTCTACCATTCTGACTTCCGAAGTTGCACTAAGCATCGAAGTTCAAATATTATCAAAGGGAGAAAGGAATGGAGTTTTGCCACTGAATATAGTTTTTATGAGTGTATCTCACCGTCTTTCTGTTCCCCCGGAAAGAAGCATCCTGAATTGCCCTCACCTGAATTATCCTAACCAAGTTTCCTCAGCAACTTACCTCCCATTTTCTCATAAAATCAGTAGTGCTTTCCTGTCCCCATACTACGGCCAAAGTAGTCTTAAACAACTCTGAAGAAAGCAATTTTGGGGATCAGTATCTAGAGATGAAGACGTTGAGGGAAAAAGTGGGGCTTTCCTGACAAAACCAGGCATCCCATGTTACCTTCCCTATGATACAGTCTCCAGCTGAAGACCAAAACTACCATTCCAGATAGTCAGATCCCCAACATTGAACATATTCGAGCAGAGTCTGGGCACCCAGCCTGTCTGGCACGGCCTAATGGAGTTGATAATCTAGGCAAAAAAAAAAAAAATGGAGAAGGTGAGTTTTCCTGTGACTTCCAAGTCTATTATTACGATTCTGTATTTGATAAAATACTTAAAAGTTTGCAACATTCTGAGCCTAAATCTTCACTGCTACTCAATCTTTCCTAGGATCATGATGGCTTTGGTGATTCTGTCTGCAGTGTGTGTCCACAAATAAAAAATTTGCTAGTTTACCCAGGCTCTAACTTGAGCCTCATCAGTATGCCCTTCAGTGCACCTGTTTGTATGGGATAAAGACAACATGCACTTGGGGTGCCAATAATGAAAGATGCAAGAAGTAACACAAAGATGCAGATTTCCCAATTCACTAGCCGAATTTCAAGGCTTTTCCCACAGAGTCTGAGGCCTGATTGCTAATGGCAATTGCTTTCCAATTAACAACTGTGGTATGTTGGTGTAAGCAGGGAAAATAAAACCCAGAGACAAAGATATGGTGAAGGCTACGCAACTGATAAATTTATATATTTATATTTAAATTGTACAAATGATTTTTAAATCTTACATTTTTATTATATACATTGTGTGTGTGTGTGTGTGTGTGTGTGTGTGTGTGTGTGTGTGCAGCCACATGAAATAGTGTACACATGGAGGTCCCTGGACAACTTGATTGGGTTGGTTTTCTCTTTCTACCATGTGTGTCTCGGGGATCAAACTCAAGTTGTCAGCCTTGATAGCAAGTTGCTTTACCCACTGAGTCACCTTACTAACTGTTAGTTATATTAGTTGCTTAAAGGAGGATGAATTTTCCAAGAAACACTACATATAGTTTAGAAGCATAAAATCCTTTAAAAGCTGGAGACCCTCTTTAGAGACCCATTCAGAGCTCACCACCATTCAGGATATGGATGAACTTTGAAATGGGTAGGAAAGAAAAGGCAGGGCTGACAGGAAATGCTATCAGGGACAAAACAGCCAAGCCATGAACCCCGAGGTGGAAGTTCCTCTTCCTTCTAAACTAGCTGGGACAGGACTATAGGACTTGGTAGAAGTGCATCTATACACAAGGAAGACCAGAGCACCAGGCTAGAATGAAAATAGCAACGAAGTATCTGGCCTAGCAAGGAACACTTATAAAACACAGAGAGAGAGAGAAAGAGAGAGACAGAGACAGAGACAGAGAGAGACAGAGACAGAGAGAAAGAAGAGAGAGAGATCACTTAATAAGGGAAGCACAACATTGTCCTCTATAATAGCTCAACATCCACTTAATATTGTTCCACCTATTTTCTCCCCCTGGAAGAATTACTGAAAGGATTTGCTTGTTCCTTAATCTTGGTCTTTGAGAAACATGTTTCTCATATTTTACCCATGAGGGAGCGGTAAAGAGTGATCCACAGTGCCGAGCTAATCTGGTTCAGCAGGTCTGCAATGCTATTAAAGGTCTTAGAAAATTGAGACCGTTGTTCAGTAAACAATAGGCATTAAGAGCTGATAACATAATCTCCACTGTCAGTGTCCTTCATCTTCACAGAGTGCAGGAAATACCAGTCCTGTACAGAATGAGTGCAGATTCAAATTTCATTCTTGCCTCCTCCCTCTGCTTCCCCTGAAGCAGTTTTCTGGGAAAGAGAGAGCCTGTAATTGCAGATATACGGATGTCTCATTTAGAATGAAATGAAATGTAGATGACTATTATTTCCAAATTCACAAGGTCTTAACTATATAGGAACCATGGTCTCAAAGAAATGGGAATTTAAAGAAATGATGAAGCAATTTGAAGAAGCTTCTTGGCTGAGGAGATGATTCACATTGCTATGCAATGTGAGGACCTGGATTTTAATCCCCAGAACCCATGTAAAAGCCAGGCACTGCAGCCTAAGTGTCTGTAATCCCAGTGCCCCTGCAGTGAACTGAGAGGATGGGGCCAGAAAAATCTCTAGAAGCTCACAGACCAGCTAGCCCGGCCCTGGCCCATGCAAGGGCAAAATAAGAAAGAGACCATGTCTTCAACATAGAGGAAGATGAGGGCTGAAGGCCAAGATTGTCCTCTGCCCTCCACAGTCACAATGTGGCACAGTACCTTCGCACACTCACACACACACACACACACACACACACATGAAGTGGGGGGAGGGGATAAAGAAATGTTTTTTTAAAAAAAAATTTATTGTTTGAAAATTAGACCTAACACTGAGTAGAAGGTAATTAAGGATCTGGAAAACATTGAGATGGTTCTTTGCAGACTCTTTGCCCTGATGCACAGGGACTAGATAAGGTCTCTTTCCTCATGTTTGACTTCTTCAGACAGTCCTCACTTCACCTGCACAGCTCCTGGGGACTTGACTTTCTTGTGTATGCAAGTGAACAGTGTTGATGTTGGAATTTGAGGACAGGACAACGACAGCACATACATCATCTCCCTATGTCTGACCCTTCAACAGATCCAAATTAAAATCTGGGCAGTGCTGAACAAAAAGTAATATCAACCATAAAGGTCACCAAAAAGATTCTAGATTCTGATATTATGAAAACTTAAAGACAGGAGGCTTTCCTTTAAAGTTGTAGTCTTTCTTAGTAGAACTTACTTTCTTCTTTTTTTAAATAAAAATCCCCTTATTGTAAAGAACTCACAAACAAAAATATTACCCAGCTAGATTAAGGTATCCACTCAAACGCTTGCCCAGTCCCAAACGCTATACATTTCAGTGAACTTCTATGCAGTTAAAATGACCATTCTGAAGCTCTAGGACTTTATGTAGGGTTTTACACTTTCACTATAAGTTATATTTTTTGAGACAGAATTTCTCTAATAGTCCCAACTGTCCTTGCTCTCACAGAGATATCTCTACCTCTGCCTCCCAAGTGTAGATATTAAAGGCATGTGCCACTATGCCCAGCTTCAATTACATTTTTATGCACTTATTTGGCACCAAAAAAGAAAAAGCTGACAGAGTTGAAACTAGAAAAACAGTTAACTTCATATCCTTTTTCACAACGCCTGTGTCCCTTTGGGGGATTCCATCCTTCTTCATCACCTAATCGTCCCCTTTCTTGGTCCCCTTTCTAAATGCTGTATTATACCCAAGCATGAATTAATTTCACTGACAGTCATACTAAATTATTTTTAATTATGCCTCCTTGTATTTCTCGTGTATGAAAAGAATGGAAATATATGTCCAAAATGAATGAAAACCATCTATTTTTTGAGATCCATAATCTTTTGATGATCTGGATGGTATACTCTAGACCAATGAGGATGGTGATTTATCACTTATTAGATGTTGCAATGCAGTATCATTACAGACCTAAATTGCTGATTCATTATATTCTTCTCAAGAAAACAGACAGCCACCAGATACTAAGGCTTTCCCAGGGTGAGAGAGTCAATCCCGAGCAAAATTCTAATGTCATTCTTCAGACACATAAAAATCCATTTTAAAATTTATACTGAAGCACAAAAAGATCAAGAATAGCAAAACAATCCTGAACAAAGTGAATATTACAAGATACGCTAAACCTGATTTCAAATTATACAGCAGAGTCACAGTAACAAAAACAGCATGGTACAGGCACAGAGATACACAGGCAGATCAATGGGACAGAATAGAGGGCCCAGATATAAGTCCACCCAAATACAGCTACCTGAATTTTTACAAAAATGCTAAAAATTTTCATTAAAGAAAAGACAGGATCTTCAACAAAGGATGCTGGGAAAATTGGATTTCAGCATGCAGAAAAATTGAAACTATACCCTTATCTATCACCCTGAACAAAGCACAACTCCACAAGCATCAAAGCTTCCAGATAAGAGCTGATGCCCTGAAACTGCTACAGGACAAAGCAAGGCGCACACTTCAACTTATAGGCACAGGTAAGGACTTTATGAACAACTCTGGCAACGCAGGAAATAGAGCAACAATCAATGAACCGGAAGCTTGTGAAACTAAAAGGCTTCTGTACATCAAAGGGCACTATGAAGTCAGTGAATAGGCAGTCCACAGAACGGGAGAGATCCCTCTGCCAGCTATTTATCCAACAGAGGATTACTATCTAGAATATACAAAGAACTCAAAAAACTGAACATCAAGAAAATAAACCCATTTTAAGAATGAACTATGGAACTGATTCATTGACACAGCTTAAAACTACTTTAAGATTGCATCTGACTCCAGACAGAATGGCCATGATCAGGAATACAGATGCCAACAAATGCTGGCAGGGATATGGCAAAAGGGGAACTCTTACACACTTTTGATGGCAATGTAAACAGTGCAGGCACTTTGGAAATCAGTCTAAATGTTTCTCCAAACCCAGAAATAGAGGGATAGAGAGATGACTCGGTGATCAAAAGCACTGGCTGCTCTTATAGAAGACCTGGGTTTGGTTCCCAGAACCCACATGGCAGCTCACAACAATCTAGTTCAAGGGAATCTGACCCTCTCTTCTGGACTCCACGGGCATTGTATGCATGGGTGTACTTACATACATGCAAGCAAAACATTCATACACATAAAATAAAAATAAATAAATAAATAATTTAACTAGAAATAGAACTGTCACATGACCCAGCTAGACCACTTCTGGTCATATAGTCAAGAATTTTCTCTCCACTACAGAGACACTTGCACATCCATGCTCGTTGACACTCTATTCACAGTAGCTGGGAAATGGAATCTACGTAGATGTTCATCAACAGAGGAATGGATACAAAAAAATGTGGCTCGTGTACACAACGGACTACTGTTCAGCTGTTTAAAAAAAAGTGAAATCATGAAACTTTCAATTAAATTGACAGAACTGGAAAAAATTATACTGAATGAGGCAACAGGCTCAAAAGGACAAATGGTCTCTCTCATATGCCAAGCCTTACTTCAAATCTATTTTTTGTGCTTAACTTGTAGCACAAGAGAAAGTCAGGACACTGGAAAGGGTCTCTCCTGGCACATTAATAGGTGGGTAGTAGATTTTATGTAAAACAAAAGTATAGAAATGGAATATTGGGCAAGAAAGACTTAAGCAAAGAGAGTCATGAGAGTGTTAAGGAAATCAGAGTGAGGAGGAATAGCTAGGCTAAGGGAAGCATACGTAAAAAGCTGTATGAAGCTTACCAGCTTACAAACCAGCTAACGATATAATTGCATGGATAGAAGAACACACGTGACACTAAAGAAGAGGAGGAAATATTGGAGATTAAAGAATTGAGTGAGAATTAGGAGCAGCGAGATGAGGAAGGATAAGAAGTCATTGATGGGCTAACCAGAATTAAAGATGCATGAAAATAACTTGTGAAAACCCACTAGTTAGTAAACTATTTTCAAAATATAACTTAAAAAATAGTTTGAATGGAATTACAAATACAGCTCCCCTAAGATGTAGGTAATTACATTAAAATTGCAGTGCAAGATATGGGATATCTCCCTTTAAGTTATTAGTCACGGAGGCCCCACAGGTCTTCAAAACAACACAGGCTATTGCTGTTGCACTTGGTTACTCACCATAACTACATGGTAAGACCCTATTGCTGAAGGCCCTTTGGCTTCAGGACACAGAGGAATCAATTTCAAACTGACCAGGAAATGTTTCTCTGCCAGCTAACTTTCATAGTGACAGAAGGCGCTATGCAGGTTTCTGGGGGAGAAAAAGCATCTTAACAAGCTCTGCACCCTACATGGCACAATACCCACCTACCACGCAAGATTTGCCTGCCCACTGGTATGATAGTGTGGCTAACTGTTCTCTAATTGAATCTGAGACCTGATCCTCAAGAAGGGACTTCATGCCTGGCATTGTAACCCTGGTTAAAAGGCAACAGCTGGGGAAGTCATAGACCCAAATGTAGAATCTGCTGTTGTACTTTTTCTAAGTGATTGTGTTGTCAAACTGCCCTCTAAAATATTTATGTTTAAACTGATGGGTCTGGGCTGCTCTCAACCTTGGTCAGAGAAGCTTCTTTTTGAAGTGGGTAGCCGTCAATGCAGAGACACTTAATTGGTCAAAATGCTGAGAAAAAGAGACAGAGTGCTCAGCTCTAAATCTGACATCTCTATAAACCTTGTCCCACCACAACGAGGCTGGGAGAATATGGTGGAAGAGGACGGAGAACGAATGTAAGAGCTATAGCATGGGGAAGTGTGCCATGAAATACGATCTCCTGAGAATGGCGCTACTAGAGCACTCATGAATTCACAACAGTTGTGTTTATCTGCTTAAGACCTGTTACGAGATCAAGTCAATCAAAATCATTTCAACAAAAATGGGAAAGGTCCTCTCCAGGTCCCACCTCTTACTGTGGATTCATTGGCAGGCAATAACAACTGAAGAAGGAAGGATTATTCTTTTTTTGAGGGTGTGGTTACTGGTAAGTGTCCCATGCCCAGTAGATGGTCTCACAGCCATGTCCCTATGGGTAACACTAATTGGACTAAGTGGATTATCAAACAAAAAAATATGAAGTTGGAAGGGGGATATGTTGGGAGAATTTGAGTGAGTTGGAGGAAGAAAATGGTAGGTGGATATTTCATGGTATATATGCATCAAAATCTCAAAAATAAGGAAAAATTATTAACAACAAAAAGAAAGCAATACAAAAAAAGATATAATATTTTATCATTTGCTATAGTTACCTTGAATAAGCTCTTGAAATTGAGTCCCCTGTGTAATTGTACTTCCATGTCCTTTGACCAATGGATCTCCATCTTTTCTTCCCCCAGAAACCACCCCAGCCTTGTTGAAAAGATGATTTTGTTACTTGGCTGGATTCTTGACTGGCCCAAAGCACAGATCATCAGCTACCAGGAAAGGAAGACATCTTGGTGTTGGAAAGGTGCTCCACCTCAGCATCGTTACTGCCAGGGCTTTTCATAGTTAGAGTTTGAAGGGTGAGGAATAAAAACAGAGGATTCCCTTAAAGCGTTATCAGTATGCTTTTTCACAAAATAAGCCAGAAAGTGCATTCAGTGCTAGTAACTTTACCCACACTGGAGAAAGTGTTTTGATGGAAACATGATGATGAAATTTCCTACAGTGGGTACAGAAACTGTTCTCAAAGTTTCCGAGAAGGTATTCTGATAACCTTTGAGCCTTCATTATCCAGGAAGTGCATGTCTATAACAGCTGCTGCTTGAGTATCTGCACCAATGACAGTTCAAAATCTATTGTAAGTGAATTACAGGGGTTGGCCAGAAGCATTAAACACATTAGATATTGACATGAGGCTGTGAGGAAAATACAGGCATATTTTCATCTTGCTGTATTGTTTCACCCAGCACAATCAAGATTTGAGGGATAAAAAGATCAAACAGGAAGGATTCCATCTACCTACAAGCACAACAGACATTTCAAGTGCTCTACAACATCCGAACCTGGCAAAGTTGTCAGCCACAGTGGGATGGGCATTTCCCTTTGGGCACATGACACATCAATAAGAATTGTAGAATAAAAGGTTTTCACAAAATGGATCCAAATGATGCTCTCTGGCTATCTTGGCATTTCTAATTTTTCAAATCCAGAATCATAACTTGTTTGAACCTTGGGTGTTTATTAGTTTCGTTATCTTTGCAACACTAGTCTAGGTTTGTTTCTGTGGAAGAAAGCATTATTTCATTCCTGCATTTTGAGAGATTTC
Source organism: Eospalax fontanierii (assembly GCA_035773235.1). Lineage (NCBI taxonomy): Eukaryota > Metazoa > Chordata > Mammalia > Rodentia > Spalacidae > Eospalax > Eospalax fontanierii. The sequence continues at coordinate 18,237,710 of CM069547.1, forward strand.
CTCAATGTGTGATACTCTTTCCATTTTTCTTTTAGTTTGTCTTGATGTGTCAGGGTAATAAATGACACTGTAATATAGCAAGGCCTTCTATCCTGTTGTGGCCCCTCAAGAAGTAACTAGTCTTACTATAGTTCATGTCTGTGATTTTATGTTGTTGTAACATCCATCTTGAATAAGAATTCCCTTGACAGAATAAGACCTCAGTCACCATGCCACAGGTTTCCAGTCTCTATCTACTTCCTTCTAGTTCCTCAAGGTGGTTGATCCCAATGTCTGCTTCAAACAGCTATCTGCTGGTGACCAGCTCCCTATGGGAAAGTTGGACACAGCCTTTCTGACTCAATCCCACTGGCCCCTACATCCTATATAGACTGTGCACATACATCTCAGTGACCATCACTCACTCAGCATGGCTTACCGGACCTCATACCTATGTATTCTGAGTCTGCCAACTAGAACTCTCCTTAGGAAAGGCATGAGTTACATACTGGACCCAACAAGGCTTAAGATCCCAGATCCTTTGCTCTCTTTCTTGCCCATGTCTGTTGACTGAGTAATGCATGCCCTGAACCACTCTCCATTTCCATTAGCCCTGCAAGGCACACTTCGTGCCTCTCTCTAGGATTTGTGAGTGACATGTGAGTTTTGTCATTTCATGTGTTTCATTGAGCTAACTTCTCTGTGGTTCACTTTCCTGACAGTCAACTTACCACCCATTCAGGTCTTTATGAAAAAGTAGCTACCTTGGTAGTAATAAATGAAGTCAGACAAGGACCTCAAGGTCATCTTCCAGGATAAACAAGTATTCTGTGAGAAAGAGAACACTTGGTCATGGCCAAATACTTAGGTAGTAGTCCATCCACCATAACAAAGAGCTATTCTGTGAAACATGCGCTAAAGCCCCATGACAAATTCTCACAGCAGGGATGGAGCTTATGGCTATTTCCTAGACAGAGATCTCTAAACCAAAACAAACCTGGGAATGGAACTCAGTGGAACAGCTTTTGCCTAGAATACCCAAAGCCCAGGGCTCAATACTCAGCACAACAACACCAAAAGTATCCACCAGCTTTTAGAAAAATACATACTCCCTTACTTGTCTTTCCAAGAAAATATACTAAGAAATTAAGCCTTGATATTGCTCTGTCTTCACCCTTATGCTCTCCCCCTGGAGAGTCATCTATAAGTGGATCTTTCATTTGAACAGATTTGCTGAAAGTGAAAGCAACAACCTTAACTGTCTAAACATGAAACTTACTACTTGAAACCAAAAAGACAATAGTTACAGAAAAGGCACTTTATCACCAGTCTGTGGTATCTTGGCCCTTAGCCCTGACTGTCGTGGCTGTCTTGTTATCACAGAAACTCAGTCATGGATAGTCATGCTAAGCCATGTCCAGTTCTCTCAGACCCTAAAGATCAATTCGATGGACCAGTTTTACCATTGCTACACACTTGGAAAGTTATCATTCAAATCAGTCTCTGGCCATTTACACGTGAGACAAGCACCCTTTCCTTATTAGCAGAAAGCTAGAAGAGGCAAAAATATAACCTACATTACTCAGCTAGTAAATTCCCACAGAGAATGCTGCTCTTCCCGTGTTGACACTACGCAGAAGTATGTGTGTTAAAAGAAACCAGTGAAATTAACTCAGTGAATGTATTTCATTCAGGAACAGGGCTAGAACAATTCAGAAATATGACTATTTCAATATCTAAGTCAATGCATTGATTTCTTATGATAAACTCCCACTAAACTTAGTGAATTAAAACAAGACAAATAGTTGGCTCACACACTCCCAAGATTTGAGAAACTGAGACAGGGGGATCACAAGGTTAAGGCCAGCCCAAACTAATAGAAACCCTATTTCAAAAAAGTATGAATAAATATTAAAGAGTACAACAAAATAAATATATGATCTAGAACTTATAAGTCTAAAACGGTCCTCACTGAGCTACAAGGTATGTTCCTTGCCTTTTACAGCCTCTAGATGGTACCTGCATTCCTTTGTTTGTGACCTTTCTTCCAGCTGAAGAGCCACCGAAGCCCATGAAGTCTTTCTCACATCACACCATTCTGAACTGACCATCTACTCCTTCATCTACATTTAAGGACCCTAAGGATGACACAAGAGCCGTGGAGATGATCCAGGCTTCTGTTGGAAAGGTTCAGTGGTCAATTTGACACATTTGGGAAGAAGGAAGCTCAGCTGAGGCACTTGTAGATTGGATTGGCCGTGAGCATGTCTACAAGATATTCATTTGACTGTTGAATAATGTGAGAGGGTCCAGACACTGTGGGCAGTGCATCCCTGGGCAGGTGGTCCTGGATCATATAAGAAAGCAGGCTGAGGACAGGCCAGAGGAATAAGCCAGTAAGCAGTGTTCCTTCGTGGCCGTTGCTTCAGTTCCATCCTCAAGGTTCCTGCTTGAGCTCCTGTTCTGGCTTCCCTCAATGATGAACTGTGGTCAGGATGTGTAAGCCAAATCAATCCTTTCCTCCCCAAGTGAGTTTTGGTTGAAGTATTTTAGCACAACCATCGAAAGCAAACCAGAACAAAGCTACAACTCTTTATTTAAGGTGGGCTGACTAGCGACTTTAATTCTATTTGCATCCTTAATTCTCTCTTGTGATAGAACATGTTCACATGTTCTGAGGACTACAATAGGTATGTGATGAAAAAATAAAGCTTGTTAATGACATACTCTTTTAGTCTTTTGTTCACACTGTCTTCCAGGTTTTCAGTACTTAGTGATCTGGCTAGTCACATTGCAAGTACTCAGCAGCCTGGTGGGGCTGGGGAATGCCAACCTGACAACAGAGCCTAAAGCAATGGTTCTCCATGTGACATGCTTCTCAGGATCAGCTACAGAGTTTTAAATTGTTTATTGTTTCAGTCCATACACTGTTCCAAAGACCTCAGAGCCTAGGTACCAGGACTGCTCTGAAGCTTCTTAGAGGATTCTAATGTGAAGCCAAGACCAAAAGCTCTGGGGCTGGAGCCAATCTTGTCCATTCTGTGCTGTTGGGACATATCTCTAACATCCCTTCCTCTCCTCTCCCTCCATCACTTCTCCTCCACCTGTCTGCTCGATCTCCCCTCCATATACAGTAAAAGAACAAAATCTAATTTCCTTAACATCTGCCCCAAATTGTCCCAATTTCATCTGGTGCTTCTCCACCTCACCTCCTCATCCCCACTGCATCTGGTGTGTTAGAGCAACTGGACCCTATTATTATTCCCTGATGACATTCTTCACCTGCTTCTATGGAACTCTTGTTTTTCACATCATGAGTATGTCTTCAACCCACTCTTTATGTCCCTGAAAACAGCATAACTACCATGATACCATGCCACCTAAGGGTGTGCCTTTGCATACCTCTCCTGTTAGTCTGGGTTCTTCAGAAAAACAGAACCAGCAGGATGTATCTATACTAGCATCTCTTGATATCCACTGGACTCTGGTTCCAGGACCCCTCCAGATACTAAAACTCAAGGCTGCATAAATCTCTTTTATAACACAGTGTAGTATTTGCAGAGAACTTACACATGATATGTGCATATACCCCCATGTGCTTTAAAACGGCTCTAGATTTTCTAATACAGTGTAAGTTCCATGTAAACAATTGTTATATTGTATCTTGCAGGTAGTAATGACAAGAAAAAAATTTAATACAGGCATACTTAAAAAAAATATTTTCCAGGATGGAAGATGACAGAGGAATGAGTCATGCCCTGGGCAGGCTGCCTTGGAGCCCAGGGTATACCAGCTCCCAACAGACTGAGTGTGTGCCAGACCATGTGAGGAACACTATCATATGAGATGAATATTTTCTGGACCATAGGTGCTTCTACATTGATCTCAAAATTCTGAACTTGAGTAAGAAGGAAAATAACTGGAGAGCTAAGCTAGGGGCAGCAAGCTGCGGGCACTGGAGGAACGGTGGTGGGGGTGACAGCTCTTGACACAAAAACTTCTAGTAGGGCGATGTCTCATCACTTGTTCTCCTGGACAGGGAGGAAGATGCAAGGACAGTGGACTAGATCTTTGACCATGAGGAAGAAAACACTTGGGCCTGGCGTCGCACACACTCGAGGAAGAGCCTTACTCTCAACCTGGCTGGAGCCAGACGGAGGGTGAGGTCAGGAAGTGGTTGTGATGACCTCGCCATGCTGCATCCCTACGCACCTCTCTTGCCAGGTCCCTGGCCTGTAAGTGGCCACTGCACTGCATACCCTAGTCCACCCCACCATCATCATCACCCCGTGGCTATGAAGACCTGGCTGCAGCTCTCAGCAGCAAGAGGAACCTGTATAGATTTCAGAAAATAAGCTAGAGGACATTGGCATAAAGTTGTTGTGTGAAGCTGTGAAACATCACAACTGCTACTCAGAAAATCAGGTAGGAGGCCTGTGAGCTATCTGCTGCCTGCTGTGAGAACCTAGCTTTTACTTTTACCCACAGTAAAACCCTGGGAGGAATCAACCTGATGGAGAATGTCTTGGATCACAGTGGGTCATTGTACTGAGTGAGGCCCTGAAACAGCCAAAGTGTAACCTTCATGTTCTCAGGCTGCAAATAACCGACATCGATGAAAAACACTCAAGCATTTCCAATCACTAAGGAAGAGAAAAATCCCTACTTAACAACCCTAAGCGGTGTATAAGAGAAACAGAAAACAAGTGTGAAAATTCCATCCCAAAGAAAATGGGCACATTCTGACCCAAAACCACAATCAAAAGAAAGGGAGTTGGCCCTTGCTTTGGCCCATCTATGTGTAAGAATTACAGATCACTGTTATTCTAATGAGATATCATTTCTCTGGCACCCAGTTCAGATGTGTTGCATAAGACGGACGGGGTTTTTCACTTAATAGAGGACACGAAGTCAGAGGTCAGAGGGATGAGGGTGTAGGAGGTAGTAAAGGAGGATGGTGATGGGGGAGAAAATCTGAATATGCTCAAAATACATTTATGAAATTCTTGAATCAATAAAATTTAAATATATTTTAATTTATGTGGTCTAGAAAATAAATTAAATATAATTTAATTTTTATATATGGCAATTATAAAATATATATAATATATATTTTAATATATAATTAAATATGATTTAATTATATTTAATTTAAATTATTAAATATAATTTAATTTATGAATTTGACAGCCAAAGTGTAACCTGCATGTTCTCAGGCTGCAAATAACCAACACTGATGAAATTCATAAATGAAGAATGCAAAGACACTGAGAGCCAATTATATATAGAAGAATGTTTTCTTCAAGAAATAGGTCTCTGTAATTCTGGAAATTGGCAAGTCCAAAATCTACAGAATGGACCAGCAGGGAAAAGCCAATGCTGTGGTTCAAGTGTGAAGGCTGTCTTCTGCAGAATCCCCTGTTCTTCCTGAAAAGTCAGACTTTTATTCCATTCAGGCCTTTAGCTGATTGGGTGGTATAACAAAACTGCTCATGCAAGGCACCAACAACACAGCCTGAGCTCAAGTCAACCAAAGGCTACCCAGACAGACAGACAGCATCTGTCCCTAAGCCAGATTCTTGAGGGGACCCCTTCTCTCTCCTCACCACGCCCACCTATAAGTGACATCAACAAGTACCTCATAAAAAATTACTTCTTCTTGGTACTAAGAAAATGGAAAAACACACCTTAGTACATCAGATATGCCCTGACCAGCCAAGCCATGAATACAAGAAAGTCATAAAGATCAGTTTGGTTTGCTAACCTAGGAACTTCTTCAGGGTTAAGTAGTCCCTTTGCTTTGATGGAACAGACAAAGGCTAAAATGGTGCACAGATGTATATGCACAGACTCACACCAGGATAGAGAGCTTGTGAGGGAGAGAGGGATGAGTCACTTGGGGATCACAGTCCAGCACCCCTGGTTATTAGAGCAGAGTTGAATAAGCAGTTGACCAGCTAGGTAGAAATCTCTGGGGGACTGTAGCCAGGGAGAGGTGGAAAGACAAATCTACCAGACTTCCCCATCCGTGGAAGGCCTCCTTACTGGAAGAGCTAGGGCTTGGAGAGGCTCATTTCCTCTTTTTCTCTTCCACTAAGGCCCGTATGGCTTTATAATGGCATTTTAAGCTCTGTTAATGTAGGTAATGTAGTTTGGAGAAAGTGAAAGGTCTAATTATAAGAATCAGTATTTTGTACGGAGGAAGAACTAAAGCCTCTATTAAATATGAAGCAGGGCTTCGATTCCAGCCAGAACTAGGCCAAACAGGGAACCTGAACCCTCGCATGAGATTGACGTGAGTGGAAGAGAAAGGAGCTGCTGCTTAAACTCACTCATCTTCCTTCCTGCTGATGGTTCTGTATCCTTGAGCAAGTTATAGTACCTGAACAATCCCAGGCCTAACAAGCATAAAGTACACGATTGACAGTGTTAGCTGAACAATCCCAGCTCAACCAGCACAGAGCATATGATAGGTCCTCAGTAAATACATACTGAATTAATGAATGTAACAAAAGTGAATGGATGGGTTTGTGAATACCCTTTTTAATCTATTTCTTCTAACCCATTACTTTCTAAATGTGGCCAGTGGCTAGCCACAGCTACATCAGACCTAGAAACCTATTTATAACAGAAGAGATCTATTTTCCCTGTGACAGTAGCACCTGGCAATCTGTGTTGATTCTGATTCATGCAAAAAAGTCTGAGAAACTTTTCTTTCAGAAAAATCCAGGAACTGTACCACCCAAGAAATAAAAAGGCGAATCTCTTATGTCCCCTTCCCTTGAAGAATCTTTTATAATTGTGTCTGAGGACTAGTGGGACTTTAAGGGTACCATCAGAAATGTGATCATTTCCCACATTGACCTTTAGTGACAGTCCAGACTGAGCTGTGGTTTCGGTCTTTCTAACCCATAGATGAAATCTCAAGACTCAACACATTTCAGATTCTCTCTAATAGCAAAAAGGTTTAGCCTCATCTTAATTATAATAATACTCTTGTTTCAGGAATTCAAATATGTAACTGAATCCTTAGCCATCAGGGAAATGAAAGTCAAAACTACATTGATATTCCATTTCACTATGGTTGGAATGGCTAAAATCAAGAAAACAACAAATGCTCGTTAGGATGCAGGGACATGAACTTTCATGTACTGCTATTGGGAATGTAAATTAATGCAGTCACTGTGGAAGTTCCTCAAAGATCTAAAAATAAAACTGTCATATGATCCAGCTGAATCATGTTTGAGTAAATACCTGAAGGGTCTGAGTCAACATATCACGAATATATACACACTCATGTTTATTGCTGTGCTGTTCACAAAAGCAAAGACATAGAGCCAGTCTAGATACCCACCAACAGCTGACTGGATGAAAAAGTAAATGTGACACATATACAAAATGAAATTTCATTCCACCATAAAGAATGAAATTATGTCATTTGCAAGAAAACAGGTGGAACTGGACATCATCATGTTAAGCAAAATAACTCTAACTCAGAAAGAAAATACCATACTTTCCATTCATATACACATCTAGATTCAAATATATATCATACATAATGCATATAAAAATGAAGGTAGAAGAGGGACTATTTGTAGAAAGTAAAGAACAGTGGGAGGGGATGGGAACAAAAGAAAATAACGGCAGTGAATATGTGCAAAATGCATGATGAACATGTATAAAAAGTCACAATGAAACCCATAATTTTATACAATGAATATAAAACAACTAATTAAAAAACAAGTATCTAATCGAGTATTGAAATTCGTAACACCTTGTGTTCTCTCCTCGCCTGCTAGCTTTGATGCTCTTCAAAGAAGCCAGTAAGAGCATTGTCACCTTCCTCCTTGTCTGCCAACCAAGCTCTTTTATGTTTCTTCATTTACCCAGAATTAAAAGATGGGAGGGGTGACAAAGAAAGACTTAAGGATATCTTACTTAGCTGGGGTATGGCTGCTTTTGGGCCTGTGACAAAGTGGTGCATCATGGGGAAGAGCACGTGGCCAAGGATACTGCTCACCTCTGTGGTGTTTAAGAAGCAAAGATAAAACTTCCAATATCCACTTCAAGGCAAATCCCCAGTCATTTGTCTTCTCCTATCTAGATCTTTCCTCTTGAAAGTATCGTCACCTCCCAATAACACTACAGACTAGGCCATTTGTGAGATCCGTATCTATATTACAGCAATCACATCATAGTGACCTAACACACACATATGCACTCTAATTTTGTTTCTCTGAAGAACTCTGATACACCTTCGCAAAGCCTAATGCTGCTATCACATTAAGGCTAGGATCTCAGTATATGAATTCTGAGGAAACAGGAGCATTCACTTCACAGCAGAGGTTCTCAAGCCTTCCTTTGTAATGTGCATGGTTGGCATCTACACCTGTGGGATCTCAGAAATGGAGACTGTTTTATTTTAACATCCTTGGGTATTATACATATAAATAACTATATTTATATGGTGCTTTCCAGTTTATGAAGTGCCCCCTTGAAGTGATAAGATATGTGATGACTGTAATGGAAATCAATGGGTTCTGTAATGGAAATCAGTGGGTTCTGTAAGAAATAGAGATGTTTAGAGTTTAGGAATTTAAATGAGAGAAAGGCCAGCTGTACCTCCTCCCCGCCTTCTCCAGCCTCTTCCTTTCTTCTCCCAGTCTCTCCTATTCTGCAGTTCCCACCATTTCACCTGCCCTTTAGTACTTCTTGAAATAAGGAATTTGCTCAAGGTCTTGTTGAGATGGTCTTGAAATGGAGACCAGCTATCAAACCATGGCTTCAGCAGATCTATAACTGAGAGTTGGCAATGATCTCTTGGGACATCTTAGGATACTACAGCCTCTGTCCTTATTGTAGGGAAGAGAAGACTAGAAACAATGAAGTCACACTGGTTTGGAACTGCCACACACGGTCAGGAGGCACTCTGCCATATTCTCTGACCTCTGCCTCTGTGTCCTAACCAAACCTCAGACTCAGCTAGGTGAAAGAATTTCATCTCTCACCAGACAGCAATCCTCCCTATATCTTCAACTTTCCAGCCTCCAGAACTACGTGGGATAAATTTCTGTTCTTCGTAAATTACATAGTCCATAGTATTTTGTCACCAGCACTAATGGACTAAAAGACCTGGGGATATGAATTTGCTCACATAACCTCATCTCTTTTCCATCCCATCCCAGAGGGCACTGCTAACTATCCCCGTCAATTAAATGCTAATAAATTTTCTGACTCAGTAAGAATTCAGAAGAACCAGCATCTGTGGACCCTGAAGAACTCCATCTGCCATTCCCACATCAGGTATCTGGCTGTAAATCCACTTCCAAGAATCCTATGATTCTGTGATCTACCTCCAGCACAGAGCTTCTATACTTAACAAGAGATTTCAAATATTGATAAAGCTGACCCAGGTCCCAACCAAAAAAAATTTAAACATTCAGGAAAATGCATAATGCTAATTGCTACACTACACTCCAGAATCAAACTCTCTTTAAGGGGCCAGTAAATGGAACATATGAATAACTTTACAGCACAAATAAAATCATCTCCAGTTGTACAGTGTATCTTCTCTATGATGCTTACAGATGGAGTGAACATGCCTCCTGCATGTCCTTCCTCACAAGCGAATCAATACTTCTGAGTAACTGTTTTGAATGTTAGAATGGCCAATCTTGACTTGTGACTCCAAAGAGCTTGATGCTTTCGCAGACTTAGGTCCTTCTCCCCACTCACTGGGCCCCTCTCTATTTCATGGCAAGAAACTATTTGTTCTCTTAACTTATCTGCTGCCTCCTCCTTGACACATTTAGTCACATTAGTACCATTTTCTATACTTTTCCATTCTTAGCACCTTCTCTCCCTGTTGTATGTTAGACCCTCTAGTTGTAGAACTTCCCCTCCCAGAGCTCTCACACCAACTTGAGCCTACTTCCAAACTTTATAAGCCCCTGTTGAATGCTCTTTTGGCTGACTAGAATTTGACCCTCTTTCCTATGTTGGGAGATTCCTAAGATCTAATGAGATTTTATGGGGGACAGGGTCTGCACCTGACCCCACTGCATCTTACAAAACACAAACCTTCTTATCCTCAGGGAAGATATTACAAGACCCCCAGTGGATCCTGAGGTCCCACAGATTACTAAACCTTATAAATACTGTTTTATCCTCTACTCACATACCTATGATAAAGTTTAGTTTCTAGCTTAGGCATAGTAAGAGCATAATAACAATAACTAATTGTAGAACAATTATAATGATACATTGTAATGCAAGTCATATGACATGCCCCTCCTCCTTCCACTCCAGGGCATAGATCCCCTTACAATGGGATTAATCACATTCTAGGAAGCTCAGAGTCAAACAATTTGAGATCTCACCATATATTCAAAATGCTAACTTCAGACATGAATTGGTTCTAGAATTTTCCATTCTATTTTCAGGCTATGATTGACCATGCGTAACTGAAACTGCAGCAAGCAACCAATAGATCAGAGGAAGTGTGTTCTTCACTTTCTCAATTGCCCTTGAAGCAAGAAACAACGTGCCCTGTGCCTCTAGGCATTCCTGTCGCTTGTATCAGATGCTCATGGTCAGCAGAAGCAGAGATCTCAAGGCTGGCAGGGATGGTGACTTTGGTAGAGGCCACAAGCTTCCAGAGGTCTGAAGTGCCTACTGCAGCATCCAGGACTCAGAGGCAGCCAGGGGTGAATGCGTGGTCTGGGGCTTGTTTTAGGATGGGGTGCCGAACCTAATTCTGCAACTCTCCTGAACATTCTGCAAGTGACTCTATCTCCCTTTCTAAATAACTTTTGTGTTCCTTCCAATTAGGAATCCTAACTGACATAATTTCTTACCCATCATCGTAAATTCACTTGCCTAAAGTTGAGTTCTGTTTTTCCCTAAAACCTATTATTTATTGTTACGTTCCTTTTGTGTGGTGACCTCACCCAGACTGCAGCTTCAAAGTTATCGTTAACTTTCCCCAATCTTTTCCCTCAAACATTCGTAGAAACAGCAATTGTTGTTGGGTTTTTCTGGATGGCTTCCTTCCCCATTTACTTCTGACTTTTGTTTGTCTGCCTACAACCTTATTCTTCAAATTCAATCTAACTTTATCTAACATTACAGTAATGTAACAAGTCGTATTCCACCTGATCTCTCAGATGAAACTTTTGCTTTTAGTTTTTATTAATAAGTACTAATTGTACAAAGCAATAGAGCTTGGTGTGGTGTTTTTACCCAAGCACACAACGTACACTAATCAAATCTCCCTTCTTCCACTGTCTTCCCCGTCATCCTTTCTCTGACATCTTGTCCCCCCCGCATCCTTTCCCCTGCGTCTTGCTCCCTCACATCCATCTCCCTAAATCTTCCCCACACAACCATCCCCCACACCCTTCCCAATGTCTACTAATCACTACTGTGCTTTCAGCCTCTTTTTAACTTCAACACGTGAGATAGGATAGTGGTTCTTGTCTTTCTGGGTCTACATTATTCATTTAATATAATGTTCTCCAGTTCCATCCATGTATCTGAAAATGACAGAATAAAATCAGGTTTCATTCTGATTTATGATTGAATAGTACTCCTGTGTGTGTGTGTGTGTGTGTGTGTGTGTGTGTGTGTATGTGTGTGACATTTTCTTCATCTAGTTATTTACTGATGGGCACCAGGTAAGGCTAATTCTATATCTTAGCTATTGTTGGTAGAGCCATAGTGAACATGGACATTCAGCATATCCCTTTGATATGCGGATTTCTGGTGTAATATCCTTTGGAGAAGGAAGATATATATATATATATATATATCCATATTTATATGGGATAACTGCTGGATGTGTCTTTATTTGTTACTTGAATTCACTTTTTATTTATTCATTTTCTTGTTGCAGTATTTGGCACTGAACCCAGGACACTGCATATGCTAAGCAAGTACTCTACCAATGAGCTACACCCCCAGCCTTAGACTACTGTACATTAATAAATATCTTCCTGTCTCTTTAGAGATGATCATATAATTTCTTTTTTAATCTGTTCAAATGGTAAGCTATTTTGATGCATATATTCTGTTAGACTATTTGTGATAAATCATTTATTTGTAGTACTATCATCCTATTTGGGATTTTTCCTTTTGTATTGATGGCTGAGAACTGCATATAATATTCCTCTTCTTAATGCCCTTGACCAAGTTTTATAACAAGATTATACTAGCCTCATAAAAGGAACTGAAGAAACTTTCCTTCTATTTTAGTCTCTGAAAACACATTATATAAGGCAAAAATTATTAGTCCTTAGCATTTTATGGGAATAGTTAATGTGATAGTTTGGACTAGTGTTTTTTGTAGGGGAAAATATTTTATTCCTTATTCAAATTTCTTTTAAGTAGTAGGGTTATTTTCTGGGTCTCTGAGTAGATTTTCGGGAGTTGTGTTCTTTTTAAGAATCTATTTCTACTAAGCTTTCAGATTTGTTGGCAAGGTTGTCTTATGGAGGTGGCGTTTTACTGGCTGCCTGGAACTTACTATGTAGACTAGACTGATCTCAAACTCAGAGAGATCTGCCTGCCTCTGCCTCCCAAATGCTAGGATTAAAGGTGGTACCACCATTCCCCAGCATCTTATGGTATTTGAAAGAACAATTATTAATCACTACACTTAAGATTCTTTACTTATAATGTCACTTTTGGTGAGTTTGTTACTCTTAAGGCTTTATTTTATTAAAGATTTTTTTAAAAATTTTCCTTCAAAGAAATAATTTTGGGGAGAATTTGTTTTCTTTTTGATTTATTTTCTATTTTAATTTCTGCTTTTCATTTCTTCATTCTTTGAGTTTATTCTTGTTTTTCTAATTCTCTGAGCTCTGTGCTAAGCCTGTAGGGTTTTTTCTCTTTTAAACGGTACATTTCAAAATATGACTCTTTCTCAAAATGCTACTTTATAATCTCCAGGCTTTTGTTTGTTAAGCATTGTGGTTTCATTCATTTCTAGAGATGTTCCATCCTCTGTTGTAATTTCTATCAAACTGTTTGATGTGTAGTTTCAATTCTCTTTATACAAAGGGTGGTTAGTATCATTCTTTGATTGATCTGTAGTTATTTATGACAATATTGATATGCGTAGAGAATCTGCACAGCAGGTTTGACAGTTGTTTTATGACTTACTAAATATACAATTTTCATTGTAAATATTTCCTGTGTGCTTAGAAAGAATGTGAATTACCAGAATGTTGGATTCATTCTTCTGTATATACAGTTCAGCTCTCTCATACGATTATTTGCTATTCAAGAACTTAATTTGCCACTTTCTAAAAGAGAACATGAGAATCTTCCATGAATACATGGATTTGTTTATATCTTACTATAATTCTTTCAGTGTTTGCCTTATATATTTTAGTACTGTTTGTTAATTAAATACGAGTTCAGGATTGTTTTGCCTTGTGGCAAAGTATAACTTTTGTCATTGAATAAAGGCTATCTTTAAGTCTATTTGTCTATTACTGAACTTGGTTCCTTTTAATCAGCATTTATCTGAGATAGTTTACATCTTTTACTTTTCAAGTTTTTTCTCATAAATCTTTATATATATGCTTGTTCTTGTTGTTGTTTTAATGTTTTTACTTTTGTGCGTGAGTGTGTTTCTGTGTGTGTGTGTGTGTGTGTGTGTGTGTGTGTGTGTGTGTGTGTTGCTGAGGACTGAAGCCAGGGCCTTGACATGATGGGCAAATAATTTTCCTCTGAGATACATCCCCAGCACACATACAAGTATGTGTATCTTGTAAACAAATCAGATGGTAAGATTTGATGCAGTTTTCTTAATCTAAGAATATTTGGCTTTGTTTCCTTTTCTGGCCTCTGTTGTCATTGCATGACACAGATGCATTTACATACATGCAGGTAATACACTCATACACATACAATAAAAATAAATAAATAGATAAATAATAATACTAAGAGTTCAATAATAAGTCAAATAACAAAATAAATATAGAAAAGGTAGACAGACCCAGTGTGGTGGTTCATGCCTGTAGTCCTAGCACTGAAGAGGAAGAAGCAGGAAGATTTCAAGTTCAAGGCCAGTTTGGCTAGCCAAACTCCTCTAATCTCCACGGGGAGGGGAGATGTCGGGGATTTGAAAGGAAATTCTTAGGAAACCACATGGGGGGCTTCTGCAGTGAGAAATTTTATATCTATCTATGTGTGCGTGTGTGCGTGTGTGTGTGTGCATGTGTGTGTGCGTGTGTGTTTGTGTGTGTGTGTATACACCTGTTGCTAGTTAATGTATTCCAGACATGATAGGGAAGCTGCACCAATGAAATTCCCATAGCATGGCAGTCTAACAAGATCTGTGTAATGACAAGACCAGCTGACATGCCAATATGGATGGAGAAAATTTCACGGGGTCTCGCCTCAAGATGGAGAGTTACAGGCAATCGATAGATGCTAAGGAAGAAAGAATCGGTCATCGGTTTTCCCCAGGGACTAGCTCCCTGAGAGGTTGTCTAATCTCAAATGGAGAGCCCTAAACGCAGGTACACATGAGCACCACTAAATGAACTTAGTGAATTATAGACATATACATATGTGTATAATATATAAATGTATATTTATAAATGTATGTATATATAACAATAATCAGGAGGAAGACAAGAAAGTGAGGAGTGGGAGGTACATAGGGTGAGTTAGAAAGGAACTGGGAGGAACTGAAATAATACAAAGATAATACATTCACAAAAATAAAATTTTAATTTTTTAAAAATCTGGTTTTAATGGACTTTTTAATTCCATACAAGGGTAGACACTAACTTAGGGTGAAAGGATAGAAAAAAAATTAAATTGATGTTTGCTTTTAACTAACTACTATTACGTTTCTACTTGGCCATGATTTTTCTTTTCTTCCTTTTAAAAAATATTTTGATTCTTTAAGACTTTCGTACAATGTATTTTGATCATATCTGGACCCGCTACCCCTTCTCCTTTCAAATATAGCCTCCTTCCCCGCTCCACTACTGTTTTTTTTTAATCTCTACCAAATCTGATTTGTGTTCCCTAAATACTCTCAGCTCTGGATTCACCCCCTGGAGCCTGGTCAGCCTATACACTATCACAGCTTGTATAACCACCTCACCATAGTTATCAAAAGCCAATAGTTTCTAAGCGAGGACTGGTGCTTCTTGCCCGCCTCCCCCATCTACGCTGGGGGTTTTATTTATTTAAAAATATTTTATTAGCATTGCTTTCTCTAAGTAGTAACATGATTACATTGAAAAACTTAGTATAGGTTGGAGAAATTGGATAGGGAAGGAATGGCAAACTCAACATAGAAACAGTGACAAATTTCACATTACTGTTGAAGGTTGGTAGTGCAGTTTTGTCAATAAACATTATTCAAAAATTATAGTAGCCATGCAGAATTTCAAATTTATAGCCTAAGACATAATTACATGTTGTTAGTTTGAGGATTGTGTCAGTTTCATTATTGCAGTACTTTCCATTTCTTTTCTTTTTAACTTCCAATACTGTGGTTTTTAACTCTGAAAGTTCAATTAGGACATAGGTGAAGGTGTGCCGGGACTGTAGAAGAGTTAACAGAAAATAGTAGAAACTTCTTGGTGTCTGGTAATGGGAGAGATCCAACATCAAGACCTGGATACCCAGGATCGTAAGTGGAAAGGGGACCAGACCTGGGCATCAGGGGAGTGGAAGGTCTGTTCTAGAGAGTCAGGTCTTCCAAGACCAGAATCTAACACAACAGAGACCTCTCCTGCAAAGCCTCTGCCATGCACAACCTCTGCCATGCACAACCTGGGACCTCAGAGGAGGGGTGAAAATGCAATCCCAACCTGTGATATTTAAGGCTGAGTTTTACAAACTAGGAAAAGACTTATCTTTTCCAATCAGAACCTAGTACAAGAAAGCTTTGTTTTCCTAATGTCACCCTCCAGAAGGTCTACCACTATGTCAGATATTTAGTTACATGTTTAGTTATTTATTTCCACCTCATACAAACCCAAGGCTCCAACTTCTGTTCCATTACGGGCAATAACACTCAAGCTCCTACATTAACAAGAGCAAATACGCACTCCCTCTCCCCTGGACGCCACAGCACCTGTTCAAACCTAAATCCCTCAGAGCTTTTAATTTCTTTTCCTTCTGCTACTGTAGGTTTCTTCTTCCTGTTTGAGACAGTCACTCTACATTTGTAATCTCATTTTTTATTCACATTTAGATGCTTGGAGCAGAAGGACTTCATATTACCTTGGTTCATAACACTGCCAAAGAAGGTATACACATGCATGCTTAACCATCACCAAAAAATGATACCATGAGAAAACTGAGAACAAGACAGGGGAAGGTTAACAAACCATTTCATTTACAGTTCTCTATCAATCTTTACTTATTTTTAATAAAAGCCACACTGACTTTGTGGGCATCAAGCATGTATGTGGCACACTAATAAGTTGACCCATTAATAAATTGACAGAGACCCTCTGGGGCTATTTTTAGGAATAGTGATTTGAGACAAACTTTCTAAACAAAGTTCCCAAGAAATACATATAATGATTTTTTTAATTCTTTAAATAAAATGATGCTTTAGGTGCCAGATTAGAACTAATGATATACACAGAGAAATCTGTTAGAATTGTTTGAAACAAGCAAAATGAGAAATGTCATGGCAGTGACCATGACAGGAAGTGTTAGAGATGGACATTTTCCTTGGTATGTTAAAATATCACGTATAAAACTAAATGTTTCTGTGAAATCCTCCAAAAAGACACATTCATCTACATCTACTGCATGGTAATATTTGCATCAACAAGAGACCACAAATACTGTACTATAAGATTAAAATTCCTATCACTTAATGATATCATAGATACCATTTTACAGTGAAAAGTTCACTGTAAAAAAATACACTGTGTAATTTTAGATCTACATCAAGAGACCACATCGAGTGATTGGCCCACATCATCTAGGTTTGCATAAGAGCAGTGTGTTGTTAACACAAAGACAATCACCTATTTGTATTTCTTAGAACACTGTCCTGCCATTAAGCAATGCATGTTGTACATAGCTGTCCTTAGTGACCTTAATGATCTCTGTATGTCACTCAAACCTAATTAAAATAAATCTCAATTACTGTGATTGTTCATTCTGGCTGTGCCTATGACAGTGTTTCCAGAAAGGTTTTGCTGAACACAGAAGATCCACCCTGAGTGTGGGTGTCAGTCATCACATACACTGAGGTTTGTGAATGAATAAAAAGGAGAAAGAAAGCTGAGCACTAACATTCATCTCTCTCTGCTTTCTGACTATAGATATATTATCACCAACTGCCTCAAGCTCCTGCTGACTTCCCTAAGACGATGCACTGTACCTCCAGACGGGCAGCCAAAGTGAACCCTTCCTTCTTTAACTCACTTTTGTCTAGTATTTTGTCACAGGAATGATAAAACTGTACCATTAAAACTACAACTTTAAACATTCTATATAGGCATAACATTTTTACATACTTTATGCATAACATTGCTTTACATTTTTCCAACCAACTGCATTAGCATCTTTTAAAATGTATATTTTTATCGAATTTTTATTAATTTGTACAATACATCTTAGTCATATTTAGACCCCCTTTCCTATCTGCAATCCCCATAACTTCCCACAGGATTTCATGCCTTTGGTCATATAAGTTAAGGACTGTCACGTCAATCTGGATTTATAGACCCAGAAGTCTCTCAGTGTGAATTCACCCACTGGAGCCTGGTCAACCTATCTAGCGTCGCTCCCTTAAAGATGATATATTCTCTCTCTCTCTCTATCTCTCTCTCTCTCTCTCTCTCTCTCTCTCTCTCTCTTTCTCTCTCATCATTTGCCAGTAGTTCCTCAGATAGGTTGGGGCCTCCTGCAGGTTTCTCCAGCTCTGTGCTGGTTTTTATCTGCTTCAGTTTGCACGTGTCTTGTGCATGCCGTCCCCATCTTACCGTAGCCTGATCACAGGATGAGGCAGAGATTCCTCATCTACTTTTCATCTCATCCTGCTGTGAAGACTGTAACATAGAATTCTGCCTCTCAATATGCCTCAGCCTCTCAGTTCTTTGATTTCTAGGTTCCAACTCCACTCTTCGTTGTCTAGGATAGCAAGAACTTTTGACTGCTCTTATCTAACATCTTCTTCCAGTGCAAAGGCAACAAAGAAGCAAGAAAGAAACTGACCCTATTCGTTTGGATTTATAATGTTTTTACAAACATATTTTATACAGTCCTTCTACTATTTAATTCAAAAAAATACCTAGAACTAATTTCTGGACAAGGAGTATACAAATAATACACTTAATTTTCATTGACTAGTTAGTATGTAGAATTTGCACTAACTTAAGCTTCCATGGCAATGTTGATAGCATCACCTCTCCATGACAGTACCCTGTAACTGGAAAACAAAAGGTATACACACTTAGAAAGCAAAGTTTGATAGCCACAATATGTAATTTATGTTAAAAAAAAAAAAGCATGTTCAGGGCCAGGCATGGTGGTGATATGTACCTTTAATCCTAGCACTAGAGAAACAGAGGCAGATGGGTCTCTGTGAGATAGAGGCCAGTATGGTCTATATAGTAAGTTCCAGGACAGCTGGAGCTACAGGAAGACCCTGTCTCAAAAACAAAAACAAATGAACAAGCCATGTTTCCCCTAGGTAAAAATCAATGTATTCAGAACACATGAAAACACTAGCAAAAATCTTATCATTTATAATTTAACAACCCAAGAATGCCTGCTGTTAATGTTTGGATTTCTGTCTTCTCAGATTTATGTCTTGTGCCTTATTTATATTTAAATTAACATGCTATCATACTACTTTAAAAGTACAAACATATAAAATTAAAAATAAGTAAAGGCAAAGCACTGGTACAGAAAAGACGAAAGCATCTAATAAAATACAGTACATAATGTCATATTTTAAAAACCAAAATCACAATAAAAAGGCCACTTTATGCAAAAATAAAGCTACCAAAATTGCTCATGAAGATGCTGAAGCTGGCGTAGACTGTAGACAGTGTGAGGAAAAACAGTATCTTTCCAAATGGCTCTGGGCTGGAAATGTTTTGCAAGTTCCTCAAACTTTTAAGAAACAGAATTTCCACCCCTAGACAGTTTCAGAGTCTTTAAAAGGAAGGATATGGCTCCGTGGTTAAAGGCACTGATTGCTGTTCCAGGGGACCTGGGTTCAGTTCCCAACACACACAGGGTGGCTAACAACCGTCCATAATTCCAGTTCCAGGGGATCTGATGCCCTCTTCTGACTTCCACGGACACTGTACAACATGGGTGCACTTACATACATACACGCAGGCAATATACTCATACACCTAAAGTAAAATTAATAACAATATTTTAAAACATAAAAAAATAAAAATAAATTCAATAAAAGGAAGGAGAGGATAAGCCAAATGGCTTTAAAAGCCAGAGATTCGAGAAGCTTACAGGGAGGGTAACAGAGCACATGACATGAAAGCTGAAGACAGAATACTGGGACACTGGGGGTAGAAGCGTACGGACAGGAATGGAGGAACAGAGAGAGAAGAAGGAAGGAATCAACCCAAAAATGCATGTATGAAAATGCATAAGGAACTCCGTTGCCATCAAGTTCTCAAGGGTAGCCAAGGGTAATGGCAATGACCTGTAATGTTTGGGGGGGGGTCTATGAGACCTCACTAAAGAGATAACCCATTCCTGTGGTGTCTGTCTAGTCAGGGTACTGCTGCCCTGTTATAGCGTAATTTCATTTAAACTCTCTCTCTCGTTCTCATTCTCATTCTGTGTGTATGTGTGTGTGTGTGTGTGTGTGTGTGTGTGTGTGTGTGTGCGTATGTGTGTGTATAAGGAAACAAGAAAATTTGTTACTTGATATGCTAATTAAAATAAAAAATTGAAAAGTGAATATAATTTGAATGCAAACCTCTTATAGATGTGCTGTTTCTGTTTTTCTATGTAATTGCTCACAGAGAGGCCAAGATTGTCTGGGAGTGTAGCTCAGTGATAGAGTACTTACTAGCATGCACAAGGCCCTGGGGTCCAATCCCAACAGTAAAAAGAAAAGGACATTAAATTCTTTCTTCCGAAACCCTATTTTCTCTATTATGCTGAGGGTTTCCTAACTCTACGTGCCTAAAGACTGATACTATTTTGATATAAAGCTGGGGCTGAGTTCACACCTCAGTGGTAAAAGGAGTGCTTAGTGTTCAGTCCCTAGCACACAATCACCCCAAATTTTGCCTTTCAAAGAGTTTCCATTCTTTTTCTAACTAATATTGTATCATACCGCACAGTGAAGAAGAGAGTTAAAATGTGACATTTATTGAAAAATAACCTGTTCCAAATTTATATTCATGACAAAATTTTCTGTGATTTCTTTTCAAAAATTTCAGAGGTCTAGTAACTTTCTTTTCAAGTTCTGGGTATCTACTTTAAATATTCAGTTTAATTTATTCAAGGATGATTAATTGAGATTGTAAGGTCTGTTTTCATTATTTCACATTTTAAAATCAAATTGCTTTATAAAATGTCTTATGCATTATTGAACAATTTTCTTTAACTCTATGAAAGTTTCCTGGAGAACAGAGTGTTTGTTCTCATTTCAGATGTCATTGGTCTAACTCAAGCACCATTTACCCCAAGTAGGTAAGATATGGCATCTGTGCTTCAAGTATTAATGATCTTAAAATGCCTCTCATAAGAAATAACTCCAGTCTACTGACTTGAAAGTCATTTATAACGCTGGATCTGAGTAAAGTCTTTTCTGAAAAATATATTGCTTCTGAGTGTTAGAAGAAAAAAATTATAACTGATAAAATAATTTATCCCTCAAAAATCCTAACAGATTAGTTTGTCTTACCTCAAAAGCCCTTTATGAAATTAACATCCTATCTTGAAATTTTTAAATAACTTTAACTTTTATGCATATAATAAATACTTAGTCTATTAATGCTTCGAGGCTGGGATAATATATGCTCTTTGAAATCTAGAGATGAAAGGTATTCAGCAGAGCAAATTTTTATTATCATCCCTTTTTTGCACATAATACTGCTATTACCAGCTCTGCTAATTGGAAATCTGGAAATAAGAAAGTACACTAAAAGGGCAAGAAGTGTTTCTCTTTTGCTTTTTCTGCCTACCTGTAAACCCTGAGCCCACTCTATGCCACTGTAGATCTGCTCCACACTGCTCCACAGTGTGGAATAAACCTTAATGAACACTTCCTGTTTTCACTGTGACAAATGTTTCTGAAGTGAACAAAAGGATATATACGCTGGATAGTTTTAGTTGTCAGCTTGACACACCTGGGTTGAAAGAGCCTCAAGTGGGTAATTGCCTGCATTTGTACTGGTTTGTGGCCATTGTCTGTGGGGTTGTTCTGTACTGGGCAGGTTGTCCTGTATCAAGAAAGCAGGCTGGATGGACATGGATGGGGGGAGCAAGCCAGTAAGCAGCATGTGTATATGCCACTACATGTGGGTGGAGGTCAGAGGACAGCGTTCAGGAGTCTGTTCTCTCCTATTACCTTGTTGAGACAGAATCTCTTCTTGTTTCTGCTCAATTAGACTTTTAATTATAAACTGGGTACTACATGATACCAAGAACTCACAAATTTTGTCAATAATGTCATTACAGTCATAGGAAGCATTAATATTTTTAAAGACTTATACTGAAATGATGGAGAAATGAAATGGAAAGATGAATGAGATTTTCTGTAAGAATGAAGGAGAGCGAATATTACCAAATCATACAATATACATGTATGATAATATTACAACAAATAGCATTTTGTACAGTGGATATATGTTGACTAAAGAAGAGAATGAAGAGATAAAATACTGGAAGATCAGACTGATAAAAGTTCAGTCTGGATGCTAGGTCTCAAAAGGTTACTATTATATTCTATTTTTGTGTTTTAATTTTTTCTTTAAATTTTAAATTTATTTTTATTTTATGTGTGTGAGTGTTTTGCCTACACATATAAGCGTATCATGTCATGCAGTGCCCACAGAGGTCAGAAGATGGTGCCAAATTCCCCTGGAACTGGAGTTACAGATAGTTGTTAGCCACTATGTGGGTGCTGGGAATCGAACCTAGGTCCTCTGCAAAGGCAGCCAGTACTCTTAACCTAACTGCTGTGCCATCTCTCCAGTTTCATATGTTTGAAGTTTTAAACTTTTCTTTATTTTTGAGAATTTCATGCATGTATAAATGAAATATGATTAGATCCACCCCCAAGTTTCCCCCCAACTTCTCCCATATGCCCCCGTCAGGCTCCCCTCCCAATTCATGTCTTTTCTCACCTGTTTTGGATAAGCCACCAAGCCCAGTAAAGTGCTGAAGATAGGTGGGGGCCACCCACTGAAGTAGGAGTAATCTATTAATAGCCACATCCTCAATAAAGAATGATTCTCCTGCCCACAGCAATTATCCACTTGTCAATGGCTGTTCAGTGTTGGGTAGGGCCTAGAACTGGGCGACTCCACTAATGCTGGGATGGATAGCTTGATCTTCTGTAGGTCTTGTGCAGATAGCCACAGTTGTTGTGAGTTCTTGTGATACCCATGTCATGTACAGAAGACAACTTTCACAGCATCTCTCCCTATCCTCTGGCTTGTACATTCTTTCTGCCTCTTCTTTCACTTATGTTCCCCAAGTCTCAGGATGTGAAGCTGATACAGATGTCCCATTAAGGACTAAGTACTTGATCTCTTATTGTCAGCACTTTCAGAAAGAAGCTTCTCTGATGAAGATTGAGAGTAGCCCAGGTATATAGGTATGAACATAAATATTTTAAAAGCAATTTGACAGCATGACCATCTAGCAAAATAAAAATAGGTTCTACCTAGGACCTATGATCTCCCTAGATATAGTTTACTGACTAGGATTACAGCAGTTGGCATGAAATTCCACACTGTGGATCAGGCCTCAAATCCAATCAGAAAGCAGTTAGTTACCCCATAACAACTATACCACTATTGCACCAGTTGACACCTCTTGCCTGGCAGGTCAGTATTGCAGCATGCAGGATCCAGAGCTGGTTAAGACCGTTAATGTCTTTTCTCCCCCAGCAGCCTGCAAAGCACCTTCTGGTAATGTGAAAGCTAGACAGCTGGGAGAGTTTCCCTGTTAGTTTAAGACTGATTTCTCTAAATCCTGAAGCCAGAATATGTGGTGTCTTCAGCAATAGGGTCTTATCATGTCATTACGATGAGTAACCAAGGGCAATGGCAATAGCCTGTGTTATTTTTGGAGATCTCTGGAGCCTCCCTGATCAATAACTTGCAGGGAGGTATTCCACGCATTATACTGACATTTTCACTTAATCACCCATGTCTTCTGGAAGCAATATTGTCCACCTATGAAGGGTAGTCCTGTTCAAACTCTTTTTTTAGTTCTATTTTGAAATTAGACTAATTACTAGTGAGTTTCCGTAAGTTTTTTCCATACACTCTTTGTTTGCCCACTACCCTCTCTCCTCCTCCACTCCTCCCATCTTCGTTCTTGCTTTATCCTTTAGCCATCAGTATTCCCCTCATTCTGTCTTTTCACATGTGTTCTACTATCCTTCCACTTATTTTTTAAGACTGCCTCTGAATAGAAGGTGCCCATCTTGTTTTTCAGACTCATTTCCTTTGTGTTGACTCTTCCTTCCACCTCTTGATTTCCCCCACACTCCCACAACTGCTTCCTGTTTAAGTCTCTCCAACACCCATATTCTGCCACTTTCACTTTACCTACGATCTGCTAGTTCCTCCCTCTTAATCTGCTCTCCCAAAGGCCCCTTTTCTATCTTCTGGCTTTGACTTATATTCCAAACTGAATACACAAAAGATTTGAAGCTAAGATGCACATATGAGAGAGAAGATACGGTGTTTGTCCTTCTGGGTCTGAGTTACCTCACTCAGTATAATTTTCTTCAATTCCATCCATTTACTACAAGTTCCATGGTTTACTTTTCTTTACAGCCGAGAATACTCAGTTGTGTACTTGTACCACATTTTTCTTATCCACTGGTGATGGACATCTAGATTAGTTCCATTTCCTAGCTATTGTGAAGAGAGGTGTAAGCAGCATGTGAACATGGATGTGCAATAGGATATAAAATCCTTTGCGCATATGACCAAGAATGACATAGTTGAGTCATGTGGATGTTCCACTTAGTGTTTTTTGAGATGCTTCTAGACTGATTTCCAATGTAGATGCACGAATTTATGTTCCCACTAACAGTGTGTAAGGGTTCCCCTGTTACTACATCCACATAGCATTTGCTGTCATTTGTCTTTCTGATGAGGGTCATTCTGACTTTCCAGGGTGAGGTAGAATCTTAAAGTAGTTTTAACCTGCATTACCCTAAAGGCTAAGAATGTGATCGCTGTTAGATGCTAAAAATCCACATTGGAAAAAAGACATCTTCAACAAATGGTTGCAGTCAAACTGGACACCAATATGTGAAAGGGTTAAACTAGATCCATATCTCTCACTCTGCATGAAATTCAACTCTGAATGGATAAACGGACTCAACATAAGACCCAATACCATGAAACTGCTATACAGGAAAAAATATGATTAACTTAGAGACATGGGTAAGGACTTTCTGAATAAGATTCTGGTAGAAAATAAGATCAGTCATCAACAAATGGAATCTCATGAAACTAAAAAGTTCTGTACAGCAAAGTAAATTGTGGAACAAAAGAATATTCAGGCACAGAGTGGAAGAAAATCTTCACCAGCTATTCATCCAATAAAAGATCAAAAAGGGCAAAAAACTAAACATTAAGAAAATAAACAACCTTTTTTTAATATGCTGTGTAATTGAACAGAGAGTTCTTAAAAGAAGTGTTTGGAAATTTTCATAGTAAATTTTTAATTCTACCCCCTCCCACTGATCCTTCATCCTGCATTTCTCCCCCTTCCTCTGATCTCCCTATGGCAGTCTGACCGCTAAAATTCTAGAACTATATCGAGACTTTCTCTTGCTACATTTTCAGAAGGTGCCAGGGTCTAAAGTGGCAACAGCACAATCTCTACCAGGAATTCACCGGCTCTTGCAGAAAAAATTAAAAAGAAAGCTCTCTTTTAATAAGGATAGAGCGAGTCCTGGGCATTTTCCAGTTAAGCCAGAATTCCTAGAGTTTCCTTGATTGGGTCCTGCAGAAAATTCAGCATGTTTACTTGGGGAGAGTGATGGTGAGTTCCGGGTGATGGAGAGAAAGGAGATTTATCTTCCAGTCACTGCAGCGAAAACATCTCTGCCTTGCAAAGCCTCATCTGTCTGCGTTTGGCTTAAAAACAGAATTTCTCAATTCGAAAGAACTGCTTTGCTGTGTTTGACTCTGCCGGCTCCACCTTCCTCAGTGCATTTGAACCTGAGTGATTGGATAGGAAAAATAGTGGGCGACCATTAACAAGTCAAAGGCACGAGCAAGGGCAGCAGAGTTCTTCCCCCTGCAACGTCTTTCAGTAGTGTTTTCCATGGGGACGTTTGAAATAAACGAAGTACATGGGGAAAGTTAAGTAGACCTTCGACCACCGCAGTGCACACAGACAGGCACCCAGAGAGGCCAGCACGGCTTTGGGGCTCCAGGGACTGCAGCCCTTCTGCTCCAGACTCTCCTTTCCCCGCAGCTCTGGCTCTGGGGCTTTGGGAACAAGCACAGAAGGAAGAAACCTAAAATCAATCCTCTTTATCCTGACATTTGAGTATCAAAGTCGTTTTCAAGAAATTTATATTCTCCCTGAAGAAAGAAAAAAGGATAGAGCCTTAAAACCTGGAATCCTGAATTAAAAATTGCTGTTTTAAAATAAATGCCTGCTTGTCTTATTTCCCATGTGTGTTGATATAGAGTGGAAAATATTTTGTCTAGTTGGTTTGAGTGCAAATGCATCATCATGTGTATCTACTCTGCGAGCCCTAATTTCACTCAAACACAGTCTCAGATCCTGTGCAAAGGCAAATTTTCAAAAGAATGTTAAATATACACATGTGCTGTGTTGCATCGTAATATATGTTGTTATAATATAGTACATACGTAATAGTATATGATACACAGATAAATATATACATAAAGACAGAAATGCAGTGCCCTCTACTGGATCAAACGGAACTACTTTTAACCTCTTCTTTGAAACAGATAATTTAACTTGCCTTCCAGTGGCTCTGGCCGTCAGAGCATAGCCAAATGCCTGGATCTTCCTCAGGATGGTGATTCTCAGGCTTATACTAGTAGGCAAAGCATCCTGGGGAACATACTTTGTCTTGATGAAGCCCTTTCATTATATCTTACTTCCTTGTCATTAATGTTTAAAGAGCGATTCAAATTTACCCCAGAAGTTTGCACTTGCTGTGGTCTTTAGAGGACTACACACAGCACAAATTAAAGGAAAATTTGACTGACTGGTTCATTGATTAATTGATTGGTTGGTTGATGATTAATTTTAGCTATCAAAGCAATGATCCAGACTTTACAATTCCCAAACTGAAGTCAAACCTTTATATATAATTTGGACTAATCAAATGTAATTTCAAAGACATACAGAATTCACAGTGAAAAAGTTAGGCAATCCAAGACCTTCTGCAAACTAAGTCATGCTGGTTCAAGTACAAAATAAAAGATGATTTATACAATGCAGGAATCGTCAGCCTGAATAATAAAGATACTATAGAAATAACACAGTGTTCTCAAATAACCTAGCAATAAAGGCCCTTGTGTAGATTCTTAAAATCATTGAAACAGTAGCAGACGTAGGTATCCTGGAATATAGAAACGATTTAAAGAGATAAAAGTTAGTTTTTAAAGTAGAAATCATTTCAAATACCCCACCTACTTTCAAATTAATGCACATGCAACACCAAGGGAGAGCCAGAAAGCTGGAGGATGCTGGGGTTGGCACTACATGGCATATTTTCTCTGCTCTGGTTACTAAGAACATCAGCACTTTCTGTTTCCCAGAAGACTATCTTCCCTTTGACCTGACCTGCATTTCATCTCCTGGCCACTAAATGCAAAAATCCACTAGGTTAATCTCCCAATTCTCAAAACTTGGACAGAGCTTGTAACGGAAGTTCATGGCACAGCCAAAGTAAACCAATGAGGCAACCAAAAGTCTGTCTCCTTGTTGCAGGAGATTCAAAGCAAGGTATTAGACTGATTGCAACCCCAACCCAATCTCTGCTGCAAAGATGCACTGAAGAAGAATTTTCTAGAACCTCTCAGTCATCTTTATTAGTAACATTAAGCCTCATGGCACAGGCCTAACAAAAGAAACATGGCTCGCTCAGGAGTCTAGGGCACTGCAGCTCCACAACCCAGCTGTCCTATGAAAAGCGCTACTGTCCTTTAAGAGCTCGTTCCTGATCAAGGGAGTGAGCAAAGGCCTGGAAGCCCTACCTCATCAGAGGTTCATCCTCCAGGGAATGTAGGAAAATCCACAGCTCCAGGTCTGGAAAAAAGCCCAACAATCTGCATTTTAATAAGCAACCCAGATGATTCATATATAGGGGGCCCTTGGATCGTACGTTAGAAACACTGCCTGAAAAAGTGAAGAAACATATATTTAGCCAAATGCATTGACGTCTTAAAGCCTTCTTTTTTATGAGCATCCATCTTTTAATGAGATCCTCGTGGAATAAGAACTCCCTCCTTTGTGCTGATTTCTGTTCTCACGTAAATAGTATTAGAATAAATGGAGCTGTGACTGGAATTCAACCAGATGACAGTATTCAAGACTCTAGGCATGCGTAGACACTCCTGGGACTTTCCACAGTTCTAGGCAGGACCCTTGCCATATTTTTTTAAGCCATAAGCTCCAGGAATTCATTAATTTTTTGTTCCTTTCTTAAAACTGCCTTCCCTTCCTCTTTCTAACCAGAGCCTCTCCCTGCAGCACTACAAAATAAACAATCTCATTGCTCTTTGCCCACCTATCCTGTCTCCAAAAGTGCATGAGATGTTTTAAGCATTCCTTGAGGCTTTATTATAAGCAAGGAAGAAAGACCAGTGGAAAATAAATATGGACATAGACCTAAAGAAAAATCTCACCATCTCATACAAAAGTCACTTTCCAAGTTCAGTTTTCCTTTCAGTAGCTATTGACTCTGTAACAATACTTCCTTTGTTCCTTGCTTCCTTTGTTTTATTTTTCCTTCCTACATCCCTCCTTTGCACAAATTTGTTTTGAGTGCTTACCAGTGTTGTACTGTCTGGGCTCAAGAATAGAACCTATTTACAATCAGTGCCTCAAAAAGTCATGACGTGAGACTGAAAAGATGACTCAGAGGTTAAGAGCACTCACTGGCTGCTCTTGCAGAGGATCAGGGTTCTGTTCCCAGCAACTACATGTCTGTTTATAACCATTCAAAATTCTAGTTCCAGGGGATCTGACACTCTCTTCTGGCCTACATGGGTACCACATGCATGTAATGCATCTACATAGTGCAGGCAAAACACTTAAACACATAAACTATTTTTTTAAGTTATGACACTCAGAATGGAGAATTCTACTGAGTTTTCACAAAGGCCTGGTATGCAGAGAAGAGTTAGTTGACTGGGAAGATTGTGGGAGAAAGAATTTCTTTCCACAAGTATGGTCTATAGTCCCAATTACTCCAAAAGTGGAGGTGGGGGTGGTCACTTGAACCCAGGAGTTGTAAACTAGCCTAGACATCCAAATGAGACTCCATCTCAAAATGGGAAAGAAAGAAAGGAGGTAGAGAGAGAAAAATGCTTCCTTAAAAAGGTTGGCCCCATAGAAAGCCACAGACAAATCAAACAGCATGTGGCATTCCTGGTCCCCAGTAGTTCAGTGGACTTGGAACCCAGACATTCACGAATATTAGGAATTGGACTGGAGCAGTGATCTGGGACTATTGTTTAAGGACCTCACAGTCCATGTTAGGGGGTGTATTTAATAAATTTTATATAACCTACAGAGTAAGCTAAATAAAAACATAAGGTCCAAACCAAATCAAGCAAGGACAAACAAGGAGAGAAGCAGGTAAGGCTAACAATGACCATGGCTGGATGGGAGCCATGGGCTTTAGCTAGCTGGTCAAGTAGATGACCACTCCGACCATTGAATGCCCAGGCCTGGGTGATACATTTGACTCATGTTTTCCTCCTGTTTCTGAAAAAGTCTTCATCTCCTATTTTACCTCCTCAATGGCTAATAACTATCATAGGTAGAAATGCTTTGGGACAAAACCCAGGCATTTTCTTACCTTTGCTTTTTCTCTTCTTAAAGTTTAACACTAAGCTCACTTGTCTGATATGCATGGAAGCCTGTGTTATGGTATTGGTTTTTGAAAAAGAGATGTTATTGTGGATTGACCAACAAGGAATTGGGAGGCATTCTAATTTACCATCCCATAAGTAGGTCGAGAATTTAAATATTTAAACAAGGATGGAATGGTTCAATGCAGAATAATGAGGCTGACCACAGCTTAACCCTCTCTTGTTCCTTTTAGCTCTTCAAAGTAAATAATAAGAAGGGCTGAGTTGCTCTGTGATCAAGCAGACAATACTTGTTACCTTGGGGCTTTAATAATTCTCAGCAAATTTTATCACTATCAACTGACATGATAATTATTTATCGAGCCAGTGAGATGAAGAGGTCAGTCCCTGTATCTGCATCCCTGGATGGTGAGGCTAAGGGTCCAGGTGCACAGTTCTGAGGCTGGAAGAGACCATATGACCTTCCAGATGCCATATGGGCAGTTACTTTTCTGCTCACAGAAAAAAATTAATCACAAATTAAACAAGTGTTTGGTATTGCTCCAGGATTTAGAATGAAATATCTTTATCCAAGGACTAAAGAGTCTGAGTAGTAGACATATTGTGATGTTTCTCTTTTGAAGCTTTTAATCCTTTTTACCAGAGAGGCCAGATGTACACTAAATGAACATTAGCTGATTCCACTCAGGGCCACATGAAGTTGTTCAGCTCTACTAATGAGAAAGTGCAGCCTCCTCTGGATTCTTCTACACAGGTCACTCTGTCCTGCCTTAATAAATAATTTCCCATGCAGCCTATTAAAAGAGGTGGTCTAGAACTGTGATTTGCAACACAGAGCTTTTGTTAATAAGCATTCACCTGGTCCAGGATGAGACCTAAGATTCTGTGTTCCTAATAAGTTTTGCGTGATGCTGATGTTGCAGGGGCAGAGAACATCCTGAGAGCCTAGAACATGTTCAGAAACTAAGACATTGGTATTTCTGGGATATTTCAATACAAGTAGAAAAATTAAGTCATAGAAATTAAAATTCTGAGTCAATTCAGAACGTCTGAGCTATGCGATCCTTTTTGTACCCAAGGTCCCTTCCACCCATATGTGGTAATACAATATGATAATTTCTTTAGTAGTTTAGATGAACCTTATACCTTTGGGGTTGAAATTGCTCATTGTCTCCATGCTCACCCTTCCACCATTTCCTCCTCTGGATCTTTCATTCACACTGGAGCTTCTCAATCTTGCTTCCTACTCTTTTACCCATAGAAGCATCTTTTCAGGAGGAAATATTGACCAGTTAGCCTCTTGAACGAGTTATCAACAGTTCAGTGGAATGCTAGCTTAAGCTGGCTGCTTAATAACAGAATTCCAAGCACCAGCCAGGCATGAGAAAACACTGGGAGGCAGGCTCGAAGGCCTTTTCAGTAGACCTTCTGTGCTTGGGTCTACCTTTAGCTCCCTCTCTGTGGTCTTGGATCCCTCACACTCACTCCAGAAGAAATATCTGTCTCCAGAGTGACCCTAGAGCCTGACCTAAGGCCTCTGCAGGCTAAGCAGTCCCATAGCTTGGTTCTATGAAGATGTGTTATATTGCCAATCTTTAACTAAAGGTATTAAAATGGGAATTTCCAACTTCAAGCTTATTTACTCATATTGAGAGAGATAATGATTAATGCTAAAAAGGCATTCCTACACTGTCTAGTCACTGTGGAGCACAGATTTTGCTATGACCAAAAGCAGGACAATCCTCTATTTACTCCCCATCTTCAGGTGTATTAGATGACATTAAAACAAATGGGAGACCTCTGTCCCTTCACCTCTCTCTCTGATCTGCGTCCTCAAATCCCAGACTACATCTTGGCTTAATGGAAAAATATCACGTTCCTTGTATCATGTGGGCTGTATATCTGGAGTTAAACCTCTGGGGCTGACTCTCAGGGGCTACAGTGGGAACACTATTGCACAGGTAATGACCATCTGTCCATCATGTCATTTATGAAGTAAAGAAAATACCAAGTTAGGATACAAGAGGACGATAAATCCAGATGTCCAGGCAGTGGAAAGATCGGTAATGAGAAAACAGAGCTGACCTCTCCCAGCAAAGCCAGGAAATGGCAGGGGAACATAAGAAGCAGCTGCTCACTTTTGGCAGCTGCAGTGAAGAGCAATGTTACCGAATGTCAAAGAAATGGCGTATTTCACTGTAGCTCCTCCACTGGCCTTTAATGATGCAGGAGCAGAGCCATCTTTAACGACACTTGGAATGCTGTCTGGCTTAAAGGCAAATAAAATGTCCTCATTTCATCAGCCTTTCCAGACAAGGAAAACTTGAAAAACTGAAAAGGAAAGGTGATGGTAAAATGAGCTCCTCTCATGGACCACCCGGATCTCAGGCTATCACCTAAGAGGATGACGGGCTCACTCTCCTCCCACTTTGCCTGAGAAATAATTCCTCACTTTGTCTTGAGGGTATCCACTAAGACACTCTTATGTCTTAGTCTTGCCATGGTATCTAAATATCCAAGTAATATGGATCATATCTGGAGGGTGTAATACTGAAATAACTTTTATAACCAATAGTCTTGTATAGTACTTCCTTAATTCAGCAGTAAACAAACTCAATCAGCAATTGTAACACATTTGCTCAAATGAGCCTCTCCCTAAATATCTTCACCACAAGCCATAATGCATGTTTTCTCCCAGTTCAGCTTTGAGGCAATATCGAAAGCACTTGATGCTAATCACATTTGATCAGATTCAAAGGAAATCAACTACTTTTATTAACTAAGGCAACGAAAGTGCCACAACTTGCAAGTTTTGCTTTATGTGCAATATACCCAGGTTCAACAGAAAGACAGATGGTCTTTAATTGACAGTATTTCTATCATTATAATGAACAATATAAAATGTGTAATGTGTAACATATTTTGTCATATGAAATTGCTGAGATTCCACACTGGGGCTGTGATTTCTGAAATCCCTGGCTTGTCAATACCAATTCTGAGGTATATCATAATGGGTTTGTCACAACTTATCATTAATGGACTTGAGTGTTTAAATAATTGTCTTTTATAATGGACACACATAGTTCTGTGTGTATGTGTGCTTGTGTGTCTGTGTGTGTACAAGAAGAAACTGAATATTATCTTCTGAACACACCTTCATTCTCACTCACATTCCATATGAATTGGTTCTGGGGGAGCTGTTATTTTGTTTTGTTGTCCCTTTCAATGCTAACGATTGAACTTAGGGCAGCTGTCCTATCACTGAATTATATCCCTTAATTTGAGACAGAATCTTGCTTTGCACTCACTCTATATACAGCCCAAAGTGGCTTTGAACTTGCCATCCTCTGCCTTCACCACACAGGTAGTAGCTAGGATTACAGGCCTGTACTACCAGACCTGGTTCAAGTTGCTTTCTTGAGTCAAATAGAGAGCTAAGATGGAGAAGATGCTGTGGGGACTGGGTCTATCGTAAAAAGGTATTGAGCAAAGTCAAGCAACCCTGAATATCCTGAAGGGACGGTAGGAGTCTGGCCTGCTCTGCCTGATGCGATAACCTGGCCCCAGGAAGCCACTGTAGATAAGAATCTTCTTTTCCCCCACTCCAGACCAGAACCAGGTTTTTGGGTTTTGTTTCCTCACTCCTAATTTCCACATGAGCCCTACAATCTTCCCGCCTTTCCCTAAAGACCCCACCTTTAACTTTCCAACCTTCTGTAATGGTCAGAAAGGCCTCCCTATATAAACCCCTGCCTTGGTTTTTATAACTGAACTGCCCACCAACACACTCTCCCAGGAGCTCTGAGCCACCTGAGGCCCTGTATGATCGTCCTCCATTCTCTGGGATGGCTGGAGCACAATAGCCGTGCTGGAGATGGAGACCCACCCACAGGTTGCAGGGAGGTGGGGGAGGAGAAAGAAAGGCAGAAGAAAGGAAGGCAGGGAAAGAATAACAGAGAAGTAACTGTTCAGTCAAAACTGTGATAAGCAATAGCAAGCAATCGTAAATACCCTTAGTTGCTGTGTTTAGAGGAGTTCCTGTGAGTTCTCATTCCACTCACCAGAATCACTCACTGTCTCTGGCTGGCACATCTCAAAGGAAAGGCCAGAGCTATTCACCACATCTGGGAGAAAGACAACCCTTAGTTTCAGGTGACTACTGGCCACTGCGAGGCAGATGGAAGGGTGAGAAGTCACCAGGAAGCCAGACACCAAACCATGAAATTAACTACACTATCTTCACAAACTGAACAACCTACGTTTTAATTTTAAAAGTGCAGATACAACAGATAACATCTGAGTGATCGAAGCAATCGGCTCCCACTGAAGCCAGGTTGAAAGACAAACAGACAAAATTTATGGAATATTCCAGTTGGAATCTTCAGTGAAGTTGGAGAAATTTGGGACAGTAAGACAAAATCAGCAAAAGAACAATATGAGAATAAAACAGAACTCTTGCGAATAAAAACGAAATTAAAAAGCAGATGGTATGATCTTTCCATCTAAGAAAGTACAAGAGACTTAGCCAAAAAACTTCTCAGAACTTCAGATCTGGGAGCCAGAGAGAAAGCTCAGCAATTAAGAGCCTTGAAGCTCTTGAAGAGACAGGGGCTCAGTTCCCAGCACCCACATGGCAACTAAGAATCATCTGTAACTCCAGTTCCAGGAATCCAAAGCCCTCTTCTGCCTCTAAGGGGTACTACATGCACATGATGCAGATCTACATGCATAAACACTCATACACATAAAATGAAAATAAAATATTTTTAAACTACATGTCCTAGTTTACTTCTCCATTGCTGTGACAAAATACTCTGACCAATACCAACTTGGGAAGGAAAGGGTTGATTTCGCTTGTATCTCCCAGACCACACAGTTTATCAAGGAGCCCAAGGTAGGAACTCAGGGCAGAAACCTGGAACAGGAATTGGAGCACAGGTCATGGGGGAGCACTGTTTACTAGCTTGCTTCCCTGGCCCAGGCTCAGCCTGCCTTCTTATACAATAGACAACAACCCGCCCAGGAGTGGTACTGCCCACAGTGTGCTGGGCCCTCCCACAGCACTCAACAATCAAGAAAATACCCCACAGACATGGCCACAGGCCAGTCCAATTGAGGCAGTTCCCCAACTGAGGCTCCCTCAACCCAGGTGTGTCAAGTTGACACCAAAGTTATCCAGTACACTACACATTTTGATAAGTTAAGAAGCAATCATAGACATTATCATTCCTCCTGAATTCTCTCCTAAAAGCAGAAATGGGATCAAAACCAAACAAAAGTATGGATAAAAGATGGCAGATGCTGTGTGACACTATTCCTGGGGAGAAATGAACCAATGACAGACCGAATTAAGGATATCACCAAAGTCCAACCTGGTGAACCAATGGGTTTTATTTGAGTTACTTACAGGAGCAAAAATGACTCAAAGACAGCTACATCACCAAAAGCCCACCCAGCACGGGTGACAGCTCTTCACCATACAACTTGAAGGCAGTAAAGGAACCTATCCGTCTTGTTGTAGCCTCCACTTTAGCCTTAAGTTTCGTTTCTTATAATAAGTTTCTTTTTCTTGGAAAACATCTCACCCCAGCTTTGACCAGTCAGGAACGAATGGCGCAACTATAACTTAATCACAAGAAACTTATCTTAAGTAAACATCCCTCTTTTGAGCTAAAATTATCAAACCAAACTCTGAGAACCAATCGCTGTTTGCCCCATTTGTCTGCTCTGGAGCTGACCAATCCTTGTTAGAGCTTCCCAACCACCACCTGGAAATCCCCTAACTATGCTTAAAAGGCTTGCAAGCTGCCACTTCCTGGTCGCCTTTTCTTTAAATGGTCAACCCCTGCTCGAGAACTGCTCTTGTCCTTTGAATACTGGCTCAACTGTGCTCATTGCGGGTGGATCGTTAGACCTTACAGCAGCTTGACAGGTTGGACGATGTCTTTTCCAGGGAGCTCAGTTGATCTGAGGCTCCTCCAGGCAGCTCAGCTTGTCAGAGAGAGCCTCTCAGAAAGTCCTTGAGGAATCTATGTACTTACTGAGGGAGGGGCCTAGGGAATCTGGTCCGGTTCACCGACTTCCTAAAGCTATTGAATTGTTTGCTTCCTGAGCTTAATGAGGTTCCCTGAAGAACAGAATATTTCACCTCTTCCTAACACAACCTGTATTCTAAGAGTTTCCTTCCAAGGTGAAACATTTTATTTCAGAGAAAATTGTTACACAACACAGATCAAAGCAGCATCTATGAGAAGGGAGTTTGGTTGTTCAGAGCAAGCCATGGTTACACCACCAGAAAGGGGGTCTGGGAGTCTGAAGTGGAGAGAGAAGCAATGCTCAGCATTCTCCACCCCGACTATTGCTCAGATAAATAGAGAAGGAAGCAAAGAGAAGAAGTCGTCTGTCAGCCTGGAGAATGGCCCCAACATCATCCTCAGCCCAACTTGCCTGCAAATATGAGAAACTACATGGACAGTAAGAACTCTCTTCCCTTAGCCTTTCCTTGAAGTCCAGAGACAAGAGAGCTATCACCAACCAAAACAACTGGAGAATCCTTGATAAAAGTACTGGAAGGTTTATTAGCAACAGGGGAGCATGTTCAAAGACCCTACTGGCTTCAGGCAGAAAAACAAGTATGCAAGAGGCACTAAAGAAAAGAAAAAAAACTGAATTATTCAACAACATGACAGAAAAGGGAGTGGACTTATGCCTTAAAATATATTACAAGATACCAAATAATTACAATGTATGGAACTTATATCCTGATTTAAAAGAAGTACTGAAAATAATTTACAACCAGGAATGGTGGCTCAAACCTCCAATCTCAGCATGTGGGAAGTAGAGGCAGTAGACACAAGATTCAAGGCCAGCCTTGGATACGAGTCCCAGTCTGAGTGCCCTATCAATAAAAAAAATAATAATAATAACAATTTATAGGCAATGAAGGAACATAAGCCATGGATGTAGCTGACGATAGGAATGTATTACTAACATTATTTTTAAGTGTGATAATGGGTTAAAACTATGCTTTTAAGAGATAGGTTAAAATAGAATGTCTGAAATATGTCTGGTCAAGGCTTTCAAATGAGCTGGGACTTGTGGAAGACAGATGGAATTGGCTGTGGGGTGATGTCTGTTTCATTGGAAGAGATCACAGGGATTCGTTGTGCTTTTCTGAGTTCAGTGAATTTTGGAATTTTCTATAACAAAGTTGAAGCAACAAAATAGGTAAGTTTATAAAAATCAGTATTCTATTAACTATTAACTGTTCTGTGAGTAACCAGCTAGGCAATCTAATGAGGACAGAGGGAGACATCATTCTGAATAGAAACAAAGACTGCATTAGATACCTCAAAATTAACCTACATGTAGGGCAGAGAAACTGTACCATGTATTAACAACAATGTCAGTCATCAAACATTTTATATTCCATACAGAAGTCAGCCTAAGATGGCATGATTTACTTAAAAGTTTCCCTATAAACTTAATGCAGATCTAACATTATAACAAAAGGATTTGACCTTGACTAATTAGTTATAAAGTTCACCCATAAGATAAAAGATAAGAAAGCAATGAAGAAATTTTGAAAATAATTAAGAAGAAAGGTTATTTGTCTTAACAAATAACAAAATCCATTCGAGCAATGGAGAATTAAAACAGTACGGTGCTAGTTTGACCCAAACAAATCCATCAGTGAAATAGAATAGAGACTCCTTTCAAACAGACATGAATGTTTATATGAATTTATTATTGGGTACCGTGGCATTTCAAATAAATTGGAAAAAGATAGATTATTCTATAAACACTGTTGGGACAATGTGCTCCGCACTAAGAAAAGAAAAATTAGATTCAAAGTTCACAAAAATACTTTCTGGACTGACTAAATACATCCAATAAAAATTAAAACTAATATAAGATCCAATGAAAACTGTTTTCATAATTTTGGAGGGTGAAAGATTTCTTATCAAGGCCCTCTGTAAGTTTATAGAGACAAGAAAATTCACTGTGTACTGATACATAAAGAAAATAAAATACAAATAAAAAGAAGCAGGCAAACGAGGAGCGGTGGTACACACCTTTAATCCCAGCAGAGAAGGGCAAATCTCTCTGAGATCAAGGACAGCCTGGTCTACATAGTGAGCTCCAGCCCATCTGGAATCCCACCAAGAAAACCCTGTCTCAAAAACAAAACAAAACAAAAAGGAGGCAGGCATGAAGGCAGATGCCTATAATCCCTGTATGTGGGAAACTGAGGCAGGAGAATCATAGGCTGGAGGCTGGTCTGGAATACGTAGTGAGTTCGAAGCCAGCCTAGGCCATATAGGCAGATCCCCATCTCAAAGCACAAGGTCGGGACATGTGTCTAATGCCACACATGTTATGTACATAAAAAGAGTGGAAAATGGACATATATATTTATATTTTCTTCCAGGCACAAAAAGCAAACTCTGCATTCATAACCTGCCACAGCTGGTAGAGAGGAATGGGCACCAAACAGATGACCACAGAGGTAACAAGACAATGAATTTCACTCTACAACTTTCTTTTTAATTTTTTGGATTATGTGGATGTAGTATTCCCTTTAAAATCAGGGAAGCAAGTTTATTTAAGATGAAAAGATTTTGATGGAAACATATGCAAACAAATTAAACTGGATAGATCACCAATGAGAATTGGGGAAAGTCTACCACCTCCAGGACAAAATGTTGAACGTTTTCATATGCCTGAGGCTCCAGAGTAAATGAGATGGCTAATCTTGGCTGTCAACTTGACACATCTGAGAAGAGGAACCTTGATTGAAGAATTTCCTCTGTCAGACTGGCCGGTATACATGTCTTTAGGGCATTTATTTTGATTGCTGATTGATGTAGGAAGGTACAGCTCACTGTGGGTGGTACCATCCTTAGGCAGGTGGGTCTGGGCTGTACAAGAAAGGTCTCTGAACCTAAGAGCAAGCAGTAAACAGCATTCTGTGGTCTCTGCTTCAGGTCCTGCCTTTCAGGTCCGGCCTCAAGTTCCTTCCCTGGCTTCTCCTAAGGTTGGACTGTGACCCATGAGCTGAAACAAACTCTTTCCTCTCCAAGTTGCTGCTAATTAGAATGTTTTATCACAGCAACAGGAAATCAAACTAGGACAACGAAGAAGAGAAAACCTAAGTACCTTAAAAGGAGAAAAGCAAAACACGTGAATAAGCAATTCACAACTGCTGCTGTGCTTTGGATCTAGAATGTTCTAAGGCTCCTCTGTTGAGCATTAGTCCCCAGCTTGGCATTGTTGGGAAGTGATAGTTCCCTTAGGAGGTGGAGCCTTGTGGGAGTCCCTTACAATTTCTACAACACTAAACCAAATAAAACCTTTCCTCTTCAAAAATTTATTAACACAGGCATTTTTGTTACAATAATATATTGCTTATTAACACGTGTGACCCTAAAAAGTAATCTCCCCATGCCAAAATGCTCAAAAGGCAGAGAGAAATTCAAATCAAGTAGCATATCTTTTCACAGAATGGGTAATACTTAATGAACTGGTGAGAGACCAGCACTTTACAGCAGCTGGTGATAAGATGTTAACTCTGCTTTCTGGCCTGAGCTGTTCCCATTACACCAAATTCAAGACCACTTTTCAATGTCATAAGTAGAGAAAGTGTAGGTTAATTAAAAGTGTATAGGGCTACAGAGATGGCCTGGCAGTTAAGAGCACTAGCTGCTCTTGCAAAGGACTGGAGATCAGTTTCCAGAACAGGCTTCAGGTGGCTCACAACTCCTGTAACTCCAATTCTAGGGAATCTAATGCCCTCTTCCCAACTTTGATGGCACCTGCACATGCATGTGCATACATTCACATATACTCATAAATAATAAAAATACACCCACAAAATGAGACTCTCCAAGGTGTTGATAGTATTTTATTTGTGGAGCGCAATTCCATAGGGGAAAAGTTCCGCGATCTATATATTTTGTTATATGCTTTGTATCTAGATTATTCAATACACATTTATTATTTTATAATAAAAAGCTTATAATTCCATTTTAAACTTCCAGACGGTGGCTCAGCCTGGCTGGGGGACAGAGGCAGGAAACCCCAACCCTAACTAAACATCTACTTGCAATTGATAGATGTTGAAAGAAAATCATTCAGTTTTCTTTATTAGTGTGTCTCCTGGTAGGTTGACCAGACTCCAAAGGATAGACCCACACCCAAGAACATTTAGGAAACACAGATTAAACTCAATTAGCCTTTTTAAAAAGATAATTATAGAGGACATGAAGTCAGGGCATAGTAAATTGGGAGTATAGAGGGGGAATGGATCTGAATGAAATCCCCAAATCAATAAGAAATATTTTAATTCATTTATTTTTATATATACGAGTGTTTTGCCTGCATGTATGTTAAATGCATCCATATACATGCAGTGCCTGCAGAGGCCAAAAGAGAGTATCAGATGCCCAGGCACTGGAGTTACAGATATGTGTTAGCTGCCATGTGGGTGCTGGGAATCAAACCCAGGTCTTCCACAAGAGCAGTCAGTGCTCTTAACCACTGATCCATCTCTTTGGTCCCCCAAAAAATATTAAAAAAAAAAAACTTTGGGGGGATCTGTGAAGGCTTGTAATACTTCTGATTTATGGTTTTCTAACTGATTGTGGCTGGCTTTGTTGGAGTTGGAAAATGGATCAATAAGTTGATGTGATTGCTGGATACATTCATATCCATGGTGTATGAGGAAGAAGGATGTCACAAATATATAGTCAGGCACATCTCAATTGTTATTTCAAAATCAAAACTGGGCAAAGTGATTATGCACAGAAACATTACTCAAAGTATTAAGAGTGTCCTGAAAATCAGTAAATCTGCACATTGTGATTTTGGCAGCAGATAACTTTTTTTGTGCTTATTCTTTAATGGCATACACTTTCGACCATGTTAATATTAGTTATGGAGTGGCAGTCTAGAAGCATCAAGTCTCTTCATAAGTTCGATCATTTCTTCAAATTTGGATAAGTCACATTTTCTTTGTGAAAGGACAAATTTTGAGACCTCTGAAAAATCCAATTCAGTGCTCACATGCTTATAAAATATATTTATGAATGGCATAAAATAGCAATGTTATTTGCTTTACGTCTGTGCAACATTTTGTAGGGATTCATAAAAGCTCAAAATATGCATAGTGATGAGCGGTGCCTAGGAACACCAACCACAGTGTACAGAGGTAGAAAAGAAAGAAAGGTTAAGCCCAGCAGTGGATACAATAAGCCGAGGCCAGAGCCATACAATTGGTCTCTCGGACTTAGAGTCTAGCCAATGGCTGAGTTCTGTAAAACTGAAATTCTCCAGCTTCTTCCTCGCCCTTAGAACAGCGTTATAATGGCAGCATTGCAAGAACAAAACCTTTGCTTCAAAGATTCTCTAAAAAAAGATACGGTGCGCAACTGCACAGAGAGAAGGGGGTTGTACTCTTGGCATGAACTTAGGATGTAGGGATTGTAGAAAAAGCATCATGGATGTTTCACGCTCCAATCAGCTTACCACCTGCCTGAACACCTACAGTGGTGGCAATGATTGCCTTGATTAGTAATTACCATAACTAGAAAACTCCAGAGTTTAGGAAAAGCGCGAAGTCTCTGCCTGCTGGTATGAAAACTCAGTTCGTGAGATGAACACGAAGTGATGGGCACGGCGTCTTCTCACAGCTGTACCGAAGCTCAGCTAATATCCCCGTCCTCCTGAAATCGTCACGGACAATTATTTCGTCATTAACACAATCTAGTTTTCTTTCCTTCCAACTGTTCATGATTCCTGGGAGAGCATTACACAGGGAAAATACATTTTATTTTCAATTGTTTTTATTTCTGCATTTATGCTTTTTTAATGAGGTCATTTCCAGTAGTAACAGGGGATGGGGAGGGGACTTGGAGACTGATTTATTTACTGGTTTCTTTGACAAACAATTTTTGCTTGTACTGACCAGTTGGCAATCTGTAGCTCACTCAGCTCCACTGTTATAGGGGCTCCATCCGCAGAACCCTGACAACACAAATGAATGAAGGTCCTGCAAGTCTAAGACTCCGTCTACACAGGGACCACCCCAGGCCGCATCACATGCAGTACTCCTCACCCCCTACATAGTCAACTGTGTGAGCTTTGGCAGGCTCAGAACAACTGATGTGAGTTGAGAGTGAGCAGATTCTAAGTTGTACCTCATGGTCACAGTCAGGTACACCGTGGGCACATCACCAGTTCCCTTCCTTCCATCTGGGTCTGTAGCATATGAATACCAGGTAGCTTTGGTCCCCACCTCCTTCAGGCAGCCTTTTGAGGGGATGTTTGGGCATTCATAGAGTGTCACCCTAAGATATCCATTCCACTTACAAATGAATCAATAAACATACATTAGACTCCACTAGGACCGAGCTAAAAGTAGGAGCCTCCACTTCACAGGGGTTCACAGCAGAATGCAAAGCATTCACGATTTCCTCCATCCCAGGCTAAGTTCAGAGATTTTAGCCTTATATTGATCTTCTATTATCACCAGTGTTGGTACAAGTAATCCTAGAATACCCGAGGCTAGCCCACATTCCAGGGGTATAACAGTGTAAGTAGGTACCATGTAATGGACGGGATCACTATATGTTCCTTCTTGAACCACAGCAATGCAGAATATCTGTCCCCTGAAACTACAGAGAATGGATAAACCATGCATTTCCCCATTCTCCTTGCCTGTGCCGAGCACACTAGCTCGCTCATAGCTCTGCTAGTGGAGGGCAGCTTGGCAAGAGCTATTTGGAGTCTTTCCACCTGGAAAATAAAGCAGAGGAACTCGAAGAAATGGTCTCTAAGACCAGACAGGACCTGGGTTCTGATGCATGATGTCCAGAGAGGATCCATTTCTGGAGGCCTTCTGGTCATCATGCAAATTGATCTGCTCAGCCCGTTCAGGCACTGGCTCCAAGCTCTTTGTTGTAACACTGTATTAACAGGCAAAAAGAAATCTCTATTAGAATTTTTGCTTCATATCTGTGATGTTAACAGATGTTCAAAATGTCCAGCTTGAAGCCCTGAAGAATTCTGATATTATCAGAGATAAAATTCCACTTAATTCAGTTTTGATAAGCTTGAATACAGTTGTTGGAAGGTAAGTTCTGTCATCTCTCTATCTTGCCAAAAGGTACGTTAGTAACTTTTTCTCATTGTTATAACTAAATACCTAGCAAGAAAAAATTATGGGAGGAAGGATTTATTTGGGCTCACAGTTTTGAAAAGGTTAGACAACCATGAAGAATTCTGATATCAGAAATAAAATTTCACTTAATTCAGTTTTGATAAACTTGAATACAGTTGTTGGAAGGTAAGTTATGTCATCTCCATATCTTGTCAAAAGCTACATTAGTAACTTTTCTCATTGTTATAACTAAATACCTAGTAAGAAAAAAATTATGGGAGAAAGGACTTATTTGGGCTCACGGTTTCGAAAAGGTTAGGCCACCATGGCAGGAAGGCAAGGTGTAAGAATATAGCTAGAGGACCAGGAAGCAGAGAAACAGATTGGGCAGGAAGCATGACAGGGCTAGAATTCCTAAGACCTATTCCCCAGAGTGACCCACTTCCTCCAGCAAGGCCCCACCCACTCTAGGTTCCACAATCCCCCAAAATAGCACCCACTGTCTAGAGATCATGTTTAAATACGTGAGCCCATGGGGAACATTTTATACTCAACTCAAACTGTAGCCAAATGTTATATTGTAACCAATCTGGAAAATGGATTTCAATACATAGAAATTAGTGTTTCTGTCTATGATATAATTAAAACACTTTGAAACCCTGGCCTTATGTTTTTAAGGCTACATTTTGTTAATGTTGTTTTCCTTAGTCAAATGTCAAGAATTATTAAGCATTCATAAGAAACTCACTTTAGTCCTTTGCTATCAAGTGTTAGGTCCACAAAAGTCCACTAATCTTCAAATCTGAAATACT
Organism: Eospalax fontanierii; assembly: GCA_035773235.1. Lineage (NCBI taxonomy): Eukaryota > Metazoa > Chordata > Mammalia > Rodentia > Spalacidae > Eospalax > Eospalax fontanierii. The sequence goes on from CM069547.1 coordinate 18,280,921, forward strand.
AAAATATGACCTATAGTTTTTTAAATATGAACAAGACATAGGAAATGAGAACTCAGACTGCCAGAGGTTACCATGGGTCTGAGGAGTCAGGTCAAATACAGCCTTGATAAAAGGCCTGTGGGAAGGTCTTGATGTTATCCTGTATGTGCACAGAAGTAACCAGAGTCTCACGGTCCTCTTACTGTCACGATTGACCAGGTCCATAATACTGTGAATCACTGGTCTTTGATATCAGTATTAGTAGTATTAATGTTAATGTCCATATGGCACCAAAGAAGCTAGGCTCCTGCATCAGTGAGCTATTGGCAACCTGTCACTGAAAAGTTAGCTGACAGGGAGAATGTGTTCAAACCCTGTAAACCCAATGCCTGTGAACAAGAGGATCTTGTTAACATAGACGAAATCTCCACAAGGCTGGAGCTCTGAGTTCCTAGTAAGTTGTCTCACAGCTGCTGGATGTACCATACAAAACAGATGATCTTTGCAAGGCCCCAACATCTGCTCTACAGCCATAGATGGACTGTGTGTGGTGCTCAGGGAACAGAAGCAGTCTCCAGAAAGCCAAATAATGCATTTATATGTGGCTCAGTGGCTGGATTCTTATTTAGAATTTTCAGAAGGAGCTTTATTTTGCTTTGGACAATTGGGGATTTTTTAATGAAAGTTTGTTCTTACCTGTCTCAACCCTATTCCCTCTTACATCCCTACAACACTACCCACTGTAGAAAGAAAAAGTAACAATACAGAAGTTGCCACACTCTGAAACTACTAAGTTTGGGCACTGGTTTATTTTTAAGATGTATTTATTTATAGATTTGTATGTGTACAAGAGTTTTGCCTACATTTGTATAAGTGCAAAAAGGCCAGAAGAGGAAGCCAGATATCCTGGAACTATACGGTCATGAGCCACCTGGGTTATCTGGAAAAGCAGGGAGTGCTCTTAACTGCTGAGACTCTCTCCAGCCCCTCTGTGCTGGTTTTCTAATTGAGAAAAGGTGTATTGGGACCAGGCATGGTAGCACACACCTGTACTCCCAGTATTTGGGAGGCAGAGGCAGAAGGACCACATTCAAGGCCATCCTCTGCTACAAAGGTGAGATCCCATCTCAAAACAAAACAAACTCTGTGTGTGTGTGTGTGCGCGTGTGTATGTGCGTGTGTGTGTCCCTAACATCTGCTAAGCTCAACTTCAGAGCTATTTGTATAAGTAAGTTTTGCCCCTGCCTTTAGGTTGTTTATCATCCAGTGATGAGGACAAGCACTTAAACGGAGATTGACAGCTGAATTACGGGATGTACAATGGTGGAAATATAGAAACACCTACAAAGGAAAATTGCTTTGTTATTTTAGTTTCTCTATTCCTGCTCTCAAAATGTGTATATTCTGTTTCATCTTATGACCTTATCAGAAAAGCTCTGTTAACCTCATAAAGCATATGAGTGGGCTGGGGATATAGCTCAGTGACTTGCCTAGCATATGTAAGGCCAGCACCACACACAAAAAAAAAAGCATACAAGGCAAATTAAACCCAGGAAGATTAAATAATTTACCTGAGGTCACACAGAAGGTAAGACATATTTCCTGGCTTTACTTCATGACCGATTCCCCCCTCCGCCCCCTTCTTCTGACATGTGCTACTTACTGCATACTGCACTGGGAAGAAAGAGAAGAAATGGGGACAGACTTTCCTAGCTATTTAACTTAGAAATCTCAGTTTGGGGGAGGGTGTTAAATGGGAAGGAAAAATAAAGGTGATTTCTGAGATTGAACACAGTAAATACCATGCATATATTTTTTTTGCATTCTAAGCAACTGGCATAATTTCTGAGCAATCTCACGAATGGCTATATTCCACAATTTCAAGGAAGAAAAATAAGGTTATGTGCCAATCTGATACATCTTATCTGCTGAAGCAAGGGAAAACTCTTCTGTACATTTTTTTGCTCTAAAATAAGGGTATATATTATCACTGTAGCTATCACAGTGTCTGTGAGTGCAGAATTGTTCATTATTTATATAGGAACATAAATGCATATGGCAATTTACTATACATAGCACCTGCTGAACAAACAACTCCCCCAAAGAGCTGAGAACACCACAGAACAATACACTGCAGGAGAAAACATCACCTAGACAAATAGGGGGTGGTTTATGGTCTTTATGGCCAGAAAGCTCCATAGGACAGATATTATTCTCAGCTAAAAGTATTCAATAGTGCAACTCTATACTTTGTATTTGTAAAATATGAACTTGTCTAATCAGATCTATCATTTTTATGTCCTTCAGAAAAACTAAAAAAAAAACTGTTTCAAAATCATCTCTTTTGGGAATCAAGTTGAAGAAAGGACAGTGGTTTAGAAGACGGAGTTGAGAAATTAATGGACCCTACTGACCATCACTTCATAGCATGCAGACAAAGACAAATCGAGATGTAAAAACTAATATAGAAATAGTTGTGCTCTACAAAGCATTTGTTGGAAATGTTGAATAGAGAAGGGCTATTTGTCTTGCAGAAAGGAATTGCTGGGTTGGACAACGGACCAGTGTAACACTGTCAAGGTCCTTTGCAAGTTATTCAGTTTTATGTGTGGCCTTAAGTTCAGTCTCCATGATCTATACAAATAAGTCTCAAGTGTTTTGTGCATGATAAGAGGAAAAGGACAATGTATGGCTTGAGATACAGAAGGCATCTCTATAAAGATGACATTCAATATTTCAATATTCTTATATAGAATGTGGATGGTTATAAGACAAATTAGATACTATAGAGAACATGTTTCTAAGTATGTATAACTTAGGCTATGGATTTTCTTTAAGAAAGTATAAATGTACCACCAAAGTACCAGTGAGTCAAATCTAGGGTAGCCATGTCAGGACACTTTTTTTTTTTAATGTATATGAGTGTACTGTCTACATATGGTAGGTGCACCTGTGTCATGCAGTGCCTGCAGGGGTCAAAAGAGGGCATCTGATCCCCTGGAAATAGAGTTACAGACAATTGTTAGCCACCATGTGGGTGCTAGGAATCAAACCCAGGTTCTCTACAAGAACGGCCAGTGTTCTTAATCACTGAGCCATCTTTCCAGCCCCCACATTAGGACACTTTTGATGGAATAAAAGCATTATGACTAATTGCTCTATTATAATATAAGTCAATTGTGGCTGTTTGGGGAAAACCTAGACACATAGTCACCTAACTATTCAGAAGCCATGTACAGAATGAGGAAACTGGCTAGGTTACTCAAGAAAAATCTACAAACATCAATCCTTTGTACTCATCTTCAGAAGTCTAGGACTTCATGACCCCGAGGAAGCAGGCAAACCAACATGCACTCCACAAGGCCCACTGTAGATCAGCCAAAATCAGATTTCACACGACTTTCCAGAGTGTGTTTCTCAACCAGTTTTACTGACTTCAAAGAAGCTTTGAAGAAAAAACGGGGAGCCTTTACAATGAAAAGGTCCCATTTGGCAAGATTCTTGCCTTCTTGCTTAGGAAAATACTACCGAATGTGAATATGGGCCAATAGCTTCTTCCAGGAACTCTCTTCATTCCTCAACAGAAGAAGATGAATGACTTCCTAAAAATAGGCTGGGATTCGGGACCTAACCACTGTCAATATTTTCAGCTGCTATTTCTTTGTGATGGGGCCTCTTCTTCACCTTGAAGAACAGAACAGATCCAGTTATCTGCCATCTGGGAGCATGTCAGGAGCATCCTTCGCCTGGTGTGACAACCAAACTTGTCTCCAAACATTGTCAATGTTCCCCAAGAGAAAGCACCTTGGTGGAGAACCCCTGGCATAGGCCAGTTCCCTCCATGCTCTGAAGTTGTCCAAGTCCTTGCATTCTTCAATTAGAAGAGAGCTCAAAGGAAAACAGTTTTCTTGTGTATGTTTAATAAGCTATCCGCAACATCCCTGGATCATTTAGACTCTGCTTGGTTTTCCTAACATGAGAGCTCACTTCCTCATGTTAGGAAGTGAATTCATAATTAGGCACTTTGGATATGAGAAAGTTTATTAAAGATAAGCTGAAATCAGCTTCCCTGTGAAAGGCCCTATGCCCTAACTTCCTCAAAGAAACTATGTGGAAAACACAGTCCTTCTAACATTTGGAGTCTCCTTGCTTTCCAGAGAAACTTGTCTGGTTTTTTTGTCTGTTTCTACAATACCCTCTATAAACCACATATTTATCTCTGCTCTCAGGATTTGCCCTCAAATGAAAATGATGATAGCCGTAAGGATGCTGATGAGGGTGTTAGTGATGCTGCTACTACTGCTGCTGCTGCTTGCTGCTGGTGGTAATAATGATCACGATGGAGGCTCTGCTGCTGCTGATGGTGACAGTGGTATTGATGATGCTGATGATGGTGATGAGGAGAATTGTAATGACAAAGGTGATAGCAGTAGTAACTAAAACGGTGGTGATGAGGGTAATGCTGATGCTTTTGGGGATAGTGATAAATAACTATGATGGTGGTGGTGATGGTGGTGGTTGTGATGCTAAATGTGGTTGTCATGGTAACGGTAGTGATAATGGCCGTGATCATGTTAACCACCATTTAAGGCATTTCTTCTATGGACTATATGTCCTTCATTCATCACAAAGCTAGCCACTACATCAAGTATACACATACCTCCAAACACAGTTGGTAAATTTTTCTGTCGGAACATCATTCCCACCAGTATCCCCTATTTAAATAATCTACCCAATCTCTTTAATCTAAGTTCTTCTTCCATGCTTTTAGAATCCTTCTGAAACTGACTCCACTTTTAGAAGTCAGTAGATGACTCCTAATATTAAGCTGGAGAATAGGTGTCCACTCCCCTGCACTGAGAAGCTCTAATTGCCATCTTCCCAGTTCCTTGATTGTTCCCACCCACTGCAGACAAATAAACCCTCAATCACACATGCCCAGATCCTTTCTTCCCAAAACACCCTTCAGCTGAATATATACCCAACCAAATACTGTTCCTCCTTGAAAGCGAAGCCTACATCCTCTTTCATTTACTCCTATTAAACCATCCTTTTAGCACTTCTTTGTATGAAATACTGCACAGTGAGACACAGATTCTGAGCTCACTCCCCAGACAACTTGTGACAGAGGCAGTCTTAGTTACCAAGGAGGGTTCACAGCCTTCCCTTGCACTCCGCTTGCAGAAATTTTGCTTGGCCAGTTCACAGTCTCTTCTCTCATCCTTCAAAGCCAGGCTGGCTTCAGGGACTTGTAAAGTGAAGTTAAAAGAATGAGACTACATGGGTAAAAGAAGTTAAGATAATCAAGGCAAAATAAATTATGTTGGATGGATGTGAGAAAAGTCAAGGGTATTGTGTTTGAAAGTCTTTCCAGCTTTGGCTTGCAGGACACGAAGATAGACTTCTAAAAAGTACCACTGTTCTTCTCATGTTCATCCTGATCCACAGAAAACGTCACTAATTGCTTTTGGTGACAAAGTGTACTTTTTCCAGTAAGCCAGCATAGTAATCAAGACAATGTGATCCTCAGTTTATGCCTGTGTTGTATATATCACCTTAACCAGGATACTTTTCATTATTATTTGTTCTTTGAAAATTTCTTACATCTCCCTCTCAACTTCAGGTAGTTTTTAATATAACCCGCAGACTCCCATTAATGTTGCCCATATGTGCAAGGGTATGGGGCCATCCACTCAGGCATGGGCATCCCCCCCAAAGGAAAGTGCCTCAACCTCCCCTACCAGCCATTAATTGCCAATAGTCCCTCAGTGATGAGTAGGGCATTAGAAGCCCTGACCAAACCCATGCTGAAAATTTTAACTGGTTTGATCTTGTTCAGGTCTTATTCAGGTAAAAACAAAAACTATGGGTTCATGTCTGCAATGGCCAGGTTGTGTCCAGAAGCCAGCAGTCTGTCACGGCACTCCTCCCCATCCTCTGACTTCTACATTCTTTCCACCTCCTGTTTTGCAATGATTCCTTAGCCTTGGGTGGGGAGGGGTTATATAGATGCCCCGTCTACAGCTGAGTACTGACAGTCACTTATTCTCAATACTTTGAACAAGTATATTCTCTACATGTATAACCGCTATTCATATAATAATTTTCTCTGACCAAGGTTGGAGGCAACACAAAGTTATCAATATGAACATAAATATTTAGAAGCCAACATGGCCATTTAGCAAAACACCAATAGGTTCACCCTTTGGGCCTATGACTTCCTTAGCAATAGGTTTTGACCATGATACAATACCAGGCACGAATTCTTTACTATGTCGCAAGCCTCAAATCTAATCAAGAGGGTGGCTGGCTATTCTTCTAAGCAGACTTTCCACTGCTGCACCAGTGGGCAGATCTTGCCTTTAACCAGGATGCTTTTGAGAATAAAAGGAGCAATTACCAATGATGATCCTGGAATAAACCAGGACTGTGCTAATCTGTGCAGAAGGCCCAATCACCTTCCATATGATCACAATAAAACACAGTAACTGACAACACGGGAGGTTCCAGGTCATTTCTGGGGCCCAAGAATGAATGTCTTACCTAGAAGGTGGCAAACAGAGGGAAAGAAATTCCCCAGGAAAAAATCTTTCCAACTACATAGGCCTATAGTTGACTTTATTCTTTCCTAATTAAAGCCTTTATCAGCTGTTTGAGAACTAAATCATATTTTATCTCACATTATTGACTAATTTTCCAGCGTGTTGAACAACGAGTTAAAAAATTGGAAGACATCAATCTTTTATACAATCAAAAGAAAAGAACATTGTTCTTTTATGGTCTCACAATGCTTGCAGTGTAGGAAAGGCAAGGGAAAAAAAAGTATTACAATAAATACACATTGTTTGAGCAAACTTATTCCCCCAGACAAGAGGATGTGCACCCACTTTCCAATTACTTTGTAATGGCCTTTGAGCAATGCTCTATTAAAAGACAAAATGGTATAATGTCAACATTTTGAAGCAAGAAAGCAAATGTTTCTATTTCTGATTAATGGAGAAGAAAATGAAATGGGGGCTCATTTGATCCCGAAACATCACTTAACAGTCCAACACACTTATACGCCTACATTACCAAGTGGAGGTAACTGCTATTTGTCTTCAGCTATGAAAAAGAAAAATGTTCACTTCACTCACCATCACTTTCTGTCTCCACCCTCGATCTGCAGCTTCCACTTTACATTAGTTACTTAAGTAAAGAATTTCCAGCATTACCTTCCTGTAACCAGAGAGGAGGATCCAAGAGAAAATTGATGTGTTGCTTACTCAGATAAGTGCAGTGATGATGAGTATCAGGTACCAAGAACCTATCCTTGAACCATGTCCTAACCACTTTCTTTAGGTAGCAGAAGAGAGGTTTTCTGTGCTCTTTGGACTCTCCGGAGAAGAGAGGGAGTAATGCAACCTGGAAAAGACTAATTTAATTGTAAATACCAGGGCTTGATATGGGAAATCCATGGTGTTGTGGGACACTATTCCTGGGAGATGTGAATACAAATCTGCTCACCCCAGGTAGAGAACCAAGACAGAACAGAGTTAGGATGCCATCAAAGTCCAAACTTGTGAATCAATGAGCTTTACTGGCACTACTTACAGGAGTATGAGTGAAGGGTTACAGAGACTGAAATGACTCAAAGACAGCTATATCACTAAAAGTTCGCCCCAGCGTGGGTGACAGCTCACAGAAGCTGGAAACCTGGAGCTCACTGCACAACCTGCAGGCAATTCAACCAATTACACAGTGTCTCTTCCCAGCAGCTTAGTTGGTGGGAGAGTCCTCTAGGTTACTGGGCTTGTCTGAGGGTATCCCTTAGCTGTTCTTAGGGCTTGTACATATATGCTTATGGATGGAGGAGCCTAGTAAATCTGGTCAGTTTCAGGGACTTCCTGAAGCTACTGAGATACTTACTGAGCTCAAGAAGCTTCCCTGTAGGATGGAATGTTTCATCTCCCTTTGGAACATCCTGAATCTTAATGAACTTCCTTCTAGATGGAATGTTTTATCTCAGAGGAAATTGTTATATAGCATATGGGCAGAAGAGGGAATCTATAGTGATCTAAAATGGGTCTTTTGATTTAGATGTCCAGTTGATCCTCACTTCCTGACAATGAAAATAAGAATGTTCTCGCACCCTGCCCACGGAGACAGAACCCTCACTGATTGGCTGCCTCCATTATAAAATTGCTTCTTATACAATTTTATAACATATTGCTTGGTATAGCTTGAATGCCCTCAGCTAAAGCTATAGTGAAATTTACTCCCCATTGAGAGGAATTAAAAGTGGGACCATTTGGGAAGTTCAAAAAGTGATTAGGTCATGAAGGCAGAATGAATCCATTCATAAATCAGATTGTCTCCCAGTGGGAATAAGAGACAATTTGGTTCTTGTTTCTGTGCACATGTCTCGTCATATGATTCCCTGTGCCACCTCAGGACTCTGCAGAAAGTCCCCATCATCAAGAAGACCCTCATCAGAATCACCTCCTCATCCTTTGTCCTCTAGCTGTGAGCGTAATGAACCTCTATTGTCCATCAGTTATATAGTCAATAATATTCAGCTATACCACAAAGAACTAGAATGAGAATTGCCTAAGACATGTTTCTAGAATATAGCCAGTTTTCCAGCTAGCTGGTGTTTATCCACATACGTATTTAATACAATAACACTAAAGTATTATATTGAAGGACAGAAATAAGGAAAACTGTTTCATTATGACCAGCATTGGCCACAAGTTGGTTGGATCCTATAGAATGACAGAAACTTGGAAAAACCGCTGGTCAAATTACATCATCTTTACCTTCTCTCCATTTTATTCTGAGAAACATAAAGGACTCCAATACTTGTTTAAAAACTATTCTACTTTTTAAAAAAGATTTTATTTTTATGTGCCACACATGTGCATGTACCTGCAAAGGTCAGAAGAGGGCATCAGATCCCCTGCAGCTGGAGTCACAGGAGTTGTGAGACTGGAAACCAAACCACAGTCCTCTGCAAGAGCAGTAAGCACTCTTAACTGCTGAGCCATTTCTCCAGCTCCCAGATCCTACTTTCTGACACCAATATTATTTCAGTTCTCCTTAAAAGAAGAATGAAACACATATACATTAACAAAATTACCCTCCTGTTTTCTTCATCAAAACACTTTCATTGTGCCATAGAAAGAGACCATAAACGTCACCGCAATGCTGGACTCATTTCAAGGCAGATCACAACTAGGAGCAGTCAACCGCAAGTTTTTGGTCCTTTGAAATCCTACTTTGTGGCTTAATGCCAAATGATCAGGGAAAAGTAGAGAGAAAGCAAAGTTCTGGGAGTCTAAGCCATAGTGGATCCTTTCATTTTGTTGCTAATAAATATTTTATAGTTGTTTAGAGAACATGAAAGCAGAGGCAGCAGTTTCCTTCCTGTGACTCTCCAGGCAATGACAGTCACTTCTTCAAGAGCAGAAACAGGAGTTTCCTCTCAGTGCCTTATCTGTAAATAACCGTAACTGAGCCATGCAGCCAGTGTGCTTCAAAAAAACTGGGTAAGAGATTATTTCACTTTAGCTCGGACTATGTCTAAACAAGCAAGTACTAGACTTTGGTCCGCTCCTGCTAAGAAGGCACGTGTTGCCATTGTTGACTCTTTCTGTAATTTTACAGTTCCTTGTTTCATGATTTAGAATTGTTCATGGAGAAAATAATTCAAACCAATTTGAGGGCACTTGTAATTCCTAAAGTGCCTCACCTTTCCAACGATGGTAAGGTAAGAGATGCCTAGTTTCCTCCAAAGGATAAAATTCTTGAACATGGACATTGAATACAAGTGTTATTTTCTAGGATGTCTGTTTGTAAAAATGCCCCAGAAATGTATTATGCATTTTCCTGATTTCTTAAACATACAATAATGTGCATATTTGGTTACTGGAAAAGCTGCCAAGATTTACTACAGACAGTTCCAAGGGAAGGACTGCAAAGAAGCAAGAGGACTATTGAGTTAATACTTGAATCCATCTGCTGGGATCACACAGGCCACCTTAGCAATCTATCATCACTGCAGGACATCAGATTCGAGTATGTGAAGCCTCTGGAGGAAAAGATATTGACTCCGTGTCAAGTGCTCAAGGACCCAACCACTGACACACAAAGTCACAAAAATACATACAGAGGAAGTCAGACATGGAGTGCAAACAGGTAATTCCAGCACATGAGAGAGGTGGGGCAGGAGGAGCAGGTGTTCAAGGCAGTCCTTGGCTATATAGCAAAAGTCTGAGGCCCGTCTCAGCTACATGAGCACGCTCTCTCTCTCCTCTCTAGATAGATAGATAGATAGATAGATAGATAGATAGATAGATGATAGATAGATAGAAATAGAGATAGACAGATAATTATTTTGTTTATCATAATTAGAGTAATAAACCCAAGCTCCTGGAGGGACCGTGAGGGTGAATCAATGAGGGAAGTTCTTGGGTATAGAGCAGGAAGGCCTTCCTGCCATATTAGGACCACTTGGACAGGCTGTTGCCTTTGGGAAACAGGAAGCTGCTACTCTGTTGCACTTAATCCAGGCCAAGCAAGATAGCAATACTCATATTGCCAACTTTTCCAGCTTTGCAAGAATGTCTAGAAATGTGGTTTTATGTGACCTGTCCTGGTTATTAAAACACTGTGCACAGTAAACCAAAGCTGTTTTTCCAGTAAGCCAAAAAGAGACTGAGGGCCACCTTTGGCCAATACCTAACAAAAGGGAGTGGATTCCAGCTTTTACACAGATCCTGCTTAATTCATACACCTGAATCACATCAGTAGGATTAAACCATGTCCAAGCTCCAAACTTGCCATTCTGCATCTCTGGATGAAGATCCATATTAGCAATAACACTGCCCTGCTGATTCAGTCTGCTAATACCTTGCATATCCATTGACTTCTCTCTTTTTCCACGGCCACCACCACCATCTCTCAGCTGCTACCTTGATAGCCTCCTGCAGAAATGAGGAGGCTATTGCCCTAGTCATTGCTGTAGATACTTCCCTGCCCTCACATGGCCCTGCCTTTCTATTTCATTTATTTATTTTTGAGACAGGGTCTCACCATAGCCTCGGCTGGCCTGGAACTCACTACATAGACCAGGCTAGCCTTGATCTCACAGAGATCTACTTGTCTCTACCTCCCGAGTACTGAGATTGAATGTGTTCACCGCCACACCCAGCTTCAACCTGCTTTTTAAAAAACCCTGTCAGTGGCAGTTCATGTTCTTAGAATAAATTCCAAGTTCCTTAGGGTAGCATACAGGACTCTGCCTCTTTCTGGTTCTCTCTTCCTCACTCCGCCTTCATTGCCTGGAGTTTTTAGACACACATGTAAGCTTATTCTCACTACAATCCCTATTCCAGGTTTTATTTCTTTCAGGAATTCTCTCTTCCCCTGGCTTTTTTGACCAGCTGTCCCTATTCTTCCTTTAGGTCTCTGTATCAGTATCATCCTTATGTCATAAAAATACCCATGATCCCTAACAGTGAGTTGAATGTGTCCCAAAAGGATATGCTGAAATTCTAACCCCAGGTACTTATGATTGCAACCTCATTTACAGTAGTATTTTTGCAAATACGGTCAAGAAGTTATGCTAGAATGGAGTGTGTCCTAAATCCAATGGTTCATTCCTTTATAAGGAAGAGATTGGGGGAGGAAGAGGAGAGGGAGCGTAGAGAAGAAAGGAGAGGCAGAAAGAGAAAGACGGAGAGAGAGAAGAAAATATGTAAAGATAAAAACAGAAACTGACATGATATGCTTATAAACCTGGGAAATCAGGGATTATCAGCAGCCAATAGCCAGGAGAAAAGTAAGAAAGAATTCTTCTCTAAGACCTTCAGAGGCAGCATGGTCCTGGCAACATACTAATTCCAGGCTTCTGGCTTCCAGAACTGTGAGGGAATGCATTTCTGTTGTTTTAAGCCGTTATGTTGTGGTAACTTGCTATGGGAAGCCTTGCTACAGTCTCCTAGTCTAAAAAGGATTGTTCTCTTGGTTCTTTCTCACATTTTCAGGAAGTGTGAGCACCTTTCCCTGTAATTATTCAATGATGTGCTTAGCTGCATCAAATATGTCTTCCCCATAAGATTGTAAGAGTCATGAGGTTAGAATGGCGTGCAGTCCCTTCATCTCCATATACCCAGAGAGCACCTGCTACAGTGCTCATTAAGGGCTGATTTAGTTCTAGGAATTCTCCTTTGATTTGTGCTTCTCTGGAATATGTGTTATTTTTAGTGTGTGTGTGTGCATACATGCATGATGTATATGGGCATGCATGCACATTTGTGGAGGTCAGAGGACAACTTTGTGGAGTCAGTTCTTTCCTCCCAACTTTTCCACTGGGTTTAGTGGATCAAACTCAGGCTTCCAGGTTTGTACTGCAAATGCCTTTATTCGCTGAGCTGTCTCACTAGCCCCTCCTCAGGGATATTGAGATGTGTGGAGTGATTTGTCCCAAAACTAAACAGTCACAGATTGCTGGCCTGATATTGACTGACTAGCTCCCCTGTCCTCCTGGAATCACAGAACTGCAGTTCTGGAGTGAATCCTAGAATTCACCCAGCTCCCTGCTACCAGCCCCCACTGGTTTCATAGATGAGAGAATTGTGCCTTCTCCATATGCTACGCTGTCACTTCTTACAGCTGTCAGTATATTCCCCTAGCCAAGCAGCAGCCCTATATTGGCTACGGCTGCCTAGCCTGAGGGTCCAGAGACGGCTTTCCCTCCCCTGCAGACAAAGCACATGACTTTGACAGCTATTCACTGCTGGATGGCATTCTTGCTTAATTAGAATAATGGAATTTTAAGCCTGGAAGGTCCTTAGACATCATCTAAGCAAACCTCGTCTCCTCATTTAATTGAGTAAGAAAAGTCTCAAGTTATAATGCACTTAAAATGTAGCAAGATTGATTGCTGTAAATCATCCAGTTAACCACTTCCAAGGAGATGCTCAGAGATTCTTGACCATTTCCTGCAGATATATGTCCAAGGAGCTGGGAACCCACCCCTCAGGTTCCTCTGTTTAATACCATTCTGGGCTGGCCTTGCCATCCCACCCTGACCTTGTGCCTTTTCCAGTTCCTGTGATTCCTCGTCTACTTCATCCTGCATTTGTGACTTCATTCCTCACAGAACAGCAGATATTGGGCTCTAGACTTTGAGGGAGACTTTTCTGACAGTTCAGGAATCATAGAAGGGTAACAACATTATAGCAGACCTTAATGTACCATGGTTCAGCTTATAATCTCTCAACTTTATGATGCTGTGTGGCACTTAGTAAAAACCATGGTTGGAATTTCAAATTTTGACCTTGTCCCAACCTAGTAATAATGTGAGGATAATCTGTGCTCAACTGTGTGCTATTGTAAGTGTTCAGAGAACATGGAAGATAGTCCAGGTTCAGCCGGGGTATTCAGTAGTGTGGCTGTATTGAGTGAATCTCAACATAATGATGTCTTCTATAGTGGCTTCACCCATGAGATCTTCATCATAAGTAGAGGAATGTCTTATATGATGATTGTCCTGTCCACAATTATCCAACTCTCTGTGGCCGCAGCTCCTGGTAGCCCCAGTGGAAGCACTGCAAGCTATGGGTGCCTCATAATCAGCCCAGTGGATGTTTTAATTAATTTTTTAATGTGTATGAGTATTTTACTTTCATGTATATAAATGTACCATATACCTGCAATGCCTGCAGAGGCCAGAAGGGGGCATCAGCTCCCCTGAAGCTGAAGTTAAACCTGGTTGTTAGTTGCCATGTGAGAGCTAGGAACTGGACTCAGGTCCTCTGGGAAAGCAGCTAGTGCTTTAAATCACTGAGCCATCTCCCCAGCCCCCAGCTAAGTGGACTCTGACCATGAAGAAACAGGAAACATCCCTCAGCTCAGTAGAAGACCCCACTCACTTTCTGCTCCAAGACTAATCCCTTCTAAGAAGTCTGATTCTTTAAAAGTTGTCCCTCTTCACCTCAACAATGCCATTGGTAAGTTTGCAAAGTCCCAGAAACTGGGTGGTTTATAAACCAAAAATTCATAACTTCAGGAGGCCAGATATCCATGACCAAGGTTGGGAGTTGGTTCTTCCTACACGGTGAGGGAGGCTAGTCGGATAACGTCCTGGTGTCTAGGGGATGCCAGGAGTCTCAGGGCTTCTTATCCATGCCACGCTAACCTTTGGTTCACTATCACGTGATTGTCTTGAAATCGTGCGCCCTCTGTGCACAGTGTCTCCAGGCCCAAACTGGGGCTGAAGAGATGGCTCAGCAGTTAAGGACACTGGCTTCTCTTGCAGAGGCTCCAGGTTTGACTCTCAGCACCCACATGGCAGTTAACAACTTGTGTAACTACAGTTCCAGGGGATCCAGCTCCCTTTTCTGACCTCCACAGGCATTGCATGACACAGATGCATTTGCATACATGCAGGTAATACACTTATACACTTTAAAAATTAAAAATAATTAATACAATATTTTTAAACTCATTAAAATGCTGATTTGTGTGTGTGTGTGTGTGTGTGTGCACACTTGTGCACATGTGGTCATGTGCTACAGAGTGCATGTGAAGACCAGGGGTCAACTTGCATGAGTTGGTCCTCTCCTTCTACGGTATAGGTCCTGGTGATAAAGCACAGGTTGCCAGGCATGGCAGCAAGTATCTTTACCCTCCGAGTCATCTTACTAGCCCGATTTCCTCTATTTGTGTCATATTGGCTCAGGACCCATCCTAACGTCCTCTTTTAAACTTCGTTGCCTCTGTAAATACCTTATTTCCAAATGAGTCCATATTAGGAGGTATGGGGAGTTGGGGTTTCATCATATTTTGGAGGTAAATGGAATTCTGCCCAATAATACCCTGTAATCCCAGCAAAACAATCATACCACAGTGTAAAATCAGTTTCTCAAAGTCCAGGTTGTCCATTTTGAAATAGCATTTTATCAGCCACCTGCCCCTAATTCATCTGTTTCATGCTTATTTAAATTCTTTTTTCTGTTTTTAAAAATTATTTATTTTATGTGTAAGAGTGTTTTGCATGCCTTCATGTAAGTGCACCCATGCGTGAAATGCCTGAAAGGGCCAGAAGGGGGCATTGGATCCCCTGGAATTGGAGTTACAGATGTTTGTTATCAGCCATGTGGGTGCTGAGATCCAAATCACTGGTCCTTTACAAGCATAGACAGTACTCAACTGTGGAACCATTTCTCCAGCCTCTCATTCAGTTTCTTTATTCAACTTTCTCTCAAAAAACTTTAGGGTCCAAGACTGGGGATGTAGAAAGGAAGAGAGCTGGCTTTCCCTTTTATGACAGCCTGCTCTTAGTAAAACTAATCCTCTTTCTTTCTTTTTTCTTTCCTTCCCTTCTTACTTACTTATTTTTTAGGCAAGGCTTGAGCTCAGGCTGGCTTCAAAGTCTCCATGTAGTCTAGGACAGTTTTGAACTTCCAATCCTCTTGTGTCCATCTCCCGAGTGCTGGATTGTAGGCATTCACGCCCACACCTGGTTTATCTAGTCCTGGAGATCAAGCCCATGGTTTCATGCATTCTAGGCAAGCACTCTACCAACTAAGCCACATCTGCAGCCCCCTAATCCACTTCAATGAGATATAACCCATGCCACAAGATAAGCGTTGTTCTGTTCATCAAGGTCCTTATAACTAATTACCTTCTACTAGGTTTTATTTTTTAAGGGTTCCACCACCTCAACACCCCCACACTGAAGGCCAAGCTTCTAATACATGAACCTTGGAGGGAAACCACACCTGAGCCACAGCAGTGTCTCCCACTTTCAATTCTAAATTCAGACTTAAAGTGAACTTGTTGCTCATCTGTCTTCATAAAGAGAAACAGAGGTGAGAAAGCTCCAGAGTGGGGTCTAAGTTCAGGTGCTCAGCAAATTCTCTATGGTGGACTACAGGCCAACCACAGGAGAATCCTGGAGGAACCAAAATGTTCATTCCTAGCATGAGAACTGGCCAACGGCACAGTGCCCTAATTAATGTAAGAGAGATGACTGAAAAGTTCAGACTCCAAGAAGCCAACCAAGAACTGAGGGGCAGGGAAACCAACAATGCTGCACTGTGATTCCCTAAGTGAAGACTCACAGTGGCCTGAAACCAAAGCCTGAGAAGACAAATGTTTACTCCCTTTATCCCACACCCTACAATGACTTCTTCCAATCCAAGCATTTCACTGGCCCTTCCCAGAACTCTCACATAGTCAATATTGTCATGTCCATCTTACAGATAAGGAAAGTAAGGTCTCTGAATAGTGAATGGGTCATATTTTCAGAGCCAATAAAGTTAGGAAGGAAGCCTGATGGCCAGGGATGCATTGGTTGTGATTAGTGGATCAGATATTCTATCTTACTGGGGATAGACATATTAACTTCCCAAAGTGTCTTACCAGGAACCTCTTTATACCCACAGACGGGAAGGAAGGTTGTCTAAAAAGTTTCATAAAAGTTGTGCTGGAGCCCAGGCTCACAAAAAGGATGGAGAAGGGAGCCAGGAGGCCCTTGTGGCAGCTGTCCTGCTGCCAGCTGAGTACTCTTCCCAGCTTCTTCACAAAAGAATTGTTGGCATGTGTGGCTGCCAAGCCTCAGTCAGTATCAGCCTGGTTTCAGTGTCTCAGCAGCCCTGGTTCTGGAAAAACCAATCATAGTTTTTAGAATTATGGTCAAGGGACAATATTTGTATGATAAAAACCTACTTCCAACAGATGAATCAGTTTTTTTTTCTTTTTAATCACAGAATAGTTTAAGAGCAATAGTTTAAGATGACACCCACCAAGCTATTAGAAAGGGCTGCTCTTTCTTTTGTGTGGCTACAGGGTCTTGATGAGCAGAGAGAAAAACCTTCAGTCTCCACTGATAAATAGCCACATTATGAATGTCATTCTTAAACTTTCTCCAATGCCAAACAAATGATGGAATCAAACTATGTCTCATTGAGATAAATAAAGAAGGCTTGCTAAAGTTAATAAATTCTCCCCCCCCCCAAACATCTAGTAAGGTCATTCTGCAGGTAAAATAACAGAGAAAGATGAATGACAACACCTTCTAGCTCTGCTCTCTGCAAATGAGAAGGCTGCCTGAGTGGCGTGGGCTTCGCAACTACAAGGAGACAATGGGACAGCTGAGCTGAGCCTGCTAGAGTAATTGAGAATGAGAATAGTCTTGCAATGCACCTGTATTGGGTAGGGCTTTTGCAGGGCCTCTTAGACAGGCTCTTCTCTTCCTACATGGTGTGCGGAAATGCTTTGACTGGCCTAGAGAGTTTAGGGTCATCTCAGGGTAAATATTATTGCACTTCTATATCCCAATGCCTCTTCCTCAGATGTCAGGATTCCACTCTTTCCTAACCAAGTCCCTAACTCTGTTATAGGAAAAGGTCAGGCCAATATATTCATGCTGCTAGTTCTCATACCTGAAAATCTAAACCTGTGTCTCATTTTCAGCACAGTCTGAAATAAGACTATTGAACACTTTAAATCTTTAACTATCCAACATAGTGGCCAGTCGCCAGCATGTCTGATGAGAATTGGAATCCCACGTTTCTGGACTGAGCTTTGCTAGATGTGGAAGATGAGCTTTGGATTTTGAGACAGGGTCTTACAATGTAACCCTGACTGGTCTGGAACTCTGTAAATAGATCAGGCTGGCCTCAAACTCAAAGACATGCCTGCCTCTGCCTCTTGAGTACTGGGATTAAAGATAGGCACCATCAAACCCAGCCAAACTATTCTGACAACAGTACAAAGTAACATAACAACGTTTTACATGTATTACATTTTGAAATTGTATATAATACGCTAACATTGACTATTGTTAATAAAGTTTCACCTGCGTCCATATAATTTGCCTTATTTGCCAGCCATCCAGCTTTAATTGCTTCCCTGAGAGCTTTCTCCAAGTACCATAAATTGAGAGGTAGCAGAGCTGAAGTTATCTCTTCTCAGAGATTCTGGAGCCATACAAGTCAGTCAATCCCAATTTGCATTTGTCAAAACACATATGATGAACACCACAAAGAATAAAGCTTAATGTATGCAAAATTTTTTAAAAAAATCATTTAGGAGGTCAAGGAATCCCAGGGTGGAATGCAGACTGTGAGGAGAATCTAATTATACTGCATGAAACAGTCTCATTGAACGGGTGCTGGGGAAAGATGCTGAGGCAAGGAACTCTGAGTGGAGTCTGGAAGAAAAAAGGGAAAGAAGAGTTCTCTACAAACAGCATCCTCCAGTTGACAGTTATGTCTCATGGCAGTCCAGGTCAACAACTGAAACCATCACACACGTCCTGGAAATGAGCAAGTGGGTAGAAGGCCAGCAGAATGTGGGTGCTAATTGTTTCACTGTTAGAGCTGAAGGTGAAAGAGCAGCAGGTGGTGATGAGCAGAGTTGGAGACATCATATGGACTCATGTTCAACTTAATACAGGCACAGGTGGGCGCATAGCAAAATATTTATTGTGCACATACACATGACTTTTACGGGTTTTCTGACTGAGTCAGTGGAGTGACTGGGAGCAGAAATGTACCTCAGTAGCAGCAAGCACACCTACTGTCCAGATTTTGTTTTCTAATCACAAGAAGAGGGACCAGAGCTCTTTGGAGAAATGGCTGATTCTAGTCTGGGATGGATATAATGAATCCACCTGGAAAATTACATGGTGCCATGATATAAGGGAAGCTCCATGGAAAGGAAAATGGTTCACAGTTTGGGAGTTTGTCAATGGGTGACATGAGCTAGCTGAGAGAGTTTTCAGTGCTCCCAGCTGGAACAACAGGTTCAACAACATAAAGTAATACAGGTTTTAGCCAAATGAGATATCTGTGAGTCCATGCATATATAAATAGAAAACTGAACAATTAACAAAAGAGAACAAAGAGACAAACTTCCTGCCCAGAAATCCCTCCAATTTTGCAGCCTCTCTCAAAAGCATGACACATTACCTCCAACTTCACACTTTTGGAAATAATGTCTACATATAATGATTTCTTTCTAAAGAATACAAGAAGGAAAGAGAAACAAAAAGAGTGGCTTTACAGTGCAGGAACTCAATAAATACCTTGCCAGGTAATCAAGGTTAACACAGTGGTAAATGGTTCTTTAGCTCAAGTGGCAACAGCGAATGTCTTTGAGTGACTTAACACAGATTCATTTCTCACTGTCCTCCAGCAAAACATTCAGTGTGAATGCTCCAGCAAGGCTGGCTTCATTATGAGGCCTCTCTTCTTGTCTATGCCCTGATGCTAACTCATTGCGTGCTCACATGGCCTCTTCTTTGTGTGCACACAGGGTGAAAGGGGAGTGGGGCATAGGAACTCAAAGGGCCCTAATTCCATTGTGAGGGACTGGTCCATTTTCATAACTCCATCCAACTCAAATGCTTGGATGAACGTCCATCTCCAAATACCATCTTCAGATTATCATAATGGGGCTTGGGTTCAACATGTGGATTTATGGAGATCACAGATGTCTGGAGCATAATAGACATACTGATAGTGTTCCCATGATATAATGATGAGATAAGAACACACTGAACCTCCATTTATTCCCCAAACTCTTAACAGCAAGCTAATCATAAGAAAATATAAGACACATTTCAGTATGTTGTATATTGGTTACTTTTCTGCTGCTGTAATAAAATACTATGACCAAAGGTGACTTAAGAAAGAAGAGTTCATTCTGCCTTATGGTTCCAGAGGAATAAGTGTCCATTTTGGTGGGGCATCAAGGCAGGAAGCAGGCATGGTAACTGGAGTAGGAAGCTGAAGCTCACATCTTCAACAGCAAACATGAAGCAGAGGCTATAAACCCCCAAACTCGCCTCCTCCAATGACACCCTCCAGCAAGGCTGCACCCCATAAACCTCCCAAACAGCACAGCAACTGGGAACCAAGTGTTCAAATACTTGAGCCTATGGGGAACATTTCCCATTCAAACCACCACAGGGATCTTTCATAAAATGCTTGACCTCAAAGCTCCAAAGTCACCCAAGCCAAGGAGAGTCTGAGAAGTAGCCACAGCCAAGAAGATGTGAGCGAGGTACCATAGATCCATGTATGTAAGAGCATGGGGGGGGGGGAGCAGGCCAGAAAGAGGATTCAACGGCAAAGCAAGGAAATCCGAGGAAAGCATGAACTTCAGTAATTAACAGGAATTTATCATACTGATCTGATATGTTAGCAAAGGGGGAAACAGAGTAGAGACACAGGCAGCCTCTCTTCCAGCTTCACAATGTTTTCTGTAAATCTGTTCAAAACTGAAATCTAAAAGTTATTTTGCTAAAGACTCAGGTGGAGTGACATATATTTTCAATCCCAGCAGAGGCAAAGGCAGATGAATCTCTATGGATTGAGGCCAGCCTGGTCTACAAAATGAATTATGGGCCAGCCAGGGCTACATAGTTAGACCCTGTCTCAAAAACAAACAAAGTAGAAATCCTCTACAATTTTCTTCAAGAATAAGAAAGTTAAAACTTACCAAATTTAGGGGACTAGAGAGATGGCTCAGTGGTTAAGAGCACTGGTTGCTCTTGCTGAGGACCCAGGCTCCATTTCCAGCACCCACATGGTGGCTAACAACAGTCCAACAAGTCCACTTCTAGGGAATCTGATGCCTTCTTCCAATCTCCATGGGCACTGTATGACATGGTGTACTTACATACATACAGGCAATGCACTCATACACATAAAATAAAAATAAAACATAAAAATTTTAAAAACTTACCAGATTTAGCAATAGTAAATGCTCAAATAAAGAGATCATTTATGAAAATGATCTGAACAACTAACCAGAGACATGATTTTTTAAAAGATGGAAAATATGAAAGAAAGGATAGAGCATATAGCAAGTACAGTGAGAAGAAACCCAAAAGGCCCAGAATACCCAAAGCAAACTTGAATGAGAAGACTAAAGCTAGAGAGAGGATACTACCTAATTTTAAAACATACTACAAAACCATTGTCATCAAAACCATATGGTATATGGCATAACAACAGACATAAAGACTGACAGCCCCAGTAAATCCATGTATTTACTATCAGAAGTAGACAGTGGGGAAAAGATGGTTCCTTCTCTAAATGGTACTGGAAGGATTGTAGATGCACAAGTAGAACACAACTGGACCTTTGTCTCACACCAGTCACAAAAATCAATTCAAAATAGATTAAAGACTTATGAAACCTAAGACCTGAAACTCAGTCTACAGAAGAAAGCATATAGTAAACTTCTTGTTGTTGACCTGAGCAATTTTTATATAATCCCAAAATACAAGAAAGAAAAGTAAAAATAGACAAATAGAACCATATTGAATGAACAAGCTCCTATACAGCAACTGATTCAAAAATGGAAACAGCCTCAGAATGGCAGAAAATATTGCAAACCAGATATATACCTAAAAACTAGTTAGTATCCAAGATACTAAAACTTCAATCACAAGATAAAAATAATCCAATTAAAACATGAACAAAGACTGGAATTGACCTGTATATTGCTCAAAAAAAAAATGCAGGCACTAGAGAGATGGCTCAGCATCCACATGATAGCTAACAATAGTCTATAACTCCAGTTCCAGGGAATCCAACACACTCTTCTGATCTCCTTGGGCATTTCATGATATGGGTGCACTTACATACACGTAGGCAGTAAATAAAAATAATTTTTAAATAAAATGTTTTTTAAAAACAACATACAAATGGTCAAAAGGTATGTGAAAAATATCCAACATTTTCAGGAAATGCAAATCAAAACTACAATGAGACATTACCTCCTAATTCATTCCTCAGACTCTAATAATCTAGTCTTATATAAGGCAAAACTTGACCAAACTAATAGGGAAACAGAGAAATCCAAAATCTGCATAATATATGTTCAAAACATCTCTAAAAAGTTTGTAAGATGAACACACCAAACATCAATGAGATATGGAACAGTACAATTAGAAAATTTGACCCAACAGACATTCACAAATACTTAAGGCAAAAGTTATAGAATGGATATTCTTATAAAGTATACACATAAAATTTTCCAAAAAGAAAATGATTAAAACTATGCAACATATGGTTTCTAAATACGTTTCAGCTCAGCCATAAATAAACATAAAAATATTCTGGTCCTGAACAAGTAAGGCTGCTTGCCTCCAACCTCAAGGCTAGTCTTCAAAGAACTACGAGGACAATAAAGAAAACTCTGAGAAGTGTTGAGGTGGCAAGAGTTGCTTTAAAGTGTGCTAACTGGGTGGCAGCTTTGGCCAGTGGATCAGAAATAATGACAGGCCTGTGAAGGTGATGTTGAAAAGCTTGACTCTTTCTCCTCTTTCTTCCTTTTCCTAAACAAACACATCTTCTCTGCTGTAACTCAGGCTTCTGGTGCAGGGAAGCAAAATAAGGGCAGAATGGAAAGCAACCCTAGTGACAAGCTGGGAAAAATCATGTAGACTAATTATCCTAAAACACTAATTTTCCCATCCCCTGCCTCCACAACTCCAAGGATGGTAAATTAAAAAGCTAAAAATAATCTCCTAACACCCAGATAATAGGAGTTCTAAATGAGAGAAAAGAGCTGCTTTAGTGAAAAAAGAAATGGGAATAAGTTTCTCAGAGGGAAAAAAAAAAGAAAAGATAAAGATAAGACAGAAAAGAAAGACTCAGAGTGACAACAGATGGGTTCCAGAAACATACAATAAACAAAATCCCCAACTGGGAAGAAAAACGCAGAAAAAGTGAAAGTTAAGAAGGGGAAGGAAAAATGTCTGCAGGTTTACACCAAGGACAACATGAGGTAGATTAACATCATACAGTCTGACAGCAACACTGGTTTTAAGAAGACAATGGAGTGACAAGCTCAAGTACTGAAGGAAAAGCCAGCCTGTCACTTTATATACTGAGATGTACAAGACATTACTAAAACACAAAATAAAAACAGTCTTCGATGAATATTTTGAGGGAAAGGTCATTATATAAGAAATATACTTTTAGTTGCCTGTGGTTCCTGGAACACAGATCATAACATCATTAAAATTCCGAGAGGGATGAGTGCTTTTCTATGTTAATGACATGGCTGATAGCTGGGAGCCCCAATATTTCTGGTCAACAAATGTCATGGTTGGCTTTGGTTGTCAACTTGGAAAAGGGAACCTCAGTTGAGGAAATTCCTCTATCACAAACATGGGGGCATGTTTCTGAGGCGTTTTCTTAGTTGTTGAGTGATGTGGGAGAACCCAGCCCACAATAGGCGGGGCCACCTATGGTCCCAGTGATCCTGGGTTGTATAATAAAATAAACAGCACAGCCCAGGGGAGTGAGCCGGTAAACAGTGTTCTTCCATGATCTGTGCTTCAGCTTCCAAGTTCCTGTCTTCAAGTCCTCAGTGGTGGACTGTCACTTGGAAGAGTAAGAGGCAATAAATCATTTCCTCCCCAAACTGGTTTCGCTCAATGTTTTATCATAGCAATGGAAAGCTAACTAGAACACCAGAGAAAGAACAGGGTGTAAGTAGAGGATTAAGACTGCTAACCCAATCCCCAACCTCCAGGAAAGGGAAAAGAAAGGCCCTACTGCTTGAGGTACTTATCCCTGATTACAACCAACTGTTAGATTTTGGATGTAAAGCATCTCAGTAGAAGGTTCATTTGTCAAAGACTTGACCCCCAACTGGTGACAGCATCATAAGGATGTTAACCTTCTGAGGTGAATGAAGCAAGGGGATGGTTACTCCATTGGTGAGTTTACATTGAATAGCCTAACTAGGATATGGGTCCTGCTTCTAGGAAGGAGGTCTCTGGGTGCATGCCTTTGAATGGTCTGTCTTCTGCATGGCTCTTTCCTGTCTCCCTTTCCCTCAACCTTCAAGCTGCCATGTTGTGTTCAGTGTTTCTCTACCAGGCCCCTCCACTTGGAGGGTTTGGCCTTGCCTAAAAAAGCAATAAGGACAAATGACCATGTGCTGGAATCTTGAAACTTATGAGTCAAAATCAGTCTTTACACTCTTAAGCTATTTATCTCAGGTACCATGTCACAGCATCAGACAAACTTACACATCAGTTATACTTATGTCATGAGACTTTTGTAAGAACCCCAGAAGACAGGAACTGGGGAGTTTCTGGAGTGCTAAGCACAGAGGCTACTGAAAGTGTCACTAGGAGTCTTCACGCCTCTTCCTGATACTTTTCTCATTTCGTCTAAAGGCTATTCGTCCTCATGATAAGGAGATAAACGTAAGCAAATGTTCTTCCTGAGTTCTATGAGCCACTGTTGCCAATTTACCAAATCTCCAGGACGGAGATCAGGGTGACTCTCGATTAACTGGCAGTGGTCAGAAGTTTGGTGGATGACCTTCCTCTTCTACTGACATCTGAAGTGAGGGCAATCTTGTTGGACTATGACCTTAACTTGTGGAATTCAATGCTCTCTCCAGGTGTTCCTGTCAAAACTGAACTGAGTTGTAGAACATGCAGTTAGGGCCCCTTGGAAAACTGCTTGGTGAGTGAGGAAAAGCTCATACCTCAGGTCCCAGAACTTTTGTGTTAAGTGACTCTGTCAGCGAGTACAAAGCAACAATTTAGGTTTTCATGTAGTAATCATTCAAAAAAGATTCAAAACATAGATAAACTAAAGGCGATTAAATATCTCACTTAAATGGGCTATTATAAAATAGACTAACAGAAAATAATATGTAAAATGAACATTTTAAAAACAGCATATCTGTTATAATGAAAATAAAATTCTAAACCTTAAAAGCCTGTATAATATCTGAAAGTGAAAAAGACAAAACTTTTAGAGGAGAAATGTGAGAAATTCTTTATGATGTAAGATTATGTAGTTTTTAACAAAGTACCCAAAGCATGGTCTGTAAGAGAAAAAAGAAGATAAATTTCATGAAAAGTAAAACGTTCATTCTAAGAAAGACTCTAGTTAGAGGGTGAGACAAACAAGCCGCTGTAAAAAGAAAATACTTGTCAATCACATATTCAACAAAGGAGCTATATCTGGAATATACAAATAACGTTCTAAGGTCAATAGTAAGAAATTAGAAATGTACTTAGAAAATCAATATAATTGGAAATTGGGGGAATTACTTAAACAGACATTCTACCAAAAGATAATATAGGACTAGCAAAGAAATGCATGAAAATGTCTTCTTCACTATCTATTATGACAATTGAAAGTTTTGGAATACAGACTGCATGAAATGCTGATGAGGATGCAAAAATAACTGAATCTCTCACGCCGCACTGATGGGAGTGGGAAATGGCAGCATTTCCTACAAGAGGAAACCCTGTCTCAAAAAGGTAAAAAGAGGAAGAGCAAAGGAGAAAAGAAACAAGAACTCTAAACAAGTTCCACATAAAAAAATGTTCTGAAAACACTATGAGTAAGTAAAATACTTTCAGAGAAAGCGGTGGGGGACAGAGAAGGAATGCTGGCCCCTTTTAGTATGAGGAGTCCTGTGAAAGCTTGATAGTTCTAGACCAGGGCCGAGCCTCCTGACCAGCCAGAGGAAGGGTCTAGAAGCAGACCTTTGTCTGTGTAGGACTCGAACACGTACAAAGAATACAGGCCATGTCACTGAGGAATGTGCAGACATTGTGCTTGGCTGGAAGGGAAATCGTTTCCTGATATGAGGAAAGATGCAACCCCATCCCTTCCTCAAGCTGCGTAGCAAATCAACCCAGCCTGTCTTGCTTCTCCTTTCCTCCTTCCTCTCCTCCTTTTTGCCTCCACTTCCTTTCCAGCATGGAAGAGCAGCAAGGTTACTAAGAACATGGCAGTAAGATGGAGAAGGTGGGGATGAGGACAGCGAGATGTGAGCATTGGGTCGGGCGCGCTAGGACACGCTCGGCAGTCCTCCCACCTGAGCATACAGGCCAGGGAAGGGTGATGAGCAGTTACACAGAGATCACCAGAGGTAACCTAAGGTAACACGGGTTTGGGGGACAGAGGACAACAGCCAATCAGTGTGGTTACACTGAGCAAATAAGTAAATTGTTTGAGCAAATCAAAAGTATACTGAGGAAACTGGCATTGATATTCTCAATATATTTACAACAGAAGGAATGGAGAAGGCTGGAAAGAACTGGGGATACTGGGCTGATATTAGAAATACAAATATAAGCTCATACTTTATATTAATAGTATTTTTTCTTTTTAATTTTAATTATTTATTTTATGTGTATGAGTGTATTGCCTGCATGGGTGTAAGTATACCCATGTTGTGTAATGACTGCTGAGGTCAGAAGAGGGCATCGGATCCCCTGGAACAGGAGTTAGGATGGTTGTTAGCCATCGGGGGATTGGGAACTGAACCTGAGTCCTCTGCAAGAGTAGTCAGTGCTCTTAACCACACTAAGCCATCTCTCCAGCCCTTGTTAACAGTATTTTATGAAGACTACACAGGTAGAAAAATAGAGATGCACACATGTGAAGGCATGAATGTGCATGTACATGAATACATGCATAGATTTCCTACCTCTGTCTTCTGGGAGAGGCTAGTGGCAAGGACACAGTCATACGATGGCCTACCAGTGTTTAGATATTGGTTTCAGAGTGAAAAGAAACTATGTCTTTGGAGAAATGACCAGTGATTTCAGGGCCCCACCAAAGTCAAAATGAGCCTAGAAGTGTGTGTGTGTGTGTGTGTGTGTGTGTGTGTGTGTGTGTGTGTGTATCTGTGCGTGTCTCCAAAATAATTCTCAAAGAAGGGCCAGAATATACAAAAAGGACACAGCTTGTAGGGTCTCCCACTGGCTATGTATAGGAGTGTGAGCATCAAAATAATGATAAGGCAGTATGCCACTGGGCTAGGGAGATGGCTCAGGAATAAAGCACTTGCTCTTCAAGCAAGAAGACCAGAGTTTGGCAACCCACCTATAATCCCAGTGCTCAAAAAGCAAAGACAGGGGATCCCTGGAGCAAGCTGGACAGCTAGACTAGGGAAATCAGAAAGCTCTGGGTTTAGGAAGAGATACTGCCTCAGTAAATAAAGCCAAGAAAGATACGAGACCTGATGTCAACCTCTTGCCTCTACACACATGCCTGCTGGCAACCAAATGAGCCCACATACGTGTAAATGTGAATGCACACATGGACACCACTTACACAGACACAGACATACACAGCAACACAAGAATGACAGAGCTGTAAATAGGAATACGAATACTGGGCTCATTCTAGTATAAACAAACAGCCAAATAAGTAAGTGAATGGAAAAGGAACAATAGAATGTCAGCTGATACATTTAGGATAAATGAGCCAAACAGGTAATTGTCATTTGGAAACCATGACAAATGTTATCAGTGGATGCTAAGTCTGTGGGGAGAAGTCATATATACATAACTGGGAACTCCTACTGTAACTGCATGATCTCAGTCTGGCAAGGAGGAAACCTGAGACAGGCCACAGGGGAGTTATCCTGATCCCCTGTGCTCCTGAAAAACATCCAGGACCTGAAACACATGAGATGCTAAGATTTGTTTCTTTTAATGTTAAGCTGGTTTCACTGCATTCCTGTATTGAATCATACATGCTTTTTCATCCATGAAATTTGTTTGAGTGTGAGCATGTGTGTGTATATGAGAGACAGATAAACAAACAGACAGAGACAGAGAGAGACAGAGACATCAACAGAGAGATACACAGAGAGATGCTTTAAACAAATGGCTTGGAGAGTTCTTAAATTCTTGATACTGGGCTGGAGAGATGGCTCAGTGGTTAAGAGCACTAGTTGCTCTTGCAGAGGACCAGAGTTCAATTCCCAGCACCCATATGGTGTCTAATAACCCTCTGTGACTACAGTTCCAGGGACTCCGATGCCCTCTTTTGACCTGTGGGCATTTCATGACACTGGCACACTTACACACATGCAAGCAACACACTCATACACATAAAATAATAAATATTTTAGAACTCTGAATAGCAGTGTTTGTGATAGTTTGTAATTTGTTTTTTCATTTTCTTTAAAGTGTTACTTAACAGAAGTTTCTCATTTATTACAATCAGATTCAATCTCTTTCAGTTCACACTTCTCGGTGCTTATTTAAGGTTTAATAATCATCTAGCTGGGTGAGATGGTGCATGCCTGTAATCTCAGCTCTCAGGAGGCTAAGGCAGGAGGCTGGCAAGTGCACCGCATCAAGAGTCTGTCTCAAAAATCAAAACAACAAACAAAAACCTTTTATCTGATGCTAACAAGTATTTTAAAGTTTTTGAACAGTTAGATCTCTGTATTAATCTGTTTGCATTGCTACAACAAAGCAGGTTAAAACTGTGTAACTTCCTCAGAAAAGGGATTCTTGTTGCTTACAGTTTAGAGGTCCAAAATCAAGGGGCTCTATCTGGTGATCTTCTTCCAGGCAAAGCTTATATGTGGTATACTGCATCACCTGGCAAAAGACTGTGTGTGTGTGTGTGTGTGTGTGTGTGTGTGTGTGTGCACCTGTGCATTCCCTAGTCATTTTCTTTATAAAGCCAGCAATATTCAGTCACAAAGTTCTAGCTTGATAAATTTATTAGATCCTGATCACTTCTCAGAGGCCCCACCTCAAACACCACAGTATCATTAAATTAGCACTCTCTTAATATCGCACAACTGCAATTAAATTTCAATTCGGAAACCACTGAGGGATGCACTAACCTTATCAAAACTATGGCAAAGCCCTTAACCAAAGTGGAACATTTTTTACTAATTTTTAAAAATTCTATGTGTATACATGTGTGTGCTTGCTTATTTCTGTGTACACCACAAACATGCAGTACCCACAGGGGCTAGAAGATGGCATCAGATCTCCTGGATCTGGAGTTGCAGGAAGTTGAGAGATGCCTGATGTGGGTGCTGGGGCCTCTGCAAACAGCAAGTGCTCTTAAGCACTGAGTCATGTCTCTAGCCCTTCACTAAGTGACTTTGAGATGACTTCAAACATAAGAATGTGCGGGAACTGCAAGAAACTCAAGATCCCCCTTCACTTGGATATTCCCCAACAATTGACATTTTACTGCACTTATACCACGCTATCTATTTGCATGCATTCTAGCTCTCCCTTGTCTGAGCCCTGCAGAATAAGTTGTGAGGCCTCAACACCTCTGAACACTCAAGATGTGTCACAGTCAAAGGCCAACTTTCTCTATGACCAACACATAGTTCTCCTATCAGAAACTAGGATTAGCCAACATTAATATGTTATTCATGGACCTCAGTTAAGTTTTTTTATATTATTTCTATTTTGTGTGTATGTGTGTTGCCTGCATGTAGGTGGGTTCACCCATGTCCTGCAATTCCCAAGAACGTCAGAAGAAGGTGTCAGATCCCCTGGAAGCTGAGTTGCAGAAGGTTGTTAGCTGCCTTGTGGGTGCTGGGAATCGAACCTGGGTCCTATGCAAGAGCAGCCTGTGTTCTTAACCACTCAGTCATCTCTCCAGCTCAAGTTTTTTATTGTATTGCCAATGTCTTTGCTTCTTCTGTTCTAAGATCACCCATGGGAACACAAGCTGAACTTAGTTCTTACTTCTCTTACAACTGGTCCTTTGTTGGGAGGACCCTGTGAAGGGAGTTCCCTTCATCATGGACACAGGAGCTGTACATCCTTGCCTTGTGAAGCATTCTGTGTGCATAGTCCATCATCAAAATATTTATTTTTAAGAGGAGAACATTTCCAGAACCCAACTGTCTGCCTTAAAACGAAGTTTCCTCAGTCATCTGTAGACTTCAAGTCTAAAGGTTTGTATGACCACAAAGTGAAAAAAAAAAATTCTTACCAAGGAGTAGATACAAGAGAAGAAGGAAGCTTCTTAACATAACTTCTTTTTCTAAAATTAATCCTTTCTTTAGTATAGAAAATGATGGGTTTCATTGGGACATTTTCATAGATGTGCATCATTGCACACACCCCACTCTTACCTTCGCTTCCTCCCCTTCTACTAGTTTCCTTCCTACCCCTCTCCTTTCTACTTTCATGCGATATAGATAGCTAGATAGACAGACAGATGATAGATAGATAATAGATATATAGATGATAGATATATGTGTTTATATATTCCACATATGAGAGAAAATCTGGGATATGTATCAACCTCTGCCCATTATCCTCTTTTGTTTTTCCTTCCCAGCCTTCCATAGATTATTTTGGGGAACTCAACTGACATAATTCCATATGCAAATTCATTTCCCTCCTTATTGAAATGACTGGTTAACTATTGTATAGTTACTTCAATGAAAAGAACTAGCTATGCACATTTACATTCATATTTTGATTAAAGGTTTTGGTTGAAGGTTAGAAGAAAAGATATCACACTGAATTTGAGAGAGATGTATTGCTAGACCAGCCCATTCAAGTACAGCACTGGGAGGGGGGCGTGGTTCTGCCCTAGAAGACAGAGATGGAATTTCCTAGTGGCCCTGGCAACTACTTGCAAATCATTTCAAGGGGATGTGTTTTGTGATGGCAACTTCTGGGAAGTTCATGCAGGATGGATTGATAGAGGGAGCTGGGAAATCAACTCATGCAACTGCTCAGCCAAACTGGGCAGAAGCAGCTTGAGAAAAAAAACTTGGTGCCAACCAGGCTTAAAGTATGCCCCGTCTCCTGCAAACTTTAAAGAAAAAGCACTTGGCCTGCAAGTCACTTAATTGTGCACATGTACTTTAGGTGTGCCTTCTGCCCAATGTGCAGAACCTAACAACACCAATGACAGCTTTTCCTTCTGGAACTGCCTTTGTTTCTCTAATTCTAAAGAAAATCGGTCATTTAAAAGCAATAAGCTCTTCACCATACATTGATCTGCATGTACACAGCATTTTTGCATGGGCTTTATGCCCTGCGCTGTCCATCCATTCCCAGACATGCCCACAGTATTGTGGAAAAGCCCTGGTTCCCGGAAAGTCAAAGGTGAAAGATCCTCTGTAGATTGCATCATAGACTTCGTTTTCAGATTGGGAAACTGCAACCCAGGACCTTCTGGGGCCAGTCGAAGTCACAGGAAGCCCAGGACTGGTACCAGAACGCCTCTGCCTCCTTCACTGCTTTCTTTCACTTCAAATATGACACGAAGGGGAATTTCAGTTTAATAAAAGAAAAGAACCAACCTCCATACCTCCCACCGTGGATGTTGCCCTGTGTTCTCAAAAAATCACCATATATTGTCATTCTTGGATTGCGTTACTCTCCAATTAAGAACTAGAAAGAACAAAGCCTGCCTGGACCTAGCGTGCAGAAGAGCCGGTGGCTTAAAGCGTTCGAAATTTCAGAAACGAAAACATCGTTAGCATCTGCTTTCAATTATTCATCCCTGACTTATTTACGGACACGCCTAACTCTGCCAAACTCTCCCTTCACTTTTTAAAAGGCTAGTGAAAGCGAGGGGAGGCCGCCAAGCAGAAGGAGGAAATCGTGGAGGAAAAGGCCGGCAGGTGACCCGAAGTGGCGCGGGGAAGCGCGTCCCAGCCGCACCACGCGGGAATCTACGCACGCGCGCGACTGCGGCCCGCTGCCCTCCCGCATCCGCCGCATTCAGCTTTTAGCCTTTCAAGGCTGCCTCCTCCCACAAGCCCTAAAGTCTCAAGTTCAGGGTGAGAAAAGATGCCTTAGGGACGATCCTAGGGCACCCACAGAAAAAGTTCTGGAAGATCCTGATGAGTGAGCAAGAGAAGGCAAGGACGAGGAGGGTACAAGATGGAAAGCCACCGGAAGCCCAGGCTCGGAAACCCTGGAGAGAGGAGGTCTGGGCTCGCAGTCACTGGGGGTGCGGGGTAGCCTGGCCGCAAGGCCCTCCAGACCTCCACGGGCGGGGTGAGACGGGGGCGTGGCCCACATCCAGGAGGCCCCACCCCCAGGCCCATCCCCCTTCTGCCATTGGAGGATGTAGGAGGCAGGTCCGAGGCACGCCCCCCTCTCGCCACCTGTCCTCGCCCCTCCTTCTGCCCGCCCACTTTTTCAGCTTTTCTGGGGAGCCTCTGAGCGCTGGGAAGGAAACTCCCGTGCCTTCTCTGGGCCCCAGGACGTCGGGTAGGCGAGCCCCCTGCCGCCCCACCCACCTGCCGGTGACATCACCAGGAGGCGTGGTGATGTGGCTCCGCCCCCCGGGGGGGTCTGTGGTCCCCGCGGAATGCAGGGAAGAGACCGCCTGGTGCGGGCACCTTCTGAAACAGTGCTGGAGTCAGGACCCCAGGCCCTCAGCCCCTCAACCTCCAAGGCCCATTACTAGGCCTCGGTTTTGCACCTTTCTTCCCTATCTCAGTCAGTATGTCCCACTTGGTAGTGTATAGGGATGCGAGTGCACTGGCCTTGAGATGCAAACACAAAGAACGCCTTTTCTCCCTAATCCCTTTGCATTTCTGCTTATTCAAGATCCTAATGTTGTCACCCACGTCTTGCAAGTTATGAAGGTTCTTTATTTTCTTTTTATTTTTCGTTTATCTTTTCTTAGGCTTAAGTAATAAAGTCGACTAACGCGGCCTTCAACATTTGGTTAAAGAAACTCTGGGCTGGGGAGGAGGGCGTGGTGCATTGCAGAAAAGGAGAGAAAAAACAAAACTTAATTGCTTTTAGGAAATAATCCTGACAATTTTTCACGTTTAAAATACCCACCGTAGCATCCTGCACAAACACTGCTGAAGAAACATTTCCTTGCAGGGTTGGCTGCGTCTACACAGGGTCTGTGCTAGATCAAAAACACAGTGCATGTGTGTAGCGGTCCAGGTGTGCGTGCGTGCGTGTGTGTGTGTGTGTGTGTGTATGAGATATACGCGTGTGTGTGCGTACGTGAGAGCGCGACGCAACAAATGCCCCCAAGAGGCTCACAGAAAGAAGTCTGCACAGTAGCACTGGCCTTGGAAATTTCCTAAAGCTCTAAGAGTATCTTTCTGAAAACTGTCTTAATAAAGGCTCTATACGGGGTGCCTTCCCCACCCCCCAAAATAGTGTCTCTGCATCTGGTAAAGCGGCCTGTCACCCGTGTGCGGGCGTCTCGGGTGGTGAGACTCAAAGAGGTCACGCAGAGTCTATTTCAGGGGCCCCATGTGTGCAGAACAAACCCCTGGGGCCTGGGCGTGGACGCGCGCTCTTGTGCAGGGTGTGCAGGCGGGCGCGGGGGCGCTCAGCTCTGTTGCGGGCGTGTGCGCGCGCGCGTGTGTGTATATGTGCGTGTGTGTGTGTGTGTGTGTGTGTGTGTGTGTGTGTGCGCGCGCGCGCGCGGGCCCGGGGGCCAGGCGGTGTACTCTCAGGCTGCGGGCTGAGCCTACAGCTCCTCCGCGGGCTGGAGGAAAAGGGTAGGCGAGTGAGGGGGTCCGCAGGCCAAGGGGCCTAGAGTTGGCGCAGAGGCGCTCCCCTCTGGGTGGGAGCTCCTTTAAACCCGCAGCCGGTAGGGAATGGGCTGGATTCGCTGGCGCTGGCGGTGGAGGGGGAGCAGGTTGAACAATCGAGTGGGCGCGCCAGGACTCCCCAGCTCCAGGCTCCAGGCGGGGAGGGGAGAGGGAGCCCCGGTTCTGCGCAGGGAGGGGGCGGGGCTGGGGGCCCCTGGAACGCGGAGGCGGGGGTGGCCACAGGGATGGGGAAGTGCTCACCCCGCAGAGACGAGATTTCGTTTCAATCGCACATTAATTGGAGATATCTGATTAATTCCAGTTTCTTATGCCTATAAATGGCGATTCTCTACCAAGGTGTCTATATTAAAAAAAAAATCAATCCGTGTCATCCCCCACGTCAGGCCTGTTCGTGGGCGTGAGGCTGTACTTCCTCCGCCCCCTCTTAATGGAGTGAACCATTCCCAGCTCTCCCCCCCCCCAGCCTCTCTCTCTCTCTCTCTCCTCTCTCTCTCTCTCTTTCGGTCTCTTCCTCGCTCCCTCTCTTTCTCTCCTCCCTCTGTCTTCTCAGTGCATAAAGTCTCCGTTGCTCCCGGAACTTGTTGGCAATGCCTATTTTTCAGCTTTCCCCCGCGTTCTCTAAACTAACTATTTAAAGGTCTGCAGTCGCAAATGGTTTGACTAAACGTAGGATGGGACTTAAGTTGAACGGCAGATATATCTCACTGATCCTCGCGGTGCAAATAGGTAAGTGGCCGGCGGGTCCTACGCTAGGCTGGCTGCTGGAGACTGCCAACCCGAGAGGCTAGAAGGGAACGACCTGGCGGGCGGCCGCCTCGGGATGCAGAACACCCAGCAGACCCCCAGGGTGGGGGCATTGGCGCCAGGAGACTCCAGCGTCCCAGATAGGTTTTCTTAAAGACAGAAACTCCCTTCCGCCAGGAAATGAGTACCACGGGCCGATTTCCAGAGGGGGTTTTCCCCTCTTTCTGCAAAGCGCACAACCAGTTTTGCTTCTGTCTCTGGGATTAAAACAGGTTCGGTGCACTTAGGGCATTTGGCACCTATTATATTGCAAGATATTATTTTGAGGGGTTGAAAGGTTGAGTTGAGGAACGAGATAGCTAGGCAGATAAATCTGAAAACTTTATGTGCTGGAAAGCAAAGCTATTCCAAGGCTGCCCTCAAACTGCTGCATTTACAACTTTGTCCTTCTCCCGCCCCTCCCCCCATCTCCTCCTAGCTGCAGCATTTGCTCCGGGCGCCGCAGACTGGGCTAAGGAAGAAGCATCAGTCAAATATGCTCAGATATACTTTTTTCAGGCACCTAAGTTCTGAATTTATATGTCAGCATCTATTTTAATATTAGACAGGGTTAAAAAGTGTTTGCAATGTGTCATGCTCTGTGTTTGTTATTTTTGTTTGTTTGCAATGGAATATGGACGGATCTATTTGGCCCCCATTTTATGTTAAGGAATGTTGAATCTCAGTTACACTGTCGGAAGGTTTTTTTCAAGTTCATAGTTGTTTTTTCCATCCAAAATGCAAAAGATGTTATGGGAGGAAATATTAGAAAATCCGCCCATCGGATGGAGGCTTGGAACATTAATTAATGTAGCCTAAAAGTTAAAGTAAAGTAGTTTATTAATAGAATGGGCAAGGGAAACAAAATAGAAACTCTTCAAATGAGCTTTCTGGAGCTGGAGGGAACTGCTAGCCTGTCAGGCTGTAGCATTCTTTGCAGGCAAATTCTAGCAGTATTTGAGAGGTGCTTTAGAACATTCTCGTATGGGTCAAGAAAAGGAATGTTTAACATTTTTCTTCATACGAAATGTAGAGGAAACGGGGTTTATAGTTCCCAAGACACTACAATCAATTCTTTGTATTTGGGGTTCTTGTGCCTTTGACCTGCTTTTGAGGGTTTGACTTTGGGGATTTTGTTTGTTTGTTTGTTTGTTTGCAAAAACAGGGACTTTACAAACAGGGAGGATGCCTGGGAAATACTGGCTTTTCCTTTAATTCTAGGAAGTGACTTAGTGCTCTGCAACTGGTTGTTTTGTACCTTTGACTTTTAGTTCCAACAACTGCAGTAAACACAGGAAGCCAGTTTCCAAGGGCAGTGAATTCTTTAAATGTTGAAAATAAGTGAATGTGGCATTTTGCAGTTAGCCTGAAATTTTTTATAGAGCAAGAGACAGCAGTTGTTTTAAGATAGGGATTGCACCTGGAGGATGTTTGGGCTCTTTTCCTGGTGGGTGAAAATGTAAAATAATGAACGATTTGATTGTGCATTAAGGATGCATTTTGAACATATCAACCTCAGCCTGAAAAATGACCATTTCTTGGCAGTGGAATTGAAATTTATATGGTCCCAAATGGCTACCCTTTCCAGCATCAGAGCCTCAGTCTTTATTAATTCATGGATGGGAGCTGTACCAAATCACTGACATTTGGCAAGAAAAGTGGGGGCTGAGGAGGGGCGGGGAAACGGAGAGGGTGGTGAACGAATAGAGATGCGGCGGGAGGAAGTTTGGAATGAATGAGAGGTCAAGCTACTGAATGAACAAATGGGAACCGCACTAGATTGGGACAGGAGAGAGGACAGAGGAGTTTAGGTCTGGCTCGGCCGACCCGGGATTTGCAGAAACTAGGTTCGGGAAAAACTGACAGGGACGTGCAGGCTGCGACCAGCACAGAGGCTTGTGCGCCTGCCCGGCTGCCCAGCACTTTGCCTCCAGCCTTCCAATGCAGGATACAGCTCAAGAAGTCACAGCTGCAAAATACAGAAATGTTCATGACTTCGTATTTTACTCAGCAGCGCACACAAACACACATGCGCGCTGTGCAGGGTCTTCTCCAGCTAGAGCCTGGGATGATAACGCGACAAAAGCTCTTCCCGCCCCCGGAGAGCCCCAACTCTCCTTTTAAAAATCAACATCTAAGCATCCCAGGGTGCTCTTTTCTGCGGGTAGAGGGTAGAGGTCAGGGCCGAGGGGAAGCCTGGGAGAGACAAAGGTGGGTTGTATTATGTTTCCCTCCCACAAAGGCAGATTTGTAACATGTATTATAGAGGGAGCTGTGCAGGGTTACTTTCATTCTGACAGAATTCTGGTAGAGCAAAGACATTTATTCATAAGGTCTTATGTCAGTGTTTGATTCGCTTTTATTGTAGCGGCCATGGTGTCTAAAATTGTGTGTAAAGGAAGCTAGGGGATCCACGGAAGGTTATGTGTCCGCCCCAGCTGAGGTGGAAGTTAACCTTGGTCCCGTCCCCAGTGCTTCCCGTTCCGGATTAGAAGCTAGTCCCGCCTAGCTCTTCCTGAAGCCATCTGCTAACCGCGCTCCCGGAGGCTTGCAGCGGCAGGCTGGGTCACCTTCCCGGAGTCTGCATTAGCCTGGCATTCAAGGGACAGGTGGCTGCATGAGACTGGGGGCCCTGGGTGTTCGGTCCTTCCGGGAGGCATTCACAGGGGGGCAACAGAGCCTTTGCGGAGGAAAGGTCTGCGCCGAAAGTCCCCAAAGCTGCAGGCCGATTCCTGTTCTAAAATTCGT
Organism: Eospalax fontanierii; assembly: GCA_035773235.1. Lineage (NCBI taxonomy): Eukaryota > Metazoa > Chordata > Mammalia > Rodentia > Spalacidae > Eospalax > Eospalax fontanierii. Next base: position 18,317,755 of record CM069547.1, read on the forward strand.
CTTTCTCCTTTCCCGGCCCCTACAGCCAAGGTCGGCTCTACTTTCTAGCCATTGGAGTACCCAAGGTGGTTTGCGTATTTTGAAAGCTGTTTACGGAGTCCCTAGCCTGGTTCATAGGCCTCGAGGTAGAAAGAAATGGCCATTGCGCTGCACCAGGGAGCCTGGAACCTAGATCTTCAGTCCAGTGCTGACCTGCATTTGGGGGCTAGGATCTCCGTGTGGCCCTGGGGTTTTTCTTTCTTTCTCCTTCTTCTCCCTTGGCCCCAGCTTCTACCTTCTCCAACCCCCACCCGCTTGGAAGAGGCCAGAGTCAGAATCCTCCACTAGTCACTGGCGGCAGCTGGCTGGGCACCTAGCTGCTGAGCTGCAACCTGGAGAGCAAAGGTCTGATCTGGTGGCGCCAGTGGTTCATTCTGGGGACTTTTAGAGGGTGCTCAGGGAATTAGAGATGTGAGGAAGGAAAGCAAAGGAAGCTGAGCCCCACCACCCTACCCCTGGCGGTGACCTGGGTCACCCAGGCAGACTCAGCTGTCAAATGTGCACAACACACAGACCAGCCTCTAGCCTTGACCCCTAAGACCAATCCTCAGCCCAGCTATGTCTCCGCACATCTAAACTGTCCTCTTTCCGCACGACAGAGAACTGTGCTCGCAAAGACCGCAAATACAACACGCTAGGCAATCGGGTTTATAATAAACATGTTGTTTCCGTGGCGTCGGCGGTCTTTCAAAGCCTTTATTCATTCTTTCATTCATTAAGCATCATTTGCTGAGTGTTCACCAAAGACCCCGCGGCCTGACTGCTAGGGAGGTGGGGCAGGGCGTGGGTTCGGTTGGAAAGGCCCTGTCTCCGAGCCACTCACAGCCACCACCACCCCCCCCCCCGCATCTTGCTCTCCAGACCCCCTCTGTCACCCCAGAAATGGAAGATTGCACCGCGAGAGACGTGACTGAGCTTGCTGGGGGAAGTGTTGGGAGACGAAGGAGGGAGTGAGGAAAAAGAGTAATAAAGGAGATGAGGGAGGTGAGAAGAAGGGGGCGATGAAAACAGAAAAAGATACCTCGCAGTGGGGAGCCGGGCGGGAGGAAAGGAAAGGACTCACCCAGCCACCCACCTACACCCGCCCTCGCTGCTCCCTGCCTCTGCACCAGAGGCGCGCCAGGAGCAAATAGGTCATTCCTAGGCCAGGGCTTCCATTCACCTTTAACCTGCGCCAGGTTGTCTTACCCTTGGAGAGCCCATCCCAAGGGCCAGGCCCTGAGGCTGGGGGAGGGGGCCATAGGGTCCGGCTGGGAACTGCTGACAGTTGTGCCATCCTCCCCGCAGCTTACCTGGTGCAGGCCGTGAGAGCAGCTGGCAAGTGCGATGCAGTCTTTAAGGGCTTTTCTGACTGTTTGCTCAAGCTGGGCGACAGTATGGCCAACTACCCGCAGGGCCTGGACGACAAGACGAACATCAAGACCGTGTGCACGTAAGTGTCCTCTCTGACCCACCGGGTTTCCCTTTTAGGGGGCGCTGCTGAGGTCAGAGAATACCTGCCACCTCTCACCTCCCCCACCCTCCCCTGTGCTGAGCTTTGCTCACCAGCGCGAATCCCTTCCTGCCTTCTGGCTTCTCTACCTCCTGGCCAAGGCCTAATAGCAAGCCCTCTGGCCAGAAGGCCCAGGCCTCTGGGTTGGAATTTGCACTGCCTAAGGGGACTCCATGAGCTGGTGTGGGCTTCAGAGGAGCATCTTCCCACTAACCCAGCGTCTCAGTCTTACAGGCCCACACAGAGGTACATGAACTCAGTATTAATGAACTGAGGGTGAGCGGCAGGCTGGGTCCCCTTCCCCTAGCTCCTCATCCCACAAAAATAATGTTCTGAGGCAGCCTTCGATTATTCCTCTTTTGTGAATGGCTGGCCTGCCTAGTACTCTGAACAGTCAGCTTGGGTTTGAGGAGAGTAGAGGTATTACTAAATTCACCCAAAAGGAAAGTCCCTCAAATGCACACAAAGAAAGTTCAAGCACAGAAAGGGGGCGCAGATCTCCCTCTTTCTGGGAGAAAGTCTGAAACAATATTAGGTGTTAATGACTTTGCAGAGTGTGTGTGGGGTGGGGGGGTCTCTGCTGAGTTTATAACCCATTCCCAGGTTTGAGATAGCCAACCTCTTTGCATCCATCACCCTTCTGTTTCCAATAGCTGCATGAGTTCCCAAGATCTGGACAGTTGCAGGTCCAAGAGACAGAAGCCTTCATGGCCAGGCAGTGGTGTTTTCGTGCTTAGCTAAAAAGCCTACATTCACTAGGAAATGAGGTGTCCTGCCCAGCAGAGCCCCACTGTGGAGGACTTGCATACTCTGGCTGCTGTACTTAGAAGTGCCCTTGTTTTCTGCAACACACGGTCTCTTTTATTTTTAAAAACAGCACTATTCTATCATTCCTGTAACAGGCCTTCTTCACAGAGGTTGAGGGGCCCATTTTCCACATCATCCCTTGAGTATGTGTAATCCTTAATTTTTTCCAGGATGGAGGAGAGGGGTTATTATTTAAATTATTACCAAATAGAAAGATCTATCTTGCTATAAACTTTCCTAAACACCTCGTTAGGAATGCCAGCAATTAAGCTGGTACCTTTGGGATTATGAAAGGGACCTAAAAAGACATTTAATTCCAAATATCTGATAAGAATGAATCTGTAAGGCATAACAAGGTTACATCCAGAGCAACATCCAAATCCTCCATCATTTGCTAGAACTTTGCTTATTCTTATTTTAATTTTCTAACAAAGTAAGATCCAGGGCCCACTAAGTTAACAGTGCTAATGGCTCAACAGAATGAAGCCCACCTCTCCAGCCCCAGGTGAATGTCTGTTCTTTGCCACACCCCTTTCAGAAGGGTTCTACCCCCTTTAGGGATACCTGAAGAAAGGAATAATTTATAGCTCTACTTCCAGAGTGCAATTACTTTGGAGCTCTGGAGGGGAGCTGTCCCTTGGGCTTTGTGGTATCCTAAATCTTGGTTTTTATGACAAATTGTGGAACCTGAAAAGTCCTGTGCCCAGGTCCCCCAGCCCTGATAAACAGGGGATTCAGGGAGGTCACTAGAAGGCACCCTGAGCCCCTGCCAATCGAACAAGGATTTATGACTTGCTATCAGCCTGAAGCCAGAGTTGGAGACAAGGAGACAGTGCCTCAGGAATCGATCACAGCTTGGAATTATATTTAGTTTCGGAATCTATTTTAGGTTTCCAGAAGAAAGGAGGACAATTAAAAAATAAAAATAAAAAGACAGGTTGGGTGAAGGTTGTGGGGGCGGGGCTAGAAGCTGGGCAGGGGGGATGAGAAGTGGCAAGTTCGGCCTGCGGCTTCGGGACCAGCTCAGCTCGTGGATGCGAAGCCAGCCCTGGAGGGAATGGCTTTGGCGGCCCGCCCTGGAATCCCGATCTGGAGAAGTGGGCGCTAGGTCTCGGAGGTCTTAAGGCAGAAGCCTCAGGGATCCAAATCTGTGCAAAAGGCTAGGGAGGAGGGAAGAGGAAGCACCTAGTTCCCAGGCCTGGAGCACTGGGGCTGGAGAAAACTGGAGAAGGCTCCAGAGCCGGCCTCAGGCACTTAACACTCACCGACCCCGGGGCGGAGTGGCGTGCAGGCTGCAGTCTCGGACCCCATCTGACGCTGGGACTGTGGCAAGAAAGACGGGAGGGTCTCGGAGGACCGAAGCACCCAGGGAGGCGGGAGACGGAAGAGAGGGACGCAGAGGGAAGGGAGAAAGAAAGGAGAAAAGAGGAGAAAGGGGAACAAAAGGAAGGTGGGGAGGCGGGGAGGAGGGGGAGAGCGAGGGCGTAGGCGAAAGGGCTGCGGGGAGGAGAGGAACTGAACAGAAGGGGCGAGGGGGAGGAGAGTGTGAGAACCCTGGAGGGGAGGGCCGAGCTCGGAGCAAGGCGCCCATCTTGCAAGCTAAGAGACTTTAATGGGCCGCAGCTTGCAGGGCTTAGCGCTGTTTTCCTAGCTTTCCCGGAGGAGGGCGAGCAATCTGTTTGCGCGGGCCGTGGTGCCAGCGCCGCGCAGCGGGTGCTACCCGGCTCCTGGCTGTCAGGTCCCCTTCTGGCACCTCACTAGGGAAACCAGACCCGGGAAGGGGAGGCCCGCTTTCTCGGACAGCGCCTCCGGGACCGGTTCAAGTACTCAGAAGGGTCTGGATTTTGGGTCCCAGGCCCAAGGAGGGGGAGGCCAGTAGGGAGGAGCACCCTGGGAGCTTGGCAAGGATGCTGAGCCGGGGTCCTCCCCGCGCCCAAAGTGAACCTGCTTCTTCTGTTTTGTTCTGTTCCTCGCCAGATACTGGGAGGATTTCCACAGCTGCACGGTCACAGCTCTTACGGATTGCCAGGAAGGGGCGAAAGATCTGTGGGATAAACTGAGAAAAGAATCCAAAAACCTCAACATCCAAGGCAGCTTATTCGAACTCTGCAGCAGCGGCAACGGGGCGGCGGGGCCCCTGCTCCCGGCACTCTCCGTGCTCCTGGCGTCTCTCTCAGCAGCTTTAGCGACCTGGCTTTCCTTCTGAGCGCGGGGCCAGCTCTCCCCAGCGCGCCCACCCACACTCACCCCATGCTCCCGGAAACCGAGAGGAAGATCCATCCGTTCTTTGGGAACCTTGTGATTGTTTGTGATGCTGAAAACACTCATATGGGAATGTGGGAAATCCTGATTCTCTTTCTTATTTCGTTTGATTCCTTGTGTTTTATTTGCCAAATGTTACCGATCAGTGAGCGAGCAAGCACAGCCAAACCCGGACCTCAGCTTTAGTCCGTCTTCACATAAAGATAAGAAAACGGCACTCACCCCATTTTTTAATTTTTTTAAAAATTTTTTGGCAAAAGAATCTCAGGAACGGCCCTGGGCCACCTACTATATTAATCATGTTAATAACATGAAAAATGATGGGCTCCTCCAAATAGGAAAGCGAGGAGAGAAGGCCAGGGGAATGAATCCAAGAGCGATGTCCACGTGAAAAGCATATGGTGAAAAATCCCGCTCACGTCTTTCTTCCACAGTACCTTGTTTTGATCATTTCCACTGCACATTTCTCCTCCAGGAAAGTGAAAGCACAGATTGTGGGCTTTGCATTTTAAGGCTAGGATAGAAGCGAGGAGAGGGGTTGGGCCACTCTGGTGTAAATGGGAACTCTGTCAGAAGAGAGCTGCTATGGTCACTGAGGGGCTGGCTTCCTGCAGCTGTCACGCATCCTTCAGGTCCACTGTCTTTATTTTTCCTCCTCTATCTTTATAGCTGTTTCACATACAGTAATACCTGAATATCCAACGGTATAGATCACGGGGGGAGGGGGTGTTAAATGTTAATCTAAAATATAGTTAAAAAAAGAGATTTTGACATAAAAGAGCCTTGATTTTAAAACAGAGAGAGATGTAATTTAAAAAGTTTATTATAAATTAAATTCAGCAAAAAATTTGCTACAAAGTATAGAGAAGTCTAAAATAAAAGTTATTGTTTGAAATGGGGGTGTCCTTTTGTTTCCTAACTCCGAGCCTGGTTCTGCCTGAGCCGGGTTTCAGTGATAAGTGCACCTGTTCACAAAGTGGCTGGATGGCCTGCTGTCTTCAAGTCGACCCACATCACCATGTCCCCTAACTTCGGCTCACTCGGGGAGAAAAAAAAAGGGAGTCGTTTTAAAATTAATTAGAAATCAGAGGCCCTTCCTGTGTGCACTGGAGGACGGGGCTTGAATACGCAGACACAAAGCAGGTGGTCAGCCCGCCGCCCACGCCCCAGATGGGGCTGAGCCCTTAACCACCATCCCTGCAGGCCGGGCCATAACCGCCACCCGCCTCTTCCTCTCCGGCGACTAGACAGCTTGAGAAGGAACCGCCATTAAGCGCTCCTGCAGAGGGGCCGAGAGGCTGCCTTCGCTGGCGGGGATCAGGTGAATTCTTTCATAATTAATAAGACAGCTCAGGGGAAATGGCGAGGAGATGGGGGCCCTATTGATCTGCCAGTCGAGCCACTTCTGCATTCATAGGCTCCGCATGGCCTTACTGAGAAGTAAACATTCTAGAATAAACCCTGGCAGAGAAGACTTCGGTCTGGGGTCTGCAGACGTGGAGTAGGGTCTGAAATCTAATTTCAGTGAAGACAGTGACGGGAGGGAGCTCCGGGACCTCCCCGGGGAATGCGGAGGGGTGGGAGAAGGATGAAGGCAGACCTGGGTGCTGAAGCAGGTTCCCGCACCCAGCAACTCGCCGCCCGCCCCGGGGAGGACGCGCCAAGACTCTGAAATGCAATGTGTAAACAATCGCTGGTGTAACCGTCCATAAATCAAACCCAGTGGGTCGCAGTCCCATCTGCATTTCCCCCCACGGATTGAATTCCAGCAACACATGCGTCCTTGAGCCCCGAGCGCTGGAAGCCGCTCGGATTCTTAATGGCAGCATACATTACCAGCTCTGGTTCACGCACGCGCCGCGCGGGGCCACTCTGGAGAACACAGCTTTCCCACCCGCTGCCCGCTCCTCAGCCCCCTCCTTCTTCCATCCGGAGCTCAGCCCAAACCAAAAGAGACCCTGCTGCCTAGGCGAGGTGGTCACTCCAGATTTGTTCCTTTCCTTTGGATGGTTATTTCAGTCTAAATATTAAGATGATCTATCTAAGCTCAACCGCTGGAATTTTGATGAAAATATCTGAGCCTGTCTCAAAAACGAATCTATTTAACCAAGAGAGACGGGAACAAGGAGAAAGAGGAAAGGTCTCCTCAGGGCTTATTTTGCCTTAACTGTGTGCTGCCCAAATCTTTTTGCTTTGCAAACTGGGGCGATCCAGGGCCGGCCAGGTAACTACAGTTTTGCGGATATGTAGCACACAATTCTACAGTTCTGCTCCCACTGAGACTAGCTGAAACAGGGATGCAGGACACACACACACACACACACACACACACACACACACACACACACACACACCCCGCAGCCGGGTTCCTTTCCGGAGGAGCCTCCACAAAGATCTAGGATGGCCAGTCTTTGGGAGGGGACATACGGGAGTGGGCTGGGAATAGGGGACCGGCTGGGCTGCTTACTGGGTTCCCTTTAAGGAACTCTTTACTCTTACTGTGCTTTCAACTTCCCCCAAGGAGAGACTGTTTTAGAAGGACTCACCAACTCTGGGCCCCTTCCTTATACCTACTCAGAGCAGTCCCACAAGACCTTGCCTTGCCTAGTCCAGGGACCTTGATCTTGGAGAGATCTCTAGGAACACTGGGCGAGTCTTCCAAACGCTAGCTTCTGCATCCGGTTCCTTAGAGAACGTTTCTTTGCGATTGTTTAAATTATTGTCCTCCCGTCTTTGACTATCATTTGCTGTTTAATCATAATGACATCGCCATATGTTAGTTAGTGTTACTGTGTTTAAGCAGCAATGTGTAAATTCCTGCTGCCAGTTCTGGGAGGTGGTGTCAACCACAGTATGTGTGTCCCGAGGCTGTGATGGAGAGGGCAGGGTGGGCACTGAAAACGTCAGCACACCTACCTCCACCTGGCCCACTAGAGCTGGCCCCCAGCCCTTGAGGAGGGCCTTCTTTGCAGCATCTCAGGCTCAGCTCAAGACATGGAGATTCACTTGATTATCAAATCAAGTAATCCTCCTCCTGAAATTGTCAGGAAGTTTATTTTGGGAGCCTCAGCCTCAGTCAGGAACTTTGGGGACAGAGAAGGACTGCAGTTGGAGAACTGGGAACCCGGGAAAGGTGTGGGGATGGGGTGGGGGAGTCAAGGACACACTCCCAAGTGGAGGTAGTCCAGAGAAAAGAGGAAGGCGATTTGTGAAACATGGAAGGGACTGATGGGGGAATTAGGCACCTTGAGAAAGCCCTGCCCCAGGGGACAAAAGGAGGGCAAAGCTGAACAGGGGGCTCCATTCAGGGACGCCCTAACGCAAATGGACACAGGAACCCACACAGATTTTTTTCCTGCGGATCTAGAGAACTTTTCATTCATCAGATTTTTCATTCATTAACCAGATTTTTCACTCCCAAAGGCCATGACATAGGACAAGGGACCCTTTCTCTCTGGGCAGGCCCAGCCTGTGTGAACCAAGACCCACAGCCTGTAGGGCGCTGTGCCTGACATCGCACCCAGGAATCAAACAGAAGCAAGCGAAACATTTCTCTTTTCCCGAAAGTTGTTCAAATGCCCACAGAGGTTTTTGGGATCGTCTTCTCTTATCTCCAGTGTCCCTCCACTGACCCCCCCAGATACTAAGCTTGACATCTTGGTGATGCCTTCCTGTTCTTGGATGGGGGGTGCGTTCTCTGGAACAGTCAGTGCCCAGTGCCCAAGTCCATGGACCTACCGACCTATGGGGGAGAAATTCACAACCCCCATTTCACCTTGCTCCTGAACACCTAACAAAGGGATTCTAAGTGCTGGATTCCCTGGCACGGAAGCTGAGGGAGGGCAGGCTAGATGCGATGAGTTCACCAGCCATACAACCTCAAAGAAGACACTTACCCTTTGCTGTCCTTCCTGAACCCCAGGTCCCCAACAAGTCCCCTGAGAGAGTCAGGGCACTCTGCAATGCTGGAGCCCAAGGAGGTGGTTGGTCAGGCTGGGTTCTTCCCTTGCTAGCCCTGAAGGCTCTTTGCCTAACAGCCATGAATGGTGGGATTCAGATTAGTGCCCTGGAAGGAAGTCACCTTTAGCGTGGCTTCCAGGAACCCTCACTCCTCCAAAGCCCAAGCAGCTGTGGGAACCCTGAGCAGTGTTGTTGAATCCTCCCCCCAGCTCAGTTTTCTTTTCTGTAAACTCCATACCTCACTCTGCCATAGGCTTGTATCTTGATCTTAAAGGTGATAAAATGTCTTTCTGCCACCAACCCATTACCTAGTGCTAGTTTTTAGTATAACTTTCTCCTGCTTTGATTTACAGTGAATCTGATGGGCCTCAGCAAATTCTTCAAAGTAACATCCAGGGAGACCCTCACCCCACCTTTTAATACTTTGAGAAGGTTTTTTCTTACAGTCCTACAGTTTAAATTCCTTTTGCTGAAGATTTACTCCCATGCTCCACTCTCCTCTGTGACTTTCTCCAAGGATACCCAGGTCAAGATTACTGAATGAAGTCATCACTTCTGAGTAACCTGCCCCCAGACCACTTTAACCCATCTGGCTTTGGCTCTAGCCAGATGTTTACTACCCCAAACCACATCTCTGGGTTCCTCTTCAAGCTGCTCCTCAACACTGCAATCACTCCTGCCATTCAAAGAATTTCCTCTTCCAAAATGAGAATCCTAAAAATCTGCTGTAATCAACAAAGTGATTTAAGGATACACAGAGGGAGAAATTTAATCCCCCAACCAGTCACATTGTTAATAGAGTAATGTGTGTCCTTCTTCCTGTGCCTATAAACCTGTGGTAATATTTACCCATAGTGAGGGTATTTGGGGTTTTCCAGTGGGATATGTATTTCTTCACAACCACATTCTTTCAGATCAATAGCTAAACCCACAGTTCCTTCTTTTAAATGTTACACAATATTTTACGGAGTGTCTATACTATAGTTTAGTGAATTTTCTACCTATTGATGCACATACAGGTTTCTAAGGTTTTTGTTTTGTTTTGTTTTGGCTTTGGTGCCTTGCAAATGTTACTGCCATAAATAGCCCTCCTCAAACAATAACATCTTGTACTAGAATTTTAATTTCTTAGAGACTGACATAGAGTCTTCCCCCCAAATACACAAGTTGAAATGCTGGGCAGAAAAGTCTATCTGTGGGCTTTTAATATGAATAGATGTTTGCTTTCTCAAAGGATCTGAGGGTCAGTCGTCCTGCACCCTCATCAACATTGGGGTTTTTACAGTGTTTTATCTTTGTCTTTCCAGCACGTAGTCTTGCAGCTTTCCGGAAAGTCTATCTTTTCCTAGCACTTCATTGAATTCTGTGGATCCCTCTAGGACCCTGAGGACCAGAGTTCACTCTCCAGGAAAAGGAAAGGTCCACTAGACTTTGGGTCCCCAGGCTGTGGTCAGAGCCCCAGTAATCCATGATTCTATTCAAAGTTGGGAGTAATTACTCCTGGAAAACCCTAGCTCGGCACCCTTAATCTAATCAACATGCCTTAGGGAGCCAAAGGCCCCACAGGGCTTGGCGAGTGATTAGAAGGGTCGGTGGAAGGAGGTTCAGTTGAGGCTCCGCCCTGCACCTGCTGCTGCCACTACTGGGCACTTACCCTGTAGCATGTCAGCTCCAAGGTTGTACTGAGGCTGCGAACCTCTGGCCTGGCTGCAGTAGAAGGCAGCTATGGAAGAGGCAGCATGGAACATGGAACATGAGGGCTGAATGTTTCTTTTCCTGGACCTGGAAGCTCCTACAGGCTCCTGCTTCCAATCAAATTGCTCATTTCCAATTGAAGTGAGCAATCAGGTGGACTAAACCATGGGGGGAAGGGGGTGTACAGAAACCTCAATCCTCCTCTGTTCCTTCTCTTTCTCTTACTCTTTACCCCCATTTACACTTGCTTAACTAAAAAAAAAACGAACTTTCACTGAGCCTTTTCTACCTATTAGGCACTATGTTAAAGCATTGCATTCTTTGACAGTAGATGGATTACATTATCCCCATTTTACAGATGCAAAACTGAGGTTGAAAGAGAAGATAGTAATTATCCCAACATCTGCAGATAGCAAGAGAGAGAGGCAGCTGATACTGAAAGCACTAATATGTTTCATTTTATTTATGTTTTACTTCATTTTGCTTGTTACATTACTATGGTAAGAGAGAATTATAAGCCAAGAGAGAGTTACCACAAGCAAAAAGACAAGGACAACAAAGAAAGGTAAGTTCCCTGATAAACAGAACAATGGCCTGACAAGGATGCCAAGTCTTAATTAATCTCTAAAAGTGGTGAGCACCTCAGTTGACAGCAAGGTTGCTTATCCATTAACTCACCTTAAGGCAGGGACATCCTTCTGGATGTGATCATGAGAAAGAGGCAGAATAGGTCAGAGGTACTGATGGGAGAACTCAGCTCACCTCTGGCTTTGAAGTTGGAGAAAGGGAGCCATAGCCGTGGAAAGTGGGAAGAGAATTTTTCCCTAGAGCTTTCAGGAAAGGAATATGACCGGGTGATTTCATATTAGACTTCCAACCACTAGAGCTAACTGGAAGATGGCAAAGTGTTTAATTTGTCATGTGTGTAGTAACTGATTAGAAGTCACAAATAACATTGCACTGATTTAGGTGAGAGATTACTTTTATGCAGAAAATCTAGGTAAATCCAGGCTTTTTTTCATCCTCTAGTGTGTCTAGAGGAGGTGACAGTTTCTTACCAGCCTCAGGTAGCTGTACATGCAGATAAGTAAGACACTGAGGAATTTGTTTCAAAGGGCAAACAAACAAAAAGTTGGGTTAATGCTTCCCAGTGCAGCATAGAACACATTTCCTTTCCTTTCAGTAACTTAATAAACATGCTGGCAGGTCCTTTGGTTCTATAATAGTCACAACTCTGCCCTAAAGTGTTCATCATTTGGTAACAGACACCCATACACTCAAGAAATATACCACCAGCTGCTGTTTCTCGTAATAAATCACAGGGACTAGCATTAGCCACATACCTCATCACCCAGACAAAAATCATATGTTGGACTGATTTTTCTGGTGCAGTATTTCCAACCCTGCACATTACCCAGAGGACAGAATCAAGTAGGTCTCATCTTAATGTGAACTGGTTGTTATGGGCATCATAAGGAGAGAGAATGACAGGGAAAAGCAAAGCAAGAGAGGTATCAGGCAGTCGTTACCTTCCACACCAAGAGAAAGGTGCCAAAATAGTCTCAACCCAGTGAAGAGGAGAAATGCAAAACACGCATCTGACCCTAGATGACTCTGAGGATGGGTGACAGACACAGGTCATTAACTGCATTCTCACTGAAGACTTACACTGGGTTCTCAGTCCCGGCCTGCCCACTCTTTCCATGTCCTTAGAGGGTCAGTGAGCTTAGGAAAGTGAGTGTGAAGAATGACTAAGGGACCCTCAGGGTCCTCTGGTCACCTCATCTGGCTGCACCTGAAGCACTGTGAGCTGTGATCTCCCTTAGGTATGGAGAGAAATCTCAAATTAAATGATTATTTACCTCTCCCCAACACACATGCTTCAAAGAAGGCCACTTTGAAGGGAATCTATAGCATTGGAGTACAGAAGAGTCTCATCCATCTGCTCAGAGTGGATGGTGAAGATCCGGATCTGGGTTAGTGCCCCCCACAATTTACATCCTCCTAGTGAGCTGGCAGGTGTGTCTGTGTCACTTGCCCCTTCCACCTTTTACACTGCAGCCTTAAGGTAGCTTTTGCAGTATTATGGTATTTTCTGCTCTTTTGAACAGAATGGCAGGCGTGGCAATGTCTCAATTTCTCCACTTTTATGGTATGCTTTTTGTTTTCCTTCTGTATAGCCTTTGGACACTTTTACAGAAGGTAGAATGGCTTGTTATTGGCCCCAGTTTTTATCTTCAGGTCTTGCTATCGATTCAAGTCCAAAATGTATGTGTGTATACTCACACAGATACCTGCAGTCATATATTCTCTAGTTTATATATTTTCTAGGACACACAGAAGTGCAGAGACTTGCGTGTGCGTATACACACATACAAGCAATGCCCTTTCGGACCTGGGGCCCTTTGTTTGGCTTTTGGACTTTGCCTCCCATCTGCTAGACTGTGCTCCCCAGTTTCTGTTTTGTCCTCCACTTGCTCCTCCCTTTCAACTTATACACACACTCAACTCTCTTGTAGACAGAAGGAAACTTCCATCCCTGTCTACTGTAGCCTGCATTCTGTCCCTGTGACAAAATACCTGAGATAAATGGCTGAAAAAGGAGGAAAGATTTTTATCAGCTCCCTGTTTCCGAACTTACAGCCTATAGTCACCTGTCCATCATGTTCGCTCGGTGTATCACAGCAGGAGAACATGGTGTGGTGGTCTGCCCTCCTCATGGGGTCAGGAAAATAAAAGAGAGAAAGAATGGTGCTGAGATTCCATTTCAGTAGCACAGCTGTGGTGACCGAACTTTCCCCAAGTGTGCCCCGCTTCTTGCTGGTTCTACCACCTTCCAGTAGAGTCACAGGCTAGGCAGGAAGACGTTAGTATGTGTACCTTTGGAGTAATTTAAGATTCAAACCATAACATTGTTTATTCTGTGTTAACTCAGTTCTCATCATGCCCTTAGAGCAGAAGCTGTTCAACATGGAGAGTAAATAAATTGGGCCAAAGGTAGACCTCAGTAATACAGTTTAGCATGCTCACAGCTCTTGGTTCAGCCCAAGTACCAAGAAAACCTGTGTGTGTGTGTGTGTGTCTGTGGTTCTGTGTGTGTGTGTCTGTGTTTGTGTGTGTGCACATATACATGAATAAAAGCATTAGAATGTGAAGCTCGGCATATGTGAGGTATTATGGAAGATGTTTTTACTCAATAAGCATCTGTGGCAGGCATAGCGCTAAGTACTGATGAATACTTAAAAGTAAGAAATAATTCTTGACTTAAGGAATTTCGGATTTATATGTCAATAGCCTTATGACTATATGAAGAATATATATACTGAAGAGTATATCAAAAACGTTTTCTCCTTCCCTTCTGTCTGAGTTCATTTCTGTTGCTCATAAATTATAGAGAAGGGTTTATTTTGTTCTATTCTTCTGGTCCAGGGTCAAAGACCCACAGCTAGTGATGGCCTTCTTGATGACAGAATCCCAAGATGGCATATCACATCACATAGCAAGAGACAGGTATCATGCTAGAGATGTAAAACCAAACTGGTTTCTATAGCAGACAGACTCCTGAGATACCACATAAGTCCCTGAATATCTCAAGGATATGAATGGACTGATCTATTCATGAGGGCAGATCTTTGAACATCTCTTAAAGGTCCCACTTCATAGTGTTGCATGAAAGGAAAAAAAGGAAACTTGAGATTTGGAGAGCACAAGCCACACTCAAGTCATCATAGCTCTCCTCCGCTGGGTCCCCCGTTGCCTCTAGAGCCAAGTACTTCAGATAATGCTCTATTGGCCTCCCACCACCCCATTTTTATCTTACTCTTTAAAACAACTTGGTGTCTTATATTTCTCATTTCCATCAAGAGTCCACACACAGTCTGAGAATACTGGAAACTCTAGGTGACCCACAGGGAAAATTATAAATAGTCACAGTTTTTTTCAGCCAGTGATGCTCATTTTGATCTCAGTGTCTCTTGAATTCATTTCCTTTTTGCTGCATGGGATGGTGTTGTCTCTCTCCTCAAGGATCTTCGCTTCCTTCCCATGGATGAGTGGTTTCAGTTCCCTGCACAGAACTGAAAATTTACCAGGATCTGATCTCATCTCATCTCTCCAGCCTCTTCTTCACACACAGCCCTTTATATGCTCCATCCATATTGAATCCCCTAAGCCTCCCTGAACTAATGCATTGTTCCCCATTCCATGTTTACACAATGACTATGCATATGGTAGACAGTATTCAGTGTGATCTCCAGTGATCTTCGACCCCTGCTATACATGTCTGCGTGTAGTTATTTTCCATTAAGAATCAGGGCTCGTCCTATGTAACCAGTACAGTAGAATACAAATGGAAGTAACGAAGAGTGACTTCCAAAGCTAGGTCATAAAATGTATTGTAGCTCCCTCCTTGGTCTTTTGGATTGCATTCTTTAGGATAAGCTAGCTGGCTTGCCATGAGGACACTTAGGAAGCTCTGGGAAGAAATCTTCTAGCCTCCTGCTAGAAGCCACTACCGACTTACCAGACATATGAGTCTTTGAAAAGCAGATCCTGTGGCCCCATCAGAACTTCAGATGACTGCAGATCCAACCCACTTCTAACTGCAACTTCATGGACTCCCTGAACCAAACTGTCTAGTCAAGTGGCTGTTAAAGTCTTTACCCAGAGATATATTGATAAATAATAAATGATTGTTTTTATTTAAACCACTGTTTAAGGATGGTATGCAGCACAGTCTATGCAACAATAGATTAATAAACTGCACCTGGAGTGTTCTCTCAATTTATTCTTCAAAATTTGTTCATTCATATATATATTTTTTTCTCACATGTGTCTGTAAATCTAAAATACCTTGAACATCTAAATTCATTAAACAGTGATTCTTGCGAATCATGAAGCAGTCAGCACACACACAGGAAAACGGAAGACAAGCCTAAATGTTTCAAACAGAAGTAAGTCTACACAAATGATTAAAATGTGCTAGAAAGGGCTGTAAGTGTAAAAAAGGAAAGAATATTATTACCCTACTAATTTGCACAAGTCATAGGTCTTAGAGCAAATGAGGAAAATGATTCTACTCAGAGCTCAAAAGCTACTGTGACACTGTGCTGTGGCTGCTGTGGAGCTGAGGAACCAAAGATTGTAAAGACAACACTTTCTTCCCACTGGCTCATCTTCTGCCGAAGCCTCCCATTGGCCCAAACTAACAGGAAGCAGTATGCAAAAGGATTCTGGGAAATGTAGTTTGCAAGTATATAAAGGCAAGATATAGATAGGGAAAGTGAGAAGTTGAGAATAGACACAACTCATCACCAGGAACAGTAGCAGAGATAATGGAAATAAAGGTGTACATATATGATAGGTCTTCACTCAAACTGAAATATCCATCATGAGATCCTCTTTCGTGGTTGAATCAGATATTTATGGTAGCATTTATCTCTAAGATGATTTCCGTAGCCTACTAAAAGAGGGGGGCCACAGTAGGTTTAACCTCTAATTCAGAAAGATTTCCCCAATAAAATCCTTTGTAACTGAAGAAGAGGATCCCCAGCAGAAAAGCTAACACATGGAGCACCCCACAAGGGAGCAGACACTGTCCCACTTATTTTTCAACTGTTGACTCAGCTGCTCCCCACCAGTTTTTCCATGAAGTTGGTCCTACTGCAATGCATTTTACAGGCAAGCTGATTCAGTCCCAGAGAAGCCAAGTACACAAAGGGTGAGTCCAAGTCCCAGCCCAGGAGATGGGTTCCAAAGACCATGTATTTAATCACTCCATGATGCTGCCTTTCACTCTTCTGTCATCTCACCTGAAATGTGGGGGCTACTGACCACTGCTTGCACCTGTACATTAAGAATTAAAAGAGACTAATAATACAAAAAGAATAATGAAAGAACAGAGCCTATAGAAACCCAGTCCCCAAGCCACAGGAATAACCTTTAACTCAGCCTGCCCAATGATGAATATGCTGTAGCACAATTCATTCATTCTTGAAAAGCCACCATTTTTGAACTATCTGGGACTTTTTTTCTGAGGCTTTGAATGATCCTTTTAGTCTGGAAATAACCTCCTCAAGCCAGGAATACAGGCAGGTTAATAGCCAATGTTAGGAGAATGGGAGTGGGGGCATTTCAACAATGAAAGCCAACGCAGGACAGTAAATCTGGGAAGCTGTTTCCTGCCCATCTGTACCTGTGTCCAAACTGGAAACTGTTGTTTTCAGTGCACTTGCTTAGGTTCCTTCTTTTGATGGAGAGGCAGAGAGGAAAATGGTTGGGTCTTTAGAAATTTCATTTCAGTATCTCTGAAAACTTCATTTTTTTCAAGTTTTTAAACTGAAAGACCTTTGGATAATGATGAAATAATATCTTATTTGTTATAGCTTAAGAGAGTCTAAGATGGGAGAAGGGAGAGGAAGACAGAAGAGGGGAGGGAAGACTGGGATAAGGACGGGAGGGGAGGGGAGGGGAGCAGGGGAGGGAAGGACAGGGAATGAGAATTCTTCTACAGTATCAGACTTTTCTGTCAGCTACACTTGTTTCCTGGAGGTGCTATTTCTTGGAGACTATACAGTGACCCTTCCTGTTAGATTTTGAAAGGAACACAAGGTTAGTGATGGGAAATATGGACTCTCAAAAATGCTGCCCTTTGGATGCACTGAAAACGAGTTTCCAGGACCCCTTTCAACATCAAAATCCACCAATTTTCAAGTCCCTTCTAGTAAACGGCACGGTATTTGCATAGCACCTATACACGTCCTCCCATATACCTTTAATGATTTCTAGGTTATGTATAATATGTGATATTAAGCAAATAGTTATTCTTTTGCATTGTTCAGGAATGAATGACAAGATAATTCTAGACGTGAATTTTTTTCTCAATAGTCTTGATCCAAGGTTGGTTGTATTTATTACTATAGAAGCCAAAATACGGAGGGCCAGATGTAATTTAGATGGTAGGTAGGCCCGAGTTCCACTGAGCCCAATACCAGAAAAGCAATGCTTTTTGTGCACTAGTATATATAGCCAGTGAAGGGTGGAGGAACAACGTGCCATGTGTCACCAAGCACACATGGGCGAGTCTATGTGTTCTACTGGGCAAGTCTAGTCAATATGGCTCGAATTCCTCACTATTAGGAGACATACCCGAAATAGAGAACATGATAAGAAAACACGGAATTATATGGCTATGGGCTATAAGGTAAGACATTGGTCTTCATATAGTTTATGAAAATAATGCTCATTATTTTATAACAAATGTACTTACTTATTTGCATAATAAGTCAATCAGATTTCCCTTAACTACTTTGCGTAGCTCATGGCCAAACAAGAAAAATTGAGGTATCCAGAGTAAAAAGAAACATGGCCTCTTATGCTTGTGTGCTTATATGTGGTTACGGGGATGAGGAAAGACTACTCAATAGCCTTTCTCAAAATGAATATCTTGCTTTAGAAAACGTTTCTTTTTTCACAAGTAGAGAGCTGCTGCTAGCAATGCTCTGTGCCAATCTCTTGCAAGCCCAGCAGGAACAAGACATCTTCTCCTGCTCAAAGGACATGCCACTGTGAACTCTGGCCTCCAAACACCCAACTCAGGGAGGTGGTAACTCCAAAGCTCACACTTATATCCAGAGCAGATGTTTTTGTTCATTTTCTCTCTCTCTCTCTCTCTCTCTCTCCCCATCTCTCTTTTTAAGGGTATTTTATAACACAGCTGTCAACATGAAGAGATAGAAGCCAACACCAAACTGACACCTCCCAAGGACACTCTGTTACAAACACTGGTTTCTGAGCAGGTGCAACAGGAAACTGAAAAATATCAGGTCATAGCCATTTGCTGGCTAGAGAAGAAAGAGCCCAATGGGGGTCTACATCTTCACTTGTCCTGTCTGTAATCCGTGGAATTATAATCTCTGAAATGTTTACACTGTGGTCTACTTGCTTTATTTCTTAACTCACGTACTACCAGCACCTTCTCTGTTTCTGATGCCCCAAACTGATAAAGCCTCAATGCTTTGATACTTAGAGTTTTCTTCTGTCTCATCTCAAAACTCTTTGCATGGAAGTCTCCTTCTTGTCATTTAGTTTCAACAGGAGAATCTCTTCCTTAAAATACCTTCTCTGCCCATCTTCTGACAACTGATAACCATCCTCCCCCAGCAACTGCTCCCCAGAAAACAGGCACCATCACATTGCCTGGTTTTGCTTTGCTTTGCTTTGTTTTGTTTACAGCATGGAACACTTGCAGCATTGTAAAATCACTGTTTAATACTGTTTCATCCTCTATGTTTTTTTTTTTTAAAGACAAAGTCTCCCTGTAGCCCCAACTGGCCTGGAACTGTCTATGTAGACCAGTCTGGCCTTGATATCATAGACATGCACAGGCTCTGCCTTTAGATTGCTGGGATTAAAGGCATGTGCCACAACACCTAGCATCCTCCAAGTTTTGATGCTCTTGGGTGAAGTTGTGCACAGCCCTTGGATGAAGAGGCATGTTCTATGTATTCCCCTGTTTCCAAGGGGATCCCCAAGAGCCTCTCCTCTGCTCCTTGCTCTGAATTTGTTCTCTGAAGCTCAACATTCTGATTTTTTTCTCCACCACTCACCTCACATCTGAACTTCTCTGGAACTAATAATAAGCAAATATCAGTATATCCATAGCTCTCTTCTATTCATACACGTATATTCCAAGAACTCCCCTGAATCCTGACAATGCAGGTAACACCCAATCCTACATAATCTTTTTCCTATATGTAGGTATCTAATGTGATTGTTAATGTTATCAACTTGACAGAACCTGGAATAACCTCAGATAAGCTTCCAGGTATCACTGTGAAGGGATTACTTAGAATAGGTTACCCGCTGGACATACCTGTGTGAGATTTCTTGATTAGACGGAAGTGGGAAGACCTACTCTAGTGGAGAGAAGTAGCATTCCCTGGGCTTGGGTCCTGGCCTGCATAAAAGGAAGGAAGCTACCTGAGGTGTTTCACGGCTCTCTGCTTCCTGTGGATGCAAAGTGAACAGATCTCAAGCTCCTGCCATCAGGACTTCCCAGACCTGATAGACTCTACCCTCAAACTGGTATCCAAAATGAACTCTTCCTCCCCTTTGCCAGGGTATTTTATCACAGGAACAAAAAAGTAACCAAGGCACCTGCAATAAAACTGAGAGCTCGCACCCTTTCCACTTGAAGGAGACACTGTTCCTTTTGGTTTATCCTACTTGCCAGCATCATGGCTTCTGTAATTTGGGGCCATTATTGCTACGTAAACACAAGTGGTGCGGTGCCGTGATAGGTGCATCGATGATGCCCAAATGGCTAACAAGTGACTAATGGGCTAGCAGCATATACAGTAAGGATACACTGGACAGAGGGACAATTCACGTCCTGGGTGAGATGGAGAAAGCACACTTCATGTTTCTTCAAGCAGCATGTTTATTTCTCAGATTTTCCATTTAATATGTTTGAAATGCAGTTGGTTGCAAGCAATTGAAGGAGACCAGTGTCACAACAAGCAGCAAGTGTTGGGTGCTGTCCAACTGAACCAGTGTGGTGCACACTTGACTTACATAGTCATTAAGAGGTGATGGTGAGGCTGGATGGGCTTTGTGCTGGGGGCAAAGGTCCATAGTAGCTGATCATCACAGGGTTCTGCTAACTGCACTCTGACTATAACCAACACCCCCAGAAACTGATGTCCCATTGCAATGGAGGAAGTGGTCCAGACAGTGCTCAGCCCAAACCAGCTCCTTTCCAGTAGTCACTTGCACAAATACAGGGAGTAGGCAAGGGGGCAGTAGTGCTTACCCACTAATATTCACTTCATGGACCTACCATTTTAGAAAGAACTCAGGATCATCTTTAAATAAACTTCATTCCAATGATGGGTCCCTGTTCTTTGTAATAGGAGATAACACACATAGCAAACTGCCACTTTGCTAGTAAAATCTAGCTTTGTATGGTGGTTTGAATGAGACTGTCCCTATAGGCTCCAAGTATTTGGATATTTTGTTCCCAGTTGATAATGCTGTTTTGGGAGGTCTTAGAAGGTGTGGTCATGCTAGAGGAAGCACATCACTGGGGCAGGCTTAGAGAGTTCTTAAGCCTTGCTGAATCTCTGGTTGCTCTGTTTCCTGTACCTGCTTGAAGATGTGAGTTCTTAGCTTCTGCTCCTACTCCAGCCACTTCTGCCGCCATGCCTCCCCATCGTGATAGACTCTTGCCCCTTTGAAACCATAAGCTAAATAAACTCTTCCCTTTATAAGTTCCCTTGTTCAGGGTTTCTCTCACAGCAACAGAAAATGACTAATACAGTAATTGGTACCAGAAGTGGAGTGTTGGCTGTGAAGAACCTAACCATGTGGGCTTTTGGAGGAATGTGGAAGACTTTGGAAGTTTGGGATAGATAGTTGATTTGCTGTAAGCAGAGCTTAATGAGTCATTCTAGGAGGAGCCTGGATGAAAGTAGTGCTGAGAACAATGTAGTTCCAGAAGGAAATAAGGACTTAAGCAGCAATGGGATATTTTATCAAAGAGTCTGGCTGGAGTCTGCTCACAGCCATAAAGCTTGCCTGAAACTAAGTTGAAAATCAATTGACTAATTTCTTTGGCAGAGGACATTTCAAGGCAGCCTAACATACAAAGCCTGGACAGACCAAGAGGCCCTGATAGGCCATTGTGTGAAGCTATGAAGGTGAAGCCTGAGTGCTTCTATCACAACAACAGAAGAATAACTCATACGCCCTGGCAGAGTTTGAAACAGAGAGAGAATATCCCTGTAAAGACGACTTGCCTCATCTCTTCTTCCTCCATCTTTGATTCTAAAAGATAACCACTCAACTGAGGGACTCTGAAAATTATTTCTGCCATGCTCAGGCTGGTCTCACAGGGTGCTGACACCTCTCCTGAGCATCTTCTCAACCCTGGATGTACTCTGTTATGATTTGAACCTGAAATATCTTCTTCAGGTTCATACTTTTAAAAACTCTGTCCTCAATTTGTGCTGCTACTTTGAGGCCTGTGGAGCTTTCAGCAGGTGGGGCTGGGCTGGCAGAAGAAGGTCACTTGGTTTAGGCCTTTGAAAGTTAGACCTGGTTCTACGGCGTTGGGGTCTTTGGCCTCCTGTGCTTTTATCCGCATGATGGACTGAAGTCTCTCTGAAACGGTGAGGCAAAATAGACCTTTCCTCCCTTAAGTTGTTTCTGTCCATCATCATGGTCACAGCAATGCAAAAACAGCTGACACCCTCCTTCCCGATTCTCTTGGGGAATTTTTTATTGAATTTTCCAAACACGGGAAGTATGCCCTGGGCTCTGACCAGTCCCACTGGATACAAAGGTCAAGTAGAGGATTTAAATGAGGTTTGGAAGACTCCACAGTTGATTCTGAATCAGAACCAGTTTTGATGCTCACTAAAATGTGATGTCCTTGCTAGTCAATACCCTAATTAACAATTAAGCAGCATGGATAAGCCAAGAACATTTCAGAAAAATGTTCTGACCTGAATTAGAAAAAGACCTGATTAGAAAAAATTCATTCAGAGAGTAACACCCAAATAGGTGAATGAGATTCCACTTTCTGCTCTGAGGTCCTCAAAAGCACTGGCTAGGAAGGAGCATTAAGTAGCCTAGAAAGAAACTCTGTTAACATGAAAATACAAGGGAAGTTCCCATAGCCAAGTAAGTTTGGGACATGCTACATACTTGTTCTCAGTCTTGGCATTCACAGTGGACACTGAGTCTTCTGCAGGAAAAGTCTCACTGAGGCCTGTTAATCCACAGATACCTACATATATATCATCACAGAAACTCTGATAAGCAAAGACATTCTAATGCACTTCTAGGTGTTTCTATGCCTGCTGGCCCCTCTAGAGGACCCCTTACCTGAGAACCTTCTTCCTCTTTGGTCCAATTAATCTCTTCTGACAAACATTCTGACATAGCTTACAGGTGTAACACAGTGGCATAGCACTTGCTTAGCATGCATGAGGCTCAGAGTTCCATCCCCAGCACTGAAAAAGAATATCCCTAAACACAGGCTGCTCCCCAGGCCACATGTCAGCATTTGGTACCTTCCAATCCACTGTATCTGAAGGTTCCATTGTCACTGGATTCAACCAATCACAGATACAAAATTGAAATGTTTGGAAGAAAAAAAAATTGCCTTTAGACTGAACATGTACACACTGATTTTTCTTTTTTGGAGACAAGTTCTCATGTAGCCAAGGCTGGCCTCAAACTCACCATATAGCCAAGGATGACTTTGAATTTCTAATCTTCCTGCTTCTATCTCCCAAACGGCAAGACAACAAACCTATACTACTATAGGTTTATGCAGTGTTGGGGATTGAACCCAGGACTTTGTTCATGCTAGGCAAGCATTATACCAACCAAGTTGTATAAACTTTTTCTTGTCATTTTTCCTTAAACAATAAGCATAACAACTATTGACTAGAATAGAATATGCACTATATGAGGTATTCCAAGTACTCTGGAGATTATTTAAAGTACAAGAGGAGGTATACAGTGAATCCTATACAAATACTGCTGTTTACAGAAGGCACATGAGTATCTGAGAACGTTGATGTCTGACAGAAGACAGAATTAATTCCTTGTGGATATTAAGGGACACTTGTTCATTAAAACTTGTAGTTTTCAAGAAATGCACACAATAAAGTAGTAAAGAAATTTTTGTTTTGAGACCTAAATTGTTGCAGCTAATTGTCCATCCGGAAGAACAGAAAACAAATTGATCTAAACCCAAAGTTCTTCCTGGCCTACAGTGAACTTCTATGTCCATATTACACTAGTACACATAGGTTCATCGTTCTGTCTGGACATGACATGAAGCAGATTTGGGCAAAATGAAGTAGAAGGCAAATTTTATCTAAGGGCAACACCTCTCCACCTAGAGAGTAAATTTGTCTCTGTTAAAATGTAACTCCTTCAGTTCTCTACCTTTTCCTCCAGGGTGATGTGGAAAGGGGGAGAGAGAAAGAGAGCAAGAGAGAGAGAGAGAGAGAGAGAGAGAGAGAGAGTATGACTGAGATCAGAGGACCCTGGAGGATGAAGTAGGTCTCAGGAAAATCATCAGGTAAACTTGTCTAATAGCTTGACCTAGAAGCTCAAGGGTCAAGCTTAGTTAAAGGTTGGGAAATTTGATAGTTGATTTGTTAGTGTGTTGCTCTTATTAGATGATGTATTTTAAGCTGTTCTTGGTCAGATAACAGCTATCCCATGACTTACACACAGCAGCAACACAACTACTGGCTTCTTTTCCTTTCCAGAACTAATTAGAAAATAGAACAGCCTTTTCAATATCCCTGTGATATCCCTGTGACTCTGCCCTAGCTGGTCTGTAAGCTCCCAGAACATTTCATCATCTAGAGTCAACTCTGAGTAAATATTGACAGAGTTAGTGCATTCTAACAGCTGGCCACTACCTGTTGGTTGTAATCAGAGGTCATTCATACACCTGTTCATACACACCTCACATGGCTCAGATCTTCACATACAGAAGATACTCACTGATCCCTGAACACAGAAATCAATGGATAAAAATAAATGAGCAAACCAATGAATACCTGGAATTTCTTTCTCTGTGTCCTGCTATGAAAAATAATTGAGCATTCATGCTGCTGTAAGCATGGCATTTAAAAACACATGGTATGATTAAAATATTTTATTTGTTATTTTAATTTTATGTGTATAAGTGTATTGCCAACGTGTGTGTAAGTGCACCCATGTCATGCAGTGCCTGCAGAGGTCAGAAGAGGATGTTAGATCTCCTGGAACTAGAGTTACAGGTGGTTGTTAGCCTCCACGTGGGTGCTTGGAATCATACCTGGGTCCTCTGCAAGAGCAGCCAGTGCCATTAACCGCTGAGCCATCTCTCCAGCCCCACGTGGTAAGATTAGGGACTTTGCTGTTCTATCTTCCACATTCTACCCTCTGGACCTTATTCCCTAAGAGTTGGGGGAAAAGATTGCATTGGCCCCAAAGTACCTGTGCATCTGTGGATTCAAGTAAAGTCAGTCAATAATATCCAACAAATTTAAACAAAATTGTGTTTGCTCTCAGCACATACATGTTTTTGATTATTATTCCCTTAGAAAACAGTATAATAACTATCTAGATAGGCACACATCATTATCAAGTATTATAAGTAACCTAGAGATGACTTTATATTAGCATTTTATTGCTTTTTAGGTTAACATGGAAAGTAACGTGTTTCATCATAACATCTTCATACATGTGTCATGCTTTGTTTGTTCTCATTTATTCCCTCTGCACTGCCCTCCCCTCTTCTCCCTTCAGCTAGTTTCCTCCCTTCCCCTATTTGTCCCAACCCTGTTTTCTTATCAGTTGAAATGATTTAAAGTATATGGGAAGATATGTATATGTTTTGTGCAAATACTATATCATTTTATATGTGGGACTTCAACATCTGATGCTTGTGGTACAAAAAGGGAATCTTGGATCCAGTCTTCCATGGATACTGAGGGACAGTTGTAGATTGAGTGCTAGGGACAGTGGTTCTTATTAGGACTCTGAATCTAAACAGAGAAGATCTTGTCAACACTACTGTCCAAACTACTTTCCCAGGATGTTTTGACATCAGAGGACGACTGCTTCAATATGGTGATTCAAACAGCATAGAGAAGGCCAGAACAAAACAAAAGTCTTTGTTGGACACTTTTCTCTTCCTTATTCTTTTCTATGAATAGCATTTTGGTTTTTATGAGCTGTTAGATTTTATAAACTTCCTTCCTAGAGTAATTTGTCAATGTCAGAAATTACTACCATCCTGCTGTCCCCAAATTCCTCTCTTGTGAACAATAACTTAGCCTAATTTTTTTTCTCGGTGATAAACCTTTGCATGATTAGCAAGTCTTTAATTAGGGATTATGTTCACCTTGGAGGTCCCAGCAAAGGAGCAGCCAACAACATCTAGGTAGGAGATGGAACACAAGAGAGAATGCAGTTTTCTAAATTGTCCTTATAGTTCTCTCACCACACAACCCTCCTCCCCCCACCCCAGCTGTACTCCAGTGCTGGTTCCAGTGCAGGATCCTGTGATGCACACACATGTCTTGTCTGTTTAGTATCCCCACTTTTTGGTGGTACTGTAAATTCAACTCTATGCATGTGGGGCAAACACGCTGCTATTGAACTATGCTTCCAATTTCTCTTCGGTCCCCTTTAGTCTCAAACAGTTGGTAGGAAGATCTTTTCAGAAAGCATCATAAATTAAATGATGCTTATATTGTCCAGGACATCAGTTTGGCCAATTGATAATCTTTAATAATGGTTTTAGGGCATAAAATTAAGTTTCCAGAAGAATGACTGACAGCACGGCATTTTATTCTTAAACCTTTATGTATCAAATGACAATAGAACTTCAGTATTTAAATTCACAAGGAGATTTCTCACCCTACGTTACACTTGGAGTGATTCCTTGTATTCCCTTTTGACACCCTGGCCACGTAATAGGATTCCTATTGCTTGTGGTGGTGTGCTGACTCCATGTGACACCCTAGCCACTCATGTACTTATTGAGCAGGCACAAGGACAGACATGTCATTACTAACACTGACATAGACATCGATTATTTTGTTGATAAAGGCTAAGATAACCAGAGTTTGGTTAAGAGTGAGATTGTAGACAATCTTAGTACATATATGATGTGTTAGTTAGAGACAGGCTTAATATGAGAATGAAGAAGTTGAAGTGGGACCATTCCCAGGCGCTGGCTTGGAGGGCTCCCAACAGTGTGTGGCCATGAACATCTCCCATGCCAGCCCCAGCCTTCCATCCCCCTTTTGTTCCAGCCATACTGCAGTGGTCACCTTTATGTAGGTAGAATAGACACATCCACAATCTGGAAGCATAAGAAACGATACCCATGAGCAACTGTTGATCAGTGGGAGTGGGACACTGGTGCATCAATGCCCACATTTCTCCCTCAGTCAGTCACAGTCTGCACATCATCCCAAAAGTTCCTTGCAGCATAGAGAACCACTTGGTCACAAAGGTAATTTAGTATCTCAGGCTGCTGTAACAAATATATCACAGACTAAGTGGCTTATAAACAATTTATTTCTTACAATTTTTAAAATTTATCTTATTACTTGTTCATTACAATGTTGGAGGCAGAAAATTTAAGTTCAGGAGGCCAGTGTTCTTCTGTGTCCTCACAAAGCCAATGGAGAAGGAGAAGTATCTGGGACCTCTTTTGTAAAAGGACGAATCGTATTTGTGAAGGTTTCATTCTTATGCTCTAATCAACTCTGAAAAACCACATGTCCTCCTTCAATCATTTTGTGAGTCACAAAATCTGAGTTTGGGGTAAGGATAAATATGCCATCCATAACAGACTAAAAGAATACACCCTTGTAATCTTCAGAGCATTGGCCCACAGCCCTTCCTTCTCCTTCTACAAGTTCTCCCGCAGCTTGGAATCTCCGAATTGGTCCTTCTGCTGCATGCTTGAGGCTATGGTTTTCTGTATATCTCTATTATCAGCCTCATCCCACTCATTTTCTGGCTTCTTTCTAAGAATTTCTCAGCATTTCTGGTTCTTTGACGATGGTTTCATTTCACATTTTCTTTGCCTGTGAATTTATTCCTTTGAAAATATAATGTTTTTATGCTAATAGATTTAGAATTAGAGAAAGGTGGCAGATTGTTTTCCATTTGTAATCTTGATCCAGTATCATTCACATGTGCATATTACGTAGGCATACAGATATCTGCTTCATATTTTAAACTTGTTTTACAGTATAGAAAATTATACTCTGAAATATATATAATCAATAATCATATTGTATATATTATTTGTAGTCTCTTTTTCAGTCAGAATTATATTTAGAGCACTTCATTACAGGAAAAATACATTGAATTCTCCTCAACTGTAAAGGACAATACCCTGGGTGAACTGTTCATGTAAACTAGAAAGAGATAGAACACCAAAATTCAAAGGTATTCTAATTAACAAATAAAAAAAATTTCCCTTTTCTTTCTTAAAAAGAAAGCTCTTAAAACATCTGGATCTTACCAAACAAAAACCAGATCAGATTATCAACATATTTATTAAGACAGCTGTTTGGAACTTATACAGTTTCAGTTCTGTAATGCCCAAACTGTATTTACTATGCAAAAAAAAAAACAGTGATATTAAACCTAACATTTATTCTGATTGTGTATTTTTAAATCTATCACTAAACTCATAGTACAAAGTTAAGATACAAGGAAATGGCACAAGTATCTCTACTTTAAAGCTTTCTTATGGAAAAAATGAGGCTGAAAGGACTACAAACAAATAGGAAAGTTGGGCTGCAGAGATGGCCATTGGTTAAGAGCATTGGCTGCCCTTGCAGAGGACCCGGGTTCAATTGCCAGCACCCACATGGCAGCTAACAATGGTCCATAGCTCCAGTTCCAGGGGAATTCAAAGCCGCCTTCTGATTCTGAGGACACTGCACAACACAGGTGCACTTACGCACATGCAGGCAATATACTCATATACATAAAATAAAAATCATAAATAACATATTTTTAAAATAAATATGAAAGTTTAGAGAAATGAAATATATAGCGGGTGATAAAATGTTCCTTTCTCCTTGCAACTTTTTAGGAATTGTCCTGAAAAGAGAACATTTATACTGTAGACTCTCTGCAAGGAAGAAAACACATGTACACAAGAAGGAACAAGAATTTTCACTATATTTGGTGACACAAAGGACAAAACAGTGTAATGAATTAAAATTATAGTATTGAGGTTCTGCATAGGGTTCACTGGTGATAATGTGCTTTGAGCATTTACTAAAGTATAAAGAAATTATACAAGAAATGCCTCTAGCTGAAGTGTCTCATACAAAAAGTGTAAGGTAGAGACTATGAGGATATCTGGTTAGTGCACAGAGTTGCTTACTTGCCATTTTAAAGAAAATCTCATGGATACTCTCCCTCCCAAATCAAATGAACATGCTTAGTGGGGGATGTCTAACACTGAACGCTGGAACATGATAGTCTACATTAGAAAAGGACTTTGCAAATGTGAATCAGATGAAGGATCCTGACATACAGAGACTGGTCTGGACTGTTCAGGCATTCCCAGTCTATTCACACGAGGCCTTAAAAGTAGAGGACGTTTCAAGCCCACAACCAAAGAGATTAGAGAGAAGAAGGATGAGTCTACACAAGAGAAACCCCATCCAACCCCGTAGGCTTTGAATATGGAGAGAGGGGACCATGAGCCAAGGAATGCAATGGCCATCTAGAGCTCGGGATAGCCCTCAGTCAGCTGCAAAGAAATAAATTCTACCACACTAAAAAGTCAGGAAATGAATTCTTGCCCCACCCTTGAAAACTTCCAAAAAGAATGCAACCTACAAACACCTTCATTTTTGCCAGGGAGACTTGCTTTGGTCTTTTGACATACAGAGCTGCGCTATGACACGCTGGTGTTGGTGAACCACTGAGGTTGTAATAAGTTGTATGTAGAACTAGAAAGTAGACTCAGCTTTAGTCATCTATTCTCTACAAAACAAACCCAAATAAAAGCAAATATATGATCCTGGGAGTTTCCACATACAAATACGGATGCTTGCAGTCAAAGTCATCATTTCAAACCATAGAAATTTAATTGTGGGCCACTCAATGTGGATGCCCCTTCGAAAGATGAAGATTCAAAGGCAGAAATGAGGATGGTGGTAGGTTTATCTCTGCCCAACTTTATCACAAGCAAGAACATCTCTGTAGATGCTTGCATATGTGTGTTCCTCCTCCACCAGATGGTTCTGCATCTTGTCTTCTGCCCACTCAGAGGTTATATTCCACTTCTCCCTTGCAGAGATACTAAAGTCTTAAATGGAAGCTCCTCTGAGTGTAGAACCCATGTGATCTGAAGTGAGCAGTCATGGTATTGCCTAAGGCTCCTCATCATTCTCCAGGGTCAAAATGGGAAACTCGTATTGGATGAAATGAAGGACTGGATTCCAGAATGCCTCATCCTGTTTGTCTTCCTGTTGATCTGTTCTTGTATTGTTTCACCTGCCTCCCCCCACCACACATATACCGAGAGAAAGAGAGAGAGAAAGAGAGAGAGAGAGAGAGAGAATATATTTGTGTTCTTCCTCAGAGGTAATGATAGATGATAGATAGGTAGATAGGTAGATAGATAGGTGACAGATAGATAGATAGATAGATAGATAGATAGATGATAGAGTTATTGCTGTTGTTGTTTAAATGTAGCCCACACTGGTCTCAAATTATGATTGTTCCACATCAGCCTCCGAAGTACTGGGATTACAGGCATCACATCTGGCTAAAATATTTTGATTACAGTGTTTATTAGACATTGTCAGTATAGACTTAACTTCTAAACTGATGTTTCATTTTTTCACACATATTCATGCCTATGCTGTGCATTTCGATCACATTCTCAGATACTGGCAAACTGTGTACCATTGCAAATCAAGCTTAGATGGTAGTTAGCAAAACATCCCATGCACCACAGGCATCACCATAGCAACTCAGCTTGATTTAGGTTAGGTTATTATTCTCTTTCTCTCTCTCTCTCTCTCTCTCTCTCTTTTGGAACAGGGTCATGATATGCAGCCCAGGTTGGTCTTGAACTTGTGATCCTTTTCACTTTAGCCTCCCAAGAGCTGAGATTACAAGTGTGTACCACCATGTGCAACTCCTTTCAGCCTTTCTTATTTCCATTTTCTTTCATTATTTATCAGATATGTATTCAGTCTCCACTGTATTACAAACTATGCTAGTGCCAGAAATTCAATGATTAGCAAATTTTGCTTGTATGATTCTTGTCCCAGTGGAGTGAAAGAAGCCAAAATGTTAGCAGGATATTAAATAGCAACACCAATGTATATCATCAGGACAGTGAAATAAAAGCATTCAAGTAGAGGATTCGGTAGGAGAGTGGAATGCCTGTAGCTCATCAAAGCAGGCCCCCTATGCATGAAACACCTAGTCTAAATTATAATGGGTACATGGGGACATCTAAGTGAGGGCAGCTAGCGAAAAGGTCCTGAGAGAGTGAGGCTCTAATACAGCCTTACTTAGCAGAAAATATGGGGAGAAGAGGTTGATGGGAAGTCAGGGTGGATAGGACCCAAGTCGGTATACGGCACTGGCCATATCAAGGATTTTCTTCTTGATCCAAAGAGCAAAGAAAAGAAACTGAAGTATTTTACTTTTTGTTTGTTTTGATATTTTGCTTAGTCTTTGAGAATTTTATACATATGTACAATGTTTTATTATTATTATTATATCCACCTCTATCCCCCTCCTCCAACTCCCCACACCCCTCAATACATCCCTCGTGCAACAATCCAGATGATTTTAAATCGCTCTCACTTTTTATGTAGGTTGCTGTCTAGATGGCTTTACTTCAGAACTGTTAAAGACAAGCTAAGACAGTTTGGAACGCCTGTGCCATTATCCCACCACGATAAAGGTACATGTAACCACTTTTGCACGCCATCTTAGACTCCCCATTTAAGCAAAATTACTCAGAAGGGTCAAACCATAATTATTTATATTACAAACAACTCTCCTTGGGGGAGTATATTGCATAAACTTTCTCTTGTAAGATTATTGCTTCTTCTGTGGCAAAGATTTATTAGGCTCTTGCTTTCTCTGTGTCAAGGAATTTGAAAGAACCACAGAAGCCAGTAACAGCAGATATACCTGAATGCCAGTCATATTCTGACTTTGATTTACCTATAGAGAACTAATTTTACTGAAGCTGTTGATAGTAACAAAGAGAAGATACCTTAATTGTGTGTTGTTTTCTGATCTACAGGTTACTTTTGTTTGCTTTGGATTTTGTTTTTTAAAAATTTCATACCCGAGTATTGTCTTTGCATTATTTCCATTCCTCCCTGTCTCCAGCAAGGTCAAGTCTGCCTGAGCAACTGAGACCCTGTCTCAAAATAGAAAATAAAAAGGAGACTAGAGATACGGCTCACTTTTAGATTTTTTGCTTAGCATATGTGAGGCCCTGGGTTCAAGTACCAGTACTGTTAAATATATACATAAATAAATATGTTGTATTTGACTCTCTTAAGAAACTTGTACCCCTATCTTGAATGTGTACTACTGTCTTCTACTTAATAAATCCAAACTTAGCTTCAAGAAGGTAAATAAATAACTCGTGTAGTCTTAGAAAATAAGTTAGCCTATACAATAATATGTTGCGTCTATAAATATTTTTAACCATCTATAATGTGTTCCATGTTCTTCTAAGTGATTGAGACCCATCCTGGACAAAACAGACATAGATGGTCTTGTCTCTGTGCAGTTTCCACTATATGGCTATTGCAGAAGTTGAGAGAAATGACAATAAACATGAACTACATTTCATAAAAACTATAAACTATATTTCATGGCAGTGCAGAAGGTGGGGAAATCTGTGCTGAAAATGGAAAGCATAGAGCAGAAACTGGAGGATTAGGAGAGCTGGGGCAAAGGGTGGTAATTTCTGATAGGATGATGAAGGCAGGCCTCAGCAAAAAGGATAATATCTAAGCAAAAACTTGAAGAAGATGGGAAGCTAGTCTGAGGACAATCTGAAGCAAGTGAAAGGTCCAGATAAACTGTAATGTATGACAGTACCCAAGCTGTGGCAACAAGAACAAAGGGGCCAAGCGATGGATAAAAAGAATGAAGGCAGAGAATGTGTGACTCAGGCTAATGCAGCCGCCACAGAGAGCCTGATGGGTCACTGTTGGACCTCTGGCTTCTACTGGGGGAACACCGAGAATGCTGGGAACTGTCTGGGAGTGCCATAGTCTGACTTACATGTTATTTATTTTCAATTTTTATGTGTTTGAGTGTTTGCCAGCATATATGTATTTACATCCTATGCATGCCCTGTGCCCAAAGAGGCTAGAAAAGGGTGTTGGATACAGTGGGACTGGAGTTACAGAAGGTTGTTAGCTGCCACATAGGTGCTAGAACTGAACCTATGTCCTCTGCAAAAGCAGTCAGTGCTCTTACCTACTGAGCCATCTCTCCAGCCTCCTGACATATGCTTTAAAGGATCATGATATACTGTAGGAAGCATAGGTAATAATATTATATTGAAAATTCGCTGAGAATCGACTTTTAGTGCTTGCTCCATATATCAGCACACAAAAGGAACTACTCTACAGAATACAGAAGGTGTTGGATATGTTGAGTTACATATGAATAGTAACATTTTCATCAAAACATGTATATATGTTTATATATAAAATATTATACTCTACACCTTACATTTATATGTAGATACGAAAAGATCACTTGCGCTACTCTACTGAGAATAAGGCAGAAACAGACAGATCAACTGTATCAAGCTGATAGGAGGTTCTGAAGTCTAGGATGGGTGACACACCTCATTCCCATTTACCTTACATTATCTGGAACTCAGCCAACTAGCCACGCATAACTACAAGCATGGCTGGGAATCAGAGGCCAGATACATATCTGGGAAGAAAGAGAAAACACATTCTGTGAACTGTTGGTTTGTCTCTGTCTCATAAGACCTAAATGTGACAAAAAGTTGAGTGGTAATAGGAGATTAAGACGCCAAGTTCTGGAGATATTCTGATGGGAAAGTCAGGATTTTATGAATGACTAGATGTGGGTCCTGGAGGCAGCGGAGAAGACAGGAGTGCAGACTTCTGAGCATGAGTGACTGTAAGCACGGAGTCATCAACTGAAACAGAGAAGGTACACGTGGAAAATCCTGGGTTCATTAGACATTAGCTCCCCACTCTACCAAGCCCCAAGCTCTGGAAACTCATTCTGTCTTCTGTCTCTGTATATCTTACTACTATAAGAATGTCATAAAGCTAGAATGATGTAGTACCTGCCCATTTGTGGATGTCTTATTGCACCCAGCATGATGTCCTCAAAGGTTCATCTATGCTATACTATGTGTCAGAATTTTTTAAAGCTCAATATAGTATGTGTTCTAGTAACTTTCTATTGCTGTGATAAAACCCTAACCAAAACCAACTTGGGCAAGAAATGGTTTATTTCAGCTTACAGTGCAGTCCTTCATTGAGGGAAGCTGGGGCAGGAGCTCAAGAAGGAACCCAGAGGCATAAAGTGAGACACAGACCATAGAGAACAGTACTTAGCGGCTTGCTCCTCTGGTCTGTGCTCGGCCTGCTTTCTTCTATAACCAAGGGGTGGCAGCACCCTCACTGGGTTGGGCTCTCTCAACAACAAGAAAAATGCCTTACAGATATGGGCATAGGTCAATCCAATAGGGGAAATTCCTCAACCAAGGTCTCTCTTCTCAGATGTGTCAAGGTTATAACTGAAGCTATTCAACAGTGTGTACACTGTACACCAGACTACATTTGGTTTATCCATTCATCTCTCTGTGAATACATGGGTCTCCTCCATGTCTGACTCATTTGGAATCATGCTGATATGAACACAGGGATACAAGTATGTGTTTGAGACCCTTTTAAATATGTATTTGGAAGTGGAATTACTGGACCATATAGAAATTTCATCTCCTTGAGGAACTTCCATATAATTTTCCAAAGTGCTGTACCATTTTCCAGTCTCATCAACAGTGTACAGGGGTTCCAATTTCTCTCCTTTTGACCAGTTTCAGGTTTGTTAATAGTAGCCATTCTGGTGGGTGTAAGGTAATATCTTGTCTTTGCTTGAATGTCCCTAATTAGTGATGTTGAGCATCTGTCCATATGCCTCCTGGTCATTTGTATACTTTCTATGGAGAACTGTCTATTCAAGTCCTTCATTCATTTTTAAGCACTTTTCTAAAAATTAGTTCTGGATATTAGTCTATTACCAACTACATGATCTGGACATCCTTTTTTCCATTCTATGGGTTGCCTTTTTACTATGATGATAGTATCTTTTGATGTCCAAAATTTTAAGTTTTCCTGAAATGTATGATCTATTTTTTTCATTTGATGTCTGTACCTTTGTTCTCATATCCAAGAACTCTTTGCCAAACGCACTGCCATTAGGATGATGCAAATTAAAACACCAAGATCCATCTTACTACAGTCAGAATGGCCAACAGCAATTGGTAGTGAGGATGCAGAGGAAAAGGAATGCAGGAACCATTATACACTGCTGGTGAGAATGTAAATTAGTGCAACCACTAAAGAAATAAGTATGGAGGTTCTTCCCCCAAACTAAAAGTGGAGACACCCTATGATTCCTGGGTGTGTGTGTGTGTGATTATATATATATATATATATATATATATATATATGTGTGTGTGTGTTTATATATATGTGTGTGTATGTATATAATGTGTGTGTGTGTTATATATATGTGTGTGTATGTATGTATATATGTGTGTGTGTATATATATGTGTGTGTGTATATATACATGTGTGTGCGTGTGCATGTGTGTATCTGAGAGACCCAAAGTGAGCATACAACAAAGATACCTGCACAACTGCATTTAGTGCAGCTCTATTGTCAATAAACAAATAATAAAACCAGCCTAGGTGCACATTAACAGATATATGGATAAAGAAAATGTGATATACATATATGCAAATACAAACATACCCAGTGTGATATTACTCAATGAAAAAGAAGAATGAAATTACATTATTTGCAGGAAAATGAATGAAACTAATAATCATGATGTTCATCAAAATAAGCAAGATTCAGAAAGACAATTATCACGTTTCCTCTCATATGTGTGATCCAGATTTTAGAAGCAGATATGAAAGTAGAAGAGGGACAAATTGGGGAAGCAGTTATAGAGCAAAAGGGAGTCAGAAAGGGCAATAGGGGATGACTACGGTCAACATACTTGTATACACGTGAAAGTGTCATAATAAATTTCATTATTTTGTACAATTAATAAACACCGTTAAAATCCAATATATGCATTTTTTGTAGTATGGTTGCTTTTACAGTTTTAGACTTTCCATTTAAGTAATATATACATGAATCCATCAATTAATTATTGCATATGATTTTAGGTAAGCATCCAACTTCATTCTTTTGTATATTGATATCGTTTTCTGAGCACTATTTATGGAAAAGATTCTTTATTCCTTAAGTTTTCAAAAATCACCTGTCCATGTATGTACGTCTTTGTTTCTGGGCTGTCCATCCTTTTCTCTAGATGTGTATGTCTGTTTTTATACCAGTACTGTGTTGTTTTGATGACAACAGCTTTGAATGATTCTGAAATAAGAACAAATTGCTTCACCTATTCTGGAGTCCCTTGAAGTCCATATGAATTTTAGGAAGGATTTTTCTGTCTCTAAAAATATTCCTTGGATTTTTATAAATCTTTAGGTCACATTGGCTGGTAGCAACACCTTAACAGTACAGTCTTACAATTCATAAACTTGATATCTTCTGACTTATTCTTCAGTTTCTTCAGGAATGGTCTGTACTGGCTTGGCTTGCACAGGTCCTGTGCCTGTTGTCACAAACACTGTGGGTTCAAATGTGCAACTATCCTGATGTGTCTGGAAAACAGTTTCCTTGTATTCATTCACCACTTTTGGCTCTTACAATCTCTCCACCCTCTCTTCGTCAATGATCCCTAAACCTTGGGAGGAGAGTGTGATAGAGGTGTCCCATTTAGGACCAAGTATGTATGGGGGAGTGGGCAAGGCAATAAGCCCCATCTCTACTGAGAAACTATTGGCAAATGATACCTTCTGGGAGAGGGAGAGTCAGTTTTCCTTAAGGGTGTGGCACCAGGTAGGTTAACCAGGCTCCAGGAGATGGACCTATGTCAAAGGCATTTAGGGAACACAAATTAGATTTGTTGGTCTTCAAATAAAAAAACAATACAGGCTACGAAGTTGATGGGGTGTATGGTGAGCTAGAAATGGGAGGAGGGGGTTTGAATATGGTCAAAATACACTGTATGAAATTTTCCTTTTTGTGTTCGTGCTGGACCTGGAATTTGCAGGCCTTGCCTAGATGTGCGGAACCACGTGGGAGAGTTTGTGGACCTGTAACATGCAGCGGAAATGTTCCTTGAGCAACCACATCATTGGTGGGAAGGGCCATGCAACGCTCCAGATGAATGTGCCTGAGGCTGACAATTACTGGACATGTGCCACCGTGCCCAGCTGAACTTTCTACTAGTTTTTACAGGTATTTTTTGTGACATATTTGGAGTTTTATACATATATGATCATAACATCTCTGAATAGAGGTTTTTTTTTTTAAAGATATACTTAATTTTCTAAAATTGTGTAGGTAGGTGACCATAGAGATCAGAAGCGTTGGATTTCCTGGAACCGGAGTTACAGATCCAACTGACCTGGATGCTGGAAACCAAACTCAAGTCCTCTGCAAGAGCCCAACAGAGATAATTTTACTTCCTTTCAGCTTTGAGACCTGCTTATTTTATTTTCTTGACTAAGTGCTCTGGCTTGAATTTCTAGCACTCTGTCTAATATGAATGACGGAAGCAGGCATCCTTGCTTTATTCACGATCCCAAAAAGGAAAGCTTCCAGTTTTTCTGCAGTGTGTGTAATGTTCACTGCAGGATTTTCATATATGGTTTTTGTTACATAGAGGGATTTCCTTCTATTCTCCTCTGTTGAACTTCTTTTTTTAAATCATGAAGAATACTGAATTCCATCAAATGCTTTTATGCATCAATTTAGATGGTCATGTGCTGTTTCTCTTTATTCTATTAATGCAGCACATTACATTCATCAGTGTTACCATCTTTACATTCCAAAAATTAATTCCACTTGGCTGTGGTGTATAATGACATTACTATGCAGCTGGATTTGGCTTTAACAATCTTAACTTGATCTGTAGCATAGGTTCTGATCTATCATTCCTGTCTCTTATAATGTCTTTGTCTAGTTTGACATCAAGGTGATACCGGCCTCACAAGATGAATTAATTAGTGTTTACTCATTTTCTTTGGTGGTGGAGGTGGTGGGGTTTGTTTTGTTTTTGTTTTCAGAAAGGGTTTCACTATGTAGCCTTGACTGGCTTGGAACTCTATGTAGACCAGGGTAGCCTTGAACTCACAGAATGGGATTAAAGGTATGTGCTACTACCCTGCTTATCTTTAAATTTTTAGGAAAGTTTGAGTGGTGATCGCTTTTCCAAAATTTGTTGGAATTCACTGACAAAGCCTTCGGATGTAGGACTTTGCTTCACTGAGAGATGATTTAATTTCCTCACTATTTACATGTCTATTCAGATTTTCTAGCTCCCCCTGGTTTCATTTGGGTAGGTGTTCTCTTTCTCTGTCAAGGTTTTCCAGTGTGCTAGCATACAGCTGATCATAGAACTCACTTATAAAACTTTTCATTTCTGTGAATTGTTAGTAATGTTTCCGTTTTCGTTCTGACTTTTTATTATTTATCAGAAACCTAAACTCAAAACAAATGCTTTATTCTTGCATTCAGACTACATATTGGAATGGTAGCTTAAATATTTTATTTGTTATTTTTATTTTATTTTTATGAGTGTATGAATGTTTTGCCTGCCTATATGTAAATGCACTCATGTTATACAAAGCCAAAGAGGCCAAAAGAGGGTGTCAGAGTCCCTGGAACTGGATTATAAATAGGTGCTAGCTGCCATGTGGGTGGGGGCAATCGAACCCTGGTCCTCTGGAAGAACAGCAAGTATTCTTAGCCGCTGAGCCATCTCTCCAGCCACTGGAGTAGTCATTTTAAAAATTTAAATAAAAGGACTAAGGTAAGAATTATCAATATGCTAGATTTCCTAAATCCTACAAATTAGAATACAGTTCAGTAAATAACATTTTACAAAGAGCAAACTAACTTTTAGAAATTACAGGAGTCTCTTCCTCAAACATGAGGGCCACTTCTTTATAGCCTTCAAGGTAGCTTGCTTACAATAAAAAAAAATTCAAGAAGCTCATTCATCTTGTATACTCCCTAAAGGAAAACATGGAAGGAACTTGTGCATACTTCTACAGATTCATTGTAAAGTTCACAATTGAAACAATTATAGTCTTCTTTAAACTTGAAACATGATGATTGCCTTTTTGACTTTTCCAGCTACTTATATGAGTCCAGAGACTTTTTGATCAAGCGATTCCATCAATGCATTTTTTTCCTTCCCCATCTAAAAGGATAAACATTTTTCCAGTGGGATGAAGCTTTTAAAAAAAAATTGTTTTGTTTCTTTTATTTCTATAGGTGGATTCTTACATGGAACAAATTTTCATTCATTTTAGTCATTATTCTTCATATTCAAACCTCATCTTCAGTAAGTGCCATTGCACTGGGTCATTTTAATTGAATTTTTGTGTTTGTCACACAGAACATCCCAATCATCTCTATACCCCCTTTTCCCCTCTGGCACCCTTCCACAGCCCATTGGAATCCATACATTAGGTGTCAAAATACAAAATGATGAGTGTCAAGGCCCATAGTGTCAAGCTAGTGTCTCCAGACATCCCTCAGGGCAAGGTCATCCACTGGGGTCTAGTCAACCCATCCAGAGTCCCTCCCAAAGATCAACTCTTCCACATCCACTAGTAATCAGCTGCCAATAACTCCGACTAAGATTGGTGCCCGCTGCCCATTTCCTCAGTTCTGTGCTGGGTTTTTGTCTGCTTGAGTTTGCATGGGTCTTACTCATGACACCATTGCCGTGGGTTCCCATGAGCAAGGTCCCAGGAGTCTGTAGGACTGTATCCTTATGGTCATGCCCTCCCTCCCTGATTCTTACAATCTTTCCACCCCTCTTCTGCAATGGTCCCTGAGTCCTAGGTGAGTAGAGATTAATACAGGAGTCCTATCCTGGTACTTGGTCTTTTTACTTACTTCCAGGAGGCTGGTCTTTGTTTTGTCCTGCCTCAATTTGTACTAAAAAGTCCGGAAATAGCTACTTTCCTAAGGAAACCTGATTTCTTTTAGTCATAAAGGGTATTTACAGAGTAAAATCCACAGCTCGAAGAACCTTCTAGACTTTTTTCCCCAGAGTAAGCTTGCTCCCTCACAGACCTACAGAGGTATCATGCCAAATTTCTCCTGAAAAGGTGTATATACTGCCCCATTGTTAAAGAATTTCAGAAAAACTCTCCTACCATAAGGACCAAGCCTTCCACACTGACCAGGGTTTCCTGCATGAGCCTCTGTTTCAGTCTCACTGCAGTTTTTCAGGAACTCCAGGACAGAACTGAGCAGTCACAACTCTTGGAGAAGTTCATGGCCACGAGCCTTAGTCATCACCGGAGTTGAGCCAGATTCTCCTCCAGAGCGTGACCGGTCAGACAGGCAGGTAACCAGAGTTGGTCCTTATCTGCCCTTTACCAGCACAGTTAACCCAGCATGTGTCATCTCCATCAATGGCCACACGTTCGTCATATACAGAAAAGGAATGATGAAAACAGCCTCGTGGGGTCTTTGGAGGGTTAAGAGGAAGACTGACCCAAAACACCCCACCCAGGACACTAAAAGATAACAAATGATTGTTCCTTGCCCTTCCCTGGCTCACTTAACCTCCGTTATATAATCAGATGGTCCAGAAGCTAAAAATTGTGAGTTCTTCCTAAAGTACTGCTGCTATTTTTACCTGTTCTTTCACAAAAGGTTACAGCTCTGTCCTGTTGTGGGGGAGAGGGCAGCCCTGAGTCACTTCCTCCCTTCCTGGGCTGGTCCTTCTGTGCTGAGCTGGCCAGAGGCCAGGCTGCTCCCCAAGAGCTGCCCAAGCCAGTGGGGCTTGTGTTCAGTGACATTCACAAGGGTTTTCAAAAAACTAAGGGCTTTGTCAGAGACTGGGCTGACTTCCCACTTCCTGAATTGATCATGACTTTCACTTTCCAGACATCCTCTTCCTGAAATTGATCAGCATTCTACCCCAATGCAACAAACATTAGCAGGTGGTTGATATACAAACTTAAGTCTGATGTCTTTGGACTTCAAACAAGTCCGAGCCTCTTTTCTTTTAAAATTGTAGTTAATTTATACTTTGCAGTGCTGAGTGGTAGGACCCATTATACCCTGAGCAAGCCAGGAACATACTTTCCTTAAAGACAAGAATGAGTTGCAGCTGTGATTAATAACCATCGCTGTATCGCTGAATGATCAGAAGGTTGCAAACACACATGGTTTTGGGTGTGGCCTGGCATTGGGAAAGACTGTATATTTAAGTCAGTGACAGGTGAGAGCGTTATAATGTGGATGCTTGGGGAAGTTCAGTGCTCTGTCCCCAGACAGGTGTCTTATTGACTGGAGAGTTAAAGGGAAAACAAAGCTGCCTTCCTCTGGTAGTAGGATTACCTGTGTGCTATGAGTGTGGGTAAGATGAGAGATCGTCCAGTCACAGGAAGCTTATAGCTGTGCCAGGGAGACTGGACTGGAACCGTGTTAAAGGTTTTCCAGCAGACTGGTACCTTGGCCATGTCTGCATCAGGGGAAATACTGCCTAGCAAAACTGGGGAGCACAGACTGGAGTAAGGATGGGAGGGGAAGTCAAGAATTCCCAGGGCGAGATGATGGGAGCTAGCCAGCTGTCAGGAGTGATGGCAGATGGCCAGGGCATAGAGGTGGTCCCTGGCTTAGGATTCTCAAACTCAGTATTGAGCCACAGTTGATCTTTGGCTCTTGGTTTGTTGGAGCCTTTATATACTGGTTTTGGTGTCTTCCCTGAATTATCTCTTAATCATAGTAATGATTCATATTTGTTGCGTTTCTGCTGGGGCTTGGGCACATACCTAAGAAGTTTTCACTTTTCCCATTAAAAGAACTGAAGCTCTGCGAGGTTAAGTGACCTGTCTAAAGCCACACAGCCAGCAGAAAGTAGAGCTGGTATATGCATTAAATAATCCCATTCACATTTCCTACCCATGGTGTTCCAAGGCTCCTTCTACCATCTGAGGCCATCTCCTTTTGAGCTGACCCTCAAAACCTATTGAACCCGCAGGCTACCCTGGACTTTCCACCCTGGTCATCCTGGACAGACTGGAGTTGGAGTCTTGGTACCCACACAACAAGAGGCTATTAAGTTTTCCACCGATTCAAGTGCTGAAATTCTATAATTCCACCGTTTTTGTTTTTTGTTTTTCAGAGAAAAAGTGCAAAAGTGCTATTGGAAATGAACTTAATTTTTGTCAATATTTAGAACTTCCTGCATTAAGGCTTCTGTGCTCTGGTTCCTGGCATGCATAGAGAAACCCAGCATGCAACGAGCTTGTACTCTCAGAACCTCTTGTTAACATTGCTGGAAATGCTGCCTGAAATTTTCACTTTTCCCCATAGTAATTCGAGCTAAGTTATTAAGATGACTCCAGCAGATTTCAGCAGTGAGCATCTACTCAACTCATGCTGCACCTTCTGTGGATGTGCTTACCACTGGGCATACATCACATGACTATGCTCAGTACCTCCCACGGTTGAAGTTACTCTCCTCACTACTGACCAAATACCTGAGGATGATTAAACCTGAGGGAGGAGAGGCTCATTTTGGCTCGTAGTTTAAGGGGAAACAGTCTACTGTGGTAGAGAAATGTGGAAGCAGAGGTGCTGTGGGAAGAAGAATGTATGGTAGCTGGTCATATCACATAAACAGTATGGGAACAGAAATGGGACAGGAAGTTGGGACAGACTGTAAACCTCAACCCCACTCCCTACCCAGTGACCCCTCCAGCTGGACCTCAACTCCCAGAAGTTCCACAACCTCCCAAAAGAGTACTACCAACTTGCAACCAAGTGTTCAAATACAGGAGCCTGTGGAGGGCACTTCATATTCAAACTACCTCTTTGTAAATGGGAAACTTAGGTTCAGAGATATTAAGGAGCGTGCCCAGCTTTCCAAGTTGTATATCACAGAAATGTATACAAAACTTCAACTATGTAATCCAGGTACCTTGCTCCTAGCTGTTGTCTGTATTGTTAGGATTCTCCATAGTTGCAAAGTCTAGCCTAATCTATGTATTAATGTTTCCCATCTTACAGACCTCATCTATTCAGCAACACTTCCACTTTGTTTTTAAGAACATATTGGAGTGGTTTTCCTGTAGACTTGTGAGAGTTCCAGTTAACTCTCTTCTCAGTAAAATGGCATCACAGACGTGCTTCACATAGATTTCAGGTTAGAATAGACAATGAGAAGGGGAACAAATGGTTAACGAATCTTTTCTTAAGGTCTTTTGGGCACTGGCTGTATCTCCATTTGTCATATGGTGCAGTAAAGCACAACCATCTGGGAAGACTGTGCCCAACCCAGGCAAGCATTCACTCAGCCTTGGACTCAGTGAGGGTCACAAGGTAGGCATCCTTCTCTCCTGCCTCAGTTTCCTGCTCTGAAGTACAGGATGTCTGAAGCTGCAGCCTTTTGTGCTTCTCTGGGCAGTGGCTGGTGATTCACTAGTGACTCTGAATAGGCATCTCACTCCAGTTTTATTGTCAGATCTATTATCCTCTTTTGAGGACAGGACCCATTTCTATTATGGAAAGCCCCTGTTTCCCAGTCCATGGTATTAATGAACATCAAGGTCTCATTAATTAAAATGAAGCAACAGCCC
Source organism: Eospalax fontanierii (assembly GCA_035773235.1). NCBI lineage: Eukaryota > Metazoa > Chordata > Mammalia > Rodentia > Spalacidae > Eospalax > Eospalax fontanierii. The sequence continues at coordinate 18,360,523 of CM069547.1, forward strand.
ACTGTGGGGAAGGTTGCTGGAGAAAGACAGCAATAGATGAAGAGAAAGCGTCCAGGTACTGGGTTTCACCTGTCACCCTGAGAAGCCAGGCAAGCTGCAGGTACCAAGTGCGCCCTGTCCTAGAGTCCTCCATTTATCAAATGGCTTTTCCAGGGCCACCTGCTAGCAACGTTGTTCTCTGAAGTGACTGAGTATCTTTGATTTTGGAAATTCCTATCTCCTTAGTGGTTTGAAAATATTTTGGGTGATTATTTTAGCAACACTCAGAACGATTTATTTGGTGATGTGAATAAATTGTTCAACTTAATTTAGAAAGGGATTATTTTGTGTGTGACATATTATTCGAGTACGGAAGTTCTATAATTTTGGCAACAAGCTGTGAGCTGTTCAGGTACCTGGGGTGCCTGTAGGTCACATTCACCCAGCTTAATTTGTTGAACTAATGATTAAATAAATTACTACTTAAATTCTAGGACCCAATGAGACTTGAATTAAAAATTCATAACTTTTACTTTAAAGTACTTTGTGCTCTATCTCCGCTCTCTCTCTTTCTGTGTGGTGTGTGTGGTGTGCATGTGTGTATGTGTGATACACATTACAAGTGTACGCATGCATTTCTAGATTCTTCTAATAGGAGGGTGGGATGAAAATAGTTATAGTTATTGATGTTTTCTGATACGATTTATGATTAGAGAATTTGACTTTCTTTAGTGTAAAATTGTACATGAACAAAGACAAGAAACCATAAAAGAGTAAAATAAATCTGAAGAATTTTCCTACTTCATTTACATAAAACTGAAAGAAGCCTCTTTTCTGGTTTAATAATAATGAAGAGACTTGTAAAACCTTCAGTGTGATATTCCATTAGTTTCCATTGGAATAATAGAACTCCAGGACACTTTTAATACATATACTATCAAGTAAAATCATCTCTTCATCATAACCATAAGTACAGATTCGTTACATTTACTAACATGGGTACATTCTGGGAAATGCATTGCCAAGCAATTTTTCCACATGTGAACATTCTACAGTGCACTATGAAGATCTAGATTCTCTAGGCCCATTACTTGAAGTGATCTCATGAGAAGTCACTAAATGTGCTTGGTAGGAGATGAATGAGGCTGCTGCTGGCGTCGCAGAGCACACTGTCTTGCATTCAATTTAGTAACAAGAAGGAGAGTAAATCAGGAACATAGTCATTGGTTTTATCAAGTACCTGCTGCACATAACTACGTGGTACTGTACAATGGTCATACAGTCGGTTTCTTAACAGCCGCATCGCTACAAACATGGGAACAAGATATTCTAGTGTCACAAGGAGATGGGAACTTTGCAGCTGTATTACAATCTAGTGACACCACCATCCTGTACATGGCCCGTCATTGACTGCAGTGTCATTCTGGGATGCAGACTGTGTAGAAATGGGTCTTCTGAAACTCAACAAGTTCTCAAGTTAACACAGTTACTTGGCTGATTTTTTAGAGATCACTTGCTCTGATTTAAGGAGGTCTGTACCTCCCGCTGGGGTGGGATGGGACAAGTGCAGCTATTCTAGATCTTGTGGAAGTGGATTCTGATCTTGACTTTCCCAGCCCTGCTCAGTCATCCAGCTATCATCTCCTCCTTGGATTAAATTTCTTTCTGTGTGAAATGCTTAGTGATTTTCTTTTTCCCAAGAATGAACTCTCACTATTCTCCATCTTCAACAACTTCGGTCACAAAGGATTCCAACCAGAGTTTTAACAGTCTTGGGATAAAGGATAGAGAAGGAGCTTTGACCAGATTGTTTCCATAATCAATGTACTGGTATTAGTCTCACATTCATATGTAAAATGATATTTTATTCTACTTCCGGTGACAACTTTGTTTCATTCTTGTTTCATGAGTGACAAATTCTGCCAGTTTGATGTGTCTGACATCCTAGATGGTTTCTACATCTCGTAGATGAATGGTAGGTTTCAAACTTGTGTGGACCCCAAACATTTACAGCTCCAAGTCTATAGAGATCCTTTCTTCTTTTCAGCATCTGAAACCTACATTTTCAAATAGGTTTAGATAAGATTGTTTTCATTTCCATTTTGCATCTTGGTGAAATTTACACAGCAGACACATGTTCTTGAGAATGAACAATTTTTTAAAAGGCAATGAACAAACTGAGAAATATACATGATCATTCACTTGGCACTATCCTGTCAGATTCACACTTCAGGAATAAGCAAAATTAGTATAATTGGCTTCTTAAATTCCTTACTGACATTGTAAGTGAAGCAGCGCCAGAGGAAGAAATCAGCTTCCAGACAGGTAAGATGAGGCAGCGCTCCCGGGGGCTTTGTGAGTACGTAGTTCAGCTGGGTTTCAACCCTACTGAACCCACTCATCATGACTCCCCAGTGGGGGGTCAGCTGGCTCTCCAAGCTCCTCCTTGTCTTTAGTGCCCAGATTCTGAATGGTCAAGGGGCAGTAATATTTCAGTCACAAAATTTATTCACTTGCTTTTTGCTATCGACATTGAATGACAATGGTCAGTAGTTAACTTGGAAGTAGTTCCCAAGATAAACCATTTGTCTTTCTATGAGGGTAGAGATTAGGGTAGATCATGGTTGCCATGGTTACATACTCCTTCCTTGAACTCAGATGGTGCCTCCTGGTACTGCAGACCCTCCATTGGAGGGAGTAAAGCAACTTCCCTGACCAGTTCCTCACTGCCCAGGTCAAGAAAGGAGCTTAAAGCACCGAAGACATAGCTCCCCCACAGGCCTGTGTGTCATCCAGCCCTGCTTGGCCTTGCTTTCCCTGATCCCCATTTCTTCCCAAGAGCCTTCATAAACACAATGTAGTGTAGCAAAAATCACAGGACAGTCTAGATCTGAGTTCTCGCCTCGATACTTATTTGTTAAATGTCTTAATCAATCTTATGTCACTTTAACAACATACCCAAGGGTAAATCCTTTATATACATTCACAAACAGTTTTATTTAGCTTTTATTTCTGGAGGTTCAAGAACAAGACATCAACATTGGCTTCTTGTAAAGACCCTATGGCAGAAAGCATCACACAGTGGAAGCACAAGAAAGTGCCATAGCAAGAGAGGGCATGAACGACAGATTTGAGACAACCAAGTTCAATTTATAACAACCGTCTAGTCCACGAAGAGAAAGAACTCACTACCAGAAGAAAGGTATTAATCCCTTTTAAGGTCCACCTCCCATCACCTCAATATGGGTAAGCAGATTTTCACCCCATGAAACTTCGTGGCCGTATGTACTTTTCTGTTGCTGTCATAAAGGAGCATGACCAAAGGCAATTTACAGAAGACATCATCTGTTTTGGCTTATGGTTCTAGAGGGATAAGAGTCCATCATGGTGGGGTAGGTGGCAGCAAGCAGCAGCCATGGTGGCAGCAGCAAGAAACTGAGAGCTCACATATCCAATGACAAACATAAAGCAAAGAAAGCACACTGGAAGTGGGGCAAAGCTATGCACTCGCAAAGCCTGCACCCAATGAGATGCTTCCTCCAGCGAACTTATACTTCCTAAAGATCCCATGACATCAGTCAAACAATGCCACCAACTGGGGACAAACTGTTCAAACATCTGAGCCTATGGAGAACATTTCTCATTCAACCACCACCACGGCAGGACAAACCACATCCAAACCACAGCATAGAGCCCATGAGTTTAGGCTTAATCATCTTGTTTACAGAAAGGAAACAGTTACAGCTTCTGCTCTGTAGGAAAAGCATGAGTGAATTAAGTCAGAGAATAAAGTGTCATAACATGCTATCCGTTTTTGTTACCTGCTGTTTCAACACAAATCATAGCTGCTATTAGAAAGATGATAGGATACAGCAAGCACAATGATAGCCTTCTGAAGCTTCAGGAAGGATGGCTGTGCTGGATAGCTTTAGTTGTCAACTTGACATACTTAAGTTGAGGAAGCCTCAATTAGGGAACTGCCTCCATTGGCCTGGCCTGTGGCCATGTCTGTGGGGTATTCTTTTGATTGTTCAATGATGTGGGAGGACCCAGCCCACTGTCGGTGGTTCACCCCTGGAAAGGTTGTTCTGTACTATATAAGAAAGCAGGCTGAGCATGGGTCAGAGGAGCAAGCCAGTAAGCAGCATTCTTCCATGGCCTGTGCTTCGGCTCCTGCCTCCAGGTTCCTGCCCTGAGATCCTACTTTGGGCTCCCTCAGTGATGAACTGTGACCCAGGAGATGTAGAGCAAATAAACTCTTTCCTCCCAAAGTTGGTATTGACAAGTGTGTTTTGTAACAGCAAGTAAAGGCAAAATAGGATAATAGCCATGCTGTTGGAGGGTTAGGGGACCAGCATCCCAACTCTCCTTGGGTTGTGAAGAGCCCTTCCACACCCATCAGAACTAGCAAGTCCAAGCTCTGTGGTGGATAAGGTAGACTGCCAGCACAGGTCACATGGTTCCAGCCAGTGCCCAGCCTCACAGGGATGGGATAGGTAGGCAAGGCTGCACCCCCCGTAGGGGCTGACTTGTGACTTGACATCGTATTTCAAATCTGCTGGAGCTGCTTCACGCTCCTACCTGCTGCTGTCTTTTCTGGCTTGACACAGACATCTGTCATCATTTACATGCCGTTTGAGACTGCAGCGAAAGGCGGGGCCGTGTCACTGGTGAGCCGCACTGGGACACCGCCTCTGGCAGGAGCCGCATGGGGAAGTGTGTGTGTGACACACTCTCCTGTCTCTGATGTGTCCAGCACCTACCGCCACCTATAACACCTTACTTTGAGATTTGGAGGAGACACATCTAATTTACCACTCTGCTTCAAAATGCACTGTTTTAGGGCTTCCTGGGTCCTTGGAAAATGCACTGAAAAGTCTCCAGCTCATGTGATAAGTTCATAGATCTCTGTTAGCTAAGCTGGGGGTTCTCATCACATGCCCTGCTTGACTTGAGGAGACTGACTTGACTTCCTCACCCTAGTATTCACTTTCTCAAACTGGCCTTTAAGTTGTATTCACTGATTCCTTCATCCAAAGTGGATGTTAAGCACAGGGTCCCTTAGTATCATCAAGGGATTGTTCCAGGATTCCTGCAGATACCAAACCCCAGACTGTCAAAATCCGTTAGGTAAAATGCAAAGAATTATGCACATCCTCCCTTATCTCTAGATGACCTCTACCAAATCCAATTCTATGCAAATCGCTATTACGCTATATTTTAGGGAATGAAAAGCATAAACATTTGTATATATTCACATTTATTTTTATATTTATTGACTTATTTTTGTGAGTTTGAATTATGTGTGCATGTTTGTGTCTCTGCAAGTGAATGCAGGCGCCCATGGAGTACAGGAGTGTCAGATCCCCTGGAACTGGAGTTACGAGCAGTTGTGGACTGCCCAGTGTGGGTGTTGGGCGTTGAACTCAGGTCCCTTGCAGGCACAGTGCTCACTCACTCTAACTGTAAGCCATCTTTCCAGCAACTGTATTCAAATTTTCTCCAAATGGTTCAATCATTGGTTGGCTGAATATGCTAATGTGCAACCTACAAATACAAAGGATAAACAGTATTTCAACAAAGGCTAAAGCACCCAGCCCTGCCCTGGACCTGTGGACCAGCTGAGGACCTGCTCAGTAGCCACAGGATGGAGGGTGGCTATAACGTCAGATGGGAGCTACAGTGATACAGCTAGAAGGAAAAAGAAGGAGGCGTTAAGTAAGGCCTGACTCCCAATGGTCAAAGGAAGGTTATCCAGGAATTGACATGTCAGAAGGTTCTAGAAAGACTTTTCCAGGCAGAAGGGGAAACTTTTTTAAAGCATGTAGATGATATTACAAGAGTAATTTAACCTGGAGAAAAGCAAGGAGAATCCAGATCATGAGAAATGGTTGCAGATCCTGGTAGAGTCTCCATGTGACAGGAAGCGCAAATGTGAAAAAGGAGCATCTAAGAGGCTGGCAGGGTGGAGCGGCTGGAGAACTCTGGATCTTAGACTAGTGCATTTACAGACTTTTAAGTGATTCTTCTGCACAATATCTTGAAGACATACTTGTAAAATGGTCAGTGGCCCCAATTTCATATGGCATCAGAAGGAAGAAAGACCAGGAAAAGGAAAGGAAGTTCTCATTCCTCCAAGATTAGCCTTTCTGCAGCCCTAGAAGTCAAAGGCAAACCAACCTATAAAAGACCGTTTTTCAAATTAGAAAAACTCAACTACTCATTTTGATAGAAAGAAAACGTGGACTCCAAGCATGAAGTGTCTAACTCAAGTTCATGGGAAAGCTGACGTTTAAACCTCAGCTAATTTCCAGTCTAATTCAGCACAATCATTTGTGCCACAAACAGAAGACATATTACTTTAGAAAGTCTCTTTTTCTGCATGAGGAATATTAAGTCTTTCAGGAAGTTAAGTGAGGGCACAAAGACTTAAAGAGTTGCCAGTGATAGAGCCACAACTTAGAATGAGAAATCCAAACCTCTAGCCCTTGCAAGGTTCAGTAGGTCGGTTCTATAAACTTACTCCCCGTCGCAGCAGCAAAAGCAGCAATTGTGCCCCCTAGAAGTGGTTAGCAGCACCATTTTTGGATAGCAAGGAGTTCACTGTTCTCTAAACACTGGGAATAGAGATGTGTCCTTCCGGGGTTCCTACCTCATGCTATGAGGAACCTTCCTGAAGCATTCACTGGAGACCTGGGTCTGAGGACTTAATGCTCCATGAGATACACCCTTGCTCGCCTTCTCCTCAGAGCTTACCAGTAACATATTTAGGGAATCTCAGGTGCCTCATCTTGCTATTGGCAGAGGTCCTGGCCCATGAGTTCCATAAGGTTAAAGGGCTGCCTAAACTGGTTTCCACACATCCTTCTGGCCTCGCGTTGGTCCACTGATGTCATCCTGGGCCTGCCTTCTACTGCTTCTCCCTGCTCATTCCGATATGTAACTTCACTGTGTGGGGTTAGCTGTGGCTTTGGGTTCTTGGCTTTTTCCCTGTGTGCCTTTAGGGATGGAGGGAAGGATCTGCTTGCACAGTGGATCTGGAGATCACAGCAGAGTCACAAGCCCCAACACCAGTGCTGCAGAGCTATGGAGCTCAAGCAATTTCTACAAGCAAGATGAAGTCAGGAGGAACCAATACAGATAAGTTCTTAAGGAGAAAAATAGGGGAAGAAAGGTTGCGGGAGATGAAGGCAAAGCAGCTCTAAGGAGTACGAACAAAGCAGTAATAACCGCTAGCCCCTATTATTGTTGGAAAGACCAGCCAATTCATGCCTCCTGTTCCTGTTCTCAGTGAACATCTATCCATAGCCTACTGTGTATCAGCACTGTGCTCACAGATGTGCCTCAGTGCCTTGAGGTTACTGCCCCAGCAAAGTCATATCATATCCACTCCAGTCCTGTAACAGAGGGAACAGTCATCTAAAAAAACCAATTCTCCCCAAATGTCAAGACCTGAGTGCACGTGGCTATTTGTCCACCTCAGTCAACTTCTCCTCTCAGAGGCCCACAAGCCACTTTCTTTTCCTGTGGGTCCAAGACATCTCACCCCAAATGTAGGAGGATGATGTGGATCATCTCACTAAATGCTTCTGATGGCAATGTTCAGAATTACTTCCTCTTTTGTTCAATAAAAATAAACATTTTTTGGAGGTAGTGTTTTATTATGTTCCCTGAGCTAGACTTGAACTCCTAAGCACAAGTGATTCTCCCCGCTAAGCTTCCTAAGTAAGGGGGACAACAGACTGCACCACTGCCCCACGCATGGTTGTTTGGAAAACGTTTTTTCATTTTGGGGTACCCGTGTCTCTTGCCCACTCTTTTGTTCCTCGTGTTAACATCTTCCATTACTGTGATACAGTTGCACACTTCTAGTAATTAAACTCCAGGCTGTATTTGGATCTCTATGGCTTTTCTCTTAAACAGCTTCCAGTTTGAGGGTACCATCTAGGATCCACATAGGATTTGACAGATTTTTGTTTTGAGGCCCATGAGCAATTCATGGAGACAATCACTGAAAACAAAAAGGTCATTTTTATTTGTTAAAATTTCAGACTAATAATTCCAAGGGTGTGGCTCATATCACAGACTAAATAATCAGCAAACAACTGTTTCTTAAAGAAGCTTTGAAGTTTGTTTAATTTGCAAAACATAATTTCCACTTCTGGGTCTCCTTTGTCCAGACATAGTCACAACTAACTTCTTGCTTGGAGGGTAAAGCATGGAGAACATCCCCCTCCCCCACCAACCAGGCAAGAAATCCTGTTGTTTGGAATTCAGTGAGCTCCAGGGAAGAGGAGGGCAGAGCTAATTCTTTTCCTGGGACCCCAGGTGAGAGGGTCTGCCCTCTAACTGATCAGAGAACCCGACCCTGAAGTCATAGGACTGAAGATAAACCAGATTCTACTTAATCAGGGAACTCTACATGTCTACAAAATATTGCTCTGCGTTTTTGGTGACACTTTGTCCTGACCCATTTTCTGTGGTTGTAAGTTACAAAGAAAAAGACTTGATTTAGCTCACAATTCTGTAGGAAAGGAAAGTCAAGAGGGGTGGGCCACATCTGGTGTGAGCCTTATGTCACTTGCCAGTGTAGCAAATGGTATCAAAAGCAAGAGGTGATCTGGCACAGGCCAAAATACCAGGGACAGCCTGACTTCACAACAACCTGCCTTTGTGGTAACTAATCCAGTCTCTCAAGATACAAATCACTCCCTTAATCCTGTCTCTAGGGAAAGACACTAATCTATTACTGAGTGTAGAGCCCCAGTGACCAAATTTGTTAAAGGCTCCACCACTTGTCAACATTATGATGTTGAGAAATAAACTGCAGGCTTGGTTTTGTTGGAAGCAAGCCATATCCCAAACAAAACATTCATGAATTGGTTCTTCAAAGTGGTGGCCAGAAGGGAAAATTGACCATGAAGTTCAGAGACAGGTTTGCCTGAGAGTCCTTGGGGGTTTGGGACACCTGCTAGGCAACTTCTCTAGCACGTGCAGGGTTGGAGACACACAGCTGTTGCTTTACTTCCCTTGAACTCTACTGCAATGTTCCAGTGCACTCTTTTTTTGTTGTGGATTCTTGCTGCCCCTTAAGGACCGAGATACTGGTTTATTTACCTATTTAGCTAAAAGGTGACTGTTGTCATTTGTTTAGCTACTGAGTGTCCTTATTAAGGTAGGGCACGTGTTTAATAATACTTGTCATCTCATTGTTAAGTGGAAACTAATTATGAAAATTTAGACTCAGAAGACTACTAAACTCCGATAGTTATACTGGGGAAAACTCTGTGTCTTATTGGCTGTGTATAGGACATAAAAAGTCAGACAACGGAGAGAAAGTAAGAAAGATGCCCTCTGCCAGTCCTGATGTTCTCAGAAGCCCCGAGCCCAGTGATGTCTTTGTCTCCCTTAGGATGAGTCTGTCTATGTGCATTTTTGGATCTAATTCACAAATTCATTTCAGAGAAAAGTACAATCTCCAGAAAACATCCTCTAGGGATTCTAGCATAATTGTGGCTATTTTTATTCAGCAAATGACATTACAAAATGAATTAAAGCAAAGAAATATCTTTTGTACACAGCTGGAGTGTATCATGTGATTTCAGCTACAATCTTGAGAAGATGGTCTTTCTCATTTAATAATTAACTGTCTATATTTCCTTCTTTAACTGAATTACATAATTATTGGCCAACAAACCACAAAGTAGTCTGCACACTGTTTAGTTTTAGGCTGATTGTATAATCACAGACATTAGAGTTTAACTACTCATTATGGATTTAAAGTAGGCAAAATGGGGCCATTTATATAATTTTGTTGTTTTGTTTCCAAATGTTGAGGAACTAGAAAGGGTTATAGATCTTCATTTATAGAATGTGTTGTAAGGTAGACAGAAGACATCTAAATGAATAAAGATGGTCCTACAAGTTTATTGTTTGCTATTACATCACAGAAGAACAACTGGGTGGATTTTCATCAAGTGCACAGGGTTTGTTTGGGACAAAGTGACAAAGGATACATGTCATGGACAAAATTCCACTTAGGTATTTAAGAAGCACTGCTCGATATAGACAGGCATTCTCTTAACCAGTAGAAATAGGTCAAATTAGAGAACCCTGGGATTACCAATCAGAAGTGACATATTATATGTATTAGGATAAACTGGACTGGGAAAATAGAAATGAAGTGATTTTACAGATAAACCCCAAATCAAAAATCAATGGAACAGATGTAGCCAGTTGCCAAAGGTAATTTGTAGTGGGTCTGCTTCTCACCTGGAGGACTATGGGGCTACTCTGGGTGACCAGCAGAGGGATTTATTGATTTCATGATTAACAAGCTCTGCTGTCAGCATGAAGAAGTCCAGCCAAAGTCAATGAGTAAAGCTAAACTGGTGAGGGACATCACGGCATGCCTCCTCTTTAGTATTATATTTCTTCATATGTTGTGAAGAGTTTGAATCAGGAGGATACAATGTCAGATCTCACGGTGCATGCAGAATGAGTGTAATGTTTATGTTCTTCACTACTTTCTTATGCTTTCTGACTAGTGCCTGTTGTATGAATCACTGAACAATATCTAAGAGCATCAACCAGTGAAATCCCACAGCAATCCAAACTCTCTAGGGAGGTTAGCTCTCTATAAATCAAAGTGGCCTTGAACAGGTTCCTTTGAACTTGACCAAGAACACATTCCCATGAGATGTGCTTAATTTCTATGATTTTAAAGGTTTAAGAAAATGTCTGTGTATGCTAGACTGGCTGGTCAGTGAATTCCAGAGATTCGCCTGTTCCCACCTCTCCAGCACTGGGATTATAAGCATGCATCATCACCACACTCAATTTTTGCTGCTTTGGTTGTTGTCATTTAGGGTTTTAAAAGCATGGGTTTAGGGAACTGAACTCAGTCCTTCTACTTACAAAGCAAGCACTTTACTGACTGAGTCATATTCTTGAATCCTCACAGAGACCCTTAATAGCTAAAACAGTTTTGAAAGAGAATAACAAAACAAAGCATCATACTTTCTGGTTTCAAATTACATTATAAAACTATGGTAAACAAAACAGTATGGTATTAAACCAGATACTTAGACAAATGGAAATGAATATAAAGCCTAGAAATAGAACCCATATACATGCCAACTCAGCAGTAACAGGGTATCAAGTGTACGCAATAAAGCTGGTGGGGCATGCCTTTAGTTCCAGCACTCAGGAGGCAGATACAAGTGATCTCTTTAAGATCGAGGCCAGCCTGGTCCCCACAGCCAAGCAATTTCTAGATCACCGAGGGCTACAGGAAGACCCTGTCCCAAAAAGACAAAAAAAAAAAAAAAAAAGATAAAAGAGTACGCAATAAGAAAACAACAGCATTTTCAACATTGAGAGAATTAGTTATCTACACTTAAAAATTAAACTAGACTCTGGTGTTATACATAAAATTATCTTCAAATGGACTAAAGACATAAATACAATATCTTAGTCTATAAAACTGCTAGAAGAAAGCCTAAAACAAAATTTTGATGATTTTGGTGCATGGTACTTTGAACAGAGCATCAAAAACACAGACAGAAAAAGAAAATGTAAGTGTGGGCTCGCATTAAATTTAAACCCTTACATACAGCAAAGGCAACACTCAAAAAAATGAAATAGTATTCCTACTGAGTGAGAGAACATGGTTGCCAAACTTCTATCAATAAGCAGCTAATATCCAAAATATGTGAAGAATGCATGCAGCTTGATAGAAAACAAACAAACAAACCCTGATGGAAAAAATGGGCAAAGGATCTGACTATGCCGTTTTCAAAACAGAAGTATTTTAAAAGACCATTAGTGTTTTCCTGTTACTGCGATAAGTCATAACCAAGGCAACATACCAAAGGAAGGATTTGTTTTGGATCCAGAGGGAAAGAGTACACCACAGAAGACATGACAGCAAGAGGCAGGTGCAGCACAGGATCAGAAAACTGAGAGCGAACAGGAAGTGGGTAAGGCTAGGAACTCCCAAAGCCTAGCCCAGTGACATACTTTCTCCAGCAAGACTGTATCTCCTAATGATTCCATTCTCCCCAGACAGCATCACCAACCAGGGACTAAGTGTTCAAATACTTGAGCCTATAGGTGACATTTCTCATTCAAACCACTACAGGTCCATTAATGGCTAAGAAGTGTATAAAAATTGTTTAACATCACTAATCATTAAGGAAATTAAAATAAAACCCACAAGATATAATTTCCTATCCGTTAGAATGACTATTACGAAAAAAAACAAGAGTTAACCAATATGATAAGGGTATGGAGAAAAGCGAATGCCAGAATACTACTGGTAGGGACGGTACAGCCATCGTGGAAACCAGTGTGGAGGCTCCTCTAACACTGAAGATAAAACTACCTTCTGCATGCATAGCCACAGGCAATGAAATCAGCATGCCAGAAAGATATCTACTCTCTCACAGTCATGCACTATTTGCTTATTGTTGTTGCTGTTGTCTGAGATAGTATCTCCCAGCAGCCCCAGCTGTCCTGGAAATTGCTATGTAGACCAGGCTGGCCTTGGTCCCATGCAGATTTGCCTGCCTCTGCCTCCCAAGTGCTGGGATTAAAGATGTGTACCCAACCCTCACGCACTGTTTTTTCATAAGAGCCAATCTTGGAAAATAATTAAGAGTCCACTGACAGATAACTGGATGATAAAAATGGAATAATTATTTTTTATTTACATTATTCATTTATTTATTTTTCAGAATTTCCTATGTGAGTACTAGATTTACAAGAGCTCCAGGTAATCAGTGGCTGCTGAGAGACAGAGAGAGAGAGAGAGAGAAAGAGAGAATCAGTTTTTTTCAGGGATGAGCTTTCAAAATAGGTCATTCAATCCCAAGTGATCAGCCCAAAAGACATATACATATGAAAATGGAGTGATTATTAATTGGCCATAATAAGAAAGAAATCTTACCATTTGTGACAAGTGGATGGCCTGGAAGACATTATGCTAAGTGACATCTGCCGGGCACAGAAAGGCAAACACTTCATGATCTCCCTTGTACATGGCACCTGGAGAAGTCTAACTCACAGAAGCACAGTAGAATTGTGTTTACCAGGGGTTGGAGGTCAAGAAATTGGGAGATGCTGGTCAAATGAGACAAGCTTTAAAACAGTAGATGAACAACATGAGAGAATCTAATAAAAAGCCAGCGCAGTGCTGGATATGCTATGAATTTCTTTGTAGTAATCATTATATAACATGGTTATACAGCAGACTATCATGTGTCTTCAATATATATCATTTTATGCCAATTGAGTACTTTAAATTTTTAAACATTCTTAAAAGTTTTCATACGTGTGACTTACTGTTGTTATTCATGGTTGATCAAAAAAAAAAAACATTTTATAAAAAACGAATTATATGTTTTCACTTTAACATGGCCAAAGTTAATTGAAAGAAATGATCACCATGCAACATGACTGCAGCGCCATATAGGATATTTTTACCATATTGTACCAACATTTTTTCTTATGAAACAAAATTTATTGATATATAATTTACATGTCATAAAATTCAGTAATTTAAAGTGTACAAGCCGATAGTTTTTACTATATTTACATATATCTCTGTGATTATGCACTATACTTTAGAACATTTCATGCAATCTTTTAAAATAAAATTAAAATTTCTTTTATTGCCATGTGTTGGTTATATATAATACGAATTTTGTTATGACATTTCATACACACATATAATGTATTTAAATCATATCAGCCTCCATTACCTTCCTTCCTCCTCTCCTACTGATCTTCCTTTTCCTACATAGTCCCTCTTCTACTTTCATATATTTACCTATTTATTGATTTTTTTATGACCTATGTGTTTTATTAGAACTGGGTGAGGGATTCTCTTCAGGAACATGGGCTTCTTACTAGTGACTGTACCACTGAAAAGAATATCTCTGATAAGGGGCTGTCTACAGGAGGATGGGCTACCAGTGGCTTCATCACTGAAGAAAATAACTCTCCCTCCCCCAGTACCTATAGACACTCAAGGAGGGTGAGGTCTCATGAGTCCCTGACCCCCTAGTAGGCCCTGGGGCCGGGAAGGCTCCCAAACTCTTCTCTTCTGACGACCAGATGATGACATGTGTATCTTGTGACAGTGATCTCCACTTCGGGGGGATCAAGAATGCAGCAGTTAGGTCACACTTGGAAGGCAGCAGTCTACCGCCTTCTTACCTTGCTCCAGTTCTGGCATTCTTTCCACACCATCTTTCACAGCATTCCCTGAGCCTTGGAAAGGGTGATTTAGACATGCCACTTAGGGCTGAGCATCAACAGTCCCTTTTTCCTAGTATTTTGATCAGTTGTGAGTCTCTGCAATTACCATTGCCCACTGTGAAAAGGAGCTTCTTTAACCAAAGCTGGCAGCAGCCCTAGACTATAACCTAAACTATACACTGCTAAACACTAAACCACTGAAGAATAAACCTAATGATTTAGGTGGCAATTTGACAGGCACGTCCTGTACATTTAGCAAAACAAATAGCAGTAGCTTCCCCACTAGGGTCCATGACCTCCCTAGCCATTGACTTTTAATCAGGTTTACAGCATCAAGCATGGACTCCTTCCTGCAGAGCTGGCCTCAAACCTGATCAGAGGTTGGTTGATGATCTCTGACTTGCAGTATTGTACCCATGAGCACTTCTTACCTGTCCAGTCACTAGTGCAGTATACAGGGTCTACATAGGAACAAGACTGTTGACAATGACAATGTTCCCCCAGCAGCCTGCCAAGCACCTTCCCGCCCTATGTGGCGCAGGGAGGCTTCCTGCCATTCCAGTTTCAGCTTAATTTCTCTATAGCCCATGACCAAAGCATGAAGTTTCTACAGCAACAGGATCTTACATCTAGTTCTAGTAGATGACCAACAGCTGTGGCAGATGCTTACATTGTTTGGGGGCCTCTGAGGTCACCCTGATCAACCACTCATGGGGAGGTAGCCCAAGCCCAGTACATGGATTTTCAATTAACAGACTATAATTTCTGGGAGGAGCCTTATACATACTTGTAGGGTAATTCTATCTAAAGCCTTTTTTGTTTCACTTTGTTGATGAACTTACCAATTATCATCTTTCCTTATGACTTTTTGTGCATCTTTAGTTTTGATTTAGCCCTTCATCTCTTCCCTTCCCCATTTTCCAGCCCTTCCTGCATTCTTAACCTCCCTGCAAAGGTCCAGGAAAACACAGTACTGAGCAAAGGTGACAAAGTCCCAGGGTCCCCAGAATAGTAACTATAACTAACATGTGTTACATTCCAAGAGCTAGGTGATACTCAAGCACTTTCATTGATTTGACCTTAATCTTTACTACCACCCAGAAAGATAGAGCCTGTTGTTCCCCCTCCCCTGTAATAGATGAGAAAGCCAAAGCTTAATAAGAATGCTCAAATGTTGAGTGGCAGAACTAGGAGTTGATTCCAAGTCTGCCACTCCTAAACAACTAAGGGAGCCTCAAAACAAAGCCCAAATGTCCTATGTTTGGGAAATCTTTGCTGTTTTCTGCTTGAACAAGGACTCATCTCAACACGGGGGATCTAGGTGACAGGTGACAATGGCAAGATGAAAAGAAAATTGACTCAGCAGACAAGCAGACTTGGGTACACTCTTTGGTTTGCGTGAAGCTGATCTTCAACCTGTAGGTAAGAGACTTGGACGCATGGTCTGATAATATGGACTGGTGTCATTTCAAATATGCAGAGAGCAGAGCGATGGGAAGGCATGGTATCTCATTTCAGCTGTGTAATATTAGAAGTAACAAGCCAGGCATCAATCCCCAGCCAGAGATTGTGTTACCTGCGGCCACTTACTGTAAAGGCCACTTGCTCCATTTCATGGGATCTTGGCAACTGAAGACACAGCTAGAATCAGGAGCCATCTGCTTTTGTTTTATTTATTTATTTATTTAGACAGACACCTAACCCTAGGCAAGGTTTGACTTGAACTTGTCATATAGCTGAGGATGACCTTTAATTTCTAGTCCCCTTTTGTCACCTTCTTAAGAATGAGGATTATAATACATAAACATGGCATACACCACCGTATCCAGTTTATATGTTTTGATGTATATATACATCAAAAAAATTTAAAACAGGGCCAATGATCTAAACATAAAGTTTTCAAACAATTAGACACAAATGACTGAGAAATATTTTAAAAATGTTCAACATCTTTAGCCACCAAGGCAATACAAATTAAAATGACTCTGAGAACTCGTCTTACCCTCATCGTAATGGCTAAGATCCAACTACAAATGAAAGCAAATGCTGGCAAGAATATGGGGAAGGGGAGCACTTACTCACTGCTAGTGAGAGTACAAACTGGTGCAGCCACTATATAAATCAGTGTGGAGATGCCTCCAAAGGCTAGAGATCAGTCCGCCGCATGACCCAGCTATACCACTCTTGGGCATGTACCCAAAGGGCTCTGCATCCTCCCACAGAGATACTTGCTTATCCATGCTCACTGATGCTCTCACCACAGTAACAAAAGAATGGAAACAAGCTAGATGCCCATCAACTGATGAATGAATAATGAAAATAAGGCACATTTATACAATGGAATGTTATTCATCTGTTAAAAATGAAATTATAAGGGGCTGGAGAGATGACTCAGCAGTTAAGAGCCCTGCCTGCTCTTTCAGAGGACCCAAGTTCATTTCCCAGCACTCACCTGGTGGCTAACAACTGTCCATAACTCCAATTCCAGAGGAATCCAAAGCCCTCTTCTGACCTTTGTGGGCATTACAGGACACAGGCGCACTTATACTCATGAAGGCAATATATTCATACACAGAAAATTAAAATAATAAAATATTTTTAAAATGAAGTTATGAATTCACAGGTAAATGGATGGAACTGGAAACCATCATCCTGAGTGAGGTAGCCTGGGCCCAGCAAGAGACACATCACAGGTTCTCTCTTATATGTGGATGCTAGCTTTGAGTCTTTAGATGTGTATGTTTCATTCGGAAAATTCAGAGAGGCCAGGAAAGTAGTAAGGGACCATGCAGGGATGGGGGAGACAGAATGCATTGCTGTAAGTGGGGTAATAGAAAGCGGAATAACAGAATGGGTAGGACTGAATAGGATGGGGACTGGAGAGAAGAAAGGACACTAGGGTCCCATAATTCCTTTCCAGGATAGGGAACCTCCCTCTGGCCCCACCTCTTCAAGGTGCGTGGCGCCTCCTAAACCTCTATACATGGGCCTTTGTAGGTCACTTACCCAATTATAGCATTCCCTAAAATGAATTTCTTTGATAAGCATCCATTTAATCTCCTTGATCTCCTTGATTGGCAGATCATCTGCACCAGGATCCAGCTGCCACTGGAGCTGGGTTTAGCTGGTAGCTTTGCTCCAGGTATCCTCATTTGGAGCTGAAGAGGTAGGAGTCACTTAGGAAAAGTGCATCACCAGGAAATGCAGAACCAGTCGACACATAGGTGATTTTCAACCCCAATCCCATCTCCTCATTGTCATTACATTAACCAAAGCAAATCCCCTGGCCAAATCTAAAGTCAACGGCAGAGAAATATATTCCGTTCATGAAAGTGAAGGTAGAGCGAAAGAGAATATTTATGGATGGCTTTCTTCTCTTACATTATTCTACAGGGCACATTATTATAGGCTGTGAAGTTGGGGAAATAAACACTACACAAAACCTAATGGCTCTGAGATCAAGCTTAACTCAAGCTCAACAGAGTATGGAGCAAATTTTAATCCCACTAAAAATTTCCATCACTGAAGAAGTTGAGTTTTCAAGGTTTTCCCTAAGAGGGCTTATTATTTCTTTCTCTACGCTGTATCCAAAGCCTCCGTAGCTGCTACCAGGTGAGCAGTAGTTCTTGATTTGTGAGGCTATGGACCAAATGGCTAAGCATGCAAATTACAGAAAAATCAGCCATAAAACACATAATTCAGTTATTTGTGAATTTTCTACCAAGTTATAGCTTCTGATTCAGTTAGCACTATCAATCTTTAACTTCTAGAAGCGATTCAGTGTTTGGATTTATCTGTTATTAGTCACTATCATAGCTCTGGTTTTAACTTCTAAATTTGAGGTTAGAAATCTGAGGTGTATTTCTGTCCCTTGGAGCTGGTCCTAGTTTTAGGGCATCAAAGCCTTCACCAGTGACTTGTATTTGCCATTCTGTTCTCTTTGATATGGTTCCCGGTAGTCATGGCAGTTCACAGTTGTAATCCCAGCACTTAGGATGCTGAGGCCAGCCTTGAATATACAGAGTTCTATGACAACCTGAACTAAGGGATATGAGATCCTGTCTCACACAAAAAAGCCAACTATTCCCTTCCTGCATTACCTCATGAAAGTTTCCATGTAGCTCTAAAGTGTCAGGCTCAGAGATATTTATTAGTCAGTTTCATCACCATCATGAGCAAATTACCTAGGGAACAATTTCAGAAGGAAAGATTTATTTTGGGTCACAGTCCAAGGCGTCTTGGACCCTTGCATTTGGGCAGAACATGGTATCAGAGGGAACATGTGTGGCAAAGGAGGTTCTTCAACTCAGGTAGGAAGCACAGAGCGATGCAAGGATCAGGAATGAGGCATATTGTTCAAAGGCACAGTCCAGTGACCTTCTTCCTCCAGCCAAGCCTCACTCCTAAGGTCTCCAGAACCTCCCTAACAATACCACCAGCTGGAGGCTGTTTTGCACAGGAGCCTTGTGGGAACATTTCATATTGAAACCATCATCCACATCCTCAAAACATTTTTAGGGGACTTTAGGTGTGCTGTCAACTTTTAAAATAATTCAGTGTTCAAATCAAATTCCAGTTTTCTGGCTTTTCTTGAAATGAGAGAACATTTCACTACTCTTGATCTACATTTGTAGATAGTGATGTCTGGCTGGGGACCAGAAGTATTGTTCCTAGCAGGCTTGTCACAGTCTCCTGTTCAGACCGTTGGCCTCTACTTCCACAGTTAGCATGGCCTGGAGAAGTGCCTTGCTTTCTTCATCTTTTACCACCTTTGCATGAATAATGGCCTATCTTTAACTCCTGTAATTCCTCTCTGTGCACAGCTTCCTCTTAGCCAGAAGTGAAATTGATGTGTTTCTCCCCTCCATCTCTTTTGAGACTCACCTCATCTATCCTCATAGGTGAGAAGACTGCTCTCTGTGTCAGCAAAAAAAGTCTGAAGTGGCTGCTTTGGAACTAGAAAAATACCTCCATGACCTCTATTCACGCCCCAGCATCAGAGATATGGCCTCCACAGCTCAGCGTGTTTCAGGTGAGATGCTCACGTGTCTGAAGATGGTTATTTGCCCTCCTGTCTCCAGTTCACATTAAACAATTCCTAAATGAGGTTTCTTTTTCTGATTGATTTTTTGAGGATTTCATACAATGTATTTTGATCATATTCAAACCCTTCCCTTATTTGCACCTTTCTTTACTACCCTCACGTGATCTCATATACTCTACTATATTTCAACTCAATATAAATAAATTCTAGTCTAATCTGGATCTGCATCTGCCCTTTAGTGTGGGTCCATTCACTGGAACTTGGTTAACCTACTGAGCATCACAGCCTGAAAGAAGCTGACATCCATCTCCTCTGGCTCTTACAGTCTTTCCACCCACTGTTCTGCAATGATCCCTGAGCCTTGGGGATAAGAAGTTTGATAAAGGTGTCCTAGTCAGGGATAAGTATTCTGTAGCCTCTTGTTCTCTGCATATTGGTCGCTTATGGGTTTCTGTGTTAATCCCCATCTGCTGCCTAAGGACTCTGGTGAGAGTTGAGAGATGTATTAATCTATTAATAATAATAAATCATTAGTAGTCAGTTTAATATGATAACTAGTAGAAAACTAGTGTTAGGCTCTCCCATATATACTGTGACCTGTCTAGTCTCAGGTTCCTAAGCCTGGTATCAATGTCATGTGTGGGCTCCATCTGTGAAGTGGATCTTAAATCCAATTAGAGAGGCTGGTTAGTCCCATATTTGTGCTATTTTTATACCTGTGGACATATCTTTCCAAAACAGTTGTTGTTGTGGTTCATGGTACTCACAGCTGAGTAAGGCCGAAGATTATTTATTCTTTCTGGTACCATGCACCTTCCAGAACTATGAACACTAGTCAGTGTATATGAGGCTCTGAAGTCAGGTAAAAAAAGCCCAGTGCCAGGAATGAACTCCCTTTCTAGAAGCTGTGGATCAGGGGTCCCAAAGACTGGCCATTGCCTCTATTCTTGGTTACCCACCAGAACTTGATGGTAAGACTTTATTGGTAAAGACACTACATACATGAGCTGTAGAACAAACAAGGAGAAAGAGAAATCAAATTGGTGCTGACTTAGGAAAGTCACACCATTTTTTTTAAGCAAAATTTTGCAACGCTTTTCTTTCTACCTATTTCATAAGATGTTCCTTATCTTCTGAAGATAATCTGACAAGGTATCTACTGAATGTGGAGAGATGTATGATTCTCTTCTGGTGACTCTTCGTGGTTTCTTCAAGTTGCAGAAAAATTTTAGTATTCTTTTAATTAATCTTCCAAAATGTTCCAAATCACTACCCAAGATTTTCACGGTGGATTCAAGAACAGTAACAAATACAGGACCGTGTGTCTTGGCTGCTAACTAAATTTCCTCTCAACCATGTAGTAAAAGACAAAGTCAATATCATTTCAAGGAAAAATAAAGCAGACAGGTAAAGGTTAGGTATTCTGTCTTGCTTATAAATGGAAGCAATTATTTTTATTCTGTGGAAGAATACATATGTGTCTTTGACAACTTGTCTGTTGTCATGAACAAACCATGAGCTAGTCTGTCAGATCACTGAATCATACTCACATGGAAAGACCCAGACTCCTCTCATGCAGAAGCACACCTTAGTCAAATAATCTTAACCTAGCTGTTTAGACATACTTGTGCTCCTGAAGAATCTGTTTCAGAATTTGGGTTTCATTATAAATGTCAGGACATGATACTATTATGGTTAAAAAAGCACTTTCATTGTAAGTCCTTTTTCCTAAACACTTGGAGTTTTTTAAATAAATTACCCTTTAGGGATGAAATTTCTCCTCAGCATAAAAGTGCATTGGTGTAGAAAGTTTGACAAAATTCAGGTTGCCTTACAATAGAATCTAGCAAGCATTCATTGCCAAGTCAAGGTGGGACCCCATTTGGGTAGTTTCAGTATGTGCGGTCTTATTTCTGGCTTTATTATTTCTCTAGAGTCATGGAAAATGGTTTAAGAAGAAGAGGGGAAGACTACAGGTCTGCCTTTGTTACTCTGGCATACAGGCAACCTCTGTCTTCTTTTTTTTTCCTGGCACGTTTATAGCTCAAATAGACTCTCCAGCTGCAGGTGGGGTGGTAAAAGTACAGAGTTGTTTTCTCTAAGACCAGAGTCAAATCAGAGGGTCCTCTACATGCATGAGGAGCAGGGGATGCTCAGGGCTGAAGTACTGGCCGAGAGAAAGCACGCAGGAAGCAAGGCTGACTGAGATTCCCAACTCCAGGAAAGCTGAACAAGGACTTCAAGTGTCAGAAGTCAAGAATGGAGCTGGGAAAATGAAACTGAAACAAAACTCAAGACAAGAGAAATACTTGCTGAGCTTGTCATTAGATGTAAAGTTTTGAAGACACTTTCCAAAGAGTCAATGACAAGAAGAAGAATGTAAGAACTTTAAGAGATGATTGGGACACCAGTATCCATGTGCTTGCACATCCAGGTCATTAGCAGGACCTGGATATCCTCCCAAGAGTCCAAAATCCTGGTGGATGTTTGGAGACAAGTGATCCTCTATGTCATTGCGCAGTTATTCAGGAATCTTTTTGATTTGGAATGGAAACTTATGAATTCTGTACAAGATTCCAACAATTAGTGACTGGGATTGCTCCATATTCGTATACTGAACTGCTGAGTGTCAAGAAAGATTTTTGGTGAACACTGGAATGTCTAGACATCTGGGGCCTTTCCCCCTTCTCTGCTGAGTGGGCGTGGCAAGTGAGGCTGTAATGGCTCTTCGCATCACCCCAGTTACTGTGTGTGCGAACTGCCTTACAATCAAGAGAGAAAAAGTCCTCCTTTTACTCAGGAGGCTCTTATTTCTCTGTATTCTGTCTCCTACCTTCACTGCATGTGTGAGTGAACAGTAAATGCCTTTGACACGTTTGAATAGACCTGTGTTAGGAATAGTCTCCAAGGCTTTTAAAAACCACCCACAGAATAAGTAAGATTTGGCTTTCTCACACCAATAGAAAATTCCCAACTTTTTAATAGTGCCAATGCAGAAACGGAGGGAGGTAATTTGGGAGCTCTAGTGATAAACACCCAAGGTCTTTTTTTTCCTGGCACATTTATAACACAAATAGACCCTCTGGGGTCCTAAACATTCTGTAAAAGATGACTTACTGCATCTTTGGGGTTCCTGCAGGACATAAAGAAGTAACCCCTATTAAAAATCTACCTCTTCAATGTCTGAGCTACGGTTAGATGATTCCACAGTCAAACTAATTCAAAGATCACAGAGCTTCTTGACAAAAGACTAAGGAAAAGGAGTCACTGGCCAAATATTTCCAAAATCACATTAACATTTTTCTTTAAAATAGGAGTGACTGCTCGGGGTGGTGATGCATGCTTTGAATCCCAACTCTCAGGAGATAGAGGTTGGCAGATGTATCTCTGTAAGATCGAGGTCAGCCTGGTCTACATCATGAGTTCCAGGCCAGCTGGGGCTACAGGGAGACCCTGTCTCAAAAAATTAAAAAGTTAGAAAAAAAAATAGGAATGATTAAGAAGATGTCCTTATGAGAAAAAGAACAAGTGTGGTTGATAGAAGCATTTAAATTCTGCTTATATTAAAGTCCCCTCTAGACCAACCTAAGGTAGAAAATAATTTTTCTTTATAGTTTTTAAGTAAGGTATGTATTACTTTATACTTCAAATGAAGTTGCCAATGATTTCTGTAGCCATGGTGGCTCACTCCAAGGAGCGTAATGACATCACTAGTCCATACTAATAAGCTTGCGCATTCTAAAAACTTTCCAACTGCCAGTCAGTGCTCAAACCATAGGTTTGACTGACGTCCTCTTAACCTCCCTTGAAACGCTGGTTTAAATACTCGCACTTGATCCAAGTTCAATATTCTTGGTATTAGCATCAAGTACCTATGCTTCCACACCAAAGGCCACTATTTTCCTCACAGTTCAAAGCAGAACAACAGCGTCTCCTATGATTCAGATTTCCTGCTGATTCACATACCAGGCTTTTTGACCAAACTTGGCTCACACTTGTAGAATACTTACACTTCCATCAACACATCCAATATATCAGTTGAACTTGGTTCTGTGAGTAATGAACTCAGTTCTTTGTTCCCAAGTCTTCTTTGTCCTTACTCTTATCTTCTCTGAGTCTCTCTTCTTGGGACTGTTTAGAAAATAGCTGTTCCCCTGAGGTTCACATGTTGCAAGCTTGGTTCACCATGTAACAGGACTGAAAGGCCTTGAGACTGGCAGGACTAGATTAAGGAAGGTCTCATGGGATTAGATTAGCTACTAAGAGAATGAGCTTTGATAAAGAAAGCCAGGTCCCATCCCTGTATCTTTCAAATTCATGCTCCATGCACACTCACTTTTCTAGCATGAGATGATGAAGCATGAAACCCTCACCAGAATCCAAGCAGATGCTAATACTATGACTCTAAAATCCCCTACTCCCAAAGCCATGGAATGAAATATTTCTTTATTTTATCCAACCTTAAGTATTTCATTATAGCAATAGAAGATAAATTAAGATACTGCTTTTGTTGACTGTTTCTTTGTCTTGCCTTGTTTCATGCTGTGGAATCATTGCACTAAACATCATTTTGCCAATGCCTGAGCTTAAACTGTTTTGGGAAGGAGCACATAAAGGCCCTATGCCTACCGTGATTCTCAGTGCATTGTTGGAGGGACTGGCCTGATCACAGCCTCTCTCAGCATGTGGGAAGGGTTCAGATTTTGGTACATGGGTTTCCATTGATTCCTGGTTAATACTCCAATTCCTTGCTAACCTGTCATTACTTTCTGGCTGGTTCTTAGAAGACAGATACTACTTAAGTCAGACTGAGGAAGAAGAAGGCCTTGTAGCAGAATTCAAGTCAGCCTTTATCCTTACCTTACCTCAAAGAATACTACTAAATACCTAAAGGATAAAAAGTAGGTCCTTTGTCTTCTGCATTCAACATATTCTTGAGCTAGAATTCCCAGGTCATTAGTACCAGTGAATTCATAGGTATAAGAAGATGGGTGCAGAGTGACTAGGAAGAGAAAGAATTCAAGCAGGACTAATGGCAGCTGCCTTCACAGGGCCTCCAATGACTAGCAATAACCACAGAAGTAGCTAACTCCAACGTTAAGTCAGATTATCACAGATATTCTCATAAATTGCCATGGATCACAGGACTAGGAGAACTCTACCCTGTCTGGGAGGACAACTTGGAGAAAGTATCCTTTTTAATTGAATATTGATGAAGGGAATGCAATTGATAGCAATAGAAGTGAAGGGAATCAGATCTGAGACTCAGGATTGGGCCAAAAAGGGGCAAGCCCTGTGGACACTAACAGAGCATCCTTATAACAAGACTCTCCATAGGTAAAGGAAGAGATGTTCTGAGAAACAAGGCTAGAAATCTATAACAAGGCTGGAATCTAAAGGTGGAGAATCTGTGGGGAGACAGGACGCTCCAGCTACGAAGCAATCACTTGTCATCATACAAATGCCCCTGACCTGTGAGGTCTTAGCTCCCCTCCATTATTTGACCTTTGAACATCCCAAACTGATGTTTATCTTCACAGCTTACTCATAATCTCCCGTCCCCTCATCTCTTGCCTTATCCAAGAATAATAGTCACATTCCCTACTCCCCCCCAACACTTCTAGATTGTTATATTTTAAAGCAATTAAACAGACAGAAAAAATGGGTTTGTCTAACATTAGTGTATTCCATTTCAACACTCTTTATTAAACACTTCATATGGATCTAAGCTACGTATGGTGTCATGGTCCGTCTGCTTCCTTAATGTTTCTTATAGAGTAGATCTTAAGACAATGGGTTCTCTCAGCATGGGTTTGTCTTACGAAAACTTTCTTTTCCCTACATTTCTGAAAGATATTTTCACTGGGTGTAAAATGCTGGTGTAGTTCCATTGCCTCTGGCGTTCATGATTTCTTCCCAGAATTCTACCATAATGCTCATTTTTGTTCCTCTACATACAGAGTGTCTTTTTATTCTTCCTCTGCCCCAGGATGTTCCCTTTCTGTAGGTTAAATCTGATGTGCTTAGATGCAGGCATATTTCTTGACCTTCAGGAAGCTGTGGTTTATGGACTCTCATTAATATAATTCTTGGTCATTACTCCCAATGCTTTTAATGTTGACCCTCAAGGATGGTTTGGAGTTTCTTCCTTGTTTATTATATTAGACTGCCTCTGCTTCCAGCTGATCTAGGTAACCTGATGCCTATCCCTTCTTGGGAATTAGGAAATGAAGGCAGTTTCTGTCTGCATTGACTTAAGTGCTCAAAAGGGAAGTGACTATATTTTATTTTGCTGACAGTTTAGGAGCCACAAAGATTTTTTAGAAGTTGGGAGACATTGTCAAAATTGTACTTTGAAATGATATAACTCTGCATAAAAAGAAAAGAAAGGGCAAAACTTGATAGATCCTCAAAGCTAGGAGAATAATTAAGATACTATACAATGTTCCAAGTAAATCAATGAGGAAATGGGGAAAAAAGTCTGTGCAAGAGACTATCTGATAGGGGCAAGTCCTATCAGAATTTTCTAAATTAGTTAGTACGGAGCCCCAGTATGCAGAATATTATCAAGGACGCCAAGAAGTGGTACATGATTGAACAAGGTAGAAGATTCTGTCTTTGGAGATAGTAAAGCAGGTTCTAAATTATAGAACTCAGAATTCTTAATATGCTAGTGTATTCTGAAAATATGTACAAGACGGATTTCTATTTTCTCAAATTCATTGACCAAAAACACTGCTCTTATAATGGCTCCAATAATGCCTGTGTTTCATGAAGCATTGGTTTGGGAAATACAGCTCAACAAAGCTGAAAACATTTGAATACAGTATTAGGGAACCAGGAAGGGAGCGAGGGAGAGAGAGGTGTTGACCACAGTCTTCCGTTTTCAATCCTGAGTAATTAATTGGATGGTGGTGTCAAAGTGAGAGGGAACACGGGAAAAGTAGTGGGCTTGCAGGTAGGGGGCAGGAAGTTCATCTGGGGCCACGGAAGTATAGACGCTGAAAAGGAAAAATGGCTCTTTGATATTTCTTACAAGAGTGATTCATTTCTGTATAGGAAATTTCCAACTTACTTAATAAAGAAATAAAGCTTGCATCCTCCAAGACCATTAGTTACAATGAAAAATCTGTCCATAAAGAGAGCCAGCTTCCAAAGATGTGGTCTTAATCTCCCCCAATCCCTTTCTTGCTCTCCCCTATGGTCTTGACACCGTCACCATTATGTGCCTAAAGAAGATTCTGCTCCCCTTTATAAGTGCATCTCTGAGCCTGATGAGGAAACATGATGCTCCCATTTATATTCAATAGCATGACTGAGATAGAGATGGAATGCTGAGAAAGCTTTACCTTAAACGAAAATGATAGTAGACACAAGAAACTGGTAGTCTGCTCCCCAGACTCGTACTTCCTCATCTTCTACTTGGGACCTAGTCAGCTTTCCTTCCTTCCTTCTCTCTGAAGACATCATTTCCTCTTTCACCCAGGACTAACCTGTAAGACAAGCCTGCCTCCAAGTCAAAATTCAAAATGCAATGGCCAGTACAGGACACAGTGAATACTGGATACATAGTATACACCCATTGCTGTTGCTTTGAACCGGACTTTGCTTAGAGACAAGCAGAGTTCCTTTTTTTGCTATTCTAGGCTTGCCTTCTCTATTTCATTTCCTAGATAAGGACTAGTCTTGTTTTCATGTGACTGACAGTTAAATAGCTACTACGCCCCACTTAAGAGTAAAGACAAGTCTTACCTTGTGAGTTTCAGCAAGATAAGGATATCAGGATTCAAAGCACCATATGCAGAAGCTATAGACTATAAAGCACAGAGGGCTCAACCTTTATTAGACATATGTAATACTTTAGTTTCCTTTCTGTTGCTATGGTAAAGCACACTTTGGACGCCATTAGACCAGGTATCCCGGGTAATCCAGGCTTCCTTCGGTATTTCTTTACCCTATTATTCAAATTAGAAGTGGCTTTCTAGCAGCCCGTGGATGAATCATGAGCTTAAGGACTGAGCTTTCCTGAATTAAACAAAGCAAAACAAGACAAAAACAAACAAACAGAAAACCCAGGAATTTGTAGAGCTGGTGAGGATTTCAACAGAGGCTCACATTCAGCACCAGCTGTTTGTATGTGGAGAAGAATATACTCCAGCCCCACCCCCTCCATCCTGAAGAGAGACTTAATGTGAATGACAGTTTTGTGAAGAAGTGAAATGTGTCTTGAGACCCTTTGGATATTTGGAAAATCAGAGTGCAATACACAGTCCCCTCTGTACCCACTGGAGTTGTTGATCCCAGAATACCTTCCTCAACATTCTAAAATCTGATGCCCATATCTCTTTTATATAATGTGTTGTTTACACATAACCTAAACACATCATCCTCCCATATACTTTAAACCACTTCTAGATTCCTCACAATACCTAATGTAAATACATTGTTTATAGAATGATAAGAAAAAGCCTTTACGTGCTCAGCACAGACATAGGTATCTTAGCATAACTGCATCATTCATGAACACCTATAAAATGCCCAAGAAGCCCTGAGTGCTGGAGGGAGGTCACACATCACTGCAGATGCACATGTGCAGAGTAGTCCTCAGCATGTGACCAATTCAAGTTCTGCTTTGAGAACTTTCAGACCACTTTTAAAAGTAGATTTTCACTTAATGGTTCATTGCCTGCTTGGACATGGAAGTCAGAGAGGGTCAGCTGAGGACACCGCTTTCGTAGGTCTGGAGACATTTACAAACATCAAGTGGAAAGCAGACAGGTTCAAGGCTTAGTGCTTCAGGACATTGTGAAGGAAGTCTTCCAGCAGGTGGAGCTGGGTTTTCTTTGTTAACCTTTCCAGGGTCATAAAGCTGGCTGAGGGCTTAAAGTATAGCTCCCAGGTCTTTCCCAGCATCTGGGAGGAAGGAGCTGCTGAAGCTACTGTGTGGGAAAGTCCTCCCTGCATTCTTCTCAACACTCAAGCCTCATCTGTAGAAACACTACCAAAAGGAGTTTTTGATAATCTTTCTTTGGGAGCTGGAGAAAAGGTTCAGTGGTTAAGAGCACTGGCTGCTCTTGCAGAGGACCCAGGTTCAGTTCCCAGCTCTCATATGGCAGCTAACAACCATCCTTAACTCCAGTTCCAGAGGATCCAAAGCCCTCTTCTGACCTCTTTAGGCATTGCACAATGCAGGTGCACTTACACACATGCAGGAAATACATTCAGGCACATAAAATAAAAGTCATAAATAAAATCATTTTTAAAAAAGAATCTTTGGGGGCTGGACAGATGTTTTAGCTCTTGTAGAGGACCTGAGTTCAGCTCACATGGTAACTAATAACCATCTATATCTCCAGTTCCAGGGGAATCCTATGCCCTCTTCTGGCCTCTGAGGGCATTGCATATATGCAGTACGTTTGCATACATGCAGGCAAATACTTAGACACATAAAATAAAAATATGTAGTCAAAAATTTTTAATAATATTTCTCTTTTTGAGACAGGTTCTCATGTAGCCTTGGCTGGCCTCAAATTCCCTACGTAGCTGAGGCTAACTTTGAACCTCCTGCTTCCATCTGTCAAGTACTAGGATTACAAGAATGTGCCCCCCCGCCCAGTTCATTTGGGGCTGTGGATTGAATTCAGGGGTTCAGGACTCTGTGCTTGCTAGGCAAACATTCTACCATGCCTTGTTAAAGCAGTTCTTTCTTTAAAAAGTTGTTCAGAGGGAAAAGGCCAGGAATAGAAGAAATTGTTTGTCCTTATAGCCCATTTCACACAGGACCCCTGGCCTGCCTAGGTTCTCTCTCCTAGGATAGGAATGGAGTTGCTTCCAGGTAAATTGTGACAGTGCCCTGCAGAGCAAGCAAACTAAAACTGTGGGTTCATGGGGGAGCTGGATGCTGTATTACAATGCAATGGGTTAATGAGCAAAGGCTCTTTCCTTAGTCAGTAACTGCTTTTCAGAAGCTGAAGGCTTCTCTTGGCCCTGATCCTCCCCCACCAAGTCAGTATTCTGGATCCACAGTCTGGGTTGTTGTGAAGTTAGAATTCCTGCATAGCTTTCTCTTTCTAGGCGCCCCAGCCCAAAGTCCATGAGGACAGTCATAACCAAATTCATTCATTCATCCAAGCAAATAGCTCTTTTCTCTTTCTTGTTTTGCAACACTGGAAATTGAGTTCAGGACCTTTTGCATGCTAAGTAAGAACTTGGCTACTGAGCAAATATTTCTTGAATAATGTCTACGTTCTGACTTTGAGAGAGCAATGAATAGGAGAGATACAGTCCTTTTTCATATTGAACTTACAGCCTTATGGGCATCAAATACCTAATTACACATGGTGCTATTCCTTAGAGCTATTATTTAGCTATTATTATTATTATTACAACTATTATTATTAGCTGTAATAGAGGGAGCTATTAGGATATGAGAAATTCTCTAAATCAATGACCTGGCCTAATCTAGGGCATCAGCAGAGGTTGCTCTTAGCAACTATTGTATTTCATTATGTCTAAGATGTCATCAGTTTAACATACAACTGTTATTATTCTGTTATTGTATGTAATGCTAAGAAAGGAAAAAAATGTCTTTAATTAAATATGACACTAGGCTTTCTAGGACTTATAATATCCAATTCACTTTCAATTTGACTTAGATTTTTATTAAATGCATTGTATCCATAACTAAGAGAAAGTATAGGCACAGCAGATAGGTTCTTAAGGAATTCCTAGAATCTCTTCACACTGAGTTCATTTCCTTTACTTTCAGCCCAGAATGGTTGATGTTGATGCTTTTCCACGCAATATCATTTTCTTCGCCATTAAGAGCATTATGATATGATATTTCTCAAAAGAATCCATAAAAGAACTAAAAGCTGTTGGTACTGTGCTCCAAGCCAAATGTGCAATTATGCCATTCTAACCTCTTCTTGACTTCGACTTGGAGAATGTTGCTGTATAGATCGGATTCCCCCACAGCTTCCTCCCCCCACAGTCATTTACTTCCCAGGGGTTACAAGAGCGATTCACTTTGTCTTCAGGACTCAAAGCCAAACCACGAGCCCCGTTCTGCAAGTTTCGATGCTGCCACTGTTGATGTGGCCATAGATGCAGACAAACAACAACACCCCAAGAGCTCCCAGTCAATAGCGTGCACCAGCAGATGCACCCCAGACTGATGTGCCCCGGATTCAGAGAAGTCAAAGGATTGAAAACATGTTTGAAAACGGTAGAACATGGTAGTTTCTAAGACGAAATCTTGCACGAGCAAGAACCAGCTAAACAAAGACGTGCATAAGAGGGAGTGTAATGGGAGACAAGGAGAGTTCTGGTACAGGCTCAGGGGTCAGGGAGAGTCGGTGCTTTCCAGGAGATTTAAAATGTTGGTTTTACATCCGCATTTATTGCTACACTATTTACAACAAATAAGAAATGGAACCAATCTTGATGTCCATCAGTAAAAGAGGAAATAAATAAAATGTGAGGAATATACACACTGGAATTTCATTCAGCCATGACGAGAAATGAAACCATGGCATTTGCAACAGAATACACGAAATTGGAAAGTATTATGCTAAGTGTAATAAGCCAGATTCAGAAAGACAGATACCACATGTTTTTCATCGTAGGTGGATCTCATATACTCAGGGAGTAAGTCATCAAAGCAGAGAGAACACAGTGATGGGGGGAAGATCTTAAGAGGGAAGGGGTAATAGAACACATATAAAATGCAACTGGAAGAAGACTTATTAGAGGAAGGAAGAGGATCAGTGGGAGGAGGGGGAGGTGGGTGAGGGACGTGGAGGAGAAGGCATAAGAACAAAGTATGTAAGAAAATACCATAATGAAACCCATCACTTCTTATGCCAATTAAAAAAAATTGTATGCTAATTATAAAAAAAATTAAGTGCTAGAAGAGAGGACCTTATATGGTTTCCATATGGAAATGTTAAATGTTTTTAGTAAGGGCTATGCTAAATTCTTTGGTTTGGTTATGATATGACATATACATGTGTTGAAACTTCACACCATACCCCATAATTACGTGCAACTCTGTGTCAGTTAAGAGCAACACCAGTCATTGTGTCTGTCACCGGGGGCCAAGGAGAAGAACCCAGGGATGAGGCTGCCTGAGAGGGGGAGTTCCAGCTCATGCTGTAAAATCTCAGGATGGATATGAACTTTTATCCCAAAAGTTTCAAAAGGCTTTCAGCAAGAAGTGACTAAGGTAGTGAAGGACAGATGCATTGCCTGAGCCTGAGCGAGTCTAGAGAAGGAAATGGGTGGGCTTCAAATGGGTGGCAAAAGGTCAGACTAGTCACGGCAGCCACACAGATGAACACAGTGACTTTGAAATCGGAATGTGTAGCTGGATTTGTGACTAACTGAAGGAAGAGAGTAACAGCAAGAGGAACTAAGGACAATTCCCAGGCAGCCACTTAGATGAAGCTATCATGCACTAAGTCCGCAAATACCGCAGCAGGACCAGGCCTGGGGGTGGAATGGTGCTGCCTCATCTCAGCCAAGTGGCATCTGAATTTCTCCTGAGACATCTGTATGGAAGTATTACGTAGAGGGAAGGATGGGTGGGCCTGCAATTCAGAGCAGAGGTGTGGACTGGAGGAGCACATTGGACATCTTCAGAGCAGGTGGTTAATGCTGTTCCCCGGGAGTGGATCTCTTTGAGGCATACAGAGGCCCAAGGCTGCATAGTGGCAGCACTTACAGATGGGTAGGGAATGATAAACCATCAAGAAGCTAAAAGAAGCAGATACAGAAAGAGGAAAACCAGAAAAGCATGCAAAGGGGCCAAGGACTGAGCATTGGCCGCCACCCCGCCGTGGCTCCTTAAAACTCAGCCTCCCAGAGCAGGAACTCCTTCCAAAAGTGGTTTCCTTCCTATTTCCACAGCACCTTTCACCTCTTCTGAAAGGCTTTCTGTTTCTAACAAGATTAATTTCATTTGCTTTTTACAAGGAATATATGCCTACCCATAACCTCTCAGTTCAGGCAACTTTAGCCCAGCTCTTGGCAGGCTCATTAGTTAGAGTCCTATTTATAAAACTACTCAGTGCTCCAGAGCAAAGAGGAAGGGAGGAAATAAAGGGAAAGAAGAAAGACCAAAGTCTACTGTGTCATGACATTTGCCCGTGACATTTCTTATGACGATTCCACGCAATTCAGCGCTAGAGGGAGAGAGGTAAGAGGCTCAGAGAGGCTAAATAATTTGGGCAAAGTTACACTGTTAATATGCTTTGCATACAGGCTTAGGTCTCCAACTTGTATCTATGTACTGGAGAATATTTTTCCCTGGGCAGTGCCTTGCAGGAAGCTCACAGGTGCCTGTGAGATGCAAAATTATTATCTGTGAGGCAAGAGAGTCTGGGGTAAACAACGAGCAGGAATGGCTGACAACAGAAGCAGAAACATGACCCTGATGGATAACCCCCATGAATAAATTTGTTCCCTTTCCTTCTTTAATTATAGTGGTGAGTTAGATTCTAGTAGAAATAGCTGTGATGTGATGGATCTATTGGTAGCAATTACAAGTGAGAAGGCTCCTCCAATAGGTCTGTTTTAATGGGAACACCAGGCAGTGGCGTTAACGAGGACAGGCCTATTTGTTTCTCTGCCTCACTTGTTAACTGCTCTCGGCTCTGGAGGAAACTGCTGTCTAGTGTGGCCCAGATTCCCTTCAGAATAACCAGGGTCCTTGCCACTCTCATTACTGGGCCTCTGGGTAGAGTGTGGGGAAGGAGGAGGGCTGGCTGAGAAGCCGTGCCATTCATCTCTTCTACCTGTGGGGCCGGGGAGAGAGTGCTGCTCTGTATTAGGCAGTCTGGAAATTAATAAAGAACAAATATTCCTAAAAGGACTCTGAAAGGGCCACTCCCTGTCTCTCTGGCCCACCAACAGTGTGGCAGTTGTGAGCCGAGAAAGTGGCTCTGATCTCTGAATCGGTTTTGGAAGTGGGATGGACAATAACTGAAGATGAGGTCGAGGGAAACTGCAGGGAGCTGTTGGGCCTGTTGCTTCCATGTGAGGTAATCAATACTGCCACGTTACTGAAAGATGACACACTGACATGGTATGATTGTGGCACCCTGGGCACCACATGGTGAAAGGAATTAACATGACAAGAGGTGATGTATTTAGTGGTTCTTCTGCCCATCTTCAATATAGAACCCTTTGGGTGGAACTTGGGTTGGGGTGAGAGTATAAAACAAACCTGTGGTGGACATCACCTTAAACGCATCTGATATCTACTTCTGCTTTGAGTTGTTTTGGTTTGCTTTTGGGGGTTTTGAGGCATGATCTGAAACTCAAGATCTTCTTGCCTCAGCCTCCCAACTTCCGGGGGGCTCTCTGGGGGAACTTTTGCTCTCATTTTCTCCTCCCAATCAATCTAGGCATAAACATCAAGTATAAATAATGGGAAGCTCCTGATGGTGTAGATGGAGTTACAACCAAAAAATTCCAACTGCTTGGTTTTCACTAAACAATTCGGAAATCTGGGACAATACTCTGATGGGTAATCTTGTCAACTTGATAGGGTCTAGAATCAACTAAGAGACATGCCTCTGGGGGAGGTCTGTGAGGGAAATTCCAGGCAGGATTAACAGAGAGGAAAAGATTCAGTGGCACCTTCCGGCCAGGCTGAGTGCTGCCTGCCCAAGTTTGCTTCTTGCAGTGTGTCTAGCCCTGTTAATGTTGCTGATACTGCTGTCATCTTTGCTGGCATCAGACTCCAGCTTCTCTGGACTTATAATACAGACCAAGGGCCAGCAATTCTCCAGGAATCTTCAGCACCAGAATGGGACTGCTGGAACACTTTGGACTGAATCCACAGAGACCCAATTTCAACCTCTGAACTCTGAACCTTTAAGACAACAAACCTATGCTGCTTGGGGGACTAAGCCTTTAATAATTTGTTATATCACCATATTGGAAACTCAGGCACTTGGGATTCTAAATAAAATAGATAATAAGGGCTACAGATGCAGCACACAATTTATCATAAGGACAGAAAAAGAAGCATTCATTGTTCTTATTTTGTCCATTCATGTCTAGTTTTTCTGTGCAACCATAACATTTGGCAGAGACTGGGGCTCATGGCTCTTTAGGATTCAACACAGAAGGATGACACCACAGCAGGCAGCTCTAAGCAAGAGGTTAAAATGCATGACAGATGACAACAATACATCCTATATGTGTAGTAGAGTCAAGCAGCACTAATCTGGTACTTGTCAGGAACTTCTTGGTGGTGAGTTGCGGGGAACGCTCTTAGTTGGAAATAAAATGGTTACATAAACAATGCTATTGCCCAGTGGCATGGGGTTATTGGACCTCAACAGCAGCATCTAGACCTTCATGAAAGGAGGGTCAGAGTTGGTACAGAAAATGCCCATGACAAGCTTCCTATTAGTTTCCAGCTCTCGCCCACCTGGTCTGCAGTGGAGCTGATAGCAGGTAACTGCATCTGACAGCTTTGAGTTCCTGCTCATCTTCTCTTCCTTTGCAAGAGGACGCAGCTATGAACAGAGGAGCACCAGGCAGAGAGCAGGAGAGAGGGAAAGAGACAATGACACTAGGCTATTTAAAACCTTTGATAATTGGTTCCAGAATAGTCAAGAATAGACATGTATTTTATATAATACCCACATCTAAAAAAGATTATTTTCTAAAGGGAAATGTTTTAGCAAACACAAGATGTTACGGATAACTCCAAAAAGGATTATCTCTTCCACGCATGACTTTACTAGTACAGACACTTCTTCCACAATATAAGCTGTATGCAACTCAGGTTCACAAAAATGAGCCTTTTTCTGTTAATATCTTGAATACTGGCCACCAAATAGGGACACTGTAATTGACTGCATTAACTGAATTAGGACTTGTTAAGTATTAGGATAGTGCCAGCCTCACAGTAAGCAACATTCAGGTGCCAGTGATCATTATGATTCAGTCACAGTTGTCCACCTTACCTACAACTCTGGTAAGAAAATTATACCGTAGGTCTTGCCATGTATGCAAGGACACACCAGA
The DNA here is from genome assembly GCA_035773235.1 of Eospalax fontanierii. Classification (NCBI taxonomy): domain Eukaryota; kingdom Metazoa; phylum Chordata; class Mammalia; order Rodentia; family Spalacidae; genus Eospalax; species Eospalax fontanierii. The sequence continues at coordinate 18,395,852 of CM069547.1, forward strand.
GTTTAAGGAATGGCTGTGGGGAGGAGGTCAAGGGTAAGTTTTCATGGTTTCTCAGCTGAGACGGAAGGAGCCAAGTGAGTTGGGTCCCCCACAGCAACAGGGTAGGAGACAGTATGGTTCTTCTGTCCAGATGGCTTCACTAAACAGCCAGTTCAGTCCCTAGTATGTCACAGCAGGACATCACATGGCTACGAGGTGACTCTCTAGGCACCTGCCAGCACAAATTACACAGCCTGCAAAGAGGCTGTCTGATAAATTATTTCTTGATTAAATGAGTAATGTAAATGTAGCTGGATTTCTCTCTCTCTCTCTCTCTGTCTCTCTCTCTCCCTCTGTGTGTGTGTGTATGTCTGTGTCTGTGTCTGTGTGTGTGTGTGTGTGTGTGTGTGTGTGTATATGAAAGCAAGAGCAAGAGGGAGATACATCTTCACAAAACAAAAACAAATTAGAATAGGGTCAACCAATGAGAGACCCAGACACCTACACCACAAGCCATGGTCCTATGAGAGTTGCCCATCACTGAACCACAATTCCCACAGCCTCTGCAGTTTAACATTGTATGCACTTATTATCTCTCTCAGAGTCCGTGGGTTAGTAGCCTGGACTGGCTTCCAGAATTCTCTACCAGTCTATGACCACGCGTCAGTGGGCAGGATGTTCTTCTGGGATCAGCTGGGAAGAATCCACTCCACATCATTCAGGTTGGTAGCAAAGCTCACTTCCTTGCAGCCACATTGACGGTGGCCTGGCTTTTTGAAGGCTGTTGTCTGGAGAACTCTCTCAGGTCCAGCAGGCCTCCCACATTTTCAAGAGGTCAGTTCCTTGTCACATGAGCTTCTCAGTAGAGCCTCCTGTCTCACCATTCAGGAACGACAGACTCTCAGTGACAATATTCTTCCAAGAATATTCACCTCATTAATTCACTTCTCATCCTTTGATTTATAAGCTTTTATTTTAATAAAAACAGAGTAGAAGAAAAAAAATTATCTGAAAATGCAAAGCAGAGCCTTAGGAGCCCAAGAGTGTCAGTAAGAGTCATCAGACCTGGCATCCCTGTGAGGGGGTTGAGCCTGTGTGGTTCACTGATAGGCCAAAATGGGAGTGACTATTTCCAGGCAGGAAGGGAGCTACCTGCCTGGTCTGTATATCTCTCACTGTCACACTTCCCGACAGGCATGACAGCTACTGGCTCATCCTCCTTTTACAAAAGAGGAAGTGGTCTTTGCCTTTCTGTGGTTCAGCATCTGCAATGGGAGGCAGATAGAAAGGTCATGGCTGCACAGTGCCATCATGCTTTGTGAGGAGAATGTGCAGGTACTCCGGGGGTAGACAGGAGACACAGGGCCCAGAATGTGGGTTAGGGGAGACTTCCGAGAAGTGGGACAGTCTGAGTCTAAATGGACCTCTTGCCTTAGCCGTTCTGGAACGTTGGAGGTGGGAAGGACACCATGTATGAAAGAAGCTACAGTAATTAGGAAGGACTGAGCCTCCTGTTTTGCAGGTTTGTCTGGAGCTTACTCCAGCAACCCCTGAAGCCTGGGAGCCTAGGAGTCCAACACTGATGGCATCTTAGGTAGAAAACAGCTTTTTTTCTACTGCAACCCACACAGAAACCTGAGGAGGGCAGACAGGCAGACAGACAGATGGACAAATGGAGTATATACAACTGGAATGAAGTTCTGCTAGGAAAATAGGGATTTTCCTTTCCTCTGTTGAATGTAGTTTATCATAAACAGTTTTTGTTGTAACAGATTTCTATTTTGATGAGTTTTGAAAGGTGATGCTATGAAACCAAATATTTAATCAAATTCACTAGAACGGAGAGAGTCTGCTAGTGGGTCTTGAATAGCCCAACACTGCAACTTTGTTCTCCTATATTTTTATATCCAGTTCTTCTGTGCTTCCTAAATTAATTCTTCTCCAGCTTCTATAGTCATAGTTTGTAGGGCACAATGCAGGATGGACCTTAGCCACGTCACCTGCTATGAGGATTAAGGGAACGGCTCCTGTGGGCATGGTGCTCTGATCCAGCCAGATGTGACACCAGCTTCCACCCTGCATCTGGAGAGAACCTGCACCAAGATGATCCATCCAGAGACAGAATACTATTGGCCGCAGTTGGGAACCACCACATAAACCATAACCAAACTCATAAAATCCCCTGCATTTCCTTGAATAAATGAGTTTTGCTGCTGCTTGCCCTCCGCATGCTTCTCACCCAGCTCCAGTGTTTGTGTGTTTTGACTCTGTGCCTACTCACCCCCTCATGGTGGAGACCCTGAATCCCACTCTGGCCCGCACTGAGCAGACGGACCCCAACAATAGTACATTCAGCCTTTCTTCGTGTGATGAAATTTTGGGGGATTTTTCCCTTACCAGTAAGCCTTTTTCAGCTTCACTCCATTTCTCAAAGTCTGTCCATAAATGTGATCTTCAGAACTAAACATGCTATTCAGATATTGTCTGGCTAGGCAAGAGGAGAGGACGTCCACACCTGCTCTTGATTGGTCCTGTAAAGGTCAGTCAAGTATGCATAGCTTATGACATTCAGTCTCTCTCTGTGTCTCTGTCTTCTTCCCTCTGACCCATGTATGTGTGTGAGAGAAATAATTACAGAAATACATAGAGTTTTAACAAATAATGCAGAAAAATACTGTATAGCCCTTATCCAGTTTTCCCCAGGGATCTCTTGCAAAAGTACATTGTAACAAAACAACAGGATGTTAAAACTGATGCAATCAACAAACGGGCATTTGTGTGGCCACAAGACTCTCTTCTTTATAGCTATATTCATTCCTTCTCATATTCCATTCCTAAGACCTAGGAACTAAAATTTTGTCCTCCACTCTGTAACTTGGTCATGTTAAGAATGCCCTATAGATGGAGCCATGCTGTGGATAACCTTTGTGATTGATTTTTTTTACTCAGCATACTTGCCTAGAGCATCATTCAACCTGTGTAGCAACAGTTGGTACCTTTTCATTGCTGAACAGAAGTCTATGAACTGGATATACCTCTGACTGCTTAATCTTGTCCCTATTGATGGACTCTGGCAATGTTTTCAGTCTAGAACTATTAGTCATAAAATTTCCACAAGTATTTATGAAGAGGCTTCTACATGGGCATGTGTAAGCACCCAGGATTGCAGATGATGGATTATATAGCTGTTGTATGTTTAACTTTTAGGAAAAATTCTGACTGATTTTTGCCTACTTTCTACCAAGACCCCCTAATCAAATCTGGTGTACCCTATTCAGAAACCATAGTGTTTTGTATATTTCTGTGTATCATGTTTATGCTTACGTCTTTTGGAATCGGTGCTCCAAACCAAATACAATATATTTATCTCCCAACTATCATTTTGTGAATTGTATCCCAATATTCTAGATTTTATGATCTTTAATATCTAATTTCTCTCATTCGATATATTGACTATACTTTTCATTTCATTCTGTCTGTGCATTTTGAAGTTGTTTTTGTAAAGCTTCCTTAATTTGAAGCTCAAGAACAGATTCAACCAGGATGAAACTCCAAAGCGTTGAAGATAAACTCAGCAACTATAACAGCTGACACACATTTTCCTTTCTGCCTATATGAGTAATGCCAATGACTTTTCCAAAGGATTTACAGAATCCAGGACCTCATTTGCATAGAATTTCCATCTAAACACTTCCAGTTAATCTATCTAAACACTTCATTTAAAAATAGAATGCGTCAAGTTCTTAGATGACACTATTTTACTGTGAACACACTTTACTTCTTAGTTATACATATTTTCTCTTCTCAGTTAATAGAGACTAAGGATATTAATAAAATAACTTTAACAGTTATATGAAGGTTTTGCAATCGTGGTAATTATAGGGTGATAATGATGATGATGATGGTGGTTGTAGTGATGGTAGTATAGTTATAATAATGGTAGGGATAATGGTAGTTTGGTGGTGATGATGGTAGTGGTACTGGTTATATACTGCTGATGCTGGTGACGATGATAGTGCTGGTGGTATGTGGATGATGGTGGTGATGATGGTGTTGGTGGTATGTTAATGACCACTGGTGACAATGAAGGCAGTAGTAGTGATGATGGTGGTGGTGGTGGTGGCAATGGTAATGGGGATGGACTGTGTACCCTCTGGAACTGTAAGCTAAAATAAAAGGTTTCCTACTCTGAAAAAGGGAGGGGGCATAGCACTGTGCACCTGTAACCCCAGCACTGGTAAACAGAGAAAGGAGGATACCTGGAGTTCGCTGGCCAGCCACTCTAGCCAATCAGAGAACTCCAGGGTCAGGGAGAGGCCCTTTCTCAAATGTACAGTGGAAAGTGAGAGATGAAGACACTGAACATCAATCTTTTGTTTCCATGCATGCAGCATGAGTGCATGCAACTGCACACACACAGGTACAGCATACACATATAACACGCATACAACACATGCACACATATGTACAAAGGAGGTGGGAGAAACAGGCTACATCATGAAGACTCATAATAAGAATACTTTCCTAGTAATTGTTTTACTAGCAAAGGTCAAAAGTGGAAAGAAAGCCTTTTAAAATGTCAGAAACCAGCCTAATTTGAGTCTTTTTTTCATTCATTTAAGCAGCCATGGAAGATGAAAACCTGCCTTATAGCAGAAGACAGATGCAATAGACTGCAAGATATTTTGCTCATGTGGAAGCAAATAACCTTAGCTGTAAGCAAGTGCTCACTCCTCCTCACACTGGACTGACATTCCAGAGCCAGTCCCTAAAATGGGACTTCTTAACAAACAAATCCGTTCTTGAAGGAAGTCATGGTTGAAGCATCCATCTGTTTGTAAATGCGAAGAGCACTGTGTCTCCCCTATAGCACCCACAGCAACCGTTACCCAGGAAGCACTGGGCTAGTTTTTGGTAAGGAACTTCAAAACAATTGAAACCAGTAAGTCTGTTTCAGTGTAAAAAGAATGATTGCAAAACAAGGGGATCCCACGCTTGATTTACCATCACTCTGAAGAGCAGTTACCACTCTTGTGACCTTGGGTGAGTTTCACTAAGCTTCCCTCAGGCTCATTTCCAGGAAGAATGACTATAAAATAGTTGCTTTCGAGAGTGTGTGGAGGGAAACCTCCAGGCAGGAGGCAGAGTGTAGATTGTACAAACTTTTGTCATATTTTTATTGTATTATAATGATGACATCTGTATACTGCGCATTTATGATGTGACAAGGGTATATGCTACTGTCTCTGTTAGTTGTCCATCACTGTGACAAAATACTTGAGAAAATCAGCTGATAAGGAGGAAGGGCTTGTTTGGGGGTTACAGCTTTGGGGTTTCAGTCCATAGACTCTTGGTCCCGTTAATGTGGACTTGTGGTGGCACAGTGCAGCACTGAGAAGGCTCAAGATGATGTCTAGAAAGAAGAGAGGCTTTGATACCAGTATCTAACAGGCACAGCCCCAGTGACCTAACTTCCCCTCATTTGGTCCCACTTCCTAAAGGCACCACCTCTCAAAAGTACCTTTGGGGAAATTGAAGATTCAAACTACAGCACTATCAAAATTCTATGAAGAAAATACATGTGTGTTTGTTTATTTTCATTTTGCTAGTAAGAGAAGAGAGGCTCATGAGTTGTTCAAAATCAGTACCTCGAAGGGAGCTAATCTCAAATTTAAAGTTGTGAAAAGCATGAATCAAGGGCAACACCAGCACACTCCTTCGCTTATATAATAAAAAAAATATCCCAGAATAAGTGATCAGGGTACATTGGTCTAGCTACCAGCTTCCCCGGTTTCAGGCTAAATGATCTTGGCTCTTTTAAACTCCTTTTTTCCTTATTTTAGCAAACAAATAATTACCAATATCTTATTATATTTCATAAAACCTTAGTAGGTATTTTAGAAAACATAATTAAAATAAAAATCACTTGATACACACCTTGTTTTATACAACATTCATTCTACATGGTGTTACTGTCTGCCAGCTACCTTTCTGAGAAAGGCATATACCAGATAGACCAAAATCTGTTCTAATGGAACTTCATTTTGTATAAAGATTTTTATTATTTTTATTTGTGTGTATGCATGTGTGTGTGTGTGTGTGTGTGTGTGTGTGTGTCTATGCCACATGTGTGCAGGTGGCTCTGGAGGCCAGAAGAGGACATTGGATCTCCTGGAGCTAGTTAAGAGCCACTTGATTTTGGTGCTAGAACTCGAATTCAGGTCATTGAGAGAGTAGAAAGAGCTCTTAACCACTGAGCCATCTCTCTAACCCCAAGAAACTTCTTTTATATATAAAAAAAAAACAACAAACCATTTTCTTGATATATAATTTACATATACAATTTAGCTCTTCAAGTACATGATTAAATGAGTACATTGGAAAACTCAAGCAGACAGAAATTCAGCATAGAATTGGGGAGATGGGCAGGAGACCCCAGCCTTGGCTGAGGAATTACTGGTAGCTGATCACTGCTGAGTGAGGGAGAGTTGGTTTTCTTTAAGGGAGTGACACTAGATAGACTGAACAGACTCCAGTGAACTCAACCAAGGGATATTTGGGTACACAAACTTGATTTAATAGACCCTAACATATATGACAGACTGTATGAAATCCAAGGAGTGGGTTATGCAGGGGTGCAGATAGAGGATGGGGGTCTAAATATGATTAAGATGTATTTAGTATGAAATGCACAAAAATTTGATTAAAAGTATATATTGAAAAAAACAATATATTGAAAAGTATATATTGAAAGAAACAAAGAGTGAGGGGAGGGTAATCAGAATAAATTACATGTGTGCACAGAATTGTCAAAGAATAAGTTAAACTAATGAAAATTATAAAATAAAAAAGGAAGAAAATAAAAATGGAGTGGTATTGGTCTAGGGACTTATAATGAGCCAGGAGGCATATTCAGTTGGTTCTCAGGCCTGTGCACATCATCTTCTGAATTAGTCTACATTCCCAGATAGACACTAGCCTTTGAACTGTGCCAAACCACAGATTCCACAGAACATTGTTTATTAACTCTATTGACCTTCTATTCAGTGGTCCCTTTATCCAAACTACCCAGTGACCGAGACTTCACCCAATCCCTTTCTTACACAACAATTTAACTCTCACCAGCACCAGTGATAACTAGCTTGACAAGTGTTATAATTTCTAACCACTTCATGGATTTAAAGCTGTGAATATAACTGTCATTTTTTAATAAACCTTAGAGCACTTATTCTGAGCAAACCAATGTGTTTCCCAAGTGGCCGCCTTGTGTTGAGCTCAAATAAACCCTTTGTTGTCATGGTCAGTGTGCTTCGACTTGTTTCTTATATTGACATACGTTTATATACAAGGGTTGAGGGGGGACATGTGTTTTCATATTCTTGAAATGGAATTTCTAAGAGTAAAATTATTATTGGGAATTCTAAAATGGTAACTTGTGGCTTAACATTTGTGTGTATGTAATACTGTGTTCATTTTCCTTTTCTTAAAATTCTTGTGTATTTCATAAACAATATCTTAATCGTCTTTATACCTCTTCCCTATTGGCAACCTCTCATCAACCCCCCACAAACTGGATATCATGCATTCTGTCATTTATATTAAGACCTATAGAGTCAAGTTAGTGTCCCCTGACATCCACTCAATGGATGCAAGTTCATCCACTGGGATTTAGTCAGCCTATCTAGACTCACTCCATTAAAAAAGATCAGTTCTTCCTCATCCAGTAGTAATTAGCTGCCCAATAGTTCTTCAGCTAAGAATGCTGCCCACTTCCACAGTTCTATGCTGGGTTAAGGAACCACTAAGCTGTCTCCCAACATGGCCATACCATTTCAGTCCTATTCGTTAGATATGAGAGTTGTAATTACTCATCATCCTCATCAACACTTGCTATTGTAGGTCTTTTGCTGATGGCCATTCTAGTGATATAATGCAGTATTTCACTGTGGTTTTGGTTTGCATTTCCTTGATGGCTATCAGTTTGGGGCAACTTTTCATGCCTTTGCTGGCCATTTGTCTATCTTCTTTGGAGAAATATCTATTCAAATCCTTTGCTCTTTTGAAATTGGATTATCTTCTTACTAACGGCACTTTATGTAATGTTATGGTTTCAATGTACAAAGTCCCATCATAGGATCATGTGTGTGAGTACTTGGTCCCCAGCCGGTGGTGTTGACAAATGTAAGCCACTAGAGGAGGGCCTCGAAGTCATACTCCATCCCTGCTTTCCATCTGCCTCTGTTTCGCATCTATCAAAATGTGAACATGTCACAAGTCTCTGCTGCCACAGACTAACCTACTCCAGCTGCCAGGCTTTCCCCATTGCAACAGACTGCACCCCTGTGGACTGTGAGCCAAAATAAACCCTACCTGCCTTAGGTTGCTTTGGTCAGATTTCCTATCACAGCAGTTGAATGGTAACATGTATGCTGGATTTGAGTCCCTTGTCAGATATGTGATTCAAGCATTCTTTCTAGTCCTAGCCTATGTCTTCTCAATTTATCAATAGCTGGTATATTTAGAGAAAGAGAAGTTTCTGGAACCTGTTTTGAAACATTTTATTGATTTGTTAGTTACTTGTGAAAATACAAATAAAATACAAAATTTACTGTTTCAACCATTTTCAAGTGATTCATTCAGTAATATTAAGTACATTCACATGGTTACATAACCATCTACCATCCATCTACAGAACGTTTTTCTTATTTCAAAATTTACATACTACACAATAAGTCCTCCATATTCTTCATCTGTGATCCTGGAAACTGCCATTCAGCTTTCTGTCTCTATGAATCTAACTATTCTATATACATTGTATGAGTGGACTCACATAGTCTTTGTCCTTTTGTTACTGGCTTATTTCATTTAGGACAATGTCAAGGTACTCCTAAACTGTAGCATATATCAGAACTTCCTTTCCGATGCTTAATATTATACTAATATCATACATACCAACCTCTGTTTAATCCATTTATCTAACAATATAGTTTAAACTTTTTGATAAAGACAAGCTTGTATTTTTTAATATTGCTTAAACTTTCAGTGTTATAGCTAAAAGATGGTTGTCTAATCCAATATCATGAAGATTTACTACTAGGCTTTTTTCAAAGGCTTTACAGTTTTGTTTATTCCTTTTTACTTACTCTGATGTTGAGGACTGAACTTTGGAACCTATGTATTTTTAAGTTGCAATATATCTCAACTTGGATGAATTGTTTCTTATATTTTAGATTGCTGTGATTAGCAGATCTTTACATGTACTTATGAAGCACAGTGTTGTGATTTGATTCATGTGTGCATTGGAGAGGGATCAACCAGAGTAATTTATGTAGCTGTCACCTTAAACTTTAATATTCCCTTATGGTGCGCACAGTCAAGCTGCTCGCTATTGTTTTGACATGGATGAACAATGCATTATTGCTTATTATTGTTATGTTCACTCTGGTGCACCATTCATCTTAAGTGATCTACTTGATCTAGATCCACATTTATCCCCAGTTTTCCTCACCAGAATCATGTTGGATACTTTTTTAACTGGAGATTCCCAGGTCTGTCTCCTGGTAGTTTTGATTCAAGGGGTTTGAGACAGGGCTGGAATCCGGGCTTCCTCCAATCTGCCCCCCAGCTCTGCTGACAGAAGCACATTTTACCCAGTTACTTAGGCCCCATAGAGGAGTTATTTTTCCATTTTACTCTGATAACTGGGCTGGAGCTCTACAAACCATAGTTCTCTGTTCCCAGCTGTCCTACTTCAGGTTCTGAACATGGAGGAGTGAAAGGGAGGCAAGGAAGCTGGAAAAAAGCTGCATATCCTGTGGGTTTCTTGTGGCTTCCGAACTACTGTGAGTCCATGCATATGATTACCCTACCTCGCTGACAGCAGAGATTCTGTCCCGCTACCAGAAGTCCAATCCAACTTTCAGTTTTAAAACTATTCTCAGTAACACCATCATAAAACTCACAGCAAAGACACCCATGTTAACTAGCCAGCACCTCTCCGTGGATTCTGGGTTCTCAGCCTACTAGGCACTGCTCCAAGTTTGGAGACATCTGTACCAACAAACAATAAGCAAGTCCTCCTCATGCAACTAGGTCTCACTGCCACGGGGCTCCCCCTCTAAGTTTCCATCACTTAATAATCCCAGTCTCTTCCATTTGCTCACCAGCCCTTGGACTGGCATCTACTTCCAGCAGTTGCTTCTTTTATGGTATTTTAGAATTCAACTTTTTCTGGTCTTTTTGATACAGGGTCTCCTGTAGTCCCAGCTGGCCTGGAGCTCACTATGTAGACGAGGCTGACCTTGAACTCACAGAGATCTACCTGCCTTCTGCCTCCCAAGAATCCTCCCAGCCAAGAATTCTACTTTTTCCCTCTAGTTTCTTATGTAACAACTAATTGGAATTTGATATACTAAGTTCTCTCTTTTGAAGCATCCACTACATGAAAGAGTAATTTATTTGGGAATTGGTTATTGGTCAATAAGTAGCCTTGGGGTGATGATCTCTGAGAGAAGAAGAAAACAAACAAATGAAAGAGAAAGAGAAAGAGAGAGCAAAAGAGAGAGAAGAGAGGAGAGGAGAGGAACAAGAGGATGGGGGGCACCTCAGTAACCTGTGAATCAGCATCAAGTGTGGTCTAAAGGATGCATAATTTGTACCCCAGAAGGATATGTAATGGAGAAGGAGCCAGAACAAATACCTGAAGAAAAGATAGCTATTTTTTTTCTGAATCTGATGCAAGCTATAAACACACAGATCCAAGAAGACCAACAAATTTTAATTGACACATTATAAAGGAAGCCACATCAAAATGAAATCAGTGGAAAGAAAGTCTCAAAGCAGTCAGCAAAAAGGTACATTACATACAAGAAAACAAAGAGGAAGGCGATGATTTTAAAAAACAGCATCTTTAAACTATTGAAAGAAAAATCCTTCTAACTACACGACTATAGTGAAAATATTTTTCAAAAATAAACACAGAATAAAGATTTGTTTTAAGACAAAAAAGCTGAAAGGTGGTCACTTGCAGACCTGTGCTACAAGAAATGATAAAAAAAAATTCTCACTCTAAGAAAGAGGTTCCTACAAGAGAGTCATTTAAAAACAGGGGGGCTCTCACAGTGCCACAGGGTGCTATGCAGGCTACTGAGGAAGAATTCTATCCAAAGTCCCTCTCAGCTGTAGACCCTGAATGCCACACTACCAGCCTGTCAGGGAAGACTGCCCACGGGTATGGTGGCAAGTTAGTAATGAAGGTAACCAACTGCTGTGGTTGGAATTGTGGTCCCCTCAATGGCAAAAAATCTACATTTAGTACTGTAAACCTGGTCAACAGCCCGTGGCTGGGGAAAGTCAGACTTCCTAGTAGAGAAGCTACTGACATTGTTCCATTAAGTGCATGGGATGTGCCTGTCAAATTGCCTTCCAAATAATTACATTCAGTACTGCCGTCAGCTTTGGTCAGAGAAGCTTCTTTTTGCACTGGGCAGTGGTAACTGCAGAGATTCATAACTGTCAAAGCAATGAAAATTAAGAGACTACTGAATCCTCAGCCACAAATGGGACTTCTAGATCACCTTCTCTACCACCTGCATCCAAGGCTCACAGAACGCTAAGGAAGACAGGGTAGTGAAAATGTTACTAGCAAGAGCAGCACAGCAGGGCGTGAGTTACGATGCTGTCATCAGAACATGGCATCCTTGCTGCATTCTTATCCTGTGGCAGCTGTGATTTACTGGCATAAAGTCTGTGCAAGGTTGGCCCTGCCAACCACCTGTCATGAAGGGTAGAAAGATCCATTCCTCCCACAAGACCCAAATATGGGCAGATGATGGTAGTTAGGAGGAGGAGTTCATGAAGCTCCACCTCTCCCTGAGGATCTATAGGTAGTTAATGGCCCTAGAGGACCAGAATCTTATAAGCAACCCCAACGAAATTCACTGGGTCATCAGTCAATCAATAAACAAGCCATAGAAGAGGAGTAGGCCAGTGGCAATGGGAGAGGAACAAGAGAGTATAATGGGAGCGGATATGATTTTAAAATAATAAAGGAATAAAAGAACGTTATCAGGAAGACTAGATGGATCCTTGGATCTGCACAAAGAAGGATGCCAAAAATAGACAAACACGGGAACAGAAAAGTACCCTTTTCCCCTTTAATTAATTTTTATTTTATGTCTATGAGTGTTTTGCCTGAATTTACGTTAAGTGCACCCATGTATGCAATGCCCGCAGATGCCAGATGAGGGCACCATATCCCCTGGAACTGGAGTTAACAGATGGTTGTTAGCTGCCATGTGGGTACTGAGAACCCAATCTGGGTCCTCTGCAAGAGCAGCCAGTGCTTTTAACCTCTAAGCCATCTCTCCAGACCTGTCTTTTTTTCTTGTGCTTAAGTTTCTTTATACTCTGTTCAGTGACAGGTGTGGTATCCATCTCTCCCTTCATAAGCCAAATCATACGATCCCCTCCTGATGGTCTCCCAGTATTCCTTAAGAAGCCATAAATCAAAATGAAACTACTTTTTGTTGACTGCTTCTCATAACCTAAGAATTGCGTTTCTCCAGGAATTACCCCTAAAAATCCATCTCCTCGCCTTCTCTGATTTTCCCCTGCAGCTTCTCTCACTTCAGCTATCGAGCCTATCTACTATCCTCTATATCACACCAGACGTTTTTGGTTCCTCAAATACTTCCAGCTTTCTTCTGCCTCAGGATTCTTTTCTAATCCATGTGGTTTACTCCTTCCTATTTACAAGCTCTCTGCTTGAATATCATTCCTACCACTCCTCTCAGAGAGACTTTCAACTTCCCTATCAGATTAGCAACCTCAAAGTTCAAGAACTGGTGCCCAGTCCCAACTAATACATCTACAATGCAACCCTTATACATAGGACTCGGGAATAGAAAGAGTTTAAGAGCCGGAGGACCAGGATACTTCCTGCAACATAGTGTCTTCTAAACATAACAGGGATGCTGCATTCACAAAATCTCAACAGTAAGGTTGCCCAAACAAGACCTGCATAATGACAGCGCTAGTTGACAGACCAGCATGGATGGGCAAAATTTCATAAGGCCCCACCAGCCCTATATGAAGAGCAATGACTGCTGAGAGAGGGAGAATCAGTCTCCTCCAGGAATGATAGGTTATCCAGTCCCAAGTGGTCAATTCTAAACACATGTACGTATGTGAAACACTAAATGGGCTCAGTATATGGCATATAAATGCATATGTAATAGCAATTATAGAGGATGGAGGTCATGAACTTAAGAGAGAGGGGGAGGGACACAGGAGGATTTGGATGGGGAAATGGAGGGGTAGAAGTGATATAAATACAGTAGTCATGTATGAAACTATAATTTTCTTAATTAAAAAGATTAGCAACTTTGATTGGGAATGGGTTGGGGACAGTTAAAAGGGAACGGGTGGAAATGATGTAAATACAGTATATACAGGCAAATAAGTCATTTTTTTTCACTCAAAAGGGGCTAAATTAGCATTTACCACCCAGTGACATTGATTCTAAGTGTGTGGTATAAGTATGTCTCTTCTAGATTTCCAAATCAGCAAGCTGGGCTCATCTTATTATATCCACAGTAGAGTGAATATGAAACACAATGCCCAGACAGTAATGAATGAGTCCCTATGCTGTGATTCATTGGAATCTCTACATGCTTTGTAGTTCTGACATCATAAACACATTCAACACACATTCACACGCACATGCGTAATTCTGGAGTGTCCCACTAAAGCGTGTATTGTAGCAAAGTGTTACTAGGACTAAAAACATGAGCTACTTGTATCATGAGCCATGGAATATTTGACAACACTGCTATCCAGGAACTGAGCTAAATGCCTTAGATGTTCATTTATCACTTAATCAGCTAATACTTACATGACAAGGAGTGCGCTGTTGTCAACCGCATTCTGTTGATAAGAAACAGAAGCTAAATGTATAAACAGCTTGTGGAAGGTCATCCAGCTTCTAAGTTACGTAAGCAGGATTTGAACCTAGGGCTGGGCTCTCCTGTGACTTTAGCTCATTTAAGTATAATCAGGCATCCAACCAGGTGTCAGTGATGGTAACTGTACACTGTGGTTAAACTGTGCTATACGGAATCTGTGTTCACTGTGATTCAGACCATTGGGCCACTATCCCTGAGATACTAATTCAATAGTCCTGACTGAGGGACCAGGGATCTGTGCTGAATATTCAGAGGGCATTCTAGTTTGAACCCCCACATGTGGTATAATGAATAGAGTGTAGATTTCTTCTTTTTAGTTTAACTGGACAGGTGGAAACAGCATCTTATGTGTGGTCATGAATGAATTTGATTTAGGAATATCTAAAAGCAGAAAGATCAATTCATATCCCCCTCACCAGTCTCGGCTGAGCAGTTCTGTGGCGGCTAGCTTAATTAAGCTGGATTAATAGGGGAAAAGTCAAATAGGGAAAAAATTATCATGATATCATTTATCTACCTAGTATCTTAGGAGGTACTAAAAGAAGTTTGGGGTTTGTCAATGCCCTCAAAGCAGAGGCTGAGGTTTGGCCAATGGCAGATGTGTATCAGCCAAAAACAAGACAAGCATAGGGTCAATCAACTAGTGTGAAGAACTTTCCTGAATAGTGTTGATAACCACCCAGTATGGTTTTCTCTTGATGACCATAGGATATTAGTTCCAGGATAACTCTTGGATACCAAGATTTGAAGATGCTTAAAAGGAATCTATGAGAATAATGTGGCCAACCACCTTATGCCTCTGCTACCATGACACCCACCATGGCAGGCTGTACCAACTTTGAGCCAAAATAAACCATTCCTGGTGTTGGGGACATGGCTCAGTAGTTAGGAGCAGATACCGTTCAAATTCAATCCCTATGTTGGGTCATTCATAACTGCCTGTAAATCCAGCTCCATGGGATCTAATGCCGCTGGCTTTTGCAGGTACCCACATGCAAGGGGTGGGCACGTACACACACTTAATAATATAATAAATCTTTAAATAAACCCTTTCTTAAGTTGCTTTGTCGAGCCAGCATTTTGTCATAGCTTGGAGATACAGATACTAACAGAGCAAATGCTGTGCAGTCCGTTGTATTGTGTTGTACAGGGAAAGATGAGGAGGAAAAAGTCTGCATGTGTTCAGGGCAGATGCAATGTTTTCAAATATCTTCTACCTCCAGTTGATTGAATCCCTGGATGTGGAACCCACAGATATGAGGGGCTGACGACATTTGGGGGTCAATTCAAAGGCTTTGGAGACTGACTGATCCAAATTCAGAATTTTAGCTCTGTTGGGCTGGAGAGACCACTCAGTGGTTAAGACCACTGGTTTTTCTTTCAGAAGGCCCAGGTTCAATTCTCAGCACCCATGTGGCAGTTAACAACCTTTCCAGAGCACCCAGTGCCCTCTTCTGACCTCCGCAGACATTGTGCAACATGTGGGTACTTACATACATGCAGGCAACACACTCATGCATGGAAAATGAAAATAAAATATTTTAAAAAGAATTCTAGCTCTGTCAACCAGTCCCATCACCGAAAAGACATGCTTGACTATATTCACTAACAGAGTCTATTTCATAAAGTAGTCATGTGAATAAAGCTTGAAAATGTCTGTGGAGTATGTATTCCTGGCAAACAGTCATTCTGGTTACCATCTTTCTTACTTACATAGATGGCCTACTTAGCTTTGCTTCTATAGGGTCATTGCTATTACTCAAAGAGCATGGGCCTCCACAGAACACCCTGTATTCCATTCCAAACCCTGGCCAGACAGCAGAGGTCTACAGATGGCCCATCTCGGCACTATGCCAATTACTTAAGGCCCATGGCTATGGTTGGTGTCATCAGAGATCTATCTTGCCACTGTTTGTCATGCTGAGCAGGCAGAGGGTAGAATGTAGTCAAGAAAGACCTGTTGGACGAATTCATAGATAGAAAATTGATTTCGGGAATGGAAAAATACAGTATGCCAGGTAGGATTTCAACACTGGCCCTTTGGTTCATCAGGGAGGCTGCATCAGCAAGGTGGATGCCATTGATGCTCAGCTGTTATTCCTCCATGGCCAAGACTAATATGTAGGACACAGTAAGTGTCGGTTTTATTAATGCAAATCCCAAACAAACTTGGGTCTTCAGTAAAAATTTTCAATAATCATTAAATATATATTCCCTTATTTCAAAACACCTACTCTGGTACAGCAGAAGAGATAGAGGTGATGGCTTAGAAGGCCTCTCCTCACTTTACCTTGGCCACTGTGGTTTACATGGAGCTTGAGACTCTTGACATTGAATTATTAGCTACCAAATGTCTCTTAAAATTAACAAAAAAAGAAATGATGCTATAGAGAAACTCAGGATCTCACCAGTCTTTTGAATAGGCATCAAAGTCTTTAGCCAAGCCTTCCTTATAAGGAAGGATCAGAAAGACATGGGGGTGCTGTAAGCTTGAGAAGAGGGTAGGCAAGGGAAGGATGAAGAAGGTAGTTAAGCAATGCAGGATGCAAATTGGATAGGAGGAAAGACCGTTAATACTACAGCACAGTTGGATGGTTGTGCTTGAAAACAATTAATTGAAATTTCAAAACAGCAGATTGAAAGGATTTTGAATTCTCTATTTTCTGAGGTGCCAATTATCCTGTCACTGTATCCGTATAATAAGATGTCACAGTGAACTCCATCAGCGTGGACAATTCCCACGCACCAATTTAAAGTAAAAAAAAATATATCAATACAGCAAAAATTGTGGGCTGCAGAGATGGCTCAGGTTAAGAGCACTAGCTGCTCTTATAGAGGACTAGGGTTCAGTTCTTAGCCCCCATATGGCAGCTACCAACTATCCGTAACTGCAGTTACAGAGGACCTGACACACTCTTCTGGCCTCTATGTGCTCTTACAGAGGACTAGAGTTCAGTTCCTAGCACCTTCATAGCAGCTAACAAGTGTCCATAACTCCAGTTCCAGGGTATCCAACATGGGCACTGCATGACACAGGTGCATTTTGCATGCAAGCAAAGCACTCATGCACACAAAACTTTTTTTTTTAATTTAAAAGATTATGATAAAAAAATGATGAGGTCTAAGGAAGCCATTTTGTCACCATCAACGGGCAAGGAGGCCTCCTATGAACCAGGAAACAGATTCTTAACAGACAGCAACCTTGCCTGCACTTCAGATTCAGACTTTAAGTGTTCAGAACTCCTCGAAATAAATCTCTGTTGTTTGCAAGCCAAAGAAAGTTGAGGTTGTAAAATGTAGCTCTCCCTTTGATTACCCCGGTGAGCGGATTCAATTCACTTAATTTCTGAACAGCTAGGTTTCTTCCTCTGTCAAATTTGATGAATGAACCTAATGTGCTTCTGTGCTTCTCAGTCACACTGGCCATCATCGCCCAGAGGGTTGAGGCTTGTCCAGTTTCAAGACTAGTTTTCGAGAGAGAAACACCATTTTTAAGGATAGGGAATATAAGGCAGTCGCTCCTTGGTGGCCATGGCGTTTCACGCCATGGCCTCTGTGTATTTCAAAACTCATGATGCTCAAGTGTAGTATTTACATGTAATTTATATGCTCTACCACATGCAAACCATCTCTAGATTCTTATGGCTTGTTTAAAAAAATATATATTTTTTGTTGTTTTTAAAAAACAAAAGCAAAATCATGGGGTATGTCTATGTAGCCCTGGCTAACCTGGAGCTCACTGTGGAAACCAGACTGCCTTGAACCCACAGAGAGTTTCTTATGTTTTTAATGCAGTGTGAGTACTGTTTAATTAGTTGTTATATTATTTAAAGAATAATGGCAAAGAAAAGTCTGAACGTGCTCCATTCCAATGCAATTTTTCAAACTATTTTAGATCTGAGGTTACATAGACACAGAGCCATTGGACACAGAGGGCAGAGCCTCTTACAAGACTGGGTTATAGAAGACACTAACTTCCACCTTAGTTGGTCAAGCACGTTCCTGCTTTTCTCACATTTAGGGGGAAACCAGTTGTTTTAACTTGAGGACATTCACATGGCCCCATGGAGAAGCCCATATGGGTGAGGAGCGGTGCTTTCTGCAAACAATCCCATAGGTACACAGGACAGCCTCCCCAGCTCACAGCTGAGCATGGTCTCTAGAGAGATCCTGAGCCAGACCCCCTAGATATGCCGACCCTCAGAACTGGGTAGAGAATGTGTTCACTGAATTAAGCTGCTAGATTTTTAAAGCCTTTGCTATTCAGCAGTAGGTGAGCAATGCAACTTCTTACAGAGAGAACTTATTCAGCCCCAGTCGGAGCAGTGGGAAGACAAAGCATAGTGCTTAACCTTCCAGCTCCATGCTGCAAAGAAGCACTTGAGAAGGCTGATTTGATGTTGAATGGTCTCACCCACAAAACAAGCCACACCATTGTATACCCAGGAGGCTTATTGGGCTCTTTCCCAAAAGCAGTATGTGTGATAATCATATTTCAGAGAACTCCTTTTCACCAAATCTTGCTCATCTTCACTCATCACCACAAACTGAACCATCCTTTAATTAAGAGCACTTTCAACCACCAACGATAATCATCATTTCTTTGATTATACAGACAAAAAAGAATTATCATCTCTACAGCAAACAGAGCTTTTGCTGAGAATTTCTTGAGATTCCTTATATAATAGAACCCATCCCCCTTGAGGCCTAGAAAAAAAGGACAAAGCAACAACATGAAGAAGCCTGTGGATGACCACAAGTGAGAAGGTCTGTGAGGAGACCAGCAGCAGATGCTGGAGTGGATCCACCTTCGTAGTTGTGGATAGGTTAGTGAGCAGTTTGAACCACTCTGCCATCACCGCCCCCTCCAACCCGTGTGAAACCTAAGCTCGAGGAGATACATATCCCCTCATGGCAAGTGGTCATACTCAAAGGGGAGTTGTCTCTCTGGTGATTCTCAAAACTGTGTGAAGGAGACAGTTAAATGCTTCATAAAAGCTGAGGCCCTGTCTTTGAAGAGTCTACAGTACGAAGGACTAGATGCCAAGCCAACTAGATGGCTTCTTGTTTCCAAGAAGCCACGGGAGCCACTGAACAGAGAAATGGCATTTCAGAACTTCTTTGCAAGAGGCCGAGGAAGGGCTATGTCTTGAGAGAGCCAATAATTCTCAGAAGATAATGGGAATGTAGAATAATGAGCGATGTGCCTCAGTGTCCAGGGGGAACTGGCTCTAGGACCCTCAAGGACGCCAAATCTACAGAGTCTCAAGTCCTCGAGTCTCTTGTGTAACATGGTAGTGTTTGCATAGAACCCACATATATCCTCCAGTTTACTTTAAGTCATCTCTAGATGATATCATCCTGACACAATTAAGTGCTATATAAGTTACGGTTACATTGTACTGTTTAGTGAATAAAAACAATTTGTGCATGTTCAGTGCCTATGCAATCACCCCCAACACCAACATTTCCATTCATGGTAAAATGAACTCTAGATGTGGAACCTGCACATACACAGGGCTGACCATAATATCTCTTACCTGAGCTATTATAAGAAAAGTATAAACAGAGGGGCAGAGGACTGTGAAAAGGCCCCAAATGTTCCCGAGTGAGAATGCTGAACAATGTATTAGGTGGATTTCTCTTTTTCTTTTCATTTTTGAGATAAAAATCTTGCACTGTAGCCTAGGATGGCCTCAAACTTAGAGTGATCCTCCTGCTTCAGCCTTGTAAGTGCTGAGATAATGGGCACGTACCACCCTACCTGGCTTAAGTAGACTTTTCAAGAGTTAAGCAGGAAACAAGATTTGATTTGTAGTTTAACTTTTTTTTTTTCCAAGCATGGTTAGCATATCCAGCAGAGGCCATCTCCAAGTACCTTCAGAAACTAGATAAAGGCAATTATCTCAGCAGTGTCAAAATCACAGGGTGGCAGGGGATCTCACACACAGAACTTCCTGAGGCAATTCAGAAAGTTTGACACCTCAAGGTACAAAGGAGACTAGCAGCCAGTAAGGCCTTGGTCCCATTTGGGCAAGAAGTGAAGAATGAGGGACAGCCTGGAGGCTGAAGTATGAGTGCCTCATCCTTAGTCCTTTGCTCATTTCCAAATCCAATCTAGATTTCTGGATTCAGAACCCACTGATCCAAGGAGAGTCTGAGTGTCCAGGAGGGAAGGAACAGTCAGGAGAAAAAGGAAAGAAAAGAAGGTTCTCACCTTCTCAGGAAGGAGATGAGGAAAGTAAAAAGCAAGAGAGGGGGAGAGACGAGAGAAGGAAGAGTGAAGGGACCGACAGAAAATGGAAGCATGAGGGAGGAAGGGAGGAAGGGAGGGAGGGAGGGAGGGAGGGAGGGAGGGAGGGAGGGAGGGAGGGGAGAGGTAAGTGCTGCCGGCGTATGTGGTGAAGACTCACCAGCCTTCCCCACTGGGACGTGTACAAGTACGTGGGGGAAGGCAAAGGCTCAGGCTTCCATAGGGCCACTGCACACAGGTGGAGATGAATGCCCAGGTGAGGCAGACGTTCTTGGCAGTTGGCAAAGCTCCCACACAGGGGTCTTGACCTGTGAAGTAAGAGCTACCAGGATAGATAAAACAAAGCAGACCCCTCAGAATCCCTATATGCATCCCCTCGAACATCAAGGTGAACCCTAGCAGCAACCTCCTCAACTGCTTGAGCAATGGTTTCTGTCCAAAGGCTAGTCATCTTTTCTTCATTTTGCACTCAAAACTGTGGAGATCATTTTCAGTTCTCAGGCCATGCAGAATCACACAGCAGAGTGAAGATGCCATGGTACCTTCTGTCAAGTGTAGAGTCAGCCTCCAACACCAAGGAGGACTGTGATGTCTTCCAGAAGGTACAAGTGGCCCATCATTTTCTCATGGCCCTTTAGGGCAGATTACTGAATCTTGGATTCATCTGAAATTTCAAAACTAAGAAACTAGTTCCAAGCAGAATTGACTTCGATCAAAGGCATTCAGCCTGGGAGTGTAGCTCTTCCAGTAAATTGAATGTCAAGTTCTGTGCGCATGTGTGTTCTCCTGTGCAGAGGCCTAGATGCCCAGATGTAGCTTTCTTTACTCATTCAAAGGCTCAGTAAAAGCCACCTTCATGGGGCAGCTGTCCGACCACAACCCCAACCCCAGGCCAGGTTCCTGGAGGATTAATGCTGCCTTGCTTGCCTGCTGCATCCACAAAGGGCCTCTGGGCTGCCACCAGCTCCACAGGGGCCTTGGGCAACCGAGAGGATGTAGGGGGAAAGCTGCCCCAATCGATAGTCTGAGTGGTTCAATAACTCATTTTGCTGCTAAGGCGGTGAAATAAATAAATACCTGGCTGGAAGTTGAAACTGTCTGTGTTCAGTGCTTCTCGGAGGCCAACTTGATGGGCTTTAATAGCTTTGGTCTGCACAGAACGCCGGCTGACTGTCCCAGCAGTGTGCCCCCTGTTTCCTAGGTAACTAAACTTGAAATCAGATGATGGCTGGAGCTGAGGACCAAATCCATTTGTCGGAGGTACGGATGCGGAGATCGCAGACTTCACATAAGCCTGCAGACAACAGCGTCGTTTACTATCACTTTAGCTCCTGTGTTTCCACTGCTCCTTTACCTCCTACCTAGCACTGTCAGCCCCTTCCTCTCACTCCAGGGCCCAAAAGAAATCAGGAGCTCCAATTGTGTTGTCGGAATCAATAGGAGGATGCTTCTTTCCAGGCTGCCTGTCAGAGGAGGATCAGATGAAAAGAACCAACCGATGTGCCTGGGCAAAGCTCTTTTGTGTGACACAAGACTCAACAGTGAGCTGCTGCCCTAACACAGAGTCTTGGACCTGCTGTGCAAATCCGGAGCTTGAAGTGATTGTTTCAGGGCTTTCCCCCTAGGGAAGAAGAGTCCCAAGTACTCTAGTAGGTCAATCAGCAATTCTTAGCCTGTGTCTGGCTTCAGCCCCAGAGAATTACAGTAGTTAATAGTCTCACTCCATCCAGGTAAGCTGAGTAGGCAGAACCTTCCCCGGTATCTTGCACCATCTCCAGCATCTTGTGCAGCTCCAATCCTAATTATCATGGAACTGCCTAATAATGCTGCCTCTTCTGCTATGGATGGAGTCCACAGATGAATGAATTTGAATGAATACATGACTAAATGTGGGGAGCGGGGAGTAGGTTTGGTCTTTTTATGACAGGGTTTCCTTGTAGCTCCAGCTGGCCTGGAACTCATTATGCAGATCAGGCAGGCCTTGATTTTATAGAGTTCCACCTGCCTCTGCCTCCTGAGTGCTAGGCTTAAGGGTGATTGCCACCACATCCAACTTGAATGAATGAGTTTTAATGGTAAGAACCCCTAAGCTAATGCAGAATGGTTTATCATAGTCTGTTTCCCATCTTGAGTCCTTCCTCTAAAAAGTAACAAAGGAGGGAAGCACCCTCTCCATCTCTAAACCCCAAAGGCCCTAAAGGAAAAGCTTTCCACCCTCAAGTCTGATATATAACTGGCACTGGGCAAATGCTCATCAGTTAAGCAACACTGATTATCATGCAACATAAGATGCCATTATTTTAGAATCAGCCTTGGACTGAATATAAAAGGTAGAAATTTTTACGCTGTCTACATAACAATTTAAAAATTTTCCATTTTTAAATTTTCCATTAAGTGTAGCCTTCAGGGGAGATAGGCACCAACAACCCTTTTCTCTGCAGATCCAAATTATATAAAATTTTATGTTTTCCAGGCCATGTGTTGTCTGTCACAACTATCCATTGCTGTCACCACAGTGTGAAATCTGCTGTAAACAGTATATGAATTGGCAGAGTTTTAGTACAATAAAACTTTATTTACAAAAACAAGTAGAAGACCAGATCTGGCACACGGACCATGGTTTTCCAACTCATAAGCTAGAGGAGGCCACAGTAGCAGACACCAATGAATCTCAGAGGTAAACCCGCTGGACAGTTATTTCTCCTTATGCTGCATGTTCAACATGGGGGATGTGGGGCTTCATTGCACAAAGTTTCACTTCCCCACCCAATGACACTGTTGTTTCTACAGGAAGCTTCAAATGTTCCTGTGGGGGAGAAGAGAGGACCAATGTGCCGAGCGAGTACTTTGCTCAGAAAGGACACACATCACTTGTCAAGTCATGGTCCAGACTGATCACACACACCTAAATTCAAGACTGTGGAGAACTGTCATCCAGAGTCATAGGGAAAGTAAGTAGTGATAAATCACTGTAACATCTTCCTCATGAAGCATCAGTCAGAGTCAAGTCCAGTCCAAAAGAAAGTTTGGACTGTGAATGAGACAGATGCCCTTTGCAGAAAGCTAGCACGAGGTCATTGGCCATACTACTCTTGGCCTTGAACTCCGTACCTAATTCTAAGAATGGTGATAAACATTAAAACACAGCATCTGGCAAGTGCAGCAGGCAGGAGCCACAAATCTTCTCATATTTGATGGGTGATGCAAGTCAGATGTCTGTGATGTGGTCATACTTTCTCCTGTCCCATCTGGACCTCCAGTCAATTTCAAGTAAGAAAAATGTGGGTCTCCTGAGGACAGGATGGGAAGGGGTGAGAACTTCCAAAGGGCAAAAGAGATCATCATGTACATTACAAACATAAATTAATTACATGGATAATTTCCTGGTAGAAGTCTATCCAGGAAACAGGTCTTCTCAAGCAGACTGTTCACCATATCAGTAATGGGCACCAGTGGGACACAGTTCAAATTCCCAGTAACTGTGGGAGGAAAATATGAGTCAGATTCATTACTAAGGAGAGGGAACCTGGAATTTGAACTGGCAGCAGCTGGTAAGGAAGGAGGCAGACACACCTGGAAAACTGTACCCCCATCCAACCCTGCCTCTGTGTTCTGGTGTGCTGCATGGGCCCCAGGCCAGCCTGGTACAGAAAGAATTCCTAGAGCTAATGTAGTACAGGGCTTGGGGAGTGGGGAACCTGCTTAATGAAACAATCCATTTTGTCAGTTCCCAAGAATACTTACTTCTCCCCCTTCCCCCGAGACTTCTAAGAATTAATTAATACTAAATGCTTGTCAGGCCCTTTGCCAATGTTAAGGATTTGTTTAACCTGAAACCTGAGAGAAAGCACAAATAGAGGACTTTGACTTTATTTATAAATACCCTATACAGTGACAAACAAAATGACCTTGCCATGTGGTATGGGAATGACCCTTTCCTGTAAAAGGAACAGCAGGGCACACATTTGCCCACCCACATCCAGATCCTTAATCTGTTTGCAATTCACATGATGATATTGTGTGACCTCTTAGCATACAGCTAAAGAGAAGAACTGGGCTGTCTCCTCCAAAGAGCATCCTCAATATCTGCACTAGGCCTTAGCAACATGGAGCTATTTTTGGGGATTTCAGTGGAACACCTGAAAATAAAGAACAATTTAAGATCATGTGTTATCTAAGGAAGACATAGAGCCAGATGCGGGGTCCACCTGGAGCTTGTCAAATTGTACTGCCTGAAGGAACAGTCTCAAGGATACCAGAAACCAGCTGCAAAGCCAGGGAACTCTAAAACGATCTCCAGTTCTGACAGTTCCCTAAACTCACTGAAACAGCTATGCTCATAGCTCCAGTTTATTATAGGGAAAGGATCAGTACCAAGCAAAAGAAGATACATGGCAGGCAGCATCTTGGGAGCGTTCTGTACACACACATACTTCTGTGGTCCTTGGGTCATATCACAATCCCAGCATCTATTTGTGACAATATGTTGCAAGGCTGGTGTCTACAGTTTTTACTGAGGTCTCATTACATACATGTGGATGAATGGTTGATTAGCTGCCTGGATGACCTTCGCCTCCAGCACATCTTGGGAATCCACCAGCAGTCATCCCATTAGCATAAACTTTCAGGAGTGCTATAAGGGGCTTACCATGAATAACAAACTTCCCTGTTAGAGTCAACCAGGGAATTCTGAAGGCTTAAAGATCACTTCCAGTAGCAAGAGACAAAAACTACACCTCTCTTTGGATAAAAAGTAATTTCTTATTACATAGACTCTAGAGGAAAAGAAAAAAACCAATGGCTTTGCTTGGAGAGTTAGCAGGGGCAGAGAGATCTAGACAGTGGTGACTAAACAGGCTTAGTGATGCCCCAAGGACAAGTTGGTGCCTACCTCATTTCAGAATTATGTGTCCTCCCAGAACACGATTCCAAGCCTAAAATCTCTTCTCCATTCTCCTTTCCATTTATGAATCTCATTCATCCATAGCTCACGGTCCCTTTTAATGTCACAATTTTTGTGATGTGTGATAGCTATGTAAAAATGACTATAAGCAAGGTGGGCTCCTGTCTGTTGTTACTGGGAATGCACAATGTCACTTTAGAAGGCAGTTTGTTGGCAGGTCTCTTTAGACTAACATTCTATTATCATACAATCATACAGTCCAGCCATCATGCTTGATATTTACCACCAAGCAGTGCTGAAACTTATACCTACAAAAATCTGTGTGTAGATACTCACAGAAACTTTATCCATAATTGCTAAAAGCTGGATGTAGTAAAGACATCCTTCAACAGGTGAATGGATAAAGCGACTGTTATGCCCAGAAAAATGACTATCACTCAGTACTAAAGAGAAATGAGCCTTTAAACCATGAAAAGACATGGAGAAACTTTAAATGCATGTTAGTAAGTAAAAGAAGCCAATATAATAGAGTTACATACCATCTGATTACAGCCACATGGCCCCCTGGGAAAGATAACTTCGGAGACCCTGACCAGATCAGTAGATTCTAGAGGGTGGGGAGGGAGAACTGGATAGTGGAACACAAAGGACTTCAAGACAGTAAAACCACTCCTTATGATACTATAGTGACTAACATGTGGCACCATACATTTGTCCAATCTCATACAATGTGCCACACCAAGAGCAAGCCCAGGTGTAAATGGAGGACTTGGGGTGACTGAAAAGGAGGAGACAATGAAGGCTCACTAGGGGAAAATATGGGCTGCTGGGGTGCAGAATGTTAGCAGGGGAGGCGCACACCTGTGGGATCAGGGGTCTGTGGCAAATTTCTGTGGTTTTGATTTTGCTAAGAATCTCAGACTTTTCTAAAAAGTGAAGTCTGTTATCAAAAACCAGTTCAAATTCTTTGACATTCTTTCTATTTGAGAGACAAACAGTCTGTATGCCCTCCTGATAAATCTGGGTAGGCTTGTACTAGATAGACTCGGCTGCCAATTTAACACACCTGGGAAGAGGGAACCTCATTTGAGAAATTTCCTCTATCAGATTGGCCTGTGGGCATATTTTATGAGGTACTTCCTTAATTGCTGGTTGATGTGGGAGGGCCCAGCCCGCTGTGGGTGGTGCCACCCTTGGGAAGGCAGTCCTGGGTTGTATAAGAAAACAGGCTGGGCATAGGCCAGAGGAGCAAGCCAATCTGATCTGTACTTCAGTTTCTACCCTGAATGCCTGTCTTGGTTTCCCTCCATGATGAACTGTATATTGGAGGTAAAATAAACATTTTCCTCTCCAAGTTGGTTTTGGTCAGTGTTTTATCACCGCAATAGAAACCTAATTAGCATTGCTTGAGCATGCCTACCTTTCAGGGATAGGTCAGGAATCGAACACTACTACTTTTTGGCTTGCTGGGACACTTGTATTAATGACCTTAAGTCACCAAGTCAAGAATGCCATTCCTGGGAGGCCACCAATAAGCCCAGGTCTCCTGAAGAGCCATAGTGAAGGTTCCAGCTCTAGCCCAAGTGAAGTCCCAATTGACATCAAGCATCATTCTTTATCCATGGAGCATGGATGCCCTCAGATGGTTCCAGACATGCCCAATCAGTCCAACCATGTATCCTCCCTGTTGAGGTCCCACCCATGGTACCGCAAAGCCTAGCTTCTCCTGCTATGTTCAGTCCAAATTCCTGATTCAATGAATCATTTTACCCAAAATCTCAAGTATCTTTTACTGATAAACAACTCTTTGGACAGGGAATATACACATACATGCCAAAATTCCTGGCATTGCTCAAAATTAATATGTGGGGAAATTGTTGTTGCCTTATCCCGTAGCTGTGAGAATATCTTGATGCAAACATTTCAGAAATCAAATTGGCACCGTGTATGAGAAAGCCTTAAAATGTATGCCCTATGCTGAAGACTTGTTCTAAAGCAATAAATTGTATATCATCCAAAAGGGTTTTGGAGAAAGAAAGACTCCACATGTTCTAATAGAGTAAGGAATAAATTAGATATATTCAGGAGGCTGACAAAACGTACCATGATCTAGTCAGATGTGGCACACTATTCCTTCATTCATCCACTGTCTAAGAGTCTGCTATGTGCCAAGTAGCATTAGAGATGGGAGAAAAGCACTGGGTGGAAAAGACAGAAGTTGTTCCCTTGCAGAGTTCATGCACTAGGAGGAGCAGAGACAACAAACGCCACACGTGTTCCATATGAGCACAGAGTGTCGTACACTGCAGAACGATACTGGGCTGCAGAGAAAATTAAACAGGGCAGGAAGATAGAGAATGTTGGGATGGAGAAAGAGCTTGGTGAGGAGTAGGGAAATATCAGATGGGGCATTGGGTATGACCTCCTTGAGAAGAGCTGTCAACCTGACAGAATTCAGCACCTTGCACCGAGACTGAAGCATTGGGAAACTTCAGTCTGTGTTGTAAAGGCAGAACCAACAGGATCTGTCACTGTGCTGGATACAAGGTATGATGAAAAGACAGAAGTCAGGAAGATTAACTGTTCAGAATGACATGCAGGAGAAAGCACAGTGACCTGATACAATATTCAAGATACATTTCTAAGTGAAAAAGCATGTCACAAACAGTTTGGTCAAAATGATTTTATTTTCAGAATGGAAAATACCTACGTAGGTATACACATACTAAAGTCTTAAAGGTTATCAACTCAACAGTGGTTCCTTCTCAAACAGGAGTGGTGGTTTTTATTTTCTAGCTTTCCTTTATAGTCATACCCCATATAGTGATATTTTGGTCAACAATGGACTGTATTTGTTTACAGTCAATTCCATAAGATCCTGTCTCCCAGTGACATCATAGCTATCTTGTGAAGGCACACTCTGTGATGTTTGCACAATGACAGAAGCACCTTCTGATGTCTGTCTCGGAGCATATCTTCATCATTAGGCAATGCCTGACTTTAGTTTCTATTTTTCCAACATAGAGAAGGATTGCTATGCTGCACCTTGAGTCGATAGAGCCTGGTAGAGGCTCAAGTCACCCTCATGAAAAGTATAAGCCTCCACAGCCAGATGCAATGATTTTCAACTAAGAAAAGCAAACCATTCACACTTGATGCCCTTTCCCATCTTCTTAACCCTGATCAGTTCATACAGGTTTACCTTGTGGTTTTCTTTGTTTCTCTGGTGTTAATTATGGCTTCCTCACACCTACAACTTCAGAAGAAAGATAGAAAGCATTTTCTAGAAACAATCCCATGTAGAAGTGCAGTAGCAAATGAAAGAGTTTTAGCAGAGTCATATTTGAAATTTGAATTCACACCAAATGATAAATGTAAGCGGAGTGCCCATTCTGGCACACAGAAGGGGGATAGACTCCACTTGGAAGCACCACACTACTATGCTGTCGAAGGCCTGTGCTTTGCTTCATTAGGAAAGTCAAGACACATATGGAGAAAAATGAGGAAGTATATAGTATATGTTGCAGCACTAGGGTGGATGGTGGGAGAATAAACAAGGATAATTCCAAAGGTGGTGACAGCTAACCCCAACCTAGCAGTGAAAGGAAAACCAAGGGTCCTCACAAGGAAGCAAGGAAGATATTCCAGGACATAAGTAAACCCAGCTTCTTGAGAGATGTCTTCATGGAAGCATTCATTTCTCCTTGTCTGAGGCGCCACTCCTTGTGCATAGTGACTTTTCTCCCTGATCTCTTTGTCCATGGAAATTCTTTCTCTACCTAGAATGAAAGTCTAGGATCATTTAATTAATCTTTCTCCCTCTTTTTCAATGAACATCTAAAAATGAAAGCTTTAAGCTATATGCATGATATTTATGTGTTTAAGAAATGAATTTCTTTAGCACAATAATTTTAGCATTGCCAGTCTCATAGTTAATGACCAAATAAATGACTCCTACTTCTGAATTTAGTAAATATTTCTCTCTCCATTATCATTTATTTTCTTAGAGGAACCATAAACTGCATCATAAACTCAGTGCAGAGAATGGTTTTAAGTTTATTTTATGCAATATTTAGTAGAAACTTCCTATAACATCCATTAGGGGAGACAGTAGATTTTGTTCCTTTTTGAGAAAGTTTGTACTCCCACAACATAAAATGAGCATCCTATACTCTGGACTTCAGTCTACCTAAGTTCTCACACTGTGCAGATTTAGAAATAGGCACAAGGACAATTTTCTGACATTTTGCAACCATAGAACTGTCACTTCCCACACACTAGACAAAAACCATTCATTGAGTAGGACTGAACCCCTGGCACCCCTGCATGGACGCACGGACCTGGGAGTCTAACAGGGGCCAGTGAGCTGCCAGGCATGCCACCGAGGCATTGAATCATGGTGCTTCTACCTCACTGGCAACAGCGTCCTCAACAGCGACATTCACCAAGTGATTGCTGTTTCAAACTGGAAAAGGAGTCTGCACTGCACACTCCCTGAGGACATGAAGTAAACTTAGTCACCACTGTCAAGATTCATGTATGGAAGATGGAGGCATCCTCTTTCCCTTCCCTCACACATGCATGCCCTCCAACTTCTTCCTTCTTCTGGATTTGGTTCCAAAGCACCTGTCATCTTCTTTACTAGGGCTTTCTGGAGAACTAGAACAAACAGAACAAAGAGAGGAGCATAACAAAGAGGACAAGGGGCTGAAGAGATGATTCAGAGGTTAAGGGCACTGGCTGCTCCTACAGAGGACTGGGGTTTAGTTCCCAGCAACCAAATGACAGCTAACAACTATCTATAACTGCAGTTCCAGGGAATCCAATGCCCTTTTCTGACCTCTCTGGGCTCTGCATATTGCAATGCACAGTACACCTACATATATGCAGGCAAAACACACACATAATAAAAAAAGGCTGGGCATGGCTTTTAATCCTAGCACTTGGGAGGCAGAGGCAGGGAGATCTGTGTGAGTTCAAGGCTAGCCTGGTCTACATGAGTTCCAGGCCAGCCAGGGGTATAGGGAGATGCTGTCTCAAAAAGACAAAAAAAAAAAAAAAAAAAAAGGATAATTTCTATGGAAGCCAAGAAACTGCATAGTCTGTCACCTGCAAGCTTAGGAAGCAGGAAGGATGATGGTGTCATTCAGTCTAAATCTGGAGGCCTGAGCCCCAGGAGATCCAGTGAATGTTGTCCCACTCTAAGGCCAAAGGGCTGTGGGGAAAGGAATGTGGTTTAAAGCCACACCGACAGTCCAATGGACAAGAACCAGAACCCCCAGTAAAGCACAGTAGGAAGAAGTCCTCACTTAAGAGTAGACAGAAAAGATTTACCATACCTTTACCTTTTTGTTCTATTCAGGCCTTAACAGACTTGGCAATGCCCATCCACATTGGGGAAGATAAGT
This sequence comes from Eospalax fontanierii, assembly GCA_035773235.1. Lineage (NCBI taxonomy): Eukaryota > Metazoa > Chordata > Mammalia > Rodentia > Spalacidae > Eospalax > Eospalax fontanierii. The sequence continues at coordinate 18,426,359 of CM069547.1, forward strand.
CTTGTATACTCAACTTACTAACTCAAATGCTAACCTCATACAGAACCATCCTCACAGATGCACTCAGAAATAACATTTTATTGGCGAGGTGGACATGTCTTAGCTCAATCAAGCTGAGAAGTAAAATTAACCATTATGCTATCCGTTTACCTCTATTTTCCTGCATAATGTCTGTCCCTCCATGACAGGCATGTTCCATAAGAATAGAGACTTTGACTGTTTTGTATGATGTAGTTCCCCAAGTACAGTGTCATTCAACAAACACAGTAATGAATGAATGAACATCCTGTCCTTGTATCTTATGTAGTCACCTACAACGGAGTAGTTACTCAATATATGAGGGCTGAATAAACAGGGCTTTCCATATTTTAGATGTTATTTATTTTATTTTATGAATATAAGTAAGTGTTTTGCTTGTATGTATGCATATACACCGTGTATATGTAAAGCCCATGGAGGCCAAAAGAAGGTGTTAGATTCCTTAGAACTAGAATTACAGATCTTTCTGAGTTGCCATGTGAATGTTGGGCACTGAACCCAGATCCTCTGCAAAAGCAGCAAGTGCTCTTAACCTGAGCCATCTTTCCAGATCTGCACGTTTTATACTAGTTAATCCACATGATTGGTATACCCCCGACTTCCTAGACAAGGAAAAGGAGACTAAAGGGTGTAGTAACTTGATTGTGATCATGTGAGCAGAGAATGATAAAGAGTGGCAGGAAAGCTAATTCTGTTTAGTATAACATAATTATGCTAGCCTGAACAGGATTGTTTAATGTGGAATTTGGAAACAGATCCATTGAGAACGCATAGATTTATTGATATCTACATGAACATTTAATTAAAGCTTGTAAACACTAATGACCTAGAGGGAAAAAAACATCTAAGACCTAGCCCAGGTTCTCTTTTTTTATTTACCTGTATAACTTCAGATTACTTCTGCAGCATCAAAATGTATTAAACAATTATTTATTGAGCATCAATTATGTGTCAAGCTTGATGCATCACTGAACAAAAAAAAAATTATCCTGTGATCCTGGAGTCTAATTTTACAGGAGACAGACAACAAGCAATAAATAGAAGAATCAAGTACATTATATGTTACATTAGAAGCATATTTGGGGAGTTAGGGAGATGAACAAGGTGAGGGGAGCTGAGGGTACCAGGAAGAACCAATGGAGAAGAGGAAACCAGCTAAAGGCTTGAAAGAACAAGCCACAAAGAGAGGAGAGATTCAGGCTGAAAGACTCGCCGGAGTGAAGACCTAATGGAGAAGTATGCCTGTCATGCTTAAGAGTGTCAGAAGAGTGATCAAAGGGACAGAAATAAGGGACAGTCAATGACACAGTCCAAATCAGTGACCTGCAAAGGCCCCTATTTGAAGGCTTAGTCACCCTGTGGCTGGTGGAAAGTGGTAGGGTCTTTATGAGGTGAGCCTAGGGGGACCTAGGTCACTGGAGGTATGATCTTGAAGGATATTGGGACCACAACCTCTTTGCTCTACTTTACTTCCCAGCTGCTATGAGATGAGTCATCTCCTTGATCATGTGCTCTGACCATGATGTACTATGTCACCACAGGCCCAAAAGCAATGAAGCAATTGACCATGGACTAGAACCCTTGACACTAGAACTTCAAGCAAGCCTTTCCTTAAGTTAGTCATCTCAGATATTTTGTCACAGTGACAAGGACCTAACACAGGCAATCCTGCAGTGCTCTTTAAACCATGTAGGTAAGAACTTTGATTTTTAGCCTGTGACATAATAGGAAACCACTGGAGGGTTTTAAGCAGAGCAATGACTTCATTAACGTTAGTCTTAAAAGAATCCATTTAGAAACCATGTGGAAAATAAGACTTCAGAGGATAAAGATGGTAGTGAAACTCTAGGGAAGAAACTCTACAGTAACCCACATGAGACAAGGTGGTATGGCCTGCACTAGAGAGACAGAGGGAGGTGCCAAGAGTAATAACAGAAGACAAAGTTGGCAGCAGCTGTCGGGGGTGGGGTGGTAAGGTAGAGTTGGAGATCAGGAAGGGAGTCTAAATATGACCAAAACACACTGTATGAAATTCTCAAAGAAACATTTTTTTTAATTGTGCACACTCTATTCTCTAATCTACCTGTTATTTCCACATCCAGTATTACTGCCATTCCAGCCACTTCTGTCTCTTTCTGTTAACTTTTGAACATTATATATATATATATATATATACTGTGTCAGTTTGATGAGCATTTAAACACTTAACACACTTAGCACAAAGACTAGATGCCTTGCTTGTGCCTCTTCCTATGACCATTCTTTTGTGTCCTAAAAATGACTGGCCTCTACCACCATGTATCAGCTTTTGAACTTGACACAAGAAGAACTGTACATGCTCTTTTTGTGCCTGACTGTTTTCTTTTTACAACAGCATCACAGTTTATGGCAATCATTTTCTCATATTATCCTATTTAATTCATCATTTCCTTTATTATCTATCCCAGTTATTTTAAGATCTGTATCCGGTGAACTCCATTGGCTGGTTAGTGGTGGGTCTTTTTCTACTGTCTGGTTTTTCTCTTTGGGTTGGATGTCAGCATTGTGAAGGCCCCAGATTATACTCCTTCCTTCTGAAAGGATTTTTGTCCTTTGGCACACAGCATTGGGGCAACCACCCAAAAGTAATCTGTAGCAAAGTTGATTGCAACATGGTTTTCATCTCAGGGTTAGGCTGTTCTAATTCACCCTTATCACAGGCAGCATGTGTTACTTCCAAGGCCCTTCTGACTGGCTGCTCTTAAAGCTGAAATCTTGTCTTTCCTGGATTATGTGACTCTTTAAAATTTTTAATTAGCATATTTGATTGAACAAAGTGATGTGTTCCATAACATTTTCATTCAAGTGTTACTTAGACCATAATCACCCTATTACCATCCCTTCCCCTTCCCACCACTATTCCCTTTTTCCCTCTTCTATTTTCATGGTGTGTGTGTGTGTATGTGTGTGTGTGTGTGTGTTAGATCTCACATATGCAATAGTTGTCTTTCTGAATCTGACGTCTTTTAATATCATGAAATGATCTCCAGTTCCATCCATTTTCCCATAAATGACATAATTCCATCCTTCGTTATGGCAGAATGCAACTCCATTGTGTGTGTGTTTGTGTGTCTGTGTGTGTGTGTGTGTGTGTGTGTGTGTGTGTGTGTGTGTGATGAATGGCATTCTCTTTGATATTCAACTGTTGATGGACATCTGGACTAGTTCCAGATCATATATATTATATATGATGTTGAGAAACATGGGTACTCAGGTCTGTCTGTGGTATGTTACAGACCTAGAATCCTTTGGGTATATAACCAAGGTAGTTCAAGTTTGACTTTTGTGGAACCTCCATGTTGATTTCCATAGCAGCTATACTAGTTTACATTCCCACCATCCTTTTCCCCTGAGTCCTCACAACTATTTGTTACTGTTTGTTTGTTTGTTTGAATGATAGCCATTTTGACGGGTGAGACAGAATCTCACAGTCTCCACTTAGCTTCTCAGCTTCACAACTGCCACTCTGCTTGTCTCTTAGCCTTTCTGCTATAAATAAACTGGGCAATAGCTCAAAAGTCAAACAAAAGTGCTAAGCCAGACTCCCCTGTTTCCTTCTGTTCTAGAATCTTGGCTCCTTGCATTTTAATTATCTCTGTGGCCCTGAGATTCATTTTCTTCTCTGTCCTGTGAAACTCCAGGGAGGCTTGCTCCGTGTCTCTACCTTATAGCTGTGGTTTTCTGCTTAGTGTTGCACTTCTCGACATAGTGTCAGTTTAAGAATCATCTACAGCCCTGGGAGAGAAACCTGATCACTGTGATATCAGCCTTTCCCCCATCTCCGTTGTTGCCCCTTCAAGTCTCCCCAGAAACTGCCCGTGTCCCCACGGGCTTTCTCAGACTTCAGCTGTCTTGACACTTCTCAGTAGGGTGGGTATGCTGGCTTCTTTGTTATAGGTTTTACTATAACGGTAAGAGACAGAAATTATATCTGGCTTCTTGTTGATCTTCAGTAATGAACATATTTGCACTTGCACATTTGAGCACATGTTGTACTGCTAAGAACTCCTTTTCACACTGTTTTTGTACAGTCAGGCAACCCTGACATCACTTGGTCTCCACTGTTCTTCACAGCTCTAACCACCTTCTCCACCCTGACCAGCACCTACTGGATCCTTTCTCCGCTAATCTTGACCACCCAAACTTCTCTTCCCTCTTGACTCTCAATGAAAGGTCATAATCAACTTCTGTTTGAAGTACAGCAGAACTACCACTGTCACCAGTGGAAATGGACACTTCACAGGAAGACATGGGGATGCTACATTTACCAGCTGTACTGTGACAAATGCCTGAGACGATCAGCTAACAAGAAAGACAACGTTTGATTTGGGCTCACCATTCTAGAAGTTCTGCCCATTGTCAGCTGGCACTGTTGCTTTGGGTCTGCGATCACACAGTTCGGCAAGAGTATATGGCAGAGGAAAACCACTTTACTTCATGGCCAGGAATCAAAAAAATAAAGAGGAAGAATCTGGACATGGTGCTGCACACCTATAATCTAGCATTTGGGAGTTGTAGACAAGAAGATCAGAAGTTCAAGGTCATTCTTAAAAACAGAGTTTGAGGCCAGCCTAGGTTACAGGAGATCTTGTTTCAAAAAAAAACAAACAAAATAGAGGAGCTAGAGAAATGGTTCAGCAGTTAGGAGTGTGTGCTGCCCTTCCAGAGGATGTACGCTCAGTTCCTAACACCCACAAGGTCTGGAACTCCAGTTCCAGGGGATCCAATGCCCTCTTCTGGCCTCCACAGGCACTGAACACACATGGTATATATACATACATGCAGGCAAAGCACTCATACACATAAAATATATGTTTAAAAAAATGAAAGAAGAGACCAGAATCATAAAATCCCTTTTGATAGCATACCACCAGTGATCTTATAACCTCTCCTTAAAATTCCCACCATCTCCCAAAGATGCTAAACTGGGAAGCAAGCCTTTAACACAAACACCCTAGAGAGACACTGCAGATCTAAACTACAGCAGATGCCTCCTCTTTTTGCCTAGCATGATAAATGATGTTCTGACTGAAACTTGCATCCTAGATTAGGCATGGTGACACATTCCTGTAATCCCAACAGCACTTAAGAGACTGAGGCAGGAGGATTGTGAGTTCAAGACCAGCCTAGGCTTCAAAATAGAACAAAAGAAAACAAAAATCTATAATCTATGTAGATACCGTACACACCAAACACTCCAGTTAGAATTAGGTATCATTACTGCTGAAGTGGAGAGCCTTGTACCCTTGGAGTTCCTTGACCTCCCCATGGCAATAGCAAGCGTCTCCTTCCTTGGGAGAGAAAGGCAGCTTTCTGTTACTTGTGCACCACAGAAGGCATTCACCAAATGGAGCAACCTACAAGATAACCTTTGTCCTTCACAGTATCCACCCTCCTCTGCCCTCGACGTTTCCAATCCACTCGAGTTAATTTGCAGTAGAGCTTTAGGGAGAGAAATGCAGAGCAATTACAATCGAGTGGTGAAAACAATTCACTGGAGCTCTTGAAGGGCTTAATATGAATCCACAGAAACCAGAGAAGCATACTGGAGTGAACCTTGAGAGTGCTGGGCCAGGAGTGGCTCATAAGAGTGACTCGGGCAATGCTCACTGGCACTCTCCATATCTTAGTGTTCTTACAAGGACAATTTTGTCAGTCCTAATATGCTGACCAGTGGTCACTTGCAGCTTGGACCCAAGGATAGCCTGTAGTTAGAGAGGGAAAGACCCCATTACTCAACAATTGAAGGGGAAGCCAGGTTCCCTTGAGAAAAGACCCCACAATGTCAAAAACCTTCTCAAGGTAGTGTGTTAACTTTACACTAAGAAAATGGAAAAACAGAGTTTTCAAGCACACAGAGTCTAAACTGAATCTGTCACCAAAAAACCCAAGGTATCATGATGGCCGTAGTTAGGAAGAGAAGTTCAGAGGTCATGTGATGGATAGAGTCCTCGCCACAGTAGGCTCTATGGTAGATCTGAGGGTCTGAGGACCACCCTATAGACGTTTCTTCAGTCTAGATGCATAACAGAGATGGACATGCTCAACTTTTCCTTTACCTGAGGAGTAAAAATGAAGAGAGCAGGAAGGAACATGTGAAAAATTTACCAAGTGCCCTTCCCGAGTCAAGATGAGAAATGAAGACAATGCTTCATTCCAAGTGGACGGCCTTAGATTGATGCCCCTCCTGGAAAGTGAGTGAATGCATGGATGGACAACCCCATTCAACTTGCTGATGGTATCCCCCCAAGAGGGCTCAAACCTCCCACCATGTTACCAGGTCTCTCTATCAGATGAACAACTTAAATCAGCTTACATGCTTCTAAGAGTAGATGAAATAAAAAATGAATGAGGGAGAGAGGAATGGTGGAATATTAATCACTACCTCGGGGCCAGCTGTGCCAATCAGCACTTCACTTTAGGACATACACTTTTAAGAGTGTGTAGCCTACTGTTACCTTGAAGACTTGTGGCAGAGTAGCTTTGATGTAGGGCTTGAGTAGATCTGAGCAGCTCATGTGTATACTGCAAGAGATGCGTGTGATGTCCTGTCACATCTCTTTCCTATTTATATGAGTTTAAGCACAGCTTCTGGGAGTGACTCTGTGAAAACTCACACTCAAGTTCACTCCACTTTCAACTCAGAGATTTCTCAGAGACCTCTGAAACCATTTGGCCCATGCCCAACATGGCCCAGGAGTCTGGACCATTTCCTCCCGGGCAGCCGCAGAATCTAGCAGCAGGAGAGAGGAGCCTGTGGATGAATGTTCCCACTTTCCACCCCTCAGATGAACAACACAGAATGGCATCCTGTCCACTACTGAGAAATGCCTGAAGGATCATTCTCCCATTGCTGAAAGTAGCAGCCTCAGTAACGCACTATATATTCACTTTTCTCTTGCACAGGCCACCTGGATTATCTCTCGTATAAAGTAGCTGTTCTCAAGCCCTTGTCTCAGACTCTGCTTTCAGAGGTTCCAAAATTAAGGTATACTTGGGGAAAAAAACTTTACTATTACTTGATGTCACCCTGCAAAGCCAGGGTGTCATCATGTATCAACCAGTTAGGAAAAAGCAAGATGGGTGTATGGGAGTGTAACCCAAACTACCAAATGTAATTCATTCAGCGAGTCAGTCATATGGGTTTTTAGAGATGAAACTGTAACACACAGTATGCAAACACTTAGAAAGTCACAAAGAGGTGTATGTCTTTCTCCTATGCTTTAATAACTAGCATTGTTAATCTCTTACTGCCTAATTAAGCTTTGTCATAGGAATGTATGTACTAGAAAAAAAAAACAGCATACACAGGGTTCAGCACCATCCTGGGTTTCAGGAATCCCCTGGATTTGTGAGACACATCCATCATGGACAGCGGGGTACTACCACTTCTCCATGGTCTCTAGCAGAAAGAACCCTCATTCATTTTGTTAAAATATCCTTAGCAGGACGCCAGCACAGAAGATCCTGGTAGGCTGTTGTGATGCTGTGCCTCTTGGACACAGACAAGTGCTGTTTTAATGTTGTGTAACTTCAGCTCAGTCCCAGTCTCAGCAGAAATAGAGAAATGTTGACATCATTTTATGTCATTCTTCTATACACGTTAAGCTAGTTAATAGTTCTTATATTGGATCAGGCCCATGATTAAGAGGAACAAAAAGGAACTGAAGATAGGCGAAGCAGCTCTTACCTCCAGAGATTTGCGCATTAGATTTGTGTTTGTGTCCTCAGCAGATACAAAGACAACACTGAAATCATATATTTTTTTCTTTGCTAGGAGCTGAACTATGTGCCTCCTTCTCCCAAAAGATGTTGAAGTCTTAATTCCCAGTACCTCTAATTTAACTTTGGAACTGGGGTTGTTACAAATAGAGTTAAATTAAAATGAAGTCCTCACTGAGTAAAGTAGGCATTAATCTGAGTGGTGACTGGTGTCTAGGATGGTTAGTGCTGCTTCTCACCATGACATCTGGAATCACCTAGGAGATGAGCCTCCAAGCTCACCTGTGAGTGATTATTTAAATTAGATGAGCCTCTAGTCATGTCTTTGAGAGATTATCTTGATCAGCTTACCAAAAATGAGAAGACCCACTGTTCTGTTTTGCCTTCAATTGCTGTGACAAAACGCTCTGACCAATACCAACTTGGGGAGGAAAGGGTTTATTTAGCTTACATCTCCCAGGTCACACATTTCATCAGGAGGCCTAAGGTAGGAACTTAGGGCAGGAACCTGGAGGCAGGAGCTGGAGGATAGGCCATGAAGGAATACTGCTGACTGGCTTGCTCCCCTGGCCCTTGTTCAGCCTGATTTCTTATACTATAGACAACAATCTGCCCAGAGATGGTATCGCCCACAGTGGGCTGGGTCCTCCCACAGCACTCAACAATCAAGAAAACACCCCACAGACTTGGCCACAGGCCAGTCCAATGAAGGCAGTTCCACAAATGAGGCTCCCTCAACACCGGTGTGTCAAGTTGACACTAAAGCTATCCAGCGCGCAATTGACCCCTTATCAACTTCACACACAATACACATCACTCTTAAAACCACCACAACTGTTCTATTTCTTGTCCCAAGATAAGATGTTAACATTAATATCATAAGACAGTACAACCTTAAAAGCTCCACAGTCCTTAAAAAAAAAACCCAAACACTTAAAAGTTCATAGTGTCTTTTAAAAGTCTTAACTGTGGGCTCCTGTAAAACCCAAATCAAGTACTGTCTTATTTCAAAGGGAAGAATCCGGCACACCTAAACAGAACCTAGGTCCACACCTAAACAAAATCAAGGCTGGACATCTGGGAGTCACTTACCATATTCTGGGCTCCAAAGGGTTTCAGCACGTCCACTTGTCTGGCTCTGCCGTCCACGGCACACACAGCTCATCTCCCAGGCCACAGCACCTGATGCTGCTCTTTGTGATCATCCCATAGTCCTGGCATCTCCAAAAAGCTGGGGTCTCCACTGCAACTGAGGCCGCACCTTCACCAATGGGCTCTTCTGGCCTCTCCTGTTGCAAAGCCTCAGATTCTCTCCATGACTTCTGAAATCCTGGGGTCGTCACTGCAACAGAGGCTGCACTTTCACCAGTGGCCTTTCCTGGCCTCTCACAGTGCCAAGCCTCAGCTGCTGTCTGTGACCCCTTCACGCTTTCAACACCAGAACCGTGCAGGAGACTCTTACACATTACCAAGTCCTGCTTCCAGCTTGAGGTGGAGGCTTGGCCCCCTCTGGACCCCAGCTCCTGTGTGCTGACCCTGAGGAAATACTTTCCAGATAATTTCACCATGGTGATGCTGGTCTCTTGCTACTTACAGCTGATTTTTTCAGGCCCAGATAACCGGCATCAATTGTTCCAGTAAAGCAAAGGTTTCACATTAGGTTCTGGTCTCTTCTTAATCATGTTGATTCTTCAGCCTCAGCTGACCAGAATCCATAGATTTTCAGTTCAAAATATCCCACAAACAGCCTTGATCTTCTCTGCTTCTCTTAGAAGCTTCACAAGCCAGGCCTCCATCGTCTACAACTCTTTTCAACATAACTGTTCCAAGCTCCACAGCAACAAACTAAGCATTCTATGGCTTTTCTAGCCCAAAGTTATAAATGCTTCCACAATCCTTCCAAAAACACAAAGGTCAGGTCTGTAATAGCAATATCCCATGATCCTGGTACTAATTTCTTTCCTAGTTTGCTTCTCCATTGCTGTGACAAAACATTCTGACTAATATCAACTTGCGGAGGAAAAGGTTTTTTTGGTTTATATCTCCTGGGTCACAGCTCATTACTGAGGGAGCCCACGGTAGGAACCCGGAGGCAGGAGCTGAAGCACAGGCCACGGAGGAACGCTGCTCACTGGTTGGCTCCCCTAGCCTAGGCTCGCCTGCTCAGGGGTGGCACCACCCATAGTGGGCTGGGCCCTCCCACATCACTCAGCAATCAAGAAAATACCTCACAGACGTGACCACAGGGCAATCCAATGGAGGAAATCCCCCAACTGCAGCTCCCTTAACCCAGGTGTGTTAAGTTGACACTAAAGCTATTCAGCACACCCACCCTAAATGTGGGTGGCCCCATTTCCTGAATTTAGGTTCTAGACTGCACAAAAAGGAGGGTACTAACTGAGAAAGAGCAATTGTTGTTCTCTGTTTACTGCCTAGAGATAGAACATGACCAGCTATCTCTGACTGCTGCAACCATGATTTCCTACCATGGTAGATTGTACCCTCAAACTGTGAGCCAAATAAACCTTTTCTTCCTTAAGTTGTTTTGATGAGGCATTCATCATAGCAACAGGAAAAGCAGAGCAGTGCCCTTATGAAAAGACAGCTGTGTAAGGACAGAGACCCACATGGAAAATGCTAGCAGCATAGATGGAGCCGGACAAAAGAGACCAGCAAACACCAGAAGCCTGGACAGTGCAGGAGGGAGGCCCTGCAGTTTTCAGAGAGAGGCAAGCCTAGCCAACACCTTGGTCCTGAACTTCCTGAGCCTACCCACAGCCTTCCACCCAGTCCGTTTATCCACCAGATAAAGAATTATGAGATGAAAAGTTTGTAGTCACAGCACACAGCAGCCAGGGTTTGGTAGCACCCCACACAGCACAGAAAGAGACAGACTCGCACCAGGGGAGGTGGTCCAGAGCTGGAGCATTGCCTAGTCACCTGAAGTCTGGGCTTTTATATTCTATAGGGTAAGTGGTGGGACAGGACTGGGTTCCCTTTCCCCGTTTGGATGGGACAGGACAGGATGTATATTGTTATATTGGTTCACTGACATGACAGCAGGGACCTGACAGGGTAAAGGAAGGGAAGGAAGTTTGAAGTTCTCGACAGAGCTGGCGGGGGAAGTGGGAAGAGCTGGGTGGGACCCTATAAAAGGGACAACTTTGGACAAGAACTGGGCTATCCTGGATGAAAGAGAAGGTAATTAGAACTCAATTGAATCTAGTCTGGGGCCTCCTTCCCTGGCTATTTGCCTAATTTAAAACAAACAATTTCCTATTCTCCTTCATTCTAAACTCCAGAACTGTGAGATGATATATTTCTGTTTCAAGCCTCTGAATTTGTGGTAGTTTTGTTATGTCAGTCAAAGAAATGAATGCATTTACAAAAATAGTTTATCTTTGATGAAATACCTAAGATGTATTGATCAGGATACAAATGTGTCACCAGTTCTCACCCATTCCTTCTCCTTTGAGGGACTTTGAAAATTTCTGAATTGAGACTATTTTGGAGACTAGTAATGAGCATTTTGAACTTTGATGCATTTAATTACAATTTATAAATGAGTAGCACTTCTTACAAAAAAATCTGTCCTAAGTCCATGTGGGACTCAAAAAGCTACCAAACTGAAACAACTTCCCCCCTCCACAAGGCTTAATAGATACACAGTTCTCTCTAAGAATAGCAGAACATTCTTCTAAAATTAAAATAATCACTAAACCTGGGTGACAGAATGCCTTTACGTGGGGCCTCCATAGGCCTAACTATGCCAGATTTAATTAAGGAGCTTTATCTGCATCAATAAATTATTATCCAAGGTAAAATAAAAGTTATTCGATTTGTTCACACTCAATTTCATTTAGGTGTACAGTTAGTGGTTTAAGTCTGTTGCAAAATAATTCAGCCAAGAAATCAATTTTAGCACCTACAAAAAAGCCCAGCCAGGCTATAATTACAATCTTCCAAATGCTAATTATGTACAGTTTTGGATGGGAAATATATGTATGTATATATGTAATCTTACTGTTTACTACCAAAAAATTCTACTTGCATAAAACATGGGAAAGTTATTTACATTATTTATGACTCTCAAAAGATTAAGATGTTCCTCTCAGGGTCCCTTTTGGATTGGTCCACATTCATAATTAATTGTTCTCCCTAGCTGTATTTGTACCTATATTTGTCTTGTGCAGTCAGGAGAAAATAGGTTGAAGCAGGGAGCCCACAGTAGAAGACAGCAGGTACCAGAGATCAAAGTCGGGACAAATGTGCCCAGCGCAGAGCCTGCGGTCTAGGCTCCTCCTGTCCACATTCTCAGCTTTCTTGGTTGGACCGTTACTCTCCAGTGCTGCTGTGGTTTGCCTATGACTCGTCCTCTTTCAAACCCATGTTGAAAGTTAACTCCTACTATAGAGGTGTTGGGGAAGGACCTTTAAGACACCATTAGGTTAAGAGAGATTCACGCCTTTCTTGAAGTAGTGGGTTAATTTATGTAATAGTGAGTTCTCCCACATGAGACTGGTTAAGTTGCAGTAGGAATAGGCTGTTTAAAGAGAAGTCGTCCTTCATGCCTTGCCTCTGCCACCTCTACTCACTGGCCTTGTGCTTTCCCACCATACTGGGATGCAGTTTGTGGCCCACCTCAGGAGCCCAGCAGATAAAGCAGCTTGACAGCTTCATATTGGTCTCTGAGCCCCTGAACCATGAGCTAAGTAAACGTCTTTCTTTTACAAATTGCTCATTCTCAGTTATTCTGTTATAGCCACAAAAGAAAAAAAAAAACAGCTGTTAGGGATGAGTGACTGAGGGAGTAATTGTTGAAAACAATGTTTTGTTCCAAATAGAAAATTATATAATTATATGTGCCCTAGGAAGTCTGCAAAGTGACCAGATCTGATGAGGAACCGTTAGAAATAAGAGCACGTTCTACTGCTTGTTCTAAGATTTTTAATGGCTTCTAGATCTTTCTGTGCCTAAAAGTTCTGGATAAATCATGTGGAGAAACTTGAGAATACAAAGTCAGTACACATCAGTACACAATGGGTCTTATTCTTTCAGCAATATTCCATTTTCCAAAGTCACGTTCACTGCAACATTACCTTGCTTTCATAAAATGGTTTACAAGGCTCCAGCCATGTGAGGTGGACTTGCCAGAGTTTATTCCTGCCTTCCTTATTTCAGTCAAGGTGGGGGATGTGTAATGAGAAACACCCCCATAGGCTCAGGTATTTCAACACTTGGTCCCTAGTTGCTGACCCTGTTTAAGGAGGTTATGGAATCTTTAGGACTGGAAGCCTTGCTGAAGGAGTGTGTCAATGAAGGCAGGATCTGAATGTTTACAGTCTTGCCCCACTTCCAGTTTGCGTTCTCTGCTTCATGTCTGTGCTTGAAGATGTGAGTTCTCAGCCCCTGCTCTTGCTGCGATGCCTGGCACCTGCTGCCACACTTCTCTCACCATGATGAACTCTCCCTCTCTGGAACTGTAAGTCAGTTATGACCACAGTATTTCATCATAGCAACAGAAAAGTAACTAATACAAGGGATGGTGAAAGGAGAAACAAGATTGGAGAAGGGAAGTGGTTCCTACGAGGCCCCCACCGTTACTTCAGCATGACATACGAACCTTGTATTTGACATTCGAACTTAAATACGACAAATGCCACAACAAGCAGAAATGCATTGATAAAGAGTTGTTGTTGAGCATAGTGTCTTCTTTTCTGCACTATAGAAACTACCTGTATTCTTCCTCTTCCTCCTCTTTTCCCTCCTCCTCCTCTTTCTTCCTCTTTTGAAAATTGAACACAAGTCCTCACACAACCTCTGAGTTACATCCTCAGTCTAAGAGAAACTTCTTAATATCTTACAACTGCAAAGAACTACTGTCCTGAGCATTGGGACAGTTCCTGGTTCAAGCAGATCATTGGCCCACTAGGAAAATGGAAGTTTGTTCTTCTGGACCATCTTTACCTGTATGCAACCTCCATTCCTCTCCGAGGTGCCCAAGTTTGAAGAGGAAAGTGAGTTTCATTTCAGACAATGAATATAGGAAAGGAAGAGGGAACAGGCAGCTTGAGAATGGGGGAGGCTAGCTTCCTGGGACACTGATCACTGACTGTGAGAAGAATTGAAGGTGGGTTTGGTGTGCCAGCAGAAGGAACAGATGAGCAGAGGAAAGGACTGTCATGAGGAGCGGTCACAGGGTCTTGGAGTGTTTGCTCTAGATTGGAGAAATTGGGGGACCAGACACCTGCATTCTCTTATGTAGAGTGCCAGCATTATGAAGGGAGGGTGATGTGAGACAGGTAGATGCACAGGATGCAGTGATATCATTAAACAAAACCATCAGAAAGGCAAGCACACCTCAATTTCAGCAGGAACTCTAACAACAGGCAAATGGCCATCAGTTCAGTAACTGTCCCTTCTGACTGAGAGCCAGCTAACCATGACCCTGTCTATTGAGAAATCATGTGTGAGCTTCAACCAAATCCTGATGCCCTGAATGCCCCTAAATGCTGATGATTCCAGCTTCTGCTTGGCTCTCTGGATCTGTTATTCCTTGTCGTTTGCTGAAGGACTCTCCACAGAGTGGTGATTCACCCTGACTCCAGGCATCTCACAGTATTTTCTTGCATCTTTTCCCTGGTTGCCTAGTTCTGCTCTGGTTCTTTGCCTCTGATGAGTAATTCTAGATTGTAAAGGAATGTGAAGTTCTAATGGGAAATCTCTCTTAGCTGCTAGTATTTTTCTTATGCAAACTTACCCAGTAGACTTTTATGTCTTCTGAATGAGTCACAATATTTAGGCATTTAATGAAGTCTTGAGGAGTGAATGACTGAATGACAGTTGTACACATGAATGTGAATATTAGCTAACAGCTAACCATGAAAATAGTGTTCTGGGCTCCAAGGAGAAAGCAGAAGAGAAAGAGTGCAAGAAGCCCTTTGAATCTTTCAGAACATATACAACTTACAGATTCAGTAACAGCTGTTCATCATTCTTAAAATAGTCCTAGCAAACTGGAAGTGGAATTTTTTTCTCAAATTTATTTTTAAGTTTACAAAAATGTATACATCATTCTAAATGAGGACTATTAATAGCATCTCCTTTAAACCAAACAAAGCAAGAATAATTGCCATCATCATTTGCAATTATATTGACATCATATACTATATAGGACATCATACTGAAAGTCCTATATTATGCAATAAGACAAGAAAAAGGTATTAAGGACTACAATTGTTTTAAAAGCTGGACAAACCAGATGTTGTGGCATATACCTTTAATCATAGCACTGAGGAGGCAGAGCTAGATGGATCTTTGGAGATTGAAGCCATCCTGGTCTACACAACAAGTTTCAGACCAGGTGGGTCTACAGGCAGACCCTGTCTCAAAAAAAAAAAGCTGGCATTATTTCTCAATAGTATGTCACTCTAGAAACCCAAATGAATCTGAGATGTACAAAGTCAACCAGAAATAAATGGTTAAAAATTACAAGATCAACAAATATATCCAGATACAAAGTGACAGACTAAAGGATTTTCAGGTAAACATCTTTAGACTTTCTCAGTAACTTCTGGTGGTTATATTACCTTGTTATGAACACTTTAGAAACATAAAATTAATAGCTTAAGCATGGGATTACTGTACAACCCACAGCTCTATTCTTGGGAATACACTATAGATTTATACAGACATGTTTCATGTGCACCAAAATATTCACACAGAAATCTTCCTAGGGGCAATTGTAAATAGAAAAATTGCATCATAGTGAAGGAGTAGACCTTTACTAGGAAAGGGCTTGAGATCTTTTCAAAACTTCTGTTTCTTAGGTCAAGTGGCGAGCATATGAACATCTGTTTATTGTTTACATTTTCATGTGACATTTTTCAGCTTTGTAGCTTTTTAAGGTGGATGCTCTGCCACCGGGTGTGAGATTTCAATTTACTCATTCATCCTACCATTAATACGTTGCTAAGTGACATCTATTCTAGTATAAAAAATTCTACTGAAATGTCATGAATTCCCACTTTAAAATGGAAAAAAAAAAAGAGTTTTCAGAATATACAGGGAGCATGTTCTCATGTTTTATAATTTTGTGGGGTCCAGAAAGATCTCGGGGAATCTAGATGGTCTTCCACAGTGGTTTAATGTCTTAGTTAATGCTACAGCTGAGAAATGGTGTGCAAACATTAAGATCAATAATCTTTACACTATGCTGTGAAGCTGTGCCTCACCTTGGGCACCAGCCACGTGTGAACTACTCAGGATTCTCTGCTATAACAATAGAAACCAACTGTGATGGTTGGTTTTAACTGTCAACTTGATACAATCTGGAATCACCTGAAAAGGGAGTTGCAATGTGGGGTTGTGAGGATCAGGCTGGCCTGTGGGCATATCTGTGGGAGACCGTCTTGACTGGTGGGAAAACCCACCCACTGTGGGTGGCCCTATTCCCGGGGCAGGGTATTCTGGATTAAGAAGGTGTGCTGAGCACTAGCATGCATCAATTCACCGTTCTCGGTTCTTGACTGTGGATGTGATGTAACCAGTTACTTCAAGTTTCTGCTGCCTTGATTTCCCCACAACAATATGCTGTAACCTGGAATTAGGAGCTAAAATAAATCCTTTCTCCCTTAAGTTGCTTTTGTCAAAGGATTTTTATCACAGCAACAGGAAACAAAACTAGGACACCAACACCAGACAACATAAGAAAAAAAGGAATTTCTCAGATGGTTGTGATATAACCCAGGAGCCCTCAAGTAGTACTGTCTAGAAGTCTGGGTTTAAAAACTATTCATGACCAGTGGAGGTTGGTAAAGGTGCTTGCTGCCAAGCCCAGTGACCTGAGTTCAATCCCCAGAACACACAAGATGGAAGGACAAAGCCAATTCCTGAAAGTTATCCTCTGACATACACATGTGTACTATGGCATGCACTTCCTCCCCCCAAAATCAAGTAAAATAAATATTAAAATGAAAACAGTCAAGACCATAAATAATAATAATAATATTCTGAATATTTTTTAAACTAGGAGAAAGGATATTGAATGATTTTACTATAAAAATACGATACATGTTTGAGGAGAAAGAAATAAGTTTACTTACATGTATCAAACATCATATGGCATTCTATAAATATGTATAGTCATCTATATTTAATTTTTAATTAAAATGTTAAAAATAAACAACTCTAGCTCCAAGCCCCCAACTAAGATTCCTTAATCTATATCTCTGAAGTTGGTGGAGTGGGTTTTCCAATTATTTAAATTGTACTGCAAGCCCTGTTCAGAAACTTGAGAATTATTGATACACATGGTACATAGATCCCTAGGTCTGAAGGACTTACTTGCTCACTGATTTGACTTTGCTTTCTGAAGATTTATGGCATATCCTAAAGATTCTATATTTCTCTTTCTCTAATTTTTTTCCAATTTATTTGTCTCTGTGCTTTTGTTTGTTTGGTTGTTTAGTTTTTGAGACAAGGTCTCCTCGAAGTCCCAGCTACACTGGAACTTACTATGTAGACCAGGCTAGCCTTCATCTCACAGAGATCTGCCTGCCTCTGCCTCCTGAGTACTGGAACTAAAGATGTACACTACCACATCTGGCTCTATAAATTGCTTAACATTTCATAATAGCAATTTTAATTTAAGAACGAACAATTTCAGGATTTGGATAGTTAGAGCCCTAGGAAAATATTCCATGAGTATTTAAAATAACAGCAAACGCTGTTGCCTCATAGTGATGCTGAAGTGCTACCACTCTTCTAAGCATCTTCAAGTCTCTAGCAGCCTGTGAAGGCACCTGGCCCAGCTCAGAGTGGTGTACCATGGGTCTGAATGAGGTCTGCTTCCATACTGCCCCAGTGAGCAGTGATTTATTCCGACAGAACAATAATTTAAAACTTGGCTTAATTCATCAGAAATAAGTCGAGCATGAAAACTGAGATGAACAAAGATATATAATCACTAAAATGGTCTCTTCTGTAACTGGGCCTAATGAATCTGCTTTGGCTGTACCAGTTTTCAGTGGTCAAAGAAGACATTAACCAAAGTTTCCTACTAAGTTCCTTAAAAATTCAGCAGGTTCAACTGGTCTGATTACTTCTCAAAAACAAACAAACAACAAAACATAATAGCCTTGGATACCTCTCTATGAGTTATTGGTCAGGGAGACCCCAAAGGACCCCAAAACAACACAGGCTATTAGCATTATTCCCATCAGAACTAGGTAATATAAGATCTGAAGGAACAGTACACTTCAGTTGCACTACATAGAGAAATCAAGCTTAAACTGACCTGTAAATGTCCTTCCTGCTGGCTATCTTTCAGAGTGCTGGAAGATGCTGTGTAGTCCACTGGAGGAGAAAAGTCATCAATGATATTACCCACTGGTGAACACTGAATGCTACAATACCAACCTTCCAGGCAAGATGTGCCCACTGCTGCAGTAGTGGAAGGATATGGAGGCACCAACCGCTTTCTAATTGGATTTGAGGCCTACTTCACAGGAGAAAATTCATGCCTGCTTTTGAAAACTTGGTCTAAAGCCAATGCCTCAAAGGTCACAAGTTCTTTTGGGGAACCTAGTGTTGTTTAATTAAGTAGACATGTTCTCAAACTGCATTCTAAATATTTACGGTTATACACAGATTAGTGCCGCTCTCAACCTCTGCCAGAGAACCTGCTTTCTTCAGTGGGCAGCAGTTAATGCAGACTCATGGATGATTTAAATGCTGAGAATAAGTGATTGTTGAGTCTTCAGTCCCAAATATGGCATCTATGTCAACCCTCTTACCCCAAGGCTCATGGAACATCACAGAAGAGGGAGCGGAAAGAATGAAGATGAGGATGAGTGCTATGAAGTGCTCTCTTCTAGACATGACATAGCTGTTGAGGTCATGAACTCACTGCAGCTATGGTTACCTGCACAAGGTCAAGCCAATAAGATCAGTTAACATTCCAGCATGCAGCACTAATTGAACTCAACGGGTTACAAAATAGACACACACGCACACAGACACACAGACACACACACACACACACACACACACACACACACAAAAGAAAGAAAGAGGACAGGAAGCTGGGCAAGAGACACTTTGGGGGTAGTGGGAAGGAGAGTTCGGGGTAGAAATGATTAAGATACAGTGTTGTACATGTATGAAATTGCCAAAGAATAAATGAAAGACTTTTTAAAAATCACCCTTATTGAGGACTAATTGTTACTCAATATACTGCATGTGTTTAACAGGTAAGATTTGATGCATCTGGGCATTGGCATGTGTCCATGGAACCACCACACTGACAAGGAAGAGATGTATCCAATAATTGCAGAAGGTTCCTTGTGTCTCGTTTCTGTTCTGTTCTGTTTACGGTAATGAAACTTACCTTTGCTACAAACTTAAAGTGCACAATACAGGATTATGACTCCCAGACCCATACTGTATGGCAGATCTCCATAACGAATCTTTCTGGCATTACTGAAAGTTCACACTAATCATTAGCTGCCCCCAGCACCTAGCGTCCATCATCGTACTCTCTCTTCTGTGACTGACTGTTCCAGGTACCTCATTCAAGCAGAATCATGCAGTACTTATTTCTCCACATCTGCTTCTTTCATACAGCCTACTGTCCTCAGGTTCATCCATCCTGTCTTGATGGTGGGATTTATTCCTTTAATTAAAAAAATCATAACAATATTTTTATTTATGTGTATGTGTGTGTTCCTGCTTATCTGTATGTGTACAGCATATATGCAGATGCCCGCAGATGCCAGAAGGGCATGCAAGATTCCTTGGAATTGGAGTTACTGGTGGTTATGAGTCATTCACTGTGGGTGCTCTTAATTGCTGAGCCATCGCTCTAGCCTCCAGGTTCTTCCTTTTTTAAAGGTTTAGTAACATTCCATTTTAACTAATGAACTATCTGTTGAAAGCATATCACATTTCCTTTGTCCATTTATCTCCTATGAATCTGTAGTTAATTTCTCTATCTGAGCTGTTGTGAACAGTGTGGCAGGAAGCTTGGTGAGGGCGTAGAAGTCCTTTGAACACCGTGATCTCAATTCCTTTGGTTATATACCCAAAAGTAGATTGCTGGGTCATATGGCAGTTCTCTCTTTAACCCTGTGAGGAGCTTCATGCTGTTTTCTGTGGTGACTGCATCATTTCATCTTCCCACCAGCAGGATAGAGGGGCTCTGATTCACAAGAATTATCCCCAGCAATGCTTCTTCCTCCCGGCACAGCAAGGCCAGCTTCCATCAGCACCAGTCCATCCTCAGCCAGGGGCTTTGTGTTTGGGCACTGTTTCTCCTCTCACATCTCAAGTGCACAGTTCTGAAGGAGCCTCAGGCAAACTTTTTGTAGCTGTTCTTTCCTGCCTGGTATAAATTTCTATAACCCAACTACTAAATGAAACATAATTGATTCACTTAAAACAAGAATTCAAAGCAAATCTAATTTTTCTCACACATAATTATGAACAAAAATATGTAACAGGGTCATAACACGTAGCCAGTTTGATTGTATGGTGTGCTACAAGAGCTCGTCCTAGTGTTCAGCGAAGGTGTCCCATGTGTTCAAAGCAGTCAAGTGAAAAGGAACGGGCCATGGGCCCTGCTACAGAAGCAGCTGACCTAGTTAAGCAAACAACAGCAGCTATTGCAACAGAACACATAATGTATGCTAAAGGACTAAATTGAATATTTTCATAAACAGATGGAAAAAATGTGGGCTGGGTTGCAGAAGTGTTGGGTGATTCACACATAACTGGTTGAACAAACATACCCAGCAGGACCTATTAATGAACAAATGTCAACAGACAGTGATATTTCTATCAGCTCTGTCTCCTGACAGGATTCTCCTGCACTGTGATAGATGATCTGGGTAGGAAAAGGGACGGTATCATTGGTCAAATCTGTGATAACATGAAACGAGAGATGATTATAAGTCACTGAATGGTGGAACCAGAATCCTAGAGGCCTGTGATGTGGTCCCAGCTGCCCTCATGGTCCACAGAGAGGTTCTTCAGACATAAGGAGATGTCCTTCTTGTCATCACCAGCGCTCTACGCCACACCTGGGCCCACTATGACAGTGCATCTAAATGGGAATTTGTTAAAAAGGAGCAAGTTATGGAAGATAGACCAGTGAGTAGATGTGGCTGAGGGTACAGCAAGTAACTCTGCCTGGGGAAAGACAGCCAGATGCTCAAGGTAGGCATTTCCATACATTACAAAGCTTTAGATACCCAATGTTATCCCACAGGATGGACTAGGATGAGACACAGGTTCTGTCCTTACAGCAGAAACTACCTGTAACAGTAAACTTGGCTGGATGTTTTTTTGGGGGGGTGTCTTTGTGTCTGTGTGCTTATGTGTATGTCTTGGTGTGCGCATGTGTATGTGTGGGTATGTATGCATGTGTGCACAGGCCAGGTGTTGATGTCACTGTTCCTCCTATTATTTTTCTCCTTATTTTTGAGACAAGGTCCCTCAGTGAATCTGTAACTCACCAACTGACCTGAGAGCCTCAGATATCAGGCTGTCCCTGCCTCAGTGCTGGATTACAGGTGTGCACTACTTCATCGCCTAGCTTTTTATGTGGGTGCTAAGGATTTGAACTCAGGTCCATATGCTTATGTACCAAGCACTTTACCAACTGAGGCATCTCTCCAATCCCTCGACTGGTACTCTGGTTAATTTCATGTCAACTTTATGAACACTATCGTCACCTGGTAAGAGGAACTTCCACTGAGAAATTTCCTCCATCAGACTGGTCTGTGGACTTATATGTGAGGCTTTTTAAAATTGCTGGTTGATTTTGGAAAATACATCCTGGGGTCTACATCCATAGACAGATGGTTCTGGGCTGTATGAGAAAAGTAGCTAAGCAAGCCAGAGGACACAAGCCAGTAAGCAGCATCCCTCCATGGTCTTTTCTTCAGTTTCTGCCTCTAAGTTCCTGCTCAAAGTTCCTGTCCTGACTTCCCTCAACCAGAAACTGTAATGTGTAAGATGAAATAAACTCTCTCCTTCCCAAGGTGCTTTTGGTGAGTATTTTATCACAGCAGCAGAGAAACAAACTAAAACGGAAATTGGTTCCAGAGAATAGAGTATGGTCATGACAGACATGATCATGTGGCTTTTATGTCTTGGGTTGTTTTGTGGGTGGAAGATAGAAGATTTTGGAACTTTGGACTATAAAAGCCACTGAGTGTTCAGAACTTAAGGAGCTGCTGTGGAAACTTGGAGCACAGTGCAGAGAACAATGCAGACTGGAGGCCTGATTTGGGTAGTTTCAGAAGGGAGCAAAGCTTAACAAGGCTGTTCCTGTGATATTTTGAATTGAGAACCTGTGGTTTCTGGTCAGCTGGAACTGAAGAATCAGCTGTGATAAACAAGAGACCAGTACCCCTAGAGTAAAATCTTTGCTTTCCTGGGACAATTGATGCTGGTTTGCTGGGGCTGAAAATTTAGCCGTGATTAATAAGAGATCAGCATCATTGAAGTGAAATCTTCAAGGGAGTATTTTCTCAGGGTCAGCACACAGAAGCTGTGGCCCAGATGTTGCATTTCAAGATGGAGGCTGAACTTCAAAATGTGTGACAGTCCCCTACTTGGTTACTGTTTTGGGTGGCATAAAAGTTTCAGGATTAAACGAGTTATGAAGAGAATCTGAGATGGCACCATATGAGGCCAGGAGAGGCCACTGGTGAAGGTGTAGCCTCAGCTGCAATTGAGACTCCAGTACACTGGAGAAGCCAGAACCATAAGATGACTGTCAAGGTATGTCAAGTAGGTATGGAGTGTAACAGGCCTGAGCCTAGGAGACAAGATGTGTATGCTTCAGATGACAAAGCCATAGAAGTAGAACTTCCCACACCTTTTGGAGTCCAGAAGATCATGAGTCTCACATGTTGGATATTTAACTTTTATACTGTTGAATGTGGGGTTTGCTTTGATTTAATTATAAATGTGCCCTGGTTCATCTCTTTTAGAGTAAGAAGCATTTAACTTGTTATTTTCTTATTTAATTTACAGGAGACCACAGTTAAGACACTTTGGATTATTTTATAGAGACATTGACTTTTAAAGTATTACAATTTTAAACATTGTGTGGGCCTTTTAAAAGTTAGACTGTGTTTATGTTGTGATATTAATGTTAGATCTTGAGGAAAGGTTGTAGTTTAATAGTGCGGCATTTACGTGTCAAGTTCACAAGGGGTCGATTGTGCTGGTTAGTTTTTTGCCAACTTGACACAAACTAAAGTCACCTGGAAACCTCAACTGATGAATTTCTCCCATCAGACTAACCTGAGGGAATATCTGTGAGGCTATTTTTTTATTGCTGGTTGATGTAGGAGAGATCAGCTCTCTGTGGGCTATGCTGTCCATGGTCAGATGGGCCTGGGCTGTATTAGAAAAGTAGCCAAACAAGCCAAAGGAAGCAAGTCAGTAAGTGGAATTCTTCCATGGTCTGTTCTTCAGTTCCTGCCTCCAGGTTCCTGCTCTGCGTTCTTACCCTGACTCCCCTCCATCAAGGACTGTAACTTGTAAGAAGAAATAAACCCTTCCCTTCCCAAGTTGCTTTTGGCCAGTGCTTTATTACAGCAGCAAAAAGCTAACTAAAATCCACTGATTTAGAATTACCTTGGAAACACATACCTGGGCATACTTATGGGGTCATGTCTAGAAAGGTTCAGCTGGAGAGGAAAGGCTGATCCTGAATGTGGGCAGCACCATCTCGTGGACTGAGGTCCCAGATGGAATAAAAAGGAGAAAGCAAGTTGAGCACCAGCATGCATGTGTCTGTTTCCTATGTTTCCTGGCGCAGATAAACAGCTGCCTCAAGTCCCTGCTGCCAAGTCTTCTTTGCTAGGACAAACCGTACCCTCACCTGTAAGCCAAAATAAAATCTGCATTCCTTAAGTTGATATTGTTAGGTATTTTTGTCACAATAATAAGGAAAGGAAAATGACCATCCAAAGGAAAAGAAACAAAATATTTAGCTAGCGCCCACTTATTACCAGAAACTGGGCTTAGCAGTTTATGTTAACTTCCTAGAAATCAAAGGAAATGTGAATTATGATTCCATTTTATCCAGTGATTCATTTACTATTGCTGAATCATGTTGACTTAAAACTTAGTAACTTAAAACAGCAATTTAAACTGTATTATTTAATTGTGGGTTTTTTTTTTTTTGTAGTGTTTTGAGATAGACTCTCACTTTATAGCCCAGGCTACTCACAATACCTCTTCCTCAGTCTCTGGAATTATGGGCATGAGCCTCCATGCCTGCTCCAATTTATTATTCTTGAATTTCACCATTTATGGGCCAAGAATATGGACAGGGTCAAAGGAGAACAGCTCATCTTTGTCCCACAGTGCCATCTTGAATGACCAGAGACTAACTGAAAAACTATAGAATCACTGCCTGTTTGGGCTTCCTCACAATATGGCAGCTGCAAGAGAGACTTTCTTACACAGTGGTTCAGGACTCCAAAGAGGGAGGCACATGCTGCTACTTCTTCTAGGTCAATGTCTGGAAATGACTGCCCATCATTTCCTCTGTGCTTTGGATGCAGCAGCAGCAGTCACAGAACCAGCCCACATTCAGGGAGAGGGTCTGGAGTAGCCTCAAAAGGATTCTTGGCCATCTTCCATCCATTCCACAGGGGAGGAACAAGAAGGCAGAAAGTGTCAGAGCCCAGACTCCAACTAGATCTCATCACCAGTCACTCCCTTCCCACCTTAAGAGTGGTCCATGTGCACGATTCAAGGCCTCCTCTAGTTTGACCTTTACCTCTGTGGTTTCCAAAACCAGCCTTGATCCAAAGATCCAGAACTGCATCTCTGAATGTAAACTGCACATCTTCATTTGAATTGCCTACTTAGCAGGATGAACAAAGAATCCAGAATTTATTGTGGTCCCTATCTTGTCTCTAACTCTAACTAGCTCTTGCACCCACTGAACCGTAGTGTGAGGTCAGAGAGCTTCATGTGGCCTCAGTCCCTGCTTCCTACTCATTTCCTGTGTCCAGTCACCCCCAAGGCCTGTGGATTCTCAGGTGTCAGAGCCTGTGTCTGGTCTGCTGCCTCTCTGGCCTCCTTTGGCCTCCTCCTGCTCATCCACCCCAACCACTGTCCAGCTGTCCCTACTTCCTGCCTAGATGCCACCTACATGGAGAACAGTGCTATTTGACAGAAAAAAATTGGAACTGTATATATAATTTTACATTTTATCCTAGTCATATTTTAAAGACACAAACAGGTGAAATTAATTTTAATAATTTATCTGATTTAATCCAAAATGTCCAGAATACTATCATTTCAATATGTAACCAATATGAAAAAAAATCAGCAATAAAATACTTTCTATTTTTTATATAAATTTTGAAAGTGATAAGGAATGGCTGGAGAATTACTCAGTGGTAAAGAGCACAGACTTCTTTTCCAGAAAACCTGCATTCAGTTCCCTGCATCTACATGACAGCTAACGACCATCTATAACTCCAGTTTCAGGGGATGTGATGGCCTCTTCTGGCCACCACATTCATCGCACAACACAGGTGCACTAATGTACATTCAGACAAAATGCTCAAACATACAAAATAAAAATAAACCAATAAATTTAAACTTTGAAATCAGGCATGTATTTTGCATTCAGATACCTCTCTTCCACACTAGTCCCTGTCAAGCGCTCAGAAGCCATATGTGCTAAGAGTGTCTAAGGTCACGGGAATTTGGACTTGTCCTCCTTGCTCACCTCTGTCCAAAGCGTTTTCTGATCAGAGCAACTCCTTAGTGAGTAGTTGCTGCTAAGCACATCCATTGCTTTTGTGGCGTTCCTGCCCGTTCTGGCCCCAGTTGTCCTTGCTGCACATGTACCAGGTGCTTCCTGCCTGTGGAGCATCTGCAGGTAGATCAAGGAGGCTGCTCTTCCCTCCTCACTAGTTCCTGCTGTAGTCAAGAGTCTCATAAAGAGCAACCCTGAGCATCTGTTAGACCGATGGGCACCTTCTCCGCCTCTCCCCTTCACAGTAGGCGTGGCTGACTCCGGTCCTTTCCCCTCCCCACCTCATACCCCATAGCTTGCTTCTTGCCTGCTGCCTTGGCTGGTCTTCATCTTTTCTGATCCTCTCATTTCTGAATGCCACGTCTTGGGATGGCTTAAAGCAGTCTGCTGTTTGGGACCCGACCCCAACTAATTCCTTCTGACAGCATCACTGAGCTAAGTTTTGTATACCACCCATTTCACTCTCTGAAGTGTAGAGTTGAGTGGATTTCCCAGTATTTACAGATATGTGCAGCCATGTTCACAGTCGCTACAGGAAAATTTCTTGTCACCTCCAGGAGTAGCCTTTTAAATCTCATTCCTTTGTCCCTTTGTCCTCAGGCCCAGGTAACCATTAACTGACTTTCTGTCCTTCTAAATTTGCCTGTTCCAGACATTTCATATGATGGAACCATACAATATGTGGTCCTTAGTGACTAGCTTAGTTCACTGACCACAGTGCCCTCAGGCTTCGTCCATGTTGTTGTGTGTCAGAAGTTCATTCACTCTTGTAGCTAAATAATATGCCATTGTGTGGACAGACCATTCATTGGTTGATGGACATTTGGGTTTCTTCTACCTTCTGTTATCATGTATAATGCCATGAATTAATCATTAATAATAATAATTAGCAATGCTTCGTGGATTCTTCCTGCATCCCGAAGGAAGACAAGTGAACAACTGAACCCTCAACAAACACAGGAAATCAGGTTAATTCATTGTTCCAAATTGTCTGCCATCTTGGTCTTGGCACTGAAGATGCTTCTTCATGGAGCCTCTGCTGTTCCTCAAGCCTGGTCACAGAGAAGCAATGAGAGTCACGAGCAGAGCCAGAGCTTTTAGGGTCATGGGCAGATCCAGAGATCTGGAAGCAGACCACACTTCAGGCTGCTGGTGAACTCAGTCAGACACAGAGCCAGCCCAGTTTGAGGTTGGGGGACAGGGGTGAGGGTCTCTTTTACTCTAGTTCGCTGTCAATTCTATGAGAACACAGGGCCAGGGCTACCCAGGGTTGCTCTTTGCTCCCCACAGAGATGCAGCCAGGTTCTGAGGGGCAGAACCAGGCTGAGTGCATCCTCAAGCCCAGCACTGCCTCTGCCGTCATTTTAGGTTGGGGAATGGAGCCATGTGAGCTCTGGGAGTCTAGTGCATTAGCACTGTGGTCATACACATTTGTATTGTGTCTCTCTCCCTCAGCAGGTACCACTGCAGTGACTTCAGACAACTTAATCAACCTCAGTATTTTCACCTGTAAATATAGATAATGGTAGCCCCAAGTTCAGAGGAAATTCACTCCTAATCTACAGACCAGACCAAGGAAAGCACCCTAGCCATGTCAGCAGCCTTTTGTCCTAGTAAGGTCCGTTTCCTCCAGCCACAGCCTCTCTTCATTCCTGGAATTTTGAGTTTTCTGTGTAGGATTAGCTGTTTCCATTGGCTTCCTATTGCCATTGTAACAAATGACCACAAACTTAAACTTAGGTACCCTGAAATAACATAGGCTTATTTCTCAGTTTTAGAGATCATAAATCCAAAAGAGTCTCCCTGGGCTGGAGTCAGGGCTCTGGCAGGGCTGTTGTATAGCCTTCGGCCCCAGGAGTAGAAGCTGACCTCTGGGCTCTTCCAGTTTCTGTCCTTAGCTCCATCCCTGATAAAGATGCTCTCCTTGACCAGACTCTAGCCAGGATCCTCTGAGAACTCCTCTCCAGTGGGCCCGTTCTTTGGTCTGTAGAAATGAGCAAATGCTAACATAATTCTAAAGCTCACAGAGCATCGCTAAGATGACCTTAACCCCCATTTAAAGTGCCCACCTGAGAAAATCCAAAGCTGCCTTCAAAATTTACACTTTGCTTCAGATAACACCTGGGCATAGGGCCCATGTCTCCAGCTTCTGTAGGAGGAAGGAAGCCTAACTCCAATCATTATACAGCTGGCCTTACTATATACAGCCTAACCGTTTATAATTTTTCCTTTCCTGACTGTTGAACTCCCACTTGCTCCCCCTTCTCCAGGCTCCCTAATTCTCCCTTTAAAATGTCCATTGATCTCTACACAAGTCAGAGCTGAGTTCTGCACCTGTTGGATTAACTGTTTCCTTGCTGCAATAGTTAGCACTGATTTAAATCTGTCACAACGGCTCTAATTCATGTCCAGCTTGTATATCTTTCATAGCCCCTACCTCCAAACCAGCCGTGGTCACTCCAGTCTTCCTCAAATCCAATTAGCCTGACTCTTAGAGAATGCCGCAACATCCCCTCTAACTCGATGCTTGACTGTCCTAATTACAAGAACCCTTGGGACATCATGGTTTCCACCATTAGGTGATCCAATATTGTCAGTCCGTGTCAAAATCCACTGATTAGGAGCTTTCAATTCACGTGCAATTTAATTGTTCCTCGCTGAGTAATGAGATATTCACAGATCCAGGGACTAGGATATGGACATCTTTAGGGGTCATTTTTCATGCTATCATACCATCCTTTTATTTCTAGTCTTAGTACAGTATCATTGATGTGATGGTTGGTTTTAATGTCACCTTGACACAAATTAGAGTCACCTGAGAAGAGAGCCTCAACTAAGAAATTGATCTGATTGCCTTAACTGATATTGGAAGACCCACCTCAATTGTGGGTGACACCTCTGGTAGCAGCCCACACAAAAAAGGTATGGCAGAAGGAAGATTACTCCCCTCTGGCTAACTTGGCCTTCCTCTCCTCATCAAGTTGATTCAGCCTGCTGCTGCTGTTGCTGGTCCCTTTGCTGATATCAGAACCAGCATTTCCAGGCTTCTGTAATTGGCTAGGTACCAGAAGCTCTGCAGGAACCTTCCAGGTTTCTGGCACCAGATTGGGACTGCTGAGGCACTCAGCCTTGTGAACTGAGCAACTTCAGGGTTCTTGGCCTCTCCAATAGAAGACAGACACTGTGGGACAATTCTGGCTACTGAGACATCCACCCAAGGACCAAGCAACTACTGTGCACTCAGCCTCTCAGGTGTTAGACAACTGCTGTTTCAACATAAGCTGAATAAATTATTTACACACACCACACACACACACACACACACACACACACACACACTTATTCATTTTGTTCCTCCAAAGAACGCTAATACACTGATGTTTAAAAACTGTACAAGGTTAAAGTGTACAACCAAATGTTTGATATATGTATAGATGTGAGATATTTGTAATGGAGCTAGTGAATACACCCAGCACACCCACAACGTTTCCATAACTTTTTTATGTGGTGAACCAAGATCTATCGCCTTAGGAAATTCAAGCATGTAGCACAATGCTGCTAAGTGGGTTACAGGATCATATATTAGGATTCCAGAATTTTCTTTCTTCATATAACTTTATAACTTTGTACCCTTTGCTCAACATCACTCTGTCTGCATCTCCCTCCTGCCTCTGGTAACTAGCCTCTATTTTCTGTGAGTTTCACACTTTTAGATTCTACCTATAAATATGATGATGTAGTGTTTCTTTCTCCATGGTGGGCCATAATGTGCTCCAGGTTCACGTTGCTGCAAATGGCAAGAATTCCTTCTGTTTAAAGGTTAAGTGTTAATGAATATGTATGTGTATACATATGTATATGTATATGAGTGTATACCACATCTTTATCCATTCGTCTGTGAATGGACACTTGGGTTGGTTGGTTGGTTGTTGTCGTTATTGTTTAATGACAAGGCCGGGGGAATAATGCTTCAGTGAACACAGAAACACGGCTATCTCCTCAAGATACTGATTCATTTCTTTTGGAAATATGCACCTAACAGTGTCATTGCTGAATAATTGTTTTTAGTGTTTGGCATAATTTCCTGTCCATTTACATTTCTACCAATGGTACATAAGAGTTCCCTTGTCCCCTCACCATGTCCAACACATTCCTGTCTTTCAGATATCGCCAACCTGGTCTGTTCAAGGTCGAGCCTCATTGTGGTTGGGACTTTCAGCTTCTGCTCTTAAGGGATATTCAGCATTCCTTGGTATACCTCTTGGCCATTTGTGTGTCTTCTCAGGAAGTTTATGCAAGTCTTTTGACCACCTGTAAATCCAGCTGTTTTTATATTGATTAGCACGAATCTCTTATGCATTCTGGATATTAATCCCTTATTATATATACTGCTGGCATATTTTTCTTCCCAACCTGTTGACTGCCTTTTCAATCTGTCAGTCTATTCCTTTGCGGTTCTGAATGTTTGACTTTGGTCAGGCTTCACCTGTTCTTTTGTTTTTATTACCTAGGCTTTGGGTGTCCTATTAAAAATATTGTTACCAGGCTTGTGGAATGGCTCATTGAGTAAAAGCGTTTGCCAGGCAAGAATACAGATCTGAGTGTAAATCTCTAGATCCCACATAAAGCCAGGCAAGTGCCTTAATCTCAGTGGTGCTCGTATGGGAGGTGGAGATAGGACAATCTCCGGAAGCCTGTGGACCAGTCAACCTGGTAAACCCAACAGCAAAAGATCCTCCTCAAACAAGGGAGATGAGGAGGACCAGCACCCCAAGTTGCCCTGTAATGCTCACATGTGTGCCATGGTACACGCACCCTCATCACACACACACACACACACACACACACACACACACACACACACATCTTAAATATACATAAACACAAAAATCGAAAAAATAAGAAATAATTACCCAGACCAATTTAGGGGACATTTCATCTCATATGCATTCTAGGAATTATTGGTTTTCAGGTCTTATGATTAAAAGTCTTACTGGGTGTGGTGGCACATGCCTTTAGTCCCAGGCCTCAGGAGGTAGAGGAGGGTAGATCTTTATGAGATTGAGGCCAGCCTGGTCCACATAGTGTCTTGAAGGTAGGCTGGGACTAGAGAAACCCTGTCAAAAACAAAACAAAATGAAACAAAAAAAATGAAAGTCTTTAATCTATTTTGAGTTCATCTTTGTGTGTGGTTTAAAAGTATCCAATCAAAGTGGGAATTTTTTCATGTAAATAGTCAGTCTTCCCATTATTGCTTATGGAAGAGACTATCCTTTCTCCAGTGTATAGTCTAGGCACTTTTGCTGAAGATGAACTGATTATATATGTGAGTTTATTTCTGACTCCTTTTCCTGTTGCATTGGTCTACATGTCTGCTTTTATGTAGTACCATGCTGTTTAGATCAGTAGAGCTTTGTAATATACTCTGAAATCAAGAAGTATGTCTCAAGGTTGTTAGACTACATGAAGTCTTTCATGGTTCTATTTGAATTTTAGGATTTTTTTTCTTATTTCTACAAAAAGGATTATTGATATTTTAACAGGGATTGCATTGAGTCTATGCATCACTTTGGGTAGTGATAACATTTTAATAATACTAATTCCTTCAATTGTATGGCGTGGCAGTTAGTTGTGGTTATCAACACAGTTCAAAGTTGTCTGGGAAGGGAGGCTCAGTGAGTAACTGTCTAGATTAAGTTGGCCTGTGGCATGCCTGTGAGGAACTTTTTTCCTTGAATTCATTGAGATATGGAAGATTCACCCCCAGTTACAGGCAGCACCATTTCAAGGGTTGGGCCTTGGACTGGATGAAAAGGAGAAAGCCGGCTGAGCACTGGCGTGTAGGCCTTGACTCCTTATGCTCTGCTCTTGACTGTGGATGTGTTGTGACTAGTTCCTTCAATTTCTGCCACCTTGACTTCCCCACAATGATGAACTGCATCCTGGAATTCTGAGCCACATAAACCCATTCTCTCTTAAGTTGCTTTTGTCAAGATATTTTATCGCAAGCAACAGGAAACAAAATGAAGCCATCTGGATAGCTTTCCATTCATCTGTGTCATATTTAACTTCTTTAGTTGATGTTTTATAATCCCCAGGGTAGAAGGCTTTCATTCCTCTAGGTAGGGTTATTGCAGCATAGTTTATTATAAATGGGATTGTAATGATTTCTTTCTCAAATACTTCACTGCATATATAGAAACATAACCAATTTTTAGATCGATTTTGTATCCTGTAACTTTGCTGATTTTATTAGTTCTACAGGGACATTTTTGTTTGTTTGAATCTGGATTCTCTATGTATATGGTTGCACCACCTACAGATAAGAGGAGGTTTCTTCCCATGTTTATTTGTTTTTGTTTTTTGAGACAGGGTCTTCCTGTAGCCTCAGCTAGCCTGGTACTCCTATGTTGACCAGGCTGGCCTCAGTCTCACAGAGATCCATTTGCCTCTGCCTCCAGACCGCTGGGATTAAAGGCATGTGCCACCATGCCCAGATGCATATCTTTTATTTCTTTCTCTTGTCTAATTGTTCTAGCCTGAGATTCTGGTATAACATTGACCATACCCGCACACATGTGTACATGCATACACCTGAAGAGAAACACCGAAACATACACTCATCCCCCAAAGGTTTATGTATGTGATAACTTGGTCCCCCCAATAATGGTACCATTTGGGAAGAGTGAGAGTGTTAGGAGGTGGAGGAAGTGGGTCACTGGTGGTAGGCAGGCCTTGAGGTTTTATGGTACAGCCCCACTTACTTCCTGTCCTCTGCTTCCTGATTGCAAATGCAATGTGACCAACCATTTCATGCTCCTGGCACATTGTCTTCCCCACCATGATGGACTGTATCCCTAGAACTGTGAGTCAAAATAAACCCTTCTCCCTTTAAGTTCCTCCTTGTCAGGTATTTTTGTCATAATCACAAGAAAAATAACTACTATAGAAAGTAAAATAGAAAACAGTTAAGAATAGAAGACAATGTGGAAAACTTGAAACCCTTGTCCATTGCTAGTGGGAATAGAAAGTGGTGACAGGGAGCAGGTGGTGTGAGAAATGGTGTGACTGTTCCTCAAAAAATAAAATAAAGTAAAACAAAAAACATAAACATAGAATTCCCATATAACCTAGCAGTCCCACTTCTGGTTATGTATCAAAAGGCTTGGAAGCAGTCTCAAGCTGATGTTTGCACACCCGTGTCCATTGTGGCCTTTGTCACAACAAAAAGATGGAAGAAGTTCAAGTTCCCACTGGAATGACAGAAAACCAACAGGTGCTCTGTGCACAAGATGGAATACTGCTCGGCCTTTACAGGGGAGGAGATACTGACGCATGCTCAACACCCGCCATGAGAAAGACAAGCTGGGTGAAATAAGCCAGTCAAACAAAGGACAAATACTCTATAACCACACTCAATGTGAGGTACCTAGAAATGTCACAATTACAGAGACAGGGTGGCTGTAAAGAACTGAGTGAGGAGAAATGTGGAGTCAGGCTTTAATGGTGTAGCAGCCTACTGGGAAAAGGAAAAGTCCTAGAGATGGATGGAGGTGACAGTCATACAACCCTGTGAATGTACTTTACGCCCCTGAACTGTACAGTTAAGGATGGTTATGATGGTTCATTTTATGCTGTGTATATTTCACCACAACAAAAAATAACATTGTACAAAACGAGGCAGCATTACTTCTGATGTCACCTCTCCCCTCACACACCCTTTACTACTCCATGCGCATTCCAGATATAAGCAGTACTAGAGTGGCGCATCTCAGAAAAACAGCCCCTTGCCCCTCTTTGTTTCCCACCCATCTGTAGATGCGTGTAGCTGGCCTTCTTAGCTGAGTACACCTTTAAACCATGCCAATGTGAACATTTTTAGTGAGACAAGACACAGGGATGGAGAAAGCCAGCGAGAGAGATGTGTGTGTCTCCCACGTTCATGGGTTTGTATTTATCCCCAGTGATGTTGTTATTTTTAAAGTCTGCTAAAAGCCGATTCCACCTGCTGGTTTCTTTGGGTGACCCAAATCTGTGTATGCATTTGCCATATGCTTCAGAGTCAGCGTATACAAGCTGTGTTGGTCCCCTGGCTAGTCTGATGCAGAGAAAGGGGGCAAACAGAATCCACAGCACGTAGGACTGGGAGTCCCAAATCCCACGCCTTGCAGCCATGAGCTGTGCGCAGGAGCTGAGGGAAGCAATAAGACCTAATAACCTCCCCCTTTCTCCTAATTGCTTCCTTCTCCTCACAAAAGAACCACGCCAGCAGCTCTGGAGGCCCTCAGGGAAATCTCTGCTTGTTATAAGGCCGGTGGGCAATCCTTTCATCACTGTGAAATGCTGGCAGTTTGTGTCAACAAATCCAATTTCAGTCAATCAATACACAACCCGCCTCTCAGCCCCATTCTCCCAGCTGGGCAGGGCTGCAGAGCTGGCCTCCTCCCACTGCCCGTGCCCAGGAGCCCCAGAGGAAGTACTGCTGGCTGGGAGTGACCCAGGGGACCACATCAAAATGGACATACGTGGCAGGGAGCAACTGACAAGGTTGGTGGCACCCACAGAGGGTTGCAGCCCACAAGAAAGACATCTGGTTGTACATGTTGGAAGGAAGGGCCAGCTCTGTGCAGAGAGACCTGGGCACAAGATCTGTCTGTACCACTGCAAGCTGCGGAGTCTAGCACGTTCTCCAAGACTTTGAATTCCAGCCTCCTACTTGAAAAGCAGGACTAAAATATTGCCTGTCTGTGGGACTGCAGTGAGCATGATAATGCTTATCAAGCACTCTGCCTGGTCCCTGGGGCATCCACACGTGTACACACACACACACACACACACACACACACACACACACAGGTGAAGGGATTGATGCACTGCCATGGACATCATCATTGTTATTGTCATGTGGAAATCTGCACAGAAAACAGCTCAGGATTGTGCCTGTGGGGTAGGAACTAGCCCAAGTGGTTCTCCTAAGACAGAGAAGAGAGAACGTTAGACCTCCAGCTCCTGAAGGTTCACAAAGTCAAGGGACTTGTTGGTTGTCATCAGCATGTTCAAAAGAAGTCTCCAGACTGCAGCAGTCTCATCAGAGGACTGGCAGCCACTGGATGGGGATTCCTCCCAAGCAACAGCATTAAGGATTCTGCTTTATCGCGAGGCCAAATGTCTAGCAAGAAAGACATTCTGCAGACAGACTCAAGGCCTCTGCCTATTCCCATGGGAAGCCAGAAAAAAGCCTGGCCCCGAAGCAGCTCACTGGCTTCTAAGGGAGAACACAGTTTTGTGGAGGGACAGCTACTTCCCCTTTGGGTGCTAGAGGTCCCTGCCAGGCAACAAAGAGTTACACCCAGCTCTAGTCCTTGCCTGCAGCTGTCATACCTAATAGATGGAGGTAAGACACACAGCATGCGTCTGAGTCCCGGAGATGAAGGCAGCCAGAACAGCCCTTCAGAACCTGTCAGGGAGGGACAGAAACAAACCAATCAAGATGAGCACACTTGATCTAGGGGCTCACGTCAGGGGAGGAGCATGGCATCTGTAACTGCAGAGGGGGGATGCTACTGCTCCTCCAGCAGGCAATGGTTAAAAGTACCTTGGAGCACGTTTTGTGGTTGCTGTCCCTGCCACTCAGCTCTACTTAATTGGAAAGGGACAGAGAGTAATTAAAGGCAAAGTTTTCAAAAGCAGAATACCCTGGTATTTATTGACTTTCTATTTGGAGGCAGACACCATGGGAGGCCCCTTCACATTTATTATTTCTCTTGATTCATTACCATAGCTCTGCAAGGCAGATGTGTGTATTTCTTCTGTCTGCTGATGATGCAGAGGCTCAGAGAAAACCAGAGGCTCAGGGACCTGGCAGTGAGCAGTGGCTGATGGTGGGAGATTGGCAAAGACTTGCCCAGGATCACACATCAAGAGGGACATTCAAGACTAGGTAACTCCTGAGCGCCTCCGCTCACTCCCTGCCTACATATTTAGAGCAGTAGGCCAGGAGGACCCTGGTTGAGAATGAGTTTTGGTTCATGGGAGAAAGCTACAAATGGTAGAGAAAGCTTAGAACCATAGTCACACTTCTCCACAACAGCTGAAAGCTAAACACTCAAGCTAGGATCAGTTTTTAGCGGGGGATGGAATCCAAAGATTCTGAATTTCAAAGCAAAGACACAGGCCCCAAGCCAACAGACTATAAATCATGTCTGCTATGAATGACATGTGGGTCTTCCTCATGTGGTAAGGATCATCAACAGGACCTGAGGCCTTTCTGAAATCTGTCCTGATATAATGGCAGTGATGAGAAGGAAAGAGGGAAGCAAAGAAAGAGGAGGCCAGTGAGATGGCTCGGTGGGCGCAGGAGCCTGCCATCCTGACAGCTTGTGTTGGATCCCTGGAGTTTACATGGTAGAAGGAGAGAACCAAGTCTCGAAAGCTGCTCTCTGACCTCCATACATGCACTGTAGTATGCACGTTCCCACGCTGACATACACCCTCACATACACATGCTGATAAAATAAAAATATGATAACAATTTTATAAAAGAAGAAAGGAAGGAAGAAAGGAAATGGGAGGGAGGGAGGGAAGGAGGGTAGGTTATGGCTGTTTGGGAAATTTAGGCCTGACACAGTAAGTGGGATGGGAGGGTTCCTGGATCCTAATTATGGATGGATAGTGACATTGAAATCTTAGCTTCTAACTCAATTTGAGCTTGACTCTAGCATGGCAAACTGTCTCACTGTGATCCCTGTGGAATGTTCCAGGAAGGTAGATTTCAACTTACATAAGGGCAGATACATTGTTTGAGCTGCATCTTTGCCTGCCCACAAAAGAGCAATCACTCACCTTGTTTACTGTGGTTGGTACTCATCATTCCCTAGGCCTCTTACACTAGTGTCCAGCCAGCCACTCCACTGCTGAATCCTCTTGATATCACCTTGGCCCCTCGACAGCTTGCTCCTTTGGGGCAACACCATTCTCCTTTACAGATCACTGCTTCCAAAGAGCTCTGTCTAAAATTCAGATTTGCCCCTGGTGGTATACCCCACAGGTGCCTGTACAGCTATGTTTCTTGCAGCACCATTCATAATCAGTCTAGATGTCCATCAACAGATGAATGGATATGCACAATGGAATTTTATTCAACAACAAAGATGAATGAAAATATGTCATTTTTAGGAAAATTGATGGTACAGGATATCAAACTAAATTCAACTCAGACCAATTAATATCACAGGGTTTCTCCCTTATGCAAAATTTAGATTATACATATATGTGATATAAAGCTGACAACATGCCCATGGTCTAAAGGGAAGGGGGAGCAAGAGAAGGCAATGGGGGTGAACATGAGCAAAGAACAATTGCTACACGAACTCCTTCTCTAAAGAGACATGAACAAGCTTCTGCCCTCTCCTTATAGAATACCAAGCAAAAAGCAAAGTGCCATTCCACTGAACTCGAACATGAAAATCCAACTAGTTTATTGGACTTACAGAGCTTGGATGAGGGTTTACTTGCAGGACAGTAGGCAACCCCAAAGCAGTCATACTACTGGAGAGTCTCACCCAGCATGATGGTTTCTCCAGTTGCCTAGATGGAGTCCCTCCTTTAGTTAACCTTCCACAGTGTGTATACGCTAGCATCTCCTTAGATCATGAGGTCACATGTCACTAAGGCAGAATTACATACAAATTAGCTGGGAGGTGCAGAAAGGAGAAGCCAGAATCTCAGGTGTGGGTCCCATGACCCACTCCACCACCTTCTTCTATGAGAAAATGTCAGCTGTCAACAAGCGGGATCTTGAGAGTCTCTCCTAAGTTGTCACAGCTGTTTTGATAAAGATGATGGCCGTTAAGCTCAGAGATCACTATAAACAATGTGATATACATGTAAGAAATAGTCACAATGAAATGAATTATTTTGTGCACTAAAATATTAGTAACACAGGAGACAGACTGACCTTGGCATTCTCCTACTACATATAGTCATGGACTAGCATGGATAGATCTCAAGTCCAATGCTCTTTAGCAGAGCATAAAAATCTACACAGATCCACAAAATGGACAAATGGCATCTACCATGCAGACTAGATACAAACACTGTTGCAAAAGGCTAACATTTGCCAACTGGGATACAGCACATTGTTTTCTAGGGATGCTGTACAGGGTTCCACAGGCTACAGTGGTATGGACAACAGAAGTTTATTATCACACAGTATGGAGGCCTAGAGGTCAGAGGTCAAGGCCTTGGTATGTTAGTTTCTCTGAGGCCTTTCTCCTCGGCTTGCTGCCTCTGTCTACAAGTGTCTACCTATACCCAGGCACCCAAGTGCCTCTGTGTGTCTCCTGATATCCCTCCTTGAAATCTCACTAGTCAGATTAAGTCAGTACATCCTGACTACCTCACTGAACTTCATTCCGACTTTGAAGGCCCTAATTTCAAATAGAGTCAACTCTGGGATACTGAGGGAGGAACAAGATTCAGTTCATAATAACCAGGATCTTTTCCCCAAACTCCAGTCTAGATATTTCTAAGAATGTTCTGATGAGATTAACATTTGTATCAGAAGATTCTGAGTAAAGCAAGTCTTCCTCTATAGTGTGAGGTGGGCATTTTCCAATCAGTTGGGACCTTAAGAAAGAGGCTGAGTATTCTTGAAGACGAAGAAATCCTGCCTACACAATTAACTCTTCCCTGAGTATGCAGAGTTCAGAGATGCCGACACTACCATTACATAAGCCAGTTCCTCAAGGCAAATCACTCCCCCGAGCCCCCACGCAGCGTCCCTGACTTTATTTTTGATGTGATTTGGTTTTTTGAGACAAGATCTTATTCTGTAACCTAGGCTGGCCTTGAACTCCTAGCAGTCCTGCTTCAGCCCGAGTGCTGGGTTTACAAGCCTGTGCCAGTACCCTGGGTTTACCTTGGCTGCTTAATGACACTTTATGGAAGTTGAACATCCCATTGGCCATAACTTAATCATATTTAATTAGGAGGAAATTGGGAATGTGGTCTTCATTCCATAAGCCCGATGTTTGGCTAAACCTGGGGATGGGGGTTGATGTAAAGTGAAACGGGGAGGCTGGGAGGAGGGAGGCTGGAGATGCATTGCAGCACAACCCAGCGCTTGCTACACGTCCCTGACGGTGGGCCCAGGGCACTGGAGTGCGGTGGAGTACTAGGCTGTGTGCGCAGAGCGCAGGCACGTTCCTCAGTGCACCGGTCCGGACTCGAGCCCTGCTCACCAAGCCAGCCCCGCACATTCCAGCGCGGACTCCGGTGCCATCCCGCGGCTGCCGGAGGCTCGCGCAGCATCTGCAAAGCCAGGAACCCTGGAGCTCGGCCCGAGCCCGCGGCCAAGGGCACGCGCTGGGCACCCGGGTGCCAGCACCCAGCGCAATCCGCTCGGACTCCGAACCCGAGGGGAGGAGGGGCGGGGAGCCGCATCTCCTCAGGGCAGACTGACCAATGGGCGGCGTCCCTGATGCTGTAATGCTCCAGCTCAGCCTTTCATTGGCCAGCTCCCTCTCTGGCCTCCAACTAGTTATGTTTCGGTGGGGTTTTTTTTTGTTTTGTTTTGTTTTGTTCTGTTTTGGTTTTGGCTTTGTTTTTTTGCGGGTTTTTTTTTTTTCTTCAGAAATTGCAAATAGGCGTAAACAAAATCCAGAGCAGAAGGAGGGGTGCTTGAGCCCAGATGCCCGGGAGACCAAGGAATCACGTCCCTGCAACTCAGCCTCCGCCCAGCAAGGCCCAGGCTCCGCAGAGCCTGTGGGATCATCAGAAGGATTTGTTCAGGTTTCTTACTTCAGGGTCACTTAGAGACGATGGTATTGGGACACACTTGCAAGATGGACATTGATTTGCAGGGAGCAGTGTGTCCCAAAGTTGGTCTGTTTCTAAACCGTGTATTCCAAGAGAGTATTGTTACAGACTCAGCATTCCACAAAACACACTCTAGAATGTGCTAGAAGGACAGCGCTCCACAGTCCCCGCTGGCAAGTCAGCTCCAAAGGCCTTCAAACTCGGCTTTCTAGGCACGAACTCTCTGGGACCATCCTTGTCAGACTCTGAGCAGCTAGAGCGCATTGTGACCTAACAAGATTGCCCTTCTCACCTTGAGCAGTTTAAGGATGTGCAGCCTCTCTCTGCCTCCCATTCTCCCCTTTGTAATCAAGTTGTGGAGCCTCAGATGGTCAGATCCCAACCAAACCAACTTTCAGAACCGGAAGCCTTCTTAGCACTGGAGTTGACAGATGCTAGAGAGGACACAGCTTTGTCCAAAGTGACCTCTGGGAGGACCAAGAGACAGAGAAATCAACAAATGTGCTGGGTGTGAGTCAGGTGACATCAGATACAAAGGGTATGACAACCTCATTAAGAGGTTGAAAGTAAGGGCAAAGATAGGGTGGGGGAGGGGCAGGGATAGCAAAGACAAATGATTTTGCCAAATAAGCCTATGCCCAGCTAAGAGGCCTGGGAAGGGTTCTTACCCCAGGGCATAGCTCTGGGCCCTAGGTGTCAGGCTTATCCTAGTGGGAAGGAAGTGAATGACCCCCTCTTGGCCAGCACACACCCTGGCCACAGCCTGCTCTGGTTTTCAGGGAGTTTTGTTTAGGGAAGAGACACATGACATGGTCAGAGGCCGGAAAGGAGAAGCACCATTCATGGGTGGTAGGGAAGGGATGTCCTTGAAGCTGGGGACAGAGCTGAAATGGTAAGAAGCTGGGGGACAAGCCTAAGTAGAGGCAAGGTAAAAAGCGGTGCACCTTGGTGTAGTCCCAGTGCCCTTGGGAATTAAGAACCCTTCATTCTGGCCCCATTTCTCCCATCTTTGCCTAGGTGACCTTGAGCCTATCATCTTAGCTGTGGCCTAGTTCTCTTACCTCTAAAACATAGGGGAGGGCCTATGATCTTTAACGATCCCTTCTCTCCAGGCTCAGTAGCATCTTCTGTCTTGGAAGGCTCCCTTACCTACTGCAGCTGTTACCACGGCTGAGCGAATGGACAGATGGCTACAGATGAGACAGTCATGCTTACGGGTGGGGTGGGGGTGCTGATACCCGAGGATGACTCAAAAGTGGTGCAGCACGAAGCCCTCTCTCCCTCCATTCTTCTATATCCTGCTTGCTGAGACCCCAGGACCCAGTGACTAATGTCAGCACCTCCTGGAATGGCTCAAGATGGTCCTGCAGCAGCCTCTGCAGGCTCCACCTCTCTCTGCTGGCAGCAGGCAGCTGGCAGCAGATTTTAGGAGGCGGGAGCTTGTGTTTTCAGCAAGGTGAAATCAGGCTTCTAGTGAGACCAGGAGGCCTGAGATGGAGACGTCATTTTCTGCAGAAGAAGGGTTGGGCCGAGGATGTACTGCTGTTTCTTCACCCCACAAACTCCAAGTGGAAGCACAAGTCCTTGGCCCTCGTTTGATAGCATGCCCCATCTTGCAGTTGTTTTCCAACTGTGTTTAGCTAAGAATCCTTTCTTTCAAAGAAATCAGGTATAGAAGCAGAACCAAGATAGTATTCAATAATTACTTCTTGAAATAAGCATGTGAAGAACAGTGTTAGGAACTGGGTAGAGGTTGGTGACCCAGACAAAACTGGCCTCTGCCTCACAGACTGGTTCAGGAGGCCATTTGTAAACTAGTAAATATTTAATGAACTATTATGATCAGGACAATGAAGGAGAAGATTCTTTTGAAGATGGCCTTTAATTTGTGTGGTCAGGAAGGATTTTCTAATCAAGCAAGGACAGTGCTGCTTTTAGGTGAGACGCTTCAGTGTGAAAGCTGGGGACAGGGACAGGTTGGAGCCCTATGCATCTGAAAACACCCAGGAGGAATACACAGCCTCTACGGGCAGATGGGTCAGTGGCAGGCAGAGTGTTTGCTTACCATGCATAAGACCCTGGATTCAAACCCCAGTACCAGAAAAGAGAATGGCAGATGGGACCGTGAGCTCCCTTCAAGGTGGCATTGCTGACAAGCCCCAAGGATGCAAGCAAATTGATGGCTCTGCCCTCACCCCAAGAGGCTTGCTGAATCCCAGCTGTAATATCACACCAAAGAATAAAGGCAGAGATTTTCATGCAAACATTTACAGATACCTATCCACCCCCCAAGAGAACATCAACATACTCAGCAAAAGAATGCATTTATGACTGAGGAAATGGCCAATATTCTAATCAGCAGAAACATGTAAACCCACATATTTAATTTCTTGGAGAGAAATATCTATGTGTCAAATGAACAAGGTGGTTATGAATCAAAAACAACTAATTATGAAAAAAAGACATATTTTAGAAGTGGAAATTTTAATAAATCAAAGGTTAGTGTAGCCACTGCACAGGGCATAAACTCCCAAGAAGCAAGGAGTGTGCCACCCAAGGAAGAGACGGCTGTGGCTCTGGAAGGGAGGATGAAGGCAGAAGGAAGGGAAGGAAGCAGATGCAACCCAATGCTAAGTCTGTAGAACTTGTTAACTTGCTAAGCTATCTGTGCGGGGGAGGATCTGGGAACACTGGGGGAAGGTATCTGCTCTGGGATAGGGTGGTCCTACACCCCTGCTTAGACCCTCTGTGTGCATCAAAATGAAGAGGCCCTGGCCATCCTCCCCCCATCCTCAGACCACACCTCAGAGGCCTTGTCCTCTCTCAGTCCTGGGCTGGATATTTCCCCAGAGAGTTTGAAAACAAGAGACCTAAGTCCACACTGACTGTGGCTGTGTGTCCTGTCTGTTACTCTTCAGGAAAAGTCCTTGCTGCTGAGAGAGGAACATATGATTATTCCAGGTGGAATGCCTGGGAAGCGTACTCTGAAATGAAGCCCTTCCTGCAGCATGTTAAGAAGTCATTCCCTATATACACGAGGAGGAGCTTGCAAGAAAGAAACTGAACAAGTTTAGTGGGACTTGGAAGCCTGATGGCTCTACAGGGCTGCTGTAAGTTGGGCTGACATGCTGGATCTTTTTGCATATTTATCAACTAGTCATCAGGTTTGAGCCCCGGGGAAAGGTGACCTCACAGGCCCTTTCTCTGTAACTCATGCTGCCCCTGGGCTGTATTTCACACTGTGGGAACAGTGAGTCGGTAATGATGGAGGATCTGGGTGGTACTTTACAGTATTCCCCACAGTGATTAAGACCACAGTACCCACTTCCTCAAGAGGCTTGGTACCTTGAATGTGACTGCTCTAAAGTCATTACCGAATCTATCGCCAATCTTTGGGAGAAATTCTAAGTTCCTAGGCCAGGTCAGGCCCATAGCAAAACCAAAGAGACCTATATTGAAATGAAAGAGGAAGGACTGACTTTCTACATGGTCAGTGTGCAGCTGGCAGCACCTCTCCTGGGGCAGACTATGTCATCTCTGCAAGAACCTTTGGAAATCATCTTCTGCAATCCAAATTCTACAAGTTCACAACGTGAATATCCTGTTGAGAAAAAGCAAGTCCAGCTTGGTTGATAAAAATGACCCTCTCTGTCGATTTAAATTCAGTTTTTAGATGGCCTGACTGGTGATGGCTGAGCCCAGTCTCTCCAAACCCTTTGATGCACTGGATGTGAGTTGATAAGCTTCTAGAGGACATCTTTGTGTCCCCATGCCACTCGGGGGCTCTGTATCATAGCACAGCCTCCCTTTGCAGTCTTTCCATTTTCACATGGAGCAGGAAAGGAAATAAACCCAAAGACACCACTCCACTGTGTAGTACAACAGGACCTGGAAACTTCGAAATCCTGACTCTTCAATTTACTTATGTTCTGAGGTTGGCCCCCCCGAAGTTGGTCCTAAGATGAGGCCTCATGAAAAGTGGTTTATTGGGCAGAAGTGGTTCAATGGGCAGTGTCCACAGAAAGAGAGTAAGGATACCAAACCAGGAGGAGAAGGAAGCTAAGCAAGAGGGCTGGGTCAGCCAAGGCCCCATGCTTGCAAGGCCACTACCTTGTCTCACAGGGGAGGTCTGGAGGCCTCTAGAGCTCCTCTACCTATCAGTTACAGGTTATCGTAGTTTGGTTGTGGTTTGAACATATTTCCCAAAGGTTCATGCGTTGAAGACTTGTTTCTCAGATGGGACCTTTGAGAGTCTGGGTCTAGTAGGAGACCCTTACATCATGTATTAGCTCCTTTGGTGCTAAAGATTGGAGATAGATTTGGTAATGACTTTAGAGAACCACATTCAAGATACAATGAGGTATGCAACAAGCCTCTTCAGTGAGTTGATACTGTGACCTTAATCACCGTGGGGAACACCATAAAATACCACCCAGATCCCCCATCATTACAGACTCACTGTTCCCACAGTATGACCAACAATACCTGACAAGGAGCAACTTAAAGGAGAAAAGAGTTATTCTAGCTCATAGTTTCAGGGGAGTTTCAGTCCATCATGGCAAGGAAGGCATAGTGGAATTCATGACAGGGAGTGTGTGGTAGGGCCTCTTTACGTAGCACGAGACCACGTAGCTAAGACTACAACTCAGAAGGCAGAGGCTAACATACCCTCAGAGGCCTTCTCCTGGTGACTTACTTCTACCAGCCAGGCTCCACTTCTTAAAGTTTTCACAGCTTTCCAAAATAGCACCACAAGCTAGGAACCAAGTGTTCAAAACCTGACCCAGTGGGACCCATTTCAGATCCACAGTTGGCGCTGTGCTCTTGGAAAGAACAACAGCATCCCAGCTCATTGGTTTCTTGTCCAGCAATGTGTTCACGCCCTCTTGCAAGTGTTCCTGCCATCAGCTAAGAAGTCCTCACCACAGCTGAGCTGATGGTGACACAATATGCCAAGTCTCCAGAACAGTGAGTTAAACAAACCTCCCTCATTAAAAATGTGAACCCACCTCAGGTATTTTGTTGTAACCATGAAAAAGAAACTCACACAAGATGTTCCCAGGCAATTCCCATTTTCAGTGCATGCAGGCAAATCAGCTAGCTG
This sequence comes from Eospalax fontanierii, assembly GCA_035773235.1. Taxonomy (NCBI): domain Eukaryota; kingdom Metazoa; phylum Chordata; class Mammalia; order Rodentia; family Spalacidae; genus Eospalax; species Eospalax fontanierii. The sequence goes on from CM069547.1 coordinate 18,470,878, forward strand.
CCAGAAGCTTGAGGATAGCCCTCTAATAAAAAGGCACGGGCTCTAGCTGGGAGCTGAGGATCACTAAGATAAGGTAGAGATCCAAGGCAATCAAGAAGAGTATCTTCTAGGAGAACAGTTGACAGTTTCTGAGCCAACACCTGCTTCATCAATACCAGGAAGACAGACATCATTAGACCTCACCACTCTTCATTAGTGATAGACTATTCCCTCTTCCTCAACACTTCAAACCAGTGTGTAGATTCATGATCTCTAGAAATGATCATCCATGAACTGTTAGAAAATGGAAAATGACTGCCTTTTAATCACATGACATTACTAATAATTTAATAATGATGATGATAAAAATAATAATAATAAAAGCTGAACTGGCTTTATGCACATCACATCCCTAACTGGACACATAGCTAAGTCATCTGTTCCAGTGCCCTTAATTCTGATATATCCTGTCTATCAACCATGAGGCACTTCCAAGACAGATAAGATAGCATAACTGCCCTTGAAAAACCTTAAAGACTCTATGGTGTTTGCTTTAAAGATTTATTTTAATTATGTGTATCTATGTGTGCACATATATATGTACACATGAGTACAGGTTCCCACCGAAGACAGAAGGGAGCCTCGGATCCTCCTGGGCTGGTGTTATAGGTGGTTGTAAGTCACCCAGCATGGGTGCTGGGAACCAAATTCCAGTCCTCTGTAAGAGCAGTATGCACTCTTAACCACTGAGCCACCGCTCCAGCCCTAAGACTATATGTTGAAGGCAATGGTGCCATGAGGTAGAACTAAGAGTGGAATCTTTGAGTCCTTGTGCCATCATCAGAATCATTAGTACTGGACTCAGCATCAATGGGAAAAAAAACTTTTTTTTTTATTAAGACCCTGAGATTTCAAAGTTGTCAGTAGTTACCTTGTTTTAATATGATAAACAATAGTAACCACAGTGGCAACAATCCATTGGGTAGTACTGTCCCCATTTCTATGAGGAAACTGGGCCTTAAAATAGTTCCAGAGCTGGAAGATGGAAGCAGAGCAGGGGTCCAATATCTGCTTTTGAATCCTTAGTCTGTGCCCACAGGTCATGTAAACCTTATGTGACTATAGTTGATGCTTTGATGGGGCAAGAGAAGAATACGCAAATACTGGAAAAATCTTAATTGTCAACTTGGCTAGATTTAGAATTATCATGGAAACATGGGCGTGTGTGTGTGTGTGTGTGTGTGTGTATGTGTGTGAAAGGATGTTTACGGAAACGTTTAACTGAGGAGGGAAGATCTACCCTGACTGTGAGCAGCACCAGCCTTTGAGTCAGGGATCTGGCCTAAATAGGAAAGAGAAGCAAGCTGAGCACCAGTATCCATTGCTCTCTGCTTCCTGAGTGTGGATACAATGTGACCACCTCCTGCTCCTGCTGCATACCTTCCCTTCCCTGAGAGACTGTGTCTCTTCTTAAATCACCAGCCCTGCTTCTTGTTAGGTATTCCCTCACAGTGGTAAGTAAAGCAACTAATAATACGCTTGGTCTCCTGGGTAGGATGTTCATTGGGAAGAAGAAAAGGCTCTCCACACCAGCAGGCAAGCTTTAGGTACCCCACCATGTTTCTACCAGCATTTCTGCAAGTTTATATATGATTTCTTCCCCAATAATCTGATTGTAATAAAATGTTTATTAGATTTTGTTCATTTGTCTGAAATGAGTCTATTCACTGTTTACCAGCAAGACAAGATGAGCTGTCCAAAAGGCCAATCTTTAGACTCCCAAGCCAGAATACCTCTGACCCATGCAGAGGAGACAGATGGCTCTGTATAGCTTGAAGAGCTGGCTATCTTCACATCTTTCCCACTCCTGTCCTTGAGAACTCTGACTTTGTTCATTCTGTCCAAGTTACCAAGTCCTTCGGGGAAAGCTAGGCTGTCTACTTCCCCAGAGATGAGAATTCACATCTAAGCAAAATGTGGTGAAGTGATTTTCCCAGTCAATGATTAGTACAGGAACATAAACATGGGGGTATGATTTGTGTCAATGACAGTAAAAGAAATCTTTATACAAGGATTCTGTAAAGATTTTCATTGCTCACTAAATAAATAAGCAAATAAACTAGCAACTTAAAATAAGAATGTATGCCTTCCTGAATTTGTGTCTAGGGCCTGTGTCTTATTCCTGAAACCCAAGCAGTTGTCTATTAGCAGGGCAGTCATTAACATAAGCCAAAACATTAGGATGGCAGAGTAGAAAGATGGAAACAAGACACCAGGGAGCTAGTGGATTAACAGTCCTGGAACTGCCCCCTGCCAGACTTGTTATTACACGAGATAGCAAGCCATCTAATTGTTCCAAAGATGATGAATTAGGGATTCTATTACTTGCAACCAAATGCATCCCAGCTGATTCAACTGATATTTTGACAGATTCTCTTGAAAAGAGGACAGAAAACAGTTCCATATTAGTTAATTTTCTCTCTGCTGTAACAAAATACCTGAAAAAAAAAAAAAAAACAACTTAAGGAAGTGTTCTAGTTTGCCTTCAAGTGCTGTGACAAAACACTCTGACCAATACCAACTTTGGGAGAAAAGGGTTTATTTGGTTTACATCTCCTGGGTTACAATTTATCACTTAGGGAATTCGGGATTGGAACTCAGGACAGGGGCGGGGAGGCAGGAACTGATGCACAGGTCGTGGAGGAATGCTGCTTACTGGCTTGCTCCCCTGACCCATGTTCAGCCTGCTTTCTTATATAATACAGAACAAACTGCCCAATGATGGCACCGCCCACAGTGGCCTGGGCCTTCCCACATCACTCGACAACCAAGAAAATACTACACAGACATGGCCACAGGCCAGTCCAATGGAGGAAATTCCTCACTTGAGACTCCTCCAACCCAGGTATATCAAATTGACAACTAAAGCTATTCAGTACAGGAAGGAAGAATTTATTCTGACTCGTAGTTCAAGGGTCCGTCTTGATGGGGAAGTCAGGAGCTGGAGACAGCTGGTCACACCGTCTCCAGAGACAGGAAGCAGAGAGAAACGAACACTGGTGCTCAGCTCCCTTGCTCTTTTTAAATTCAGTCCAGGATCTCAGTCCATGGAATGGGGCCACTCAGAGTTAGGATAAGCCTTCACTCCTTACTTAACCCATCTAGAAACTTCCTCATAGACATGTAAAAAGCCTGTCTCCAAGGTGATTCTAAAGCCCACCCAGTTAACATTAATCATCACGGTTTCTAATTCCCCCTGCCTTTCATAGAGAGACTCAGGCTGTCTCTGTAGATGCTTGCCTACATCTCTAGTCTTCCCCATCCTCTTCTTCAAGCTTCCATTCATCCTAACCCTCCACGTGTCAGAGGTTGTCTCCCCTGAATTCCAGCATACCAAATCCTCATCTGTACTTCAAACCCTGGCTTCCCAACTGATGCTTCTTATGGTTTCCAGCAGTAGTAAGATGTTGAAAATTATGATCCCAGTTGCTCTGTGAACTATTTTCTTAGGTTTCCATAGGTGAAGCATCATAATGAAAAGAGCTTGTTTTTTATTAGCCTTGATTAACCCACACAAGGTCATTTTTGAATTTTACATTTTAATTAACTTTTATCGAGCTCATGTTCAAAATGAGATGCAAAAATGTTCATTAATGTAAATCATGAGGCCTTTGCTATAACAGTATGGGTATTTCAACAGAAAATTGCCATTTCAATAGAAAACTGGGATTTCAATAGAAAATTAGAATTTCCACAGCATAGAAAATTGGAAATCTTTCCCTTTTGCTAAACACATGATATGGTTTTGTAATTCCTAATTGTTCCCATACATATCCATCCCCCTTTCAGAGGATAAAAACAAAAAGGCTTGAAGATATTAACTATATCAGGACACCTTTCCCAAAGCTTCTCTTCCTGCCTGTGCCTTCCTTGGCCACCTGCCAGGACCCCCTTTTCTGTTAGTTCTCTGTAAGTCTGATAGTCACCAGATTATCTTGAAGTTAGCCCTCTGCTTAGATTTTTCTCACTATTGAGATTTGGAAATACTCAATGATCTGCTTCTAGGAAAGCCCAAGGTTCAGATTTGTAAATGTAGAATCAGGCATTATTAATACCACAAAGAGGTCTTCCATTTCCAAAAAAAAAATTTCCTTCTAAAAGTCCTCCAAGTTAAGAAGCATATGGCATAACTCAATAGAAAAATGAACAAAATCTTTCATTTTTCTTCAAAGAGATTATCTGAACAACTGTGAAAAATAGAAAAATATACTGTTTCATTAGTCATCAGGGTAAATACAAACTGAATCTACAATTTGCAGCAATAGACACCCATCGGAATCACTAAACAGAAAACAGTATGTGTTGGCAGGGATGTGGAACAACTGAAACTCCTATCGCTGCAGGTAAGAGGCTGAATTGTCATTATGAAATATTTGATAACATCTATAGAATGGAATGTGCATATAGCCTCTGACTCAGATTCCACTCGAGTTAGACTCAGAAGGACCCACGTACCTTTACCAGAACACACATGAGAGAAGCGCTGCTGTACAGTAAAACTGGTAATTCTACAAATGCCAATCAAGGATAGGATAAATATGAATGGATTTTAATATATTCACATACTAGACTATTCCCCAGTCATAAGATGAATCTGCAACTATACACACTATATGGATAAGATTTGCAGTGTTAAACAAAAGAAGACAGACATAAGCCTACAAGTCATGTGAATCCCTTGAAGCTAGTAAATCAGGGTGGTGTTATTCTGTGTCCAGATTTCAGGACTGATAATGCTCTATTTTTTAATCTGATATGCTCATTTTATGATGTCACTTTTCAGTGTGTGTATTATATCTTTTATTTAGATTATGTGTTCATATTTGGCAGCTCACAACTGTCTGCAACTCCAGCTCCAAGGAATTCTATATACTCTTCTGCCTTCTACAGGTAACACACACATGTGCACAGATACACAGAGAGTGAGTGAGCAAGTGAGAGAGAGAGCTACACATAGACACATACACATAAAAATAAATAATAAAATAAATTTTTAAAATGATATGTTTAATACTATGTCCCTTTAGCAGGATAATAGTAGGTACTATTTATGCACTGTGATCTGTCTAGCCATAGGTTCTTGGTCCTTAGAACAGTGCCAGGTATGGACTCTATCTTGTGATGCAGGACTTAAATCCAGTCATAAAGTAGTTGCTTACTTCCATAACATTTATACTGCTATTGCACCAGTGGGTGTATCTTGCCAGGCCAGTCATTATTGTAGCTCACAGGGCTCACAGCTGGGTAAGGTTGATGATCACTTTTCTCTTACAGTAGCATGCATAGCACCTTCCAGGACTATGACACTAGCCAGTAGAGATGAAGCTTCAGCATCAGTACTTGATTTCTCTGTTCTACAGCTCACATATGTAGTGTCTTCAGCAATAGGGTCTTACTGTCAAGTCTGGCGGGTAACTAAGAGCAAAGACAATAATCAGTATTGTTTGAGGGTTTGAGGGTCTATGGGACCTCCCTGGTCAACAACTCCAAAACATAGAGTCTATTCCTAGCATTGGATTTTTATTTGCTAGTCTGTGGTGTCTCGTAGGGGCATTGTCTCCACACTCTATAGGAATTCTTTAAAAAATCATTTATTATGTTTGGTTTTTGTGTGTGTGTGTGTGGAGGCCAGAGGAGCCTGGGGGGGCTTACACAGAAGAAAGTTCTCCAGGGAAAATGGTGAAGGGCCAGAAGTACCAAGCCATACCCAGGCATCCTTGGGCTGTCTGCAACTAACCCCTGGCTGACTCTACTATTGATGTCCTTGGTTAATTTTGTTGCATGCAATAACATATTTTGTCTAGTAATGCGGCAGCTGCACACAAGTCCTTGCCTTCACCTCAGATTTCCTCTGCCTTGCTATAATCATATAAAAAGAGTGCCTGCTTGTAATAAAGTTGTCAGTTATCCACGACACAGCTGTCCATCTCTCATTTCAGGGAAGGATTCTCTGGGTCGCGGGGAGAAATCCCCGACAGTATGAGTATAAGTATTTCCTGCATGTATGTAAATGCACCTGTATTGTGAAATGCCTGCAGAGGTCAGAAGAGAGCATCGATCCGGTCCCCTGGAACTGGAGCTACAGATGGTTGAGAGCTGTAATGGGTGTGCTGGGAACTGAACCAGGCCTTCTGCAAGAGCGGCCAGTGCTCTTAACTGCTGCTGAGCCATCTCTCCAGCCCCTTAAACTCTTTTAACAGATGCACATGTATGCATAGTGGGAGGTTTCCATTTGACTTTCAAGGGCCTTTAACTCTGGTTATCTTTTCTATACTCCCGTATGTGCCCTGTCCCTCCATTCCCCTCCTCACTTAACACTTCCTATTCCAATAGTCCCATCTCCCCCTTTATATCACTACATTCCATCTTCCTATCCCAGAAAGCAGTCCTGCCAGCTCCGAACTAGTTTACTGACCTCTCTGGGTTTCTAACTGAAACACACATATCTAAGGATTCAAAGCCAGCATCCAAATATGAGAGCAAGTGTGTGATGCTTGTCATTCTGAGTCTGGATTACCCTACCTAGGATGATTACTTACAGTTCCTTCCATTTGCCTACAAATTTCTCTTTAAAAATTTTTATTTTATATGCATGACTGTTATGCCTGCATGTGTGTAAGTGAACCCATATCATGTAACGCCCACCGAAGACAGAAGAGGGTGTTGGATGGCCTGGAACTGTAATTATATATAGTTGCCAGTCACCATGTGGGTGCTGGAATTCAAACTCGGATCTTCTGCAAGAACACCAGTGTTCTTAACCTCTGAGCCATCTCTCTAGCTCCTTACCTACGAATTTCATAATTTCACTTTTAGTAGCTGAATAGTATTTCATCGTATAAATGTACTATATCTTATTATCCATCCATCAATTGATGGACATCTAGCTTATTTTCATCTCCTGGCTTTTGTGAATAGAGCAGCAATGAACATGGTTAAGCAGGCATATCTCTATTAGGATAAAGAGTCTTTTGGTATATGCTTAACAGTGGTATAGCTGGATGACGTGGTAGACCTGTTTCTAGCCTTTGTGAGGAACTGCAGCACGGATTTTCCATAGTGGCTGTACGAGTTTGCACTCCCACCAGCAGGCAATGTTCCTTTTCCCCGCAACCTCACCAGTATCAGTCAGTGTTTGTTTTTTGAACTTAGCTATTCTGATGGAGGTGAGATGAAATCTCAAGAAGTTTTAGTCTGCATTTCCCTGATAGTTAAATATGTTGAACATCTTAAAAAATTTTCTCAGTCATGTGTGTTTTATCATTTGAGAGCTCCCTATTTAGTGCTAAACAGACATGGTATTAAACTGACTTCAGTAACATTATAACCATAAACTAGTGCACTTCTCAACTCTCACCAGAGAAGCTTCTTGTAACAGATGGTGATTAACACCAAAATCCATGTAGAAATAGGAGACTGCAGAGTGCTTGGCTGTAAATGGGACGTCTGTATCACAGCCTCCCCTCCCAAGGCTCAGGGGTCACTGGGGAAGATGAGGTGTAAAGACTGGGGGAGCCAGTGGCAGTGGATAAATACAAGGAAACTATGTGCAACAAGGGCAGTTGCACATATGAGCTCACAGCGCTTGTGAGAACATGTGCAAGGCCTGCACAAGCCCAAACCAGACAAAAACTCAGCCTGGATGGGGAAGGAGGGCAAGAGGCCCCAGCCCTAGCTGAGGAACTATTGGCAAGTAATAGCTGCTGAGAAAGGGAGAGTTAGTTTTCTTTAAGGGTGAGAGGCCAGGGAGGCTGTCCAGGCTCCAGAAGGTGAACCCACACTCAGGAGCATTTAGGAAACACAAATTAGATGCAATGAGTCTTAAGAAAAATAATAAAGGACATGTCGTGAAGGAAGGTAAGAGGTGGAGGTGGAACTGAAAGTTGATGGAGGAAGGGGTCTGAATGGGATCAAAAACGTACAAAATTTTCAAAGAATCAATTAAAATATTATTTTAAATTATATGTTTATTTTGTTTTTATAACACATTAATTGTACATACCAATGGAATTTTGAGTAATAGTTCCATGCATGCTATAGCATGCATTGATCATATCCAACCAGCTTTCTACAAAGATGCACCACACACATACCTTTCCCAGCCTCTACTAATCACTGTGCTACTTTCAATCAACATTTTTTTCTAGTTTCCACATATGAGAAGAAACATGTGGCTTTTTTCTTTCCATGTCTGATTTATTTCACTTAACACAATATCCTCCAGTTCCAGCCAATCCTGAAATCACAGAATTCCATTCTTCTTTATGGCTGAATATATTCCTAGGTGTATATATTTCACATTTTTTTTATCCATTCATCTGTTGATGGGCATCTAGGCCTAGCTATTATGAAAAAATGATACAGTGAACATGGGTGTGCAAGAATTACTGTCACATGATTTCATTTCCTTTGGAGTAAATAGCTTTTCTATATACCAGTAATGGATTTGTTAAGAAATAAATTATAAATTCAATTCACAATAATTACAAAAAATAAAATACCTAGGAACAAACTAAGTAAGTAAAAAATCTCTACAATGGAAGTCATAAAATGCTGACAATAGAAACAAGAATACAGTTGTCTTAGTTTCTTTTCTGAAAGTCTGGATCCTCTCATGCCCCCCAACAAGCTCAACAAGGTCCTATCAATATGTGATCCCTAAAGAGCCCTTGTAAAGGCCCACCCTCTCCTCCTCACCCTCCCTGCCCCAGCCTGGTTTCTCAGGCCTGTGTCTTCTCTACTTGTAGGATAACTGCCTAGTTATTAGACCTGATCATGGTAGGTAGTAATTTGCACAGCATGCTGATTCCCAGGCCAAGACCCAAAAACTCTACAGTGTCCACCCCCTGACCAGCCTCCTGCCTCCCTTCTTCCACACTCCTCATTGGCTACCTTGATGTTTTCGTCTTTCTTATGCGTATTATGGGGATAATCATGTCAACTTAAGCTGCCTGAGTAAACATGGCCAAACACTTGCCTCTTACCACCATCCTAGTAAGTAGGGAGGTCATGTTGGACAACTAGAATGGTAAGACACAAAAGTGGGATTCCAAAGAAGAATTGGGAAAGGAACCAAGGCTGCTCCCAGGCGTACCTCTCTAGCATTCATTTCTTTGTTTAAGGCAGGGTCCGGCTATATAGCTTGGCTGGCCTGAAACTCATTATGTAGCCCAAGCTAGCCTCCAATGTTTTCTCATTTTTTTCCTTCTCTCCTTCTCTCCTTTTCTTTCTTTCCTTCCTTGTTTCTTTTATTTTTATTTTTGGTATGTTCCGGTGTGTGCCTGTGTACAGACAGATGTATGTGAACACATATGAGTGGGGGCCAGAGGTTGGGACTGAGTGCTCTTTCTTCATTGCTCTCCACTTTTTTGAGACAGGATCTCTCAGTGAGCCTGAAGTTCATTGATTTGTCTAGATGGGTCAATGAGCTTCAGGGATCCCCTGTCACGGACCCCATCACACCACTGCACTGGGTTATAGGTATGGGCCACTGTGCTTGACTTTTTTCCATGGATTCTGGGGATCTGAACTTGGGTCCTCATGCTGCATGGAGGGCACCTTCCAGCTGAGCCTTCTCCCCACTCAGTCTCCAGTTTCCCGCCTCTGCCTCCTTTGTGTTGGGATGACAAGCACGTGCCACCATACCCAGCCTCTTAGGGTCCATTCCTTTTTAAATTTATTTTTTGTTTCTTTTCATGTGAATGTGTAAATGTATATGGTTGTGTGCATGCATGCATGTGCACATGTGTGTGTGTGTGCATATGTGTCTGTGTGTCTGTTCATGTGTTGCTGGAGTTTGGTTTCAGGAATCTTCCTCCATTACTCTTCCACCTTCTTCTTTGAGGCAGGATCTCTCAGTCAAACCCAGAGCTCTTCATTTGGCTAGTCTCCTTAACCTGATTGCTTTGAAGGTTTCTGCTGTCCACGGTTGGAATAACAAGCGGGCCATCACACCCACCCAGTTTGGGTACTGGAGATCCAAACTCTGCTCCTCTTGTTTGTGTGGCAAGTGCTTTAACCACTGAGCAATCTCCTCAGACCCTAGTTTAAATTACATATTGAAGTTCTCATACAAAGGACAGTTTTCATTGTAGCTCTTTCATACATGTCATCACACTTTGTTCTTGGGGTCTGTTTCTATGGTGTCCTCAGTTCCTCTTTGCGAGGTTGGGGGTTACCAAGTGAAAACTAATTGCTCACACAGACATGGCAATGAGCATGAATCCTAAAATAAAACCATTACTGTACTTGCCTAACGATTCCCTTTATAGGAAGAAGTTGAGTCAGGCTTCAAATGACACGCCTGGGATTACATAGAGAGGTGACAGCGCAAGTTTCTCACCCACTTATGTCCCCAAGCTGTCCTCTATGACTCAGGGCTGGAAACTGCTGACCTCATCTGTTCTCAGAGCATTCACCCAGAGTTCTGGAGTGAAGAGAGTCAGAGATCTGGCAGCACAGGTCCCCTCAGGGGCAAGAAGCCCTTCCTGAGTCCCATGGGATCGAGGAGCTTCTTGGTCCACAGGTGTCTCCGATTTCTACATAGCTCTTGTGTCCCTGGTTGTGCCCTTTCTCCAGGTCAAAAAGGCCCTTTCCGTCAATCTCACCCTATAGGACCAGGGTCAGGAAGGGACCAGCAAGCCAGAATTCAGTTCCTCCAAGTAAACTAGAGTCAGAACATTTAAGAAGTTTTGCTGCTCCTAAGTGATATATCTATAGTGGAACCTCTGCATCTAAGGGTCATGTAACATAGCAGAACAGGAGATAGGATACTAATACACCCCTCAACTCTCAGCAATGAAGCTTCCTCGTGCAAGAGTGTGATGCACACAGTAGACCACCACTGGCCAAGTTTTAGAGAATAAGAGATTGTAGAGTATGTGACAGGACTCCTATATTAAACCTCACCGATCCATAGCTCAGGGACCATTGCAGAAGAGGAGGTGGAAAGATTGTAAGAGCCAGGGTTGGTGCATGAGCATAAGGAAACAGAGACTTCCAGGCCTCTGGAAGCTTGCTCATATGAACTTGCAACAATAGTGACAGCATGCACAAGACCCATGTCGACTCAATCAGACAAAAACTCAGCATAGAACTGGGAAAATGGGCGGCACATCCTACCATAGCCGAAGAACTATTGACAATTTATTACTGAGAGGTGAGAGAGAACAGATCTTTCTTAAGGGAGTGACTCTAGATAGGCTGATCAGACTCTAGTGCATGAACTTACACCGAGGGACATCTGGGTACAAAAGCTTAATCAGATAGGACTTAACATATATGACAGAATGCACGAAATCCAGTGGTGGGGGCTATGGGGGTGCAGCTGGGGAGAGGGTCTAAATTTGATTATTATCTATTATATGAAATGCACAAAACTCAATAAGAACATACATAAAAATAAATCTCACACACAAAGAAGTTTTGCTGCTACACAGAAAAGTAGGTCTGCCTTGGGGTGGGATGTGGACAGTCAGAATCATAGCCACCTCTGTCCTTTGTTAACTGTGAGCCTTGGGGATTTCCTGCCCAACGCCCTGCAAGGGAGCATTGTAATCATTCTGCTGTGCTCTGTCCTGAAGGGATGACTTCCAGGGTTAGGGATGAAATTCATGCTACAGGGTTCTAATTTTCACCTTTATCAACCCCAGCACAGAGCACACCTGCCGCCCTGCCACCACCAACAAAAGAATTTCTTCACCTGAGCTCCCAGGACAATGGATACCTAAGCCTTTGAAGAAGGTGTTGAATGGAATCAGGGCTCCACAACCAGAATTTAGGCAACAAACACAAATTTCTTTAATCCTTAAAAGAAACAGAGCATGTGTCTCAGTTCAGAGGAATTGGTACCAATAAAACTTGAGACTGAGGACACAGCCTTGCACATGGCTCAGTGTCTAACAAAACCAATAGCTAACACCTTCCCTGGCTCATGGGATGATGTCTGACAAGTAGGATGCATGCATGAATCCCAAGTGATATTTTTCTGGTTTTGGTTTTTGGGACAGTATTACTCTGTAGCCCAGACTGACCTGAAGCTCTGTGTGATCCAGGCTGAACTTGAACTTGCCACAATCCTCCTGTCTCAGTCTCCCAAGGACTGAGATTACAGGCAAGTACATCCCACTATGACTGGCAACTATTTGTAACACAAGGGTTCCCTAACATGCAGTGAATCCCAATGGATGGGGAAGTAGAAAGTTGTGACTATGATCACAAGCCAGTGAGAGACTGCATGTCAGCCCTTAACCAGTTCTGACCTCACCTCACGAGGCAGCAGGGATCACACAGGCCTGGGCAGGGACATGCAGCAGACTCTGTGGGGCATGAGATGGCCTGTCACTTGCAACTTTGTCAGGGTCTCGGGGGTAGCAGAAGAGGACAACCCCTCCTGACCTCGTGCCTCCATGACCCATACCACCAGAGAGTCCCTTCACCACCATGCACATCTGCAGCCCCCAGGACCTGTCCTCAGCCATTTCTTGGTGCCTGGTGCTTACATCAGGGTTTCAATCGTCTCCTTGCTTTGGCTCCTTCTGAGAGGTGAATGTTCTCAGGAACATGTGCTAGTGCGTGTGCCTTCAAGGGATAGTCACTTAATGGCAATTGCCTGAGAAACATTCCATTTCCCCATTAACCTCCTGAGAGACAAAACATCGGTGAGTTTCTATCCCTTCCAGCCTTCCTCCTCCTTCTCTCTCCCCCTCCAGCCCTCTCAGACAAGTCCTTGTAATCTAGACATTATTTTTTACTTAACATGATACCAGGCGCACAGAAAAGACTGCTCAGCCTCTAGACAACAAATGGCCCTCAGGTGACTGCCTAGGAGGAAATTTTCCTAGGACAGAAGAGGCAGCTCTTGGGAGCCCTGGGCAAGGGCTTGTGAACACTTTGCACTCTGAGCTAGGGACAACTGTAGGCCAGAAGGACACCGGGTTGTATATGGGGTGTCCTATTGGCCATAAGCTGCCGCCGAAGTAAAGAAATAGCGTGTGAGAACACAGATGGACCTGGAGACATTAACTCAAGTGAAATAAGCCAGGTACAGAAAGGCACATACCACATGATACCAAGGAATCTGAAAAGTAGGTCTAGTGGAAGTTGAGCCCATGCTGGGAAAGTCAAGGAGTTGGGGAAGAGACGTAAGTCCTGGGGTGAGGCTGCACTGTGGGGCGACTGTAGATAGTAATGACATACATGTCAAAAAGTAGGAAGAGAGGATTTCTAATGTTTTCACCAAAAAGGAAGAAAGACGAAAGAAAGGAAGGAAGGAAGGAAGGAAGGAAGGAAGGAAGGAAGGAAGGAAGGAAGGAAGGAAGGAAGAAGTGCTCGAGGAAATAGGTATATTTACCCTGATTTGTTTTTAATATTTCTCTTTTCCTTAAGACAGGGTCTCCATATGTATCCCAGGCCATTCCTGAACTCACATAACCTAGGCTGTGCTTCAACTTGCTATGTAGCCTAAGCTGACTTTGAACTTGCTATGTAACCCAGGCTGGTCTTAAACTTGCTATGTGGCCCAGACTGATCTCATAGTGGCCACCCTCCTGTCTCAGTCTTCTGGGTGCTATAATTATAGACATGTACCTCCACATACATGCCTTTGTACATGTACTAAAACACACGTTACACAGTGTGTACAGAAGTATCACTTGGACTCCCTGGTCTCCCATCATGTACAATTTCAGAAACACAAACATAGATTTTGTTTCTAGTCTTCAGGTATTTGAACAAAAGCCCCTGAGGAGGTTGCAATTAGGGTTAGAGCCAAACTCACATGGGTTCTTTGAGTTGGAAGACAGGCTGTGCATCTTGCACTTCTATCTGTGAGAAGATTCCTGGGCATATCCTTCCCTCCCAGCTGCAGGCCCAGAGCAGGAGCAGAAGAGTGGGCTTAGGCCTGGCCACTCCTTGGTGTCTCCCCAGCTTCCTGGCTCTCCCTTTTTCTGTTACTGAAGTGCCAGTATCTCCTGGGCTGCCATGTGATCTCCCTTCAATGAATATTCACGAGGCTCTCCTCAGGGCTGTTTGCACTTGAGCAGATTCCAATTATTATTATTAAAAAGAAGAGCTTCCAGTTAGGGAGTACTTTAATCGCAGCCTTCATTAGTGACTCCTGTCCCCCTCTGTGTGTCGGGGAGGGGGAGGACTGCTTTTCCTACCACCAGTCCCAGTTTACAGAGGAGAGGTTCTATAGCACCCTCAAGGTCACACAGCTACACTTTGAAGACTTGAACCCAGAGTCATTTGGCTAGGACTCAGATGTTCAAAAGACCCAGGAAATCCCCCATCCAACAAGTTCAGAGCCCAGGCCCTGAAGACAGTTCTGGTATGCTGCCCACCCTGCAATTTTCATCATTCCACATCTGCTGACGTATTTAACCCTGAATGATAAAGAAGACTGAGAGTTACTCATGTGTTACCTATGAGCCTTGGGACAAACCTGCACAGTAACTTCATTCCCACCTGCACAGCAATTTCATTCCCACTTTACAGAAGTTGAGGTTCAGAGAGGTTACATCACATGATCATATCACATATCTCTTAAGGCAGTGTGCTTGCACTAGGCAATGTGACTTAGATGACACCATTTTATTCCTCTGCTGTTTTTGTCGTGCTGGAGATGGAACCCAGGGATTTGCATGGGCAAAAAAAACAGTCTGTGGATTGAGCTACATCCTGGCCCCTCACTTCCCCCTCTTTTAAGTTGCTCAGTTTTACTGACTATTACTGGAACACAATAAACACTATTTTAAAGTCAGGCAAGATGGGCAGTATTTTCACTCTCAAATCAAACAAACTGAAGAATTAGAAGATTAAATAGCACACAGTTGACTAATGGTAGAAAGTGAGCTGAAAGCAGCATTTATGAGCACCTACTGTATGCCAAAGGCTGCGCTTACTTCCCAGGCGTGTGGTCAGTTGGACCATTTCAGAAGCTACTAGACCTTCACCGACTGTCTCTGGCTGCCCTGTTGAGGTCATCTTAGTTATGTCTTCATTTTGCATTTCCAAATATGTGAACTCCCTGTGCCCCAGAAAGCCCACAGGGTGCCTGGAGAGCCCCGAGCTCTCAGTACACAGCACTCTCAGCCTCTCATGAATGTGGGCTCCCTCTGTTCCTAGGCCCAGGAAAGCAAACTATCTTTCTCAGAAACGCACAGAGTTATGGAAAAGATTGGTGCTGAGTGGCGTCTGGAAGGGTGTGGGGGGCAAAGAGAACTTCAAAGAAGGCCAAGTTACCTCTAGCAAGCAGTCCTTTCCTGCCCCCAAGAGGCTCTGGGTGGACCCTGGCCATTGTCTCCTGAATAGCAAATTCTAAGTTCTCTGCTCATTTCTTAAATCAATAAAATAAATTTGAACATATGCCTCAAAATGTGACTATATATTGATTTATATTCTATAAATGTGATGCTGAGTTTATAAAGTACCACAAAACTGTCCAAAAGTTGGTATTTTAGGGAGTCAGGAGAAAACCCTTAGTTCATGTTCTATTAGTCTAACAAAACGCCCGAGACCAAGTGATTTAGAAAGAACAGATGATTATTTAGTGGATGGTTCAGGAAGCTGGGAATTTCCATTAGCATATTTGGTTTCCAGTGGGGGCTTTCCCGCTACATTCTGCCATGGCAGAGGGCATCATGTGGTAAGACAGAGCAAGCACACCAGGGTGGGTCTCTCCTCCTCTTCTTAAAGGGCCACAAATGCAATCATGATGCTACCGTCTCTCATGACCTTATCTAATCCTAATGACCTCCTAAAGACCCCACCTTCAAACAGCACAATAAGAATTTAGGACTCTCTTACCTAGAATTTCTGATGTTCTTCCCTTCACAGCCAACAGATCATGGTACATCTCTGGGCCTGTGACTGTGCCAGGCCCTGGCCATAACAGGACACTGCAAAAGGCCATTGTAATAAGTTGTGGGCACAAGTTTTGGGCATGGACACCTGAAGGAGTCTGGTCATGCTAATCAGCATGTTAGTAGGTCTGAAGGTCAGCCTTAGGGATGGAGTCTGAATAACAAGGTTGGATGATGTGGACAAAGGTTCCCAAGTTTCCTGGCTCTGGAATAAAGCATCTTCCCTTTGTGGGGTGCACTCATCACAGAGAAGCCTTGCATTCCAGATAGAACTGTGCCTGGAAGAACACAGAATATTGACTTCATCCTCCTCTGAGAGAACACATGAGGTCTTGCTCTCCTCTCCAATAGTAGAGCTTCTGACCGTGAATGCACAGAGCCTTTCATCAGTGGGACGGGGATGGAGGAAGGTGCTGCTGTCCCGAGTGTGCGCAAGTGGCAGAGTCTAGAATGCTTCGGTGGCTAGTAGTCTACACAGCCAGGCGACCACAGGAACACTCATTGTCTTACTTTTGCTGTGATGTGATAAAATACCCTGACAAAAGCAACTTAAGGAAGGAATGGTTGATTTGGGCTCACAGTTTGAGAGCACAGTCCATCACAGTGGGGAGACATGGTAACAGGAGCTCGAGGCAGTCAGTCACATTGCATCTGCAGTCAGGAAGCAGAGAGCAATGAATGCTCACGCTCAGCTCAGTCTCTCCACTTTATACAGACCAGTATTCTAGCCCATAGTGCAGGTGTTCCTACCTCAAAGTAATCAAGGTGATTCCCCACAGGCATGCTCAGAGGTTCCTCTCCCAGATGATTCTAGATCTCATCAAGTTGACCATTGAAATGACACCATCACACCTGTCCAGCACTAACTATTTTCAAAGGACCATCAAATAAAACTCTCCTTCATCCCTGAAGAGAAGCAATTTAATAAGAAACAAGGGAGAAGTGGCTTTCAGGAGGACAAGGGTTATATCTTCTCTCCCAGAGGCACAACCCACTCCCCTATAAACCCAGCGGCTATTCCCAGCACCCTCCCCAGGAAGCTTCTCCTAAGTAATCCAGCCCACTGCAGCTTCGGCTAGCACATTGCTGGAGAGCCTGGCTCTCTACTGAAAGCATGGATTGCACAGCTAAGGGTCTGGGGGCTGCAAGGGCTCCCCCCAGTACCGGTGCTTCCTAGTTGTCCCCTGCAGCCCTCTTGACCTGTCCTCACCCTCTTCCCTCCACCAGAGGTGGAGATGCTCACAGACGCCATGGCTGTCCTCACAGAGCCCTGAGCTCAGGGTTGCATAATCTAACTTTCCCCTGGCCCCGCCTGTTGGCCTCCACTCCAGTCGCTGTGCTGCGAGGACAGGATGAATTCGTTTGCAAAGGACAAGCACAAAACCTCTGGTGGAAACCAAATGCAATGTACCACAGTAAGTGGGAGCAGCTTAAAAAAAAAAGGCACAAAATCCATTGGGGACCCTGTTGCCATAGGAACCGGCGTTACAGCTTGCTTCCGATAATTAGTGGAGGGTTTTGCTATCACAGTCTTCTTGAAACTTCACTTTCCCCGGTGCTGCACTGCTGAATGCAGCATCCGCTCCCCATTCATAAATATTTCATGACCACCGGCTGCTGCATCTCATCACGGTGGATAACGCTCGGCCTAAGTCACCACTTGCCAAATTCCTGTTGTCCTGTCAGAGGGCGGCTTCCATGTTTCTCCGGCAATTCTCATGCACCTGGTTGGAAGTTCTTAACAGTCCCAAAGAACAGTTTTCATTGTGGGTTTGCTTTCAGACGCTGCGCCTCTGTCGCCCGGGCCTGTCTTGTTTTCTTAAAGGCAGAACTGGCCTTCCCCAGGGATGTGGTTCTGCTTAGGCCCTTTGGGACTCTGGCTCTGTAATGTGCTGGCTCAGCCTCACTGTTAAATGGAGATGCCACTGACCTTCAGGGCTGGAGACAGACTTGGGGAGCGGGGAGCATGCTAAGGCCCCTTCTCTGTCCTCCTGTCCTCCCCATCCCAGATCCCGCCCTCCCCTCACTCTCCCCTGCCATTATTTGTGGTTGTAGTGGATACTCAGATACCTTATTTCTGTCTGGATGAGACATCACCCAAATTTTTCAAAATTAACAAATAAAAACTGTATATGTTGTGATACACAGCATAATGTTTTGATACATATACATATGGAATGGCTAAATCAAGCTAATTAACATACCCATTACCTCACTTGGTTCATTTTGGTGGTAAGAACACTTAAAATCCCACTCGGCGATTCTCAAGTATACCATACATTAGCTGTCATTAGCTGTTCTCAGCACACTGTGCTGAACAACTCTTGAATTCAATCTTTCTCATTGAACTTTTTTATCTTTTGGCCAACATCTGCCCTGCCTCTTTTCCCAGTCCCTTGGGAAAATGGTACCATTCTAGCCTCCATTTCTGTGGGTTCAACTTTGCAGAATACTCACGTGGTCGTCACCTGCTTTGTCTTTCATTGCCTGGCTTATTCATTGGCCATAATATCCTCTGTATTCGTTTATATTGTCACAAATGACAAAGGTTTCTCTTTAAGGTTGACTAGTATTCCTCTGTGTGCTCATGTCTGTGTGTGTGTGTGTCTGTGTGTGTGTGTGTGTGTGTCTGTGTAAAACATTTTCTCTAACTTATCATCTATTGGTAATTCCATACATACTGTGGCTACTGTAAACAGTGCTGTTATAAACACGAGTGTGTAGGCTCCTCTTCCACAGACTGATTTCAATTTGGATATATACCCAGTAGGGACAGTTATACTCCAAGAATTATTCACAATAGCCAAAAGATATTCTGACATCTGCTACAAGGATGAACCTTGAGGGCAGGATGGGGAGAGGTGATCATCTAAAGAGCAGTCACCAGACAGCACGTCTTATATGTGGAAAGGGCGGGCGCTGCATCATAGGTGACAGAGTGACCAGACTGTCACAACGCAGCTCTGTGTGGGCACGGGGATGAGCATCTGAGAGGGGGACTCAGTCTCCGTCTACTGCATGGCCAGGATCTTGTCACAGTCTATCCCTATTACATTTGGGGTGATGTAATGGAAGAAGTTTATTGTCTTGCACTTTGGGCTACTGGAGGTTCAGCAAGAAGATGTTGGCATCTGATAAGGGCCTTCTTGCTGCATCATGCTTGGAGGAGGAGTGGAAGGGCAAGAGAGAGTGAGAGTATGGGGAGGGGGTTTACCCTCAGGGGGAACCCTTTCCCACAGTGAGCCCACTCCTATGATAACATCATTGATCCACCTATGAGGGCAGAGATCTCTTGACGCATCATGTTCCCTTGTGCCCCACAGCATCGCCAGGCTGGAAATCAAACGTCTAACCCACGATTTTGCTCTACTTTCCGAGGCTTCCGCAACCTTCCAAAGCAGTACCACCCACCAACTGGGGACCAAATGTTCAAAGAAGTAAACCAGTCTATGGGGGACATTTCATATTCAAACCACAGCACTGACCATGGCATTCTGGTCAGCCCTGTGGCCATCACACCTCAGTTTCCCATTCATTGGTACTGCCAAACCTGTGGCAAGGTCATTGCTGAGTTGATCTGCACATCTGAAGAAAGATACACCAATGAGGTGACAAGGCAGGCAGCAGAGATGTGTCAAGCGGGCCTAATGGGAGGAACTTAGGTCACTAGAAGGCATGTTTTGAAAGGGGCTGTCTGGGTTCTAGCCTCTGCTTTGCTCTCTCCCTCCCTCTCTCCCTTCCTTCCTCCCTCCCTCCCTCCCTCCCTCCCTCCCTCCCTCCCTCCCTCCCTTCCTCCCTCCCTCCCTCCCTCTGTCCCTCTCTCCTTGGATACTTTAAGGTGAATAGGTTTCTTCTGCCATGATTTGCTGTATTGCCACAGGTCTAAAGCAACAGGACCAAGTGATGATGGAATAAAATTTCTGAAACTATGAGCCAAATAAATCTTTCCTCCTTTAAGTTGATTGTCTCGGGTATTTTGTCACAGCAACAGAAAGCAGACTAGTACACAAAGAAGTCAAGACAAGGCAAACATGATAGAGGGCATCCAGGTCCATCACTGAAATCATAGAATCAGAGACATAGTAATTCATTTTGTTTGCATGAAGGGGGCTGTCACGGCTTTGAAATAACACATCCTTAGGAGTAAGAAGGTTTTAATTTAAAATTTGTTTATTTACTTATTTGTCATGTGTGTATACATGTGCATGATATGGGGGCCATGTGTGCCAGAGCTTACATGTGAAGGTCAGAATACAGTTCTGTGGATTCAACCTTTTTGTGGAATCCAGGCATTAAACTTTAGGCCATCTTTACCTTCTGAGTCATCTTACTGTTCTTAATAGAATTCCTGAGAAAGAGAACTTTGTTTTGAAGTATCTCTACAAAAGATACTTACTAATGATCATTCCCATCTCTCTGACCCTGTAGTAGACCCACTGTACTGGCGTTCTGGATAGTTTCAGTGGTCAACCTGACACACCCGGGAAGAAGGAACCATCGTTAAAGAATTTCCTCTATTGGATTGGCCTGCGGCAGTGTCTCTGAGGCATTTTCTTGGTTGTTGAATGATGTGGGAGGGGAGGGCTCAGCCTACTGTGGATGGTGCCACCCCTGGGCAGGTGGTCCTGAGTTTTATAAGAAAGCAGGGTGAGCACCGGCCAGAGGAACAAGCCAGTAAGCAGTGTTCCTTCACATTCTGTGCTTTAGGTTCTGCCTCCTGGTTCCTGCTTCCTCTTCCCTTGATAATGGACTGTGAGCTTAGGAAAGATTCAAATAAACCTTTCCTCCCCAAGCTGGTTTTACCCAGGATGCTTTATCTCAGCAATAGGAAGCTAACTAGGATGGCTGGGATTGCATGGTACCACAGGCCTTAATGGTTACCCAAGCTCCAGGCCTGGAACAGGATGGAAGCTCCTGGTTTGTCCAGGAGGATGACTGTGAATTCAAGAGGGAAGAGGCACCCAAGAGTAAGGCATCAAGGGTAAGGGCATCCCTTTTGCTTCTGCCCTACGTACCTTTTGGCTCCCCAGAAGGCACACAGCAGCAAGGCCCCTTATAAATAGGCTCCTCCAGCTCAGGCACTTGACAGCTTCAAAAAAATCTGTTAAAAGAAAACAGCTAGCATTGCAATGCTGGCAAAGTTCTAGGGCTTTCTTTCTTTTTTGCTTTCTTTTTTTTTTCTTCACAATTTTAACTGTTAAAATTCATCTCCGACATGGCACAAATGAAAGAAATCAACAGTCTCTTATCAGATCCCAAATCTGCCAGCCAGTGTCTACCAGCCGCCTGGAGCCAAAAGCCTCTTAGCACATGTGTGACTTGAGCTGAACAGGGACCGGGACAACAGTGCAGGCATTTTGTTCTGGCATCCTTCTTCTCAAACATTTGCTCTTTTGGAGCCCAAGAGGCAGCAGAGCCTTAGCTGTCTTCCCTCTCCATGCCGTGGGCTTCCAAGCACAGTTCAGGCATCTCCCAAAAATGTCTCAAGGTCCTCTTCCTGCAGGAACCGGTCTGCCACTTCAGGGACAGTAGCCAAGTGCTCTTCTTCCACTCTTTCTTTCACAAACATCCAGGTCTCCAGAGGGTGGGAGTTGCTAAGGACACTGGCCAGAAGCCTCAGGGATCTGAGCCTGTTGGGTTGATTAGGGTAGAGGAAGAAGCCCTGTCATCTCCAGGACAGGTCATTCTGGCATCTTCCTTGAGTTGAGGCCTTCCAGCACTTGGATTTTATAGGAGAGCAAGTGCTTTAGGGTGGTTCCCTAGCTGGGCCCCAGGCATACCTAACCCTAGGCAGATAGCACTGTACATCTCCTTAGACACTTGAAAGGAGACATACATATGACAGAATGTAAGCTTCCTTGAAAGTGGTTTGGGTTAATCCAGCTATCTATTCCCAGGATTGGCAGACAGCTAGTCCCAATATTAATAAATATCACAGAGTACCTACAATATGCTGGGAACTTTACGTATGTATCTGGTGAGGGTAGATGAATTTTTAAGAAAGAAAGGAAAAAGCTAAGACATTAAGGGACTTGGTTGATGTAGCAAAAGGGGTAAAAGCCCCATGTGTTGTCCCGTGACCCTGTTATTATAATGATTCATAAACAAATGTTAAAAATAAGAGTGAATCGATGAAGCTGTTTTCTAATCTGATAGGAAAAGAATAAGATCGACAGGAAAAGTCAGAGTCTATCCAAGTAGGGAGCCCACCTACTTTTGCTCAGGTGAGAACTGGGGCCTCCAGGTGAGCTCAGTGGGCACTGGAACCATGCCACCTCCAAGTCTAACTTAGCACTAAGGGGATGGAGAGCCTGGGTGGAGGTGCCTTAGATGCTTCAAGATCCATTGGAGACAAGAAAAATTCATAGTCCACTTTCCGCTGCTGTAACAGAACACCATAGGCAGAATGATTTATAAACAGAAGCTTGTTTTGCTCACAGTACTGAAGGTTGGGGAGTCCCAGAACATGGTGGTGGCATCTGCAGGGGACCTTCCTACTGAGTCACAACATGAAAGAAAGACAAGCAAGTAGGAATTAGGGTAAACTCATCCTTCCAGCAGGAGCCTACATCCACAATGACTAGCCAGCTCCCACAATCTCAGCATCCCTGCATTTGTGAGGCACGACCCTAATGACCTCATCACCTCCTGAAGGTCCCGCCTAGCCACACCGCTGCAATGGCAACTAAACTCTAACATACGTTTTAGAGGGGCATTCAAACCATAGCAGAAAGAATCTTTTTATTTGCCAGCCAAAACCGAGGCCTTTGGCTGCTCACCCCACCCAGCAGAAGAGATGGGATTTAGACTCTGACAAAGTCTTGACCCTTTGGATGGAGCTATTCTGATTTATCGTGCATAAAACAAGGGAGGAGGAAAGAGGCAGGTACAGAAGCTCCTACGACTGACCCATCAGCCTGTCTACTCCCCTCAGAGGACAGTGGTCCCTTCCAAGGATGGAGTCCCCATGATCAGATCACCAGCCACCAGACCCTGCCTTTTGAAGATCCACCACCTCTCAGTGCTGGTTCATTGAGAACCAAGCTCCCTGAACACCAACCTTTGGAGCATAAACCCCACCCAAACCATAGTGCCTCCTGCTTTCACACCACAGTGCCTCCTGGAGAGGAGCTTATGCAATCAGAGCTTGGCACAAATCCCGGGTGATTTAACTAAGGCATCTGCAGGTAACCAATGTCCAACTAAGTGGTTTGGGGGCAGGAATGCATTCAACCAATCGGATTTTAACTCTTGGCCTTGAACATTCAGGATTTAATATGGATACTCTGCGTAGAATGAAGTTTTTGTTTATATTATTTTACATTTTAAAATCTCTTGAGAATTTAATCAATTAGTACACCCTGTTTCCATCGCTTCCACTCTTCTTTCTACCTCAGTGCCTCCTGTGCCCCCTGCTCCCTCTGTAATTACTGTATATATCCTACAGAGTCTAATTAGTGTTGCCCATATTTTTTCTCAAGGTCTAGGGACTGTATATCCCCAGCGCTATGAATCCTAAAACGACGTTTTTCTTTCTACCTAGCCTCCTACCTAATTTATCTTCATACATCAAAAACAAATTCAGATAATAGGTCCCCGTATTGCTTCTCCATTTTGCCTTTCATTTCACTGCTAATTCAAAATTTATCAGAAATTATTGTGAAATATTTAAGACACATGCAATGTATATAAAATAATTCAAGGAGCTACAGGCCACCCACCACCCAATGGAAGAAACAGAGCAAAGCCTTGAAGCTGTCTGGGCTCCAGTCTCTGCAGCATAATGTGCTTCTCCACAAACACAGCTGTGAAACTGGAGTTCGTATAAACCAGGCTTTCCTCTATAGTATTAGTGTTTAGCCATAGCTCTAGTCTACAGTATTGTTTCTTGTGTTTTATACTAATTATAAAGGACTCTTGATGAATATGTTTAAATGAATTATAAATTAATCTTCATATATGTATTCTTTGCACCTTGATTTTCTTCATCAGTACCATATTTTTAAAATGTATGTGTATTTACACACATATGCACCTACAAATGCATACATATACATGTGGTATATGCACATATATGTATATGTCAATCCCTGGGTCATGCCATGCATTGTAACTGCTTTGTAATACTCCAATATGTGACTGTTTCATGACTCACTTATGTATTCATTATTCTACTTATGAACATTTAAACTGTTCCTACGTTTCTTTTTCATTCCAGCAACACTTCTAAGAACATCCTAGAACCTGTCTGTTCACCTTTCAAAGTAGCACATGGCTCAGCAACTTTTTCTCAAGTTAAACCATCTTTGCCTTCTTGGGCTAACTCAACCTAATCATGATGTATTTTTATTTTTATAAATCACTGGATTCAGTTGAAAATTTAACACAGAGACCTATAGTCACCAGTGGCTGTGGTCTTTTTCAAGAACAAGGAAAATCTTTGAAGGCCTCATAGAATTCTGGGTGGTGGTTCACCAGCCGCATCCACCTGTTCCAGATCCTGACATGAATCTTCCTTGTGCTTCTCTCCTTCTCAGAAACATCTCCAGCCCCAGGGCGTTTGCCCACATACCAAGCAGAGTAAAAAGAGAAGCCATGTGCCGTGAGCAAACCTTTCCCTTCCCCAGCTGATTCTGGCAAGCCTCTCCACCTGCCTTTTTACTGAGCCATAGTAGCTATTGCGAAACCTTAACCCACCCAGTGTACATGTTTTCCCACTCTACC
Source organism: Eospalax fontanierii (assembly GCA_035773235.1). NCBI lineage: Eukaryota > Metazoa > Chordata > Mammalia > Rodentia > Spalacidae > Eospalax > Eospalax fontanierii. The sequence goes on from CM069547.1 coordinate 18,495,504, forward strand.
TCTGAGGCTGTCAGAGAAAGCTTGCCTGCACAGCCAGGTGCTGTTCTGCAGGCAGAGACTGTAACATTGGGAATTCAATGTGGGAGCCACTGAAAGAGAGATAGGTGATTCTTTATGGAGACACACAAGAATTGTGTCTCCATAAACTGCTTAGCAGAGTAATATTTTATGTTGACAGAGAACAAAAAGAGGGAATCTAAAACTCAAATAACTAATTTCTATCTTTATTTTGTAGGAAACCCTAAACACTGGAAAAGGGGAGTTTATAAAGTAGTTTGAAGGAACAAAACAGTAGAAAGAAAGATGCCTTCATTTGGATAAGCGTCTTTCTTTATCCCTGGGATAGCATATGAACCACAGTGGCCAGTCAGTCAGCGCGGATAACTCAGCCACAGTCTGGGCATATGATGATCAAAGATGGATCTACACCCAGCTAGCCACCTTGGCCAATAGTGCTTTATTAAACCCCTTAAGTCTAGCCCCACTGTGGGGAAGAGGCAGAGTTCTAGAAAACCACGAGGGTGATGTTTTTAACCAGCCTGAATGGAAGTTCAGAGTTGCCACCTGCATTCCTGAAACATAAAAAGTATGTATTTTTGCACACCCAGTTTGTGGGCTGTGAGTCACACCCACCATTAACTGGTAAATTCTCTTCTGTCCCACTAGCCCAAAGCTGTAGAGAGAGCTGCTCTTGGTTTGGAGCTCAGACTACAGATGGGGACTTGGTAGGAATCAGCAATCCCCGGAATTCTGGTCTTCCAAAGTCATACCCCATAAACAGCACCCACCTAAGGATCTAGTTTTGGGATTCCTTGAGGCTGGCCAAGGGGATGTGGAAAATCTACCAGGAAGAGCCATGAGCGGCTTAACCCTAGAGACTCAAGATGTTTCGGCAATAAGTGGCGGCCCACTGGGACTGAGCATACAGGTTTGAGTCGCCTTGTTCTTAGCTTCTGCATGACCACAGTAATCACCATCTAAGTCTCATTGCTTCCCCCATCAGAGTCCATGAGCTCACCTGGCGGGGACATTCGCCAGTCCACAGGCTGTGTGTAATTAGATGCGCAGAAGACAACGGGTGGTTCTATTTCGTTACAGCAAAATTAAAACAAACGCAGCACAGAGAAAAGATCAAACCATGAAGCCATAGAGAAAAAAGAACATTTTCTGCCTCATGCTTGGTACCAATCCCTGAGGTTAACAGTTAAATTATCTTTTAATCCATTTTCTTTTTTTTCTCTCTATTTTGAACCAATTTTATCCAGACACCCAGCACAGATTCAGGACAGTTAACCTGGAGAAGAGGGGAGACAGGGAGGTCTCCTTGGTAACTGTCTGTGCACTGTGCACGGCCTGGAGATCTGAGCGGAGCGCTTCCCAAACGCTCCTGTTGCTCAGCTCTTAGCTCCGCCTGAGGGCATCAAGAAAGGGTTAGAAAGACAAGCACCCAACAACGCCGTGTTCAGAGGACAGTGTCTGCGGGTGTTGCAGCCCCTGTGTCTCCCTCGGGATTTTTAAGTTCGCTCATTACGGCGTGCTGCAAATCTGCCTTCATTTTTCTTCTTCATCCTCAAGTCTCTTTCAGATCATCAGAGACATTGTTCTAAACCGAAATGGTAGCTTTTGACTCTGAAACTTCCTCCTGGGAATCTAGTTCAAATAAACTAATCTGTAAGCTAAGACAAGCTGGATGCATGAAAAGTGTTCGCGGCAGCAGCTTTTATATAGATGACTGACAGCAACTGCATATAAATCAGGAGGACATATGTAAATTGAGGTACTGTGGGGTCAACACAATTACCACTAAGTAGCAACACAGGAAAACACATCCCTACAATCTTAAGGATCTTTTTTAAAATTTTGTGTGTTTGAATGTTCCCCCACCTGGACCCCATGCACTGTTCCAGTGGGCGTCCACTGCCACAAGGCTTACTGCTATGGCATCCTGAGGATCCAGAGCTAATGTATGTGTACCACTTGCCTGCCTAGTGGATATACAGGCCAAGAAGAGGGCAACAGATGCCCTGGAATTAGAATTATAGAAGGTTGTGAGCTGCCATATGGGTGCTGGGTGGGAACTAAACCTGGGGCCTCTGTAAGAGCAAGGACTCTTAACCACTGAGCCATCTTTTTAGCTCCTCAACCTTGAGTTTGAAGAGAATATAAACACACATCAGCATGTGGTTTGGGTAAGAACCCCTCCTCAAGGCTCATGTCTTCAAGGATTGGTCTCTAGCCTGTCCACTATTGGACACTCTTTAAGTGGGGCTTGCCCAACAGGAAGTAGTTAGGTGATTCAAGGCATGTCCACGAAGGGAGTCCTCTCTCTCTCTTCCTCCCCTGCCCCGCTTTCTCTCTGCTTCAAGACTGTCACGAGGTGAACCACCTCTTCCACCACCTCTTCCATCACCTCTTCCACCACCCACTCCCACTGTGTACCCTGCCTTACCGCAAGTACAAAAGCAATGTGCCAAACAACTGTGAGTCCAAATAAAGTTTTCCCCCTAAGTTGCTCTATTTCACCAGAATTGGAGAATTCTTTGTACTCTTATTTTGTTCCTTTGGGTAAAATGTTATTGTTTCATATGTATCATTTATTTTATTCTGTTTCCTGTACACTCTTTAGGTCTTCTGTTATTTCCCAGGTATTTATCCATATAGCAGAAAACTAACACATTCAATTACAAATATCTATCTAGGACAAGGGGCTAAATGGACAGAATGACACCAGCTATTGTGTTAGGTCAGTAGCTCTAAGCATCAGCGCCTTTCTGTTTTGATGATAGTATTCCATACTTTCCTTGCTGCTACGACAAAACACCTGATAAAGGCAACTTGTTTTAGCTCCAAGTTTGAGGGTACGGTCTATCATGGCAGAAAAAGCATGGCATCAGAAGCTTGTTTGCATTGATCAGGAGACAGGCAGAGAGGGATGCTCATTCCCAACTTGCTTTCTCTTCTCCCTTTTTACGCAGTCTGAGACCGCAGCCCATGTGATGGTGTCTTAGGTATTCAGAATGGGTCTTCCCTCTTCAGTTAAACCTGTCTGGAAAAACTCTCACAGACAAACCCAGAGGTAAGTTTCCTGGCTCGTTCCAAATCCAGTTGGGTTGATGGTGAAGATGAACTGTCACAGAAATCAGTCAAATGGCTGGCATCCTTAGATTCTTCAAATACAGACCAACATCGTAGTTAATAGATGTCACCGAAGGGATGCTTTCTAAAAACTGTTGTTAGGTACTTTATGTGCACACCACAGAGTGTACTTCCAAGACCTGAATGGTCTAGCCTAGGCTACATGCCTAGGGCACAAATATGAACAGTTGAATTACCGTATGAACCTGTAACACAGTGGTATTCATACATCTAACCAGATCTAAACTAAGAAAGACAGCGCAAAGAAAAATTTTCAGTTCCATTATAATCTTTTGAGACCTCTATCCTACACAAGATCCACTGCTGACAGAACTATGATTATGTGATATGTGTGACTATATTTATGAAGTTCCCTCATGGTTTGTTTTTTCACTAAATCTGTTAAATATGTGGTCAAGTAAGTGAAAAAACCCATTAGAAGTCAAGGTTCTTCCAATTTCAAAAAGGGTCTCTTTTCACCAAAGCTGTCAAACCGCCTTCCTTCCTCTCCTGTTTTTCTTTAGGTTAAATGCTAATGTCTTGCCTTTGTAGTTGTTGTTTTTAAGGCTGCCTCCTTTGCCACCTTTAGATCTTCAGCTACTTATTTCCCAGTGAACCCACTTTCCTTTGCTGTGTCAGCCTGGCCCTTCTCTCTCATCATTGCGGGCTCAGAAAATCCTGGAGGTGGGAACCACAAGTGATAATGCTGGGTCACCTGCCTGGGGTCTCTCAGACTAGGGATGGCTGGGAATGGGGAGATCAGAGGCTTTTCCATCACTCTTTCTATTTCCCTTGGTTTGATAATTGTTTAATAGCTCTAGAACATTACATAACGGATTCCCAATGGACTGAATGTGTCTGTCCCTCTAAAATGTAGATGTTGAAATCCTAACCCTCAGCTGATGGTATTAGAAGATGGGCCCCTAGGGCAGAGGGCTAGAACTTAAGGAGGAACCTTCACAATAGGACTAAGGCTGTAAATGTTGATTTAGGGGTCAATATGACTGGACAAAGGGATACCCAGATGCAGAGTGCCATGTACTCTGAATGCTTCTGAGGTGCCCTGCTGAAATGACACACAGATGGTTTGGTTTGGATTAGAATGGTCAAATGCCTAAGGATGTCTGTGAGGGTATACCCAGGGGAGTTGGCAGTAGGGATGATCTGTCCTCGGCATGAGAAAGCATCATAAAATCATGCAGGGAACTAGAAGAGAAAAGAACCAAAAAGGTAAGGAAGTTGAATTTCCCAGAGAAGGGGAAATTTCCCTTAGATATCTGAACTCCAGGCTCTCTGGCCTCTGGACTCCAGGCCTTATTCCACCAAGGAACACCAGCCTGGGGGAAGGGAATCATATGAAAGCCATAAGGGTTGAACCTAGCAAAGCCAAGGAAATGATCCAGTTCCATGGATCTTTGGGGTCACGTCTGTCATCCCAGGGAATCTGGACCACAGAACATGGAGTCAGAGTCCTCTAGCCTTAGGACTTGATACTGCTTGCCCTGTGGGGTTCTAGACTTGAGACCTGCTTCCCCTTCCCTTTTTGCTATTTCTCTCCTTCCTGTGCCTGACCCACCACTGTACTTTGGGAGTATGCAACGTGTTTGATGCCACAGGCTCACACTGGAGGGAAATCTGCCTTAGAATCAGTCGTGTCTTGATTTTCACACATATCTGGAGACTTTAGATGCTAAATTGATGCTCAAAGAAGTTAGAACTCTTTGGCATGTTGGGATGGAGGACATTATTTTCACGTGGTAAGGATATGAATTAAGGGGACTAAGTGGAGGAATGGCAACTCAAGAATTACAGTATGATAGTGTTAAGAACTGAGATCTTTAGAAGGTGACAGCCATTACCCATGAATGGGCTTAGGTACCTTGTAAAAGGGCTTGAAGAGAAGAGTCTATCCTCTTTGCCTTTCTGCCTCGGCCGTGTGAAGACCTGGGGCTCCAGACCTCTGGAAGATGCAATGATAAGGCACCATCTTGGAAGTAGAGTCTGGACTCCCCACCAGACACCAAATCTTCCTAGGGAGTTTGAGAAACTTCTTTCTTTTCAGGGTACCAGTTGTGATTAAGTCCTCACATGATGAGGACTCTGAGGTCCACAGGAGAAGAAGGAATGGTCTGTGTTCAAAACTAGACCATCTGGATGTCCATTTCAGCAGAATGCCCTCAGAAACATTGAGAGTAAATGGTGCTTTGCTGCTGGGAGTCCCATAATCTAGTCATACTGACCCTCAAATCAACACCTTCATTGCTAGTCCTGCTGAAGACTAGACCCTGGTCACAGGGCTTCTGGTTCCCTAAATCTTCTTCATACTGATAATCACCCGTCTGTGCAGTTGATACCCACCTCCTCTTGGATGTCTCAAAGTTAACATGGCCAGGCAAAACCCAAGGCCTCCCCTTTCAGAGATGAACTTGACTAAACTGAAGTGAGACCCTTCAGTGTCCTCTCCTAGAGGACTGTTCTCTTTGTCCTGCTGAACCCTTCTTGCCCATGCCAGGTGTGGTGATACACACCTGTAATTCCAGCATTGGTGAGGCTGAGACAGGAGGATTGCAACTTCCAGGTCAGCATACTTAGTGATTTCTAAGCTAGCCTGAGCTACAGAGGGAGAGACCCTAGCTAGAAATAAGTCAAAACCCAGAAAACTCTTTCCTTTGTGATACATGAACCTGAAGGATATTTTGTTAAATGGAATAAGCCAGGCAAATACTGCATATCACATATATGAAGTCAAAAAAGCTGAATTCACACAACTAGAGGATAGAGCGGTGGCCTCCAGAGGGAAGGAAGTAGGAAAATCATAGTAAGGCATAAAGTTTCACAAGTGAAGAGATGCACTGTATGCCATAGTAACTATAGTTAATGATAATATATTATAAAGTTGAAAATTGCTAAGGGACTAGATCTTAAATGTTCTTACCACATATAAATAAGTATATGAAATGATGGAGATGTTAATTAATTTGAATGTGATAATCATTTCAGAATACATACATATATCTAAAAATCACAGTGTTCACTATAAAATATATAAAATTTATTTTAATCAGTTATAACTGAATAAAGCTTGTGAGGAAAAGAGTTAACTCAAATAACAGTCATTTTTCCTTTTTCTTTTACTTTTTTGAGACAGGGTTTCAGGACTTGCAGGCCTAGTCCTCTTCCCTCCATTTCCCTAAATGCTGAGGTTACAACTGTGTGTCCTAGAACTGGCATATAGATAGATAGATAGATAGATAGATAGATAGATAGATAGATTAGATAGAGAGTCATTTTAAAGCACAGGATGACCTGGAACTCACTATGTAGTCCAGTTTAGTCACAAACTCAGAAGTCCTTATGCTTTCTTTTCTTGAGTGCTGAGGCTATAAATGTGAGACACCACAATGTGTTTTCTTTAAATGATGGAACATGATATCCTCTCATCATGAAGTCCTTTGTGTCATCTGATAGGTTACTATACCTAACATTGCTGCCAGTTTTAACTTAGAAAAAGAGAGGCATGAAGATACACATTCCTAATTACAGCTCTAGGGAACTGAAGCAAGGGGACCATGAGCTCAAGGTCAGCCTGGGCTACATAGAGAGAACTTCTCTCTAAAAGGTAATAAAAAAAGGAAAAGCATAAAAAAGTGTAACCCACATGTTGATCAAACTAAGGCAGAACCAGTCCAAAGATACCATGGGAAGACAAACTCTCATTCTTCCTCCTCCCTGTCAGGAGCTGTTAGGTATTGAGACACAGGGAGCAAATAGTCTCCTTTGAGCCACTGGCTGTTCTGATCTGGTTTTCTCTAAGTCCAGACTTAAGATGGAGAACTTGCCATTCTTTATTAGGTAAAACTCCTATGACTATACCAAATTAACAGTTCTGGATTGGCCCCCTCACATTCATGTCCTAAACCTAAACCCTGTACCTCAGAATGTGACCTCATTTGTGGAAACAGACGAATGAGTTCAGGAGGGTTGTCCTACTCCAATAACCAGTCAGAGGAGGACACAGGGCACCAGCAGACCAAGAGGGAAGACAACGGGAGCACAGGGAGAAGGCAGCTATCTATAAGACACAGAGGTCGGCTCAAATGAAACCGAACCTTGTGTTCACCTTGACTTTGGGTATCCAGCCTCCACAACTCTGAGAAAATGAAGCTGTTGTATAATTCACCTAGTGGATATGGTTTGAATGTCAAATTTGCTCCAGACTCATGTTTGAACACTTGGTCACCACAGAGTGGCACTGTTTGACGAGGTCGTGGAAACTTTAGGAGGTAGAAGTGGGTTGCTGTTGGGGGGTGTTCTTAAGGGTGATAGCCAGGTCCTACTTCCTGTCTGAGCTGACTGCTTTTTGATCTGCCAAGACGTAACAAGTTATGCCATATACTGACTGCTAGTGCCACAGATGAAGCCCCTTTCCTGCCTTGATGGACCACATCCCCTTAAACTGTGAGCCAGAACAAGCTCCTCCTCCCTTACGTTGCTTCTATCATACGTCTTAACAGTGTTGAGAAACAATAACTGAGTAATGATATACTCAGTCTATAGTACTTCTAAGACCCTGGCAAATAATTCATCCTCCAAACAAGGTAGACTGTTTTTTCAGAATATTACCAAACTATGTCAAATATTTAAACACTGTTTCATAAATTACAAGGAGGTGTTTCAACAAAGTTTCCTCTATTATACAGTTTAGCATCAGTGACTCACCAAAATTGACATATTCATAGGTTTAACCATATGGTATCTGGCTCATTTCATGTATGTCTTTGGTCTCATCTCATTGAATTCTTTTATGATTCATGTTAACTCTTCAAAGAATTCCTTCATGTAATGTTAAGGCAAGATCATGAAATAATTAAGTAAATGAACAACTGAATCCAACTGAAACTGAAAATCACTTGGTTGGGGTCAAGTTTACTCTGTTCAGAGTAATAATTCAAATTAGAGAATGGAATACCACTAAGCTATATCACTGATTACACCCCTGTGTGCAGACTTAGGTACACATTCTAGGAAAATAATTTTTAAAGAAAAATATGAGAGCAGTGGAGCCTGGAGAGCAGTTAGAAGCGGGAGGAGCATTCACACTGTGTGGCAGGGGTTTGTCCTGCTTTCCAGGGGAATGACGAAATGAACCAGCCTCACTGCCCTGAGTTCTCAGAAGTGGGGTCTGATTCCAGAAAACAAGCAAAGGCATGTCAGATCACAGGAATTCAGAGGGGATCCCTTAAATCTACTTCAACTCTCTCTGACCCTAGACTAACCTTGAGCAAGCATGTGTGTGGAAGAGAGTCCAGAGAATTGACAAAAAAACATCAGCTGGGGTGCTGAGGGGATGAAGGGACCAGAAAGCAAGATTTAGAGCACTTTATAAGGCTGATATCTGTCTTCTCTGACCTCAATGGGATTCAACTTGAAATTGACATTCTATACATCTCTAAATAGCTCCAGTGGGCATGACTGGAACCATGATAGTGGTCAATATTCAACCTCCAGATCTTGATAATTATATTAAAGTTATGTATAGGATCGCTCTTGTTCTTGAGAAATATATAAGGCTACTCAAGAATGAAAAAAAGTTGGGGGAGAAGAGAAGAGAAAATGGGAGGGGAAGGAAAAGGAGGGAACGGAAGGGGAGAAGAGAGGAGAGAAACTGACAAGAGACACAGAGAAAGAGAACGCCAAAGCACATGGGATACAGTTCTAAACAGTTCTAAAACTTGATAAAGGGTTCATGGATGATTCTTCTATTTCTGCAACTTTTCTGAGTGTCAAAAGTTATGTCAATGTAAAACTTTAAAAATTACTTCTAATCCTATTCCACTTCTCTTCTAGAATTGTTTGTATTGAAGATTAGAGATAAGATTGTGGTTATTTAAAAATATTTTTTATTTATTATTTTTAGTTTATGAGTATTAGTCTATTGCCTACATGTAGGTAGGTGCACCCGTGTTGTGCAATGCCTGTGGTGGTCAGAAGGGGTATTGGATCCTCTGGAACTGTAGTTATGGATCGTAGTTATTTGCCATATGGGTGCTGGGAATCCAGCCCGTGACCTCTGCAAGGACAGCCAGTGCTCTTAACCACTGAACCATCTCTCCAGCCCCGACTGTGGTGATTCTTGCCCTCTCTCCAAGGTGAGGTGAGCAGTGAGTTGGAGATAGAGCTCTATAAGCAGTGCGGAGGGCAAACTTGTCCCCACAGCTCCCATCCACTCCTGGACACCATCTCAGAGTTATTTGGTGCTTAAGTGGACACCGCCAAGACGGCAAAGCAGATTCCAAAGAGCCAAGTGGAAGGTTTAGACAAATGACTAGCCGCTACCACCATCTTGTTCAAAGTTTAGAGGCCTCCAGGTTGGAAACATGAACCAGCAGTTGTCTTTCCAAAAATGCTTTAAGGATAAGTAGTGCCAGGAGATCTGCTTTTCTCAATACTATACAAGAAGAGCAAAAAACCACCAGCGTGTCTTGTAAATCTGTCATGAGTCAGAGAACACAGATGTCAGCCTTTTAAACTGCTCTGCATCTTGCTTTCTGATCCCTTCATTCCCTCAGCGCCCCAGTTGATGTTTCTTGTCAGTTTTCTCTAGACTTTTCCACACACACACACTTGCTCAAGGTCAGTCTAGGGCTGAGGAGAGTTTATGCACTGACAGGGTCGTACCATCAAGTTCTGAGGGTAACCAAGAGCAACAGCAATAGCTATAATTAAAAAAATATTTTAATTTATTATTTTTATTTTATGTGTGTGAGTATATTGCCTACATGTAAAGTGCACTTGTGTTGTACAGTGCTCATGGGGAGTCAGGAGAGGGTGTCGGATCCCCTGGAACTGGAGTTACAGATGATTGTTAGCCACCATGTAGATGCTGGGAGATGAATCCAGGTCCTCTGCAAGAGCAGCCAGTGTTCTTAACCACTGAGCTATCTCTCCAACCTCCATAGCCTGTAAGGTTTGTGGGTCTACGGAACTTCACTTGCCAACAACTCAAAATAAGTAACTTGTATCTGGTACTGGGGTTTTTATTGCTAAGATGAGGAGCCTAGTTAGGTATTGGACCCCCATTATAGGGTAACTCCATTTAAACTCTTTTATATATGTACATGTATGTATTTTAGGGAGCTCCTGCAGTAATAGATTTCACGTGGGGTTTTGTGGGTTGTGTGTATGTGTGTGTTTTGTCTTTTTGTGACATGGTCTCCCTGTAGCTTCAGCTGGCCTAGAATTCACTATGCAGATCAAGCTGACCTTGAACTCCTCACAGAGATCCACCTGCCTCTGCCTCTCAAGTGCTGGTACTAAAGGAGTAGGCCACCATGTCTGGCTCCAAGTGGCTTTTTCGAAAGGCTTTTACAGTTGGTTATCCCTTCTCTGTGCCTTCCTCCATCCTGCCCTCCCACTCCCCTCCTTCCTGTTCCATTACTCACTCCCTTTCACTCCTTTCAAGCACTGTATTCTATCTTCCTTCCCTTGAAAGTTTCCTTCTCCCTCCTATGGCCTCTTACTATTTTCCTAACCTTTAAGGTATTCCCAATGAAAAACATATATCTAAAATTTCAAAGCTAACATCCACATATGAGAGAGAACATGTGATGTTTGTCTTTCTGGGTCTGGGTTACCTTACTCAGGATGGTTGTTTCCAGTTCCATCCATTTTACCTACAAAGTTCATTTTTCTTAATAGCAGAATAATATTCCATTATGTAAATGTGCCACAGTTTTACTATTCATTGATCAGTTGATGAGCATCTAGGCTACTTCCATTTCCAGGCTGTTGAGAAGAGAGTGTCAGTGAGCATGGATGAGCATGTATCTCTCTAGTAGGATATAGAGTCCTTTGGGTTCATGCCCAAGCGTGGTGTAGCTGAGTCCTGTGGTCGATCTATTTCTAGCTTTGTGAGGAACCTCCACACTGATTTTCACAGTGGCTACCCTAGTCACTCTCACCAGCAGTGACTATTTTCTTTATAATATGGGTGAAATTTGTTTCAAAGAACTCTGATTAGTGTAATATCTCATTCCCTTTTTATAGATGGGGAAACTGAGACCCAGGGATAGTGAGTGGTTTGCTCTGGGCTCTGGGCTGCTAGGCGTTTGAACCTGCCTACATCCCTATGACAGTTTACTGGAAAAACTCTAGGACAGAGATTTTCCTTGCATTTGTGATGGTTCTCAACAGGAGTTCCTAGAGTCCAAAGGCTCCATGAATTCCCAGGGCGCTGAGAGCTATTTTGATGATTTCAAAGTCTGGGATGGACAGTCTGCTTTCCTACAATGAAGTTGTTCAGAGTATCTACAAGAACAAGTGTCTTTCTTTGGGCAGGAGTTAAATCACCCCAGGGTGATCAGAGAGTTTTTTATTACCTGCTACTGAGGACCCTGACTGATACATATACCACTGAATAGTTTTTAAAGTGGGAAATGGATAATTTACTACTTGACAATTGCAGTTGTCTGGTAAATGAAAATCTCTTAAAACCTGGGCTTCTTGAGGCGGGGCAGTGAATTGCACACTAGTTTCTTGGGGGAGAGAAAAGAACATAAGCAGTGGGAATAAATCTTAAACTGGATGTCTGAGGCTCCAAGTCTAGCCTTCCCTTGTCACAGACACCCAGGACCTTGTGCAACCTGGATCCAAAGCTGGTATGACTCTCTTTGCCCTTTCCAGCCTCACATCAGCATCTTCTTCCTGAAGACTGCCCTAGACACCAGGAGCCCTGTGCCTTCTCCCGGATGGCCGATATTCCATGCAGCTAAGTCTCTGGGTCACCTTTAATTGCTTTCTTGACATTTAGCTTGAAAATGTGACAAAGGGCTTAGCATTTTGATTTCTGGCACTAGATCCTGTCCCTGCCAACAGTAGAGCAAGCCTCACGGGGCTCTGTATGCATTTGGACCGATCTCTCTACCTCCCTGGGTACTGAAGACACTTGGCATGGCAAAGAATAGTTGCCACGAACTTCACCATGAGTTATGGGCATAAATAAATCAGCATTTGTAAAGAGCTCATAAACACCGCAAGGAAAGGCCCCTGGCAGTGACTAACACATTGCCAAATTGCCAGCCTCAGAGGGCCATTTTTCATGTCGGTCACCTTCTTCCACAGAGCATCAGCAAGAACAACTGGAAGGCTGAGCCCTCATCTAAGTCCTCCTTAGGCCCCAGGCTAACCTTACATCCCACTTGTCTGGAACCCTGGGACAGGGAAGCCCAGAAAGCAGGTCCTGCCTAAGCTGGTCTTGCAAATCTCTGTTCAGTTTGGTCTCTGAGCCTTGACTGACTGAATCTCCCTCCCCCTGCTCTACCATACTCCATTTTAAAGACTCGGCTCTATGAGGGTGCACCACAGGACAGGGGCTGCTAATGAGGAATGGTACCAGGCATGAAACAGAAAAAAACAGGGCTAACATCTAGCCAAATACACCTGAAGGAGAGGGTGAAAAATGTTCTCTCTATGGAGAAAAGAAATTTCTGAAAAGGAGCTACGGCCCCTTGCTTTCTTCCTTCCAGAGCACAGAGTCTGCTGCATGGGGATATTCTGTTTGAGGTTGCTGCAGTGTTCCATTGCAACCAACATGGCCAATGCACTGCTGGTTGCAGTGCTGAAAAGTGGGAAGAGCCTGGGTCTCAGTGGGACCATCCCCAGAACCTGCTGATCTCTGGTTCTTTGAGATACTCATCAATCTCCTCTAGCTAGGCTGGATGTTCTGATCTTTGCTGTCAAACTATCCAAGTAATACAGTTAGCCATCTTACATTCAAGGGCCTTGGGAACTCATCTCTAAGTGGGGCTGCAGGACAAGATGAGGCCTAGTTTCTTTTAGGTGAGACCTTCCAGTATTACATTTTCCAGAAACTTCCCTGTCACTTCAGTCCTTCATTGGAGATGGTGACCCCCTGGAATCCACACCGGATTTCTCTTCTCTGGCTCAACACCTTTGCCAGGCCCAATACCAGCAGTTAGGCTCTATGAGGCGGAGGGCTTTGCCTAGAAGTTACTAAGCTCGAACCTGTGTCTGTCCCACTTCAAAACCAGGGCCTCAGGAAGTATGTAAACTGCTGTGTTCGTCTTGACAGTTCTGTGATCCCTTTACACTGTCTCCCATACCTAATGTCTGTCCCACAGGACATAAACTACAAGACATCCCAGTCCCTCTTCTGGCCAGGGGTGAGCCTACACCGTGCTCTAGCTGCAGCCTACTGGATGGACACAGAAACGGGCAGTCATGGGCAGGCTGAGCCCAGCTGGAACAGCACCATGACCTGTTAAAGCTGGCTAGTCCAAGGCGTGAGGCACAGAAGCCGGTGCTGTTTAGCTTTCCTCCACTGGGCTCTATAGAGGCTCTATAGAGGCTGAGCTGTGCAGAAAGGGAAGCTCCCTGTGCCGCTGAGAGGCCCTGCGGTCTGTGCCCAACAGGTCGTGCAGGTGATTAATGCACAGTGACAGGAGTGTAGCCAGATGCCCTGGCCAGGGAGCCCTGATTTGCCAGGCTCTGTTTCCCTCATCAAGGGAGGTGAGCAGGTGAGCAGTCCTGCAGTACTTCCCTTGACAGGGGCTGCACTCTTCACGCTATCATCTAGGACTGTATTAACGCAGGCCAGGGAGACCTCTTCCAGGTAGCTGGCCAGGAGGCAGGAGAGGGAAGGGCAGGAGGAAGGAAAAAAGGGAGAGACTGAGGGAGGGAGAGGAGGAAGGGAAGGAGGAAAGGGAGGGACAGGAGGGCGAACAGAGGGAGAGACGGGAAGAGAAGGTGAGGAAGAAGGCAAAGGAAGAAAAGGGAAGCTTGGAGGAGGGAGGGAGGGCGGAAGAAGTCTTGGCCTCGGGAGGGATGTGTTGGGAGGGGCAGAGAAAATAAGAGAGGAAAAGAAGGAAGACTGTACTCAGATCACCCCGGATTCTTTGACAACCAAGACTTCCTTTTCCTGGCCAGATCTGGGGATGTGATGACTGTGACGTGAAGCGGCACAGGGATGCCACCCTCACAGAACCCTTTGAATCTCTTACCCAGGCTGCTGGAGCCCTGGGGCCCTGCAGTTCAGTTCATGGGTGTTTTTCCTCAGCTAAGTACTAACCAGGCCCAGTCCTTCTAAACTTCCAGAACCAGAAGACATGAGGTACATTCAGGGCAGTATGGCCTTAGACTCTAGGCTTTACTTGACCATTTCTTAACACTAGAGATGGAACTCCAAGGCCCCATGCATTCTAGGCAAGTGCTCCACAACCCGGCTACAATGCCTGCACTCAGCCCAATTGTTCCTATTCCTTCGATTCCCTTCGTCACTGGGTAGCAAGTCCCTTGAGTCCAGAAGGCAGTGTGTCACCTAAGGAGACAGACATGCCTGGGATCGTCTGAGAACTCTTCTCTTTTGTCATGGGCATCACGGAAACTCCACATTCCTCTGTCACTAATGCCCTTGGGTGCTGAGCTTGTCAACTGGCAAAACACATGGCTGGGGTACTTTTCATATGGACAGGCCTTCCTTCGCTGGCTGCCTCAGTTTAGCACTTCTAGGCTTGGAAACTCTTCTGAGTCTCAGCTATGTGTTCTGGGCCTCCAGGCTAACCCCAAACCCTTAACTCTGTGGCCCATGCCATGTATCTCTCAAGGGGCTGCCGGGTGCAAGGGGTTCATGGGAGTCACATGACTGTTAAGTGTCTCCTGGACTTGCTAGGCTTACAGGCTCCTCCCTAGGCAGGAGGAGGATTTTGAGATGGGGTCCTCATTGCTGAGTCTTAACAAGAAGAGGAAGTAGCCGCTCTGCTTTGGGTGCTGCATTTGGTTCTCAGGGCTGCCATTACAAAATACCCCAAACCAAAAATGTACTGTGTCACAGATCTGGGGAACAGAACGTCAAGGGGCCAGCAGGGCCATGTTTGCCTCTGAAATTTATAGGGGATCCTCCCCTCTCTCCTATGATTTGTTGGCAGTCTTTAGGAATCACAGCTGCCTCTGCTGGTGTCTCTGTCTTCTTGTGGCCATTTTCTCAGAAGGACAGTAGTCACACCCCAGTGATACCTCACTGTTAGCTAATTATATTTGCAATAAGTCTATTTCCAAATACAGGCATCTCTCAGAACTGGACTGTTCAGACTTCCATATCTCTTTTGGGGATGACATGAGTCAGTCCATAACAGGTATGCTCCAGGGGCTGGGTGGATTTTCCTCCTCAGTTTCCACAGAGTCCAGTGATTAAGCCTAAGCAGTGAGCAGTCCCTTGTTGGATGCTCTGAAAGAAACTCATCATCCTGTCAAGGGTCGCCAGCTCCACTTTGTACACAGATCTCCTGGGATCTTGCTAGATGCAAAGCCAGTTTCAGCAGTTGGAGAGGGAAGTGGGATTCTGTACTTTCCACAAGCTCTCAGTAATGTCCACAGTCTACTGCCTGCCCACACAGTAGCAAGAGCTAGTCCACAAAGCCTTGGGAAGGAGGCCAGGCTGGACAGTGGCTTTTTCCAGTTGTGAGTGGCTAGTCATTGGCCTGAATGGCTCAGATGTGTTACCAAGGAGTGAGAGGTGCTATGGGTGGGAAGTCAGGCGTAAGTTCAAGAGCAGGTATTGGTCTCCCGGTCTCAGTCCATTGGAATGAGACTGGCGGCCTATCAGCAGAATGGAGTATGTGTACGGAGTCTACCTCTCTAGGTGGGACAGGGGTTTCCCGTGGTGCCAGGGAAACACACAGCAGGCCTGAACTCAGATGCGGCTGTAGGTGATCAGCTAGGTGGGCAGAGTTCACAGGCTATGGCTGTTATAAGCTCTGTACTCTCCCAGCTGGAGTCAGAGGCAGAGTGGGCTCTTGTCTCCCTGCGGCTCCAGCTCAAAACGAGTTGGTGAAGAAGGAACACAGACACATTACGGGCTCCACCCAGCCGAGCAGCATCAGGAAGCTGGGCTGTCAAGGTTCCACAGCGTCTCTGTCTTTGTCCTCTCCTTGTTGGAACCTGTCCCCAGACCTCCAACTCCTTCCTGTAGTGTCACCCTCCTGCAGAGAGCACTGCACTCCGGCTGTTTATCAACTCAAGGATGAGCTTGTTGTCTGGGTCCTTCAGAAGCACTTATTGGTTGTCTCTTCTGAAAGCCCAGATCCCTCAGCACTGAGCTGCGGAGTTGTAGTGGTCATTTGGTCATAAGATGTAGTAGAAATGCTCTCTCTCTCTGTCTCTCTCTTTCTCTCCTTCCCTTCCTCCCCTTCCTCTCTCCCTGATTCACATATAGCAAAAGGCACAGATCTTCAAGCCTCTAATTTAAGATATATTTTACTTAATATTTTATGTGTATGAGTATATTGCCAGCATGTATGTAAGCACACAGAGGGCATTGGATTACCCTGGAACTGGAGTTACAGATGGTCGTTAGTTGTCATATGGGTGCTGGGAACCAAACCCAGGTCCTCTGCAAGATTAGCCAGTGTTCTTAACTGCTGAGCTATCTCTCCAGACCCCTAAGTCTATAATTTGATGAGTTTTGACCAATGTATTCATTACTATAACCTTCACTCTTTTCAAAATACAGAATACCCCATCACTTAGAGCCACCCTCCCTGTGCCTCTACAGCCCACTGCTTCTCGGACAGGCATCCTTCCATCAGCTTTCCCCGTTGTAGATCAACTTGATCACTTCTCTAAATACAACTCCGTGATGGCTAAAATGCTGAGCATCTTTTGGTCTTATCTGTCTTTCATAAGTCTTTGTGTGTGTGTTCATGTGGGTGAACTTGGGTAGGTATGCATACACACATGTGTGTCAGCAGGGGATTGGTCCCAGGACTCCAATATCATACTAAAACCTTTATACAGAATGGCATAGTGCTTTCAGAGAACCTATTTATATCTTTCTATATACTTTTAATCATCTCCAAATGACTTTTAATACCTAATATAATCGGAATGCTATGCAAAGAGTTTGTTACATTGTATTGTTCAGGAAATAACAACAAAAAGTCTGTACATATTCCCTACAGATGCCATTTCTTTTAGAATATTTTTAGTTCCCATTGGTTGAGAACCCATGGAAATGGAGGGCTTCCTCTATAGAGGGCTTCAAGTAATTTATCCTTGAGAGATTAGAAGAGGCTTAAAGTATAAATTTCAGATTCCTTTATTATAATGTCAAGCTCACATGTGCATTCTGAAATCCTTTGATGCAAGAGGGATGCCACAAGCTACGTGCAGCTCTAGTGAACCTGTCTTGCCCATGAACTGTTCCTAGCTGAAGCCACAGCTGCTGACACAGGCTAAGAGGTACAGACTGGACAGGGTAACACACTGACTTCCTTTCCTGATCAATCCTTGACATGGCACCAGCTTCTAGTGTCCATCTCCGTTCCTCCGGCTGACCTTAATATTCTCTCCATCATTTTCAGGTGTGAATGTGAAGCCCTCAGTAAGGTTAGGCAAAAACAAAGACACTGACCCCATCACAAACACAGACACGGACACACACACAGACACACACACACACACACACACACACACACACACACACACACAGAGGGAGAGAGATTGAGTTCATGAGTTCATTTAGGGACAGACAGCACCCTGAAGGCACATTTCATTTTCTGCTTGGGGCTGCTGAGGGAAATTCGTTTTCTGTGCTTTCTTCCATTTTTGGCAGACATTTCATGACACTGTGAGAAGCCCAGAGACTCTAGTCAGAGAGAGGCTTTAAATTCTGGCTCTACCCCTACCATGGGAGAACCTAGGTCTGGGCTGAGCATGGGCCTCATGTTCCTAAGGACAGTGGGTGGCTTCCTTCCTGACTTTGAGAGAGGGTAAAACAGGTGTGCTAGAGTGTTCTGGAATGATTTCCTGTTCTTTTCTGGTTGTTCCTGCTCATGTCAAGGTAGGAGAGGCAAAGATTTTACCTCTATGTCCAAGCTGAAGAGGTAGCAGCTCAGCGGTGTGAATGACACCTACAACGGAGCTTGGTCTGATGCCGACACAAATCAAGTTTGGGCATCCAGCTTGCTCTCCTTCTAGGTCTTCCAGGTGGAGTCTGGGCTCGGAAATGGGAGAGAAGACCAGTGTGTGTTGTGTGTGTGTGTGGGGGGGCTCGTCTTCATGGCTATAACTCTTCCTGGAGCCTGTGAATGTGGCACTTTGCTTTCTGTGACCCAATTATTTTTTCTTTTAAGTCAACGATACTTTTTCTGTTCATACAAGCTCCTTGGAAAACTCAGCCAACATGTGCTGGTGTGAGTGACTGCCAAGGTCAGAAGTGAGTACACACCTTCCAGTCAGTACTGTTCTCCCTCTCTCAAGCCCTAGATCCACTCTCCTGGGAACCCAGGCTGCACCTGCAGGGTCCTTGGATTGTTCAATTTGAGCATTGCTTCTATTACTCAGGATGCAGCCTTTCCAACTCTGTTTATTTTCATTTTTAATTGAGTTTTATACATTTCATACAAGAGTTCTTAATCAAATTTAGACCCCGTCACCCGTCCATCCTCCTCGATTCCCACCGGACCTCACGTTAAGTCCTATCCAGTCAAGCATTAGTGCCCAGAAGTCCTTTAGTGCAAATTCATCCACTGGAGTCTGGTCAGACTATCTAGAGATGGTAAGTAACACATACTCTCCCTCTCCCAGTAGTACTGAGTCTCCAATAGTTCTCAGTCTAATTCTGGCCCACCATCAATTTCTATCCCTCCACTCTGGGCCCTTGTCTAATGTGAGTTGGTGTAGATCCTGTGCTTGGTGCCATCATTGCCAACAATTTCACATGTACAAGCTTCTAATAGCCTGAAAGACTCTGCTTCCCTAAGTTCATGAACCAGCCCTGGCTCTTATAATGTTTTCACTCTCTCTCCTACAATGATCCCTGAGCCATAGGTGGCCAAGGTTCAATATAGGAGTCCTATCCAGGGATATACATTCTTTACTCTATAAAACTTGGCCAATTCTGGCCTTCTGTGTAGATAGCACTATGTTGTTTGAAGAAGCCTCACTGAGAGTTGAGGGATGTTTTAGTTTTCTCTCCACTCCTCATTCTGCTGTGTTCCATGAGCATTAGGTATAGAAGTTCAACTGTAGATTTGTCACCTAGGACTTGGCATCCCTCAGTCATATATTCTCTATGTCTGACCAGTTGTGGAATTCTGCTGTAGCCTCCGTCTGTTGCAAAAAGAAGCTTCTTTGATGAATATTGTACTGTATGCTTGTCTTTAAATATAAGGATCCATATTTAGCATATGGTAAGAAATTTCATTTCTCTAGAGATATGATAGAGAAGGGACATAGGGAACATTGGCTAAAGAGGCTGCTGTTCTGCAGGTGTTCCTCCCTACCCTGAGCTCCTATGGTCTTAGACTTTTGTGTCATGACATTTGAGTCCTGACCTGGTATCTTTGGAGGCTTGTCACAAGGTTAGGTGATATGTAGGTTGGGTCCTCAGCTTCATGATATAGGTTTGTAGACCATTCTTAAAATGAGGGAAAACCCTTCACATAGCACTGTGTCTCTAATGGTCATGTAATGGGAGGGCTTGGGGACATTTCTCCACATGACTACCAAGCTACAATGTCACGCTCAATTGGGCATGCCCCTTCATCTCTCCTGAGGTAGTCATCTTAGGTGGACCTCTGTATTAGTTACTGTTCTTGTTGCTGTGATAAAATGGCCTGACAAAAGCAACTTAAGGGAGAAATGGTTTCTTCTGACTCACAGTTCCAGGGTATATAGAGTCCATCCTAGTAACAAAGTCATACTGATAGAAGCTTGAGGCCACTGGTCACTTTGTTATCATGGTCAGAAGCAGAGAGTGATTAATACTCAGCTTGCTTTCTCCATCAGGACATGAATTCAACCCATAGAAGAGTGCCACCCACATTGGGCATATCTTCAGACCACAATTAACCTAAACCAGGTAATCCCTTGCAGGTGGGCCCAGAGGCTAACAATCTAGATAATCCCTTATAACCTTGCTCAGATGCTTGTCTCCTAGGTGAGTCTAGATCTCATCAAGTTGACAATATCAACCATCATAACTCCACCTCTTGTCACCTTGACATCCAAACATATCACTTTTAATGCATAACCTTTTACCCCTTGTCCCCTTAGGTTCACGGCCATCTCACAATGCAAAATAAATTCAGTCTAACTCCAGAAGTCCCCACATTCTTAACAATTCCAACACTGTTTAAAAGTCCAAGGTCTCTTCCAAGACTCAAGGCAATCTCTTAACTGTGGGCCCCTGTACAATAAAAAACAAAACAAGTTACATACAATGGCACATGGTAAGCATTCCCATTCTAAAAGAGAAGAATAGGGTCATAGCTGGAAAGATTGAACTAAAACATGACTAAAAACAAAACAAAAAGTCCAGCAGGGAAAACACTGAATCCTGTGGCTCTGTATCGGACATTTGGGGTTATGATAGAATCTTCTGGGCTCCAATGGACTTAGGTAGCTGTACCCTTTGAGCTCTGCTGCTGGCAGCACACATAGCCAGTTTTTTGGTCCAGTTTTATTCCATGCCTGCAGCTTCCTTTGGTGGACATCCCATGGTCCTAGCATCTCCTCCATCTAGGGTCTCCATTGCAACTTAGGCTTGATTTCACAGCTTCACACAGTGGCCTCTCAGGTCTCTTTTCAGGGACACTGACCCTGTCACACTTGCCACACATTTCCTGGCCTCAGCAGGGGCAAGTTTCTCTGACTCCTTCAACTTTGCATTTTTAATCCCTGAAAAACCAGTACTATGTGGATGACATTGCCAGCTTGAAATGGAGTCTGGCCTCCTTGGACCACAGCTGTAGTGGCTTTTGTCTGCTTGGGGACTGAGTCTGCAAACTTCCTTTACTAAGCAGTTGTTTGGAGCAGGGAACTCCTTTTGTGGCACTCTCAGTCCAGGCTTTGTGTTCCTACAAATTCTGATCAGAATGGCCATCAAGCTGTGTTTACACATTCAAGGGCTTTTCTAACTCCAAATTCCAAACACTTCTACATTCTTCCCACAAATCAAAAGCTGAAGAACCACATGGTAATGTTTATCACAGCAATGATCTCTCTTCTTGGTACCAATTTTCCAATAAACTTGCTTTTTTCCTAGTCATTCAGTCAGGACTGCAGCCCAAGGAACACTGCCACCCACAGTGGGTGAGTCTTTCTGCTTCAGTTAACCTAATCTAAATAACCCCTCACAGGCATGCCCTGAGGCTTGTCTCCTAGGTGATTCTAGATCCCTTCAAGTTGACAATATTTATCATCATACACCCCAACCCCTCAGAATGACCAGGTTCAGAAGGGGATGGTAACACAGATACATACAGCAAGTCTGATGTAGTGAGGAGTCAGAAAACATGCCCTAGGCCCCATTCTGAAACATCAACCTGCTACCATGTTCTGGTTAAGTCTCCTGTCCTTTGGGGCCCTCGTGTAAAGATTAAGGGGAGACATGGATGTCCTTAGGATCTGAACTGGTTCAAATAGATCTTCTTTCTTGCTGAGCCATCGTCAGAGCAGGGGTCCATTTTGGATGGGGCCTCTTTAGGGGCCAACCTCTGGACCTCTTTGTTACAAGCTGGAACAGGCACTGATTCCCATTAGACACAGGACACTAAGTACCCAGGTTTCACAGGGACAGTGCCAATATCTGCCACCACTTCTATTGTATGTGAGACTCATGTTCTTTGAACTGCGAAGTGGCTGCTCATGTTATGGACTAACTTATGATTTGAGAAAGTTTCCTGTGTGAATCTCATGAAATGGTCAAGAGCTTGGGAGTTCCAATGGTAAGGCAAGTTCACGTCTAGTGCCAGTGTGTTAGGTGGGCCCTAGGAGTTTGCATGAGTTCTCAGAGCTGGAGTTCTCTCAGAAGCAGGACAAAGGCCTGGAGACAAGAGAGGGCACAGACCTATTCCCAGCTGATGACTGTTTGGCAGAGGCTATCAGCTTGAGTTTAAGCCTGTCACCTCCTGGCTATGTACCTGGTCCAGTCCAATGACTTCCCAAGTCCCAGCTCCCTTGCTGTTAAATTGAGATAACAGCTGAGCATGTCTCAGGTTGGGAATTTTCAAAAGGCCTCTGGGATCTGCTTGAATGTCAGACCCACCTGCTAGGCCTCGGGCCAGGTTCAGTACAAGTAGGGTATCTGACAAATCTTTGCTCAGGTTTTGGGCTATGGGGCTGCACTATGCATTCGTAGGTACTCAGTACTCATGGGGGTGAAGGGCTGTCTGGAAATGCAGCAGCCCAAGGCTAGATCAGAAATGGTCTGCTGTCAAATGCTGTTGAAAAGCAATAATTGGTCACCCTGTGTACCCACACTCAGATCCACACATAGGAGTGGTCTCATCCAGTGGGCCCTTGGGCTATGTACAAAGTTCTGACTCCTGGTTTGGAATCTTTTTCCTAACTCCCTTGAAAATCCAAGGGCAAAGTTCAGATTAATAGTAGGGAAAGATGCCATTAAAGCCATTCCTTCCCTCTGGAAAGCAGCTGCCCACCCCCCACGTGCTTGCCGATAATGGCTACCTCTCATCAAATATTTATCCTGGCACTCATAGTCCTCCATCAGCCTCCAGCATCTTGCTGGGGATGGAATCTGATTATTAACGCTGGTCAGGAGTAAAGCAGGCAGACTACAAAGTGCCCGGGATGGAAAGGGGGGACATCAAAGCTCTGTGCTCTCCCTTAAAGGTCGCCTTCCTTCCGGAAGTGGAGGCCGCCCGCAGGGAGCAACCTGGGGAGTTGGCAGACCGGGTCTTCTCTGTGCCTTCTAGATTCCTGGCATCTTTTGCTCCTTTCCTTTCTCTGCACTGGGGCAGAAGGCAGAGAGGTCCAAGCCCAGGGCCAATGGCCTGGCTCCCAGCCTCAGGTTTATAAAAGCAAATAGCTACTTTGCCTGGCTCGGAAATGTGACTCTCTCCTCTTTCAAGGGAGGCCCTGGCATTTCATTAGTGGCCCTTTGAAGCTTGCCCTTTGCAAAACAAAGAAGAGAAGGGAGAAAGGAATGGCAGTGATTCAAAGGCCTCCTGGACAGGCTCACCTTGGAGATGGATGACGGTCTGCTTCCAGACCACTGCAGTAAAGTGAATTCGCCACAAAGCGAATCACAGGCATCTTCTGGTTTCCCAGTGCATACAGAGTTATACTTACCTGATACTGCCATCTGTTAAATGTATACCAGCATTATGTTTAAAAAAAAACCCAGGTAATTGCCACAATTAACAAACACTGCCAAGAAATACGAATGATCACGTGAACTGAAGGGAAATGGGGGATGATGGACTTGCTCAACACAGGTCGCTGTAAACTTTCCATCTGTCAAAACGCAGCATCTGTGAACTGCAGTCAAGCGGAGCACAGGAAAACAAGGCGTGCCTGCACTCCATCGTTTCTGAGGCCCCTCTCTGTGGCTTCACTCATTATATGGGTGGAAGAGCCTGTCAGGTGAGAATCATGCCTGGTGCTTAATGGAACCCAGGGACCAATTAACCACACTGGGAGCCAATGGGCCAAGCATTTCTAAAAGGAATAGCAGGGAACTCTTAGGTTAGTGCCTGTTTCCCCCTTCTCCCAAATAAAAGACAAACGTGATGTCAACACATTCTCAAGAGACAGCCTTTATTTCCTGAAAGTCCTAAAGCAGACCCATTTATCAAAAGATAACCGAAACTCCGATTCACAATGTCTTCCCCTTTCCGAATGCTGCAGTCAGGGTGAAGCCAAGACATCAAAAGCGGCCCTCTACGCCCAGCAGCTGCACTGCGGCCTGCTGCACTGCCTGGTGAACACCGCTGACTTCCTTCTGGGACAGAGTCCGCTCCATGTGGCGGTAGGTGATTCGGTAGCAGTGGCTGGTCCTGTGTGTCCTGGAGAGGGGAAGGGAAGTGGTAGGTGAGTGAAAAACATGTTTGCGCAGGCAGGAGCAGTATCACCTGCTGAGACCAGACCCAGCGCCAGAGGATCCAGGCACTAGTCCATGTCACTAAGGATCACATCTTTCCAGTGCTTGAGAGGGTGACGGTTAAGGAAATACTGAATAGTGGGGATGCTGGTTCCCCTAGGTGTGGATGCACCATTCTCCTAGGAAGGAGATTCTCACAAGTTTGATGTCTTGGACTAAGGCTACAGCATCTGATCCCAGGAGGCAGGACCCAGTGTTCTGAGCTTGTTCTTGGCTCCCCAGGTGTTCCCAACAGCAGAAGTGTTGGTGTCAATGCCAGTGGCCTCTACTTGTTCACGGCAGGGGAAGAACCGTGTTTGTAGGACACACTGCAGCAAGCGGGGCCCGAGGCAAGGCTAGGAAGTATCACCACCAGCATCTCTGTGGGCCCAGAACAGTCATGACACACAGATGTGCACCACTTGGTTGGTCTTCTGCTTCACCACAGTGGTGCTTCTGGCTTCATGTGTAGGTCTGGAATGTGTGTAGTGACAGCAGTAGGGCTTATTCTTATATGGCAGTTGCTATGACACACTGGTATGGTGACCTCACCAGAAAGACCACAGGGTTATGAGCTGGCATCACCGACTCTTCTCTGTGGTGTCTGTCACTGGTTAGGCGGTATGGGGGTGTCTTGAACAAACCATGCTGGGCACTTTAATTTCTCTTCTGCATAACGAGGACCCATGGGAACTCCCGTTTTCCAGCTCACAGAGCAGCAGAAACAAGCCTGCCTCTCACGTGGAGAGGCTGCAGGAAAGGAAGTGGCCCCCAGGGGCCCCTCCTCCTAAAAATGTCATTCATCTCTGAGCCTTATCCAGAGAGGCCAGTATCTCCTCCAGCAGGTAAGGTAGGGCTGGGCTTTCAGTCATGCCAGGGCCTTGGATAAGTATCCTTCTGTGTCCCTAAGCTGTCACCAGGGGATCCTGTTCCCACAGGAATACCCAACAGTCCCCAGCATGGCTATCTGAGCCCAGAGCCTCTCCTTCCAGAGGCTTCCTGACCCTTTGAGATTGCTCTCACAGGGGTTCATTCTCCTTTTTTCCTACTCTCTGGTTTAAGGACAGACTTGTATGTCGGCAGATGATGCCTGGGAAGAGGAGGATCTTCGTCCCAGCCCCAAACATCTCCTTCGCCCCGTCTCCTAGAGTCTCCTTCCATCGCTTCCCTCCTCTGGCCCCTTCTCCTTGCCTTCTTGTTTTTCCCTCACACCCTGAGCCCATATTTGAGAAGGATGAGCTTTCAGACCCTGTGCTGTGCTTCATAGGGCCTGCATTTCAGTCAGGCATGGCCTCTATCCACAAGGAGAAGGGGGAGAAGTCACCTGAGAGATGGTCACGACCTGCCCGGCTGGATAGCTGTCCCATTCCTCTCCAGCCTCAGTAGTCCGCTCTAGATGAGGGGGAGATAGACCACCTCCTACCTCTTTCTTTCCCAGCCCAGCTTAGGTCCTGAATGGAGGCCGGTCATAAGTAGGAGACCCAGGTCTGCTCAGTCTGTCTTAGAGATCAGTCTGCCGTGTAAACCATGGAGCTGAAGCCTCTGGCAGTTTACTGTGATTCTCTGGACGGGGGGATGCCCTCTATGACCATCAACCCAAGAGTCTGGATCAGAACTCTCTGCTGCTCTACACCCATCACTGCAGCTTCTTCTATTTTTTTCTTTCTTTTTTTAGCCCTAGTGCTTTGCAGTCTTTTACCAGAAATTTATAGAAATTTACAGAAATTCACTTATGCCTGACATCTTCATTGAGCATATAGTATTACTGTCCCTAAGAAACAGCTAAGGACACAGGCAAAGACGGGAGAAGTAACTTGTCTAAGCCCAAGCAGCAAGTATGGGGCAAGGCTAGATCTGAGCCAGGCAATGTGGCAATAATATAAAATAGCACGGTTGCTGTGGAAAATTCTGGTGGGTCCTCAAATGATTAAATGTTGAATTACTACAGACCCCAGGGTGGTGGTTTGAATTAGAATGTCCCCCATAGGCACTATTTGGATACTTTGTCCCCAGTTGGGGGCACTGTTTTGGGAGGTCTGAGAAGGTGTGGCCATGCTGGAGGAAGCACGTCACTGGGGGCGGGCTTAGAGAGTTCTTAAGCCTTGCAGGTTCTCCAGTCGTGCACTGCTTCCTGCACCTGTTTGAAGATGTGCGTGCTGAGCTCTGCATCTAACTCCATCCACCTCTGCCGCCATGCCTCCCTGCCATGATGGTCTCTTGCCCCTCTGGAACTATAAACTAAATAAACTCTTCCTTTTATAAGTTCCCTTGTTCAGTGTTTCTATCACAGCAACAGAAAAGTAACTAATGCACCCAGCAATCCTGGGACTATGCCCCAGAGAATAGAAAGCAGCTGCTCAAACTAAGAGCTGGAGAATAATTTGCCACTGAGCCTGGTGATGCAGGCATGTAATCTCAGCTACTTGGGGAGGCTGAGGCAGAAAGATCACAAACTCAAGGCTTTTCTGGACTACAGAGTAAATTCAAGGCTAACTTTGGCAATGTCACAAGACCCTGTCTTAAAATAAAAAGTAAAAAGGGTCTTGGGGATATAAATAAGTGGTAGAGCATTTGCCAATGGTGTGTGAGGTCCCAGGTTCAACCCCTGGTGTACACACACACCCCCACCCCCACCCCCACCCCCACCCCCACACTTTCCTAAAAGCTTTATATGCAGTCATTACCAACAGATAAATGGATATAAACACAATGTGGCATTACCATAGAATAGATGATTATTTAACACTAATAAAAGAGGAATGTAATACTAATGCTAATGGGTAGAAACTCTAGATGAACTTCAAAACAGCAGTATATAGAAGCCAGACAGCAAATCACATATTGTATGGTTCCGTTTATACGAAACATCCATACTAGGGCACTTTGTGCCAGTAGAGAGCAGACTGATGGCTACCAGGGACTGCTGGGAGGAGAAGCTGCTTAGTGGGTAGGGCATCTCCTTTTGGGTTGAGAAAATTGTTTTGGAACTAGAGAGAAACACAGTGGTTGTGCGATCTGTCAGTGTGCCAAAGGGCAATGAACTGTACACTTTCAAAATGGCTAATTTCATGTAATAGGAACTCTACTTTAGTAAAACAGAAACAAAATCTAGGAAATTTGATTTTATAGTCCAGTGTTGACCATTATACATTATACCCAAGAGTTCCATCAAACACATCCCTTCCCTTTCAAACTTCCAATCTCTTGCTATGGTTTCAACCCCAGATCTTCCCAGGCCCCAGCTTGACACTACTGGGAGAGGCAGGACCTTTACAAGATGTCGTTTTGTGGGAGGACTTAGGTCAATAGAGGGTATGCTTTGAAAGGGGACAATGGGACCTCAGCTCCTCCTTTCTCTCTTTCACACCCATCCATTAGGTAGCTGAGCCTCATTAACTATGGCTCCTGCCATGATGTGCTACCACAGGTCCAAAGAGAGAAAGTCAATTGGTCATTCACTGAAGAATCCAAATTGTGAGCCAAATAAACTTCATCTTTTGTCAAGTAGTTCTTATGTTAACAGAAAGCTAATACATCCAACTTCCCCTAAGCAGCAATAAGGTTTTAAAACTACCAAGAAGGGCAGAGAATGAGCCCCACATTCCTACCTGACTCAGGGAGGACATGGCTAGAGATGAAGATGACTGGGATGCTCTTGGAGAGGGACACATGACTGTGGAAGCTAAAGGGTAGGCAGGGAAGACAGGCCGCTAGACAAAGAGCAGGAAAACAAAGGTGAGTCTTGGGGTCTGTTTGGGCAGCAGGCAGCTGCTGCAGCCCTCCTATCTCATTCATAGCACCCAGCCTTAGAATCAGGAACTTCCCCAAGAAGAGAATGGGCTGTATAGTTTGGAGTTCCATAGGCAAATCCAAGTTTGACTCATAGGAAAAATAAACAAGATCATCCATGGCTCAGTTTGGGAGGTCAAATCCCCTTATGACAAAATAGAAGAGAGATTCTGAAAACATTTTTTTCTTGTGTAGAATTTCATTGCATTGTAATATTGGCATATTGTAAAATTACTTCATTGCTGCCTAGAGCTTGACATTTTTTTGTTTAAAAAAAAAGCAGATTTTGATGTAAGAATCTTAGAATGTTTTCAACTAGGACTAGTTCATTTATAGATTGCTTTAGTCATTCAACAAATAGCATGCTGCAGGCACCAAGCTGGGTAGAAAGGAGCACAGGAAGGGAACTGGGAGTCTGCCATCCACCAGAATCTCCCACCAGCAGAAGACAGGCACGTGGTAAGACGGGCTGGCAGGCGCCGGGCGGTGAAGCCAGCGGCACCACACTCCACATGTAACAAGAGTTCCTGACTTCTTCTCTTCAGCTAATGGTCTTGCCTCTGGTACTTTCCACGTGTGCTGGCATAGTGCTGTTTTTCTAGCTACAGAGCTGAGCACTGAAGAAACCCCAGAAGGAATCTGGGTCACCCTGTCTATTGACACAGGACTCGAGGCAGCCACATCTGCCCATCTTCGGCTCTTCGTGAATGAGGCACGATACTCTGTTGTACCCGTGCCCCCACGTTTTGCCCCCACGTTTTGCCCTTTCCCAACCTGGCCTGCCATTTAATCCCTCTGTGAGTCCATCCCTGGCTGGGGAACCCAGAAACATGACTTACTTTCTCTTGTGTCTGTCAAGGTTTACCCAACCCTACCTCCCACACAAGTCCAGATGCTGGAAGAGAAACTGAGAACTGGAGGGGCGATCCCATGTGAGCCAGGGGAGAGCTGGCAGGACAGTAGAATGAGCCAGCAGAGAAGGATCCTGTGTTTTAATGCCTCCTCTTCCCAGAGTCCTAACTTTAGATCAAAGACAAGTTTGCGTAGGTGCTGAGAATAGTCAAGTCTGGATCAGCAAGGGACTGTAGAAATTAAGTTTAAAAGGGCTCCAGTAATTCCACTGTGGGTATGTATCCAAAGGAAATGAAATCAATGTGTTGAGAGAGCACCTGTACCCCATGCTTACTGTAGCATTATTCATAAAGCCAGGATATGAAGTAGTTACCATAAGCCTCCATCAGTGGATGAGTGGAAGAAGAAAGCACGGTGTGTGTACTCAATGGAAGGCTATTCAGTCTATAGATTCTGGCATTTGCAGCAACAAGGATAAACACAGAGGACATTATGCTAAGTGAAATAAGATAGACACACAAGCACACACAGCATATGTTCTCTCTAGTGTGTGGAATCTAACAAAGCTGGTCTCAAAGAAGTAAGAATATAGGCATGACTATCAAAGGCTGGTCAGGGGAGATAGGCAGAGATCGGCTGACAGGAACAAAGTCTCAGTAGAGGCAAGGAATAGTTCTAGAAAGCTGTGGCTTAGCAGGTGACTATGGTTAACAAAGCTGTTCTGAATGTTTAAAATCATCTATGAGAAGACTTTAAATGCTCTTAACACAAAGAAATGATAAATTTTTAAGCCAAATACCTTATTACCTAATTATACATGGATCAAAATATCACACTGTACCCCACAAATATGCACATTTGTGTCAATATTTAATTTAAAAAAGCTGAGCAATAAACATCTTAAAACCAAACAGATATCAAATCTTAAAATTGAAAATAGGAAAAGGGATAAAATGAACAATTACTAATAAATGCTGAAGAGCAACCAGGGCACCTTCACTTAAAGTATGTCAGTGGGGGATTTTCTGAAAGGATGCAGGGCTATGGAAAGGAGGAAGAATGGGCCAGAGTCAGAGGAAGGGAAGACTTCTATTACACAACCACTTGGTTCACCGTAGCAACCAAACTGGCTCTGAACTTGAAATAAAACCCTTCCTTGCACATAGCCCAGACCCAGTTCCTATGGCATCCACAATAGTCTGCTTTTCCATCTGCGACAAAACAGTTACCTCATGTTCTTGGGTGGCATGTCCGACACCTCCCAGAATAGACCAGACATGACCAGTGGGCACCGCAGACACCACCTAGCCATGCAGGGATCACTCCATGGAGAAAAGATGCCATCTAGGGGAGTTCCACTACTAATAAGTGACAAAGCTGGGGTTCCCTGGCTTTCTCTTCATCTGACTCCTGCTTGTTAGATAAGGGTTCAATCTGAAGTCCCCATGTCAGACACACCATGCCCAGTGGGGAGAGTCAGTTCATGTAGTGCTTTCACAGGAGAGTTGAACTCAGGCAAGAGGCACAGGGTGGCAAGCAGAGGGCGAGGGAAGGGAACCAGCCCCACGTCAAACCAGAATACAGGGCTGACAGCTGAATGGCATGTGGCAGAGTGGAGAAGAATCTGATTTGCAGTTAAGAGAGGCCTGTTCCAATTCCTGCTCTTCGCTATGAGATTTAGGGCAGTGTATATAACCTCCTTTGCCTCAGACCTCACCTGGGGAGCAACACTGACATTTCCTTCTTAGGGCCTGTGAGGACTGGATGAGGGCTGCATGTATAGCATATAGTAAGTGTTCAATGCTGACACCCCCATCTGTGGGGACACAGCACAACACACTCAGTGGGTGCCTGAACTAGACACCAGCAAACTCTATCGATACGAAACTTTTCCTATGCATACATACATTTGATGAAGCTTGATCTAAAAATGAAGCACTTTGAGCAGGGCATGGTGGCGCATGCCTTTAATCCCAGCATTTGGGGGGTGGAAACAGGAGGCTCTCTGTGAGATGGAGGCCAGACTGGTGTGCATAGCAAATTCTAGGCCAGCTGGGGCTACAGAAAGATCTTGTCTTAAAAAGCAAAACAAAACCCAAAAAGATAAAGCACATTAAGGAATTAAAAATAGTAGAATGGAACAATTACAGCTACATAATTTAAAAGCTTGCCACTATCACTATTCCTGATCTTTGGGCCATTATTAAGTAGCGGTCTACCAGACTCAAACACTTTGATATCAAACAGCCAGTCTAATAGCCGAGATTACTAAATGATTGCTGGATGGGTAATGTACACAGCACGGATACACTGGACAACCAGGGATCCATGTCCTGGATGGGGTAGAGCAAGGTGGCACAAAAGTTTCATACTACTCGAAACACATAAATTAGAACTTCTGAGTTATTCACGTTTGGAATTTTCCATTTAATATTTGTGGACTGTAGTTGACTTCACAGAATGGAAACTGCTGAAGATGAAACTTCAAGTAAGGGGGAATACTGTGACTGCTCATCTGTTCTGTCTTTCTTTCCAAGTAGAGCCAACTGGAGAAAAGATGCAACCCTGGTTGTGTGTGCCAGAGATTGCGTTCTGCATTTCTTTTAACCTCTGTTAATGACTGTGGCATCTGACACAGGCTGCAGACAGCTAGAGCTATCCCTGATAGAGTGTGAAGGAATAGCTAACTTTGACTACAAATGTTAATGAAAGGTGGGAGACAGAGAGAGTAGTGAATTATGCTCAGATATCAGCATAAATGATCCACATTCTAGGTAAATAGGATCTCCCCTTCACCTTCATACAAACAAACAAACAAACAGACAGGAAAAGATGAAGAGATTCTGATATAAGACTTTGGTTGTGATGATTATCATTTTTCCTAGAAAACTGAACTGGGGCTTTCCTTTTAAAAAACTCCTTTTTATATTATCACATGAAAACAATGATATCCAGAATATATAAGGAACTAAAAGAAAAGTCTTGACAAGAAACAAGTAATCCAATTAAAAATGAGCAAATGATCTGAACACCGATTCTTTAAAAGAAGAAATAAGTGGTCAACAAATATATTTGGGCAGAACATCATGGCTGTGGAGGAGACTCACATCATGGTGGAGAGGAAGTAGAGCCGAGTTATAGGAGGGGCCAGGGCAAGATAGAGCCCTAAGGACACAGCCCACTTCCTGCTTCTCACCACCACCCAATAATGCCAATGTATTACAAATCCATTCACGGAATAATACATTGATTAGGTTAGAGGCCTAGGGATCCAATCTTCCCCAAACCTGTGGAGACCAGGCCCCAGTACAGGAGGCCCTAAGGGACATCTCACATCAAACCATAACAACATCTACAAAGTTTACCATCTTTGTCTTCCTTAGCCTGATGTTCCCTGAGCCATGTCTCCTTGTAGTTCACAGCTAACTAGTGAGCTAGCCTCGGAGCTGCCAAGCTTGTTGTCTTCCAGAGGGATTTCTGTTCTTTAGAGTCAGTCATAAAAATCCAAACCAGATGGTTTCTCTGACAGTTTCTGCCAGGGGAAAGACAACTCCCATGCAGGACTTGATGGAGGCAGGGCCAGAGGCAGAGAGAAGGAACTGAGCTGGGCCAGCCCTGCCGCTCACTCCTGGTCAGCCTCAGTCGGCAATTTAAGAGCTCCTTAGAGACACATTTTGCAGGCAAGAAGTGCTTTTTAACATCAAACACCTGCCAAGTCCTCTGGGAAGTTTCAAAGCACACCCAGGTTTTTTGTTCCTACCATCCCCTGTAACTTCTGGTACTCTGAGTATGTGGCTCCTGCCAAGCAGGCACAGGGAGGGAGTTGGAGTGCAGGCTTCCTGCAGGCTAGCGCTGAGGTTCCAGATCTTCATATATGTCAGTATGAAAATAAGTACTTTGGGGAAATCTTTTAATGGCCTTTCCTTCTACTGATTCTTAGTAAAAGGATCCTGGGCCAGTTTCTAATCTGATACAGTTTTTTATTCTACAATATAGATAACAGACTCACAGGCTTTAAAACAATGGAATGAAAAAATACAGGGAAATTATATTTTGCAGTTCAGGCTAAGTATGATCATGGCTATTACTGTACACGCAGCCAACACTGCACAGCCTCTACCTTGGCCCACACAGAAGGGTCTGGATAATCACAGAAAAAAATGTGCTTCAACTTTCTCACCTGTGAAAGGGATCATGTATGATATATGTGATGACGTGGATGAGCCCTAAGACACAGCACTCAGGAAAACAAACCATACACACTAAGACAGTACTGCAGTACTCCTCTGTGAAGCAGACTCACAGAGATGACGGCAAGGAAAATGAGGACTGCCAGGGGCTCGGGAAGATGAGGAATGGGGAGTGGTCTAATGGGCATAGCGTTTCAGTCTGGGGCAATGAGAAAGTTCTGGAGATGGGTGGAGGTGACGATTGTGCAATGTGCATGTACTTACTGTTTCTGACCTGTACACTTAAAAATGGCTACAGTGGTAAATTTTATGCTGTGTAAATTCTGTCACTATTTAAAAAAGGAATTCAAGGAGGAACATTGGCTGAAATAACACAGAAGTTAGGAATTCACATTATATTGAAAACCCAAACAACAGAGGGTGGCTCTGGACGGTGGAGATAGATACACTGTGGTTCTGTCTTGCTCAGTGAAAACCTGCATGATTCCACCAACAGAGCAACAAAGATGTCCTACATTTTATAAAGATGATTTTAAAAATTATTTACTTATTTTATGTGCACGATGCTTTGCCTGCATGTATGTAAGTGCACTTGAGTCATGCAATACCCACAGAGGCCAGAAGAGGACATCAGATCCCCTGGAACTGGAGTTAACAGCCATACTGGAAACTGAACCCTGGTCGTCTCCAAGAGTAGTCAGTGCTCTTAATGGCTGAGCCATCTCTCCAGTTCCACCTGTCTGTCTCTCCTCCCCACACCCCCGTGATAATTTTTACAGTTTTCCCTTCATGATGCCATGGCACAATCTGACCATATTTGACAAACTCTTTCTTAATTTTTCCACTGTCTTCTAAGTTTTTCTTACACTTTGAACAAAGCTGAAGATCTCACTTTGCACAGCTTTCCAAAGCTCCATGCTTTTCAATTATATGGAAGATTTGGAAGTGATTTTATTTTCTTCTCTGACTTAGATCTTCCAAACTAAAGTCAACAGGGCCAGCTTTAACTGTGCAACAAGGTTGCTTCCTGACCATGTTAACACTGGTCAGTAAGTCAGGCTAGAAACAGAACATTTGCGGCAGGCAAAATGTTATATTTCCAGCTCAGTTCATTGATCAGTAATTGTTTATTTTGTGCAGTAGGTTGACCAGCAACTATTTATTCTGTGCTGAGGCAGGCACTGTGGGAGGTACAAGCATGCATATGAATTGCTTGATCCATACATGAGCATTCACGGAATGGTCACTCCGCATGATACAGTGGCAGGGTGGGAGTATCCCAAAGCATCAGAGAAAGGATGGCACTGTGCAGGGACATTCTGGTCAATAATAGACCATGCATAAGCCAGTGCTCCTGAGTGACTGTATTACGTAGTGACACCACATCTACCTTCATTTATGAAATTACACTGTGTAATGGTTGCACAATAACAAAATTACCCGAGACACATTTCTTAGAATGCAACCATTAAGCAATGCTCAATTATATCAGAATCTACTTGTGTGTTAAGGCATCAGTAAATGAAAAGACAGAAAGCAGACAAAGCCACTAATGCTAAATGTTAAATGAATGGCATGAGCTATAAACTCAGGCCAGAAAAGACTGGAATGAGGCTAAATCTAGATCTGAAAGTACAAGTAGGATATTGACAGTTCAAAGTCAGGGTTCCCAGTCCCGTCGGTCAAACCCACAAGCCGTACTGGTAGTGGAAGGGGCCGTTGTATTCTCCCTCTCCATTTCAGCTAAGAGTTGCTGCTGAGAGGGTCCAACTGTAAATGGCCTAGTTAAGGATCTGTCCAGAAGAAGCCTCATCTACTGGGAGAAGACATGTTGCGTATGACTATAGCCAAAGCTGGTGATAATATGTGTGGAGGATAGTAAACATGATCAGGAGAGGCTGGAACAGTTTCACAAACTAGTATAGGAAAGAGGGGACAAGGGCCAGGCACATGGATGAATGAAAGGGAATGGCCACTGCTGCAGACAGTTCAAGGTCAGGGGAGCCAGCGCAGGCGCACAGGGCAGAGAAACGCGGTATATATGCTGGGGATGCAGAATGGGCTGGGTCACAGAGGAGGTCTCATATATCTGACTAAGCTAGAGTGAGTGAGTCACTGGCTGTGGGCCTTTATGTTTCTTTATCCTAGCCCCATGTCCTGTCTGTTCTGCCTCCTGACTGCTAACACAATGTCACTGACTATAGAAATTCCTGCCACCCTGCCTTCCCTGCCAAGATGGGCCATACTCTGTAAGCCAAAATAAACCCTTCCTCCCTTAGGTTATTTCTTGTCTGGTATTTGGTTACAGGTAACAGCGGGTGGGGGGGGATAATTAAAACAAAGCCCTTTCTCTGGGCAGCTTCTCTGTCTACTGAGGCTGGTGTTCATCTGAGGAGGGTTAGGCCCTCCTGGTGTTAATACGTACTACCCTAGAGTATACTATAGAGGTTTCCAACCATACTATTGAGGATTAAAGGATTCTGGGACTCAGGACCAGTCAGTTTTGAAAGAATCAGACATTAGTAGGGAAAATTTACAGACTTTTCCAATGGCAATAGTATTTTACAAATACCTTTGAGAAGACTCGCTGGGTCTATTCTATAAATAAGTAGTAAGTCACAGAGAAAAGGAGGGAACAACATAGGAGTTTTCCTGACAGGGTAAGCATCCTCTATCCATTATATTCTAGGCTGGAATGTAGCAGCAATAGCTTCATTAGGTAGTGTCATGTAAGTGACACAATTTATAAACTCACAGGATCTAAGACACGAGACCTCAGAGATCTGACCCATGATTGTGTTCTCCCTAAAACGTCTGGCTACTTCTAGGGCAGCCTGTCCCAGGCCTCTATAGCTTGCACAGAGCTGACAAAAGGTCCTGTGATTCTCTTGGCTGGCCATGTATTCACTCTAGTTTATTTCTCCCATGGTAGTTGCTCAAACTCCTTAATCCACTCTCAGGAGCAAGAGAACAGAATGGACCATCAGTAGTCAGAGAGGGAAGACATCTTGGAAGGAAACATCATATGTAACATCACTGTTTCTGGAGTCAGGAATCTATTCATTGACCCATCAATTCATCCATTTCATTAATTACTTCATTCAGAAAATTAATAGTGAGCACCCAACCCCCTCTATGCCATTTATTCTGCCAAGTGTTGAGCACCTAACAGTGGGATAATACAAACTAAGACAAACTAGACATGAGCTGGTCCTTGTGGAGTGCAGAGCCTTGTGCAAGAGATAGGGACTAATGAAAGAATTATAAAGAAATGTAAATTACAACTCTGCTAAAGGTTATAGAGAAGATGTACATGGTGCTCTGAGGCTACATAAAAGACCCATTAACTTAAAGGTCAGAGAAGGTTCCTGTGGAAGTATCAGCAAGCTGAGACCTGGAAGAGGGCAGGAAACAAGGGGGTGAAGGAAGGAAGAGTAGCAGCCCATCACCCCAGCAAGAGCAGGACATAGAGGTCTCAGGATCCACATACAAATTCTAATTTCTCCTCCTTGGAGTGACAAGGTCTTGGGCAGATTCATTAACTTTTCTGGTCTGTTTCCTTGTCTGGTGGAAAGACTTCTTTGTGCATGCCATATAGGAAGCTCTACCCATATTCAGTACTCTCAGAGCCACTGCCTGAGGGTGCCTGGTTTCTGTTTTTTCTTCTAAAAATAGAGCTCTAATCTCTCTGTCACATGACAACCTTCTGACTGGCATCCTGTAAACTCCACAGTGGAAAACAAAGGTGCCCCCACTGCAGTGGCATCAGGATCCTACCCACTCCTGTCCTCCTGCTACAAGAGGCCTCCCACCCTGGTCAGAATCCATCATGTTTGAGGGGGTTTGCCCAAACAACACTCAGGTTTCTACCACAGGAGAAAGCCAGGTTTACAGAGGCAAGGGTATGCCTAAACTTTTCTCAGAATTCTGAGCAAAACCTGATTAAGATGTTACTGGAGACCACTGGGGGGGAATATCGTTTTCTTTTCTGGTTGAATTTGTGCAATTTTCATACAATATATTTTGATAGTATTTAGATCTCTTCCCCTATTCATATAGCCTCTTGCTGCTCCCCACCTGATTCAATGTAGTATATTGTTTATAATAAGGCCTACACAGTCTAATTTCTGTCCCTAGATGTCCTTTGGTATGGGTTCATCCCTGGATCCTGGTTAACGAATTAAGAGACACATCCTTGAAAGAGACCTACTCTCTCCCTCCCATCAGCCATCAGTTACCAATACTTCCTCAGACAGGGTTGGGTTTCTTACCCACTTCCTCATGTCTATTGTGGGCTTTTGTCTGGTTTGAACTTTCACAGGACTTGTGCATGATGTTACCATTGCTGTGAGTTCACATGAGTGACTGACCAGCTTTCTGGAAAACTCTATTTCTTGTGGTTATCCGCCTTTGGCTCTTACACTCTTTTTGCCCACCTCTTCCACAATGATCCCAGAACCTTGGGAGGCAGAAGTCTGATACAGGAATGCTACTCAGGGATGAGCACTCTACAGCCGCTCGTTCTCTGAACACTGGCCAGTTGTGGGTTTCTATGTGATCTGGTGCAAAGGGAAGCTTCTCTGCTGAGAGTTGAGAGAGGCGCTAATCTATGGGCATAAAAATAAGCCATTATGAACCAATTTAATACTATATCTATTTAGCAAAAAACTAGTATTAAGCTCTACTCCATGCTCTCTGGTTCCGAGGCCCAACATCAGTGTCAGGTATGGGCTCCACCCTATGAAGCCAGCCTTTACGTCTGATCAGAACGTTGTTGGTTACGCCTATAGAATTGTGTCACCATTGCACCAGTGGGCATATCGTGCCAGGCCACTTGTGGATTCACAGGATTCACTTGCAGGATTCACAGCTGGGTACGGCTGATGACAAACTTTCTCTTCGGGTAGCATGCATAGCGCCCTCCAGCACTATGGAAGCTAGCCAGCAGAGATGAGGCTTTGAAGTCAGTACCAGGTTGATTTCTCCTTGGTTGTTCTACAGTTCATGTAAAACATGTAGTGTCTTCAGCAATAGGGTCTTACTGTGGCATTCTGGTAGATAACCAAGAGCAGGGGCAATGGCCAGTATTGTTTGAGGGTCTATGGGACCCCTCATCAACAGCTTTAAGAAAGGGAGTCCATTCTTGGCATTGGAGCTTTAGTTTGTTAGCCTATGGTATCTAGTAGGGACAATGTCAACTTGTTATAAGGTAATTCCTTTTAATCTCTTTTTGTATGGAATATGTATTTACTCTAGGAAGATTCTATAGCACACTTCCATATGGCTTTTTCTAAAGGCCTTTAATGCTGGCTGTCCCTGCCCACACTCCCTCCTCTGCCCTCCCATCCCCACCCCATTAACTGCTTCGTACTTATTATTCTCTTTCCCCCTTTATATTCCTGGGAGGGGTGGTAGAATGCAGGAATATGTTTTTCTTAAAAAAGAACAAGGATAATTACGAGTGACAACATCATGCATCTTTCTGAATGTGTACCTACTGCCTCACTGGCTGATCCACACTGCTCTCCTGGGGCATGGACGGTCAGCTGTGGCCATGTGCAGACCAAGAAACAGGGCTGGGGAAATGAACTGGCACAGTGAAGACTACAGCCTAGCTGAGACTTCACTCACTTCCCTGTCACTATCTGCTGTGCTCTGTTCCAGGTCTATTCTGCCAGCTTATTAATGTCCATAAGCAGTCACTATCAATTGCTTATACAACAGTACTAACAGTAATGGCTATTTATCAGATGAATTCCAAGATGTTTCTAGAAACATGACTATGACTTTATCACAGAAAGGAAAAACATAAACACAATATGAAATGCCACTTAGAAGAGAAAGCATATGGAGAAAGGAAGGCGAAAGGAAGAAAAAGTGTTTTAAAAGACAATGGTCCATTATGAATTGGGACCGATATGCTTTAATGTATCCTATTTTAGTCTCACAATCAACAGGAACCTTAAATAAGGTAAAATGCCCGAGTGAGAGAAAATATAAGGTTGACGAGGGCAGGAGATCAAGCCTAGGAAACACAGAATGCAGGTCTTCTGGAAGGCAGAGCAGAGGAGAAAGCAAGCTCAGTCCATTCCATGGGTCAGAATGCCTGAAAGCAGAAAACACCAGGGCAGTTTAGGGAAGCAAGACTCACCCCAGCTTCACAGTCTAACAGAACTTGCTGGGTTTGGGTTGGGTGCGATACATGAATTTATAACTAATACTGGCTATGGTTTGTGGACACTGTCTATGTTGAGGCACTAAGCCCAGTTTACCCTCATTGAATCATTTAATTCTTATTCCAGTTCTGTTATGACAAGTATCCCCTATTTTGTGTGTGTGTGTGTGTGTGTGTGTGTGTGTGTGTGTGTGTGTACCATAGCTAGCAGGTTAAGATTCCAGCCAGGCATTAGGCGAAGACATAAAGATAAGGAGTTCAGTCCAATACCTCCAAAGCCGGGCTCTGATCCTGGGATGTCCTCTGATGTTAGTGGCCAAGGTCTCAGCTATATCCCTATCTCACAGCACTAGTGGGTTTCATAAGGCTGTTCTCTTGATGAAACTTGAAGAAACAGCTCTAAAATATGATCTCTTGATCTCATAAAAAAGCAATCTTGCTTGGGGAGAGGGGGACTGGGACAGACTGTTTTTTTGTTTTTCTTTTTTTTTAAAAATCTGACCATTCTTGCTACTTGGGTGAGTCTATAGACCTTTCTAGGTCTCAATAAAAGAGAAGCAATGATATTAACTATCCCCTCCGTTAGGAAAAATTGAAGTCATGTGAGCAAAGTGTTGTCAGCAACTTGAAACAAAATAATTTGCTAATAAAGTCAAAGTCAGAGTCAATAAACCATCCCACAGTATTACTGAGTTGTAGCTGTCCATTCTCAGTCACTGAGAAGAAGTAATCACTTTCTGTTATTTTCTTACTCAGTGAAAGGAAGATTTTTAGGCTTAAATTTCTGGTATACAAGAGAGAAACACAATCAATTTTCTCAGCTTGAATTTGTCCATTATAAATGTTTTGGTGAAATTCAGGAAAAGTGTGGGTTCGTTTTAGAGACAAAGTGTCACCTCAGGTGAAGACTCCAGGGGCCTGTCAGTCATGGTGTGAAGACATCGCTGGCATTGTCCCTTTGTTTAGGTTCTTCATTTCAGGCTGAATTTGCCTGAGCAAAGGAATGAGTACGTGTTGGACAGAGGTGTGTTGGGGACAGATTCCTAGAATAGATGAGCAGGGAATATGCCTGTTTCTTTTCCTACTACAGCCCTTTCTATGCATGGCAATTAGTTTGGAAGATACCATGACTAAGATGTTCTAGAATGAGGGCAGAAGATAACTGAAGATCTTACTGCTACACATACCCAGGTGTGCCAAATTACATAGAAGAACACCGGCTTATTTTTAAAGGAGATGGTGGCGGTGGCAGAGATGAGAGAGCAAGGAGAAATCTCCAGGGACCAGATGAAAACCGTAACCTGCAGCAGGATGTCCCCATTGTTTCGTTCCCTGGAGTGCGGAGCAATATCGGTTACTGAAACCTGAATTTTAATGTTCAGCAGAGAGAAGATCCAAGCTCACATGAAGCCAATTGCGACCAAAGTGGACACTGCACAGGGTAGCCTCCTGTGTAGCATGAGCTAGGAACACAACATGCCCATGGAGATGGGATAAAGGAACCTGCCTTTATGTGGATTCCGAGGACACAGGAAGTGAGCCAGTCCTGAAAAAATCAAACTCCCAAATTTGTGTCTCAAGCGGATTCATGGGTCAACACGCACAGTATCTCAATCCTCAAGTCAAGAAATGAACATAAACTGGTTCTGGGAAATGTGAGCCCTAGGATAGTTAGTGAAAGAAAACGCAGAAGCTGTGTAAGGAAGAGGGCCAGCACAGAGGACCATCACAGGAATTGATCCAGCAAACACAATCTCACAGCCCAAATCATATGCTGCATGTCTGGATCTCATCACACAAGAAGCAAAGGCCAGAGGATTGCAAGTTTGAGGCTATCCTGGGCTACATAGTAAGGCTCTGTGTCTCAAAAGTCAAAAACAAATGAACAAAAAAGAACATTTGTGAAAAAAGAACTGCAGATCTCAAAATATAGTTACAGAAAATATATGGAAATAAAACTATAGTTGCAACTGAAGAAGAGAGGATAGGTTAAACAACAGATTAGATACAGATCAGCGCACTGAGAACACCACTGGAGTCACTGAGAACACAGTGGAGAGAAGCATGGACATGAAAATGAGAGATGCTAGGCATGGTGGGACAGGCCTGTGCCCAGAACTCAGGAGGCCAGCCTGGGCTATACAGTGAGCCCTCATCCTAGGAAAAAAAAAAAGTTAAGAAACATGTAACACAAATACTAGAAGAATACAGAGAACAGAACAGAAGAGGAAACAACATCTGAAGAGATGATGCAATAGGCAACAGAGGTTTCCAGAATTAACCAAGAGGCAAGGTAAGTCCTGAATGAGAGGAATTTAAAAACAAAGTCTGCCTTCTATACATTGTGATAGTGACGCACTGAAAATAACTAGACAGCAAAAGAATGACAACATAACAGACTTCCCACAGGCACAGAAAGGCAGGGCGGTTACAGCATAATCTCAACGGAATGCCATAGACATTCCACCTGGCTAAGCTGTTATCTAGAATAGCAAAACTATTTTCAGGCAAAATGAGAAAGCCCAGGATTCACATGAAAGACTATGAAAAGTGTATTTCAGGAAGCAGCAAACTGAACCAGGAAAGGAGCTGACGCAAGGAGTGAGCAACACAAGGCTGGAGACATGGCTCAGCTGCTAAGCGCACTGGCTGCTCTTGCAGAGGACCTGGGTTTGCTTCCCAGCACCCACATGACGGCTAACAACCATACCTAACTCCCATTCTGGGGGAATCTGACACCCTCTTCTGACTTCTGTGGGCACTGCAAGACACAAGTACACCTACATGGATGCAGACAATACACTCACACACATAATTAAAAATAAATAAGCAAAATATTTTTAAAAAGAAGAGAGCAGCAGAGTCCAATGGCAACAGTAACAGGATGACTTAGATCACAGCAGGGATTTGAGCTAGGAACACAACATCCCCATGGAGATGGGATAAAGGAACCTGCCTTTATGTGGATTCGGACAACATAGGAAGTGAGCCAGTCCTGAAAAAATCAAACTCCCAAATTTGTGTCTCAAGTGGATTCATGGGTCTCTGGACTCTCCATCAGGACTGCTGGAACACAGTGGTTTCCAATGCCCGGTTTCCAGAGATAGTCTCTATTTTAGATGTGTTCCCAGAACTTCCCAAATTGGTGTGAATACCTCAGGAATGCTGATCCCTGCCCTAGTCACTAGCATCAGTTCTTAGCTCCTTAAAGAATCTGACTTCTTGTCTGGTTCTCTGTGAAGTAACACAGCCTAAGAGCTAGGGGCTCAGCTCTGGGGCTATACATATGGGTCTCGGTCCACACAAGGTGTTTTTTACTTTTTAAAAAAGTTATTGAATGTCTTTAAGCTTCAGATATGATACTTTTAAACATAACTAATAAAACATACTTTATAAAGTTGTACATTACTTAATGGTGGGAATATCCTGGGAAGTGTATCTGTAAGTGACTCATTTTTTAACCCTTTGAACTCCAGTGTGTATTCATACAAAGTAAGATGGTTATGATGTTGCAAGGAGACAACCTTGATGCATCACCTAGCATTCACAAAGGTATCACAAGTGATCAATAAAAGTGAGTAGTTATGACAATGGTTACTATCACTATCAGCCTGATTAATTTATTTGTTTAGTGAAAATCCATGCATTTATTTTGATTAAAAAAATCTGAGTCCCCAGATTTAATTAAAAAGAAAAATTAAGGCTGGGCATGGTGGCACATGCCTTTAATCCCAGTATTTGGGAGGGAGAGGCAGAAGGATCTTTTAAGTTTGAAACTAGCCTGGTCTACACAGTGAGTTCTAGGTCAGTCTGGGCTATGTAGTGACATCCTGTCTCAAAGAGCTAAAACAAAAAGCAAAAGAAAAACTAACAACACCACTGGTGTTAACTGAAATTTGGACTCCACATGTGAAACACTAGACAGGTACCTCTCACCTTCCCACCAGTCCCTAAACTGCGCCTCTAAGAAGACTCCTAAGCAGCTGGATTAGAACCATCTGGTTCTGCCAAGATAAAATCAAAAGGGAGAACCAGAAGCCTTGACCAATCAGCTTTTCATACCCAATAAGAAAACAACCAAGTCACATCAAGTATACAAGCAGAATCAGACTTCAACTCAACAAAGGAAGGCTTGAGTCTCACATAAGAATCATAAACAACAAAAGAAATCCACATGCCAAGATCACAACAAAAAAATAATAACATGAAAAGCCTATATAATATGTCCCCACCAAACATCACTAGTCCTGTAGAAGAGTTCTACAACAAGAATCCCACAAAGATAACCCAGGACACAGAGCTTAAAAGAACAATCATAAACATGATCAAAGAATTCAATGAATTTAAAGAACACACAAACAAATCAAAGAAATAAAATAAGATAGGGATAAATTTCTGACTGAATTCATAAAAGAGATAGAAATACTGAATTAATACTGAAGAAAACTCAGGGTGAAATGAAGAAAAGTGAAAAACTCAATAAGCCAATTTGAAATGACAGGAGAAAGCCTCACCAACCGAATGAATAAAATAGAAAACAAAATATTAAGAATGGACAATAAAGTTGAAGAATTGGAGCACGTAAGTTAAGATTATGAAAAAATTAAAAAAAAAACAGAAATGGAATATGCAGGAAATGTGGGACATTATGAAAAAAACAAATTTATGCAAGATAGGCATGGAGGAAGGAGAAGGATCTCAGGCTAATGGTACTGACCAGATTCTAGAAGAGAATTTCCTAAAATTAAGGAAAGACATGCCCATACAAATACAAGAAGTACATAGAACACCAAATAGACAGGACCAGAAAAGAAACTCCCCACGGCATATTAGAGTAAAATCGCTAAGTATACAGAATAAACAGAATCCTGAAAGCTGTAACAAGTCACATACAAAGGAAAACCCATGAGAATTACAGCTGACTTTTCAATGCAAACTATGAAAGCCAGAAGAGCCTGGACCAAAGTATTTCCAG
This sequence comes from Eospalax fontanierii, assembly GCA_035773235.1. Taxonomy (NCBI): domain Eukaryota; kingdom Metazoa; phylum Chordata; class Mammalia; order Rodentia; family Spalacidae; genus Eospalax; species Eospalax fontanierii. The sequence goes on from CM069547.1 coordinate 18,539,519, forward strand.
TTCTAAATGACTATAAATGCCAACCTAGAATACTTTACCCAGCAAAAATTTGATTATTGTTGAAGGGAAAAGAAAAATCTTCCACGACATGAATAGGCTGAAGAATTCCTGTCCAGAAAACTAGCCATTTAGAGAATATTTGAAGCAATACACAAAGCCAAAGAAAGGAACAACTACACCCAAGAGGCAACAGAAAGAAATTAAATGAAGGTATAACTGTGAAACCACAAAGTTAGACCAAGAATGCAAACAGAAATTAAAATGATGAGAACCAATATACAACTTTCAATAATAACTTTAAATATCAATGGATTGAAACCCCCAGTCAAAAGACACAAGCTAGTTGAATGGATCAAGAAACAAAACCATCTTTTTGTTGTCTGCAAGACACCCATCTCACCTTCAAGGACAGGCACTGCCTTAAGATGAAAGGATGGAAAAAAAATATTCCAAGCAAATGGCACTAAGAAACAAGCAGGGGTTGCCATTCTAATATATGACAAAACAGACTTCAAACTAAAACTAATCAGAAGAGATAAAGAGGGTCCCTGCATTCTGATCAAAGGAATAATTAACCAAGAAGACATTACAATCATGAACATATATGCACCAAACTCTGGTACACCCAACTTCATAAAATCAGTACTACAGGACTTTAGACGCAGATTAATTCCAACACACTAATAGTAGGGGACTTCAAAACCCCACCGTCTCCATTAGACAGTCATCAGACAGAAAATAAACAGAGTGACCACTGAATTAAACTATACAGAATAAACAATACAATAATCAATTGAACCTAACAGACATCTATCAAATATTCCAACCAAACACCAAAGAATACACATTCTATTCAGCATCCCATGGAGATTTCTCCAAAATTGACCAAACAAACCTCAACAAATACAAAAAAAAAATTGAAATAATTTCATGCATTTTAACAGACCACAATGCAATAAAGCTTGAAATCAACACCAGAAGAAGCCCTAGTAACTACATGAACTCATGGAGATTAAACAACATACTCGTGAATGATTTCTCAAAGGAGAAATTAAGAAAGAAATAAAAGCATTCCTGGAATTAAATGAAAAGGACAAGACAACAGAACCAAACCTCAGGGACATTTTAAAAGCAATCCTAGAAGGGAAGTTTATAGCTCTAAGTGCCTACATTAAAAATCAGAAAAAGCACAAATAAAGGATTTAACATTGTGACTCAAGAATCTTGAAAGGCAACAACAAATCAAACCCAAACCCAGCAGACAAGAAGAAATAACAACAAAAATCAGAGCAGAAATTAATGAAATAGAAACAAAGAAACAATATAAAGAATTAATGAATCCACAAGTTGATTTTTTGAAAGGATAAACAAGACAGACAGACGCTTGGCCCAGTTAACCAAAAGAAAGAAAGAGCAACTCCAAATCAACAAAATCAGAAATGAAAGGGGAAACATCACAAAAGACAACAAAAAGATCCTGAACATTATAAGGGAATACTTTAAAAACCTATGTGCTATTCAATTTGAAAACCTTAAAGAAATGGATGTATATCTAAAATCATGGAAATCACCAAAGCTAAACCAAAAAGATATCAACAGTTTAATCAGACCCATAACATATAAGGAAATTGAAACAGTAATACAAAACTTTCCGACTAAAAAAAGGCCAAGCAGAAACACATTCACTGCAGAATTCTACCAGACATTCAAAGAAAATCTGTATCTAGTACTACTTAAATTTTTCAAAAAGATAGAAACAGAGGGAAAACTCTCAAATTCCTTCTATGAAGCCACAGCATCACTCTAATACCAAAACGAGGTAAAGATACAACCAAAAAGAAAACTATAGACCCATATCCTTAATGAACATAGATACAAAAATTCTCAACAAAATACCTGCAAACTGCATACAGACACACATCAAAAAAAATCATCCACCATGATCAAATTGTCTTTATTCCACAGACGTAGGGCAGTTCAATATACATAGTCAATAAATGTCATAAAGCATATATATAAAATGGACTCAAAGACAAAAATCACATGGTCATCTCAATAGACACAGAAAAGGCCTCTGACAAAATTCAACCTGCATTTATGTTAAAAGTCCTAGAGGGAATTGGACTGGAGGGAACATACCTCAACATAATTAAAGCAATATACAAAAACCCCATAGCCAACATCATTCTAAATGGAGAAAAACTAGAAGCATTCCCATTTAAATCAGGAACCAGACAAGGCTGTCCACTATCTCCACTCCTTTTTAATACAGTGCTTGAAACTCCTGCTAGAGCAATTAAGACATGAGAATGAAGTTAAAGGAGAACTCATTGGAAAAGAATAGGTCAAATTATCCCTTTTATTATAACTAAGAGATGCCAAAAATTCCACCAGAAAACCTCCTAGAAATGATGAACACTTCCAGTAAAGTGGCAGGTTACAAAATTAACCTACAAAAATCAGCAGCCTTTCTGTATATCAATAACAAGCAACTGAGGAAAGAGTACAAGAAGACCTTCCCATTCACTATGGCCTCAAAAAAAATCTCAGAATAAACCTGACCAAAGACATTAAAAATATCAACAATGAAAATTTTAGATATTTAAAGAGAGAGATTCATAGGGACACCAGAAGATGGAAAGACCTCCCATGCTCATGGATTGTAAGAATTAATATTGTGAAAATAACTATCCTACCAAAAGGTCAATGAAATCCTAATCAAAATTCCCATGACATTCTTCACAGAATTAGAAAAAGAAATCCTAAAATTCATACGGAGGTCGAAAAGACCCTGGATAGCTAAAGCAATCCTGAACAGAAAGAGCAATGCAGGGGCATTACTATAACATTTTTCAAACTATTTTACAGAGCTACAGTCATAAAAACAGCATGGTACTTGCACAAAAATAGACCTAGACCAATGGAATATAACTGAAGACTCAAACATGAACACATGCAATTTCAGCCATCTGATATTTGACAAAGGGGCCAGGAACACTCAGTGAAATAAAGATAGCACCTTCAGCAAATGGTGCTGGCAAAACTGGATATCTACCTGTAGAAGAATGAAACTAGACCCTTATCATTCACCTTGCACAAAACTCATTCCAAATGGATCAAAGATCTCCATGTGAAACCTGACACTCTGAAACTTTTAGAAGAAAACATTGACAGTAACTTACAAGATATAGATGAAGGAAAGGACTTTCTAAATCAGGCAGCAGTTGCTCAGGAATTAAGGTCAATAATCAACAGGAGGGACCTCATTAAACTAAATAGTTTCTGTACAGCAAGAGAAGCAACCAAGGAAATGAAGAGAAAATCCAGAGTGGGAGAAAATCCTCACTAGTGACACATCTGACAGAGGTTTAACATCCAGAATATATAAAGAACTCAAAAAACAAAGAATCAAGAAAAGAAGTGACCCAATTAAAAGATGGGCTAAGGATCTGAGTAGAGAGTTCTCAAAACAAGAGATAAAGATGGTTACGAAACATCTTAACAAGCGTACAACATCATTAATAATTAGGGAAATGCGAATTAAAACCACTTTAAGATTTCATCTTACCCTAGTCAGATCAAGAGAATAAATGATACCAAATGCTAGAGATGGAAAGAGGAGCTGTCATTCACTGCTGGTGGGATTGTAAACTTGTGCAACCCCTACAGAAAGCCATGTGGAGAACTAAAACTGAATCTACCATTTGACCTAGTTATATCACTCCTTGGCATATACCCAAAAGACTCATCCTATTGCAGAGATACCTGTACATCCATGTTTGTTGCTGCTCTTTTCACAATAGTTAAGAGGTGGAAGCAATGTAAATATCCCTCAACTGGCAAGGGGATAATGAAAATGTGGTACATCTTCACAATGGATTTCTACTCAGCAGTAAAGAAAGACTAAATCCTAACATTTGCAGGCAAATGGATGGAACTAGAAACTATTATACAAACTGAAGTAACACAGAGTCAGAAAAACAAATGACGTGTGCTCTCTCTCATTTGTGGATCCTAGCACCAAATCCCTATATGTGATTATGTATCCTGATGTGACTGCAGGAACCACGAAAATGGAAAGGAACCAGGGAAGTAAAAGGAAAAGAAAGAACCCAAGAGAGAATAGTAGGAGAAAGGTGTTACTAAGGGAGAAATAAATAAAAAGCGGGTATTTAAATTGGAGGAAGAGGGAGGGTTATACATGGAGCTGCGGGATAAAGGGAAAGCAGGATCTTAAGAGACGTGGGGCCTTAGGAGACTGGTATTATCAAGGGAAATGGGGAAAATGGGGACACTTTAAATCAGGAAGGCAGGAAGTGAGGGCTAGACAGGGAGAGTGAAAAAGAGAGAGAGAGAGACACAGAGAGGGAGAGAGGAGAGATAAATAATGATGCCTGGTTAGTATAAAACATCAGAAGGAATCATATTAGTCTAATAACCTAATGAAAAATTCCACATGCAATATCTCTACATGAGTCCATGTACATACCTGAAGGCCATGTAATAAGAAACAGTGCCAGACAGGCAAAACCTTCTTTTGAGTTGTTGGCCAGGGTGGTCCAAAACACTCCCTAAATTACACAGGCTATTGCCAAAGCCCTTGATTGCCTCTCAGAACTTGAAGGTAAGACCCTAAGGCTGAAAACAGGACATACTTCACAGACTGGATTTGGAGCAATGGAGCTGGAACTGACCTGGAAGCCACTTCCCCTGAAGGCTAGCTCTTATAGGTCTGGAGAGCACTAGGCAAGCAGTCAAGGGAAAATATTAATAGATGGCCCAACATCAGCTTCATGACCAAATAGCTACATCAATGACTGGCATTTGACACTGGTGCAGTAGTGATACTTTTATCTTGGGGTCAATCAATAGCCACCTAATTGGTTTTGGAGCCCACTCAGTGGGAGGAAGCTCATGTGCAATCCTAGTCAAATACACATGGCTGAAGAGGCCATAGATCTTAGAGAAATCCCCAAGGCTGTCACATCCCTAAGCTAAGGTAACTTCTTACTAAGAGCAAAATATCTATCTATCTATCTATCTATCTATCTATCTATCTATCTATCTTGTCAAGTATCCCAGGCACTACTCATCTAAGAAGCTTCTGTTGCACTAGACAGAGACTACAACAGTACCACAACTGGTCACACACAGACATTGTCTGTGAATTGCCCATGCCTAAGCAGCACATCTACAATATAATCTCTTAACCCAAGGTTCATGGAACATGGAACAGTAATGATACTCTCAAGTCTCATTAATGAAATTCCCTTATACAACAAAGGGCCAGTAACACAGAAGGTCAAAAACACCTAAATCATGGAGATTAGGAATCTGCAGAGTGTGGGTCCCTGGACAGGACTCCTATATTTTCACTCACCCAAGGCTCAGGGACTATACGAGGGGATGGAAGATTTGAAGAGCCAGTGAGGAGGCACATGACCATATGGAAATAGAATCCTACAAGCTCCTGGGACCCTGCTCGTATGACCCTACAGCAATGGTTTTGGCATGCTCAAGACCCATCTAAACTCAAGCAGACAAAAACCCAGCATGGAACTGGGGAAATGGACAGCAGACCTCAATCTTGGCTGAAGAAATACTGGCAACCAATTACTGTTGGGTGATGATGAGCTAATATTCCTAAAGCAAGGGACTCTGGAGAGGCTGACTAGACCTCAGTGGATGAACCTGTACTTAGGATCATTTGGGGGCACAAGTTGACACAGTCTACCTTAATACACATAAGGAATTAATGGATTCCAGTCGTGGCACTGTGGGGAAGGGGATATAAAGGTGGTTAAGATCGACGGAGATGCTCTACATGAAATACAGAACGATTCAATTAAAAGAGATATATTCTGGCTTGTTTTGCTTTTGCAAATCACTATCTTCACTAATATCTATCCATGGGGTTGGGGTGGGAATTAAAACAGGGCATAGAAAGAAAGACAACAGATACGACAATATCTCTTTTCAGGAGATACGTCATATCTATGACATACAGATCACGTGGGCAGGAGTGCCACAGGCGCCAGACCAGAGCCAAGCATGTCTACAATTCAGAAAATGTACCCTTTACCACTGCCTCCAGGCCAGATAGAGAGAGGTCTACTGACAAAACAGCAACTTACAAAAAAAAGGCAAGTGCTCAAGGAGACATGGAGCAGAGGTCTATAGTGGAATACTGGTTTAAAAATTCAATTCTGGGCCCCTAAGTAAAACCATCCAATAAGGCACACTTTCTCTTTGTCATTTACCAAACAAAATGATACCCAAGCATCTTCTCTGTGACCACCTTTATTTAATGTTTTGAGGAGGTGACTCATACAACACATACACTCTCTCACTGACTTTTACCTCCTGTGACTCAATGCCTCCAAACGAATGAAGGGACCTTTGGATGAGGAATGGGAGTCCCTACTTTGTTTGGAGCACTTCTACACAGCTGTCTCCCAGTCTTCTTGAACTTTCTCATATGGTATTAACATTGTGGTAACAATCAACAAACAGAACCAGAATTGACTTGAACTTGCCCGCGTAGGTGGGACATGTCTGCAGAGGCTCCTCCAGGTTACCATACTTGCCCTCCCTATGATGACTCTGGGTGACAGGCATGGGGCACAAGGAAGGAGTCATGCCTGGGGAGAGGAGGTTGGGGTTTCAGTGACACCTAACCATCTGTCATCTGTGCAGGTGCCTAACATTCTGGGCTTCAATTTTGTATTGGGATTAGGTGACCAATCTAAACTGGCTCCCCAGATCTGAAGTCTCTAATTGCTTCTTTCTCAATCTCTGATAAAGACAGACCAAAAACTGGCAAGGCAGGAAAAACACCAAACTCACCAAGGGACCCCATATCTGTTCTGCCCTCCTTGGTCACTGCTGGTAACAAACCAATGAACCGTGGCCTAGGAGATGTGGCTGAGAGGATGTGGCAGACTTTGCTCTACCTTCTGAATAAGCATCCCCAAAGCTGCTAATTGGATTCGGCAAGCTGCTGAGTCACTGTCATGTGAGATCAAGTTGCTGCACACTGAAGATGAGGCCTGTCCTGTCAGCAGCTGAGAACACGTCTTTGTGATTAAGAAGAACAGGGTGCACGAAGGCACACTTCGGATCAGCTTTCATGATTTATGACAAGTAATTAAAATCTAACAGACCACAATTAGAAAGCATCTACCACAACCTTATTTTGCCATTTGTCTTTTAATTAAATGTTTCCTATGATTTAGCTCTAGCTCTGCACACAGAGCTGGCGCCCTGATGTATTGGTTATGACATTTTGGAGGAGGGTAGAGAGAGGAAGCTTGAGGGTTTCATTTAAATCACCGATCTTTCCCTCCTTTGGATCTCTGCACATCACAAGGGAAGAATTAAGTGAGGCTGGCCCTTCACAACACCAGTGTGGGCATTGTATGCACTCAGGGGAATCCTAAAAGAGGAGCCAGCATAGAGCCAATTGGAGGATAGTTTTTAATTTTCCAGCATTGACAAGGTGATAAGTGGGAGAAAGGTACCATTATGCTATAAACAAGAAATATTTAGGAGGACACTCTGGTCTAACTGGGGTAGAGGGAATAATTTTTAAGTGGAAAGAAATTTAGAGCCCTTTTTCATGTTATCAAGGGCTTCTCTGAATGAGCAATAGTCCAGTGCTTGCCATGTCCAAGGTCACTGTGCAATCAGACAGCCAGGGAACAAGTACAGGGAGTCAGGGTCCTTGGGGAGGAACTGTGATACTGAGAACAAGTTCAGGGTGCCTCAGGCAGTGCAGGCGCCCACCAGGTCCACCAGGGAGCAGAGGAGGGCATAGGACAAGCATCTCTTCAACTGCCTTATTATTTGGAGTTGGACCTGAGGGAGAGATGTTCCACTGTAGCAGCTGAGGAAGGATCCATGCTTGGGATTAGATTTGCTGACTGTCATTTAAAGGATTCCTTACCAGAATGAATGTTGTTTGAGGATAGAGATGAAGGGAGTTGATATCTATCATATCATCGCTCACTGTTGAGCAGGCTTTCTGCTCCTCAGAGAGTTGTCTGTTGCTTACTAGGAATTGTTGCATTAAAAAAAAAAAATCTCATCTGCTATCAAGTTCCCAGGACAATAACACCTAACCTCTGGGCTGAAAGATACCATTGCCTAACAAACTAACGTTGTACAGAAAGTCTAAGCATATTGGCTGGTTTGAATGTTGGCCACTATCGACTTACCTCCATAGACTGATAGGCCACAGTGTTCAACCTCTACAATTTCCCCCAAATAATTGAAATTACCGAGGAAGGGGTTTCCTTACGGAGAAACAGATTCCCAAGCATCATTTACAAGATTTTGAATTTGACCCTACAATGCATGTTCAAATCAAGAAGTGAGGTGTTTGATGCTAGGATCCCATCCCAGCCCTCAAAACCCACCTAACTTTGTATGTTTTTGACAGTCACCTTAGCATGGAAAATGAAGCAGCATATTCTTGGTTGAGTCACTTGGGTGCCTGGCAAAGTGATATCCAAAATATTGGCAAAATAAGACTTAGAAATCCTGAACAAACAAATAAATACATAACGAACAGAAAACAAAAATGTTGGCTCACCAACAAATATGCTTTGAGATAAGCCAAAAGACTGAGAGAGCCCACCTCAACAGTCATCTTTGGGTTTGGCCTAGCCTTCATTTTGGGCAGCAATAAGAAGCTACCAAGAAACTTTATCAACTTCTTGCTAGCAAACTCACAACTAGCATCCAAATTACATCTTTTCTTTTTAATTCTAGCCTGCCCAGCAGCGTCCCACTGCCTCGGACTCTCTGGGACTTTGTCTACCAACGTCCTTACTCTCCTCGTACCTGCTCTCTCTCCTCTGCCCTGGGACTTTCCTTCCCTGCCCATTGGGATTCCACAAGCTGAAGTCTAGTTCGTTTTAAAGTAACTTGTTCTCCACTGGGCCTCATGACTCGGTGTTATTTTATGTCTCTTGCTTCTCTCTCACAGCTTAATGAAAATGTGTCTCTTATCCTGCCCACTGTCTCCCACTTTCTGCCTGGCTGACCAAGAGCACAAGGAAGGGCTCTCTGCTTATCAAGTGGTGTTTGATGCAGGGCTGTCTGCATTCTACAAGAGAGGTGTCTGGCCGCACTCCTATGAGGGCTCGTTCAGGGCTGCTGTGAATGCCATTCTTTGCAGTTTTATTATTTTTAGTTATTGTACAAGATAACAGGCTTCATTACGACACTGTCACACGTGGATATTCTTGTACTTCGCTCGTGTTCCTCTCTGCCCTAACCCTAACCCTCTCCACTTCTGGTCTCCTTCCTCTCCCCAGATGGGTCCTCTTCTGCTTTCATGTCATATGTGCAAATTCAATCTACATTAAATCTAGGTCCACATAAAAAGACGATCTATTGTCCCCCTCCCCTCCATTATATTACTCTCTTAACCTCCAACCTCCCTCCTGTTTTGGGACCCCTTCTACTTTCATGATGTGTGTGTGTGTGTGTGTGTGTGTGTGTGTGTATATATACCTTGATTCAACATATGGCATGTCTTTCTGAGTCTGATTTACTTCATTTATGATGATTTCTAGTTCTATCCATTTTTTCTGTAAGTGACATTATTTCATTCTAATGCTGAATGATACTCCATTATGCAGGTGTATCACATTTTCTCTAAAAATATTTTATTTCTTACTTTTACTTTTATGTATATGAGTGTATTGACTGCATGCACGCATACAAGTGCACCCGTGTCATGTTGTGCAATGCCCATGGAGGTCAGAAGACGGTGTCAGATTCCCCTGGAACTGGAGTTATGAACGGCTGTTAGCCACCATGTGGGTCTAGGAACCAAATGCAGGTTTTCTGTAAGAGCAATCAGTGCTCTTAACCACTGAGCCATCTCTCCAGTCCCATACCACATTTCTTAATCCGTTAGTCTGCGGATGGGTTTCTGGCGGGTTCCGTATCTTGAGAACTGTCTCTTTCCTGCCATGCATGCCCCCCTCACTCCATTTTAATACCGCCTGTCACTGCACAGCTCTCTACGGAAGAGCCCTGTGCTCCTCTCTCCCTGTGCTCCCTAGTACCAGCATGCTGCAGCGTTGTAATGGTGTGACCACTGTGTGTGAACCCCCAGAGAGTAGAAACTTTGACTCTCTGGTATTCTGTTTTGTCTCCTGTGCCACACCATGATGCTCTCTCTATGTGGGGCTCAGCAGACACGTACTTCATAGCAGATGAACAAAAACCTTTTCCCCACAGAAGGCCTGCAATAAGCAAACTAACCACAAGCCCAAAAACTCTGCCATCAGCACACAAATGTGGGCCCCGTGTGCTTCACATTCTCTGACCAATAATCACGCCTGCCCTGCTGCTGGGAGGGACACGTCAGCCTGCTATGTTGCTACAACATTCAGATGCTTCCTAAACTCTTTTTAAAATTTAGTTAATTAATTTTATTTTATGTGTATGAGTCATGCCTGCATCTATGTAAAGTTGCACTTATGTGGTGCAATGCTCGTGGAGAACCAAAGAGGTTGTTGGGATTCCCTAGAACTAGAGATACAGATGGTCGTTAGCTGTCATGTGGGTACTGGGATTTGAACCTGGGTCCTCTTCAAGAGCAGCTAGTGCTACTAACCACTAAGCCATCTCTCTAGTTCCCATTGTAAACATTTTAACTTCCCTCTTCCACATGCCACTTAAGGAACATTTGGCCATTGTGCCACTGTCTTTGTTCACAATAGCAAGCTCTGACTGAGCCCAGCAGAAAGTCTGGCTTTGGGCTATTCTTAGAAGTGTACAAAGACAATTATGTGCCTGGGAATGCAAGGTATTGGACAGATTAGCTTAGTAACTAGAATAATCAAAGGAGTCATCTGGGCTGGGAGATATTTTTTTGTCTCTGGAATGGAAGACCTGAAGGAAAGGCTGACACTTGAGCAGAGGACTCTCCTCTCACTGGAACTGGCCAGATGGGGAGGCCTGCTCCACATCACAGGTGGTCAGGGCTCCTCTCACTGGTGCATTTCCCCCAGGGTTCTGCCTGTCCCATGCAGGCAACAGAGCACTAACTTTGGTACAAAGGAGCCTCTAAAGGTCCCTGATTTACCTGTTCTCTTATCTGCAGCAAATGGACACTGTGAGCTGTCTTCAAACAGACCTTTCTATTCTACTGTCTTTGAAAAGAGCCAATAAAGACTCAGTGACATGAGAGATACACAAACAGAAATTGGTACTTATCTATGTGGGATGCTTATGAAAAGGAAGTGATTGTTAAAGCACAGGCACATGGAGAACTGTGCCCACTGAAGAACGACCCACCACAAACGCCCTGGCACTCAATGAAAGACCCAGGATTGTGTCCCAGGCAGAGGGAGAAGGGCTAAGGGGCAAAACCATGGTGGGAGAGACGGTTATCCCTTTGTCCAAGGGCTCTGGAAACTATTCCTAAACTTTTGATTTCCTGGAAATCTCTTTGGAGAACATTTTCCCTGAGAATTTGCCATTGCAAGAGCCAGAAAGTGGAACAAGGCTAATTAGAGTGTTGCTGCTGCCATGGTCCGAACTCAGAAAGTCAGCTTTATGTGTTTAGTGGCTCTTTTCCAGGGTTACATCATGTAGCTTAGGCAGGCCTTGAACTCGCTATGTAGTCAAGGCTGGCCTTGAACTCTTGATCTTCCCAACTCTGTCTGCCCAGTGCTGGGATTATAGTCATTTGCCACTGTGGGAGCTAGGTGCCATTTTGGGAATGCTACCTGTGGATGTTCATTATGGCATAAATAATATCTATGGTATGAACATTATGATTTTCCCTAGAGAGCACAAATGTTGCAGATATGGCAATGATGTGACCAGGCTGGTGCAACACCCCAGCCAATCAATGCTATTGATGACATAATTGCCAAATCCAAACAGATTTTGACTGGGGCCTTATCTTTACGATGTTTATTACACCACAGATTTATGTTTTATGCACTGTTTTGCACATATATGATATTTGGTAATAAAAAGGCCTAAAGATTTAACGGGCTGCCTCCTGTGCAGTTCCCAGGGCCATGCCACAACCACGGGGTTGCCCTGGAGCTTGGAGGCAGGAAAGAAGCTGAGGAGAAGTTGCTCTGTGATCTGGCCCTTCAAGGACTCAGGCTCAGGGGCAGGGCGGTGCTATGCTCCTTCCTGCCTCCCAGGAATATGAGTGCCCTCTGGGTGCATGCTTGTCAGTATACAAGAATGATGAACATCTCTGGGAAGGAAGGATGTGTGGGACTCAGAACATGTTTACATTCTAGCTCTTCTCTTTACTACTTCTGAACTTGGGGAAGCTGCTGAACCCAGCAGAGTCTCTGGCTCCTTTGAAATGGAGGCTGTGTAGTACTGGTCTCAGAGGAGCCCTGTGCATGGGCAGCTTGCTCACACACTGATTAGTATCAGTGCTGATGTACTGTTAATTGTAACAAAGTTCCCAATTCTAACAGTGTCAAGGAGAGCAGAACTATGCTGGGTCATATTCAGGTTGGGGAGAAGCACAGCTCTGACCCAGACCCTCTGCCTCTTTGTCAGGTCTGTCCTCCACACTTCAGTGTGGCCCCCAGATTTGTTCCAGCGAGTCTAAGCTTCTCACCCACCAGAAAACACCTTCTTTGAGCTACTCCCTGGACAGAAAGGAAACAGGCCTAGGAACTCCCTCACCTTCCCTCACCAGTCACTCATCTCTTAGGCCATCACCCATTCCTAACCCAGTTCCTGTCATGTCAGAAGTACTATGTGTGTTGTTGGCTTTGACCTGGTAGAAAAGCAGGAGCCAGGGGGTTGAACAACATGGCTGGTATACAACAAATGACAGGAAGGATGTTGAGAGGGGAGTGGATGGTGAGAGTTACACATGCACACACACACACACACACACACGCACACACACACACACACACGGTTATTTTAATATTTAATTCTCAATGATGGAAAAATACTACTACTGCAGTGCATGAGTAATTGACATGTATTAAATGCCTGCTGATAGAACACCTTCTTATCATTTCCTGCAAGGAGTGTTGCTGTATTTAGATATTAAATGTCCCAAAGACTTAGGCTGGTCCCCAGACAATGGTGTTATTGGGAGACTGTGGAAGCTTGAAGAATTGGGGCCAATGGGTTACTGGACTCTTCCTTTCTTTTTTGGTTCTGAACATGAGGTGAATGGCTTTATTCCATCATGTGTTCCTGCCATGATGGTCTGTCTTGTTACAATTCTACAAGGAACAGAGCTAGACTGAGCATGATTCATTGAAACCTCTAAATCTGTGTAGGAAAATAAACCTTTCCTCTTTATATGTTGATTATCTCAGATGTTTTGCTATTTCCAGGAAAGCTGACTAACAGAAGAGTAACAGCCAACTTTAAACTCAAAATGCTCCCAGTGATTATGCTTACCAAGTCTCCACAATGTCTACCAACAATGATCTCCTTATGAAGCCCCTCTAATGAGAAAACATAAAGCCTGAGCTTCCAATAACTTTGCTAGAAAGAATATAGTTTTGTTCCATGCCATGTTGCTAGAGATCTAGCACAAAAACTTTCAGAAGGTCATTATAAAGTGTGGCTTTTACCTTCTAATATTCAAGCTAGTGTTTGGTACAGTGTCAAAGAGACAATAAAATTAGGATGAAGCACTCTGCAGATCAGAACACACACATGGTCGTTCAGCCACTGTAAGCTTTGGGCTTGACCTGAGGTCCTCTGGAGCTCCTATAGTGGGTTCTAGCGTTAGGTGAAGGGGGACGAAGGAAGGTATCTTTGGTTTCTAAGTCTTAAGGATGGAAGTAGCCACCTTAATTAAAGCTGTTGTATCATGAGATAAGAAAAGTGAAAGGTTTAAAAGGAGCTTCAGTTATCATTTAATATGATGGGAATCCTTAAAGGACTCATCTCCAGGTTCTTGAGAGGGCTTGAGATTCCTGCTGGGAGAAAATTTCAAAGCCCAGATTCCTAGACGTAGCCCACAAGACAGTGAGAACTGATGCTGTTATTGATCTAGTAGACCCACACGTCCTGCTGCTGTCCCATGATCCTCATACAGTAGTTCTATCCGATCTACTTCCTAGGATGGAGTAATACATGACTAGCTGAGGTCTGAAAATATTCCATGGGAAATTCCAGAAATAATTCATAATTTCTAATATGTTTCTATAATATATTGCTACAACTATTCTATTTGGCATTATTATTAATCTCTTACCATGCTGGACTCATCATAGAATTTTGCCACTGATACACACTGAAAGGAACAGAGTCCATATGGTACACAGTGCAGCAACCTGCAGAATTTCTTAGAATGTAAGCCTCCACAAAGGGGAATTCCATATTCACTTTCCATCCCACTCAAACACATATACATCTGTAGGTAACTTTCTTGCCATCAGGCAAAGCACAAATTCTCTCAGGAGTTCTGACCCCATTTCTTGGTAGGAATGTATGTTCTTCTTTCCTATGTTCAAGAATTCCTTTACGACTATAACTTTCTATTTAAAGAAACTATCATGGGTTAGGAAGTTTTACCTGTTTGAAACAATACTTCCTAGTTCGTTTCCTTGACCTTATAACCCTTAAACGTGCCCTCCTCTCTGCAGACGCTGAAAATGCAGGGGGCAAGTAGGGAAGAAGTGTGGCTGAGGCTTTGGGAGGGTTAGAAAAGCAGGCAACCAACCAAACCAGAAAAAAAATAAGAAAAAATAAGTTCCTGTAGAGAAGAAATAAGAAGAAACTTTGTACTTGGGAGGAAAAAGTTTCATCTGGAAATCCTCACTGAAGGCAGTGCTTAAAAGGTACCATGTGTAACGAGGAAAATAAAGCAGTTAACAAACAACCTTGTAATTCTTCAGCGTTGCCACCACTCTTCCAACCTCACTCCGTAGACTTTGTACTTTTGTGTGAGCTACGTTTAGACCAAAGGGATAAGAAGTCTAGGAGGAGAAGCAATACAGGGAGAAAGTGACAAAACAGAGATGGAAGGAAAACGTGGTGATTAAACCCCGAGTTGTGGGAGGGTGGAAAGCTGCACCCCAAATCAGATCTGTGGGAATGAGACACCAGCAAATGCTCTTTGAGCCCACTGTACGTGAGCATCCTTGTAACAAATGCCAGGAACTGATTGGGGAACTAGCAAATCCAGTGAGACTTTCAAGGAAACTTAGGGGACAAGGCAGCCTGCAAGGTATTCATTAATTTTAGACCTGAAAGACTTAGATCTGTCTTTCCCACGGCCAATAAACACAGACACTTTCTGTCTAGAGCAGAATAAACAGAGGCTACTGAGGTTGAGTTCACCTAGCACAGAGCCCAGGAGCCCGGTGAATAGGGAGACTCACACCTAGAGAGCAGCCAAAGAAGGAGGCTGTGGTAGACCCTACCCTGGCTGTTGGGTAAGAGCCACAGGAGCTGTAGATCCACAGCACTCACAGGAGTGAAGGAACAGAGCAGGTGCTCATGAACTGAGCCATGGTCCTAAAGACAACGCCAGATGTGTGGAATCCTCTAAACCTTGGGTCAAATTTGGCTTTGGTCACTGATCTTAGTGGAGTTCATTTTTCTAAGCTTAGCTGTTTCTCCTATAAGATGGAGTGAGTAATAGTATCCACTTGTAGAGGTGCTGAAATCATCAAGTCAAATGCTATAACTAAGGCATTTAGCAGAGGGTTGGGAATAAGGTCTCAAGGAAAGAGAGAATCCAGCCATTGCATGAAAATGCTGTGTGGATAGGCAACAGAATTAGGAGCCCTCCTGACCTGAGCCAGGTTCTGGATAGAGGACCTCACTGCTCTCCTGAATGCAAAGCAGGGATTATAGCAGAATATCTACAAGGGACATTTGGACGAACATGCTAGGATTTTGCTATAAGAAGTGAAGTGGCCACTTAACAGTGGCCAGGTATTTGTCTTGTAGATACTTCTCACTGAGCTGGCCCCATGTCCTACATCCACAGCCTCAGGGACCCCAAGGCCTTGAACTCACACTTCTTTAAACCATTTCTAATTTATTTTAAATGTAAGTAGCAGCCCACTGTTTTGGTTTTAATTATAGCTTTCCTGGGAAGAATCAGTCAAACAACAGGCCAATGTTCTTACTTTGTCAAGATTGGAAATGGCTGAGTTAGAACGTAGGATTCTTGCTTGATACATGCGATATTTTGAAGGGCTTTCAAGGGAATTATGCTGCAAACCCATAGCAGAAGGTACATACAGTATGATTACATGCATATAAAATGATAGTTTTTTAAATGGAAAACAGACGGGTGCAGCTAATGACAGCTGGAGAAGGGTTGGTGTAACCACAAAGGAGATGCCCTTCTTGACGGAATGCTCCCATGACTGACATACCTGCGCTGGGACTCAAGGCCCAGGCTCTACTGGTTGTTAAACATTTTGAATACAACTCCCAGTCTTACAAGACTGAGTTTCACAATCTAGAAAATGAAAACAATTGCACCAATCTTTGATGAAATTTTCTGCTTTCGGGAGTCTTGAAACTTTGATTTTTTTTTCTTCTTCTAAATGTAGGGTCTGTGATAACCATTTTGAATTTAACTGTTGGAAAGAAATCTGTGACTTGCTTCGTGACTTGTAACCAACTCTTCTTGCTGTCACCATATGGCGTTTCCTTTAATAAAAACATTTTGCAGAAATAATGATAAAAAATTACTTTAAGCTTGTGTAAAAGTTTGAGGTTTTTGGCAATAAAAACACCCCTTTAAATCACGTAGCTAGCTCTGTATGTGGTAAACAGGAGAAACGCGGCTTTCCTTACCACTTTCTGTTAACACAGACTGAGGCACTTGCTTGTGTGTCATTCATCCTCGGATGTGTTGTGACTCTCTTGTTCATTGACCTCACTGCTGATTGCATCATGTCTCTTTGAAGTTTCTGCTCTTCTCAGGATCCTATTTCATTTACAATTTGCAAGAGACCGCAGCATTTGAGCTCTGAAGAGCCCTGGCACACGGTCTTAGTTTGGTCAGGAGGTGTGTAGAGCAAAGCAGATGTTCATGCTGCCGTAGGGGACGGGGGCACATTCCTCTTTCTGTTCCTCCGTCCTCTGCATGTATGCGTGCTCCCTAATGGCTGTAAGATGGTCAGAATGCCAGAAACCAGCACTGCACATAAGACAGAGGGCTGCACGGGAAAAAAGTCAAAGAAATCTCACCCGGAAACTTCTGCTCATTCTTCTTAGCCAAAACTGGGTCTCCAGGCCACATCTAGGCTAAGGATAAAGAGGTGATGGAGGAAGTTAGGCCGGCCTACTTAGGATCCTACTTATGGCACTCCCAAAGAGAAGGAGGACTTGCTTGTCTTCCTGCAGGATCTGACTTTTGAAGGCATTTTATTTCCTGCTTCCCTGCTGCCTTAAGGGTCTCTTCCCATGGTTCTGTGTCTGGTATGAGGTCTTGGCTGTTATGTCTGCCTCTGTGCAAAGCAACTGTGCAGACTCCCTTCCTGCCACCTCAACTGTGAGGCTGCTGCTGTCTGGATCCTACGATGTTTGATCACATTCCCTCACTGAAAGCCACAGGGTAATGTGGCAGTGGGGTCAGTTTAAGACACTGGGATAAGTCTTCACCCCGAATCATTTGGCTCAGTGTAGAGGGTGGGCAGAGCCTCTTGTGTGAATGGGAATGCGGAAAGTGTGGTGCAGTTTCTCCTGCATTCCAGCAGCTGAGCACAGACTGACTTGCTAGGTATTTGGCCATCTCTCTTAGATAACTTGTCCTTCTGGATTAAAAAAAGAAGTGTTCTAGCACCTATGATGGTTTTACATTTAAAAAAGAGCTGAATTCGTGCTGGTCTATTTAAAGATCTGTAGCCATTTCCATGATAAACAGCAAGGGGACATGCAAGTGAAAAAGATCCCTTCAGGTTAAACTGCAGACACATTTCTAACTTTTGTTTTAAAGCTAATATTGTCAGTTGGGATTCTCCATATGAATCCACAAACTAAACCATGTGGATGATCCAGTAAACATGGACAGAACCTTCTCAAAGGCTTTGGAGCCTGTCTGGTGGCAACAAGTTGAGAAGAGGAGCAGAGGAAAGAGGAGGTGAGGACTGACAGCTTTCCAGAAACGAGAGTCCCAATCTGTGCCTTACCGCCTCCTGGGTGGCCCTTCGAAGACCCCGACCTCCTGGGATTCCTGTGCTATGGGATCTCTCCCACACTGTACCAGGGCTGCTCTGTGTGGTCAGAAGAATAGGGCAGAAGGGATGGTATAGGTCCTCAGGCTAGGCTATGAAAGATGCTGTGGCCTCTGCACTGCACTCTCTCGGTTCTTTTTGTGGAAGCCAGTTGTCCTGCCTCTTGGTAAGGGATTGAGCTCTCCCTTCAGGGCCAAATATAGGAACTTAGAACTGGGTCCTTGAGCCCCAGGTAAGCCATTAAATATCTTGCAACCCTTCTGACACCATGAATGAAGCCTCCTGAGACCAAAAGCAGAACCAGCCTACCCAGCTGCTCACCTACAATTTCTGGCTGTGGGGACTTGTGAAGGATCAGCATTTGCCAAGGTAAGCCACTCTGTGTTGGGGGTACCTTATCATACAGCAACGGGTAATCAACTCATCGACCACCCTTCCCCTTCCCAATGGTTCAAGTTCACATTCCAATCTTCTTGAGAACAGTTTCCAACAAAAAGGATACCAATGGCTTTCAGGACACCCAACCTTGGCAGAAGTGTCTGAAAAGTCAGTAAGAGACTACACAGGGCACAGTGTCCCAAGAGGGAGCAGGGTTACCAGCTGCTCTGTAGCCTGTAGGTAGAAGATACTTGTCAGACTGTTTATGTGAATATTTGGGACTTTACCACTACTGATTATAGTCATTGATGGTGGCAAGACTTAGAGTTGTACAGTGATTTTCAGATTTTTCACTGTTTGCTAATTAAATGTCCCAAAATCTCAAAGTTTCTGACAGTGATACACTGTTACTAGTCTGAGGGTTCAACATACACAGCCTTTGTTTCATATACACAAGGATTAAGAATACTGAGGGCAGGAGAGATGGATCAGTTGGCAAAGTGCCTGTCACACAAGCATGAGGACCTGAGTTCAGATCCCGAGCATCCACATAAAAAGTCAGGTGTGATGATACATGTTTACAATCACGGTGCTGGGGAGGCTGAGACAGGAGATCTCTGGGGCTCACTAGCCATCAATTAGTGAGCTCTAGATTCAGTGAGAGACCCTGTCTTAAAAAATAAGGTAGAGAGCAATTGATGAAGAGACCTACTGGCCTCCACCTGCATGTACACACATATGAACATGTATATATACACACAATACTGTATGCTGAGGTGCATACCCATAAAACCAGCTCTGGTGAGGATGAGGCAGGAAGATAATGAGGTTAAGGTCAATGTTAGATATGAAGATGTTCTCTTTCTCAGCAAATAAACAAACATGATACAAAATTATATTTAGACTAAGTGGATAAGATGTACATGAAATCCAAAACTCATAAATTCAAAATACTTCCCATCTCAAGCATTTCCAGTGAGGGATATTAGTCAATGAAGAACTGTGCCTGGGATGACACAGCCAGTACTATACACGTGTTACAGCCCTAACGATTACTTCTGTGTTACGTTTTATATCTTCACTAGGTTGAATCGTGACATCAGCCCCAAGAGTAACGCGGCTCCAAGACATCAAGTAACTAGAGAAGAAGCCACAGAGCTGAAGGAACCAGAGTTGAGCCTGGAGCTGTCTGGATTGGAAGCCACATGCTCCTGTATTTTCTTCCTTGGAACAATCCAATGAGAGGATTTAGTGATCTGTCCGTGACAAGTAGAAGTTCATGGAAGAAATATTTGGAACTAGCAGATAATAGATTCAAAGGCTGTAAAATATTGCAGTTTCACCGCAAGCTCGCTCTATGACCCCTAGTAAGTTCTTAACCTCCCCGAGTCACTCATAGATAGATAAGATAAACTGTACTTTTATGTCATCAAATATCTGTGATAGTTGATATTTTTAACCTGACAGGTTCTTGAATCACATAGAGACAAACCTCTGGCCATGTTTTGAAGGACTTTCCACACTGGGTTAATGGAATGGGAATGTCAACTTCATCTGTGGTAGCACCATCCTACTGGAGGGGTCCTTGGCTGAATACAAAGGAGAAAGCGAGCTGAGTACCAGCGATCATCTCTCTCTGCTCCCCATGCAGAGGTCACATGACCAGCTGCCTCAGGTTTCTGCTTCCATCTTTCCCTGCCATGAAGGCTATACCCTCAAACTGTCAGCCAAAGTAAACTGTTCTTTCTTCAGTTGCTACTTGCCAGGTATCTGGTCACAGTTATGAGAAAAGTAAAGGAAATACAGTTTTTTAAAAATCCCTGAGGCAAACCGGAAAATATATATTTTAACTTTTGTTTTTACAACCCACTAAGCCTAAGTAGTGTTGCCCATATGTGCATGACTACGGGCTATCCTGTGGGAAATCTACCAGTGGCTACACCCTCAAAAAGAATGATCATCTTGCCTCCAGAAGCTATCAACTGTCAATAGCTCCTCAGTAAGGGGTGGGGCCTGGAGAGCACCTCTCCAGTCTATGCCTGGCTTGATCTTGAGCAGATCTTCCTCAGGTAACCATAGCTGCTGTGGGTTCCTGAGTGTGACAGTCATGTCATGCCTAGAAGACAGCAGTTCACAGCACTCTTCTTCATCCTCTAGGTGGTTATTTGAGAAAAAGAAAACACGGAGTTGGGAGGGGGGATGTGTCAGAGGGATACAGGAGAAGCTGGAGCTGGGGAATAGGAGGATGGATACGATCATATTTCACTGTATACATGCACGAAATTATCAAGGATAAAGAAAAATATTAATAAAATCCCTAATAATGCCTTTTAACAAAACAATCTGCAAAATAACAGATATGCTTTGTCTTAGAACGTGAACTAAATCTTCTAGAAATCTGCTTAGCTTATTGAGTTGGTATTGTTATAGAACAGATGTGAAAAGAACTATCTTTGGATGGATATAGAATACTACATTAGAGACAGTTTCCTGTCTGTCATTTACTGAGGTGCCCTCTAGGCTCTAATGGTTTCCTAATTGGAAGATGAATGCAATATGATAGCATTATCAAAGGGTTACTATGAATCTTGAATGGGATAATCTCCATGAAGCAGTTCAGTATTCTCTGGTCATATTAAGTATGGTTTTTCTTTTGGTGCTAAAGATGGAACCCAAGCCTTTGTAAATGCTAAACACACATTATATCACTAAGCCCCAGTCCTAGTCAGTACTAATCTGTGGTCAGCATCATCGGCATCACCATTCCCTGGCTCTCCCTCTTAGGACAGGGATTCTGATCTAATAGTCAGATTCTGGGGCCCAGTCCTAATGGACAGCACATTGTCAGGGAAGATGACATCTAAAAGGCCTGCCTTTCCCAATGTCCTCCTTGCTTTATCTTACAATACAAAGCAGATCAGAGGCTCACAGTCTGCTTCCTTCTCCCTGTGCCAGAGAAGGGAGCTGACTAGAGTTTTCACTGATAGAATGGTCACTACAGACATTTGGCACAAATCCTCAGTGGTAGTCAAAGATAGATCTGAAGGTGAAAGAGGTCACATGTGAAAAGTCTTCTAGGATAGGCCACTTGTTCTAGCCAGCCTTTCTAGAATCCTAGTGAGAATGAAGTAGGCATGTATCCCTGCTATTGCTTACATATAACTTTGTTGCTCGAACCTCCCAAGAGATGATGGCCACCATCTACAACAGGCTGTGGCAAGCCCTGACCCTCAGCTGTCACACCACTCTTTCTTAGATTCCACGGTTCTTTTTCTGACAGTAATGGTAAACACAGTGGCTGCATTCCCTGTGGACTTCTGCACTAGACTTACATATATCAGTTCACTCACTTCTTGGAAAAGCTGATGGCAAATGCTATTCCTATTCTATAAGTAGAAAATGATTCTCAAGAGAAGTGACTTCACAGGGTTACACAGCTAGGACCAGGCAGGGGCCAGAGCCCATGCCTTTGGTTTCATAGCCACATCCCCACTGTGGTGAGGACTGGAATACAGAGCAGCCAGGAGCACTCTGGTTTCACAGCTATATACCCACTGTGGTAGGAACCACAATGCAGGGCAGCCATGGGCTCCTTGGCTTCATTTCTCAATTGAGGCAAAACCTGACAGAGGCATACAGTGAGCACTCCACAGTGTGACAAGCCCAGCTCAGGACTGCTAATTTTTCTATGCTCCTGGCCAGGGGTAGAGAAAAACTGAAGAATCAGTAGAACTAATAAAATCATGGCAAGACACTGGCGAGCAAGGAAAAGCCTTCATGACTCAGTGAAATATTTTTGCCATTTTAGAAAGAGCCAATGATCAGGATGGATGGAAAAACATCTTTTTATTTGAAAGTACAACTTTTCTTTCTTGATGGTATTGCACAGGTCATGGCAATTGTGCTGTGTGACCCTTACTGAATCTGAAATGACTCAGGACCCACCCTACACATAACCCACAGAACTCCAATTTCCTCTGCTGAAAACCAAATCCCATTTTCACTTGTGGGTATTTCATTCATCTTTGCTTTTTTGGTTTTTAATTACATTGCAGCAAGTGTGACTGTAATTTCCTCCTCATGTCACGACAGCAGCATTCATCAGGAAGCTTTTAATTCTCCACAGCAATTGCTTCTCATCCAAACTCTGATTCAATCTCTGCAGAGGTAGAAGGGCAGGGTTCTTTGACCCTGGGGTTAATTATCTGCAAATATGTTAAAATCACACAAAATCTCATCCTGGGAAAAGAAAACCCATCTGGACCGGGACTTCCTGTGGCCTGTCCTGCTCAGGTGAGAGCGAAGAAGGCAGGCAAGGGCTAGGTAGTCACTCTGCAAGGTCCTCATCTGTCCTGAAGGATCAGGGCTGGGAGAGGGCAGGCCTGTGTAGCCCATGACTGTATTTTTCAGAGCCCAGCACAATACTTGGAACATAGGAAGACCTCCAGATTGAGGGAGTGATGCTATTTCTGAATGGAGGAATAAGCTTTAAAAATGGTAAGTATATGATAGAGTCCTATTTCTGGAAAAAAAAAAAAAGGAAGAAGGAAATAGCAACAAGACTCACCAGGGGCCATCAAAGGACTTGTTATGGCCACTGAAGGAATCTGGTTGATCCATGGGGGGAAGATGTGTGTGACGTCATAGCACCTCCTCCGCCTCCTGAGAGCACCATCTCTCTTTTCCCCCACCAAGAGTGTCTGCTCTTCTCTCCATCTTCTCAAGTTCTTGTGATTAGTCCAACAGTCATTTACTCACTTGCAGTGATTGTGTGTGTGTGTGTGCAGAAGTGCACATACACAGAGGTCAAAGATTGACTTTTGGGAGTTCATTCTCTCCATCTACCGTGGATTCCAGGGATTGAACTCAAGCTAGTTATCAGGCTTGTATGGCAAACCAGTCCACATCATCTTGATAGCCCTCACCTGTCTTTAATCACAAAGCATGTCTGAATATGTGACCATAAGTACAGCCTTATGTTGGAAGTTGCAGGGAGACGAGAATGACAGCTAGCCATCACCAAGTGCCTGCTATGTGCTATGTATGACTGTTGCCAATGCCTTAATCTTGGAATCACTGCGACCAAAACCAACTGGGGAAGAAAGGGTGTATTTGCTTACACGTCCAGTTCTTCAGTGAGTAAAGCCAGGGCAAGAACTTAGGACAGGATCCTGGAGGTTGGAGCTGAAGCACAGACCACAGAATGCTGCTTACGTAGTTTACTCCCGTGGCTTATGTTCAGTCTGCTTCTTACACGACCCAGGACTACAGGCCAGCAGTGGTACCACCCACAGTGGGCTCACCCCACCCCACATCGCACAGAAATCAAGAAAATGCCTCACAGACACCCACAGTCTAGTCTGAGAGAGGAAATTCCTTAATTGAGGCTCCCTTTTCTCAGGTGGGTCAAGTTGCTAACTAGAGCTTCATCAGGGCAGACTGTCTCCCTACGAAACTGAAGACATGAGGGGTCCATGCTTTGAGGGGGTTGTGTGAGCCTCCTATCCCATCCATCATGCATCTCTCACAACAGGCCTACCTCCTGCTGCTGAGGTCATTGTTAACAGGGATGTCACTCCCATGGATTCTTCATCTACTGTTATGTCCCCAGCATTTAGTATGGTGGCTGGGGCATGACAGGACTAGAGCAAGGTTTGGTTAATTATTTAGGTGACCTTTAATTCAAGAAGGAAGGGCGTACCTGTAAGAAGCAACACAAAACTGCACTCAGCGAGGCTCAAAAAGCAGACTCTGGGGTGAGAGACAGAATGAATGAGACACAGACTCCAAGGAGGAGGGGGAGGGAGCTCTGAGATCCTGTCTCTATGATGGAATGGGCTGGACCCCACTGGAGATGGGAGACAGAGGTGTATACGGTGGGGGAGGCCTAGGCTCTACCTGGGGGTTCTCCCAGGTCTGCCGAAGGGTCTGTGTGGCTTGGGCACATGGGGCCCTGATGACAGTTGACGGGATAAATCTCCTCAGGACACTGATCAGGGAAAAGGTCCAGCCTCAGGCAACAATCTTTGAGGGTTTGGGAGAGACCAAGGGGGTTTATTTTTGTGCTCTTCAATTTTTAATGAGAAAAGATGTAAAAGAAGGCAAAGAGAGATCAGAAGGCAGCCATAGCCTAGGATGGACTTTCACCACAAAGGGACTTTGAGTTTCAAGTTCATAGTCTGCCCAGCTTCTGCCTCTTATGACATCATGACACCTCTACCTAAGGGATGCTCAGGAGATCACAGGGAAAGACTGTAACACTATTCATTAAAGCCAGTACCCCTGTGTGTTCAAAGGCTCAGCATACAGGGCCCTTGGCTCCTAATGCAGAGACAGGAACCCATGTGGGATTCAGCCCATTAGAGAGGGGACAGGTTTTCAGGATTATGAGAGAGAAAGGATCTAGGAAGAGAGACAGGGGGAGGGAAAGAAGAAAAGGGAATGGTGAGAGAGGGTGAAGAAGGAAGGGGCTCGTCTTCCTCTGGATAGTGGTTCCTGGGGCTTTCCAGTCAAACCTGTTTCTTTAAAAGCTCCAGATTCTCTGAAATGTCCAAGGTTTGCTACCTTCTTAGACGCCACTCTTTGGATGAGCTAACCTACTGAAAATCACCAGGCCATGGTAGCAAGGTGGGTCTCTCAATGACCTCTCCAGATACAGCAGCACGTAGCCATTCAAACCCAGGCCCTCAGTGTATGGGTTGGCATCCCAGCTCTATCGCTTGGTAGCTGTGTGATATTGGGCCAAGTGACTTAACCTTGATGTACTTTAAACCTTGATGCCATCTTTAAATGGCAACTTAGGAGAGGATCAACAGAATCTATCAGTGTAAAGCTCTTAGAACAGAGCTTGGGACACAAAAAGCACACAGCAAAACCAAAAATTGTCCTCACGGATTTCTGATGATTGGAGGAGGTAAGGTCATGCTAACAGGAGAACCATTTCATGGGAGCGCACAGCTGAAGCAAAGCTTGTGTCCTCTGAAAGGCTGCCAAGTCTTGTATAATCTGTCCCTGGTGATAAATAATTTTGTCACTTGGTCTAGAGGCTTTTAGGAGGAGGCTTAACTCCTCTCTAGACCCCAGGCTTGGACACAGTCACTGATGAAAACACATTACTATCCTATGTCATTTTCAGAAAAGAATTTTCCCTCAAATCCCAACTTGGTAGAACAAATACCCACTTACAATTTCATGAACCTCCTCTCTTACACAGACCCAGGTCTGGGTTTCTCTGCAGTCATGGTCCCCGCCGACAGTGTCCCCTCTGTTTTCTACCCTCCTCCGGCTCCATCTCGGCGGCATCCACCCTCCTCCTGAGTTCCTTCTCCAGTCAATGCCTCCCATTCCGTTTGCTCTGGGAGAGCTGCTCCCTCTTCAGTCTTCGCTGTCCTGAAGTAAGCTTCATTCCCTCAGACACTATGTATTCATAAATATATTTAACAGGCTTTATTCTGTTTTTCATTTTTGCTAAGCAACTTCTTTTAAAGACCGAATTCTTAGGGTCAAGATGGCTCGGTGGTTAAGTGCACCGACTGCCCTTGCAGAGGACCTGGGTTCTGGGCATGGTGGCTAACAACTATCCGTAACCCCAGTTCCAGGGACGCTCTCTTCTACCTCTCTTCCACCACTGCATGATACCAGTGTACTCAGATGCAGGCAGGCAACACACTCACACACTCATACACTCAAGGTGGGGGGGGAGGAGGGAGATCTACTTCTCGACTCTAACATTAATCCCAAAGGATGGGGCTCCTTTACCACCTTCCCATGACTACACATTAAGGACTTTCCATAACTCTTCAGGAATGCATTTCTCCATCTTCCCACCTACACCTTTGTGAGTGACTCTAACTTCCTCTTTTGAATGTCTTTTTGCCCCCATAGTTCTTCAGTGTTGTGGGCAGGTGGGGAGGGGATCCTAGACTACTGCTTCTTGGGCTCAGAATCAACCTTTGTTTTCAGCCTCATCTCCTCAACTCCCCTGTGGGTGTGCCCCCATATGGGTGTTTCCAGAGTGTGTTTCTGATCCTTTCTTTCCTTTAACCATTGTTCTGTCCAAGTGCATGGTCCCAACAATTACTATAAGAAGAATTCTACACTGATCTCCCCAGAGCCCATGTTCCTAAATGCCAACCAAATACCTCTAGGAGTTTCCTGTCTACAGGGCTCAGATCAACCTGAGCCCAAACACCAGTCAATTCTATCTCTCCTACCTGCTGTGTTCCCTGGTCTTATTATTTGATCACACCACATATTTTCCCAGATCACTTGGATACAACTGAGATCATCTCAGGCCCATCGTGATTTCGGGCCATGGTGTCTAAATCTTATCAACTGCAGTCTCCAGTCACTCCACCCGCTCTCAGTCCTTATTAAATGTCCCATGCAATAGTTTTTGACCTGCTTTGGCAGTTCTGGGGTTTTATTTGTTGTTCTCTGAGGTGCTAAGTGATAAACCTAGGTTCTTGCACAAGCTAGGTAAGCACTCATTACTGAACAAGAGACTAGTCCTCTATTCATTCTTTCTGCTTTTTAAAATTTATTTTATTTTTATGTGTATGAATGTTTTGCCTATATGTATGTATGTATATATGTATGTGCATCACATGTATGCCTAGTGCCTGTGAAGTCCAGAAAAAGATGTCAGATCTGGAACTGGAGTTATAGATAACTGTGAGCTTCCAGGTAGGTTCCAGGAACTGAACCCAGGTCCTCTGCATCTTTAGTATGTACTTAGCAACTGAGTCATCTCTCCAGTTCACTTTACAAAATATTTATTTTT
The DNA here is from genome assembly GCA_035773235.1 of Eospalax fontanierii. Taxonomy (NCBI): domain Eukaryota; kingdom Metazoa; phylum Chordata; class Mammalia; order Rodentia; family Spalacidae; genus Eospalax; species Eospalax fontanierii. Next base: position 18,566,852 of record CM069547.1, read on the forward strand.
ATTTTATGTGTATGAATGTTTTACCTATATGTACATAAGTGTGCCATGTGCTTATGCGGGCCAGAAAAGGGTGTTGGATCCCCTGGAACTGGACTTACAGATAGTTGTTAGTTGCCATGTGGGTGTTGAGAACTGAACCCAGGTTCTCTGCAAAAGTAGCCAGTGTTTGCAACCACTGACCTATCTTTCAGCTCTTTATGCTTTCAATTTTTCCCTCCAATTTACCTCATCTCCACAAGGCCTACCCCAATCACATCCCTGCTCCATTTTCCACTAAGGGCTGCTGCTTTTTCTTTGACTGGGGAAGGTAAAAGCAAAACTCAGAGCAGTTAGTCACAGAGAATGAATTTAAATGTGAGTGGGTCTAGTTCTAATACACTATTACTGTCCTGAGGATGGCTGGTTAGTATAAAGACTAACCATAGTCTTTATGTGGATCTATGGGCATATAGTGGATAGTAAATGAAGAAATAATATGCTACAGGTTGGGTCTGGAGTGTTCTCCAAGAGCCATGTGTCAAATCTTGATCTTCAACCTGAGATACTACTGAAAGGCAGTAAAACCATTAGGAAGCAGGTCTAGCTGGCTAAGTTAGGGCAAAGGAGTGACCCTGAAGTAGAATCTGAGATCCTAGCCCCTTATCTTTCTTTTGCTTCCCAGCCCCCATAAGAACAGACCTCCTTTGACATGATGCCACAGGATTCAAATGCAGCAGGGTCAAGAGATCACAGACTGAAACTTCAGAAGCTATGAGCCAAAGTAAACCCTGCCTCCTTTAAGTTGTTTACATGATGCATTTTGTCACACCGAGGCAGAGCTAACGAGGACCTGACAGCTGACAAAGAACCCACATGCCATCACTGAGGTTGGCACATCCCAAAGGACAGGCTGCCTTGGATGACTCCTGTAGACCAATGGCTTTTAACAGAGGGAAATATTTTCCTCCAGGCCCATTTGGTGGTCTGGAGGCATTTCTGGAGGGGAAGGGATGTTACTCCCGGCACAGAGTTAGCAGGGATCAGAGATGCTGGTAAAACACCCTGCAACATCCAGGAAAGCCCTGCATAAAAAATGATCTCCAACACAGCAGTTGTGTTAGGTTACAGGGACTTAAGAGTCATCCATGAGAAACAAGCAGGGGCCTGGGAAAGGGAAGAAACTTAGTCAATCATTTCATATTGAAAACCTCAAAAGCAAACAAATATAAAGTGACATTAAAGCATATTAGCCTATGCTAAAAGCCGAATGCACAGAAACTTTATTGAGCAAATGTGCATGTCCAACATTCCAGAGGAAAGAAGGAGGCTGGGAAAGGCAGAAGTCAAACTCTAAATATAGAGAAGTCCAAACATTTTATGAAATAGCCTAGAAATTCTATATTAGCTACTTTCTATTGCTTTGATAAAAACACTGACTAAAACTGAGGCTGGAGAGATGGCTCAGTCATCTTGTGGAGGGCCTGGGTTTGAGTCCTAGCACCCACATGGCAGCTAATAATCATCAGTAACTCCAGTTCCAGGGAATCTGATGCCCTCTTTGACCTTGGAGGGCACTGCATGACACAGGTACACTTACACACATACAGGCAACAACTAATACATATAAAAAATAAAAATAATAGAAAAGAAAAAAAAAAACCTAGCTAAAGCCAACTTGGGGAGGAAAGGGTTAATTTGGCTTACAGCTCACAATCCATCATCAAGGGAAGCCAAGGCAGGAACTCAGGGCAGGGATCTGGAGGCCGGAGCTGGAGCACAGACCTTGAGGAAGCTGTTTACTGGTTTGCTCCTCTGCTTCATGCTCAGCCTCTCTTCTTTCTCTTTTTTGGTCTTTTTTTGAGACAAGGTCTCTCTGTAGCCCTGGCTATCCTGAGATTCACTATGTAGACCAGGTAGGCCTTGAACTCACAGAGATCTGCTTGCCTTTGCCTCCTAAGTACTGTCTTTTTATACAACACAGACTACTTGCCCAGAGGAGGCAATGCCCATAGAGGGCTGGGCCTTCCCTTATCACTCCACAATGAAGAGAATGTTCCATAGACATGGCTAAAGGCTAGTTCAGTGGAGGAAAGTCTTCAGTTGAGGTTCCCTCTACTCAGGTGTGCCAAGTTGACAGCTGAAGTTATACAGCACAATTTCCCAACAGAAAAATCACATGAGCAAAGTATAAATATGAGCAAAATTTTAAGCCTGACCACGCATGACGGATGCATACTGGCCTTTTCTAAAAAGCTCCTGGTTCCGGCACTGTGTCTGTGCCTGCTCTCTACTGTCCCTCGGTGGGTCCTCTCCACTGTGCTCAGTCACACTCGGGGAAGGCCCTGCCCCAGCCTCAGGGGCAGGCTGTTCAGGGCATCTTGTCCAGGAAAGGACCCGGGCAGCCTGAGGACTAACCAGGTGCTGGGGGTCATTTGTTAGCATAAACTATTCTTCGTGGTTACGCTGAGAGAAAAGGCAAGTCAGCACAGGCTCAAAACCAACTCCAGTGCCAGCTGCTCAGGGCTAGGCTCTTTCTTGCAGCCGGAAGATTGATGCTGCCTGGGACTAATGCCTGCTTTGCTTAAGTGCCCTTTTCTGTTAAGTTGTGAAAAATGGAAACAACAGCCATCTGTGGATGAGTGAGCAGCACAGATGCCCACAGCCACTGGACTCCACTGCCAGCTTCCTGGGGAGTGTGGAGGCCTGGCAGGCTGCAGGGCAATCTGCTGTCACAAGCACACCAGCCACTGCTGGAGCAAGGGACATTTCCTCTCAGTCCATGGGAGAACTAGAGAGCTTAGGCAGCGATTTGAGGGTGGCCTAGTCTCTACACAGCTGGTGCTGAAAGACAACAAAGCAGAGTGGAAAATTTTGCCCCAAAGAATAGCTTACCTTGGATAAGTACCTGACTATTTTCTGGGGGAAACCCAACCACAGGCAGCTTCCAGCTGGGCCTGCTGTTTCTAGTCCTATATGCCAAGCCTCTAGCTCTCTCCCACAGTAAGATCCTCCTGAAGCAGGCTTCGCTGTATACACCCAGCACACATTGTGATTTAAACCCATTCACTGCCAGTTATAGCTATCCGCAGTGCACAATGTGTTTTTCCTGTCACTTATTGCAGACAGGGACTCATGTGAATATATTCTCAGCTTTGCCAACAGTGAAAATCATTTTGAAGAAGGCATTCTTTCAAGATGAGCAGAATTATTCCCTTTGCCTCCTTGCCCCCTCCTCGCCATGGATAAACAGTCATTTTAGCTTTAGCAAATCTCACTTCAAAACAGGCAGAACACAAAAGAATAAAACAAAACAAACAGAAAGTCCAATAAAGCCAGAATGCTCCAAAATCCATAATTTCCCTCCAAATGTCACCGAATGAAAACACCAAGTTCCTTCTAAGCACATTTGCAAGCCGTATCAGGCCATTCTCAGCTGTTAGATTATTTTGAAATATACCCAAATTATTGGATAGGACTGCAAGCCAGGCATAATTCCTCCATTTATGTTGCTTATGAAACTATGTCCCTGTGACTGGAAACTCCTGCCACTATTTGCAATGAACAAAGAACGTAACACTAGTGCTGAAATAGTAATGACCAATTTGCAAGTGTTCTGGGATCGTTCCATCCACTGAGGGTTCATCTGAGCAGTCCTGGCCCAGTTCTCACTTCATTCTTTCAATGATTTAGCATCTATTAAGTGCCATGATAGACTGTGTTCCAGTCACCTCTTGTCCCATCATGGCCCCTCTAACAGTTTCATTCATGGGGTAGTCCTCTTAACTGCATGAGCAAACTGACCTCTGCCCTAAGACAGGCAACTTATTTAGAAAGCGCTCTGTTGACAGCCCCTCAGTACATTTCCAAGTGCCAACGACACATGGCAACAATCAGGGGGTGACAGGAGCTTGCTGAAGTTTCCAGGGCTACCACATGCACCAGGGGGAAATGAACTTGCAAATAAGACCCTGGGATCCCTGAGTCTGTGGATTCTTTATGCTCACTGAATCTTCACTTAAGTAACTAACCGGAGCAGTTGTTAAGGATGTGATGACTGCCCACAAGGCACTAAGCACTGTCTCTGTGGGAAGTGCAGAGATAGAAGACACATGAGGGAGGACAAACACATAAAAGGTCCAGACAGACAGTATCAAGCAGGGCTGAGACTCAGGCCATGTTCTTAGTGCACAGATACTGGAGGATGAAGCCTATCAATATAACACTTCTGGTCTTAACAGAACATCCCTGACCCGTCCTTACTGGGTTCTGGACACTCGGCGTCCTGCCACCATCTCTGAAAGTGATAACAAGCATAAATGACAATGCTGCCACACAGGTAGATGTCATGGAAGAGGGATTGATCAAGTGTCTTCTGGGTCTGGGACAGAAAGCACTGGGGGACTGAGGGGATGAGGTACAACCTCAGGGATGATGATGAATTAGAGCTGCACAGAATGATGGCTCTCTAGTAATACTGGTATGATGGGGCTGGAGAGATGGCTCAGTGGTTAAGAACGATGACTGCTCTTACAGAAGACCTGTGTTTAGTTCCCAGCACCCACATAGTGGCTAACAACAATCTGTAGCTCCAGTTCCAGGGGATCTGATGCCCTCTTCTGACCTCCGTGGGCACTGCACAACATGGGTGCACTTACACACACGCAGCCAATAACTCATAAAATTCTAAAAATAAATAAAAAATACTGATATGACAATAACAACCCCACCCAGTGTCTACATTAGCAGCTAAAAGAACAGTCAGGGCTCTTAACTGCTGAGCCATCTCTCCAGCCCCAAATTGGGCTTTTTAAAACTGAGACCACCAACAAGAAGCCAAAGGACGTTATTGTCGGTCCATGCTCCCTAGGAGGATCATCCATGTGGAAGGCAAAATTTCCTCTCCCTGAGAGTGGCCTGAGGAGATTGCCAGCTACAAAGATGGTACATTCTTGGGGGTACAGGACACAGGGAACTTCAGGTCTGCAGTCCCTGCTAGTTCCGCTGCACAGAAGGCCTCTCTTCTCTGCTAAAGGCATGGCTGCTCAGCAGTGGGGACTCTGAAGTACAGAGGGGCTCCTAGGCATTGCACGTGCCAGACACTCACTTCTCTAACACAAGTGCTATCATGTGTCTGTGTTTCTCTATGGTTCTTGCTTAGAAGTCATGCATCTTTAAAATTGCTATGACCATCATGCATGTACAAGTTTTTTTTTTTTCAATTACCATCACAGCCTAAATACTTCTCTTAATGCTGTAGTCACCATCGTTGTTAGCCTCATGGTGGGCTCCAGCCATTAAATGTGCACCTTTTGGCATGGAAACTCGCTAAGGCTTGAAATTGCTTCCAGAGTCACGTGTGAAGTATATCACTAAATAGACACATGCTTATTACACAACCTGATGGAGGGTTTCTGAGATTAATCCCAAGTCAGGATTAAAAAAAATATTTTAGAAAGAAAAAAAAAAGTCTCTATTTGTGTGAGAGAGTACAGAACAGGTGCTGTGGTGGTGGGCAGGTGCGGCACACCTAGTCTTTTCAAGTCAAATCTTGAAGTACTGCTGTGTCCCACCGTGACAGTCATTTACCTGCTCCAACTTACACCCTCCTTCCAATTAATGTTCCTAAAATAATGATGACAATGATGATGATAATTAATTCCAGCTAACACATTTAGAGCACTTTTCCACATGCCGGGTTCAGCATCAAGAGCTTTCTGGGTATTTAGTTGTTCCATCTCTACCAATAGGTGCTGTCACTGTTCTTGCTCTACAGATGTGAAAATGAAGCTCACAGAGGCCAGGGACCTCTTCTTGGTTGGGGGCCTGGCTCTGAAGCCTGGTGAATCAGGCTCCAGAGGCCAGGCTTAGAATCATTTAACAGGAATTGCCTTGAGAGCTGTCTTCCAGGCTCTTGTCTTTTCCCTCCTGGCTTAAAACCTTTCTTTCTTGCTCTTATCAGATTCAGTTCTAATTGGTTGGCGAGGCACTTAGGGCATCATACAACCTTGCCTCCACAGTCCCTTTCTGACCTCTGCCCACCAATCCTTTCCTCTGCTCCATTCCACCCTGATCCACAGCATTACCGTTCTCAGCCCACAGCCCTTGGCTCCTTCCATTACCCTGTGATGCCCTTCTCCATCTACAGATCTACATCTCGCTTTCCTACTCTAGGGACCATCATGTTTCCCTGACCATCTCCTATGTCCCTAAGCCCCAGAAACGTTTCCCTGACCATCTCCTATGTCCCCAAGCCCCAGAAACAACATCTTATGACATCTCCTTCCACCCTGGACTTTGAAGCTTAAGGCAGGAAAGGGGAAGGCTTGCACTACAAGAAACACAACTAGATGCAATTATTTTCAACAGTGTCCTGTCTCCCCAGTCCCTGCACATACCCCAGTCTTCTGCTCTTGCCTAGATTTTAGACCCATTCCGTAGTTCTGACTAACCCTCAAAGTCTTAGGGGGAGCAGTTTAGGGAACAGCTATAGCTCCCTTCTAGGATCCCTGAATCTTTAAAGGGAGGAATTAGGCTGGCTGCGGGCTGAACTCTGCATTGCTCTTCCTCTCAGAACCACAACAGACAGTATCTCTATTGCCTGAAGTCTGGCCCAGTCTTATTTATGATGACATCCATCCTGCACTCTGGGCTAGTATGTGATCCAGCAGGCAACATTGAGTAGAGCTGTGGCACTGCCTGCCTCTTTCTCGAGCCCACCCAGGGATGTATCCCTGGACCTGACTCAAGGACATGAGACTTGTATCTTTTACCTGATATCATTCTCATTGGGAAGATAGCTCGCATTCTGTATGTGATCTTAAGTATCTTCAGAAGCAGGTTTTAATTTTTGATTTTTATTAATTCCCCTGCAGTGACAGATAGTTGATGAATGAATAAACGACTTTCCCCAACACAAATATTATAAATTCATGAAGAATTAATTAATAATGAGTAACAGACATGAGGCAAGACAAAGAAGTAAAGACATGGAAAATTCTGATACTAGAACTGAGTAAGGTTGCAAAGTGCAAGGTCAATATTCTCACTTCAACTGCATTAATATGAACAAGCATTAAAGTGCAAACTGAAATAGAAACAAATATTCAAGAAAGATAAAAATAGGAAGTCAGGATCGTAAGTATAAATATAAATAAATAGCATGCAAAAAGGTATGAAGACTGGCGAAAGAAATGAAGGTCAACTATTCTCAGACATTAGGGTAGGGTACGTATAAGTTCACTGCAATTTCAATCAAAATTGAGCCTAAGTTTTTATTGAAATCAATAAGTGGATTCTAAAATGTATATGGAAAGGCAAGGAATTAGAATACTTAAAACCATTTTGAAAAAGAACCAGGTTGGAGGGTTTATGCTATGTGATTTGATACTATAACAGCAGCAATCAAACCACTGTACTATGCACGAAAATTCAGATTGCTACCTAGCTGGAGGACAGAGGGCCCTAACGCTCAGGAAGTGAGTGAAACTTACAAGGCCAGGGAAGGATGGGAAACAGGAAGACACAGAGGCTCCTTGCCAAGCCTGAGAGAGGGAGGAAGCTTGACTAAAGACGTCTTAGGGCAGGGATGAATGTTTTATATAGTGGTTGCTAGTGATCACATGACTATACAGGCACACTATTCTGCCTGTGAGCACCTGTAGTCCCTACACCTCTCCTATGTGAACACCTATTCTGTGCCAAGTGTAGATCAGGCTCCTCATATCTTACTCCAGGGGCTCCTTAGCCATGCAGTGGGATGAGAAAGCACCAAACCCCTACTTTATCAATGAGCAGACTGGCTCAGATGAAGGTGTTAACCTCACCAGAGTTATCAGGCCCAGCTCTACAGGGTTTCCCTCAGCTAACTTCCTTTGGATCAGTGTCTGCAGCAAGGACTTTGTAGTGAGAATCTGCTCCATCAATGACTTTAGAGTTTCAAATAGGGTAGGCATGCCTTGAGTTAGAACAGAGACCTGAATTAGGACTGATCTGTAGAAACTATAGGAGGTTGACTTACACTGAATATGAAAATTCTTGATGATCAAGCTGTCCTAAAATGCCGTGGACTGCTGTGTAGCAGGGTTGACGGAGATGAGTCAGAAATGTGTGGGTATCTCTTCAAATCCTCCCATGGGGGAAGGTCTGAGTCTGGGCTGCTGGCCTGTGTGTGCACCTCGCTTCAAGCAGTCAGCTGAGCTTGCTCCTGCCAGATTTCGCCTCATCTCTTACTTCACCAACACTCTGTGGCCCAAGAGACTTTTCTTGGCCTGGAGACTTGAAGCTGGCCTCCTGGACACTGAACAAACCCAGATAATCCTTGACACACATCACCATGGCATTACTATGTTCATATGACTTTTCCCCAATGGCAATGAAAGAAGTGCTGGTTACAGCAATGGAGCTCCCCTGTCACTTCTGAATCCAAATGTTGTGCTTACTCTGGTCTCCACTGGTGCCTCTTGGTTGTAGGACCTAAAAATCAGTCTGTATGTCTTGAATCTGGAATAGAAAGCACTGCCATCTGTCACCTCTGGTCTCTGCTGGCTGACAGGCCTGGGCCAAGCCCTCTCTTAGAAGTGGTATGAGCTTTGAGTGTGAAAATGTCCTTCACAGGCTCATGGGTTTGGATACTTGGTACCTGCCTGTTGCTTCTGTTTTGGAAGGTTGTGGAATTTGGACATAGGTCTGGCTGGCAGACCTAGGTGTTTGGAAGCCTGGATTAGAGGGTTAAAGCCTGCCTTGCTTCTGGTTCATCTTCTCTGCCTTCTAGCCTGCTGAGATATGACCCAGCCACATGCTCCTGCCACCATTAACAAGGCATGCCTTCCCCACCATGATGGACTGAAACACTAAGCCAAAAATCAGTAAGTTGCTTCTTGCCAGGTATCTGGAACAGTTGCAATTATGGAAGTTGCCCAATCAGGCAGATTTCAAGCCTGCCCAAGAGAAATGCAGCCATGAAGAGGGGTTGGGGGGAGTGCACCAATAAAGCCTCTTCCTGGAGCTGCCTCCCAGCACCCTCTGGAGCAACCTTTCACTTCTCTCTTTCTCCACAGGTCCTATACAGGTTGCAGCTCAGCAAACCACTGCTCTGCAGGTACCTCCGCAGTCCGGAGAGAATGTGCCTCCTCCACAGAGGCCCCTGCTGTGGTAGCTCTGAAAATTCATTTCAAGCCACATTTTGGCCCAAAGCCCTCAAGCTTCTTTTCAGGAAGAGGGCACGGAGCCTCCCAATTTCATTTTGCTTGCCTACTGCTTGTTCAAAGAGCAATCATCTAAGATAAAAATATCATCCTTGGGCAAAAAGAATTTAATTCAAACATTCTTAAGAACAGATTTAACAACCTTTTCCTCACAAACAAAACAAAAAACAAAGCTGCTTCATTCTTGGTCCCTAGTTACATAAAGAAAGAAAAAAACGGATAGAAGCAGAGTAAATCCAGAAGAGAGAATTTCCACCAAGCAAGAGACTTCGGAGCAGCAGTGGACAGGCTGTAAGACGGTCTCAGGAGCCCTACAAGGGGACGGCCACTGGTCCAGGCCACAGATGACACCAAGGCCTGGGGGATTAGTATGTGCCCAAGGTTACACAGTTGATCTCAAACAAAGTTTTAAACCCAAACAGCCTTCTCCTAGGACCTATGTTCTTACCCACAATGCTACACTTGGTCTGAATAAGTTAGGAAGTTAATTCTTGGAAAATGAAAACAGAACACATGTCGAGATTGAACTGTTTCCCTCTCTCTCCTTTTCTTCTCTCTCTTGTTTCAGTGGAGGTGGCGCACGGGAATGAATCTTAGACTTTATGCATGCTGAACACATGTTCTGTCAGTAAGCGGCACAGCCCTTCCTCCTGTAGAAAACCCCAGGAGCACACACAGTGCCTGTTATGATCTATGGCTCCCAGTATAGCCTCATGATCTGCTGGCCCATTGCTTTCTTTTATTCATTTACTTAGAAGATACAAAATACCCACAAAACACCCCTGGACACCAGACCTTGAACATTTTTTGTTTGAGGAGTCTCCCCGAAGCCACCTTTTGGATTCCCCTCTCTGAAGGAATCACTATTCTAAGTGTTAATTTCTTGTTCCCTAGGGTTCTTTTTTCTATTCTTTTACCATAACTATGATTGTTTTAATTTTATAAAATAAGTATCATGCTATACATGGTCTTTTGGAATTTCTTTTCATTTATATTTACAATGTTAGAATTTTAAATCCAGCTACAGTCTCCTAGCTTGAGAAGACAGGCCGGAGAGGGGAGTGAGGCACAACCTCTTGGTGGCAGGACATAAAAGAATGCTGTCACCCTTATGCTTGCCTCAAACTTTTCCAAGTATGTCCTCAGGGAACGAGGAATAATGTCTAAGGCTCTGATCTTTGTTTCTCAACTGCATCTGGTGTGGCACAGAACCTCACCGATCTCTCCCATCATACCTTCTCCTCACTGGGTTCGGAATGGAAGCTTCCTTTCTATTTCCAGAATATTCTAAGTGTCTTCTTTCCTAGCTCTCCCACTCTAGTTGCTCTCAAGTTCAGATTAAGTACCACTGGTGGGAGAAGCATCACAGGACCATTCAAACTGAAGTGGGCTCTGGCAAAGAACTCTACTTTTATTGACTTTTCTCTGTCTCATCCTCTTCAAGAAGAAGGGTCAACTATGCATCACTGCAGACTTGTCCAGAGGGTATTTGCAGGCATCTGATGGAGTCATAAGGTCAAAACATCTTCATCATAACACTCTGGCTGTTTCATTCTGTTGCCACACTATCTATGTATAAGCAACAGGTGGATAAGACTCGCAATGTGCTACCCCAGACAAAAGAAATGGAAAAAGGACCAGCAGGCATTAAACTCCCTTTGTATCACCTCATAGCTGTGGGGGAAACTAGAATAACTTAATTTGCATCTAATAAATCCAAGAAAAAGAAGTAATTTTGAAAATTCCGTATTAAAAGTAGTAAAAGTATGTTTGTTAAATCTCAACCCTTGGCAACCATTTCTACTTCATTTGCTGTGTGACTAAGTGGGAAATTCACATGTGCACATCTGCAGAGTGAAATAGGAAGTTGTCTCAAAGAAAAACATGTCAGTGGGTTGAGCAACTGTTTTACTGAATACCCTCACTACACGAAAGAAGTACCAAGAAGCCAAGAATCTGTAAGAATGGATTCGGTGAGCTTGCCATTCCTGTTCAACTGGAAATCTGAATTGTGGAAAGCACGTATCCACCAAAGCTTCCTGCTAGGTAAGACATTCTTGGTAAGACTGGATGTGCTGATAATGAATAAGATTTGTTGATCCTGGATAATGGAATGTGCCAATGTTTGGAAGAGACCCATAAGGAAGGGAACCAACTGATGATGTATGATGTCACATCACCCATGGCTATAAATTTCAAGATAGACTAATGGAGTGTAATGTTGTAAGTTTTAAAAAAAAAAAGGTTGTTGATACTAGTTCAGATTTCCTACTTTAGTGAACTTAAAAAACAAAACAAAACAAAAAAAAACCCTACTCACTACCACTGAAGAAATAGCCACAATTTTCTAAGAGCATTCTCCCCCTTCAGCAGCACTGGCATATTGGCACCAAGGTGGCATTTTCTTCACATACTTCAACCAGAGCAACCCTGAGTACCAGCCTGAACACAGAAGCAGCTGTTAGCTACGTCTAATGACTCAGGAGGGTAAGGCTGTGAATTCAAGTCCGGCCTGGGCTACATAGTTCCAGGTTGGTTCCAGGCTACAGTATGAGTATGAAGTCATGCACCCCACCCCTAACAACAAAAACAAAACAACAATAACAAAAATCCCAAATGAACCAAAAAGACGAGACAGAAAAGAAAATGGTGCCAGGTTGCTTTGTTGTTATTGTTGTTGTTGTTTTCTCTCATGAATGTAAACACTAAAGAGATTTGAAATAAATATACATCCTGGGTAAGGAGCGAGGAGCCAGCAGGCTTAAAGTGCCTAAGGTAGCCCAGACTTGGGCCAAAGAAAACCTGTTCGTATGTTCTGTGCAGATCTGCCTCCTTGACAAGACACAAGGCAGAACAAACGAGGGCTAAAAATGGGCAATGAGAAGAAAGAAGTTAGCCAGTGCCTCGTTAATAACTATCTGTGGACAAAAGTGTTCTACAATAGAGAATTTGAGAAACACTGGGTTGAATAAAATAAAACCAACTATTTTCCTGGCAAAATTAAGAGGAGGGGAATTCTGAACAGGAAAAGTGGGGTGTTCAGAGCTCTCAGGTACTTGATGATGTCAAGTACACTATGGGCTGGCAGTAGACATAGACTAATGTACCTGGACTGAAATGTCCAAATGGGTGGTGGGCAAGAGGCCACTAAGTTGAAGAGATTATAGTCTAAGAATTTTGGAGAATATTATTACAAGTTTTAATTTTATTTAAAAAGTTGTTGAAAATTATCCACTTAGAGTGGGGCTGTCCCCATCCAAATAACAGTTAAAGAGAGCATGCATACCACTCAGTGCAGGATGTTTGGACTAAAGGCAAGAAGCAGTGAAGTCAGCAAGGACACAGATAATTACTGATGGACTTACAGCAGCCATCAATTATTATGGAATTTGGGTGGGTATCAAAAGGACACAGGAAAGCAAAGAATACTGAAGAGAAAGAAATGCTTAGTAGCAAGCAGGAAATAGAAACTGAGAAATTATTCTAAAGTTGGGAAACAATTATAATGCTATTTCATCATAATTAAAGGTCTAGGATAGCATGCAGTTCATCCAGCTCCAAAAATAAAACGGTTTTTACATTTCAAGCAAAAATTCGAGGCTCTTTATGTGAGAGGGCAAAAGGAGACAAACCCATCCATTCCACGGTGTCACTGAAGAGCCACCTCTTACATTAAAGTGGTAATTGCAAATCAAATTGCAGAAGCTTCTCAAGGAAAACATATGAAGAAATGACGAAAAGGAGTGTCATTAAAAAAAATTGTCGCAGCATTGTGTTAACAGATACAAAAAAGACAGTCTTTAAATGCTACAGCAGATGAGGAGCTAGGTACTTCAGTATGCAAATCACAGAGGGAACCACAGAAGAGCAGCAATGTGTACTTTTTTATGTTTTTATTTAAAAAAAATTTTTTTTAATATTTTTATTTTATTTGCATGAGTGTAGCACCTGCATGTATGTAAGTGCACCTGTATTGTGCAATCCCCGAGGAGATCAGAAGAGGGAACTGGATCTCCTGGAACAGGAGTTATCGACAGTTGTTAGCTGCCATGTGGGTGATGGGAATTGAATCCAGGTCCTTTGCAGGAGCAGCCAGTGCTCCGAACCACTGAGCCATCTCTCCAGTTTCCTCAATCTCAATGCCACTCTTGATGAAAACTTTATAGATTTCTTTTTCATACATTGCTATATATGCTAACTACCTAAAGTCTCATTACTATGTTTAAATGAATAAAATATTTTTTTAAATGTTACAGTTGTAATTTTTCAAATGGTCAGTATCAGTAAATATAACTCCATATAAACACAAATTCTTTGGAGGCTTAATTCACTTTTAAGAATGCAAAGAGCTGGGCACAGAAGTTACTGACCTGCAATTTGAGTTTCTGGGGTGCTCAGGTAGGAAAACTGTAAGTTTGAGACCACATGGGGCTACACAGTGAGAGTCACTTATGGAGACTGTCTCAAAACAACCACAAAAACAAAAAACGAAAAACAAACAGGACAGAAAAGAATGCAAAGAAGACCCAGAGATCCACCAGCTTGGGAAGCACTGCTCAGTTGATTAGTATCTGTTGAGTCCTGGATAAAAGCCAGATGATACATTAAAGACATTCTCTTTGACATCTGTCTCCTTTTAGAAGTTTCTGTCTTTTAAAACATCTCCAATCAACATTTGGAAAAATCTAGTTCTTTGTTTGTTTCCCTTCCTCATAAGCCAGGCAGCTTTAACAGTGGCTCACAAATGTGAAGAGTCACACCGGAAATGAGGACCCAGTGCAGGAATGCAGATGCACACCCTGGATCATCGAGAATGTCTGCAGCTATTTTCTCCTTCCTGACCTTTTTCTTAAGTGTCTACATTGAGACAACAATTTCAAAGCTAATGATAAAAGATTTAATAGAATTGCTTTACTCTGAATTACAGGTCTTGGAGTACTGCTAAATTTTCATTCTGTGCATTATAAATACAGCGCGAAAGAGCATCACGTCACTAAACCAAAGCTTAACTGCCATTTAAACACCCCTTCTTAATAGGGAAGCACATGACAAACTTGAAAAGTGACTTTCTGGAAGAGAAGAAACATTGTGGTTGTGGCAAATTCTGTGGTGAAACAGGTTTGTGTTATACTACCAGGAAGCCACATTTGGAAGCTGTGTCACATAAAAGCAAACACTGCTTCACAAGATTATTTTTCAATGGGCTGCAGAACCTAACCTTGGAATTGCATTGTCATGGGGAATGTGCATTCTTTGTTAGTAAGACATCAATGATGAACTACTGATAATCACAGCTGGGCTGACAACCTTCCCAGAACTTCTGGTAGGTTCCATAGCAAGCTCGGCTTAAGCCTGAAAGGCTGTACACACAAGTGACCACTCACACTGTCTTGCTTCCAAGACAGCATCTGTGTGCTGTCTTTCAGGTCCATGCAGTCTTGTCTTCAAAAGTCTAATAGAATCAGTAAGGAAGTGGGTGAGGTGTGAGCAGATATCAGACCCTACGAGGCAAAGCATGACTCCCATTCCATAAGCTGCAAGCATCAGGGACAATCCCAGGAAGACTGATAAGCAGACCACTGGTGCAGAAAAACCAAAGATACATAACTAAAAGATTCTATAGATGTGATTTCCTTGTTTTTACAATACACTGGCCTGATTTTAAAAAAAAAAATTATGTGCACAAGTGTATTGCCTGCATGCATGTAAGAGTACCCATGTTGCACAATGCCCGTGGAGGTCAGATCCCCTGGAACTAGAGTTATGAATGGTTGTTAGCCACCATGTGGGTGCTGGGATTTGAACCCAGATCCTCTGCAAGAACAGGCAGTGCTCTTAACCACTAAGCCATCTCGCCAGCCCCTGATTGTCTTGATTTTAATGATCAGAATTCAATGAAAATTTTTACTTTGGCTCTAAAAGAGGGAAACACAGCTTTAGGCTGAGTTAGATTCCATAGGCCAAACAGGAATAAATCCTATGTTCCATTAGCTACTCCAGTCACAAAGTGAATGAAAGAACCACATACCTTCTGCTTTAGTTAGATAAAAGAGGTTTTAGTTAAAAAAGAAAAAAATGCAGCTTGTGTTCTGAATTGGCACTCTTGAATTTGATAGTTCAATTCAATGGCCCCATGTATGCTGGTAAATTCTGGCCCAGCTCACCTGGATTCTCACTTACAGGGCACCAGCAGAACACCCAGAAGTACTAAACCAATTCTAGCAAAAATGCTTCCAACAGCGGCACCTTAATGAGTCGGTACAGGAAGGAGTTCGCGGTACTCACTAACTTCCTCTTAGTGAACTCTGCAGTGGGCCAGGCTGGGCAGCAGGTGGGTAGTGGGGATCCAAGGGTACACGAGACACACCTGATGCTGGCCCTCAGTTCACAGTCTATCATGGAAGAGCTGAGCAAATTATTTCACAGCATTAAAAAGAAAATGCAAATTTTCAGTACCTCAACACCCTTGCACAGGAAACAGCATGGTTGAAAGAGCACAGTTGTGTTCTCAGAGGCCACCAGTGAGACTGATTAGGAAAGCAAGCCTCCCTGTTGAATAGCAGGTCTAGGCAATGCTTATGGATGACTGCAAAAAACTACTAACACAAAAAGCTGATGGGAGCATGTGATATTAACTCTTACTCTAAACATGGCTATACACAGGATTGGTAGATAACTGGCCAGGCACACTTCTGGGTGTGTCTGTGAAGGTGTTTACAGATAGGACTGCTATATAGGCCAGGAAACAATGAGGAAAGACCCATTTTCAATGTGGGCAGCACTATGATGGTTAGTGCTGCCAAATGGGCAGAAGTTAGAATCAGCTAGTAGCTGGGCCTCTGTGCATGCCTCTGGGGGATTATCTTGGTTATATTAACTTTAGTGGGAAGGCTCACCAACTGCGGGTGGCACCATTCCCTAGACAGGGGATCTAGGACTGAATAAGAGTAGAGAAAGCAAGCTGAGCACTAGCAGGTATCCTCTGACTACGGGTGTAATGTAACCAGCTGCTTCAAGCTCCTGATGCTTTGACTTCCCCACCATAAGGGACTAGAACCTGAGACTGAACTAAAATAACCCTTTCTCACTGAAGTTGCATTTGTCAGAGTATTTTATCACAGCAACAGGAAATCAAATGAAAACGTCATCCAGTAGGCTTGGAGCCTGGTACAGCAAAATGCTGGACAGATGCTAGCTCTTGCTTGTGCTTTTGACTGGTGGATTTTTCGGCTTCTGTTATCTGTGAACATCCAGTTCCAGGTTCCTCAGCCTCTAAACAGTGCATCATTGGCTCTCCAGAGGTTTTCTAAGTCTTCTACTTTGGCTTGGGATTATATCACTGGTCTGCTTTTTCCGACTCTTCTATCTTCCTGGACTGCGCAGTTGCCAGTTTCCTGGCTCCCTAGCCTGCAGATGGTCACAGTGAGACTATCCAGCCTCCGATCCTGTGAGCCAGTCTAACAGATCCCACTTGTATAAATTGTTCTGATTTTGCTTCTCTGGAGAATATGAATTTAAAAATCTTAAAAAAGAAAACAAACCAATTTATATATGCAGAAGACATACATGAAAGTAGGAGAAACAATTAAGACAGAGGAAGAGGATTAATGGGAAAGGAAGGGGCCAGATGGGGCAGTGAGGACTGAGCATGCCCAAAACACATGGCATGTATATGCAAAGATGGCATCATGAGACAGTATTTTGTATGTTCATTTAAAAATAAAACAAAAATAGACTCCCAATCAAAAATTCATAATGAGCTATAAAAAATAAAATGTATTATTCTTTACTCAATATAGAATGCCATGGACAGATATCATAAAATGGGAAACCCATGAAAGCATTATGCTGAGAAGAAGCTAGCCAGAAGCAGCCATGTTTATGAGTCTACAAACATACAAAGTCTGCCAGTGGTTGCCTGAGGGGTGTGTGGGGGGGAAACAGGAGGATGGTGATAGAGTTAAGGGTTCCTCCATTCTTTGGGAGAGCAGCACAAATGTTCCAAAACTGACCCAGTGATGCACCACTCTGGGAATCACACAAGAACCACTGAATGGTACACTAATCTAAAAAACAAACAAGCAAAACTGTTGGGGGGAAAAGCGGGTCAAGATACAGCAGACCACATGTGAAAACCCGTTAATGTTTAAATGTGGAGGTACTATTGTCAGATCCTATGGGTCAAATCCCGGCCCTGATCTTGACTAGCTGTGTGACCTTGGATAAAATAACCAATTAGAACCTCAGCTTCCTCAAATGTAAAATGAGGGAAATAAATAGATTTGTGTGGAAAACTGAGCAGTGTGTGGCACATGAGAGATGCGGTCACTGAACACCACGGAGATCTGCTTGTGTTACCGGCTCCCACAGGGCCTTTCCTCAGCCCCTCCCTCAGAACGCACACTACCACGGAAGCAGCAAGGAGGCCCACACAGGCTTGTGAAGTCTCTCGATGGATTTGTCCTTTTTAATTGCTATGGTGCTCCCTGAGGCGGCATTATCTTCAAAAGGTTCTGTATTTTTGTGACTATTCTCTTTAGCTTCAGTCTACAAATGGGGATTTAGGAGGAGGGACAAGAGATGTAGAGACCCTTGGTGGCCAGACAAACAAGTCCCCATCGGCCTGGCTCCTGCGTTCAGCAGCCACCAGTCAAGGGATGGTGAACACACCTTCTTTGGTGGAGCCTTTAGGAGACCAGCTCAATCTACACATTGTCACCAATGTCAACAGTCTTGCCTGGAGTCTAGCATGGCCACCCAACCTGCTCCTCATTTCTGTAACTCAACAATGGTCTCCTAAGTTAGCAAAGTGCTTTGACTCCTTCTCCATAGGAAGGCACAACATGAACCTAACCAGCAAAACTATGATAAATATTCTATAAGTGGCCTTCTGAAAGCACAGTTCAGACAGACAGACTGACACACACACACACACATACACACATATTCAACATGCTCACAGATGCTCTCAAAACAGAACTTCAGTGTTTTCTACGATTGAAGTTTTCTCCAAAACAGCCCTTAAAAAAATTAACTTTGTTGTGGTGTATGCATTAACTGCACAGGGCAATCAGCCAAGGAGAGGTTTAAGCATATGGACTTAATTTTAGGGCTTTGGGGAACCCAGCAGAGCAAGACAGTAATATGCTTCTCAGCCCTGTTCCCTGGGAATGCCATTCAGCCAGGCAGGAGCCATGCCGCACACCTAGGCAGAGTTCATCCAGCACAGGGGGATGGGATACAGACATGGCCTTGTTTAGTATAAGAAAGGCCTAGGTCCTCTCCCCAGCAAACAAACCAAGCATGGCAGTTTCTGTGGAAGCTATCTGAGGAGCACAGTGCTGAAGAGTGGTACTTCACAAGATCTCCTGTGACCATTCCAGACTGATGAGGCAATCCACCAGTAAGCCTGAATTCCAGTGCAAGTGTGCATCCTATGTGTGACCAGGATAGACAAGTTATAGTGAAAAATAAAGATGGTGGTAATTAAATAGAAATTCATTCCAATTTAAAAGGTAAGTATATCCTACCAAAGAACAGAGATAAACACTTGTACTGTTAATACCTATAATGTATACATTTTTATATCTTGCCAAATGAATAACGTTCTTCCAATTCACATGATGATCTCCTTGGTGCCCTCTGGTTTGGTAACTGAATTAAACGGTGTGCTGAGGTATTCTGTCTTTTCGGACAGAACATCAACACTGACGTCTGTAACCAAAATGCACTTCTAGGTGCACAGTGTATCCTTGCCTATAAATAGAATAAAGAAGCTTATCTTCTTCCTGTCCTGCTAAAGCTGAAGACAAAGTTAAAAACCCAAAGCCTAGCATATGGCATATTTCTATAGCTACTGAAATTTATGATGGCTCATTGAGGCAAAGGCCAGAATAAGTCAGGAAGCAGGTCATCTCTTGCACTTGACCTTTTCTCTAATTTAGGCTGGAAGTTAGACTATGTTGGTAAGTAGAAGTTCTATAGTACTTGATTGGGAAACTCCATTTTAGTCACACGTACAGGTAGGTCTAGATCCAGATAGAAGTAAGACATCCATTGTAGATTCAGGACTAAACCCTGCTAGTGGTAGACTCTATTTAGGGTACCCCAGCTAGGGTGGCTGCCTGACCACAGCAGTTGTGGGGCAGTCATCAGCAGAGTGCAGGGCTCTTGCATGAGGTGAGCACCACAAAGCAAAGAGACAAGGATTCAGGCTGGTAGTCAGGAGCTGGGGTCAGGCAGATATAGAGGCAGACTGTGGGCCCCACAGTCACATGAGCTTCTGAACCTTGATTCTGCCACTTGCTGCCTGGCTGAGTGGGGAACTGAACTCACTTCTTGAGTTCCAAGTGACTCATGGAAGAAATGGTCTTTATTTTAGAGTGGATGTGCACAGTAGGGGTAATAGAGACTGCAACAGACAGGGCAGCTGTGGAGGCCATCCCTGGGCTCCCAGTGGCCAGCCTCTTCCTCAGGAGCCTGGAAAGTCAGGAAATCAGGGTAGTTCCTGAGATTTCAAGGCTCAAGATGACAGCATGAATTGGCCTGACTTACTTTTGTAATTCTGTAACTTGGGTTTCTTTAATTCCAACTTTATTACATCACCAAAACTCTATGGCGTCCCTAACACTACTTATGATGTCAGAATTGACTGTCTGTGAGGATGGAAGGAGACAGAAGGAAATGAAATCATTAGATGGCTTCTTCACATGTTCTGAATATTATCTCTAGATATCTTGTTTATATTCAACAAGACCTGGTGAATATCTAAGGTTTTTTTTTGAGTATTTATTACCTCTGTTTAAAATATGCTATTTAATCATAAGCTTATATAATTATTTCTTAATAAAATTTGCATGTATAGTTTTAGATTTAGGAAAAAAAACCTGGGAAGATGGCAGATTCCTCCCTCTCACAGTATCCTCTGTTATTAAAATTGCCCATTAGTCAGGCACCAACATCAATCCACATATACTATTTTATGTAAAGTCCATATTTTATGCAGATTTTATTCATTTTTCCCTAATGTCCTTTTTCTGTTCAGAATCCCATCCAGCACGCCTACCCAAAACAGTGAGGCATGTGCTCAAGATTTCTAAGAAGAAGAAAAAAGATTTAAATTTTGGAACCTCTTACTAAAGCAAAGAAAACTTCCCAGTGAGTTTCTAGCCACTGTGAACCAGAAATATGGCAAAGGAAATTTCCTCATCATGCACACTGGAGTTCCCCTAGTTGACAGACGGTCCTGTAGTCTGCAACACAGACCGAGATACACAAAGCCAGGCAACGACACCATATTCTCTGTCCCCCTTTCACCAGGCATGGGGTGGCTGCAATGAGAAGGAATGAGAACGATCAGAGAGCGTACCTCCACCCACTTCTGTTCTGGGGGACCTGTGTGTGGGGTTCCCCACATCCTGGATGAGGGGGTGTTCTCTCAGCATCTTTGGTCTTGCCCCCATCTTCTGTTCCATGCCATACCTCCCACATCCACACTTTTGGGCTCAGTCAAATCAAGAGAACACTTAGAGATGTGAAAAGTGCTCCTTAGAGAACAGCCCCACATAACAAAGCAGCGAGGAGTGAGCATGGGACCCCTCACTTCTGACATGGAGTTCTTCAAAGCTTGTTTACGTCACAATTAGTGACAAAGGGCCAGTGAAGGTGAGCAGCTGGTTTTAAAGCTGATGTGATGGGAAGAGGTGGGGCCTGCGGAGGGCTGAGGGGCATCCTAAGCTGTCACCACGGGAGCCAGCTCTGAGCTGTGCCCAGAGGCTCTGCATTCTGCTGGCAGTTCTCTGCTGAATGAAATGGAGGTGCTTCCAGTGACTGGCTCCCTCACCTTACTCACAGCAGGAGAACTGCTGGACTCACACCTGTAGTTTCCCACTCCTAGTAAACTATCCAGCAGGCTGACATTTTAGTAGTACCCACTAATAAATAGCCAAAGCCGGGACAGCGACGGACCCTCTGACCACCTCATACCCTGACAGGGTGAACTTAGTTCAGAAACAAGAACAACAAAAATCAATCCAATGAAAGGCAGAGAGAAACTCAAACCACAAGGAAATTCTACACTTTGGCATTTCAGCAAAGTTAAACTGCTGTTCTCTGTTCTCTACAGTGAATGCTTGTCAGGCTCCAGGACACAGTGCGAAGCTCTTCTATTCATCCCCTCCCGCAACCGCACTGAAGCGAGGGGCTGGTGGGCAATACAAACACACCATGTACTCACTCCCAGGCCTGCACATCTTCATTCTGTCCAAAGCATCCTCCTCACCTGCTCCACCTGGGGAGGCGCTCATTCCTCATTCCTAGTTACTCTTCCTGTGCGGTGCTCCTAATGCCCCATAACTCTCATGATGGCAATACAGAATTAACAGCCAGTGCCTTCCCGACGCAGGCTCCCATAGCTGCACCCTGACCTCCTCTGAGCTTGCCTTCTGCTTTGGAATGTGAGTTGCTGGGGCAGGGACTGTGTTTCATGTATCTCTGGGACTCTAGGCCTAATAAGGGACATTGTGGCAGATTTCCTGGATGTGTACTGGGAATAGACACAGCATACCGGAAAATGAGCTGCTCTCCATTGAGAAGTTAATGTCTCAGGGTAGGCTGGCAAATGCTTTATGAATACCCTGCCACAGGAAGCAGGAGAGGAATGACTCTTGGTTCACTCACAAGTACATGAAGTGTCCTGACATGTTACACAGCAGGGAGACTGTGCAGTCCCTGAGGCCTGGGTTCAAGAGTTGCTTTTCCCACCACATGCTCTCAGTGATTTTGAACAAGTCTTCAGGTCTGATCTCAAAGGAACCACTGTCTCTAATTCTGAAGTACTACACATATCTGCCTCCCCTTGAGCCATGTGGTCCTGGTGGTGAGGCCTGACGTAGCAGCAAGTTTTCCTGATGTTTCACAGCTTCCTGGAGGCCCTGACGCCACTTCATTCTCAGATGTCAAAATTGTTTTTCAAATCTGTGCCAATATAGGAGTAATGGCTGTTCCACTGCTGGTAACGAGAAGCCGCTTTTATGAGCAACTCGTGCGTTGGCTGCATGGCATGGGGGCGGCCCGCGCTGCGAACCGCAGGTGGGACCCATAGGAAACTGCACGGACACATTCGTTTCTTTCAGCAAACATGGCAACAAGGTGATGATATCCAGCAGGCCTCTAATCAGAGAAGGCGGGGAGAGGACACACAAAGGAGTAGGAGTGAGTGGAACAAGCGAGCACTTACAGGCCGGGCTGACTGGGCCTCCGTTAAAACAAAACCATGACATTTTGGTTCATCAGGGTATGCTGGACAAAGCCACGGTGTAGCAGCTCAGCCTTTAATGTGGCTGTTTACTGTGCCCTGGGATAACAGAGGCTTCGTAAATGATGGAAAGACTGCAACTGCTAATACTGCCTCCAGGTCTAACGAAAGCCTTCTCCAAAAGGCCTTCTGCTTGTTCACCCAGCCATACCTAGCCAACCACAAGACTGCAGACAGGCCACAGAAGTAACAGGGGTTGTCGAATACATTTTCTGCCACAAAGAAGGAGGACAACATAGAAAGTTACAATATAGCCTGCGATTAGCTGCTGGTTTTTCCTCTATTGTAGCCAAAGGCCTCACTCAAGAGCAAGCTAAATATCTTCCTAGTTGGAAACAACAGTCTTGGGATTAAAAGAATTTCCTTGGGTTACTGTTGGGACTCCTGGAAGGGTAAGTAGCACTAGCTGCCAATCAGCCCCAGCGACCTTCAAGTCCCTAAGAAGTCTGTATCACTGAAGTGAGGTGTGACAAATCCTGAAGTGACAGGGAGAGCAGTGACCAGCGGCCAGATGCATCAGAGGGATGTGGACAACCAAGACACACAGAGTCCCTGGCTGTCAGAGAGCTGTCGTCCAACACAGAGAGAAAAGCAAGTATCACCACCGAACATGGAAACTAGGATAATCATTGTCAATGGGGTCAACACAAAGTGCCACCGGGTCGAGAAGAGATTGTGGGCACAAATGCCTGAAAATCAAAGTGGCTGCAGCAGAGACACTTGAGATGGGCAAGAATGCAAAGTGAAGAGATGGAGAGATGGGGTGAAGGAGCTCAAGTTTGGGGGTAAGGAGGGTACTGGTCAAGTGGGAACATTCTGAATCTGCCTACTAGGGGCTACATAAGCAGGAAATGGGGACAACAACTTTGAGCGTATCGTCGGACCATTAGGTCATAAGCACTGGACCACAGCAAGTGATTTAGTAGGGAGAGTAAGACTAAACATTCTCGCAGGAGGCACTAGACCTGCTCTTAAGTAAGACTGGCTGGACAGCTCCTTGTGGGACGAATTAGAGGCCCCGAGACACCTGCTGGGGGTTGAGGAGCATGTAGCTCACAAGGTGGCAATGGGAGCTTGCCCCGGTCAGGGAAGAAAGGTGGGGAAAGTGAGTGGATGGCACAGAGACAGCAGGAAGGCAATGCTCACGTTGCATGCCCAGGTCAGAGACAGAAGCCATGTGGGCACAAGGAGCCCCATTTTGCCCACCTTGAGCACAGAGTATCAGGAAATCATCCAGGCTAGTGGGCGGTAGGCAGCTGGAGATATGGCTCTAGAGCCAGAAGAAAAGCTTCAGAAACCGATCTAGGCGGTGTCCCTGTGGGTACAGAAGAGGGAGGAGGGAAGAGAGGGGAACCAAGGCTAGTGTCCCCCAAAAGTTCACACTCAGGCTGCGGTGGAAGAGAGAAATCAGCAACGAGAGGGAGGGGCACTAGCAGAGCGCCGTCAGGTGCGGGCAGATGCACCTGCCAGGGGAGCAGCACAGCCAGGTCCTCGGATGCAAGTCTGAGTGGTTCCTGTGGCACATGTGCAGGGGAGCCCCTAAACAGAGGGAGGCAGGTGAGGGCAACAAGCAGGGGGATTGGAAGCATATATTCATGGGAGGGGGGGTTCCTCAGGGGCTCATTATAGAGTCCCTCTGCACTTCGATGTTTGTTTGTTACTTTTCTGAAATAGGCTCTTACTATGTAGTCTGCAAATTCATGGTCCTCCTGCCTCAGTCTCCCAGGTGCTGGGATTACAGGCATGCACCACATCAGGCTACTTCAATTGTAATAGAAAGAAAATAATCTTCTTACTATTTGCCAGCCCCAAATAAATCAATTCAGGACTTCTGTGGCTACAGCAGTGTTTCTTGGCTTCTAAGGACCAAATGAAAGGCCCCTGGCACATACACAAGTGCGTGTCATTTCGTGGTTAATTTTTAATGGTGAATAAACACTGGATAAGAAAAATGCAGGTATCCACATAGAGACTATGACCTTCGGTGGCCATCAGCAATGATTGTAGCCAAGCATCTACTGACCAAGACTGGTGAGTTATGTTGATATGCTGCAGTTTTCTAGTTTCTGCACTCAATATCAAGACACAGTCACAGAGCCTGGAGTCCCTGGCACCGTGTACGTTACAGCTTTGTAATCTTGGGCAAGCTGCTGAGTTCTCCAAGTTTCCATTTCCTCAGTCGTTGTACATGGAGAAAGTTGGACGCACTGTCACAGGGTTAACCTGAAGTGTTCAGGAGGGAGAAGGAATACCGTGAGGCTCAGAGAAGGGTACGTGGCTTGGAGTGAGCCTCAGCAATGCATTATCACTGTAACTCCCACTGTGGGAAACCCCAGGTGAATGATGAAAAGCAATTACCACCATCTGGCCCAAAACAAGTATTCGGGGACTTGGCTAGACAGTGGGGATCAATAGACACGTCACAGTGAGATTCCTCAGTGGAAACTACACTGGGAGCAGTCCACTCTTAAATCCACAAGAAGTCACCCTACTCCAGAAGAAAGAGGACCTCTGCCAGAGGAAGTCAGCAGTGGGTGGATTCCTAATCCTTCCCCGGTTACCTTTGTTTCGACACTGTGTTTCTTCATGCCCTACACTTGCGCAAGGATGTGGTTAGCAACTCTGACCTTAATGCTTCCTGATTTCCTCTCAAATGAGCAAAAGGAACCACCAGGGAAAGAGGAAACTCTGGGTGATCCAGCTGTGTACAGTGTGGTTCAGCTGGTTGGGTGATAAGGATGGACTCTGTGGAAGTTAGAGTACGATATTTCTGTGATAGGTTCAGACTATTCAATACAGAATCATCTCTGTATCTTAGTCCTAGAACTCATGGAGGGGATCTCTCCTGGTATGCTCACTATTCCAACAATATTACCTTATTCAAACTCAGGAGGGTAATAAATGAAATTCTACTTCCACGAGGCACAAGAATGCTAACAAATACATTATAAGTCAGGAAGCTTGCTGCCTTGAAGGGTGGGGTGGCAGGAGAGGAGAGACTGACAGGAAAAGAGAACTTTCCAGGGTGACAGGAAAGTCCCATCCCTTGTTTAGGGTGGTGACTACCTAGGTGAATGCAATGATCAGAGCTCACACAATGGAGCAAGGAACACCAATACATTTTTATAGGATGTAAGTTCAATCTCCATAGAAGGTAATAAAAAAATCCATGTGAGGATCCTTTCTTTTCACAGCCATGGGTGCAGGTATAGAATAAGTGTCACACTGTCTTCTTCCATGGGCACTAGATAGGCTTTGATCCATTGTCATGCTTCTCTTTTAGCATCTGAGTGGAGTCAAGAATGTCTGGTTGCTCCTCCTCCTCGCCTTGCCAATGCTTTGGGTCCAACCTCTTTCTCCTGAGGAGCTCCTTCCTCCTGATCTTGTAGTGTGAGACCATTGTCAATGATTGCATGTATGTGTTACTTATGTACTATGTATGTGTTATCCTTCCAAGTTAACAGCATGCCTGGGAATAATCATGACTCATCATGACTTAAGCAACGTTAGTCATTTAATAGTTTGGGTTTGGTATGAATACAATAGGAAATTGTAGAATACCTCACTAGAAGTACTGTTTGTGTGGAGAAGTGTGCTCAGTGGCTTCAGCAGAATGTAAAGCAGAGGGTCTCTGACATAACTACTGATGGACTTGCTCTATATACAATCCCTATTGTGTGGCCTCTATGCTGTCCCTTAGCAGAGAAATCTTGCCAATAGCTCACTCTGCTTTTTCTCTGAACATAGTGTTAAGTAGAAACATACAGATTTAATGATATTTAACCATTCTGGATTTTTCAAAATGGCAAATTTATGCTCTGAACTATATTTTTTATGATCTATGTATTCAGGCTGTAACTTGGACCAACCTTTGCAACTGTGAAGAATACTGCTATACATTTGTTCATTTCTCTCATCTTAAGAGCAGCATCTGTCCCTTTTGTATTGTTATTTTAAAAACCTAATAGGTTTATAGAGTTCACCATTAATAATGTTAATGGTTGTAGAATACAGGCAGCACATGAATGTATACACACTCATTCTGTACACATGTGACTCACTCCTCACAGCAACTCTGACTCTGGGCAGAAGTTCTACTATCAGGTACAAAAAGAACTAACAGAGTTCCCTAACAGACAATGGCTCCCTAGTACAAGTAACTTCCAGTTTTTGGATTTCTTTATCTCACTTCCTACTTATACTTTTCTTTCTTGGCTGCTTTGTTTGGTTCTTTGAGACAGGGTCTTATACTGTAGCTCTACCTGGCCTAGAACTTGCTATGCAGACCATCCCAGGCTCACCTGGATCCCAGAGGGATCTGCCTGCATCTCTTTCCCCTGTGCTGGGATTAAAGGTATGTGCCATCACACATAGCTCTTCACTGCTTTTGAAAAATGATCATTCTTGCAAATTTACAACTATCACATGGGAAGCTTGTTGTAGTTTCCTTTCTGTTGCTGTGATAAAACAACCTGACAAAATCAACTTCGTGGAGAAAGGGCTTATTTTAGCTCACAGTTCTAGGATATAGTCCATTACTCTGTATAAGTTGGTGGAACTTAAGTAATTTGGTCACATCCCACCCATAATCAAGAAGCAGAGAGGGGTGGATTAATGCAGGGATGCTTGTGCTCAGATCCTTTCTCTGCTCTCTTATAGTTCAGGATCCCTTGCCTAGGGAATGGTACTGCCCACCAGGGCTGGGTCTTCCTACTTCAATGAACACAGTCGAGATAGCCACCCCCCCCGCCCACAGGCCAATCTAATCCAGATAGTCTCTCACTGACTCTTCCTAGGTGATTCTAGATTGTACTAGAAGGAAACCTAGGAGCCTATGCTTGTTGCTACTCTGTCTCTGTCTCTGTGTGTGTGTGTGTGTGTGTGTGTGTGTGTGTGTGTGAAGAGAGTGGATGGAACATCAGGGGCTAATGTTTGAGGACATGACAATGCATGGAAGAGAAGGGAAACCCAAAGCAAATTTATTAATAATTTTAATTAAATATCAAACACAAGTAAACAGTGTTCAGATAAAGTTTATATTATGCCTGATACCATTTTCAGGAGATGATATACTAAGCAAAAACTCCCCAGATATGACTTGGCAATAGTCTGATTAGAGTCCAGAGCTCATAATTTCACTGTAATTGCTAAGTTACATCAATCCATTAAATTAGTGAATTGCCTTTCCATCAAATTCTAGAAGTATTGATGATGACAGCACATTAGAAAAAGATTCCCATTATCAAACACTGAAGCTACATTTTATCCAATCTACTTACTAAGGCAGGAAGTATACATGTCACTAAAGGAAAACAGTAAGAACAAATACAGCTGCAGGATGTTGTTTAGTGGGGGTACACTTGTCTACTATGCTCAAAGCTCTGGGACAGATCTCCAGCACTTGGGGGTGCCGAAGAATTGAAGTTCTCTGCATTCACTCTCATTAACTAAGGCTTATCTAAATAGGCACTATTACTACCATAGTCACTGAGCCTCCACAATGATTTTTTTTAAAAACACTGGAAAACAGCTTACCAGAAAACTGGCTGAGTATTTACTTTGCTAACAAATTATGAAATATTTCACTTTCTGGTATTTCAGTCAAAAAAGCACAAAGCAGTTGCTAACAGGGAGAAAAATGCTAAAGTTGTTTTTACTTTGTAACATTTAAAAATGATCTATAGCACTGACCTTCAAAGGCCTAGCTTTCTGGACACCTTGTTATACCAAAATTCCAATCTGGGGTGATGTCAAGAACAACAGTACAATAAAACAAAAGCCAGAGAAAGGCTAGACTAGGTTAAAAAATAGCCAACATAAATCTGAAAAAGGTATAAAAACACATATATAGGAAGGTGTTATATTTTATACCTGACAAGTCATCCATCTATTTCCACCTGTACTTATTACTCCCAAGGTCTATTTTAATATTTACTGTGTTAATAAAAATGGGTAATGAAGAGAATCACAACTCACACAGCATAAGCAACCCATTAAAGGGCAGTGTAATAAAGTTTGTATTAAAACACAATGGATTTCAATTAGCCTTTTTATTTACTTACACGATCTTAGATAACTATTCCCAACTTTTAACTTATGTCATTTCAATGACTATTTCCCCTTTGTCTCTATTGTTCTTTTAGGGATCAAGTCAGAGACAATGAAAACCAGTAAGACCGCCTGCACTGAACCTAGGGGTCCTTGATATTTCACAGAGGCAACACAGGGGCAGCCCTGAGAGAGAGGTGACACTGTGACTGTCCTGCACACCACTGAGGCTAGCTATCTGTCAGCTCTCGCAGCCTGGGTAATCCAGAGCAGTGAGTGGATCCTGTCTCCCGGGGCTTTGCCCGCGATGACTGCACACTTGTCACAGGCTGGCAGGCCATTTTTTCTGCCATAGCTCACCAAATCCCACAGATCCTTCTGGGCCCTTTGCAGTAAGCTCTTCATACCTTGACTCTTATTTAACGTTCACATGGAAAAGCAGTTGTACCTGCTGTGCTCATAAAATCTTGTAGAAAATTAAGAGTATGTGTGGATGAAAACATGAGGGAAGGGATTTATTCTCTTCTGAGCTTACCTGGGAAAGAAAACAATATTTCTGTGAGCCAGGATCTAGTGTAACAGGTGCTTTGGTGACAGCCCCGGTCCTCCCCAGAAAGATGTGCCAACCTTATTCTGGAAAGGTTTTCATGAGGTCAAGGGACTTTACATCTAACCTCAGATCTGAGCATCTCTCAAATATGTGTCACTGATCACAAGCTGACAGAGTGAAATGGCTACTGCTAGTTTCCCTTGCCCCATATATATGTATATACATATATATGTAAATATGTAGATGCGTATTTTTAAAAAGACCCCTCAGAGTTATTTTTTTAAAAGCCAAACACATTATTCCAATAATATGTTACTTATTTTTGTAGTTCTAGAGGAGCGAACTCAAGGCCTTCATCACTTCAGCAAGTGCTCTACTGCTGAGCTCTAACCCTAGGTCTATCTACCGTATTTTTAATGTTTAATAGGGAATAAAAACAAAATAGGAACCATGTAGTATAATGAGTACCACCTAGGAGAAAGGCTACCATCTAGGGGAAATCAAGAGTTACATTTTATGAATCTGGAAAATACCAAGGGGTTACAGTTTACCTGTATTTTATTTGTGTAGGTCTCTGTGACTTGTAATAGTGACTTGTCATCTTCAAAGAAACATTGAGATGTGGTGCTGTCCTATCTACTATCTGTCATGGGGAGAGGCACACACTAGACCTAGGATGGGAGTAGTTCACTGGTGGAGTATGGTTTAGTGTACATAAGACCCTGGGGTCCATGCCCAGTGCCTCAAAGAGTAAAAGGTGTATAAAATGTCTTGTGATTTCTGAGAGTAGGCTAAGTTGTTTTCTTTAAAAGCACAGAGTGTGGGGCTGGAGAGATAACTCAGTGGTTAAGAGCATTGGCTACCCTGGTAGAGGACCTGGGTTTGGTCCCAGCACTCACATGGTGGCTAACAACTGTTGGCAACTCCAGTTCCAGGGGATCCAATGCCATCTTTTGGCTTTCACAGGCAATGGACAACATGGGTCCACTTACATACATGCAGGCAAAATGCTCATACACATAAAAATAAGTAAGATTTAAAAAATTTTAAAAGTACAGAGTACATTTGGGGACCAGAAGCCAGTTGATATAGTTAGAGGGAAGATGGCCCTGGAAAGTTCTGGAACACAGTAAGCATGCCTGTGAATGATGCTTGAGTTCTGGAACAGCAGTGCTTCTCAAACTACTGCCTGGCAGCAACCTAGGAGTTTAAAATAATCTTGGTGTAAGGGTGCATTCCAGGCTTGAGGACTGGACTTTGCAATTCTTTTTATAGTTTTTCAGGTAATTCAAAGAATGACAAATGTGAGCAATGGTACTCTAGACACATGCTTCTCAAACTCTAATGTATACGCACAACTCCTGGGCAATGATTAAGGGGTGCACTGTGATCCATCAGGTCAGGTTGGGGCCTGAAAGACTGCATTTAAATAGGACCCCAGTTGATGCCAAGACTGCAGGTTCATGCAGCAGTTTGAATGACAAAATTAGAGACAGAGGGAAACCTCAAAAAACTTGTGTGTGAGGGAGTGATGTAACCAAAGCTGAATTTTCTAAAATCAGCTAAAAATCCTTCAGTATGAGGAAGATAACAGGGGAGATGAGACAAGAGGTCATGGAGGATTCTAATGAGAAAGGCGACATCACAGTAGCCTGACAGTTCTGGGGAGAAGGTGAATCTGCCAGGTTCAGTATCACCCCACAAGGGGCTGCTGCTATGAGGTGGCAAAAGGCTGCACGAGTGTCAAAAAGACCCCGTTTTACTACAGTCAATTTTGTTAGGTGCTGTTTTCCAGCAGTCTGAGTCACCACCCAGCAAGGTGCTGGCACCTACCAGTGCGAATGACTGCCAGCTCCTGCCCGAAAGACCCTGTTACTCCCCATCACTTCCCATCTCCTTGTATGCATGAAGTGCCTGTGCCTTGCCCCAACCTCCACCTTGCAGTTGGGAAGGCTCCAGACTGCTGCTTCTGCTCCGTGCAGAGGCTGCCTTCTAGGCAACATTCCCTGCTATCCGGGAACTGTGGAGAACAGAGTCTTCACAGCCCTAGCATGGAGGTCCCCAGTCAGGACCACAGGTGGCCATAGTCAGGAAGATACAGAGCAGGTTAAATCACAGAGATTTCTAGGTTATTTGCTATTGCAATGTAAGTCTGGAGAGTCCTGACTGACACAGTACCCAAGTGGCTCCTCAGCCTCTGGAGTGGTTTCAGGAACCTGGCAAATGTGATCTGTAGCTCCTAGTGCCTAAGTGGCGCTGATCTAGGGAGTCTGCTTGAAGGGTCTGACCAGTGACTTCCAAGGTCAGTACTTTTGTCATAGTGGTGGGGTTTCACTTGTCCCCTGAATCCGTGACAACTAATCCATTATTATGTGGCTCTTGTTTCTGTCTCCACTTCAATCCAGACACCATTTTTTACAGTGAATTCTAACTAAGGAACATGACACAAATTTAAGGAGATTCAAATAATACCAGATGATACTCATAATTAAAAAAATAAGTGTTGCTTTTAAGTTGAGAATGTAGTTTGATATTCTCTTCAGACCTTTCACTCCGTACCAAACCACAGATAGTTCAGAGGGCTGTAATGTCACTCAGCTCAGCTGCACCCTGAAATTAGATATTTGAAGTCTGCAAATGAATGTAAAACAGGTTCTGTGTGAGCAGAGAACTAAAATAATGACCCAAACCACTTCAAAGGTGAAGCTTTTTCAGTTCTGGTTTTGTGTTCTGGATTTTGCCTTTGTTTGTTGAAAGCCATATAGACTTCTCCAGGGGAAACCGAGCAACACCCAAGCAAAGAATCATGCAGTGTCTGGAAGTGGAAAGAATACTGCATCAAATACTTGGTATTTTTAAACTGAGTTGACAAATAAACTGGATGCAACTTTCTCTTTGGTATAATATAACGGTCAGAATTTTTTCATCTCCAAACTTCTATACAGCATGGTTTAGGATTCCCTTTCAAAGCCACTTCAAACAATGGCTTAACTTCTCCCACATTCTTGAAAACTTAAAAAAATTACATTATCTATTTACTGTGTACATGTGTGTGCAAACTTGCCATCATGCACAAGTGGAGAGAGGTCACAGGACAACTTGTGTAAGTTGATTCTCTGCTACCATGTAAGTCCTGGGGATCATCAAACTGGTCATCAGGCTTGGTGGGAAAAACCTTTACCTATTAAGTTCTCTTGCTGGCCCTCTCTGACACTCTTGTGCAGCCTCTGATACTCTTGCATAGCCTCTGATATGCATATATAACCTCTGATACTCTTGTATAGCCTCTTTAGCATCCAATTCTCCACCCTTTTTTTACCTTTCATATGACTCAAGTAAAAAAAAAAAATCATACTAGTGAATCATTAGTTCAGCCATGATTTTTCACTCTTAGATATACTTTAGTTATCTAAATTTAAATTTGTAGCCTATTAGAAATAAAGTCCACATGGGTTTATTACTATTTTCCAAATTTTAACAATGAATGTGTCATTTTGGTAAGTAGAAAAAAAAAAAGACATTTAGAGAACTGGGCAAGCCTCGGAAAGTGTCCTTCTAAAATGCTTGTGTTCTTTCTTCCATCTGCGAGGTGAAAAAAGTCACCTAAGGCAGAAAGGCAAACCCCCACGAGATTCTAGTTGGCTCTGCTATTTTTCTTCTCTATGTATTAAATCAGTGGTGACTGTCCTCTGTGGTCGGTGAACTCTGCTGGCATGCAGTGATCCACTTACATAGGCTGTTTCCTAAATCCACAGCCCTGATAATTGGTGTCTTCCACAGTCCAGGTGTAAAGCTGGTGTTTTCTTACAAAGCACTACACAGGCATATAGTAAAAAAATTATAAGCTGTATACAGGTCTCATTTTCAGTGCTAACCGTCAGTGATTTCCTTCGCGTCTTTTGTAGGTATTTTCTATGCACAAAAGTTTATGTTCTTGTAAATATACAATGTGATAATAGTCTACAGACTGTTATATAACTGGATTCTTTCAATATATCTGTCTTCTTTATTTATTGGTGCAGAGAGTACATCATAATGACTGCTAGTATCCAATACTATAGACATTTTACAATTCACTTACACAGTCCTCCATTGAGAAACAGTTTCTGGTATTACATATACCATTATGATGAGTGTGTGCACATGTATCTTTGAGTGTCTGCATTAAGATACTTGTGGAAAGTCAGGTATAATGATTACACACCTGTAATGCCAGCATTCAAGAGGCTGAGGCAGGAAGGATGTTGAGTTCAAGGCCAGACTGGGCTATATAAGGAAGCCCTGTCTCAAAAAATTTTAAATTAACAAACAAATAAAGAAAGAAATTCTAGGTCAAAGAAAATGTGTATTTAAAAGTTTGATATATGAGTATCAGAAAACTGCTTTCCAGAAGATGTATATTGATGTGTATTCACACAAATAAGGAGAAAGGGTTGCGTCTGTCATCCCACACTGAAAGCATTGAGGTGTCACCCCTTGGTACCCATGGGGGATAGGTTTTGTAGCCCCAACCCCCGCCACCAAAATCCACAGATATCTAAGTCTTGAAATAAAATGGTACAGTATTTGCAGAGAACCTATGAATAGCTTCCCATAAATGGCAAGCCACCTCCAGATGGCTTGTGACACCTACTGATTCAAATACTAAATGCTTGGTTGTTGTACTGTACTGTTTACAGAGAATAAGAAGGGGAATGTCTGAGCATTTGGTACAGATGTGATTTTTCTACAGATATTTGTGATGTGTTGGCTCGGTCCACAGCTGCGAATCCACAGATAAGAATCGCCAAGTGCATTATCAACCTTGTAAGCCATTGTCAGTCCAACAGCTGAAAAAGCGTAATTCATGGCTATTCATCTGTATTTCTTCAGTCCTGACTTAGACAGAGAACCTATATTCACTAGCAGGTCTGTATTTTACACTCACTAACTGGCAAGAATTCTTTGTTTTATGAGGAAAATTAGCCTTTTATCAGGGCTTGGAAATTCTCCTTCTATATCCCATCCATTTCTTATATTTCTTAGATCCAATTGTTTGCTATGTTTTGTTTAGCAAAAGCCTTAAATTTGTATGTGGATAAATTAATCATTCTTTTCCTTTACAGTTTCTGAGTTTCCTATCAGGTTTATTATTCCAAGAAAGGCAGAACTGCTTCCAATTTCACCTCTACCAGCATCAGAGAGTGGCTGGAGACGAGGCTGGTTCTATGACTTACTTAAGAGGTGACCTTCAACAAGTTACTTATCTTCCCAGAATTTTAATTTCCTGATCTGTAAAACTTTGATAATAAAAGTTTCTTTAAAGGATTATCATAAAGATCAAATAAAAGAATGTAGGTACTCTGTGCACAGCACAAAAGGAGTGTGCACTAATGGGGGCTTTGCCTCTCCTCCATCTTAAACACATCATTAGTGGGCAAGTCCCCATGCCAATATTGGGAGGTAGAGGCACGAAGATCAAGAGTTTGAGATCCATCCTCAGGTACACAGTAAGTTTGAGGCTAGCTTGGGCTACATAAGACCCTACCTTAACCCTCTCCCCGCCCCAAACAAACAAGCAAATGAACAAACAAAACAGCATCAGTTTCAGCAAGGAGGGATGGGCCTGTACTGAGTGCTGGGCTCTCTGCGGACACAGATGACATTGAGAATGCAGATGGCAACGGCCCAGGCCTGGCTTCATGACGTGTTTCCAAAGCTTACACCGTGCAACTTCCTGTGGCTCAGGAGTGATTATCAGCACAGGTCTTTGGGTCCTTTGAGAAATAAGAGATTCTGATAATTTGGGGATCTGATTCATTGAAAAGGCTCTGGGCACATGCTCATGAAGATTATACAGGCACAGAGGTTTTGGATAACTGCAGTCTCTTTATGTTAATTTTTGTGAAAATGAAAAAAAAGAAATTGTATAAGACCAAAAGTGTGGAATTGAAACACGATATAATCCCAGGTACTCAGGAAGCTGAAGCAAGAAGATTACAAGTTCAAGGTCAGCTTGTATAATTTAGTGTCTCAAAATTAGAAGTAACAAGTAGGCTGGGATACAGCTATTTACACTTACCCTGTTGCCTGAGTTTGTGTATCATAGTTAAAGATCCTGAGAAAAGGAAAAACAGGGTGAGGGAGGAGGGTCACAAGTTTTAGGCTAGCCTGGGCTACATAGTGAGACCCTGTTTCAAGGTCTTTCTATATGTAACTAAATGATAAAGACAAAAATTCTTTCAAATAACAACTATTCAAATAAGGTATCTTAACAGGGTATACAAAGTTTAAGAATGTTTTTTAAAAGGAGCTACTTTCCGTATAACTTTTAATCACTAACATCTTTATTCGGATAAAAAGCCATCCTGAACCTCAGGGGATTGACTCAAAGCGAAGCTACTTTTAAGGTTACATGCCAATTTTAAGTAACAT
This sequence comes from Eospalax fontanierii, assembly GCA_035773235.1. Taxonomy (NCBI): domain Eukaryota; kingdom Metazoa; phylum Chordata; class Mammalia; order Rodentia; family Spalacidae; genus Eospalax; species Eospalax fontanierii. The sequence continues at coordinate 18,602,361 of CM069547.1, forward strand.
TGGCTCTTTGGTCATTAGTGTCTAGGTCTACTGTGCAGGTCTCACTGATGTTAGTCACTGGAGGGGCAGCTGCAGGCTTAGCTATCTACCTGTGTCTATATTCAGATATGCTCGAGTCTGAGCATCCACTCTGTCTGTCACCTATAGAGAACCCCACAGGGAGCACGGCACAGTCTCTTTCTAGAATGCAGTGGCCGATATATCTCCCAGGTTATCTGACTTTCTTCCAAGAGGACTTGGACAATCCCCTCATTGAGCAGAACCGGCTGCAGTCCTATCTCCTGGAAAACGGTGGACATAAGGACTATTCTCACCAACAGACACCAGCAGAAGTGCTGCTCTGGGAACTCCAAGACTCAGTGACAAAAACAGTACCAGTCTTCTCTCTTGAAACCATCTGCCAGGATATAAAAGACTTGGAGAACTCTGTTTTGAGGCATATTGCTGGGCATATGACTGACGGTCCTCAGGGCAGCTCTGCCATCAAATCATTCCTGGTTTTTGAGTCTTCTCAGACAAGACCCCATATCACAGAACACAGACAAGGATTCGTGGATATAGTAAAATTAGCACCAAAGATCTTAATGTCTTGTTGTGGTGTTCTAAACAGTAAAGGAGAATTAGATTAGACTTTCATCCTAGGTTTATTTGCGAGTGACTACCTTGCAAGTGGTAAGGGTAAATGATCCCCTGTAGTACTCTCAAGCTTCCGTGGGAACAATGTGAACACATTAGCTACCCGCCCATTAATATCCTGCTCAACATCCCACCATGGGAAGCAGGCTTCCATTTCTCCCTTCCTCTGACAGAGTTAAGTGGTGAGTTCTCCATGAATCATCAGGTCACTCCAAGGGGCAAGTCTGATGAGGGCTTCCCAGAAAGGGAAGAAAATATTCAACTCATTTTGCAAGGGGCTCATCAGATGCCTCAGTTCTTTCTTCATAGGTCTCAGCTAATGTTTCACGGTTGTCTCTGTGGCCGTGTAAGTGTAAAGCCATCTTTCCAGAGAGTGTTCGAGATAAATGTCAGTCTGGGATTGCTATGTGCAAGAGCAAACTGATGGGATATTACTGTGTCAAAACAGCACAATAATAACTTATTGTCAATATTTATTTTGCAAAGCAAATGAAATATGAATTTCGTGATACAAGGCCTAACACAAAACACCAGGATAGGGAAGGAGAAATTTAGCACCAATTAACCTGAATCTATGAAAACCCCCATGTCTGGTGGCACAAACAAAAACACGTCAGGAAGGGGAATAAAGAGCCAGGGGGCTAACTTGTGTGGTTGGGAAGGTTGGTGGCCTGGTGACAATGCCACTGGTGTGGGTTTTATGACAGGTTATCCATCAGGATCAACACACAAGGACAGGAATGTTAAGCACACATCATCCCCGGCATAATCACAGAACATAAATTCGATACATTAATCTGATATACTATGAGAATAACAAATTTCATGTCATCTCCTATTACAGACATTTTGAATGTAGAAAAACAATATATCATTCTGCTAATGTTGATTAGGAATAGACAAATTACAATTCCCTTGATTAAGTGGGACACTCTTTAAGCTATTAGCATCTACCTGCATATTGTACTTTAAGGTTTTCAAGAACCCAACTGTGAAAGCCACTTCTGACTTTCCAGTACCTAGCCCTTATGTCATGTGCTGTCAGTGCTCGGCCAATATTTTTAATGGACAGGTACGGAAACTTGCAGCCAAGGAAGAGTGTATGGCTTAACCACGGATATACCTGGGGCTACTCACACTTCCAAAGCCCAGATTAGGGCCAGTTTTCAACAGTGGGAAAAAGTCATAAAAGTCAAACCTGTTACATCTATGATTGAACCTACATGCCTTCTGTAGACAACTGAGAGGCCACCCAAACACTGGATAGGGAACACAGGAGAAACAGACCAATCTTAGAGCTCGCCACAGTCTCCTGGAGAGTTATTCTCACCATGCTACATAACAGCCTGAGGCCATGGCTGAGAAAAGTCCTCTGTCCACCGTCAGAACTGTATCCCAAAGTCCTGCCACTTAAGAGCCTGTTGTGGTCTGAGTGTGAACTGTCCTCTACAGGTTGTCTGAGCACTTGGTCCCACAGCTGGTGCTACTTTGGGAGGTTGTAAAACCTGGACACTGGTCCTAACTATCAGACATGAGTCTAGAGAGTTACAGTGTAGCCCTGGTGACAGCAGAAGCCCCTCCGCTTACTGATCTGCAGAGATGTGAACAAGCGGCCTCACACTCCTGCCTTTCCTGGACCCAAATCTGCCATCGTGTCTTACCATGGAAATGTGGCTAAAATACATTCTGTCTGCACTAAGCTGCTTTTGGTTGGTATTTTGTCATAGTAAAGAAAAAAAAAAAAGTAAAACACAGTCTTTAAAAATGATAGCCTCCCTTCTTGCCATGCTCAGGAGGGCTTTTTCACTAAAGTAGGGGACAATATTGCTAGGCAATTGTATTTGAACAGAAAGATGCCCTACATGATCCTCTTCTAGAAAGTGCTCCAGTTGGTGTGAGACCTGGGGAAGCCAGTCCAAGCAACAGTGTGGCTGTCCCCAGTACCTTGTTTGGCTCTGGCTCTGGCAGCAGGAACCTGTAAGTAGATTCTCTAAAGTCTTGAGGGCCAGAATTTCCCTGGCTTGCCATGATCCCTAGATCAATCTCCCCTGTTCCACAGCAGAGTGGGCCAGCACCCTGGAAGTGCACTTGTCACACCACATGACCACAATTCACTTTTCTGAGGTCAGTCACCTCAGAACATCTCTCCACTGCCATAGTGTTGGGGAGTTTTCACAGAGAGGCCAAATCACCGAGCTCAACAGCTTCACTGTAGTCTGACCTAGAAGAGTTGAACAGGGCAGTATGAAGCCAGGCACCTTTTGTCTAAGTGCAAATGTAGTCAATAATTCAGTATGGGGAAAAGAGGGAAGGAATGGGCTGGAGAGATGGCTCAGCAGTTAAGAGTACTGGCTGTTCTTCAGATGAGCACCCACATGGCGGCTAACAACCACCCCTAACTCCAGTTCCAGGGGGAATCTGACACTCTCTTCTGACCTTTGCGGGCATTGTACAACACGGGTTCACTTACATGTAGGCAATATACTCATACATATAAAATAATAATAATAATTTTTTTTAAAAAAGAGGGAAGGTAATTACAGGAAATCAACGGGGAATTTGGATATGTATTGAGCTCACCAGTGATACAGATACAGAGGAAGCTATGCACATAAGTAAGATCCTTCTCTGGCAAGGCAGGGATAAGTCACTGTCTGTCCTCAAACCACTGTGGTTTTGGGCTGGCATTTAGGGTGGATGTGCCTCCTTTCTTGATCCCTGGGTCAATTGCACATCTTCTGAAGTCTGGCATTAGGAAATCCAGGTTTCCTCAGATCCAAGAAGAAAAATCCTAAGAGGAAATCGACCTAGGGCTCCAATCTCACTTTTACACTTTGTACTAGCCACAAGCTGATAAGCAACTTTTTAAAAGTTGCTGTGGGAAAAGACACCCATTTTTACCTACTTGAGCTGGTGGCAGGGCTGATTCTGGAAGTACACAGCTCTGGAGCCACACTTGTCTTCAGAGTCCCCTCTCACTTCAGAGTGAACAGAATTAGGTTCCTGTTCACAAGAGAAACCGCATGATAGCTCATACTGGCTCCTGAAACTGACGTTTCAAGCTCTGTCCTACCCTTCCATTAATGCACACGATGTTCCCTGTAGCTGGCGGAGACTGGGACTCTCCAGAGGGAGAAGAACGTATCTTTTGACTGTAAGAAGTTGGCAGTGCTGGGGGTGAGGTAGCGGCTGGGCTTTTTGCCATGCTGACCTTAACCAAGGGGGAGAAAGGGCATGGGTATCCTGGCTTCCCCATCTTGCACTGTGAAGATGCTTCATAAGCAGCATCTTAGGATGCATCTAAAGGGTTGCAGCTCCTCCTCTCTCCCCTTGTTTATCTTTTCTTAAGACAAGATTTCATGTAGCCCAGGCTGGCCTTGAACTCCTGATCCTCTTTGCCTCCACCTCCCAAGTGTGTGCATGTAGATATGTCCCACAAGCAGACTTCCTTTGCCTTTCCTATTTTTAATTATAGATAGAAAATGGACTCACTTTTTAAATTGCTTTTCTCTGATCATTAGTGAGGTCAAACTTTAAATTTTTGTTTTCTGCCGTAAATTTTGCTAAGTTGTTCAATGAAATATTTTTATTATATTGCTCATTTTTCTGCTAGAATAAGTTTTTTTATTGATTAGCTGAGCTACTGTAACATTACTTTGAAGAATTAAAAAAAGCCCACATTTATACATGAGAAAAAAATGGTAACAGAAACAAGATTAGAGGAAATTCTCCAAAGTGTTCATCATGGTTTAGGTGATGAGAGTGTGGGGACTTGTGGAATTTTCTAGAAAAGCAGTAAAAAGATAACCATAAATGAAAGGCAGACCACCTCCCACGTGAGCTTCACATGGTAATGACGCAAGAAAGATGGTGACAGGAGTCTCGTGGGAGACCCAGGGGGCACTTTTTTCTTTGTCCAGCCTACCATGTCCTCATTCAAAGCTTTCTCTGATCTGCCTCTGCAGAGATCATCTCCTCTCTGCCACTGTGGAACTGGGATGGTGGCTGCTGCCTGGAAAAGCTGGTGACTCGGTACATAACCCACTCTTCCTTCACGGGTTATTATCTTGTTTCCCTGGTTATGCATGCCTTGGTGCTGGGACAAACGACTTTTCACACATTCACACAACACCCAAGCACACACCAGCATTCTACGCACGGCCAGTGCTTGTAAGGATTTTCATCAAGGTCCTAGCAGCATCAGAGCTACACTGGTGTGCTGAAATCAAATTATCCTCATGTAGTAGCGAGGAAAAGTTGCTAGAAACCAACAAACATCCGATGCAGCCTTAGGAAAATGAATTCTTGAAGGAGCTGTGGAGAGAGAACTGCTTTTTATTTTGGGAAAACTGGGTTTCTTCCTTAGAAGGAAGAAGGCTCTGTGAATTTGAACAGTTGAAATCGAAGCTAATATATATGCTAGTAAAATTATTACTGTGGGGGACTATGTGAAGGACAGGGAGTTGTGACTCCTTTGAGTCAGGCCAGAGAGAGTCTAGGGGAGATCAGGTACCTGGGAGACTCAGGAAATATGAAAATCTTTGCTCTAAATGAAACTGTGCCCTAGCTACAGGCCAAGGATGGCTAGTACATGTCAAATGTTGACAAGTCACTGATAAGCTGTCACACTACCACACAGAAATTCAATTGTAGATAGACAGACTCTCCATTATCACCAATCTTCTGAAAGCCACCACCTTCTTGAGGAAGCTCTGGGGAAAGAAGGGGGCTGAGCGATCCACATTGTGAAGTTAACAGGGAGGCAGGGACAGCTGACACATGTGGGGCTGGAGGAGGGGCCCAGGGCAAGAATGAGAGCTGGGGAAACACCAGGTGTGCTGGTACAGGGCGGTTTACGCTTTGTGTTTGATTTTAAAGCAAAGGGAGAGGATGCTGGGGACTTCAGGGTGCTCTGTAGTCACAGGTTACCCTGCAGTGGCCCCTATCAATTCTGTGAGTACCTGCTTTCCAAGTCTTCAAGGAAAGAGAGAGTATCACCCCTAAGAGCACTGCCCGAAGGAAACATGTGAAAGCAGGAGGCTCGCTCTGTCCCCTCTGTTTTCTAGTCCTCTGCAGGTCAGTGGCAGTGTGTCATCTCTACTAGCAAGGAAAAAAAAAAGTCTGCAAGGTCATTTCCTGAGGACAGGCCTCTGGCAGGATGTTCCCAGAGCTTAGCTTATGATTCTGACTATAGCTCCATGTATTTCAGATATTCCTTCTTTCCTTCTGATCCAAGGGGCCATAGCCTCACTCACTGGGTTATCAGCAGACTGAGCATGATTTCAGGGGAGCGCACAGTCAGAGAGTCAGCATCCTGACACCCATAGAATTTTCAGACATTCTTGGGAAACAAGAAAGCTCACTTGAAAACTTTGGAAAACAAGGGGGCTGCAACGAGCAGATGAATGATTTACCTTATTCTCCTTACAACTTACACTGGAAGGAGCACAGGCCAGCACTGCATCCTCCTTGATTACATGAGGCTCAGCCAGCCACTGCCTTTCTGAGAGGTGCTTGAAGCCCCAGAGGTCATGAGACAAAGTGATGCCCAAGCAAGCAGGCTTGACATTACAAAGGGTGGCTGCTTGGGAAACGAGACATCTCTCTTCCCTCCTGGATGTTGTCTATTTAGTAAAAGAACGCAGATGTGCACATGGGACATAAAAGTGCCTTTGTGGATAGATACTGGATGCCTCTGGGAGATGTCAAGGCCTTGGGGTTGATCTAGCTGGCACATGTCCTTTTAGAGGACAAGGGAGTTATCATCTCATGGTAATGGGCTCAATTTCCTACCTCCTGCCTTCCTTCTGAAGTTTACAAAGGATGGTGACCTTAAGAGTCCATGAGAATGTTCTTTAAAACAGAAGTTAGGTGTGGTAGCACACACCTGTAATCCCTGCACTCAGAACGTTGAGGCAGAAGAATTGCCAAGAGTTTGAGGGCAGCCTGGGTTATATACAGCGAGTTCCAGGCCAGTCTGAGCTACAAAGTGATGTGAGATTCTGTCTCAAAATAAAGGGTGGGGGGAGTGGGGGAAGAAACCAGTAAATAAACTAAAACAAAACCAGGCACATGTGTTTGGTATATAAGGTAGTTTTGCTGTTGTTGTCTGCTGAAGTCAGGGTGGGGTGCGGCAAGTGGAGGAACATGGGCTGTCAAACGCAAATGCATACTCTGGACACTGGCTTCTCTGAGAAAGATTTTTGACAAACTGCTTTTAAACTTTATGCAGCTCATCTAAAGGTGCACCTGTCAATGTCCTCTTAAGATCTCCATGTGCAGCATGGCCACTAGGCTGCATGTATGCTCAGCTCAAGCGTGCCTCTTTGTCTCCTTGGTCCCTCAGTGACTATCTTCTCGGTTTGGCTTCCTGTTTTCCACACGCAGCTATTCCTTGCAATGCTCAGGGTCAGCGTTTTAAGCCATCTGCTCACTGTGGCCACCTGGCTTCACCACCTACCTCAGATTCATTCTTTCACTCATCCACTCTAAGGTCATTTACCTGCCTCCTTTACACCAGACACAGCACGTGATTCCTACTTTCAGGAATTTCTCATCAAATGGATGACACACACATTTCAAGGGCCTGCAAAGCCAAACCACACATGGGAAATGTACGTATCTTGTGTTAAACACAAACCCACAGAAAGAAGAGAAACAACTGACTTTGTAATAGGCCCTCATGTGGCTGATGCAAGTTAACCCTCTATCCTATGCAATGAGGCCAGCTTCATTTCTCACAGCATCATTGTAAATTCGCTGTCATTAACACAGATCTACCCAGGGCCTGCAGAACTTGCTCCCACACAGCTGACTTTGTGTTATACCGTGGCCTGAATAGTTAGAAAGCATTTGGAACCCGGCACACAAATGCTCTGCTGTCACAAACTCTGGCTAACAGAATCTGACTGTGCTCACTGCCAAGTTTTCACAGCTATTATGGTACAAGAGGGAGGCAGAGTCGGAGCTTGTGTGCTTTGCAGGAAGAGAGAACGGCACACTAGTAGGAGACCTAACACAAACTCCACGTGCTTTGCAGGGCCCTACCCATCAGTCTTTTTAATTACAGAAGTTTTGAATGACAGCACAATAGAATAGCCAACAGAAAGACACACACATTGGTTTGATAAAGCATTTGCTTTGATTTAAAAATTTCTAGAAAAGTTAATGAAGTTTTAGAGATATACAAATTAATCATCTTTGGTATATTTGAAATTTAGAATATTAGAAATCATTTTCTAAAATTAATCAAGAGCATTCTTAGATGTGTGAGCAGTTTAAACATTGTTATGCCTCTGAACTTGAGATTAATGACTGTCTTTTGGTTGTTCCAGAAAGGCCTGTCCTCTGGAATTGTACTTACCTAAGCTTGTCTAAATCAACTGCTGGAAGCAACAAACACCAGGAAAATCTCAGAGTGGGGAAAGGACTCTTCTGTTATAGGATGAGACTAAAATTTACAGCTGACTACAAGATTTTCTTTTCCTACTATAGGATAAAAACACAGACCAAGCCCTATTAAGTTTGAGAGGATTTAATAGATAATTGAACAAAATGAAACTTTCACATTCAGAAATATGACTCCATATAGAATTTTTAAATGACTTTGAGACTTCAATATAAAATCCCATTTACAATCATTTAATATGTTATCACAAGGCAAGTGGCACACACTACCTTACGGCTAGCTCTGCTCTCTGCAATGGTCTTATTAGAGTGTTGAGAATTAAAGAGATTCCAAACTAGGACATCACAGGCACGAGCAATGAAATATACTGTCAGTGTCATGAATTAAAATGGAAGACTACATACGTCTGAATATACATCCAGTCTAACAGGAACGCTGGATGTAGCAAATACAAACTACAACTGAAGACCAGGGTCTAATCTAAGAAGGCAGGAGAGAAAGAAAGAGACAAATTAATGAGGTCATTGCTAAAATACAGAGACAGAGCCCCTTATTCACTTAATGACTGATGAAGGAAGTTTCCCTGACAATGATGTCAACATCGTCAAGTGCCACTAAGAAAAGTTTTCCGCATGCTCAAATGCACTATATTAAACTGAGCCTGTCACATGCTTGAGTTAGGTTGCGGTGATGGATTTTTTTTTTATATGAGTCTAACTAGATTTACTAGCAGCTGTTTTTATTTTAATTTACACTTTAAATGCTCCCTTCACTCAATAAAGTATATGTTCCCTTGGGTGGGAGAAAGAGAATGACCCTCATCAGAGGTCCAACACATGACACGCCATAGTTATGACCAAAATGGTGGGTAATTTGTGAGGAAGGCAATTAGAGAAACATTCTTGTGATGTGAAAATGAAAATGAAATTTAACACATTCCACTAGACACGTTAAACAACAAAAACCACTATGCAAACAGTATACCATTTGTGGTTACTTGCAAATCAGTTCTGATTCATTTTATTTTTCCTCTAAATGTTTTACTCTATGTTGATAAAGATCAGGTCTCCTAGTTACATACATTATATTTCTCTTAATGTTTTGAAACTTGGGCTTTCAAAATGAAATAAGATATGAGGAGCCTGGAAACTCATCTTTTTTCTATATATTTACTTATTTTTATTTTATATATGTGGGTGTTTTGCCTGCTGCTTTTGGATGTATATGTACTATGTTTATGCAGTACCTTTGAAGGCCAGAAGAGGGTGTCATATTTCTTGGAACTGGAGTTACGAATGTTGGTGAGCCACCATGTTGGTGCTGGGTACCAAACCTATGTTATCTGAAATTGCTGACCCATCTCTCCAGTTCTTTTATTAAATTAAAATTTTTTTATTACTGTTTTAAAGGTGTGTGTGTGTGTCTAGGTTTATACATGTGGGTATAGGCTCGCCTGGAGGCCAGAAGAATGCATCAGATCTCCCAGAACTAGGGTTATAAGCAGATGTCGGCCACCATGCAGGTGCAGGGAACCAAACCCAGGCCCTCTGCAAGAACAGCAAGTGTTCTTAGCTGCTGAGCCATCTCCCCAGCACTTTATTGAGTTTTTGCCACTTTGGCTGCTAGTCTTTGCCTTTAACAGCTAAACCATCTTATCTGGCCCTTTATTGAGTTTTAAAAAATTATTTTTTTATACTGTCTCTCGGGGCGGGACATGTACATGTGAGTGCAGATGCCTGTAGAGGCCAGAAGAGGGCATCACATCCTCTGGAGCTGGAGTTATACAGTAATGAGCCCTCATGTGGGTGTGGGGAATCAAACCCAGGTCCTCTGCAAGAGCAGCAAGTGCTCTTAAATGTTGATTTATCTTTCTAGCTGTTAAAGCATTAATCTTAAGGGCATACTAAGTAATCATTAGTTGACATGCTTAATGTATTTGTATTATGAAGGATCTCAATTAAGCAGGACTCTTTAACATTATATTTGGCATATACAGAATGGTAAGAAACTTGTTTCAGGACTAAACAGTTTCTGTAGACAATACTATGCTGATATCAGAACACAAGCACATAGGTATGTCTGGCTTTCACACAATAATACTGGTAGATAGTCACTGAAAAGGAGTGTATCTTCGCTGTCTCCTAAAACTGTCATTCTCCTTATAGCTTCTTCTTTAGGACAGAGTTACACAGACACATAATGATCAAACCTGTGCTAAGAACACATGTGGTACTTCCTCCCAGTAAGAGTCTATCAAGTCTATCCACTTGTCTGCCTAGCTTATCTGATAGTCTAATCTTATCTATTTTATATTATCATTAAATTTTATCTTAATCACCCATAAGCCACTTACCTATTCTGTTCATCCACCCATCCACCCATCCATCCATCCATCCATCCATCCATCCATCCATCCATTCATCATCTATCTGAGTGTAATACATTTTTAAATCGACCCAATAGATGACTATATGCAAGTTCATCAAATACCTTCTTCAGCGAACCTTCACTGACCTTTTATGTTGAGGGTAGGCCCTGTAGTATTTGCTTCTTTTCCTTCTAAGAATGAAGACTATGACAGACCTTTTTCTATGCTGTGAGCTGAACCTAGGGTATTATGTATACTAGGCAAGTACTTGATCATGGAGTAGTACACTAAGCTCTAAAAGACTGGCTTTTTCTTAAATGACCCACAAACAGGAAGTCTGGGGTGAAAAAGCACTGAGTATAAGAAGTAGTGAGAGAGACATGGCTTCAGTTCAGCTTTACCACTGACCACAATTTGGGTCCTTCCCTGGCCTGTGCTGATCTCAAAAGTCCCATTTGCAGAATGAAGGAACTAGACCAGGCAATATCTTTAAAAAAATTCTTCTGAGTACAAAATTCCACAGTTCCAAATATGGAAATATTTTATAATGTTGGAAACTTGCAAAAATATTTCTTCCAGAAGACCCCAAATAATATCAATCTCATGTAGATTACAGGCATTCCTACATGAGCAGACAAATACTTAACCCACACTCACTCCTGTAAGGATCTGAGCCTCAGCAAAAAGAAGTCAGTCATTCACAGAATTATTGCAAAAAAATGTGTAATATTTGTAACTATCAAACTATAACTCCTTATCTATAACTGCTAGGAAATAAAAATTCTCATCTTTAAAACCCTTGCTTCAGCAAGATTCTATATTCTCCACAGGCCAGTAATCAAGGCTGTCAACTAACTAAATCCTGACCAGTAGGATTTCCTCTTAGTATTTATACCAAGTACAACCTTTATAGTATGTTAACTGTGTGAGAATATCAAGAGATGAAGAAAGCTGGCTATCTGGATTTTCCATAATGCTGGATGGTGTGCATCTGCTAAGATTCACCTTCTCTGATTTGTGAGATCTGCTCTCCTCCTCCCCTCCCTTCCTCTCTACTTTCATTCTTTCTTAAAAGAAGGCACTGAATGTAAATAGTCATTTTAAAATTATGCGTCTTAGAAATTCTAATTATGTATATATAGGTATGTGAGTGTGGGTGCCTGCAGAGGCCAGAAGAGGGTGTCACATTCCATGGAAATGGAGTTACAGGGGGTTGTGGGCTGCCATGTGGGTGCTAGGAATGGAACCTGAGTCCTCTGAAAGAGCAGCAAGTGCTCTTAGCTTCTGAGTCATCTCTCCAGCCCTCAGATAGTCATTTTTAAACTAAGAAAAGAAAAAAAGAGGACATAATCTTCAGGGTAAATGGTTCTGAAGTTGGTGCTTGAATACAACATGTACATCTTTGGCAGAATCACCAATCTTGTTTTCAGTTCAGTATTCTGCTTAGTAATTTGGCTGGGTTGAAAAATATGCAATAATTCATATGGATGATTCACAGTTAAATAAGAAATATAACTAAAAAACCCCATGGTTTTCTCATCCAGATTTGAGCACTGTTAACATCTCATTATGTGATATTCTAGTTTCCTGGGATAATATATACCTCATATATGTTGCACATCTGTATTAAAAACCAATCCCATAATCTAAACACACCCAGTTATTCAAAGGCCAGGGAGCTCATCGTGCTGGCATGCTACGTGTGTAGGTATGTGCACTAAGTCATTTGCTGGGATATCTGTCCTGCACCGCCTGAAAGGCTAATTTTGTCATCACAAGCATCATCCACATGTCAGCAAAGCAGCTTCATTTCTTGGGAAGTTCCTGTTTCTTCTTTCTGCCCCTCACTTCCATAGAACTGGCACAAATTCAACCAGCATAAGTTTAGCCGAATTCTGCACAAATGAAATGCCAGGGAGCATAGAATTCTTTGCTGCTCAAACTCCATTTGGAAAATAGAATCATTGCAATTGCATCCTTGCTAACAGAGATCACCTCTTGCTTGCCTAGACACTTGCATCAGGGTGCACAAGCCTGAACTTGTGGCTTGTTACTGAGTGCCCCAGAAGGAGCTGAAACAATCTCTTGACTGAGACCTTCTGTTGACAGAAATAGGGCAGCAGGGGCAGGTGCCAGCTTAGTTCATTTCCACAATCTCAATGAATCCCTTGAGTATGTACCAGGCAGATCACGTATCAGTAAAACCAGACTGGCTTCTGCTGTTCTAGTACAGATCGTTTGGAAACTGACTCATGACATAATCAACACTTTTGGGAAATACACACTTGATTTAGTATTATCCAATCATTTGCCTCCTTGATACGGACTACAGTTCTAGAGTGCAGGAAGATGTATAGTTGTCTGGGACTTGATGGACTGAGTTAATATCAAGCTGTAAAGGTAGATGGGATAAATTTCCTTCACAGTGATAGACTTCATAAGTCTTCCATTTTGTTAATAATTCACACCTTTCCTGGATACATGGCTAAGAATTCTGTGTCACAGTAGGAGTGGCCAGAGGGACACATTAATTGCAGTGGCCCGTCTTACCCCATTTACTATCACTATGCAAAAATGTTTCTGCTCCAAAAGCAAAATATGGTGTCTCAAATTTCTAGGGTAAAAACTGAGAGGAACACATGTTGTCAGGGGCAACCAAACTTAGCTAGCTTCCATCATGAATCACTGTGGCCTCATTCTGAAAGATTCAGTTGTGGCTCACCTTTGGATACCTGTGAACTACTGTGCCTCAGCTACAGTGAAACACCAGGGGCTGTTTTTTAAGGGTAGATGGGGTGTGTTGGGGGCGTAATGGAAGAGGAGGGGTACTGTGATGGATAGCTTACCTGTCAACTTGACACACCTGGGTTGAGGGAGCCTCAATTGGGGAATTGCCTCCATTGGACTGGTCTGTGGCCATGTCTGTGAGGTATTTTCTTGACTGTTGAGTGATGTGAGAGGGCCCTGTCCACTGTCAGTGGTGCCATCCCCGGGCAGGTTGTTCTGTATTGTATAAGGAAGCAGGTTGAGCATGGGCCATTGGAGCAAGCCAGTAAGCAGCGTTCCTCCATGGCCTGTGCTTCAGCTCCTGCCTCCAGGTTCATTCCCTGAGTTCCTACCTTGGGCTCCCTCAGTGATGAACTGTGACCCAGGATATGTGAGTCGAATAAACCCTTTCCTCCTCAAGGTGGTATTCATCAGAGTATTTTGTCATAGCAATGGAGAAGTAAACTAAAACAGGTACTGAAAAGCTTTATTTTTTTCTCAAGTTTTCCTAAAGTTCAACTAAATCTCTCCTTTGAAACCAACTAACTGTTGGGAAATTGCTTAACTCAAACCATTTAGTTTTCACATTGTACCCTGCCTGTCAAAGTTACAAACTGTTCTTATGGCCAAATTGGGCAAAACACAAGAGTTTTCCGAAGACCTTGAGTTCAAGAGTTTAGAATCAGAAAGTTTGGCCATGGTAAGGTATTTCACCTTCGGATTGATCAGCCAGGATGTGACCAGGGGCTGTGAGGTGGGTAGCTGTGTTAGTGGGAATAGGTACCCAGGGTGACATGCCTCCCCAGTGACTTTGCATTTTGGTTCAGTGAAGGGAACTGCTGGATTTGCTATGGATTCCACGGATTCAATGTTGTCTCCCTTTTCCTCTTGTCCTCCCTCCAAAGGCATCCAAAAATCTGTTCTGAAAGTGTCCACTTAGCTGACACATGCTGCTCCTTCTTTCACAGTTGCCTCTCAGTGAACCTTCTTCTGCTGTGGAAGGCCTAGGAATAACTAACACCCACATTGGCTCTGCCATGTTGAGAGGAAGGGGACACAAAGGGAAGAACCTATGATCTGCTGAGAAACTGATTGCATCACCAAGATGTTGGCTGTAAGGGCTGCTACTGTGACCACAGGAAGTTCCAACAGAACAGAGGGAAGGACTAAGCAGAGGCCCAGTTTAAAGCTGAGATTTCCTCCTGCTGGACCACATCAATCCAATACCTCAATGGCTCATTAGTGCACCACTTGCAATGACAAACACATGTGACTGGGGGCAGGAAGGACAGAGACAAGTAGGAGTAAGTCCTGCGTCATGTTCTGCAAGCTCAGCCGTGGAGCCTCATTTTTCTTTCTGAGGAACTCATGGGCGCTGAAACTTCCTCCTCCTCAGCTGTTGGCCAGCAACAAGCCCTAAATTAGTTAAATTTAACTATAATAAACATGCCGCAAATGAATTATATTTAACCCTAACAGTTACCTCAGGGTTTGTCTTGAGATGGAATAATTTTAGCTTATGCTACCCTAAGTCCCCTAACTAAGGCAGAGAGTAATTACCCAAGGATTTACCATAATGAGTTCACTGACACTCATTATTTATTATACTGCAGGAACACTCCAGTCTTTTATATAGTCAGGCATAGACTGCAGAGTTCTGAATATATAGACTTGGATGGGCAGAATCAGGACACTGAAAATAAAAATGTTCCAGGTTCCTGTGAATTCAGTTAAGCCGAACTATTCAATCTTAAGAATTAGTAAAAATTATGAAGAGTCCTAGCTAAAATCTTGCACTATGAATAGAATAGGATCTGCTAAGAAAATGGACAATATAAATCAGATTATAAGCTTTGGAAGAGACTAGGACAAATGGAAACACAGAGTGTGTTCATTAAGAAAAACATAATAAGCTGGTTTCAGAACTGAGTGTGCTGGTGAGGACTCACATTCATTTACCCATGAGTAAGGCCTGGCTCAGGAGCTTTGCTAGGACAGTGTTTGCTTCTGAAACACCTACAAGGAATGAACACTTGTCCAAAAGGCCATTTTTTGTAAACATGAAGCCATTCTGCATTTCATATATTTTCAATAATAATACCCTTTTTAAAACTATTATTTAGTCAGTCATCTTTAAAAGCTTTTTCTGATTGGTTTATTTTAGATGTATGAGTGTTTCACCTGCATCTGTCTAAGTGCACCACCTGGGTACAATGTCCAAAGAGGTCAGAAGAGGATGTCAACTCTCCTGGAATTGGAGTTACAGATGGTTGTAAGTCTCTGTGTGGGTTCTGATAACTGAGCCTGGGTCCTCTGCAAGAGCAAAGAGTGCTCTTAACCATTGAGCCATCTCTCCAGTCCCTCCAGTCATCTTTTAAAATGCTTTATTCACTTTTATTTTATGTGTACGAGTGTTTTGTGTGCACGTATGTAAGTGTACCATATGTGTGCAATGCCCATGGAGGTCAGAAGATGGTGTCAGATCCTCTGGAACTAGAGTTACAGATGGTTATGAACCACCATGTAGGTGCTGGAACTGAACCCAGGTCCTCTATAATAGAGCAAGTGCTCTTAACCATTGAGCCGTCACTTCCAGCCATTCACTCATCTTGCACATATTATTTTGCCTCAGATGTACACCACACACAGCAAGAATAAAGGCCGATAAGACATGGTTTCTGATCTCTGGAGTTAACATTTTAGTATAGGACACAGTCCTATGAACAAATGATTTCCTGAAGAATGGCTATTTGCTTTGATTAGTGAGGTATATTGCCTGGTACATATAAATTAATTAATTGGGATTGGTTTTCATTGAGTGGAAAACCCCAAATACAGCTTGACTAATGATCAAATCAACAATGGCCAATCCTGGCCCCTGAATGTACATTGTGTACTGTACTTGTGCATTTGAGTCATAATCACCCACACTTGAATTACACACACAGTTAACCTGTTGACATTGATTTTTATATATTTATATTTTGTCTCATTCTACAAAGTGATTTAAAGCAGTTTACAAAAGGAAATATGATACAAAGTTTGACTATGAACAAAGAATCAACTCAAAAGGAGTGCTTTGGATATTCCTGAAGCCAGACTCACTTCTGCCGACTTTTTTCTCATAGAGTTTCAAAGGTCATGAACCGTGTGCACATGTAGACCCATCTGCAGGCGTAGGCTTAGAAGTGGTGCTTATGCCAGCTTGGCCTGTTTTCCTTCACCAACTCCTTCATTCATCATGTCTGAACTAGGCATGGGCACTGCTGCTCTTGCAGCTGATGAGGTAATGCCCAGCAGTCACTCTGTTTCTCTCATAAGATGCAGGCGTGATACACAAGGCAGGATTTGGGAACTCGAGTGGTAATTACAGCACCATTTATCAGCCTTAGATTTTAGTATGTGTGGGTCAGCAACAGGACTTGTATGAACAAGAGAACAGGGAAAATAGTAAGTATCAGACAGAGGCTGACCCAGAGTCAGCAGAGCATTTCCCAGCCAGGGAAAACAGTCAGTTGAAAAATGCTTAAGATTAAATTTACCTGCATGTGGCAATCAATGGATGATGAGGGAGGGAGAATCAGTTTTCTCTAGGGACTAGCTCCCCGAGAGGCTATCTGACTCCAAGTGGGAAGCCCTTAAACACAGTTTCAAAGGTACAGTATTGAATGGATTCAGTATATTTATTTATTTATTTCATCTATCTATCTATCTATCATCTATGATCTATCTATTTATGCATGTATATGTAACAATAATAATCAAAGAAGAGGAATAAAATTAGGAGGGAGTCGGGGCACGGAAGGAGTGGAGGGAACTGGATGGAAATGGTGCAAAGACTATACTGTGTATGACATTCACAAAAAAATTTACCTGCACGTTGAGGAGAGCTAAATGTTTCTTAACACTTAATTCTTAAAACACTTCTCACAGAAGGTTTTACAAAGGTTTAAGAATGATAATGGATAAGCTCCTTAGTAGACTTAATGTGCATACAGTGACCCACTTTCTCTGGCCCTTTTGCACAGAAGCTGTTGATAGAAGCCAAGTACACAATATTTGAGAATTGTCAACGAAGGCAATGTTATTGGAATCCACATTACCACAGCTGGCTTGGTGCTAAGGAATGACTTTTGCTTTTCTATCTCAGCATTCCCCTTCCTTATGAGGAATGAGATTAACATCTGCTTGTATTTGTAGGCACAATGAAAGGTATGTTATGGAATATAACCTTCTTGAAAATTCTGTATAATATTATCATAATCACCACCAGAGCATTGAGGCCCATAGAGGTGACACAACCACACAATGATGGAAAGGAAAATCAGGATTCACACTCGGAAATGCCTTCAAACAATCCATTTGGGTCTTGGATGTTCTCCCACAAAGAATAACAAGAAATGATTTCTGAATGAAACCACAAAGACAAAAGCCAATGCATTTAATTAACACCTGTTAGGGATCTCTTACTCTCTGGCCTCTTTGGCTGTTGGAAGTAATAGTGGCCCAACTACTCCATTGTCGCACGTCTATATGAACGTATCTACCAAGCTTCCAATGACAGTAAACTGGTACAGTATCATTTGTGTACCATTCACCAGTACAAGAGTGAAAATAAGTTAAATATTTGCTTATGTGGCTGCTTATAAAATGTATTCAAAAGAGAAAACAAATCTCACATTATGAAAGCAAGTCATCACGGTTTAGAAATAAAATTCAACAGAACTGAAGCTATGAAAAGCACAGATCATCCCTTGGGGGGAAAGGCAAATTTACACACCTCTCATCTGTTTTCTGAGCTTCTATTTATTGTCAGTGTGCAAGACTTCTGAAGGAACCAGGCAGAGGAACGACTTGGAGAAGTGCTCTGATGGTGAGCATAAAAGGAAAGTGGGCTGCGAAACAATCACACTGGAGGACTGCGGAGAAGCTCGGCAGCTCGGGAAACCCACACACCACAGTCATATTCTATATCAGCACTAGAAAATGTTTCTTGCCCTCCACAAGTCCATCACCAGCAGACAAAATGTTTTCAGAGGAAATAGCATCAGTCTTTCCCAACCCAATACATCTGAGCTGCAGTGCCCCACTTTCCTCACTGTCAGAGAAATGGTAGCGACACAGTGGTGGCGTCTTTACCTTACTGAGTCTATGTCCCCACACGAAGAATGACAGATTTGGATAGATTGTTTCTTGCTCTGAAATTGTTATTCTACGGATTTAGGGGCTGACTCTACATTTGGTATTTGATAGGGTTTTATTTTTCTTAATGTCAAATAACACTTTTTCATTCCTAAATTTTGATTTTGTTGGGTATTATCTTTTCATCCTTTTGTCTGCCTTGGTATTTCTGTAGTTGAGCACTGTACATGCCTAGCACACAGGACATCTACCATGCCTTATGTGTTACTAATTGCTCTTCATCCTTACAACTGGCAGATTTCTCAGAGCTCTGGGTACTATAAAGGAGAGAATTCAATCCTGTTTTGTAAAATCAGACTGACATTTAGGAGGTACCTCTTCCAGCCCCTCAAACTGTACTTGGGCACCTGCACTGGGCCTTCACAGCAAATGTTTAACTTTGTACAGTTATATACTTTGTGTAAACCACAAAGCAGGCAAATGAAATGATTGGTGACTTAACTCTTCCTCCTTTAAGTAAGGAACAAGTATGTCAAAGGAGTTATTAGATTCTTTTTTGTATAGTCCACCATCCCTAGTCTAGGCCACTGCACACAGGACCCCAGTATTTCAGGGCTAGTTGAAGTCAATCAATTGAACTCATAGGCTTTTCAAGTAGAGCCCTGGAGGCCATCAACCAGATCCTGGAAGGGATCGGGGATGATGTACCTCTCTACTCGGGGCTTCCTCAACACTGATTCTGTTATCAATTCTTTCCAGTTGCTTGGCATAACCACATCATCATCTAAACCTCAAGGAAGAGTGGAGTTTCCAGAGAAAGGAAACAGAAAGCTCTCTCCTGCTGGCTAGTGCCTGGCTTTTCATTTACCCATCTGAGTTCTACCAGCGTATTTTGTGAAAAAAATTAGAAAGGCAATACTGTAAGTTAAATCTCAAAGGGAACGCTGGAAACACTGACAAGAGCACAATCATATTTCCAGAGTTAATGCACCTCGGCTTTCTGGGTTGCTAACACAGTGCTGTGTCTGTGGTTTAGAGTTCCCAAGTGAGAAAGTGCGTGCGGTGGAACCACAGAGCATGCTGCCTTCTCAGAGCAGCGAGGAAGCACCTCATCCACACACACCCACAGCTCTGTAGCTCTGTATCTTCCCCCAAAGCCCTCGGGGGATGTACGGACTGGATGGCTAAGATGTTCTCTCAGGTTTTAAGACAAGTGGCATCGTGGCCCCAGCGGAGCAGGCCTGCCTAGCCTGCTCTCACAGCAGTGCCCCATGGGTTCAAGCACTACCGTGGGCTGGCGGCCCAGCAGCTCCAGGACTGAGGAATCACGGTCGTGCACCCATGTTCTCCATGCCTCATTGCCCCCTCTGCCATTTGTCAGCTAAAGTGCCAGATGTCAGGACTGAAAGGGGCCTCCATGGGAAGCCATCAGCATCCTGGCCAGCTGAGAACTGGAGTGGGCATCCTCAGGACAACAGTCCATGTGTGACTACCTAAGCACATTCCATTGGGTTAATGCTTCCTCACAAACAACCTCTTCCCAAACTTTCTCTAGAGATGAGAAAAACCTTTTGTACTTTTTCCTCTGCTGGTCCTAGAAGCCTCAAGTAGACTCCCTGTTCATCATGAATTGTCTCTTTAAATAAACAAACACTTCACAAGGTAAGAAAATCAACAGGACAATAGCAATGGACAGGACCAAATGAACAGAGCATCTTTGTGAATGAGACCTCCTACCCCTTCCTTGTCCAAGCGCCCTAAGCTGAGGAGGCGTCTGTGTTGGTGCCCACTGTGCAAAGGGGATGGAGGGAAAGGTCCCTTTCCACATTCTTCTCAGAATCAGATCTAGAACCAAGCACGAACCACCATCTGCTTACTCAGACATACCCTCATGGAGTTAGAGATGACTCTGTGCTGCCGAGAACCTGCTCTGATGAATCAACTAGGGGAGTCAATGCTGAGCTGCTATACCTTAGGGAAACCGCTGGTGTAAGGGCCAGGGGAAGCACGCCAGACTTTCCCTCTTCCCAGGCCTGGGGTGGCTTCAGGGTGCAGCGTGGGGCGGGGATTGCTCCTGGCTTGACTTCGAATGCAGCCTTGGTTGCTAGGAGGATGTTTCCCAATGGAATGGAGGGAGGGGTCCATTTGACTCTCAGCCACAAAGATGATCTTTGACTTCCAACCCCTCTTCCATTCTCCTATTTCCAGTATGAAATTAGCATAGAGATGAAACCATCTCAGGGAACTTAGAGTGAATTGACAGAGGAGATACTGAGTTTTCCGTTTCTAAAATGAAAAAGTTTTCCTTTTTCTTTGAACCCCCAAACCTGCTACTTGATTTGTGTTCAGATTGTGCTTCTACAGTGAAGCTGCCACAAAAGGGGCTTTCTGAGGAAGGCGGGGTGGGGGCGTGCGGCGGGGGGGAGGGGGCTAGAGAGAAGGGGGGAAGCTGAGGGAGGTGAGAGCAGGAGGGCCCAAGGGGAAAGGAGGGGGATGAAGAGGAGGGCAAAGGGGGAAAGGGAGGGTGGGGCGGAGGAGGGTCTAAGGGTGAGGCGGATGGGGAATGGGGACCTGGCGGGATAAGGAGGAATGAGGGTTGAGGGAGGCTGGGGGCTGAAAAGGACTGAGGATCTGTTGGGGACCTGAGGAGGCCAAGAAGGCCTAGAGGGGCTCAGAAGGTTGGGGGCTCAGGAGGACAGCCACTACAAGCTGTGAACAGGGCCACCTACAATGCAGACAGTGACATGCTCACTGACTCGTCACCAGACATTGGATTAGTCCATTCTTTGCCTCCCAGGTAAACACTTGGGCATGTCTAGGTTCGAACACCAGCTCTGCGGACACTGTCCCTGGAGATCTGCTGCATGGGAGTTGGTCCAGCTCACCTCCATATCTATCTTTGGTTTCCCTCACACATTTCAAAGACATCTTCATTGTTGTTTAGCCCGGATTTCTCATCTCCCATGCCACTGGAACAAAGACTCTGGGCTGGGAGGAATGGGAAATTCGCCTGGCTGCCCGCACCAGCTTCTGCCTTTTTACAGGGTTTCTCACATTCCTCCTCTGGACTCTTTTAAGCTCTCCACCTTTTCTTCAGTGTATTGCTTCTGATCTCTGGGGAGAATACTCCCTGACCCTTCACTGATAACAGACTCTATAGAAGGCTGGTTGCTGGTGGCCTGAAGGCAGGTGTGTCTGGGGCCAAAGTGAGGGCTTTCCAATTAAGGGAAACAGGGCTGCTTTGAAGGGTTCCCCATTCCTACAGCTTAGGGTTCCAACCAAAATCCAAACAGATGAAAAGTAAGACTTTTTTTAAGTTCAAACATCTGATTTCCAATGTTAAATGGGTTAAAATGGTTAAAATCAAGTGTGTTTTCATGTGTGCTGAGCTGGAGGAAAATATTCCTTATATCAAAGGGCTATTAGTGTGCACGTGTGTGTGTGTGTGTGTGTGTGTGTGTGTGCGCTTAATGTAAGGAAATAAATGCTGGCTATTACATATGTGGTAGATAATACACAAACTGTCATACACTATAAAGTCTTATAGTGGATGAATTTAGACATTGTGAAAAACTAGTTCCAAAATAACCTTCCAGAGCTGCATGTGACTAAAGCGGAGTTTCCTAAACAAAACCACCAACAATGGCAGTGGTGGATGACAGAGTCCCAGAGAGACAGCACTGTATCTCAGCTGATCAGACAGCTAGGGTGGATGAGTGCTTATTGTGCTTCAGGTTTTATTCTAGGAGCTGCATGTCAATCAACTCACTGCACCCTTATGGTCACCAGGAGCAAGAAGAAAACTGGGGTACAAAGAAGTTCTAAATTGTCTAAGGTTGCAAAGCCCAGGCAGTGGTCAGGGTCAGCATTGAAACCTAGGATGTGTGACTGAGAATCTTCCTTTTGACCATTGCAAATACCTATCGCTGGCTCTTCATGAGATGGCCTTGAAGACTGCTTAGTATCACTTTCTGGGATATGCAGAGTTTTGACAAGCAAAGGAAAATTACATCTACAACATCTGAACTGAAGTAGATACACCCGTTCCCGGGTTAGTTCAAATGATCAAAACTGGGGGCTGGGTGAGCACTGCCTCCCTCTAGGGCAGGGAGTCACCTTCTAAATGTAGAGGCAACTGCCGCTTTGGAAGGGGCTAGTGTGGGTGGCCACTCTCCACAATAGGGTTTGAGTGAACTGGACACACACATGGGTACCAGGACGGTTTCATATCTCATCAACTATGGCTGCGATTCACAGGGAAGTCTGCAGTGCACTGTAAGGACAAGGGAAGTAGAACAAATGAAAAGCCCAGTCCATACAATAAAGACCCAATGGAGGCAAAGACTGAAAAAAAGATGGCAGAGCAAATCTAAGTTAGGTGATGGGTTGAATGAGAAATGTCCCCTATAGCTCATGTGTTTAAACACTTGGTCCCCAGTTGGTGATACTGTTTGGGGAGGTTTTGAGGGTTGTTGGAGGAAGTATGTCAATGGGGGCAGGCTTTGAGAGTCCAGAACCTGCCTTCATTTCCAGCTACCTCTCTCTGCTTTGTGTTTGTATTTGAACATGTGATCTGTTTTGTGCTCCGGTTATCATGCTTGCCTCCTGCCATGACTCTCCCTTCACAATGGACTCCTAGTCCTCTGGAACCAGAAGCCCAAATAAACTCTTCCTTCTCTAAGTTGCTTTGGTCATGGTGTTTTATCACAGCAGCAGAAACCAATTCAATGGATAACCAAGGTTAAAGATAAATCCAATAAGAAAATATAAGCAAACCAACAAAACCCTCCTGACAAGCCTATACAGCTTTGCTTCTCTTACACCACTTCTCAGTGGGCCCAACCAGCCACTGCAGACGTTCTCCAATGACCCCAACCACTCTTCTCCATTGTGGCTAGCTTCTTGTCTGTTCACATCCAGAAGAGTACCTGCACTTCATTCACAGAGCAAATAGAAACTACCAGGTGGGAACTCTGTGATTGCCAGCTGCTCAGCCCAGATCCCCATGGCCCTGGTCCCCACTGGGCTGGTCTTATCCTTTCCGTTCACCTCCCTTCAGCTTTGGAAGGAGAGGAGTCTGACTTTCTCAGGAACACTGAACCAGGGTGCACCCTTCCTCCCTTTCTCTCAGAGTCAACCACTCCTAGTTTTGCATAAAACTTTCTTGATCCATTCACTCTCTCTAACCACCCCCCCTCTCATCTCCATTTCCCCTCCCTCTTCTTCCAGTCCACTTTCACCTTCTTTCTGTCCCCTAAACAACAGTTTCCCTCTATAGTCACCAATGCCACTCCTGCTGCTGAACACAATGGCCATCTGGCATCTCATAGCCTTCTGGAAGCTTCCAATATATGGCTACTCTCATGATCTTGAATCTACTTATTCCTAGCCTGTACAGCGCACACACCCTGACACTTTCTCACATTCCCAGCTGCCCCATGTTCCATTTGGGTTCATTATCTACTACTACTTCTAAATACTCAGGTTCCTCAAGACTCACCCAAGACCCTTTGGACTTATTACTCCATATTTCCCAGGCCATCGTCTCTATCCCTGTTACAGACTCATTCCAAATGAGGAATGCCCATAAATTTATATGTTACTCCCCTCATGCCTTCCCTAAGCTCCAGATGATTTCAAAATGCCTGCGTGGCACATTATCTCAGGATCCATTAGTCCTCAAGGACAGTGGCTCTGTAGCCCTCCTCCTGGTCCTAGAGCTCTATTTTCCCCTCCCGTCCATTTACTAATAGAGCAAAAAATCATTCTGAAAACCAAGCTGATCATGTCACATCCTGCTATAGTCTGGCTACGGATCCCCCAAAGACCCATGTGTTAAGAGTCTGGCAACCAGTTTGTAGTGCTATTGGGGAGTGTGTGTGTGTGTGTGTGTAATCTTTAAGAGGTAGGGTCTAGTGAGAGGAATTCAAGTAATTAAGCACATGGCCTGGAAGCAGATTGTGGGACTTTGGTTTCTTCCTCTTATTTACAAAGATATTAATATTTTTATTTTATGAATATATTGCCTGCATGTATGTAAGTGTACATGTGTCATGCAATGTCCACAGAGGTCAGAAGAGGGCGCTGGACTCCCCTGGAACTGGAGTTACAGACATTTGTCAGCTGAGCCATCTCTCCAGCTCCTCTTCTTCTCTGTTTCCTATGAGGTAAGCAACTTTGTCACCCATGTATTCTTTCCATGATATGATATATTCTCTTAACACAGGTGAGAAACAATGGAGCCAAGTGACCATGGCCTAAAACCTCTGAAACCATGACCCAGTAAACTCCTTCTCTTATACCTTCATTATCTCGGGTTTTTTTTGTTTTGTTTTGTTTTTGTTTTTTTCCCAGTGACAGAAAGCTAACATACACACCTTGCTTCTAACATTTCAAGGGATTTCTGTTGACTGGATAAAGTGCAAGGTCTTTACCTAGCCTGTGAGGTCCAGCGCAGTCTGGGTTTACCAACCACTTGGGCCTTAATATCACACTCCCACTTCATCTGGCCATACCAGTCCTCCTTCCGAACCTCTGATAAATCAAGTTTATTCCTGCCAGACAAGTTTGTTCAGGCTGCCCCTCATCTTTAACTGCTCTTGTCTTCCCATCCCATGCTCAACGTTGACTACCAGCTTTCTGTTCTCAAAGCACCATGGGCAATACTTTTCCCCGTTGTGATTTCACATGTATTTGTGTTATTTGATCAAATTTAGTTTCTCCCCTCTAGAATAGACTCTAGACTCTTGGAGAACATCAACCTGTCTGTCTTTGCTTCCGGTTCTAACTGTATCCTGGCACCCAGGATTTGTTCATTCTGCTGAATGAACAAACAAAAGAACTAATGAATGAAGTGAAGTGAGCAACAGGTTATGAGCCATGCCAGAGCATAGGACTGAATAGCCCTTCCTTGTGCTTCATCTGGGGAAGAAAGCGTGGTCCTCCAGCAAGACTGCTCGCAGAAGCAACACAATCAAGACCACTTTCCAAGCTCTGAGGATAGAATGTGACAGATGTAGGTGAGGAGACAGTAGCAAAGCGGGAATAGGAGCATGTCTAGGACATGTGCTAATACACACTCATGAATATCTAAGATCCACTTTAAAACACAAATGGCCTTGGGAAAGTATATACTGGAAGTTTAACTCTACTAATACAGGAAGTATCTATAAAGACCCCAGGAGGATTTGGGAGGAATAAAACCATCTTCCATGTACCTTCCTATATTTATATCATAGTTCTTTTAAAAATATATCTATGTGCCTTATTATTTATGCGCCTGCCTCCTTCAGCTAGACTATAAATTACTTGAAGGCAAGGACCAGGATTATCCCCTTGGGCATACAGCATTTAAGGGACTCAGGTATTCATAAGAGTTTCTGATAAATGACTCAGAGATAGAAATACAAATGAATAGACAGGTGGAGAGACAGACATCAAAACCAAATGCAGTTCACTGGATGGCCAAGCTGAAACAGCAGCTAAGAAATCTTTATATTGCCCTCCACTCCAGTGGAGGGATACAAAATGGCTGGGCACGGGGAACCCTGTGTTACCTGTTTACCTGCCACTTCTCCCAACTGTGAGAGCCTCATGAGATCTGGACATCATCATTTGTTCTCGTGCAGGGAAAATGTGAGTTTGCTTCTCTTCCTTTTCAGTTACTAATAAATCAAAATGCACTAAGTAGCCGGATTCGTCTTGGCTGGAAAAGTCTTGTCTCTATGGACTTAGTAAGAAATGGACCACATTAACTTCAAAGATCTTGCTCTCACCTCTACCACTTGGTGAATCCACAATTCAACATTTGAACAAGCAAAGAAAATCTTGGTACAGTCAGGGCCTAAACAACAGGCTACATATATCTTAGAGAAATCTTCCCTATCATCAGTCACTCATGCATTTTACTGGTTAAGGATCATGGCAAAGAAACAACTAATTCAACATGGGCAGTTTGCATAGAAATCGCCCAGTACATTACAAGGCGCTGTGGGAACATGAACAGAGGAGTGAATGAACATCAGCGCTGGAAAACCTGGAAGTGAAGGAAACTGATGCAAATAAAAGAAAATAAAACTAAAATGTGAACCCGGATGTGAGCAGCTATCAGATGCTTTACCACCAACATGACAGAAAAGATGATTAGAGAATTGGAAGTGAATTTACAATTACACAGTAACTTGGCTTTCTCTTTGGGGGAAAGTGCTTAACTTCTAAAATGTATTTCCTTGAAAGCTTCTATGACAGAAACTGAATTGTATATTTGGCTAATGAGCTATTTCATTCTGGAAAACTTTAATTCTTTAATGTAAAATTCATCTTAGTGTCCCTCCGGTCCTCAGAATGTAAACAGCATTGTGACTGAGACAACTCAATGCAGTGTAACTGCATGTTTCCTAAAGGATCATGGCAACATAGCTAATGCAGTTAGAGAACACGTGTACATGCTACAGTGTGTACCAGTGCACACTCATCACAGCCTGAGAGCCCAGAAGGCCTCACTGCATTGGAATAGCACAATGGTCACCCACATTTTGGAAGGATTTAACTCATGGGACTTAAATACCCTTGAGAGGTGGCTTCATGCTTATAATGGATTTTTTGCTATAACAACCAAGGGATAAGAACTGAAAAGAATTCTCAAATTTTTATACATTATAATTTCATATATTATCCTGTATATTACATGCATACACATATGTTATATGCATATGCATTACAGAAGGATACGGAGAGCATCAAATTTAGCATTTATAAGGTACTATGTAAAGGATCTGTCAGAAAGCACCCATGTGACATCTACATCTAAATCTCTGAAATCTTTAACCATATTTCCCTATATTGCAAAAGGGACTTAGCAAGCATGCTCTAGCTAAGGACCTGAATGAAGATGGAGAGATGTGGGTTATCTCTAGGTACAATATAATCACATGTAAGATGGATTCAAGATCAGAACCAGAGAAGGAGATAAAATATGAGGATGAGACTGAGCCAGTCAGGGCAGGGGGCCTCCCCTGCAGCCACCAGTATGGAGCCCTGCTGGGGATGTTATGAACTGACTACAGCAGTGTGAACTTTATTTCAGATATCTGACCACCACAGTGGTAAACTGAGAAATCAGCTTTATTTCAAACCATGAAGCTTGAGGAGATCTGTCATAGCAGTCATGAGAACCTGATACAGCTACTCACTATAGTGAAAGGCAGGACCATGAGCACAAAAATGAATGGGGAAAAAAAGAAGAATTAGGTTGAAAAAGATTCCTACATACTAAGGTAAGAGCTTTCTCAGACTACATTCTGGGACCTTAAGCACTATTGGGTTTAAGAAAAACAAAATTTGGCTAGAAAGACACAGTGCAAGACAAGCATACAATTCAAAGGGAGTCACCTTCAAAGGGCAGATGCTGAAGTATCCCCTCCGACTAGTCTCAGGTTCAGTGAAATGGGAACCTTGTGACAAACTGTGGCACAGGGAACATGTGAATACATCTACCCGTTGGACAAATGCCTGGGAGCCCACTGTCACTGAGTTCTAGGTCTTTACATCTCATAAACTGTCTGGTGTTGGGAGAATGTTTGGCAAACATTCAGAGGATGCCCAAATGAAAGCAGGACCTGAACCCTCAGGTAACTAATATTTTCTTGGCTGCTATTCACAAAAATTTGTATCAGGCTGATATCTTTTATTTCCCAGAATATTTTTAACATTAACTTCAGAAAATATTTTAAAATTGTGATTGCCCTTAAGTTGTTACTGGCTAATGCTATAGCAGAGTGGAGAAAGGTCAGCTGACCCATGGTCTCCCAGGAGGAATCAGGCAGGTGAGGCAGGCAGGGGGGTCCAGGAAAGGATGCCATGACCCTTTAAGGTAGATGACCCTGCTTATGACCCAGCTGGTCTTGGTGCCCTGCTATCTCAGGAGGGATGCACCTGCTGTTCCATTAGGCCTGAGGTTCAAGTTTGTCTCAGATCTCGTGGCCAAAAGGCCTGGACTAGAAAGTCTGCCTTCCAGTGATACTACTCACTCCACAAATATCACAGATGATGTCAGAGAACTCAAGAGAACAGCAATACTGCATTTGCATCAGCATTCATCCTGGCCGGACTCTGAGACTACCAGGAAAACCAGCTAGCCTTGCTGAAGGTGAATGCTGTATTCACAATATACACCACACATCTGAACAGTTATGGACAAGAAGGTCAGGTCAGAAGAAAGGAGGTGTAGCTCATCCAAGCTCCACATCCTTTCCTGTCCTTCCATTGATGTCGGGGAGCTTTTTTGTACACAGACACATCCCCAATATTCAGAGGGACCCCTGATAGAACCTAGGTATGCACAGGTCTTGAATACATGAAGAGAGCAGCACAAATCCCTAGGATTCAACTCATCTCTCTCTCCCTGAGCCTTGAAATGACATCTCTTTCCCTCCAAGCCCTCAGGACAGGCCTGCTTATTATTCTCTATGCAATTTTTGTTAGACTTGCACTGCTGTCACTCAACTCTTATGACTGTCCCGTCCAAAATGAGCCATGAGGGCTGAAAGGGGCCTGCTACAGTCATCACTGTATCCAGGGCAGTGGGTGCAAAGCTACTTGGGGAGTAGGCGCTCAACAACTATCAGCGGACTTGATACGGTAAAGCATCTTTTCTCCAAGTTTTTGGAGCGATGGGGTTTATATACAAGGAATCACAAACACTAAGGTTTAGCAGGGGTTGCATAGTGAGACCCTGTCCACAAACCAAACCAAACCTTTTAGAAGCAAAGTCGGAATGCTGAAGAGAAAAAAATTAAAAAGATCACTAGTTTTATTGAGTAGAAGGCTGGATTTTACTATGCTTTCCCAAAGCCAATGTCATAATTAGTCTATAATGGGGAAGAATTACAGGTTGACAATTCTAAATTGTTCCTAAATTCTAAATGCTCCCAAATCCAACCTTTTTGAAGCACAAATATGATGTCAAAGTGGAAACTTCAATTGACCTCATGGAATGAGTTATAATCAAAATAGAGGTGAACTAAAAATATAGTATAATGTTACCATCAGGATTTTGCATAAGGTGCAAGTAAAACTTAAATGAAATTTTTTGGAGTCATCCCTAAGATATCTTATTATACACATGCAAACATGTCAAAATTCAGTACAGCTCTGGTCTAAGCATTCTAATAAGAGTTATTCCACTCATGATTTCAAACACTGTGAGAAATCTTCAGTAAGACCCAGGTTCACTAAGGTCCGAGGTTCTGCCAGAAACTAAAAGTATTTTAAAATCAATCTCTCAAAACATAAACACTTATGATAACACATATACATATATATGAGACTAGATTTACTGATTAATAAGCTCTCCTTGTCTTTGAAGAACAGATAAAAATAAAATGGCATATTGCACCAAATATGTAGCATATGGCATGCTTTATAAATATGCACACTCTATCTCTTCTCTCTCTCATATACACAAACCAAAAACTGTCTCACGGTCCTGATCTCTTGCTCTAGTCTGGGCACCTTTGAGATCTTGGATGTCATCTTTTCTGACAGACTGTCTTAACGAGTTCACCAGTCAGGAGGGTACTACATGGTAGATCCTCAGAACGTGCCCAGATTCCTTTACTGACCCTTCCCATCACCATGGAGGTGACTTTGACCACACTGCTAATCTGGTTATTGGCTATGTCTCAGTCACACACCCAGCAGAGACCTAATGGATACTAAGGAGCACTAATCAAAGTCTGTCTTTAAACCTCATCTCTTTCCCCTACAGTGGACATTAGCAATTGAGAAATGGTAGGACTGGAGGCACCTGACAATTCTGATATGTGTGTGGTCAGTCAGACCAGCTGTATGACAGTCTTAAATTTCTATGCAGGATGCCTCCTTGCTCTGCAGGAAGGAAATTAACATTTGCTAAGACTCCAGGAAGAACCAAAGAGAAGTACTTTATAACTGTGCTGCAACGTACTCCTTTCTAAAATTTAGTTACTATTTTATCAAAGTTGTATTTGCATGTATTTGAAGGCTCAAATAATTCTAAGATTTATCCTGATGAAGCGTCCATTCCCTCTTTTCTGTTAGCTCCCAGAGGCAACCTATTGTGTTAGTTCTAGTTGGTTCTTTTTGTAGGCATCTTTACATGTTTTTATTGCTATTTCTTGTTTGTTTTATTTTCCCTCTCCTCTAGGCAATAAAGTTATGCCTTGCTTAATGATTCAGGTACAACTCAGAAATATGTCAGGTGATTTTTCGATTTTGACATCACTAGTTATGGATCACCATCTTCTAAGCAGATTATCATTGACTGAAATATCATACATTTGGACAGTGTGTATTATATACAGCTTCTCCATTCTAGAAGAGATTTGACCCTCCATATGTCACTTCCCCCCAAACATTTACCATCCTACCTCTATGTCTTGTCTCATCTTCCTAGAGTAGGTGTGCCAGGCTGTCAGATTCCCATCTGCATTACTATGGGCTCACAATGAGCAACCTTTGACACTCCTCCTTCCCAGCTTTAATCTATTTTATTCCTGTGTTATCTACTTTTATCCTCAGCTTGTGAGGGGTCAGTAGGCATTGTGTGGGAGCTATGAATGTGGATTGCTTAAGTGCAAACCCCAGTTTTGCCACTTACTAGCACATTATTGCAGTAAATTATTGGGTACTGGGTGCATCCATGTTTCCCATTTGTTATAGGGGGATAATGTGGTCTACCTAATAGTGCTGCTGGTAGGAATTGTTAGTCTATTTAAGTGTCCCCAGGACCCAGTGGTGAGGACTCTGCCTTGGTACTTAGCAGTTTTGTCCTCTTGCAGAATCTGTCTGCACAGCTTACCCTCTAGACTACACAGCTGCGGCTTGGGGGTGGCCTGTGCCTTTCTCTTGTGCTGGGTCTCCTATCTCAGGAACCCTGGTCTGGCAGACTTCTCATTAAATACCCTGCTTTGTCCTATGCGGAGAAAAATTCTCCAGACTTCTATCAAGATGAAAGCCTACTAGTTACTGGACAGGAGAGTCCTTCTGCTATCCAGAGTTAGGAAAAAAATCTGAGGTTCTGCTTTGCAAGTGCATTTTCACCAGACCTGCCTTTGTCAGCCACTTTCTACTCCAGCTTCCAGAGGATGTAAGCCTTGTTCATTTCTGGATCTTTTGGAGGGGGATTCCAAAGTTTAAGTTGGGTTGAGTCTTAGTTTCTTCTACTAGCCAATTGGGGTGGAGGAAGTCAAGTGCCATAGGTTCTCTTAAATGCAGTTACTGCTTCTTCAATAACCTTTTGGACTCCCAAATGATGCAGCTGATTCTCCCCACACTTTCACTCAGTCTTTAATGAATTTATGCCTGGAACAAACTCCCTCCTTATTACTAAAAAAGTGTCTTGGAGGCAACTGAAGTTAATGCTGTGTTCAAACTGTAATCTTTAATCAACAGTCTATTAACCTTACTTCTTTTGAGTAAGGAAAGGGAGGTACAAGGAGGGTGTGTCATTTATTGAGACTCAGAGAATCTGTCACTAAAGACCCAATCTTTCTACCTTTCCAGAAACACAGATCTCTTCCAGTAGGAGGCATGTATAAGAGATGTGCCCCACTTTAAAAGTGGTGCCAGGACACATACCATCAAAACTTCAAGACATGGCCAACAACATCTCTCAGACTTTTGTTGCAACTAAGCTCCACTCTAAACCTTGTTCAATGTCTTAGAATTTAATTTGAAAGGGATCATTTAAGGAAATCAATGAGTTTAAAGCTACTTAAGGAAGGAGGTTGTCCCTGGTTCACAGCTCAAGAGCACAGTCCATCATGGTAGAGAAGTCACGGCTGCAGGACCGTGAGGGAGCTGAGCACATTTTGTCTGACATCACAAAGCAGAAAGCAGACAGGGAGTGGAGCCCAGCTATAAAACCTGAAGGCTTGCCCCTAGTAATCCACTTCTTCCAGTGAGGCTTAACCTCCTAAAGGTTCTACATACAGGCTTCTAAAGCAGCACCATCAACTGGGGACCATATGTGCCTATGAGGGACATTTCACATTCAATACTTGCACAACACATGACTATCAACTGAAACCAGTCACAGTGATCAAAGTAGAAATCACCAAGGCCTCTTCCTAGAAAAAGTCGTCTGGGATCTTCTGACTAAAATGTCTATGGAAGGTCATTTTCAGGCCTTATTTGCTGAAAGCCACTGCTTTTACCTCACGAGTAACCTAGCTCACATGTGCCCAGCTTGTTCTGTGGGTGCCCTCAGAACTGCCCTGCCCCGGGAAGCCCAAAGGATGAAAACACAGTCCAGAACCACAGGGTCTGGGGTTCAAGTTCCGGCTTTGTCAGTTACTACTTACATGAACTCTGGGAAAGTTACTTAGTCCTCCAAGCCTTCATTTTCTCATCTATAAGGTGGTAGTGATGACATTTACTTTATGGAGTTGTCATCTGTTTAAATGAGATATCATATGTTAAACACTAGGCAAATATGTGGGCTGGTGCCAGGCAGAGCTAACAGCACCAGTATCCTGTACGGTGCTCCTGAGAATAGAGTCTCAGCAGCTGCACATCCAACTCCCAGGCCTGCCTGTGGGCATCCGGGGTCCCCAGAAGCTTGCCTCAAGCTTTCCAGGGTTGCTCCTAGTTACTCATCTTCCAAATAATGCATACTGGAGACAGAAACTTTGGTTATGTAAAAGTTTAAAAGAGTGAGATGATGCAAGCTACTTTAAGGATACCGGAGATAAACGATCTATTTATATTTTTATGGTGAAGACATAAATAGAAAAAAACACAGCACCCAAAGAAATGTTCCTTAAAATATATGTACAGCATGGGTGAGAGGGCTACACACAGAACATACAGATGCTAACTAGATACCTTTTCACATCAGCCGTAACTCTGCAAGACACATTAATTCAAGGAGGTTTGCCAGAGGCCAATATAATTATAAAAATGAACTGTCTGACAAATTGAGGCATGGAGTGCTTTGGTGACTTTTTTAGAAGTCATTATGTAAACAGTCTATTGAAACAGAATAACAGAACTCCTAAGTCCTCGCTTTGACTCTTGACCCACAGATACTATAAATAATCAGGGTGCTGATCCATGCAGCAACTGCTTACTAAGTGCCTACTAAGCATCAGGCATCACCAGCACCGGGACAGAGCTTGAGCAGTGGAGACAAGATTCCAACCTTCATGAATCTGGAGATGGGCATTATACATATTTATATGTAAGATTTTTATATAATTAAAAATTTCCATTAAAAAATTAAACTGGGGGCTGCAAATGGCTGTGCAAACCTGAACATCTGAGTTTAATCCTGGATTACTGCATGGTAGAAAGAGAGAACTAACTCCCAATAACTCCCAAAGGTTGAAGACATACACATACAGAGAGAGAGAGACAGAGAGAGAGAGAGAGAGAGAGAGAGGCAGCTGCAGCAGACACGTGGTATTCTAGCACTTGGGAGGATAAAGCACGGGGATCAGAGTTCTAGGTCACTCTTGGCTACACAAAAAGACCCTGACTCAAAAATAAATAAACACAGAAACAACTAATCAGAGAATGCTAGACTTGAATGAATATGATACTTAAGAGTTGGATTTAAAAGGTCAGATTTAGATTTGAATTCTTTGAAAGGTAGAGACTCAAAGGGAAAGACAAAGAAAGGGTGGAAGAAAACCACAAAGTATCAGAAATAAGTAAAGAGTTTCCTGGTGCTCACAGAATAGGAACCACAGAAGGACACTCACTGAAAGAGCCAGGGCCAAATTTGTTACTCTGCAGTCTCAGGGTAATATCTATGATCTGTAGGCCACAGGCACGCTTGGGTAACTATGAATGTGGACCAACACAAAATCATAAATTTATAAACTCACTTAAAACATTATGAGGGCTTTTGTTTGTAACCTGGTTGCATGGTTCTTGAATATTAATTTGTGCATAGTAACAATCTGTCTCGATGTCAAAAGGTTAGACATGCTTGCTAGAGCATGGACCTGGAGCCGTAGGGCAGGACACAGGGCTCCCATAGGCAGCAGGTAGGGAAATAAACAATCTGCCTCTGATGGGATGGGGCACTAGAAGCTCAAATGGGGCTTCACACAGCAGGGAGACTTACGGGGGGAACTTATATTTCTGCTGCAAGGAAGAACAGGGACTAGGGGTTCCACTTAGGATGCCCATCCTGTCTCTGAAGTTTGAAGGGGCACTGGTACTATCAGGCTGCCAAAAACCCTCAGCTGGCTGGCTGTGAAGATGTCAGTTTATGCCAGTTGCCTTGGGGAATCCATTCCCCTTCAGCATATATGACTTTCTCAAAGGGAATGTATGAAAGCAGTCACATCTCTCATACCCTATATAAACCAAACAACAGTATATTTATTTACAATATGAAACATAAACTACTGTTGAAATCAGAAGGCACTGTGCCTGCTACTTTATGTGCATTCATTCATTTAACCCTCACAACAATCTGAATGCACAGACTACATTACTACTTTCACGCTGCAGATCAGAAACTGAGGCATAGACAGATTAAAACAACGGCAGGTATGTGGCATGATTTAAACCTAATAGTCTGGCTTGGACTCCATGGCTTCATCACAGGTTATACACTGAGTGCAAAAGCTACAAACCAGAAGAATCTAGAAGGTACCTTGGGTCACTGGATGTGTGGTGTCATTCACTGATGGTTCTGAAGATGTTAAGCACATGCCTGCATGTCTCCTAATCTTTTCCCTTTCTCCTACCTAGCCTTTCTGTAGGTTAACTTCATGCTTCCTCATGAACCATTTGTGTTCTGTTGGTTTAAGGTGTACAAAGAACAAGCTTCTTTCTCTTTTCCAGTGAAGAAAGCAGTGATTTCAGAGAGTTGGAAGATTAAGTTAGATATGCTCCATGATGACAAAGAAATCACAGTAGACCATTTGCCAAAACTTCTGAGAGACATCAGTTAACATTATGAAGGAAAAGAAACTCCTAGGCCCAGGCTATGTATACATACTCTACCTTTTCTGGTTTATACTGCTAATTGAGAACTTGGTTGATTATATCAAATTCTTGTTTTAATTCCATGTCTTCCCTCCTATGTTCTCGACCTAGGATTTGAACTGGGCCAATCAACAAACACATTGATTATCTTCTATATGTGCTCAACACTATGCTATGAGGACAGAGATGAGTAAAACAGTGGTACCTCCAGGAAAGGAGGGAGGGAGGATAAAAGAAAAGACCTAAATCAATCTCAGCACTAAAGTAGAAAGAGTGTGCTTCCATCGCAGAAGAATACTACAATGAGCAATTACACCCTTAGCAATGGTAGCCGAAGAGTGCAGTCAACAAACGACACCAAGAACACATCTGGGCCACCATTCTCATTCTCCCCCTTCTAAGTTTCAAACTAGTGAGGGCCAATGATAAGCAAAGGGACCTTGGACGTTTCAGAAAGCCTTATGATTCTAGGAAATGGATTCACAATGGAAACCCTATTGGGCATTGTTTTACAAACCCTCTTTCTTTTCTTGGCATGAAAGGACTCTTGACTGAAGTCTAAGGCTGCAGACACAGGCTAAATACTGGCCTTGATGAAACAGTGAGACTTGTACTGGATAGGTGGGATGGGGGCTCACACAAGTTAGGTGACTTGTCTAAGGTCCTATGACTGTTTAGTGCAGAGCTACTCACAGTGGCTATGATCCTCTTGAAGCAGTGTCACCGTGTGCATAAAAGGTGCAGCATCAGATACACTCACAGAGTAGTGAGAGGCCTTGGGACTAAGGATGCCATTAACAAGTCGAATTAAGGATACAGTGGCCCCAAGAAGATGATACCATTTTCACTCTGTATCTCCCAGCTGCTCCCTCTCTATTCTCTCAGTTCTGCCATTTTATTCTATTGAAAAATGCATCACCATTTATTTCCCAATCAGTCAAACATGAAAGACTTACATTGGAAAATACCAGTTCCACCCTGGGAACTAGATGGTCCCTGACATTGTCCTCATCCTCTATATTTTCTTTCAGCTATGAGGAAAAAGTCATAAAAATGCCTCATCTTTGGACGGAGTATGACAACCAACTGCCACATGTTGTCAAGAGAAGAGGGCTGTCAAAGTCCTGGGAAACAGAGGCCTGCACAATGGACTTCAGCATTCCTCCCACCCCAAATGGGAGGTCAGCTTGCACACAGCTGAGTGTACTAGGTGATATATTTGTTAGTTAAAACAAAGCAAGATGCAAGAGGATCAGTCCCCAGCTTTCAGGAAGGCCCCCTCTACAACCTGGCACATGTGTATGCACACCCATGCAGAAGTTTGGAGGATGGTGAGGCAGGAAAACAGTGCTGTGGCATCAGACCTTAGATACCCGCTCTTCTTCTTTTGCTCTGGTCATTCTGAACTGAACTGGTGAACCCAGCCCGAGTGTGGGGCGCAGTGGAGTACTTGTGCCCAGTCCCTTAGGGTGTGTTAATCTCTATACTCTCTTCCAAGGCCATATTCAAATCAATGGCACAGCTCAATGTATTCTGTCTGTGACTCTAACTGAATAAACATAAAGTACAACAGATGCACAAGCCCAGAGCCTTGCCCTCGTCCTCCCTGGACACTTGGAACATATTCTGGCTGTTTTAATTCCACCTGCATGCAGATAAATGCACTCTTTCCAGATCCTAATTTTGTCCCAGAGGCACAGTGGCTGTTACCTGTTGCTCTGACGGTTGTTACTATTTCCTGATGAGTAAAAGCTCTGCAACATAGTCTAAGAAGAGTTTAGAATCAATGAAGGTAGTGTGGATAGTATCATGCTCACTGGTTGGTTGGCTTTTTAAGCAAAGATGCTCAGTAAGATACAATTCTGTAGCTTGGTATCACTGCTTCAGACTTATTGGAGCTGATCTACTCTGGGAGGTTGGCAGATTTTCTAGATCTTTTTAGGGGAGTCCTCAGTAATCCTGAGTATGTAGTTATTCTGATTTGTAAACACCTGAGCATGACTGCTATCATAAACAACCAAATCATTCTAGCTTTTCTCAGGCCTTTTGCAGAAGGTAAGAAACTAAAAAAACAACTAGGAAGTTGGAATAGTCAGGAAAATAAGAAAGCAGTTGGTGCTGCTGAATTCCTGAGGGTGGGTCAAGTTTGGAGTCCCTAAGCTCAGCCTAGCAGGGATGCTTTCGAGGGCATCTCATGGCCACAGGTGCTGAATGAGTGTTTAAGATCATAGTGGCTGATCTGCTGGCATTTTGTAAGCTGCAGAGAGAGAGATAGAGAGATTCAAAAGTACTCATAAATGATGGGAACTGTGCGAAAGGGGCACATGAGAAAGTAACTCTGCTGTGCTCAGTGATGGGGGAAGGTCTTCTCTCTTAAGGACTGCTGAAACTTCTACCTCTAAATGGGCATGGCTTTTCTGTGGTGTTTAGTGCACTTTCACCCATTGCCCTCAAGAGTCAGCAAGCTCTTTCTCGTGCCAGAGCAAAGACTCCTCTCTCTTCTGTAGAGATGAAGTGGTCTTCAACATTAACTTGTCAGAATTATTCCAAGGGTTTTATTCCCTTTTACAGGATTCTGGTGTCTCTTTTGGACAGGTTAATAGTTAAATAGGTTTAAATATTTCTTGGGCTGGTGGACTGTGCCAGACAGTTTGTACTTTGAAAACTGGCTTCAACTACTAGGGAGAAGCAACTTCCAGTTACAGAGCACAGCTTCCTGAGTGGGCCTGGCCTGGGTACCAAAACACCTCTAAGTCCCATCACATTTCTAGTTTTGGGTATTGGGGCAGCATATGGCAAATTACCATACTATGGGTGCTGATATCATCAATGATGCTTAAGACATCCAGGAAATGTTTCTCGGATAAATGCAGGATTGCCAACATTGTTAACCAGAACCACCTTCCTACTTATTAAATATCCTTCAGCCTGCACATTTCAGCTCTCGTTTGAGAGTTCCCCTTCTTATATTCATTTTAGGCCCCTCTGATCTCACGTCTTATTTCTAATCACAGCTTCGAGTGAAACACGTGTAAGGTAATTACTCCTTGGCGCACTGTGCTGGTGCTCATTGATTAGAAATCATTTTCAGACTGAACACTGTAGCAAGGAGCTTTGATCAAAGCTGCGTTATTATTTCAGTCCTTTATCTCAGCCATGTACATCTTCTCCCCCTTCCTGAGAGTGCAGATAGATCATGGGGCAGTTAAAAGTTGGATTTCCTATTTTTCCCTCCTCTTTTTTCCCCCTCCCTTTCCTCTCAAGCCCCTCATAGGGTCTCATGTATGGCTTTGAACTCATAAGCATCAGCAGTATTATCAGACACTGGAGAACTACATTCAAGTTCTGCCTTAGAAGCTGGGGCAAGATGCATAAGAAAAAGTTGATTTTATTTATTTTGGATCCTTGGAATGAGCCAGGCTATCATGTCAATATATAGTATGTTGCACACCCGGACAGTCAGACTGCAACCCCATCGGAACAGTGGTGCTGGCGTGTCAGGTCCCAGAGGGAATGCTGCAGAGAGTTTGAGGTCTTCAGCGAGTTGGCTCATTGGTCCAATCTTTCTGCACTTGCCCTGTGCACAGAGCAGACTCTGCCATGATGAGTGCCTTTAACAGCACAGCACTAAAGGGGTCCCTTCTCTTCAGGTGTGTGCACAGCACATTTTTCTTACTGGATGCTACAGAGCTGCATTCACGGTCTGTCACGGAAGCTGGGGCAGGATGCACAGGAGAAAGTTTGATTTGATTTTATTTTTTGACATTTAAAAAGTTATTTCCCATTCTTCTTCCTGAAGTGCTGAGCTTAGATTCCAACACAGGGGGAAGGCAGGATGTGCTATAATGTCAACTCACAGCTCCTGCTTTAGATGGGCAAAGGATAACTTAAGACATGCCAAAAGGCTTTAAAGTTGGTGATTTTTTGTTTTTTTAGAGTAACACTTTTATCTCAGAGGAAGGTATTATTAGTCCTTAATCCAAGTAATCAGAAAGCTTAAGCAATGGGCAAGCAACTTAAAATAATAATGATAAAAACAGAAAGTCGACCAGGGGGTTTATATTATGCAGAAGAACACTTGGCATGGATGGTCCTGAATCAACAGGACTCCAGCTTAGGTCTCTACCACTCTATAGTTATGGTGTCTAAAGTAATTATGTAGTGATGAACTAAACGATGTACTATATACGTGTTCTAGCACACAGCACACGGGAATATACACATACACATGAGGCACACACATCTCTACGTGTGTACTGGTATAAGTGCAGGGAATTTTACTCATTCAGTGAATAAGGACTGACTGTCCAAGTATCATATCAACATATTTTCTGTTTTTTCAGGGGGTATATAGTCCAGTGGGAGAAACCTGAAAAGAGTATCTCAACAGCCAATGGTTACTTCATGGAGCTACATGGGAACACCGAAGGCTACTGACCCTTTGGACAAGGGAATGAGGGAAGGTTTTCTAAAGACAATACCTCCAAGCTAGACCTCAAGATTTCTGTCCAGTGGCCACTGTATGTGAGCTCTTTGACACCCCATATTTGGCATGTATGGTGACCCACAGATAACCATTTCTGGAAAATGTATAGCTTCCAAATTGCCTCCCTGGGCTGAGGTTCACTTGGTGGCAAGGAATGCACCTGGAAGAGTGCTGACCACTTATTAGCTAGATGATTTTAATCCAATAACATGAATTCTTTGCCACTATCCCCTACTGAGCCAGTACATGACAATGCTTCATATGTATGTGCATGTACACACACACACACACCCCTAAGAATAGTGCCCTTATATGATACCAGTAAAAAGAGACCTGAAAGACACAGAAAAAGCTCAACATTACCTTAGGAATACAATCTTTAAATACTGAGCCCAGCCTCCCAGCACTGGGAAGCTGAGACAAGAGTACATGAGTTGGAGACCAGCCTACGCTATATAGTGAAACTCTGTCTCAAAAAGAAAAGCAACCTAGTCCAATAATGAAGCAGATAAAGGAAAGTGGAGCTTGATTTGAAAGTAATAATAAAAGAATTATTCAGATAGACACCAGATAAGTTGAGAATTAATGAAAGAGACCACATAACCACTTATCTTAGAGAAAGCACTAATCTGTAAAGTGACAGGAAGAGAGCAGGTGGCCCTTCAGAGACTTCCAGGGTCCAGGCTGATGCTGGCCTCTGTCAAACCTCAGGGTTTTATAGCAAGTTACCGTCATCCCTCTGTCATACGGGTGGCACTCTTCTTAGAGATTTCTACTTTCGGCCTTTCTTTCAAGTGGTGTCAGTTGCAGTCAGGTATGATGGCACAGCACAGAACCTCAGCAGGCTAGAGCAGCTTGAGTTCAAAGCCAACATAGACTATATGGTGACACTGTCTCAAAACCAAACCAGCGAACGTGGAGGAAGAGGTGTCTGCACATACCCGACACACGACTCCGCCCCCACCTTCGGTGGGTAGAATACAGCGATTTCAAGAACTTCTACTTCAAGAGCCATTCCTAGGCACTGTTCTCACTAGATCATTTGAAAATACTGAACCACTTATAATGAGAGGAACTCCGGTCTAGTCTCTGAATTTACAATAGAATATGGCCTTTCTCAGCCTTAGAAAGTCTCCCACAAGGCATTTATGCAAATGACCCAAGGGAGGGAGCCATCACCCTGTATTTAGAGAAGCAGATCTACTTCTCATTCTCGAAAATCCCAAAGGCTTTTCTGTATCAGAGAGGATTCCCAGAGAAGCTCTCTAAGCATAGGGTATACTATAATAGTCTATAAGTAAATTTAAAGTCATCATTGAGCCAGGCTGTGGGGCAAGAACCTATAAGCCCAGGACCTGCTGATCGAGGGAGGCACCAGATCAACAAGAGGATCTCAGGGCCAGCAAAAGGACCTAAGGCACCCACAGAATGCTTCTGCTAGACTCCAGGGGTAAGGATTAGGAAGGGGATTTCCTTCAAAAGAAAGGGATCAAGGCTTGGCACTGCCCCCTAGGGCAGGGATGGGGTACTTGAATGCCCCCTGGACACTCCACTGCCCTTGGTGTACCTGTCCCATTCTCTGCAGGTGGTCTTCCATTTGCCTTATAACATCTCATGGCAAAAAGATAGGGAAAGTGCTTCTATTAAAAGAAAGATGGAGGAGCTGGAGAGATGGCTCAGCAGTTAAGATTGCTTGCTAGGTAATCATGAGAACTGGAGTTCAGATCCCAGTACCCACCTAACAATTATGCTATCCACACACACCTGTACCTTAGCTGGGGAATTCCATGACCTCTTCTGGCCTTATAGGGCACACAGGCACATGTCAGAAACATAGATAAATTAATTTTTTTTTTTAAAGAAGGAATCTTTGTCATCCCTGTTAACTTCTCTCCTTGAGCCCAGGGTCTTTATTCACCGTGATGAGACTCAATATAGGATGCTTCAGGACACAAAATGTCTTCATGGCTACTGCTTCGGGTAGGGAGGGAGGATCAGTTTCCAGAGCTGGGTAAGCACCCCATTTGGTGGCCACCAACCAAACTATGAGGCCACAGCTACCAAAGTTCAGGTTCTATAGTCAAATTATCTTAACCCCACTATCGTACTAGTGACACTTCTCAAAGATTTCTACTTTTGGCCTTCCTTTCAAATGTTGTCATTTTCTAGCCAAGTGTGGTGGCATAAACTTGTAATCTTAGCACGCTGAAGCAGGGCGATCTTGAGTCCAAGGCCAGCACAGATTATGTATGCTGAGATGTTTTTTCAAATAATGAAACAAACCAAACAAAAAGTTGCCATTTTCTAGACTCTATCCAGTAGTCTGAGTTCCCATATGATTTTAATTTTGGTATGCTTATTCGATCTCCCCAAAGGGAAAGGTTGACTGAAAAAAACAACAGCCAGATATGATGGCATATGCCTATAATGTTAAATACTAGGGAGGTGGAGGAGGGAGGATCTTGAGTTCAAGGCCAGCCTGGGCTACATGGTGAGATCCTGTCTCAAGCAAACAGTCCTGCTCCCCATTATACTTCCTTAAAATCTATCCCAAAATAAACACACTGCTATTTGTAAGTCAATACAGCAATACTATTTTAAAACAGTTGTCAAGCAGTTGATATGTTTTAGAAATTATTTTACCATGAAATATATTTTAGAACACCAATAGATAATGACAAAACTGTGTCATCTCCTAAGAGTGATTGATAGCCCTTATTCCAGGAACACTGACAGGAACAACTACTTGGTATTCATTCACACCATCAAATGAGCTGCTCACTGAATTTTAAATCTGACTACAGAGGAACCTGGTCTCTTGCAGGGTTCCGCTGGCAGTCAGACAGTATGGAGGAGATTTTGGCCTGAAGTGAAACCTTGAGGAACAAAGGTTCAGGGTCCATGCTGTGGACACTACTCTGCCAAACCTTCCCAATCCTGGGCAGTGATACCTTCTATTCTTTCCAGAACACTTGCCCAGGCTGCAGTGTCATCAAATATCCCTCTCTGTACAGAGATGCTGGCAGCAGGTACTGGTTCTACCACAGGCACCCCATGACCCTCTTCTGTTGTACCATTCCCTGAGCTGCATGTTAGCCACATCCTACAAGCTTACTGTGTTTCAAAACAGAAACAAATACGGATTTCCTTACAGTGTTACAAAAACTCCTCTCACAGACGTTAAACCCCAAACTTGCACTTCCTTGTCACACCCTTGTCCTCATCCCCTTTTCCTCTTTCCAAACAATTAGCTCCTGAAAAAGTGACTTTAGCAACCAGCCAATCAAACAAACAAACAAATAGATGCCTACTTTGAATATGAGCTTTAGTACAGGCAATAACACAAAACTTTCATACCAGGACACTGCTATTCTTGCTTGGTACTCACCCTGAATTAGAATTAGTTTCTTCCAGAAGAAATCTACCACTGGGATTTTATCACCACCAATAGTTAATGCTTACTAGACACTAATGTGCCATCCCTGCAAAATACTTTTCTCTTCCTTCCTTCCTTCCTTCCTTCCTTCCTTCCTTCCATCCATCCATCAAGAGTCTCACTAGATAGTCTCAACTGGCCTAGAACTTGTGAGGATCTTCTTGCCTTAGGTTGTAGTTCCTCAAGCACTATGGCTTGGCTACAAGCCTGCACTATCATGGCTGGCTCTGCAAAAATAACTTTTACACAGGTAAGTTTACTGTCAAATCCCTTTTAAAGACAAAGAAACTGACGCTTCACTTAGGGCGCAACCGACTCAAGTCTGATAGACAAAGGCAGGAACTAAACTCAAGATGGACTCCAAAGCCCCTGTCATGGCCACTGCTCTGCACTCCCAGCATTGGCACCTTCCATCCCTTCCAGGACTGAGTAAGAAGGAAGACAGACTATAACACAGCACACAGTGAGGCCACTGTGGCCAATTGAAGTCTGGCTCCTATGGCAAAATCCCATCACTGAACCATCCACTGATTCAAGGGTGCAACAAGGCTTTGTTCTGTCACCTGTGGCATCACTGTGGCCTCAACAAAGGGACTAGGTAGTTGTCATGGGACCACTCTGCTCTTAAGTGAAGATAAGGCTGTCTTTTGGCAAGAACTGGAACACATGTAGGTAAAGCCAGAGTTAGCTGGCCACACATACAAGCCAGTCTCTACAATAAGATCTTCACAAGCATTGTCCAAAATAACTGGCTTACATCTTTTGTAAGAGATTAATTTATTGTAAATGGCTCATCTTATAAATGCCATCAGGACAAATGCTTAACTATTAAGAAAAATAAAAATATGATATTCTTATTAAACCATGGCAAATTCAAGATATAACTGGAAATAAACATTTTAATGACTTGCGAAAACATAAGTAAATATTTATAAGAACTTTTGATAATTAAGAACTTTTTACCTATAAAAGCCACAGAATAAATGAAAAATGTTACCCATGATAATATAAAAATACCTCAACGCTCTGAACACTACTATAAAGGATATAAAAGGTAGGTAACCCTCCAAAGAAAGACTGGTTACAAACACTGGAGAGGTCGGACTAGCATTGTGGTATATAAATAGCTTTTAGTAATTGATATGAGATATTAGTTTTACAACCCCAACGGAAAAAGTGGAGACAAAATCATTTGAAGACAGGGATACAGGAACAGTTAAAAGGTCAGGGAATGACTGCACTTCACTAGTCACAGAAATGCTCTCATAGACACATACAAATTAATGTAACTTCCCCAGTCAGAAGGGATTAGCACAGGGCATGACAGTGGCAAATTCTTTTCATGGATATATGTTTATCCTACACATTGATAAAAGGTTAGAAAAGGACATGACCAAGGTGAACAGTGCTTACTCTAGGTGGAGAATACAAAGAATTGAAGTTGCATTCTTTATTTTCTAAAATAAAGATCTATTCTTTCAGTATGAACATAAGACAATGGAGAAGACAGAACTGTTCACCTACAAGATAAAGTTTGGAATAAGGGACTATTGTTCAGAATGTATGAAGAATATTTTTTAAAAGATAACCAAATTAAAAAGCATGCATAGGACAAGCC
Organism: Eospalax fontanierii; assembly: GCA_035773235.1. Lineage (NCBI taxonomy): Eukaryota > Metazoa > Chordata > Mammalia > Rodentia > Spalacidae > Eospalax > Eospalax fontanierii. Next base: position 18,647,204 of record CM069547.1, read on the forward strand.
TCCTTTCTCCAAAGAGATCTAAGGGAAAAGATGCTCAGCACCACTTAATGGAATACAAATCTAACTGCAAAGGGCATCACTGCAGCAGCACAGGATGGAACAAGGCCAAGAGGAGGGGAGGACAGCAGGTAAGGAGCAGCAAGACTAGCAGAAGGGGGGCAGGAAGAGAGGAGGATGGAATTAGGCAGAAGGGAGGACTGCGGGAGGAAGTCAGCGGGCAGCAGGATGAACAGGGAAAAGTAGGATGAGAGGTGTATGAAAATACCAAAAGGAGGGGCTGGAGTGACGGCTCAGCCCTTCAGAGCACTGGCTGCTCTCGCAAGGGACCTGGTTCAGTTGTTCAATTCCCAGCACCTACTTGGCTAACAACCATCCGAAACTCCAGTTCCAGGGGAATCCAGTGCCTTTTTCTACATCCACAGGCACTGCATGACACAGGTGCACTTACGTGCAGGTGATAAGCTCATACACATAAAATAAAAATAAATAAAAAATTGAAAGAAAAGACCAAAATGAAACCAATCATTTTGTATGTAGAAAAGACAGAAGAGCTGGAGGGAAAAGAATAAGGGAGGAGGGTGGGAGAGGGAGGGAGGGAGGAAGGACGGTGAGGGAGGCAGTGTTAGTGAGAATGTGCAACACTGGAGTACACTTACATTGTTGATGGAGAAGTAAAATGATTCGGCTTTTGTGCGGAACAGCTTGGCACGGCTTCAAAACATACTCAAAATTACCAAATGGTTTTGCAGCTTCACTCCCAGGTATACACAAAGGAACCGAAAGCAGGTACTCTGCCACATAATGCTGCACATAAGCTCCTAACAGCATCATTCAAAGCAGCCTCAAGGTAGTGCATACATACAATGGAAATTCACTGCCACTAAAAAAGGATACATCTGTGTGATGGACCTTGAAGATACTATGCTAAAGGAAAGAAGCCAGACACAAAGGATCATATATCATGATTCCATCTCGTATAAAATGTCCAGAATAAGTACATCCACAGAGAGAACACAGACTGGTGGCTACTAGGTCCTGGGGTGCCAAGAAATAGGGAACAACTACTTCATGGTGTGGAGTTTCACTGGGTGTCTACAGTGTTTTATAACTAGACACTGGGGTAGGTGCTCAGCACTAGGCCTGTATCTGAATACAACTGACTTGCACAATTTGAAAATGGTGAACGTGTTCTGAGAATTGCACATACCCCTACCCCATGGCCTGTTGTGGGTACAAGTGATCTCACTCATGTACATGCTTGCAGAGGACACAGGAAGACATAGGTATCTTCCTCTATGGCTCTCCACCTTAATTTTTGAGAGAGAACCTCCCACTGAACCTGAAGCTTGCATTTCCAGGTAGGTTGGCTAGCAAGCTAGCTGGCAGGAGCTGCCTGTCTCTGCTCCCAAATGCTGTGGTTATACAGACATGTATTGCCATGCCTGGCTCTTACATGGGTGCTGTGGATTTGAACTTAGGTACTCTTGATTGCATGGTTAGTGGTTTTACTCACAAAGCCATCTCCTTAGCCCTTGAATTTCATGTTTAAAAAAAGAAGAAAGAAAGAAAACAAGAAGAAAGGAAACAGGAGAGAAAGGAACAGGCTTTGTACAGTGAGGCATCTGTCATGTGAAAAGCACGGAGAGAATACTGGCTCTGAAACTGCAGAAAGAGTGTAGGCAGAACAGGTCCTGTCCAGAGAGCGTCATTACATAGCCCAGAGTGGCCTCAAGCTCACTGAAATCCTTTAGTCATGAAAGGCTTGAGGTGTGCTCTAAGAATCGGAGTGAAGGGTAGAAGAAATGGCTCAGCAGTTAAGGGCATGTACAGCTCTTGCAGAGGAACAGAGTTTGGGTTCCAGCACCCCTGTCAGGGAGCTTATGACACCTGTAAACCAAGCTACAAGGGCTCTGATGCCCATTTCTGGCAGCCATGGGCATTGTACTCATGTGCACATACTTACACAAATATATAATTTAAAACTATATATATGTATATATATATATATATTTTTTTTTTTTAAGAATCTGAGTGAGAGGAGATATGTAGGGCACAAGGCAGGATGGGCCTCAGCCAGGTCACCTGCCAGGGGGAATAGAGGAATGGCTCCCGTGGGCGTGGTGCTCCACTTTGGCTAGTCATGAGAACAGCTTCTGCCCAGCATCTGGAAAGAACCTTCACTGAGATGATCTACCTGGGGACAGACTACTACTGGCTGTAGTCGGGACCCCACCCTATAAGGCCACTGGCTAACCAGACCTATAAGACCCCCTGCATTTCCTTGAATAAACGGGCTCACAGTGGATTGCCACCGCCTGCTTCTCACTAAGCCCCCAGAATCTGTGTTTGTATTCCGCGCCTACTGAGCTCCTTTCGGTGGAGACCCTTCGTGCCCTTGGGCTGGTCCCAAGCACAGGGACCCCCCAACAGAGATTAATCTGGGCTAAGACAGACTCAAGGCCTATGGGAAGAAGCTGACTGATGGGAAAGATATTAGGAGATGAAATCCACAGGAAAGGGTCCATCTGAGAGAGAAATAAATCATGAAGCTTGAGGACATAAGTACAGTCCAGAGCTTGACAGTGGGACCAGCAGGGCAGCAGTTGAAAGTGAGACAGAGATCAAGCACAGGGAGCACGTGATGATCTGGCTGCTTTCTGATTTCTTGAGTTTGAGGATGTGGCCCTAAAAGCTCCTGAGAGAGGCGGGATTGAAATGCTGAATGGATAACTGGTACTCCAGAGAGGCAACAGGGCCCGTGAATGCCTCAAGAGGAAGAAAGGGGAGAAGGAACTCAGGAAATGGCAAAGCTGACAGATGGTAGAAAGAATGAGTGAACAGAATAGAGGCTGGAGGTAGACCTTCATGAAATGCCCATTCCCTGTAGAGACCCTGACGGCAGACACACACACACACACATACACACACACACACACACACACACACAGGATGTCAAAAAGTTTTTTATGAAGAGGTGACAGCTCTCTAGCAACAAAGTGGTCCACCTAAGCTTAGGCCTCATTACTCATTAAATGCACTAACAGAGCTTGGGCAGTGTCCCCCACTTAAGAAGGATGGCAGGCAAATGAAAATATGAATGGAATTTGAGCTGTACTTGGACCAGCAGTTCTCAAAATGGGAGGTTTAAAAACCCCTCATTAAAATTGCATATACTTCTCTTCTGTTTATAAGGCAGGGGAATCTTCACCTGCTGGGTGGCATTGTTGCCTCCAGGCCTCGGGAGTTAAAGTGCAATACAATGCAAAGTACACAGTGTTCTTAAAATTAAACCTGACCTCTGCTCACCCCTCAAGCCAAAAACAGCCTCCCAGAGATAAGAAAGCCACCAGGAAAGAAAGGTGCCAGGAACATATTGCTGGGAGAACAGAGGGGGTGAGTATATTTAGATTTTTTTAACCTAGATTGAATTGGTGAATACTTGTCCATTGAACATCTTAGTTCTGGGATTCCTACTGCTTAGAGAACCTATTTAAATATGAAGCAGAAATAATGTTATACCATGTCTGATGCAGGATAGACCTGCAATATTAGACAGATCAAATTTTTGAGAAAACTAGTGTGAAGGGATGCTATTCTTAGCATAGTGTAAGTAAAGGAGATCAATACAGATATTCAAGATGGAAAAATACTAATCGTTAATACAAAGCCAAATTTCAAGGTCCCCCTAACCTTCAAAGCAGAGCCAATTCAAGGTTCTTCACATAGAACAAATGTCTCTTGAATGTTTTAAACCAGGACCTTCCATCTAAGCAGGGCCCACTCTTCTATTTTCTTACTGACAAGACCAGCCATCCAGATGGGAATCCTTTGAAAGCCTGGGCACCACCCAGCCCTGCAGGCCAGTAGCAGCTGTGCACAGGGCAAGTCAGAAGTTAGACATGCTAACATGTGGACCGACTCAGGCTTTTAAGAAGTCTAATCACTCCGTTTCACTAGTCCCTGCTACTGAATTCTTTTATTTAGGTTTCTTACTTATTGCAATCAAAGAAAGATGATTTTCCTTCTACTTCATGCTGTAATTAAAAACCAACAAATCAGTTATACTCATAACTGCAGACTTATTTAATTAAGATTACATTCAACCACTTTGATACTTTTTTTTTAATGAAATTTCGCTGTATATATTTAAGGTATACAGCATGGTGTTATAGGGTCATGTATGAAGTGGTTACTATAGTGAAACAAATTAACATAGCCGCCACCCACATGCTTATCCAGTTTCTTTCCTGTGCCAAAAGCAGCCACAATCTATAAACTTACTAAATTTCTGTGAACACATTGCTGGCATCACCTGTGGTTCTCAAGCTATGTACTAGAGCGTTCCAGCTGTCATCTTGCATTCTTGCTCCTTTGTACCTTTTGACCCACATCTCCCCCAACATTTTAAAAACTTTGTATCCGTTGGGCCTTTGAATAGTTTTAAAAACTGGGTTTTTACTCATCTGTCTATTAAAAAAAAAAAAATTCTATTTGTTAAAATTACCATATGGGTGCATGCAGTGGGAAGAAAGATTCTGGTAGGCTCCAGTCCACAATTGCTATGATGGGATGTGGAGAGGAGGCCTCTGGTGATCAGATGCGATCAGGAAGGTGGGGGCCCACAGAGACATTAGCAGCTGCATGAGGAGGAGGGGGGCCGAGGGCCAGCGTGCACTTCTTTCCTTTCTACGCTACGCTACAGTAAGGTCTTTGCCAGATGTTGGTACCATGTTCTCGGAATTCCAAGACTTGAGCTGGGTTATCAATTACCCAGGTATTCCAAAGTACCAAAAAATGGACTAAGACAGCGTCTAGCCTCTTCTGAACCTGCAACTTCGTGTCCCCCCGCTTCTCCATGCTTGTGGTGCATCCTGTCAAACCAAATACTCTCATATCTCTGTCTTGGGCATGCTGTTCAATTTACCTGGAATTTCTGGGGTCTCCGTTTTGAGTTCCATTTCTCTTTCAACACTCAGCTGAACCATTACCTGTAAAGGTCACTTAAAATAAGGTACTACTCTCATTTGAAACAGTGGTTTGACTGTTCATCTAAGACACTTTCCATATTACAAATATTTGTGTCTCTACCTCTTATCAGACTGGAAGCATCTGAAGGACAAGCATTCATTTTAAAGATTATTTTTAAAAAATCTCCTGACCATAAATGACACAGCAAGCATGTAGCCTCACCCATGGTGAGCACCCAACACATGTTCAGTGGAATGGAGGGGCCATAGCTTATGTCATGGTGATTGATTTTAACTATTTCGAATAAATGGAGTGAAATTCCACTTTTAATTCATCCTGGACAGTTTGGTGCCCAGGGCCATTTCAGCTTCAGCCCTATGCTGGGGTGATCTTCTGACATGAAAACTAACCACTTCAGCTTGCTACATGTAAATCAACCACTTCTTGCTCACTTCCAAGTCCAGAGTCTGTAACTGCACATCTTAAAACTCATTTGGCCTCAAGTGACAGAGACTTCCATTAAACCAGGTAAAATAGTAGGGGATTTACTACTGGCTTGCAGAATCTGAGGAAAGATAAGCAAGTGGTGGGAAGTACTGGATAATGCTGGACCTCAAAAAGGGGTGGAACCTGGGGTATACAGATGTGCTTCACCGTTCTCTCTACCTCCCTTCTCTGTTCTTGTTTGCACCTCTCTCTTCTCCCTTATGGCATACATGGCTAGAGATGGTTCCTAGGTTCTCTCACCAGAGGAAGAACCCAAGTATTCTTTACTTTTCTATGCTAGCATTACAGAGGAAGCCCTTCTTGCACACTCTGAAAAGTGGTCCAAAGTCTTGGATCAATAAACTGGGCCAAGTGCCAGAGTCCCACTCTACCCATAGAGGTTCTGCTACTAACTACAGGAGGCAAGAAGCTGCTTCTAGAATAGTGTGCTGGTATCACTCTATCTAGGGTATCACTCTTTCTATTACTCTAAACATGATGGTTTGGCAACTCCATGTTCAAGAGATCCAATGCTTCTGTCTAGCTTTTTACTCTTCAGGTCTCCTTTCATAAACTGAAATTGTTCTTGAGGAGTTGAGGAAATAGTTTAGGCAGTAAAGCACTTGCCTCACTACTATGAGGACCTCAGTTTGAACTCCAGAGCTCATGTAGTTACAATCCCAGTGCTAGGAGATAGAGACAGGAAGCCTTGAGTCCCTCTGGCCAGGCAGTACAGTGATTCTACCACACAGGATTGTGTTAGAAATGTTTGCCTGTTCTACCATGGTGGCAGAAGTTCAAAACTCATACTACACACTGCTACACAGATGAGCTGCTTGAGACGACCAGACCTAAATCAATGCTGGGATAAGCAATTGTTCCCATCAAGGTCCCTGAAAACGTCACCTTTTCCATGAACATCTCACCATTTAATTTTCACAACTTGTTTCTCTCTTTTGTCTTATTATTGTCTGTTTCCTTCAGGAAGAAGTGTAGGTGAAGAAAATAGCCCTATCTGTCAAGCATAGAATCCAGAAACTGTGGGGTTTTCTTTCTCCCCCAAGAACTATAACACACAGAATACTCATCCTGTAAAATAGTTTATGCTTACAAAGATTATAAGGCAACTGGCAATTTATTGGTTTTCTGACCTGCACTTCCATGGAAAAGATTTTGTCTAAAAAGATTGTTAGGATTTATGTAAAATCTCCAAGTCTTTATTTTCACGAACTTACCCAGGGGATGGAAGGAGTGTAAGGAAAAATTGAAGGGTTTTGCCAGGTAGGTAAGAAGTTGGGGCTCAAAGCCTCGCTGTCTAAGTTTCAGGACACCACTGGGGAAGGCACGCACTATGCAAAGCTTAAAGTCTCACTGATGTTCTCCAGACTCAACAGGACTCATTGTCACATGGAGAAGAACATTTGACTGGGGAATGCTCTTGGGGCCTCCAGAAAGGCTTATCAGGAACTCTTCAGGAAGCTGGGTTCTTGTGACCAGGTCAGTGGTGACACCCTGTTCGTGAGTGCCCATGTTCCCACAAGCAGTGATGCCTAGTGAGAATTCATTTCCCACAGGGCTCAGGAGGCTCCTAATGGTGAGCAGGGAACCTTTTATTCATCCTAGGTTGCCAAGGTGTCCTTCTCTTCCTCCTATAAACCTCAATGAACATTCTACCTTGATTTTTCCTCACTAGATTCCTAACTAAATTCTAACCATGACAAAACCTTCCCTGGCTCCAAACAACATGTGAATCAGTTGATCACTGTGAGCCACAGCCTGCTGGCCTGGTTTGTTTCCTGTGGCTGTGATAAAACACTGACCAAAACCAACTTAGAGAGGAAAGGGCTTATTTGGCTCACAGGTTCTAGCCTATCGCTGATGGGAGTAAAGGCAGTAACTGAAGCAGAGACTGGAGGATGCTGCTTACTGGCTTGCTCTGCTACATTTCTTACATAGCTCAGGCCTACCTGCCCAGGGATGGCACTGTCTAAAGGGCCGGGCCCTACTAAGGCATCAATTAACAATTAAGAAAATGCCTCGCAGACACGGTCATGGGCCAGTTTGATACAGGAACTTTCTCAAATGAGGTTCCTTCTCCCCAGATGACTCTAGTTGACAAACCCAACCAACACACCCACTTTAAGGAAAACAAAGCAAGAAATAAATGGAAGCCCCTAAAAAGACGGACAGCTCCTGGATTTCTAACAAAATCAGTCTCACTACCTCCTCATCTTAGACTTAGTCCCTTCTAGACTCTAAGCCCAAACTCCACCCTAAGAAATAGCTGATCAAGGGAACTGGACCACCTGGAAAGGGTCCCAGCAATCCTGCCGGTGATGTGCTAGCAACATCAAGATGTCTCCCAAGGAATTTTGCCTCTACATTACTCTGTAACTAAACCTTAGTTATGGGTATCACTCTGCTGGGGACTAGACTACTGCTCTCTAAGACCATATTCTCTGTGACCCCTTGTCCTGCCACATACCTTCAGTGTTCACTTGGCTTTAAGAAGGCAGACACCCTGGATCTTGGGGGTGTCATATATACAGTCTGGACTCTGGAACTGACTCTCTCATTCTTACATGTGCTTGACTCTGCCGTCCTTAACACACACTCCTGGTTGCTACCTCAGCCTTAGCTATGATCAATGTAAGAAAGACACCCAGGCCAAGACACATACGGGACTTCACCCTGTGTATGGTGGCCTTGGCCTTGTTTGGTAGAGGAACCCAGTTTGTTTGTTACTCAGAAGATGATCAGAAAGATGAGGTCCAAGTCTGCCAGAGCCATCTTTGATGTTCAGAAATTTGGATTTCTCATGTAACTTCAGTGGGTCTCACTTGTGTGTCCTTGAGACTGTCTTAGATCATAAACCACATCTTTAGAGACTAAACCCCAACAGCTGCAAGTAGGTTCCCCTGAGGTTGTACAAGACTGAACTGTATCTGAAGGTACAAACCTCTTGGTTTCTAAGACAATATCATCTGTGAGGACCATGGTACATTCAAGGCTGAGCCACCTGTGGGATATGAAGGATAAGGTCACTGACACACTTGGACAGTAGGTGGGCAGGAATGAAGATGACTTCTGCTGCTGGCTCTGGACATCAAATGTGGGTGGCTTTGAAAGCTGGGCTAACAGTTTTTGAAAAACCCCAAGCAATTTAGCATCTCACTAAGAACTGCCCTAAATGATAAGATGGGACTGCTCCCTCCAACTTCTGTCAGTGATTTTAAGAGTTATTTTCTCTTCAGTCTTAGTAGCTCTTGGTGTACATCTTATCTTTTAATCTGATCGATAGTTAGGAGAGAGACAGAGAAACAACATGAAATGACAGGTGTTACCCTTATCTTGTGTTGGTCTGTCTTCTGTTGCAACAAAAGACTATTACAGAATGTGTAATTAAATTAAAAAATATTTTTTTACTATTTTAAATTTTAGATGTATGAGTGTCAGCATGTATATAATTGTACCCATTTTGTGCAATGCTCAGAGAGGTCAGAAGAGTCAAATTCCTCTGGAACTGGAGCTATGGACAGTTGTTAACTGCCATGTGGGTGCTGGGACCTAACCCCGGTGCTCTGAAAGAGAAGCTGGCACTCTTAACTACTGAGCAAACTCTCCAGTCCCATGTAATTAAAAAGAATCTTTTTATAAGAGATTTGCTTTAGTTCATGTTTATGCAGGCTGGGGAGTTCAAGATCAGGAGGCTGTATCGGGTGAAGGCCACAACTGCTTCACACATGGCAAATAAACAGATGGGGAGCAAAGTGAGTGTGGAAGGGAGATCACAAAGCAAGAAAGAAAGCAGAAGGAAGATGGGGAGGCTGGGCTTTCTTGGCACAGCTACTTTTGTCAGAATGGACTCAGTCCCTCAAGACTCTACCCTGTGGCCCAAAACCTTCCTACCAGGCCAGCTTTTCAATGCAGCTACAGGAAGGAATGAAGTCTCAACATGCCATAAACAAGTCAGAGCATCTTGCATCAGGGAAATATGATGCTTTGATCTCCATACTACAAACGGGACATGGGGTGCCAAGTGATAGAAACAAAGAACTCCTTGAACCACTGAGAGGCAAAGAGGAAAGGGTGGCTTTGCTGTCAGTTCCCACCAAGATGCAGTGGAGTACTCACTACACATGCAGTGCAGGAACTCCTTCCTTGTTTATTGTGTACCAGCAATCTCTGCCCCTTCCCTGCCACAAGCAGAGTTGCTTTTCTTGGGGACCAGGCCAAACAAGGTGTTGAAAGACTAAGTTAACTGTTTTAATTTGTCTAAGGTTGGTAGCTGCTGTGTGAAGGCAATGCGATGCTCCCTTCATAGAACGCTGTAAAAAGGTGGCTTGGGGAAAGAAGAAAGAAAGGAAAAACCAATGTCCAAGCTAAAAATAGATCCTTAGAATTGCTTCCTAGGCTGTCTGAAGCACAACAAAAGTTCTTCTGCCCCTGCCACCAGCTCTGCAATAAAAGTGTAAAAGGAAGAAGAAGGACCAAGTGAGTTCAAAAGCAGACCCCACTGCTTCTAGCCATCTCCTTGGTACTGCATGCTGTCAATTTCAAGGGGACACAACTTCTGACAAGCTCCCTGCACCCAATGGCTCTCCTAAGATTAGCAGTCATTGACTGTTTTATTACAATCTTTTGAAAGAGTACTAGGCAATCTGTAAGTTTAGAAAGGGTACTTACTGGGTTCTAGTCAAAGAACAAGACCAGGAATGATTTGCAAACTGGACAGCTCACCCCACCTGCCACTGTTCCAACCCAGGATCCAGTGAACAGCCAAACATGGCTGGACAGTGAGATTAAAAACTTGATCAGGTTGCAGAAAAACATGCATTCAAATCTCCAGTTCATTCCAAGTCTCTTAGCTGTACTGAGATTAGTATCACTTTGTTGTTGTTTTGAGACACAGTCTCACAGTGTAAGCCTTGGCTGGCCTGGAACTCACAGAGATCTACCTGTCTCTGCCTCCTGAGTGCTGGGGTTAAAGACATGTACCACCATGCCCAGTCTGTACTTAGGCTATTTTTTGTTCTAAAGAACTAGTTATATTGACTGTAGAAGCTTTTATTTTCTGACAACAGTAGATGATTTTTTTTCAGAGTTCTGTGCAGTCTTCAATATACATTTTACAGCAAATACTTAAGGAAATATTTATTCTGATGGTAGATGAGAAAAATGAAGTGCAGAATATTACATACTTGAGAAGTCAGGACTCGACCTACAGCTTCCAACTACATACCCTAGACTTCTTGTACTAAGCGCATTGTCTCTGTTTATGATGTCATAAACTATTTCCATTTGTTTAATAAGACTCTTCTCTAAAGAAGAAGGGATTAACTAAACACACATCAAGCACTGTGGGTAAGTATATTGAGTCCTTTCACCATCATAAACATCGAGGAAAGGTGGAAGTGAGCTAATTACATCTCACCTAGGCTAGTTCTGCTGCTGTAACAAATCACTTTGGACGGGGCAGTCTATAAATAATAGAAATTAATGTCTCATGGTTCTGTTATGTTCAAGATCCAGGCGGAGGCAGAATCAGCATCTGGTGAAGACCTGCCCTCTGCTTCACAGAGTCTCCCCTTACGTACCTGCACAGTCGAAAGGGACAAAAGGCAACAGGAACGAAGACTGTTCTAACATGACAGAAAAGAAGCTCAGGCAGGCAGCTCCGAATCCTCTTCTGGAAGGACACTGACCTCATCCACAAGGTCACAGCCTAACAACTTCCCTAAAGGACTACTTCTTCATACCAGCACACTGGTGTGAATCAATTTCAGCCTGAGTTTGGAAGGACAAAAGCATTCAGACCATAGTGGCTACTATGCCGTGGCTCTTAAGGAGCTCTCATTCTAGAAAACTTTCTGTGCACATGAAGAGTAAAAGAGGAATGAGCAATGCAGAGCAGCCCCAGTCACAGAGCTCTACACACGAGCAGCCTGGGCGCGGGAAGGGAGGAGGTACTTGGATTCTAGTTTGGAAAAAAAAAAAAAAAAAGACGTCTAGTCAGCCCTTCTGGCTAAAGTTGCTCTAGAAAGGGCAAAACAGCTGGGCTGTTTGATGAATGGCCACTGACAAGACCAGCACTGGACTCCTAGTCTCCATGGTTACCCAGACTGTGCCAAGTCTCAGAAGGCAGCCATTCAAAGCATTCTGCCTCCAAGAGGTGATGGTAGGAAGTTCCAGCAGTTATGGTAGTAGTTCCTTCCAGATTCTGTCCTGGGACAATGGAGAGAACTGTCCAGGAAAGGCTGCAGGCCATGCTAAGATGGTGTGTATATGACGTGAGAGAGGAGGACACAGACAGCGCCAGGATGCTCAGAACTGGAGGGTCTCTGGCCCTTAGACTTGCTTCAGTTCCCAAGAACTGTGCAGTTCTGACTCAAATGTATCCTTAAATAAATCCCCTCTGTCCCCAAGAAGCCAGGCCCTTTCAGAAACCTGTGAGAAATGGTGGTGCAGGTGTATTCCCTCTTATGCCAGTTCATAACTGCAACGAGAGGCTCCAAAAGGCGATACAATCTGGAGAAAGACCAGGAACAGTAGAAGATCTGGGTATGGTGGCACACACCTTTAATCTCAGTACTTGGGAGGCAGAGGCGGCTAGATCTCTGCGAGATCGAGGTCAGCTTGGTAATATATAGTAAGTTCCAGGGTAGCTAAGCCTACAAGGAGACCCTGTCTCAAAAAAAGAAGAGGAAATACCTTTAATGATCTGCCATACAAGGTGCTCCCCTCTAGCACCTCAGCTCTGATTGACAGCATTCAGGAGACCCTATCATGACCCTATGGACAGTAGTGTGGCCCCAGGTGGAGACAAGAGTCTATGAAGAGATCTTGTTTGGGGACATCAGTGATCTTGTCTCTCAAGCCAGCCCCTGCTGCAGACATACAGGACATTTCTCACCACTACCCACCTAGTTAGAGTCAAACAAAATCCCAATTCTCTCAAAAAAGTCTGTCTTAAACCCAACCCAACTCTGTACTATTTAAGGCCATTTTATTTTATAGTACATCTCCAGAGTTCATAATAACCGACTGGTGTCTCCAAATGAAATGTGAGCTTGGAGTGTGTGCGTTTGGATTCCCAAGATCATCTTTCCTGTGCATCATGCCCCAGGCTAGAAATATTTCGAGCAATTGTGCTACCCTAAAAAATAAATACCATAACTCCTCATGTTTCATGAACTCGGAGACTAAAGATGATTAATGCCTTTTAAGGGTGCTGAAGGACAGGACATGTCCTAGATGACAAGATTTGCCTTCATTAGACAGGCCATGCCCAGAGAACAGTAATCCACAGAAGCACAGACAGACCCTGAGGAGGGGTTGCCACCATTTGAAGCTTGGTTAAACTTTGGAGCTACAAGGACCCTTCAGTACATTAAGTGGTTCATACAGGAAGTGATGGTGACCCTCTGGAAGAAGGCTCTGAATGACTAGTTAGAACTAAATGCCACTTTCTCCTAACCTGAGTACACATCATCCTGCAAGGGAACTGCAGGTATCTGCAATCTAGACAAAATTTCTGCATTTAATGGACATTATGAAATTAGCCTCAGACATCCGGGGATATGTTCTTATTTGAAACACAAAGCCCAATTTGTTTACTAGATTATTTCAGAGAGGTTCCTTTGTGTTTCCCCCATGCTAGTGTGTGTCACAGTTGTTCACGTTAGGCAGAGAAGGGTTCCAGCTCTTTTGGGTTATCTGGTCACATTCCATTTACCTGTCTAGAGAACACACTCAGGATGTGCACTGGCAAGTATGACTCCAGGAGGCCATTTACTCCCCACCACCAAGGCCAGCGGGGGTTTGAGATGGGGCATGTAGGATGTCAGACGAGGATTGCAGACTCTGAGTGTGCGGGTCTGGGGTCAGCAAACTCCGTAACCCACAGGCCAAATCCAGTTTCCAGGTTCCTGTAGGCTTTGTCTGTGGTTGCTTTCCCAGTGGCAGACTTGAGTCATTTGGAGAGACAAGAAGACCTACAAAGTAAAAACGCTTAACAATCTTGCTCTGAATGGGAGAACGTATGCTGACCTCTGCCCTGGATACTGAAAATCAGCACATGGTGAGCACCATTTTTAAAGCACATCTCATTTCCTCGAACACCCTCGGATGGCAAGGGGTAGGGTTTAACTCTGGATACCAATCACAAAGATCTGAAAAACAATGGCTTCAATAAGCTACCTCTCTCACACATGGAATTCTAGGGCTGAGCTGACAAGCCCCAGCGCCAGGGATTCAGGCCTCCGATGTGCTGCCCTTCTTTCAGCTTCCCCTGGAAATCACACCACGGTACAAAAGAGCTGCCAGAGCATGAACCATCACATTCCCAGCCAGAGAGGAAGATGGAAAAGAGCAGCTTCCAAACAACATTTAAGAGAACATCTAGAAACAAAACTACACAACTGTACTTCTTAACCTTTGGCTGACCTTAGCTACCTCAATGACATGGAGGTTCACTTTCAGTTAGGTAGAACACTGCTCAACTAAAAAAATTCGCCAGGGTTACATTATCTACATTATTTTAAAAATGGGCATGGCAAAAGACATTGAGAGATCATTAACAATCTCCCTGATAGGAGTCTTCCTCCAGTCACCAAGCCCCTTATTAGGACGGGTACATGTTTGGAGCAGGGAAATTTCTTGGCCTCGCTTAAAGTGACAGCCTATAAATACCTGAATTAACCAAGACAAAGAGAAAACAGTGCCAGTGAGAAGTGACTCGTGGCTGATTGTTTCAAGTTTTCATTCAAAATTACTGTCTTCTTTAGAAGGAACTAGATAAATTCCCCTTTTACCATTGAACATGAGGCCTATGTGCAGACACATGAAGAGAGAGGGTCTCACACAGTCCACGGGTCCCTGACAGCCACCACAATCCCTTTAAAGACCACACCATTTGGCATTTAACACCAATACTACAAATCACTTCAGGTCAGAAGGACTCCATGCTTGCACCTTTGTGAAGTCCCATTCACCTCCACATCCTGCAAAGTGAACTTTGTCTCAGCTTCCCAAGTGTTTAATATCGTTCTGTAGCCCAGCAGGCTCTGACGATTTCTAACCCAAAGGGTGACTTACCTCACTTTTAACCCAGGTTACCACCTATGAGAGAGTCAAGAGACTGTCAAGTCAAACTCTTAAATAAAGCCAGGGATGGTGACACACGTATAGACACAGTAATTGGGAGATGGAGGGAGGAGGATCCGCTCAACGTTTCCCCTTGTCCACAAAGGGAGTTTGAGGCCAGCCTGAGAAAAACCTTAGCTTAAAAAAAAATCCCTAAGAATAAATTCTGATCCTTTATCGCAGGCTTTCTGTGTACCCAGTAGAGTGTCAAGATAAAAACAACAGAAGCAACACCACAAACAGGCCACATATCTTCGGTATCTCAGTGAGAATTTAGCAATTAGCCTTGTTCCAATATTTTTCTTCTTTACAAAGTGAATACTCATGAACATTTCTCTCAAATGTAAAAATCCAGGGCTAAATTGGCCCTTAATGGTGTCAGATCTGGACTATGCCATGCAGCGTATCTTCTGCAAAGTCTGGAGGCTCGTATCCTACACAAATTCCCAAATATACTTATAGGCTGCCCACAAGGTGGACACCAAATAGAAGGCACATGGAAGGGTATGAAGAAATGCACAGAAGAGCATACCTCAAGAGACCCCAACAGAAATGCGCCCTCCACCCAAGAAGGACTTTATTATCACAAGTACAAAGAAAGCATCACCAAGTGTTGATTCTGGAATAAGCAAATGTAAGTCTTCTGTTTTTAGCAAGAGCAGATCTGGGGTGGGAGGCAGTCCTATACAAAGAATCAAAGAAGCTGGACCTGGTAGTGTGGGCTGAAATCTTAGCTACTTGGGGGGCTAAGAAAGGATGATCCTAGTTCAAGTTTGCCTGGGCTAGAGTAAGTTCCAGGTTACCTGGGCCACTTAGTGAGACCCCTATCTCAAAATAAGAGTTCCAGGTCAGCCATGACTACACAGTGAGACTCTGTCTAAAAAAATCTAAATAAACAAATAACAAAATAAAATACAAAGCAAAAAGATGACTAGAGATAAATCTCAGTAGTAGATTTCTTGCCTAGCATGCATGAGGCTCTAAGTTCAACTCCCAGAACTGAAAAAAGAGTTGGTTTCCTGGGAGTAGAGGAAAAGAAAGTCTTGAGGCTAGAAAACCAGGTTAGTTTGAATGATGACCTGAGGCCTTCCTGCCAGGCCAACTCCCAACAACCCCTGCCAAGCGTGTGCAAACAGCTGGTCCAGGAAACCCAATGAATTCAAGTATGAGTGACGAAAAAGGCGATCACATGAATACCATTTAGTCATCCGTCAAGAAAAGTGTTAGAGGAAACGGAGAAAGTGGCAGGAAAACTAACAGGAAAGTCACGGAGAAACGCTGCCATTAAAGATGTTGCAATGAACTGTTAAAACTACACGAAGCAATTTCTCTATGAAGGAAGAGAAACAGAGAAGAGATGGCCAGCAATCAGAGGAGCTGGAATGTGAGCATGCAGAGCTCAACAAAGGGTTGAGAAAATAGTAACAAGATGGAAATGAATGTGCTGAAGGGAGAAGAGACAGCAAACATACAGCCAGACAGAGAAGACAACACCAAGTGAAGGGGAAATAAAGAGTTCAGAGACCAGAGAAAGTGACAGGTACAGAGTCACATACAGAAAGGTATCATGGTCCCTGAAGAGTGGAATGGGCCTGAACAAACCTGTGAAGATATAATTGAAGAAAACGTTCCTAAAACAAAAGCTGAGTCAAATCTCATTTATGAAAGGCAATAACATATCAGCAGAGCAGGTCAACACCACGGAGGATCCTGATAAAATCAGTCATCCTTTTAGACAATGAAATACTCCTTTACGGCAAAAAGCAAAAAAGGTCACTCTGATTTCTTTATATCAAGTTAAACTCAAGAACATAAGTATAACACAAGATGCTCAGTAAAAGAAAGGGCAGGCCTAGAATGTCATATTGGAAGGATGTTGACACTTGCTCAGGTAAAGAGTGCCAGTTGTAAATGTGCATGAAGTCAAGAGATACCACAGGTCCTTGGGCAAACACTGTCCTCGACGATGAACTTCAGCTGCCTAAATAATGGGAAAACAGGGGCAAAAGAGCTGGAAGTGAGTGTCAGACATCTTTAGGAAAAGAAGAGCTGGAAAAACAGAGAAGCACAAAGAAGGGACTCACATGACGGGGTAGAACGTGGAGGTATAAGTGTCATGGGTATGACATCACTGTGAATTCAAGAAGGGGAGGGGAGGAGGGTATTAGACCAGATCTGGTGACTGCCCATCTCCAACAGCTGGGAGTCAGAGAGGCTCATGTCAGGAGGATGGGTCAGAAGGTAAACAGGACATATTACACACACCTCTCCTGCTCATCTCATTCTGGAGCTTCCAATCACAACTAGGGTGAAAGCCCAAGTCTCCGACCTTGACCCAGTGGACAATCTCTACCCAAGAGTTATCTTTTTATTGACTCCCCTGGACCCTCCAGCTATGTCTTTGCTGCCTCTAGCATCTTGTATGTGTCAACATAGGATTCATATCTGCTTTCTGCGTTTTGGTGTTTTGTTTTTTGAGATAGGGTCTCCCTGTAGCCCCAGCTAGCCTGGAACACATTACAAAGATCAGGCTGGCCTTGATCTCATAGAGATCCTTTTGCCTCTGTCTCTTGAGTTCTGGGATTACAGGTGTGCTCCTGTTCTATGTGCCTTTTTTCTCTCTCCCTCCTTTCCTCCCTCCCTTCCTCCCTTTGTCTTTTGAGATAGCTTCTCACTACATAGGCCAGGCTAGGCTTGAACTCACAGCAATCCTCCCATCTCAGTTTTCCAAGTGCTGTGATCACAGGCATGAGCTGCCATACTTGGCTTTCACATCTGCTTCTTGGCATGTTCTTTTCCCACCCCTAGATTGTTCATTCTACTTCTTTTTTAGAATTTTTTTTGTGGTGCTAGAGATCCAGCTCAGGACTTCACACATGGCAGGCAAGTGCTCAGACAATCAGTTACATCCCCATCTCTTTTTCTATTTTCAAAATATGAGGTAGATTCTTGCTAAGTTGCCCAGGTTAGTCTTGAACTCCCTCTGTAGCCCAGGATGGCCTTGAACTTGCAATCTTCCTGCCTCAGCCTTGGGCCTATACCACCAGGCCCTTTCCTCATTGTGCTTCTGTGTTGATATTTAATATATTCAAGGGCTTGCTTTGATTGATTAATAACACATTTCCCTCATTATACTGCAAGGGTATATAATTATTTATTTAATATCTGCCCCTCCCTCAAGGCTGTAAACTCCAACAAGAAGAGGCAAATCTGCCTGGAGTACAGGAAGTACTAAGACATACAGGGGGACTTGTGTGGAAAGTGCTTAGTAAGAACTTACTGAGCTTTGCCCCATAAACTCAACATCCTCTGCCTCACCAACTTCGCACCCGGAAAGTGATGGGGTAAAAACGACTTCAAAAAACAAAGCTGTAAAACTCTGAGAACTTTAAACCTTCTGTTTCATGTATGTACTTCACTAAAGCAGGAAAAGGGGAGAATGCGTTTCAGAAAGATCTGAGAGGACGGATGCAAGGGTTTCCCATAAGCCCCCACTTCACCACCAATGCACAGCGTCTCAGCGCAGGGTCAGGTTTCAGCAAAATTCTGTTGTAAGTTTCCAGATTCCATTTGTCACACAGCAACAGTAGGGGTAAAATCAGAAAGCTTTTCACTTACTTTGGATGTTCAAACTTGTCTATAAGATCAACCTTTTCCACCAGGTCTCCGCCAATTGTTCGGACTAAGTCATAGAAATCATTCTCTGTGTAATTCTCAGAGGGCAGCCAGAAGGAAATGTCATTGAGCACAGCGGGGTATTTGCTAAGAGGCTGACAAAATGAGAGAAGAACAGGGAGGTGCACTTGTTAGTTGCCGAGAATAATTTTTTCATGGAAGGTTTCAGTTGGGTAATTAAGAAATACGGGAAAACATTATTTTAATGTTTTAATTTCCAGAAACAAAAACAAACTTAAAAGATAAATAAATATTCAAAACTGGCAAATTCCAAGTATGAACGCCACAGATTCTTATCATAGTCATGTGTAACATGACCATATATTATATTTACTTTGTCACTAATGGTCAATTTACTAAAAAGTAATTTGAATATATCATGTTTCAGTTTCTTCCCATGAAATGGGTTTTGGAAAAAAGTTCAAATTTAATTAGCATAGGATTCATTAACTGCTTGTGATACTTTCAGGAAGCCATCTTAATAAGGAAATAAGTAAGGGCCTGTCACAACTAGTATTTCAATTAGTAAAGCCATTATTTGTTATACTGTGATAAACACAAATGTGATCATTTCCCCCACTTTATTCCACTCATTCTTGTTTAATAGTTCAGCAGCACATCTTTACACCAAACCTTTTAAAGCGTGCTATGCTTAGAGATGTGGGGTTTGTGTTTGTACACATACAGATGTCATGGTTACACACACAGATACACACAGACAGACTGGAGCTTACAAGTCAAGTCAGAGTGAGAAATGTTCCAGTCCGTCATTATGAAATCCCAAGGGAAACCTGCTACATGCATATATTTTCTAGATGGGCAGATATATAAACTGACTTATGCTAAATCTGGTATTACTATAAACCTTTTGGCGAACCACTGATTAGGCCAACCACTGATTAGAAAAAGCATAAAACTTTTAAATGGCAAAATCTCTGAAGAACTAATGACTCATACATAAGTGATTATTGAATTTGAAATGTCAATACAGTTGTCAAACAAAGACTCAGTTTACAACATACATTTCAAACATTTCTGACAAAGCTACAGTCTGGGTGCTCCTTGCAAAATACCTAGCTCCTGAGGAGCACCCTGTGTTTTCTCTCCTCAGAGGGAAGGAAGGATGCTGTGACCATATCTCAGGGGAAATGAGAACAAACGACACTTTTGTGGCTAAGCATTCCTTTTCATTATACCCCCTTGTCCCTTCAAAAACACTAGATATTAATGAGATTAGACACATTGCCCAAAATTAGCATGAGATTGCCTCTTCCATGGCCCCAACCTGAGGTGCTGTACTTTCTTAATTTTGATGAGAGGCAAGGTCACAGAAAAATGAGAGAAGTACCCCAACAGAGCATCTGTGCTAGCAGCTTGCAGACAAAAGCTTATAATAAATATAGCTTCAAAAGCCAAGCAGTTAAAAAGAACAGCCCACACAACTAACCGCACTGCAATCTACCTGAAACTAACAAATGTAACGCATCTAAAGTAATAGGTTAAGTGAATGGAGTATGATGGTTAGTGTTGTCAACTTGACAGAATCTAGTTATCTGTGAGAAGGGTGCCTAGAAAATATCTATGAAGAAATACCTTCAAGGTGCTAACTGAGGAAGGCGGCCAATTTGGGCGAGCCATTCCCTGAGTGAGGATCGGGACTATATAAAAATGGGAAAATGAGCTGAGCACAAGCTTGCATACTCTGTTCCTGATTGTGAAAGTGATACGACTACCTGCTTCATGCGCTGACCA
Organism: Eospalax fontanierii; assembly: GCA_035773235.1. NCBI lineage: Eukaryota > Metazoa > Chordata > Mammalia > Rodentia > Spalacidae > Eospalax > Eospalax fontanierii. The sequence goes on from CM069547.1 coordinate 18,667,229, forward strand.
CGTTCTCTGCCCCATCATGATTGTGTTCCCTTGAACTATGAACCAAAATAAGTCCTTTCTCTCTTCAGTTGCTTTTGTCAGAGTATTTTACCATAGCAACCGGAAGAAACTAAGATAGGGATCGGTTAGTCTGCTGGTTGGTAGTAACAATGGGATACCCAGGAGTGGCTCTTGGTGTTTGTTTCTAGGTTAGTGAGATGCTGACTTTCAGGTGCTTAATCACCAGTTGGGGGAATCAGAGTGGCTCAGTGGTAGAGCATTTTCCTAGGAGGCATGAGGCCCTGGGTCTGATTTAAATTTAAATTGCTAGTGGTAGTTACTAGGATGGTTTCCTAAAATGTTTGAAACTGATTCCTAAAAGCTTCTACCTATTTCAAAGGTTCTCCACATTATGAACCATAACAACACATTTGAAAACTTGGATTAAATGGATAATTTCTACCCAAAATAGAAAGTCTACCCCAACAACTATGTACCAGACATACATTATTCTTCACATCCTCTTACAATACAAAGTTAGACTGATGGTTCATAGTGTGACTTTATCAGGTGTTTAAGGTAAAGGAAATCCCTTTGATATATAAAATATTTCATGAAACAGAGGAGGCAACGTTTTAAGAGGCTTGAAGATGAAAACAGATAAGCACAATATTAAAAACTGTTGATCATGGGGGCTGGAAAGATGGTTCAGTGGTTAAGAGCACTAATTACTCTTCCAGAGGACCTGGGTTCAATTCCCAGCAATCACATGGTGGTTAACAACCATTTGTAACTCCAGTTCCAGGGGATCCGATGCCCTCTTCTGACCTCTGTGGGCACTCTATGACATGAGTGCACTTACAAACATGTAGGCAATACACTTACACATAATATAAAAATAATAAATACTTTAAAAATAAAATATTTTAAAAAGATTACCAATCAATTTCGTGTTACATGAAAAGTCCTAAGTCTTACAAATTTAACCAACAGTTAAAATGCTTGTTAATATATTAGAAGATGGACAAGAAAGATCTATTCCAAAATTACAGGAGTGATTTCAAATAAAAAATAATTAACAAGCAATACAAAAACAACCCATGATTATTTTATAGGAAGGAACTATATCTGATAAATGCATTATGAATTCATTATAAAGGAAAACAATCTTAGCAAATTAGAAACAGAAGGCAACATCCTTAACCTAACTAGGTATCTTTTAAAAACCTGCAATAGATATCAGACTTAACAATCTTAGGAACATTACAGTTAAAATCAAATATAAGAGGAAACTCCCACTACCTCTGTGCTGAATGATAGTAATTTGTTTCTGAGGCAGGGCTTTCCAGTCATTCTGTTTATATCTACAAAACAAAGCTGGTTACCTAATTAATCTATAAGTGAAGCAAGGTCTCAAGCCTTTCTGTCTTTATACCCTTTCTTCTTGTGTCGGTCTGTTTTCCTTTCTATGACAAAGATCTCAAATGACTGGAGAAGAGGGCAGGCTTACTTGGCTCACAGTTTCTGAGTTTTCACTCTAGGGTGGTTTGCTTCCTTGACTTTTCACCTGTGGTGAGGCAGTGGGATGTGCATGAAGTAGAGATCAAGCTGCTCACCTCATGGCAGCCAGGAAACAAGAGAGAAACAGGAGGAGGCTAGAGTCCCTGTATCCCTTTCAAAGACATCCCCGTTCCCCCATGACCTACTTCCTCTCATTAGGCCCTACCATCTCCCAGTAGCAGCACAGGTTGGGGTCCATACCTCTTAACACCTGCGCCTTTTTGGGACAGCCACTTTGCTCTTTGATAAATATTCTCTAATAGTTTTTTCAAAAAAAAATTTTTAAGTAAAAGTCTGTCGCAGGCAAGCCATCTCAGTATTTCCACATCTAAAGCCCCACATAGTTAAATAATTTGGCAGTGCACAAAACTGTGGGCTCATGGTTGTTGCATCTCAGCACTTTGAAAGTATTTTCCCAGTACCTATTAGTAACGATGACAAGTCTGCTGTCAGTCAGCACAATTCCTTCGCAGGTAATGTGTCTCTTCTTCTTGACAGTTTGGAAGGCTTGCGTCTTTATCCCTAAGGCTCTGCAGTTCGGCTGTGATGAGGATGGGTATGCATTTATCCTCATTTATTCTGCTTAGAGTGCAGAGTGTGCTCTCAATCAGAGAGTTCGGGTCTTGTTCCAATACTGAAAAAATCCAGTCACTATGTCTCCACCATTCTTTTCATTCTTTTCTGGACAGTAACAATACATACTGTGGAGCCTCCTTCTGCATCTGTCTTTCATTTCTGTTATGTGACCTATTTGAGGTTTTTATTTTTGTGTCTGCTGCATTCTGGGTGAGTTTTTCAACAACAGCTTTTTATCTACTAATTCTCCCTTAACTGAGACTCACGGCATCTGTTTCAGTTTTTCCTCTTTATTTGAACGAGTCTATTTTGTTTCTGAGACTCCAGTTATTTTCTTCTCTCAGCTACTTCTACTTCATTTCTGCCTGCATTGCCGTCTATTCACAACTTAATGCTGGCTTGTTTGTTTTAGTTAGTATTCCTCCTTGGAAGATATGAGGCATTTTCTCAAACTACTGCTTTTGATTAGACTTCCATCTCCAGTGCATTTAGAACGTGATTGTTGCTGTTGATGGCTGACAGACAAATACCAGGGTGACTGGAGAGCTGTGTGCGCAGGCCCTTCCTGACTGAGAGATAACTGCAAAGGTTCTCTAACCCTTCTCAGTCTAGACTTCAGGTTTCCCCACCTGTACTCTGGGCCCCAAATAGAGGTGGAAGTGGTCTGGGTCCCTGCCCAATTGCCCTGCTGAGGAGGTTGGGCTGGCTCACCTCATCCCCAGCAAGACAGCCTTGTCTCTGCTTGGTTCTATTCCTAGAGTCAAGGAAAAACAGGCAGAGGTTCTGGGCCCCCCTTCTAGCTCAGAAGACACAGCTACCACATTCAAGCAGAGCACTGGGGCTCAGCCATCACCCCCTGCTGTAGTTCTCCTCCCTAGAGTGGTTTCAACCTCAGGTTCTGCTTGTTTTTGACTCTGTCTCTTGCTCACAGCAATATATGTTTTTTAAGGGGGAGGGGAAACTATGATTTTGACTTTATTCATTCTCTCTCTCTGTCTCTGTCTCTCTCTCTCTCTCTCTATTTCTCTCTCTCTCTCTTTCAAAGACAGGATCTGCTGTAGCCCCAGTAGGCTGGGAATTCACTATGGAGATCAGGCTGGCCTCGATCTCACAGAGATTCATGTCTCTATGCTCTTCCTGAGTGTTGGGGTTAAAGGTGTGCACCACCATGTCTGGCATTTTATTTTCTCTTTTAAAATTTTTATAATTTCTGGTGTGTCTGAAGCAAGCAATGTACAGTCTATGAAGCAATGCCAATTTGACCCTATTCCTTTATACATTAGCTCTCACTTTGTGGAGCAGGAGGGCACAGATCTCTGAAAATATAAGATTAAAACTCTGTTCCATAAAAGTAAATATTTTCACAAATGCAGACTTTTCCATAGCACTTCTAAGATCGATAGCTCCATAAAGGAAATTCCAACAGTTTGGATTAAGGATCAAGTCAATGTGTAATACCCACAACCAAGGCAGGAAATTCAGATACAGATTGCTAGAATTGTACTGAGAGTGAAGAAACAAAAAACCAAATGGACACTTTACTAACAAATCATAATTACATGGATATATGTATATTTAGCATGTATCTGCACTGTAAAGAATATATTTTACACTGATAAAAGTACACATCAAAGGCATCATTATTATTTTGTATCAGCTACTTGCAATGTAGTTATGCTCTTTAAATTTAAAAAGTCCTCCTTTCAGGGGGTCAGAAAGATGGCTCTGTGGGCAAGAGCACTTGCTGGGCAACAAGAGGACCTGAATCCAAATCCCCAGCATCTACATAAAAGCAGAGCTAGGCCTTGCATGCCTGTAACTCAAGTGTTGTGGGGTGGAGACGGGTGAGATTCCCAGGAGCTTGTTGGCTAGCCAGTCTAGTCTAAATGGCAGACATCAGGCTCAGTGAGAGACTCTATCTCAAAAAATGAGGTAGAGAGCAATAGAGGAAGAAACTCAGCATCTTCCTCTGGCCTACAAATGCTCATGCATGGGTATGTGTAGACATGCGCGCGCGCGCGCACACACACACACACACACACGCATCATACACACAGTCTTTTCTCTATAGGCTGAATTTAGAAACTGCTTTCAGAGCTTGGACAATTCTGAAGACCTAGTTTCAGATCTATGAGCTAGTTTTGGTTTCAGTTGTATGTCACAGCCTGACTTCCACTGCCCAGTCCTACTGCTACATTTTCTCTTAGGTGAGGATCCAATGTGGGCTCAACAAGACCTCATAGTATGTCCATTTCTACTTCAGAGCCTGGCTTCCTAGGGAAACTGACCTTATCCAGAAGACATCACTAAATGTCATCAATCTGCTGACAAAAGAATTTGGTGTCTCCAGATGGGTGAGCCTTAAGAATTACATACAAGAGGAAGGGAGACCCGGATTAGAATTGGACTCTTCACTACTCGGTGACAGAGGGACAGCTCCATCAGTCTTCTGGCAACCTTACTTATCTCCTCATGGGCCACGAGGGCAGAACTGAACAGCAGTTCATCTGCATCTTGACAGGATGCCTTTTCTCTTTCCAGTTTAGAGCTCTGAGGAGCTACTGGGAGGCCACCTCACACCCTCACACTTGGTTGCCCTCTAAATGCATGCCATTTTCATGGGAGCTGTCCTGAGGCCACTTCTCATCATCTTCTGGATTCTGAAGAGGTGTGAGGCTTCCAGCCTCACCCTCCTCAAAACTGGGCTTCGGAACATAAAACTCCCTAAGCAAAAGTGTTTCACATCTTGAGTTGTAATCACTTCTTCCATTATAGACCAAACTACATAGCCCACAAACAAAGGTACGCTGGAGTCTTAACCCTCAATAGAAGAGAATATGATCTTATTTGAAGAGCTGTTCTTTGCACCCTTTAATCCAATATGACTTATATATATATAAAAAGGGGAAATTCTTATTTGTCACACAGATCACATGCAGAACACCATGGGAAGATAGAGACAAAGACTGGGGCCATGTGTCACCAGAAACTAGAAAAGAGGCATGAACTAAACCCTCAGAAGTTTTCAACTCTGTGACTATAGACTTCTAGCATCCTGAACTGTGAGATAATACATTTCTGATGCTTAGATTGTCCTGTCTGTGACTGCTTACATGTTAATACATTGATAGTTAATCTCAACTGTCAGCAAGATGATATCTAAGAGACTGGCTTCTAGACATACCAATGGTGGATTATCTTGATGAAGTTACTTGAGATGAGAAGACCCATCTACTATGGGTGGCACCATTCCCTAGGCTAGGATCCTGAACTGTGCAAAAAGGAAAAGGTGAACTAAGCACAAGCATTCATCACTCTCTGTTTCCTAATTATTGACACAATGTGACCAGCTGCTTGAGCTCCTGTCACCAAGACTTCCCCACCATAATGAACTTTACCTTTCAGATGTGCACCAAATAAACATTTTCTTCCTTAAGCTGCTTCTGTAGGGTACTTTATCACAGCAACAGGAAAAGTAACTAATGCCACCAAATTATCCTCCTTTGGTTTTGGTGCTGTCTCTTTCTGAGGGAGCAGGCACCTTGGCTTCCCTTTCTTCTGTGTCTTCTGATAAACAATCTAAATCTCAAGGTAGTTTGCTTGGCCCTTACATGCTTTGCCATTTCCTGCTATTCTAGTAGCATTCCCTGGTGGGACAGATGACAAGAAGTAATACTCATGAGCAAACATGCAGTAATTTTTTGGTCCGAAATGTTGATTTAGACAGTTCAATAGACACAAAAGTTTAATGGCTGCCCATGTCCAGTTGTAACTTTTAAGCTTGCCACAGAGATGAGGAAGAAAGGTCTAAAGGTAAAATTCCATTTAATATCACCCTTCTATCCTGACTGGCACCTGCTCCAGCTTATTTGCCTCTGTATCTAAAATACAAAGGTTTCTAGGCTCTTCTGAGGTTATAATCTTCAAAGGCTTTCCTCTTTTCATTTCATAATAAAATAAAAATCTCCAGCTCCTATGAATATATCATACATATTCTCAAGGAAGATCACCTTATAAGGCCAGTTGGTAGCACAGCTCAGCACGGTATAACTTTATTCCTGTTAAGTATGTTTCTACATAAAAATCTTCCCCTTATCTTGTACCCCCTCCTCCTTTTTCACTGTTCCTGAGACAGATGCCAGGTTGCCATCCTCCACAGTACATCATTAAGTCAGTCTCTGGTTTTCTTCCCACTAGGTGTTCTGATGCTTTTGGGTTTGTGGATTAGAATTACTTGGATAAGTCATCCAACTTTCTCCAGAGCTCTGCAAGTGTCCAGATGTCTTTCAGTCAACTTTTATGTTCATTTTTTAATTATTTTTTTTGTTTATTTTATGAGTGTTATGCCTGCATGTATGTAAGTGCACCTGTGTCATGCAGTGCCTGTGGAAACCAGCAGAGGGTGTCAGATCCCCTGGAACTGGAGTTATCCACAGATGCTAGCCACCATGTGGGTGCTGAAATTTGAACCTGGGTCTTCTGCAAGAGTAATGAGTGCTCTTAACCACTGGGCCATCTCTCCAACCCCATGAGTCAACTTTTAACATTTCCCAAGTTTAACCCCTTGAATGTTACTGTGATTATATTCTTACTCTTCTTACTCATCTACGGGTTACTGTATGCCAGGTAAGCACTTTAAGTGCACCATTAACACACAGTGCAATTCTGTAACACAGTCAGAACAGCAATTCCCACAGCATTTCTGGAGGACCCCAAGCACAAAGATTTGACTAATCTGACTAAGGTCAAACAGTCAGTTAGTGGCAGATTCAAGGTCAAATGCAGGACTACCAGAGCTAGGCTATGTGGTTAAGCCTAACACTGGAGGGCCTTTCATTTAAAACTTAGGACTTTGTCTTAGTTCAGGTTGCTGAAACAAAAATACCATGGCCTGGGTGGCCTAAACAACAAACATTTGGCACTGTTTTGGAAGCACAGTTCAGGGTGCAACATAAGGGGCTAGAAAGGCCCCTTTATTGATCTGTAGATAGATGCTACTTTTCTGCTGTACCCTCACGGGGGAGGAGGGAGGTGGAAGCATGCCAGGAGAGCAAGCTCTCCCATCTTTCTGCAAGAGCTTTACTGCTCTTCAGCCCACACTCGCTCGCTCGCTCACATTGGGTATTCTGCTCTATCACTATCCACCAGCTTAGTCTTTTAATGCAGTGTCTCTTATTAAATCTGGAGCCGGGCTAGTGACCAGCAAACCCTAGAAATCCTCGTGTCTCTGCCCCTGCCCCACAGATCTGGGGTTACAGGCATGTACGGACACACTCAGATTTTTATGTGGGTGCTGAGACCCTAACTCCAGTACTCATCCATGTGAAGCAAGCTCTCTACTCACTGAACCATATCCCAAGCCCCAATACTCCTATTTATGAGAGCCCTAACTTCATGCCCTAATCACTCCAGAAGACCTAGGCTCCAAACATCATAATACTGGAAGTTATGATTTTAATCTACAAATTTGATGGACAAATAAGGACTCAGTCCATCACAGGCTCACAGGAAATGGCCTGGTTCCTTCTACTGTTTCCAGAAGTCTATTCAGCCTAATTAACAATTATGTATATAAGACCAAATCTCACATTTATCCTTGTAGTGCCTTCCATGACATTTCCTTTTCAAATGATTCATTTACTTCTTAGGCTAATTATCTTGATATATAAGTACTTCAGTCTGTTTGCAGTCCATGTGATTGTGTTCTTATCTGAATTAACTTAAAAACCACTTTTACCTACAAAAACAGCATACCCTATCAATTACTTGGTTTTACATTCAAATGCTTGACAGCTCTTATTTTAATTCTGCCTATTCATTTGGTAATAAAAATTGCTTATCAAATTTGGCCAGTAGGTTTGGTACATTATTTTGGTGTAGGTTCGGTGTAGGTTGGTTTTACTCATGACTACATGTTGTCTTGATCTTTACAGAATTTCTTACTTTGTTCCAATATTTTGTTCTTAAGCTTACTTAATCTCCTTGTGTGCCAGGTGCGCACTGTCGGTCAGAGGCAGTGCAGTTCCTATCCAGGCGGCTTCGGTTCTGTTTCTTTACCATAAAGCTTCATGAGACTTACGAAGTTCTAAACAGCCTTTCCAACATAAGGAGTAAAGTTCCTTTTGAAGATGCACAGAATGCAAGGCATTTTCATCACAGAATCATGGAGAACAATCATTCTGTATTCAATTAACTACTGAAGTTTTTAAAACATGGTCCTCAACTCTCTAATGAGTCCACAAGGACAGAAAGAATTTCAAATCTTTCTGGACCCTCTCACACTTACCATAATCTCTTGAAAGCTTCATTTAAAATATTTCATAAACATCACGCATTTGAAAAGTGAAGATACAGTGTGCTCCCCTAGCTAAACGGGGCGAGGACCAGAGGTCAGAGTATTACTACACATGGCACCACATTCTCTGCATGTCTTGGGGATCCAGTGCAAGCTTTCATTCCCCTGCCTGAACACAATGCTTTTAATTTAATAAAGAAAAAAGAGAAAGAGAAGCCTTAGACCCCATGGTTGAAGTATCACATGTGATTCTAGTTAAAGAAGAAACTGCAGAGAGCTGGGGGTTTGGAGAACAATCCTCTGATTCACAGTCTCAGAACGTCTGGCTGAGTATTTTACACAGGATAAAAAATGCCAAAAATTAAATTAATATCTTTTGGAGTGACAAGAAGCTCTAAAATTGATAGCAGAGTTGGTCATAGATCTCTGCAAATACACTAAACTCCCCACTGAATTCCAAGCTTTAAATGGGTGTCCTTTGAGTTCTATTGCTATGGTAAAACACCCTGACCACAAACAACTTGGGAAGGAAAAGGTTTTTTACACCTTAGACTTCCAAGTGACAGTTCATTTTTGAGGGAAGTCAGGCACCTGGAGGCAGTAACTGAAACATGGACCACGAAGGAACTGCTCCTCTGGCCAGTGCTCAGTTTTCTTTTCTTTCTTTCTTTTTCTTTTTTTTTTTTTTTGATTTATTTACTTTTATTTCATGTGTATGAGTGTTATGCCTGCATGTATGTAAGTGCACCTGTGTTGTGCAGTGCCTGTGGAGGACAGAAGATAGCATTAGATTCCTATAACCTGGGTCTTCTGCAAAAGCAGCCAGCGTTCTTGATCGCTGAGCCATCTCTCCAGCCCCTCAGACTGCTTCCTTATACAATACAGGACCACTTGCCTAGGGGTGGCATCCCCCACAGTGGACTGGCCTCTCTTACATCACTCAACAATCAAGAAAATGCTCCTCCACCCTCAGATATGTCCACATGTCAATTTGATAGAGCAAGTTGCCAATTCAGAGGCCCAGATATGTCAAGTTGAGAACTGAAGCCAGCCAAGACAGTGGGCATGTATGTAAGTGCACCCATGCCATGCAATGCCCATGGAAGCCGGAAGAGGGCGTTAGAGCTGCACAACCAGCCAGTGCTCTTAACTGAGGAGCCATCTCTCCAGGCCCCGGTTCACCTTCTCATTTGCATTATTGTAGTTCTTTCTCATTTTATATCATCTCAGTTTCTGCAATTTTTCCCCGCTTTTGACAGGGATGGTTCCATCCTGTGAGGCAGAACTGAGAACTACGAGGGAAAGTAATGTGAGTGGGCCAATCTGACTATTCTAGTCTTTGGAGGAAAATGAGTAGAACAAACATGAACCGGGAGAGCGCAAGCACACAGTTTCCAGTGGCTTTTTCAAGACTGGAGTGAAGATCACACTAGCTTTACCCTTGGACCTGATGTTCTTCCCTTCCTCACCTCACCCCTCTCTTCACACATGAGTCTAGGTGTCTTGCGGGGCCAGCTCCCTTGATACTACCATGCTCTGACCTTTCTTCCTCATCTCCACCATGCCAAAGACCTGCTTCTTCAGCTGCTTCTCTGCAGTGCTCCCTCCTCTCAGTGCACATCAACTCCAAGTCTGTGGTGGGAGCCTTGTTCTCTGTCACAGTTGGTAACAGAAATCTCCAGGGAAAATAGATTTGGTTGAATTAATTACTTTTGAAAACATTCACTAATTTGGCATTTCTAGAATACAATCTAATATCATCAATTCATGGAGATGGGACAAAAAATAAACATAAACATGAACACTCAAATCTCTAAGAGAAAGCAAGCACTCAGCTACTGTAGGCAAGGGAAGAGGGGTCTGACGGACAGAAAAGAAACACACATGCAAATGTAGGCGATTGGGGACACTTGCAGTTCTCCATGGGCACGCTATACCATGAAGCTGTATGATTTAAACATAAATCTTCTAAACGCCAACTACTACATGGATGAGAAATGTAAAAGAAAAAAGATATTAATACACAGTCACGACCTAGGGAAATTACATAATAGAGAAATTTAGCTACGGTCTACATAACTGTGTTTTCCTTTGCATTACTGTTTCTTTAAATGAAATTCTGGCTGTTAATATTAGAGTCTATGTCAACAAACAAGGGAAGTTCAACTGTCCTACTTTAAGAAGAGATGTGAAGGTGTTTGTGGGGGGAGCTACCAAATTCAGACAAGTCTGACACAATCTACACTAAAGTTCACAATGGATCAGTGTAAGATACTATAATCCAAAGTATGATAAAAGTGAATACAGGCTTCTGAGAGGCCCCGTCCCCTGCCTCAATAAGAACTGCACCCCAACACTGAGACAGATGCAAATAGCTCCCATCAGGAGCCCACCATGTGCCTTGCCTGTGCTGCCTGCTCTAACCACTCAAATTTTATCCCAAGAGCCCACAGACCAGAGTGAAAGAGCAAAACATACAGTAAGTACAAAGCAGACACACTCCAAAGTGCACACATACTCTAGGTCAGGGCCTGGCTTAGCCATTACTGGGAATGTTGCTCAAAGACCCCAGCAGTTCTAAGGGTTCTCTCTTTTTCCCAGGGAGACAGCCCCTTCAATACAGGCAAGTTCACTTGAGGAACAAAACACGGGTGCACAGTCTGAGGTTTCCACCACCTGTCAAGTGAACTCTCAACCCGACAGTGAGAAGATGGCAAATTTGTGATTTCTGTGGGGCATTGCTCCAGGGTCAAGCCTCCTTGTTTGACCCAGCACTAATTGCCAACCCTCTGAGCCCAGGCTTCCCCATCTACAAAGGCAGGTGCTTACACCTCACAGGCTCCTGTCAAATGAAAACTCCCACACAGGGGCAAGAGGGGTACCTTGGGAGACCCAGTTGTTGTCAACACATCTGAGAGGAAGCCCTGGGTTTAATGAAGTTAGGCAGGGGAAACCTGATAAAGATTTTAGCAGGGACTTGTCTTTCCTAAATCTTTCCTGAAATAGCCAAGTCCAAACCAAATTTTAGATGCCCCTGGTTACCTGAGTCCTGCCATCTTGCCTATCAGAAGCCAGAAGAGACCCCCAGTAGAGATTTTCAGTGAACATACTATCATCCCGACTTCACTAAATCCCATTCCTGTCCCTCTGATGACCCTTGGCTTCAAGCTAGTCTAAGAATCTTAACTACTCAGAGTTAGAAAAATACCTTTAGCGTTCTCTCAAGGTAGTATGAGAGCTTCCCAGCAAGCCAATCATCAACCTACAGGTGCCATTCCAAGTCTCCTAATGATGAATTTCCCTCTTCAAAATGAGGGATGTTTCCATACTCCGAATCAACCATGAAACACATACTCAGATTTCTTTTCTCTCAGACCTGACATATACGGTTGCTTCCAGAGGATGGAAAGGTTTTTCAACTCTCACTTCCCATCCTCACGGTGCAGCATGGCAGATGGTGTGATCCAGACTCTGCGGATGGGGAAAGGGAAGCACGGAAGAAATGCTCTCAGGCTTGTGGGGTAAACGAGAAGAGGGGGATCCGAGCACAGATGTGACTCCCAGACTCCCCGCAACCATAAACGATAGCACATCCACCAACATGCCTGAAGTCCTCCCCAAATAGATGCATCCCACCAGGACTGTGCGGCTTCTGTCTCGTAGGTTCATTCTGTTCCTACTGACGCAATAAACTCTTTCATCAAATTGTTATGAAAATTAAATAGGATAAAATACAGATAACCCTCTACTTTCAATGAGTGCTATCCTGATAAATGCATTATAAATTGAAAATATCAAGAGGAAAATGCACTGAATACATCTAACCCACTGAATGTCTAACTTTAGCGGCACAATGCATGAAAAGCATTGGTTATTTTGCTTGTGACTTGAGGCTGGCTGGGAGTGGGAAGGTCTCTGTTCAAGAGAGCCAGAGGACTGAGCTGTGCACATTACTAGCTGGGTTAAAGACACACATTCCCAACTCAAAGCAGGGTTTCTACTAATGCTATCATGGTGATAACCACAGTCTAAAACGTGCTGCACATTAGAAAACACCATGCAAAGTCAAGTGTGGTAAGTGTCCCTGACACCTCATCTTGTAAGCCCTAAAAATGATTCATGGGGGTAACAAGGTACTGCTTCCTTCTTATTGCTTATCCTATGCCCGTTTCCTTCCTTCGTCTTCAGGCCAAAACTACGCAGGAGGTTACTCAGCTGTCACTCTTGGCTAACTTTGTCACCTATTCTTCACAAAGACAAGGATCATTCCAGTATTCCTTCATGAAGGCTGTCATAGATAGTCAGGCACATGTATAGACCATACGGTAGACACATGTTTCCTCGTCCATACTCATCCATGGACCAGCCATGATGAAACTCAGACCCAGCTTCCTCATGCTGTGTCGTGTCTCATTATGGTGTACACTCTACGAAGATTTCACATATCATGGGGGGGAGGATATGGGTGTGAGCACGTGCACAGGCTTTGTAGACAGGACCGCATTTCCTTCCTGTTTCTTTATGCAAAGTCATAGGCACAAAATGCAAATGACCATGCCTGTGGGGCTGAATTAACAAGTCTTGTGGCTCTTTCTAACTTGCACACAGCTGTGGAACTAGGGAAACTGGCTATGGGATGCAGAAGCAAGAAACACTAGAGAAATGTTGATTGCACAGAGAACTTATGGAAAGAGCAAATGATTGGAAGAATGGCCAAGACACGTTTCTCCCTTAGGTACACACATCAGAGGATTAAGGCATAGCTCTCTCTTTGCAGAGGGATAAAGAGACTATGAAATGGAAAGCGGAAAATGTTCAAGGTCTTTAAAGTTGTTTCAGAAGACTCAAGGTGAAACACGGAGCTGGAAAGGAGAAGCAGAGCAGGAAGCTCTGGGCTTAACACACTTCTGGAGAAGGATCTTGTGCTCTGGGGAAACCTGGAGCAGGGGTTTGCTCTGGGGCAATGGAGCTGATCATCTGTGGTCCCAGTGCTGACCTCCTACCACATCGCTCAAGGACCACCTTTGATGCAAGCAGTGCTGGGCTCTGCAAATAGGATTTCTTCTTTGCCAGGGGTATGGTCAGGGTCTGCTAATGGGGCTGCAGAATGGAGATGTGAGACAGAATCCACACCTCCTTGTTGGTTTCCTGTCCTATCGGAGTCCTCGCAATACCAAGTCTGCACACCAATAAAGTCAGTGTAGCCACTAGCAGCACTGGAACCCACGCTGCAGTTTTCCTAACTCCTGTAAAACTGGCCTCCCCTGAGTTAGGTCCCAGGTCCGGGCCTCAGCTCTGATAGAGGCCTCTTCCGCTGTGCTGCTGAAGGGCACCAATGATACTCTCTTTCTTGGTTACCTCGTATCTGTAGGGAAGCACTTGAAATCTTCTTGAGTCCTTCCTGTTCTGATATTCTAGTTCCCTCTCTTAAAGGCTGACATGTTTTTAGAAAGTTCAGACATTGAGATGGTCTCTGCACCTGCCTGGATTCCAACGAACATCCCCAGGAAAGAGGGGAAGAAAGAGACCGTGATGGGTCTGCTGTGACTGTGTCTGTTATCTATCATACCTGAGTCCAGTCAACAGCAGACGATCCAGAAAACCCAATTCACAGCCTAAATCTAAAGAAAGAAATGAAGAAAAAGCAATGCTGGTACAATGCTTAGGAAATGGCCAAACTGCTTCCATTGTAAATTTTCTGCCCACTTATGGAAATTCCAAAGGTATCAACTCCATCTCCCTGCAAAGGAAAAAACCAGACCCAAGTTTCCTCCCAGATAAAACTCGAGTGATAGAGGCTTCAGCCAGGCAAGGGACAAAGTAATGGGGCACAGGACAGGGTGAGGTTTTCAGGCGGATGGAGGAGGGGTGGAAGGTACATCACTTGTGCCTGGCAGGTAGCAGAAAGTCAGATTCACCAGTCCTTAGCCGCGGAGTAAGCGGCTTCGGTCTAGCCTTCCGCTGAGAACACAAAGCCCCACACTCTCATCAGCCCAAGATCCTTCCATTTCCCCACCCAAGGCCTGCAATACTGTCAACTTTCTAGTCTAAGCCTCAATAAAATGAAATCAGACTTCTTCTAGAGGCCATTTCTTAGAGCTCCTTTCCCCAAACAACTGCAAGATTCAAGATGGTTTGCAATGCTTCACTCCTATCCTTATTTGAAGGGAACCTGTAGAAAGCCTTTGTTCTTATGGAACCTGAATTCAACAAGCCAGAGAGAATGAAAATTCTTCTTGACAGAGTTTTCCAAGGCTCTGAATATCTTTTTTCTCTTGGTTTCTTTCCTTCTTTCTTTTCAGAGAGGGAGGCTGAGGAGGGTGGGAAGAACAGAGGGAAACTGCCTCTTCATTCTAATTTAGAAGGTCGAATCTGCGATGTGTCCTCTGGATTTCCTCGCCAGTCTCAGGTCAGGATGATAACGGTGCTGTTGGGCAGGGCCTAGGAAGGGCAGAAGGCCCAGGTCTTCCACAGAGCAGTACCAGTGGAAAGCCTTCTCAAGGAAATTGTGTGGAAGTGATCTAGAGATCCCTGAACTTCCTGAACTGACAAGCCAGTCACTGACTCAGCTGTCTACCCGCCTCACTTGCTTCGTGTGTTGCTAAATGAACCAGAACCATGTCAGTGCTCAGGACGGCTTTGGCTAGTTCCTGCTATCTTGATGTGAGACAAAACAGATGTGGTAGAAAACTGAGCTGGGAGGAAGGAAAGGGTCAGAGGGAGGTTAAGACAGCTAGGCCTCTACAGGCCTGGAGCAGTGTGATAGACAGTCTTGTGGGTGTCAGTCCTTACCATTAAAAGGCTTATAAACCTGCTCCATTCTCCTTTCTGGGCTTCCCTCCATTAGGGAGCCACAGTGGATGCTAGGAGTATTGCTTATTGGGAATACAAAGCATGTCCTTGCTAAGGGAAGATCAGGGTGACACAAGTAGGATATGTCAGATCAAAGACAGGGCTGCTATGCCTCCACGTTCTTACTGGTTTTTGAAAGTGAGCACTGAGCCAGGAATGGTGACCTGCTGTAATCTCAGCACCAGGGAGGTTGAGACAGGAGGACCTCATGTTTGAGGCTAGCCTGGGTAACATGACAAAAAAAAGTGAACATATGAAACATGGGATTCCTCAGGCAGATGAGAAACGCACTCTCAGCTTGAAGCAAAAGCCCTAGAAAAATCCAATAAATCAAGGAACAACTGAGGAGCAGTCTATTTTAGGCTCATCACATGGGTGAAACAACCTTCCAATTAGGACCTTGTATCAAGTCCTTTATTCACTTTTGAGATTAAAGTCTTCCTATGTAGCCAAGGCTAGCCTCAAATTTATGACTGTCCTGCCTTTGCCTCTCAAATGTAGGGATTTGCAGGCATGTGCCAACATACCCTGAATGAATCTGAAATATTACAAATGATAATAGACATTGGCTATCTGAAAGATCTGAATCAAGTGAAACACAAATGCTGTGTTCTAAAAGGCTGAGCAGGGATACCAAATATAAATGTCTATAAGATGTACTGCTTCTAAGCACTTCACCATCAATCAACCTAGTCTTTCATTCAACACACACACACACACACACATATATATATATATATATAAATCTTATGTACAAAGAAGCATGAAAGCTGCACAAGAGACACTAAAGTTAGTAAAATATTCTTATTCATAACAAATGTACAAACTGATGGGGAGGTAGGTATGGGCTAAATTAATTTGTTGAATATTCAATTTAGATGTCAGTTAAATTAATTTCAGGAATGAAATACAAACACTATGGGAATTCAAGTGGAACATGGGCAGTTGGGATGCTAGTAAGGAGGGGCTGTGTGCATGTGAAGCCTGAGGGTTGGCATGAGGAGTCAGGAGAGGGTCCTCGGGGCAAGGATCCATGGATCCAGCAAATGCCCAGAGATGATACAGAGATAGTATCAGCAAAATCCAGAGATAATACAGAGATAGTATCAGCAAAATCCAGAGATAATACAGAGGATCCTTCAAATCCCACAGACTACAGCATAGTTGAACAATATTAAATATGTTGCATTTAAAACACACAGGACAGCTCACTGGACATAGCTAGATGGCATACAGACTGTCTATCCTGAGAAGAAGCTGGGACCAGAGCCAACCTGATGAGAGCTGAAGTCTAGTCTTATGTTTGTGGCCTTCAGACAGGTTAATATAACTTGTAGATATAAGATTCCTTATCATATTCAATTGTAAGACATGAGACATTATTTGTGGCTTTTGAACCAAAACCTCATTTAGGTGTAGCATTCTCTTTCCTGAATCTCAAGAAATTAATGTATACTTTCAACAAAAAAGGTTGAGGTTTTCTTATCCAAAGTTCAGCAGCATTAGCTCCAAAGAGTTCCCTCACCCACTCCTAAAGTTTGGGTGAAAAGATGTCTGAGTTTACTGTCAAAGGGCTTGCCGCCTTTGTGCCTGTCTGTTCTCCAGAGCTGTGTTGAACAGTGTGGCTGATTTGGATAATTAATGACACCAGAGTAACACACCTGACATTGAGGGATGGTTAGCCCTTTCTTATGGATAATTCTCTTACGAATTTTGCTCTTTAGACAGAACAAATCAATGTGTTAGCTATTTAGAAATTTAAAATGAACTGCTGGCCGTGGTGGTACACACCTTTAATCCCAGCACTTGGGAGACAAAGGCAGGCAGATCTATCAAGGCCATCCTGGTCTATATAGTGAGTTCCATAGTGAGTTTTAGGCCAGCTAGGGTTATAGGGAAATCCTGTTTCAAAAAGACCTTCCCCTGCCCCACCTCCTAAGAAATTTAAAATGAAAACAATATAGCTTCTTCTAGAAAAGTCATTTAGAAACATTTATAAAACATGATGGCCCACATGTAAAAATCAAAGCACTGACCAGGTCAGTACTATCTATGGAGCTACACGGCTGCTGACTGATGGAACAGCTAATAGAACTAACGGAGTACAAACTATATGCATGGAGTTTAGGGATGGAAGAGGGTCTAAATAGTACATTAGCCCCACCTCCAACCAGCAAATTACGTACTGGTAATATTTCTCCAGAGGTGCAAGGTGGGGTGGACCTGAATAAACACTCCTGCTTCTTGCCTGTCCTTTCCTAACCAAAGGCAGATCTCTGTGCTGCAGCTGGTGGCCACAACCTCATGAATACAGAACACATACTGGAGTTTGAGTTCCCAACTGTGCTGTCTGTGTCAGAGTCCCTAATCAAATGGATTCATCTTGGGTAGGCAGAGGGGTGCCAACATTGTCTTTTCTGAAAGATACTCAAGGAATATCAATGCACTGGGAGCCATTGCTCAAGGCTGAGGCAATATGGTGTATCACTCTCTACACTGAGATCCAATTCCATAGCACCATCATATATTAAGAGTTATAGTGTATGCCAGGTACTCAGCTAAGGAGTTTATATACATATTAACATATAAGCATCAAAAAACCTTAGGAGAGATGAACTATAGTTTCCCCAGTTTACAGAGAACTCAAATACTTTCACCAGAGTCACCTATATACTAGGGTGGAGCTGGGATGTGACCTCAGTTCGCTTGGCATCTAAGTCCATGTGATTTTGGTTTGTTTGTTTGTCTGTTTGATACAGTGTTTCCCTGTAGCCCTAGCTGGCCTGGAATTTGATATGTAGACCAGGTTGGCCTCAATCTCACAGAGATCCATCTGCCTCTGCCTCCAGTGTGCTGGGATTAAAGGCAGGTACCACCATGCCCAGTTGTATTAAAGTCCATGCTCTTACTCATTAAGATTCATGAGCTTATTTATATCTACGGATCAGATAGACTTTTTTGCAAATGCGTTCTACATCTATACACAGAAAATGATTTGATGATATTTATTCACAAAATAGAGAAAAATAAAAGTTGACTTGGAAATGACTTGCCAAAAGGATACATATCCACTATCTATTTTCATAAAACACTTTTCTGATTATGTATTTACAATGTCAGCATCCGAACTTAGAGCAGGAGCCCACTGGTGTTCCCAGACATGGTGTGTCCCACTGTGCTTCATCTAATGCTTACAGTCACTGTAGGATTGCTGCAGTCTGCTGCACCTGCCGAGGTGACCAAAGTCAGCCTACAAATTGAGCAGGCACTGAAAAACACGACACTGCTGAGTGAAGCTCTAGGAGCTTTGCTCTCTTCCAAATTAAAGACGATCCTCTTATTGCGGCAGAGAGGCGAGTGGCAAAAACAAACACGTCCTGAGGTGGTGCTCTGCTGCTCTGCTAAACACTGTCTCGAGCTGTCATGCAACCACTAATCCCCAAACGAATGACAGTGTTTAGTGTGTGCTGACTCTGTATCAAATGCTGTCCCAGTGCTTTTTATAAAGCTTCGGAGCCAGCCCTACACTACAGATGCTGGAATTATAGTCAGGCAGTGCAGAACTGCAGTGGGCAGTAGGCAAGCTAGCTCTGGGCTCTACACACACACACACACACACACACACACACACACACACACACACACACACACACCTCTATGCACAGGAGTTCCACTGCCTGCACTGAAAAACTTACCCTATAGAGAATATCACAGCTGTCCTCCCCTGCTTTACACATGCTCAGAGCATTTACAGTATAGCAAAGTTGCCTTTATAATTAAGTGATGAATACCTTTCATACACTCACAGAATATTTTTAGGCATGGTAAGATTTAAAAAAAAAAAAAAAAACATAAGCCAGGCATGGGCATGGTGGCACATGCTTTTAATCCCAGTCAGGTGGATCTCTGTGAGTTCAAGGCCAGCTTGGTCTATATAGTGAGTTCCAGAACCCTGCCTCAAAAAAAAAAAAAATCACAAAACAAAATATCTGAAAGATGATAGCAACTCAGTCTACTGTAGAGTATGGTCTGTTTTCCTCTCATGATTACACGGCTGACTAGGGGCTGACTAGCTCTCTTGCTGCCCAGAACCTCAGGAGAAATTCTAACTGCATATTGCTAGCCTAGGAAGAGATCCAGGTTAAAACTCAAGAGCTGAGGACATAGCTCAATGGCAGAACACTTGCCAAGCACGTGAGAGCTTCTGGATTCCATCCCCAACAACAGGGTGGGAGGGGAAAAAATATACATATATACCCAAATTACAACTATGGCTTCTGTTTTGCTTTAACTTGATTTTGAGACATAGTCTCATGCTATTTTTCAGACTGTGTTCAAACTGTCAATCTTCCTGCCTCAGCCTCCTGACGGCTGGGATTGCCACCACACCCAAACCAAGAGGGTTTCTACTGAGTGTATTGTTTTGCACCACTTTGAAGTCAACAATCCAAGGGCTAACCAGTAAGTTAGGAAGGAGTGTCCCAGGTCCTGTGACGGTCACAGCAATGACAAAGGACAAATAAAATGCAGCTCCTAAAGATGAGACACAACAGAGTGGAGTGAGGGCCAGCTCTCTGTGTGAGTCTACAGAGCAGCAGAGCAAAGGCTGAGCTGAAAGTGTCCCAGGATGCCATGAAGATAGGTTCCAGCAGATGCAGTATCAATGCTGAAGAGCCAATGTGTGTCTAAGATGTGAATACAAAGGTACAAAAAAAGAGGTGCAGACATACATAGCCTTCAGACAGAGACTGACCTCAGACTGCTCAAGGATTACAGCAATAGATAGTTGACTCTGTATAAGAAGCTACATGTGAAAGAATCCACAAAGTCAGAGCCTACTGGCAATGAAATAAATGTTGATTACTGAGCAAGGGATATGCAGAGGAAAGAGTGCTGTGATGAGGTGAGATCTAGCAGGTAGAGCCAGTGGAAGGGAAGACTGGGGATACGACAGATAGCTGAGCAAAGACAAACGAGCCAGCTGGCTGGTACCCATGATCTCACTGGCAGGATGCTATAATGGTTTTATACACAAAGGCTGTAAAACTGGCAGCTCATTGGCCAAACAGTACGCTGCTTCGTGTTTTCATATGCGTGATTTATTTACACTTGAGAATTAGGAGATTCAACTTACCTGGATTTCCACCTCACCTCTTAGAATTAGATGAGCAAGGAGCAGTGGGCTTAGACTTTCCATGTGGTCACAGAAGTGGCTATAATTGAAGGAGGCTGCAATGCCCTATTGCCCAAGACAGTCCTGCTTCTCTAGGCCTGTTACACTGGGGCCCTTATCTTCATTACATCCACTGCCTGGTCCCACAACACTGGAATTGGTGCTGAGCTCCAATCTAACAGGACAGAATGAGACTGCTTTGTGGATGAAATCAAAGTCACGTTCACAGTAAGGGAAGGCCTCAACTTGAAGATACCTAGATGCCTTGTTCACCAGAACATAAACCAGCAGTGGTGACCACTGGGCTCAAGTGTTTCCAACTTGTCCTCCCTCTACCCATCAAAATCAAAGTCTTATATTTTTAAACTTGTAATCTCATAGTTTACATACAATTTAGAATTTAACAAGTATTAAATAGACTCAGTAACCTCACTACCAATCCTATATAAATGTAAATATCACTGTCTAGTTGTACAAATACTGAGAATATTGACACTCAGAGGCAAATAATTATAACAAGATAGTTCAATGGAGATTTGGACAGAGGCAATCCATTTCCAGAGCTGATTTTGAGGCAGGATGAGATGTCTGACCTAAACAAAGTTAATAGATATTTTCTTTAAAAGCAGTATCGTCAGGTAGGTTCGGAAAATGGAATCTCCCTTTTTTATTACAAGGCTTCTCAGAACCTTTAAAGCACTACTAGGCTTTGCCAATCTTCAAGGAAACCATGTCTTCAATTTAGTCATAAAGTCTTCTGTATAGAATATTATTTTATACAGAATGACCTAAGATAGTCATGCTTTTGGTTTCTACTAAACGGTATTATTAAGTGTCTAGCAAGCAAAAGTAAAAGAACAAAATAGCAAGCAGCAGATAAATGGCCTACTGTCAGATCACACACTTACATCATCCAGCCAGAATGACTTGGAAAAGCTCTGTGAAAACGAGCTGAAGTCCCTGCACAATAAAAAGGGTGTCAGGCAAAATTTTCTCCAAGTTAGACTTCAAAGTAAAAGAAAAATCAGATGCCTACAACATTCAGCAGAAAGGATCAGAGAAGTCCTGCTGAAACAGTCATATATAGTTCTGGACTGGAAGATTCCAGGTAAAGCAGAGCTGTCTCTACATGAATGAGCTCCTGGCTTCTCATTCCCAGTTTTATACCATGGGAGAAACAACAACCTCTGCTGGAAATAGTTTATTGTTTAGCTGTTCTCAAGTGTGCCATGATTTAATACCCTTAACAGTTTGCTGTTCTCCTTCCTCCCTGTTACAAAGTCAGGGAGTTTTGGATGACACGTGACATAAACATGCTTGAATCTGGGCAAGGGAGTCTTTCTCCATTCCCAGAGTTTGCTTTCAACAAGCACAAAAAGCACATGCCAATTTAACAATATAATTTATATTTCAAATATACTGTGGATGAGTTTTGGAGCAAAAAGAATATAAACTTCAAATTATAAGTTGAAAGTGCAGACTTAGTAAAACAAATAAAATATCTGTAATCTCATATTTTGGCAAAGAATATTTCATTTACAGATATCTATCATCTTATGATTCCATCTTTCCCTCATTAATTAAAAAATATTCCCAATTAAATAAATCCTATATTATGATTCTACTCATATGAAATTGTATTAATAATATAGTGATAATCAATATAATAGCAAGAAAAAAATCATCACTATATGATTATATAATATTTTGATGCTTACTGCTTGACATATTCTTCAATACAACCTTTAAGAATTTACATATATAAAATGGATTTCCCATTTTATAGATAAAGAAAATAAGGTGTAAAAAGGGTAAAATGATGGACAAATTTCAGAGTTACTGAGTAACTGATAGTGCATTAGGCCACTCTCCACTGAGATACAACCTTAAGTGTAGTCAGATATTAATGTATAAGTTAAGCACTGATATATCTTAGTACAAACAGTACTTTGTTTTGGAGGCTGGAGAGAAGGCTCAGCAGTTAAGAGTACTGACTACTCTTGTAGAGGACCAGGGTTCGATTCCCAACACCCACACATTGGCTAAAAACCATCTGTAACTCCAGTTCCATAGTATCAGATGTTGTGGGCACTGCACGACATGAGTGCACTTACATACATGCAGGCAATAAACTAATACACATAAAATAAAAAATAATAAATAAATAAGAAAAGTACTTTGTTTCCTATTTATTAATCATTTGATGGTTAAACACATGGAAGCCATACAGCTACCAGTTTTCCATATATTTTGAGCAATCCTTATTCATGGTAGTTTTAGTTAATGTATTAAAGCAAGGCATCTAAACAATGTAGCATAACTACATTAGAATTAGAATTACTAGCACTTAAATATTTATTTATTTATTTATTTAAATGTTTCAAATTTTATTTGTATGAGTGTTTCACACACATAATTAAGCGTACCCATGTGTTGTGTGCAATGCCCATGGAGGTCAGAGAGGCGATGTGAGATGCCCTGGAACAGAAGTTACAAAAAGTTGTTAGCTGCCATTTGGGTTCTAGGAACCAACCAAACCAAGGTCCTCTGCAAGAGCAGCTAGTATCTTAACCACTGAGCAATCCCTTTCAGCCCTAATTAGTAGGATCTTAAAACACTAAAAAGCCAGTTCAAGTATCAATATTCTGCAGTACAGAAATGTATCTGGTAAGTACTTGAAAAAGAATTAGTACCATGCATTCTTAAACTCTTCCTAAAATAATCAGAAAGGAAGGACTACTTTTAAATTCATTTTATAAGGCCAGCATTATCCTCAATACCTCAAGACAAAAAAAGACACTACAAAAAGGGAAAATCACAGATCAATACCTCTGATAAGCATGGATACAAAAATTCTTAACAAAATACTAGTCAAATTAATTAAATAGCACATTGAAAGACTGCTGGATTGATGAAGAGGGGTTTCTCCCTGCAATACAAAAGGATTTAACATATTTCAAAGTGACCAATGCGATATTCTTGCATTAATAGAATGAAGGATAAAAATCACATTATCTTCAAATAAACCTAAAGCAATGACTAGGCATGCTCAAGACCAATGCAAACTGAAGCAGACAAAAACCCAGCATGGAACCAGAAAAACGGGTAGCAGAACCCCAATGGTTGCTGAAGAAGTGTTGGCAACTGATTGCTGTGGGTGACGATGAGCTGATCCTCCTAAAGCAAGGAATGCCAGATAGGCTGACTAGACCTCAGTGGATGAACTTGCACTGGGAACATCTGGGATACTAACTTAGGACTTCATACAGATGAAAGAATCTATGGATTCTAGTTGGGGGGCTATGCGGGGAGAGTGCTGGTGGGGAAGGGAATATACAGATGATGGATTAAAATGTTCTGTATGAAATGCACAATGATTCAATAAAAAATCACATTATCTTCTAAAGATGCAAAAACTATATTGGTCCAAATTATTCCTTCAGAATAAATAGCAAAGCTATAAGTTAGGTATAGAAATGTAAAGAGGAGATGAAAATATGGACATACAAGTTTATCTACGTTTAGAGGCTATGTGAGAAATAAGAAAGTCATCCAAATAGTGTTTTCTACGAAACCTGGCTTAGATTCCTTTTGCTCTGATTTAATGAACAATCTAAACAGACTGGGGAAAAAAGTATCTCCTTCTTTATATAACTCTCCTCTTCAACACTCAATGGCCCATTCCTCTGCATTTGGTATTCTAACTTTAAGGAGAAACATTTATAACAATTTTCTCTCCCTTTAACAAACGTGAGTTGACTTGTTTGAGAGTATAGGCACTTGACCCAACCCCAGGGAGTCTAAGTCAACTTGACTTTCAAAGAAAAAGTTAAAGAGACTGCACGCTGACAACTCTAAATAAATGTATTCCCTTCCACTAACTCTAAATAAATGTATTCCCTTCCACTAATCTATGCCTCCTGGGTTTTCAACACATTGGTTGAACAATGGAGAATCAAAAGTTTTGTCAACAGAAGGAACATATCTCAACATTTATGTGTCTGCCATACATGATAAGTCCATGGTGAATGCCATATTCAATAGTGAAAAGATTAAAGCTTCTCCTCCAAGATGATCAGTAACAGAAGTAGGGAACTCTCTCTGGTCATTTGCATTCGACAGAGTACTAGAGCTCCTAGCCAAAGCAATGAAGAAAAACAAGTTAAAGATACTCACACCAAAGGAGGAAGTTGTCTTCATTTGCAGATGACAATATTTTATATAGAGAAAATCCGAAAACTTCATTATAAACTGCTAGAACCAATAAATGAATTCAATAAAGTTGAAAGTCCCAAACAGAAAAGAAAAAGCAGGAAATATTTTTTAAAAAAAATCTCAAGAAAACAACCCCATAACCCCATATATAATAGCATGATAAGAAATAAAATACTTTGGAATAAATCTAACCAAGGAGATGAAAGATATAAAATAAAATAAAATAGGTATTCTATGTTCATGGATTAAAAGAATACTGTCAAATGTTCATGCTAATGAATGTGATCTATATAGGCAATAACTCTATCGATATTTGAATAGCACTTCTTCAACATAGGAAAAAAATACTAAAACTCAATGTAAACAAAAGAATACAAGTGGCCAAAGCACTTCAACAAATCTCAAATTTTTAAATTTTCTTTTATTATCATATATCCAATAAGGAATTACTATCTGAAATACATTCAAAACTCATACAATAGTAAAAATGCCAATGAGTCAATTTAAAAATGAGGCAAAGGATTTGATTAAACACTTCTCCAAAGAAAGCTTGTCTAACAGGTATCTGAAAAGATACTCAACAGAAACCATGCAGGAAATGAGACATCACTTACCATCTGCTAGAATGGCTCCAAGGATGTGGAGAAAGGGGAACTTGGTCCCTGTAGGTGGTACTAAAATTAGTACAATCATTAAGGAAAATAATATAAAGGGGCCTCAAAAATTTAAGAGAACTCCTTAGGGTCTAGTTAAATTACTTCTGTGTACCCATTCAAATCAGGATTCTTACAGAAGTATTGGCTGCATCCTGACCTTCATTACAATGGTAGCCAAGACATGATAGCATTTAAGTGTTACCAATGAACAGATGGATAAGGAAAATGTAATTCACAACACACACACACACACACACACACACACACACACACACACACGTGCACATCATCTAGCCACAACAGAAGAAAATCCTGCTAATTATGTGAAGTGAAATAAGACAGACCAGAAAGACAAATAATGCAAGATCTCACATACATATTGCATCTAAAACCAGGAGAGAGAGAGAGAGAGAGAGAGAGAGAGAGAGAGAGAGAGAGAGAGAACAAAAGAACAAAGCTGGGTGGGTGGGGAAGCTGGATATAGATTTCAGAGGAGTTGAAATAAATATGACCTAACAGATTATATGAAATTCTCAAAGAACTAATGTAAAATTGAGAGAACCAGTAATAACAATGAAAAGAAAGAAGGCTCCCCCAGTTTTACCAGATATTGAAAATAAGTAAATATTGTAATATTTTTATTTTTAAAATTGCAACATAGAATAATACCAAAAAAGGTAAAATTTTGGCAAAACTTTTTTATTTAAACTTAATAAATGGTAAATAAATATGGAAATTTCTGTAGCGATTTTAGAATATCAAAATTCTGTCCTTTCTTTCAGCCTTGCATCTCCATGCTACTGTCCTATCAGTATATAAAAGAACAGATAACAATCAATATTCCGGAGTCAACCTACTGACATCCTTGCAGAGTTTATTGGTGAGGTCAATGTTTTAACTGCTTTTTAAAAATAATTTCCAAATGCAAAGGGATTATAGCGGCATTTCAAATTTACTTACTAATGATTTTAATTATATATTTTGGCTATTTGCTTGAATAAAAACTTCATTCTAAAAACAAAACAAACAACAACAAATATACAACAAAACAATAACAGTTGAACTCACAGAAGCAGACAGAACAAAGGAGGTTGTCAGGGTTTGAGGGCAGAGAAGACAGAGGGAGATGTAAGCCAAAGGGTACAAACTTTCATTTACCAGACAATTGAATTTTAGAAATCTAATGTACAGATGCTGACCGTATTTACCTGAATAAAATATTTACCTGAAATGCGATTTAAAGAAAATAAGCAGATTTTTTTTTTTACGTGTCCTTAACACCCCTACAACATACACACAGTACCTCTGAGCAGTGGCAGAGGTCAGCATTTGATTGTGGTAATCATTATACAATATACACCTACAGCAAGTCAGCACAGTCTATGCCTTGAGTTCATATATTTTGTATTTCAATGAAATATTGCTAAATTAAAGTGAAAATAATAGATACCAGAAATATAGAAGGTTTGTAATCTGCACAAGAGTAAATATTTACCCCAGACAATTCTGCTTTCCCTTTGTACAGTCATTCCTAAAGATCTCCACACTGTGCTTTGATGTGACACAGACAGAATATGGGATGAAGGCTATTACAGTAATAAAAATAAAACATTTTTTCTCCCTGGGCTGCTCCTGTCATTTAGTTTCTGCATATCCTAATTCTTATTCTGAGCAGAGAAGAGACTAAGAATAGGAATTTTATTAACCCATTGCCAGCTCCCCATACTCAGCACAGCACCAAGGTTCTAATTATGTATCTTGCAGAGGAGCATTCCTGGCTGCTCTCCATGCACAGGATGCATAATGTCGCTTTTGTTTTCAAAGATTTATGATACAAGTCTCTTCATTAAAGAAGGGCTATTGACATCTATCGCTACAGAAGGTTAAGACAAAACTCAACACGCTGATAAAATAGTCATCAAGGAAATATGCAGCGATAGGCCCCACTATATGAACTTCCTTCAAAGGATGCAGCACACTCACGCACGCACAGTGGAGGGAGGCAGGGAGAAAGGAAGGGAAGAGGAAGGGGAAGAGGGAGAAGGGAGAAGAGCAGTAGGAGGGGAGGAAGGAAAACAAGAATGAAAGAGAGGGTTTATTTTAAAAAGGCTTTTTAAACAACTTAAAAATACATGGAATTCCTATGCAGAGTAATGGTCACTGGGAAATGATGGCCAAAGTCATGGAAAAGTCCAGACAAGAGGTCTGCTTTGCTACTCATTTGATTTGATGGCAGGGAAACCAAGAGAAGCCAATATGATACAGTTTCCTACGCTGTGAGGAGTCCCTTGGCCTGCAGGGTCTTCATCTCTGCTCAAGGCCAGTAAGAGAGGGGTGCGGAGTAAAGGATGAGAGGAAAACCTGAGCAAGCAGACGGAAACGGAGATACCTCCTGAAAAACATCCTCTTTTGCCTTTGACCCCCAGGGGCTATCATGTGCATGGTTCATAGAAGTACGGACCAGACTGCATGAATTCCACCTTGGTTCTACCACCACATGCAGTCAGTCGGGTGACAATGGATATGCTATAAAACCTTTCCGGATCTCAGTTTATTCCTCTGTAAAGTGGGGATATTAATAGTTCAGTATCTAGGCAACAGGCTTTTTATGTAACATGCTTAGAACAGAGCCTGGATGCAGGATATAAAGATCTGTTAAACAAACAAACTCTATAAATATAGAGGGGAATGAGACAGTTTCTGTTACTAAACAATGAGTTTAATAATAATTTAAACAGCATCCACTGGTCTCAGAAATATCTTTAAGTGCCATATAAGTGAAATTACCTAGCAGAGTCATCTTCATTCATTTTATAAATAGAGAAACTGAGGCAACAGGGAGGCACAGTCAAGCATGCATGACTTTTTCACAAGTCTTGCAAAATACTGTTCTCTTGGCTGTGCCCACAGTACACACTGCAAACACTGTGGCTCAAGATTTATCTATGACTATAACAGCAACAGAAATGTCCCTCATTCTAATTTCATTCTTTCTACAGGCACAAAGAAAGAACAGTGATATACTTGGAATATCAAACAATTCTGTGTTCACAATTACATTTTAAGCATGTGAACACGCATCCCCTGGTGAGATATTGTCTAAAAGAGTATTCTGGCTCTAATGATGAATGAAGGAGGGCTGAAGATCACAAGACACTGCAGTATATTTGTTTAAGTCCCTTACATGTTAGCCAAACATTCACTGAATATGCCTCAAATGGCTTTAGTTAAGCATTAGAGTTGACTCTGCCTTGAAAATATTCAATTGCCAAAAATAAGCCAGTACAGTGCATCATGGAATCTTCAAAGCTGAACTCTTACATCTGCAATGACACCAGAACTTTTACTATGCTAAGATTTTTAACTAATGCAAAGAACTATCATTTTGCAAAAGACAGTGCATTAAAAAAATTTGAAAAGGTCATTCTTTTCAACTAGTGAAATCTGATTAAACATCAGCCCTGTCATGGAGGGGCTCACACACAATGTTAGTTATTGTGGGGGCTGGAGAGTTGGCTTAGTTGTTAAGGGCACTGGCTGTTCTTGCAGAGGATCTAGGTTCAGTTCTCAACAACCACATGGTGGCTGACACCCAGTTCCAGGGGATCCCATGCCATCTTCTGGCCTCTGTGGACATCGCAAGAATAGGTGCACTTACATACATGCAGGCAAACACTCAAACACACAAAACAAAAATAAATAT
Organism: Eospalax fontanierii; assembly: GCA_035773235.1. Lineage (NCBI taxonomy): Eukaryota > Metazoa > Chordata > Mammalia > Rodentia > Spalacidae > Eospalax > Eospalax fontanierii. Next base: position 18,696,238 of record CM069547.1, read on the forward strand.
AAAAGAAAGCTAGTTTTCCAGTAGCAAAGGTTCTGACCCCAAATGGTCAGATTAAGCTGTATGAAATGGCTAATTAATGAATGTGTTTGGATGCTTTAAAAAATTATTCTTGTGGTTCTACTTGAAAGTTGTGTAACCTTGGTGAATTTCTAAATTCTCGAAATGTCAGTTTCCCTATATGCAAAATGGGAGCACTCTTAGTACTTATGGTATTGTAAAGAGTACAGAAAGCACATGACAAGGACTTAGCAGTTGCTGTGGGTATTTGAGTCCTTAATGAAGGTTACAGATTATTCATAATAAGGAGGCTGGCATCTGACCCTGAGGCAGACTTGCATTCCTGAGCAGGGAGTATCTCACTGGGGATGGCTTTCAAAGGCACAGCGGAACAGACTCCTGCACAGGGCCTTGCGCCCAGCAGGAGACTTGGCCTTTCTTTCCTCTTCTCTCTTTGGCACTAAGAGCAGGTCTGGTAAAGCAGCTGTCAGCTGGGTAAGGAACCTGAGCTCAAAGCAAACACTAAGTACAGCACACCCCTTGCCCACACCTGGCAAGAGTGGTGATGCCTTGAGGAACCACACATAGCACACACTGGTGGTCTTTTCAGAAGCAGCACTGGCAGGCTAGACACATGGCTCATTTGGATTTCTAACACAAAGCAAAAGGGAGTCCACTTAAAGACTTTCTGCCTAATGTGGCTTCTCTTCATTTCCTTATGGTGTGTATTCTAGTTTTCATTTTAAAGATTATTTTATTTTAACATTCATGCATGCATGAGTGTGTATGCATGACTGTGTGTGTGTGTGTGTGTCTGTGTCTGTGCTTGTGGAGGCCAGAAGAGGATGCTGAATTCCCTGGAAGTGGAGTTACAGGTGGTTGCGAGTCACCTGACCTGGGTGCTGGACCTGAACTCCAGTCTTCTGTGGTAGCAGCAAGAGCTCTTAACCACTGAGCCATCTCTTCCTAGTTTTCATTTTAATGAAATAAATATATGGCTTCCTATATTCCTAGTCAAAGTGCACTAGACAGCTGCTGCCATCTCCACACTCCCAGTACCATCCTGGATAATGCTGCTCATGCTCAACCAGGCACCATCCTGGTAAATGAATGGGACTGGAAAGTGTTATACAGAGGGACATAACCCAGATTCAGAAAAACAAGTGATTCATATGCATATTCTCTCTCATTTGTGGATCCTAGCTCCAGATCTTTAGATGTGATACATATATCAAGTAACCACAGGAGCCAGTAAAGGAGAAAAGAACCATGGGTGGAGAAGGAGCTCCAGAGAGGGTAATAATAGGACACAGACCAGGGAAATGGGGAATATGTGGCAGGGGCGGGGAGGGCTGCTTTAATTGGAAAGGGAGGAGTGAGGGCTAAACGAGGGTGAGAATGAGGAAAGATTAAAGAATACTTAGGTTCTCTGAAAAACCAAAAGGAAATAAAATGTTTTGTTTCATAAGCCTACTGAGAAATACATACTATACATATGTGTGTGTGTGTGTTTGTATGTGTGTGTGTGTATGTTATGTATGTATGTATGTATGTACGTATTTGTATAGCTGAAGGCTACATAAAATCATAGTGCCAGGTAAGGGAAATCTCCCTTCTAGACATTGGTCAGAGTAGTTCAAGAGATTCTCAGTATAATATAGGCTATTGCTATAGCCCTTGGATGCCTCCCAGAACTTGAAGGTAATACTTTACAGCTGAAGAGACCACATATTTTGGATACAAGGCTTGGAACAATTGAGTTGGAACTGACCTGGAATCCTCCTAGCCAAATACAGCTCTCACAGTATCATAAGGTGTTATGCAAGATGACAACAAGAAAATCAATCAGTGGTCCTGCCCAGCTGTAGTTTCTATGAATCATAACAATGACCTGGCCAGCAAAACATCTCTATTGGCACAACAGTGGCACTTTTATCTTGGAGGTAACCAACAGATGTCTAATTGGACCTATGACCCATTCAATAAGAGGGAATCCATGCATGGTACTGTAAACTTAGACAAGTGCATATGGTTGGAGGGGTCACAGACCTACAGAAAGAGCCTACTACTACCACTCTCCTAGACCAATGTAATTTCTTACTATATTCTAAATACCTATCCTTATATACACAGACAAGTATAGCTGCTAACGATTCTCCAAAGAATCTTCTTTTTGCAACAGATGGAGACTATTACAAAGTTCCACAATTGATCAAAATGCACACAGTAAGTGATTGTGTGGTTCCTACCCCCTATCAGTACACCTATAATACAATCCCAACTCTTAAGGCTCAGGGAATACTGAGGAAAAGAAAGTGGATAGATTGTAACAGCCAGAGATAAAGGATAAGATGCCTACTGCTAGATAATACATTCTACACATGACAGGAAAGCTGCACTCACACAATCTCCACAATATGGTTGCCTAATAAGACCTGCAGAATGACAAAACCAGTGGACATGCCAATGTGGATGGGAGAAATAACCTAGGGTCTCACCTCTAGGTGAAGTTATAGGCAATCAATGGATGCTGAAGGAGGGAGAATTAGTTTTCTCCAGGGATAAGCTCCCTGATAGGTTATCTAATCCCAGGTGATCGGCTCTAAATAAAGTCCACACAAACACCACTATATGCATTATGTGTGTCTCTCTGTGTGTGTACCTATAAATGTATATATGTACATGTACCAATAATAATCAAAAAAAGGACAAGAAACTGAGGGAGTTGGGGGGCAATGGAGAAGCTGGAGGGGGAGTAAGCAGATCCTGCAACCCACTTGTGGAAAAGTACCTTGCTAAAAGTGCCACCCTGCACACCTTCCCGGCCACAAACTCTACACATAGCAACTAGAGTTTTCATTGGTTTTCTGTAAACTCTACCAAACTGCTGTAAATTCCAAATCCTTAAGTTTATGCATATGGAGAACTTTCTAGAACTAATGAAAAGACAATTCTGCCAATAGTACTGTTTTCTTTATACCAAAAAAAAAAATGTAGTTTTTTGGCAACTTAAGCTTTCCACCAATCACACATATTGACAGACAGATAAATTTATATCTGTAGCTGGTAACAGATAGAAGTCAGGACTATAGTGGGAATATGAAGGCTATGTGGAATGGGAAGGAAGGCCAGGCCTCTCCTTCACAGACTTCCCATCAAGGCTGGAAGTCTTAGAAGCACAATGGTAATTCACTTCTTGACAGTACCATTTGGTCCTCTTCTATTCACAACGTGACTTCCCAGGCAGTCTGGTCACTGCTAGGACATAAGCAGGGGAGGTGTTAGGCCCGCTGCACAGAGAAACAGATGCTGGCGTGGCTGAGGGCAGGACGGTAGATGAGGCGCTGTCTACCGGACTATATAAGAGCACAGGGGTTAGAACAGGTGTACTCTGTTTCTGTGTGACTCTCTTTATGGTTGGTAAGTAAACTCCTTTAAGCCTTAGGTTTCTTAAATAAAAAAGAGATAACAGGATACAGAGAAGCAAACCATTGTAAGTACCACACTGTTTATGGGCCATCGGTTCTAATAAAGGAGAAGCAGATAAAAGTAACAGCACAAAAAGCATAACAACAAAGACCATGACCCATACTTGACCACAAATACCAGGGCAACACTCTTTTTTTAAAAAAAGCTATTTTATTTTTCAGAGCATTTGCAGTCTTACTTGCATCATCAATCAATGAGTGACAGTGTTGCCATGGTGATTCCTTATGTGTTTAAGAAATAATCAGAGAAATCATCAGTGACTCAACAGGATAAAAGGTGCCAGGCAAACTCTGGCAAGAGCACACATTCCTCATATAATGTACGGTACCTTCTAGTGGCAAAAATGAAAACGTTAAGGGGGGAGGGACTTAGGATTCTCTGCTGAACCCAGAGAAGAGGCATTAAAATCTTACACTGTGAGCAAAGTGATACATCTACTGCTACGTTTAAATTTATATAGTAGCCCTTGTTATCGAACTGTGGGAGATTTTATGCACAAGCTCATTTGTATTACAAGGTGTTTATTTGCTATACTAACACAGACATTTATAGCTATAATATTTAAGATTTACATAACACTTTCTATACATTGGCACTGTGCTAAGGATTTCTATTGTATTTAAACTTGTTAATCCTCACAACAGCCTCATCCTACAAGCAGGAATTACTATTATGCTGATTTTACAGGTGAGAAATCTTAAACATACTAAAACAGTAGAGCTGGGACTGGAATTCAAGTAGTCTGCTCCAGAGTTCAAGGCTCAACACTGATTCCCTTATTGCATAGTCTAAATACCCAAACTTCTTTACAGGTCTTTGCACAGTACAGGTTGAGGGGCTAAGCCAGTTTTGTTGAGCACACCCTCAGCAAAGTCCAGACTCTCCTCCTTCAAAGTGTTAATGCTGTTGCCTGGGGGTTGCCACTCCTGACCTGCTGTGGGTATACAAGGGAATAGGCCTGGTGCTCTGGTAGAGAATTTACTGTGGGCCAGATGCACCCAACAAGTGCTGAGAAAGAGTTGCTGGGACATTCGTTCTTATTCAGATGAAATGGAACTCTCCGGAAAGATCAACTAAGGTCAATGGAAATCAAGTTATTTTTCTGATCTAAACTACGGTTTGATATTGGAATATCTCATTTTCTCCATCTACACTTTTTAGAAAAAGCACAATCTTGCTTCCCTATAGATTTAGTGAACAGTTGGAATGGGAAAGTCATTAAATCTTACAGAAATTATAGTGAAAGAAGAAACAGAAAAATATCAGAGTCATATTAAGGTTAACACGATATGCCGAGGGCAAGGCCTTTCATTTTCTTCTCCCCTGCCTGAAAAGATCCAGCGTTCTGGACAAGGAGCCAAACTTCTTCCTAACGGAAAATGGTCTTTAGAAACCAAGCTTACCAAGACTGCTCGATGCTATTGTTTTTCACAGCTCCTCAGGTAGGGCAGAACTAGAGGGGGATGGATTCACAACCACGCACAAACACTCATATTTTCTCTGTAAAAATCACGAATATTTGCTGAACCTGGTGCTGTAGGCTTAAGAGGCTACGTAAAAGGTGAGACATTGGGTGCAAAGTTAGCCTGGGCAACTTGGCAAGATTCTGTCTCAAAAAAAGGGAAATGGGTGTTGGGGATATACGTTAATGATAAATTCCTCATCTAGCATGCCTACAACCCTAGGTTCAGTCCCCACTAACACACACACACACACACACACACTCCAAACAAAAAACCCATAAACTTATACAATCACCTCTAATTCTAATCTAACTAGTTTATTCATTCCTGCATTTCCTATCTCTGTAGCTATAATTCCTTTTAGAGTTCCTTTTCTTACCCTCAATCTTTTGCTTTTCGGAGAGGGGGTGTAAACCTATATACAGAAAAGGCACAGAGCATGAGTGCTCATCTCTATGGTTCTTAGACACACATACGTATATAAATACACACACAGAGACAGACAGACAAGACAGACAGACAAAAAGACTCACAAGCCAACCTTTGTCAAGATGTAAAGTATTTCCAGAAACCCCAGAAAATACTGTGTCTAGGAATCACAGAGACATGTCACAAGGACATAAGAGACAGCTGAGCCATAGTCAGAGTCACATTTGGCACTAAACAGAAAAATGTTGAATCAATGAATCAATAAATCATTCACTTGAGAAAACAGAAGAACTATGTGACTGTCAAAAAGTGGGCACAGCACATGCTTTCTCTCAGATATGTAATCTAGACAAAAAGACATAGAAGTAAAGGGGGGCTATTACAGAATAGAAAGGGAATGCGGGAGGGAAAGGGAGAGCAATAGGGGGTCAATACGAATTAAGTACACTGCATGCATGTATGAGAACGTCACAGTGGAACCTACAATTCTGTACAGTTAAGATATGCTACTAAAACAAAAGGTGAGTGTAAGAGAAGCAGCGGCAGGAGAAACGCATAAGAGGGGATCTTTCGTCAACAAACAGCTTGGATAAGATGCTAAGGAGTTCACGATCAAAGCAATGGGGAACTGTTGAGAAGGTTAATACAAGACAGCAGCAGCAGCAGCAGCATATAAAGACAGCAGCCAGAATGGGAAAAGTCAGACTCGACTCAGGGGAATCCGGTGGCTACTACAGCAATATGCCTTGGGGATCTCAAACTCTGAGGCAGCACACTCCTTTGGGAGTGTGTTAGGAAGCAGAATTCTGGATCCCATCCACAAAGGTTCTGACAGAGAAGATCACGGATGTACAGAACCTTACAGAAGAAAATCAGAAACGGAGAAGAAGGAACACGGGGAGATTCATGTCAGATGTCCTTGGTTCTTTTGATGAAGGAGATGAAGTTACTGGTTAGGATGGAGAGGGAGGACCAGGAGATTGCTAAACACACCTGTAACTCACAATTGAAATCATTCATTTGCAAAGAAACTAACCAGCTCTGTCTGATTTTTATTTTAGGCATGTTCAACATGAAACCAACAGATTCAAACAGGAAAATGATTAACTTGGGGCTGACACAGAAGATGCTCCAGGCTGGCAGAAATGAAGAGGGTGGAAGAGGAGGGTGGAAGAGGCACACAGGAGCAGTCAGCCAGGGTCTCTAGCTGGGCTTGAGCAAGAAGTGAGGCTTAGGGAATGCAGGAAGAGATGGAGGGCAGAGCTGAAGGTAAAAAGTATAGCGCATGACACTGGGATGGGGGACAGGAGGGAGGATTACAGCATTCGCATTCCAAGGACTTGTAGCTAGGAATGGTGGTGTGTACGGTCTAGGTGTAGTTGTGACTCAGATCTTTGCAGTCAGATGGGCATGCTTTGTTCTTTCAGGTCAAAACAACTGTGGCTCTTGGAATTGTCCTTAGGATGGGAGGGGAAAAGATGCAACAAGAAACTAGAGATACTAGGCCATGGGAGGGTGACCAGGAGGCAGTAGGCATACAGCAGCAGGGGCTTGCTATCAAGAGGCCTCAGGAGGAGGATCATCATCTCTGAAAACACCACTGTTTGGAGAATCCTAAAAATGTTTCCCTGTGTCTTTGTTCCAGTCTTTGTTTGTATTTTATTTACTTATTTATTTATTTATTCATTCATTCATTCACTCATTCATTCAATTATCTGGAAGGGACCTCAGGGTCTTTAGCATGCTAGAGAAGCATTCTACCACTGAGTCTAGAAGGATTCTTTTTTATTTTTTGGTTAACTATTTTAAAAATTAAACTCCATCCATTCAGTTAGCTACCCATCTAGCTAGTTAGGTATCTTTTGGTACTAGGGATTAGGTCAGGGCTAATTATGTGCCCAAGGGGGGATGGAGAGATAGCTCAGTGCAAAAGAACACTGGCTGCTCTTGCAGAGGACTAGGGTTCAGTTTCCTGTACCAATATGGTGGCTAACAACTGTCTATAACTCCAGTTGCAGGGGAGCTGATACATCTTCTGGCTTCCATGGGCATTACATGACACAGGTGCACTTACATACATGCAGAAAACACACTCATATACATAAAATTTTAAAAAGAAAGAATTAAATATGTGCCCTAACACTGAACCTCACCTCTTGTCTCTTTCTTCTTTAATTGATTCATAAAATTGTTTAAATCACATTCTGGAAGGTGTGATTCTCCACATGCTTCTATGAGAAATTCGTTTTATATGATTCAATGATCTTTTCCATAAAATTATCTGTTATTATTTTAAAACTAAGTAAGCACTTAAATAATTCTGAAATGAAAGTACAACACCCCAAAGTCACAAAGGAGGCATGAATTTAGACAAAAATGAACTTGACATCTGCTTGCATCCACGCAGGCTGCCACCACAGCCTCACACATTTCTATAGGCTCTCTTCAAATTACAATAAAGCTAATTAGTCCATAAATAATGCTGAGGCTCTACCTCATTTGTTTAGAACCCAAGTTCAATTTACATACTAATAGTTGCATATTTGCCTTTAATAAATGCAGTATGTGAAAATAAGTATAATAAATGAGTATCCATTTGAGGGTAAAGTTACCATGTCTTCATGAAAAATATGAAACTGAAACAGCCGATGAATCTATTTATTTCTTCTATACTAGGAAATAAAGCTAATCCTAGGATGAGGAGATAAATGGAAATTATTTCAGATGGTCTGGTGAAGCAAGTTGCTCAATGCCTCCCCTGAAAACGGCAGACAGAATCTGATGGGAGGGCAGTTGGCCCACCTGGGGGCTTGGAACTGGAACTGCACAGCTGTGCCATAGCCCAGGATGTGCCTCCACTGGCCCACCAGGATCTTTCTTATTGCTATTCTGGAATGTGTGGAACAACCACTCTCTCTCTTGATGTGGGGGCTCCACATCCAGAGGCACCAGGCTTTGAGGCTAAATTAAGCTACTAACAAGAATATGTTTTCTGTTCCCTCTTTTTTATTAAAAAGTTAATGGCAGAATAATATTTCGTTGTAGCAGGTGTGGAGCTAATAAGGTGCTAATTGGAAAACTGGGTGAGAAGGTAAAAAAAAGAAAAAACAAAAAACTACCTTAGCACAAAACTAGGAACCTAAAATCATGGGAAGAGGATAAATGAATCACCTTGGAAGATGTAGATGCTATGGTAATGCAATGTTAAAGAGGCAAATGGAAGTCCAGAAGAGTGAAATAAAGAGAACATTGCCAGTTTGATCACAGCACCAGAATGCAAAGAGCATACTATAATATTCAAGAGTGTCAAAACTTTAAATAAATAGACGAGTCAACTTGCAGTATCCTCCTCTCTTCTCATTTGCCTATGTCTCCACCAAAACCAACACATTAGGAAGGTTTTCCAAATAGTCAAATGTACATAACATTTACAACAATATTTTATTCTAGTTTGTTTTATTTCACTTTCAGCCTTTGGTCAAAGAAGAAATATTTTCTATTTAACATAAAAAAAAAGCATCTGGGACCACCTAAATCTTAGAACACCCGTGACTTAAAAGGAAATTAAATAATGTAAGGTTGGCCTTCCTTGATGATTAGTGCTTATATAACTGTTCTCAAGCAAGGTTCAAGGGCCTGGAGCATCTTCACAGAGTTCAGCCGAGCAGGCAGTAAAGGAGAGCTGGATATCTCCCTTTGTGACCATCCTCTGCTCCAATCACCTGCTCATGTGGTCCTCCTTTCTACAGAAGACTCACCCTTAGTTGCTGGCCTTAGTAAGCTCTCTTCCTTCCAGAAATTTCCTGGAACACACTTATTCTAGTGCCTGCTTACCACCTACCTCTCCCTTGGTAATGACATGCATATCCCCGACTTGACCTGCTTGGGCGAACCTCAGAGAAGAGTTCATCTCTAACTTCCCCTACACAAGAAATACCCTGCTAACACCATCTCACTTCTTGGCCTGAGCTGCCGCTTGGTCCCAGTCTCATCTGCAGCCACACGGCCACTGGAAGAGCCGACTCTGTCATATGAAGCAACACAAAGAGGATAGCCAACTTGTACACTCAAGTCTTCACCTTGGCCAAAACTGGACTCATCATTTTCTTCTCCAAATATATATTTTTTCTTTTCTCTTGTTTCGTCTCCACCTAATCCCCAAGTCAGAAAAATCTAGAAATCACTTTGGTTCATGTGTAAGTATCTTTATTTAAGGTGATTAAACCTGGGTTTGTCCAAATCAGTTCCAGATTGTCTCTGCAGAGGCAGCAGTTGTTAACTGCCCCTCTATTCTCAGTGGCAGCTAGATAATACATGAGAGGATCACAGTACTTCAATCTCACATCAGGCCTAAGGCCTTTCAATGTTTTCTCCTAAAAAGTCTCTTGATCCCCAACGTTCCTTGCCATTAGTCTTTGCTCCTGCCTTATTCAGTATCACATCATTCCTGTGGTCAGCCTCATAGACTACTAGCCTCATGTCCCCAGTCTATAATTCATACCACTCCTCAACACTGGCATCTTCTATGGAAATTTGATCAAGAAATGAAAAGCCTTATTAACTACTTTTCTAGGAAAAATGCAAAGGCACACTGCATTCCCAAATCTGCCCCTATTCCTATTTCCTGCCTGACCTGGGGACATTCCCAATAAACATCCTAAACTGAAGTACAGGCTGTGTTTGCTTCTTCACTAGGCTTCTGTGATGCTTTCCTTTCCCAGTACTGGCCTGACCCTGCTGCTCAGGGAAGAATCTCTAGGAAGCTTGCCTACTTTATCAGAGCACTAATACATGTTACTGCCCACCACCTCCTTGAGCTATCAGAAGGCAGGAAATTCTACTCTGTTTCCCCAGTGTGGAGCATACTGCGTGACACAAGAGGAGATGTTCAGAAATGTTTCTGAATGAATAATTCACCCTGTTCCTGTGTTTGGGATAAATCCTGTCAGATTTCACATGTATCCACTATGGCCTTGATCAACAGCAGGGAAATAACGCCCTTTGTGGACTCCATGCAGCTTGAGACCATTTCTTCCTTGCTATGCTGACAACCTAACTCAAATCAGAGTCACACATTAAAATGGTGACAGACACACACTGTGAGAGTAAATGCCATTTAGACAGAGACAAAAAAGATAGAAGGACAAAGAGCAACATGGGGAGAAGCAGGGGAAGCTGAGGGTCAACACTGCCAGGTTATCATCAGCCAGGGCTGTAATATGACACAGGTTCCTACACCGCCAGAAGGGGCCGCAAGGGAGGAGGGCCACGCAGGCGGGGTCTTGAAGCTTCTTACAAGTAGTTCTAGGGGAAGTTATTTTAGTAGCTAAAGATTTGATCCTCTTTCCCTAATGTCAGACGACCAAGGCTCTTGGCTTTTCATGATCTATACTCCAAAATTTGTTTTGAGATATTTCTGTCACCTAGCATGACTTTTAAAGAAAGGTAAAGACCCAAGAACAGTCATGACCTTTTTTCCTAACCAACATGTTGTTGCTGTAAGGCTGGCAATTTTAAGTCAAAATGGATGTCAGGAGTTAGCACTGAGATGTGAGGTGGACAGTAGAGGAAATCCTGCTCACAAAAGCACAAAACGGCCTTTGAGTGCAGCAGCTCATCCAACAAAGGTTTCCAAACCCAGCTCAAGTCTTCCCACAACACACTCAAATATGGTGTTCGGGTGGATCTGACTGCAATGTCACACCTGTGCATACACATACACACAATCATAAAAGATGTTAGAATCAATCTCATGCCTTCCACCTACCACCAAAAACCTTTACATTCAAGAGGTAGATTGATAAATGACTATCTTCAACAAATATATGAACATCCAGAAAATAAAGACAGAAAGAACAGAAAATGGACCCCAGAAATGACAAACAAACTGGAACAATTACCTTGTGACCAGTAAAGCGATAAAAGACCTGTATAGAAAGACTTTTCAAGCATGACACTCAAGAATGAAATTTATTTCACCAATAATTTGTCTCCAGCAACGCAATGACAAAATTTGCAAATAATTTTCTGAACAAACATGTAAAAAATCCAGAAACAATTTAATGACAAACTTGGCAAAGAACCTGAACAGCCATTTCTTCAAAGATATGCAAAAGGTCAATGAGAATATGAAAAGATGTTCAGCATCACTAATCATTAGAGAAATGCCAAGCAAAATTGCAATGGAATCACTTCACACACACTAGTGTGATGACTACAGCAGACACAGATGGGCAGGGGAGCTACAAAGAGCAGAGACAAGAGGACTAATACATTTGCTTATTACATGTCAATTAATAAATAAGAAAGTGCTAAATACTCAAGTCCAAAGGATTATTCAGTTATAATTTACAAATAAGAAGGCAAACAGAATGCATACAGAGCATATTTTTTCTTTAAAATGAGGCAAATTCTGATACATGCTGTAACATGTAATGAACATAGAGGACATTATCTTGAGTGAAAAAGCCAGTCACAATAAGTCAAATATCCCATTATTTCGCTTTTATGGGGTATCTATAGGAGTCAAACTCAGAGAGTTAGAAGGTGAAATGGTAGTTTCCAGAAACCAGAGCGAGGAGGGATTGCAAATAAATATATGATGAATGCAAAGGTTCAGGTTTTCAAGATGAAGAGTCCTAGAGCTGTGGGTCACAGTTATTCAATAAAATAGTGAACACAAACGAACTATACAATTAAAAAGTAGTTAAGTGCTAAATTTTATGTTGCATATAATTAATAAAATGAACACAAAGTCAAGGTTATTATTTATTAAAGTATCAATTTGGTTTTAGCATAAGAGTATATGTAACTAAACCATATATTTCATAAGTGAATAAGAAACGGAATATAACCAAGTTTGTATTTCTTCTAGCAACAGTAGATTAGTTTAATATTAAAAAAAATGTGAGAATGAAAAAGATGGAGTACTCATAGACTTGAGTACATACACAGGAACGGTTTGTGCTGATGGATGTGAAGGCAGGGACACGGCTGACTTAACAAACATGGATTCAGACTGAACCCTTAGTTATTTAAGAACAAAGACTCAGCTATGGTCCTATGTGTTATGAAAATGATTTTTTCAGAAGCTTACTGAAAAATACTGCTATGATGCTGATATGAGGTTATGAATTGAATCATCTTATTTTTTGCATTACCAATTAGTTTTGGTTGTACTTTATAATGAATTTTTGAGATTTTCATACAACATAGTTTGATAATATTTAGATTCCTTCTCCTATCTGCACCTTCTCCCTCTGCCTCCCACCCAATTTAATGTATTCTCTTATAAGTATAATATGATCTATAAAGTTTAATTTGTGTCCTCAAATGTCCTTCAGTGTGGGTCCACTCATCAGGCCCAACAAGAATCCCATCCCATAGGAAACAAGTCTTCCAGATAGAACTCATATGAACTCATAGCAATGGTAACAGCATGCACAAGTCCTGTGCAGGCTCAAATCAGACAAACCGCCAGCACAGACAAAGGGAAAGTGGATAAGAAATTCCAGTCTAACCTAAGAAACTTTTGGCAACAGATGGATGCTGGGAGGAGAAGAGACAATGTCTTACAGGGATGAACCATCTCCTTTAAAGGAAGCTGTGTGTCTAGGGAAAGAGAAATATTCAATAGTCTTCATAAAGTATTGAGCCCAAACCCCTAGTGTGATAATGATCTAATGAAGCGGAAGACAGTCTAAATGTCATTATATGACTAATTTTCAATGAGAAGACATGAGGGGCAAAGTGGATAACATACAAAGCTCGGACACAAGATGCAAAAAGGATGTGGGGGGGGGCACACAAACACGATTCAAAACACCTCAAAAAGCTATACTGAAATCTCAGAAAAAAATTACATTACATAAAGTACAACCAGATAAATGAACCAGAACACAAACCAATTTTAGATAGAAAGCTCCAATATGCACAATAGGAAAATTAGGAAGAAAACAATGAGGGAATTGAGGAGAAGCACTATTCAAGAACTACCAAATCAGACTTCTCTAGAGTGAACCCCTGGACCAAAAGCACTCAGCAGAGGGAATTGAGGAGAAGCACTCAATATTTAATGAATTATGAAATCAGACTTCTCTATGATGAATCCGTAGACCAAAAGCACTCAGCAGATATTCAGTGGGAAAAAGATAAACCCACAGTAAGATACTGTGAATGTCAGATGTGAGGAAAAAGTCTAGGTATTACCTAAGACAAACATATTGCTATCTACAAAGAAGCAATTTGAATAAGACCAGACTTTTCCAAGGACCTGAAGTAGCACTGAATGTGCTAAAGGAGAATGACGACGGTCCTTTAAGAATTTATATTATTTATTATTTTAATTTTATGCGTATGAGTGCATTGCCTGCATGTATGTGTGTACTCATGTCATGCAATGCCTGTATAAGCCAGAAGAGGGTATCAAATTCTCCTGGAACTGGAGTTACAGATAACCATGTGGGTGTTAGCTGCCATATGGGTGTGGAGAACTGAAACTAGGTCCTTTGCCAATGCTCCGAACCACTGTATCATCTCTCCAGCCCCTCTTAAAAAGTTTTATACCCTGCTAAATTAGCACTCAGTGATCAGGGAAAAGGGCTGACAGTATAAGCTCTACAGCAGAGCACATGCCTCACATATGCAAGGCCTTGGAATAAATTTCCAGTCAGCAGGAGGAAGGGGAGAAGAAGGGAGGAGGAGGAGGAAGAGGAGGTGGGAGGAAGAAGAGGACAGAAAGAAGTAGTGATAAAAAGTCTTGAGAAGATGGTTAATGACAATGGAATTAATACACATGCTTAATTACTAGCTAATTAAAAAGTTTTAAAATTCCAAAATAATAAAATATCATACACTAATATATCTGAAATGTAAATGAAATGGAAGAATTCTGAGGAAAAATAAAATTTACCAAACTTACACAAATTAAAAAAAAATCTGGATAGCCTAAAACCCACAAACTTTAACTTAAAACTTTAATTTAAAACTTCCTATAAAGACATGGAAGTGACACACAATTTCACTGAGTAATTGAATGGTTAAGACATCCTACCGACCTTCAAAATAACCTCCAGAGACTACAGAAAATAAATATTCCAAGCTAGTTTTATGATGATAGGATTATCTTAACACCAAGACCTGAGAGAGTTACAAGAGAGAAAAATCACAAGTCCATTCACCCCTGAACAAAGACTCTGAAACTCTAAAAAACTATGAGCAAATCAGTTCACGGCCACAAACATGTTTGTATATTTTTTTCAAGAATAAAACGTTGGTTTAACATTCAAAAAATAATCACTATCACTACAATAACAGGGTAAAGTCCAAAATGCGCAAAAACACCTCAAAATACATGGAAGGGCTTAAATAATTTTAATACTCATTAATGATAAAAATTCTCAGACAAACAGAAATAGAAGCAAATATTCATAATTTGATAAAGATGATTTACAAAATTGTACAGCAACCACTTTAAATAAATATGCATTTTGAAACTTTCAAGATCAGAAGTATAATTAGGTTTTAATTTTACATTACCATAGTTCATTTAGTTCAATATCCTCAATTCGATTTACTCCAATAAGAATCAAAGAATCACTCCTGGTAAAATGAGTTTTTCAAAGGCAGTAAGTTAATAAATTTCCTTTTGCATTTTGTTCTACACCCCTCCCCGAATTCAGTTTTTGATAATGAGGAATACAGGTCACACCTCCCTTGTACCGTACAGATACCCAACTAGCCTTGTTGCACCAGCACAGCCTTTTCCTCCTGCATCACTCAGCAGCACCTGTGCTGCCCAACTCCTTGACACTCAAAGCAGTTCTCACTGATCATTTGGCCACTACTGGCTGTCTGTATTTCCATATAAGTTTTTGAATTTGCTTATCAAATTCCTCGAAAAAGCTCTCTGAATTTGTTTTTTAAGTAAATTTTCCATTTGATTAAAAATTAAGCAATCCTACAAATTGTTTTTAGACACACGGAAAATGTAGCAAAATGAATGGAAACACTGAGATGTAGCGAGCAGTGACGGGCAGAGGGGAGCAGGCGGGAAACATTGCTTGGGTGGCCAGCGGGCTCCACTGCATGTCTAATGATTTGTTTCTCTTCAAAGGAAGATGTGGCGCATAGTCAAAGGATCTGAGGGAAGGAGCCAACAGGAAGGTGGACTTACAGCTCTATGTTTTTCAGAGCAAATCAAATCCAGAAATATTTGTTTAGGATATTCCACTCATTTTAAAAAGAAATAAAAACAAATAAAAAATTGTTTCTTGAACAGCAGTTAACCTGGAGTTCAAACTGTCGAATGGACTCTTGTCAGGGTTGCCTCTCCATATTCACTGTCCTTGGTACTGAATTACATCTTAGAGTTACACAATATACAGAAGGGCTCTTGAGAAAATAAATCCTTCCCTGTCACTAAAAGAAAACATTTGATTCATTATTTAGTCAAATGGTAGGAAGAATAATTAAGCCATCTACTATATAAACTGGTGCTTTCCTTTACACTCATTCCTCACTTTCAGATCACATAAAAATATCAACATAAATGCTCCTAGTTTCAAGAGCTGTGCCAAGTTGTAACTGCAAAGTAACTCACTTCTTCATCTAAACATGGATGACTTTCAAGTCCCGCTATCTCAGATGAGCATAAATGCCCCACTCATCATTTGAGTACAGGTGACATGTCTCTAACTCTATCAGTGGAGAGATTTGTTTGTTCTTACGTATAAGATGTCAAGACACTTTAAACTACCCTTAACTTCTTGGGTAGTTATTCTTATTGGTAAATTACTTTGACCTTACTTGGTCCCAGTCCATTAATATGAGCTTCAGATTTTCCACTGGAATTGACTTACCAACATTTATTAGTTCTTTCAGAACTCTAAGAAACTCATTCCTGGGTTGAGAGACTTTGATGTTCACATTTGAAACCTTCTTTCTTTAGGCGAATATAGTCAATTTAGTCAAAGGTGCCATGATGATTTACTTTAAACAGAAAACAATGTTCCACAGCCACTTAGTGCCTATTATTTTACCCCAGGTACTTGGTGGAAGCTGCACAGTCAGTTCTAAACAAAAGGAACAAAAAGCCTGTTCAACCAGAGGTCAGTGCAGTTCATGGAAGGGAAACTTCAGGCATCTGCCCCCAGAAGAGAAGACTTCAGATACGAATCATTTTTCCAAGAGTCTCTATCATTCTGTTTCATAAGTGACTATTAAAAATGGGTTCGGTACAAAGCTTTATCTTTTTTTGATAGAGTCTAATTATATGCATCTGATGCTATTGGTTGTACAATATGGTAAAGGTGTAATCCTTTTGACAAGAGCTCGTGTTGTCTTCTCAGACCACTGCAAGCACCTTAAAGATGAGACAGGAGGAAAGTCAGCTGAAGACTGCTGGAAAACTTTGCCCATTCTTGAAAAAGGAAATGAGAGTACTTGCTGCCCCTGGACCTTGCTATATGGTGCTGTATGGTGCTGTATGGTGCTGTCCCGGTGCTGCCACCGCCGAGTGTAAGTAAAAGCACTCAAGGGTTCCAGAGCGCTGGCATCTGTGAAGGTTTGCTCTCACTGTTCTTAGTCATGCCATATCCATCGGGTCTTTTCTTGGCTGAAGCTGAAAGCATCCCCTCCACTATGCTGCACCGTTCTGCAACAACGCCCCCATATTCACACTTAGCAGTGCATGTGGACCTATCCACCATCACTTAACTGGCCTGCTCTTCAGATTTGTCTCAGTTCCCACCTACTCTGATGATCTCTTTCTCAACTTCCTGAGCTTTATGACCCATCAGCTATTCGTGTCCAATTGAGATGATTCTATGCAGTAGAGAATTATTGCTTTTATTCTAGTGATAGAAATACAAACACTTGTGCTAGTCGAACAGATCATTCCTAATATGTATTGACCATTGGTCAGTTACACAGACGCTGCGAAGATTCAATGTTCAACATGTTGTCTATTCATAAGGAGTTTTTTGCATTTAGTTAAAAGCTAAGAAAATACAACTGGGAGACCCCCAATACGGTCACTAGGAGAGGGACAAATATTTTCTTCACTGGTATAGCCACTGGTAAGTAGTCCATGCTCCTGCAAGTAACCCCAACTAAACACACTGGTTCACCAAAAACAAATATGAAAGTAGAAAGAAGACAGGCCAGGAATGGGGGGAGCGGTCATCAGGGTTAGAGGGGACGAGAGAGAGCACCAGGGGTGAATATAGTCAAAATACAACATGTGCATTATCAAATCAAGAAAATATAAGTAGGGTATCACACATGTATAAATGTCACAAAACATACATCACTGCACTCTACAATACAAGAAAATTATATGACCTAATGCTAAGGACTCTGTGTGTGTGTGTGTGTGTGTGTGTGTGTGTGTTAAAGTGCCTTAATAAAAAGAAAAAATAAGAAGTAGTCATAATTCTATAAATATAAAACAAGATCTGCCCATTTTTACAGTTCAAAAGCAGTCAAAATCTATAGGCTTGTGATGACAGAATACAATAAAAATATCGGCTTCAACACACAGGACAAGATGGACCGCGGATGAATGAATCATCCATCCTCTTGACTTAAGGCTCAGGTTGTAGAATGCCAGTGCTGGCAAAGCAAGCTGGAGAGTGAAGCTGAGGGTATAAAGAACCAAGAACCAGTCAGACTGAGGCTGCAGTCCCAGGAGTCGGTGTTGTGGTAACAGTGACGATGATGCAGAGACAAAGTGTAGACAGAGGACACAGCTGCATCTGTTCTTTACACAGAGCTATCATGACTCCCCAGATATGTCTGTTTTCTTACAGCTGCATTTTTCCTCATTTGTAAATCAATGATGCTTACTCAACATGCAGGATGACCTTTGATAGGTCATCTTTCCATTTCTTCCTGTGTCCCTTTCTATTAGTTTCTTCTCGGATAAGTATTTCTTTTCCAGCAAAAGAAAATAGTAAGTATAGTTTAAATTTCGATGAAGAGGAAGAAATGCACATAGAAGCAGCTAAAAAAAAAGTCCAAGATCCATTAATGTCACTGTAGCACAATGAAGCTCATGAGATCCTCAAAGTTGGGTTTGTGTGAAAACAAAATGAGGAAAAGCTAGAAAACCCCATATTAAGTCTCAATCTGACACCATTTATAATAATGACAGCAAAACCGGACCTAGGAGCTCTTCCAAGCCAGGGAGATTAACAAATAACCAGGCTCTAGGCCTGAAACGATTCTGGACAGACATGGAAGGATTTGGAGAATTTATAGGCAGGAGAGGAATAAAGACAGGAAGAAGAAAATGGTGACCTCCGTATTCACTGGTCAGTATCAGTGTGGGTCTATAACCGCCTACACAACAGTGTCAGTCTACAGTGGCCTGCGCATAGCTCCCCCACTGCTCCTCCACTGTGTGCTCTCAGTGAATCTGCCTCTTTAGAAACATCTTAAAGTTGAGAACTATGAATTCCACCCTATTGACCCCAGTATCTAATAGTGCCTTGATGTAGGTGAGAACAGAGCTTATTGACTGAATACTAGCTGCTGTGTGGGCTCCAGTTCTGGTTAAAATTCTGGCTCTGTGGCTGAGTAGTAGTTTCTGTGGTTAGGTTTGCTTTAGTGCTGCCAGGCCTCACATCATCATCTATGGAATGGATCCACAGCATTTACCTCATCCACTGGGGTGCATCAAAGCTACAACAATAGGCAAAATATTAATTCAATGGTTTATATACAACATTCTATAAGGGCCAAGTATTACAAGGTCTTTTGTAATAGTTTGTTATTTTTATTTTATGTGTCTGAGTGCATTGCTGGCATGTAGGTAGGTACATCGATGTCATGCAATGCCTGCAGAGGTCAGAAGGTGTCAGCTACGCTGGAAGTGGAGTTACATATCATTTTTAGCTGTCATGTGGCTGCCAGGCATCAAACCTTGGTCCTCTGTAAGAGCAACCAGTGCTTTTATCTGGGTCATCTCTCCAGCCCTACAAAGTTTTAATAAAATCATGGATAGGGACTGGTGAGTGGTTTAAAGAAAAAGTACTTGGTGCCTAAACCTGACAACTTGGGTTTGATTCAACCTACAGTGGAAGGAGGGAACTGACCTCTGAAAGTTATTCTCTGAACTCCAGATGCATGTTGTCCCATACGTGTGCCTGCACCCACATACACACATCACACACACACACACACACACACACATACACACTATATATACAAATACATACATCACAAATATACACACTTGCACACACGATAACAAGAAATTTAAAATCATGTACAGACGAATGACATACTGCATTCTGTCTGCTCAAATGCATAAATAAATCAGAAAAAAGTCAATATTCCCTTAAGCAACCCCAGATCTCAGACAACACAGCACCCACTACTGATGACTGCAGCTGTAGGAAGGGTACAGAGGGGCAGTTTTTCTTGGGGGCCTGTGAAATGGGACACTTCGATAATTGCTATCTTGCTGGTGCCTAAATATCAAATTCTTTGCCAAATTCTTTGCCCGTTGAATTTATTTCATCATTTCTATTTCAAGTTTTTTTTCAGATTTTAATACTAGTACCTTCTCTGCAATTTAGGCATGAGGTACACTGTCACATCTCTGAATCAGCAACTGGAGAGATGGCTCAGTAGTTGGGAGCACTAATTGCTCTTGCAGAAGACCCAGGTTTGGTTCCCAGCACCCACATGGCGGCTGATGGCTGCCTGTGGCTCCAGTTCCAGGGGATCCAACACCCTCTTCTGACCTCCAAGGGCACTGCATAACACAGGTGCACTTACACACATGCAGGCAGTGCCCTCATACACATAAAATAGAAGTAAAGTATATGTTTTAATCTCTGAGTTGAGTTTGATTTTTCACTGTGTATATAAATTGCATGAGTTTATTTACACAGTCCCTCACCTGAAGAAATACAAGTACGAAGCAAGGGAAGGGAGGAGGGAAGAAAAGGGAGGAGGGAGGGAAGAGAGGGGAGGATGGAGGGAAGAAAGGAATCTCAGGTAGTTCATCAAAAATTTAAGAGTGCACAAGTACTGCAATTCCTTAAATTTTACAAAATTAGGGCAAGGGGAAAAAGAGTTTCAAGACGAAGTATAAACACTATAAATTATAGATCTGCTTGTGGAGTAGTCACACTCAACACAGGGTGGGTGCAGCAGGGGAAGATGGCATCTTACCCTGGGGAAGGGTCGGGCCTCACTACAGATAAGTGACTGAGGAAAAACCTGACAGGCAAAAGCCTTTGCCCACTACTGGTTCCGTTCAGAACACGGCTTTGGACAAGCAGCAGCAGCAACAACTGACAGGTGGTTACATTCGCAGAACCGCAAGCCCCACATGGAAACAGAAAATTAGAAACTGTATTTAACCGGATCCATCTGCACACTAATTTTTGTGAATCACTAATATATGTAGCTTGCTACTACTACTGGATTCATAAAGCGGGTTAATTAAACTTGATGCTTTATATTTATGTATGGGCTCCATATGAGTTACCTATGAATAATCTAATCCACCTATGAATTCTAAGTCAGGTTAAGCTTCAAGAAAATAGCTCCCTGAAGTCCTGACTGAGTAGTGCATTGGGCTAAGGCTGATATTGAGATGGGTTTGGTTTCCTAGGAGAAATACCAGTAACTAAGTCCCAGAATTACTGATAAGGTTAAGGCTGGGAAGCCTTCTCTGCAATGGGGGACAAGGCCAAAGTTGAGTGTCAGCTGTTACACAGGATCAAATGGGATACAGCAGGTCCTCACATGCCTTCCCTCACTCTCAACTCTCCTGGTGTAGTGACAAGTAACTGGGACAGCATCCAGGATTAGGAATAACATAATGTGCAGACACCAAAGGCAGCCTGCAAGACCTCCCAACTGGGCGTAAAGGAAACAGCAATATTGCTGAATAACTGGTGAGCTACTAGGGATAAACATGTGATTAATGACACTTAAGTAAGCTATGTAAATAATTTGTATGATGTGTTATTACTCTGTGTAGGGCTAAATATTGAACTCATAGTTTTGAACTTTTTAAGAAGATTTGAAGAATGAACAAAAGTTGAATTACTGTGCATTCAATTCAAAGCATGAATTCACGGGAGTTCAAGAACACATCCCACAAAAGCACACACATGCAGAATATGCACACAGGAACCTGGAGTGGTGGGCAGTGAGCTCTTGTACAGAACAAGAGGACACTTGCTGGCAAAACAGCCACACGAATGGTCCACTTATCACAAGCATAATCTTGGTGAGTAAAGAGAGCCATAACAGGCAAAGTCTTTGATTTAAAATATACATGAGGAAGACCAAAAATTATCACATAATAACTTAAGGCTCCTACTTACTAGGTCTAAACAATGGCTCTCAAGGTATTGCAAAAGACTGTCATCAACGAGGCCTCAGAGTGCTCTAAATCAGACTTCCCCAATACTAAGAGCACCCTCACAGCTGGATGAGTGGGTTTACAAAACCATGGAGACTATAGAGGACAGAACCATTGAGGTCAAGAGAGGCTGGAGAGTAAGTTAGGAGGAAGATAAGGAAGATAAATCTCTGCCACCACACAACAGGATTTTGGAGGTTCCTAGCCAGAGAAGCCACAAGCTCAAGGCAGCAGTAGGAATTTTTCCACATCTCCACTCTTCTCCTCTGAGGGGTGTCTTCTCTAAAGTTACAGACAGCTGTTTATGTGACAAGAGTCTCTTAAGTCCGCCTTTATAAACATAAACATTAAGCACTCTGTGCAAACAGTAAAAACTGCTAACCACAACCAATTATACTAAAAAGCAATCAATTAAATAGAAAAAGGACTAAGTGACAGGCAAAATATCTTGTCCTATAGCTATCCAGATGCTTGGAACCTGTGAATTTCTTACCTTACCTTCAAAACTGTCTTTACAAATGCTATTAAGAAAGATCTTGAGATGGGAGGTTATCCTGAGAAATGTTTTTGACACCATTGGATCACAAGAGTTCTTGTAAGAGTGATGAGATTCCAGAGGGTAAAAAAGCCATGTGATGTCTAGTCATGAGTCAAGGGATGGAGCCCCAGGAACTGGCAAAGGCATATAAACAGATTATACCCTGGAGCTAAGCCACTGAATTTGTCGTCATTTGTCAAAGCAGCAATGGAAACTAATACATATTTTCGTATCTGGAATTAAGTAATACAACAAACACCAAAAATGTGGAAATAGTCTTGAGATTAGTTCAAGGATGAAAATTCTTAGTGCCATGAGATAAAAAGGCCTAGTGTACCTTGAACATATTGTTGTAGAAACACAGATTTAAAGAAACAGCTTTAAAGCATGAGAAAATCTATACCGTCAGGAACAACTCATCCTGACATTGATATCAGAGATATGCATGTCAAAAGCCTGCTCATGAAGGCGTTGAAGGAAATAGGAGCTTGCTTGTAAGTGGAAATCAGGGGGAAGACGATCTTCATTACATGATGCAGAACTACTGAAATAGATTAAGACTTCCCCAAACCCTGAAACACCCAACACAGTGAACTTCCAAGCAAGATAAAAGACAGAAAATCCTACACAGGCCAAACTACTAAAAACCAGGGTAAAAAGAAAAGGGCAACAAGTCAGTGAAATGATACATTTAAAGAACTGAAAGCAAAAGAAGAGTAACAAACATCTGGTACCAAACCTAGAAAACTAAAGTCATGGAAAATATTCCTAAAAAGCAAAGGTGAAAAAAAGGCATGTCCAGAAAAACAGAAGCTGAAAATGCCCACCCTGCACTGCTAGGAGAGGAAGCTCTTCAGACTGAAGGGAAATGATCACAGAAAAAAACACAGGAATGATGGCACTGGATAAATATTAAAAAAGCATGTATAGCCAATACAGCTTTAAATCTTAAAAGACAAGTGACTAGTGCAATATGTTGAGAATATAATATATCGAAAAATAAGAGAGACAAACTGAATCACATAATTACAAGGCCATTAACTATTCCAGGAAAATGTACAATATTTATTCATGATGAAATGTGACAGATTCATTATGCATACCATAATCAAGAGTAACTCCTTAAAATTGTGTAAGAATTTGAAACTAAATAGCAATGAAAGAAATTAAATGGAATACATAACATAAAACAATAAGCCTCACTTTCCAAACATAAATAAAAGAAGGAATGGAAAGAAAGACTTAGATGACAGAATTAACCCCAATTATATAAATGATTATATTAAATTTAAGTGTATTCAACATTCTAATTAGAAGACAGAGACTTCAAATCTAGATTTAAAATAGCCTCAACTTTATGTTGCTGATAAAAAAAACTTTTAAATATAAAAAATAGAACACAAATGAAACCATAAAATGCATACAAAAATCCCCCAGCATAGCTATGTTAGTATCAGAAAATATCACCTTTATAAGCATCGTCAGTGACAAAGGTACTTCACAGTAACTGAAGGGTCAGTAAAAAAAGCCTATCTGGCTCTCTGATCAAACTAATGAGATTAGTAAGGATTTTCTCGGGCATATACTTCCTGAAGATTTATGTCTCCCTGCCCCATCCCCCTAGGGTTTAAAGACCCCTATCTGAAAACCATATGTATCAGTTGCTGGCCTTGTTGCTGTAATAAAACACTTGACAAAAGCAACTTTAAAAAGGAAGGGGTTATATCAATTTACAATTGAAGGATATATAGTCCATCATAGCAGTAGAAGGCAGCTGGTCACACTACCTCATAGTCAGGAAGCAGAACAATGCATGCTTGAGTTTGGCAAAAGGACCCACTGAATGGTACTGCCCACATTTAGGGTGGGTCTTCTAACCTTGATTTACTTAATCTGGATATTTCCTCATAGACCTGCCCAGAGATTTGTTTCTATGGTGACTTTAAATGCCCCCAAGTTGACAATCAAGACTGTTACCCCAATTTCAAAACAGTATTTTAAAATTCAATAGTCTTCAAATAGGTGATTCTCCCCAGCTTTTGACGAGCATTTATTGACAGTTCCTTAATTCTTGTAAATCATCCTACCTGAAATTTGACCCTCTGATTGATGTCTGACAGGTGGAACTGCTTCAGGAAGCGCTCATCCTCACTCCAGAAGAGGCGGATGTCAGGGATGTCATAGAGGATCATGGCCAGCCTTTCTAATCCTAGGCCAAAAGCCCAGCCAATTCGATCATGAGCACCAGCTATAATTAGGAAACAAAATAAAATAACTGTTTAGGAAAGCATAAAAAACAGAAAGGTGCCTCGCACTCCTGAATAATGACTGGCAGCATGGAGTAGGTGCTTCTTGGTGGCAAATGCAAAACTATGGGCTCATCCAAGAGGATGCCCATTTGGCCCTTTGTTTCCTCTCCACAGTCCCAATGTTCCCCCTGGAAGCTCTCTTGAGTCATACCAGCTGGGGTGGTGTCTTTCACTTCTCAGTAAGTCCAGGCTCTTTCTTATCACCCCCTATGCCTACCACATGAGTATGTGATTTGTGTCTGTGTGCGTGTGAAGGTGAATGTGTGTATACTGAGAGGCAAGAGGTCAAACTTTCCTAGTCACTTTTCCATCTTATTTTTTCAGACAGAGTGTCTAACTGAGCCTAGAGCTCCCTGAGTTGGTGAGATTACTGGCTACCAAGTCTCCGGGATCTTCCGGAGAATTATAGGCATGCATGGTCACACCTGGCTTTCTACATGGATGTTGAGAATTCAAACACAGGTCCTCATGCTTACACAGCTAGCACTGAATGCTCTGAGTCATCTCTCAGGCTTCTTTTAAGCCCTGGTTCCCATCTCTGAATTAGGATTTTCTGTAATCTTTATTTGCCCTCATTTAAACATTAGTACCCTATATGTAGGGCACTGAAGAGAAAGACAGAAAGATCTTTCCCTAAGTGGTTTGCCCTACAGAGACACATCTTCAAAACATGCTACAGTGGATGGTTGGCATTCAGAAAACATGCATCAGGTCACCGAGAATACAACTTCAGTAAAGCACCATGTTTATGCTTCATTGGGGCTACAATGCATAGCTCAGCAATGTGCGGAGAGCAAGCGAGGCATTGTGAAATGTGCATCCAGCACCATTTATTCCAATGGTAAAGTGTCCTGTTCAGATTATGTCACAACCATGAATTTTAAGGCTGCATTTCACATATATGAGGTAGAATAAGAGACGATATAAAGTGCTGTATAGAGAAACACAAGGGAGCCATTCATACGGCTAGAAAAGCATATAAAAAGAGCTCACGGAAGGAACACAACTCCAACTGGACACCAAATGATGAGCAGGACCCTGTGACAGGCTGAGATGGCCCTGAGCCTCCCATCCCCATGTACAGACCCTCTACAAAGTCCTTCTTGAGTGGGGTTGACCCATGGAAAGGACAGAATTTTACTCATTTAATATGACACTTGATCTTGGTAGACTGAACAGCGCTTGCTGGGTGTAAGGCAGCGAGTAGCCATGTGCTCAGTTTCTTGAGAGGCCTAAAGGAGCTGTGAGAGGAAATGGGAGCTTCACTCTTACACCCCTAAGGAATAGATTCCCCCAAGAGCCTGATGAGCTTAGAAGTGGGCACTGAGCTCCAGATGAGAACATGGCCCAACAGCTGCATTTCAACCTAGTGATGGTGAATTGGGAACTACATCAATCCTCTAGATTCCTGAAGTAAGAAAACTCTTGACAGTAAATTTGGGCTATTTAAGTTTCAAAGGGTAAGAAAATTTGTTCTAGGAACAGTAGGCAACTGATTCAGACTGGGAATATTGAGAAAGGTTTCAGGAAAATCCAGACTAAGAGAATCTCTGGTACAGCAAAGGGATGGCTGAGGACCAGAATCTGGAGATAAACAGGACAAGGATGGGCAAGTAAGTCCCTAGGAGTTGAGCACATCTGCCCTGACCACTGCTGCTACCACAGTCACTCAGAGATGAAATGACAGGGGTAAGAGAAAACACAATGCTGGGAGCTGGGTGTGATAGCCTTGGAAGCCATCTTGCTTTTACCTGCTGAATCATCACCAGTCCTGGGTTTTGCTCTTACTGCAGACATTTCCCATATAGTAGAACAGAAATTAAACTTCTGTCACAGGACATAATTTTCTTGATGTAAAAATTATACAAATAAAAAACTAACAAGGGTATTGCAGAGATGGGTCGGTGATTAAGGGCACTGGCTGCTCTTGCAGAGGACCCAGGTTCAGTTCTCAGCATCCACATGGCAACTAACAACTGTCTATAACTCCAGTTCTATTGGATTCAATGCCCTTTTCTGACCTCTGTGGGCATTACAGGACACAGTTGCACTTACATACATGTAAACAATATACTAATACACATAGAATAAAAATAATAAATACCATATATATGGTATATATATAGCAAGGTTTCAAATGGTAGAGATCAGGAGTTATAAGCTTAAAGTAAGATGGACCCACTATAGTCTATCAACCACCTCCTCCCTACTGTAAAGTCCATTCATCATGCCAAAGCTACACCACACAATTCCATTTATAACTTTGCTCATCCTAGAAATAAACTGAACTGACTTAAGACAACATAACTCAATCCCATCTCCAAATCAAACACTGCTTTGCATCTTCTCCACATTGTCGAACAGGTTCATCACCATCTGGTTACTCAAGACAGAATCTGGAAAATAAAGTTTTAGCCCCAACATTGCTTCCTTTCAGATGAAGACTTTTAAATCACATCTTGGAATTTCTCAGAATCACGCCTTCACTCCAGTCCTACTGGCACTGCAGACTTGAGCCTTCAACCCACATCTCTCACCTCAACTACTCCAAGAATCTCTCTCTCCCTCACAGTCATTTCATCTTCTTCTCTAAAAGAGTACCATCTATCTATTTTCTAAAACAAAGAAATCTATATTACCAACAGATATGTATGGAGTATAGGACAGTGGTGATGTTGTGGGAACCAGCATTAACATCTTGTTCCTTCTTTAATTCTGCATTAACAACTTTCTAAAACATAATGTTTTCACAGATCCATTCCTTCTCATTGAACTTGAGTTCTCAAGACCAGGTGTGCAGGAGTCAAATACTAGGGACTGGGCTTATCAGATGGCATCAAGACAGTCTTCAAGATAAATGGAAATATGGCCATTCAGCTGTAAGTTAGAAACAGATTGAAAGGCACTGGTCTTTAGTAAAAGAACTTTAAAAAATTCCCAACAAATCTCTCAGGCTGATAATGTATGTGTGGGCAGGGGTGTGTATGCCTGTGTGCACACATATGTGTATGGGTATACTCACCTATGCATGGTCATAGTTTTTGAGACAGGGACTCTCATCAACCTGCAGCTTACATTTCAGCAAAACTGGTTGGCTAGCAAGTTCCAAGGATCCACGTGACTCCCCTCCCATACCCTCAGCACTGGGTGCTGCCATGCTTTGTTTTTATGGGGTGCTAAGGAACTGAATTCAGGTACTCATGTTTTACATAGCCAGCATTTATCAACTGTGTCATCTTCCCAGCACCCAGGCTGATAATTTTGTCAGATGAAGTCATAAATAAGATATGCACCTTTACAACCACACATGGACAGATACCATGTTCAACACAAACATTTTAAATATTTACAGTATTGAAAGTTTATACAAAATGCTTTATGTCCAAAATGGTATCAACTCAGATATGAATACTAGGAAAATCCCTAGAAAAATCTCTAAAACATTGGGAAAGTAAACAACATTATTTCCTAATAACCTATGAGTAAAGGAATAATCACAATGGAAACTAGAACATACATGGGAACAAATAAAAATTAAGATACAGTACACCATTAACTGAAGCTCCTGAATTACTGAGTGGGAATAAAGAATGATAAAGGCAATTTGGAAAATGGTTTGGTAACTACCTACCATAAAGCAAAGGTCTTTAATTGGGGGTAATTTTAGCAGCCAGAAGACACTGAGCAAAAATGTCTGAGGACATTTCTGCTTTCCCAAATTGGAAGAGAAAACTACCTAACATCTAGCAGACAGAGGCCATGGGGCTGGGGGGATTGCCTCAAGTCTAGAGAGGCCAGGGGGAGGGAACTGAGTAACGTCCATGATAGAGGTGGGGAAGGAAAGTTACCTAATAGTCAGGGGTAGAGGTCAGGATGAAGGAATTACCTGACACCTATGACAGGGATGTTGCTGAAGGTCCTATAATGTACAGAACAGTCCCCCAAAGACTTACCCAGCTAAGATTACTAATCAAAAAGACTTTCCTATGTTTACAGTCTCTGAAAGTGCAATTTGGCCAGTTAAAAAACTTGGAAGACAGAAAAATGTTTATATGAGTTGCAATTAAATAGAACTCAGAATCTTTAAACAGCAAATTAATTAAAGCCCACAAAAAATTAACAAAATAAAAATGTTTAACTATGGGTTAAACATACACTAAGCATGTAACGTAGGAACTTCATTCTTAGGAGTTTACCTAAAATATAGACATTTGTGTGCACTGAAAAAAATATATACATGCTCTTAAGAACTTTGTTTATAAAAGCTTCAAATCAGAAATAACTCTGTAGCCTTCAACCAGTGAATGGAGTACTGTTATATGCATATAGTAAAATATTACCTGGTAATAAAATTAGATAAATTTCTCACATATACAACAACATAAATGAATATCAAAACCATTATTCTTAGTGAATGGAAACAATCTAGTATCAAAGACTATAATTCCATTTACAAGACATTCTAGAAAACATGGAACTATAAATGACAGACAACAGATCAGTGACTACTAAGGGCAAAAAATGAGGGAGCTCTGGGGATGACTGCAAGCTCAAGATCTGTTTGTGTACAGAGTTATTTCCAGGCCAATCTTTGAGAAGACTTTGAGATACTTTACCACACATACACACACAAAAGTAGAAAGAGGACACTAGGTCTGTAGCTCAGCAGCAGAATGCTTACTTAGTATGCCTGAGCCCCTAGGTTCAATCCCCTGGACTGTGCCCAAAATAGCAATAAAAATGAAAATGAAATGCCAGTGCCTAATTTCTGTGGTAACTCATTATCAACTAGAAGCAGTTTGTAGCTCAAAAATCTTCTGAGGATCTTATCTGGAATAGCACTGATTTATTTATTTATTTTTATTTTATGTGTATGAGTGTACTCCCTGCCTGTATGTAAGTACACCCGTGTCATACAATGCCTGTGGAGGTCAGAAGAGGGTGTCAAATCCTCTGGAACTGGAGTTACAGATGATTGTTAGTTGCCATATGGGTGCTGAGAACTGAACCTGGGTCTTCTGAAAGAGCAGTCAGTGCTCATCATCTCTGAGCCACCTCTCCAGTTCCATAGCTTTGATTTTAATGATGTAGAATACACTGACATTTCTTTTTGAAACATATAAAATGTAAAAGACTGAATGCTTACAGACTAAGAATTTATAGGTAGACCTCAAAGAGCCTACAGATCACAGGTTGGGAACCACGAGACTAGGAACCAAAATGCAAGCCCAAAGTGCCACACCAAAGGCCGCTATCCCACCACCTCAGATTATTCAGTCCTCTAAGCATCACATACCTTTCATTGAATGTTTTATGTCTTATATCTATAGATTCTATAGAGCTTTCCTGGAATATTAATATAGGGATTCATCCTCAGAGTCACAAGATGAGTTAAGTTTGCCTTCATCTCTCTTCCCACAAGCATACTGTATACACCTGTATTAGCAACCAGAGCATGGAGGAGTCTCTCCCATCTGTCAGGGCTTAAGAGTTCCTAGAAAACAGTACCAACTCAATGTCAGAAATATGTCTATAGTAATGATAACAATGTTTCCTATAAAACAGACTATGTAAATCATTGCCAGAGTATAAGCTGACAATCATGAAATGGGAATGAAAGAGGTCTCAGATGGGAAAACTACAGAGACCAGAGTTCTAAGAAACAAAGCTTACACAATGTTCATGATTAGAGACTGGGAGGAGAAAGGGTCAAGGAAGGAGAAAGAAAAAAGCTTTTTTTATTGCTTGCCAGATATCTCATGTTAACCTCGCAGACATAAATGTAGATGACCACAAGAAGCTTTGCAGTAACAAAACTGAAAGGAATAAATATATGGAAGATGGACCTAAATACCACAATGTTTGTCAGAATAGAAATATAAGAAGCAATGAAAAATAAATGTATATGTCCATAAGCAAGTGATTCAATGGCGAAATCCCCATTTACTGCCATTCCAGAGTCAGGCCAACGGGCCTCAAGCAGACAGACCCACTGGGCATGTTCAGGAGTGCCATACAGAACCAAAACTCAGAAAAGGGGATGCCACACCAGGAAGCAGTGTAGACTCACAGTAGGTCCTGAAGTTAAGGAAGACCTGTTTTATCAACCTGATGTGGCTCAGTTCCTGAGTGGGGCAGGCTTGTCAGAGGTAGCAAAGTGAAGATGGATGACCAGGCAAAACATGGATGATTCTAGTTTAATTTCTTGCATTCAAAATGACCACAACACAGAATGGCTTCTAATCGCCACAAGACATGGCTTAACATCCATTAATGATATTAAAACCATTATTCAGATTGGCTAACACTCAACAAACCCATTCAAAGCATCAAACCAGTCAGTTATGTGCACATACAATTTCCAACTACTTTCCTCAGAAGGCTCACTAGAAAGCTTCACAGCTGAATGTTAGAAGTTCTAGAGCTGTTTTACTAGATGAGTCCAATGACTTGTGCAGATGACAGGCAGGATTGCACTAGAGTGTTAATGGTTGTACTTAAGGATATGTAGGACTCAGAAGCTTCATTCCCTCCCAATTGACAGTAGATATAGGTGGAAACCCTCTTGTGGACACAGGAAACTGGATCTACCTGAAAGAACCCATGCTAAGGTAAGAAAGGGAGATCCTCACCAAGCCTGAAATACCTATCACCTTCAGCATACCATTGCTAAGGATCAAACATCGTCTAGAACAAGAAGAATCTAGATTCCACTGCTCTGCCAATGCCTACACCAATATGATCATTTTCATAATCTGATGTGCACCTTGCTTGTGGAGCTAGAGAAATAGCTCAGTAGTTAGGAAGGAGTACCTAGTGCTTTTAGAGAGGACAAGAGCTCAGTTCCCAGTACCCACGCAGGATGGCTGACAACAAGTAACTGCAGCTCCCAGAGGTTTGACACATCTGGCCTCCACAGACCCTACACTCATGTGCACCCCCCCATACACACACACACACACACACACACACACACACACACACTGTTTTTTCAAGTTTGTGACAGCCAATTTCTCTGGAAGTTGCAAGAAAGAACATGCTGTCCCTTTGCTGAGCTGTATCAATTGTCACCTTTAAAATACTTTGCTTGATCCTATTTAGACTTGTGTCTAAATTACACCTGGCACAGTTATTACTGGCTCATTACATTATTAAGACATGAGGGAACTCCTGTTAGGTTACCATACATAGTCTTTCACAGGAGGCTTTGGGAAATAAATAGATCTCAGATCTAAGAAAATGCCTATGCATCTGAGGAACAAAAAAAGCTTCCTCCTGAACAACTAGATTGTTTTTAACTTTAAAGGTGCCATGCATTACATAATTGATCATAATAATTCACTTTGGCCCCATGGAAGCATATAGCCAAACATGCAAGTTCCCTCTACAACTGCAAAAATGGAAAGGCTATAATTCTGCATGAGCCCTGTCCCAGTTTTATTTTCATATCCTGGTTTCCTCTTTGGCCTGATTATCTCAACTACTTATTTTATCCTCTTGTATGTATTTTTATAAGGCACTTCAAATTCTTTATGGAAGAAAGTGAACCATAAATAAATGACACTTAAAGACACTGTCAGTAGAGGTAGGGAGCATTTTCGGGTGTTTGGCACACCTCAACTGTAATCTGTAGGCAGGTGTTCAAGGGTTGATGGAACGGAAGTCAATATTTCCAGTTATTCTAGAACTAGATGCTCAAGAAACCAAAAATCATCAGAGGAGAGAACTGAATACACAGGGACAGCCTCAGGAACTAGACCCTCAGGATGGGAGGCCACTGGGCACACTGATGAATGTCATTCTGCAATGACAGTGCATCCCATGAAAGAAAATTCATGTTTTTATTATTGTTGATGAACATCTTTATATGAAGACCAGTCTGTGCAAGGAAGGAAAACATGGGGAGAAGAGTCCAGAAGAAAAGAGAAAGTTAAAAAAAGGACAGGAGGAAAAGCCTGGCAATAGAAAGGAGAACAGCAAGATGCCATCACTGTGAAAGGAGAGAAACAAAACTGATCTTAGAATCTAGAAGATTCTAATCCCACACGTGTGCCTTTGAGGCAGCCAGCCCCCCGAGGCCTTGCCTCTACAGCTGCAGAGAAAGAAGAGAGAAAAGCACTAGCAAGTGAGATCCTGGAGTCCAGAGGCTCTGCACATTGCCTCCTGGCTGGACCTCCACCCCATACAGTGCTATCTACGGGAGGGGATCTCTCCCATGCTATGGTGAGTATGAGGCCTGGGGCAGACAGCAAAGAATACTGAAGAAACACTAAAGGTAGATACTACTGCTCAGTGCTACACCCCCAGAGACACAGGACATCTGTGCAGTTTGTGAAAGGTCAGGTGATGGATGTGAAACTGAGGTGTATACACAAGAAGCCAAATCCTGAAGCTGTAGCAGGGTTGCAATAGCCTGTGAGCCCTCATCTAAAAGTAGCTGGTGATCCAGTCACGGGAGAATAGGCTCCAATTATGCTCTAGCAATGCTGGGGAGGTAAGTGCTTTAGGGAAAAGAGCTGAATTTTAAACTGTTGTATGTGTGACTGATTATCCCTCAACTTATAAGAAAACACAGCTTTTCAGACTAATTCTTTTTGAGAGAAAGTGATGTTTAAATGAAATCATATATAACTGTTGTGTCTATTTAAAGAAGCTATTATAGTAGAGGTTGTGACACAAGAATGAAGATAAATAAAAATTAAGGAACACAGGGTTTTAACGTAAAAAACAATTTCAAGGGGGCTAGGAAAAAACCTCGCAGACCAATATCCCTTCTTAAAAGATCACTAGAGATCACTCCTCTTCTCTTCTGGAATGCAGGAAGGATATTTGCCCTTCCATGTACAATTCCTCATTAGTGCCTCATTTAACCCTTTGGTTATATGAATAAATGAAGAATAAAATTTTATATTCATTAAGAATATAATTTGGGGGCTGGAGAGATGACTCATTGGTTACCAGCATGAATTGCTCTTGAAGAAGATCAGGGTATGGTTCGCAGCACCAACATCAGGAGGTTCACAACTGCCTGTAACTCCAGCCCCAGGGGATCTGATGCCCTCTTCTGGCCTCCATGGGCATCAGGTCATCATGTGGTACATATACTTACATGCAGGCACTTACACACATATACATAAAGTAAAAACAAATCTTTAAAGCGATTATAAACATTTTTTAGAAAATATAATTTAAATTGAACTACATGTAAGAGTTGAAATATGTCAAATATTTCTGAAACGAAAACACAGTATTTCATGTTTGCTGTGCTGGTGCCATGGATAAGTGTAAAGGTTTAAGGGTATCAACTCACTTCAGTTATGCTTTCTTCCTCCCTACTCCCAAGGTCAGATCATTTTGTTACTGTTAAAAATTGGGTGTTCTGGACTGGACTCAGCCTAAGGTGCTCTCAGTGACACCTGCCTACTTTTGGCAGTTTGCTCCTGCATTCTTCTCTGGTTCCCTTCATTCTCTTAGCCAAATGCTTCAGCATAATCTGCAGGCAGCCTCCTTACTTCTCCGCCTGTTGTCTCTTCAGAGCGGTGCATTAGCATCCGTGTTGCAGGACACATGGAATAACAAGACACCTCATCTTGGTTGCTTTGGTCCTGGGTTTCTTACGGCTTTAGTTAAAGGTCTTTCTGACAACATATTGGAGGGCAGCATCCTCTTTAGAGAATCAAAAACTTATGGATTTTGCTTGCTCATTTAGTTCCCTAACTGCAGAAGCACCATGGTACCTGTCACTTTATGCATATTCCCTCCCTCTCTCTCTCTCTCTCCTCTTTCTCTGATGATGATGACGATGATAAATAATGATAATTATAAAGGTGAGGACACTCAGATTGGTATCCACAATGCATCCCGGAACAGACTTATACTTTCTCTTCTCCAGTTCTCCTTGGTCTAGAACAAGAATATCCTTTACTCAATAGTAGGCACGCTCTGCTGTGGGACAAGACATCCTGCTTTAAGGGAAAACCTTTGTTGTTCTCATCACTGATTCAGACCACACAACCCTTCCACTCCACCCAGGGCAGCAGCAGCAACTTCTTCTGCCATGCACTGCACATATAAAGTATGGACTTTACATTCATCATCTACTTCACTGGTGTCTGGGGGGAGAAACTAACGTTCATCTTGATGCCAACTTATGCTTTCCTAGTCTCCTTACACAGTTCTGCTTTCTTATCTCTCATCATGCTAACAAATGGCAGTTTGTATTCTCTCAGTTCTTAAAAAAAAAAAAAAAAAAAGAAGGAATTCCCAGAAGACACTCGTTGTTTTTCAGGTTATAACATGAGAATGAAAATTAATTAAGGCTAAAGATACTATAGCTTTCAAATAAAATACAATTTCAGAGGGCCTCACTAGGAAAAAACCTAGATGCCAATATCCCTTATGAACACAAATACATAAATCCTTAACAAATTACTAACAAATCAAAGTCAACAGCATATTAAAAGGATTATACACATGATCAAATGGGATTTATCCCAGGAATGCTTGCAATGGTAGTTCAAAATATGAGATCCAATCAATGTAATATAGCATGTTAGTAGGAAAAAGAGAAAACACACTATTATCTCAGGTGACGCCAAACAAGCACTTGAGAAAAGCCAATGCTCTTTCATGAATAAAAATATATTCCATAGGGACTAGAGAGATGGCTCAAGGATTGAGAGCACTGGTTGCTTTTGCAGAGGATCTGGGTTCTGTTCCCAGCACCCACACGGAAACTAACAACTGTCTGTAACTCTAGTTCCAGGAGATCCAACACCCTCTTTCTACCCCCACAGGCATTCCACAACATGGGTGAACTTACATACACACAGGCAAAACACTCATATACATAAAACAATGGATAAAATATTAAATATATATTCCATAAATTCATAACTCAATGGAACTTCATCAACATGACAAAGATTCTGTGTAGAAAAACTCACAGCTAACACCACACTTGATGGTAAAAAAATGAAAGCTTTCATGTGACGTCAGAACAAGTCAAAGATGTTCACTATCTTCAGATCTATTCAACCCAGTACTGATAGCTCTAATCAGAAAAATTAGGCACATAAAAAAACTTTAAATACCTATTTGGAAATTAAGAATAAAATCATTTCTATCTAGAGATGACATGACATGTAGAAAATTCTAACAATGCTATAAAAAATGAAGTTACAAAATCAAGAAAGTTGTGTGATACAAAATCAAACTGTAAAAATCAGCTATATAATCGAATATTAACAATGAGCAGTTTCAAAATTAAATTAAGAAAACAATTTTCTTTACAAAAGCATTAGAAAGAATGAAGTACTTAGGAATCAACATAAACAAAGAGGCAGAAGAACCACATAATGAATGCCGTACACTGAATGCTACCAAATATTACTGAAAGAAACTGGAGACGCTAATATATGGAAAGATCCCTGATTCATGAGCTGGAAGACTTAATGAACACATAAAAATGACATTCCTGTTGTTGGTCAGGGTAGTCCAAGAGACTCAGCAAGCAACAGAGCTTATTGCCACAACCCTTGACTGCCTCTCAGAGCTTGAAGGTAAGACTCTATTGCTGAAGATAGGTTATACTTCAGACATAGGACTTAGAGCAATGAAGCTGGGACTGACCTGGAAGCTTCCTCTCTAAAGACTAGTTCTCACAGTTTCAGAGGATACTATCAAGCTGCTAAGGGAGAAAATCAATGATCCCACCCAACTGTAAGGCCAACAAACCACAACAATGAGCAGCCCAGCAAATTATCTCTATTGGTGCAGTAGTGGCACTTTTATCTTGAGAGTAATCAATAGCTGTCTAATTGGACTTAAACCCTGCTCAATGGGAGGGAATTCATGCATGGTACTGTAAACACAGCCAAGTACACATGTCTGGAGAGATCATTGATCCTAAAGAAGAACCTACTTTTGTCTTGTCCCAAACACAATTTCTTACTATATTCTAAATACGTACCCTTATATTACAGACAAGTGTACCTCTCACCATTTATAAAGAAAGCTTCTTTTTCTAACAACTGGTCAAACACAGAGAATAAGTGTCTGTGAGGTGCCCAAACCTGAGTGATATATCTACAATACAACTTTACACCTAAGCCTCAGGGAATATCATGGAAGAGGGGACAGAAAGAATATTAATGCATCTGTCAACTTACCAGAGAAGTTTCTTC
The DNA here is from genome assembly GCA_035773235.1 of Eospalax fontanierii. Classification (NCBI taxonomy): domain Eukaryota; kingdom Metazoa; phylum Chordata; class Mammalia; order Rodentia; family Spalacidae; genus Eospalax; species Eospalax fontanierii. Next base: position 18,733,035 of record CM069547.1, read on the forward strand.
TTGCAGCAGATAGCCATTTTCACAGACACCCAAATTGGACAACATGCAGAGAATAAGAGACTACAGAGTGCTCAGACCTAAATGGGCCATCTGGATCACATCGTCTCCCCGCAAGACTCAGGGATCATTACAGAAGTGGGGGCAGAAAGATTGTAAAGTCAGAGATGCTGGACAACTACAAGGAAACAGTGTTTTCCAGACATCAGGGCAGGTGCACATATGCACTCACAGTAATTGTGACAGCATGCACAAGACCTACACAAGCTTAAGCCTGATAGAAATCCCAGCATGGATTTCTCCCTGTGTAAGGGAGAGAGGTGGCAAGAATTCTGAACCCTAGCTAAGGAATGAATGGCAACTGACAGCTTCTGGGAGGGGAGGAATCAATTTTCTTTAAGCCTGTGGCAGTGATTACACTGATCAGACTCTATGGGCTAGATTAACACTTGGAGTATTTGGAGACATAAATGAAACTAGATAAGGATTAAATAAAGCACAGGACATGAAGTTGGTGGCAGGGGGAGTAAGGTGAGAGTGGAGATGGGGAGAGGGAGTTTGAATACGATCAAAATACATTGTACAAAATTCTCAAGAATCAATAAAAATACTTTTACAAAAAGTCTTCCCCACCCCAAACAAGAAAATGCCATTCAGAACAATATACATATTCAATGGAATTCCTATTAAAAAATGACTTTTTTTTGCAGGAATAAGTAAATCCACCTTAGGGGCTGGAGAGATGGCTCAGCAGTTAAGAGTACCGACTGATCTTGCAGAGGACACGGGTTCAGTTCCCAGCATCCACATGGTGGCTAACAACTGTCTGTAACTTCAGTTCCAGGGGAATCCGACACCTTCTTCTGACCTCCGCAGGCATTGTATGACATAGGTGCACTTACATACATGCAGGCAACACACTTATACACATAGAATAAAAATAAGAAAAAAAAAGAAACAAAGAAAATCCATCTTAAAATACATATGGAATTTCAAGATATTCTGAACTGTCAAAACAATATTGAAAAAGAAGACCAATGATGAAGGACTCAACCCTTCTGATTTCTGAACTTACTACAAAACCATAATAATCAAAACAGTGTGAATACCAGCATTAAAAAAAGGCACGTCAAACCATGGGTAAAATAGTCTAGAAAAAACCCCTTGTATCAATGCTCAACTGATTTTTGACAAAAGTACTGAGATGATTATTAGATGGAGAAAGAGCAGTCACTTCAAGAAATGGCGAGAGGCACACTGGATATTTGCATGCAAAAGAATAAAGCTAGACCCTACTTTATTTTAAAATTTCTTGTATGTTTATTTACTTGTGGTGTGTGCATCACCACCATTAGCCAGTCTGGATTCATTAAGCAGGATGTCCCTTCCAGACTGGCTTTGTAGTCCATCAAAGCAAGCAAAATGACTTGCAGAGGGAGGTGCTCAGATGTACTGGGAGATACTGTTGAGTTTGGCTACTAAAAAAAATGCCCTTCACGCTGATTTGACCATTATATACAGAAAACTCCTAAGTGAGCTAACAGGACTAGAGCTTAGTCCCCTTAAACATTGAATAAAAGCTTCTGCCTCCCTGAATCATTAGCTACAATGGCAATGGCACAGGAACAGAAGCATCCCATAATCCCAGAGGGGTACTGCACACACAGAAGCAGGCCTAGAAAGTCAGTGCAGTTACATCAATTCTGATTTCCCCTTTCCCTGTCCAGGACATAGTCCTCCATCTCTGACTTTGCAGCTACGGTTTTTGAACTGTTTCCTCAGAGACTGGCCACTCGATGATTGACTTCTCAAGCTGAGCCTACAGATCGATCTCCTGCCTGAAAAATTTCTCTAGCTGTATATATCCTTGGCTCCACACACTCTGTCAATACCTCCTTCACAAGATCCAAAGACAAACCTTTCTTTAAAAGAAGTTTTCCATGGTATGGAACAGACTGAGTCGGGTTCTATATGCCATGAAAAGAATGATCCTCAACGTAATCTGAGTCAGACTGCATTCTAATCCAGTCATAGTGCATATATCATTATTCATCACATGGAACTCACTTTAGTCCATGCCCATGCCTTACTCAGTCCCAGGTTTTGGGTTTTTGTAGTTTTTGTACATAAAGAAATAGCAGGTTCTGGAGCACACGAAGTGATTCCCAGCAGCCAGTCCCCTAGGGACCTGTAACGCTGGATTTTCACCCTTCAGCTCTTTCACTCTTTAATCTGGGTGTGGTGGACTCTGTGGGTTGCCTTCCCAGCAGCTAGACTCTGACTTTATACAGTTTGGATAGTGATGTATCAACATCCAGGGGCTGGACTTCCTTTTGCAATACCTAGCCTAAGTAAAGGCATGGTAATACATCCTAAGTGGGAATCTGCCGAGATCCTAAAAAGCTTGAGTTCTGTCTTAGGCAAAGGGCTCTTTGGAAGTCTTCTTTTCTTCCTTAGTGCATAGATGCTAGTCCAGGAGGTACATGCTGGTGGCTGGAAGCCAGTGTGGTAAGGAGAGGAGGGCAGGCAAGTGCATAGCCTGGTCCCTACGAAAGAGTCCTGAAGCCTCCACATTAAATCTCAGTCTTTAGAATGGACAATGACAGCCTATGTGACTAACTCCGCCATTACTATGGTTTCTGCTTCTTGTTGAAAGATGCATGAAACCTGATATGCCAAAAAATACAGGAAGAAATATACAAAGCTATCTGGATGACAGGTCCTGTTGGGGAGAAAAGGCAACTTGAATACACAGACAGAATTTCTTGATGTTTTCTCTTGGGCCAAGAAAAATCAAGTTTCAGCTTTCATCTGAGTCTCAGGTTGCCTTTTCCAAGTCGAAACATCATTCATCATGGTAGAGGTGCAGAGTCAGCTTGAGAGACAGCCTTGCGTTTTCCTCCAGCTGTTTCTTCAATGTGCCCACAACTCAGAAGTACAGCCCCAGAAGGAAAATGAAGACACCTCTCCTTGTGAAGTGAGCTGGCACTCTTACCTAAGCCAGGAATGATGTTAACAGTGCTGTGCCTAGTAATAAACTTCCATGAGAAAAAGGACAGACAAGCCCAGGTTCCAGTCATGTGCTCTAGTAAGAGGGCACAAGAAATCCAATGAGAGCAACAAGTCAGAGACACTAATTAGAAGTCAAAGCAAAGGAATCCTAACATCATAAGGGCAGTCACCCCAAGGGGCTCAGAATCTTGGTATAACAGGCTGGGGTCAGTATACAGGTCTCATACAACTGGGGTATGACAAAAATATACAATTTACAGAAATGTGAGCACAATCTGTAAAGACAGACATATGCATAAACTGCCCTCAGCTGAAGGAGGTGGCAGCAGCTATATCATTCCGTACAGTGCATTTATTGATATAGTTACCCCATTTATTTGATCTATATTTAGTGATAATTATAAACTCTATATTGAGATTTACCGACATATTTGTAAATATCCATTCCATATTATAGTAATTTATTGAGCCATCTGTGAGTGTTTGCATATACCATGGCCGTTAGACTTTGACATTTTTTGAATATTTCCTGAGAACAAATATGAGGATTTCACACTGACACAATATTCTCTCCTACTCTCAGATCCACATTTGAATTTTGTCAAGAGTCTCCATCATGGCCTTGTAGCACTTTTGTCCCCAGTTCAGGATCGAGCTGACACACACACACACTATATGCAGGTCTTACACAGCCTCTGTTCATCTAAAAATGCTGCTTACTGTATCTCCCCTTGTTTTATATGACCCTGACAGGACATGAGAACCCAGGTCAGTTGTTCTATTCAATGAACTTAAGATTGTCTAAAACTCCTTCATGATGGGATCCAGCAGAAATACTACGAAAGTGATACTGCTCCTTCGCCAGACACTGCAGCTGAGACTCATGGTAGTCATCCCCAAGGTGGTTACCTACAATTCATGTTTTGTTGCATTAAAAAAATAATCATCAGGCCAAAACTTTGTGGTTTGATTAACTATTCACTTAGCTTAATATCAGATGACACTGGTTATTCAGTTCCTCACTGTGCTCACTTTAGCACATGTGCTCAGATGGACTCACGCAGCTAGTGTTAGCCTACTACTAGGGTACTTTGGTTTGTTCACATCATCCATCCAACAAGCTAATGCTCAGGACGGTTGCAGGATTCTGACTACATCAAGAGGACAGATTTCAGTATTCCAACACTCGGCCCCTGTCTTTTTGCTATTTAATTTATTGACTAAAGCAAGTTATGGGACCAAGACAAACAGAAGATATGGAAAAGACTATCAACTCAGTCATTAGCAAGGTTGTGGGAGGATAAGCCATTTCTTATTGTGTAAATTATTCCCAGATGCTCTATTCTAATATCCATTTATTCTTTTAATAGATACTTATTATGACTTATTTTTTACAGAACAATGTGGTAGATGCTTTCTGATTAACAATATCAAATAAAGTAAGAAAAAAGGAAGAAACAATTACTTGACTGTTGAGTCAGAAAATAAGATCTCATTAATTCTCATATCAACTATGTGAAATCACTGTTACCAGTTCTGCTTTATTAATAAAGATGAGAAGACCAGTTTTGAAAGCTTAGCTAATTTGTCCACAGTTATATAGCAATCTAGAAATGCTCCTGGTTGCAAGCAGTAGGAAATCTCATGGAAAGTAGAGCACATCACAGATGCTTGATTTCTGTATCAAGGATTCTGGAGGTGGCCAGTTCTGTCTGGTGAAACAGCCCAAGGATGCCACCGAGGATTATTGCTCCTTTACTCTCCTCTTCCAAGCTCAGGAGTGGATGCTTATGAGCGTTGCTTTGTGATCTAGTGCTTTGACACAGAAAGAGACTTTCCGAACAATACCTGAACCTCTCAAAAGTCATTCTCCAAAACTAGACTGTTTAGCTGCTGTGTGTTAAGGGGTGAAGGGAGCACGAGTGCCCCATTTCTCTATCTCTAAAGTAGAGACTCGTCTAAGGAGATCTGACACCGGGGCTAGTCAACGAATAGCTAGTAAGTGCCAAATTTAGGATGTGCTCCCAGGAAGGTATCACTCCAGAGTTCATGCCCTAAGGGATATATACTTTCCAAGCAAAGAGACCCAGATGTATAAATACGAGTACTGAAAATGAGATGCTAAGGAGCTACAGAGGAAAAAGCAGTCACTGTAAAACAGGTTGAACAAGGTTGTTTAGAAAAATCAGAAATTGTCTTAAATGAATTGCAAGGTTTTAAAAGGCAAGATTATTCAAGAAGAAGAAAAAGCAAGAAGGAAAAATAAAACCAAAAAAATGGAGGCAGAAATGTGAAATGAAGCTAAGCTGACCAGACTGAGAAATGCACAGTCTTTGAAAATGTAAGGGAAAACCCTGACCTGCTTGTCAGCATTTTATTTTATTATTTTATGAGTGTACTGTCTGCATGCACATAAATACACCTGTGTCGCGCAATGCCCAAGCAGGTCAGAGAGGGTGTTGGATCCCCTGGAACTCACTATGAAATCTAGGTTTACCTCCAACTCCCAGAAATCATCCTGCCACCACCATACCAAGCGTGCTGTATTCATCTGATTGCTTATTTACTGTGTTTTGTTTGAAACTGTTCAAACTACATATCAAGTAATAATTCTCCCCAAATTTGTGAGTCCCTAGGAATTTTTTTTTAATTTAAGCATTTGATATTTATTCACAGCTGCCAGTTTTTGTTTGCTCATATGCCCAAACTCACACTCACACTCAAGACACACACACACACTCCCCCACACACTCACACTCAGACACACACATACATTTTATTTATATATATAATTATAAATAATAAAATATATTTTTCGGAATTACATTTTCTATTGATTTTTTGTGTATTTCATAGAGAACATCTTAATCATCTCTGTAACCCCTTCCTCACTGACCCCCTCCCATAGGCATCCGCCCACACACACACTGGATTTTACACATTCTATCATTTGTGCTTAGGCATACTGAGTCGAGTTAGTGTCCCCAGACATGCCTAGGTGCAAGTTCACCCACTGGTGTCTAGTTAACCTATTTAGAGTACCTCCTTGTAAGAAGATCAGCTCTTTCTCACCCAGCAGTAATCAGTTCCCAATAGTTCTTCAGCTAAGATTGGTGCCTGCTGCCCATTTCCACAGTTCTACATTGGGTTTTTCTCTGCTTGAGTTTGCATGGGTTTGAGCATGCTGGCACCATTGCTATAGATTCATATGAGCAAAGTCCCTGAAGCCTGTACAATTCTATTTCCATATGGTCATGCACCTCCTCCTTAGCTCTTACAATCTTCCATCTCCTCTTCCACAATAGTCCCTGAGCCTTTGGTGGGTGGAGTCCAAGGATCCACACTCTGAGACTCTTATTCTATGTGCTCTGGCCATTTGTGTCCTTTTGTGCTCATGGCACTCTGGTGCATGAGGGATCTCTGTTGATGAGAATTGAGACATGCATTGGTGCTCTCTCTACCCTTTATTCCACTGTGTTCCGTGAGCCTTAGGTGTAGAGGTTGCACTGTAGATGTGTCACTTAGGCTTGGGCAATTCACAGACACTTATTCTCTGTGTGTGATCAGTTGCGGGACTCTGTAATAAGCTCCGTCTGTTGCAAAAGAACTTTCCTTGATGAGTGGTTTTCACTAAATGGAATCTTCATATAACAGTATCCACAAGGTAAGCTGTATATGTAAAAGGTGCTTGAGGAACACGCCAACACTGTACAGAGTTGCCAGTGCTGGGAAATGTTTCCACTCACAACAAACACATCACTAGGTTTCTTATTAGTAAGAAGTACTAAACTGGCCATAAGCGGGACGCTAACCTGAAGTCATTGAGCTCACTAGCTGCAAAGACATTTTCAAGAAGAGCAGAGCAGAAATGCGAAGAGGTTCAGGAAATCCCATGAGCACAAATTATTAGGACTTTCTGACTCTAGGAGATATGTCTTGACAACAGGGTGAACACAGCGTTTCTGCACACAAAACAGGTATCTACTGCTCTGCTTCCACTTGCCACAAGGATCAACTACACTCAAGAGAGTCACTTTGCTGAGAAACAACAATAAGCCCAGGAGCCACCAGGTGTAAAACACGGTGGCTGATATACCTGAATAAAAACATCTATCCCTCTCTATTCAGCCTTCTACATAACTAACACACACACACACACACACACACACACACACACACACAGAAACACACACGCATGCATTCACATACATATGTGAGTGAACACACATATATAAACACTGTGGATATATTAAAAGGAATGCCTGATTCATTTATGGCTGTGGAAAACATGAAAACATACTAATGTCCCTTTCAAACCCATTGTGAAAATCCCAGAAGTATTAAGCTAGATGAACTTATCACTTTCTGTCAAGAGAAAAAGATAATAGTTGCTTTCATCTCTCCACTAGAACTGCCTTGCAAAATAAAAGTCAATGGTGTTTTTTTTTTTGTCACATTACTATGGTCTTTTTTTTAACCAAGAAAGAAACTTAGAGTAAGTAATACCACTGTCACTTAAGTATATGAATGATAAAAGGAATGTCAGCTGTTCTAATTCCATAATTCCCAAGTAATGACAATTAATGAAACATTCTTTACTAGTGGGAGTTGTTTTAAGCAGTAGATAAAGGAGTTACTGAGCCTTTTAAAATTTATTCTCATAACCAAACTGCATATCTCTTCATCATTATCCAAAATATAATTAAAAGATGACATTTAAAAACAAACTTAAAAAAAAACTCAAAACTGTATCCCACTCCCAAAGGAAAAGTGAGAAACAAGGCTTGACTTCCATGAGTGCTGAAAAGAGTTTCAGAGAAAAATCTCATCTTGATCTTAGCATCCCTTTCGTGTGGCAGCCATCACCCGAGACATCAATCTCACTTGTTAATACAGGAAACATGGTATGTGTGTGTGTGTGTATATATACATATATACACACACACACATATATGCATATATATACGTATACATGTATATATACGTGTATATATATACATATATATATATACACACATATATATATAAATATACCATTCATTGAATGCTATTGAATAGATATTAATTGTGTTGTTTCACAGCTAAGGAAATATTTGTTGACCTTTCCAAACAGAAAACAAGTCAATAGGAGTATCTTGTAAAGACTTCTATTTCCTCTCTGGCCTTACAATGTTCCAGCAGTGGAAAACTTACTGAATTATATATTTGTGTTCCTTCATGCTAAGGCCATCTGCTTCAATAACTATCTAAATCAGGAGGAAAGGCATCCTTTCATGTTTGCTCAAACAAAACTCAGTGGCCTCTATAATTCTTTGATGAAAGCCACGCTAATCATTAAAACATGAAATTTCTGAGCAAAAGCTAAACAGCTTGACACTATCTAGTCCACACAGGTTAAGGACAGCTCTGTGAATCTCTTTTGCTACAGTCTTCAACCTTCCCAGCTCTGGTTTCAGATCTGTATATCAACATTCAGTCAGTTCACTTTGTAGTGTGCATAACCAGAGAGACACATTCCTGATGAAGTCCAACTAGGGTTTAGTCAAAGGAACATTACTAATGTCATCTTGAAATTTTCCAGGGCTTGGGCCACTCAATCGTATGCAATTATTTATAACAAAATCTGAAAGTGCATAGGACATGTTCTAAGACTGTCCTAAAGGTATATTTCCCATTCACTGTAATGAAACATTACAAAATATCAGCTCATCCACTAATGTCCACCACAGGAACTGAATTATAACAATAATAAGTGGAAAAGAGTATTAAAATCAGACCAAATGAACACCTATAAGTATTTTGTATATATTAACCAAGATTTTTCTAATCTGAGGATTTGACATAAAAATAAGATAAAGTCAACTAACACTTAGAAAATCTGCCCATCTATGAACCAGGAGATCATAGGCAAGTGCCACATGTCCCTCAACAAGGGAATGAGCACAACTGTGTTCACACAGACCACAGTAAGATGCTGTACAAGATGGGGAGAGTAGCTGATGGAGAGAACAAGTGGCTGGCTCTCTGGGGAATTATGCTGCATATGACTCCACTTCTGTGTCACTATGAATCAATATAATTTAAGAGGTCAAGAGATCAGGCAGATGAGGTAGAGCAGGTAGGGGAAAGGTGACCATTGTTACAAAAGGGCAAGGAGGAAGATCCTTGAGGTGACAGAACTGCTTGCAGTTTGACTTTTAGAACTTCAGAAAATTGTTAAAACTAAACACACACACTAAGGACTTAAAGCACAACTGGGGGATCCCCAGTAGATGGATGAATCATATCAATATCAACTTCTGTGACATTAGCATCTTAGTTAAACAACATATTGCCAGTGGGAAAACTGGATACAGTGCATAGGAAATGTTCTGTGGCTGTTCTTACAACTGCACTTAAAATTTTCCTAAGAGATTTTCACATAAAAACAACAATGAGGTGGGGGCTGGAGAGATGGCTCAGTGGATAAGAGCACTTGCTGCTCCTGCAGAGGACCTAGGTTTGTTTCCCAGTACTCAAATGGTGGGTCACAAACACCTGTGACTCCAGCTCCAGGGAAACTGGTGCTTTCCTCTGGTCTCCACAGACACCTGCATGCATATGGTACACATGTAGATAATCAGGCACATGTGTTTGCAGACACACACACACACATACACACACACATGAGTAAACCATACATTTCTGAACAGAAAATTGCTGCCCGTCCTATCCCCTTATGGTGATCTTGGTAAAAGTCTCCTAACAAGGGGACTGTAATTCTCATCCTCTCCTGAATCCTGGAAACCCATCTGAGGGGATGCTGGGGTATCACTCCATCGCCTCCTTCCCTCCTTATCCTTCATTCAGGCTTTCTTTCCTATGACAGATCCTTCAGATCACGTCCAACTATTCCTTCATCCTTCCATACCAATATGCATTATTTATACACAGGCAGTTTTTAATTCAATAAGCAGTATTGATTGGGTCCCTAGATGAAGAGAATTATATGCTCTTTCCCCAATGTAAACCTCAGCTCCTACAAGCCTGATCCCTTTCCTTTCCTGGACATTTCTGGTTTCTGAGAACTGTACTGAGAGGTCAGTCTCTCTGTACAAGTGAGCATATAAGTTCTCTTGGCAGTGATGGGGTTCTGCTTGCTTGGAAGAATGTGGAGGCTGAACAGAGGTAAAGCTCTTTTAGGGAGAGACCAGGTCCTAGCAGCTTCATATTCTAAACAATCCCCAGCAGAACATGTCCAAGCGAGGGAGGAATTCCAACTCTCCTATACTCCACAAGGGCACATTAAGTGACCACTTCATGCTCGGTTTCTCCCAACAAGGCAGCACTTGCTCGTGAGGAGTGCAAAGACATAAAAAGGTACTGTCACCTGAATGGGGTTTGTTTCTTCCTTGGGAGAAAATTGGGCTCTAGATAAGTTGCTGGCATTCCCCATTCTCCCAGCCTAGGTATAAAGTAACCTTAACCACTCAGGGCTAATCTACCTAAAGAGTAGACAGGCTAACAACACTGACCCTGGGCCATACTAATCCTCACTATACCACTTACTAGCTAGTAACTTAGACAATTTATTTAATCTCTCTATGACTCAACTTCCCCATTTGTTAATTAGTATTAAACCGTTCTGGGAAGCTAGGGACATGTAAAGAAGTAATGGCTAAGCTTCTCTTTTAATCTTGATTTGTCTCGGCATCACTGTGAGTTTTTCAATTCAGTTCTAGGACCCTATGTATATCTTTTTTTTTCCCCATGAAACAACAGGCTATCGGTCTGTTTTGAATCTGGAACTCAGTGCCCTCCCAACACCTCTCCGTTGCACACATGCTTGAAATCTTCTTGGTGCTGTCTGTCTTCTTCACAGAGTGTTAAACGTTACATTCCTAGTGTCAGTAGAAGTTCCATGGCTAAGAAACATAAGACTGAGGATGTATAGGTTTCCATCACCACAACAAAAGACTTGGAAGAGCATAAAATGAAAAGGTTCAGTTTGGCTCCGTTTTGGAGGTTTATGCACTTAAGCCTGTGATGGTCTGTGCTTATGGCAGTGGGGCAGTGTCTATGTCTAGGAAGCAAAACAGGAGGCAGAAGTCCCACATTCCCTTTTAGGGAAATACCCTCAATGACCTCCAGGAGACCTTATATCTCAAGGCTTCCTCCCCTCCCAAGAGTGAGCCCTAGGGAACCTTTAGCCCAGGCCTGAGTGGGGCCGTCAAGATCCAAAGAGGTAGTGCGCAATGGATCATGTGACAGTGAGACTGGTTTGCTTGTGCCCCTCTCAGTACTAGATGAGTAAAGGCTAAAAATCCAATGACCCGTACAAATGTCCTCTCTGAGGGGTCACCAGCTAACTGCTCCACAAAGGGAGGGCTAAAAAATTTCTCAGTCACACTTGAGAAATCCTTAGACCATTAGAGAGGAATTGGGGAAAAGGTCTATGCCAGATTAAAAAACGGTGTGTTTGCTGTGCCTTCATGGGTTACTAGAGAGAAAACTGCCCTCCCTGAGAGCTTTAGCCTTCTCCCTACCCTCCATCCTTGAAAGGCCCCATTCATCCTCTCTCCCTTCCTGCTTCCTCCTCCTGCCCCACACTGCATTTGCCTTGTCACGCTTCTTGGTAACAAGCAAATACTTTAAAAATATGAATCTTTTACTTCTGGTCAAAATTAGTACATGTTCTACTGAGTGGACAGGAGGGGAAAGGAAAGGAAAATAGAATACTGTGAGTTACATGGGTTCCAGTTTTCTGAGATTATTCCTTTTTATTCCAACATTAACTTAAATCTCACCCGAATTTCAACCATTTCGTCAAGTGACTCTTCCCAAACAAATCCAGTGTATCTTTTAGCCATGGATATGGATTGCAAGAGGAATAACAGATGGAGGGGGAACTTAAAAGGACATTGGAACAGAGTTGGATAAAAATAAGTTATCAGTTGGCAAAGCCAAAAACACACTTCCGCCAGTCTGAGCACATGAAACTTCTATAATGAAATGTGTTAGTCAGGCAGACCAAATTAGTAGAATGTAATCTGTGGAACAATGGTGCCAATTGTCGCTTTCATCAACAAACTTTGTCAAGTCACACTGACCAGTGGGAATAATCTACTGAGAGTAAACGCTACTGAGGGGCACACATTGCCTCATTCTCTTTGCTGTATATAAAGGAAGTTAAATCTCCCAATCACCCTTGCAAGCTTGGTGAGCCCACTGTACCACAGTGGTTACCAATATCTAAGCAGATAGGAAACAAGGCCCTTTCAGGTCTGTCTCTTGAAGACTTCCCCAGTTCTCTCTTTCTTGGCTGCAGAGATCTTGGTGGTCACCTTGGATGTCAAGACTATGGATGGAAAACTCAACAATGTTCTGAGTGAGAAATAAACATTCATTGAATTAAGTCACGAGATTTAAAGGTAGCCTATCTGTTTGTACAGCAATGGCCTAACCTACCCCGACTATTCATCAGCTTCCAGATTACTGAAGTGTTGCATAACTTAAGAAAGAAGGATAGAAATTCAAATTTTTATAGATCAATAAAACCCTTTACGGAGGCTCTGGAAGGTATTTATAGAAACTAAATCACTTATGGTTATTGAGAAGATGACATTCCTAAACTATGTACAGGCTCATTAAGCAAGCTAAAATATAAGAAATAAAACCCCAGAAAGTCTAAAGTAGGAGGCGGTGAATCAGGTTACCCAGAGAAGCTGTTTAATCATGAGTTCTAGAAGTCTGTATAATGAAGATTGACAGCAACACTTGCCTGTACTCAAATTTTAGTTAGTTCCTTGACTAACCAGAGCCCTCTAGTCTTGGTCAGAACACCCAGAAAAGCTTTGTCTAGCTATATAATTCTTTATATAAGCAGTGACTTTCTGTTTCATGAAGAAAATAAAGAAAACTAGTATCCTTTCAGGCAAGAGCAATTCGGTATGTACTACCTATGGGAACACTGAGTGAGGTACAAGGGTTCCATGGGACATAAAGAGGCTCCACCTCTCTATAAGATCATAGTCAAGGGACTGTAGCACAACCGCATTCTGTTTCTGTTTTTGTTTTGGTAGGCAAGGCCACTACCATATATTGAACATGCTTCTCACCTTCAGAGTCAACCACAACTGTTATTCCAAATACTAAATGTCACCAAATGTCAGTGCACACAGATCTTCCCACTGCCTGTCGGCACAAAAACCCAAATCATAGATAAAAGTAAAAGCTCAGAAGAAATCATCAGGATCTCCTTCCAGACTCTAGAAAATCAGTCACTTCAGAAATTCGGATGCAGAAAGTTACAAAAGAGAAGGAAGCAAGGTAGAAAAACAAATAAAACTGTACACGGAAAGAAAAACCTGAGAACTTCTGCAAGGATATGAGAAAGCTTCCAGGAACCAGAGTTCATCATTAGTGTGGGTTTTATCCAGAAAGAGACAGGAACAGGGCCACAGCTCCTGTTGTTGCATTTTATCTGTCAAAAGAAGTTTACTCTGATTCTTTAGAGGATAGCTATCAGTCAAATCCACCATTCAGTGACTAATCAAAATGCAACAGGACATTCGAAATATTCTGATTCACTAACATAAATACATACTGTTATCCTCTCATCTTCCATTTTAATAAATTTATCATGATTTCAAATCAACAATTTACTCCTTTCAGAGCTGCAGTTCTCTGAAACGCAACTTCCACACGCTATCTATTCTCAGAAACTCCAGGGCTAATTGAAAATCATAGCTCTACAACTTTTCACTCATTAGGACTGGCAGGCATTTCAGTATGACAATGAGAAACGCTGGCAAGAAGGTAGACCAACAGGACTTTCACACATTGCTGCCAGAGTAAGGAGGGGTACGCAGGAGGCTGCACTCCATCTGTAACATCCTCATTCAGATGCTGGTAATATCAACTGGGTGTCTATGACATTGCTCTCTGTACTTTGTGAAGTGTTTCACATTTTTTCTCACCAAAAATGTGAAAAACATGTCCTTGCAAAGGCTGGGGTGGCACAGGTCACTTCTTTTCCACAACTCCAAATACAAAGAAAAACTATGCAAGTTTAGTCTAAGAAAGGAAGACATTAGCACTTTCCTAATTGGACGGTTTTGAACTACAAGTGGTTATTTCAGCAAGTGTCAAAGTCAAGCTAGCAAGAGTGACTATCTGGACACCAGCCATAACCACGGCTGTTCTCAAAAGCCCGCCCTCATGTTCTTGGTCATAATGTTCATATGTATTTGTGGGGTTTATTTTGTTCTTTTTAAGACAGGATCTTGCTGTACAGCCTGGGATGACCTAGAAATCAAAATATAGCCAAAGCTGGCTTTAAATTCCTGGTAATCCTCCTGTTTCAGCATCCCATGTGCTGAGATCGCAGGTGTGAGTCACCACACCCAGCAACAAACATAACCTCTTTTTTAAAAAAAATAATCAAGGGCCAGAGAGATGGCTTAGCCTGAGTTCAATCCCTGGAACCTACATGGTAGAAAGAGGGAATCAACTCTGGAAAATTAATCCTTTAATCTCCACAAATGCACCCACACTAGACAGATAGGTAGTAGGTAGGTAGGTAGATAGATAGATGGATAGATGATGGATAGATAGAGATAGATAGATAGATAGATAGATAGATAGATAGATAGATAGATAGATATAAAGCCAATGTAGCATTATGTTCTGTTTTAACTACATTATGGTCCTGAAGTTTGGCTCACCCTAGGGTAGAGCTGGAGTCTTTGTTTGGTACAGTTGTGTTTAGGGTCAAGAGACAAAATTATTGTCAACTTTCCTAAAAATCTGCTGGTACTAGTCTGGTATTGTGGAAACTGAGCAGGACTAATCAGAAATTTTAAGAGTCACCAAAGATCATAGGTAGAACTGAGCTTGGATAAGTCCTTCACTAACTCCATTTGTCTACTTAAAGAAACATTAGGAAGAAACTCATTATCTACCTTTTTCAATGAAGTTCAATACTAAGATTATGCCTGGATCCACCCAGTCTCATATGATGGAACAAACAATGCACTGGATTTTACTAACAATGAAACTTGATAATACAAGGAGACCTCTAAGTAATTTCATGGTTTTCTATTACATAGAGTACTGGACTCAGAAATTCATAGTTTTTAAGAATATAGTGAAAAGAAAATGAAGAAACAAGAAGTTTCCTCCCATCAGATAGCTCATAGTATAGCCCTGGAAAGTGCTGTGCAGGCTGCTGGGTGAAAACGTCATCAATAGTCTTACACTGATGTGAACCCTAGGACTATAACAATGACCAGCATGGCAAGAGATGGTCATGGATGCTATAGGAGCACAAATGCTATGGGGTAACCAACTACTTTCAGAGTGGATTAAGAGCCTAATCTGCAAAAGGAAACACATGCCTGGATAAACTTACCATTAGCTCTCAGACCTCATCAGAGAAGTTTCTTTGTGAAGTCGACAACGATTAATGCAGAAACTCACAACTGATAGAAGTGCAGAGAAAAAGTGTCATTTGAGCGTTTAATCACAAATGGCATATCACTATCACCCCCTGCCCCAAGGCTCAGAGGCCATACCAAAGCAAAACTTTCTTTTTGATATAAAAGACACTGTATGACATTCTCAATGAATTAAGAAAAATATTTTTTAAAAAGACCAGAGGAAAATTAGCAGTGTTAATTCTGTTTGATACGCAGGCTGTACTTAGCAGATGGTCCAAACTCATATCCCTTTCTTTTTCAAAAAATAATATATTTGTATTAATTCTTGGAGAATCTCATTTGTGCATATAAAGAATTCTGAACACATTTATCCCCTCTTCTCCCCCTAACTCCTCCAAAACCAAATCCAACCCCCTACTCTTCATGTCCTTTTTTGGTAAATAGTGTAGTTTGTGCTGTGCATACCCTCATGAAAGTGAAGTCATCCACTGCAGTATGGTCCGAATCAGGGTCCACATCCTTAATAAAAACCGACTCTCCAATTTTCTCTCCCCTAGAAGTCACCAACTATGAATAGAGCCTCATCTAGGAAATGGGAATTCATGAGCTCCTCCCTGCTCCATATTGGAAAGTTGACTTAACTGATCTTGACTGATCTTGTGCAGGCAACCATAGCTACTCTAAGTTCATGAATGCAGTAGTTAAGTCATGTCAGGAAGACAATGTTTCATTCTGGTCCTCCCAAACCTCTGGCTCTTATAATCCCCTGTTCCCTCGTCTGTGATGATGACAGGTGATTTCTTAAACTAAAGAACCTCCTCACCACATACACATTATGACAAACCCTCTGTGACCTGTCAGCTGGGTACCTTACTTTACGTTTTTCTTATAGACAAGATTCTTCGAAGAAATGTCTATATTCAGTGTTCCAAGTTTTCAACTCTTACTTATTCCTCAGTACCATCAAATTTAAGTGCCATCTGGCTTCTACCACACTATTGTTTTAAAATTACTTTCACAAATGTCAATAAGAGCCACTAGCTGCCAAATCAGAAACAGTACCTAGAGTACAACCTATAGCAACTTTACTGCTTCTAATACTGATGGCACCATTCGGTGAGCTTTGCTTTGACAAGGCACAGCTCCCACACTCAAGATGGACAGGCGTGATACATAATCTTCATTGTCAGCCTCACTGGATTTGGAATCACATAGAAGAAGCATTATTTCCAGAAAGGTTTAACTGAGGAGGAAAGACCCACCCTGATATGAACTATTCCACGGCCTAGTGGTCTAGACTAACTAAAAAGGGGAAGAGGGAGCACCAGCAGGCTCTACTCTCTGCTTCCTGGCCGTCCCAGAGGGGAGCAGTCTCAGCTTCATGCTCCTGCTTCCACGCCTTCCTTGCCATGATGGACTGTAGCCAATTAAACAACAAGTCAAAGCAAATACTCGTTCCATTAATGTGCTTTTGTCATGCATTTTGTCCCAGCAATGACAAAGGTCAATCACTCAACATAACAACAAATGTTTTGCTTTTTCAAGGCAAGAGTCTGAACATCATCTATTCATAGCTTTTGGACCAATTTCCCATGATATTTCGTGTGACCGCCACATGTAATGCACCACACCAATTTTAGAGATTTTGCCATAAAATGGGCATTCTGCTTTGGAACAAAAATCGCTCCATGACACTGTAAGTATTACATCAGCCTTCACTAATTTGAGACTCTTCTAAACATCCAGAAAACTTTCAAGTGCTGACACTACAGCGGCTTCAAAGTTCTTGGGTACTTCAGAAATTCTTAGAATTTTTTTTTAGGAATTAATATTTTACTAAGAGTAACAAAATTAAGAATAGATTTTATTAGCAATTGTTAATTATAAATATGATCATTAATAATTCAAGTAATTGCATATATATATTTCTCGCTTGATGCCAATAACATCCACATTACTACCAGTAGAATATTGTATTTTAGTGAATCATAATGAAAACTGGTGATCCTTGATGGACTTCATGAAACCACAAAATTCTTGGATCTCCTGGGTGCTCTTTTCTTCTGCTTCTCTAGTTCTGATCTCTTTCCTGAGCATCATAGACCATCTACCCTAACCTCCTTTGAATATACTTCCATCAAGGCATCTCAGCATTTCCAAAAGGAACTCAAATATTATTTCTCCAAAATCTAAAATAGTTTGCAACACAGCCACCCCCGCCCAGTCACTTAGGACAGAAACCAAAGAGTAGTCCTTTTCTTCAGACTCCAGATCATCGCTGCCATTCAGCAGCAACCCTTCATATACAGTCCAGAAACTGTGACCATTGAAGACCAGTATCCCAGTCTGCGCTCCAGAGGCAGGCTCTCCTACATCCAAAGGCTAGAGCTTACAAAAGCATATGACCTCAAGAGTCTCCTGCTTAACATTCTCCAGTTTAAAAAGCTAGAGAGCAACCTACTTAGGGACAACCCCCAAGATTCTCTAAGTCTTCACTGCGGCTACTGACCGCACCACCATCACTGAGGCTACCCTCTGCACCACCAGCTCTTGCTTCATCTTCCCATTGTACTCCAACATAGCCCAGTCCTGCACAGATAGAATTCAAGCTAAATATACAACTTGGAATTTTTAGTAGCCGCATATACAAACTAAAAATAAGTAGAAAAATTGCAATTATTGTATTTTATTTAACCAAATCTATCTAAAATATCCATTTGTGTCCTACACTCAACATAAAAATTATGAGATATTTTATATTTTTTTGAACTAAGTCTTCAAAAATCACTGTATGTTTTTGCTT
This sequence comes from Eospalax fontanierii, assembly GCA_035773235.1. Classification (NCBI taxonomy): domain Eukaryota; kingdom Metazoa; phylum Chordata; class Mammalia; order Rodentia; family Spalacidae; genus Eospalax; species Eospalax fontanierii. The sequence goes on from CM069547.1 coordinate 18,751,266, forward strand.
AAAGCAAACCTCAACTTGAATGAGCTCCATTTAAGTGCTCAAGATCCAGATACGGCCAGTGCCTCTGAGGCAAGACAGGGCAACTTGGACACTAGCAAAACACTCGACACATTTTCCATACATCAAGCTCTTCCATGCCTTTGCGTGCCTCTCAGGCTTACATTCATTCTTACAGAGTCAACTCTGACAGTCCTCTGCACTTTCCTGGCTGCGTCAAATACTGATTCATACTCCATTCATGCTCAGGTAGAGCCCCACCATGATATCTGACAGAGCAGGTACCCTGCTGTCTACATTTCTGTCTCTAATAACACAAGTCTAGTTTCTGCAGAATAAAATCCTACTAGAGCTGCTTATTTTTTCAAATCTCTTGAAAAATCTTGTACATAGTAGCAGACAAAATGAATCTTTGTTAGAGTAATAGAGTCACAATAACATACGTACCATTCCTAAATAAACATATCAATGATTAATTAAAATGCAAAGTTATATTAAAATCGTACAGTCCTTTTACAGGCTCTCTTTCAATTATATACCTATGACAATATTGTACCTATAATTAGAGCTTAGATACAACAAAGAAATTTAAATTCTGCAGTTTTAAGTGTTCTTAGACATGATCTAGTTAATTTAAACATAAAGGGAAAATAGGTGAACAAATTTAAATGAGTACAAATTTAGTGAACATGTAATGAGGTGACATGACAATCAGGTGTCCAGTTCCTCATGGCTTCTGTGACACCACTTGGTTAATGTGGTTTTATCAACTATACATGCTAACCAAAATCCACTTAAATTTGTAGAAAACTTCTTCTATGGAACCTTGCTGTGGCTGCTGTTGACCCTTCCAGGATGAATGACAAAGAACATCTTGCTTGGCAACTGTTCCTATTGCTAGACTCTCTGATCCTCCTAGTATTCATGGCACCAAGTAAGCAGCTCTAGCCTATGAAATACACATGAAAAGGACACATGTCACTTCCGGTGTAGGGCATTCATGAATCGATACCCTGGATGTGCTTCTCTGAACACCCATGTGTCCTCTGACACAGGACCTGAATGGGGTAGCACTGCCACAACTTAGAGCAGGCCTATTCTGCAGAGTTACCCATTTGTCCTTGATGACTCATCACATTCAAGAGTGAGCAGGGCATGCACATTTGTTGTGATAAGTGGCTGAGATTCTAAGAGTTTTGTTTTTTTTGCCTGTCGCAGCTCATGCTTAATTACCCAGACTAACACAGACAGCAAACTAACTAAATTACATACATAAGGCTGTGTATCTCCAGGCTGAGTACTGGGCCAAATGTAATTAATGCCACTCATGCTGAGTACAAATCAAGCTTTATATGAAAATGGTATGCCTAACTATACATTAAATTTAAAATGTTACAGTATTTAAAGATATGAAATTCACTGAGTGGCAGTACAGAAAACAGACAAAACCAAATGCTGACTCAGGCTTCTAGCATCAATGACTTCTAAAACTGGTAGTCTTCCAAGCACTGAACATGCCACTTCCAGTGTCTGGGTTCAACCCACAGTTTTCTTTCCACGTGGAGAATTCCCATGGGGGTCTTCAGCACGCTGCGCTTGTCGTATGAGTAGCACTACTACGCTTATTTGTAGAACAATAAAAGTAATTACTGTCATATATGTGCGCTTCAAGTTTACTATTTGCAAATTACTTCTTTATTCCCATATATATTACAGCATACTTTTAATTAACAGCTACTGATACTACTTGAATGAGGTCTAATGTATACTTTTAAAAATATTTTAAAGCTTTTTTTTTTGATGTGTGTGTGTGTGTGTGTGTGTGTGTGTGTGTGTGTGTGTGTATCATAATGACTGTGGAGTTCCAGAAGAGGGCATGAAATACTCTGAAACTGGAGTTATGTATGGTTATTAGCTGCCATGTGGGTGCTGGGAATGAAAACTTGGTAGTCCTCTCTAAGAGAAGACAGTGCTCATAACCACTGAGTCATCTCTGCTGTCATCATGATATACACTTTGAATGTCATGAACATTCCCACAGAGACGCTGGTATAAGTCTGGACTGGAACATTTGGAAAGACTTAGAGTTGGTGTCAGGCATTACTGCCCACAGCGAACTTGTAAACTAAATACATTATTACTTTGTTTTTCAGCAAGAACAGTTTTGGCTAACTATGGGATGAATTCTCTAAGCCTAGAATGCCCAAATTTAAAATTCACACTTTTAGATATTTACAATAGATTTTCATACATTTAAATTTTTAAATGTCTCCAACTCTCTCATTTAAAAAATTTATTTCTATTATTTTATGTGTATGAGTGATATTCCTGAATGTATATAAATGCACCCATGTCATGCAATAGCTGCAGAGGATAGAGGAGGGCATCAGATGCCTTGGAACTGGAGTTATGCACAGTTGTTAGACACCATGTAAGTGCTGGGATTCAAACCCCAGGCTTTTGCAAGAACATCCAGTGCTCTTAACCACTAAGCCATGTCTCCAGCCCCTCCAACAATCTCTCAATAATGGATTAAACTACACAATCCCCAATTACTGTTACAGATTGTGCAGGACAAGGTTACCCTCATCTGAGATGATCAAGAATTCTATCTTTCTAATGTTCCTCTGGAGTACATTTCTTCCATTAAAAATGTGTGCTTAGCTGGAAAGACCTTCACTGTAAGTCATACAATTTGTTTTAAGTAGATGGCTGGCAGATTTCTTTTGCTTCATTTAAAAGCTTAGCAAAAAAAATTTTTTTTTAAATTACGACATACCTGGAACAATCCTAGTTTTTTTTTTAATCTTTTGTGTTTTTCCTGTCCTGATTTTTATATTTCATTTTCTGTTTTCTCCCTATGTACTGTATGTTTTCCTATAATCACACTCAAACGTTCTATACCATGAGAGAACACAGATGAGCACAGGAAGGGATACAACAGGACATTTATCTCGACTAATAAACATTGTTTTAAAAATTTAAAAATGTATGTTTCGAACATTTAGACTGTTCAGTGAAACATAAAGCCTTCCAAATCTAGAGACCTGGCAGGTCTTTGGCTAGGGCCTAAGTACTGACTGAGACAACAACATGCCCCAAGGATTTAGTGTTGCCTTTCTGTGGCTAAGGGCTGCTAAAGAGACTGGCAAACATAACTGCTTAATAAACAGTAGTTACTATGACAATCTCAACCCACTCCCTTCCTCCCTAGATACAGCAGAGGCTCTAGCACAGAAGGTCAAGAGGAAAAGCAAGGAATTGCTTGGGGGGTGCAGCACCAAGAGCAAGAAGACAGGTGCATGCCAGGTGGAATTTCAGTCACACACACAGTTCATCTTTCTTGGCTATCTCCAAAGTATCCTTCTACCTTCAGCTAAATGTCACCTCCTTATGGAGTTCTTCCATGACTTCCAGAATCAATTTCCTTGCCAGCACCTCTTCAAACCATGAACTGCTTGTTTTTTAATATTTGGGTAATCACATAAGGCTGTTATTTATGGAGGCCGTCTTCTGAGCTAGGCACTGCTCCAGGTAAGACATGCAATCGCAACACAAAGCTCTGCTCCTTTCTCGGAGTTTCCATTGCCTACCCTGTTCCTAGAGTTTGTTCCACCCCTCCTTATTGAGTCATTTAGTGTCATACATTTGGACCTCCAGATTCTATCTCCCAAGCCTCGCTTCTCTCCACCATGATAGCCATGTGCCTAGCACTTCCATTCTTTACCCCGAAACTACTTCCGTTATCTCTGATGTCCTAACCTCCAGTCCTCACCCTCAATGACCCAACCTATAAAACTAACTGGAGAACTAAAATTGGAGCTTAGTGCTTTGAATGAAACCTGTCTGGAATTCCCAACCTGCCTTCACTCTCGGCTTCCAAATCCTCCCAAGTGAAGTCTGCACATCTACAATACTCAGTTATATGCAGTTTCCTATATATGGGACTCTTTCTAAAAAATATTTTATTTATTATTTTTTTTTATGTATATGAGAGTACTGTTTACATCTAGGTAGGTGCACCTGTGATGTGCTATGCCTTTAGAGGTCAGAGGAGAGCGTTGAATTACCCTGGAACAGGAGTCACAATAGGCTGTTAGCTACCATGTGGGTGCTGAAATTGAACCTGGTACCTCTATAAGAGCAGCCAGTGCTCCTAACCACTGAGTAGCCATCTCTCCAGTCCCTATATGCTACTCTTATGCTCAGCACTGACACCTACTATGCTGCCTCATGCCTATTAGGTATTTAACTTTTACTTGCTACTGAAAAGAATAAATAAATGGAGGTATTCACACCTTTAAAAAAACACTTGCTAAGCTTTTATTTACAGTTGTTAATGTACTCCTCACATCTGGACCCTAAATTCTAACATAATATCTGTAATCTAGGAGATACTAAGTCATATTTTCAGAGTGACTGGGTGGACATTGTCAGCCTTAGCTGAGGGACACAGTGAGTAACAAAGCAATGATTAGCTCCACCATGAAGAAGCCCAGAAGCACTTGCAAGTTTCCTTCAGGAATGTGGACTGTACACGTCCTAAGAGGTAAAATCAGCATATGTTCCCACAGTGAACCCAAGGAGAAGACAGGCCCTTCTTACCCCACTTGGCTTCTTAATTCATCTGAAATTGACTGAAATGGCATAAGGGTAGCACAATGTAATAGAGAATTGCCAAGGGAGTGAAAGGAGCTGAAACAAAATCTAGTTCCACTCTGCTTCAAATTAGCTGTGTGGATCAGATCCATTGATATCAGAAGCCTGGTCGCTCCAAGGCCTTCCTATTTCAGCAATGAAACCCTTTATTTTCAATTTAGTTGGGATTCCTACTCTTAACTATAAAGTACTAAAACCTCACCCACTTTTTTTCTGTCCCTGATGGTAGAATTACTATGTGGATAAGCAAAAACCTTGATAAAGAACATTTTAATTACAGCAAAGAAGTCTGCTAAAGTTCTTTATAATATAAACACAAAAAAAGGCTTGGTTTCAGAAACTTACCGGACCAATATATGCAAATGGTCTGATTAATGAACAGGCATACCTGGCCATAGTGCCTTGCACCATCGTATAGGGTCCTAACCTATTCGTATTCTATTTCTGGCTCTCAGTTAACACATGGAGACATGAAGTCCTGCTTATTTTCTACCACACTTAAGACCGAAAAGAAACAGTTAATGTAACATGCATGAATGAAGACTCAATGGTGGACAAGACAAGAGAGGACAAGTTTTAACAAGGAAGATACACAAATCACCATTTTAGGGACAAGAGACTCTGAAATGACTCCCTGCCTAAGTTATTCCCAAAACACACATGGAAGCATTAGTTAGCTCAGGAAACAAAAATTTTCCTTCCTTCTTTTTAGTTTATCTGGCTTTTAATGAAGTTTCCTGGCTAGGCACACATTTTTATTCTACTTTGTGGACAGGGCATTATTTTGTAATTGTAACTACTCCTACAGTTATTTGGAAAAGTTGCCCATATGTGATTAATTGGTTTTTGGATTATTGTGTGTTCAATATCCTGGAGGTCTTTTAGGCATGTACACCTGAAAATTAAAATTTATTAACAGTGACATAATAAAATCAAAATGATTTTATGTAATTATGATTTATAATTACTGAAAAAGTTATTTAAGCATAACTTATAGGGTGTTTTTCACCCTACAATGACTTTTATTCTCTTCGCTTGCACCTGCAGGCAAGTTCAGTATTTCTCAAATCCCACTCATGTATAAAATCTTCATTTTAACTTCTACTTTCTCTCTTGTTATCGGTTCCACGGCTGGCCCTCCCATTTGCTAGTTTGACTAAAGTCCAGGCAATCTGAGGTTGTACCACTAGGCTTATTCTCCTGCTGTGTGTCTGAAAGTGAAGGAGTCACCTTAGCTCTCATTCTTGTGGCCTCGGTCAGGGATTACGAGGACAAGACAAAATCCCTCAGTCAGTCAATAGTGTGCCCATGAAGTCTGCGTCCCTGGCTAAGGCTTTGGAGACCTTCAAGAGCTTAAAGATGAGGAGGAAAGACAGGCCAGGCTGTGACAAAATAGAGAAAGTGCTCCTTGAGGTCAGAACTGTTCCAGTTCTGAAGCTTTAATGAGGTAACCTGGAAGGAAGCTGGACAGGATGTTGTTCTGCAGTGATGGCCAAAGGACCAAGTAAAATATTCACTAAGTAACCATCTGACCTATCTGTCATCTCCGAAGGCAGAATGACAATCTTTCACTCTACAGAAACACACAGTTACTGAGTTAAAAAGTATTTCTGAAATGAGGCAATGTCTTTTAAAAAGAAAAGGGAGCAGGAGGTACTGCAGAAACTGAGACCATGGCTACATCCAAGTTCACTGAGTCACTTGGCTGCACCTAGGCAATGGTATGGAGGATGGCAAGAACACACTTTCTGTGTCATTCTTTGGGGGAAAATCAGTTCTTCTCAATGAACAAAGTTCGAGCCTGTCAAACAGTCCCGAAGAAGCCAAGCAGGCACTACTGAGATGCACGAGTGGGTTGAGTGAGTAAAAGTGCTTGCTACAAGTCTCACAATTCCATGCCTACTCCCCATGTAAAGAGAGAAGGAGAGAATCTACTATAAAGAGTTGTCCTCTGACTTCCATGCACGTGATATGGCATGTGCATGTCCACACTCATACACAACACAATAATAATTAAAAAATTTTAATTCACATAGGCCAATGTTACAGGTCATTCTGCTATAACTGAGGATTGCATTAAAGAAAAACAGAATGGTTTTCCAGATGAAGTCACAAATTCTTCAATATCAGTATCATTTTCTAAGAATGAACACATGGATTACTTACTTCTGATTATTCTCTTTATAACCTTTAAGAAATCCAATTTCTAAAATATGTTTCAAAATATATATGGCTTTGGGAATGCCTGCATACCCAGGCAGCTGACTGGGTATGAGCATTTGCTGTGCAAGCAAGTGAGCTTGAATCCCAGCATCCAAATGAAAAGCTGGGTACAGCCAAGGGCATGCCTCTAATCCCCAAGCTGCGAGGGATGTAGAAAGGGATTGCTGGGGCTTGATGGCCAGCAGTCTAGATCCAGGCTCAGTAAAGACCTCACCTCAGAGCAACAAGGTGGAGAATAAGAAAGGAGAACAGAGGGACCCACACCCTCTTCAGGAGTCTGTCAGTATAAGCAGGTGCACATGCCCCCTCACGTAGATATACACACACACACACACACACACACACACACACACACACACACACACACAGTAAATACACATATAGCTTTGAAAGAAAAAAAAACAAGAAGGGACAAGCAGCAACCCTCCCCACCCCAACAATACTATCTCAATCCAAACTAAGAAAACATGAACTATAGCCTTTGCTTCCCTTGTAAAAACCTTGCAATTATAGTCTCTTCTTCCTCTCTATGTAAATGAAAATGTATTAAATAGTAGCCTAAGACAGGCAGGGCTCACCAAACTTAAAGCTGAAGGCACCACCAAAGAGGGCTCCACGTTACATTAAAAACAAAAATGGAAGACAGAATGTATTTTGAGTGAAAGAAAACAAACCAGAAATTGTGTGTGTATGTAAACACCTAGAGAAATATACATATGTTACATACTAGTATATACAGACGTTATACTGTGAATAAGCCTCTTACTGGTAACTTTTTTTTAAAGGTGCACTCCAGCACTTACCTATAGAAAGAAACCACTCACAGTCCTGATGCTCTTCTATCTCATAACATCTCACAGCTCTCCCTCTTCTGCCCCAAGCTTGATTTGTCTTCTGACATCCTTTTCTCACTCGCCAAGGACACTTCAAAAGAGTAAGTCACTCAGGAGACTGGGACCTTGCACCTCACCTTGAAAGTTCCATTTCCCCTGTGCCTGCACCCTACAAGTCTGTTCCTCATTTTCTAAGCTGCAATGGGATTGTGAACCCCAGGACAAATTGTGTTCTGCCATGGACAGCTCATTTCCTCAACGAGTTCACTGACGTTGCTGTGTGGCATTTTTCATAGATGCATAATATAAGTGCCAAGAATTTATCAAGCTAAGGTCCAGCTGATTGTCCTGGGGTTCTATCCTAAGGAAAATTAGAAGAGGTGAGCTAGGTGTTTATTAAAGGTATGTTTGTGATCATTCTGATTGGGTGGAAGGAAATTTTGGTTACAAAGTTACCAGTCTGTATCTAATGTCCAATTCTATTCCCTAAGGCTAACCTTGTTGCCATATCTTCTGTTGGGGTTGGCAAACCACTGCCCTTCAGTTAAGAGAGACCATGCACATTCATGTATGTGTTACCTGTGATTATCCTCACATAAGAATCAGCTGGAGACTGGTCCAGAGAACTGAGGATATTTATTCTCTGATTCTTTTCCAAAACATGTTTCTTGACTTCTGTCTTAGATCTATCACAAAATATTGTCACTTCTTTCTCCAAAAGCCTTCTCAAATGGAAAGATTCCCTGGCATCCAATGGAGCACGACTCACTGGCATTCCAGCTTTCCACCTGGCTGCAGGGGGCTTCCTCACAGTCCAGGTCATCCTGCATCTTTTTTCCTTTGGGATTCTTTTGGGATTCACCTACTGAATCCTCTCACAGTCAAACTCAAGAACCTGCATGCTCTTAAATGATTCACCCATTTAGGGCCCTTAACATTCAGCCCTTGTCTCACTCCTGCTCTTGGCCCCATCCAGCTGGTGCCCTCACTATTACACACATCTCAAGCTTCCTCCACCACCATTCTGCCTGCTCCTGCTCCTCCGCCTGGCTCCATAGACTCTCTATTGGCATCTGCTCTTTGGTTGATGGTTCAGTCCCCACTGCCCAGGACTCATTCATTCACTCACTCAAAGGTCACTTCAGAAATTCTCAGCTCAACTTGCAGATTTCAGCAGCAACAAATAACAAATGAGAATCAGGATGACACGGAAGACTGCTGTGATGAACTCACTTTAGGAACAATTGTCTCTCAGAGGTGGAACGTAAACTGTGTTAGACGGTATCCAGTGGATCACATACACTCCAACTGAAAAACGCTGGATTAGTACACAGTGAAATTAACTTTACAGCAGACATGGTTATGTTTAAGATAATTGACATTGTGCCTTTATCTACTCAAAGAGTTAATAAGTCTCTTTTGGAATATATGACATATAGGAAAGTAGTAGGTTATTAGAAGAATTTTTTTTAAATAACTGACTATGAGACATAATATATATTCTCTTCTTTGGCAAAAGTTAATCCCTTCTTTATTCACCATATCTGCACACTAAAGCAAGTAATCACTTGCTCACAAACTTTCTGGACATGGGAAGAAAAAGAAACTCTTTTTTAAAAAAAACCCACAAGAAAAAGAGATTGGGCGTGGTGGAGCAAGTCTTTAATCCTAGTACTCGGGAAGAAAAGTAGGTGGATTGCTGGGAGACTGAGGCCAGCCTGGTCTACATAGAAAGTTCCAGGCCAGCTTGGGCTACAGGGCAACCCTGTGCAGGGAGGACAGGATGAAGGGAGGGAAGAAGCGGGAGGGAGGGATCTGCTGTGACCCTAAGTATAACTTTTAGATAATCAGGTCTTTAACAGGTTGAACAATCATAAATAAATTTCTGGTCTTTGAACAACAACAGCAAAACTTTGCTGTAAAATAATTAGCAAGAAATCGTGGGGGGGGTCTTCCTCCCCTGCTGTCCCCCTTTGCTTTGCTGCTCTGTTCTCTCTAGACATGATGTGCTGATCCCACCCACAGAGTCGGATCTGTCATTGCTGGGCTGGGGCACTGAGAAGGGAGCTTGACTTGGACATTCAGTTCTAGTTATGTCTTAAAAGCTATTACTACTGACAATATCTCAGCCTGCTCTTTCTCTTCTCCTAAAACCATCTTGAGCTTTGGCCTTGACCCTAGCCCACCAATCATCTATGCTTAACTGGGAACTTTCACTTTTAAGTGTTTTTAAAAAAACATAAATTAAAGAACCAGAAAGTAAGAGCTGGAAGGAGATGAAAAAACAATATGCTTCAAACTCATTTTTGGCCATCACAAATCAATAAATGCCAAACATCAGACTTAAAAAAGCAAAGGGCTTGCTTTCTACGGCAGCTACAACATGTAGGAGACAATACCACAAGCCCCAAGTGGGTGATGATCATAAAAATTTGTGTCCCAGTTCCTAAATGAATGTTAATCAGTCTGACAAACTTAACAATAGTAAGGGATGGTCAGGTCCAGCAGAGTTAAATAACTGCTCTTGTTAACCACAGTATAATGCTGTAGGGGCCACCCATTTTGTTGCCAAATTCTGAAGCCTTTGTCTTTGAATAGCTAGAAGCACTGTATTCACAGAGAAGGCAGGTGGCATAAAGGGGTTGGTAAGGTTAGCTGTTTGTGTGAATCCATTTTAGAAAGATCTAAAACTCCAGACAGCAGTGTGCAGGCACTCAAATGTGCAAAGCTGAGAAAAAGTCATCCTGTGCTGGAAAATCAAAGCCATGTAGAGTGCATGCACAACCAGGATTGGGGACAGTCTTTAAATATATAGTTAGCCTTTTGGCCTCTCTCTGTGGAAAACGCTAGATTGCCAAGAACAACAATGAACAGGTATTGTTATACTCAGATTTACCTGCTATTCAATTGTCTGTGGACTTTCAGAGTGGATTTCCATCTTGTTTCTGGGAATGCCTAATGATCAATCATTATAATACATGACTTTTCTCACAGGTGGTCATGTCTATTAGCTAAATCTGCTCAGTCCTTCCAAAGCAGAGGCTTGCAAGAAACAGACTATAATTAGCAATGCTATTATCACTAGTTATAAAGACTAGCTCTTGATAACTATCAAGGTAGCTATCAATAAGGTGATACACCCTGGGAATCTGAGACAGTGCTGGGGACGCTAGGAAAGAACCAGGGAAGCTTATTCACTTATCCCAACCCGAACTAAAGAAAGAACATGTCTGTCAACACACTCGCAGGTATGCCAGCTATTATGGGTTGAAATAACAAACTAGTTGGACTGGCTGTCCCTAGCCCCAACCACACCTGTACTTTAGCTGTCCATCTGAATGCTGCATGTTGTAGAACTACAATGGGGCATTTTCCACTCTTCCATCTAGTCCAGGTATTACACTGAACTTGTGGCAATGTGCCTAACTTTCTGTGTTTCTGTCTGTAGAGAAATGTTCAGTAGGATGACACTGTTGATCTCTTTGGCCTGATCCTCTGCAGGTAATTTAACGAATTGAATTAATGTTTCTCCATGAGGTGAAACTCATCCATTAAAAGACCTCAAAGCATGGGAATCCACATTTCTTCCATATTCTTCATCTCAGACAGAAAAGAGACTGTGACTTTTATGTCGACCTCATCACTCTTTAAGCGGGCAGAGGTGGGAAGGAATGCACAGTAGATCATATGGGCAAAGATATAAAGCCACATGGTCCAGTCAGTTTAGGAGAAATAAACTTAACATTCTATGTCCTCCACTTACTTAGATGGGTTAATCTTAATTCACTTTAAACTTTAGGGAGGAAGAAAAGATGCTTTTCATCTGTAAATAACAGCAAGTAAACTTTAATTTATAATAGCAAAAGGCTAACTTATTGTAAAAATATTTAGGTGACTGGTAGAACCTAAGAGGAAACTTAGATAAAACTCTAGCCAGGAAATCAGACACACACTACCTTCCATTCTGTGAATGTTCACTCCCTTCTATCCTGCTGTATGTAGACTGGCTATTTCTGCCTCTGAAATCTAAAGGATCAGATGGTTAATGGCCACCAAGTGCTTGCAGGCAGAGCATCCAATAGCCTCAGCCAGTGTAGACAGTTCCACCACGTGTCCTAAATCCAGAAACCCTAGGAAAATTGTGATTGCCCAGCCTGAGCATAGGTGGTACTGCTGAAAATCAAGTGTCTGGGGTGAAACAGAGCTAATCCATTACAGAAAGGGGACATGATAAAGCAACAGAGCAAAGGTTAGTCAGATTGACTACCAAGCTCACAGGAATGAATGAGCTCCCAGACAACCAAACCACTTAAGATCTGACATTGTTATTCTAAATTCTGGCATGTTTCAATGCGATTAAAAGTCAACAAAGTGCCCGGCATGGTGGTGCACAATTGTAACACCAGGAAAGGACAGGAGGATTGGCACAAGTTCCAAGCCAGTCTGGTCTACATAGGTAGCTCCAGGTCAGCCAAGACTACTTAGTGAGACCCTTTTCCCAAAAACCAAAAGAGAAGAAAAATTATATTTACTGTTAAAAATAAAAACACATGAGCGTGAAAGCAGGTGCTATAAATTTAAAATATTATCCCCACATACATTAAAGCAAAATAAAAATTCTTCAAGTAAATTTTATAAACATTTGAAATTAGTATAGGCAATAATGAGTCTTGGGCTTTCTCTATTTACCTTGGTTAGTTTTGCAATTGTCTTTTTAGTTCAGACTTGGGCAGTTTTCTAAAAATGTATGTTTCCAATTGATTTTGGTGTGTTACTAGCACGGAATTGCCTACGAACTTCGATAAAATGACATTTTGTGCAACTTCAGTTTGTTGGCACCTTGTGATTTTTTTTTACTGGGCTATTTTAACTTCTGCAAACACACAAGGGTTGTGAGGATGGTCACAGCTAGTCCTGTCCCAAAGAAAATGTGCCCAGAAACACTTTTTGTTGAGATGGTGAGGAAACACAGTATAGCCTTCTTACTCACTTTCTTACTTAGAGACAAGCTTTCACGAAATAGCCCAGGCTGAGCTGGCATACTCAGTCCTTCTGTCCCACCTCAAAATTATACATGTGAGGCACCAGGACCGTAACATCAGCCTGAATCTTTTGGTCTTAATATCACTTAATATATTTTTGTTGATAAATTATTTTCTTTGAAATTTCCATGCAAATATATGAATCATTCCAGTCACTCTCGCATCCCCACCTCTCTCTTCACCCTTCCACCGGTGTCAGATCTTCTTCTTTGTTACAAGTCTCTTTCATGACTTTTTGTTTTGTTTGGTGTTAAACTTTGATAATGGGTTTGCACCTATCCAACTATAGCCGGGCAGGCTCACTAGTAAGTGCACAAGTGGGTACTATTACTCCTCCCCCCAGAATCTGTTAATTGCTAATAGTTCAGCAGTAAGTTGTAGGCCCTGTGAGTCTCTACCCCGTCCATAGCTGACTATTGGGTGGGCTAACTTGTACAGACCCAGTACAGCCTGATATTTTTAAGGGAGTTGTCTGTAGGCTTCTAATTTAAAGCACAGGTCTTAAATACTTTATTAACAAGACTAAACCCATCATATATGTTGTCTCTATGTATGATTTCTTTTCAATGTTTTACCAAATTTGGAGGGTGCACTGCATAAGCTTTCTCAATTTCATTCTATTGTGCTTCAGAATAAAATTCTATACAATGAAACAAGTCTCATCAGAAGTTCTGTCTAGTCACAGCAATTCTAAAGCAAAATATTTTATACATTACTGAAAAAAGTTCAATCATGAACGTTGACACTTTGGACTATATTTACAGTCACAAATACAGTGAAGCCAAGTGTGGCCACCCTTAACAGAATGAGCTTTCCAGAGCTGACTTTTGATTCCATGATATGGATAGAGAAGAGAAAAACATTAAAACAATACTGGAATTCATTTAAGTAACTTTCTCTTTAAAAGTGACTGATGATTGTAATATAAAATCCATATGAGGTCTTAACTGTTTTGAAAAGTTCTTTGCCTATGGAGCCAAGACACTAACAATTTCAATGAAACTTTTTACATGCACACAAGAAAACTTGAATTCCAAACAGAATGAAATTAAGTTAGAATGATGATTATCTGATCTAAATGAAAAGCCATTCTTAAAAACAATCCTCAGAAATGTGCATGTGAAAAACCAATCTTTGGAAATGGTGGGGGGGTGGTTGGTTTTGCTTTTTTGCTTTTTGAAATAGGGTCTTCCCATGTAGTCAGAGGTGGCCTTGAACACAAACCTCCTGCTTCCTCCTTCCACAGGCTGGGATTGCATGTGTGGGCCACCACACACACTTTACCTTTGGAGTTTTTACAGGTGTTCATGCTTCCTCAACAGAAATGTGATCACTGATACTGTTATGGCTTCATATGAATGGCAAATGTTGAAAGGTTAGAATTCAATAACAACTTTCTTATCCAATTCCATAATTCACTTTTCCTTAGAAAAATACTTTGGGGTAAGGATTGTTACCAAAAGGGTTTATGAAAAAAATAATTTTCAAAACATTATCAAAAAATAAAATAGTTTCAGTATATCCTTTAAAATGTAACAAACCCCACAGCATGAGCATTCTCTGAGTATGTAGACTCTGCCTCAAAACTGCTTAGCCTCTTTCCCATACACATTGCAACCTGTCATTCGCTATAACTGACTGAAAGGAATGGAAGCATCAGGCAGCCTGGAAGGCACCTGGAAGGGTGGTAATTTCAAATACTTTCCTCACACCAGCCAGGACCACTGCTTCCCTGAGGGCATCTGCCTGCTGTCAAGAAGCAGTGTGAGTTCCCTGGCACCAGCAAAGGTTAGGGCCTTTGAAGAAGGGGGAAAGGACAGCTGGGCAGGGGAGATCTCTTTGCTCACCTAGTGCTCATAGAGGAGACCCTGCAGAGCTGGAGGACAAAGAAAGGGGCCATCTTGACCTACTGTAATTCAATCAGGAATTACGATTCTTTAGTTAAAAAGTGAGAAACCCAAGAAAATACTAACTTGGAAGGAATAATGATAAGAACTGAGGCTGTTTGGATAAACAGAGATTTGGGGCTGGCTACTTATCCTCTCTATAAATGAACATTACTTACTAGCTTCCAGGCATACCCTGACAGTTTTGTTTTCAATGTCTCCAGTGAATAGAACTATAAAATGGGTATTATTTCTTCATTAGGCTTATTTAGTCCTTTTGTTTTCTTGGATTACAAGGTCAAGGTACTAAAATTATTTCTCAAAGTCTTTAAGTTTAGATACTAAAATACTAAATGGTCAAACTTACTTAAAAATATCACAGTCCCACTGTGGGTTTGCTCCCTATACCCTTTTCATAAGGGTAGGCCCTTTCCTATGGATCGTGAATGAATTGTCAAAAAGACAGCAAAATTCAAGAGTACTTCAATGAAATGGCTGTCCTACAGGGCAGAGTTGCCCTGGTTCTCATTCTTTCTAGGCCTAAGGGTTTGGTTTTTTTAAAAAAACATTTTTACATATGTGTGTGTGTGTGTGTGTGTAAATGTCTGTATGCTACATGTATGTAGGTGCCCTTGAAGCCAGAAGAGTGTGTCAGAGACCCTGGAGGTAAAGTTATAGGTGGTTGTGAACCACCTAAGATGGTCACTGGGAATTGAACTCAGGTACTCTTGTTATGGAAAAATTCCTCTAGCAGCTAAGAGATTAAGCTTTTACTCAGCAGAGTCAGAAAACTTCTTTATTCTATTCCCATGCATGAAGTCCCAGAATCAGCAACTAATTAAGGCTTTTAGATTTTTCTGGGCCTCAAACAGAAGTACAGATGGGGGTTAAACAGGCATTTTTATAACATCATTTTATGGCTGACCCCTAAGGCATACATGTTATCTCAGGAAAACTCCTTCCTGAGTTCACTAGGTCATCATAGTTTACAAAGTAGATATCCCAGACATGGATCAAGACCTTTTGATCTACAGGTAGGCCAGGCTAATTGGGATAGGACTTGGTCATTGCAGTTACAAAAACAGGTATCACTGGCAGAAGTTTAGATATCTGTTACATTGGATCTACACTTCTCTTGGACTAATTGGACCAGGTGCCTCATTTGGTGAACTTTCCATTCTCTTAGTTTTATATCTTTATCAACAGTCAGACATAGTGAATGGAAAACATCACAGAGCTTCAAGATACTACCTAGTCAAAAGACATCTCTGAGTAATGGAAACAGCACCAGCAATAAAACATGCTTGACCAGAGTAAAGCATGCCAGGGTTACAGTTCAATGTCTCTACTAGTATGTGAAACAAAGGAAACTTCAAAATAGTCTGAGCTTGAAAGATTATACATGAACACAAAAGGTTAGAAGAACAGAACTTTTCCTTACCACTCTGCAAGAGCATCCAGTGCTCTTAACCATTGAGCTACCTCCCTAACCCCTGGGCCTAAAGATCAAGCTCACCCCTGGACAATCCAAAGAATTACTTGTCATCCTTTCAAGCTACACTCTGCCTTTTCTCCAAAAGCAGTTAGCCATAACTGGTTACTAAGGCTCAAAGTCAAAGCACCTGTCTGACTCAAAAACCGAGGCATGTCAAACTCTATAGTCTATGCCTTAGCTATGGCAGCTGAATGTCTTCCTGGTCCACTCTCTCGTGCCAGAAAAGTCTGAGTCTTGGCTTGCTTGATGGAAAAACAGTTAGGACAGCACTGCTTTCTCTGTCACAAGCCTCCACCTGAAGCCCTTCTTTACACTGTACTCTACTGGCCTTTGGCCCCATGGTTGTCCATGACAGACACTTTCTTCTTTAGTCTGCTTTCTGCTTCAGCCAGATCACAGGCAGCTATCAGCAGCCCTGAGATAAGCAGCACCACTAGAAATTCTTCCCCCAGCCTCCCTACTGGAATTTCTCACTGTATCACACACACTTTTCTAAGCTACAGTTCTGGGGGAGAGAATGAGAGAACAGAGAGCACTGGATTATGTACTCAACAAGCTGTTTAAATGACAAGTGGCAAAACTGCTGAAGCAAACAACCATACAGAAATTACATCTTCACAAAGCAGTACGTGTGCAAAGGGTGCTGCTTCTAGAACCGCTCCTCAGCTTGGTGGAACTGACATTTATTTGCCAAAATTTTTGATGCCACTTCTATTAATTTATGTACAAGGTAGAGAGAAGGCACCAAAACTGAAGCGCTCACACAGGGAGCATTGGAAAGCCAAAGCAAAGGAACAGGAAATGTAGGCCACAGCTAGACCCAAAGTTTAAGTAGCTGGTGACTATTATTTGAGTCAGATTTAGTCTTTAAAAATAAAAGGGTAATATGATCTCATCAAAGATATTCTGGCCCACAGACAGACCTGGAAAGATGGCTTTGTACCAATTCTCTATTTCTGCACTGATGGTATTAACAAGCAAACTGGAAAAGAATGATCCCAAAGTTATTTTAAACTGCCACAAAAAGTGAGAACACCATGGACAACTTAGGGAAGCTGAGTTTTAAATCCATACGATGCAGAGCCGATGATTAGCTCTAAATGCACTGATGTCATAGATGTGGATGCTGAGGCCCAGAGGAGATCAAGGTCAGAGATTCAGTTCTAAGATTAGAAATCAAGCCTAATGACTCCAACCTTTCCATCATGTTACAGTTTACTCACGCTCTTGGACTAGACAATAGAGTACAATTTCCATCTCATGAAGTTAAGGTGTACACCTCCACCTCGGTCTCCATGTAAAAAGCACAGGCAGCCCTCTCCCTCCCCTACCATGGGTCTGATTTGCTTCCCTTTATTCTGCTCCAAAGATAATTCTTTCTGAAAATGTTGCTTGACCCAGTCTCTTGAGTTCCTTAGTGTCTTAGGCAGAACCAGGCTAGAGACCTGCCAGTGGCTTAATAAGTACCCACCTCACCCAAACTCCTTCAATACAAGATGGGCACTACTGGCCTCCCCAGCAGGTTAGCCACCATGTTTCAGCTCTTAGCATGCTGGTTCATTTAGACTGCAGTTTCTCTCAACTCAATGAAAGCTTCTCTTTTAAACCCAGGAATCTTCACATTCATGTCATGCTGCTGTTCTGCTGTGAAGAGGTTGGGATCTAATCTGCAAAGTAAATGCTGGTAGTGGCTAAAAGGGCAGCTGCTTTTAGAACACTTGATGGACTTACAGACAAGATAAAGTCAGCTCTACCTTCTTAAAAAAAAAAAAAACTTAAACAAAAATACATGAATCATAAATCTGATTCAGCAATCGACTAAGTCAGTAACTACTGAGTGTCTGGTGCATGCAGCCAGTCAGTGCTGGTGTTACAGACTGGCAATGAGTAGATTCCCACTCAAGCCACCCAGAGTTCAGAGCAAAAGTATGGGAGCAAAAAGAACTGATGCCTTTGACTTCATGATAAGTACAATAAGGCTTCTTCCTGCCAGACAGTTGGCTTGGTAGATTCATTCACCTTGGCATTTATTTACCCTCCCAGTGCTCTTCAACAAGGTATCTTAAAAATGAAACAGCCACAGGCCTGGTAGCAAGGACAAGAGAAAAAAAAAAAATGATCCTAAAATTCTATCCCCCAAATCTTCCAAAATAAGCTATTTTATCATCGGAGCAGTCGTGTTTCCAATTTAGAACTCTGAAATATCAAAAAATTAATCATTTTCTATTTTTTTGAAGATTTGTCCTAGATTCCATTTAGTGAAACAGTAAGTAGCATAAATTGCCTAACTCATCAAATATGTAAGTCCTAAACACCCCCAGAGAGGCTCCCTGTCCCCCAGAGTCACAGCACAGGCAGCTATAGTACAGAAGCTGGGAGGTGGTATTCATCCCTTTCAGAACTGACTCCAGAGCTGTATAATTAGCTACAATTGCTAAATTATAGCAGCCTAGGGAAAACAGGCTGAAAACTATTTGTTTATTCGCAGTGAACAATATTGTAAAACATTTAATTACCTTCAGATGCCACTGCTCCTGTTAAGATGAAAGGTCAATGAATTACTAATTTTGGGTAGAAGAAAATAAACTCAGGAATTAGATTTTTAAAAGAGACTGTTGAAAGCTGTACTTAAAATAAAATGGTGAATAACCAAATGACCCACATCCCTAGCTCTCACTCACACACCAATGAAACATTTTAAATATACTTTGGGAACTGTAAGAAGTCTCACTGATATAACAGGCATTCATTTTTCATGGTAATTCCTCTTTGCAACCATGATAACAGTTAATACTGGCAGGTAACTCTGAAGGTGTGAAATGGTGTGTGGTGAAACATTTAGATTTTTATCGTTAAGCAAGATAAACACACAATGCTCTTTGTACTCATTTTCCAAAGTTTAATCCATAACAGGGAATCATTTCAGATACCTTTCAACTTGTCTGTCAGCCCACATTAAACCTGTCATTGTCAATAGGCCTGGCAAGAAACACCCACTCTTTAGAACCACTCCACCCTCAGCAGAGTTGTGAGCACACTGGGCACCTACCCAGCCCAACGATCAATGTTCATTTCTATGTGGGCCACTTTCTCTGGGATTCTAGGAACAAGTATTAAAATGAAATTCTTTCTTTAGGTGGATTTTGTCTTTTCCACTAAGACTAGTAGTTTTACATTAAACTAAACACATTTATTACTATGAGCTACATAATAATGATGCCAGTATGCTTATAAGTAGAGACATGAAGTTTTTAGCATCTTCACACACAAAAATTTCATTTGAGTCTCAATACCATCATATAAAGAGTCATTTTTCCATTGGATATTGTTCAGTTACAGGATTATAGCTTATAAATTGCTTGCCAGGGCTAAACTGTGCCTCTAAAAGCTTGTATGTTGAAGTTCAGTATCTAAGAACATAACTACATTTGAAGATAGGACCTTTAAAGAAGTGATTCATTGAAATAAGGTTATAATCTTTAAAATAATCTGATTGGTGTCCATATAGGAAGAAATAAGGAAAATGATAAGCAGAACAAGAGACCACATGAGCCCACAGATAGAAGAAATAAGTAAACAGAGAAGACCCATGAGAAACCTGCCCTGCTGAGCTCATGATCGCAGCCTTCTAGTGTCCCAGCTGCCCCCAGTCTGCTGGAACTGCAGTGACAGCCTGAGCGAATCAACACACGTGCCTGTTCTACTAGGACGTCTAGCTTCTTGTAACACAAATTCACTAATTTCCCCCAAAGTCCTCCTTATCTTGCTAACAAACATTCTGGAAGCTGAGCATCTCACAAGCTGTTAAAGTAATCTTACACGATTTCTAAAATGCCAGCACCAGAGTCATCGTTTATAAACAATGAGTGTGCTGGGTGTGGTCATGTACATCCCAGGACTCAGGAGGCAGAGGCAGACAGATCTCTGTGAGATGGAGGCTAGCCAGGTCTACATTATGAGTTTCAGGCCACCTAGGGACACAGGGAGACCATGTCTCAAAAAACAAACAATAAACAAAAGTGATGAGTGACAAATGACCTTCTGAAGCAACAGCTGCTCTTCACAATAACGACAAAAATGTGAACTTCACAAATGTGAATGGTGCACCTCTTTCCTGGGGCGAGGGCTACATACAAATTAGTGGGACCTTAATGGAAAACCAGTACATAGTGAAATCATGAGATTTTGTTTGTTTGTTTTAAGACAGGATCTAACATGTAATTCAGGCTGGTCTAGAACTCACTGTATAGTCTCAAACTCCCAGCAGTTCTCCTGTCCCTGCCTCCTAAGGGCTGAGACTGCAGGTGTGGGCCACTATAACCATTCAGGACTCACATGATTTTAACAAGGTGAGCTTTGCTTCCATTGGCAGACCTTAAGGGTTGATTAGCTGCTCAGGCCTCACAGTATTTTAACCAGTTCTCCAGTGTGGTCGTTTCCTTTCTCAGCCTAACACTCATGGAAATTTCTCAACTAGAGCTGATCCACAAATTCTAATCTATTCACTGTTCCTGCTTAGACCTTGAAATTCCCAATTGTTCTCTGAGGGTCTCTTGTTCTTGATGATCTTAAATGGGAAGACAATTAATGTGGTTCAAGACAACCATGAGCCTTATGAGCTACTGCTTCAGTGCTTCTGGTTTAATGTTGAATAAAGCTTACGATGATCTTCTGACACAAATAAAAGAGATTTGGAGGAGCCAATCCAGAAGCTTAAGAACTCGTGCACCCTTAGGGTTCCTTTTAACCCAAAGAGCACGTTTCTATTTTCCCTGCATATCACCGCATCTTTTCTTCATGCCCGTTTGTGATTCTATTAGACTAGACCCCAGAAGCATGAGCAAAACAGAGGCAATGCTCCCATTTCCAATTCATTTTTAATCATAGGAAACAGTTGGCAAAATATCAAAGCCCCATGTACAATTTACTGTGGTTCCACTGGGAGCAGAGGGACTTACCAAGAGGCAAGAACAACCATGTTTGAAAATTATGACAGTGAAGGAAAGAAAAGATGAAACAAAGGTAGGAACAATGACAAATTTATATCTTCCAGCTGGCAGGACCTTGGTTCAGAAGCAAAAAGAGTGCATTCTAATTTAAGGTGGCCGTAACTTTCACTGGGATTAACCTGAGTCACAGTGTTGACCTCTACAATTTCTATAGTTGAAAATGATTTTATTGAGTGGGTAGAAAGCAAAGGTACTGAAAGGTAGGGAGAGAAAACAACAAAGCTGTCCATTCTGGCTGACCTTCCTCACGCAGAAGGACAACCCCAAGCAGCTAGTCATTTCATGAAGTGTGTTCTGAAGAGAAGTGCAATTATCCCCTGTGTGGACCAACATGTACATTTATTTAAAAGGGTCAAAAAGAAAGAGATTCATCTGAGCTCTAAGAAAGCTTATAATAGTTATTTTCCATTAGCTTTTCCCTAGATAGTTTTCTTGATATTTTAGACTGTAGGGACACCTTGAATTAGCTCTAGGGGAAAAAGAAAAAGAAAAGAAAAAAAAGAAAAAAGAAAAAAGAATAACAGAATAACGTATGTCTCTGTACCCACCAGATCTGAAATTTCATCCACCAAAACACATGGATGCATGCAGGCAATACAGAAAAAGATATGGGAAAGAGAAAGCAAACTTCAATGTGGAAAACAGAAGAGAAGAGAACAGGTCATTGTAAGAAGGCAGGTAGGGGTGGGAAGAGAGATCTGTAGGCATGGATCTAATGATGTTGGAGTTCACCATGAGAAGCCTGCCACCCCTCACACACAGTGCAAACCACAGTACTCCACTCATGTTAGGGCAGGGAAGATGTAAAGGGAATGAGAATATGCCAAGGACCCATGACAGTCAGGTTTCTAATCTGTGAGGCAGCTGAAAGGGGGCAGCACGGAGTGCAGGGATCAGACCTGGATTCCAGTCTTGTAGCACTACAGCTTCAGCAGACTCCTTGACCTTGCTGACCTCATTATCAAGTTCAGAAGGACTGCACTGTAGTAGCATCATCAAGGTTTAGACTTCCCTTTGAAAACTTAGAATTTTGCTTTGTAAAAGTAAACCTCCCTCAAACAGTAATCACTAATTACTTGAGATCTGAGATGATATCCTTAAGCAAACCATCCTCATGGGGGTCACTTACGACCACAGATTAAAAGAAATAGAAAATAAGAACTAGTGATAAATAAGCAATGTAAGGAGCATTAAAATGATCCCAACAGCAGCCCCAAGAGGAACATTTAGACACAAGCTCCAATAAGTCATCAGCCCCTGCCTGCACATTCCCATCACTCTTGGTCCTTTCCAACTGAACTAGCATTGGAACAATATAAAAGGACATGCTAGAAATACAAGAGACAAAGGCAAAAGCCAATGACAGTAAAATCTGTGTGACACTTTGTACTTTATGGAACAGAGGCAGTCTCTGAATTCGTGAGCCTCCTGCCTCTATCTCCTAAGTGCTGAGATAATAGGGAAGAACTACCCCACCCCAGCAGACACTGTATGCTTTATAAAATATAACTGTCGTTAATACTTAGCGCTCTAAAACAAAAATAACCGGAAATAATTTTTAAATATTTCTGAACACCAACTATTAAAATAACTATTCTGTATGTTGTGTATATATAAATTCTTTTAACTCTCCAAAACATCTAATAATATTGTGCCTATTTTACAGACAGAAAACTAAGGCTAGGAAATAGTGATCTATCTAACAGAGTTAGTTATCAATCTATCTAGAAGTCATGCCTTGAGTCCTGGCTTAGCAGTCCAGTAAAAACACAAGGTCTCCCTAGGAAACTTAGCCTTAACAGTCCATTATCAGTATGAGGTCCATCGATCACAACCTTGATCTAACCACACAAGCAAAAACATTTACTCTATCATCACTCTTGCAGATCCTTCCATGTAAAACAGTACTCTTTAAATCTTGTTCTATACTAGGCATTGTACTGAGAGACATCACCATCTCTGCTTCAAAATTGTAACAGGATGCACAAGAACTGTTCAAGCTCAAGCCAGACAAAATCGGATGATGGAGGGGCAGAAGTGGGCAAAAACGAATATACTTTATAAAGAAGTTCATCACACTACTCAGAATGGGCTACAACTTAAAAATTCTTCAGCTGTGGTGGACTTAGGACCACTGAATCTCCAGTGAGACCGTAGGACAAGGGGGATATCTGCAGTGCAATGGGTACTTCGTGTCTACTTAGGAACACATGACAGGTCCACAGGACAAAAGACTAAAGGGAGATTTAGTGCCTTTGGGAGCCACTGAGATTATATCACAGGAAGATGAAAGGCAGGCATGGGGTTCTCCCCACAGGAACATTGTTACCGTTGAAGCCCCTCCATGTCTGGGTGGCTGGACCAGCAAAAGCACTACTGAGTCCAACACAGCTCATCTTGGCTCTAGTCACTGAGCAAATGATATACACAAAAGGATGCAAGGGAAAGAACAAATTGGTTTAATAACACAGACTGAATCAAGTTAAAGTATCTTCTCAGGCTACATTAGTTTGAGCTCCAATTATGTAACAAAGATGGTGAAATAATCAAATCACATAGACAAATGCATTTGACAATCACCCAAATGAAGCAAATGTACTAATAAAGGTAACCTGAGTAACATTGCTCAACCTGAGCTACAGCAGAGTCACAAAAACAAAGCAGGGTAGTATCAGATGAAGTCCTGTGGCTCCAACTTCTGTAGCTTTGTTCCAGCAGCACACGGCCTCCCACAACAGAGAGAGCACAGAGAAACCTTTATACAAGATACCTACTCTGCCTCATGCTGCACGCTTGGAAATACCTGTTCCTCACTCTTACTGTCAGAGAACTTCCTCAAGGTCCTCATTCTGCCCAGTATAAATCTTTCAGGAAACCTTTCCTATTATTCCCAGGGAAGACTAACCTGGTGCCCCTCGGAAGCACTTCCTACTTTGCACAGACCATTCCTCCTGCATCCAACACTGCCACGTGGACATGCCCAATCTCTACCCTCCATTTCAAATCCTGAGCTGATAGACTAGAAGATCCCTGGCTTACGCATTTTCACAGATCCGCTGAATAATAGTGACTAATGATAGTGAATAATATTCCTGGAATATTGTGGAAGCTTGACAAATACTCATTGAATAGAAAATGAATAAAAATCCACAGAAAACATGTCAACTGCCAACATGAGCATTTACAGACCAATCACAATGCATATTAACACAGTGTAGATACTAAATAAATATTTGTTGATGTGATTGTATTTCTGGGGATAATTTAAAATCTATGCATAAAGTTGTGAGAAATACCCATTTTAACAAAACAAGCTGCATATAAAATATGTAAATAAATTCTGCCTTCTCGGTCTAACCTTTAGCCCTATACTTAGGAGAGTTGAGATATACATTATCTTAGTCTTTACAACAACCCTGTGAAGTGAAGAGGATATTAGAAGAACTGCTAATCTTACTGAGTGTCACTTTGCCCAATTCCTTGTGATTAATGCTTAATTTTGACACATTATAAGAATAATATTAACCTCATGACACCTAGCAACTATGAAAGCAGTGGTTGCTAATGGGACTAGTGAAAAAATGAGACTGTGATGGCAACAAAACTTATAGATGGCTCTACAGAATGGAGGAGGCGAGAAAATGCTGGATTCACATGTATGAAAGAAACAGGTGGTGGAAGTTCCAAGAGCAAGAAACAATCACATATCCTGGGAGGGTACCATGGATAGGAAACAACCTATAATTGGCAAGAGATCAGCTTCTGCTGTGTGCTATTCACACCAAGCAACATGACACAACACTAGAGAAGAGCAGATGGGCAGGAAGCACAGGACGAGGAACCCACTCCGGGCCATACTGCAGGCTGGCCACCATTCCTACTCACTCACCACTTGTATAACCACAAAGTGCTACAATCATGCTAAAAACTGACCAAATATTTTATAGAGTTAAACATACAGCATTGTCTTAGCCCAATTTCTATCATTAATAATACTGAGTAAATTATATAAAGAAAGGGTTCATTTGGGTTCCTGATTCTTGTCCAAATTGGTCATAGTCTTGAAGCTAGCAGAGTCCTAAGATGGCACAGGGCATTGAATGATAAGAAACCAGAAGGCCTGGGTAAAGTCTCTCCCTTCTTTCCTCCATCCCTCCATCTCTCCATCCCTATAAAGCTTCCTGAGGACTTTCACTCTAACAACTTCCCAAAGTCCTCACCTGTAAACATCAGTCAGATTAGGTTCCAACCATCTTAATATTTCAGAATGGGAATTAAATTCAAGCATGAATTTTGAAGGGACAGCCCATATTCAAACAATACTAAACAGTAAGTATTAACTAAAGAGACATACATGTGTATCTACACAAAGAGATGTACATGAGGGGTCACAAGAACATTATACATACTACAAGTCAGAAGGAATCTAAATATCCATTGGCAGGTGAATAATTAAATAAATTATGATACCTCTGCTCTGTGAAATGCTACACATGTAATATAAAGAACAAATATTAATACACACAAAATACTTTATGAGGGACTGGAGAGGTGGCTCAGCTATTAGGAGCACTGACAGCTCTTGCAGAGGACCCGGATTTGACTCCCAGCACCCACATGGTGGCTAACAACCACCCATAACTTCAGCTCCAGGGGATCTGATGCCGTCTTCTTACTTCCTTGGGCATTATACAATACAAGTGCACTTACAAACAAGCAGGTAATATAATCATACACATAAAATAAAAATAGTAAGTTAAAAAATAAAAAATACTTTGTGAGAGAAAGCAAGCAAGCACCAAATTCATTTATATAAAATTATACAAGGGTCAACCTGTCCAGACAGAAAGCAAATCAATGACTGCTTAGGGTAAGAGAGTGGGGAAACAATTCTAGGGCCCAGGAAGCATTTTAGGATGAAAGAACTTTCTATGCCCAGATAAAAACTGTACCAAAATGCAGCAAACTGAACATTTAAAATAGATTTTTTTAGTTTATTTAAATAGTTCAAAATTATGGTATGTTCATAATATCCCAGTATGCTTCTGAACATCAAACAAAAAGATGGCAGCCTATTACAGTGTAAAACACTGTCAATCTCTTTACATAGATATAAGTTTACTATACATGCAATGCAAAAGCCCTTCTATACAACAGCAATGAATAAGCAAAAAAATCAAACTTAAAAGAAATTAGTGTTAGAAAGACCCGTCTGGAGATTCATATGCCTGCACAGGGAAGAATGCTAAAGTCCTGAATGGAAGTATCGGCTCCATGAACCAAGAGAAGGGACTAGGTGGAAGCCATTCTCCACCACTTGAACTGACTGAAGATGAAGAAGAATCCAAGGAGAAGTCACATATCATAATACCACTGAAGCATCAAATGTCATCTTCACATCGAGTCATCTGTTGACTGTCCCATCTTAAGATGAGATATCCCCACCCTCCCCTACTCTCACACTCCCTGTTTTGTTTTAAATTATGTCACTTAGGATCTGAAGACACCAGACAATGGAATTTACTCATGGAGCGTATTAGTTTTCCATCCTCATGAGACCATAAATTCTAGAATGGTATAGTTTATCCTGCTTTACTAGTTTTTGGATACCTAGTACCTAGAAAAGTACCTGGTACATGATAAAAAGTCAGTAAATATTCACTAAATGAAAACATTAAAAGAAATCAAAACTCTAGGAAAAGAATCAGTGTGTGTACGTGTGTGTATGTGTATGCGTGTGTGTATGCGTATGCGTGTGTTTGTGTGTGTGTGTGTGTGTGTGTGTATTTGAAAAGACCAGGAAGAAATTAAGTGTTAAGACTTGACAACACAAAGCATGAGCTATTAACAGCTAAATAAGGATCAGAGGCTACAGCAGAAGTCCGAGGTGTTGATACTCCGAAAGACAAACACATGAGATCTTAAAGATGTGCCTCCAATTCAACAAGTCCACAACCAAATTCTTAATGTTCCACTAAATCCAACAAATAAAACTCCACAATATCTTTTCCAATGCTATACTTCTGAACAGGTAAATCTGTATACCTTGAAAAGATGTCTTTACATATTGTCAGATACCATTACAGAGCAAATAACTCTGGCCATGAAATAAAGAACAAGCACATTAGGATGGAACTATTCAGGCAGGTCCATTTTAGACACTTTACCTTTCCTACATCCTCAAGCCCTGATAACACCATGAGAAACCTGGGCCCTTTATACAGAACCAGTGACAAACTACTACACAAGGAACAAAACAGAAGACTGCCTGAAGAAAGCCTCTGGGGATTTCTCACAAATGAATGTTGGCACTTTCTTCCTTGAAGTTTGAAAGTTCGATCACTATTGTTCAGAGGAAGGTTGGGAAAAGATCCAGAGGAAGAGAGGCAAACAAAGGTCAGAGCCTAATACATAGGACTTAAACACACATTTAAGGACACAGCTGATCAGAGTCCATACTTTCTGCTGAAGAACTGTGTCCTAAAGAAAGCTTCCTCAAAGAAAGGACACTTCTTCAAGGAGACAACAGACCCCAGCAGTCTGCTCATCTGGTATTAATGGAGTCTGACCACACGGCATGTGCCCAGAGGGAGCTCAACTGCTGTAAACAGAACTGTGCTGAAAGGAAGCCGATGAGTCTAAGAATTAAAATTTTTTAAAAAATCACAGCAAGTCACCAACTGAAGGGACTTTGCAATCATTCACTTTCCAGAGGAGGCTCAGTGTACCAAAGCCTCATGCCTGTGTCAGCAATTGGAGAAGCAGAGACAGATGAGAACCCACCTGTGTGGGCAAGACTGGATCTGCCACAGATCACCCGAGCCTGAATCCAGCCCCCCAATGATTAAAGCCTGTGACTTGGGACAAGTGTCTTTCTCTAAGTACTTGCTCTGTCGCCACTGAAACAAGAATGGCAACAGTGTGTCAAGTAGGAACACGAGGCTTTAAGTGTGCCAGGAGACACTAAGGCACTTGGCACATAGTTGCAGAAGAATCACAGTGCCAGTGTTCATTACTGTGACTGTCAGTTCTTATTAGAGACAGGCTCTTCCTAACTCTGCTACAGGAATAACTGTGTTCTCATACTAAGCTTACCTCCTGACCCTGTCTGTCCAGACAGCTTGTTCAAGACAGTTCAAGGCCCGCGAAGGTGACCTTGCACAAGAGGCTGCTCTCTACCTAATTCCGCAGCACTGGATGCTTCTAGCCCATGTCACTGGGTACAGTATACTACCTGCTGACCTGAGAATGGAAACAGTTAGGTGGGGCCCCAGTTCCACACACTCACTATGAAAAGGAATCATGTGTGTGTTGAGCCCAAGAAGCCTGACATCTGAGAGGGAACATGAAAAAAAAAAAAATACCTAAGAAGAAAAAACTTTCTATGTGTGCTGTGATACCATAGATGAGCACTCCTTATAGATATCACACTTCAAGACTTATATGAACTAACTGCCAACATCTGAGAACATCAGCAGCTAATACCCAAATATCATGACCAAAAACAACTTGGGAGGCAAAGGGTTTATTCCATCTTACATTTCCAGGTCACAATTCAACACTGAGGGAAGTAGGGGAGGAACTCAAAGGAGGAATTGAAGCAGAAACCATGGAGCTGCTTACTGGCGCTTTCCCTGGCTCAGGTCTACCTGCCTAGGGTTGATATTGCCCACAGTGGGCTGGGCCTCTTACTTCAATTAGCACTCAAGGAAATGGCCTACAGATATGCTTACAGGCCAACCTGATAGCAATTCTTCAACTGAGGGTCCCTCTTCCCAAAATTAGCCGTTATGTGAGATGATCGTGTTAGCACTTAAAGACCACTTTTCTTCAGCGACAACAGGCACAGATCAATGCATGTAAAGGCAAAGAGTAAGTTTCTAGTGGCGAGCTTAGATAGTCACATGATCCAAATAACCACACCATGGGACAAAGGAGAGCAGTGCCAGACTTAAGATGCCCAGGACCCTACAAGTTGGCTGGTTGTAACCACATTTGTTCCACTGCATATATAAAAATCTGTTGCTCAGCAATGAATGATAATTCACACAGCAGAGGAACCAATCAATCCAGTGTTGGCTCTAACTTCTGCATAAGCAAAGGTAAAACAATAATTTACTCTGAAACCCAACTGCCAAGCTCTCTCCTTTGGGAGATAACCTTTATCTCTACCACTAAGCTGAACAAACATTTACCATGGATTTTCCATGAAATGATCATGGGATGAGAACTCACCAGAGTAGAAGGTTAAAACAAAAACAAGCCATAAAAATGACAGCCAACAAGAATGGACCAATTATCAGTGGGATCAGAGGTCAGAGCTAAGAGGAAAACATCCTTTCACTGGTCGGCTACTGATACCCAACACCCAAACCTAACCTTACCACACAAACACCTTGTTTAAAAGGGTGGGAATCCCTTTGTCCAAAAATGAAGTTTTTTAAAAGTTTTACTACAAATAAGAGTAACCAAAACATCTTTGTCTATAATATTAATAGCCAGCATTTATGAAGTGCAAATGACCCTGTGCTGAGTAATTTATACTCATTAAATCCTGACCATATCCTTGAGAGAGGTAAGGCAATAATTTCCACTTTACAGTTAAGGGAACAAAAGCTCAGGAAGAATAAATAACCAGCTTAAGTCCACAAACCTAGTAAGCAGCGAAGTTAAGATTCTAGCAGAGGGGGAGCAACTATGCCCAGGAGAACTTTCTTCTCCACTCTGGAAACATTCTGTAACTGTGCTGTTCAATTGGTGGCTGCGAGCCAGCGCATGTCTACTGGGCACTGGAAACATGGCTAATGTGACTATGGGGCTAAATTTTAATTTCTGTTTAACATGAACTCATTTACTTTCACACAACCATGTGTGGTTAGTGGCTCCATTCTGGACAGGTGGCTGGCAAACTACAGGTTGCCTGCTCACCAAGGCTGCCAGTGAGCTTGGAGGGGCACTCACATTGTTAAGAGAAAAAGAAGAGCTGGAAAGGTGGCTCAGCAGTTAAGAACTTGCTGCTCATACACAGTACCAAAGTTTGGTCTCAGAATCCATATTAGGTGGCTCACAACCACCTCTAACTCCATTCCAAGAGATCTAACACCCTCTTTTGGCCTCAACAGGTAGCCACATATTTGACACAGACACACACATATGAAGATAAATTTTTTAATTAAAATAAAAATGGAAGAAGAAGAGCAACAGAAACAGTAAAAAGCTACAAAGCCTAAGTATTACTACGGTGGCCTGAGCCAAAATAATCACAGCTCTGAAAAAAGAGCTTCCAAGCCCAGTCCCCATTTAAACCTTAATAATGTGAAGACAACAAGAACTATAGTAATGCGAGCATTTCCTCAGGTTCTAACATTGCATTTAGGTGATCTAAGCCTGATCAAAGACAAAAATCCTGACCAAGACATGTCCTAATTATGATTTGTGCTCTTAGTCACCAAAATAATAGTTCAGCATTAACTGCTTCTGCATTCATCAGCCCATGTTCTATTAAAAACAAACTCATGGGCAAGTATGTTCATTTTATGATAGAGAAAATCAAGTGACAATGCTCATGACCATACTGAACTTGGCAGCTCCAAGTTCACTGATATATACGAAACATGATTTCTGAAGAGAGCTGGAGAACCCAGGTGGGAACCTGGTTAAGTTTGATTCAAACACAATAACTGGGACCCAGGCCTTCCTCACCCACCCATTGCTCGGTAAGTAGGCCCAATGAACTCCCTGGTTTCCCAAACTGCAGTTTGGCAAAATTAAGCCTCCATTTGTTGTAGGGACCAGGGGTGGGGCATTGTTCATACTTCCCAGAAGGAATTTTAGCTACACTTGGCATAGTCAGCAGTGTATGACAAAACCAAGGATGAGATTGAGAAGAGCAATGGTGTTGTACCGAATTTGGGGAAGGAGACCAACAACTAAAGAAAAGCTGAGTGATGGGAAAGTGTTAGCAGAGGAAATTCTGACACAATGAGCTGGCCCCAAAGGGATGGTGGGGGTAGTGGAGGTGACATGGACAGTGCAGTGAATAGTGAGATGCATAATGATGGTGAAACCACCTAAGCTTGATGTCGATGGGAGATATCCCAGGATGGCAGTCCTCTTGTAGGTAGCATGGAGTAGCATGTCTGCTTAACAGTGGGGTCTGCCATGGAGGTATGGAGAAGTTCTGAGGACAGCAGACGATCTAAAGAAGACTTTACAAGCCCTGGGAGTAGCACACCAGGGACAGAAGTATCAGCAAGCAGCTGTAGAGGCAGCCTGGCTGCTGCTGTGGGTAGTAAGAAATCTGTCCCAGGGAGAGGAAATAGCCCGAAGGGAAACAGAAGGTGTCAGAGAAGAATTAGAGTGAGAGAAGAATATAAGGGTAGCCTCTTCGGTACTGGCCTCTGACCTTGCCGGTAAATTGGAAAAAAGAGATGAAATAAAGGTGTTAGCTTGCCATTTTTTACAGTTAGGAGACCAAAAGGGAAAGAGAACCCTGATTAGATTAATAAAACAAGGCTCAACCAGGGACCCCAAATCTGGGACCCATGGGAGGAATCAGGTAGCGACAAGGAAGGGAGCGACCTAGAAATGGCAGAAGATGCCCTTGCGTTCAACCCTTAATGCAAAGAGAGGGGAAATCTGTGGTCCAATATGATGATGGACCTCGTAACCTCGGTCTGGTGTGGGAGACAACGGTAATCAAAGAATACTCAGCACTGGAGCTGTAGGAACTAGGGAAGAATTTTTCAAACAAGCAATCAGGGAGCTTCTCACCACCTGGCTTGTGAGGCTGTGGGACATGGGAGCAGATGAAATTAGTTTAGTGCTGCAGAAGCAGGTAAGGCGAGCAACGTAACCATCCATCCCTCCCTCCTAAAGACACAGGCTGCATAACCTAAGGCAGTACAGGGGGAGTGAGTTCCTGATGGAATGCTTTGTACAAGTCATTAGAGATACTTGGTCATCACCAGTGGAAGTGCCCATGGATATCAGGGGCCAGAGGACAATAAAGGAGGGACAGGCACTACTGAGAGAATAAAGATAAGGAAAGCAATGTATTGTGCCCAGTTCACTGGATCAGATAAGACTTCATTCACCAGAGATTTAAAGAACTTGATTCAGCAGGGACCCCGGGATTGGTATGGAGCTTTAGTGGTTTGCTGAGCCCCTTAGTGGGGCAGGATCTTTATGAAGTAGGAGAGGCTTTGGCAGATCTAAGTGGCTTAGACCAGCATGTAAACTATGTCCATAAAATGGTAGAGCAACCTAGAAAAGATAGGAAAAAGACAAAGCAGGGAAAGACATTGGTTTGTGTTAATCAGAGGCAAATGAGGCATGATTCGTGTTGCGATCAAGTTCCTAAAGAAAAAATTGACAAAAAGCCAAATTCTATGTTAAGGAGCACTTGGAAGGTTTTAAAATCTGAGAAGCAGTTCACTGAAGACATGCATAATAAAACAATTCAGGTACATAAGATAAAAACTGTCCCAGGGGTGGATAATGACAACCCTCCCCACCCACCACCCCCAGATTAAACACAGTACATTTCCCTCCTATAAAAGGTTATGCTAGTGATGGAGACAGTTTGATCAGTCACGGTCTCCCATAGTATCCAGATGTGGTCAATGGAGGAACAACAGGTGTGGCTACAGACACAGGTCAGACCCAGGGTCCACGTGACCCAGGGAACCAAAGGTGCAGCAGGAGTAAGAGGGGCCTGATTCCTTCTTGGCTCTGTGCAGGACCAGGATGCTTGAGCCAGTCCCAACAAGTTTATCAGGGATGGAGAAATGCAGGAAGGCTCCACGTAAGAAGTCCAGGATATCTAATGGCTCTGAGAAAATGACTAAAGATAGTAAAGAGTTAACTACACTAATGTCTCTTATCCATGCTATTGTACCTAACATGGATCTGTTGAGGAAACAGTTGATAGAAATGGATAAAATGTTTCCAAGCTGTGTTAGACTTTATTTACGTTTGATTCAGTACATAGTGTTAACCTCTGAGTTTTTGGCAGATGTGGAACCCATTTGAGGACTATCAAGTATATCTAAAGAAATGATGAACCTCAGGCAGTGCACTACCAACATACCAAGCAAGATGTGCCTTCTGGTGCAATAGTTGTGTGACTAGTATATGTGTAACCAACAAATTTCCTATTGGAGTTAAGATCTGCTACTTGGAAAGGAACACACATCTGGTACTGCAAGCCAGACTAACCTCTGGTGGCAGAGGAAGTTATAGGGCCCAGTGGGGAAGTCACTACAACTATTTTGCTAGATGGATATGATGCAACTGTTAACGTATCTTCCAAGCATTTGCACTTACACACATAGGTTATTGCAGCAGTTAGTGTCTGCTTAGATATCCCTGTTTCTTTCTTTTCATTTGTGTTTTTTATAGTAGGAAGAATACCACAGAGATGGGGCAATAGCCACATCCTGAAAACAGATGATGAAAAGGCCCAAAAGGGTTCAGTATTCACCATAGTGGGAGGAAGATCATCCTACATCTGTCACCCACAAGGCTCAGGGACTCTTTCAGAAGAGGATGGTGGAAAGCAGCTAAGAGCCAGAGGAAGAGGCAAAGTGTTGCATAAGACTGTCCATCTACAGGCAGATCATGGACAGATGTCTTCTTCCACTTGTTTAGGATCATCACAGCTAAGTCTATTGACTGTTGTCCTCATCAAAAAAAGAGAGGCAGAGAGAAACAGTCACACCTGCTATCTCTAAAGGATAAAGTGCCTTTGCAGAAGGTGCTAAAAATCAGAGCGAACCCAGACCTCCTCAGGAGTATGGACAGGTTTGCCCCTTGTCCTTGTCTTTAGGTGTTGCTCCCAAGCTCCCACAGTATTAAGGATCTACCACTCTCAGCAACAACAGAGACCACACACTGCCTGTTAATCAAGTGAAGGAAGAAAGGAAGAAAAGAAGACTGAGCACATCCCTATACATCCCCAAGTAAGGGTTCCAAACCCCTGTTTAGAATTCGGCTTTCCAACAATGAAGGAACGAAAAGGGACTATGTGTCAGGACAGCTAAGTATTATAGCTCTGCCTACCTCACCCTACTCCATTTAGTTCAGTGAGTATTCCAGTCAATGCAGCCCTTTCTCGTCACATCTAAGATGTCATTTATTGTAAAATATAACATTTAATTTACCATTAGGAAAGAAAATTCTGCCAAAACAAATAAATTCTGCCATAAAAATATTCATTTCAAAAATACAGGGAAGGGTTTCAAAGACTTTTTGAAAATTGTGGGGTTTTTTTTTTTTTTCATTTAATTCCAAAAGATATTTAAGAAGGCAGACTATAAGGCAGACATGATTATGTACTTTGACAGGAAGAAACTGAGGCAGATGAGGAAAATGGTCAGTGTTGCATTGGCTTTATTCCCTCTGATTTCTCAGGCTCAAATGCCATGCTGGAAAGACTTTCTCTAAGAAAATCTGTGAGAAGCCGTTTACACTCAGAACTTCCAAGATTGAACATGGATAGAGAGGATGAGAAGCCACCACTAAGCGTTACCTCTTCAAATGGATCGATCTGGGAGCATGTGGAAGCAAGAGAATATTCCTATCAAGGCCTGCTGTCTCAGCCCTCCTCCAGTACTCTGTTGGAATGATTATTCACAGATACTCCAATCCTTATAGGAAAAATTCTAGAAAAGCTCAAAGGCCCAGTAAGGAATGTAAGAGAAAGTTCTGATGGTAAGCATGGTAAAAGCAAGTAACAAAGAAGATCATGCTCTGAAAGACATGAAATTGCATCTAATTTTTGTTTTCTTTTAAAAAGTCAGCTTAATGGGTTTACAATTTGGACTGGTGAAATGATTGGAGATAGCCCCACCTCCATTTCCCCAGTCTATGAAGGAGCCCAAAGGACAGGAAGAAGGAAAAGAAATTGTAGTAATTAGAATTGGCTCTGTGTTCAACTGACAGCTTGGAATATGACCCATGCCTCTTTACTCCCCCTTCACAGCACCATGGGCAGCCTTAACTAGCTAATAAATAGGTGGCTGTGGCTCCAAGCTTTGCGGAGCTCCAGCTTGGTTCCTCCCTTTCCCAGCCTCTTAGCACACTGGCCTGGCACTGTGTCCACACTTCCATGTGGCATGCCTGGGAGGAACACATGGAGGGCTCCCCTGGGCTCGGGAGGCAGGTGGTACCCATTCTGAACAGAGACGAAGAGAAGCTGGTGCCAGAATATTTTTCTTTCCAGCGGGACAAGTGGGGAACTGAAAAGGGATGTAAGAAACACATAAAGGACCGGCTGCCTTTTGCTGCTGCCAGTAAACACTGCTGCAGGGGAACGGGAAAGAGAATTCCATGGAGTGCTTTCATCAACTTTGTAAATGGATTTGACCATCAGACTAGAACACAGACAGACAGACACCACACACACACACACACACACAAAATGTTATTTTAAGTCCTATAGAATCCCACTGAAATACTTTCAATTCACCATCCGTTTATACTTCGGAGGAGGAAGGTGAGATAATACTTCAATTCAGAAGGAAGATGTCCATGTGATTACCCTGATTTACGGCACTGAGAGCCCACAGTGGCAGAAATCAGGAGGGACAGAGCAAAGGGCTGGTCTTGCTCAAGAACTTTAGCAATTTCCCCAAATGTGTTTTGAAACAGTCGTTTCCATTTCAAAGAATCTGTTCACAAATTACATATTTCAACTTGCAGTTAGAATATCTTTACTCTGCTTATTAAAATATGTATGTCATTTGGTGATCTTAGAATTTTAGCACATCTCAGGTAAGAGAATAAGGAGGAACAATACCAACAGCCCAGGGAGCTCTGCTTGGTCCTGTTTCTCAGAAACTGTGTGTGTGCTTCCATAATATCACCTCCGCTCTTCAGTGGCCTTGTCATAAGTTAACTCGAATCGAATTTGTGACAAATTACATCCTCTCCCTATCCTGGAGTTATGCAATTAATTTTCTAAACCTAATCTGAAGACTTTATATTTAACTTGACTATTTTTCACAGGGCTATTTCTGGTGCATTTCAGATGATCAAGATTTTCTTGACTGGGGATCAAGTCACTAATCATTTTAGCCATCCCTCCCAGCCTGGTGCCAACTGCCAATTTGATAAACACATCTTTATCAAAGTCATTGATAAAAATCATGAACAAGACAAGTCTGAGGACAGCATACTGAATCACTCTACTAGAAATATTCCTCCAGGTTAATATTAAGTCAATAATATACACTTTGGGAAGATCTGTTCAAATAAAGACAAATATAACCAACTGCATTCCTCTTCAACCTAGCCCACATTTCTCCTGACTGCTCACAAGGGCCTCTGAGGAGATTTTTAGGAGATGCCCTTTGGATAGCCACATGCATAATATACTGCATGGTTTGATCTACTATTGGACAAATTAAGGTTCTGAGCTTGGGGGGGCAAGCATTTTCAGGAAAATGCGGTGGAACCACAGCCATGAGTTCCCACTCACAGCTGCCCCATGAGTACAGTAGACCCCTTATTCATAGCAGCATGCTCTACGACACCAGTTCTAGAGTTATATGTATATACAATACCATCTGAACGGTATCCACCCTGAGGATGTTGGCAATTGTTTTCATATGTATGGATTTGAGCTGTAATCACATTCATTATAAAGTTCCAATATCTAGAGTTATACACAAATCAAAGTTGTGAAATGACAATGAAACAAAAATAGGCAAACCACCATGTAACAGAAATAGCTTTATCCTGTAGACAGCCAAAGTTGACTATCTAGAGACACCCCTCCCTCTAGCCCCAACTCAACCTGTCCTGGGTTTTTAAGAAAACATTGCCCCTGGCCACACACAGGGAAACCAGAACTCAACTCTGGCATCAGACACCTCAAATATTCTAGGTCATGTTGCCTCGCTCACAGTGGGATCTGGACCAGATTACAACAGGTTTTCAATAGAACAAACAGAACATTGTAAGCTTACAAACCTAACTATGCCAGCAGGAAAGAGCAAGCAAACCCAACAAATCCACAGACAATGTGCCACAATGAGGATATTCAAACAAAGGGATAAATGAGAAGACCTGCATCCAGAGAAGCAAACGTGCCAAATGTCTAGACCACTCACCTGGGGGCAAGTGACCCCATGTTGTATACAAGACACAAGCTTGCCAGGAGGCAGACACAGAGGCTCAATGCCACAGTATTCCCAGAAACTGTAAATCTATGTGATAAATCATATACATGCTTTCACATATTTAAAACGCCACACAACACATGATAAAGTTTGACTTGTATATTTATAGTCAAGAAAACATAGGAGGCTTCCAAAAACACTGGTCTTTGCAGTAGGCACTTGGGTTCTGTCTTACCTGTGGGCCTCAGCACCCTCTATTGGGCTCAGAAGAGGGAGAGGCAATCCTGAGAGGTGCATTACCTGTCTACTAAAAGAAATGACAAGCTAGTGTCTTGCCACTCACAGCCACGCATACTAGGTTCTGAGGGAGCCCAAATCAGCACTGACTTTGGAGCATCTACTAGAGGTTCCCCGGATGAGCTACCTGAGCTCCAAGTCGGCAGTGACTGTCTTCTATTTGCATGTTGAGCTACTCAGTCAATCTGAGAGGACCGCAGTACCTGGATACTTGTTTCTTGCCTAGGTTATAGGCAGGTCACTGGCAGCACAGACTGGGAACGGGAGTTGAACACCACTAAATAGTGTCTAGGAAACTAGAGGCTCATATTTTACTCATGCTCTGTCATTAGTTTTTAAAGAGTTTCAATGTCATTTGGGGAAGGGAAACGGCAGGGTTGGGGACTGAAGCCAGCATCTTGGGCATTCAAGTACTTCAGAACTCTAATTCTTAGGGATTCCCAACCTTTGTACCTAAGCTTCCTATCTCATGACATGAGAATGATATTCCTTATTCTCAAGGTTGGCTGTTGGAGAGAGATCAGTGAAAAGATCTGTAAAAGCATCACACAGTTTTAAACTGTTACCATTATCTATAGAGTTCCTTCTATCGCTAACATTCTAGAAGTTTACCTGGGAAACAGCAGCTGCTCAACAAAAACAGTTCCCGTGGCATCTGATGAAACAAACGAAATTGCCAGAAGCCCCTGCTGCAGCCATACCACTCTTTCAGTGGATCCCATACCGGCTTCCGGAAGGCCCTTACCTCCCATATTAACATCAGCATCCAACTCCCCTATGTGCTCAGTACCGTCTATGAATTTTTATGAACTTACTCATTCCATTCAATTCAATCACTAACTACACATAAAAATTAATTACAACATTCAGTAAATTAGGCTCAGAGAGGTTAATTACTATGTCCAAGGTCAGCCTGCTAAAATGCAGGCCTACTGACTCAGGTCCTCATCACTTTGTTAAATGTCCTAGAGATGCTACAGCAAGATGGGCAACCTGTTTTCAAAGATCAAACAAATAAACACATTTCAGGAAATTGGGGAATATAAGAAGAAAAAAAAAGAAAGTTAATAAAACTGGGAATCTCTGAAGCAGGTCGACTGGAGAGGCATAGAAACTGGTTCCTGGAAATCCCTATATCTCCCTAAGATTAGTTTTGCTTAGTCTTCTGAGAATCAGGTAAGGTCATCATTTTTTTATTTGTTTACAGTACTGGGAATTGAACATGGGGCTGGTGCATGGTAGGCAATCACTCCACCACTGAACTATGCCCTCAGCCCACATTTTACTTTGAGACAGTCTTGCTAAGTTACAGAGGCTGGCTTGAAGAACTCCGTAGTCTAGGCAGACCCCAAATTTGTGATCATCCTGCCTCAGTCTCCCAAGCAGCTGGGAGAGCAGATCTGTACTACGAGACCAGACCTTGACTGTTTATTTTAATCAGGAAATCGTATACAAAATATCATGAAAGGTGTATGTCACCAGGGTTCTGGGCACACAAAGCTGAATGGTTCATACATAATATCAAACCATACATAATAACTAGAAATAAGGAGTAGTGATTGCCAGTCCTGACTATAAAGATGAGCATTTTCTGATACCTTCACTTCTGAATTTTCATCTACCATCTAGAGTACCATGTTGATAATCCTAAATGACACTTAGTATCCTACATTTCAAACCTCTACTTCTTTCTCCAGAATTACAAGTGCTCTTTCACATATAAATATCCCATTCCTCCCAGTAAGTCTTGGTGCCAGCTTAGTAACCCCTACCTTCCCTCTGGCCACAGTTCTCTAAGCTGCCACACCTCCTTGAGGACATCCCTTTTGCCCAGCCTTTCCTCCAACACCACCAACTCCAATGGGCAGACTCTCACCGTAACTGGAACGACTCTTCGCCAGCTTTTATACAAAGTAGCATTCACTTCCTTCCTTCACTCTATCTATCCATTCATCTACCCATTCATTCACTTAATAAATTTTCTATGGCTCAGCCACTAATATCTTCATACTGGCTAGGAGTTGTGGATTTGACTGTCCACAAAACAGATAAATCTTGCCCAAATGACATTTTAAAATTCTAGTAAAGAAGACAGACAGTAAGTACTAAACTAAATGAGATAATTCACAGATTGCTAATGTTCATAAAGGAAACAAAGCAGAGTAATAAAAAAGAAGACATATCCACAGAATGCTTTCTGGTCACATAACAGGAAATCTGACTTAAAGGGACATGAAATGAAATGACATCTCAGAACTCTGCAGAGTTCAGGGCAGGTCCCACTAGAACCCTGGCTTGCTGAAGTTGCCCCTGAGGATGCATTCTTCCAGATGTTAATTTTAGCAAGTAACAGACTTAGATATTGTCTCATGGTCTTCAACTTCCAGGAAAAGAAAAGAGAATACCTACCCTGTGACTTTCTCCTAAGTCAGGACGTCTTTCCAGAAGTCCCTGGATGACTGTTTCTTATATCTTATTAGTCCAATGCTGGGTCATGAAGCAACTAAACTGGTAACTGGTTGGAAAAAAAATTAACATGGCTCAATTTGTCTCTTTATAAACTGCCCCTCAACACAAGACAG
The DNA here is from genome assembly GCA_035773235.1 of Eospalax fontanierii. Classification (NCBI taxonomy): domain Eukaryota; kingdom Metazoa; phylum Chordata; class Mammalia; order Rodentia; family Spalacidae; genus Eospalax; species Eospalax fontanierii. Next base: position 18,791,413 of record CM069547.1, read on the forward strand.
AAGCACTTACCCTTAAAAGACCAAGTGACAGTATAAAACAAACCAAGGCCCAATGAAGGGTAAATATATTTAAAATGCATTGTATCCATTTATTACATTCTCAAAGAATTAATTTTAAAAATTACATTTAAAAAAGCTGAAGGAGGGGGAGAGGACTGGAGAGATAACTCAGCAGTGAAGAACATTTGCTGTTGTTCTTCCATAAGACAAATTCTCAAGTTCTTCCTGACTTCGATTCCCAGCACCCACATGGTGGATAACAACTGTCCATAATTCCAGTTCCAGGGGATCCAACACCCTCTTCTGGCCTGAAGGGTACTGCACACACATGGTGCACATACATACATGCAGGTAAAACAGTCATGCACATAAAATAAAATAGTATTTTAAGTTGAAAACAAATTATGATTTCAAATAAACAAACACCCCACAAACAAACAAGTACCAGTGCCCATGATGACAGAACATCTGGCTGAGGGCAGAGAGAGACTGAAGGTGCCCTCTGAACTGCACCTGAGCAAAAAGGAAGAGATCTATACAAAGGCCCAGAATCAGTGTCACAGTTAACCCAGACAGTAACAACAAGGTCAGGCTGCCTGGGACACAGAAAACAGTGAGGAGATGACAAGAGCAGGTGGCAAGGCTGGCTATAGCTACACAGAACCTTGTGGACCAGGGCTTTTTGGAAGCAAATGTTTCATGACACAAGTATTCCTTATACTATAATTCAACTCACTGGCTATAAAATGGAGTCCACACTATGGACTTGTCCTAGTCCCTAAGGTAGTCCCTTACCTGGACCTACACTATGTCCGTAACACATGCTCAAATCAATTCCGTTCCCTTGTCACAGCTGGGGCACTACCACAAGTTAGTACTTGTACTATCACTGCCTACTTTACACTTCTCTTCCATCTGTATATCCAGTTCAAGATACTTCCGAAATGTTAAAAAAAAATCTAGTCTTTTAACCACTGGCTATGGGTGAATTATGAACTTATTCAAAGACTGACACCAGAAAACCTTTCTCAGTATCCAAAGAAAACTCATTTCCCCTGTCTAGAAACAATCACGCCCTTTTTATCTAGTGTACATTTGTAGCAGTGGCCGATTTCCTCACTGAATATCGGTTTTTTTCACTTCATCTTATTTCTACATTCTACCTGCAGCAAATAAATAAATAAATAGTGTCTATGGCTCTCCATTTTCTGCCTTCATCTCCACTGCATGTGCCAGGCACACTGCCTAGTCTATGTCACTTATGTGGTAAATGCTAGATAGTGAAATAATGAAATAACACACTGACAAACACGTGAACAGAGTGCTGGCCAGTGGTGGTCACTAAACTTCCAATGAAACTGAAACAAGCTGACAGTGGCACAGGCCACCAGTGACTGCAGACTGCTCAATGAGAATGCAGTGTACTTCAGTGGGAGCCACGGCCATTTCATGTAAATGTTTTCTGATCTTCACATTACTTCGGGAAGGACTGAAGAGGTGGTTACTTGGGGGCTGATATGAAAAGCATACAACTAATAACCAGGGGGAGACAGAGGTTCTGAGTCTCCCAAATAATCCACAGGCCTGGGATTCTTGTTTGATGCTCTAAAATGTGGTACTATGAGCAGCAGTTAGGGGCACAAGACTCTGAAGAGATCACACAGGGCAGCCTCCACCCTGCAGTCCTCCTGGGTAGAAGACCTGCTTGGACTGGTTCTTTGGGTTTTACTGTGTTATAGGATATTGCAGCCCACATCACAAGCAAATCTTCTGTCTTTATGTGCCTGGACAGATCAAGCTAAACTGCAAATACAAAGATAATCCAATTGAGTTGGCAAATAGAAGCGCCTTCTACCAAAGTCAGTTTAAACAAAAGCAACAGAACAAGCAGAAGGAATTCTGAAAGAAGGAAAACTGCAAAGCATGCGTACACAAGTCAAGGCTTCTCCAGCTTCATGTTTCTCATGAAGTAGCAGTGAAAGAAACCTGCCACTCACCACACTTTCCAGGTTCATGAGGTACAAAGCCACTCTGTCATAACCTCCTTGGTATTATTTAAACACTGAGTTTTGTATGCAAACACAGGCAATGACAAAAGTAACATCTGAAACAAGAATAGTACATACTGTTTAAAAGTAATACGTACAAACATATCTATAAATGGCAAACATCCTTTATGTTGTGAATCAATATTTCTCATTGGTAAGTGCATCCAAATGTTACCTTTTATTTCCTTTATGCACAAAATTTTCTTTGTGATGCATACTGAATTTCTGTTAAGTCTTCCATTTAAGGAAGTTTGTGTGCTGGACGAGGGGGAGGATTCTTATTTTTTCTACCCAAATAAACAAGCAGATTGACATCACAGACTTCTTTTTGCTTTGGCAGACTATTGAACAAACAAATATTTATTCTGGGTTACTCAGCTATGATACATAAGGGGATTCATGACATGCTATGTCTGGTGCCTGCTTAGCTTTTATGAGATAATTGCACCCTGGACCACCTAGAACATTGCGTTCAATAGGGAGACAGATTAAAAAATTTTAAAAACATGGAACGGGCAAAATTTAATCAGTCACACCTCCATCAAATTAAGTAAGATCTAAATAAATGGGCAATAGAAAGGTGCAATAAAACCAGGATTAATCAAACCATGATTAATTCAAGATCTGATTAGAACCAATAGTGCCAGCTGCATCAGATCCATTCTGTGGCACTCGCCTCTCCTCCTCCTCCTCTCCTCGCTTGCCCCTCTTCTCATTCCCTCTGCTCTCACCCCTAGGGCACTTTCCCTGCTGGATAAACCTGCAGGAGAGTTAATTGTCACATACATGGATTTAATCACATTGTCCATCACATTTGGGGCCCTGCCTTCAGCGATCCATGACTAATTGTTGTGGTAATTTTTCAATCATTAACAGCAGCGCATATGCTGCAGACAAATCCCAAGGTGCCTAGTAAACCTGAGTGACAAGAGGCCCACAGGCTACAGAAGGGCTGCCACACGCCTCACCCCAACCCCCAACCCCAATCCTATTAGTCATGCCTCCTTGTTAATAGACACTTATCCCAGGGATATGTCAGGCTGCAATGAACTCTGAGGGGCTTGAGCATGCTCATGACACTACCTTGTTTTCGTCCTAGATTCTGAAAAAGGAAGAGGAAGAGGAAAGGAAAGGAAATTAAAACTCCACATGGGACAAGTAGCTGAGGGCCTATTCTGAATCCCCTTGTTCTTCATTCATTTTCAGGCAGGCTCCTGAGCGGTGGCAAGTGCCCTTTCTTTGAGTTTCAGCAGTATTAGCAATCTCCATGGCAACCACCAGTGCGCATCTGCAGCACCACACTGCAGCTTCTCTGGCTCAATTCTCAAGTCACCCTGGTGTCAGACAGGGCATGCCATGTGCACTGGTGGGATGAGACCCTGCCTTGGGGAATCCTCCAGTTGATTGAAGGCTGCTCTAATCACCACATAATACGGGCGAATGAGATCACAGGAAATACAATCTGCCTACACTAGGCAATAGGATTCTAGAATGCTATTTATTTTTTCATTTTCTTTTTCTTAAGGGTCTTTGTTGGTTAAAAAACAAAGAGCCACTAGCTATCTAGCAAAAAAGGATTATTTTTCAAGTAGTTGCTACAATGTTTCCAGTCACTGATTTGTTTAAAGTCTGTTTCTCATATACCTTTCATTAAAGGAACTATTCAAGAGGAAATGCAAACTCCTGGGGTTTCTTTTCAAGGGAATGGGCATTTGGCATATTAGCCAGAGTACTGAAAGGCAAGAGAAGAATTCATGGGAGTTTTACTGAAATCTGCTTCTTCCTATGGAGTATCTGGAAATTCCCTCTCAGTTTCCTCAAGGTTAAAATAAGATCTACTTATTTTAGGCACTTAGTCCCAGATCACTAAACAAAGTCTCAGCAAAACTTAATTAATATGTGCAATTCATTTTTAGCTTTCTCAAATGAGAGATAGTTGTGGCAGGCTCTATTATTATGAAATGAGGATCTGAGCGCCCTCTGCTGCTGCTTCCAAGACAGTCTCCCCATGCCTAGAGCACCATGCTGGGGTTCACTTACTGTGAATGCACTGCTACATTCTGGCCTAAGGGGCATTTACTGATCAGTAAGAGAAGCAAGAAAGAAGCAGAAACGGGGGAAGAGAACCAGAAACAATGGCGGGCTACTCCAACACAGGAGTCCAGTCAGCTCCAAGACCCCTCAGAAATATCTGAGGTTATTATTAACAACAGTACAGGAGAAAGCTCAGGCAAATTTGGATGGCTCACTTTACATTATGAACACACATTATGAATGAAACAATAGGCCTGCATTTTCCACTCATAAGAAGCTATCTATATGATTTTACTGATTAGTCTGTTTTCTAGAACTGTCAGATGAAAAAGAAAAGAGAACTTTATTGTTCTTAGACTGAAGTCACAGCACTAGTTTCCAACTTTGCTTCTCAGTTTAAAGAAATGAAGATTCATGCTTACAAAGAATTATACAAAACAATCTATATAGAAAAATTCACTTTTGAATCTATATGAACTTAGTTTTTATAAAAAACAAAAAAAAAACACAGTTGAAAATCAAATACACTAAACATTACTTGGTAATACTTCTGTTATGTAAATGACAACTTACACTTACAACTTCAAATATAAGCTGAGCTTAGAGTTCAAATTGGTGCAGCTTAGAGTTAATGGTACAGAAATTGTGCTTAATTCAGAAATTAATTCCTTTCAGAAATGTATAAATAAAAATAGTAATCACAATATGATAAATAATAACGTCTTAAAATCTAGTGCATGGTGGGTTCACACTCCATGTCAGAACTGTTTTAAGATCTTCAGGCATCGTTCTTTCTATTTTTGCAACTCCTTAAGAGCAATATCAATATTATCCCCCATGAATGAAATTAAGAATTAATGAATGAATCTAAAAATGAACTAAGAAGAATGAGACTCAAGAGATACGTATCTAGTATAATATCATACAGTTGACAAATGGTAAAAGAAGAATTCAAATTTGAGGTCTCTTAACTCTAAGACCTGGCCACTGAATTCTGCTGAGCACTACCAAACAGAATCAAATCCTGAGAAGAGACTCAGAGAAGTGAACTGTGGGATCTATTTTCTCTGAAAGGACAAGATTATTGTAAAATCTCCATTTATCTCATGTTTCCTCCTTTAAACCCAGATCTATTCCTCTTAGAAGCAAACTCCATGTTTTTTCCAGCACCTTTACTTTTCTTCAGACTACCTTTGAACTGAGCCAGCCTCACTGACTGACAGAAACCTCGTTCCATGATAGGACACCAAAACCACTCCATAGACTATTCTCTATGACTGAGTCTCAGAGTCTAGCAGATGGTCTGTGAGTTGCTAGAGCAGCAATTAGCAGCTAGCTACTGGATCCTGACATGTTAGGGGGAGGAAGGTAAGTGGGATCTTGGCACTGAGCAGCTGTCTATGCAAAAAGTCAAGAAAGGATCTAGGAGGGATTAGCTATTACCAGTTCTCTTCAACAAGTGCCAGAGGAGGCTATACAGGGATACAACACATCCCATCATGAGCTGCTGTGAGTAGAGTGGGTTCCAGGCAGCATCTCTCTATGAAGGACAGTGCCCTGAGAAAGCTATGGATGACCACAAGAGGGAAAATAACAGGGCACCAGCTGGGAAGCTGGCTGGAGTCTGCCTCTGAGGCCTCCAAGAGATGGCCAGAGTGACAGGGGCCATGGCTAAGGGTGGGCTTCTGCTAAGACATTCTTTTAAGGACTCTTGTTAATCTTAGGCTTCTTTCAAGGACCCAGATCTTCTCAGGCTTGAAATGACTAGAGTCCAGCAGAGACTGGTTGGGGATTTTTCCAGAGCCTACTGCCATACATTATTTGAGAGAGGAGGTTATGAGAAGTCAAGAAATACATGCTTACATCATACAGGTAGAAATTCTAGACACAGAATTTCATCATTCAACAGACACAGGTCCCACACAGTACTCTAAAAACACAAATGAAATTGTCGCTTTAGCCTTATATTACTACCACATTCCTATACAAGATCAGGAACTGCCTGAAGGAGCTGAGGCATCCCATTCTTGTGAATAGGGTGAAAAATTTGTTAACCATTAGGAAATGTAATAGATTGCAGACTATGCAGGCTCCATACTTTCATCCGCAGACACAGGAGAAGAATGACACATCAAGCCTTGGTACTCAGAACAGCAGCTTTATAGTTTATGAATGAATCTAAAGATTTCTGGCCAAATTGTACTTTAGAACATTAGTATTCTTTCTATATTATTATGGATTCTCTTTAAATAGTTCTCTCTTTAAATATGAAGTACTTGAAAATATGAAAGAACTCCCTTAATCTAATAAGATAACAATAGTCCTACTTAACCAGCACATAAACCCTCCTTTGACTTCATTAATGACTAATTTTTCCTTACTACCAGTCAAGCAAGAAAGAATCTAACTGGCATGCCTGCAATCTTAAGCTGACCCTGGTATTACACATGTGCAATTTCCTCACAGTTTGTAGAGACTATCTGCAGTGCATTCCTGGATGAGAAATGCCACTCAGAACATCAAAAACTTTCATGCTGCTCACACACATGGTTTCAATGACATATCAGTACTTAAAAAAATGAGTTTACCTGGGTATGTCTAACATCATCCAGACTCTTAGGTTGAGAATAGTATGGACTTTCTATAAGGAATAGACAGAGGCCCTGTGAGGTCTCTCTTAGCCGATGTACAGGAGCTATGAACTTTGACTACTACCTTCATCTCCAGTGAGGAATAGGGCTGAGCAGCCCTGAACCAGCACGTGTTCCATCCAATGGCATTCTGAAGTTTGCCATAGTAATGAGGAAAATTAATGTCTTGAAACTCATCATTCCCTTGTGATCATGTTTTTAAGGTAACAAATAAGAACATATAGAATCATCAAAATTCCTCTCTAAAAATAACAGAACCATGAAACAGCAAAGGCATAGTGATCTATACATAGAAACAAAAATCTGACCTACTCTCATTCATTTTACTGATAAGCTCAGAAAATGACAATGATAACGATAACACTGACAAATGGTAATATCATACCAAGCTAATGTTTACCAAGAGGCACTTACTTATGTTCCCCAAATTATTTTAGCTTTTTATATGTACAAACGTCTTTAATTTTCTCAAGAACTCAAAGAGGTAAGGACTGTATCATCATTTCCATTTACCAGATACAGAAATAGAAAATAAGGAGGTTAAATCACGTGTGCAACTTTATCATTCAACAGCAACTGGAAAAGCCAGCATTAGAACTCAACAGTGTGACTCCACAGGCCCACAAGAAACCAAGAGAACCCATCTTTTCAAACACGCTGGACAAGTCAATACAGTTAAATACAAACCATCAACTAATATAAGATTGAATGGGCCCAGCAAGCTGGCTCACTCAGTAAATAAACTGGCTTACCACCAGGACTCATGACCTGAGTTTGCTCTCTGCCACCCACAAAGTAGAAGGAGAGAACTGACTACTGAAAGTTTTCCTCTGATCTCTGACACACACACCCTAGCACATGTACACCCCGCACACAAAATAAAATAAATAAAATGCAAAAAAAAAATTAAAAGACTGAATATAGACTTCAGAGTTTTGATGTTCATATTTTAAAAATTTATCTGTACCACGTACTAGATGTAACCAGAGGTTTAAGACACTGCCTTTAAGAAGGCTATCATCTTGGTCTAGAGTGGTGGCACTTGCTTTTTTTAATCCCAACACTCAGGACGTAAAGAATGGACCTCTGTGAGTTCAAGGCAGACAAGATGAGCTCATTCAAGGACTATGGAAGTCTAGAGAAAAAAGCAGACAGTAAGTCCTTTAGCACACGGACACTAAGCTCACAGGACTGGCACACTCTGTGGCTAAATTCCACCACAGTATTGGCAATAGTTCTAAAACAGCTCATCCACAAGGAGGGAGAAGCAGTGGTCTGTGCTTAGGAGGTGTGTAGGACAAAGGGGAAAGTCATCTTTAAATGACAGCTACTGCTTTTCAATGACAAGCCTTTCCCTTGTCCTATTACATCTTATCAGGTCCAGCTCACCACATGAAATCTGCTGCTTCCAAAATAAAACTAGCTGACAATTGGACTCTCATTAGCCTATGAAGAGAAAACTTGGCCATGAAGTGGCTAAATGATTTATCAATTGCTCTGGGGGCAGGGAGTGGCTACCAAAAAAGAGGGTACAGTCTTCCTAGACTATGTGAAAGGAGGAGGTAGTAACAATACTGAAAAATCTGTATTTTCAAGTAAATCCCAGAGGAATACTTCATTGGTATCTCAGAAGTACTAGTTCAGGATCTAAGATTTCTTTTTTGGCAAATATCTTTATTAGCTCCCATGTGCAAGACCTGCAGGTTCCACAGTGAGGAACTACTTGCACAATGATCACAAAGAACTTCTCAGAGACCAAGTCACCTGAAGTAGAGTTCCTCAGGATTCAAGAGATATATTTGCAGTAAAATGTCCTACAGAAAGTTTTAAATACTCAGGAAAGGCTAACAAGCAATAAAATAGGGAGCAACTACCCAACTCATTAAAAAAAATTCCTTATCATTGTCTCCCTGCCCCTTTATAAACCTTTATTCATATCTATTGTTCAGGATGATGTCTGTGACAAACTGAAGAAGAGGTAGCTCTCTCCATTCAAACAGAGAAAGTCACAGAAAGAGATTGGCCTAGCTGCAAAAAAGGGAAGGAATAATGGCACATAAGCTAAGGAAGCCATAGAGAGGCTCTCTCATCACTTTGTGTGGCTTGGGGGAAGTGACCACCCATACCTGAATGGAGACTTTCCAGTGCAGCCTAAGGAGGAGAGCACCCACACTAGGGAAAGTACACCCTCGCCCACTGCTCTATAAGCAAGCCCAATACACTCACTGGTCTTCTGGATTGTAGTTTGGCGAAACTGTACCTCAGTTGTCATAGGGACCAAGAGAGGAAGTGGAAGGATGTTGTTTGCACTTCCCTGAAGGAATTTTAGCTACACGTGCAAACTAAGTGTCAGTGTCATAGGGCAATCCAGATACCTTAAAAATAAAGTTAATTCCTATACAGGAGATGTATTAGAAATCTCCAGACAGAAAAATAATGTACCCAAAGCTGAAGAGTCATAGACCCTAGAGGAGAATCTATTCCTACCATTTTCTTAAAACAATATAATTTGCAACTATACGCTAAATACTTATCTGCACACTCACAGAAACGGGAGCCCTCACTCCTCGTCAAAGAAGGTTCTTTTTTGCAGAGATCTACAACTGGTCAAAATGCAGAGAACAAGTGACTATGCAGTGCCCAGCTCCAATTAATACATCCACAATTCAATACCTGCACCTAACACATAAGGCTCAGAGAACAGCACCGAAGACAGGACGGAAAGATCACAGGAGCCAGAGGACAGGATGCCTACTGGGAAAAAGTGTCTTCTACAAGTGACAAGGATGCTTGTCACCTCAACATGACACCTCAACAATTTGGTTTCCTAAAGAACAGCTGCATAAATACAACACCAGCTGACATGCCAAGGGAGATGGGGGAAATCTCACAGGGCCCCACCCCTAGATGAAGAGCTACAGGCAATGGCTGTGGAGAGAGGGAGAATCAGTCTTCTCCAGGGATCAGCAATCCCAAGTGGTCAGTCCTAATCACATGTACACAAGAGCATTGCTAAATGGGATGTGTAGGTTGTGTGCATATGTATGTACAACGTGTGACAATAATTATGGAAGGGGTCATAAGCTTGAGAGGGAGTGGGAGACATGGAAGAAAGTGGAAGAGAAGAGGAAAGGGCAGAAATGGTGTAAAAACAGTATTCGTGTATGAAATGCTAAAACACACAGAACACTTAAATTAATTTAAAAACACTTGAGTGTGGGAGGGATGGTGTATGTGTGCACACATGTGTTCCTATGTGTACAGATATACACTTGCCTACATGCAAGCACATTTCTAAACATGAATGAAGAGGCCAGATGTCAACCATGCGTGTCATTCTTCAGGAGATGTAAACCTCGGTTTAGGAGATAGTCTCACTGAGTGGGACTCACTGATTAGGCTAGGCCGACTGGCCAGAAAGTCCCAGGGATCTGCCTGCCTCTACCTTTACAGTGCTAAGATTACAATCATATCCCACTATGTTGGGCTTTCTGCATGAGCTCTGAGGGTGGAAATCAGGTCTTCATGCTTACTTTACTAACTGAGCTATCTCTTCAGCCCAATGTAAAGATAGATGATGGATGGATGGATGGATGGACAGAGAGATAGATGATAGACAGAGAGAGAGAGAGAAAGAGAGAGAGAGAGAGATGACAGATAGATGTGTGTTAGATTTCATTTAGAGGCACTTATGACAAATAAGGTAAAAGTCAAAATATATGAAATCTAATAGTACTTTCTACAAAAATCTTCTAATAAAAGGTTTTTTAGATATATGAGAAAAGCAGGTATCTACCAGCGTTTTCCAACAAATTCCTGACAAATACAGAGGGCTAAAGTGGCGGCTTTTCCAGTGGCAGGGATGTTGACATGGCCACAGAGGGGAAGCTGGATGAAGAATCAGAAGCGTGCCTATCTATACAACTCATGAGAATGAAGCGCACAAACAGAAAAACTCCCCAAGGGTCTTTCCAAAGTCATAAGAACAAGAGTCCCCAGGGGCCAGGCTGAAGCCAGACAGAGTTGTGCTGCCATGGCATGGTGCTGTGCTGTTCTAGTGTCTGTTAGAAGACAATGAGCAGACCACTACAGGCGTCTAGACCAAGTTCAGTTTAAATGAATGTTAACATAAAACACAGAAGCAAGAAAGACATACACTGAAAAATACACCCAGTTTTATAAGAGTTCATAAAGGAAAGAGGAAAACAGATACCTGACAAGTTGAGAAAAAGCTGAGCACTGTTAGTAACTATTCTCGTCAATGACAATAAAAGGAGAGAAGGGATACTAAATCTGCAAGATACAAAGTGGCAGAGCAGTCTGGCAGGCTTGGAAAATATTGACTCTAGCAGATCCCCAATAGTGAGGAGAACTCAAAGATAAGCTGGCAGAAGCTCAGGGCTCCACCCAGGCTGCCCCACTGGATCGAAAGACACTGATCTGAGAACAGGTCATGGTCATGACCAGCCAAGCGAGGGCCTGCACATCAGGCAGAACCAGCTGTGGAAAAGACCAGCTGCTCCGAACCACAGCCCTCTCTGCAAACTCAGTAGGAGAGCAGCACTGGAGACTATTTCTGTCCATCCACTAACGGAGCCCTGGCTCCTTAACAGGGCTGGCTTTCGTTTGCAGAAACCGCCCAAAGCAGATGCTGAATAAAGACTGCTAAATAAGTAAATTGGATAGGAAGTTAATGAGGGAAGACATGGACAGCAATCACTAAAACAGCAAATCCTAAGCCACCAGAAGCCCCGTTTGGTCCAGGTTACAATCATACTCCTTCAAAGGAAGATGGAGAAGAACACTGGGACAATGGCTAAATCTTGGACATCCCAAAGTACCTGCTATGAGTTTCTTGTGGAGGAACAATTGGCAGCATCTCTTGAACCTAAAGATACAGGTACATCTGAAATACCTTAGTAAAGACTTTTCTCTTCCTTTCCTTTAACAAGATCTTTCTAGATTAACCATCATTGAGGGGAGAGGAGGAAGGAAATCAGTACTGTAAACTAAAAGGGAAAGGAAAGCAGCCCCGAGACGAAACATGCTATCCAGAGACGGTACCATGCAGAAGCAGCAACACTGGCTTTCTCCACAGAAGCATCAGAAAATGACACTTGTGATGTGGTGTCATCCAAGATGTTTTGAGTAAATAAATCTGCTCATAAATAATACATGGCTAGGCAACCTCTGCAAATGCTGCTTATTATTTATGCACAGGTACAAGAAATAAAATCTGCAGATAATATATATTATTGGAGTTTATCACACCTATTATTGATGTAAATCTTCCTGGTATTGTAGGTAAAGGCATGATAACATAGACGTGTTGTTTTCTTTTTTCTGATAACACAAAAGAGAGAAAAAAAAAACCACACTAAACTCAAGAAAAGAATTTTCCAATTATTAGTTCTGCACACAATGGGTGGAGGTGGGTCCACATCAAGGTTTCTAATGTACAGTTTGAGAATTTAGGGACAAAATGAGGTCCCCAAGTATTACACAAGTCCCCAAAACATTCTAGAACTAATTATCAGGCTTTGTAAGATGACAGAATATAAGATTTGTACACACACACACACAAAAAAAGAATTCCATTCTACATACTAGCAAAGAATAGCTAGCAAATATGATTTAGAAAGAACTCCACTCACAATATCATTACAAATAATAAAGTGCTCAGACACACACTTCAGAAGTGAGCACCTGTGAAAACTTCAAAATCCTGATGAGTCAAAGGAAAGACAACAAAGTGAGTCACCAGTCTTCCCAAATGAAGTGTCCCGGGGGCAGCCTGGCTTCTCCTCCACACTGCTTTCCTTCCGTAGCTGCAGCACGGGGTCCTCCTGATGGAACTGAATGGCCCACTGAATAAAATGCTTGCTACCTAGTCCCTTTTGAAAGAGCTTGCTAACCACAGAGCTAAGCAAATATAGATAGTATGTGTGAACTTAATACTATTAAGGTTGAAATTTTTCCTCAACATGATCTACAGATTCAATACCTGTAACTATTAAAATTCTGAAAAGCATTTTCTCCCTGAAACGGAAAAGTTGATTCTAAATTTGTAATGACACAAAAAGAAGCTTCAAATTGAAAAAAAAAAAAAAAAAAAGTAAAGAACAAGTTTGAGAACTTATGCTACCCAATTTTTAATGTTATAAGGCCATATAAACAAGACCATGTTATAGTGCTGCATACACTGCACAGGTTTTTGATATCAACAGCAAAGCTATTCAAAGGGGAAGATGTGGTCACCTGAAAAAGTCATCATGGATATAACCATCCATAAAGATTAAGTTAAAACACTTCCTTTCATCAGACACAAAATTTAAGTCAAACTGGATCATACACCTAAATATTAATAAATCAACACAGTTCTAGAAGAAAATGTAAAAGAACATCTTGTGTCTTAGTGTTCTAGTTTGCCTTCAATTGCTGCGACAAAACACTCTGACCAATACCAACTAGGGGAGAAAAGGGTTTATTTAGCTTACATCTCCTAGGTACTAAGTCTATCTCTTAGGGAGCCCAAGGTAGGAACTAAGAGCAGGAACCTGAAGCACATACCATAGAGAAAGACTGCTTACTGGCTTGCTCCCCTGCAGGCTTGTTCAGCCTGCTTTCTTATATAATACAGAACAACCTGTGCAGGGGTGGAACCACTCACAGTGGGCTGGGCCCTCCCACATTACTCTGCAATCAAGGAGGTACCCCACAGACATGGCCACAGGCCAGTCCAATGGAGGCAATTCCCCAACTGAGGCTCCCTCAACCCAGGTGTGTCAAGTTGACACTAAAGCTATCCAGTACACTTTGGTTTAAGAATTCTTATATGTTACAAAATGCATGATCTAGAAAAGAAAAAAAAATAATAATAATAAATTGGACCATCAAATTTCTTTCCAATGTCCTTCCATAGACAACACCAGAAAACAAAAATAAGCCAGGGACTAAGAGAAAACATGTAAATTACACACATACTAAAGATCTTACACAAAGAATATGTTAATAATTCTTACAACTAAACATTAGGACAAACAACCCAATTAAAATGAACAAAATAACTGAACAGAGTTGAACAGTCATTTCACCTGAGAAGTGGTACTAATGGCCCATGAGTGCACAAAAAGATGTAAGTTAACACTGTCAGGACTTAGCTCTACATGCCCACTGGAATGGCTAACAAGAAGCTGGGCAACACCAAATGCTGGTGGAGACAGAGATAGAGCCCTCACACGTTGCTGGGGAGACTTCAAATGGTTTTGCAATTTCTTTAAAAAGTCAGTTATAAGCTTACCAAACAACCAAGCAATTTTACTCCTAAAACTCTGCCTGAGAGCTGAAATCATGTGTCCCCACAAAGCTAGTATATGAATGCTCACAGCAGCAATCAACATAACAGACCCAAACCTGAAACAATCTAAATGTCCATCATCTGATGCAAGCAGCATTCAACAACATAAAGAGCATGGTAATGGGCAAAACTGCAGAGTAAAAAAAGCTACATGCAAGTGGTTTCTTTAATGCACTCTTCTAGAAAAAACAAATTTATAGCTAGAGAAAGTAGATCAGTTCTTGCCTGGGGCAAGGAGTACAGGAGCAAATGAGCAGGAGAAGTTGTCCGGATGATAGAAATGTCCTCAAACTAGACTGTGATGATGGCTGCAAAAGTACAGATGCACTAAGTGATTGTCAAAGTAGACTTGAAGTGAGAAATTTTATTATATAGATTATTCTTCAATATAGCTATTAAGAGAGGGCAGTCACAAATAAATTATCAGATTAAAATGTCTTCAGAATTCTAACCATGGAATGTATACAATTCTAAAGAAGGAAGGTTTTGTATTTTGACAAATAACTGTGCAAAGATCATGGCAGAATGAATGACTTTCATGCAGGTAAGGATCCAAAGAATCTGCACCATGTATCCTTTCTCAGAAAGGTACTGGACGAAAAGATTCATTGAGACAAGAGAGTGAAAACACACAGACACACACACATGCACATGCACATGCATCACACAGGGATGGGGGGGCGGGTTGGGAAGCAAGCCCAACATGGTGTTCAGGGCAGAATGGCATTGAGCACTCATTCCTGTTCCTCTCTGTTCTCTAACGCAGAGCCTTCCTGACATCTGGGTTGAGGAACTTGAGTCCCTCCAATTAGGTGCTCTGAGGAAGGATGGGAAATGGGAGTGGAAGCCATGCTTCTGCAGCTTTGACTGTCTCTGTGGGTTGCATGGCAGAACGGAAGGGGCTTTTCTCTGAGTGTCCCTGCCTCCGACCACCAAAAGCATGGGTAGCAAAGATGGAAACAGCAACGGGGTCCAATCCATCCACTACAGCTATAGCAGGATGTACTTGAAGGGAGCAGTTGGGATTATCTCCTGACTTCCTGTAGCCTAGGAAGGCCCAAGAAGCAGCACCCCCGCTGATTGGCAGCACTGTAGTTCTGAGGCAATTCTGGAAACCTATCTTAAGCCTACTTTTCTAGCATGTGCAGTTATCTGACAGGCTCCTGGTCCTTTAAGTCCCAAGTTTCAAATAGCTAATGTAGCTTCTGACTTCTCAAACTGATGCACTGAAAAGTAAGCTGTAAAGAAAGTCACAAGAAATAGTTTATCTCACACAAGGAACAAGTGGGACTTCCATACGGTAGAAGACAGACAGCAAGATGACAGCTGAGAGTCAGATGTAGAGATGAGCCAGACCAGACAGGAGCAGGCTCTCGGGATGCTCTGGGGAGCTATCTCCAGAACATCAAATGGATAGATCATATATGTGTATGGCTGGAAAGCAGAAGACTGCTGGGAAAGCATGCTTCTGAGTCAATGAAAAGTAATAAGTACAAGAATTAAAAAGGGCAGAGACACGAATCCTCTGGAACATTCTAAGACCAAAGATAAGGTGCTCTGGGCACAACTGTGCTTCCTGCTCATGGGCACATCAACGCAGGCACAGTGCAGCCAGGCACTTCCACTCCTGTCAGCCCAACTACTGTGAGCCAAGAAGAAAAAGGCTCCACAGAAGAAAAAAGCCCCAAACAGCTGTGACCCAAGCAAATCCGATGTAAAGGGAGCATCCTAGGGAAGAAGTATCAAACTGAAAAATCATAAATCGGTTTTTACAGATAATGCATCTAAAATAAGTTTAAGGCAACCTCTAACAACTGCCTCTTATTTAAAACAGTTGTGAAAAACCACCAACATTTTGAACTAAAGGTTAATTAGACTGCCTGAATTCAAATTTATTTTTGAAATATCCAAGAGTCACCACTTCCAGAAATATACAGAACTAATTTATTTTTTTCTTGGAAGTAGTGTAGGTCTAAGAAGCAGATCAGCCACTACACTCCAGGAAATCCTGTTTCCCTCCATTCTGTCTAATGTCACAGGTTCTGTTAAACATCATGGGGGATGAGTCAATGTCAAAATTTTACAAAGGGACACATCATGTGAAAACAGACCCCATATAGTCAGCTCAACACATTTCATGCATTAATCTTTAAAGTAATCTGAAAGAATAATGCTAATGCATCTGAAAGAACAAAAGGAGAATAAAAACTCCCACCACCACCCATGTGAAAATTCATCTTCGGGACAGAATCACACCATTTATACAGCCCTGGCCTTTTGCACCACAATAGATAAATTTGCGCTTGCCTGAGCAAAATTTCATTCTCCCTGCAATCAAATAGCTACCAGCATGTTTTGTGAACACTATAAATCTGCCCATGTTGATTCTTAAAATGAAAAATATCAAGGGAAATAAATAATCCTTTACTCCCTGCCATTCTCTGGAATAAGAAGCTGCAGACATTTTGATAACAGAAAACAACAAAATGTCCCCTTAGCAGACTTCTGCTTGGAAATACCAGCCTCAACAGCATCTACATGTGCCATGTGACTGCCTTGGCTGATAGTCTCAGCTCGATGTAGAAAAGAAGGTCTTCATTTTATGTTCTTAATTATTTACTATCATGAGCAACGATGGGGGCAGTTGACACCTCTGCTCTTTCTGTCTGTGAATTAGTGTAGCTGTCGAGGCCCTGGGTCTGGCCAAGGAACTGAATGAAGTGTGTGCCTCTTCTTGCTGCATCACTCAGCCTGAGTCAGAGGCCAGCGTGGCCCACCCAGGTTCCCAGCATCCCTGGTCCCAGCAGGCACTCAGGTGTTCTAAACATGGTACCGCCAGTTCTTCCTGGACTCCCCTTTCCCACCAAGTTGAGGATGCATTTCCCGCATTGCTGGCCAGATTCTAAATAATTAGAGAGGACAAAACCCAGACAGAGCTGAGAAGCAGAAGGCAGAGGCAGGCTGCCTGGAGCCAAGGGGATGAGAGCCAAAGGGACTTGGCCACAGTAGCAGACACACAAGCTGTGCCCTGGAGCTCATCACAACACAGGGCAGGATGGGCTAAGGAACTAGGGCAGCCACGGGAATCCACACCCGAGTGATCCAACTTAAGGCTTCTTCTCCACCTCAGTCACGGCCTCTGCAGATGCCAAGGCAAACCCGCCAGCCTGAGGAGGATTCCAGGAAGCAGAGTATATTCCTTAGAGACATGCACACAGACGGCTGGAAACACTTCAGCAGGAGGGAGGGGTGCGGAAGCTTTTAAGAATTAAAGTTTTTTCTAAACTGCTGAATTTTGCTCTGATATGTTAGCTATATTTCATAACGCTTAGCCTCAGCTGAGAATCCAGCCTCTGTGTTCTTTATTTTTCCTTGACTCAGTGTTCTGCACACCGCCACCCCCACCCTCTTGCCCCTGCCCCCCAAAAAACCACACAGAAATGAAAATGATATGCCTATTTCCACCTCTCAAATTCAACATTCCAAGAATTCAATTCTTTTTATTTCAGGACATTAAATATTCATGGAGTCCAGGAACCAGGTGTTCAAGGGGATTAAAAAATAAATAAATAATATGCAGGCCCTGTTGACATGGAGCTCAAATCTAGGGAGAAAAAAAAAAAACACCTTCAATAAAGACAATGTCACAGGAGATTGGGGCAATAGTCCACTCAGCAATTTCAGTCAATTGGGAGAAAGATGTGTTAGGCATGAAAAATTCTCTAGCTATAAAAGTCAGCCACATAAGGACAGTGCAAGGGGACGATGGAGGCCCCGGAAGGAGGAACACCTCTGACCCTGCTGGTGAGTGTAGAATGAGTGGAGTCCAGTGGCTCTAACAGCAGTGCCATCCCATACCCATGCCCTAACTGCTGGGGATGATGGCAGGAAGAGATGACCACACAACCTCTGGGGTCAAAACGGACATATAAAATGGCCTGGAGATGGACAGCATCCTCATAGCATGCCAAAGAAACTGAGTCATCAGTCTGTCCACTGCTGTAGAAATGTGTAGAAAGGGAGGAAGGTGGCTCAGAGCCTTTCTAGAAAAGCAGATGCTTGATCTCTGTCTAGAAAAGAGGAAGTTTCAGGAACCTTTGGAAAGTCATCACAGCCGGAAGCTCTCCATCAGCAGGCAAGACTCTTAGCAAGTGGGGGGAGGGGGGGCGGCTTTCAACCTCCCCCCGTCTGCTACTGCACTGAAAGTACATCCACCAGGAAATCCACCAAGATGAGGAACAGAGCAGAGATAGGACGGAGAACACGCTGTCCTCCCCACTAATACTTCGAGGTCCATCAACAATGCCTGGTTGGGGAGCACGCTACCAGCTACTTTTCAATGTCACATGCTAATGTCCAGGCCCATCTCTTCACTCAACAACCTGCTAGCCAAACCTCTTTAATTGTAAAGCTTTTAATAAGCAGATACTGATTCAGTACAGTTAAGCCCTTCAAACACTCCAAGAATACAGGCTAGGCACAGAAGAAAGCTCACTTATTACTGAATGAATCTCAAGGACCCTCGAAAGTCCTAGCACACAGTAGGTTTATAATCAGTATTTGTTAGATAAACAAGACTTGATGCTTGGAGGCAAGTGTTATCTGAGGAGATAGCACTTTAAATATTTCGTTTTGTTATTTTTATCTTATGTGTATGAATGTATAGCCTCCATGTATGTAAGTGTACATGTGTTGTACAGTGCCTGCAGAGGTCAGAAGAATGTGTCAGATTCCCTGGAGCTGAAGTTACAGGTGACCGTGTGGGTACCTGGAATCAAATCCAGGTCCTGTGCATGAGCAGCTACTGTAAAACTTCAAATATCATCTTTCATTGTTTCCTTTTAGAACTGAGAAACTGACTATGGCACTGTCAAAAGGATTCCTCCAGGGTCACACTACAGCTGGAGACAATGTTGGCTAGGTGAACTAGGGCCACGGCTCCTCCAGTTACACAGAAAGTTCCTCCCCATAGTCCCTCTGCCTCTTGCATTTTCAAAGCCCTATAACTAACAGCAATGAAATTAGAAAACAGAAGTTTACAGATCTCCAAAGAATTTTATTCTAAAAACATTTAGGGCCTGCATGACACAGGATATTAAGGTGATATAATCAAACTGGGAGAAGTGTAGAGAAATCCACATAGCTGTAGGTCAATAAAATGAAAGCCATGCTCTCTGTGTTTAGAATTTTTGGAGATTACCTCCATTACTCTGCTTTGAAATTGTTCAGTGAACCACATCAGACATCCCTCAACAAACACTCACAGTCTGGCCTTCCCTGCTGGCTCCCTAGAGACCAGCACATACCCAAGCTTCAAAATCCTCCCTTGGCACTATAAGTGTATATATTTTGAAAGTCAATAAATAGAGGTTTGTGTCATCTTTGGAGTGGCTTTTTGGAATCTTCTGCAAAGATTTAAATATCAAAAAGCTTCTTGGTAACCATCTGCAGGCTAAGAAAAAAGTAACAAACAAGTAGTACCCAAGACAGTTCTGAATGAAGACCAGAAAAGGGAACCTCTTCTCAATAACACTGCCCATAAACAAGTACCTGTGATAGCTGGGTCTGTGTCAGATACTGCTAGGTGGTAAAAGGTGAACAATCAACAAGACCCTTGTCCCTATGGCCTTGGGAAAGGGAGTGTATACCTGGAGACACTAAAGAGAGCTATGATTCCAGTCATCATTTCAATGGAGACGCTCACCATGGAGAACAGAGAGGTGCTATGGCGGGGTCCACAGGGTCTTCTGACTGACCCCAGATGTCCTGGCAGAAGGTAGGTAGAAATAAAAGGCTACACAGGGGAACGGTGAATGCCAAGAGAATGGTGGGTAGGTGTGGCTGTGCGGTGGTCAGGACCAGAGCAAAGCAGGCTCAGTCTCCAAGAGCACTGACTGGAGGCCTTCACCTTCTGAACAGTAAGAACACCAAGAACACACAGGTACAGTTCACTGGTATGTGGGGCCAGTGTTCGTTGCAATAAGGTATTGAGCAAAGCCCAGCAACCCCGGAGACCCTGAAGGGACGGCAGGTGTCTGGCCTGCTCTGCCTGATGTGTGATAACCTGGCCCCAGGAATTCACTATAGATATGAATCTTCCTTTCCCCCATCCCAGACCAGGTTTTTGGGTTTCGTTTCCCCATTCCTAAAGTTCCACAAGCTTCCCACCTTTAATCCCTTAACCCCACCTTTAATTCCTTAACCCCACCTCTAACCTTCCCAATGCCAAAATGCCTTCTTATAAAAACTCCTGTCTTGGTCCCAATAAACGATCTGCCCACCGACGCAGTTTCCGGGTGTCATTTCCCGTCGCACTCTGAGCCATTCTGAGGACCTGTTTTACTCTCCGTTCTCTGGGACCGCCGGTGCGCAAAGGCTGTCTCTGGAGAAGGAGCCCCACACTGGTAAAAGACTGTTCCTTACTATTGGCAACAGATAATTTCTGGGAAGGAGAGACTGAGTCTCACTTAGAGTGAAACTGTTAGGTAGATCAGGCCCCAGTGGAGGAACCAGCAGAGAAGGGCCTTTAGGGACACAAATTTGACTGTCTCTCCGTCTCTCCATCTCTCTCTCTGCCTCTACATACACACACACACACACACACACACACACACACACACACACACACACACAGAGTAGGGGTAGGAGGAGGGGTGCAGATATGGGAGGGGATCTAAATATGATCAAAATATATTACATGACATTCTTAAACGTTCAATAAAAATTTATTTTAAAAAAAGATTCTTCTTTGAAAAAAAGGTATTTATACTTACAGAACAGTACTGAGTAGAGTCAGCTTGAAATAATGCAAGGCTAATCAAGATATGAGGATTGGGTGATAGTTTAGTATTTAAGAGTGGTGTCAGTATTTATGTCCACAAGTCCAAGGAAGAGATAGTAGACGCAGCAATTACAAATGGAACTGACAACGTTACCTGGCCCACTTCCATGGGGAAAAGAAATACCATAGTTCTGAAAGTGTACCTAAATACATGATTTCTTTAAAAAAATATCAAATAATGACTCAATTTCCAGGTTTGAAAGCAATTAAATAATAAAACTACTGATTCATCATTCTTAAACCTCCCTAGACCACTCCAGCCACACAGGCTTAATCATCCTCTGAGGTCAGACATAAGCTAGCATCTAGGTGTGGGAACAGCAGTGAACCATAGATTTCCCATGTGGCTACCTTATTATTCAACTCTTAAACCTAACATTTACCTTCACAAGGTTAGCCTGGACTGGCCATCAGTGCTCTGGGCTCCTTTGGAAATCCCTATACACATTGGTTCCATTGGAGGTACCTGGCAACCTGCCACTCACAGGACTCACCAAGAACTGACTCACTAGGGAATAAGTGTGAAAGACAAGTAACAAATAATTGCAGATGTGGGTTATAGAGATGTTTCACAATTCATTTCATCATATGTCAAACAAAGAAAATCAAATCCTGTAGCTCTGGTGAGAGGAGAGGGGAGAGTGTGCAGAAGAGCATTCTGAAGGCTGCTTGTCTTTGAAGACATTCTATCACACAGACAAGGGGAAATTTCCTCTCAGCTTTCTGTCAAGAATATTGTGTCTTCCCTGAAAGGTTTTATCTTGCAGATACTATAGATAGTAATAATGAATTGTTTCCCCTTCCCTTTAACACTGGGGAGATGAGAGCCAAATATATGTCTCCCTGTAGAAACTGAGAGAAATGTGGCTTTCTTTGTTGCAAACTTATAAAAGCATCACTGTTTTCCCATTTTTATTTTTCATTTATCTATTGTTCCTCATTTTATCCAGATATGTCTCTATCAATAGATGTCACTACTTCCTAGCTTTTGTTGAGTTGTTTATAAATAAATCTGTAAATAAATAATTAATCAATAGGTGCCTTGGAGTCCAACGACCCACTCTGCGATGCCACCTTTAGTATTAAGTTTTGCAAACTACAATCATTGATCATTAGTTAATCTGATTTTCAATCAAAAGTATATGGAGTGGTGTCCTATGCACCTCCCCCGAACAATGTTCCAGAAGGAATGGCTTGAAGGGGCCGTCTTGAAGTTTTCTGCTTCCCTCGGCCCTTCACAGCATCCATTTTAGCTGCTCTTTGCTGGGTCCTGCCAGCTCTACTTCCCCAGCTCTCCAGAATCTATTTCCTCCTTGGAGTTTCCATTGTTACAGCAGTAACTCAAGCTCTCATCTTCTCTCTCCTCAGCTACGGCGGATGCTCCTAGCCAATCTCTGTCTCCCAGCTCTGCTCCATACAATGTCTTTCAGTCTAGAAATGGAGCTTTATGCCAAACACATCCATCTATTCACTCAATAAATATCTACTAAGTATCTACTAAAGGTTAGGCATGTGTGAAGCCCAGTGACAGGGAAATAAAGAACCCCAATCTCCTCTCTTAAATATTTTGTGAATCGTGCAAAAGCAACGCAATAAACAAACCAGCAAGTTTGAGAAGCCAGCCCTAGGAACACCCAGGGTCTTGCTAGAACGTGCTGGACAGCAGGTGCTCTGCACACTCATCTCCAGGGGCATAGTGCAACTACAGGCAGGAGGGTGAGGAGCGGGTCCATGCCAGGAAACCTGTACTTCAAAGGTCACTCAGAAGGGTCACAAGATCCAGGGAAACCTGGGCTACATAGTAAATCTAAAGCTACTTTAGCTTCTGGTGGGACCTGTATCTTGAATCACTTAAAAAAAACTCGTGTTTAGAAAGAAAGAAGACACAGGCTAGGCAAGGAAGAACCTAGAAGACCACTCTATCTGTCACGTGATTTCTGTCGATAAAGCCTCAGCAATGGTCCATTCCAAATCCTGAATCCTGGCTGCTACACTACCAGGTGCAGACCCATCTCCCTTCCCGGTTCATTCTCAAATCCAGGTACAGTGCCATGTCTCCCTGCACTTCTCTCCTCAAAGACACCAAGCAACTGTATCCACAGTCCAGCTCACTGTTCCCCTCAAGCACTGTGTGCCCCACCTACCCACCCTCTAAACTCCAAACACTGCACCCTACTTTCCTCAGTGGGTTTTAAAGTCCCAATTACCAACTATGAATTAAGTATGGTTCTTACCTTCAAAGAGACTGGAGCCTTGAGAAGAAAAGTGTGAGGAAAATAACTATCATGTAAGTATAAAAGATATGATGGTGGCACATGACAGGAATGCCAACCAAATAATCACTATGCTGCAATAACAAAATACAGTAAGAGACCAGTTCCCAGAGTCATGTATAGAATCCTAGGCATGTTCCATACGAAGGCAGTATTTAAACTAATCCTTATGGGTTAAGTGGGGTCTGCCCAATCAGAAGAGACAACACATCACTGACTACATCTATTTCCCTCTCTCACTGTGCTTGTCCACAAAACAAACTCAAAATAGCCACATATAAGCACGGTAGATTCAAAAGTAAAATATTAACCATGCAGAACATCATCCTTAATTATCTGTTAACTTTTAGAGAAATTTATATCAGCACAATGCCATTAACACAGATGTGCCACAGATCCTCAAATACAGGGTCAGGATTCCCCCACAGTGCTCTCCACTAGTCATTTTTCCATTAATTATAAAAAGCAAGCAATGAGGCCCAAGTCCCCAAATCTTATGACAGTAAAAGAACCATCATACTGACTTACTTGAGAATTAAATACTAAGCAGAACATGTTTCCTGGGGACAGGAATAATTGAATTTTCATGAAACGTAATGCAATGTTTGTTCATTCTATGTAAACATACACAGATTGCAAACAAGGCTAGATTAATTCCTTCAAAGCACACTAGATTTCCACAAACATAATGAAGCTGTCTGTGGTAATAAAGCCTTGAAGTCAACATTTGATGACTTTTTCATTTATTTCCCTATACCTGAAGTGGCAAGATAAAATGAGATGGAAAATATAGGACTTTTATATGTAAATTAATCTAAAAGTAACTCTTCCAGAAAATACACAAAAAGCTCAGCAAGAAAGAGAACTATAGGTGCACACACAAAGATGAGCAATGGCCTAAGAAGCCAAAGTTCTCTCAGCACCTCCTATCAGATCACAACACAATCTGAAGTGCCTGCAGAAGTAACTGTTGGATGCTTTTCAGAAAAACATGGAATTGAGGGAAGACATTAAGAAAGTCAAGTGCTGTGGTGACCTGCCAAGTAATCTGGAGAAGAGCAACTCTGGAGGCTGAGCGAGCAGCAAGAGGCTAAAGAACTGGACAGTACTCAAGATCCAAGTGCTGTCTCTCCCCCTTCCACCCTAGTTTGCTTCTCCTTGGCAAGAACAGGAAGCAATAAATAGAAGCTTGAAGCCCAATTCTGACTGCAGGTGCTTCTGATCATATATATTCTTTAAACTAAAAATGTATTTTAATTTGTTGAGTCATTGAAAAATATCAAAAGAGGACTATTTATTACACTTGGAAAGTACATGAAATTTACTGTGTTCGTAAACAGTTGCTGGGAGCCAGCCACACTCATCTGGTCACCTGTGATTACAGCTGCTCCTGAACTCCTACAGCAGAGTGGGGTCACCACCACAGAGAGCAGAGGGTTTGCCCAGTCTCCAGTGCTCCCCAAACACGTCTGCCTTCAGATGGACTAGGACACACGTTTCCTTCTCCACTCCCTTTCCCAGGAAGCCTTACTCATGTTTTGAGTCTCAGATAAGGAGCCTTGCTGACTACAGTAGCTGCCTCCACTGTCTCTACAGCAGAGTGTCCTGCCTTCCTCACTGCAGGGACAACACACTGTCACCGCACAGCAAGCTGCTAACACACCCTATCTGACTGTGAGCTCCAGGAGGGGAGGACCATCTCTAACCTGACATTTCTTGAGTTACTTGATTTGATAGTACCAAGTGCTCAGTAAATACCAAGTCAATGAGTGGATAAAGAAAAGGCCTGAACCATGGAGAAATCTCTCCTTATGCCAAAGAATACTAGTGACTTACACTGGTAAAGGAACCCCAGAACATGCTTGTTTCTGAAGCCGGAACCTGTGGCTTTTCTTCTCATTCGGTGTTATTTGTCCGATATTTTAATTCATGGTTCTAAGTACACAGATGACATCACCACTGCTGACAGAGCTCTCGTAACTTTCACGTCAAATCATCTTCAAGATATTCTTGCGGATGTGTTACAGTCAGTCAGATGTGCGAAGTCCAAATTCTGTGCGTGTTTTCTATGTCTCCTCTGGTAAAATGGCCTCCAGATTCATGGAGCTATACTCAGGGCTACCTGAGCATCTCTGTTTCACTTAACCTTCGTCCCATTCAGCCCATGTATCAAATAGGCTGCTTCATCTCAGATCTACAATTCTTTTGGTTTTGTTTATGAGACCATGTCATGAGTCCTTGAACTCATAATTCTTCTTTTTCTACCTCTGAAGTCCCAGGATTATAGGTAGACAGAACCATGCCCAGCTTTGGTCCTACTTGCTATAAAACGCATAAGTGGATATGCTATATAACCTAACAGTGTTACCTAAGGAAATGAATGCTATAGATATACTTGTATGTGAAATGTGACATATGTAATGTTATTCACAGAGACACTGTTTTCAGGAGCAAAATACTAGAAACAAAACAAAATGTCTATCAACTGGGCACTGGTTCAATTTGTTATGACTCATACACACAATGCAGAAGCAAACACCCGTGAAGAAGAATGAATATGCTTCACCTTCTCATATCCAGACATCTCTGAAATACAACTGAGGTGGAGAAATGTAAAAACATAAAGCATATTACCTTTATTTTTATAAATATAAATTACCTTTATTTTTAAGAAGGAAGAAAAAAAAATATACACTATTATTTGCATAAAAACTTGAAGGTGGCAGGAGCTCCGCCTTACTTATCTTTACTTGCTGTTAAAGCCAGAGTCTCATGAGCTATGACTTGACCACCAATATGTGGAGTAGAGCCAGCAGAACCTTTAAGAGGTAGGAACTGGGAAGGGAAGGTTGTAAGTAACAGAGCTCCACCTCCACAAATGGATTATGTTGTCTTGTAGAAGTGGAGTTGTTCTGGCCTCTCACGTACTCTTTCTGCATAAAGTTCTCACTCTGTTTTTCTGCCCTGCTGACACAGCCAGTGGCACTATACTATTTGGACTTTCCAGGTACCAGACTGGATACCAAAGAAACTTATTTTCTTTATATACCATGTTCCACTAAGTGCTACTTGCCCTCCTTATTCTTTCATTTCACCTTTCTCCTTAGTAAGCACACCCACTTAATGACTGCCCTTAACTGAATAATGGTCCTTAAAGAACAGACTTATTAGTCACAAATTATTCAGCAATCCCCCCCCACAAAAAAAATCATAGCCTTTACTAGGTTATGTAAGACATACACCTAAAATTATGTACTTAAACAACTCTAAGCCCTTGATGGCAAAATAAAGATGAGACTACAGCAATGATTCTGGACTTCAGCCACCAGATCAGGAATCTAATGGAGGGTCTGGCAAGATGGTTCAGCAGTTAAGAGCACTTGCTGCTCTGAGAGAGGGGCAAAATTTGTTTGCCACCCATGTCAGGAAATTCACAATGCCTTTAACTCCAGCTCCAGAGAATCTGACACCCTTTCCTGGCATCTGTGGAACACCTGTACACTCTTGGCATGTACATATACAGCAAACACATACACATAAATAAAAATAAATAAACATTAAAAAGAAAGAATACAACAGAAACTACCCCTACCTCCCTAATGGCCCTTATAAAAATACAAGCAAAAGTTGATATATAACTTCAGAAGATTTTGGAGTTGACATCTATGGCTATTTTCTAACTTTAACACTCTCCAAAGGATGGAGGAGTTTGAGACTTGGGAAAATGGATTTAACATTATTCTTTTACTACATACCAGTCACTCTGCCAGGAACATCTAAATGTATTAGTTTGTTTACTCAAGCCAACAAGATACTATTATTCCTATTTTTGAAATGGAAATGCTGGGATTCAGGATGTTGAATGGCAAACCCATTTTTCAGTGGGGGAGTAATTTTCTGGCACAAAGCTCCCAATATTTTCTAGAGACGTGTACAGTTCCTCCACAGTGGTCAAACAAAAACAGTCAACAAAAGCTACTAAATACCAGGATCAGAATAAGCACGTCTTGTAGCTGTTGCCCTTTCTTCTTCCCTGGCTTCTTCCTATGTCTGCTGAGCCACTCACCACCAACGTACTGATGAAGAATGTAAGCACTACAAACAAGGAGCCTAGCACACAGCCCTTGCAAGGGCACCCATGGAAATAACAAGTCACAGGTAAGAAGAATGGTTCTAATCAAATATGTAATTAAAAGGTATAATTCCCAAAGAAATAGAGCTACAGAAAGACCTTTGCAGGGCAGCTCAGGCATGTGTTTGCCATCCAGCCAGGGTAGACCACTCATTCAGCTCTGTCTCATTCTGTCTGAGACACAGACATACCCAAGACATTGTGTTCAAGAAGAACTAGAACAATAGTCTAGAAGAACCAACTGGAAACATGTGTTTCAATAGGGGCAATTCAGACTCTGTGCAGCCCAAAGTCAGTGCAATTCAAAAACACTCTTGAAGATGTGATTATTATGTTGCTTCACTAAGTTCCAGTGAGATGCAGTTTCACTCCTCACTCTATTTAGACCACTTAAGGTGCAGAATGGGGGAAGATGGGTATGGAATTGACATTTCCTTGGAGGGCTTGCCAGTGGCAGAAAACTGTCCAAAGACCCTTTGGGCTCATTAATCTTGGGGAAAGTTGCAACCAGAACTAAAGGAGGCCTTTTCAATCTTCAGTGTCATTACCACACTCATGTTGTGGTCAAGTTACTTTGTGTGGTAATCATTCCTACAAGACTCTGCCACTTGGTCTCCTCCTTCCTCATTTTCCCTTTCAACCCTTTCAACTCATGTACATTTCTAGACTGCTCCCTTGGCCACACAGCCTTTGAATCTGCCATTCTACTCACATATAGCAACGTCAGTTTCTCAATCTATTCAATCATTTTCCTACTTCAAATCTCTCAGGGGATGGTCACTATCAATAGCATGAGATTTGTGGGCTTTTATTTTTGCATGTCAAGCCTTTCAAGAAATGACCCTGCTTGGAGTCTGTCCTCCTTGACTTGCTTCCCTTTTTCTGCTGGTGTACCCCAGCAACATGTATCAGTCACCTCAGAACATATACAGCTGCCTTCTACTTTACCTTGCATCTCTTCGTATAGGGAAAAGCTCTCTTCACCAGATTATCTATCAAACTTATTCAGTCTTTCTACACCTCTCCAGGAACCACTTCTTGCCTTAACTGTTACCACTAAACCACAGACACAGTGACTTCCTCATCAGTCTCCACTCCTGGACTGTAAATACCTCAAAGGCAGAAACTACCTATCCATGCACAACATCTAGCACAAAGCCTGCCACACAGATGCTTAATTAAAGGCAGCTGAAGGAATGGCAGGTAAAGGGAAAGACAGTCATTTGTAGACAGGAATTTCAAATAGACATAACAGATTTTTGAGAACTTTTCATTCTTAGTACTTTTAAAGTCCCAATAGGCAACAACTGCAGTTCCAGACACACAATCCAACAGCCAAACGGGTATTCTAAGCTGCTTATGTTATCAGTCACTTTCCTACACTAAAGACACACTTAGAGGCTGGGGGCTGAAGAGATGGCTAGATGGCTCAGTGGTTAAAAGCACTGACTGCTCCTGCAGAGGACCCGAGTACCAACATGGCAACTAACAATCATTTATAACTCATAACTTCAGTTCCAGGGGGATCCGACGCCCTCTTCTGACCTCCGCAGGCACTGCACAACACAGTTGCACCTACATACACGCAGGCAATACATTCATACACATAAAATAAAAATAATTTTTAAAAAATTTTAAAGATACTCCTAGAGATAAAATTTGAAAAGAGTATCTCATAGCTTATCATTACTTTCCCCAAATGAACTAATTTCCTCCTAGCTTACTGTCAACTCAGCAGTCAGTGGAAGAGCAGTTTTGTAAGTCTCCATCTTGGGATGTGTTCTGGTTTTTGGGTTTAGGCATTATTGGGGAGGGTATCACAGGGGTTCCCTGGTCTAATATAAGTTTGGAAACAGCTGTGTACTCTCACTTAGAGTTTCCTAACTCAGATGCCCTACAATAAACATTTTCAACCCAACATTTCCCACATTGAGAACTATTCAATTTTGGTGTATATATACATGTGTAAATACAGGATATACCCAAATCCTTAAAAAAAAATCAATTAAAAATCAGAATTTAAAAATATGTTATAAATTATGCCTAATGATACTACATGTTTTTGAGCAGATCATGGCCATTTTTTGGAGCTATGCTTCCAGCCTAAAATAAAGAAATGAACTTTGAAAAAAAAGACACAAGAAAAATAACTTAGCAGATTGTGTTTATCCCCACAGTACCATAAATAATTCCTAAACTTCTAAATTGCCTTTTTGCAGAGGAAAAAATAAAACTAAGCCACTGGGAGAACATCATACCTGCCTGCAAAGCTGCTGTGATCCCGTAAAGCAAGGATTCCATAAACACTTTAAATAAAATTCAATTATATGAGCATCCTAGTTTTTCTATGTTGTTCTGTCTCTGAGAATTTCTTTAAAAGGAAAAAGAAATCTGCCTAACCAATAATATGTAGCAAATCTTGCTGGTTTGCAATGTTCCATATTGTTCTATAAAACAAAACACCATGCCCAGTTAATGTTTAAAAATTGAGTTGTTTAACAAACCATATTCTAAATTAGAGAGTTTAAAAGAAATCTGGAAATGATGTCTTAGGCCACTCATTTACTGAAGAAAGTAAGATCTGTAGGACTTGCTAAGATCTGCAGCCCAGCAAGCACCAGGCCTGACTGCAGCCAGTTACTACTGGCCAGGCCCTTGTGCTTCCACTGCACCATCATCTCCCTTAACCAGGAAGCACACAGAGAAGCCAAGGGCAGAATCTCAAGAACTTCTTTAAGACTTTGGAAAGCTGATAATGAATATGCAAGACAACCACATTTTATTTCTCAGCTATAGCTGATGGACAAATCAGCAGAAAGTCACAAAGGCATGCAGAGGCATCTGGAGGACTGACATCCAGCTGTCTAGATTAGCTGGGCTTCAGGCCTGGTAACCGGATAAAAAAAACTCCATGAGGTTCTCACGGTTACAAAACCAGCAGACTATATAGAGAATGACCCCTCATAACAACAGAAACAAAAATGACTGGTAAGTACATTTCAAGCCTCTCTTCCTATCACATCTGCTAATCTCCCATCAGTCAAAGCAGCAGAGCAGAAAAGTATGCTCTGCCAACAGCATAAAATGTTTCAATGCCTCAAGACAGCATGAGTGGACACAGGAAAGAGTGAGGAGCTGGAAGCTAGTGGAGGCTGATGAAAGGAATGACCACAGTGAGCAGTCTAAAGAGCCAAATTTTCAGAGTTCCTATCTGGACACTTCCCAGTTGACTCATCCACGTTATATTCAGCGTAGGGACAGCAATGGTCAGACTGAATCACTTTCAGGTACTAGGAAACAATAGGAAAAAGAACAGCAGGGAGGTCACATGGATTTACTAGGAGGGGGAAGGAGTGGAGAACTGAGGGGCAATTATTTCACACAGTCACCAAACATACAAAACTTTAGACGTTGAAAATAACAATCCTAGAAGGATTCTTCTCTCCACTTTCTAAACTTCCAGGGTATAGAAATCATGTTGTCAAGAGTATAAGAATATAAGAATCAGTGTAAAAACTTTAGAGCAGGCATGTGCCCAACTCAAATCTACCATTAAAGCATTCACTTTTACACTTTTACTTTAGAGCAGGCATGTACCCAACTCAAATCTACCATTAAAGCATTCAACTTTTACAAATAGTGAAAGTTGATGGGATTAGAAGCAGGATTAGGGAGGACTAAAAACTATACCAGGAAACACATCCGGTTCCATGCAAACAATATAATAGAAACCCCAGGCACGCTCAGAGCTACATTTCTTAGTCAAACAAGAGCATCCTACAACACACCTTCCCAGACAGGAGAAACTGTCAGAGAGGGTGGGACCAGATCTGCAGAACACTAGAAAAGAGAAGGTAGATGCTGGAGAAGCATTAAATATTTAGAATCCCAGTGTTGAAACTATGAATGATATAGCAATAACATCAGATTCAAAACTACCAGAATGAAGCATGCCAAGCAGAAGGGTTATCTGCATACAGCTTGTCAACTTCCACCCACTCACATTTCCTGAAGAAGTGACTTTGTTTAGAATGATGGGATATTAAGAAATCCAAAGCTCCTCAAGAGAGAAATATATATATATATATGTATATATTTCATATATTCCTTTTATGAAAAAGCAACTTTAAAAAGAGGAAACTCACAAACATGAGAAATTAGAATACATAAAAATAACAAGTGAATAATATCCAATATAAATGTAAAAAGCCTACCAATAAGTTAAGACAAGAAATGGGAAAATGAGCCCCAGTTGAAATGAAAAGAAAAACTCTAAATGTCAAATAAATATATAAAAATACATTCAGCCTTAATAGTAATCAGGTAAATAAAAACCACAGTGAGTTACTATTTTACACTTATCAGACAAATAAAGTAAGTTAAACAGAATCAAGTATTCAAGAGGATGTAAGCAACAAGAGTTATCAACTGCAGTCTCAAGACAGTTTATAAAATAAGAAACTATGCCAGCAAGCAATTTGATGATAATCCCCAAAATGAAGATGCTCATGAACACTGACTTACCAATTAAATAAACACCCTTACACAAATACATCTGAAGGTACAGGAATATTCAGCATGGACAATTAAAACTAGAAACAAGTATTCACTAAAGAACAAATGAATAAACACCAGCATACACACTCAAGTGAACGTATTTTTAAATTTAGCTCCATATGTATATATGTTTTGCCTTCATGTAAATGTGTGCCATGTCGTGCAATGAATGCCCGTGGAATCCAGAAGAGGGCACTGGATCCCTGGAACTGGAGGTGAAAACAGGTATTAGCCATCACATGGGTACAGGGAATCAAATTTAGATCCTCTAAAAGAGCAGCAGCCAGTGCTCTTAGTCACTGAGTCATTTCTCCAGCCCAACCCTACACAAGTGAATTTAAGTAGTGGGAAACAAATGAACTAAAACTTCATAACACCACTGATGTGTTCATAATATTGAAACAAAAAACAGTCACACAATTTTCTACAGTGTAATTTCTAAATAATATATAACCAGGTTAACATGTTTTATAATGCATACAGCAAAATGAAATTCAAGGAACACAAAATTCAGAACAGTGTTTGTTTGCAGGAGGAAGGTGAGGAGGAGAGGAGGGAAAATACTGCCATAGAGGGATTTCCAGAGGACTTGAAAAGAGTTCAAAATAAAGTTGCAGCTTAAGATAAGAGAACAAAAATAAAACATAAAGATTTCCTAGTATCTTGTTCAAGTGCCACTAGAAAACCCACTGAACCAAAAACTTCTGGAAACATGATCAGCCACTAGTGAGAAGAAAAAAGCAAATTAAAATAACACCAGCACAAATTTTTTTCCTCATTAAGTGCAAAGAGTGAAGAAATTGCCCATGTTCAGGGTTGCCCATGAGCTTGTTGGCAATGAAACATGCCAAATACTTTTACTCATGTGTATTTTCTACCTACATCATAAAGTGAAAGAAAAGTGCCAAAGAGTCAACATGCATGAGTTTATCCCAGACAAACACTAAGTCAAGCGTCCAAGAACATATGTATAAAGATTCTACAGTCAACAATCCATCATTACAAAAAAGGCCAGAAAGAAGTGACCACAATGCTATGTGACTATTAGCAATGGTGATATACAAGATATTCATCAATATGAAGTCCCCATGTCATGTTCACTGTGAGCAAAATAACACAAAAATACTCCAAGTGTGATTCTACTTCTATAAAACATAAGATTCTACACAGCGGGTTGATTTGGGTGACCGCGGAATTTCTTTCAACCTCTGACTGCAGAAGGTTTTTATATCAGAAAGCCTCATCATTTTATTACACATTCCAAAAAGGGAAAGGGAGAAACATCAGTCAATATTTGAACAGACACCTCTAGTCTGACAACTTCAGAACATATCCCAAGGAAAAACTATGAGGCAGAATCTGCACAGGGCTGACACATATGTGTGGGATTTGTGAAAGGGCAGAAAGAAGGCCAAAACTGACTTAGAGGACAGGAGACAAGTAAAGGAAAGTGAGAGAAAGACAGCAGAAGGGAGGCAGGGAGAAGCCGGAGTCAGATGGCAATCAGGCTGCTTTGAAAGCTCAGTGCCTTAATCCTGATAAAGCTGACAGATTAAATGTACAAGTGAAGCCAACACAACCACGCGTTTCCAGCAGCTCTCCTTATGTCATGCTATTATCCTATCACCTGAAGTACTTTCACATCCAACCTAAAGGTCACTACACCTTACCTGTCCCTCCAATCACAGCTAAAATCTTTGGTGATGTATACAAAACACCTTGCAGAGGAAACTGGAAAGCAGACAAAGCGGAAAACTACAATGGTCAAAAACTGGAGACTCAATCCACAGTATGCATTTCTTGGCTTATTTTACACTCACTTGATTTATGCTGATAGTGATTCCCAGCTGCTGAGACACAGAGCATCAATGGCAACTCACATGTCTCTACAGATGGTAGGGACTTCTGTGAGCTTCATGGTAAGAGATGCTCCTGGGTGAACAGTCAGAAGCAGGTGTACTAATTCTGTGTGTGTAAATGCCTCATCCCAGGTATCAGCCCAAACCCTGGGCAATGCAAGAGCAACACAGGATCAGCTCAAACCAGCCCAGCAAAAGTTGAATGATTAAACTGGCATGTGAGTCTCTCTCCCAGATTTCAGACTGATGATCAAAGTACTGAGATAAGCACAGTAAAGACACACTGAGATATGAAGCATTATGCACAAGAAGCAAGTCATGCCCGAAGTCTGAGTCTTAACCAGGTTCCTTACCTACTAAAACACCAGCAGTTGCCATAGGATGAAAACTAGACTAGAATACATATGATCACCATTCACAATGGCCACACACAAAGAACCGAGAAGACATGATCAATTCTACAGGGAAATCAATCTCAAGATGATGCAGTTGTTGAAACTAATTATCAGACAGGTACTGCAAAGCAACTGTTGTAACTTTTTCTAAGGAAAGAAAAATACATTTGGTAAGAATGAAAAGATAGGTATTCTCAGCAGAAAATAAAAACTGTGAAACAAAACAAAATGTCAATTATAAAAGGAATAAAAACGTTCCGGGGAGTGGGGGGAGAATGTACAGCAAAATGGAAAGAAGAGGGGGACACAGACAAGAAGCATGAGCACAGAAATCACGTAACCCGGGTGACAGAGAAGAAAAAGAGAAAGGTAGAATCACAGAGCATCTGTTGGACAAAATCAAAAGATCTGACACAAGAGTTTGATAAATTCAAAGAAAACCATAGCTGCAAATATGAAAGATCACACTTCTGAAAACCAAAGATAGAGAAAAAAAAAGTCTTAAATGTGGTTGAAGAAAAGCAATGGGCAACACTGTACTGATAACTGAACAATGATTAAAGTTATTATGTTTGGTTTTCATTCAGGAATCAGAGGCAGAAGACAATGAAACAACATTTCAATTACTAAGAAAAAGGAAACAGCTACCAATCCGTAATTCTACATTCAATAAAAATATCCTCCCTCCATGATAAAGAGGAAATGAGCGCATGCTCAGATAAAGGAATATTAAGGACTTCATCACCAGCAGACACAGTTAGTAAGAAATGCAAGCGACTATTTTCATACCAAGGGAAAAAAAATTAGAAAAAAACATGGATCTTCAAAGAAAGAACAAGAAAAACTAGAAAACAGCTGTAGAAATACAGAAGAATATTGTTTTCATCTCAAGTTCTTTAAACACACATGACTATTTAACACCAAATTATAAGCTTTTCAGTATACATTGTTATAACATATGTTAATGCAACAGCATAAAGGTAATTAAGGAGAGGGTAAGATAAGGCTGGAAATATATTTTAATATTAATAAGCTTTGGGAAAAATATCACATGTAAAGATATATTATTTCACAGTGAACAAAGGAGCAAGTCCTCTGCAAAACATGTCATCTGTAAATATATATATTTAATAAATATATATGTACCTAACAATATAACTTCAAAAAAACATGAGAAAAATTGACTGAATAAAAGGACAAAATACACAACTCTATAATTGCAGTAGAAAATATTTTTTCTCAGCACTGATATAGAATACTAAGAGAGAAAAAAATCAGAAGACAATTACTTTGATGTAACTGATATTTAAAGAACATCTTACCATAGATTTATTCTCAAGAAAAATAGAACCATATCCACACAAAGTTTTTTATACAAATATTTATAGCAGGTTTATACTTAATACCCTCAAACTTAGAACTCTCCAAATGACCAATAGGTAAACAAAATGAAGTATGTCTACTTCATGGAACATTGTTCTACTACAATGGAACACTTTTCAAAAAAAAAAAAAAAGGCAATGAGCCCATACATCATTGATTGATACATGTAATGGGAAAAACTCAAAAATGCTGTATGTTCAGTGAAAGAAGCCATACATAAAGAATATAAACTGACTGTATGACAGCATTTACAGAATGTACTAGAAAAGGAAAACTGAACAATTACAGCTACCAGTGACTGCAAGACAGGGTTAGGGAGGGCCAATCACAAAAAGATCATGAGAAAACATGCTGGTGACGTGGTTACTCATCCACACCAAAAATAAATCTATCCCAAACATGATTCAAAAAAAAAAAAAACAAAACAAAACATGGTTTGGTTCACAGTTTTGCAGGTATCTGTCTATGGCTGCTTGGTTCAGTGTTTGGGGCCTGTGGTACAGTAGTATGCCATGGTGACAACACATGATAGAGGAAGCTAGTCACATCATAGCAGTCAGAGAACACAGCAAGAAGGAAGCGAAGTTCCAAAAGACCCTTCAAGAGTATGGTTCCAGTGACCTAACTTCATCTCAGTAGGCTCCCTCTTCAACAACATCAACATCAACACCTAGGGACCCAGCCTCTAATATATAAGCATTTGGGGAACATTCCAGATTCAAGCTATTACACTGTAAATTTTCACCAGAGAAAAAGAGCACTTCTTATCATTTTTGGAACCTTCATCTAATACCATGTCTTGTAGGCAAAGGATGCTAATAATTAAACGGTATGTCTATATCTAACACCAGACCTTGGTACAGCCCTCTAAAAGTTTGCCAACTTAGAGCATTAGCACTAAACCAATGTAAGTGTGTGTAGAGACTACAGAGATGTGTGACCAAAGAGAAACCAACTCACACTCACGAAAGGACAGAGCAGTAGGTCTCCCAACTGGGCAGAGCAACGATAACACAAGCAACTTCTTGGAAACAAAAAGCCTAACTTATCTTGAGCCTCATATTTCCAACCCATGTATGATCAGTCTTCCAGCCTGAATGTGGTCAGGACAACCTCCCAGCCCAGTCTTCTCTGAGCCTTCCTTTTCACTATCACTTTGCCCACTATTCCTGCATTACAAAGACAACATGGTGCTATTATCATCGATGCTTCTGTGCTGGGATATTCTTAAAGGGATAGCACTTACTCAATTTCCATCTATAGAAGGATTTCAAGAAATATTTGATAAACAACTATTGTTTGCCTGTTTGTGTATTGCTAGAGACTGTCCATGAATAGATCTACAAAGGATTCCAAAAAGTCCATTTTGAAATTTTAATGAAGAGACAAGGGGGTAGCTTGTGTTTTTTTTAAGTTATTTTCTACTATAAAACCTCTTTCTTCACCACCTTGGTCATGTACAATCTTCTAAACCTCATAGGAACTCAATGAATGATAAATCCTTTTCTGGAACAGTAAACTGCCACCCCACGTGATGGCTTTAGATGTTTGTATCCCATACACTATATGAAGAGCCATAAGAAGCCTGAGTCATGCCAGTGGGAAACTGTAGTAGAGGGATGTGATTCAGTATTGTCCTCAAAACACCTTGGGGACGAGATGGGGAAACAGCTAAATCATCAGGAGTCCAATCACCACTCACATCACAATTACTAACTCTAAGAAGCCTGGATGTAATAGCGAATATACAGAATATGGAAGAAGAGAAAAAAGAGAATTCCATGTAGAAAAGACAACACTCCATATACTAAAGCACATATACAACAATCAGCTTCAGTGTGCACAATGATTGCACTGGCTGTTTAAATTAGCAATCTCATTTCCTGCTTTAATTATATACGCTGCATCACAGGAGATGGCATACAAGGTGGCAAAGCCCTTCTTCACAGGAAATCAATTCTTCATTTCATTTGAAATCTACTTTTTAGCCTCTGCAAAAGCATGCACTTCACGATTCGGGTGGCAGGACACGGAGCTAACCACTGTCAGAAAGCCATGGGTAAGATTCACAAGCAGTAGCTAGCTAACTACCTAATCAGGGTCTCCTTTCTCAGGTACAATAAAATGGAGGTAATTCCAAAATCTACCTCAGAGCTTTTTAGCAAGATTAAAGGGAAGAGGGCATAGAGCATGCTTTCTGAGAAGCTGGCACCGAGCCTGAGTTCCACTGATACCTGCTACTCTCACGGCTCCATCATCAGCTTCTTTGTCTTTTGGCTATTTCAACACCTACCTGATCTTCCACATGAACCTTATTTAAAAAAGAAAAACACAAATCTAAAACTATCAATGATATTGTTCTCTCGCGCGCGCTCTCTGGTCTTTTTGAGACAGAGTCTCCTTATAGCACCAGCAAGGCTGGAACTTGCTAAATAGACCAGGCTGGCCTTGAACTCATAGAGATCTGCCTGCTTCTGCCTCCCAAGTGTTGGGATTGCACTTAACTACAGAAGTTAAAACACATTCAAGTCTAGGAACAGAGCAGAAGCTTCTCATAATAACTGCAAGTTCAAACAGCAAATACTACACAGAGTTTATTTTATAAAAATCAACTCTTCCTCCATTTCTTTAGTCTCGTTCTCTATAGATAGAAACTTGAGCACAGGGCTGGAGAAATGGCTCAGCAGTTAGGAGCACTGGCTGCTCTTATGGAGGACCAAGGTTCAATTCCCAGCAACCACATGGCAGTTAACAACTATCCTTAACTTCAGTTCCAGAGGATCTGATGCCTTCTTCTGACCTCCATGGGCACTACATGACATAGGTGCACCTACCTACAGGTAGGCAATACACTCAAAACACATAAAATATTAAATATATATTTTTAAAAAACCTCAAGCATATCCTATGATCACCACACATCACCATATCATCCTTTTGTTGTTGTTTATTGCTTTGTCAATACTTTCAAGGACAGCTGGCAAGGTTGCTCTTGCAAAGCAGGGTCACTAAGGTACTAACGACTATAGATTACTGTGGTAGTTAACCTCACTAACCCCACCAATGCAGGATTCCAAATGGCAACTGATATGCAAGTGGATCAGCCACATTTCTGTCTCAGCTCTGGCCCCCTGGCATAAGGAACTTTAGGAAAAAGCTAGGA
This sequence comes from Eospalax fontanierii, assembly GCA_035773235.1. Lineage (NCBI taxonomy): Eukaryota > Metazoa > Chordata > Mammalia > Rodentia > Spalacidae > Eospalax > Eospalax fontanierii. The sequence continues at coordinate 18,830,106 of CM069547.1, forward strand.
CTCATTCAAATCTTTTGTCTAAAAGCAAGGCAAACAGGTCACAGAACCATCTGAAGTTGTCCTATACAAGATGTTAGACTCACATACATCTCTAGCATCTTGTTCTCTATTGGAAAGTACTTATCTCTGCAGGTTTCCTTTCCTTTTCCTTTCCATTTCTTATCTTTTTTCCTGTTCTCTAATATCATCTATTCAATCTAGAATCTAGACACAGAAATATCATTTTAATATTTAGTTTATTATTCATCAATGTGCATACATATGTGTCTGTGCACTTTTGTATAGGTTCTGAGGAGGCAAGAAGAGATCATCAAGCAGTTGTGAATCCCATAAGGGGGACAAAATTAGGTCTATTACAAAGCAGTATATGCTCTTAACTGCTGAGCCATCTCTCTAGCCTTTAAATGATGTTGCTTTCATTAAGCACTGGTCCTGAATGAAAAACTGGAAAGTGCTTTCTCAAGTTGGATTAGAATTTAATCAATGATCCTGTCTTTCCCACTGTCGCCCACATGATGGTGCTGCCTGCACTGAGGGTTGGAAGCACCTAAGCATCATGGGCCCACATGGTTTTATATTGTTGCAGTGTAGTTATGAAACATCTGCTGAATTCGTGCTACTGAACTGGATTCAAAGAGGATTATGCTAACTTTGTTCTTGAATATTTTGGAAGGCAAACTGCACTCATGTGACACATACCAAACATCTCTGGGGCAATCACAAAGCAACATCTCAAGTACAAAATCCTAAGATCCAAATCTAGCAGCCAAGTGCTGACAGGGAAGATCTCCAAAGATAAGAAGGCTTTGCAAATTGAAGTGTGACAATGCTTCCTGGCAGAGCCAGCATCAGAGAGGAGTGAGGCAGGTTCACTTAGAGAGGCTGGAGGGATATGGACATGCCTGTAAGTGACTATGCAGAAGGGGTTACATGTGACGAGCGGGGCCCTTTCCTGTAATGCGAAAGGCTCTTTTCTACCTGAATTGACAAGTCTCTGTTCCATCACCCCGCAGCCAAGAACTTCTAGCCATTCTCCACGGAAGTTGATCTCCATCTCGAAGGAAGGATGAGTGAAAGGAAAGTAGCAGTCCACCCACCGGACCTCCAGCCCTGCAGAGACACCAAGAAAAGGCACAGTGTTATGGAGCAGTCTGCCACCCTGAGATCAAATGTGCCCTTCAATTAATGATACCAATGACAACAATATGAGCAAAATATATACCGAAAAAAAAAGCATGTCTTTTCCAATACAGAAAATACTTTGGCCATTCCAGGACCCTCTAAAGACAAATCAATCAACTGTCAATTCCCCACCACTAAATGACAGGAAAACATTAGGCCATGATCATGAAAAAGCAGAGGCTTCTGATGGTCTCTATAAATAGCAATGACAATGAGAGTTAAAGAAGCTATTGTTAGACTTCCCATCAAATCTGCATATATAGAATGTAAAAACAATTCTGAGATGTCCTAATTATAGGATAAAGGAAGAAGAAATAGAGAATGTTAATCAATTGACGGGTGCAGAGGGCGAGGTAGTCTGTTCAAAATTTCTGCATGTATGTTCAAATCACTGGTTTGAATTTCATCAAGGCTGACACCAGGGCTTGGTGCTCCCACTGGGCCCTGAGCACCTATCAACACTCTGGGCTGTTAAATCCAACAAATCACAAAGCAATTGGACTGCCTTCCAATCCCAAACTTTCTGTTGGACACAATCCCATCCTTTCGATTGCTAGGCAAGTAGAGTCAATGTGGACAACATGCGCCTCCCTCCAATCTTCATTATTCAAAAATGTTCTTTGGCCTGGCTCAGTGGACCTGTCTCCACCTGCTCTCTAGTCTGCTGTGAGTTTTAAGTACTTGTTGTTGAACCCTGGCCCTTTTTCAGGCTGACATCTGCAATGGATAAACAAACACTTTACTTGACAGAACCCTCGGTCTCAAGAATTCTGTTTGAACACACAGAATGGACTGGCTAAGAACAAAAGGATCACTTTCACTCTTATAATTAAAAAAAAATGTTTAAATAACATTATATTTTGATGACAGTTAACAAGAAGTTAATAAAATAAGATCTGTGAAACTAAGGAAAGTATTTTAAAAGTCAAACATTTTCTCTTATAACAAATGGCAAGTACACTCTCAAAACCATATATATATATATAGCAAATATATAAAATGTTAAATGTCAGAATAGACTTTTAATTAAAAAATGAAGAGTATGGTATTTTTGAGAAATGATATTGTTATTAGCAAAGCAAAAGACTAATGAACTCAAAACAATGGGATGTGAGAAGAGCAGAGGTGACTGGAAAGCCGACAGCAGATGAGGAGGAGGGCACCAAAAGCTTCAATGGTCCAGTCGGGGGCACAAAAGAAATACAAGTCACCTGAGCTCATGTTCCTTCCTATGATGGTCCTTCTCTGACTCTTTCTGGTACTCCTCAGCCTTGCTAAAGGAACCTATCCTCCATGGGAGTCTGCTTTCCTGTGAACTTATAACCTTGCATGTTCTTGCTCAAGACGATCCGCCTTTTAAACCCCATGGAAACAAAACATGAAATAAATAAAAGTAACAATGGCTTCCATCTGCTAAGCATTCACTATGTCTCTACAGTGCCATTTCACAGAAAAAGAAAATCCACACAGTCTGACTTGCCCCAAGTCACACAGCTAGGGCAGGTGACTCAGACAAACCCAGGACTGCTCAAATTTAAATCCCTAACTATGACAATTAAAACATCATTCCCCACTCATCAGCGAAAACTCAGAAGCCAGCACTGATGGCACACACCTCTGATCCAGAGTTCGGGAGGCAGAGGCAGAGGCATCACATACGAGTTCCAGGCCAGCTTGGTGTATAGCATGACTTCCAGGCCAACCAAGGCTACACAGAAACCTGTTTCAAATAAAATCAGGTAATAAAATAAAATTAGATGGAAGTAAAGTTAGGGGACCCAGAGCTTGATATATGAAGATAGCATTTTCCCCTTTGCTCCATTTAAATTGAATATATTTCTCCAACTACCTACTGTCTATGGTGTCAACTGTTTTTTACAATAAAAACCTATTTCCCCCTCCTATTTTACACAAGGTATAACAAAGCATGTTAAACTGAAAATGTACAAAGTATACAATTTGAAAAATATTAACAAATATACATATAAATACATGAGCTACAGTCTGGCATGCAGATGCATACCTGTAATCCCAGCTACCTGGGAAATTGAGGAAGGAGGATGGCAAGTTCAAAACTAGTGTGGATCCTGTCTCAAAATAAAAATTTTTCAAAAGATGGCTGGGGATGTAGCTCATTGGTAGAGTGCTTAATTTGTATATGAGAGGACTTAGGTTTGATCACAGTATTACATTGTCATCATCATCATCAAAATAATACCTTATATCCTGGGCCTCCAAATTCATACACAACTTACTAGCCGACTATATCACTCCATGGCATATGCATGCCCTACAATTTTATAAGCATGAAATCATACAGAATGTATTCTTTTCTCTAGCTTTTACACTCCACATAATCAGTTTAAGAGTCATCCACATTGATGTATGAAATAACAGATCTCTCAACTCTATTGTCAAGTGGTCCCAGCTAGTCTCTTTCTAATGATGAATGAAAGCCGTCCTACCTGGAGAAAGGTATATAGGTCATGCGTGCAGGCCGGAGCTGTCAAGATGAAGCTTGCACATGCAAAGATTTCCTTATTTACAACTGCATTCCAGAGAGAAGGGCTGTGCACACCTGTGCTCTTGCCCTAGCTTGAGACCAAGAATTCCCTAAGGATACTCTTACAAACAAGCACCAGAAATCATCCTGCTAACAAACAGAAATGTGTGAAGTCTTGGGACAGAAATCTGACACAGGGGGATAGGAAGACAAAAGCCTTTTATCTTCTTGTAACTCCTGGCAGGTACCCAATAGTCATTTTATGAAAACAGTTAACAAAAACAAGTTTGGTCAATGTGCTTTCTCACACTGGGTTTGAATTTTATCAGAAATAGCACTGAAGGTTCACATCATGATTTCATCGACATATAATTAAATATTATCTAAATGCCTATAGCATGTTAGGGGAATTTGGCACAAAGCAATTTTCTTATATGATCTCCTTTAAAAAAAAAAAACAACTCTTTGGGTCAGGCTAAATGAGAGTTTAATTTATACACTTAGCAATGCAAAACACAGTTCTTACTTCAATAGGAATGAGTTTATTCTTAGACCAAATATGAAGTGATGACAACCCAGGAAACACAGACTCACATTACCTCAACTATGATGTTCCAAAGTTAAAAAATGTTTCATCAAGTTTTTACAATTACAGAACAAAAGAAAATCCTGCATCACACACTTTTCAAATGCACTTGTGGGAGGTGCATTTGAACATAAGGCAGGCAGGTTACAGCAGAGTCAGGAAATCTCTGCTACAGGCGTCAGATGCAATCTGATGACATTGTTAGCTTTGGGCCTGAAGAAGACCAGAGGTCTATAAATTCATCTACACAGGCTTCATGTGATGGTCACAAAGATGCTAGGTCAGACACAGAGTTGGCCAATGAGTGGCTATTAAAGGGGCTGAACAGAGCCCAATATATTTTGGCGCTGGGTCTACAACATTCCAACTCTCCATGTTCATGAACTTTTCTAATCAACCTTACAGACTCTTTAACATAGGTGTGGCTTTGTTCTGGGAACCTCAGTTCATAAGCTTTACATTTCATACTTAGAATATCATGGACTCCTACTAGACTGAGACCGAAGTTTTGAAGCATCAGTGAGCACTCAAAATAATAACATGTTGACAAAGGACAGTTCATGATCAGGGTTCATAAGCTCTAGCTTACAACCACCTCTCACACAACCTGAGGGCTGCAGGGCCTCCAGAGACAATGGCCTGGCCGCAGGGGGCTGAAGTGCCAGTGCAAGAAAGGAAGAGAACTGTTAAGTGGCCTGATTTCTCTGCCCGCCAGGAACCTCCACTTACTAGAGACCTTTGGTTTTACTACTTCTATAATTATGAGGAAAAAAGCCTAAGTTTAGATTGAAATTTTCTTTAATAAAGAATAAATCAATAAGATAAAATAGCCGCACTTTGCATTTGCTCTTGCTCTTTTGGATTTAAGACCAGGGCCACCCTGGCCCTAGATTTTTTTTCTTCAATCACCCGCTCAGTAGAAATGAGGCGAAGTACTCCACACCAAAGCTTGCCTATAGCAAAGCTCCGGCAGGGAAGCCAGCCAAAGTTTTCCAGAGCCCACAAGGATGGTGAATGCTAATTGTCTGTGGAAAAGAGCCTGTGGGGAGCAATACAGAAACTTTAGAAAGTAGAGATAGGCAACAGGTTGTCTAACAAGGCCAGGAAGTTTTGAATCCTCTCATTCCTTTAGACTCTTTGATGACTCCCCTAACCCTGCAAAGAATGCCAAGTCCAGGAACCCTGCCTGCAAAGAATGCCAAGTCCAAACTCCACCTGCAAACACCAAGTCCACAACCTGCATATTTCCTCTGCTCAGTGCTTTAAGTACTTCCTTGACTATTAGTTTTGCCTTTTTTGCATAAACAGACAAAGGCCAATGTCTTCCAAATCCCACTTTTGAGCAGTTCATGAATATTTCAAGCCTTGGCAACAATTATATGAGTATAAATTATACCAGATAATGTGAAAATTTGGCAAAATGCCATAGTTTTTTATATACTTGGGCATTTTAAATTTGTTACTTAGACACATGAACAGTGATTATTTTTAAAACATGGATAACAAAATCATTTATTGAAAACAAGACATTAGTACTAAAATACACTTTCTTCTTGCTTTTGTCTTGTACTTTCCAATCATTTATTGCACATCAATTATACTTTTTTCCTAACTTATGACTCATAATCTCAAAATTACTATATTAAATCCTATGTAAAAAAACACCTGGCATGCTTCTTATAGATAAATAAGTAGCTAAAATTATGGCTTCTTTCACATGACAAGTATCAGAAGTAAAACTATCCATTAAAACGACATTATTTTGGGCTAAACATTAATTAATAAGCATGCCTAAGTTACACAGATCCATTATGTGAAGTTACATAGATCCATTACATCTCTTTTTGAGGTAACAGAGGAATATTAACTGTATTACAATGCATCTACAGCAAAATCATGTCCAGGCCTTTTCATTTTCCTTTCTTCTTTTCTCTTGTTGGGGAGGAATCATAAGTTACTCAGCCACATTTATAAATGAAGGGCAAGGCTTTTCAAATCAGCTTCAGAACTTTGTACATTATGGGCAACCGTCTAAAACTACATGTCTGAACTTTCAGTCTACTGCCAACTAGATAAAAGACAATTTCAGAATACATTCAAGCCTCCAATTCCTATGAAATCATGCATAAGTTAAGTCACCCTGGAGGTCCAGCTGCCACATTTCCATGTTGGGTATAAAGATTGCTATTTCAGTCAGAAGTTTTAAGGACAGACTACACAGGAGCTCTACTACCCTTAGTATACAAGCTCCTCTGGGAACGTCTAGGTGCAGAAGCTGCCACCTCTTCTGAATGAGGATAAGGATGCTGAGACTGCACAAGGAAGAGGACACAGAGTCTACAATAATCCCCGAAGTGGGGCCTATGACACTGTGAATGGAAGTTCCTTTCAGCCAGTGACCTGAGCCACGTGAGAGGACAGCAAGAACTCCTATTCTTTCTCAACTCTGGCAAGCCACACACAGTACCTGCCCTACCTGACCCCAGAAATGGGGATAAAGGCAACACCACACTGGGGTATTACCTAATTGTAATAAAAACATGGTTTAAAAAACTGTCACTGGGGGCTGGAGAGATGGCTCAGTGGTTAAGAGCACTGACTGCTCTTGCTCAGGACCCAGGTTCGATTCCCAACACCCATGTGGCAGCTAACAACAGTCTGTAACTCCAGATTCAGAGGAATTCAACACCCTCATCTGACCTCCCTGGGCATTTACTGCATGACAGGTGCACTTGCACACATGCAGGCAATAATACTCATACACATGAAAATAATAAAGAAAATACTGAAAGAAAAACTGCCACCATGCTAGAAGACCACAGTGCAAGCAAAGAAATGACTTGAGCTGCATTGACAAAGGCATCTGACAACTGCATCTACTTCCCAGAAAGCCCCAAAGCTCTTTGAAGAGGATGTATGCTAATGAGCACACAGGCCATGTCTCAGGCTTCTCAGTAGTGCTTTAATATTATTCTTTAACGATTTTTTAGCTAGCTAATATGTTGACAGGGTTGAGAGTGAAAGAGTCTAGAGGATAAATCTGACCACAGAGAAGGCTGTCAATGAGACACCCTGCCTGTATCCCTGGCCCTACCTCCTTCCACTCTCCTAAACCCTTAGAGCAAGTTAACAGGGTTTCCTTTTACTGACACAAGTAAGCAATACAAATCTATTTCTATTTTCCTTCCTTTTTAAAACTAAAACAGAATACTTTCTGCATCCTCACACACCATGCTGTCTGTCTTCCCATTGTGTTGTGTCTGGAGGTCCCTCTGTGTGAAGGCAGAGCACTTCCTCCTTTCCTTCCTCAGGTCTGCAAAGGACTCCATGTGGTTATCCCGTGTCCATATAAGAACACCTTGACTGATAAATACTTGGAGCACAGCCAGTATTTTGCTACTGAAAGCAATGCTGCAATAACATATAGTACTGGGCACAGGAACAAATGCTTTTGTAATTGGGATAAATACTGCCAAGTTGTCCTCTATAGGTGTTATACTGTATGTTAGTGTTATCCAAAAACTTTTCACAGAGACTAAGGTATATGACTAATTAGTGATGTGTCAAACCAGAGTTTGGGGTCCCAGATAATGACCCAGGGAGCTGCTGATAAAAGACCACAAGCCTGACCCTCTTGGACAACTGCTGTAGCCAGCATAACCCTTGGGTAACAGTGGACAGGACAGCCCATTTCCTGCTGCTTTCCTGGGTCTGGTCTGCAGTAGCCCCTGTCTCTCTCCAGCAAAGAAAGGGTATTTTCCAGAACTGCCAACTGCGCTGTGAACAGCTGAGGAAGAGGAGGCACATTTAATCTCCAAAGTATCCTTGTGGGAATATGAGTGTGGATTCCATTTCCAAAGCGGCACAAAGTCATTCATGACTCATACTTCGTCCCTACCTAGGGCCTCATAAACCTGGCAATGCCACTGCTATGACTGTTTAGTGTGCCATATATATCCTTCATGTCCACATAGCCATGTACCTGGGAGTCCAGTGCTTCGGACTGCTAAGTGGAATAAAACTGTTCCTACTATAAAGCAAAGGTGAACCACCCCCTTGTCCTTCTCAAGGAGGGTAATAAAGTCCTCTGCTGTGCACCTCTCTCAAGCATATACTAGATGTTAGTGATGTCTCAGCTACAAGGATTCCTGTGCATATACATATACAGAGCAATAAGGGAAACTAAAAGGCTAGTGACTCCCTACCACTGGCAAAGGTGTGACTAATCCCAGAGCTGTCAATCTCCTGCATGATGGGGTCTGGTGTTTCAGAGACCTGCTCTGGAAGGCCTCTTCACAGGATTCTTTTGGATTAGGGCTGGCATCTTAAGATGGTGTCATTTTTTTCACCTCACCATGAGGATAGAGAAATGGCCACCAGTAGAAGTTAATGGGTTGTTCATTCTAAAAATTGGGTTTGTGGTGCAAGGCAGAAGGACAAGTGACTCATTCTCTACAGCTGTTTATCAAACAGCGGAATGGATAGCCTAAGAGCACCCCAGTTTGAGGTAAGCCACAGGTCCTTTGAATCCCAATGTTCCTCCACAGTGCATGCTAAAAGGACATAATTTTCAAAGCAGGTTTGAAGACTGGAGCCATACTCCAGACTACACAAATTTGATCATAAAGATTCAGACAGCTGAGACTGCAGATACAAAGGATTTCCACAGATCTGGAATTAGTCTCAACTTGGCCATGTTTCTGATACAATAATATCTTGATTCCTCAATATGTTTAAAATATTATAGATTTGTGAGAGTTTAGTAAGGAAAAATACACAAAGAAAACAGCATGGAGCCTGGAACCTCCTAAATCTTCCACAAGTTAACTGAATGCCATGGAAATAAGGTAAAAATCTAAAATGTCTCTCACCTCCTTATAAACTATGAACCAAACATTCCTACATTCTAGGCTCCAAAAGTAAATGGCACTTGTCCATTTCCTATGTGCCAGGAGCTGTGTGCCAACTTCACACACCTTCGTTCAATCAAAGCCATGCTGAGGTAAGGCTGGCATTCCATAACACAGTCATGATCAATCCTCTTTTAGATAAAGGAAATGAGGCTCACTGGGCTCATATATCTAAACTGCAGGCCAAGACTAGAGTCAGACTAGAGTCTCTCTCCCCTAGAGCAGAGAGCGCAGAAGACATTAGCTCAGCTCTCATCCAAAGGACACTCACTAGGCCAAGATGGTTTGGTGGGGTCCTTTGTCTAATTAACACAAAGGAGTAACCTATAGGATTAAAAAAGGAGGAAAAAAAGGCAATGGCTAAGCTCAAAGGCAAGAGAAACATCTCCAAGAGTCAGAAAACAATAGAAACGTCATGCAGTGAGCAGTCAAAGTTCTGCTGGTTAAGAGCTAGTAAGAGCCATGAGCTTGCCTTCTGAGGTGACATGCTGACTTGGAACCAGGGAACACTAAAAGCTTCCTCAGAGGCTGGAACAAGAAAAAGCTCTAGGCTGGATTAGGAAGGATAGCAAACACTATCACTCAAATGCATCCTGGAGCTATAGTTCTGAAGAAATATAGGTTTAGGGATCAAAGTGTGGACGTTTGATCCACTTCATCCCTACATCAAGGGCATTAGTACATCAAAAGGTCCCCGTGACACCTGGCTCCATATTTCAAGTTCTTCTATAAAATGGCATAGTATTTTCATAGTAACATATACACATCTTCTCTTATTCTTAAATCACCTTCTCGATAACACAGCTGAAAAACCTAAGTACTCTTCAATAGCTGTTGAGGATCCTATTGTTTAGGACCTAGTAACAAGAAAAATATTTTGTTTCGGGAATAATATCAATAAGAAAATATGTGCATATGTGCAGTACAGAAGCAACTTTTAAAAATCATTTTGATTCATAGTTAGTTGAACTCACAGGTACAAAATACAGGACCATTAAGGGCAAACATGTACAAAGCAATGCCACTCAAGGCATCAGACACCAGGGAACCAGAACTGTTATCTCAGAGAGTTGAGATTGAATGTTGCTCTGGGGAAAAAAGAAGAAGAAGAGGAGAAGAGCAGAGTAATCTCTCCAAGTTAAAATGACAGACCATGGATAGAGTCTAGACAACATAAAGGGGCTGGAGTACACAGAAAGGAGTGTGCAGAAGAGAAGTAAACAGAGAACTCTGTGGATCTGCAAAGGATCCCTTAAGTGAAATTCAATACTACATGTATGTTGAAGAAACCATCTATGGTCAAAAAAGAAACTACACAAAAAGGTAACAGGAAATGATGCTCACACAGGACCAAGAGTTGTGTTGGTTCCCAACAAACAAATGAAAAGGCTCCTAATTCACAGGCTATCAGTTATACTACTAAGAAAGTCATGGAATCAATTATGGGGAAAAATCAACCACATACTAAACACTCTCTGGATCAAAGTATTTCTAAGTAATTCCAAAACAATGCTCATAGGTATTGTTCAGATACAAAATTACCTTATGCATCGCAAGGTAAAATTAACAATGATGATATCATATAAAAATTATCAGGCATGCAAAGAAGAAAACAGTAAGTACAGTAACAAATTAGACACTGTGAAAGAAAAGATGACTAAACTTGAAGATGTGGCAATAGGAAATATCCAACATGAAACAGAAGACATAAAACAGGGAAAGAAAGTGAACAGAACATTAATGAACAAAAAGGAAATGTCTCAATGGATAAATTATACATATAATTAGAGTACTAAAAGAAACAAATGAAAGAACGTATCTGGCATACTGCAAGGCAGTTCACATCTCCAGTGTATAGGGACCCCAAGCCTCAGGCTGAATAAACTGAACAGTTTTTATGGTAAAATAATTCTGCCATGGATTACATCCAAGCTGCTGTGAGCATAGTCAAGTCGACACTGCTCAATACAAAGGGTGATTTGCTACTTCACAATCTAAGAGTATTCTGAAAACAACTGTGCTAGTGGAGGTAAGAGATATCCTCCACAGGCTCATGTATTCAAACACTTGGTTCCCAGTTAGAAACACTGTTTGGGGAGGTTATGGAGCCCTTAGGAGGTGCAGTCTTACTGAAGGAAGTATGTCACCTAGGGAAGGCTTTGAGGATTTACAGCTTTTCACCCCACTTTCAGTTCTTGCTCTGTTTCCTGTGGCAACTGGGATGTATCTTTCAGCTTTCTGCTCCTGTGACCATGACTGCCCTACCATTAGGAGCCTCTAGCCCTCTGGAACCATGAGTCAAAATGAATTCTTCTAGTAGCTTTTGGTCATGGCATTTTATCATAACATTAGAAAAGTAAATAATACAACAACCTTCTCCAAATCAGACAATATCAGTCTACCCAAAACAGTAGATCTAAAGATATTAAAGTGAAATGCATAAAGTATTTACATCAACTTTTGGAACAAAAGAGAACATGTATAAATCTGAGAGTTGCAATCACTTTCATTTCATTTACATTAACAAAGGTAGAAAAATAAGGAAAAAATGTTCCAGACATGGAGTCTTCATTACCATTTCCTCACAATCTCACTCTGGACCAGGTCATCATCCACAGCACTCCCTGCCAGCTTCTGGTTGAATGGGAACATGCATTAGTCCCCTACCAGCACAAGCGGGCACGCAGGATGTTTAGGAGAATCAGTACCTGTGGAAAGGCAACACGGGAGGGAGCAGGTTCAGCAAAAGGGAAACAATGCCGACTGCTGTGAGGCTGGCTCTGGCCACCAGAACAGCCATGGAAGGCCCTGGCACTCCTGCCACGCTCCATCTCTGAATGTGGGTAAGGTATGTCCTCAGGCAAGGAGGCTCAAGACAGTTAAGGCTGTCTCCTAAGGAGCTGGTGGCTGGAGGCTACTTACACTCTAGCAAGGGGATTCTGGGTGGTGAATCTCAAAGACCACCACAGGCCAAGATCACCTAAACTGCACTCTGAGGCCAATGCACTATAAAAGGAAACACCAGTGTGTGTCAAAGACAGTGCACCAGAAAAAATCTGTAAATGCTGAAAAATAAAAAGAAATTAAAATGCCCAGAATCCTAAATCCCTACATTATGAAAGAAAAGATTACGAAGCATGGTACAAACTATAAAGAAAACACTTAAGAGAGATGGAAAACAATGAATTCAACAAGCATGAAAATAGTCTAAAGTGTTATTTCTTTCTAATTTTAAAATGATAACCTTTCTTAGAACAGCCTTAGGATACTGGCACAATTGAAATGTTAGCAGAAAATAATAAACCACATTTGGAAGCAAGGAAAAAAGGCTCAAACTAAAGCAGCTGTAATAACAACAAATTGCCACAAGGACATAAATGTGTTCTAATTTTTAATTTTGCTTTTCAAGTACAAAAGAATCCAATAATAATAATAATAAAAAGTGAGATGCCTAGACCATGTAAATAAATATAAAAAGAACTGATGAGTATATCTGAGGCCCACAAATCATTCCCATTCATCAAGTACTGAAAGAATAAGGCTTAAGTTTTTAAGTGATCTTTGATATTCACAATATAATTGGATATGATGTAAAAAACAGAGGCTTTGCTGTGAGCCCAGGAGTCAGACAACAGGACAAGAAGCACAGGAGAAAGAAGTCAAGAGCAAGAGAGAGGCCCGGTTTTAGCTAGATTCTTTGATTTCACACTGTAGGATGTATAGTCTCACAGTTTCTGGAATAATATTAAATTGATTGACATTTTCTCGTTCATTTATATTCCGTCTGTCCATCTGTCTTTCCTGACAGGTTCTTACTATACAGCCCTGGGTGGCTTCAGTCTTGTGATCTTACTGCCTCAGCCATCCAAATGCAGGAATGCCTAGCCTGTGCCTCTTCGGTTACTGGTCTTTCTATCCTTTCAAGGAAGCTAACCTAGGCTCAGGAGCCAGACTCCATGGAGTACACCTGTGCCTCCCATTCTGCCAGCAGTGGGATCTTCATGTCGTGCTTAACTTCAGACGTTGGACCCTCATCTGAAAATGGAGACTATCACACTCACATCAGATGGGGATGGCAAAAAAACCATTCTTTGTAAAAATGCTCAGTGCTAGGTCTGAAACTGCCAGCTCTTCCATCTGCTGCTGTGAGTCCCACCACCACTCCACTTCCCTTCCCTCAGTGACATCTGGCTTACAGTACTGAGGCAGGTTTACCATGACACTCTCCAAGACATCCTAAGGCTTCAGTTTACACGAATACTCTCTATTCTACAGAAAGACAGATTGTTTTAGTTCAATTCCACTTGACAACTTTGCTAAGTAGATCTTAAAAAGATGTGAATTTGAAGACTTCTGAAAACAGGAACACTGATCTATAATAAAATCTGGATCCACAAAGTCCAGGTCAATGGCATTTAAAAACAACAAAGCAAAAATCCAGTGATCATCCAACTCTGTGGCTGTTTGGAAATTTGGGGCCATGAGCACACTCCGCGTGTCAAGACAGACACCACAGCTGGAAAACCCACGTATTATAAAAGTGGTTTTTAATAAAGAAATTTCACCTCAGTGTGTGGTTTTGAAAGGTCTGCAAATAATATAAACAGTGACACAAAGGCAAGTACAAGACCAGCTCCCTAGAGATGTGCATGCCCCCACGATGTCATACAAGTCTCTCTCTCTCTCTCTCTCTCTCTCTAGAGAAGAGGCTTCCAATGGAACAAGGCTATTAAGACCAGAGGAGAATTTTGAGTCAGTTCTTTCCTTCTCAGAGATCAAACTAATGTCAGGCTTGCCAGCAGACGTACCAGCCATCTCACCAGTCCAAACAAGGTTTTCTTTTTTAAAAAAAGATGCTGGTGACGGGAACGATGTTAAGTCACCCTGAGGACTGATGTGAGGGTTAGGCCACAGACTAAGGGAAAGAGACCCTCCCTCCATTAGCTGCACAGAGGCAAAGCAAGTATAACACCTCCCTTTGCCTCTATCTCTCTATTTTCACAGTTGCTGTTTTGTAAAAGACTTTATTTATTTTTATTCTTACTTTATGAGTATGAGCGGTTTGCCTTCATGTATGTAAGCTTACCACATGCAGGCTATGCCTGGGAAGCCCGGAACTAGAGTTATGAATGGTTGTTAGCTGCCATGTGGATGCTGGGAACTGAACCCAGGTCCTTTGCGAGAGCAGCCAGTGCTCTTCACCACCGAGATCGCTCCATTCACAGATGCTGTTTGCCTTTTCCTTTCCTTCATTTTTTCACATTTCCACATATATTTAACATTTTCAACTTTTAAGGCACATTTTATGCTACACTTTATTTTATTTTCATGTGAAACAACTATTATTTCAGACTATAAGTTAGAAAACTGAAACCTAAGCTATTAAAAGAGTCAATAAATGCTTCAGGACTAGGCAGAGAAGAGACCTTCACGAAAATCTTTGATTCCACCATTATCATGGCCCAGTGGGCTCCTGCCAGCCACACCCTTGTCTTTCTCTTTGTTCCTTCCTCAGTGTTACATCCCACTGTGGCTGTTTTAAGCGTTCATAGCACTTTTATCTGCCTACTAGGTTATCTTTTTCTCCCTCTCCCCCAAGCTCTGTTTGGTCACCTCATGTCTTCCTTGCTAATTGTCCATCATCCTCTAAGTCTGCTGGGCTATCCTCAGCTACAAGCATTCCTGAGGAGGAAGTGAAAGAGGAACCTCTCCTGTACTCTCAGACTTTAAGTGTCTAGTTGCTCTAGCCAAGGACGAAGGCTCATGACTCCTTACAGACAGGGGTTATGTTCCACACCTTGGCACCTGCAACCTGGCAGAAATCAAGTTTCTAAATCTCATAAGCAGAAAATCTTATCACAGACATATGTAAGAAGATAGGACAAGAAGGGCATAAAATTTCGTCTCCATAGTTAGACATGCAAAAACTCAGATCTAAGAGCCTGAATCATTCAGTAAAGCTACTAAGAGAAAGAACACTTTCTCCTTAAAATACTAGGATCCTCTTGTCTAACCTGCCTCTAAGATGCTTGAACAATATAACCCAACTTCCCATGTTTCAGTGTTAAGTAGATTATAATACGGCTAAAAATATCATAATTGTTTTATCATGGAAGAGAGGCTGGCTATAATAAAATTTCTCAAATCAACAGTCTCTCTCTGAAAGCTGTTTCACATAATACCATTTTAATAAGAAATGTTTCTAATCTGGAGACAGGAATAGAAACTA
Source organism: Eospalax fontanierii (assembly GCA_035773235.1). NCBI lineage: Eukaryota > Metazoa > Chordata > Mammalia > Rodentia > Spalacidae > Eospalax > Eospalax fontanierii. The sequence goes on from CM069547.1 coordinate 18,845,516, forward strand.
GCAACCATCATGTACCCATTATTCTGTTTTATCAAATCATAACATTTTGTCACTTTTTACTTCATATTTTTATAAAACATTATGAAAGCAGTTGAAGCCAGTGTCCTACACAATCTCAAATACCATTCCCCACCTTCTAAGAAAACAAATGTAAATCTGCCATTGATATGGATTTTTTGATGTATCATATATAAAGAATACATAGGATTATTTAGTGGCTTCTTAAATAATATATGAATTATTCATAATGTTATGACAGCAAAGACATTCTTATAAACCTTGTCAAAAACAGACTAGAAGCCTTAATACATTACAAAACTCCTTATAAATGCATATTTGAGCTCCTGTGTAAGCAGGGCGAGTCTAGAGGGAGGAAAGCAAACAGGTGACCCAAGATCAGGGAGCAATGGAGGCTCGCTGGGAACAGGGACTGTGGCTCCTACAGAACAAGGCATCACCAATTATATTTTTCTTTGGAGGAAGACTTAAAGGCAAGTAAATAAAGTCTTAACAGAAGTATTCGTCCTCAGGAATTTACTAAATCCTGTTCATATTTTTGCTATTGATAGTAGTAATCTGTATGTTAATATATAACATTCTGCCATGGGATAATTCACATGGTTAAGACTCCTGTCCAATGACCAAGTACCAAATCTGATCTAATTAGAATACAGAAATGTAACCAAACTAATAGGCTGGTACACTTCCCATGGATATCACTGATTCACTGATCTGCTCCTCTACCACTTGTCTTTCTTTAGCTGGTTCCATTTTCATGTCCTCCTATAACTCAAGTAGAATGAACCAAGAAATCCAGAGGTTCTCTCCCATCAATGTATAACAGACAAAAACAAAACAATAAGAAAAAAAAAAAAAAACAAATCAGCCTCAATGATTTGCAGCATACTATTAATACATATTGGACTACTAGGCCTCAAGAGAAAAAGATAAGTCAATACCTACCATCTCCAAAAAGATGTGTCACAAGCCTAGTCAGCACTTGCTTAAGGTCAAATTCTACAAGCTTCATGGCCTCCATGGTGTGTGTTTCTTGCTTATGGGCAGAGCGAGAACCCTGTTCAAAGAGCTGTAGGCTTTCTCCATCCTTTACATCAGCAAATAACTGTAAATCAAAAAGAATAATGAAACACATAAAATAGGATCCTGGTCAGCATCATACAAGATAGAAATTCTAGGAAAAGTAAATACCTCCACTTATAACACGGAGATTAAAATTATATCTCACAGTTAAGAAGTATATTGAAATTGACATCCACTTTATACCAACTTTAGGAAGATCTGAACTATACAACTACACAGGGTGGAAGGTCTCTGAGGAATCACTCAGATTCTGCTCTTTCCTGATCTCTTTTACATCTGCCTGAACATATAGCCATTTCCTTACAAGAGACATTACCCTCAGTTCTAATGTAAATTCTGGGCTTTTGGACTCTAAAATAATATTCCTGACTGTCCCCCAGGATCTTTACAGTGTGATCTAAGACAAGGTACGAAATTACAGTTTAAGAATTAAATCCTATAAAGTCCATGAAGTAGGAAGCAAGCTGGAATTTTAATACTCTATTTCTGAAGCCCAGCATAGGCTTCATACATGTTCCTGCCACTTACTAGCCGTGCAAACTTGGGCAAGTTATATGGCAGCTAAACCTAAGGTCATGATACACAAAATGGGATCATGCTAAATTCACAGACACTGTGATGGTTAGTGCATAAAAAGACAGAGTTCTTCTCACTGTGCAACAACTCAACAAAATTTCCATATCATTATTATTAATCCATTCTTATTAATCATAAGATGGTTTACCAATAACAGAGTATCTACAGCAGATGAGATGGCCCAGAGAGTAAACTGCTTGACATATGCAACCATGTGGACCATAATTCGATCCCTAGTATTCATATAAGAAGCCAGATATGATGACATACACCTGTGATTCCATTGCTAGGGAGGCGGACACAGGAAGATCCCTGGACAGTCAGTCTGACTGAATCAATGAGGTCCAGGTTTAGTGACAGGCTCTGTCTCAAAAATTAAGGTGGAGAGTAATAGAGCAAGACATTCGATGCCCACCTCTGGCCTCTGCAAACATGTGCAGACACATGCATACATTACACACACACAAAACAGAACCTCTTTATATTTGGTGACACAGCAAATCAATTTTATCTATGAGGAGACTAAGACAGAGAAATGAGCAAATGGCCATCGATCTTCCCATCTTTGTCCAATGGGAAAAAAGTGAATCATTTTATTGAAAGATTAAGTGTCATTTCTGGTAATGTCATATTTGATGATTAGACTCAAACCTCAAAATAAAAAATACAGAAAAGCATAACAAAATAGTCAGGAATTAGCAAATAAAGCTGTAAAGAAAAGCACAAAACCAGAAGAACATCCACCACAAAGTCATTGAGAGTACCTGTCTCCCAGACACTGGGTCAAAGGTTGCACATGGTGGTGGCAACTTACCACACCAGCAAAACAAAAGAGAAAGTCCAGCAGCTGACCAAGCCCAAGTAGTGCCTGACTAACATACCTAAAGGACTCATCCTCCTGACAAATAAGAGACAGATGGAAACCAGTCCTTGTGGAAACCTGCAGTCAGGTGCCATGCCTCCTGAGCAACAGGGGGAGCTCTGGCTGTGAACAAGAACCAAGGAAGTCCCACACGGAGGATGCCACTAGATGCACAGCAATGTTTTTCAGAAGATCCTACAATCTGAGGCCCAGAGTGAGTCTCATGAGAGCTGAAAACATTGACCTTTGACAGGGTCAGTACCTTCCACTATATCCTCTAGAGATAAACTAGAGCAAAAAGATGCCCAAATAAAGTTATTGAATACAATATTGCCAAAGCAATTAGGCTGGTATTAGACTCGTCAAAACAACATGCAAAGCCAGTCATGATGCACACCAATAATCCAGCATTGGGAGGCTGAGGCAAGAAGACTGTAAACTCAAGACCAGGGCTTCAAAACAAATAGGGTAGAAAAAAAGAGCACTGGAGCCACATTTACCGAGAATTCAACTAAAATCAAAACCCACTGTGGAACAGGAATTTTATAATGACCGGTGTGGTCATTATCACCTAGAACAAAAAGCATTCAAAGATCAAAGAACAGGAGCAAAGGGGATGTTAATATTAAGGAGCTCTTTCTGGAAAAGTCATGAAAGCAAAGCCAAAAAAAAACCCCAAGTCTGACAACATGAATTCAATTCTCAATTTGTACATCTTCCACAAGTAAAAGGAAAGAAGTGAATCCCACAGACTGTCCTCTGACCTCCACATCTGTACTGTGCTTCATGAGCACATGTGGAAACATGAGTGCATGCACATATAAACATAATAAATAATTTTAAAACCCAGAGAAGATTTTAAAATATAGCAATGTTACTTCATACCTAATAGGATATGAATTATTCCAATTATTCCCTGTCCCTTCTCCTGTCAACATACTCAGTCTGTACTAGGATAAGTCTCTGGAACTTGACTTTATAAACTGCTTTCAGAATTGTTTCACAAGCCCAGGAAGTAAATAGCCATTATTTCATTCTTGGCTCATTTGTTTGTTCTATGGTGCTAGAGACTGACCTAAGGGTTATGTAGGCCTGGCACCTCTTTTTTGGAGACAGGCTGGCCAGAAGCTAAGTAACCTAGGCTGGTCTCAAACCTGGGCAATCTTCCTGCTTCAAACTCTGTGGTGCTGTGATTATAGGTACGAGACACCATGCCTAGCCTGGTTAACTTTTGTACATGTTCCAGCTTGATCACTGAAATTCACTAGCCTGATGTCCCCAAAACTTTGGACTATAATAATAATTTTTTTAATGAATCTCCCAAGAAATATAGTCTGTGCATCAACAATTTATCATGATGGACTTGAGGGCAACCCTAAAAATACATTAGTTACCTTTAGCATTATGGGAGTGTTACCTGAGGGAATGAGATGAAAGACAATAATAGCCCTCTAATTACCAGAATTCAGTTTTAAAAAAAGAAATTCCCAATGTAAATTTGAAGCTCTTGGGGGAAAACAAGCTTTGTATAGATTTAGGTTCACGAACATTATTTTCCTTTAATGGCAAAGAATTTAGCAAATACAACATTAAATTAGCAAGTAGCACCAATTTTTCTTTGTGGTACAGTTTATGGGAAATAATGCTTTTTCCATTACTAGGTTGTTGTTGAGCTATAACACAAACATTAAAATTAAAGATTTAAAACAAAACCATAAGATTGGCGTTATTAACTCTATGTGGTAGGATCACTCATAATTTTCCGGTTTTGCTGTCTTATATATTTTATACATTTTCCCAATAAACAAGATCACATTTGAGGTTACACAGAACACAATAAATGCTTTTTGAAGGGAAAAAATGGAACATGAACGAGTATTTACATAACAGTATTTTGTACTGCAAAATATAAGGGGTCGACTCATACTGTTATAGCACATAACGCTTTGATGTTTTTCCAGATAAACATAAAGCTGGCCTTTCCTAGGATCAGAATCCTCTCAGGATCTGCTAACTAGTAGGAATGAAGGAGTGGCAAACGAGTCTCATGGAATATTTCATCTGTGGTAGGAGGAAAGAAGAAAAAGGTACTCTGGGTCAAGTGTAGAGCTAGAGAAATTCCCTAACAAATGAATAATTAGCCTGTGCCAAGGAGGCCTTAGGTTCCAAGAGAAACCCTTTGCAATTCAGGAAAGGTCAAAGTCCTGTCACCTAATCTGGTTCAGTAAGAAAAAAGAAGTACAACTCATACAACCCATGAAAAGAGCAAGCAGAATCTTGTAGATGAATGTCCTACTAGAACATGGTCCTCAGAAGGAGTCCGCTTCCACTAGCAGAAGACACATCAGGAAGGACCACAGGGTGACAGCCCCACTGTGCATTCCATAAGAAATAGACCATCCTTTTATAGACAATGGAATATGATTCTTGTTCCACTACAGTGTCAAAATGAGTGTCATGTGAGAAGTTACTGAGAGATGAGAAAACACAGTCTTTTAAACTGCCATTGTGTATGCACACTGAATGCTTCAAGTAAAACTGGCCGCTTGTTAACCGCACTGTGCACAGCAGCACTGCCAGGAAAACAAGCTGCTCCTACTTTGTGTCACTTGTAAGGAGCACAAGAAGAGCATAGATTCCCATATATGACATCAGATTAGACACTTAGATTCTAAGACCACACCCACACGATAAAAACTTTCATTGCCAGGCTTGGTGCTATCTGCCTGTGACCGTAACACTTGGGAAGCTAAAGCAGGATAACTGTAAGCTCCAGAAAGAGGCTCTTTCTTCCCTCCCAAACAAAAACAAAGAGTTTATGATTTTATAATGGTCTTTGTGTGTGTATACATATATTACTTTTCATTTCAATTGGCGTAAAAAGCCTTCGGGTCTACTGTGCGTCTTCCCTCTGCGCCTACCCACATCCCTGCTCCCTTCTCGTACCTTTCTACCTGACACTAGCTTTCATGTCACATGTGTTCTATTCTCTGCCTCCTTCCTCAAAACCTCTTTTTTGTCTCTTGTTATTATCCCCCTTCTGGTTACATGATCTACACACACTTTCACACATGAGACAGAATATATGGTATTTGTCATTCTGGGTCTGGGTTACCTCACTTAATGTAATATTTCCTAATCCATTCACTTCCCCACAATTTTCATACTTTTATTTTTATTTACAGTTGAGTAAAATTCCACCATGTACATGTACCACATTTTCATGATCCATTCATATGCTGATGGATATTCTAGCTATGGGTTGATTTCCTTGCTATTTTAGGGAGAGCAGTGATAAACGTGATGAACAAGCATCTCTGAGGTAAAACGTGCTTCGGGTATTTGACCAGAAGTGAAACAGCTGGGTCATGCAGCTCTATTTTTAATTTTTTGAGAAAACTCCACACTGATTTCACAAGGGCTCCTACACAGCTTAGTTCCCACCAGTGCTGTGAAAGGCTTTCTCATTCCCCACATCCCAGCCACCATTTGCTATTCTTTGTTTCCTTGACAGTCACAGTGACTGAGGTGAGGTGAAGCTCAGAGTGGTTTTAATTTGGATTCCTTGATGGTTAAGGATGTTGAACTCTTTTGAAAATATTTATTGGCCATTTGTGTTTCTTCTTTTAAGAACTGTCTGTTCATTTCATTAGCCAAATTATTGGCAGGCAGTTTTGTTCTTCTAATTTTTAACTTTTACAGTTCTTTATATATATATATATTCTCAACATTAACACCCTGTCTGGCAAAGATTTTTTCCCCACTCTGTAGGCTGATAAGAGGATCAAACAGACAGCCTACTAATATTTTTTAACATATTACATCACCTTATGCTCCTGTACATTCTTAAGCTTAAGGCCCTTCTTTGGCTACCAGTGCCATTACAGAGTTAGCAAAGACAAATGGAATCTTCCCTCAAATCTGCACTTAACTCAAGGAGAAATAATTGATCATATAAGAAGTCAGAGCCTTCAGCTTGGATCCAATGTAGCATTTTCTTGGTTTTCCTAAGTCAAAACTGAGAGTGGACACTGAAGGAAAAAAAAAAAAAAAGCTCCACAAAACTGAAAACTAAAGCCAACACTGGTGCATAAGTCTCACACACTGCCTGAAGAAGGGTCATTCATTTCACCCTTCCTAAAAGATCATAGCATGTACATGATGACAAATCCGTCTCTATACATTAAAAACAGCTCTAGTAGACGTGGTCACCCAAGCAGCCTTTCTCCAAAAGGCAAAGAACTTTCTTGATAATATTAAGTCTAACTCACATAAATAATATGGTTCGAAAACACATGCCATTTTTCACAAGATTCTCCCTAGGAACATACTCAGACCCTCCCACTGATGACTCTGCCCCCATGCTCCCACTACACACAGATGGAACCTATGCCTCAACTGCATGTGTCTTCACCAGCTTCCACAGTTAGCAATTAATGTTGGGAGATGACTTATGTCCCAACCTTTAACAGAATTAAACTATGGACTGTGGCAAGCCAGTTTCAACAAATCAGAAACACTGGAATGTTCTATAGGTCCAAAACAACATGCCAAAAATCTTCGGAGTATGGGATGGAACAGTGATGATTGAAGCAAATCTATGGAAGTTACTCAAGGGCAGTGCACATTCCATTTAGAAGATTCAGTGAGGTTCAATATAATGGAAGTCAGGCATTGTCAGGCTGTTTTCAAAACTCAATAAGAACAACTAATATAGGGTGAGCTCTCTAACCCCCAGAGCACATGATCATGACTAAAATGTATCTATAACATACAAGAAATAGTAAAGTCTGGAAAACACTGAAATAAGGTAAAAGAGAAGCTTGTGAGACCATCTGTACAGTAAGGCACAGATGAAGGGCAAGATCATCTCAGCAAAGCTTGTTGTTATTGCTAATGAAAACATAACATGGGCTGGAAGGAACTTCAGTGACCACCCAGACCAATCCCAAAGTGGAAATAAAATCCACAGAAGAGCTGATTCACAGGGGGTAAGGTCACTTAGTCAATTAGATTTCAAACCAAAGGAATGATCTCACCATAACTCCAGGGACATTTAAGTGACAGTTTCTCACATAGCCTCAAGTTTCAGAGACAGATACCACAGTGTTGATGAAAGGTTAGTTTCTATTCACACAATAGGCTGTGTTATTCCTTTTCCCACTAGGATCCCTTTTATTGCTAACATGTTCTTAAGTAGCCTTATACAAACCCAGATGATCCAAAACACAAATTCTACTCTAACTACAGAAGTTAAAAGTGACTGAGAAAAGAATAAATGCAAGAAATTAATCTGTACAGGGCTTGAGAACAAAAGGGATAACAAAAACAATTACCTTTAAAATTCAGAAAGCAAAAGATGATTTTCTCAAAAAATCCCAGATTTTAAATACGTATTTAATAAGCAAATAAAAAAAAAATCAAAAGGGCAGAATAACATACAATCATGCAAAATCCCAAGTGGGCAAAGAGAAATGGCTCAGGTGACAGTAGAATTGCATGTGGTTATTTAGGCCTAGTTTGTGGGTCCCAGAGTGGTCATTCTTTTCCATTTGCTAATTTAAATATTCAGAGATCACTAGTTTCATCTGCACTCTGTGCCCTGCAAATGAATGCTAAATGCTACAGCATACTGCCTCCTCCGAGTTTCTATGACAGGATCCTATGACACTCTGCTGCCATTCACATTACCATTAGCTAATGATAACAGGTATTTTCTACCTTATATGGTAGTGATCCTTCTTGCTATATGGTTTCATTTAATCCTCATAGTCCTTGTTACATGCAAGTTTCTCCAATAAGAACCCTAGGGGAGAGAGGGATGAAGAACTTGACCTAAAATATGAACAGAACTGAGCTGTCATGCCTCCATGAACAGTGTATAAAATGGTAATAGTTTACTCCAGTTACAGCATGTTTCTTGTATGAAGATCACTAATTCTTCAATAAGCTGGGGATGGGGAGACAGCTCAGTTAGTTAAGTGCTTGAATTACAAGTAGGAGGACCTGAGTTCAATCCCAAATGCACATTAAAAAGGAAAAAGCCAGGTGTGCTGGGACATGCTTATCATGTGCTGGGGAAGGGAAGACAAGCAGATTCCTTAGGATCTGAGTGCTGGCTAGCCTAGTCTACTTGGCAAGTCTCACTCCAAAAATAAGGTGGCAGCTCCTGAGGAACAACATCTGAGGTTGACAGGTTGACATCTGGCCTCTGGAAGTATATGCACACACCTGCACATCCACCTGCACTTGAACACACACACACACACACACACACACACACACACACATTAAAAAAGCAATATGTTGAGGATTTAAGGCTTTCCTTTGAGGCACACTAAGCATCTGTGCACTTGCAACAATGTGGAGAGTTTAGAGACCATTCAAGGAGAAACGTTTTTCACACAGTGATGCTCCACACTAGCCACTACTCACATGATGGCACTGCATGTTAGGAATCACGTGAACACTGTGGGAGGCAGTGAGCACTGTGGGAGATGGGTGCCCTGGAGCCCCTTTTCTCACCCCAGTGCTGAATCAACTAGCTCAACCCTTTTCTTCCAAAAAAAAAAAACAGAAGAGAATGAAAGGAAAATAGAAAAATATTGAGAAAAGAAACATTTGAGAGTTGAACAAATAATCTGCCCAGAGATGATAAGGATGAGAAATATTTATCAAATCTAAGATCATGTAGAAGAACCAACCCCCCAGCGAAAAGAAACAGGCCCATGATGCTTCTGTACAGCAAATAAAACTCCGAAAGACAATGTATCAGAGAAAATATTCAAAATCCACCTCTACTCCAGTTGTCTCGGTAGATTTTGATGCAGATGCAGAAGTTGGGCCCTTTGTGGGTATTCAGTCAAGGTATTTTAAGCTTGTGAGAGGCACAAGAATAAACACAACACATGCTACATTAATCCTAAGATGCTGACAAACAAAAAAGCAACATGCCTTTTCTGATAAAGAGTCCTGGCCACAACCAAGTGGAGAGGTGGCTGTAGCCTGCTCAGCCTCCCAGGGGAAGGAAGCATTAGTCCCCTTTATGAAAAGCCTACTCAACATCACGAATGAAGGTGATGCAGCACTCAGGAGCTGATAGAGCACAAGTTCAAGGGTAACCTGGGCTATACAGAAAGACTCCAACTCAAACAAACAAACAAAAAAGTACAGGTAAAAGGAAAAACCTACACAAGCCAGGAGAGTGATGAAATAAGAAAGTAAGGCAGAAGCTTGAGGAAGACTATGTTTGGGAAAGGAAAATATAAATCAAGTGTAATTATTTTCAAACAGAAAGGCATTTCTGCATTATAACATTAAATAGGTTTAATAAAATCATTTCAATCACACTTGAAAATCTTAGGTAGTTAGTAAGTCAGTCAGTCACTGTTCTAACAGCAATCTGGCAAATCTGAAGTTCATAAGGCAATCTTGGTGGGAGGTAATACAGCAAAAGGGCCACAGCTCTATGAGATATTGCATAAAACATCCTTGCTCTGCACAGTATCAAATGTAAGCACAGCACCCAGAAGAGTGTGAATGGAAATTCTGGCTGTGACCTGCAGCCAAGCAAGAGCCAAGTACAGCCAGCAACAGCAAAAATGAAAGAAATGAGGGGGGAACTGTGAATCTGGGTTAGACAGAGCATTATTTAAGAAGACAGAGGAGGAGGGAGGAGTAGCTTCAAAAGGTGTACAAGTGTCTCAGTGAAATCGTGGTTAGCTGACAAGCTTTGTCCACATCATGACATGCATTTCTGCATGTCATTTTGTTTAAGAGATTAATTTAGTCATTTGACTCTATTTGAAAGGGCCTAACAGAAAAGATTAGCAGCCTAAGTAAGCAGGAAAAAAAGTTACCTTCTCAGCAATAAGAGAATTCTTTAACAATCAAGAACACAAAGAGACATTTTATGGGAGACAACCATAAATGATGTGTTTGGTAACAAAAACCCAAGACATCCAGGAAATGCAAGGAAGTTGCTAAATATTTCTATATACAAATAAAGTTCTTCCTTCCCTAATTTGAAATTTCCTAGACCTATGAACTAGTTGTCAGAGAACTGAGCCCTACATGGAGGAACTGTTTGGAATATCTGCCACTTAACAACTGATAAAGGAACTTGAGAGAACAGATTCATTATTGATTTCTCACAATGATTCCGCTGCAGATTACAGGACACAAATGCTGTCCATCTTTCAAATTCCCCATCACATTAAAGATTAATGACTAGAAATGCAATAGAACCCTTCCTAGTTCCATCCTATTGCTAAAATAGAAATGATTGTGGGATACACAACAGAACACGCCTAATGTCAACCAGGTAAGATGCTTATTCCAAATCCTATGTATCTAAACCACCATGAGCCAGCATGAGACCAGTGCCATCTAGAGGCAGAAAGGACAGGGAATTGCTCCACCACTGCCCAGGGTACAAGAACTGTCACCCAAAATGCAATCTCCACTATTTATTCCTACCTATAAAAGATGGGTGTCTAACAAACAGTAATTTCAATAATATCTTTTAAATTAAAGAAAGACATAACTAACATCATGGTCATATTAACTTGCTAAAATGCCAGGTTTTATATTATTTTTCTGAACATTTTACACTCAATTATGCAATTTCTGAGAGAGACAACTAGGGTTCCAGAGAGGCTAATCTTGAAGAGAGATGATCCAAATGACCAGCTTATCTCTGCTGTTAGAAGCGACCATCTGCTTATATTAATCCAAAGGCCCAATAATCCTAGGAAAAAAAATTTGTAAATTTTTAAGGGGGCGGGGCTACAGCAATAATGCACAGAAATTAATCTGAGCTGGGCACAGTGGCCCACTTCTGTCACTACAACTGAAGAATGCTGAGACAGAAGATCCAGTTGAGTCAAGAAGCTTCATATCAGCCTGGGCAAGACAGCAAACCACTGACTCAAAAGAAAAATAGTATTTTTAAAAAACATTTTACTTAATGTATTTTATTTTTACGTATATGAGTGTATTGCCTGCATGTATGTAAGTGCACCCATGTTGTACAATGCCCGTGGAGGTCAGAAGAAGGCATCAGATTCCCCTGGAACTGGAGTTATATACAGTTGTTGGGCACCATGTGGATGCCGGGAATCAAACCTGGGTCCTCTGCAAGAGCAGCCAGTGTTCTTAACCATTGAGTCATCTCTCCAGACCCGGGGGGAAAAAAAAAATCTTTAAAAAGACTGCTATAGTTTGGATCTTAAATGTTCCCTGAAGGTTTATGTGCTAAAGGGCAGGTCCCCAAGCTGTAGCACTCCACAAAGATGGTTAAGGAAACCATAACATCACAGCACAACCTTAAAGAAGATTATGTTATGAAAGTCTAGCCCCTCCCTTCTCTTTGCTTCCCAGCTGCTCCAAACTGATCAATTCACCTGCATCACAAGCTCCAAGAATGATGTACTCTATCACCATAGGCCAAAGTTAAACACTGATATAGCTCAAGGATTTGAAAAGCTGGCTATTACAGTAATTGTGACAAATGTGTCATACAAATATGATGTTTAATTGAGGAAAGGCTAGGTTTTGAGGTATGCAAAAGAGCTCACTAGTACTAGAAATTTTTATATAAACCTAAATCTATTCTGGAGTAAAAGAGTTACTGAAAAATGAATATAGGAACTATATAATCCTTTGACTGAAGTCAGCATGATACAGAAAGAATGAAGCCCCAAGAGTCACATCAAACTCTGTGAGTGAAGACAGATGACCACGATTATCAAACAGCTTAAGAGAACTAGCAAAGAGCTCTGGGTACTGGCAAGACCTCCAGAGCAAAGACCATCCTCATGTGCTTTCCACAGTGCAAACACTTCATGCTAACCTTCGTAATTACTTGATTAATTTAGAACTACCTCAATAAGCACACACTGAGTCAAGAACCAAATTTTGGAATAGGAAGTTTAAACTGTCCTCACCAATTAACATCTAATATTACACTGATCATGCATTTCACTCCTCTCTATTTTCACTTGGGAAAAGTACTGGCTACAGAGAAGCCATAGGATAAGAAACCTCCTATAGTCTGGTCCTCCATCTGCTTTCACGAGCATGCTGTTTTCTATGCAGTGAGGCTTCAATGCTTCATTCTCACTCTGGTCAGGCCTTCCCCTGCTTCTTAAGTACATCTTATCCCATGACACTGTGTCTTCAAAGTTCCTACTTCGAGCTCATGCCATCTTTCCTCTACCTGCCATCCCTCTTCTGGCTCTTTCAAGGAACACATACAATTCTTTCCTCTAAACAAATGAAATCAAACAAATGAAACTGGTTCTAAGGCCAGATCATGCTCCCTGTTCTCCTCGTGTTGACAGTAAAGGTGCTTATTCCTACCGGATCTTCTTCACAGACTCCCTTCCCTTCCACTGCCAAGAAGTATTTGTCATCCACAGGTCTCACTCTGCCTTCTGTACTCCTTAATGCACATACTGTGCCCTAGATGAATGTGCCCAACTCAGTTCGAGCATCTACCTAAACGCTGATACCTTTGACTTTGGATGCCACATGTTCCTTGGAACCTTAACCAAACAGCATCTCTCCTGAAAGCTTTGCTGGGTCCCAGTTACATACCTACCTGTGGGATATATCCATATGCATCCCCACTTAAATATATCCCAGGCTCAATTCTCTCTCCTTACCCATCAGAAAGCATACTACTCCTGTAATTCCTCACTATGCAAATGGTACCAAGAAAGCAACTTGAATTACTTTTAACTGTTCTTCCTTTCCCTCACCTCCCAAAACACCATGACAAAATCCAGTGAATTCTATCTCCTCGTGTGCTTTCGTATCTATCATCTGGCCATCATCATGGCCTGGCTTGCACTATTTTCTCATGAAAAAAAGTCATCTCCTAAACTGTCTCTCCAACTCCAGTTCTATTTGGCATTGCTACATTCTGCATACGACTGTGAAGAATTGCTACTTGAAAATGTCAGTTTGATTCTTGATTCTCTAACTCTTATGCTTCAAATTTATTGTATACTTCTGGATTTTTTTTTTAGTGGGGTGGACTCTTTTTGAGACAGGTTCTCCCTGAAGCCCCAGCTGTGATAGAACTCATTATGTAGACAAGTCTGGCCTTCATGTCACAGAGATCTGTCTGCCTCTTCCTCCCAATTGATGGGATTAAAGGCATGTACCACAACACCCGACATGCATAGTTCTATTTTTATATTTTATTTTACTTCTATAAATGTATTGCCTGCATGTATGTAAGTGTACCCATGTTATACAATACACATGGAGGTGGTGGATCCCCTGGAACTGGAATTAGAACTGTTGCTAGCCACTATGTGGGTGCTGAGAACCAAACCCCAGCGCTCTGCAAGAACAGCCAGTGATTTTAACCACTGAGCCACTTCTTCAGTTCTGCAAACTTCTATTTTTAAAAAAGTAAAGCTCATATCGGAGGAAAAGGAGTAGAGATGAATGAATCTTGGAGGGCTGGAGAACACAGAGAGAAATGCCTCCAAAACCCCCTGAGAAATGCACAAACAGTGTGTAAACATTAGTATATCTGTATATCCAAGGCTGTTTGGCAAGGAACACAGTGCCAGACACAGGCTACCTCCCTTTGTGTAGCTGGTGAGAGTGGTCTAAGAGACTCCCAAAATAATACAGGCTATTACCAAAGTTCTTGGTTATCTCCCAGAATTAGAAGATAAGACCCTACTGCTGAAGACGGGACATACTAGGATGCAGGACTTGGAGCAATGGAGCAGGAACTGACCTGGAAGTCTCCTATGTGAGGTTTAGCTCCCATAATGCCAGGTAATATGCGAATTGCTAGGGGTAAAAATCAATCAATGGTCTAACCCAAACCTAAATTCTAATAACCATAACAACGGGCATAGCACACTACCTCTATTGTTGCAATAGTAGCACACTCATCTGGGGCCATCAACAGCTATCTAATTGGACTTAAAACCCTCTCAATGGGAGTAAATCATGGGTGGCAATGTAGACTCAGTCAAATACACAGGGTTGAAAGGGACATCGATCCTAGAGAGAACTCTATCTCTGTCATATCTCTAGAGGAATATGCTAACTATGGACCCTTACACCTACAGACATTTAAATATACAGTACAACAATCATCAAAGAAGCTTCTTTTGCAACAGATGGAGGCTACAGCAGAATTCCACAAATGGTCAGACACAGAGATTATCCAACTGAGGGATGCCAAGTCCTAGGTGACATATCTACAGTTGAGCTTCTATACCTAAGGTTCATGGAACACAGCAGAATGGAGGAGTAGAGCCCTCAACTATTACCAGTGAAGCTTTCTTAAACACAGTGCTATGTACACAGAAGGTCATGACTAGCCAAGTTTTATAGAATAAGAGACTGCAGAGTATACATCCTAGACAAGACTCCTATATTGAACTTCACTCACCTATGGCTCAGGGACCACTGTGGAAGAGGTGGTAGAAAGACTGTAAGAGCCAGGGCTGGTTCATGAACTTAGGGAAGCAGAGTCTTTCAGGCTACTGGAAGCTTGTACATGTGAAATTGTGGCAGTGATGGCACCAAGCACAGGACCCACACCAACTCAAATTAAACAAGGGCCCAGAGTGGAGGGATATAAATTGGTGGTGGGCCAAACCTAGACTGAGAACTATCAGAGACTAATTACTACCGGGAGAGGGACAGCATGCCTTACTTTCGATCTGTAGATAACCCTACCAGACTCCAGTGGATGAATTTGCACTAAAATTCATCTGGGTACTAAAGCTTGACTGGACAGGACTTAATTTGTATGGTGGAATACATGGGGCCCAGTGAGGGTTGGGGGTGGGGATAATGGGAGGGGGTCTAAATCTAATTAAGAATTGTTGTATGAAACATATAAAACTCAATAAAAAAATTTTTTTTGAGTAAAGTTCAGATGTCCCAAAAGTTATATAGCAGACTGTTCATGACGCAGTTCGTGCCTCCTTCTTTACCTTCGCCTCTTTTACCCTCTCCATGTCAGGTACTCCGTAATACATGCTCTAGGGATGTATCACAAATGTCATAATGTGGTGCCCTAAAATATTATATTCCTTATGACCTGAAATACAAAGCCTTTCTTTTCTGCCTGCTCAACCATACTGCTTTGTTCATGATTCTTCAAGACACCTTTTATTCCCATGTTGGAAGAGCTTTCTCATGTCTGTGTGTTGGCCATCTTTCTCACTATGCTAACTACATGGTATCAAGCCTATAGCTTATTTTTTGTCCCTTTCAAGGCTATCAACAAGGACCACTATTAGTCAGGATCTTCTTTTATCCCAACGTTGCTCAGGAGGAGGTTCCCAAGAACACATGGCATCTAAACACAAAAGCAATCTATATCCAACTCAGCTCAGCCAAAGCCATAGGACAATCCAGTAATCTAGAGAGTGGCAGACAGAGCCTGTAACTCTTATGGGAAAAGTGCCTCACATATTAATCCTTGGTTCATAGAAAGGTAAGTAAGAATCCCCTTGAAACATAATCACATCCACATACCTTACCACAGGAACCTCTAAGCCTTCATTTCCCATGAATGCAGCGAGCAAATTCAATTATGTTATTCAAATCCAACTAAAGCATTTCAGCAAATATTAGGTATTCAAATCACTTTGGAGGAAGGACTGGGATATTTTATATTAAAAGGACAGCAGACTCATCTAAGTGGATTTGAGCTGCTAATTTCCAAGGTCTTTAATTTCTTCAAACAACTGGGATCTTCCGCTTCTCATCTGGGAAGACTTGTGTTTGAAAGGGCCAGTTAAGCACAGCTCTGTCCTTGGGACTCTGTGGGAAGTCCAGTCCTGCTTCAGCTAATTGATATTGAACCAGCTTTGTCTTTCCTTGAATTTTCTGTAACACACCACATGCCAATTAATCAAATTACAGAAATTAGCACAGGGGAGGGAATGCACTGAAACTGTGTACTGCAAGAAACAGACTTCATTTTCTTCCTGCTGCTTGTCTTATTTCCTCCCCCTGCAATGAGACTTGGTGCCAGTGGAGTAAGGGAAAGAGCTGAAATAGGCCGTGTGTTGCTAAAGTATTACAAAAAACATTTGTGGCTGAGAAGCAACTTCTGCCAGACAATTGAACAAAATACTGGTTGTCAGGATGCTGCTCCAGATCAGATTTCCCACCTTCCCACAAGACATATTCCTCTGGTTTCTGTCTCTGCTTCCTCAAGGAACATTCATCCTTCATTTAAAATAACTTATTTTCAAACACAAACAGGTCCTCCTAGACCTTCATGAGCTGCCCAGATCTCCCAGCCTCCATGACACAAAATTTGACTTGAATATTCAGGTCCTTGCTAAGTAACCCAAAGATGTGTCACTGAGAGATCACTGTCAACAAAAGTTCTCAGAGAGGCAGATCCAGCAAACATGACTCCACAGAGCTGTTTTCCTGGCATAAGCCGGGCTGTGCTCCACAGTACAACTAGTGCAGAAGCAGCATCAGCAGCTACCTGAAGCCCAGGCCTCCCAAAGATACTACCAAATGCTTCTGTGTTTTCATTAATCCAATGAGGTGTCTTACTAACCCTGACATATCATGACAAGTATACTTCACAGCCTTTCTTCTCTTAGAGGTTTTCACAGGTACACAGATGGGAAAATATCTTGCAAAAACATCCAAAACTTCAATCCATCAAAGCAAGGAAGAAAGTTACATAGAGAGGTACACAAAGAACAAAAGAGATCCAATGTGCGGGCACACTGGGACAAAAAGCAACAATGGGGTTTTCATATGGTTAGATCACCCACACATACCTGTGCTCCTAGTGCTGAAGAGGCAGAGACAAGGGGAGCTACACTGAGGCTTGCCAGCCAGCCAGTCCAGCCAAATCAGTGAGTGCCTGATTCAGTGAGACCCTGAATCAAAAAATAAGGTGGAGATCATGACTGTGAAAAAAAGTTGACATCCACCTCTGTCTTCCACATGCACATGTACACACATGCATGGGCACCTGCAAACACACCCAAATGCATACACCAAAAAGATAAAAATAATAAAATAATAAGAAGTAACAATGGCAATAACAAAAGCCCCACAATCCATGTGTGGATTGGTTCTTAGGACAAATACAATTCAAAGACGAGAACATCTATTCGGCTGTCTGAAATTATAACTTCTGTCTCTCCTTTTCCCAGGACACCATGACAGATTAAACAAAAGGAAAGAGATTTTACTTTCTCCTGTAGGTGCCTAAACAGTTCATTCACTGTGCCCGTGGGTAAAATACTGCAGAACCAATGCCCCATCTAAATTCTACCACCTCTGCCAAAAGAAGACAACAGAAGGGATATCAGTATTCTGTCAACCAAAGGAGGAAATTAAAAGATAGGAGTAGCTTGAAAAATAACAAGATCAGAACGGAAAAGGACCAGATACCTGGGGGACTTTGACAATAGCAGGGTATGCTGGACCAGCCCAGAAACAGAAAACCTGTCTTTGTTCTGCTCTTATTTAATACAGGTACAAGGGCTAGGTGGACGGCCACCACATGCCAAAGCATCTTCATTATCAGGTAGCCTGCTCGACTTTCTTTCACCACCCTTGGGAGTTATCCTCTTCTCAGTTAAGGAAACTAAAGCTCAATGTGGTTAATCAACTGATCAAAGATCACAAGAGAGCAAGCTGCAGCGGTAGAAACTGATGTCATTCTAATTAACTCAAAAGCTGGTACATTTTCCACAATAAAAACCACTGCCAGGGGCTGGGGACATGGCTCAGTTGGTAAACTGCCTGTCTTGCAAGCATGACAACATGGTGGCAGGCGTTTGTATTCTCAGTATGGTGAAAATTAGGACAGAAGGATCCCTAGTGCTTTCCAGCCAGCCAGTCTAGCCAAATCAGTGAGCCTCAGGTCCTGGTGAGAGATCCTGTCTCAGAAACAAGGCACACAGCTCCTGAGCAATGACATGAGAGGCTGACCTCTGGTATCCATCCACACATATGCACACAGATGTGCATGCACACACATAACTAGACCCACATATAAACCAAGAGCAACATACACACAACACACACAAACATACATACACACACAAATACACAACAGTAACACAAATCAACACAAAACATTATTTTAAGCCACGTTTTCAAGAATAAGTCAAGGTCCACAGATCTGCCAAAAGATAATTACTGAAACTTCTAGAATTTCATTCAATTTTGAAGGATAAAAAAGGCATAATTCCATATTCTTACACTGTTATGAATTAACAAAGGCAATTTGCATATTCTTAGGAGTTACTAAAGTGGCATCTATGCAGTGAAATCAACTAATTAGAGCTGACTAGGAGAACCAGTGTTCCATTAGGAAATCTGTGTACATCAAAATGATATGGCTAATTCAGTATGGCAGTGTCATACTGTTGAAGTTGTTTGGGAATAAGATTAAGACTTGAATTGGGGGTTGGAGAGATGGCTCTGTGGTTCAGATCACTAACTGTTCTTCAGGAGTTCATTTACCAGCACCCACATGGGGACTCACAACCACCTGTAACTCTCTGTTAGCTCAGGGGATCTCATACCATCTTCTGGCCTCCAATAGTACTGCACTCGCAGGTGCACTTAAATACATGTAGGCAAAACACTTACCCACATTAGATAAATAAATAAAGTACTTGAATCAGTGGACTGAGTAAGGTAAGTGGGCTTCTCCAGTGTGGGACTTCACTGAATCCAACTACTGGCTGAAGAAAGAAGAGAAAAAGAAGCATTTTCTCTCTATATCCAATCTGAGACCTTTTTCTCATCTTCTGATTTGGATTTGACTGGAACTCCTACCACTAGGTTCCCTGCTTCTCATACCATCAGACTTGAGCTGGAACTACAGGTTCCATAATCCCAAGATCCATCTCCTTGTAACAGATCTTACATATCCTATTAGTTCTGTTGTTCTAGAGAATCTTGACTAACAAAACAACAATAAGCTCCTAAGCCTGGAGACTCATTCAGAAGTTGGAATTACCACAGTTCTTACAAGGGAAGCTATCAGCAGGTCTTCAATGATATCCTATGTTGGCTATAAGGTTTCAAACACTGATACAAGCTTTCAATTACAAATCACTGCTAGTCTAGCTGAATCATTATAAATAAATTTATTATGGAATGCTTGATAAACCCTACAGCATATACCAACATATGACCCAATCAACATTTAACAATCCAATTTTCAAACAATTTTGGCACCAGCCCTGAAATGAGAGCCATGTCTACCAATGCCGAAACAGACAGATGTATACCCCACATAGGTGCAACACAGAACTCCCTGTGAAGCAGTACAGCATTGCCATCACTGAGCTCCTTTTTCCCTGAAAGGGGAAAGACAGACGGAAGGCAAATTAATCATGGGGCTTTCACCCTATCTAGAAGTCCCAAGGCCTTGAGAAACTGAGAATTCAGAACCATCAGCCTGTAAAATTTAAAGCTTTAAAATTAAAATTCATTTTCTCAGAGTCCTTATGGTAAGAAAGCTATTCTTTACATTGGCCTAATGTACATCTTTAAGCCTGGTTCACAACTCTAAAACAAACCAAAAAATGAATTACATAAAACTCCAACATGGAACAAGACCCAAAGAATCAACTTGTACTGGATGTGGGTAAGTCTCAGTCCAGCAGAATGTTGTCCTGAGGTGGACAGGGGCAGCCTCTCACCTACCACACACCTACGCCTCACAAGCTGAGCACATGAATTTTGCCAACACATTCCTACTAACAGCACTCAGTAATGTGCACCAGGAAAGAAATGTGGTCCCCAGCAAGGTGTGAAGTCTACTGTGAAAGAGTTTAAGAGCACTGTGAAAATACTTTAGCTACTTTCACACATCACTTAGGCTAGTAAAAAGACATTGTTACTGTAATTACATGTATTCTGTAAAACCTACTGAGGCTCTCTTAGCCTTCAAAAGCAATAGAATGTAAATGTCAATAATGTTCTTCAACTAGGAGGGATGAGGTGTAAGGGCACTCAACTGTTTCTCTTTGAATGGTCATTACTGGCCTTGGAGAGCAGGTTTTTGCCATTCTATCCTTCACTCATTCTATGGCCTGAAAAGCAGTATCTAGGAGGCTTCCACTGAGTTACATTCAGAAATTTTAAATTAGAATGTTGAACAAATATGTTTGCCTTCCAAGGTGTGACTTTCCCTACCAAGCCATTTATTGGATAAATAAGAGCTGCCATAAATCAAACCTTCTTCTCTGCTCTGTGAAAACATAGCAGAGCCCTATAAAATAGTTTTCTTTTGCCAGCTGACACAATGTGAAGTCATCAGTGGTGGTTGTTGAAAACACATCACAAAGGAAGAAGAAACTCTAGGTCCCCTGGGCTGCGTGCCCTGTTCTGAAGTATGGGCAGGCGGCAGTGTCCAGCTCTCCCAGGGGCTCCCACAGAGACCAGTTGCTTTCTTCACACCCCCTCTGTCATGTGCACAGCACAGAAATTCTTACAAGGCACCCCTCCCAGGACTAGACAGATAGCTCAGCAGTTATGAGCCAGTTATGAACACTGGCTGTAGAGGACCTGAGTTTGGTTCCCAGCACTCACATGGTGGCTAACAATCATCCATAACTCCAGTTTCAGGAGATCCAATGCCCTCTTCTGACCTCTGTGGGCACTGCACAGGATGGCTGTACTTACACACATACAGGCAATACACTCATACAATAAAATAAAAATTAAAAAAAAATTTTTTTAAGGCACCTCTCCCAAGATAGTCTGCTAAAATGCAAATTCCAGGGTGTGGACATCCAGCAACTCCACCAGCCGGCACCACTCCCATTTCTTAGACATTCAGGGAACTACTGCTGATAGAACAGCTCTTCCCTGAGTGCTCATTTTGAGGCCTGAGATAGCAGCTGCTCCAAAATCTTCTAATCATCTCTTTACTACTTCCTAACCAATCCTTACTTACCCTAACACTGTGTTATAATTAAAGATTCTTTTTCATTATTTTATTTTTCTTTTACATGTGTGAGTGCTTACATGTATGTACATGTACCATATGTGTGACTGGTACCCACAGAAGCCAGAAGAGGACATCCAATGCTCTGGAACTGGAGTGGTTATGAGCTGCCATGTGAGTGCTAAGAATGAAACCTAGGTCCTCTGTAAGAGCAGCAAGTACATTTAACTGCTGAGTCATCATCTCTTTAGCTTCTTAAAAGTTCCTAACAGTACACTTTGCCTGATCCAGTTGCTGTGTAGTTTCTACAGCTACTCCTCTGGAAGGAAAAATTGCACTAAGAATGTTTGACAAGCAGAGCATGTCAAACTACCATGCAGTTCAATGTGTTAGCTGCTCTGCTCTCCTTTGAAGAGTACAAATTGGCAGACTGGAGTGAAGGAGACATCCACATGCTGCATGTTCTAACTACTGCTCGGAATCTCTGTCATCAGAGAGGCACAAAGAAGACAGCTTGGCACCCTCAAGGAATTCACTATCAGGTAGGGACAACAAGGATACAATAGAGAATATTTCAAAGCAGTGTTGCGTGAGTCTCGGGCTAAAAAGCTATAATGTCTAGCCTTCTGCAACCAACATTGCATTTTCTGTAAAAAGTCCTATGCCACAGAAAAGGGAGATCTATCCAAATGTTCCTCCAAATCCTTCCACATATTCCAATAATGGGGCATTAACCAAATCCCATAGGCTGTGGATCCCTAGCTGTGACCAGTAACTTTACTGTCAGAGAGAAAAACCTAAGTAACAATTTAGGAAAGGGGAAAAAAAAAAAAAAAGAAGAAGAAAGGCAAGCTGTTTCCATTAAGTGTGTCTTAAACAAGAATCCTGCCTGAAAAGATTTTAAAGAAGAGATTAGAGAAATGTGGTGACTATAATCTATCAAGGCCAAATTAAAATGCCCTCAATAAAACTGCTCCACATGAGGCTATTAAGGAAACCCAATAACCACATGGTGGAGAATAAATAACCCTGTCATTCACTGAAAGAAAGAAAAGTGATGTGGGGATGAAAGCAGAAATAAAAAGCGTATCTTTGTCTCATGGTAAGGGTGACAGGAAACTCCAAGACAGAAGTCCCCAAATAAGAGGGTTCTAAGGAACCATCTGGAAAGAAGGCAAGAGCATGAAAACAAGCGAAGTGGACCTGTCTAGATATGAGGGAAGGTGGCTCTGAGAAGAAATCTATACTCTGGGGTGTTCAGGTGAAGGTTACCCACTCCATCAACCTTCAAGACAAAGGGTACCACTCACTATCCTTCAAGATGAAGAGTGCCTGCCAGCTTGGACTCATGACAGGAAAGCATGCCCTCCACACACTCCTACTTGAGGAAATGGTCAGTGACCCTGATTTCTTTTCAGAAGATGGTAAGTGGTACTTGGACTTAACGCAGGCATCTTGCTGAAGTACCACTGAGGTAATGTGTTGTGGTCAAAATTATATTAAATGCTTTCTTAGTCTATGTTCACTTACATCTCCTATAAAAACATTTTGTTAATGTTTTTTCTACATTAAATTATATTAGTTGCTTTTCTGTTGCTATGATAAAACCCATGGCCAAGGCAAGTTATAAAAAGACCAGTTTATTGGGCTTATAGCTGCAGAGGAATGAGTCCATAGTGTTGGGGAGGCGTGACAGGAGGTTCTCGTCTTCAAGTAGGCTTAGGAAGCAGAGTGAAACTAGACAGGCTAAGAACATTCAAAGCAAGCCCACCCTCAGGGACTGGCTTCCTCCAGCATGGCAACACCTCCTAAAGGTTCCATGACCCTCCCTAATCAGCACAAACTGGGTACCAAGTGTATATACTTACAATCTACAGTGGACACTCATTCAAACCACCACATTAATGTTTATAAATGATATGTCTACATTATATTTACAACCTGCTCATGACTGTGTCTTCATTTATTAAGACCTAAAGTTTTATATTTCACAGGAGACAAAATTTCAAAAAAATTTTCAAGATTAAGGCAATTAAATAATTTTAAATAAATAATTACTTTGTCAAGTGCAGGCACACATGTAAACACTATTTGTAATACTTCATGAAAACAATCCAACCCTCAAGAATGTATCAAAGTGAAAGCAAGTAAACATTCTTTCATAAACTTGCCAGGATATGTTATACATTCAACTTTCCTTTAAGATCAGTAATATCTTGGGCCAGGGTGCGGTGATCGACTGAAGTTTACGAACTACTAGCCAGGAAGATGAGAAACAACGCAGACAAACACATTCCTCTATACAGTTATTTTTAAATTGTGCATTTAAAAATGGTTTCTAAAATAATAATGACAACAGAAACAAGCTCCGAATCTGATTAAACTGCAAGGGCTGCCTGCACATGTCCACATGTAGAGACTGAAAGAACTGGACACAGCTGTGCTAACGGATCCGAAGGGAATGCTGACAAATGGAGGAAGAGAGGACTCCGCAGCAGTGACTGAAGCACAAACTGCAGGAGGCCTGTCTCCACACAACTCCAGCAACTGGGCAAAGAGGACAGAGCATCTTCCGGAACAACGGGACACAGAACTACTCTGAACGCCAGTCCAGGTGTGCACTTTTTAATTATTATTTCTAATCAGATTAAACTGACACAGGATTTGTGTTGGCTCCCTCTGGTGGGTCTGTCAAATATATGAAATCCACCATTCTTCACACAATAAATGTCTCAATGCAAGTTTTGAAAAATGTTAGTTTTAAAACTACAGAATTGTGGTTCTCGCATACTTTTTCATCTCAAAATCCCCCTGTAATTATAGGATAGTAATATTCTGTACAATGTGCAAAGGCTATAATGTCTTACCATCTCATTCACCCACCTTCACCTTGACAAGGAACCACAGACATGGACAAGGCTTATCCAATGGAAGAAATTCCTCAGTTGAGGTTCCCTCTTCCCAGAGTCTCTACTTTGCGTCAAGTTGACAAAAACTAACCAGAACAAGTCTCTCACAAACTGGCACAAACTCATGTACCATAGCTAGGCATAGTGGTACATGCCTTTAATCTCAGCACTGGGGAGGTAGAGACAGGTGAATCCCTATGAAATCAAGGCCAGCCTGGTCTACATAGCAAGTTCCAGGCCAGCTGGGACTACAGGGAGACCCTGTCTCAAACAAAAATAAAAACTTTTTTTTTTAAACTCATGTGTAAAATTACACACAAAAATGGAGAAGTTATCAAGTCTAGATTTAGTGTCTTCCAGATTGCTATTATATTTAACTTAAATTCCTATCTGTAATAGATCTCCCTTAAAAATATTTGATGGTTATTTTCTCCAGGATAGCAGGGCCCACCTCACAATAAATGTTGAATCAATGTTCTTTCTGTGTTTCATTTAATCCTGTAATAAATGAACTTCAAACATATGCAAACACAAAAAAGATAGCCAATACCCAACTAAGTACAATTTACAAACTTTCGTCATTGTTGGAGTGGGATCTGGATATGTATGTGGGTGTATGTGCATACATGCATGTGTGCATGTGCAGGCCAGAGGACAACCTAGGATATCATTTCTCAGGTGCTATCTACCTTGTTTTTTGAGATGGTCTCCCACTGGCCTAGAGCTCACCTATGGCTAGGTTAGCTGGCCTGTAAGCCCCAGTGATTCACCTGTGTTTGCCTCTCCAGTACTGGGATTTCCAGTGTAGGCTACCATGCTTGGTTTTTCACATGGGTACTAGGACCACACTCAGGATTTCATATTTGCTCAGCAAGCACTTTACCAACTGAACTATCTTCCCAGCACTTGGTTGACCCTCTTATTATGATATTGATAATCAGGGATGATCAATCTTAATAACTCTACTATACTTTATGTCGGTGTCACTAGCAAATTTGGTTATCCAAAGTCCGTTCGGAGTGATCGTTCAGGAAGATCTCCTTTTCCCAGGCCCCACTGTGTTCTAACACAGAACAGAACACCTTGCCACCCAGGGCTTCTCTTAGGGAAATCCAGTCACCACATTGTGCCTAGATTTTGTTAAGAGTTTTAGTTTAGTTTTGTGGTTACACTTGCTCTCTCCTTTTGGAAACTGTACACCTACCACATTTGTACTTCTTTAAAACAATGTGGCCTATTTCAGCATCTTAAAAAGAACATTGAATTTACTAATTTGCCCATAGACACATAAGTAAATACAACACACAGAGATCTTACCTACAAATCAAGCTTGTTAATCACATTTTCTGGCTTCCTATACATTATTCACATGGTCTGGATAATCCACTGGTTTCTGACTGAAATAATTTAAAATCTTTGACTATGATCATGAATTTGTCAAACTCAACTTCTAAGTCTTCACTTTCACTTCAAATATCAAGAATGTAAAAGTGAACAGATAAAAGTTTATAATTCAGAAGGTTTCTTGGGTTGATCTATTTCATCTTTTATTCCTGTTAGGTTTTTGTTTTGTTTTGTTTTTTTGAGACAGGGTCTCCCTGTAGCCTCAGCTAGCCAGTAACTCACTATGTCACTATGTAGACCAGGCCAACCTCAATTTCACAGAGATCCACCTACCTCTGCCTCTCTGCCTCTGCCTCCTGAGTGCTGAGATTAAAGACATGTGCCTCCATGCCCAGTAAATTCTGTTTTCCAATGTTAATGCTGTCCTATCATGTATCTCTGGGGAAGTACTTAATTCTTCTTCCCATCTTTCATCACAACCTCTGGTGTGATTTCATTTCAGGTTCTCTAACTGTCCAATCTGATAATGTATTTCTTTAATTGCTAAGTTTAGTTAATTTGTTTGTGAACGCTGATATAGAAAAACTGATACTCAACTCCTTACTTGGACTTTTTTTGCTTTATCCTGACCTCTCTTGAACTGAGTTCATCTTCTGCATTCTTCCTAGTCTACATTCCTCTTCTTTCCCCTCGATTTATTTTGAAGGTAGAGATTATACTTCAATCTTTGTTTCAAAAAGGCTGAGTTACTCAGTGCTTCTGTCCTTTCCCTAGACATAAGAACTTTAGGAGATTTTACCTATTAATTATTCCATATAACTTTTACAGATACTGTTTTCACTTTTTCCCATCCAAAGAACAAAGGGCTTCTTCCTAGAATTTGCAGTTAATAAACTGACACTGTTCATTCATTTCTATGACTATCATGATTTCGATTTTCTTTTTGAAACTGGGACTCACTATGTAGAGTAGGCTGGCCTCAAATTTAAGATCCTTCTGTCTCAGTTTCTAAGTACCATGATTACAGGCACACCTACCACAACCAGCTTCACTGTTTCTTTAACCACATCAGTCTAATCATGTTTGTTCTTACTGAAATATATGTAATAGTTACAAGCCTTATTAAATAAGAAAACCAAAAATATTATTTTAATTAAATGTGTACACCCATCTAAAAACAATCTTATTACGGGAAAAATAACCAAAAAGGGAAAAATATTTTCTCCAGGGCTAAGTTTAGATGAAATTTAGAACCAAAACTTGAACTGAAGACAGAAATTCAGAAACTACCCCCTCTCTCCCATTCACCACTCTTATAACAATCTTCTCTCCAGTCATAAGCAGGTGTCACAGGCATCAGCAGAACACAAGAGACGAAGCAATGATCTGAGATCTATCTTCCAGTCAAGCTCTACCACTGCCTAGTTGTACAACCTCGAACAAGTCATTAGACCTTCCTAGACTTCAGATGCTTCATGCTGAAGTGAGATAATCTACCTCATCAGATGTTATTAAGAGAAAATGGAAACACCTCATCAAACTGTAAGAAAGTCAGATTCACAGGCATATAGGTACATAATTTATTAAACAATAAATCAGAAAACAGTCCAACTAAATTAGCTATGCATGCTGTTTGCAAACTTGGACTAGATCACGAACAGATATAAAGCAAGGTAGGGGATAAGTCCCCGTACACTTTTTATTTTTAACCTCCCTTGGTAGCTTTGATTTCCATCCTTTAAAATGCAAGTGTGAATCTCTGCCTGCACTGCCTCTACCGTGACATGCAGGTTTACACCTCAGTGCTGCACATTCCTTCTGTGTTGCTTTAACAAGGTACACTAGACAGAACACCTATCCACTGGCACTACCCCCTCTTGTAGATGAATTATAAGTGGCATTCTGTCACTTTGTCGTATCTCCAGACTCTGCTTTGTCTTTATTCAGTTCCTTTTACTTTCCTAATATTTCCACATCCTTATTTATTATGGTGATTATTTCTGGCTTGAAAACAGTCAGCTGTTTCAAGTAGTAGGAATGTCCAACTAGGCTCCCCTAGAGATCCATCTCTGAAGGCCATTTTAAAGATGACTAACCTATTGTTACATATCACACATACAAAGGACAATGGCAAACTTGAGCAGAGAAAAAGAGAGAATGAGAGGACAGACAGTCCTCTTCAGCTGTTTCCTGTTAAACGGCTTGTTTAGAACAACAACAATGGCTAGCTATTATTCTAAGGACGCTAAGCTATTCTTTTTCCCATTAACATCACATGTAGCTATATTTGCAGGAGGGAATTCTGTGACCATAATAATTCCCCCGTTCCAATGAACAATATTTGGGAAGAGAATTGTTATAGACATAAGAGAAATACTTGAGCTTACTAGAATTCCACTTATCTCTTACTATTAAAAAATGAAGATGATCTTTAAACTATTTGAATGTAGGAAAACTATTGTTACAATTTTATTTGTTAATGCTTCAATTTTTATTTATGTATTTATCTAGAGAATATGTTGCCCAGGCTGGTCTTGAACTCACAGTCGCTTTCCTGTTTTAGCCTCCAAGTGTTGCAATTACAAGTTTGAGCAACCATATTACAGGATTTTTTTAGGAAATGGATTCAAGCTTTTTAAAGGAATTTCATGATTTGAAAAGTAAAATAAACATGCATACAATATACTAGGATAGCATCTAACAGATTTAAGAAGCTAGAAGCTTTTGAGGATGGCCTGAATACCAGACTTCTGATAAAACACATTTATCCTAACACACACATAAACTCCAACAAATTAGACATCTCCCATCATAATACAAAGCAAGAGAGGAGGAAGCTTAGAGACAAGAACACAGTTCACAGGCCAACACAAAACACCTTCAGCCTCCTACGGCATAGAAGGAATTCATTAATCTCTAGCAGCATGAAAACATAATTAAGTTCCACTAACAGAACTGGAATATCCTAAGCATGGTTTCGGCACTGTCTGTATTCATCTTGGATTAAAGCTGAATCTGAGTCATAGACTATCCATTCACAAGTATTAATCCACAATGAGGCAGGTCAGTACTAAGAGAAAAAGAACACAAGTTTAAAAAAAAAAAAGATCTACAGTTTTCAGTAGTTAACTGAGACAAATCGATCAGACACATTGTAGATTGGAGGCCAGTTTACACAAAGGATATTCTTAAAGATGGACAAGTCACTAAAGTAAACTAAGATCAAGGACAACTCTCCAAGTTTCACTGCGATAACCTTCAGTGACATCAATATCAAATGTCCTTCAATGATGAGAACCACCTTAAGACTCACCTCATACTTGGAGAAGAGCCGGACACCCTCCAGCTGATGGAACACTGGGTAGTGCTGGGAATCAATCTGGTCACGCCGGTAGACGTCACCCACTACTAGGAAGGCATTCAGACCGGCATGCAACAAGTCCCACTGGTGTGCAGATGTGTGTGCTCTCAGCATATGCGTCCGATTCAGGTAATAGTTGTCCCCCTTCTTCCTGCTGGGGTGGTCAGCTGGGATGAGCAGACTATCAAAGTTCTGCCAGGTGGTGACCACTGGAGAAAGCTGGTCATAGACAGAGAACAGTGGGGTCCTAGAGCGGCCCATATACTGGCTGTAGAAGTGCTCCTTCACCCGCTCCTTGATCAGCCACAGAGGATGATGCTGCTGGTTGTGCAGGTTTCTGCCAACTTTGGAGAGGATCTTCTGAGTCAGGTTGGTGTGGTCATCCTGAGGGTAGGATTTTCCCAAGAGCTCCACCACACTGCCTGGAACTCCTCGGACAGGGAACTCTGATGTAGCGGGCCGTGAGCCCCAGGCCCGGTGCTGATGGCATCTGCAGACATGACTGACCTTCCTCGCCAGGCAGAGGCTCTCATGGGCAACTCTGATGAAGGCTGAACAAACCATTGTAGGAACTTCTCAGAGATTCTGGAAAGAGCACATAGACAAAGCATGAGTCAGCAAGTGTGTCCTTGTGTTGTCTCAACAGGCTCCCTACAGTTCTACAAACATCCATGTAACCGAAATTTCCATTACCTACACACAGCAACAAGACCAACTGAGAAAATCTGCTGAGAGGCTGCTGCAGTTTGAGTGCTCCCTCCAACATTAATGCGAAAATACAATTGCCATCTGACAATACTAAGAGGTGGCCCTTAAAGAAGTGTTTGGCTAGGAGGTCTCTGCCTCCAGAACACAAGAGTAGAGTGGGCTCTGTGTAGAAGGATAAGCTCAGTGACTGTCCTCTCTCTTCTGCCGTGAGATGATGTAGAAGGAAGGCCCTCACCTCATTCTAGCATCTTGATCTCTGACCCTAAACTCCAGGGCTATGAGAAACAAATTTCTTTTCATTATAAACCACTTGGTGTGTGGTATTCTGTTACAGCAACAAAAAACAGACTAAGACAAAGCCTTAATGCTTACTACACAAAATCAAAGGAATACCAAAAGTGTCTGCAGGTCCCTAAAGGCTTTTTGCCATTTAGATTCTTTGCTCTGTGGACAGTTTCCTTCATCATGCTGCTCTGTTCAAACTCCTCATGTGGGACAAAATCTTAAATATGATAGCTTCCTTTAATTTTTACTATGTTATAAAACCAAATATTTTTAGAGGCTCACCTATATGTTTAAGTCCACCTAGCTGGACTCTAATAAGGGTCTCATTCATTAAACGGAGCATATGATCACATAAAGCCATCTGATAGATACTGAGAAAAAAAAATCAGCAAATAGTCATATCTCACATTTCTGCTTTCTGTCCCCATAATTACAAAATTGTGCTTTCTTTTTAAAGAAAGTGGTTTTTGCAATATTAATTATATCTTTTTTAACATTTTTAAATAAGATCTGGGAAGATGGCACAGTTGGTAAAGTACCTGCTGTATATGCATGAAGACCCAAGTTTGGATCCCTAGTGCCCAGACTTAAAAAGCTGGACAGAGCAGAAAGTCTTTATAACCCCAGCACTAGGGTGTAGGCAGATACTGACGGGTTCGTGGAACTTACTGGCCACCCAGCCTAGCTGAATCAGTAAGTTCCAGATTCAGTAAGAGAGCCTGTCTCAAAAACTAAGGCGTAGAGCATTAGAAAAAGACATTCAATGTCGACCAGGGAAGGCTATGGTCTGCTAACACTATTCATTCTTACCACAAAAGCAAACTTTAAATTTCCCCAGGGATCTCAGTAATGACAATAATTTGATGTCACAGTCCAACATTTATAAATAATTTAAGTTTATAAATTTAAATCACTTAAATCTAGCTTCTAAAATTTAGAATTTTTATGTTTGACCTAATGAAAAACATATAACCACATAGTTACTTTACTTCAAGAGCCATTTGATTCCACCAAGAATGTGCATAATTTTGTGGCATTAAGCTGCATTAGGAGAGAATCACAGTGCTCCAAGTGACCAACAAAAGCATACCTAGCATGTATCTAGGTGGCACGATTAACTTAGCAGATTCCAAACAAGAAGTGGGAATACCTCACTGGAAATTAAACTGTTATACTTGTGTATAACTTATTAGAAGTCTATACCAAGTACCTTTGTACAAAACTATCATCATGGAGAAGTTTTCAAGGATACCCAGGAGCCCTCTGGATTTATTCACTGTGGATTATTTTGTCAGAGCTGCTTCAAATGTTTTTGGCTGAGCTTCAACGGAAATCTGTCTTCCCATCTCTGTTGTTCAGTGACTTGTTACTGCAGTGGATATGAATGTTAAATACGCACATGCAGTCTCACACATCCTAGCACAAAGTCACATGGCTGGGTTGTTACCCAACGCAGCACTCTTGGCAAGACATAAGAAAACATTTCTTTCTTCAAAAGGCATATGCTGTTAAACAAAGTTCAGAACTGTTCTGGAAAAAGGTGCCTTTAATAGATATTCAGTGTTGACGACTCTACCTTCTCGGTTCTGTCTCCCCATGCCCCAAACCCTTCCGTGTCCCCGCAGGTGTGCCCCCCTCATGTCTTCTCACACAGGACTGATCTTCTCACACAGGCCCCAGCTTGTCAATAGGAGTAATTTTTCATTCAAGTTTTTGACCCTTGATCCTCCCTCTCAGCCCTGCTTATATCCACACTCATGTCCCCACTACCCAAACAACTGCTTGTTCTTCCTATCAGCATCTCTTACATAGTATGAGGGTCACTTTTGTATTTCTGATAAGTGAAATTCTTTCTTTATGCCTCTACCAAATTTCTCTATGAGAAACATGTTGTCTGAAAATGCAGAAGAGGACGTCCAGGAAGACAGCCCAAGAACAGTCACCAGTACAGGGTTCTTCCATTTCATCCTTTCCACAACACTCAGGGGGGAATTATTCATAGCCATTTTACTAACAAGAAAACTAAACTAACCCAGATGAAAGTAACTGACATAAACAGCTATGCCTATCCATTAGATAAAGTTCAAAATGCTGACGAATCCAAGAACTGCTCAATGATTTATTTTATTCAAGGACTTTAGGCAAAACATGAATGCATTTCAAAGACATATATGAATATATGAATAACTAAAGAAAATAAAATTCATAATCTTCTTGTTAGAAATAAAATAAATATTTAAACAAATGAACAAAAAAGTATGACCCAAGGGCCAAATTTGCCCGTTTTTGTAAATAAAGTTTGCTGGAACACAGTAAAGGCCATTTCTTTAACTATCACCTATGGTGGCCTATTCAATACATGCACATACCATAGAGAACCAAAAATCTAAATCACCATCTGCTTCTTTATAGGAAATATTTGCTAGGCCCTCTTTTAGCTTAGCTCACTGAGTTTTCCTGTACTAACTAGTCCATGTAGACTGAAGCCACAGGAAGCAGCAAAAGCATAAATATGGGCACAAAATATGCTGGCATCAGCTCAAAGAAGAAAACAGACCAACCGTCAGCAAAGACACGATGAACAATAGGCAGCTCGGCAGAGATACCATGTGGGTTTAATCCTCAAGCCCATCACTGAGGCTCTTTTAAAATTAAAACATAAAATACACATCTCACAGATAAAGGATTGCTCCAGATCCTGTTCACAATACCAATGAGTAAGAGATGAGCTGAAGTAAAGTGACCCAAATTTGTGTAACCCAGAAAGCAAGGAAGCTACTCACTGAGACAAGAGAACTCAGCATGGATACTTTGTTCACATGGCTTTCTGTGTGCTGTGGCGCTGCGAAGGGACTGTATGAGGAAGCTAAGTATAAATGAGATAGCCACATTGTAATTTCCACAAGACACTGAGAAGTATGATTCAGAAATGAGATTAGTTCCAAAAATGTTGACTCTGGGGCTAGAGACACGTCAAGGGATAAAGGCACATGCCTCCAATCTCCAGGACCTGCATGATAGGAGATAATCAACTCTGCAAGTCATTCTCAGGCCTCCACACAGGCACCATGGCACAACACGCTCCCTCCCTCAGACATACACAGGCACATACACTAAAATAAATAAATGTTAAGATATTTAGGGACCAGAGAGATGACTCATCACTTAAGTGCATTTGCTGCTCTTGCAGAGGACTCAAGTTCAGTTCCCAACACCCAATTCAGGTGGCTTGTAACTACCTGTAACTCCAGCTCAGGGGATCCAAGCACCCTCTGCTGGCATCCACAGGTACCTGTACTCAGGTGGCATACAGTCACACATACATACACGTAAGTAAAAATCAATCTTTAAAAACGCTTTTTAATTGTAGACCTTAGACACTGTTGGTCAGAATATAAATCATGTAAAAAAAACTGGGAATCAAAACTGATTCCTGGAAAGCACAATGCAACCCTGTATTCGAATCTATTACTGGAGAGGCTGAGGCAAGTTAAAGACCAGCTAGGGATACAAAGCAAGATTCTGCAGTAACAAAAAAACTTGAATCCAAAGATGGTATCTTGACATATAACCTAGCTTCTACAACAGTACACACATTGTAACCTTCATGTAAATAGAAAAAATATTCAGTTAGGAAGGTACTCCAGAAGCTCCTATTTGACCAAAGCTCCTATTCTTTACGTAAGGAAACCAGGCCTGCTACTGCCTGCTATCTGTAGTTATATTATCTGAGGTGATAAATGAACCCAGTGACCCAATTTCCCAGAAAATGTGCATTCTACTTCAAGTTAGTACAGTCTATCTGTCATAAGCCAACAGCACACTAGAAGAATTACCTTGGTTTTATCATCTTCAAACAAGTAAGAGGACCCCACTGGGCCACTGTGAGGATTGTGTTAATTATATCTGTAAGACTCTAAAACAGTACTAGGTCTGTGGGAATGAATTTTCTGGACAAATGGGAATCTTAACCTTGTAAACAAACAAATTTAATCTTATGTTTTAGGATCATTTAGTACTATCTCAATTTGTTTATAATGTAAACAAGCTTACTAGGCCTTGTGCTCCTTTTGTAAACTAAACATATAACTTGACTATCTCATAATCCATCCTTGCCCCTGACCCAGAATACTCTTTGTGTGTGTGTGTGTGTATGTGTGTGTGTGTGTGTGTGTGTGTGTGTGTGTGTGTGTGTGTAGTTTTCTAAAAATGTCAGCAGTAAACATTCACTGGAAGCAATGAATTATCCCATTTGTGTTGCAAACAAGATAGGATTATACTGATAACATATGGTTGTGGTTTTATGCACTGTTCTGCATCAGTAGGGATCAGAAGGTGCAAAATCCACAAGATGCTGGATATACTGTTTCAACAGAGCATAAGGTTTTTATCTGAGAGGACAGTTCTGAGAGAACTCAGAAGGAATAAGTTCCCAGAGTGGATCAGCCTCACTCATGGCTTTAATGGAGGCTAAAACTCTGGCTATCTGTTTAAGCACCATCATAATGTGGCATTGCTCTACCCCACTAGCCCGTAAAGTGCACTCTATAAACTACCATTACAATTGGTAATACTTAACTTACCCAAGTACAATGGACACCTTATACAATAAAGGCTATGACAGTAAGATCAGCAGTAAGGCAAGTCTCCATGAAAGGGGTGCTAGCTTGCTTCCTCTCCAGTGAGCTGAGAGAGGTTTGTACAACTTTGGGCTTTACCAATGTCACAAGAATTTCATTAGCACCTTTTGTATCACTCCATCATCAGTCTTCACACCTTTTTGCAAAGGTCTCAGTGAAAAGGGCCTGGGCTTTGGAATCCATAGGCGGAAGGCAAACCTCATTCCATCATTTATAAGGTGTGCTATTCTGGAAATTACTTACTTTCTCTGAACCTTGCTTTCCTTATACATCTCACAGTGAAAGCAAAATACATTTTGCACTGGCAAGAGAAGCACAAAATAAAAAAGAATATAAAGGGAACACAGGAAGACTATAACGGGAACATGATAACGGCAGTTGCTATTACTAGTACTACTGCTGCCCAGAACTACAATGTGCATGGTGGTCAAGTCTACTCACCACAAGCCCATCTTAAGAAGTAACATTTCGCCATACATCTTCAATTCTAGCACTCAGGAGGCAGAGTGTGGTGGTTTGAATGAGAGTGTTCCCCACAGGCTCTAAGTATTTAGACATTTTGTCCCCACTTGGTAGCACCATTTTGGGAGGTCTTGGAGGGTGTAGCCATGTTGGAGGAAGTATGTCACAAGGAGAAGGCTTAGAGAATTCTTAAACCTTGCCAGATCTCCAGTCAGGCTCTGCTTCCTATGTCTGCTTGAAGATATGAGCACTTAGCTTCTGTGTCTACTCTGTCCACCTCTGCCGCCACGTTCCTGCCACGATGGACTCTTGCCCCTTTGTAACCATAAGCTAAATAAACTCCTCCTTTTATAAGTTCTCTTGGTCACTGTTTCTATCATAGCAATAGAAAAGTGAGTAATACACAGAGGCAGGTGGATCTCTGCAAGTCTAAGTAAGGTCAGCCCAGAGGAAAAGGGGAGGGGAGAGCAAGGGGAGGGAGAGATGGACATTTGGAAAGTTAGCTGAAGCATCCATTTTAATCCATCACAGTAACTAAAACTAGTAAAACACTGAATAAATGTTTTTAAAGATTTTTATTTTTTAATTATGCACATATGTATTATCTGCAGTTACCCGTGGAGACCAGGAGAGGGCATCCCCTGGAGCTAGAGTTATAGGCAGTTTTAAGTTGAGCAATTGTGTACGGCTGCTAGGAAAAAGTTTCAAGTTCACTGTTAGAAAAACATGTGCTCTTAAGCTCTGAGCCATCTCTCCGGCCACTAATAAGAAGTTTTTAGTAATTTCAACAGTCTTCTCTTAGCCTCTCTCATACTTTTGGAAAAATCTAAGTTGTACATGAACTTACCAGATAAAGTTTCTTGAAAGCACACAGTCCTCACTGAACAGGGTCAAAGGTGAGCAACCATAATCCATACAAGGTCACCACTGTACAAAACCATCAGACACATGTTATGATGGCTTCATGGAGAAAAACAGGAACTTTGACTCCATCAACACACATGTATGCATGCATTCTACTCAATACTTTGCATTTTTACTCACAAAAGAGCACATCAAGAAAATGCGTGTTGTTCCTGCTGACAAGAATGAAAAAAAAAAGAAAAAAGCCTATAAGCAGGCAATTTTCTATGTTACTAGTGAGAGAGTTATTGCCACTAGTGAGAGAGTTCAGTACTATCGAGAGATTTAGTATGTAATGAGCTTTATAAGAAATAATCATAAAGAAAACTGAAAGTTAAATATGCACATTGAATTCAGTATTATTTATATTGTAAAGGACTGTCCTTCAACAGATAGATGCCATCTTCCTGAGCTCAGCTGTGCCACTTGAGATCATCACAGCTGAGACTGCTGACTACTGAAGCAATCCCCGACCCTTTTCATGGAATGAGCGGCAGAGAGAGTCATGGAACCCCTGAGAGAGCAGCCAAACCCCTCAACCTGGCAGTCTAGCCACACCTCCCAACCCAAGATTGGTGATTCTCCTCTAATTGTATGTGGCCTCAGGGATGGTATAACGGCTGGGGAAGACTAAGGGAAGGCCTATCTCTCACCATTCTGGCAGCTGTTGGGAAGGCAGCAGCCATACGGTCTTGGGAGTGAGTGAAGCACCCATACTCCGGTAAGTAAAGCCTCACTCACTGCTCTGTAAGTAAGCCCAATCAAATCACTGATTTCCTAGAGTACAGTTTGGTGAAATCATCCCTCAATTTGTCACTGGGACCAAGGGAGGAGGGGAGAGATGTTGTTTACACCCTTCAAGGAATTTTGGCAACAATTTACATTAGAAAGGAGTTTTAAACTACGAATATACCAAAACAAGAGTGATTAACCACATTACAGGAAAACAACACAATATCATGTACTCATTAAATATAACAAAGTTTGGAATGACTCTTAATGATACAACGATATATGAAAGATAATTAGGACATAGGATGTATAGAATCTCAATTATATAAAGAACATATTTTTTATAAACACATGATATACATAGAAGCCATAGGAAGAACTGTGCAAAAAGTTTAATAGCAATCATCACTGCTACTTCTTCTATTTTAGACTTCTATTAAAATTTTCTAAATAAATTGATATTATATTTTAAAATTTGGTTTGAAAAAAATGGAACTATTACAAGAAAAATTTTTTAATTGTCAGGTTGAGTGTTAGACATTTTCTGACCTACATTAAACACATTTATATCAAGAATAAGTGTCAATGTAAATAAGACCTTGACAAAGAACCTGAATTATGTTCGATGAGGCAGTAATCTCCTGTAAGAACAAAGATAGGATGTTTAGTATAAGAAACTATACCTCCCCAATTTCCCTTCCTTAGCTGTAAGTCAGCTATCATCAGCACACAGGCATTTACTCAGGACTATTTGTGGAGACATTTAGACTTTAGGAAACTCATATACCTAGTCCATGTAAACATGTCTTTCAACTACACTCATGGAAAAAACTAATACACATTAAACCTAAAACGCTATATGCCATTTTAATAAAGGAAACATTTCCAGGGGAAAAATTATTAAAACAGGTAAGACCAAGGTAGTCACTCTGCTGTTCATGAGGTTCAGTATTGGGGGGCGGGGGGCGATGGTGAAGAAGTGAGAACATCAGAATTGCTCCCATAGTGGCCATCTCCAGTCTTGATCTGGATATTCACTGACGGATCTCAGACATCCTTCTTGATTGATGGAAAAGGCTATGACAGCCTCTGAGCAGGTACCTTCCAATCTCCAGCCTCTTTAACCAAGCAGCCTACTGTGTACTAAATAATGGCTTGCTTACAATGATCACTGCACATAGTTCAAGGTCAGTACTTAATTGATGACATTTTTATGTCAACTGATCCCAGTCCATAGCCACCTGGAAACATGGATTTCTCTCCATCGGAAAGCAAGCTTTTGAGAACAGAACTCATTCATTTTATTGTTTCTACAACATGGTCAAGCACACCTGCACAAGGAAAGTACTTCTAAAATGAATGGCTGAGTCAATGAGCAGCCCCCAGACCACAAAACTCAAGACAACTGCTTCACTAAGTTCAACATTAAACAAGCCATGCACAATCCAGTCAC
This sequence comes from Eospalax fontanierii, assembly GCA_035773235.1. Classification (NCBI taxonomy): domain Eukaryota; kingdom Metazoa; phylum Chordata; class Mammalia; order Rodentia; family Spalacidae; genus Eospalax; species Eospalax fontanierii. The sequence continues at coordinate 18,883,792 of CM069547.1, forward strand.
AAGATGTATGGTCAAATGCACGAGTATATTTTGAAATCATCAACTTGCAGTTCCATGAACTGCCTGGAAGGATGCATTAATACACAGTGGTACTGACAGCATCTCATACCTTTACTTGAGTTCTGTCTATTCAGACTCTGGTATTATTTTTCACAGAATCTGGTGCACATGATTCCTCAATATGACTGGAGATTCTGATTAACAGTGACCTTGCTTCAGTACTGAGCACTTCAACATCCTAGAAAAGCATGAAGTAAATGAACTCTTCTGTACACCACCATGTGTTCCAGATTGATTACAGAGCATGCAGATGACAAAAGAGGAGCCCTCAAGGAAGGCAACTGCATGTCCAGGACACAAGAGGGTCCATATGCAGCTGGCAAACACCAGCAGCCCCTTGTCACTGTTCTTGGCTTACATGGGTAAATGTAAGTCATTTTTAGCTCAAGTGGTATATATTTACCTTTCATTGGTCTCAATGCATATTTCAGGCATAGTTTGTAACCATCAGCAAGAAATTGGCACTAGATGATGCTGCCTGGGGCACACAGCTTCCACTAGTTGGCAAAGGTCTGTTCCAATATTAATGAGTATGCCATTTGTCAAGACAATTATGCATGAACTTGGCAGCTACAGAAAGCAGAGACCCCTGTGAAAGAAAGGCCTGGGGCATAGTGATCAGAAGCCAGAAGAATCCCTTGACACTTCAGTCTTTTGTAATAGCAGCCTTTTTGTGTAGATAATATCTTATTAAAAAATTAAGTCTGAGGGGGAAAAAGTAATGGGATCAACATAATTATTATCTGAGTGTACAACACCCTCTTCTCATTCAGAAGACTCTTTTCATTGTATAATTCAGTTGAGAAATGACTGCCAATATCAGTCTTTGCTAATAAATGCCATGGTCTCAACAATAAGAATTTTGAAAGTATTATTCACACTGGGAAATTCCTTATGTATTCAACAAAAGAAGAGTACTCAGGAGAAAAGTATCCTCTGGTGACATTTAAAAATAAACGGGGGAAAAATATGACTTTGAAAGGTCTGTCTCTCCCCTCCCCTCAGCCACACACACACAAATCAGAGTACTAAGTTCCAACAGAAACTGATCTGGATATCTTAAGTCAAAAGGTTAAAATATGTAATTAAAAGAATACATGAGGGATTGACTGCAGACCGAAGATCCTACAAATTAATTTGAACACCTGTTTAATAAGTGACTGAAGATTGAGTTTTTTTGAGTTTTTGTGACTCCCAGTCATTCTTTCACTATTTTTAACTTCTGAAAGAATCATGAAATCGGGCTCATGCTATCAGCATGTATTAGTATGAATGCTCTCCTACATATCCTCTCAGTGCACAATGTACACACACATGTACACATGCATGCACACATACGGAAACACATACATATACATCCACATGTATACATATACACACAGCCAAACAAAAATAAATTGTGCCTCGTGTTCCTTACTATTTTGAGAATACCAACTGAAGCATCAAAACTCTAGCATGAATGCAGATCAATCTACTGCTCATCACTTTTTCATAGAAACAACATTAACTGTAGTTCCACATAGTCCACATTTGGAGAAAACAGTTAATTATTCATAAACTTCAGCATTTAAAAGTTTTATAATAACCTTAGCAATGTATATGTTGGTAACAAGTTTAAAATTTAAAATATCCAACTAATGAAAAAGAATAAGATTTTCACCTAGAAATAATTTAGCAAGCAGAATGATAAAGACAAGTAAAATTAAAAGTTGTTTTAAATCAGCTCATTAATTGCATATTTAAAACTATTTTAAGGAATTAAAATATTACTGCTCTACAGAAAAATAACCTCTGGGCTAAATTTTCTTTTCTCCTAAGTATTCTAAATAAGTTGATTTTTGTTTAAAATTCCCCAAACAAGTTCAGAGCATATGCAGTCTTGGGGTGTGGGATTCAGCAGCGAAAAGAGTAAGTTACAGTACTCAGGGGCATTCCGGTCCAGAGGTTCATGAGTGTGCAGATGACCACATTCTAGCCTGTATCTCTCTCCATAAATGGTACTGTAGTATTGCTTCTCAAGGCCTTCCTGTCTTCTTTCGTATTTATTTAATCTTCGAAACAACACAATCAACAACATGAACTAATTATTGGAAATCCTGTCCACTACTGACAATTCTGTGCTGCCGTGGAGCAGTGGGCCACCCTCTTCCTACTTCCAGTGATGCCCACTGCCTGACTCCCCAACAACTGCCAGCCTCCCATGCTTAGTTCAGTGTGTTCTCTGTACATTCTCTTCTCCAGCTGAAATAATATTCACATTTATATGAGTCATACCTCCACTAATATTTTACCACCATCAAAACTGTCCTAGCTGGGCATAATGGCATGTTCCCTTAATCCCAGCACTGAAGCGGCTGAAGTGGAAAAACTCTTGAGTTCTACGCTACCCTTAGCTACATAAGACCACAAATTTACGAATAAAAAAATGTTTTAAAGAGTCTTACACTCCAGGTGTGCAGAGAGAACTGAGCAATTTCCTTTTTTTTTAATAGGTTATTGTCTCTTGTAATCAGGTCTTTCGTGGCTCATGAAAACACTGCAACAGTAAAGATATATAGTCTGTCTGTCAGATCTTAAGTTTCTTGAGGACGGGGTAAATATTTGTGGTTAAAGGGGATGTCAGAAGGAATAAATTCATCATAAAAATCTATCATGAACATTAAAGTTATACATTTCCAAATTACTGTCTAGTCAAAAACCACAGAAAACACTTACTTCACACTGACATTTGCATGGCATCATCCAACACCTATGGCAGACCTAATGTGAAAACAGTAGGAAAACCAAAGCACAGTCCACATAGAAAGCCAACTGCAAGCACAGACTCAAACATCATTTCAAAATCCCTAATGCAGAACAGTGTAATATACACAATATACTGTAACCAGAGAATAGTAGAAAGATAGCAGAAGAGTGGAATGTTAGCCCCTAAATTAGAATTTGATCACCCCCGATCAGCCTCACCCAGCCGCGTATGTTCTCTTCCTTGCCAATGATCATCTTATACTGATCTATAACCTCATAGGTCCTTTCTAAGGATTAGATAAAACATGAAATCATTTAAACTGCCAACTATATAGGAGACACTCATTCATAGTAGTCAATGCTCTCCTACAAAGTCACTGCAATCACTAAATAAGCATTTAAATTACCAAGTACACAAACGACACTCATTCATGCTGGTTAATGCTGTCCTACAAGTTTCCGTAATTACTGAATCAGCAAAAATTGAAGGAATGTTCCTAGAAGAAACACAGAGCTAATTTCCTTGAAGCCTCTGGATATGTTGTCACCTGCTCAATACATAACCTTGTTGTACATGTTTCTGTTTAAATGCACTTTATGTAATTAATACGTTAACGATGATTTCATGATCAACACCTGAATGAAGCTTCTAAGGCAAGTGATTTATTTGTTGGCACCTCACAGTGTCTATACTTAGGAGTTCTAGAAGGAACTTCAGGACAATGGTTGGATGTCATTTTAAGCAACAAAATCACCAATAAAAACCACAAGAATATGCAAAACATAACACCAAACAGACCACAAAACATAACACCAAACAGACCACAAAAAGGCCTCTTGTTTGCAATATGAGAGCTGAAATGTAAAGGCAGAAGCTACCTACCAATCTCAGCTGGGTTGTGGGGGGTGTGCCTAATCAAAGGGTGGCCCTGCCTCTACACATGTCAGTTAACATGGAAGCACCTCAAATTCTGCTTTTAGGTACAAATAAATTTTGAAGAATCAGAAAATTCTGAATACATTCAGAAACCATAATGTAGACTGAGTGTATCATATCCCAAGACACTGTCAACAGCACGTGGCTCAAAGAAAGGGAAACAAGCGCCTGGGCAACAGAGGGGCGAGTCCTCGCTACAAGACCTTTTATCTGTGAGGTTCCTAGTGCGTGTGTGCACAGACCCTATCACAGGTGAATTTTGTGATGCAAACTTTGAGACCAATATTAAACATGTTGATAAATCTACAAAAATAAAATCCAGTTTAGGGTTCAAATAGTTAGAAAGGAGACAAAAGAAAATAGAAAATTAATTAAATGAATTCAAAAATGGAAAAAGAAAATCAAAGCCATTTAGTCTTTCCACATTGAGGAAAACTAGCAGACTCCTGTGAGGTAACAACACAGAAATTAACTTAAAAACAAAGACTATGAAGACCAAGAATTCTCAGTTCCCACCAAAGAAGGGGCCACAAACAGTACGCCAAGAATGGAGCCAGTTTTAAAATAACTGAATCAGAAGAATAGCTTCACACATCAGCTATTTTCTCCTGGAGAATTGAAACATAATATTCCATACAAGACTTAAAATGATTCTACATGGAGCGGCTTCTCCATGCTATGTTCCAAAGACCAGACCCATCTATGTCGAATCATCAGCATCTAGGAACAGGGCTTTACCCCAGGCCTCCCGGCAAAAACAGGAACTTGGTAAGAAGTCTGTAACGTAACAACCTGTCTGGGGGATTCAGATGTCCGTTAAAGTTTGGGTACCATGAGAATAGAAAGATGTCAAAAGGCTGTACTATTAGAAGCTATAAACACAAAAAAGTTTTCCTACAGACGATGGTTGATCATTTAAAAAGACCTGAGGCTACTCTGCACAATCAAGTAGAAAGCCACAAGCTAGTATATACGCCTTCATTCTCCTTATATAATAAAACTAATCATTGGTGAAAAACCTCAGCACAATAAATCCCTCCTGCAAGGACTGGTAATGGGTGACTAGAAAAAACCAGAGAGGCCTTCTTCCATTAACAGTCTTATTTGATACCCCAGTAGGCTGAAATCTAAAACATCAGTCAGAACTCAGTAAATGATATACCTAAAATATATGTATTTCACTGTATGTAAATTTTGTGTGAGTGAATCATAGTCAGACACAAATATTGAACTCTAAGTAGTAATCTGGCATTTAGGGGGAAGTCAGCAAACTTCCTCTGAAAATTCCCCCCTCAAAAAAAAAAAGAAAGATGGATTTATAGATGGCCCTCTTTCTCCAAAAGATCACTCTCTAGATAGCCCCATGTGACACTAGATCCTAGGAGAGATTCCATTTCCCAACAGCAGAGTCCCTGCTGCTCTCTACCCACCACCTTCCTGGGCATCTGCAGGACCCGAATGCTGCCCAGCTTAACAATACTTTTGTATGGCTCTAGTTTCTCATCTGTTTCTATTTCCCTACCTGGAAATCTATATTATATCATAAATTTCATTCTGCTGTAAGTTGCTTTCAATTATTTGAGTTAAGAGAAGGCAAAAAAAAAATTAGCAACTCCTGCATCTTATCTATGCTAGATGAGAAAAAAGGGAGGATAAATGAAACTGTTGACATGATATGGAAAAACACCGTGCAGAGTGCAAAGATGTGAACAGCCCCAGAAGAAACATAGTATCATACTGGAAAGAATCTTAGAGATCCTAAGGTTAGTATGGTACACTAAACTCCTGCCAACATCAGGTAAGGTTTCCTCAAGGCTTGGACCACTTGGCCCACACTTCTGAGTCCTCCAATTCCCCCCTACCCTGATGCAACAGGTAAGCACCCAGCAGGGTCCCACCACTAGAGACGTGCTTTCACTGTCTGCCCACCTCCTGATGCCCACTGATTAACAAAATTGACAGACCTTTAGCCAAATGAGAGAGAGAGAGAGAAAGAGAGAGAGAGAGAGAGAGAGAACAAATTAATAAAATTCAAGATGATGTGGAGAACAGTGCAATACAGGATATTCAGAGAATCACAGGAATATACTTTAAAAATTACATTTTACTAAGCTGGAAATCTGAAAGAAATACATGAATTTCTAGATGCATATGATCTACCAAAGTTAAACCAAGACAAAGCATATAATATAAACAGACTCATAAGCTAGTGTGATGGTGCAAGCCTTTAATCCCAGCACTTGGGAGGCAGAGGCAGGTGGATCTCTGTGAGATCAAGGCCAGCCTGGTCTACATAGTAAGCTCCAGGTCAGCTAGGGTTACAGAAAGACCCTGTATCAAAAAAAAAAAAAAAAAAAAAATCCCAGGGTCAGAGTCAGAAGGCTTCAATGCAGAATTCACACAGACATTCAAAGAAGAACTAACACCAATAATTCTCAAATTGTTCTGTAAATAACTGGTATCAACTGTGAAGCTTCATCCCTGTTGGCTAATTTTCATAGTGCTGAAGGTGCTATGCATCCTACTGAAGGCAAAAAAAATACTACCAGTCTTACTTATTTGTGAACTCGGTGAGCTACAAAAATGACTGGCCTGGAGAGATATGCCTACTGGTGCATTAGTGGCATGACTATCATGGGAGTGACAACCATTTTCTGACTGGATTTAAGACCCATTCCACAAGACAGAACTCATGCCTAGTTAAGGGTAACTGGGCCAAAAATCCATGGCTGGCTAAATTCTGATAAATGGACACAATAACAAACTATCCCGAAGTTCTTTCGGATTTTTAAATTTTTAATTATTCATATTTTTATGTAGATGAGTATTTTGCTTGCATGCAAGTGCACCACAAGCATGCTGTGCCTGTGGAGGCCAAGCGAGGGCATGAGATCCCCTGGACTGGAGTTATGAATTATTGTTAGCTGCAAGGTGGACGCTGGGAACCAAACCTAGGCCCTCTGAAAGAGCTACAAGGGTTCTTAACCAAAGAATCATTTCTCCAGCCTCTACCTCTAAGTTTTTATCTTTATACCCATAGAGTACTGAATCTCTTAACCTTCATCAGAGAAGCTCGTTTTTATAGTAAAGGTGATTAATCCAGAGACCCACAACTGGTCAACATGCAGAAAGTAAGAGATGGTGAAATGCTCAGCTCCAAATGGGACACCTACACCACACACCCCCTCCTCCCATGGCTAAGGGATCACCTCTGAATAGGGGACTGAAAGATTTTAAGAGCCCCAGGTAATGAACGTCTCCAGGAAAACAGTATTTGCTGCACATGACAGGGCCACTATGCATGTGAACTCAAAGTGACTGTCACTGCATGCACAAGATCTGCATGAGATGACACCAGGCAAAATCCCAGCATGGATGGGGTATGAGATCATGAAGTCCCACTCCTAGCTAAAGAGCTACTGGCAACTGATAGCTGCTGTGGGAGGGAAAGTGAGTTATTTCCTGGGTTGGGTCCTATACCCATACATATACAGGTAGAACTAAGTAAACACAGTGGGTTTAAAAAAGAGAGAGAGAGAGAACACATTGAAGCTGGAATGAAAAGTCATAGTGTGGGGACAGGAGAAATGCAGAGGGTGGATGCAGTTAAAACATACTATGTGCATTTAAGAAATTCTCAAACAATAATGAAAAAAGACCCCAACCTAACCAGCCAGGTCTGGTGGCATACACCTGTAATTACAGCACTTGGAAGGTACAGACAGAGGGACCACAGTTCAAAGTCATTCTTCGTTGCCTAGTGAGTTTTAGGTTAGCCTGGGCTACATGAGACCCCAGCTTAAACAAACAAAGATCTTAAGACAAATTTTGTTATCCTAAGGAAGGAGAAAGAAAGACTCAGAATATTTAATTTAGTTCATAATGCAAGGCACCATGGTATTATTGCACAACTGTACAACATGACTTTAAAGCAACCAGTACTTCTAAACACCTAAAAGATCACCCTCAGACCACCTCCCTAGGCTGAACTGGGGCTATCCACACACCAGTTGATAAACAAACACATTCCACCACATCATCACAGCAAAGCATAATGGCTTCATACTGCAAAGCAATGTCAATCTGCACAATGACTTGAATGTGACACAATTACATTAGTTGTTAATATGATGGAAATGTAAACATGTACTGCTACTAACAAGAATGCAATTGAGGACCAAAATGAACATAACAAATTATGTGATGGTGCCACCAAGAGTCAAATGTATAAAGGGCCCAAGCTGATCAACTTCATGTACAAGGCAAAAGGAGGAAACAGTAAACACCACAAACACCAAAACTGAGGCAACTTAAGAATATTAAAGTGGTAAAGGGAAGGGGAAGAAATTTGGAAAACAGCACTAAAAATACAAAATGAAAATTGGCATTGTAGCATTCCAATAACAATGGCTTAGCAGAGGCTCACCTATCAAGAGGAAGTAGCCAGAGCCTTACAAGAAAACAGGCTAAAGTCAAAATCTACTTCACGGACTCCTCTTCTGTTCTTCACAAAATTCATACTAGTGACCTCTTATAACTACTCTGACAATTTGTCTTACCAATTAGAGCCAGTACTCCTGCTGACAGAAACAAAATTTGAGTAACAAAATAACTGGAATGCAAAATTGTCTATGCTATAATTTAACATATTTTGATGTTGCTTTTAAAAATCCATTTATGTTGCCTAAGAGCTGAACATAAAAATATTCGTTTATAACTACAAATTTTCCAAGATTTTAGTTGTCTAGGAACAAATAAACCAAGTGTTCTGTATAGTAAATTTTAATCATCTTTTCCAGGGCTGTGAAGTGAATGCAAAAGGATGACAACGAGAGATGGCAGAGAAAGGATTTAGAGGCCAGTATTATTGGTTGGTAAGACATGGCTCAGAGTTGCTCTGCAAAGCTGGCTCTTGCGGTGGATCACAGGGACTTCGCGACTCCCAGCTACCAGGAAGCTGGCAGTGGATGGGCAGTGTTGTTGTTGTTTGGGTTGGTTGCTTGATTGACTGCTTGCTTTTAGAGGATCTCCTTGGCCTAGGCTGACCTGGAATTTACTACACGGCCAAGGACAATACTGAATTTGTGATCCTTCTGCATTCACTTCTGGAGTGGTCAGATTACAGACAAGCCACCACACCCACCTGTATGCAAAACTGGATAATGAATGCAGGGTTTGTGCAAGCTAGAAAGGTGTTCTACCAACTGAGTTACATCCTCAGCCGCAGGAAGCTGTTTTTAGTTACATTTAGTTAACTGTGCAGAATTTCCAGACCCCTATGAATAGAGACATGTAAAGCCTGGTAGGTTTTGTCTGTTCTACACCTATTGTATGAAAAAATGTGGTTGAAAGTTTATACTCCACTTTCAATTAGCTTTTCATAATCTCTTTTAAAGTACTTTTTCTTTATTATTTTTATTTTATGTGTATGAGTGTTGTGCCTGCGTGTATGTAAGAGCATCCTTGTTATGGAATACCCACAGAAGTCTGAAGAAAGGTGTTGGAACCCCTGGAACTGGAACTGGAGTTACAGATGGTTATTAAACACTATGTGGGTGCTGGAAACTGAATCTGGGTCCTCTGTGAGAGCAGCCAATGCTCCTAACTGCTGAGCAGTTAGTTTTGAATCATAAATGAAAATCCATGGAATAGAGAAGGGAAAACACACACACACACACACACACACACACAAATAACCACTGCCTTGTCATCGTCACTCATAAGCTCCTAACTGCCAGACAGAAGATAAGTAAGTCAAGGAGGAGAAGGGCTGGAGAGATGGCACAGCAGTTAAGAGCACTGGCTGTTCCTGCAGAGGATCTAGGTTTGATGCTCAGCACCCACATGGTGACTCACAATCATCTATAACTCCAGTTCCAGGGGATTCAATGCCCTCTCCCACCCTCCACAGGCATTACATGCATGGAGTGCACTCACACACATGCAACCAAAACACTCATTAACATAAAATAAAAATAAATAAATCCAAATAAAAAAAATTTTACGGAGGAAGAGAGAATTTTCCTCTGAGAAAGGACATGTGGGATTACAGAGATCTTCACAGGTTCAGATCTACCTATCCAAGATTTTCATTCACATGAAATGATTCAGTTAAACAAGTAAGATAATGTTAGTAACAGCACAGAGGTCCAAGGAAGCAAAGCAGTAGAAGAAACACACATTCTCGTCATGTCGTCTTTCTGAGTAGTGTGTGGAACTGGACATGAGTTTTTGTTTCTTTCTTTTACTGAAATCCCTCTTTTTGTTCACCTCCTCCCTCAGCTAAATTCTATCCATCCCATTTCCACCAACAGCCTCCTGCAAAGTAGTCGTCGTTAATATCTGCTTCCAGTAAGGCATTTCTTCCCATCGCAAGAGAATAGCTCCTGTCTAGATCATCAGGAACCTCCAGGTTTGTGTTCCAAGTAGGCTTCCGAATCTATCTTCCTTTAATTATCAGCATCTCTATTTGGAGCCAGTAACACATACAACACTGAACTCCTGGTTTTGTACAGCCGCCTCTAATTTGATCTTCCCTACCCCAGCCTTACAATGGACAAATCATAAGCCCTGGATTCACCCTTGGTTATTCTTTTGCTCATATTCCACACTGATTCCATGAGAAAATTTTCTTAGCTATGTCCTCAGAACATACCTGGAGTCAAAATTCTTTCCCTAAGCTCTGCTCTGCCGCTGCCACCACCACTCTCATCTAAGAAATCAGTCATTCTTGGCCAGACTTTCACAATTGCCCAGTTGGTCTCCCCATTTCTGTCCTTAACTCCCCTTCAGACTACTTTGCAAAGTTGTTTTAAAACCTATTAAATATCTTCAGCTCCAAATCTCTGCCTACCATACTGCAGAAGCAGAATTCTAAAAGAATCCTTAACAACCAACATCCTTGTACACTCTCCACACCAAATTGAGTATAACAGCCATCAGCCCCATGACTGGGTTACATTACAGGGTACAGGTGAAAAGATTCTGCAAGGCAAAGCAGCTCCCAACCAAGTAATCTTGAGTAAACTAACATCTTTGGGAGGATTTGATTCAATCATGTTTCGCTGAGCTCAGAGATGAAATGGATCAGAAAGTTTCCTGTTGGTTATGATACAGGCTACCAGTGGAGGGGCCCACAGGGCCACAATGGTGGGGCGTGCCTAGGTACTGAGAATCATCATGCTACAGTTTCAAAGAACTATATTCTGCCCATGCCCATGCGAGTTTGGATGAAGAACCTGAGTTGCAGGTAAGCACCAACAACACTTTGACTTCAGCCTCACAAGATCCTGAAGAGCAAGCCCAGTTCAGTTGTGAGTAAACATCTGCAGGGATTGTGTAGCGGTGAGTGAGTACTGTGTTAAGCTGAGACGTTTGTGTTAATTATTACACAGTAGTATGATATACAGTCAATAAGCAATGCTAGGTAAATGGCTTCCCATTCGTGTCAGCTGCTTTCAGTTCTACAAGCTCCATCTATCAAACTTTGAAAACATGAACAAAATTCCTGATGTTCCTGATGCTAACACGTCACTTTACCTCCAATCCAAAAGATTGTGTAGCCCAAAAAATAAAACAAAGTAAATGGATCTGATCATTGCAAACAAATAGCACAAGACAGTGAAGACCAAACGTAGAAACTGAATAAATAAGTGAATACATGAGAAACAATGAAGCTGTCATGGCCTATGTGTGAACACTTGGTACTCAGCTGGAGGGGCTATCTGGAGATGCTGTGGAAACTTTAGGATCTGTGGCCTAGCTAGCAGGAGGTCGCTGGGGTTGGCCTTGATGACACACTGGTATCTGGGGCTGGCTTGGGTGCTCTGCCTCATGTTTTTGAGCATTCTGAAGAGCTCCACTAATTGCTCCCAAGGCCAGACCTCTCCATCATCAAGACAGGAAGGCAAAGACAAAATTAATCATCCCTCCTTTTGGTTGCTTCTCTGAGACACTCTGTCACAAGCCGGAGAGCACTAGCTAATGCAGGGGATTTTTACTTCTCTTGCACTCTCAGTGTGCCCCAAAGGGTGTATTCTAAATAAACACTATGGATGCTTCTGAATTTTTTTTTTAAAGACACAATTTCCCATTACTTGGGCATGAAGAAGGCACAGAGACTTTAAAATAATCAGCCTGCCACATCTTTGTTTCTCTAGAGGAAAAACCTGTGTTTTTCATACTTAGAAATAAGACTACTGTCTATACTAAGAGAGTTCTTACCAAAAAAGGCAATCTTAGCTTTTGCTGCATAAATAAAACCAAAACACAAAAGGGGAAAAAGGAGCCAAAATTAAATCAGCCTCATGCATACCTATGCAGTTTTTCATATGTAGTAGGACTAAAGCTCTGGGCTTAAAAAGAAGACCTCTGTTTCCCTAAATCTTACCCTCCTCCAAAAAAAAAAATCAAGCAAGTATAGACTGCACATTTGAGGTCAGCACAGTCCCAACAAATAAGTGCTCCAGAAGTACAAAAGGAAAAGAGAGAGAAGCCCAGGAATTTGTAACCTGCTATATTTATTGTATAATATGACTAAATTAAAGGTGATAATGCTTACATAGAAAATATTAAATATGTTTCACTTCCCTCTTTGCTAAATATTATATGCTATTTCATTACTGATCACACAATTTATATGAAAAATTTTACATGTTGAATGATCCAATATAATTTGGTTTCAACTAACACCTGTGATAATGTATTCTAGAAAAATGATTTGCATTAGAACCAATTACTACTTGCTCAACATGTTAATTTTGAGCTAAGTATATTTGTTCAAAAGAAACAGTTTATATCTGAATGATACCTGTGCATTTAATTAAAATAATTCAAGATTTCAATACTGATTAAAAATAACATCAATCATAAGTACAAGACAATGAGTAAAAACATATCCACTAAGAGTTTTATGGATACAATCCATCCACACACACACTGCTTACAACACTGACGGAGAAACATCTACCACCTGCACAGTTCACTGTGGATCTTCTTCACCTGGCACTGAGCTCCCCTCTCTCCAGGTCTGAAGAGAACAGGTGGCCTAACAGATCACAAAGGATCAGAGGGAGACAGAATTGAAATGGACAATGCCCTTGCAACAAACCCATCAATGAAAATCCCTGCAATTTGGACATGGATTTAAAAGTAGGAATTCAAGACTATACTCACCAAAACATGAGTGGGAAGTGACACCTTCAAGGTTAAATGTCAACAGATGGGTTACAGGCCTGACAAACTAAATTCATTTCCATCAGCTTTATGTTAAGTCATCAGCTCACCACAGAAATCACCAAAAGGCAATACCAGATTCTATTTTAAATTTATATAGAGAAAGCCTTGCTTCACAAGATAGAGCTGGCATATGGCCAGAAGCAGGCAGCAGTGGCCAGAGTTCCACAAAACCACAGATACACAGTGCTCACTTGTCAATAATAAAAACCTTGATTAGTTGTAGTTTTTAATTATTCCTTGGCAAGATAATGTCTGTAAATAGTTTCCCTCATGCTAAATGATTTATTATTATTTTACAATTAAAAGGAATAAGGAACTATTTCAGAAAACAAAGGAAAAAAATTACCATTTTAAAAATAAATCATCAGACTGTTAAGTATTTCCCACTTTAGACCATCCCACCTTTAAGATTACTAACAAGCATGTAAGATGAAGTTACTGTCACTAGAGGTTGCTTCAGGTAAAATTCAGACAGCACAGTTGGGGTCATCAGGATCATCTTGCACACCACTTACTGCCTCCGAGGACTATGCTAAAGTCTTCACATGTGCCGTCTCATCTACCACTTCCACATCCACAGACTAATTCTGTACTTACTTTAACACCTTCCATACACAACTGAGATGTATAGTGATAATACACAAATGAAAAACAGTTAACTTGCACTCTAGCTCCCTACCCCGCCTCTTCATACATATGCTTCCAGGATAGACAACTGTCCACATATATGTGCACATGCACATGGACACAGACATCCACACCTCCCCAGACTTAAGTTTTTAAACAAATTCTTAGCCCACCACCTGATATCTGTTCTCAGTTAAGAATTTACATAGGTGACACCCCATTAGTTGTACAGCAGTAAAGAGCTGCACTTCATCTTTCTAAAAATCCAAAGTATTACATCTTATGAAAGCAATGCCTACTGAAGAATGCTAACTTGCTTCCAATATTTTGTTAAAATGAGGACCTTCCTGAAAGGTGTCCATGTATCTTTGCATACATATGAAAGCATTTTTAGGATAGCCTCTTAGAGGTTGAACTCTGGTCAAAGATATATATGTTTTCTCTTTTAACAGAAAGGACCAAATGGGATAGTGCTAGAAGCAAAATTAACCTGAGAGAAGGCACCAGTTAGGCCTCTTTCTAAGACTGTGCAAGTGCCACACTCCCCGGCTCTTCATAACAATAGCTTGTGACCAAGCTATTTTTACCTCTACTCTGGCAAGTAGTTTTACTAAAATGGAATCATACTAAATTACATAGGAGAGGGCTCAAAAAAAATTTTTAACTACTTTGTGAAAAATCCTGTATAAATTACCACAGCTGGCATCAAGAGCTTAAAATGTATGAGTCTGGAAGGCTATATATAATATTGCCAAGGAACCATACATGCATTTCTAAGAGGGCATGATCAACAAGAGGACAGCCTTCAAGACTATAAGGGAATCTCAGAGGGGTAGAGGCAGAATCAGAGAATGCTATGGGGACATTCATAGAAGAGGTGAAGTTCCAAGCTTATATTCAATGAACTAAATCTAACGACTCCAAAATGAAGGGGAAGGTGTAGACAAAATAAGCCACAGCAGAGCTCACGGTTGGGACACATGATAACAAGGCATGCTTAGTGTAACTCTAGCTAGAGAATAGACTGGCTAGGGACTGGGAATTTATCTGACTCACCAACAGGCTAGTCAGATGACAGAAACAAAACAATGCCAAGGAGCACAGTATCACAAGTAATAACTTTCCAAAAGAAACTCTAAAGAACCAACGGTGCTCAGAGCTAGCAATTCAGAAAGATACTAGCCTCTGCTTTGTGTAAACAGATCTTCAATAGCAGACTGGTTCTCTTAACAGGCATGATCTTCTTCAGACACATTATGGCTACAGACAACACTTCAACTTAAAATAATGAGAGCACTCAAAGAAAACAAAGCAAAAGCAAGTTTCATCTTCTCCACTCCATATTTTATTTTCCAGTTAGTAACTGCAGTTCAGTCACTTTGAACCAGAAGCAACAGCACACTTCAGCCATAGCAAGAGAAGTCCTATGTTCAAATTTTGACTGCACTCCAACTGCAGTCACTAACCTGGTAGAACTAGGCGAAGGAGATAAGACCATGCAGAACAGCATCTAGGAGGGGCCTGCACATGATGGGTGAGTTCCACACACAAGTCTTCTGCATCCCACCCATGTCGAGTAAGACCAAAATGCTTCATATCACTTCATTACAACATCTTTCACTTTCTGCCACTTCTGATATAACTTCATTAAAGGAGTGACAGGTACATGTTGATGAAAAATGAGAAAACAATTCAGAAAGCACAACAGTACATTTTATGGAGGCTTTCAAAGAAAAAGAGTTTGGGTAAAACTCAAAAAGATCATATAAACACAAATACCAGTATTCTCATTTCTCTCTCTCTCTCTCTCTCTCTCTCTTTCTTCTCTCCTTCTCACTCTCCCTCCTCCCCTCCCCTTCCCTCTCTTTCTCCCGTTCCTCTCTCTCTCTCTCACACAGGCATGGGTGGAAGGTAGAGACTGACATCAGGATATCTTCCTTAATCACATTTCCACCTTACTTTTGGAGGCAGGGTCTCTCACTGAACTCAGAGCTTGTCACTTAGGCTACACTGGCTGGCTAGAGAACCCCCAGGACCCTCCCAGCTCTACTCCCAAGGATTAGAGACCTGTGCCACCACACCCATCCCTGACGTAGATACTGGGAACCTAAACTCAGGTCCTCCTGCTTGTGTAGTGAGCACTGAGCCAGCCCCTAAGCACTAAAATAACATTCTTGATTTGGCCTGTAGATAAACCAGCCAGACTAAGCATTAAGAGAAGACTAAGAACTAAGTCAGCTAACCATAATCCATTTTGAACAAATTTCATAATCTTCTCTGTTCCTTGACACTGATCCACCCTTATGCTGATTCTAACCACAACTGCACACTGGAAATCGTTCTTTTCAACGTCATGAAGCATCACAGCAGTTGTTCTACATGCACTCCACATATCATCTCCTGGGCACCATATCATGTGCAATATAACAAGTGAGAGTGAAAAAACCATAACACTGCCAGTGTTTTATGGGTGTCCCATCTGAATCTGTAACACCTTATATCCAACATAACACAAGTTTATGCCATTTATACCATCAACTGCATTAAAACTAAGATTATCTGAGTGAGCACAGTTTGAAATAAAGCAACTGATGTTAATCTGATGAGCTCAGCTACTTTAGGTACATCATCAATCATCAAAATCAGCCAAAAACTGCTACGATAGCATCTTCCAAAAGGCACATAAATAAATCTGCTAGTTTCTTAACATCTCTTGCTTTCAATTAGCCTTTCTATGGCTCTGCTCATTTCTTTTTTATAACTATACACTTCTTCCTATTGATTCTTAGCACTTCATACATTGGCAGGAAACCACTGCCAAGCGAAACAGTGCCATGCATTTATGCAGTGCTTTCAATGAAGTCATTCTGGAGCCTCCCTAGCATTCCGATGAAGACTTGTGATCCCTTTGGCGTGTGGGTGGCTTAATGCTTTCTTGTGTTTCCAGTACCCCTCCCAGTGCTTGCTGCATACCAGGTACACTCTAAGTCATATTAACTCTCAGGGCAATAGTTTATAATCTGAAAACAAGATAAATATAGTACCCTAAATACAATATTCATGTATGACATTTTCAAAAAATGTAAAAAGTAATAACCATATTTTTTGTTCATTGACTATCAAGACAATAATGAAGCTATGGGGAAGCTGTTGTATTTCAGACACATGACAGAAACAGGTATCAGCTGAGAGACTACCTCTATTGTCTTGGGGAGCTCTGGGAACGGAAGTCAGCCAGAGCCGGGGGCTCCTCAAGCTCAAGCTGTTCATCTTCCACGACCACAACAAAGAATCCTGTGTCTTTGCATCTTCCATATCTGAAACTTATGGAGAAGCAAGAGTCCTCTGAAAGAATGAATCTAAGTCCTCAGCCATCATTTTCAAACATGGGACATAAAGAATTTGGGGAGCAGTAGTGATGAGAAGCCAGACTAACCAGTCCCTGGCTAAAGTTAAAATAGTTTCCATGTCTTTTAAAAGAAGAAAAACAGAAAAGAAAGAGAAAGAATATAAAATGGGCAGCCACTACCCTGTACTGAAATCCAGGAGAAACGGATACCTCTTTTGACAACAGAAACAAAAGGTACACATTTAGTTATCACAGGATCTACTAAAGTAAGTATTTGAAGGTGACTAAAAAGAACAGCATGAATTCAAAGACTCTTTTACTTATTACTTAATTTCTGAAAGAGGAAAACAATTCCTCCAAAGCTAATACAAAACAGCAATACAGGGCTGGAGAGATGGCTCAGCAGACAAGGGCATTTGCTGCTTTTCCAAAGGACCTGGATTCAATTCCCAGCAATACATGGTGGCTAACAACCATCTGTAACTCCAGTTCAAAGAGACTTGATGCCCTCTTCTGGCCTTCATGGGAATTGTATGCATGTGATGCACTTAACACACACGAAGGCAAAATACTCAGACACATAAAATATATATATATATATATATATATATATATATTTTTTTTTTTTTTTTAAAGAATCAGCAGTACAGCTGGGTGTGGTGGTACATACCTTTAATCCCACCACTTAGAAGGCAGAGGCAGGCAGACCTCTGTGAGCTCAAGGCTAGCCTGGTCTACACAGTGAGACCCCGGCACCAAAAAAAAAAAGTCAGTAGTATAAACCAATATGTTATTTCAGGAAAGCCCAGGATGGCATCAATGTGATGCCAGGGAACTCACAAACTGGAGATAAGCCTGAGGCAATTAGTGTTGAGGGTATAGCTCCCATTCCCCAGAACTCCTGGCTAGGTAGTCTAGTTACTTCTGGTAGAGGATAAGAAAGGAGACAAGGGAAAAAGGTTAAAACCAGAATTGCAGGAGATACGCTGTAAACCCAAAGAGTAATTTCCTCATAATCTACGAAATCAACACAGTGGCATTTTCTATATGTTTTTACTCTTCATAAATCAAAATGACAGTGAAGATTTCTTATTAATAGAATAAATGTAGAACTCCTACGACAGTATTAGCATAGAGTCCATAAAAACAAAAAGATAAAATTTTACTTTTCTTTTTCTTTTATTGTAGAAGAAAGGAGCTAATTCAGAGTCAGTTATAAAGACATAGTTTCCTGGAACCTGGTAACTGAGACATCATGCCAGCATAAGGAATTACAGCTAAGGAGCAGCTACTGCTGGCTGCATTTGTGAACAGTGTAAGCTGATTTATTATCATCAGGATTTATACAAATCGACTCAATAATTAATGTGTGTAATGCCTTTAATGCAGGGCTGGGTTGGAACTGTGGCTAAATGAACTAATTAGCTGGATTCATTGGAGAGTATCTAAAGTCATCACAAGATGATATGTAAATTAATGTAAACTACATATAAATATATTGTAAATGCTGCTTGGGGGAAGGGGAACCCACAAAACAACTACTATGTGCCCCCACATGACAGTTAAATATAACACAAAGAGATAACAGAAACACCACCAAGCCAGTCCACTGCTCTGAGGTTACCGTTGGGGTTTTCTATGTGGAAAACAGGACCAAAACCAAGATTCTAAAGAGCTGGGAGGGACAAGGCTGCTGTCCTGGGATCTGGAGCTTTAACAAAGATAGTCGGGGAGTTACAAAACAAAGAAGCTCCAGGTCCATCCAGTCAATCCCTGCTATAGCCAGCCATGGTGGGAAACTACTTTCCCTATATCAAAACCTGCAGGAAAGCCCCAGAGCAGCCCCCTGGGAAAGGCTTTACCTGCAGAGCTACACAGTAGTCATAACAAGATACTGTTATCTCGAGCTATGGGCTATACCTGACTTCAGAGTTATACAACAGAGGAAAAGAATGCAGAGCACACTGTCCACAGACTCTCAGGGAAATAGATGATGCTGGACTGAACATGGAGGACTAGCTTCCTGTGAGCTTTGTTCCATAAGTCAGAGCCAGGCAGGAAGTAGGGAACTGTCACACAGATAAACATGCATGTGTATTTTAAATTGTCTAGATGTACTGCCAAACTTTACATAAACACTATCCAGCAATAATATATGAAAAGCAATTTTCCAGTTCCTGCCAAGCATGATATGAGGGTTTTTTTTTTCCATCTATGCCAACCTGATGCTTAAAAATATATGCTTCCACATTCCCTCACAACGATGACACTTAAAACACTTTCAGTTTTCATTGAGCTTTGGTACTTCTTTCTTATTGACTGTGTATTCATGACGTTTTATTACTAAGGTGCTGATAGTATTCCTACTAATTTAGTCATCGTATCTACTGCATACATTCCAAAGGTTGGTCATTTCTGTTGCATCCTTTCTGGTGGTATTTAATCACTAAAAATTAACACCAAGAGTGTTAATCATAGTACCTTCATTAACAAGAGGACCATTTGTTCAGAGCATGATAACATGCACAGAGCTGTACTGATACCCACTGAGGACCTGTTACCTGTGCTGTGGAAAGAGATTGCCTACCACTGAACTAACAGACTGCTTATGGCTCCTGTGACTGGATGATCTCTTGGACTAATGCAGTGTGAAGGCCACACTCAACTGTCAACTGAAATGCATCCCAGTCAGGTGAGTAACTCGGTGGGCTCAGCAGTGGGCACCCTGCCAGGCACTCCAAGTGCAGGATGGCAGAGCAAAAGGGTGTAACATAGGTACCAGGTAGACTCAGCACTGGGAGCAGAGTTAATACTGCATCACTGGCTGTGTGACTCAGCTGGCTGGGCACTTGCTTCAGGAGCTCAGGCACAATGTGTCAGAAGCTTTACTTTTGACTGTGGAAAAGGAAACCAATTTGAAAAACGTCCAGCAGAGTTGCCAGCTTGGATAGAGATGAAGTATCTAAAAGGAGCTGCCATGCTGCAAGTCTGTGGAGCAACCATGCAATGTTCTAACACTATTTTTCAACTAAAGACTAAACAGTGAAACAGGTTTTTGCTAAATGCTCAGATTTCTCAATCTGAAACTGTGAGGTGCACAAGAAGGCAAACGTTCGTCAGTGCTTGAGAGGCCTCTTGAAGCAAGAAGAGAAATGATCACCTTGTATAGGGACCAAAGAACAGAGGTTCTGTGGAAGCATAAGAACAAACTCCATTTTTATTCCCTTGATGTCCAAATGAACAGCTCTCATTGGTAACCAGGGGATTTCCTATATGGATGAGAGAAGAGAGAAGACTCTTGGGAAGACTTTGCTTAAAAACATGGTTATTTCCTGTTGTGTCATGCTGAAATCTAAGTGGCTGGGGTGACAGCACTTGGCAGTGGGCATTCTGGGAGTGAACAGACCACAAGGCAAAACATCATGAATGAGGCTAGTGTCCCTGTAAAAAGAATCAAAGACCTAACTTCCCTGCTCCACAATATGAAGATACAACAAGAAAATGTCATCAAGGAAACTTTAAAACTAGTATTTCATCTCTCTGAGCATTCATATCTCATTCTGCCAAATGGGCATTTGTAGCTAAAATGAATTAGAAAGGAACAGAAAGTCTTCAGCCAACACTAAATGCAGTGGTCATTTGTTGGAGTTACTATCATAATTAGCAAAGTGCTCACAGAAGTAACAGCCCTATGTCCTCTACCACAAACATACAAACATGACAGAGAACCACTGAATCAGCCACTGCCTCTCACTTCCTCCCACCACCATCATTACAAGCCACTCAAAATATAAGCAATAACTGCTCAACCAAGAATCTTACCATTCTCTGTAACTCCAGAAAATCACCTCCCCTTCTCACAAACAGAAAAGGGAAGAGAAAGAGTCCATGGAATAACAGCAGTTTCTGAAGTTTCCCCCAGGAGGGTGTGAAGAGAAACCTACCTCCCCTCTGAAATGCCAGGTAGCTCCCTGGGAGTGCTGCTGCACACTCAAGCCCAGAAAATGTTCTGGCCATGATGCTTCCGAATGCCAGAGGAGGCAGAGAACCCCTAAGTGAACCCAAGTGGAGAACACAGGATCAGTTTCAGATCTCCATCCTCAACTGAACAAAAGTCTCTAGGCTGGACATGCTGTATACTTCCTAATTTGAGGTTGGTTAATTCACGGATGCAGAAATCACAGATAAGGAGGACCAACTAGACAGCCAACAGCACACACACCGACCTGGGTCCTGCATCTGTTTGCTCTTCCGCACAACATCCAGTGACTCCATGAGCTCAGGATTGCCTTGCTGCAATGCATGGAAGATGCCAGGAGCATGGGTTGGCCTCCCTATACTCATCTCTGCCTTGGTGCCTACCACAGAGCATATGACGGCTCCACTCAGGAGCTACATGCAGGATACTACCCAGACACTTTGAAACACAGGGGTCTGCAGATGAAAGGTGAGGAATGGTCCAATGCCTATGCCAACCAACCCTGGCTGTTCCAGCAGGTAAGGCTGAAGTCCTGTCTTTGACAATGCCCAACATGGAGAAAGGTTGACTTGGAGGAAACACCTTGAGGCAGCTGGTTCTAAGGCATGACAGCAGCCTGTAGGTAGAGTGGAGAAAATCTTGGGGACTATGCTAGAGAAATAGAAAGTTCTCTTTCTAGGCCAGAGAACAGACTAGCAGGCATCTTCCTGGACTCCTAGCCCTCTCCTAGATGATGAGTTCCATATGAGAGGTGAATATAAAGGCAGTGAGGTTGAAAGAGAGTCTAGGCTCAATGTCACAAGTGGAGAAAGGCTACACAGTTGATGGGATCAGGTGAGGCAGCAGCTTCATGGTGATGGTATGGCTCTCTAGCCCAGGAGCTAAAAATGGGCCACTACATCACTTACTCCAGGTCCTGAATCTTATTCTGTTTGAAGTCCACTACCAGCATCAATTTAGCCTGGATGGGAGAGAGAGAGTCAGAAAAGGCGGAATAGGGCCTCATCCACGGTTCATGTTTACACCTGGGTCCCTTGGGATTTCTTATAAAGTGAATCTCACTGGGGTTGAGTAAAAGGAATTTCTTGAGCAGATTTATAGACTCTATGGACATAAAGAGAGGAACATGCTATATTTCACTCAGTTTCTATGCCCACAGTTCCAGAAGTCCTCTCCAAAAGCAGAGAGTCAGTGACCATGCATGTAAAATGACCCCCAGGATCCCTGGGTGTACCCCAAGGCTACTGTAAGCTTCAAGGTATTGGGGGTGAGAGGCTGTCACAGAAGGTAGCATGTTAAGTCGGCCAGAGGTGACTCACTAAGGAAGCCAAAGTCTGCAACTTTGATGTTAGGTCAACAACCCAAAGCGTATTTTCTGTCTTTAGGTCTTTATGGACAAATGTGCTTTTAGTACTCATCCTGTGCAGTAGCACAATCAGGGAGATGTCTCTAGTCTCTCTTATGATGCCACAGTAATAGTAATAAACACCTCTCCTCTGAAGCTCAAAACATGACTAGGGCAGCATTTCCTGACTCTCAGTCACCTCCAACAGTTTCACAGTGATATGGTAATTCCAGGACCTCATGATCTGGGCTTTGGGATGACCACAAAGCTCATTTTGCTTATTTAGGTTATAGCCATCAATATTTACCTACTTAGAAATTAAGTGCACATTCATATTTTCATTTCATGTTAGTTTTGTCTGGTCTCTTCATAGTGGATTTCTTCTTTTCATGGCCAGAAAACTTGCTCTGACCATTTCTAGTCTCTAAATGCAGAGGTTGCACAAGTCACACTCTATCATGACACCAGTACCTGGGGAGAGATACAAGAAGTCCCTTCATGCTTTCTCCAGTACTCCTCCTGCCCTTACGTAGATCTCGGTTTCTAACTTTTGTCTTTTCCTACTCTCTAAAGAACTTATCATCCATTGGCTGTCAAAGCCTGGCTGCAGTCCATAAGAGCAATAGGAACCTAAGAAATCTACAGATTATAGAAAATATCCTAGCGGATACTGGGGTAAAGCTGACATGGGAAGCTGTGAAATATTCTATTGCCACACAGAGACTCTTGGAGACCCATGAGTCAACTGCTGCCTGCTGTGAAGATTTAGCTTCTGATTTTACTCACAGTAAAACCCTGTGAGGAATCAACCTGTTGGAGAATGCTTCAGACCACAGTGGGATGCATGAGCTGAGTGCGACCCAGAAATAGTCAAAGTGTAACCTGCAGGTACTCAGGATACAAATAACTGACTGATGAGGAAACCCAAGCATCTCTGATCACTGATGAAAATTCCTACTTGACAATCCTAAGTACCATATAATATAAACAGAAAGGAAATGTGAAAACTTAATTTCAAGAAATCCGGGTATATAAAACCACATATAAAGAAAAGGGAATGGGCCCTTACATTGGCCCATCTGTGTGTAAGACTTATAGATCTCAGACATTCTAATGAGATATGACTTTTCTGGCACCCAGTTCAAATGTGTCATATAAGATGGATGGGGTTTTTCATATGCTAACAGAGGTCATGAAGCTGGGGGTTGGGGGAGCTGGAGATGGGAGAGGGAATCAGAACATAACCAAAACACACTGCATGAAATTATTGATTCAATAAAATATTTTTTTGAAAACTTATCTAATATTTCTGGACATGGTAGATCTGCTGAGAGCAAATCTCTCAATCTTGATTTGTCCAAGACAGTCTTCACTTCTCTACTTTTGATAGAGAATGTCTCTAGATACAGAATTCTGGGTTAGTAGCTATGTTCATTCTTCATGACTTGTGAAGACAGCCTGATGTAATCCATATTTCTGTCCCTCTGTGATTAAGGTACACTCTTCTTCTGCCCTCCTTCAAGACTCTGTGTGTCCTTGGGTTTTCTGAGTCCTCTTCTGTTGTGTGCAAGCTCAAGGATTTTTGGTCCTTGTGTGTACAGTGGGCTCTGAATTCTCTGGGTCTATTATCTTATCTCTGTCATTAGTCTAGGAATACCTCACCGTTACTGCTTCACATATTTTTTCTATTCCTTTCTTCTTCTCCTTATGGCACACATAGTGCAGACCCCATGCCTTTTGTAATTGGCCTACAGCTCTTGAATATTCTGTTTCAGTTTCTCTCTTCTTTCTTCTGTTTGGGACACCTTCAAGCTCCTTGATCCTTGCTTAGCTCCTTGCTTAGCTTATGTCCAAGTTACCAAGGAGCCCAAGCATATTCCTTATCTTCATTACAGTACTGAACTTTTAGCATTAGCTTTCTATTCCTTTGTTTCTTTTGAGACGATCTCTCACTGTGTACTCCAGGCTGGCCCCACCTTTCACTTGTCCTGCTTCAGCCTCTTGAGTACTGGAATTAATGGCAAGCACCACCACACTCAGTTGCCTCTTATTCTTTCAAGAGAGTCTCCCTCTCTTATATTTTTCCTCATCTGTGCTTGTATACCATCTGTTTATCAATTAGGGCAATTCACTTTTTACTGTTTTTTCATAGTGCTGATAAGACCAGGCCTTGTGCCTGCAAATTAAGAAGCCTTCGGTATGTAAACCCTACTTAAATTCTCAATCTGATCATTCAAAATTTTCTGCCATGATGCTTGCTCTATATTCAGTCTATGCTTTTTGTAGGCAAGTCAAGTATTTGCTAAATGTGGGACATGTATTATACAAAAGAAACTGAAGTAAAAAGACTTTTAAGTGAGGTTTTATGTTTATCTGGCTAGTATTTAGGCTATTTATCATTTCTTATAAGTGTCAGAGGCTAAAATTTCTTCCTCTGTCATTTTTCTTCCTCCTCGGTTCCCACAGTTTCCCTTAAGAGTCTAAGCCTGCATTTCTTTGAGCTGAAGCCTTTCTTGGTGCCCAGGAGCCTGACTGATGTAGAAGCACTGGGTCAAATCCCCTGGCTAGGTCAGCCTTTAGTGAGGCAGGGCTACTAAGACATGACCTTCAGCGTCAGTCTGGGCTTTCTCTTTTCCCCCTTACACAGACAAGAAGGCTCACTCAACACAGCTAAAGTCAGATGTTTGTCTTTCCTGGGAAAGCAGGCTCAGGTGAAACTCAAGCCTGTTAGGTTTTGCTAAAATGATTTCTTTTGAGAGCAGGAGTACAGAATACTTTGGGTATATTTATTTCAAATGCTTTATTTCCTCTCCCATTATAAGAAACTAGAAGTTTCTTTTGTTTTGTTTTTCCAAACAGACCCTGGTAGGATATACGGAAGTAAGTCATAAATGTATACAAACTCCTTAAGTTCCCAAAGACTGTTCCAGAAAAGCTAGTGTACCAGCAATTCATCAAGTACAGTCTGACTGTTGGGGAGGAAGATTCTGTTCCAGTCTGTGATCTCTACTTCCAGGTACCTTCTCTCCATTCAGAGCCCAGTGACCTCAGTTCCCCAATGGATCCAAGACTCACTGATTTTCAGTATGTTCAATTTTTTATCCTATTGTGTGGACAAGAATATGGGTTCCCAAGTTCATCTCACACTGTCCCATTCAACTTTTTGGTTGGTTGGCTTACTGTTTCGTGACTTTATTACCCTCCATATTTCAGGACTCAGAACTTCCCAAGTATTGAGGTGCATACTTCTCATATGCTGTTTTTTTACACTGTTTACAAATGTTTAGAGATGCTGCCAACCCCTCTGACAGGATCAGTTACAACAGGTGACTCGTCCCCAGTATGTCTCACATTTAAAATCTCTCTAGTTGTTTTGATTACAATGATTCTTTCTTTAGAAATAACTTCTAAAAGCAGATGTCAGCCAACAGGAACATAACTCCATTAGTCAGCTAAGATTGCCAGTTAAGCACCTGGACAAGCACCAGTGTCCTTTTCAGTAATGAAGCCCAGCAAATGAAGAGCGCAAGTAAGCAGGATGTGTTTCTCTCCCTCTGTGAACGCTCATCTACCAATGCCCTCAGTAGCAGGAGGGAAATTACCTCATTTGAATAAAGCGCTTCCCTGAAAGGTAGTTTATCACAGGCATTTCTCTCTGAACATGCATTTATAAGCAGCCCTTCACAAACATGCCAGGTATCCTAATGCCCTCTGTTCCACTCCTCTAAAAAAATCCATCCCTTTAGAAATAAAACCAAGAGAAATGTCATTTTCAAAACATTATGCTGCCAAGAGAAGCCATGGACATGGGAATCCATGTTTCATGTTGGTCCCATTATCGTTTCTCTGAAAGGTAATGGTTTTACTTCACTGTGAATATTTAATTCTAGGATTCTACTAATTTTCAGGGTCTGGAGATCTTTCCTAGACTATGTTTTAGAATTTCTCTTTGCTCCATTTCCTCACCATCAAATGAACTTTGAGTTTGGGGCTTCAAAACATATTTCTTCACTTCAGTAAATCTATAGTGCATTGCATTATAAGCAATTTATGACTTCAACATCACATTCATGGCAACAAACCAAAACGATATGCCTGGGATTTCGATTTTAGAACCAGGTTCTGCAGGTGTTGCATACAAGGAAAGAGATGAAAATCTTTACACCAAAGGCACAGTGATGGGGAAAAGCCAGTGCATAGCTAAAGAAAGATTCTCTTAGACATCAACTAGCATTACATGGGTCAAAGGGGGCCTTAATCTTGACTAATGTCTGTCCAGGATTCTTATAACATACAGAAGATTATATTAGACCCAGATGGAACAGTACTTATGCCAAGAGATTACTCCTGAAAACCAAGTCATTTAAAGAACATAGAAATCTTCCCTCACAACGTGGTTCCTAAAGAGCACCATTTCATAAACCCAAGAAACCCAAAAAATAAATTTTTAATATAATCATATGAAAGAGAAATTAAATTTTTTCTTCAATCTCCCCCTACCTCCACAAAAGGGTATCCCACTGAGCTAGTGGTAACTCTTTGTCCATCAGAAGGTCATGGACAACAAGTGTGAGAAAAATCTCCCTTAGAAGAAATGTATATTGTAAATGCCATACACAAAAGGAAAGACCTGCTCAAAAAGGGAAGGAATGAAATACCATCTTGGCTTAAAGAAAAAACAGACTACAGGTTTCAAGTAAGGTAAGTGATTAGCAAAGACTCAACAGATTTCCTCAGCTAGCTCTTGGAATGAGAATCCAGCTCATGGACTTCAGAGTTTAGCAGGGCCATCATGCCAATCCAGCTGAAAAAGACACCATGCTTCCACTCCCTCCCCAAGCCCCCAAGACTCAGCTTGTCCCTCTACCCACTCACCATCCCATTCATCCCAAGTACTGTGGAGTCACATCTTCAGTATCTCAGGGGTTCAGTTACCTCTCCACACCTCTACTGCTACTTCCTTGATCCACCACCTCTATCTTCAAGTACCCTTAACCAGTCTCACACCACTAATCTTAGTTTCTCTAACCAATTTTCCCAGAACAATTTAGCAATCAGCCTACTTCAAAAGGCTGCTGGCTAAAATCTTTAAGGGGTTCACTGACACCATAAATTGCTCTATAGATAGATTCCAGTGCCTCAGTATAATTTGTGCAGCTCTTCATAAACTGGCTCAGAGAATCCCACATACTCGTACACTAAAATCTGGGAAACTTTCATAATCCCTAATGTTCCAGGGAACATACCACATCAATTCTCTAAAGATGAGGGAGGTCGGTGTCCAGTTCTTTTTTTTTTTTCCTTCATTCCAGATGACTTCAATGTTCAGCAAACTTTAGGAGGCACCGAGTCACCATTATCAACCCCTCTAGACTTGCCTATCACCAATCCCCACCACAAAGTCCACTCCACCAGAATCTTTTTTCTCTTTAATGCTTCCTCATGTTTTCTTCCATGGAAGGCTTGGCCTAGGGTATTCTCTCCTTCTGAAATCCTCCTCCATTTAGGCTTATGCAAACCTACCTCCAGAAGGGCTCAACTCTATCTATAATATGATTCTTTATAAAATAAAAAAATATAAAAAAACATACTGTCAGCCCAAATGGACTCAGTGAGTTTAAAAAGAAAGGACATGAAGTTGGGAGGGAAGAGTGGAATATGGAAGGAGTTGGAGAGGAGGGTGTCAGGACAGATTTGATGAAAACATTAGATCCATGTATGAAATTCCCAAACAATTTTTTTTAAACTAAGAGAAATGGGCAGCCATAGGAAAATTAATCAAGTTATTAATGAGGAAAATACATATTAAATGGAAATACAAGCAGTATGTAAAAGCTACAAATATGATTTGGGAATCAACTAGAATGAGAATGTGTGGTCCTGCACCGACTGGCTTTTACCCAACCAGTGCTCATAGATGAGTAAAAAGCCAAGTATTACGCCAGTAGTGATGGAGGAAGTCTCAAAGAAACCAGGTCTGGCTGACAGCGGTCTCCTATTGAAAGGCTGTGGCATATCCCAGCATGACAACAAGGAGCAGATGATACTTCAATAAGTAATCATCTGCACAGAAAGCACTGAAGAGTTTCTGAGGCCTACCAGTTATGTTCACACTGACCAGACCACACTATCTGACACAAACAAGTGAAGAAGACTTATGGTTTGAGAGACCTCGCTTCATCCTAGTGGATGGGACATGACACAGCACCTGAGTTCACAGCAGCAGGAGCACGCTGCAGAGATTGTTCACGTCACTGCAGAGCAGGAACCAGGGGCCAGGTGAAACCTGTAAATGCCTACCCCTACTGACCTGATCCCCAGCTAGCTCCCACTTCCTAAAAGTCCCAGAACCTTCCAAAATAGTGCCCCTGCTGGAGAACAAGCATGCACAGGAGCCCGTGGGGACATTTCAAATTTTAGCCACAAGGGGGAGATTGGTTCTTTCCCTTTCTTCATCATTTTGGTTCACCTTCCACTACCTTTCAAATACATTAGGCACATCACCCATTCTGGAACCTCAAATCTAGGCTACCTGTCACGGTTATGTGCTTTCTAGAAAGTTGTACTTCTCTGTACACAAGGGATTCGGGCTGTTCATTCGATGGTGTCACACATGAAGCATATGGAACAGGGGGACATGGTCATTTTGATGACCAAGTGTCCCCAATATGAAGTACAGAGTTAGAAACCTAAGCAAAGAGACCCTATCTGTTGTTCAACACTGGGTCTCGAGCACTTACTCCAGTATTTTCTACACATAGTGGCCTCTCTAATTTTTTTATCTGAAAGTTGAACTTCCTGAAATTTATATTTGAACAGTGGCCTTGAAAATCTGAGAGATGATTCTTCAGGGAGCAAAGGCACAGAAGAGGGTAAGAACAGACAGCTCCACATTTTCTAGCACAACCTGAGAATAGCCCCATTTTTCAAAACTCTCCTCAATATGCACATTCCCTATGGCTATACAGGCAGGCTACATCCTTTAAGCTTTGATATTCCCTTGTTTTTTCTGCTGTTTTACACCATTGTCAATGTCTTTTCTAGGTTGGCAATATTGTCTCCAAATATCAAATGGCAAGTCCTCAGACAATAAAGAGAATTCCCAGTCTACTTCTCAGCATTGTCATGAAACTAAGTGAAAGTCTATGAAAAAAAAAAAAATGTCCTCTGAAACATACACACACACACACATACACACAAAATCACACAAATATAAATTACAAGACTTATTATAGATTAATAGTAAGCAAAGCCCAGGAGAAATTCTGGTTGAAATTTTATACTTTAATTTCTGGGGATAAAGAAATGCATGATGAAATGCCATCCTTTTAAATTAAAGATACATTCAGAAAAACTGAAGCTTTGTTCATAATTTGAATTGCTTCCAGAAGATGGTCCCAAGTTACTTGCTTTTTTTCAAAACTGCCTACAAGTTTTGGATAGTGTAGGTGTATAGAAAGTTCACTAGAATTCAAAGAGCTTTATGCATATAAATTTAGTTTGTAGATGAATGTTTCTATCACAAAACCTATGAGCATTCAGAGGATTCTATGATGCAGGGAATGCTATTTAAGCAAAATTAAGCCAAACAAATCTACAACATTGGCATGGGAGCACAGTGGGTAGATCACAATGAATCAGAATAAAACAAAGCAATCTAAGTACCAGTACCTCATTTTTAACAAGCTAAGCCTTTCTCCCCTTCCTTATAAACTATGTTCTCACGCATCCTCTATACCTACTGTTAAATAGAGGTACACAACTTTCTTAGCTAATTAAACCACCAAGGCCAAAACTGAGAAAGTCGAA
This sequence comes from Eospalax fontanierii, assembly GCA_035773235.1. NCBI lineage: Eukaryota > Metazoa > Chordata > Mammalia > Rodentia > Spalacidae > Eospalax > Eospalax fontanierii. The sequence goes on from CM069547.1 coordinate 18,913,880, forward strand.
CCCTTGGAACAGATTCATAAATCCAAAAATGACAAGACAATAAACAAAGTTGATTTGAGTCCAACAGCAGTGCAATCAATAGAGAAAAGGTTATAGGAAGCTTTTGCTAAGTAACATTAGGGTTATGTGTTATATTTCAACATAATGAAATGGAAAGAAAACTTCCTATAATCTAAGAGTCAGATAAGCTCTAATAGGAGCAGAGGACTCCCTGAAAAAGCATTTGCCTAGCAAGCACAAGGTCCTAAGATTTGACCTGTACTACAAGCAAACAGCCTTGTCAGTCAATGCCTCCCCTACACACAAGCACATACATACACACACACACACACACACACACACACACACACACACACACAGCTCACATCAAACCAATCCTCAGTCTCCATTTTTGTTACTTTTTGTCACTTCTCATAAAACACTTTCCTGTGATCCATTTTGGTAGAATGAAGGAAACCTATCTGGTAAATCTATCTATAAGGCAATCTTCTAGTTTCAGCACAAATCTTCCTCTTCATTTAGTGACATGTGCATTAGAATTCATTCTCTGGTGGTACAGTCAGGCCCTCCTCACTCACAATCTAGCCAGTGCCTCCCTGGTGTGCTCTCGCTGGGGCCAGAACTTTGCTATGAAAAAATGTTCTAGATGCAGAGGGAAACTTTTTAATGATAAGTCTACTGCAAAAATACATGCATATTTTATTTGATACTGCAAACTTCACTCAGGAAAACCTACCCAGGAAAATATTTTCATTCACTCATTCAATCTAAGTTTATTGAGCACTAACATTTCTCTACATTCAGAATAAAGTAGTCAATTTCTTTTCCTTTTTTTTCATTTTTTAAGTGCCCTCTGTGTGTGGACCCCATGTTTTGATGGTAAATTTATTTATGCAAGGTCTCTTGAACACTTAAGAAATGTTTTCACCAAGCTGATGAAGAATGATGTCTCACTGATATACCCTTCAACTAATCTTCAGTGAACCCACATATACCCGTTACTTTTTTGGGGGGGCGGGGACAATAGCATTTGCATTTTTTCTAAAATTATAAATATACAATCTATTTGAAAGCTTTTTTAAAAAATTATTTCCAGGAATTATTTTAACATTGTACAAGCAGTTCTTCCTTAGTCATATATGTCACAAATAATTACCTATTTGTAATATTTATAATTAAATATTTAAGGACAATTATAGATATTCTTCTTAATCAAACCTAAAGTTTAAATATCAAGCCTATCAATAACAACTTTATGCCTGTTGAGCTTTATGTCCTGCTTAGTGGAAGGTCTTCAGCATTACAAATTTATGAATAAATCCTCCTGTGTTTTCTTACATAAGTTTTATTCTTAAAACTTTCATCTCTGAAATTTACCAGGATGTAAAGGATGAAATAAAAATTTTGACTTTGTTTACTCTGGTTTCCCTAAACAATGTTTCCAGTATTGATCTGAAAACCATCATTATCATAATCTGATTCCAGGTGTATTTCTGAACACTACTTTATGCCGTAGATGTGTTTTCCTGTTTCTTCTTCCATAGAGTAAAGTTTAGATCACCAAACCACTGTATGTTCATCATGCATCGAACACCCAGTAAACTGGGCTGCTCCATCATAACGGATCATCCTAGGTTGTTCTCAGTTTCATTTTTGCGGACTGGTTCATATATCACTCTTTCAAATCTCCCCAAAAAGAGAAGGAGAAATCCCGTTACTCTTTGAATTAGAATTGCATTGATTTTACAGAGTAATTGAAGCAGATTGGGCAACTTTCCATCTGGATGTTCTTAAACCTCTTCCTTTTTCCATTTCTTCAAATCTTTTCCCAAAACTCTTAAAAGTTCATCACATTTGACTTCCCCATTTCTCATGTCAAGTTTATTCCTGTTTTTTATCATTTGACATTTATAAGCATCCTATTACATTTACTTAGGGCTCAGCAGTTAAGAGCTGCTCTTGCAGAGAACCTGGGTTCAGTTCCCAGCTCATACATGGCAGCTAATGAGTGCACATAACTCCAGTTCCAGAGGATCCAAGGCCCTCTTCTGGTCTCCATGGGCATTGTATGTATAGGTACAGTTCCTACATGGAGGTAAAACACTCATACACATAAAAAGTAAATAAATAATATAATGTATTTTCTTGGATAGGCAGAACATCAGCACAGTGAAAGATTCAAAACTCCCCACCATCCCTGCCTAATCCACCAAATATTCTCTCCAGAGGAAGCATCTCCTACTGGAGAAATTGATTCAAAAACAGCACTGGGATGTAAATTATTTTGCATGTTAAGAATTTTGCAAATGTCTTAACAGCCAAAAGTTCAAGACTAAAATGATTTCACATAAGGCACCCCAGTCAAAAAACATGATATTCTCTCCTCAAAAAAGAGCAAGTCCCAGCTGCCAATCAACCTTAGTCCTCCTCCTCTTCAAGTCTAAGAAAAATCTACTTTCAACACATGCTTCAAGTTCACCAACAGTTCTCCCAACTCCACTGCAGAATCTGAGTGCTGAGAACCATGTTTTATTCCTTTCCCACTAGCTACCTCATGCACAGCACAGTGCCTGGTACAGATTATTGCTACAGACTGAATGCTTATGTTCCTAAAAATGCATGGGTTGAAATCCTCCCCTATGAGGTGCTATTTGCAGATAGTGCATTATGAGAGCAACTATATCATGGGTATGACCCCAAATGGCATCAGTGTCATTAATAAGAGGCTGAGAACCAATGGCCCTTCTACCATGTGAGGACACAGTAAAAAGACACCATCTAAAAACCAAAAAGCTTTTAGAAGACTCTAAATCACACAGAATCCTGATCTTGGATATCCCAGCTTCCAGCCCTGCAAAATTTTTAGATTCTTTACAAATCACCCAATTTATGTTATTTTGTTATAGCAACCCAAACAGACAAGACAAAGATTAACAATGAATCAATGCTTGGCCCACATGAAATACTCGACACTTTGCTAAATGTCTGAAGTCTCCATTTGGGTGTAGTGGCACACAACTGTAATCTCAGCACCTGTGAGCCAGGAGCATCACAAGTTAAGAGATGACTGAGCACAGACAGAAAGTGAGAATGAGTACTTCGGTAGTAAGCCGACATCACTACCAAATGCAAGTTCATCGTCCTTCTTCTGGTAGTGCGTACTTCTTGTGTTCTATAAATGTTCAGTCTACAACAGACTGAAAATAAAGCTTGTCGTCCTTCACCACATAGGGCTTAAATAGAGCAAGAAGCATGGCCTCACCATCTCTTGCCCAGCTCTCCTCACCAGGCATCCACTGGGAATCACTGCCTTCCTTCCTGCCTCTTTGGTCTGGTCCCACTGCAGTCTTTCTGGACTTAAAAGCACCGCACATCTGCATTTCAAACCTGCCAGTGCTCTGCCAAGACACAGTCCTGACCCTCTGTGGCCTTGGACTTCCTCATGCCACCATGGCTTTACCTGGGCCTTCCTTGTCAATACTTGGGTACTCAGCCTCTCCATCCCAGGACACAACACTCTCTCCACCCTGAGGCCTTTTCGCATGGGGTGTTCTTTGTCCAACCCAGAGTAGACAATAATAAACTGAGGAGTTAATTAACTGGAGAAATTTGTAGCATACTATTTTGAAAATTCTCACATCTGCAGCCCACTGGTTGGGGTGATTTTGTGTATTGTTTGATATACGTAAGTCTCATACATTCTCTACCCTCATCAGAAACCTCCCCATAAAGTGCAAATAGCTACCAGTGCACACTGAGACAGCAGAAAGGGTGGAAACAAGCACACAAACACACACTTGGGCCTTAAGAGGCTCTCACACCCTGAAGCACTGCCAGCTCAAGACCAAAGACACCAAGAGCTCTGCAACGGCCCCATCTCCACCCGGGTTCCCCAGGTGCCACTTGTCTCCTTACTACCGATTCCACTCGAAGGCCAAAGAGAGGAAACTGTTAAGTCAGGAAATTACCCAATTTAAAACTATGGAATGGAATGTTCAAACCTACTCAGGAGCAAAGAAATTTAAATCTTTGAGCTTGCTTTGGCCAACCAAGTTAACAAGATTAAAGAGCAATAATTCCCAGTATTACAGGTTGAATAAAATTAGTTTTGTATATTTGACCTTACTTATATCAACTTGTAGAAGGCAAAATATACAACATAATGCTATAAATAAGCCTGCATATGTTGGAAGGGGGACAAATATCAATTTTTTTTAGGGGCAGCAATTCAACTCTGGGAAAACACCTTAAAGAAGTAACTCCAACATATACAGAGCTTTATGCACAAAAGATTCAAAGGAGGATCCTTCATAATCAGTAAATTACCAACATAGTTCCCCTCACAATCTGAAAGAATCTGGCCACTTGTGATAGAAGAGGCCTATAGCCCCAAGCAGTCAAGGCTACAAAGGAAGGGTTTCACAGCCATTGAAGAAAAGAGACCTGAGCCCCTAGCACAGATGAGAAAAATATTTAAGTATTTTACTAAGAGTGCCTCACTAGACAATGACAGTTCTATAAAAACACATTATATAATAGCAGAGCAGAACATATGCATTAATTTTTAAATGTAAAAATTTCCTAAACAGTATGATTATAATCACATAGAAATTATATATTAAAAAAATGAAAGAAAACTAAACATGTTATAAAGGGTTTGCATTTAGTTGAAGGGTGTTGAGCAGGAGGTTAGTTCTAAAAATGACTAATTGGCGCCAATAAGTAGGAGACAGAGAATAGGTTGTGATGGTGGTCTTCCAGCTAGGCCCTAAAAGATATAAAGATGGTGGTGAAAGAATCCAGATGGGCAAACTCAGGGCCACCAAAATAGTATGTAGAGAATAACAGGTGATAATGGTCAAGGAGCTCAATCAGCTTCACTGAATTTCTGGCATTTCCTGGCCAGGGGACCATGTGCAGATAACTGCTACCCTAGAGAATTTTTCAACTTTTAAAGGGAATTAAACTCCAATATATCTGCTTGAATCTTATAAATAGAGCAGACTGAAATATGGGTAAAACACGACTCCAAGCAAAGGACACCCCTTTCCTGAAACCATCATTCCAGCACAGGATGGGAGCCATAGCTGCTCAGCTCAGCCCGCTCTTTTTCTAGCATATATCTTTACTTCCCTCCTTGATTTAATTAAGCCTGTCCTTGCTTGATTCACTAATGAGTTCTGTCTTTAAGAAGCACAAGAATCAAGAGTGCTATTGGGGTTGACAGCAGAGAAAATCAGAGATCTCCCCATAACCGAGGGGACTCAAGTTTCCTTTCATCTTTCAATTTTTCCGAAATATGAAAACAATGTCAACCCATTAGACACAAAACAAAGTCAGACAGTGAGTACCAACCCAACATGATGTGGGTATGTACATATGTTTACTAAGAACAGAGCGAGACTCCAATCTCCATAGATAACATATATGAGCTCTGCTACATGAGAACACTTGTCCTATCATGGAAAATAAATGTTTTTAGAGATTGTGGTTTTAATGTATTTGGCTAGAGGGGTCTATGTGGTGGTACAGCCCTGGAGATCAGTACTGAGTTCCAAGAGATGTGGAGCTTGAGTGTTCGGAGCTTGAATGTTCAGGAAGCAGAGAAAGATCATGCTATCTATCCAGAGAAGGAAGAACTGGATCATCTGTGAGCTCTCCTGAGAAGAAAGTGAAGACACACAGGGACATGGTTTGGGGACTTAACACACTTCATTCATAAACCAGCTGTTCAGTCAAACCAAGGACAAACATCTCTAAGTTATAAAAGGGAGTAAAAGCCCTTTGAAATGTAAACAACCATAAATTCCAAACCTGATTAGGCAGCAGCTGTAACTACTGACAGCTGATGAGGTTACCATCAATTTCCAAGGGCCTCAGGCCACCATGAAACCAGCAGGTTCTGGTCATCTACAAATCATTCAATTCCCAGAGCAGACATCACATGGGCTATTAAAAAAGCAGCACATGGCTAGTTCTCCTCCCTTTGTCTCCCTTTGTCACTTCATTTAGCATTCACCGTGAATACTCCCTTCCTATTACTGCAGTTTGCTTCAGAATTCCAATTTCACAACCAAATGTGCACTACACACTGGGGGCAAAGGGTCACGGAAAGAAAGGCAGAAAAACAAAACACAGCGGAAACAATATTGAAGTTGAGCTTCCAGTCACAAAAGAAATCAAGAAGCCCAAAATTAATGCTCCCTTGACAATCTGAAATCTCCTCCCTGGGCATAGAGATCATAATGAGTTTCTTTTTTAGGATGGTAATTGTAGTAAAAACACAGTCAAATCATGAACCATACTGAACACTGAACATTCTCCCTTTAAAATAAAAACGCTACTGTACAAATCCAGAAATAATGTGAAGTTATAATTTTGCATGGAATTAGATTTTGATCCTGCACCACCTTCTGGAACTTTAGTGTCAGTCACTCTGGACCCTCTCTAGCTGAATGCATTGAAGCCATTATCTCTAAACACATCTCTGCTTAGTGATGAGGGAGGACAAGTGTGGTCATACAGCAAAGTTCAAGTGTGCATCTGTATAGGATGCTGGGGGTGGCGGGGCTGGCTAAAACAGTTCCCCAAGTTCTCCCAACAAGTCAAAAAAATAAAGATGCTAGACTAGGGATCAAGGGACCCTCCTTGGAGCTGCCAGTCACCCACCATCTGTTTGGCCCCAGGGAAGACACTATCCTAGTGGGCTCCGTGACATATCTACAGAACAAGGACATCCTATCAGGTAGCTCCAAAGGTTACCCAGAGGAATCAGAGGTCTGCTAGGGATGGTCTTCTGTGATGATTAATTTTTACTGTCAACTGAATTTAGAAACAGCATGAATATAAACCTCAGAGTGTATCTGTGCCGGCATTTCCAGAAAAGTTTAACTGAAGAGGGAATACCCACTCTGAATGTAGATCATACACCATCCTATGAGCTGGAGAACCAGACTAAATAAAAAGGAGAAAGTGAGCTGAGCTTCCTGACTGTAGACACAATGAAATCAGGGTCACCCACTCCTGCTGCCACGTCATCCCCAGGGATGAGCTGTGCCCCTCAAACTGTTAAACCAAAAAACCCCTTTCTTGAGTAGTCTTCCATTAGGTATTTAGTCACAGAAATGAGAAAAAAAACTAGTACATGTGCCTACAGTCCTCTGTTGAAATGGGCCCGTGAAGCGTGGGGGAGGGTTCCCCAGCGAGCATGAGAGCTACGGGATCTGTCGCTTCATCACAGGACTTTGCGCCACCAGGATCATGAGGGCAAAATACTCATTTCTTTATTCACTCATTCAAGAGACATAAAGTCACTCAGAAAGAGAGGGAGAGAATGAGAGAGAACAATGCGCTAGACACTGTAGGAGACAGGTATAAAATTCACCAGCTTAAAAGGCATACTCTCTAGCTTATGGCTTATGTGTATGTTCCATTAGGAAAGAGAATTTAAAAAAAAAAAAAAAAAAAAACAATATTACCATGACAAAGATCAGAACAAACCGCCAGCCCTCCATGCAGCAGTCAAACCAGTGTCTGGCGAAATGAAGTGATCTACGCAGCCCAAGATGGACATTCTCCTGAGTACCAGTCCAAGGCATTCCACTGCCCACCCCCACTTTTCTGGACCCACCAAATCCCTCAGACTACCACTTGTATGTGCAAGTCATTAGGTATTTCCAAAAGTAGAGAGCTAGTAAGAACCTCATGACAGTAACTAAATGTTCATTAAGTCACCTATGTTGACTTAAAAAAATTATTGCATCTAGTAATTCATTGGGGGCAGGGGGAGGATGCTAGTGCTAAGGCTTGTGTGTGTGGAGGTCAGAAGACAACTGGTGCCAGTTGGATCTCTCATCCCACAGTGGGTTCAGGGATCAAACTCAAGTTATCAGGTTTGGTAGTAAGTGCCTTCACTCATGAAGCCATGTTATCAGCCTTATGTTGAGATTTTTAAATGTCCAAATTCCAGAAGCATAAGAAATATCTGTATTTCCTCTATCCCATGTCAAGCACACTGTTCCATTAACTCCTGAACTGGATTACTACTACGCTAACAAGACACATATATAGCATCCAGGATTTAAAGCAATACACAGATGAACCTATGAGTTTTACACAACCACATGAACAAAATACACACACACACACACACACACACATACACACTCCATCTCTTTTCCTCTCCTTCTGCTAAATGCTGTGTCCCTAACCCTAGCTGGCCATCTGGGAAACAAATGCATTTATGATGGCCTCATAAACTGGTTACTCTTCAGGAAAGCAATCTGGCAATATGGTTTAGAAGCCACAAAAAAAGATCCTACTCTCACCCCATAACGCCACTCCTGGAACCTCATCATCACAAACTAATCCAAAATATGGAAAGTTACAATGTTGTTAATAATTGAAACAGTGGAAGCAACATACAAAGCAGGAATAGATGTAAGTAATTAGTGGTGTAGCATTACACCAGAATATGATGCAGCTATTAAGATGGTACTGCGGATATTTTGCAGCAATACAGGAAAGTACAGATACAAAACATTTTTTAAAATGCTAATGATTGTCTCAGGGTAGAACATGCGGGTGTGTTTTCCTATTTCTAAGCTTCCTAATTTCAGACAGTTAAAGGCATGCATCCCTCTGACAGACAGAGCCGTGGGGCCACCTTGTAGCAGCAGCTAACTTACTCAGGAGGAAGGTGGCCATCATCGGTCTAAGCATCCTCCAGGGCAGGGATACACAGAGCTTGAAGGAGCACACAGGGCCACAGTGCTAGAGCCACACAAAGCCTCAGAGCCAGGCCTTCTAAGAACAAGAAAGAAGACCTCAAGGCCATACAGTAGATCCCACCCAAGGCCAGGTGGCCAGGCACACAGAGTTCCATGAAAAGCCACCCGGCGGTTTTATATACACATCAGTGACTATCAAAAAATAAGCCTAATCCCTCTGCTCAACCCAGAAATCTCCATCCCAAGAATCCTCAGACAGAGAATTCCCCAAATGCACTTCACATGCCGTTCCTTTACTTCTCCATCAAATGAACATAGACTTCAACTTGGGATCACTGGATGTACATGCACACTTAGTCCTGTGCCCAACACTGGAACCAGCCCTACCTAGGAGATCTGAAGAATCAGTCACCCTCCTTTGGGTGCCAGTGAAACATTCTCCTATTTCTCCCTATATTTGTGACCATGTTCTTATCTGTCTTAATTCTTTAATTTCCTGAGTCTATACCAGAGAGATAGCTGAGCAAAGAAGGCTCAAACACAGAAAATGAAGACAGAACTGACTTAAAGTTCAAGTTATGCTACTCTCCTCTGTGTGATCTTGAAGAACTTTCTTAACTTCTATGGACCTCATAATGCTCCTCTGAAAAGTTGAACCTGTGCCACAGGATTATTACAAGGTTTAAATGGAATAAATGTGACAACTCCAATACCTGACATACATAATGAACACATAATAAATAATGAAAGTTTGCTATGTTTACAATTTCTTCTTCAGCAGCTGGCATTCTATGCCTTCTTCCCCCACCAGGACTATATACACTGAAGATTAGTGACCCAGCCTCACTCTCTGTGACACAGTACCCCCCTTGTACTGACCACACACCTACACTCAGCTTGCCTTCTGGAAGCACTCCTTTCTGTGCTGTGGCACACTCTACTTCCAGTCTCAATCACTCAAAACTTACGAGCCACACTCCCTGGACTCAGATTGGTGTGCATGTGATTTTGGTCAAGTTTCTCCTCTCCATGTTCTCATGTTCTATATGAAATGCACAAAAATTCAATTTAAAAAATTCCAAAAATGTATTTAAAAATGGGAAAACACTGTGATCCCAAGCATTTCACAGAGAGACCACTCAACTCATATAACATGTAAACTCGACGCTTCCTACTTGACAGCTTTCCACAATCCACCCACTGAGTTAGTTCAGAGCTGACTCCCATAGAAATAATGGTGTCTTTCAAAGTTCCAACCAAGAGTTGGTGCAAGCTGGACATGATGTCTCATGCTTATAATCCCAAGACTCAGGAAGCTGAGGCAGGAGGACAGCCACAAGTTTGAGGCCAAGATGGTCTACATAGCAGGTTTCAGGCCAACTAGGTCTACACAGTAAGACCCTAACCCAAAAAACAAAAGGAAAGGAAGGAAGGAAGACAGTAAGAAAGGCCTAGAAGCCAGAGGTGAGGACAGGAAGAAGGGCTCGCACAGTGTCACCAAGAAGCCACGGGCTTGGTTTTCAGAGAGACTGCTGCTCTGCTGCCATTCTCATTTCCAGCTTCTAGAATGTTTTCAAAAAGAAAAAAGAAAAAAAAAGTGAGTTACGGCATCAAAAGTTAAGTGCCTCATTTTTGTAACCTTCGATCTTTTTTCAGTGACAAAGATCCCCAGCCAATAAATGGAGGTCAACAATCTAGAACGATGAGAGAAAGAAGCAGGGAAAATAAATGAGCATAGATTGAAAAAGTCAGGCACACTGAACCAAGAGTATGCTTCAGATCCCCCAAGAAGCACAGCTTCCTTTTCTAGGACTTCAGGAGTACCCAGATGTCACTGGCTATTATCGAAGGCTCATCTATCAGTGCTCCTGTCCCATCCCCACACACCTGTCACCTCAGTAACTAAGGGAAGAAATCTGCATAAAGGTGAGAAGAGAGCTCTCTTCCAGGTCCCCACACTATTAAGAGATTATCTAAGGGGAATGTCATGTCAAACCCAGTGTGCACCTCTTTGAAAAGATCAAGGAGGATCAGTAGCAGATATCCCTTCTAAATCTCAGGAGTCAAAGGTAAGAGAAAATTTCTCCTATAACACTGAATCAGCAGCTATGCAGGAATACACAGATAAAATGTTTAGATTTTTTTATAGCATATATACTCATATGTGCACACATACAGTCCATGGAGTCTTCATTTGTAGGTTCAAACATGCATGAGTCAAAAATAATTAGCGGAAGAAAAACTACATTTGTATTAAACATGTAAAGATATTTTCCTGATATTTCCTAAGCAATGCAGGAAAATCATTTGTGTAGCAATCGTTTGCACGGCATTTGCACACTATTTGGTAGTACGAGTCAAGTATAGGTGTGTTAAAGTACTCAGGAGGATGGGCAGAGGTGACACACAAACACTACACCATTGCAGGTAAAGATGATACTATGCACTTTGGTATCTGCAGGGGCCCTAGAATCAGCACCCCAGCACAGAGCAAGACGGTACATATGTCCGCTCTCACTACACGAGAAATGGTTTTGAAGTGGATATGAAAAGTCCTGTCTGTCATCAGCTACTGAACCCCATCACCTTCTGCCATCAGTCAAATTTCCAGGACACAAACCATAGGAAGGCTGTGATCAGTCATGCGCTCCTTCTGCTCCAACAAGACAGAACTCCCATAGAAAAAAATGGGAAACAAAGTAATGACACAGTTCTCAAAAAATTACATCTAATCCATGTTTCATTTATTTCTCTTCTTTCTTTCTTTTTTTGTTTTTTGAGACTCTGTGTACCAGCAGGGCCTCAACCTCACAAACCTACTGTCTCTCTATCCCAAATGCTGAAATTACAGAAGTGTGTTGCCATTCCCATCTTAAAACATTCATTTGAAAACAAAATCAAGGCAAGGAAAGCACACACTTCTCCCAGACTGTAAATCTCAAATCCAAATGCCAAGGAACTTTCCACAAAGTAATTTTTAAAATTTTTTTGATTTATTCATTTTATTTTATGTGTATGAGTGTATTGCCTACAATGTGTGTAAGTGCACCCACGTCATGCAGTGCCTGCAGAGGACAGAAGAGGGCCTTATATATCCTGGAACTGGAGTTATGGATGGTTGTTAGCTGCCATGTTAGTGCTAGGATTCGAATCTGGGTCTTCTGCAAGCACAGTCAGTGCTCTTAAGCATTTATCCATCTCTCCAGCCCCTCCACCAAGCAATTATACAGTGCCAGTTCAACACAATCACCTTAGAGCAGGACAACAAGGCCTTCTCTTGGTCTTTTTTTCTCTTCCTCTCCAACTGGAGGAACTGAGATTAAGTGGGCCACTCAAACACACACCCAGATTCTCTGGTTTAATGGCTGTTTCCACACACAGAAGGCAGAAAGCACTGGAACTATAACCTTCAGAGAAGGTGAACATTTACATGAGAAGTCTTCAGGAGCTCAGAAACATCAGCAAAAGAGTTATCTGGCTTCAGTGTACACAGTGAAAAAGCCATCAAATCAAGAGGTGAACTGGAACTTGCACTGAAACCCTGGAGGCAAAGAAGTGTCCTTTCTCTGTAGTTTAGAACACCTGGCTCTGTAGAGGGAGCTAAGTTTACTTTTCACAGCAACCAACACTGAATCCCATCAACATAAAGACATGCTCTAAAGGGAGAACAGTAATTTTCTATTACATATTTTAAAAAAGAGAGATTACTTCATACCTGAGAAACACATTCAGCAATTTCAACTCATAAGGACAAGAAAAGGCATTTTATAACTCATTATGGTAAAAATCTTAATTAAAGTCCATAGAACAAGAAATTGGGGGAAAATTGAGCAATGCTCCCATACCTTCATCATACTTTAAATCATAAGGTTTTTAAAAATGAGACCATGACTATAGAGATGGCTCAGTGGTTAAGAGCACTTGCTGCTCTTGTGGAGGGCCTGGGTTTGGGTCCCAGCACCCACATGATGCCCAATACCCACAGGTAACTCCAGTTCCAGGGGCATCTGTTTATTTGTTAGCTTGCCTGTTTTGGTTTGGTTTTTGTTCAGTGCCGGGGATTGCACTGTGAGTCTCCTGCATATTAGGGAAGTGCTCCTGCACTGAGCTATAGCTGTGCCTGAATGTGAGCCTTGGGCCCTGGAACAAGAAGTCTCTGACTTCTCTCAACCACGGAATAGAAGACGAAGACAGTGCACACCTCGGCTACCCTGCTTAGCTCAGATGATGCAGGATCCAGGAGGCCCCCAGCATTTATTCCTGAGGTCAAAGAGTCCTCTCTGGCATCAGTATGAGAGGCACTGGAGACAGCTGTGACATGAACACACTAGCCCAGCTATGCCACTACCCAAGGCACAGCACCATTTTAGAAGACCACGAAACCAACACTTATTTAGCAAAATATGTACATGAGAATGGATAAGTTTCCAAACTATTTCTCTCTGTTGATAAAAGTTGTAAGTTCACACTGTGGGAATAAAAAGAAACAGGCAATGTTTACCTGCTCCCCTCCGGCCTCCCCGGCTTAAACAGGCTTTAGATACTTTGCTTAGTTTTATTTGAAAGCAAACTTCTGACAGAGAGGAATAGGGAGGAACTTTATTTTAAAAATCACTGGAATCAATGTATATTTACTCAAAAGGCTCAAAGGCAAAATTTTCCTCAAAAAATTAAAAAGAAAACAAAATAGTGCAGACATGTTTAAGATAACATTTTTTTTAACCTTTTAAAGTACAAATTTGGAAAGTTGGAAAAAAGCCATATGATATTTAAAGATTACTCTATTTTAAATTTTTAAATAATGTTTACTTAAAAGAGGGAAGGGGGCTCAACAGGAAACTTCCAGCACAAACTCTAAACACAGGCTTTGGATCCCAACTCTGCTGCCTAGCATCTCTGTGCCTCACCTTACCTGTGTGTCATGGGACTTAGCTTTGGAGTCTGTGAGTGCAAGTTCCAGTCTGCTTATATGAACTCACTTCACCTGTATGAACCTCACTTAACTTCTCCTGCATCTTCCTTCCTGCTTTCCAACATTGAACAAGAGTTCTTACCACCTATGTGAAGACTGGAGTCTCTGGGCAGTTGCTGGTAGAAATGCAAAATCAGACAGCCACAGTAGAAAATAGTATAGAAGGTCCTAGAAAATTAAAAACAGAATTACCATATGATCCAACAGTTCCACATCTGGACAGATAAGAACAAGAGCAGGGGCATGCAGAGATACCAGGCATCCACTTTTATAGCTGTATTATCCACAACAGTCAAAAGCAAAAGCAACACAAAAGTCTTTTGAAGGATCTATCAATAAACAAGATGCGTGTATACAATGGAGCACTCTTCAGCCTTAAAATGGAAATTCTCAAAATATATTACAACATAGGTAGACCTTGAGGACATTATGCCAAGGGAAGCAAAACAGTCCTGAAAAGCCAAATGCTGCACAATTCTTCTCAGGTAAGGTATTTAGGGAAGTGATATTCATAGAAATAGAAGGGTGGCTGCACAGTTACAAGAGGAAATGGAGGTCGGTCTAATGGGTGCAGAGGTTCGGTTTAGAAAGACGGAGAACCATTTGGAGGTAGATGGTAGAGATGGAGGCACAACAGTGTGATATATTTAACATCAACAAACTATATGTTGAAAATGGGAATTTTTATGTCCTGTACAACTTTAGCCACAACAAAGACATTAAAATTTAAGTGAAAAATAGAGTTGTTGATCAGGATTAACTAACTGTATGTGAGATGTGCAGTATGTGCCAAGCAGATATTCTGAAGAATCCAGTTCCTCTGTTTCTCTCCTGCCTCTCTGGCTGCTACAGTCCCTCCTTGTGTTCTGAATGAGAATGTCCCCCATAGGCTCCAATATTTGGACATTTTGTTCCCAGTGGTGCTGTTTTGGGGGTCTTAGGAGGTCCAGCCTTGCTGGAGGAAGCACATCACTGGAGTGGGTAGGCTTGAGAGTTCTAAAGCCTTGCCAGATTTCTAGACACTCTGTGCTTCCTGTGCCTGCCTGGAGATGTGATTGCTCAGCTCCCTGCTCTGGCCACCTCTGTTTCCATGACTCTCCTATTATGGACTGTAATCCCTCTAGAATCATAAGCCAAATATACTCTTTCTTCTAGAAGTTGCCTTGGTCACGGTGTTTTATCACAGCAAGAGAAAAGTAACTAATCCACACTGAAAAGCTATTCAGACTCCAACCCTCCACTAGAAAGCTACATGTCTTCTGCAAAGTGACACTTCCAGCCCTGGGCTTCTCTGCTGCAGACTCACTTCCTCGTGCTGTAAAGCATTCACTGCAATGGAATGAAGGTGAAGAAGCCACCTAACCTCCAACCTATAAAGTTAACATGACCACATGGAGTATGAATGATTTTTATACTCTTTCCTAGATACCTCACTAACAATCATGTCTCAAACACAGGCTCATAGGAGAAGGATACCGTACAGATCTTACAGGAGGAAGGCACCCTACTCTTCATACATACTCTTTTACTTTAAAACAAGTGACACTATTTTTCATCTTAATCCTTTTTTTAAAAAGTG
Organism: Eospalax fontanierii; assembly: GCA_035773235.1. Classification (NCBI taxonomy): domain Eukaryota; kingdom Metazoa; phylum Chordata; class Mammalia; order Rodentia; family Spalacidae; genus Eospalax; species Eospalax fontanierii. The sequence goes on from CM069547.1 coordinate 18,929,160, forward strand.
TTTTACTGTAGGCTGGAGATATAGCTCAGCAGTTAAGAACACTTGCTGCTCTTGCAGAAGACCCAGCATCCAATATGGCAGCTAATAACAGCTATCTGTAACTCCAGTTTCAGGGAATCCAACACTCTCCTGGCCTCCAGGGACAACAGGAATGCTTATGGTACACATATATACATGCAGGCACTCATCCACATAAAAAATAAAAATTAATACATCTTTTTAAAAGTGCTTTATTATAAAATTCACAAGTACATGTAAAAGCAGGCCTCACTGGGCCCAGCTCCAGGGAACCAGCACGGGAGCAAATTTTACGCTTTACTCTCAGGCATCTAAAAGCCTATATTCTAAGACAAATTTTTAAAAACCAGAAAAAGACACAGCTATACTGAAGCAATTTTCACATCTAACAATAGTTGCTATCATCATCTTCACACTTTTTCTCTATTTTCTGAAGGTCTTTTCTGGCATCTTCTCACCTTGTTTCATTTCCCTTGAAACTACAAATAAGTTCAATATTTTCCTTACAAAGATCATTACAGAAATACATAGCTTAGAGTCTCCCATGTATTCAGTCTCTGAGATATATCTGGTCTTTATAGACCACTACCTCACTCCACCCTTAGGATCAAAAGATACACACTAGCCCACATTCCTTGCTTCATTCTCTGTCCAGTGAGACAACTTTCTTTTCTATACATGGATCCTGGCTTCCTTTCCTGCCACTTCTTCCTAAGCCACAGATCCCAGATTCAAGTGCCTGTAACAAATCTAATAACCTAGAAGACTTCAAATATAAAGGCAAATACAATAAATAGCTAAATCCAAGCATTTAGGGTAAGTACCAATTTCTAAATTAAAAATAAAAACACAATTATCCAGTGCTGGAGTATTGTTTATAGATACAAATAAAGACTGTGCAAGAGAGATCTAAATTGTAAAAGATCAAGTAGGTATTACTATGCTGGTCATTCCTTCACATGTGGGTGCACTAGTGTGTGTGTGTGTGTGTGTGTGGCATTAAACTTCCTTTTTGATGAGCCAGGAAGTTTTATCTACTAATGAGATTCATTCCTTGTAGTACTTCTCACCTGTGGCAAATCTGCCACATCTAATTTGTTTTAAAAGGAATTTTAATCACCCAATCAATCAAACCCATGACCTTCAGCCTTCACAGCCACTTCACTGTGGTCAAAATTGGCACTGAAAATTCATGTTGCAACAGATCTGTTGTCCTCAAGCTCCAAAATGCCCATGACAGGAATATAATTTGAACAAGCCCTCTGATAGATGAGAAGTGATACATGGAGTCTTTAAATTGTCTTCCACCAAGACCCTCAATAAAAGCAAGTACCTACATACAATACCAGTAAGTAAAAACTTTTCTACCAATGGAATCTAAAGACTTAGAACAATTCAAGTTTCTATACAGTGAAATCTAGTCTCTTTACCACAAAAGTCACATGGCCTAGTTTGGGTTTAAACAGTTTACCTTCTTCATGCACAGAAAGGAGTCACAATCCCTCCAGCCCTCAACCCATCCCCACATATGCAATCTTAACAACACAGGTACCCATCCTTCCTGCTTCATCCTGTCACAGACCAGAAAGCTTATACCTTGCCTAGGCAAAAGCATCATAGCTTAGTCACCTCAGCACAAACACAGACCCACATTTCTTCCACAAAGACAAAAAGCACCTCTTTCCTGCAAACCACAGTCAGCCGAAACTCCCTCTTTTTTATGACCTTACCTCTTTCTTTCCAAAGAAGGAAGCGAGACTTAAATGCTGAACTGAGCTTCTTAAATATATTCTACTAACAACCCCTTACACCTAAGAAGTTTTACTGTACCCTGGATATACAGTATATAAAATAGATACATAAATCAAATTATTTACTGATAAAAAATCAAAAATGAATTTCTTTCAAAACAATTCTTTAGTATGTATAATTTTACTATCATACAAAGCAAATTTTTATAATAATGAAATAGGAATGTTCTTAGTTTTACATAAAGAACTAAATCTTGCTTGAATGTTTAATCCTCTATGACACAGACATAGACCATCTTCAATGTTTTCAGAGTTGATTGATACATTGACTTTATAGTTATTAAAATATTAGGCATGTCAGTTCGCAAACATACAGAGTAAACAATGACAGAAGTATTTTGGGGCTATTTCAGAAACTGCTGAAAATTCTGTCCTAATACCCAGGTAAAATTCACAGAATGATTGTTTTATGAAAATTAAGTCATCAAGGAGCTGGAGGGAATGGTTAAGGGATTAAAAACTCTGGCTGTTCTTGCAGAAGACCTGGGCTCAGAGCCCAGCACCCACATGTTAAGTAACAACTATTCATAACTTCAATTCCAGGACATTCAACACCTGCTTCCAATCCCTGCAAGAATTATATGCACGTGCTACACTCATACATACAGGCAAAACACTCAAGCCTATAAAATCAAAATAAAGACAGAAAGAAGAAATAGAAGTCATCAAATCTAACGATTTTTAAAATCAAACATTCTAACACAATACAATCCAAAGATAAACGAATTTGATACATGCTGAGGAATAATGGTAGGAAAATACTGTCTTCATTAACCATACTTAAAACATTTTGTTTCTTTTTTTTAATATTTATTATTTTTATGTGTATGAATATATTGCCTGCATGTAAGTGCCCCTGTGTCATACTCGCCTGAAGAGGTTAGAAGAGGGTATTGGATCCCTCAGAACTGGAGTTACAGACAGTTGCTAGCCACCATGTGGGTGCTGGAAATTGAATGTGGGATCTCTGCAAGAGCAGTCAGTGCTCTTAACCATGAGCCATCTCTCTAACCCTAAATATGTGGTTTCCATAAGATTAAAAAAAAATTGTATGCACAGGAGAAAACACAAAACACTGCCATTCATAACACATCAAAGTCTCAAATGTGAGCAAGGTGTTTCAGGCAGTGTTTGTGGGCACCATATACATAACAGCACTTACAGTACAATATGCCCATGCTGTATGTTCAAGTCGAGGCAGCACTGAAGTCTACTGATTGCAGCACAGGTGAATACGGCCAGAAACCCCTTGGATTCATTACAGGTTTGATTCTGGGTTAATTTTTGGTTGCTGTAAATTCAGGAAACTTTTACTGTTGCTAAGTTTTCCATGACTCACATTCCATTATCCCATATGGCATCTCAGAGTTTAAGAAACTGACAACTAAAACCTTTCTTGTCTCAATTTCTCATCCAGCTACTTCTCAACCCAGTGAGCACTTGGCTCCACTCCACTGTGCAGAGTATTTCCAACAGCATCGCCAGCAGCCCCTTAAGTGTTCATCACAGTTGCCACTTCTTGAGGCTTATCTTACTTGAACTCTGCAGCATCCAACAATTCTGACTGAACCCTCTTTGAAATTATGTTTTCTCTGGGTATTTAAAGGTCTCTCTTCCTGCCTTCTTCCCACCTCTGAACATTCCAACTTAGCATCCTTCAAAGACCCAGCTCCTTCCATCAACCCACTGTTGGCTAGGTTCTCCTCTCTTCTACTACATACATCTTTTTTTTTTTAAATCTCATCGATCTTCAAATGCAACTGGCTTCAGCCACCAAAATATGTGTCAAGTTTCCTCAAATCCCTCTTTCCAATTCTAGCCTGCTCCTGTGAGCTTTACCTCACAGATGGACGTGGATGTGTGGGGCTTCTACACACATCCCAAGGATGTCCCTTGGGATCTTCAACTCAGCAAATCCAAAATCTACCCCTACTTTATGACTATACCATCGGGATGAATGCTACCACCTATCAGCTGACTGCTCCCCCCAGAATTAGGATGCATCCTTGGTCTTCCATCTCCATTTCCTCCACCTCCACCACTGCTGGTTCCTCAGACTCAGCTAGGCTAACAGAACCTACCATAGACAGTTTTCTGCTCTCTGTCATCACGGATGCCCCTGACCAGCAATCCAGGCTGCACTTCAAATTACCTAAGTTCCATAATATCACTTTTCCACTGAAAACTCTCTAGAAAAATGCAAAGACTTTTAGAGTCATAATTTGTTTCCTGGAAATTGATAAACCATGTTTTACCATCAACTACCCCTCCCCAAACATCAACCATATAGAAGCATGCACCCCATGTAAACACAGTATCCTTAGCCAAGGAAAACCTGCTCCTGCCACCTTGATAACTCCTCCCCACTGTAACACCCCTGAGAAAATCTCTTTGTCTCGTTAGGGTAACCCTATGTTCAGACTTCACAGTACCTAGATGTCTCCAGATATTGCTAGGTTCAGAAATCAATCTCTCTCTTTAAAACACATACTCCTTGGAGGAAAGAAATTCTTCTCATTAGATTTCTTATGTAAAACTACCACATATTAGTAAAACAAATCAATAAATATTTGTAAGAAAACATTAACTTTCAAATTTTAAATATTACCTTTCAAATATGCTAAATACTTAATGCTAAAGGCAAGAAAAGTAGGTAAATCTCTCATTCATTAATAGTACCAAAGAAAATAAAGTTCTTTTTCACAAAACAGACTTCAAACTTTATCTAAATTTAATAAATAAAGGACAAGGAAATATATTCTCTCTCTCTCTCTCTCTCTCATCTCTGTCTCTGTCTCTATCTCTCTATCTCTGAGTTTGAACAGTTCCCAGAAATTGAATTCAACTAGCCTCTTAGCCTCCTCATTCACCTCCTGCCCAACCCTGTGGCAGTCTTCAGAGAAAGGATCAAAGCAGGAATGCATTTAAGAATAATGTTATGGGTTGTGTAACTTATCTAAAAGCAGCATCCTGTTAGAATCATTATAATAAATAGATTAATAAAGGTTAAAAAAGTGGCTTCCTTGCCAAATATAACCATGTTCCATGGGTGGGTGAGATATCTCAGTGGGTAAAGCACTTCCCCTGAAAGCCCAACAACCTGAGTTTGATCTACAGGTCCTACAGTAGAAGAAAAAATTAACTCCTGAAAGTTGTCCTCTTACCTCGACATGTGCTCTGTGACATAAGTATACCAACACTCATACAACCACACACATCAGACATACAAACTAATAATAAATAAACATGTTCCTTATATTAGAATATGTTCGCAAGAGTAATTAAAATAACTAGGCATAAAGATTAATAGCAGTCTTGTTCCTAATGGTCAAAACACACTATATCATGTAGAATTTTTATATTTTATTTATTTTTATTTTATTTTGTGTGTATTTTTATTTTATTCTGTGTGTATGAGTGTGTTGCCTGCATGTATGTTAAGTGTATCCATGTCATGCAATTCTCACAGAGGTCAGAAGATGGTGTCAGGTCCCCTGGAACTGGAGTTACAAGCAGTTGTGTGCCGCTACCATGTGGGTGGCTGAGAACCAAACCCAGGTCCTCTGTAAGAGAAGCCAATACTCTTACCTGCTGAGTCATCTCTCCAGCCCCCATTTAGATATTTTTAAACTTACTTTTGCAGTGTCTCAAAATAAGAAACATGAAGTTTTATATATGGTACTTCATAGTTTCTGCTTCCAGTGAGACATGTGGAAATAAGTTTTGAATGAAAGACTAGCATAACCCCTATTCTGCAACTGTTTAAACCTACAACAAAGGAGGTTAAGAGGGAGAGATTATTAATGGAGGTTAACCCCTAGAGATCACTACTTTAAGCAGAAAAATATAACTGCATTATACCTGAAAAAGGATATTACTTTATCTGGGCCATCTTGCTTTCAAAGCTTAAAAATTACAAATATACATTATAGTGTGTGTGTATGCATGTGTGCATGCATGTGTTTGTCTGTGTGCCTGTCTGTATGTACGTCTGTGCATGTCTTACCATGGATTGAACATAGGATCCATGCACATTACTAGGCAAGTCCTATTCTATGAGCTATACATTCCAAACCAGTGCATTTTAAATTGTCAATGAGATACATATGCAAATTACCTGGACGATCTCTTACCCCATGGAATTTGAAATCACAGTGGAAATCACTGAGAAATCACATCTTCTGTCAAAAGAACATGTGGGTTGTGTTTAGAATATGTTCTACTAAACTAGAGAAATCACTGTATAAAAGAGAATAAGCTTCCAAGTGTTACTCCTCATTTGATAAACACAAGGTCATTTGCCAACAGAGTCAGGAGAAAGAAGAAAATATCTGACCCTAAGAATTCTGCTGAAGAGTCCGGATTCTTAGGAAATGTGATATGTAGCAAGATATAATTTTCAAAACAATTTCACACATAAAAGTCATCAATAATGGAAATTTTATACTATTGAGTGGTTTCTAAAGGGACCCTGACCACAAAGGAGTAGTATTCCTTACATTTTGGATTATCTCAGATGCCAGAATTCAAACCAGTTCAAATACATAAGCAACTACATTGTTTCTACTCTAAATCAGGGCAGTAGAAGAAACTATAGTAAATGTAAACTTCTAAATATTAAAATTCAATGAATCTCTGAAACCCAAAAGGAAAGTCTATGGTTGTGTATGTGTGTGCACTCACATTAAAAAAAAAAAAAATCAGATTTCAAATAACCTAATGATGCACTAATTGTTCTCAAAGAAAAAAAAGAAAGAAACCAGCAGACAACAAGAAATAATTAAGATTAGTGCAGAAACAAATGAAATAGAGACTAAAAGAATACACAGAATCAAAGAGTTGGTTCTTTGAAAAGGTTAACATGATGGAAAAACCTCTAACCAAACTAATCAAGAGTACACAAATTAATAAAATTAGACACAAAAAAAGGAGTTCTTATAACAATTCCCAATGTGATCCAAAAAATGATTAATGAATACACTGAAAACTTCTATTCTAAAAAGCTGGAAGAAATGGTTAAATTTCAAAACACATAAGACCTTACCAAAATTAAAGCCAGGAGATATAGTTTAAACAGATCTATTACAAGCAATGGGATTACAGCTGTAATTAAATGTCTCTTTACAAAGAAAAGCATATAACCAAATAGATTCACTGTTGAATTCTAGCAAATTCTTAATGAAGATCTAACACCAACACTCCCAAACTGTTCCAAACATGAGATTGGGAAAGAATACTACCAAATTCATTTTTATGTGGCCAGTATTATCCTTATACCAATACTAAATAAATGCACAACAAAACTATAGACCAATTTCCCTGATGAACATAGATGCAAAAATTCTCAACAAAATATTTGTACATTAAATTCAAGAGCAAATTATGAAGATCGTAAATTAGGACCAAGTAGGTTTAATTCCTGGGATGCAAGGATCAACATACGCAAATCAATAAAAATAATACAACAAATAAATAATCTTAAGGACAATCATATAATAATCTTATGATCATGTCCATAAGTACAGAAAAGATGTACACTGAAGTTAGCTGAAATTTCTCTCTGTATTTTTACTATTGGCTCATTCAGTGGCAACACCCACCCACTGACCAATGATGGGCTGGAGAAGGCGGGCAGATGAAAAAGGAAAAGGAAGAAGAGGCAATGGATCCTTCCCAGAAAAAGCCACACGGAAGCACCAGGAAAACGAAACCGCCATGGCCACCTACGCGCGGGGGAGAGACAGCTACTGGGACGGCAGCAGCAGCGTTCCAGGTCCTCGCTGCCCCAAAATGGTGTGAGTGGACAACCTTGGAAATGGAACTCGGCCCTCCGCGGGAGATGGATGGATGGGAGCTGCACACACGCCCCTGGGCGCCAGACTCGGGGACACTTCCAGGAGCAGGAGGGCTGCTGCAGTGAGCCTGGAAGCCTAGGGCCTGGATGGGTGGAGCCATCGCAGGTGCAGATATTGGTGGTAGTAGCAAATATTCAAAGGAGGCCTTTGTCAGTCGACCCCAAATAAACTAATTCATCTAATCAGAGGACATATTATCGTTTCTTTAGCCCCATGGGTGCCAGAGAGCAGGATCAAACCCCACCCACCAAGGCATGGGTAAAAAATTGTCGCAAAAAGGCATTTGACAAAGTTGAACATGCCTTCATTGTAAAAATTCTAGGCATATTAGGAAAAGTCAGAACATTTTCAAGATGATAAAGGTTATATACAACAAGTCTTTAGTTAACATCATACTAGACAGGGAGAAATTGAGAGCATTTCCTCCAAAATCTAGAATGAGAGAAGGGTGCACATTCTCTCCAGTCTTGTTCAATGTAGTGTTTGAAGTCTAAATTACAACAGTAAGACAAAGAAATAAAAGATAAAAATAGGAAAGGAAGAGGTCAAATTATCCCTATTTATAGATAGCATGATTCTCTATTTAAAAGACAGTATCAAGTCTACCATAAAAACTCAGATTTAATAAACATTTTCATTAAATTCACAAGATACAAAATCAACATACAAAAATCAGTAACTTTCATATATAGTAGAAATGAATGGCTGAGAAAGGAATTAGTGAAAATATCCTCTTCTCAAGAGCTCTAAGTAAAATAAAATAAAATGAGATACAATAAAATACTCAGGAGTAACCTAACCAAAGAAGTGAAAGAACAATATAATGACAATGAAAAACAGAAATTCAAGAAGACACTAGTCAGGTGTAGTGGCACACATCTTTAATCCCCGTACTTGAGAGGCAGAGGCAAGCAGCTCTCTATGAGATCCAGTCCAGCTTCCACATGGCAAGTTCTAGGCCAGCTGGGACTATAGGAAGGCCCTGTCTTTAAAAACAGAGAGGAACTAGATGATAGAAAGACCTTCCATGCTCTAGATTGCCAAAATTAATATGGGCAAAATAGCTATATTACCTAAAGAAATACATACACACAGAGTTTTCATCAAAATTCAATAACATTCTTCACTGAACTAGAAAAAACAATTCTAAAATTCATATAGAAAAACAAATGCAGTCTCAAGCAGAATGAACACTGAAGGTGGTATCACACAACCTGGCCTAAAATAATGCTACAGAGTTCTAGAGACAATGACAGCCTGATACCAGCACAAACAGAGGCCTGTAGACAATGCAAGAGAGCAGGGGAGGCAGAAATAAACTCAAGGGTTAAGGTCACTTAATTTCTGACAACGGTATTAAAAGTAGACTGGAAAAAAAATAGACTATTCAACAAATAAAGCTTAAAAAGCTGGATAGCCATCTGCAGAATTAAATTAGATCCATATCTCTCACTGTACAAAGATAAATTCAATGTGGCCTTCATTTTAAAACCTGAAATGCAAAACTGTTGGACAAAAACATAGGGAGTACACTCTAGGACATAGCAATAGGCAAGAACTATCTGGACGGGGCTCCAATAGCACAAGAAATGACCCCAAGAATTAACAAATAACCATATATGACATTTTATAAGTGTCTGCATAACAAAGAAATTATCAGCAGAAAAAAAAATAATAAGACTACACAGTGAGAGAAAAATCTTTCCCACCTATACTCCAGACAGGGTTTTAATATGTAGAATACATGAAGAACTACAGAAATTACACACACACACACACACACACACACACACACACACACACACACAAAGTGCCCAACAACAAATAAAAATTTGGGCTAGTGAAATGAACAACTAGTTCTCAAAAAAAGTAACATAAACCAGCCTTAAGTCTTTTTTCTTAATGTTCAACATCCTTAGCCATCAGATAAATGCAAATTGAAATTACTCTGATATTCCACCTCCTATGAGTCAGAATAGCTAACATCAAGAAAAGAAACAGTGGTAGAGTTCTCTCTAGGACTGATGACCTCTCCAGGCATATGTATTTGTTTACAGTGCCACCCAAGAGTTCACTCCCATTGAGGGGCTTTAAGTTCAATTAGACAGTGCTGATTTCCCCCACCCCAGGTAACAGTGGCACTACTGCGCCAATAGAGGTCCTCTGCTGTGTCAGTTGTTATGCTTATTAGGCTTTAGGGCTGGGTTGGGCCATTGACTGATTTTCCTCTCTTAGCAGCTAGCATAGTATCCTCTAGACCTATGAGAGCTGAACTTCAGGTAGAATGCTTCTAGGTCTGTCATATCTCTAGACAAATTAAATTTCTTACCATATGCTAAATATGGATCCTTATATTTACAGACAAACCTACAATACAACACTCATCAAAGAAGCTTCTTTTTGCAACAAATGGAGGTTACTGCAGAGTTCCACAACTGGTCACACACAGAGAATATACATCTGAAAGATGCCCAGTCCTAGGTGACTTATCTACAGTGGGACCTCTACACTAAGGATCATGGAACATAGGGAAACAGGGTAGAGAGAAAACTAGTGCATCCCTCAGCTCTCACCAGTGAAGCGTCCTTATATAACAGAGTGTGATGCACACAGAAGACCACAACTGGCCAAGTTTTAGTGAATCAGAGACTGCAGAGAGTGTGTCCCTAGATAGGACTCCTATATTAAACTTCAGCCACCCAAGGCTCAGGAACTATTGTAGAGGAGGGGGTGGAAAGATTCTAAGAGGCAGGGTTGGTCCATGAACATAGAGAAACAGAGGCTTTCAGGCCACTGGAAGCTTACACATGTGAACTTGCAGAAGATCAATGCCAACGCATTCAGACAAGGGCCCAAAATGGAGCAAGTGAAATGGGTGGCGGGCAGGCCCTAGTCTGGGAACTATCGGAGATGGATTACTACTGGGTGAGGGAGAAGAGACCCTACTCACAATCTCTAGATAGGCTGACTAGACTCCAGTGGATGAATTTGCACTGAAGGACATCTGGGAACAATTTCTTGACTGGATAGGATTTAACATGTATGGCAGGATGTATGAGGTCACACTGGGGGAGGAGGGGAGAAGTGGACTATGTGTGCAGGCCTGGGGGGAGAAAGGGGGTTGAATTTGATTGAGAACTGTTGTATAAAATGTACAAAAGTTTATCTTTAAGTTTAAACAATTAAATTTTTAAAAAAGGAACAGGGTCTGGAGAGACAGTTCAGGGGTTAAGAGCGCTGGCTGCTTGTGCAGAGAACCAAATTCAGTTCCCAGCACCCACATGGCAGCGAACAACTGTCTATAACTGCAGCTCCAGGGGATCTGACCTGTCTTCTGATCCCAAGGGCACTGTACAACACGGGTGCACTTACATATATGCAGGTAATACATTCGTACACAAGAAATTTTTTAAATAAAATATTTTTTTAAATAAAGAAACTAGTGATGGTGAGCATGTAGGGAAAGAGGAATTTTACAAAATAATTTTTAAATTGAATTTTTGTGAATTTCATATATTTTGATTGACTATAGATCCCCTCACCTATCTGCACTCCCCCTAACTACTCCCATCCAATTCCACGTACTTTATTAGATGATAGATAGATAGATAGATAGATAGATAGATAGATAGATAGATAGATAGATAGATATTGAGATATAGTATGCCTAGAGAGTCAAACTTATGTTCCCAAATGCCCTTCAGCGTGGGTTCATCCACTGGAGCTAGGTCAAACCATCAAGTCTCACCCTTAAAATGAGACTGACTTCCCTTCCCAGAAGCCACTGGTTGCTAATAGTTCTCCAGCAAAGGTTAGGGTTTTCTTATCCACTTCCCCACATCTATGCTGGGTTTTTGTCTAGCTTGAGCCTATATGGGACTTGTGCATGCTATCACCATTGCTGTGGGTTCATCTAAATAACCACCCAGCTGGCCAGAAAATTCTGTTTCCTTATGATCATCAATTACCTCTAGTTCTTACAATCTTTCCACCCCTTCTCCTGCAATGATCTCTGAACCTTCAGAGGCAGAAGTTTGATATAGGTGTCTTATTCAGGAATAAGTCTGCGATCTCTTAATTCTCTGCATGCTGACCAGTTTGGGTCTCTGTGTTAATCATCACCTGCTGCAGAAGGAATCTTCCTTGGTAAGAGTTGAGTGATGTATTGATCTATGGTACCAAAATAAGCCATTATTGTGTAATGGCTTACATAGGAGTAAGTTTAATACTTTCCTATGCTCTATAATCTATTTAGCCTCAGGTTCCTGGGCCTGGTGACAGTGTTAGATAAGAACTCCATCCTAAGAAGGGGACCTTAAATCCAGTCAGAAAGCTGGCTGGTTACTCCCATAATATTATTGCCACTTTACACCAGGGGGCATATCTTGACAGGCAGGTTGCTGTTGCAGCTCACAGGATTCACAGCTGGGTAAAGCTGATGATTAATTTTCTCTTCAGGAAGCATACACAGCACATTCTAATACTATGAAAGCTAGTCAGTACAGATGAAGCTTTGAAGTCAGCACCAGCTTGACTTCTCCTTGTTGTGTATATAGTAACTTCAACAACTGCATCTTACCATCAAGGTCTGGTGAGTAATCAAGAGCAGGAGCAATGGCCAGAAGTATTTAAGGGTTTATGAGACCCCTGGTCAACGGCTTCAAAAGAAAGAGTCCATTCCTGGCACTGGATATTACTGGCCTATGGCATCTAGTAGGGGCAATGTCTCCCTGCTATAAAGTAACTCCATTAAAGTTCTTTTTATAATGTATATGTATATACTTTAAGAAGACTCTATAGTGGTAGGTTTCCATATGACTTTTTTTATTCATTGCCAATAGAAGTGTAAAGCATTACACTCATTATGGAAATTGGTGTGGAGGTCTTAAAAGTTTAAAACTGGAACTACCATGTTTCCCAGTTACACCAGTCTTGAGCACATACCCAAAGGACTCTACCTCCTGCCACAGAGATACCTGCACATCAATGTTCACTGATGCATTATTCACAATATCAAGGAAACAGAACCAGTGTAAATGTCCATCAAAAGATGATGGATAAGGAAAATTTACATAATCACAGTGGAAATTTACTGAGCTAAAAATGAAATCATGAAATTTTCAGGAAAGTGGATGGACCTGATGAGCACTGTTTAAGCAAAGTCATCCTCAGACTTATTAGCATATCCTAGCTTACACTGTCTATATGTATGCATGTAAGTGGTGATGAGTGTGGAGATGGGCTATGAAACTAGAAAGAAGACCATGAAAAGGGAAGAGAAGTGCTGAGGGAAGGAGGGTCGCAAGAGGGAGCGATATCAATGCAGAAAGAAAACTGGGGAGTAGAAATGTGCAAGGGAAAGGGAGGGTGATGGAAGGGAAGACAGGAGAAAAGAATCACCAAAATTTCAAGTGAAAGTTCCACAATGAAACAACATTTTGTATGCTAATTAAAATTTTTAAGTAAAAGGATTTAAAGCAGGGGACTGGAGAGATGACTCAGAGGTTAAGAGCACTGGCTATTCTTCGAGAGGACCCAGGTTCAATTCCTAGCACCCTCATGGCAGCTAACAACTATCCATAATTCCAGTTTCAGGGGAGTCCAACACCTTCTTCTAAGCTCTCAGGTATTGCACGACATGGGTGCACTGACACACAATACATTCATATACGTAAAAATTAAAATAAATTTAAAAATTAATGTATAAAACCCAACAAATCCCCTTAATTTTGGCTTAAATTTAGAACTTGACTAATGTTATATGTTAAAAGTACTATCATAATATTTTGTAGCATTTTCTTACATTTTTAACAGTACTTCTGTTACTGCCATTAAATTCAATCAGTCATCAAAACTCTCCCACTCTAGGGGCATGTCAATTTTATAGAAAATGTAGCAAATGGGGAAAATATACTTTTTACACTGTTGATGCCAAGACTTAAACAACTTAGAAGTTCAAGCTAGAATAAATGACTTGATGGTTTTGCTACCGTCATGGGATATAAAACAATAATTCTCAAGTGTCTGTTAAATCTTTTCAGGCTATATTTGCAGCTGTCTAAATTTGTACTTGTACATTTCAATGTAAACAGAGTAACTACCACCATTTGTAAAAGTCACTTATTGTAACATAGGGAAAATGTGGCATTACATGTGAGAACCATGTAAAGTGCACAACTTCAAAGTAGCTGACAGTTTACATTATTGTGGAAGAGATCAAAGACACCCAGTTGAGAGGCTCACTTCTATCTGTAGGAGCAGCACCTTCAATTCACTTAGAACTCTTTCTACAAGAACTTCAAAGAACAGTATGTTCACAGCATGTGTGCGTGTATGTGCGTGTGCGTGCGTGCGTGCGTGCGTGCATGTGTGTGTGTGTGTGTGTGTGTGTGTGTATTACAGGACCCCTAAAACAGCACTGCTTTGATAATGGAATACTCATTCACCAGTGTACTTAAAATTAGAGACTGTGAGATAATGACACAGAAAGGAGTATCTGTGTACTAACTGTGACTAGAACTGGGATTTGGGGTACTAGGAATAGAGCTCAGGTCCCTCTGCATGCAAGGTGACTTTTCCTTTCCCTGCCTTTCATGCTATGTCCATAATGCGATGGAGGGGAATGTAAGCTGCATGAGATGAGGGACTTGGATCCGTCCCCATCCTGTCTTTAACCCTTACAATATTTTCAGTGCCTAGAGGGCCTAGAACAGTGCCCAAAATAGTACATGTGCATTTACTGAGAAAATAGGAAAATCTAGCTACATATATTCAAAATGATACATCATGGTGTGTCCTGGAACAGTTGCCATCAATTTCCACCAGGTAAGAAAGCACATTTGGTACAAAGAGTACAGAACACAAGAGGGAAGGATAGCCCTGACTTCACAACAAGGAATCAGAAGAGGCTGCTTCACACTGTTGACTGGAGGCATCAGAAGAAGAAAACAGCGAAAACTCAGCACAGATGGTTGGACAAGATGTGACAGACAAGCATTGGGCCTAGCAGAAATGGAAAGCAAGACCCAGAGGAGCAGAGCTTTGTCATTCAGTGTAACTACGACACTGCCAAGGAACAACAGGAAACAATCAATTTAAATTGAGGGGTCTGGAGAGATAGCTCAACAGTCAAGAGCACTGGCTGTTCTTGCAGAGAACCTAGGTTTGATTCCCAGCACCCATATGGCAGCTAACAACCATCCGGAACTCCAGTTCTAGGGACTTGGAGGCACTCTTCTGATCTTCACAGGCATCACATGACACTCATACACATAAAAAGTAATAAATTATATATATATATATATATATATATATATATATATATGTGGAGTGTTCTGAGAACAGGCAGGAAGAAAGAATAGGTGGGAATGGCAGAGGAGAAGGCATTATAGGAAGACCTGGCAGATGCCCTCACTACTGGTGAGCGGGAATTCTAATAAACAAGGTGTTCTCCAGTCTGCTCTCATCCCTATTTGCTGCCTTCTGTAGGGTGAACAGCTTTAAATTTCCCAAAGTGCAGTTACAAAAATGAAGCACCTCTTGAAAGCAAGGACTAGTCATGTGAGGCCAGGCCACTTAAAGAACACCTCACTGTGAAGAAGTCAGTACTAATGCTGTTTTTCTGAAAGAGGTCTCCATGATCTCATCACTCATGTCCACAGAACCATTGCTGACACAGACAATGGGAGGTACTACAAGGTCCTCCACAGAAGTGGCATGGATGTGAGGTAGGCCAGCTCTTCCAGTTTATCTAGGAATAACCGTAAAGTAGGCAAAAACGTGTAAGAACAAAAGACTGAAAGTCCCTTTCAGTGGGCTGGTACCAGATCAGGGTGAAAGTTAACTGCAAGGATGGAGAGAACAAGAAAAGTGAACAGACTCTTCTATATTCTTTCTGAGTCCCAGAGCATGGTGATAACAGGTAGAGCTTTACAGGTTCTTTTCTAGTTGAACATTATTTAGAATGTGAAAGCTTCCCTCTGGCATTCACATATATACACACATTATATCCATAACTGCAGTCTGTACAGTGCATATAATTATACATTATACATGTATAAGTATATTATAAAGTCTATGTATATATGTAATAAATGCATATATACATTTATTTTCTAGACACAGGGTAACATAACAGTGGCATGGAGATGGAACAATACTTCACAATCTGAACAGAAGTATAAACTTAATGTCTTTACAGTAAGTCCTATGATGACAGTAAATAAATATAGACAGTAAGTTAGACTATAATTCTATTTATAAACAAAGGCAAAGGTAGTTAGGTCCCCTCAGAGGACAATCCAATGTTCCCTTTAAAATGTACTAATGCAAGCCTATAAAAATTAAGGTATATCTAAAAAAGACCTGTATAGTAATCTATTATTTAGAGGAAGAAGAGAAGCAAGAGACTTCAGAAAGGCTGAAACACTACTGTGCAAGAGGAGTTAAAGACCTCCGCCACCAAGGAGAAGAAAACAGATCACTTTCCTGACATGCATGGACCTCATGAATAATCAAGGCAAACAGTTAGGTAAAGAAGCCTTGGACAAGAAGACAGCTTGCAATCCAGTGCAGTGCCAGAAGATCCATCTCATGCACAAGCACTGTGAGAGACATCCAAGAATGGCTGACATGGTCTGACAGACATCTAAAGAAACACGAATTCCTTCTCTCTGCCCTTAAAGCTCTTACCATCAACTGCTAAATCAGAGACCAGAGCACTGCACCTGCTAGTGCAACTTTCACTCAGGGAGTAACTATGAGAACCACCATGTTAAAAAGAACCTTTCATATTCTCCTCCATGGCCACCTATACACAGAAATAACTTCTCTAAAGCAGCCTGTCCAAGACCTGCAAAGCCCAAGCCAGACAAAAACCCAGCATGCAAAGGGAGGTGGGCAAGAAGTCCCAGCCCTAGTTGAGGAGCTATTGCTATTTGACAGCTGCTGGGAAATACTTCCACTTAAGGGTATGGCATTTGGTAGGTTGACCGAGCTTCAGGGCATTGACTCACACCCAAGAGCATTCTGAAACACAAATTAGACTCCAGTGGTATTAAAAAGAAAACAGAGGACATAAAGTGGGGAGGGTAGAAATACAGGGAGATGGGGTGGGTATGAGAGAGATGGGAGAGGGGTTCTGGGAGAGAGGGTCTGAATATGACCAAAATGCATTGCATAAAATTCTCAAAGAATCAATACACATAATGTTTTTTAAAAGCAGCTGAGAACAGGAGACAGACACCTTAAGAAAAATATTCACAGACATTAGAATTCTGTTCAGCTTCCAGAATCACACCCCACCCTTTGTATCAGCACAGGCCTGTGTCCCTGCGCTAGACCTGCCTCCCATCTCTTCTCCCTAAGGATCCCTCTGATTGGTAGGTCTCAAGGCTGTCAGTTTCCTGCCTTTCCTCCCAGGTGATGATCCCTGTGCAGCCCCTCCATGCAGTGCTTTTCATCCGTGCTTCCCCACCTCAAAGGGTCCAAGCTTCCCTCTGAGCCCTTATCTCCTTAAGCCATGGCCAGTTTCTCTGCTGCATCTAGCTTCTCAGAAGAGAAATCTGCATTCACTGCCCCATCTCATTCCCAGTTTGCCTCTCAGTGACCTGGCTTTTCAGGCATACATGGATGTTTAATATGTGTTGGAGACAGGATCATTAAGACAACACTCAATTTTGAAAGCAGCAGAGAAGCTGGCAGGGTTGGGGAGAATGAGTTTTAGACACACTATATTTGGGGTGGATGAGCATGTTAAGCTCTGGGAAGACAGATGTGCTGCAGGGAGGACAAATCCACCAAAGAGAAGACAGATAGATGTGCTACAGGGAGGAGAAATGCACTAAAGAGCAGACAGATGTGCTACAGGGAAGACAAATCCAGCAATGAGTAGACAGACAGATGTGCTACAGGAAGACAAATCCAGCAAAGAGCAGAGTGCTCAACTCTCAGCATCAGAGGCTGAAGGAGGAGAAATGGATCAGAAAGTGAAATGCCACTGGGAGTCACAGAGAGTGAAAGATTCTTAAGTACTATTTGTAAAGTCTATGCAAAAACCACAATTAAAAAAATATTAACAGGGCTGAAGAGATGGCTCAATGGTTAAGAGCACTGACTGCTCTTCCAGAAGACCTGGGTTCGATTCCCAGCATCCACATGGTGGCTGAAAACCATCCGTAACTCCAGTTCCAGGGCATCCAACACCCTCTTCTGACCTCCATGGGCACTGCACAACATGAGTGTACTTACACACATGCAAGCAATATACTCATACACACAAAATAAAAATAATCAATAAAATATTAAAGAATATTTTAACAAACAGACCGCTATTGTTAATGCAAATGCTACAATATGACAGGAGAGCAAAGAACATAACAGCCACACACAGAACAGGGGGAAAATGCTATACAAAATTCATTCTTCCAATTCATCCTTTGACCAAGACAAAAATCATAGGATCTACTCCCCTGGTCCTCCAACGGTCTCTGACAAAAGCTGACAGTCACTTGTGATTAAAACAAATAAAACTTAAGATGCAAATACATGACTGCTGCCTTAATACTATCCCAAAACATCCACCAAAATCCCATGAGAAAACACTATAGTAGCAAGCACTCCATAATCCAGCTTCTGAATACTAAAATACGAATTACCCAGAGTAGTCTGGAGAGGTGACTCAGTGGTTGAGGATCCATGTCCAATTCTCCAGTTCCAGGGGATCGGACACTCTCGTCTGGCCTCTAATGGCATTACATGCACAAGTGCACTTTCATGCAAGCAAAACATTCATACATGTACAATAAAAATAAACATATCCAAGAAGAACAAAAAAAAATTTTAAAGCATACTAGGAGACAATTTGGAATAGTGATCTCTTTATAAATATACATATCCTTTAGTCGGCATTCCCAATCATAGTGATGGGAATCTACAAACAGATCTATTGAGGGGTGGAAGTAATGCATAAACAAAGACATTCACTAAGTGAAAAAAGACTTATCTATTTGTGTTTCTAGGGACAAGTTAAATAAGAATAAGGCCACTCCTTATGGACTGTTGATCTCCAACTATTAAATGATGAAAAACTGGGGAGGGAAGTGTTTGATATATGTGCCTTGTAGTTGTCATTTGTTGGAGTATATGTGCATAAGGAAGTACAAAACAGTAAGAGCTAAAAGACAGATGGAAGAGAGGCTCATCACACATGCATTCATACCTCCAGGATTTTACACATGTACTGCAGCCTAATGATCTGCACTCTTGACCTTTGCTCTTTCTGCACCCCTGGTCAGATGGTAAGACCTCTATCTGTGCAATCTGCATGTCACTGTACCCCTTGATTTCTCTCTCACTGGAATTGGCACAATGTAAAGATCCTCAGCACCTTCTTCTAGGTAATTAAAGAGCCTTTAATCACTTTCCTTTTAAGTAATCAACTTCTCTGATTCACTTAATGCACTAATCCTGACCTACCTTTCAAAAATATAAGTTTATTCACAGTTTCCAAAGACCACAGTTCCACTTGGCATGCCCAAGTGCTGCACACAGTCCAAGCCTCCTCATTTTGCCAAGGGATTGCATCTTACACTTCAGCTGAATAGAACACACCCTAAGTTCTTCCTCCCACTGAGCCTACACTTCCCTGGGGTCCTCCATCAGGGCTGTGTCATTTCACTTGCATGATTCTTCCCCAGCAGCACCACTAAAAGTCTGTGGCCCTCCTCACCAGGACCACCACCTTTCCCTAATGCCTGTTCATGACAGATCCCTCTTCTAAATGTGGCAGCCTGTGTGCTTATACAGCACTGAGCACAGGCTACTTTCCAGGCCCAGTCACTGCCGCTTTCTCCTGGGTGTGTCCATGCCAGAGTGTCTCCGCTCTGTTTGTGAGACTTCTGAACTGAAGGATGTGACCACAGTACCATAGCAAGGTTTCTGGGGAAGAGAACACTTTCCTTCAAATTCCAAAACTTATTATGGCTCATTAAATGGCTACAAAGTTGTCCTGAATTCATGGATTCAAATGCACCATTTTCAGGGAGACTCTGTGTCATTTTACTGCAAACTAGAATGAATTTAAAAAAGAAAAGTATGACTGATTCTTTTTGCCTTTCTCACTAGAAACTGGTAGAAAGTTTGAAAACCAAGCATATATTCAAGAAAGTCAATCTAACCACCTGTCACTTAAAGGTAATTTTCAAGAATTATTGTTTTCTTAAATGAGAGAGATGGTCGGACTCAGGGTGAGCATGTAAGGTTAGTGATGGCCAGAAGCGGTGATTAAATTGGATAGCTCCATATCCTTAATAAGATGTATCTCAGATTTCCCAGTGTGAGGCAATTAGCAGGCTGCAGCCATTTTAAAAGACACAATCCCCGAAGACACTAGGATATCAGTACCATATACTGGCCTTGACATTGACTAAAGACACAAGTGAAACACCCATGGCCAAGTTGACAGACAGAACATAAAACAGTTACCAAAAGCAAGAAGTGCGGGAAACTAGAATCACTGTCTGGTGGGTTCAACGCTTCAGTATCAGATGATGAAAAGGTTCTGGAGAAGGAACATAGTGATGGCTACCCCACAGTGTCAGTGGATTTAATTTCAGTGAATAGCACTCATAAAACTGGTTAAAATGGAGGCTTGAGAGATGGTTCAGTGGCTAAGAGCACTTGCTGCTCTTGCAGCGGACCATAGCTCAGTTCCAACACCCACACGGTGGCTAACAACCATCTGAAACTTCAGTACCAGGGAATCAGATGCAATCTTCTGACCCCTGCAGGTGCTGTACACATGTAGGCAAAACACTCATACACATAAAAAAAAATAGAAATAAATTTTAAAAGACATTTTAATGGTCAAAAGTGGTAAATTTCATATTACAAATGTTTCATCACAATAAAAACATCCATCATGAAAAATGACTTGGATATTTTTTTAATTTATATTTTTTTATGTGTGTGAGTGTTTTACCTGCATGTATGTAGTTACACCTATGTTGTATAAGGCTAGTGGAGACCAGAAGAGGGCATTGGATCCCCTGGAACTAGAGTTGCAAGTGGTTGTTAGCTGCTATGTGGGTGCTGGGAACAAAAATCAGGTCTTCTGCAAGAGCAGCTAGTGTTCTTAACTATTGAGTCATCTCCCAGCCCCCTAACATTCTATTTTTAATACAGTACAAGGTGCAACTATGGGTTCTTTTTATTTTTGATCTCAAGATTTGAGTGAGACAATATAATCAAAACAGCTGCTTAAGTCTAATGCTTCAAATCTATCCTTAAGGTTTATTCTATTAATTCTTATTCATCTTACCTTCATTTGGGAAGTGCTAACATATTATTCAAGTTCAACGTGACAATTATTTTTTAAATCTTACTCTTCTTCCAGATGTTGAAGGACTGTAGGAAAAATGGTGTGATTATATCAGGAAAAAAGACAGGTGTCTAAAGCAGTTCCAAAACACTATTTAGCACAGTCTGTTATGGGAGTGTTCCTTCTAAAGTTTTTGTTGTTGTTTTTGTTATTAAGATTTTACTTTGATTATGGGTATGTGTGTGTCTGCATGTATGCATGCATGCATGAACAACGTGGAGTGCCTTCAGAGGCCAGAGGTGACAGATCCCTTTGTAGCTGGAGTTACAGGTGGTTGTGAACTGCCCCATGTGGGTCCCGAGACCCAACTCAGGTCCTCGAGTCTAGTATGCACTCATAACTACTGAGCCATTGATCCTACCCTGGAATCCCAGTATCTTATTTTGCTGTTTGTAGTTATCTAGCCTACCTAGAAATGACTGTGGAATGCTTGTAGTGCAGCTAGTGCAACTGAGGGACTGAATTTTTATTTTATTTGCTTTTGAGTAGGAAGTCACATATGGCTAGTGGATACTACATTTGATAACACATCTCAAAATTAGATTTTCTTTATTTCTGACAATTAAAAATGTCACTGACTGACTGCTCTATCATCAAATATTGGTAATTTCTGAAACCAAAAAACCCTCTAAAAGTAATGCCATGTATATAACTCATTTGAAATGCATAGTTGGAATGCTTTACTGTTTACCTGAGAAATATGTAGATCTTATGTAAATAGTGACAGTTTGTGATTTTGTCTTTCTGCATTTTTATTCTATTTTTTGTGTCTGCTATTTTAATAATATTATGTTAAGTTGGCTGAAGCCACCCAGAGCTTCAGTTTGAAGGATGGTACTTTAGGAAATAAGGCAGGATTTACTTTGCATTTAAGTCTTCTACAGTGTCCTTTGTGTGGCTTATCATCATCTAAGGTTGGCTGTGACTAGTAGTTTGTAGAACTTCTATTATGTGACAGAAACTATGCTAACTGCAGGTACAGACCAGGAAAAGAAACTGGCAATTCAAGTATGAAGCTACTAGAAACTTTAAAAGAGGAAGTCAGGACCATATTTTCAGATAAAGAATGACTAGGAAAGCTTATCTAAGGGAGCAAGATTTAAGCCAAGATGAGAAAGATAAGTCATTCAAAAAGATACTGACCAAGATCCAAGATAAAGGAAACTGAAGTGCCAAGGTACCCAGATGGGAAAGGCTAAGCATATTCTAGAAACTAAATTTAGTGCATTTGTAACTGTCTCATTAACTTGAAACACCAAGCACAGTATTTAACTGACACCCAAATCTATTCCAATGGGGAAGTTAGAGCACAGTCCATATATTACCCAAGGCAGCTCTCCTTCCTCTAAATCACCTGTCTTTTTGTAATCTCATTTCTTGAAATATCAACTTCTGAGTGGGTACCCACAGAAAGAGCTATTAATTTTGTTACTTCTTAAGAGTGGAAAGAGAGGCTTAAATGAGTTTCTGAATTATTGTGAATTTTAACTAGCTGTGTCCTTCCATGCCATGATTAACAGGGCCAATGAAGACATTTTCATCACAAGTTGAGCACTCTCTGTTTTGCTGCATTACCATTATGTTCACCAAGGGCAAGCAACCCCAGAGTTCAGAAGCAATACTCAGCTGCTGGGAATGACAACAGACGGAGCAGACTACCCCAGTTTACTGCAATCTAGTGGGCACCTCCACACTGTCACTACTCTGGCTCAGGGGGTTAAGCATGGGGAGTGGGAAGTACTAAACACCCTCAGCCTTCAGAAGGCCAGTCTGAGGGCAAACTCCAAACCCTAAATTCCCCCAATGCCCTTTCAACTCAGATGCAAAGATCAGTGTTGTTCCAATTTTATACCAAATCTGTGTCTCTAGGTGCACAGAAATTTGGTTAAACATTATCCTGAGTGTATTGCAAAGATGATCCTGGACAATATTAGTATTTGAAGTGACAGAGTGATCAAAGGCAGCAGTACTCAAACACACAGAGACACACAGACAGACAGATAGACACACACACACACACACACACACACACTAAAATAAACATTTTTAATTAAAAATTTAAAAATCTGCTCTCCTGGACCTCCAGCTTGACAAATGCACATTTTGAGACTTTTTGACCTCCATAAGTATATGAGTCGATTCCTTTAGACAGACAGGTTGATTGACTTTTACGTAAAAGAAAAGAACCATAAAAAATACCCACCAACTCTCAACTCCATTTACAGGCACTGTGATGTTCTAGCATCGTTTTCTCTCTGCCTTATCAATGTAGACATCTTTCTAATATCAAGTCATAGGTCCTTGACTATATTGATTCATAGTAAACCATCCTCAGCCCAAGCCTCCTTTTGAAGACCTTGCAAGCATCTGCAGGAGGTATCTCTGCAACCTCTGCACAGACTGTGGAAAGGACAGCTAGAGAGAACAGCTAAAGCCTTGTCCTCCTGTATGTTCATGGTCTCCTGAGGATGACGAGGAGATGCTACGGTCTCTCCTCAGGTGGAGTGAACCCTCCCAGGAGTTTCCCGCTACATTTCTTTCAGGGAGAGGGAAACAGAACCTCTTCTGCTGGAAAGAGGGCTTAGTGCTGAAAACGAAAATGCTACTTCTCATACCAAATGAAGAATCAAATGGAAAATCAAGCTCTGACAGGCTATGTATTGTGTCGTGCTGTGTTTTCTTAGCCTTAGTAAAGAAAGGACTAAAGCAAGTTAACAACAACAACAACAAAAAAAAAACAATCAGGTTGAAGAGTGATAAGCAATAATGCTAAAAAACTGTACTTTAAATTGATGTATCAAAACGTTCACTGAGTAGAGACATTCTGCCAACATGTCATTAATTAAAATTAACCTTCTTTCAAATAAAATGTCACAAATACAAACATTCTGAAGAAACCATCAGACCTATGCTCATGGCAGCACACAAGCCAGGAAAATATGTTCTTAAACTGAAAGATCCCAAAGTATAAAGCAAGAACAGATGATTTAAGCTCATTTTAGAGTGAAGAAAGTGAAGCAGAAAGGACTACCTGGCTGTGGATCACACAAACTGGGGAAGTGCTCAGTCAAGTCTGACATCACAGGGCTATGTTCAGTTCTTCCGCATTTGAGATCCTACTGAGAATGTTAAGAGTCAACTACTCTGTTTAGGTTATGATTTAGATTAGTAAGGGATGAAGACACTATACTTTTAAGCACGAAATACTTTAAATAATCAATGTTTCAGGCTAAACAAAGCTGAAAGATACAAAATCATAAATACTAATTTTCTCAACACTTCCCTCATTTATTAAGAAAGGATACTGGAATCGAGCAGGGAACAGTGATATTCCTTAAAGTGAGAGATGTGAAAACTGACAAAATGGTGTTAGGATTTTATTGCAAAAACTCTGAATAATGCTGAGCAAGTAAAAAAGCCAGTGCGCCACATTATGAATTAAAGACTCACTCAGTGAAAAGCCTAAAATATCATAAATATCTGAACTATATTCACTCTAAATCTGTTATTTCTGATAAGACATTGTTACACAAAACTCATTTTAGCTTCAATATTTCCAGTGTCCTTCAAACATTATGGAGATTATTTGGGAAATGATCTCTTAAAATAAACATTTGGGAGCTGGCATTTCTTAACTTTAACAAGTTCTACTGCATTTTGTTTGCATCTCAACATGCCCCTTTCTTGTTCACTATGTGTGTTACTGGAACTTTTAAAAATACATCTACAAACTCATTTGGAACTCTTACTTGTCCATTGACTTTCCTCAGAAAGGCAACTGAAACCTACAGTTACCCCGAAACCTCTAGGGTCGATTCACTTTGTTTTAAATGCAGGCCATCATGTGGTTCTACATTGCCATTGCAGTTGGGCCTTGATTTAAGTCTTTCAAACGTCTATACTTGACTAGTGCCAAATAAACATCTACGCCAAAATAAATGTCTTCACCTGACTAGTGCCAAAGAAAATACTGTGGAAATACAAACACACTCACTTCCTATGGCTTTTCTGGCTCCTAGGTCACCAAATTATCAAGGAACACAAAAAGAAAAAGTTAATTAAGTACTACAAGAGGTAAATAATCACCAAAGTACTCTGAGGGGGGCTAGGGAGTACACTGGGTTCACATGGTCATTATTTCACGGCATAGCAATTACACGTCTTGTCTCCAGGCTACATTCTTTATAAAATGGGAACATTTAAGCAAAGAGAAACCCTTCCTTGCCACCCCAGCTGGTAGACTGTCTGGACATCCCCTTTCCCTGGATGCCTTATACCCCTGAAAGCCACCACTAGCATGATGATCTGTCTCACCTTGTTCCACATCTCTTAAAAGCAGACAGGTTTGAGGCAGGTGCATCTTTGTTTCAATAATAGGGCACACCAGTTTGTTCTTATTCCGGGAGAGAAACTCAGTCTGAACTGGAGCTGGAGTGCTGATGCTCCTTGACTCAGAAAGGGTTACAGCTCAACAAACCCACGCACGATGAATAATCTGCATTGTTAACGTGACTAGATTTGGAGTTACATAGGAGATACAGGTGGGTGTGTCTCTAAGGGTGTTTCCAAAGAGGTTTAATTGAGGAGGTAAGAGCCACCGTGAATGTGGGCATCACTCCACGGGCTGTGAGCCTGGGCTGTATAAAAAGGGGGAAAGAGAAAGCAGGCTGAGCACCAATACTCATCTCTTCCTGACTACAGATGCAATGAGACCAGCTGTCTCTTAATCCCACCACCATAACTTCCCTGACAAAATGAACCACATCCCCTCAAACTGTGAGACAACGTAAACCTTTGGTTTTCTATCATGTTTCATCAGAGCAACGAGGAAAGGAACGAACACACCATGGAAAGTTGAAAATAGCAAAATCTGAAAATGAATTTAAGCACTTAGAAGACAGTACATTCTAACTCAGCAACATAGCACACTGTAGCACATGGATGTCTCCACTGGTGACCACAGTGCTAACTGTGCCCATACACAGCATCCAAGAGGAGATATGTCCACACATCCCTGACCCTGCAGAGATCCAAATTCAAAATTCTAGTACAAGTGTCTAAGGAATAAATGAGGTGTGAATACATATCACCTTCCCACTATAATAAACTCCAGATAATTATAACTCAGCCATTTTAAGAACTGCCTTTACTTTAAAAGAAAGACAATTCATTGGTAAATCCTTTTCAGCAGTACTAGACATTGAACCCAGAGCCTTATGCAACCAGGTAAGTGCTCGACCACTGAGCATACATTTTTCATTTTTTCTATTCTGAAGCAAAGTCTAAGTTGCTCAAGCTACCTTAAACTCATATATATATATATATATATATATATACACACACACACACACATAGCTCAGGCATGCCTTAATCTGGCAATCCTCCTGTCTCAAGAACCTAAATATACAAGTCTTGAACTACTAGATGCAGCTCATTTGCAGATTTTTACTGTGCATTAAAAAAGAGCCAGCTATTATCGTTTGTGGGAGGAACGGTGAAGATTAATAAAAAGTCACTGGCGTGAGGCTAGCATTGCAAGATGCCTAGATGAAGTGCGCCAATGGCTGTGTTTCCATCAGAGACATATATCCAGGGGCAGTGCAGAGACCAGTGGTTCTCAGCCTGGGCTAAACACATTAACAACAGAAGCTATTTAAAAATATCTTTGTTGGAGCTGGAGAGATGGGATCAGGGGTTAAAAGCAATAACATTCTTGCAGAGGACCCAGGTTCAATTCCCAGCACCCACATGGCAGCTAAGAACCCTCCTTAACTCCAGTTCCAGGGAAATCTGAACCCTTTTCTGACCTACGCAGCACTGCATGACAAGGGTGCACTCACATACAGGCAGGCAATGAATTCATACACATAATAAATAAACAAACCTTTGTCAAAGCACAACCTCCAATTATTTTTGTTGATTGTGAATCATGGGGTTCCTGACATTAGGAAGTTTATAACCACTGCTCTCAATTGGCAATTCACAAATGTCCAACATTTAGCCGAGAAGCCTCAAACTGCCTCCTAAATTGTCCATGGGTGTTCAATTCCACTTTAGAATTCATGAAATACCTCACACCCTACTCATAAAACTCTTTTTCTGCTTTATGTTCCAAAATGCTATTTGTGCAACTTAACCTTCAACTAGTAAATAACTATAATTTAGGAGGCTATGTGCTCCTTTAGATTTTTCAAGTATATATATTTCTCAACCATATCACTTTGACTGCAAATATTATTTTGTATGAAATTTTAGTATGAGCTAACTATCTCTGAGCCAGAATGTTATTTAATAAAAATTAAAATATTTTCAAAGAAATGAAAAGCCAAAGATACTTTAAGAAAGCTCCTAAAATTGTACTCACATCTACAGAAAGTTTCGCTAAAGACCACTTCACAACAAGCTAGGTTATAAATTCAAGTTGTTGTATGTGCAACACTAGATTTGGCTGTATAGATTTGCTGTTAAGAGTTTGAAAGGATGGTGTGTATAAGTTACAAGAAGACTGGTCAAATTGGGTAGCAAGAAGTCACGGAGTGATATTCACTGTCACACGTCTCAAGATTAAGTACAGGATCAATCCTAAAAGTTGCTTAAGAGAGGGAAAGTTCAAATAAAGGACTCATTCTACCAGAAAAGTAGTTTCTTCTGTCAAAGGGGCTCATGAAGGGAAGTTCTCAGCACACTAGTCACAGGCACTCACTTGTTCCCGAAGCCCTGGCAATGTGCTGATGGAGACATTTACCTCATCTTACTGAACTTAGAGGTTCATCACCACAGGGCTGATAAGAATTGGCAAGGGCACAACTGTACAGGGAAATGAATATGGATAGGTGTCTTCTGCCACCTCTGGAGGCTATCTGAGCTGGGCCTCCAGACAGTGGTTCTTCATCTTAAATGGCACATAAGGTCTCAGAAGCCTTTTTTTTTTTCTTTTGTCCTCCAAGCATCACAATGCCCAGTCCCCATGACATTTGTTAGAGGTAGAACCCAGGTATTGGTAACTTTTTCTTGGCTGCCTAATAAAAGACTAACTTAGAAAACTACTGGGCAGCCCGCTTCTTCTCCTCCTCTCCCAGATCTATCTGAGACTATGTAGTCTCTGAGGTCCTGATAAGTGTATCTTTCAATCCTCATCAGAGAAACTTCTTGCAGTAATGGGCAATTATCACAAAGACCCACAATTGGTCAAAATATAGAGAATGAGAGACTGTGGAGTGTTCAGCCCTAAATGGAACATCTATATAGCACCCCTCTACCCAAGGCTCAGGGAGCTCTGTGGAAAGGGGACAGACACACTGGAAGACTTAGTGGTGGTGAGTGTAACTGCCAGGAAACAGTACCTTCTAGACAGCCAGGGCCGTTGCGCATATGAACTCAAGCAATTGTGTCAACATGCATGAGATTTTTCAAGCTCAACCCAGATAAAATCCCAGCACAGAGGGGTAGGTGGGCATGACATCCCACCCATAACTAAGGAATTATTAGTATATGACAGCTTCTAGGTGAAGAAGAGTCTTTGCATTAAGGATGTGGCCCCTGGTAAGTCAACCATGCTCCTGGTATTTGGAAATACTCAAGAGTCTTTGGAAAACACAAACTGGATTTGATGGGATTTAAAAAAAAAAAAGAACAGGAACTGGAGAGATGGATCAGTAGTTAAGAGCACTGGCTGTTCTTGCAGAGGACCCACGCTCAGCACCCACAGGGAGGCTAACAACAGTCCATAACTCTAGCTCCAGGAGATCCGATGCCCTCTTCAGACCTCCGGGGGCACTGCATGACACTGTCACATTTATACATGTAGGCAATACACTCATACACATAAAATAAAAGTAATAAATATTAAAAAAGAACAGGACAATGGGTGGGTAGAGAAGTAGGGATGGATCTATGAGGCGCAGGGCAAGGTAGAAATATTATCAAAATACCTTGTATGAACTTAGAATAATTTTAAAAATAAGGATTTATGGAAAAAAAAACAGTGGACAAGTAAAATCAGTTCCAACTTTCAGCTAATGGGGCTAGAATTAACTCAAGGCACACAAGAACTGACCAAACAACTAGACCTTCAGGCTTAGTCAGATGACAGAAATGTGAGGGAGAGAGAAGCTCACGGGTACACTAGCCTTCAAACCCCGGCCTCACCCATTTGTGCAAACTCTACAAGTTTCAGTTTTCAGATATAAATAGGATTCACTAGATCTCATCAGGGTCTCATCAAGATTGAAGTAAATAAGGTCTACAGCTAGAAAGCCAGGGTTTCAAAGATGAGCGCTGTGTCAGCCTATGACACAAACAAGTTGTTGGTAGAAAGGACAAGCACAGCTCAGCTCATCTTTCCACACAAGAGAAGCAATTAATAATTTTTTTCTCAAAATTTCAAGCTTCATGATTTTCAAGGCCAGAAAGAAAGATTTCTGATGGCAAATTATGGAATACTCACAGTGAGCTACACACTACAGCCAACAATGCCAAACTCCAGACAATCAGAAGGGATAAATTCAACATCAGAGCAAATGAAAATCTAAGTGCACCAGTCACCTACCTGCAGAGAAGGAATATTTAACAAAGGAAGAACCCCACTCCCAGAACATATCACTGTAGCTTTGGAGTCTAGTGGCCTTGGGTTCAAAGTCCAGCTTCAATACATCTCACAAGTTCTGTTAGCCCAACGTATGGATTACATACACAATATCACCAAATAAAAGGCAGAAATATTATGGCGGGGAGCCAAGGAGACAGCTATACATATAAACTCACAAGGTTCTTCCCTACAGTATAAATCCAGCCAACTAGCAAAAGCACAGGAACAAAGCAGAGTGTGGGAACAACCAGGAAGGAAGGAAGGAAGGAAGGAAGGGAGGGAGGGAGGAAGGGATCCCAACACTTAGGAAGTGGAGGCAGGAGGATCAGAAGTTCAAGGTCATCCTCAGCTACATATGAATTTGAGGCAAGCCTGGACAATATGAGGCCCTGTCTCAAAAAACTCAATTCATAGAGAAAATGACTGAAAATTATTTCTGAAACTCGAAGACTATGACTCAGGCAAGGATACACAAAGGAGGTGGAATGGAGAAGGGGGATTCCCTTCAAGGATGCCTGAAAGACCCCCTGCTTCCCTCCCTCTAAAGAAAGCCAGGGGAAGGCCTCCACCTCCTTAGCTCAGGGAACAGGCAGCTTATCTGACTGTCCTTTACAATGGGCTGATGTGAGCTCTACAAAGCAAGGAAGACTATGAATGTGTGTCCAACTGGCACAGGAAACCAAAACAGGATGATAGCAAGCTCACAGAACTTCCTTGGAGAAGGGCCTATGTCTGTAAGCAGTGGGCACTGTCTGTTTCATGGGGCAAGAGGAGTAAGGCAGAGCACTTGTCTGAGCCAGAGTCTTCCCAAGAAAGCACATAGGCACATAAGAGGACACCAAGAACTTGTCTTCTGTGGAAGAGCCTCCAAAGAGCCAGGAGCAAAGAAAGGAGGCAAAGCACACCGAGGATCTGGCTAATCCAAGAAGCTGGTGTTGGAGGGATCCAGTAAGGTTTTATTTTTGTTTTGTTTTTTTTGAAGGGCCAGGAAAATACCCATTACATACCTAAAGAACTAAAAACACTCAGCCAGCACAAAACCACTGTTTCCCTTCACTCTCCTCTGCACAGCCCCCCCCCCCAAAGAAGTCTTGGCAGGAGCCTCAGTAACAGACAGCCAGAATAAACAGAAAGGGAAAAAATAAAATACAAGATAACTATATGCCACCACCCTTTCCCATGCCTAAGTTCCTATAGATTAAGTTAACAGAGACGGGGGAAGTCCACTCTAAATGTGGGTAATACCATTCTATGAGCTGAGGTCCCAGACTAAAAGAAACAAAAAAGCTAGCTAAGCACAAGCATTTATTACCCTCGGCTTCCTGACTGAAGATACAATGGGACTAACCACCTGTTCCTGTGGCGCTACCTTCCCAGCCATGATGGGCCCCATTCCCTGAAACCTTAAGACTAAAGAAACCCTTCCTTCCTTAAGTTGCTGTTGTCAGGCATTTTACCATGGCAACAATCCAAGTAACTAATAGAACACAGAATATAGGTTAGGTATGAAGGGCAGCAAGGCTAAGAGAAGGAGGAACATGCCACAATACAGACGGGGGACATTAATTGATCTCAAGACCTAGTAGAGCAGCAGCAGCACAGAGTCAGCTGAAATGTAGGGACAGAAGAAGAGAAATGCTCAAAATGGAAATTTCAGAGGACATTCCACCAATAAAACACGCTTGACTCCAAATCCTAGCAGGACCACTTACTCAGCACCTGCATATAATAAGGTGGTCCCCTTAATGCTGAGGGATTTAATAAGTGTTAAAACAAGGAACACAGAGTGAGGAGGGGAAATGGCTGAGCTATCCAGATAAACCACACACATTTCAAAGTTCACACTACTGAGCATCAAATACAAGAATGAAATGCAAAACCAACAGATACAAGTAAATCGTGAAACTACCACACTAGTGCAGACCTGCACTGAATTATTGACCAATTAGCGAAGATTTATGGAGGCCTATGCAAATAACTGCTGAATCCTATGCAAAATATAGTCAAGTTAATAATTTATTTCTGCATATATCTACTAATAAAATATTTTCAGCATATAAACAAAATTGGAGATACATTTGAGTAAGACAATGTATTGATTTCTTGTATTTACCAAGAGAGATGGAAACCAAAAGTGGCCTGGACCCAGAGATGAACCACGGACTAAGAGAATGTGCTTCTGTTACAGTAGGGCAGGGCAGGGCAGGAGGATGCGGGGTTGGGGGGGGGGGTCCCATGGGGGAGGGGAAGCTCTATAACCACGTTAGAAACAGGAACCATCTGGCTAACGGAGAAAAAGCTTGACCAACCAAGGAAGTCACCAGCGGGTTCCCAAGTAGTCTAGTCCAAGAGTAAGTTTCAAGTCTGAAATATTGCCCACCTCTCTTAAGATCTGATAGATATCAATAGCCAGCCTGAAATTCAGAGACCTGAAAGTGTTAATAAATCATAGTAACTTTTAGTCCTACCTATCTTAAAATTATTATGGTACTTACATGTTTGAAAAACGGGAGGACACACATGTTATAAACTTGGTCTAAGACACAGGTGATGCTGGTGCACACAAGAATTCACATGAGCACATCCTGCTGTGTAACAGAAATGAAAAGACAAGAAGATCCTGGTCCTTCCACACCTCCCAAAGCGGCACTGCCCAGGCTGGAAACCACAACTGTAAATGACTGAGCAGTCAAGATCCGAAATACCTTAAAATTCACACATCCCTCTACCAAAACTGACGAACCTACAACATGGCTAGAAAAAATGACACCAAAGTTGGGGGCGGGGGACTGCTGAGAGAGATTCTCATAAAATTACAAAAACACAGCGCCATTTTCATCAAATTATTGATCAAGGACCAGACTTCCATCCAGCACATGCTGTATGCACAGTATTTATCCTGCATTACAATAACATTTACATATCTATACACTGATTGTAATTTCTCAAACACAGAACCAGAGGATGCATAATAACCAATCAAACCTTAAAACAAGTAAGGGATCAGAAATGAATGCTCACGTAGAGGTAAGAATATTCATTCAGGAGAGGAGGATGGCATTTTTAAAAAATACGCATAAAATGTAAATTATTTTCTAGGTTTTCAAGGCTACTTTTTAACTTTATTTATATACCAAATCAAATGTGGCATTACAGAGCATGGAAAATGCAAACATTTCACATCAAGCAATCCTCTGTTCAAGTATCAAATTCTGTCATATGAATGGGCTACTATTTAAATGCCCTACACTTCAGGGTGGTTTTCTGGTTCTGTTTTGGACAAAATATGAATTACAATATGTGGTTCATTCACCTAGTATAAGAATTAAGTACCTACTCCTGTCAGACTTCTTCTGCAGTGTCAGGAAAGCAACTAAAAATTGAGAAGGGGACTCTTAAGAACTCTCCATGACCCTCAGGAAAATTTCTACATGAGACTTCAGGCCTCATTAGCTGACATGCAATCATGTTCCCTTTGTAAGAGGCACCCTGAATTAACAGAGCATGACTATCAACCTAGGAAAGGCTAAAGCAGACCTCTTCCGAAGTGCAGGCTGCAGGGCTGCAAGGAAATAGGCCTGAGAAGTACAGATCTGCAAGTGGTGTGTTAGCACAGTGATGCCTGATTGTTCTCTAATGTTTCTGTCAAAATTCGGAAACTGGCACACAGAATCCCCAACAGTAAGACTGATTAGATACAGCCACAGCTTCTGCATGAAGTGCAATGACAGAAGCAGAACACTTTCCTTCTGCCCACATAGCAGTACAGCCAACTAGTCACACACAGAGATTTGACCCTACAGCAAACATCTCCCCTTTACTGTACCTCACCCCAGCCTCCTACTGACCACTGAGCCACAGGAGTCTGGGGATCCAGAATAGTCCAGACTATCAAAGAACAGCACTTGAAACGTCTCAGACAAACCTGCATCCCAGACCTTTCACATCTCTAGGCAGAGGCACACAAGGATACAGCCACTCTACAGAGAATAAAGGCACATGAAGCAATTGGGAATTCTATTCTTGATTCTTCTTACAATTCTTCCCTCTGTAAATGAAATAAAATTCAGACTTATAAGAGCAAAATCTCGTGTTTTGGAAGGTCTTCAGACGAGAAGTTTAGAGAAAACAATCATTAACAATCATTCCATTGGAAAACTGTCTACACATAGTTCACATTTATCCCTGCTGTCCCAGAGTAAGTACTAAGGCACTCACTTTCACTGATCTCAAGCGTCTTAAATTAGGAAACAAATGCGATCACCTAAATACTAAGTGAAGTACCTCAAACAATGAAGAAAGCCCTACACAGCTGTGAAATGCCACCAAATCAACAAACTCCTAGCCCAGTTTTCTTCCTTACTATGACATTCACAGTGTTTACAATCATCTCAACAGTACACAACTCTCCCTAGATTAATAAAAGTAATACCACCAATGTAAGATGATACTATACTAAAACTAAAAATAATAGAAAGTAGCTCCACTGTAAGTCAATAACTGTGTCAATAATTCATAGGACCCCTCCTGAGACTGCTCGTTTAGAAAGAAAGCACAATTCCAAGTGCACCTCTAATAACCAACCAAGCACAGTAATCTGCTAAAATGGTCAGTTCTATGCCTCTAGCATTATCCACAAACAGAAAGGTACAATTTTATTTACCAGAGACTCTACTCCAAATTCAAAAACTGTGCCAATAAAACATGTTTTAAGATAACACAAAATTTAGAATAAAGGACCAGAGTAAAATGTACCTAAAATATGTGTCACTCTTCAAAGGAACTTACATGATACTTGGCCCATTAATATGCTAAGTGACAATAAAATCTAAACCTAAGCACTGGCCAATAGGAAACAGTGAACAGAATCTGTAGCATAGAGAAATATCTCACATCACCTAGGAACATCAGCGGTGATGAAGCAGAAGGACAGAAGGCACAGACTCTTAAGGATTTCAGGCTCATTTTCTTTCACTCACTTATTCAACAAATGTTTACTGAGCATATGAGATGTTAGGCTTATAATAATGATCAAAACAGACATGGGTCCAACCATGGGATTCACATTCTAGTATAAGAAATCAACACTAAACCAATGTAAAAGTGAACAGATTCAAAACAGAGTCACTTGTGTTAAGTCCTAACAAAAAATAAAATTAAATTAATAAAGCTGGGAGGTTTTAAAGGAGAGCATCAAGCTGCAGAACTGGCTTAGTGGTTAAGAGCACTGGCTACTCTTGCAGAAAATCCAGGGTTGAATCCCAGCTCCCACATGGCAGCTAACAACCATCCTTCACTCTAATTCCCGAGAATCCAGTGTAGGCACTGCATGACACAGACGCTCTTATACACATACAAGCATAACTCATACAGATAAAGTAATTTTTTAATTTAGAAAATTAAAGGAAAAGACCTTGGGTCCATGTGCCTGGTAAGAACTATCACAAGGCACTGCAGAATGGTAACCTTACATGAACAATGCTTCTGCAAAGACATGTGCCTAATAAATGTCTGTCCAACATTGGTGCCACTCTTGTAATTGATCCTTGAACAACTTTCTAATTAATCCATGGCCAAGAATTATTGTTCAAAACTATGTATAAAATCCTTAGAATGACTTTTGCACCCCTTTAAATATGCTCCTAGCTTCCACAGCATACATATTCTGCACTGTAAAGCTTCCTGCCTATTCCCAAATAAATATCATCATTCTCTAGCG
Organism: Eospalax fontanierii; assembly: GCA_035773235.1. Classification (NCBI taxonomy): domain Eukaryota; kingdom Metazoa; phylum Chordata; class Mammalia; order Rodentia; family Spalacidae; genus Eospalax; species Eospalax fontanierii. The sequence continues at coordinate 18,964,528 of CM069547.1, forward strand.
AGTCTCTGTCATTTAAAAGTTGACACCAATAACCTACCATTATGCAGATATACAATTCTAAATTATAAAGACTGAAGGAAAGGAATAAGGTGTTAGAAGAAGTATTGAAATCACGAGGGAGCAATTTAAATTGGAGTCAGGGAACACTTCACTCAGGATGTGACATTTAAGTAGAGTGGCTGAATCAAGTGAAGACTGTGAGAGACTAATGATTATTCTAGACAGAGAACTGTGTACAAACATTCCTAAGTGAAAAAGAGCTTGGTCTTTCACATAACAGATTTCTGTGAAAAATACATAAAAATATCCCACAACTTCCAAAGCAGCAAGGAAAACCTCAAATTATGTAGCAGTAAATTCTAAATCAAAACTTAGCAAAGCTGAAGCGAAGATGCTCTGCTTTATTTTGAGCACCGTCACAGTGTGAGTGGGAAATGTCCCACACTGCAGTCCCAAGCAGAAAAGAAGAGATGGTATAAGCGAGTCATCTTTGATAATATTGAACTTTACATAGAAGCAGAATCTTACCCAGAAACCTTCCAGCTAACTCCCTTTTCTCTCATTAAACATATTGCCTTGTGGTTGTCCCTGGCTATTAGAACCAAGAGTCTGACAACAAGAGTTGAATAACCACGACTACCTAAGACCATTCATTTTCAGGGACTAAGCACGTGACAGTATTCCAATGATCAGGAAGAAGGACGGTTAGTGGATAGCCAATTCAAAGTATCTGCCAGGAGCTAGAAAGATGGCTCAGTGGTTAAGAGTACTGGTTGTTCCTGCAAAGGACTCAGGTTTGTTTGTTAACAAACAAACATCCATAACTCCAGTTCCAGAAGATCTAACACCCTCTTCTGGCCTCCATGAGCTCTGCACACACACTCGTTGCACTTATAAACATGCAGGCAAAACACTCATACACATAAAGTAATAATCAAACAAAAAAGGTTAAAGTATCTGGCAAAGTCAATCAATATTTTCACAGGTAAGTTACTTAGAGCTTGTGTGACTGATTAGTTTATTCAACTATTAATGTTCACTGATCAAATACTATGTGCAAGGCTAAAGGCCAAATGTTACGGAAACACGGGTAATCAGAAATAGACAGTCCCTGTTCTCAGAAATCTACAGCCTGACAGACAAGAACAATATGAATCAAATAATCTCTTAAGCGTGCAATTCCAAAAAGGCCATCCCAGTGAACTCTGCTGCTTTCAGCCTAGAACCACGTGTTCATTCCCCAACTTTCACACCTTTACACTTTGTTGCCTCTGAAGGACAGGCAGATGACTAGAGCTAACATGATCATAATCCTTTCCTTGACCACTTATTGCTTCTGAGATGAATCAACATATAAGTCAAGAGAGAACAATGGGATGAACAGAAAGGACAGTTGGGCACACCTGCCCCAGGGGCTCTCTTCCTTTTATCAGAGAAGCAAACACCCAAGCATTACTGATGGCCATCATGGTCAAAACTGGCTGTAAACCTAAGCATAAAGTTGACATTGGAGAAGACCAGGTCCAAAAAGAATAAAATCAGGTCTGCCCTGTTCACTAGAAGCAACCAACTCTAAGCCCCATTGAGATTCTGAACTCTCCAGCACATGAGTCAACAAAGTCATTGTGCTAGTGTCAATCTGCTTGACATGGGCTTTCTGAGACAACTACCCTAGTAGAAAAGCACTTCACAGTTCTAAGGCATGACAAAGAGTTGGTTCAAGTTAGCATTCCTTACACTGAGATCGGAAGACCCTTAGGCAAGAAGGAAGGTCTATATAGAGGCAAGATTAGTAGTGGCCCAGGTGCCCAGCAGAGGGAAAGGAAGTTCCAAAGAACCATAAAAGCACAAGTGAAAAAGAATAAGGGGAAGTGTGGGGCTGCAGAACTGAACAGGGGGCATGGGGCTTGCAGACTGTACTAGGGAGTTCTGGCTGAATCTCAAAAACGCCGCCATGTTTTAGAGGGAGACAGAGGCATAGAAGTGACTACGTCTACTGTGGTGAAATCAATTAATATACATCTAAAGAACATACCATGGACTGGTCCTATAATAAGCATTTTATTTTCAAATACTCTCAAAAGCACAAACAAGGACACAGAGGAAACACTGCAACTGAGTACTAAGGCTTGTAGCAGAAGGGCATCAAAGTTCAGTTGATGGTCTAGTGGGCTCACACATGCTCAGAAACAACCAATCAGAAACAGACTGCCTGGAGGCTTTACAGAGTAGGGACTACCAAGCTTGTCAGCAAAGGTCTGTAAACTCAGCTACTCCAGAGGCTGAGACAGAAGGATCATAAATAAAGGTCTACCTGGGCTGCAGAGTAAGTTCCAGGCCAGCCTGGGTAACTCAATGAGATGTGGTCTCAAAATGAAAAAAGTCAGGATTATAACTCAACCTATACACTTTGGAGGGTGCTGCACATGGCCCTGAGTTCAATACCTAGTGCTGCTCCCCTAAAAAAGAGAAAAGAAAGTTGGGACTATAAGAGGTTCTTCAAAGACAGGAGCTATGCAAAGGAAAGCTCTATTGTGGTCCTCATTGTACCCAGCCTTCAGACAGCCAGAAGTCAAGTATGCAAATGGGATTTATAATGGGCTGAAAGTTATAGTTACCCAGGGAAAGGCACTTGTTTTAAAGTTTCTCGGAGATTGGAAACAATTAACCAGGTCTGTCATATTTGGATCTATAATGTCCCAAAGACCCCTGGGTTAAAAGGCTATGTTAAAAGGTCCTCTGCTGAGTGCTATTGGGAGGTGTCTGAACCACTAAGAGGAGCCTAGCAGAAGGCTTTGGGTCATTGGAGTATGTCTCCAAAATAGGATCATGGGGTGCCAGTCTCCTTTCATTCTTTTTTAGATTCCCACCTTGGGACGAACAGCTTTGTTCTACCTAATATGCTCATACCATGACCTAAAGCAAAGGGGTCATTCAATCACAAACTGAAATCTCCAAAACTACAAGGCAAAATAAGCCTTTCCTTACAAGTTGGCTGTTTCACATATATTGTGAGAGCTATAGAAAGTCATCTGACAGAATGTGCCCTTATCTTTAAAAAAGTGGAGAAGAAAATTATTGCACACTAAGCTCTCTCCAATAGCACTACTTCTCAATCTTACTTTCCTCTGTATTCCAGAATTATATATGAGTGTACTGCCTGCACTGATATAAGTGCACTGTGTCGTACAATGCCCACGGAGACCAGAAGATAAGAAAAATGGAGATTTAGCTTCAGAGTGTGTGTTTTTTTCAATTAGTTTTTCAAGGCAATGATATCTAACACACTGAGAAATCACCACAAAATTGTCTTTTATAAAAACTTGGACTAGCATTAACTGATACTAAAAAGAGAAATTACTTGGAGCAATCACTTTTAGCAGTTCTTCTCAACAAAGAAAAACATAGCATGAAACCAGGAAACTCTTAAACCAAAGAATTCCAAGGAACAGTGTGATGTGACAGCATTTATAGTAAAGAGAAACAGAGCATTGAAGACATGACCTAGAGAATCGCCTACAGCTTGATTATCAAACTAGTAATAAATCTCTTGTAACTAACCAGTGCTCAATTACTCTAATTAAACTCTATACTAGAGCCATACATCTCTACTAGATCTATACTTGGATCCACTACAGATGCCCAGTTCAAATCTATAGCATTCAGTGAATTTTACTGAACACTTGGAAGCTATCAATTCCCTAATCTCAGATGTTCCTTAAACTAACAGAGAAGCTACCCAAATTATTTTTACTTTGCATATGTACTTTTTCTTATGCCACATAATTTATATCATTAGCACTCAAAAGTTTATGATCTCATGAGAGCATAGATCTTAATCCAACTCTATGATAGCATGAAAAACTACCTTGGTCTTCAGTTTTTTTAAGAAATCTCAAAGGAAAAACTCAAAATATTAGTAGCTCTCCCATTAAACCTGAAGCAATCACATGACCAAACAGCAAGGGGACAAAAGTAAGCCAAGTTCTGTAACTATTTAAAAATGTTTTGATTTATCAATTCTTTATTTGTATGAGTGCTTTGCCTCATACATGCAGGCAAAGCCCACAGAGGTCAGAAGAGGGTGTTGGGTCCCCTGAAACTGGAGTTAAGAATGGTTATTAGCCACGATGTGGGCACTGGGAATCTAACCCAGGTCCTCTGTAAGACCAGCCAGTGCTCTTAACCACTAAGCCATCTCTCCAGCCCCTATTTTTGAAAAAAAAAAAAAAATTAAGTCTATTTTGAATAGGAGATCAGATGGAAGGCTTAAAAGGATCTTTATGAAAGCACACTAGGCCATGCTTAGAAGGTACATTTAGATGCAAAGGACAACAGGTCGCAAATATAGTTGCCAGAGGCCGCCAGCAGAAATTAGACCATACCCAAAGCAGGGAGTGAGGATGAGAAAACGTAGAGATAGAGAGAGAGAAAAAACAGGACAGACTCAGGAGGGCTGTCAGTCACACTGGAGCAGCTTGCCTTTATTAAGTCCCCCCTATTTATACTGTAAAGTAAGCAAAACAATACTAACACAGGCAAAATAACTCAAGATATGATTGGCTTCCTTCAAAGATCTTCATGTGACCTCAGTCTTAGGTGAAAAATAAACTTCTCCTCAGGTGTAAATCATTTTGCCTAATGAAAACTCCTGCTTCCAATAGCACTTCTGTGCACGAGATTGTCTTCTGCCTAACCCAAAACTAGGGCATATTTCAAGGCAGGCACACGGCCACCGACATATACTGAAGAATGGTTGGTCCAAGGTATTTCCCACCTTAAAGTTCCTGAAAACATTGCGTGGCTTCCCTTAGCGCATAGGCAGTTTCAAAACCAAATATACCAAAACTGATGGAACGCATGCTAATGTAATATTAACTTTAACTTATAAAATTACCCCCAGCTGTTTGGGGGTGAATGTGATGGCTCACTGCAACGTCAATTATACAGAGCAAGATTGCCAAACTAACATTAGTGCTTTCCGAACACAGTAACCAGAACTGGCTGAGGATCCTTTCACGTAGTCGTACGACCAAGGATCTGAAAACTGCCAATTTATGCAGATAAGCAATAAAAGCTGAAATTTTCTGACAAAAAGTAACGGGAGAAAACTTGCTAGCTTTTTGCTTTGGATCTGAAATAATGCCTTAGTAATCCCTATCGGTTCCTGACTTCTATAGCCCATACTTTCAAGTTTGTTTGTTTTTTTTTTCTACGCACTTAAGTAGGCTACAAAACTGCACTGAAAAGGGAATGGTGACAGTATCCCTCATCTGTAATCCCAGTGCTGGGAAGGCTGAGATAGGAGGATCACCAGGAGTTGGAGGCCAGCCTGAGGTACAAAGTGAAATCCCGTCTCCAAAAAATAAGTAAACAGTTAAAAAATAAAAATAAAAATAAAAAGCAAAGTTACAAGTAATATCCCGGAAATAGGAAAAAGTCACGGCCAAATACAAAGTGCACCGAAACAACCCTCAACGTGACACCCCGACGCTGCAGCAAGTCCAGCACTCACCCAGCGCGGGCCGGGAAACCCAGACGGCGGGCGTTTCAAAGTCAGAAGCGCACTCGGGACCGCTCCGAAGGCGAGGAATCTAACCTGCCACTACCCTGATGCCGTGCGCGCTGGGCGCCGCCATCTTGACGGGAAGAATCCCAAGCCCGAGGTCCCTGCGCCGCTTGTCCTCAGCGAAGCCGGAGCTCCTGGACGCCACAAACACATCACTTCAGTGCCTCTTACGCCGAGGCCCGCAGCCAGGACAACAGCTCGAATGTCGAAATCGCCAACCCTGTCCAGATAAAGCAAAATCACGCTCGGAGGTGCACACCGATCTTCAGGCACCACCGAGGGCAGCCACAACCGTGAGGGCGGGGCGCCGGCACGCTCTCCGTAACCCAGGCAACGCGGCCCGGGCAGGTGCAGGGGGCGTGGCGTCCGGAAACGCCGGTGTCTCGGCCCCGCCCCCGTGCTGTTCCGGAGGACGCTGGCTGACAAGGCTTGTCCTCGGTGGTACTGGAGTCCCGACCGTCATCCTTAGGAACGTACCCCGGGCAGGACGGCGGGACCTGCAGCCGCTGGAGCGGCCTGTGGGGAGCGCGAGCCTCCCGGGCGCGGGCGCCTCCCCTCCGTGCCGCCCCCTTAGCTGCCCGCCGCCCTGCCTGCGCCGTCTCCGCGGCTGGGGACGCTCCCCAGGCCGCGTCGCGAGCAAGGCCGAGCGGCTGTCTGCGTTTGCTTCGCGGCGTGCTTTTGACATTTGGGTTCAGTTAAACGTAGGCCTTCCACGAAGGGGACCCATTTGTTTCTCTTGTTAGTTTTTTGTTTGTTTCCAACATGGCAGCCTCCAGCCGCGCACAAGTGTTAGATCTGTACCGGGCGATGCTGAGAGAGAGCAAGCATTTCAGCGCCTACAATTACAGGTGACCCGGGGTGGGGATGGGGCTGGGAGGGCTGGGGACTCGGGCTACCCAACCCCCCCATCCCCCTGTGTCCCCAGGGTCCCTGGCAATACGGGACTGTGACGGGCTCCCCTGGAGAGTTGTGCACGTGCATCTGGTTATCCCCAGGTGCGGTCCTCCTGGATCGCGAGGGGAGGAGCCTAGGACTTGCCCTTCAAGTCCTGGGACGCCTTCTCCCAGTTGGACCCCCCTTTTGGTGCTCTGGAAGCGTCGGTTAGTGTCGTGTTTCTGCGTCTCCAAAGGATGGACGTGAAGGCGCAAGTGAGAAAAGTTAGAGCCTGGGTGAGGCAGAAACAGAACTTGCTTTGAGAATAGAAGAAGATAGTGGAAGCAGCCAATCGGGAGCACGTGGACGCGAAGCTGGAGGCTTGTTCTACAGTTCCTTTCCGCTAGTGTCTTAATTCGCGAATTTAGTTGCATTCTAATCTGCATGATGGGGAGGGGCGCACATGCAAATAGTGATAAAAGCAAAAAGGGCCCTGAGTTCCAAAAACAAGCGTTAGTTCATCCTGACTCACCCGAGCGAAAGTATAAATTCTCACGTCAAAAAAAGATTAAAAAGAAAAACTTGGATTTATTTTAAGTTACACAAAAAAAATTTTTTTAACCTACAAAATATGTGTTAATGAGGTACTATGTGTAGTACACATACTAATCTGTAATGTTTTCTGGCAATTAAACTATTAGATTTTTAATCCACCTATTCCATACCAGGCCCATTTACTCCCAGTATTTGTGTATGACTCCATTGAACGTGTTAAGAGCATCTCACCCGCCGAGCTTCTGCCTTGATAATTTCTGCTTCTAACTTTTGACCCAGCATTCCTGTATATTGTTCAGATTCTGTTTCTGCCTTCAAGATTTTTAATGTCTTACTGATTACCTAAATCCTCTTGAGTTTGAGCCATATTCCTGAAAGACTGACTCTGATGAGATCAGCTTTTTCTTTTTGTAATGATTGCTTCTTTACAATTATCTCCCAAGTGTTCCAATGATTTAACAAGCTTTTCTTCTGTCCTGGAACACACCCTGGCTCTTTCCTCTAGGAATCCAGCTGACAGATCCTGTGATGAGAAGGCCAGATACACCCTCAGTGTATGGACAGGGACACAAAACCTCTCCCTCCAGCAGCGGCTCATATTTCTAGAAAACTGCTGGAAAAATATATTTGTCCTTTCCACTTGAGAACAGCACCTGAGCTGTACTCATGAGTGAGTGCATACTTTAGCATTTGATGTGTGAGTGTGGTTTTATGTTGATGCTGGCTTCAGAGGAGAAACAAAACCCACAGGTGGATTTTTCCATCAACAACTAGTACTGTTCCTACCATTGATAGGACACTGGAAATATGCACATAAATCCAGGAAGTGTTCATTACAGCCTAGAAGATGTTTGGTCTAAATACACAGACTAAATAACCAAGAACATATGTAAATTATGAAGTATTGGAGAAAGCATAAGACTGAAACAAGCAGCCAAATAGGAATTTCACTGTAAAATGCTGAACAAATCATACATCTTCGTGAAAACTGTTTCTTTTTAATTGCAAGATATAAGAGAACAAAGTTTTTAAAAGAATAGAGGAGAAAAGAATAGCTTTGTTAAATCTTTTAAGTTCTTAACATTTTTTCTTAGTTTGTGCAATTGGGCTCATGTGTAGCACTTAGGAAGGACCCCTAGGCTGGCCCTTTCTCTAGTACCATGCAGACAACTAGAGGCCATTCATGTGTGCTTAAAAATAATTGCTTACATTGCAAAAGATTAATTAGTAATTGTCACTAGCTATGGTTGGAGTTTCAAAACCAGTGTTTTTCTTATGACTGCTAAGTGTTGCCATATTGATTAATGATTCTGAAAAATAAGTTTAAATTCTGTAGAAGCCGGCTTCGTGGCACACGCCTTTAATCCCAGCACTAGGGGAGGCAGAGACAGGCAGATCTCTGAAAGATAGAGGCCATTCTAGTCTACCTAGCGAGTCCAGGGCAACCTAACTCAGGAGACCCTGACCCAAAAAAAATTTTTTTTAACTTAGAAAACATTAAAGATACTCAGACTGAGAAAATCACAGCAACAAAATTTGAGGGTGAAAGGAATATGTTCTTTACTATTCTAGACAAGATGAACTAGGTGATAGCAGAAAGTATTTTAAAAGTATTAGATCTAGGACTGGAGATGTAGCTCAGTTGGCAGAATATTTTCCTAACATATACCTGTAAAGATGAGGGGTAGGTTGCCTGGTGGCACTTGCCTCTAGTTGCAGCACTCAGAAGTGGAGGCACATGGGTATGAAGTCCAAGGCCCTTCTCAACCACATAGTAGAGTGGACTACATGGGACCCTTTCTCAAAATCAGAAGTATTAGATCTGTGTGTGTCCTTACACCCTAGCTTGGCAAGTGGTTTCAGATGATATTTATCTGTACTTGCACATGGCACTTTTTAGGCTTATAAAGAAGCATATTGTAAGTTTAATGTTATAACTAAAAAATAAAGGAATCAAAGCAAAAAGAAAATAAAGAGATATAAGAAAACAGGACCATTAAATGCAACTGTAAGTAAACAGGATGTTTGTCAAGTATCTTTAAAGTATTCTGCCTTACAGTAGAGTAATACTGTTTGTTATTCAAAGTATAATTGCAAAACTATTTGAGAATGATTATAATGAACATAATAGAAAATTGACTGGCTCTCTTAATGTACATTAGTAGCCATGTGCAGACCTCCCTGAGGAGGAAAGGCCTCTTTGGTCTTATCTCTCGCCTGTGTGCCATTCCTGATTTTTACATTTGCCTTACATTTATTTCCCTAGTTAACAAGTACTAGCAAATTTGGAGAAACTATACCATTTAGAAACCAAATAAGTTATAAAAAAAAAAAAAACAAGATAGGTTGCATGAACCAAGTAGTGCATTTGTAGATTCAGCAGGGTTCATCTAAGCTGAGGTTAGGCTAGTCCTCATTAGAAGTCCTAGGAATGGAATCTTGAAGCTGGTCTAGCTCACTTGTTTAAGCAGAGTGATAGAATTCTATCAGTGTGGCATCTTAGTTGTATGACCTCATCAGTGCTCAGAACTCTGTTTAGCGGTGTAACGATTCTTTTAACTCAGTTATTTTGAAGACACAAAGCAGCCCACAAAAATTATCTTTTATGACAAAAGAAAAGTGGAAGCCACAGTGACATGATTCTGAAGTGTCCCTATTGTTTCCCTTCCCTTCCCCTCATGTGCACTGGTTTGGACATGCCCCACTAAAGAAATGTTGAAGTGGAAAAATATTTGAGAAGGGAAGCCTAGTGAAAGATCATTAGCTCATGGAGCACTGCCCCAGGGAAGGCCTAGTGCTTGCTTGTCTGTGGAGTGAATGGTTTCTTATAGGTGGGTGGCTGTAAAGGAAAGAAAGCCACCACACACTTGATCCTTCTAAACATGACTAGTTCCCATTCTGTTCTATTGCCATGTTTTACAGACAAACTCACCCTTGATAGAGGCCAGACCGATGGAGCCACATGATGCTGGGCTTTTAGCATCCATAATGGGGAGCTAATAAATTTCTTTTCTTTTGAAGTTCTTACCTAGGTAATATTGTAAAGCAAGAGAAAAATGGGCTAAAACTCCCTGAGATTGTGTCTCTTGAACTTTGCCTTTCTGTATTGCTTTCAGTATTGCAAATGAATACCATAGTGAGGCAGTCTTGATTGTATTGAACATGCAGACATTATTTTTGTCATAATTGCCTAAACAATACAACTTTATATAGCATTTCCATTGTATAGATACTACAAGTCATCTAGAGAAGACTTAAAGTACACAGGATGGCGTACATACGTTCCATGAAAATACCTTGCTATTTCATGTAAGGAACTGAAATTCAAGCTTTGAAATTGGGTTTGGGGGTACAGAAGGCTCTGTACCTCTAATCCCTTGAAGATACAGAATGATGCCCTTTTAAGCAAATTGGTGACTATATAGTTATCACTAGCCACCTTTTGCTCACTGAAATCTGCTGTAAGCAGCATTTAGGCACCTGGATTAAACTTGTTGAACCACATTTGATACCAAGGGCTTTGTTTGCTTCCCTGTTGGTTTGTTGGTTTGTTTTGCAATCCAAAGATAGTACTCCTCCATTGTAGTTTGTAGCTTCCGTGTGTCACTTGACCGTTCGTTTACCAACTGCTTTTAGGTACCTCCCATGTGCTGTACTCTGCTCTCTGCTGAGGAGATACAGATAAGTAAAACAACATGGTCTTTGCCCCAGAGATGCTTATAGTATGTTCAATGTGTAGACAAACAAATTCACTGAAAACAGTATGATGATGACAGCGGGTCAGTAGAGAAATGAACTGACCATCATGGAAACAGGGAGGAATGACAACATAGCCCAGCCTGAAAAGGAACTGAGGGTGACTGACCCGAGCCTTAAAGGTTAGCAGGAATTCACTGATTAAAACAGGTGGGAGCAAAGGAGAGAGGTGCGGACACCTGTGCTGCTGGTGGTGCATGAGGGAGAACTGGAGGCATGAGCTCTCTGATGGCACCTAGTGGGAAAAGGTAAGGTGGGAAGATAAGTAGAACCTTAGATCACAGCCCAAATGGCTTGTTGAGCTGCGCAAACTGGAGATGAAGGCTACTTAGGTATTTGAAGCAGGCTGCAGATGTATCTGTTAGCTAGCTCACCCGGTATAGAAAAGAGACTAAAACCATTTAGGGTTAGTAAAATGTCATGACCTGATTGGAGCAGTGTGACAGCAATAGAGAGAAGTTAGTTTTAAGATAAGGAAAATTGGCTGTTCTGTGATTGGATGAAAATGTTGGCCTAGAATAGATTGAACTTGTTCTGAGAGTGTGATTGGAGGGAGAACACTCACTGTGAATGAAACATCCCATGCAGAGGACAGTGCCTGTTGGTGTGAGGAAGACATTCTGCTGTGGTAGAAGGAGAGTTTTATTCAAGCACCAGACATTTCAGACATCATCTTAAAGCACCCATATCTCTGTGCTTCTTACTGAGAAGTACATGTTCTGAAAAACTTCTTAGGTGCTTGTCTTGCGAACATCAGAGTACAGTTTGGAAAGCCTATAGTGCTCTAGAGCAGGTTGTCCACAGGGCCCTGAGAGCAGTTAAGAGCTGGTGAAGTTCTGATGGAGGAGCTGCAGCCAGTGTCATATAGCAGACGGTTGTACAGATGACTTTTCTCCCTTAAAAGAAGAGGAAACAGTAATGAATAAAAGCATAGCATAATAGATAAATCCCAGTAGCATAATCGTTTATTTTTGAGCACCATGCACTGCCCATAATTACATGTTCTATGCTTTCATATTATATATGACTGGCAGCACGGTGAATGTAGTTACACCAGCATCACCACAATCACAGGCATGAGTAACGATGGCATCATCGCGGCTAGCATGTCACTGGACAAGGGGCTTGTGTATTATCTTAATGGAACCTCAGGTGTATGTTTGCTTGGCCTTGACTTGGCTGTCCAGATACAGTGCCTGTCTCTCATTGAGTCTGGCTGTTAACTTAATCTTCAGCCCTCTCCACCTGTTTTCACTTTTCATTCTCTAATTATTGTGTCTTTTATGTGTTAATGTTATTTGCCTGCTAATGTTCATCAAAGCTCAGTGATTTGATTCTTCTTTTCTCAGAGTAAATTATATGTTTTATTAATAAATGGCTGCTGCCCACATTCAGTGTCATTAATGTATCACCCTTCTGTTTATTCTTTTGTTTCTGGGGTAATTTTCCAGATGTTTTTAACACCCTCCCTTTAGCCTAGTTTATTCAGCTACTTATATGATCAATTCATTATAGTTGTGGATATCACTATAGTATACTCATTAATGATTTTTTAAATTTTTTTCTACCCATCCATATCAATGTTTTCATTAAATAATTATCCCTCTCCTTCGTCCAGTGGCCAAGAATCACCCTGCTTTAACTAGAAACCACTTCTATAGGCAGAAGCATTTCGTATGAAATCTTTGCCTTTGACTAGTCACAAAGCTAAATTAAATGGGGAATACTTGCTTGCATTCAGAGTGGGGACAGACATAGTCACTGTCTCCTGTCCTATCCAGTCAGCTCATTCATCCAACACATTCTCACCCAGCAAGCACTCAGGTGCTGTGGAGTCTGGGGATCTGTTCTTTCCCCCAGAGTCTGAATGGAACTGTTGGAGGGCTGTACTGTGTGGCCAGGCTTAAAGGAGCTAGTGTGGCTTTCACTGTCACCAACTCCAACTTCGCTCACCGACTCCAACTTCACCTGGGAAGGAAAGCAAGCCCTAGGAGTCTGGGGAGCCACCTGGAGCTCCTCCCAGCTGGCAGCCTTCTCTGAGGAGCACTGCTCCCTGGCTTTGCCCACCCAGAGTCCTCATGTCTGCAACCATTCTCTGTACCTGTCCAGACCTGTCACGGGAAGCTGAGAAGTGAGCATTCATTCATCCACTATTCCTTCCCTTGCAGTCAGCTTGGCCCTTCTCAAGCACATCGTTCCCCATGTCCTCTCACCATAGCCTGCCCATCCTGACTCTCTCACCTGGGATAACTGCATCTGTAAGCTGCCATCAATCCCTCTGCACCTACCCACCTTGCCATGCCATGCAGTTTGTGAACAGCAGGGGCACCTTCATCTGTGGTGTGCACCTGGCTAAGTGCAGCAGTCAGGTAATTTCTGTGAAGAGTTCTGTTGTTTGCTCAATTTAAAGACCTCATAAGGGCTAAAGAGGCAGCTCAGCTCTTAAGAGTACTGGCTGCTTTTGCAGAGGACCAATGTTGGGTTCCTGGCACCCATATGGTGGCAACAACTGTCTGTAAATCCAGTTCAGACGATCCATCACCCTCTTGGGCATGCCTCCATGGAAATGATACAACACAGGTGCACTTACATTCATGTGGGCAAAACGGATGGATGGATGGATGGACGGACAGACAGACAGATAGATAGATGATAGTAAATTGAAAGACCTCATGAGAAGCAGAAGAGGTTTGAATCTGAACCTGTAATACCATCCTTGTGTCGGAGGCTCAGTGTGGCTTTTGGAAATTAGTTCCTGGAGAACTCTCTTGTCACTCTACCCTCCCTCTCTCTGCTTCAGAGTCAAAATAGAGTCCTTGCATTCTTCTGGTGCCCCACGGGGTTTTACCTTTGTGTAATCATACTGACTCTTCACTCCATACATTCTTCTCCCTGCAGCTAATCCCTACTAGTCCTTCAGAATTCTGGTAATAGACCATTTTGAGTAAGCTCTGCAGCCTCCCAGCCCTGCTCTGCTCTCTTATTAAAATAACGCCTATAGCTGCTTCTCCCTGCTCTTGGTGTACTGTCCCGAATTGTTACCTCTTGGTCTCCCTGCCCCCCACCCTTGTTTCACCTTCCCACTTAGGGAAGCTTATAACCCGGGTCTTTTCTCAGGCTCATGGCTAGACTCTTCTTTCCCCATGCACCTCTCACTCACCATGGCCCCAGCAGTGGTGCTCGTCCCCAACCAGGGAGCTGCTTCCATAGACACACCAGTTGTGATCTGACATTATCTTGCCATTATTTGTATTTCCCTTACTAGTTTTAATGGCAGATCTAGGATGTCAAGAACTGTGTGTGCTTGACCACCTTTTTGCCACCGTCATTCCAGCGTAATAATGGCATAGGATGTAGCAGTCTTGGGAATTCCATGTATAACATTCTGTCCATTTTTTCAGACCTTGTGCTGCATTCTGCCTAACATTTCCCCATCACAGTCAATACTTTTGCATTAGAATGTCACCTTTCAGTGTGTAAAGGCTGTGGTGTTTTTGGTTTTTGGTTTTGACAGGGAGTCCCTGTAGCCCCAGGTTGCCTGGAACTCACTATGTAGACCAGGCTGGCCTCAGTCTCACAGAAATCTGCCTGCCTCTGCCTCCAGAGTGCAGGGATTAAAGGTGTGTGTCACCATGCCCAGCTAGAGACCCTGTTTGCGTCCACTTTATCTTGTCCATTAGATCAGCATGTTAATGCACAAACCCTGAAGCATTTTTCTTCCTTCCTCGGCACATATCTAAATCACAGGCATCTCACAGAGTTTTAAGATAGGATTCAGTTTTCTTTTCCCAGAAATTCATCTGATCTATTCTTTGTCCTAGGATCAGTATAAATAATGTATGTGCAAGGCAGGCAAAGCACTAACACATAATCACAGTATTGAGATTGCCATGCACTGGTCACTGACCTTGGGGATAGGGAGGACCATCAGTGGGACACATGCAGCAATAGCAGGAGAGTGACCCTTGTGGCCGGCCCCACCCTAGCACACTCCATCTACCCCTCAGTACTGTTGCTGTGCTTCCTGATGTGTAGGTGCACGTGGACTCGGTCAAACACAGGGTATACTGCAGCTAGCACACCTGGCCATCAGCAGATACTGCTTTATTCCTCCTGTTTTAAATGTCCATATGTGCATACTGCCACTTTGTGGATGCGAGCATGTGTATGTGGTACATGTGGGAGCAGAGGTCTGGTGTCTTCTTGCGTTCTTGCTGAACTGGTAAACCATGCCAGACATGGCCATTTCCCCTCGCCAGCACCCCTGCTCAGGTACCTTCAGCTGCCCTTCCCCTGGGTGCTTTAGATTTGCTCTGACCCTGCAGGAGGGGCAGAGGTGTCATGCCAGTCTGGGCAGGGGTTGTTTGTTTAAAGTAGACTAAATTCGGAAGGCAAGACATGCTCGACGTATACTTTCTTAGAAACCATTTCTTAGAGCTGCAGTGTAGTTCGGTGGTAAAACATGTACTTAGCAAAGCAGCCCCAAGTCCCTACCCTGGAAAAACCCCTTTCCGTTGTAAGAAGTCAGAAAGCAAGGGAAAGAAATACCCTAAATATCAAGACATCTCAGATGAAGAGCAAAATGTGGTGTAGGAAGAAGAGCCTTTCACTGTGTCTGTTACT
Source organism: Eospalax fontanierii (assembly GCA_035773235.1). Taxonomy (NCBI): domain Eukaryota; kingdom Metazoa; phylum Chordata; class Mammalia; order Rodentia; family Spalacidae; genus Eospalax; species Eospalax fontanierii. The sequence continues at coordinate 18,979,904 of CM069547.1, forward strand.
GTGGTGACTGTACATGCTGTCTTAAGGTACCACCGTCCATTTCATGGTCAGTTTTCAAAGGTCAGAAAAATCAGTCTGTACAGTAATGTATGGAAAAATAGTGCTTCTTTGTTATAATTAATTAGAAAACTGAAATGCAAAACCTGCTTCTTGTTTCCTAGTCTGTTCTGCTGTCATTCATAGTCATCTGACAATAGAATTATTTCCATAGTAATTAGCATTAATCCACAACCTCTTGCAAAGCTTCCTGTGCTCCGGGCATGTAATTATTATCACAGGGAATTGTTTCCTGCATCCTCCTGACCCTAGGGAGTTAGGGCAGAGCTACTGTTCATTTTTGACACTATCCGTTTTTTTCCTCTTCTTAAAGAATGGGGTGAAAACATACACCTTCCAGTGCAGCCCGTTTTGATTTCATAATTCCTCATAAATTTATCTGTCCGTCTAGAGAAAAAATATGTTTCAAAAGTTGAAATATTTGAAAAAAGAACCTATCTGACATACTCTCTGGCAAAGAATAGGTTTTTAGTTTCGGAGTCATTACTGCCTTTTGTGAGGCCTAGCTCCCTCTGCCTCCAGGGCTGTGCTTCTCTATGTTAAGAGACACCCTGCTCCGGTATCCTCCGTGCATGGAAACAAATTTGAAAATCCCTGCTCTAGAGCTACATGTAACACTGGAGAGTCTTACTGTGTATTTGTCCTTGGATGTCCATGGGTGATTGGCTCCAGGACCCACCCTGAACACCAAAATCCCAGATGCTCAAGTCCCTTGCGAAAATTGAGGAAGTACTGTGTAAATGGTGGTTCAGTGCATTGCCCAGGGAAGAATAGCAAGGAAACAGGTACATGCTCCATACACGTACCATTTTGTTTTATTTCTCACACAACTTCAGTCCTGGTTGATTGGATCTTTGGGTACAGAATACCTGAATCCCTGGAGATCTGGAGGACACCTGTACTTGCTACCCTTTAACTTCAAAGTACAAGTCAGAGTTTAGACTCTTTAGCTGTTATTCCCTAAATAATTATACTTTTTAACCTTTTCTTGGCTATGCTTGCAAAGCTAAGACCTGCCCTGACCGTAGCACTATTCCTGGGGGCCTGAGTCCCACCTGTAGGAAGAGGCAAGCCCCTGTGCACTGTTGCCAGGGACATCTCCACTCCGGGTCTCTCTTCCCTAGACATCTCCTCCTTCGTTCACCTTTTCAAGAGAGAGAGCAAAGCATAATTAAGAACTGTCATTTCACATTTGATATTTTAATAGATATTGCTCCCAGCTGCTCTTCTGGTGTAGAGTTCCTGAGTAAATGTTTTGTATTGTGTATGTATACCCTATGGCAGTATTATCACAAAGGAGGTACAGTTTTATAAATTGAAAATAAATTAGCTTGGTTGCATGCCATATTCCAAAATCTGAACAGAGGGGCAAGAGTAGTATCAATGAAAACTAATATTTCTACAATGTATTGGTAATGGGAGACCAAGAAATGGAAGATAAGAGACAGGATCTTAGCAGAGAGAGCACATATGTGAAGGTGTGATCAAGAAGAGCGAACTGAAGCTGGGAAGGCTGATGTGCCATTGGATGAGCTCATTCATTCCTGACCCTGAGAGCTGACTGAGCCTCCCTCCCCCTGCTGTAGTGCTAGGCTTCCCTCTGGAACTTCATTCTACTTATTCTGGGTGCTTTCCCTGTGGGGATGGTAAGAATGTTGCTGAGGACCTGCCCCCAAGCACTTCACAGAACAGAAAGCCAGGTTCCGTTGGAACATGACATTACTCTGAAAGAGCTTCTAAGCCTTTGGAGAAAAGGCATATGTGACCTGTGCTGTTGGAGATGCTGGCGTGGGAGTGATCTGCACAGCCTCCACTCTGCCAGGACCATCCTCAGTCCACTGCAGTCTGGCTTAACACTCCTCCTGTGATTTTTAATCATTTGGTCTAGTGGCTACTTTTTGGCATCTCCTTCCTCCCCATGCAAGCTGGGTGCCAGTACCTCTTGGCCACCCTAGTTTGCTGACTCTCCTCCCCTGCTTCTCTTCCTTCTTACACCCTCCCCAACCCTTAGTGACTGCCTTACACCGTGTGTACTCTAATGACTGCCTTGTGAATCCCCTTGTCTCCAGGACCACAGCCTCTCTCAAAGGATCTCCTGGGCATTTCTGGGTGTGTTACCTGCTTCTCAAGTTGAGTATACCCAGGCTACACCCAGGCTACACCCTGCCTAGGCCATTGGCCTTCCCAGCAGACTTTACCCTTTTTTGTCTCATGGTTCCAATAATCTGTTGCTTAAACTGGAAGTCATATCAATTTCTCCTAATTTGGCCTAGGGTCCTCCCATGGAGAATCTCACATTAGTCCTCTTGCTGGGCCACTTTTGTGTCCCTACAGCGTTGGCCTTTGTCGATGCATCAGTTCCTGTCTGTTTTATAGAAACCTCTTGTGTGTTACTCTGCCCAGTTCTTAGTAGTGCCAGGCATCTCCCTGCTGCTACCAGGATGTCTTTCTCAGTCTCCAGTTTAACTGAAAAGAAGTATACAGGGTTAACAGAAACATAATTCTTTCTAAAATCTAAAGGCTTTTCAAGAAAATCTGGCTAGGCAGTATCTAAATAAATCCTTGCTGGAGATGGGGTGAGCCCAGTAACTAGCATGAGATTGTCCAGAGTGCTACTCCACTTATCCATATGAAACATGCTGAATTTGCTTATAAAATTCAGGTATTCTGATGCATTAGTTTTCTGCTACTGGGAATATTAAGGATCAACCCTAGGTCAAAATTTGAATTCCTTTCCTATCACACAGAAACGATAGCAAAATAAATAGGATCATAAAATTAACATTTTATTGTACTTCAAAGATCTATCTGTATTCACTTCACTGCTCCCACTGAATTAAATTACTTAAGTTATTTGTTTACATAAGGAAAAAAAAAGCAAGTTGACTTGGCTGATTAAAATATGGAATATTTACAAAGCTCTTGAACTTTATCTTATTTAAATGCTTATGAATTTGTTAGTTCACTTAACTTATGTATCTTGTGTATAGGAGTTTTAATAATCAATGATGTCTCTTTCAACACAGATTCTCTAATAAGAACGTATTCTTTAACGTGAATATAGATTGACCTTGCAGCACAAATCATGTGTGTTGTAGTGAAAGTAAATTTCCTTGGACTTGGTCTGATAACCTTCCTTACCATTTAGTGTTGTTCAAAATTCTCAATTAGTAAGAGCTTCTGGGACTGAGAATGTAGCTCAGTTATACAGTTTGCATAGCATATAGTAAGGCCTGGGTTCAGTCTCCAGCCCTGCAAAAGAAAAAAACTTTGAAACCCTGTGCCTTCTCATATAAAACTGAAGTTAATTTGGGTTTTAGTTTTGCTTAATTTGTTTTTTCTTAACCAGTGAATCAGGATTGTATGTGTCCATTTTCAGCAAGAATATCATGAAAATAAGGATAGGAGAACCAAAATAAGACTTGGGGTGCAGATAGCAGCAAGCAAATAGGCTGCTTAGAAGGTAGAACGGTCAATACCAGGATCATGATCTCAGATATGACTTTAGGCTTCCCTGGAGCCTGTGCAGAGAGAAGCCTGATTGTGTGTGAGTGAGAAGGACCAGGACACAGAAGCAGACATTTGCTTAGAGGAATTGCAACTCTTTCTGGCTATCAAATTCAAGAAACCTCTCTTACAAGTACCCATGTCAAATCTGATTTTCACCTGTTTAGTGGTATTATGATAGTTGAACATTTGTGTGACTTAATGTAAGGCAGATGGTTTTAAATTTGGGGTTAGTTAAGCTTGAGCTCAGTTAAGTTAGTCTACCCTTCATTAAAATGAACACACATAATGAGCCTGCTGATGTTGATTCTAGGCTAGCTTTATTGATTCATAGAATTACAAACAATATTGAGGCCAAATAATAAAAATTTAGTGCAACTCCAAATGAAATCGTGTACAGATTGCCATTGCATTAGGGTTTTTGGTTTGGGTGTTTTGTTGTTGTTGTTGTTGTTGTTTCATGGGGCAGCAGGGGCGAGAGGACATTGGTAGGTGTGGGAGGATGTCCTTGTGGTTTTGTATGCTCTCACGTAGCAGAGGATGACCTTGGCAGAGGATGACCTTGAACTCCTGATCCTCCTACCTCCACATCCCAAGTATTGGAATTGCAAATTTTGTGTGTGTACATGTGAGTGTGCAAGCACATATACACATAGTTGCACATGCATGTGGAGGCCAGGTGTCAACATCAAGTGTCTTTCTCAGTCTCCCTTGATCTTAATTCTTAGGTGTAGTATATGTGTGTTATTTGCATGTGTATGAAGGCGGGGTTGCTTGTGCCTGTGGACATACATATAGAGGCCAGAGGAGGATGTCACATGTCTTCTGTTGCTCTCTATCTTACCACCTTGAGACAGTGTCTCTCTGAACCATAGACTGCCGTTTCCACTAGACTGGCCAACTAGTCAGTGAGCTCCCCTCTACCTGTTTCTAACCCCCAGTGCTGGGGTTACCGGTATGCATGGCCTTGCCCAGCCTTTATGTAGGTACTGAGGATTCAAACTCAGGTCCTCATGCTTCTGTAGCAATTACCCTCACCCACTAAGAAATCTCCCGAGTCCTTTGACCTTATTTTTTGAGGCAAGGTCTGCCATTAAACCTGGGGCTCACTGATTAGGCCAGACTAGCTATCCAGCAAGCTTTGATGATCCCCCCTGTCGCCCCTCATCCCTAGTGCTGAGGTTACAAGCTTGCTGGGCTTTTACATGGAGGCTGGGAATCTAAATTCAGGTCCTCGTGTACATGGCAAGCACTTGACTGACTGAATCATCTCCCCAGCTTCCTTAAAGTTTCTAACACTGAGATATAAATGAAGAGTGGAGCGTAAAGAGCATGGATTTTTTTTCCCATGTATAACACTTACAGTCTATGTATTACTTTTCTATTGTTGCGTTAAAACACCATAACCAAGGCAACTTAAGAAATTATTTTAGTTTATGGTTATTTTGGTTTATGGTTCTAGGGAGAGCATCCATAATGGCCAGGGAGGTATGGCAGGAAATAGCCAGAGCAGAAAGCTGAGATCTCAGGTCTTCCAAGTACGTGCAAGAAGTAGAGAAGAAAAAAGAAAAATGAAAGACATACTTCTTCTAGCAAAGCCACACCTCCTGAACCTCCCTTCATCATCAACTGGACCCATGTACCAAGTGTTCAAATACTAAAGCCTATTGGGTGTATTTCTCAAACCACCTCAATCTGTAATGGACATTCTGCACATAACTTTGTACACATTCTGGATTATGTCCATAGGCTAGGTCACCAAAGGTGGGGTTTGTGAACTTGAAGAACATCATTATCCACTGCTTCACTGCAGTCCCAACTCATGCTTTTACCAGCAGGATGTCCTATTCCTCTGCTTTTTCAAATTACATTCATTCACTGGGGTGCAGAAAATGGTACCTTGTTTAAATGTGCATTGCAGATGATACCTGTGACTGGCCCTTCACACAGCTCTTTCTGAATTTAGTGTCTCTTTGTCCTCCTTTCTCATTTATTTACCATGGTCTTAATGACTTTGTTCTTGGCTTATATGTGGTGTTTATATGAGAAGGATATTAATCTTTTGTCATATTTGTTTCTAACTGGGTTAAGTTTCTAAAAGCAAGAGGGGTTAGTCAAAAACTTCAACAAAGTGACACTCCACAAACCAGGAGTTCTGGCCTCAAGGAGAGAACTAAGGAAAAAGCATGCATTGCCACCTGGCAGGTGGCTGTCCATACAGAAGAAGCTAGGAGTGAGAGAGATAGCGAAGTGGCGCAGAGTCCTTCGTATTAGAGAATTTTAAATATGTAGTATGTGGATTTCATTCTCAGAAAGTTACCTTTAATCCCCAAAATGGGTTTTCTGTGGATTCCTTTGCCTCCCTCCCTCCACCACCCTTCAGCTGTCATTGCATCCTCTGTAAAACAATTATACTCGATTATTTCACTTACACTTGGTGCTTTTACCAGTAGCAGTCTCTCTAAGGCTTTCAACCACTTGTCTTTGTGAGGACCGGCTTGGCACTTGGACTGTGTGTAGGACTCTTGAAGCAGTGTTGAGAGATGAGATGACCTTTTTAAGCTTTCCAATGCCAGAGACAATTTCTGTGACGCCTTTTCAAATGAATAACAGCTTGGCTTGGCTTAGGTGAGGTACTTATCAAATATTGCATAGTCTGTTAGCCTCTGGGGAAGGAATAGCTTTTCATTGAAAGTTCACAATTTGAATCAACTAGGTTCAGAGCCCAGTTCTGCTGCTTAAGCATGTGATAGACATCAGGTAATTAGCACTTCCACGCTTGGGACTGACTGTACCATGAATTATTTTTTGTTATCAGTTGGGCTGTGGAAACTGCATGTCAGATGAGTGAAAAGCAGCCCCTTTCTTATAAATTTAGAAAACACACATCTGAGCACATAGCTGTGTCCCATTCAATAATCTTCTGAAAGTTCTTTGTCCTTTTTTTAAAGTATTTGTTTTCCTGTTTTATAAGCAGATATCTTACAGCTCTCCAGTTAACACTCAATGAATGGTCTCAATTTCTTATACTCATGTCTGGAACATTTGCTTCATTATAACTTGCTCACAGTAGCTATTCAGAGGTTCTGTACCTTCTCCATATTCTAGGGGCTATTTGTTTTTTCCTTATCTATTTCTAACTTTTTCCAATGTTTCAGATGTGCTATTTGCGTTTGTCTTCTGCCCTCTGTAATTCAGTGCTCACTTGTATTTGCTTTGTGTTTTGCTTCTTAGAAGTATGCAAATGTAATATTTCTTCTATATTACTTGGGGTTTATTTTAACTGAGTTTTTTGACTAATTTATACACAATAAATTGTATCCTTTTGAAGTGCATAGTTGAGTGTTTTGACCTCTAGGTCGGTGGAAATACCAAATAATCAAGAGAAAACCATCATGTTACTGCATTGAGTCTTTGTGGCCCCTGTGTTCACGTTGAGTGGCTTGTTTCCTTTTTCATATGTTTGTGTTAGATGTCATCCCACCACCAGGCCCTAAGTCAACACCCTGTTCGGTACTGGGTACCCAATACTGACAGAGCAGGCATCTTGTATGTTTCTTGAATGAATTCAGATTATGGATTCTGTAATCACTGCCTTTGAAAGCTTATCTGACTTATATGCTACAAACCAGTTTAGGGTTTATTCCCTTGTGTTTCCTGTGCAGTTTCTTGTTCTTTTTGTATATTCCTTGTTGATTATTGGTGGTATTAGTTTTTTGAGGGCTTTGTTGGGTTTTTTGTTTATTTTGTGATGGCACTGTTGGTACTAATGATAGTGCTGGTGGTGGCAGTGGAACTCACTATGTAGACCAGGCTGACCTTGATCTCAGGGATCTCTGCCTGCCTTTGCCTACCCTGTGCTGGAATTAAAGGCATGTACCACCATGCCTAGCCTGCCTTCTGAACTTTTCTTAATACGTTTTTCTTTTCTTTTGATTTATTTATTTTGTTTTATATTTTTAAGTGTTGTGGATCACCTGTGTGCAATGTCCAGAGGTCATGAGAGGGCACTGGATCCCTGGGACTGGAGTTAAAGATGGCGGTTAGCTGTCATGTGGGTGCTGAGAATCGAAATTCTGTGTTTAACCATAAAAAGCTTGCTCTCTTGACCTATAACTCTTCTGAATTATGTTCCCCTTCCTCAATTTTCAGCCTTGACCTTAGGTCAAGATTAGTCTCATCTCTGAGACTAATGCAACAGCCTTGGGACTATGCTGTATAGGTAGGGGTATGTGTGTGTGTATGTGTATGTGTGTGTGTGTGTGTGTGTGTCTATGTATGTATTATCATAAGATGAATCATAACAAGAATAGTGAGAAAGTTCAAGGTCCGTCTGAAGTGTTGGTGACGTGATACCCAGAGCAGAAAGCTTCCTTCCACCAGAATGTCAGCCTTTCACAGAAGGATCTTGAACCTTTCTTGCTCATCATTGTATTTAAAGTACCTGACACAGAGGACATATTCAATAGTAGAGGGTTTGCCTAGCATGTGACAAGCCCTGTCTCAAAAAGACCAAAAAAAGGAAGTTCAGAAGGCAATTGGTTCATACAGATTTAGGTCTCATAAGGGAGATCTGGATTAGAGAAATATTGGAAGCCAGTGACATTATAATCACACAGACACAATTGCTGGCAGAGATTTTATTAAAAAGAGGTCCGTATTTGGGCCCAGAGAACACACCTGGAAGTACCTGGAATTACAGACCTATAGCCCTGGGTCCTCCTGAGAAACATTTGATTCTTAATGTCTTACTTTTATTGAAAGTCTTTAAAATTGTATTTATTTAGAAATAGAGTCACACTATGTAGATGGCCTCAAACTTGTTTTTCTTTGGCCTCAGTGTGATAAAACTTGTAATAATTCTTAAAATTACATAAAATTAGTGATCTGTATTCACTGAGTTATTAAGGCATAGTGAATCTTAAGACTTGACCCCCAGAAGAAAACAGATAACCATGCCAAAGAAGCCTACATGTAGTCAAACGCGATGGTCTCAGACACAGAAGGGTGAACTAGTGATCCAGACAGCAACAAGATTTAAGAACTCCTGCTACCCCACCACCACCACCCCACCCCACCCCCAGTTTGGCCCCATGATGTGTGGGAGCATGCAAGAATTCAGCAGCTGCCTCATAATGACTGTGAAAGAAGTGCTGTGCTCAGGAGCAAGGCACATTTTAGTTAAAACAAATTGGAGGGTGTTCTAATTTCATTCCTGTTGCTGTTGATAAATAATCCTGACAAAATCAACTGAAGTGGATTTATTTAGCTTACAGTTTCATTATTGAGGGGAAGTCAAGGCAGGAACTCCGCCAATCAGTCACATCACATCCAGTGTCAAGAGCAGAAAGTAAACACATCCTCGTTTGCCTGCATTCAGCTAGCCATATTCTCTCACAAAGCTCGGGACACAGCCCTTGGACTGGTACCTCGCACAGTTTGGAGGATCTTCCATTCCATCTCACTTAACTCAAGACAATCACCCACAGACATGCCCCCAGGCCAAGCTCATTTAGATGATCCCTCATTAAGTCTCTTCCCAGGTGATTCTGCATTATGTTCTAGAGCATGCTGAAATGCATGAACGATAATGACTTCACACACTGCTCACATTGCACCATGTGTGCACATTATGAGTTATGTGCATTTTAACTTCATTTCAAGCAGCATCTCACTTTAAGGATCATCTGCTAACAAAGAATTATGTAGCAGCTGGCTACCCTTTTTCTTACAGTATCTGCACATTTTTCTTTAAAATGTTCTTGGTTGTATAAGCAAGAAGTTGAAGTTGATCAGAATGTGTTCAGTGATAAATATTTTTCCTTCAGGTGGACAGAGAGAGGAAAAAAGGGGCAGGAGTAAAGTAACTGATTGTATGTCCTCCCACAAAACGTGAGGTGTCCTTCCCCAAAATTGATGGTTTGAAATAAAGCCACGCAGCTGAGAAAGAAACTGCTCATGCAGTAGCATCTTTGTGGTCCTGGCCCAGTGTGTCTTCTTCTAGGGCCACCCAAACCCTGAGTATTAGATGGTGCAGGAGAGGGAAGAATACCAAAAAGGACACCCAGGTTCGACTCCCAGCACCCACACGATGACTAACAGTCGTCCATAACTCCAGTTCCAGGCAACCCAACGCCCTCTTCTGTCCTCCATGGGCACTGCAGGACATGGGTGCACTTACATATATGCAGACTTGTGCATAAAATAAAATAAGAATAAGAAATTTTAAGATATGTTTAGAAATTGAAGTGGAACTTTTAGTTGCTTTTGACATCTTTAGTTGGGGATGGGGCACCAGGCATTCCACGGCACTTTGTGGAGGTCAGAGGACAGCTTCGTGGAATCTCTTCTTCCACATATACTTGGATTCCAGGGATTGAACTCAGGTTGCAGGCTTGAGACGCGAGAGCCTACCCACTGAGCCATCTTGCCTACTAGCTTTTGACACGTTTAGTCCCAAGATCTAGAGTACATTTAAGTAAGAACTTTGGAGAGCTGAAGAGACAAAAGGTATAGAGCAGAACATTCTGAACGCAACCTTGAAGTCAGTTATATAAATTGTTGAGAGCCTTAAGCTACTCTCTGATTTTCTTAAACTTTGGAAGGACTTCAAGGTTTGTTTCCATTCCATACGATGCTTTTTTTCTTTTAGATATTCTGGATTAGTCATTCATTTCTAGGGGGCAGAGGTCGGGGGGGAGAGACTCAGTACAGAGGCTACTGTAACATGTGTTGTTCCTGCTGAAGCTTGTGCTTCATCCTGAAGGAAGAATTAAACCAATGAATGAGGGGTCTGGGAGAAGTTCAGTGATAGACCACATGTCCTCCCTGACTTAGAGCCCCAGCACCACAAGAAAAAGATAATTCCTAGAGATCAATTCTTGTTATAAAATCAGTTTTGCATGTAGATTAAAATATTAGAATTAAAGCCATTCATGGTAGTGCATACTTGTAATCCTAATAATCAGGAGGCTAAGGCTGCAAGATTGCAAGTTCAAGACCTGGCCTGTATATCAAGACCCTACTTCAAGAAGAAAACATCAAATCTTTCTGTCCCTTCTCTGTTCCTACCACAATTAAAAGAAGGTGCTTTGAAGCAGTGAGTAAGCTTGATGAAGAACAGAGAAATTCTGTCATTAAACATCCATTGTGCTGTGCAAGAAAGTCATACCATAAACAGCTGGGAACTTGCTTATCTAGCTGCCATCTAAATCTAGATGTTGGGCTAAAGAGATGGCTCAGCAAGTAAAGATGCATGCCACCAAACTTTGATGACCTGAATGAGATCTGTGGAACCCACATGGTGGAAGGGAAGGACCAAATCCCACAAGCTGTTCTCTGACCACAGGCAAACTGTGGCAGGTGTGCGCCCACCCACATACACACAGAGAAATAAATTTTTTAATAAATAAAATAAAATCTCATAGGATAGAGAGATGGCTCAGTGATTAAGAACACTGGCTGCTCTTGCCAAGGACTTGGGTTTAATTCCCATCACCCACATGGTGGCTAACAACCATCCATAACTCCAGTTATAGGGGATCTAATGCCCTCTTGTGACCTCTGCAGGCATTACATGACCAGGCACACCAACCTACATGCAAGCAATACTCTGGTACACATAAAGTAAAAATAAATAAAATACAGATAAAACTAAAATCTCGTTAGATTGGGAGCTCCATATGAAAAGAATCTGTGTCTGGTATAATTTTTTCCATATTCCTTTATAAGCTTGGTTGTCTAGTAGCTCCTGTTCAAAGGTTCCTTTCAATCTTTACAATTTGACAATGATACTTAACATTCAAAAGCTCCTCTTCAAGTCCCTAGCTGCCTCTCAAGGGCTTAGGATCAGCATCACAACAGTGTTTTCACATTTTGAAGGTGTAAGCTCTTAAACTTAACTTTTCTCCTTTGTAGTTCCTATAATGAATTGTAGGGCTGGGGATCTAGCCTAATGGGTAGAAGGCCAGCCTGGTAGAATAAAGGCCTTGGGGTCAATCCAGATAGACCTGTAACACCAGCCCCTCCAGAGCAATCAGGACTTTAAGGTTCAAGCCAGCCAGAGGCCCATCTTAGCTCCATTAGATCATGTCTCAAAACAGCAAAAGTTACATCATTAAATGCATTTGTAATGCAAAACTTCTTTTTGTTTTAAAAATGTTTATAGAGAGCCAAATTGTCACTCTTGTCTTGGTACATCACTGTGTGTGATTTTTACTCTGATTTGTACTCTGAAATAAGATGTCCCAGTGTGTATGTATCTCCCAACACCACACTCAACTCTCAAGGATACCGACAGTTCTTTTCCCTCCTTTCTTTGCCTCTATTTCCATTCTTTTATTTCCAGATGTTGTTAGTAGTACCTCTTAGATTCTTTAGCTTGTTAAAGTTTAAAAGTAAAGTGTTCTGGGATCATCAAAAAAACTGGGCAAACTGGGCCCCACTCTAGCACCTTGTCTACCAGCCTGGAGTAGATGGAAAGGGCATGTTCACTCACGGCTGTCTGCATGTGGGAACATTAATCGAATAGTATTCATTTATTGAATATGTAAGTACCAGCTTTGTGCCAGAATCCAGAGTCCCGTAATGAAGCCTTAGCCTCCTCACCTCTATGAGTAGTAGTAGTACAGGTCTTTGACAGATGAGGAACCTGGCCTTCTGTTAAGAATCTTGCCCAAGTTCACATGAACACTGTGAGCCTGAGCAAGGAGACAAGCTCAAGCCTGACTGAGTTAAGACCTTGTTTGGAGGTTCTGGTAGGAGAACTCAGCTCTCTGCATACCTTTGTCCGAAAGGCCATCCTCTTGGACATCAGGAAAGGTGCACATGAAACGGTGAGAGAGGAAGGCAGTACCTGGCTCACCAGACAGAGCATCCAAATAAGCTCCAAAGATCAGTGAAATGACAGATAGCACAGCCAGATTGCCCTAAAGATCAGTGAAATGACAGCACAGCCAGATTGCCCTCATATCCAGGCCTGACAGATGTGAACGCCTTGCCCTTGGTCTGTCTTCCTGTGTTGCCTTCTGTGATTCAGGGGAGTGGACAGTGTGCATGCTGCAGGTGCTGGCATTTGTAGATGGAAAAAAACATTTCACGTAATCCCACACTTTTCTCTGTAGCGGGATCCTGAGCCTTACATATTGTTTCAGAAAGGAAAAAAACAAAGGTGGCAGGGAGTGCAATGTTGACGACTATCATAGTAATACAAATGAGATGATTTTCCTGTACAGTAAATCTTCAATTATCTGTGCTAATGAAGGGGAACCAGATGTACATAACTCTAAGACTCAGCGATCTGAGGTACATTTTGCCATAGGGACTTCTTTTTTTTTTTTTTCATTTGTATGTGACGTGTCTGGAGTAGATTTATTTTCCTAAGTCTGTTTGCTTAGTCATCCCAAAATAGTAATGGATTGGCCTGTTGCACAAATATGGATCAAAGTTGGTTATCCAAAGGGGACTATCCAACAGTTAATTCTAGGAAAAAAGCTTTTACATTCAGAGCAGAGTCTCAGACCCGCTGACACTTTTTTTTTTTCCTTTGGATTCATTTAGAATGTATGCTGTCAGAAGGATAAGAGATGCCTTCCGAGAAAATAAGAATGTAAAGGATCCTGTAGAAATTCATGCCCTGGTGAATAAAGCAAAAAGAGACCTTGAAATAATCCGTCGACAGGTAAGATGGGTCGGTGATGTACTGTTTTTCATTAGGAGCCTTCAGCTTTGACATTTCCACCTTGATTGGATATCACTGCTTTGGTGTTTGTGATTTACACCACAGGGTAGTGAAGTACTGTCCTCTTTCCTAATATAGACGTACAAAGATGAACTATCTTATTATGAAATTCAAGGACATCCTAAAGGAAAATATCAGCTTTTCAGGACTTCCAGAGACTGGTCCTTCTGGGAAACTGAGCTCTTGTGTTTTATACTTTTAGTGTGAGAAACTCTAGAATAAAAACTATTTTTTAATCCAAGTCTTTTTAAGATATACTGAACACAGATATGTGAGCATATATCAGAGTATAAATATATCTTCCTTTTCCTAGTATTTGTCAACAGAATTCAAGATGAATAAAGTGGGTTATGAGCCTAAATTATGTTGCCATGTGAAAAGTGTGTCTTCGAGTGCAAGGTATGGCACAGCTACTCATGTGCTAACCTACAAAGGACCCGAGACTTGTTCTGAGCTAGTTCTACACCAGTGCCGGGATTTCCCTGACTAGAGATGACTTTCCTTGAGCTACATGAGGCTAGCCGAGCATACGTGGCAGCATGGTCTCTTGACTAGTTGATAGTGTGATATCTGTCTTCTGCAGGTGTAAAGTATCAGAGGCCAAGGTAACCCTCTGTGGACAGGCATTCCCACCGTAACTGTCCATTTCATTTTTCTTTGCCTTGGCAGCAGTCATCCCATAGCTTCATTTCTGCTTTTATCCATTTTCTCTCTTGCAGTTTATCAGGTATGGAGAGGGATCCCCATACATTTTAGAAGTCCTGTTGTAGCTCTGAAAAGGGCTTTATTGGTATCCTTAAGAATCTTTAAGATTAGCCTGCTTGGCTAACATTACATCAGATCTGGTCTTTCCCTGATCCTTTTTCACAGGTGACTGAAAACAGAGTTCAAATAAGAAGTGATATTAAAAACTGAAATTTACATTTTATGTCAAGATTAAGTCTGATTATGTTGCCTACATAATGGAATACCCTCTTCCAGAATAGCATTCAAAGGCTGATAGTCCTCTGAGCTCTGCAGTTATCTAGCAGGAAGATAATCAGGCCACATTCAGATAGGCCTAGGAAATGATCATCAGCTGAAGGCATGAAAAGGTAATAGGATCACCAGAAAAAGGCTGACCCCATATTTGCATTTGCATGCACCCAAAGAACAACAGCTACACAAGTCACCACTTGGAACACTGAAGGTGAATGGCACTTTCCAGTCACCAGTAGTTGGGTCATTTCATAAGATTTTTTTTAGCAGTCGAACTTAAGAAAGCAAGCAGCTTGAGTCTGTATTTTATATAAACTTAGAGTGAACACTTCAGTTTTTTGCATTTTTGCTGTGTAGAAATTGGCAAGCATGTTCCTAGTATAAACTGCTTAAGAAAGGAGACCTGAAAGTAATCACTGTCACCATTTCTTGTGCCATGTCTAATCATCTGTCTCCTCTTCGTTTGAAATGCTGAAATTACTTGCAGAAAATAAGCCAGGATTAGGGGTGTGGCTCAGTGGTAGAGCATTTGCCTACATGCACAAGACCCTGAGTCCCTGAGTTCTGTCCACAGTACTGCAAAGGGGGGAAAAAAAACAGACTGTGATCCTCAGCTAACATTCCCAGTGAATATACACTGAAATAGCAAGACACCAGTGTGAGCAGAATGAGAGGGCCCTCCTCAGGACAGCCTGTTCACCACACCTTCCTGATGGGGGATGCACACCGCCTCCTTCCAGGGCCCAGGTTTCTGCAGTAACCTAGTAGAGCCTCATGTTCCCACCTTAGACCAGCCTCGCCAAACTGGAGAACAGACTTAGCCAGTTACACCTCAGCAACTGGCTGGTTTCTACTTCCCATTCATGTCAAGCCTTCCTGGATCCAAGTACACCATTTACCATGAGAGATTTAGTAGACTCCCTGAGCCAACTCCCTACAAGCTGGTGTAAGCTGTCCATCGAACAGAGGCCCAGAGTGAAAGTGGAGACTGGAGTCTCACACCATCCTCTGCACTAGCTGCTGTCATTGCCATCTTTGTGTGTCCCACTAGGTTCTCTTCACATAACACTAGGGTGATCTCTTTCCAGAGTATTGGAATTGGGTTCCTACCCTCTCAGCCTGCTCCAGAGTCTTCATAGAAGTACCTGACAGTAAAGCCCAAAGGTCTTAGGCTATCCCCAGGGGCCTTCACAGTTCTCTTCTCCCTCACCTATACTTTTCCCATTGCTGGCCCTGATACATAGTCAGCATTCACCCCTTCTGCTTGGAGGAGTCCCCAGCCAACTCTCCAAAGCGTGATTCTTTCTAATAACACTTGGGGTTTGGGGGGAAGATAGGAGGGGAAGCAGAGGTGAAGCAGGGTCTCCATATAGCCCCAACTGGCCTGGAATTCACTGTGTAGACCAGGCTGACCTCCATCTCACAGAACTCCGCTTGCCTCTCCTTGAGTACTGGAACTAAAGGTGTATGCCACCATGGCCAGCCTCTAATAACAGTTTTTAAAACAGCTACCTGCCTCTTATTCCTCACAGCACTTACCAGTACTAAAATACTACTACTCAGTGGGATCAGAGAGGTTCGGTAGGCTTTAGGGTATGGACCAGATGGTGCCAGTCAGCGCAGGCAGTGGGACTGTGGATGGGCTTGGGCGAATAGCAATCTGAGCAGCAAAGAATTGTACACATGATTCTGTTTTAGGGAAGGATCAGGAAGGTCCACCAGATTCTGTCTTAAGCCTTTTGTTCTACTTTGCTGTATAAAGGAATTCCAGAATTCCTTATAATATCTGTTTATAGGGCATCTGTTATTGCTATTGGTTAATTGTCCTCATCTTTTGTAGCTCTGCAGTTTGCCACATTCCTTTGATTGTTTTTATTGTTTCTGTTGTTAGTATTTTTGACAGTATCTCACTATGTAACCCAGCTGACCTCAAACTCATGTGACTTCTATGTCAGCTTCTCAGATACTGGAATTACAAGTACATAATTACATGTCAGCTGCCCCTTTTCCTTTTAAATGAACATAGTGTACAAGACCTTGTTTGGGGTCATATTCTAGCACTTGCTACTCAGGTGGAGAAACACCTGCACATCTCTAGCATTTGAGGCCTTCCCTCCTATGAAGTCCATAGAGAGCATGTGTTCATCAAAGAGAAAATAGTTTCTGAGCACTGTGAAGGACAGTTGTGATCTTTGTTCTACATCTGGTTTACTCACCACATGTCTAAGAGAGAGAAGACATAGCAGAGACTGTTAGGGATGGGAATGCAGGCACCAGACCTGTATTGATAAAATTCCTTTGGATATACCAATTATGATGATTTCAGGAATGTTCAGGCAAGTCCTAACTGGAAGCACCTCTCTGTGAAAGCTAAGGTACCAATTTGAAGCTTGGAATCATTTTTATCTCTATCATGCCACCAAGGCAGGGGTCATTAGAGTAAAGTGACCCTCCAGTTGTGGGTCCTCATACAGCAACAGACCTTGGTAACAGAATTGGTTGGGTGCAACGTTGGAGAGAATATATTTCTTAGACTTTTTCATAATGTAGGGAGCTCGATGAATCTGTAATCTGTAAGAAAAGAAACTGCTCTATATTGAAATGTTCCCAGCTACCAGCTTAAATAGACTACTAAGTTTATCACTAAAATTGTATCTATGTAGTATTTGGTTACCCTATTAAGGACAAGAAGTAATTAAAATAAGAGTATATTGAAAGACTATATCCAGCAAAAATACCCAAGTATCAGCATGAAGAAATACATTAGTACTAGTGTATGCAGTGACACACTAAGAAGGTAAACTGGAATTCTGATTCCAGTTATTGCCAGGGTTGTGGTATGATACTAATCTTGCCATCGGGTTTCCAGTAATCACTACTTCTACTCCAGTGTTTCTTCTTAAGCTATTGTTTTCTGTAATTATGCAGCTCCAACAGTAGAAAAGTTAGAATTATGAACCTGTTCTGGAAACAGTGAAGAGACAGTATGGACTGCATTAAAGATAAATGGGTTTGGCACTATATATAACATGGAGTTTTGTTAATATAAGCGTGCATGTATATAAAGCAAAACATTTTTAATGTTTCTTAGCTTACACTTAATTATTTTTGTACATTGTTAAAAGCAAAAGAAGTTGCCCAGTTTATTGATACTTTGAGTGGTGGTAGATGAGTTGCAAACCATATTTGTTCTTTCTTTCACTGCTGGTTTATGGGTGTTCCTAAATTATATTCAGCAAGAACTCCAAATATGCTGCCTTGAAATGAGCAGCTGGTAAACAGTGGCCACCTCTGTCCCTGTCTGACACCGCAGTGCTGTGAAAAGGTAGAATTGTTCTCGTTTCTATAGGGAAAAGCGTAGTTCACCTGCATACATTTAACTGAAGTACCATTTTGATAGTTTGAGGGAATTTCTAAAACATACTTGGCTGTTGCTTTCATGGACTGTGTAGGCTTGATCCCCACATTGGGGACATCTAGGACATGTTGAAAGAATTGCACACTATTCATGAAAGACAAAAGGTAGAAGCAACCTAAGTGTCTATTGACAGACAAATAAATAAAATCTGGTCTGTGCATACAGTGGAATATCACTTATCCTTCAAAAGTAAGGAAATCCTGTTACCTACTGAACATGGGTGAGCCTTGAGGGCAGTGTGCTAAGTGAAATAAACTAGGCACAAAAGCACAGATTCCACTGATACGAGGTAGTAGTTAGTGTCGCAAGAGAAGAATGTGGAATGATAGCTACCATGGGCTTAAAGGGAAGTTTTTCAACGTGAATGCAGTTTTGATATCAGAAGACCAAAAAATGTAAGCATACTTAACATTATTAAACTGTATGTTTGAAAATGATTAGGATGATAAATTTTATTTTAGAGGTTGTTTGGTTGGTTTTGGTTTTGGTTTTGCAATTGAAGATGCCCTCCAAAGTAAATAATAGTAGTCATTGATTTTTATTTTAATTGGTAAGAATAAAATTAAATTCTTTGTATACTTATATTTGAAGAAAAAGCTAAAGTAATTTGAAGCTTTAACTAGTGAGTTTGTGTCTGAGAGCCTTCAGTGTTATTGGGTGAAATGAAGCAATCATACTCTAATTTCTAAAGCTACTTCCAGTTCCCAACTCCCATGGTCTCTCCTAATAAGTTTTCTGTCCTCCTCTGTAGAAACTACTGATACATTTTCAGGTAAATTCCTCTGTTCCCAGAGTTCTTGACCATAATTCACAAGAACTTAATTCTGCTGAATTTAGGCTGTAGATCAGGCAAGTTATATACCAGTATTTATTTATTCATTATAAATTTCAAAAACTTCAAGGCTGGAGAGATGAATTAGTGCTTAGGAGCACTGACTGTTCTTGCAGAGAGCCAGGTTCAGTTCCCAGCACCCACATGGTGGCTAACAACCATCTGTAACTACAGTTCCAGGGAATCCAACCCCCACTTCTGACCTCTACCGGCATTGCATGACACTGTGCACTTACATACAGGCAATGCATTCGTACATATAAAATAAAAATAATAAATAAAATATTTAAAATAAATAATTTTCAAAAGGTTGTCTTTGTGTAATGCCCGTACCACCAGGAAATTGAATTATTTCATGTTACAGGCACCTCTGCTCTTAACCATCTTTCATTCCTCAGAAGAATGTCACCAGAGCTAGAGTAAATTTGCCCAGACTGTTTTCTTACCAGAAAAGGAAACAGTGGTTGAAGTTCAGCATGATGACCTGCAGGCAAGAAAAAGATTAAAATGTTCCCCAGTCCCTCTTGAGGGCAATGCTCCTGCTTCTCCATCTGACTTTCTCAAGTCCATGAAACACAGCTAGATTAGTCAGGAGCACTGTGCATTTTGAAGTTTGGCACACACACTTTCTTTTAGTGCTTATTAAGCGCCCGCCCTAACCCCGCAATTATAAATTGACCTGATAAATACTTTAATACGGAGATAGAGTTGGAATTATGAGGTCCATTAGAACTTTGTAGAAATTCTTTCTCATTGGGGCTCTTCTCAGATCTGGATCCCATCTGTTCCCTCATTTAATAGAAGTGAAACTGAACTTGAAATCCTATCCTGGCACTTTTTCCTATGCCTAGATAGATCAACTAAGATTAGCTCCAAGGATGAATCTGCATTTAAAAAGTGATAATTAAGCAGTTAGAAGCAGAGGAGATATCTTTATTCTGTCTTGGACTTCAATAAAAAAAAAAAAAAAAAAAAACTCATGAGGCAACATAAATTTATATTCAGTGACCAGAATTGCCCCCAAAGTGAACCCTGTATCTTTTGGATATTTAGAGCTTTTCAGTAAGAATGAAATATCGTTCACTCCCCTGTTGAAGTTTAAGAAAGCAGAGCAATAAGAAACGTTGTTTAGTTTTATAGCTTGGCCTGTGTAGGACATTCATTTTTTTCACTCTGTTCAATATATAGGTCCTCTGCAGCTATAAAAAGACCTCTTCAGTAAGAATTTAGACTCATTTTCTCCCGCACCCCGGCTTTCTCTAGGAATTTGCAGTAAGCAGTGAAGTCTGGGACAGTAGCATTCCCTGTCAGCATTCCTAAAAGGGATGCCTCTCATTTGCTTGAAGATTGTTTTTATGCTTGATTCTGCCAACACTGGCATGCATAAAACAGGATTCATTTTCTTTCTAGAAGCGTGCCTTACTTGCGCCTTTCTTTTGCAGCAATAGTTCTTTAGAAAGTTCCCGAGTGCAAAGAGTGCATAAAGAAGGCTGTGCTGGTGGTGTGTCTAGACTTTGCAGGAGTTTATTTGGGGAATTTTCATGATGATATCCATCCATCTCTCACAAAATCACCAGAGCCATTCGCTCTTGACATTCCATGAAGGTCTGTCTTTGTGGGAATGCACCCAGGAAGCAGATATTGTCAGCTATGTGCAGAGAGCACAGTGGACCTATAGGCAAGACTGCAGAAGTGCCCATCTCGACTGAGTCATTCGCTTCACGATCTGGGGTGAGTTGTTTATCTGCCACTTAACCACATCCATAAAGAGGTAGACGACGAAGGTGATGATGGTGTCCATGATGTGTGTGTCTGTGTTACTGCTGTGTGCCACTCTGTGTACAAATCCATACAGAGCCCTTGGGACACATGGCCTTAGTTTCTCACAGAAGTGGCCTTGTGAGACAGGCAGTTTACCTGACTCTCTAAGTGAGGAAGGGTAACTTTTTAGGAGGAAGGGATCTACACACCCTAACCCATACCATTTTGCTTTTGAACAAGCTTTCGGAAGGGCTCACATTGTAATTGGCCTTGTCTTGACAGAAGGATTTGTCTTGACAGAAGGCCAACAAGACTCAGAAGATGAGAAAAGGTGGCAGACTGGTGTTTCCTTTTCCTGTGTTCATTTAGAATCTTTTAGAAGGTAGCAGTTTACCCTGTGTCATTCACGAACAGTTTGATCTCTATAGGCCAGACTCATTTATCCTTTCTCAAAAAATTTCTGCCTTAAAAAAATAATAGAAAAACCAGCCTCTGAAAATGTTAAAGTTCAGCAACCTTATTTAAGAAGTGTTTGCCCAGAATTTCCCCACAGATCTAAAGGATGCAATTCTAATTGTGCTTTTGCTGATAAGAGAAAGTGCCCTTCAGTGGAAAGCTTTTCTTGCTGCCTTTTTTGAGCTTGTCCTTTCAAATCATCAGAGCTAAAGCCAGCCACACTTACGCAGAAGCTCTTCCGCCAAGGTTATAGAGGAGCAGGGTTGTCTTCTTTGGGGAGTGCAGTAGAAGGGCTTCTCACTCACTATGTCAAGTTGTATTTCTCTGTGGCATCCTCACAGGTGGCTGGGAGGTGATGATCTCCCTACTGGAGCTAAGTACACTCATTTCCTAAGCACTTGATAGCCTGGGGAATTTCCTGTCAGATTGCTTGTTTTACCAGGGTACTATGAAGGATCGTTACCTTGGTACTGTTGAAAAGATTTTTCCAATTATATGTCTCTTGTTCTCAAAAACTATTTGAGTTTTGCTTTTGTTTTTGTTTTCCCTAAGATATAACAGAGTATTCAGTTGGTAATAAAAGAAAATAGTTTTCGAGCTAGATGCACTTCAGTTGAAACACCCCACAGCTCTCCTGCCTTGGTCATTGTATTTAAGAACAGAGTCATAATTCAGTTTTTCTACTAAAAGGGATAAATATCCTTTTTTTCAGTGCTAGAGCTAGAACTTAGACAAGTTCTGGACAAGTGCTCTACCATTGGTCTACGTTCCCCAGCCCTACCGTTTTCAGGTAACATAATTTAACAGTGGGTGCCAAGGACTAGTCAGAAGTTTTATATCATTTCCTGTCACCTCATCAATCAGTTACGAAATATAAAATAGCTCTGAAACTTCTCTAAAATGTACCGTAATGATTTTAATTTTATCAAATTATATATATTCATATTCCTCTTCTCCAAACATTTAGGCCTTGCCTTTAAAAAGTAAGGAACTGTGCACATTGCCTCCCAAAAGACAGTAACAACCTAGATAAGCTGCTGTGCTGAGTGCATTGCAGTACCACCTGCACAGATGTAGACCAGCCCTAAAGGCTCCATAAGTATCCACCCACCGACTGCTGGTCTGGGAACCAGGAGCCCTGTGGCCTGCTCTAACCCAGCTGGCCAGCAGCCAGCCCTCCCACACCAGTTTCCTCCATAATACAGAAAAAGCTGCTTGCTCCATGGTCCTCAAAGTAAAGTCTGACATGTTCAGATTTTAAAAATAAATGATAATGCTTGTTAAATCCCAGAACATCCCTGTGGATGCCGGGCTTGAGTGAGGGCAGGCTACATCACTTGCTACCACCATTCCTAACTGCTCAGCCCTGCACAGAGGTACATAAATGATATGTTGTGTGCACATAAGGGAGTGGCTGGGTTATGTAATGCCAGGTTATGTAATGTGGGCTCCTCACCTTCCACTGCAACAAAAATCTAGTTGAGAACAGCCTTTGGCTCTTCTTCCTAATGAGCTTTCCCTCCCTGAGACTGAGCAGAGCTCTATAGGGACTGGAGTAGGGAGAAAGCAAAAGTAAGGTTTCTTACTTTGAGTTTTGGCAACAGAGCCAAACTTACTGGGTTTTGTTTGTTTGTTTTTGAGTAATCCTCAGCTGTTATTTTAAGTTTGTAGCTTTCCATGTGACTGCCCATATATTTTGTAATATTAAAGTACTTTTCCTTGTAGAAATAATGTTTAAACTCTGACCTCCCCCCCCACACACACACAAGTTGATGGCCACGTGTTTTCCGTTCCTACAATTCAGGGCAATTCTTGTCTGTGTCTCTGCCATGGAGCTCCCATCCCTAACTGTCCTGTCTCATGCCCAGCCTCTGCCAGTGGCTTTCCAACAAAGAGTCTTTCTTCAGCTGATTGCAGAATCCTGCAAGCTGGGCATTCCATGTCCACTGTCCCTAGTGCTGCATAGGGCATTCCCAGGGCATTCAACAGCCCTCAGTGAGGCCCTGCAGTGCCCTTCCTTCCCCTTTTTTTGCCTGGTATGAGCCAGCAAAGCATTCAAATGTGACTTCACCCTACGGCATTTATCAGACTGTTTTGCAGTGGCATTTTACTGAGTCATCCTTATCCTTAACCTACAAGCTTCAAGCTTCGGTAGAGACAGAGTTGTTTTCTTATTCACCATATTGCTTTCAGTGCCTCATAATAAGTAGCAAGTGTATTAAGATAGCTTGGTGAGGGGATACACAGAGGAACCTCAGGACTGGTTCTAGATCAGACTGTGACCTGTGAGCTGAGGACTAGGCCCTTCTGACCACAAGACTTCTAATATATAATAGTTTCTGCCCTGTGAACCAGGAAATATTTTTATAAACACAGATTAATATATGTACCAGGACCTCTGAAAACAGCAGAACTACTAGCCAGGGAGTAGTGTGATTCTAACTAACCCACACAAGGGGAGTTCTTTTTACAGGGTCTCCCTGTAGCCCCATATGGCCTGGAACTCACTATGTAGACACAGAGATCTGCCTGCCTCTGCCTCCTCCCAAGTGCTGGAATTAAAGGCCTGCACCACCTTGCCTGGCCACACTTATGTCTTAATTCCACTCTGGCTGAAGTGACTGACTCCCTCACCAGAAGAAGTCACAGAAGTCTTCTGCCAAACTTTCACTGCATGTTTTATCTTGTACCCACCGGGAGGCTTGAAAGACATAGGACAGGAGTCATATAGGAGTGATTTCTGGTCCTGATTATCACTTCCCAGCTTTATGAATTCAGGTGATTGACTTTTTGAGACTCGCCTCCGTATTGTGTAAACAAGTGTTAAGTGTGCACACTTTGCAGGGATTCCAAGGACACTAAGTGACTGCTTAACACTTACATGGCAGCAGCATCCAGCTCAGATTGTTGTTTCTATACTTCTTTCAAAAACTCATGTGCTGAAATCAGTCTCTGTGGAGACTGGATTCAGAAGATGAACTGGGCTAGTGGGATTTGGGCATCATGTTGTAGGTTGGTTTAGTTGGTTGATTTTCTGAGACAGGAACTTACTATGTAGCCCAGGCTAGTTACACAGTCATGGTCTTCAACCTCCCTAGTACTGAGATTATAGGCATGTGTCCCCAGGCCTGGCTCAAGCAACATGCTTCCTTTTGACAGATGAAGGATACTCTTCATGTACATGTGTTCAGACACATGCTTACACAGAGGTATACACATAATAAGAGTTTGCTTATGTGACTTCTTGGTTTGTTAGAGCCGGGAATGTAGTTCAGTGGTAGAACACTTGTGTAGCAGTCAGTGAGGCCCTGGGTCTGAGGATGGGACTGCAAGAAAAAAACTCAAAAGAACCTTGGATTGTTAGTGTTGTGTGACCTTCCTTTTTGGGGGACAGAAACTGTCCTGTCTCCACACATGTTACAAAACCCTACATGCTGATAGTGCCCTATGAATTGCGTGCTGTAATTTCAAAGAAGTGATTTAGACATATTTGAATTTCTTAGTAGTAACTTGTCATTCACTATATTTATGGAAGAATTTATCAGCAAAGCAAAGAGTCTGAAGCCAACATTTATTTGTTCATACCATAGAACAGTAATGAAAACTATAACTAATGATAACAGTTTTGTCTTTCAAGGTAGTTGACAGCCATGCCATATATGCAGACTTAAGGCAATAGCCTGTAACTTGGATTTTGATTGTCACCCATAGGACCATGTATGAAAGACTGAGCCCACAGTGTGGTACTTTGGATGGGGCCTAGTGGGAGGGAGTTTGTCACTGGCTGTGTGCCCTCAAGGCAGATCCTCTCATTTACTTCCCAGCCCCTGAGTTGTTTTACTATACCACATATTCCCGCCATTCCTGCCTCAACACAGGCTGCAAATTAGCAAGCCAACCATGCATGGACTGAATCCTGCAAAACTGAGCCACAATAAACCTTTCTGCTCTTTAAAGTGATTATTGACTCAGGTATTACAGTAACAGAAAGCTGACTAGCACATTTTTGTTTCCTTGAGAAAATTGGAGAGTAATTAGGAGAGTAATGTAGCTAATAATATTTTGGAAAGGCATCTTGAAGGAAATAATTTTTGTCCAAAGCTCAGAATGAAAAAGACAATTTACTAGATCATACTACATAGCCCTGCCAGTGCCCACGTCTCCCTTCAGCAGCTTCTTGGAGTCGTATATAAAGCTCATATTGCTCTTGTTTGTACATGGGGAGGTTGGAAAGTATGTGATCAGTCTGCCTGTCATAGGTGGAGCATCAAAGGCGAGTCCAGGAACCACGCCCTGCATCCTGAGTCAAGTTCCCCTTGCCTCTCAGTTCACAAATCTGGAGCTCCATGGAGTGCAGATGCTGTAAACACAGACTCCACAGTGTCCTTTATTCACTTCTTCCTGGAGGACCTAGTGTGAATTCTTGTAATTCTAAAAGTACAGGAAGATCCATGGAGTAATGCTTTTGCTCTGTTTGCACAAATTCATCAAAAAAAATTTCAGATTTACCAGGAAAATGTAATGAGGAATTGAATGGGAGTCTTTAGAAGTCAGTTCTGGCTGTGGCTCTTCAGGGACTATGGAGACAGAGGGGTTACCTTTTGCCAGTCTCTGTATGCCAGTCCTACAGGCATGCGGGGGCATATTATCTACAATGTGCCCTGAAGGACCTCATCATTTTACAGGTGAGGCAACAGGCTTAGAGAACTTTGGAAATCATCTCAGAGAGACGAGCTTGAGACAGTCTACCAGTAAAGGTCCACAAGATTCAAGCTGTGGCCTCCATCACCACGCTACCGTGCTTCACTGTAGAATCATGCAGTTGCTTTTAGGGTCCTGTTGTACAGTGCTTTGTTGGAGCTGCACATTAGGCAAGCTCCCTACTTGATCAACACTACAGTTCCTTTAGTTGCATTTTATTGAATGAATTTTATAAAACTTACAGTCCAATGTACTATATAGCTTTGCCTAAAACCCTTTCCACTGAGAGTCAAGGCAGGGCCAGGGGGAAGGGGAGCTTTGAAGGAGGTACCCAGATCTCCGTGACTTCTCACTTCCTTTTCTGTGACTTTGCTCCTCAGGAGCATACAAAGAAATGAGATGTACCAACCCCAAACCTTCAGAGCTCCCAGAAGGCCCCTGCAAGTGGGATCATATTATTCCCTCTGGAGCAACAAACAAACAAAAGAGCTAAGTGACTACAGTGATTCAGACTCTCCATAAGTTCTAGAGATTAAGTAAACTCACTGTAACTGGAAATTCCATGTGCTTCTACTCAATAGGATAGAGTGCACAGTCTTCATGTTCTTCTTTGGGCTTGAGGGTGCTATTCTAAGACACTGTTCATTTTTATTACATTTTCATGTATTTTGTGTGCATATGAGTATATGTAGAGCGGCACACATGTGTCACAGCATGTATGTGAACATCATAGGATAACTTGCAGAGTCTGTTCTCTCCTTCCACCATGTGAGTCCTGGGCTCTAACTCAGGTTATTTGGCTTAGTGAGACATATTGCCAGCCCATATAGCCAAGTAGAGCAACACAATTTAGTACCAAAAGAATAATAGAGACGACCTCAAGATCGGCCTTTCTTTAGGAGATGTTTAGGTGTTTGGGGAGTATGGAGAGTATATTTTTTGTGTGTAAGTATACTACCCATAGTATACTTACATACAAAATGTTTGGGATAACATTCCACTCTGTGGATACCATATTATATATTTATCCAGCCTGTACACCTGTGAATATGCTATAATATAAACCATGACAGCAGAATATTCAGTGTTCTGTATTAGCATAGCAAGCATTTTCCCAAGTCTGATTCTCAGTATAGGGGAGGTACCTACTTTCCCTCCATTCACCTACAGTGTGGGAAGAAAAGAAAATTGCCATTAGCCCTATACCAGGGGAAAAAAAAAGGCTATGAAACTTATTCAGGATTGTTGTTATGTGTGTGTCTACCCTCTGGTTCTTTGCAGAACCACCTTCAACTATCAGCAGCATACTTTGTTTACAATACCAAGTGTCTAATCATCTGGGAAGCAGCAAAAAGAACAGGGCAGGGCTTCCAGGGAGCCATCCCTGTGACGGACATTGATACTTTGAGCCAAATGTTCAGCACCTAAAGGAACTAGATGGCTGGGGTGGTTTGATCAGGAGAGCAAATTTTTCTAAGGAAGTAACTTGGAAATTTCTTAGTCTGATTTTTCTCAACTTGACCACATGAAGTCAATATGTTAATGACAACCCCTGTGACAATCTCAGTCTGGAGGTGGAAGGACACAGTATTGTGGATTTCACAGAAGCATGTTTTTACCACTTACCAGAACTTTTTTTTCTTTTAATGTGTGTAAGTGTTTTGCTTACATGTAAGTAAGCACAGCCATTCAGACAGTGCCTGTAGAGGCCAGACAAAGGTGTTGGATCCCCTGGAACTGAACCTATGGGCAGTTTTTAGCCACCATGTAGGGACTAAGAACCAAACCCAGGTCTTCTGCTGAGCCATCTCTCCATCCCATTACCAGATTTTCAATAACAGTTTTATTGAAATATAATTCACCTAACAGAAAATTCATCCGTTTAAAACATAAAACTCTGGTTTTTAGTGTAGTCACAGAACGTACTCCCATCACCACATTAAAACATTTTTGTTGCTCTCAAAAGAAACCCCTCAGCCCTACAGTGGCTCCCATTTCCCTGGTTCATTCTCCTGTCCCTGTGTGACTGTCAGCCTGCTTGTTTCTCTATCTGCCCGTTGCCCAAAAGTGGAGTTTTATGTTCGTGGCTAGCCTCTTTCATGTAATGCTTTCAGGATCCATCCATTCTGTAGCGTATGTCAGTACTGCATTCTGTTTTGGTTTGGGATAACATTCCACTCTGTGGATACTATATTATATATTTATCCAGTCATCAATTATCAGTTGATAAACTTCTGTGGGTTTTTTGTATTTGGTTTTTGATGGTGGTGGTGTTGTTGTTTGGGGTTTTTTTTGCTCTTAGACATCTTTGTAAAAATTTCTGACCATGTACTTTCAGTTTCTCTTTGGTAAATACCTAGAAATAGACTAGCTGGGTTTTTGCTTTGTGAGGAACTGCCATACTGCTTTCTAAAGTGGCTCTACCATTATGTATTCTCATGAGCAGTGCATAAGGACTCTAATTTTGTCTCATTCTCATACACATTCATTAATATCTACAATTTATAATATAACCATCATACTAGATATGATACATATAGAATGATGTATACCTTTAGCATATAAACAACCAAATTTAAACCAGAAGGCTAATGACCTTTTTAGCCTTGGTACATTTAAGGAAGGCTAAGATGGGGCATGGGTGGAAGGATATAACAAAACTTGGGCCTATCTCCTTCTTTGTATCTAAACTCTATTCTGCGGATTAAGAACCAATTTAACCCCTTGATCACTTTACAGTGTTTATTAGAGATGAATGTGATTTGAATATTGTGGAGTGATTCAGTCTGAAGCTCTGGATGAAAGTCCCATTTCTTACTGTTCCTTGTGGACCTCTTCTAGTGTTGATAGAAGAGAAGATTCTTCCCGATGGGCAGTATAGTATGCCCTACATATTATAGTGCCTCATGGAGATCTGAGGTGTTGGATGAGATATGTATAGATTTTTAGAAGCTAGCTTCTTCCGTATGCAAATGCAAATGGCGTCCATCATAAAGGCATAGACCTCCTTATTGCCAAGCCAGTCAGATTTTTTTGATTCTGCCTCTTCTTTCCAACTCTGATGGCAGTGACCATACCTCCACTTTGACACTTCATCTTTGGTCCTTTCTGACTCAGATATAACCCTTGTCCACCTTATCCTGAATCCAGTAGGTGTCCTGTTATTCTCTGTGTAGGACTTCAGTTGAGGTGCTGATATATCTTCTTGATTTACCTGCTCATCTGTTTCAGTAATCTCACTTTTAATGTGAAAGCATCCTTTGTTTCCTTAATTTCTCTCTGGATGTATATTGATAGGCATTGCTCTCTAACTGCTGATGTCAGAGCACTTTGGGAAGCTCATCAATCTTGTGCTTTTTTTAAATTGACATCAATAATATGTTTGCATTGGTCAATATCTCCTAATTTCAGGTTATAACAATGAAACTTCTATAATAAATCATGCACACAGATAACTTCAGACATCAGGGCTTAAGATTCTTGTCAATATTTTGATGTATTATAAATTGTTTTAATGAGGATTTTTTTTTTTTTACATGTGAAATTGTGCAGCAAGAGACAGAAAATTGAGTCATTGTCACCATATAAAATTAAGTTAAAGAACCAAGTCATTCCAGTGGAAAAAGCACGGAGCACTTTCCCAAAACAAACAATTCATTCCCATAAAGTTCAGCTTTACTGTCCAGGTGAATGCAAATGTACTTCCTTTGAGTGATGCAGTGCAGAGGTAGGTGCCTGCTGAGGAAGGAAACAGGAAACTGTTTAGGGAAGAGGAAACTAAAGGAGGCCCTGTAAGCTGAAATGACTTGCCAGGTCAGTGACTTTGCAGGACTAGAGCTCAGATAAGGGCCATCCGTGTGGACTTTTAATCTTTTAGGACAAACTTAGCCAAACCAGGAAGGTTACTCTGGTATCAGAAAGGCTGAATCTGAATCTGCATCAGTGTTAATTGTTAAGTGCATAAAGGCTCTGGCATGTTGTGGCTTGGTTTCTTTTATTGTTTTTTTCTAATCCAGAATGCGTGCGGAAATTAAGCATTGAATTTTATAGTCATGTCTCTAGAAAAACTCCACTGCAGTTTTTGTTAACTTTTCATGACATTGGCATATTTAGTCCATTCTGTGTTAGTCAGACTGTTCTTCAATGAGATACTTAGAATTCTACCCTTGGCAAGAAAAGCGCATAGGTAATACGGCATTCTTCCCACTGCATTTTATCAAGAGGTATATACGGTATCCTGTATACCATTATTTCTTTGTGCCAAGTTTGGTCATTTGTTACAGTGGAATAGACCACATACTTCTCTTGTAAGCATCTTGTTTATCTTTATAATTAATAAATAATCTGTTTCACAATAGCTTTTCACTCAGTGGTTTTCAAACCCATTAATGTCTGAGTCAAGTGTTAATTTAGTGGTTGTGAAATGGTGTTTTTTCTTACTCTCTTATTCCCAGTTGAATAAACTTGTGATCTTGGCCTAAGGATCAGTAAAATACTCTCCTATAACCTATTCTGAAGCCTGGCCTTAGAGTTACAGATTTCCACTCTTCACAGAGGCTGGGGGGTCAGTCTGTGTTAGAAAGACTTAAGGTAAATTCTCTGAACTGCCTGAGACAATCGTTACAGCGGCTTGCAGCTCTGAATTGAGCAGAAGCAGAACTACAGCCCCTTTTCTGGTCCCTGTGGGATGATAAGCTGCATACTGGGTTTATAAAAGTTATTTTTACCTAACATAAGGTGAACATTCTTCATATGACTCAGTTTTCTTTTGGCTCATGTTTTTTAATGGCTTCTAGTATTTCATTTTATAGCTTACCATGATTTGTTTACTCTATCCCAAAAATGTTGAATATTTAGATTTCAGATTTTTTTTCCAATTACAGTGCTGCCATAAATATCTTCGTGTACATCCCTGATAACTTTCTTAGGATAAATGTGTATCATTAAGAGGATTGGACCATATAATATACATGTTCTGAAAGTATATAAAGCAACTTTTTAATAAAATGCTTTATATCTAACAAGCCTTTGCCCTTTCCTCGGACATAGCACATATATATGTAGAGGTAACAGTTTTTACACCTTACCTGGGCATTCTTGAAGCCTTGGGCTCAGGTTTAGAACCATTGCATTGCAAGATGAGAATCTAAAAATTACCCAAGACCACATCGACCTAGAAGCTTTCTGGGATTTATTTGGATTATGACATTCCATGCCTCTAGGTATTAGATTTAATTAGTTATGAAGCTGTTAGGGACTTTTCCATTAGTGTTGATAAGAAATATTTACAATCAACATCTGTGAGATTTTCATTTCTCAAGAGTAGACTTGGAATATTCTCTATTGGTAATTGATTCCTGCAGTTTCTCTTGTGATCCTGAACATGAATCAAGTTTTCCCTTTCATAGTCTAAAGCTGTTTGCTCTGTAACAGGGGCACTAGTCAGTCACACTTTGGGTTGGAATTTCCCTCATCAGAGTTGTATCAAACCATTTATTCTAAATTAATGTATCTGTAATTTGGAGAACTGATTATAAAACCTTAGTCTGGTCAATTGAAAGTACTTACCTACTCTTTCTACCTTAGAGTAAATATCATGGTAAGTAAGACCCAGGCACACAGTGGGAACTGGAATGCCCATTTGTTATCGTTCTTTCATCTGGTGGTGGAACATGTTGCAGGTGAATTCTCACCAGTCTTAATGGAAGACAGTGCTTTTATTCTTTGGAACTCACTGAAATCAGTAGCTAACTTCGACCTCCAGTAAAATACACATATTTTAATGATTGCTCTCTGCACCCATCACTTCCAAGTACTCCTTTCTGGGCAACTGAGATATGGAACAGAGATGTCTAAATGCACTATGTCCAGGAAGGGGTCTGTAAACCAAAATGTTTCCCAGGATGTCAGAGGAAGGCCTGTTTAAGGTTACCATTTCTGGAATTAAATCTTGTGAGCTACATAAAAGACAATCATATTATGCTCTGAATATATGTGTTTATATGCTGGTGTGTATTGTGGGAGTGATTTTAAATAAATAAATATTATCCATTAAATTTTCTCTGTTAGAACCTATTAGAACTATCATCTTCAATTGATTCTTCACTTAAGAACAGATACTACTATAGAATCCCAAATGAATTTTCTTCTGCATAGATTTTTTTCTGAAGTAAAGTTATACTGGTTTAAAATGCATCTACATATAAGGAAAACATTATGAATTGTGGCTATTTTTTAAAACAAACACCCTTACTTTGCCAGATTGATTTTTTTTTTTTAATTCTTAAGCCACAAGAAAATCAAATGCTTGGAGTCTGTTAAGAAATTTATAGAAACAACAGTGCTGTGTACTCTTATGTGCTTAGTATAATACTTTATTATTCCAAAGTAAATTCTGAACTGATTTCAGAAGGATCTTATAAAAAAGTTGAAATGAGGATAAGATAATCCTCTTATGTGGTGTTTGAGGCAAATTAGAAAACATGAGATTTTGAACTTAAATCAGGTTGTATCATTAAATGACTGAAGAAGCCTGGAAAAAAATCGATGAATGTTCTTCATTCATCTATTAAATAGAAATGCAAATATTAGTCCACTTTGCTAAAGCAGTTAAAAAAATTCTTTAGATCAGCTGAACTTTTGTAATTTAAAAATGACAGGTGACTGACACCCATCTTTGTATATTTTTCCTTTTCTGATTTAACTGTTTATAAAGACATTGCAGCCAATTTTCAAATCTTTGAAAGGTTTTATCCCAGCAACAGTGTGGAGTGATACAGACCTTTATGGTCCTTATGCCTAGGATATTGGAATCATGCACTTCAGAATTAAAAAGGACTAGCATGTTTGCTGGTCCTAGGCAGTATTGTGATTTGAATATGATATGCCCATCATACCTAGGCCCATGTTTTGAATATTTTCTCCCACCTGGTAGTACTATATTGGTAGGTTTTGTAAATTTTAGATCTAGCTGGTCTCACAGGAATGGGTCGTTGGCATTATCTTGTCCATGGCCTCTCCTGCCTTTCTCAGATTCCTCATCGTCTTGATGTAAACAGCTGTCTTTTACCATACACTTCTCCCACCATGATGTTCTGCAAATTACATGAAGTTAAACATTCATGGATTGAACCATCTGAAACCATGAACCAAAATAAATACCTCCTCCCTAGTTACTTTATACTAGAGAGGAAGAACCTCCTAGATTCATAAAGTCTACTTTCAACTCTAAGACCTTAGGCTAATAATTTAATTTCTCCAAATGTTGTAAAGATGGGGCTAGTGTAAAATTGCAATAGAATTCTTGGTTGACTTTTTCCCTGGGAAGACATGAACAAATGTCTTTTTATCCCAGATATGACACCAACAGATCAAAGAAATAATACTCAAGCCTACCTTAGAAAGCCAGTGCATTTTGTTGGGGTTACTAACAGGACTATGGTTGAGCATTTACCTACAGGAATATGGGCAACTTATAACCATAACACACCAAAGAAGATTCTCTCCAGCAATTGTTAACCTTTCATTTATCCCCAGGAAGGTAGGATGCCTTATACACTACCTCATGAGCCTTCACTTTCTGTGACAGAGTGTTCATGGATCCAATCTTATGAATCATCACAGTACAGCTCTCCTCCAATTTCAAGACAGTAGTGACCATGTCATGCCCAGAGGACAGAGTTCCACAGCACTCCTTCCTTTTTTCCTCCCAGCCTTCTGTGATGTTCCCTGAACCTTAAAGTGAGTAATATAAATGTGTAATTATTTTCTCTCATTTAAAGCTGCCATGATAAAAGTCACTTATTCTCAATACTTTAGTTATAAGACTCCATATAGCAGTCATCTCCTAAGGGAGTAGGAGGGCCTTCCCTGACAAAGGCTGAAAACAATAATTTGCAGGCACAAATTAAATCTTTAGAAGGCAATGTGGCATGTATATCATATCTATTTCAAGCCATGGTGGTGGTGGTTGTTGTTGTTGTTTTAGCGTACATTGTGAAACATAGGTTCCTTACTGTAGAACAAGACTTATTTCAAATCAGAAGGTCGTTATTGATACCTAAAACAGTCATTCTCTTATTATACTACCAAGCATGTTGGACCTACCAAGCAGGTCCATAACCAAGCAGAGAACTGTTTAGGTCATTTCTTTCCTAGTAGCCTGCATAGCATCTTCCAGAATAATAAAGACTAGCTAATAGGCAGGAAGTGCCCAGCTAAATCCTAGCTTGATTTCTCTATATCCTGCAACCAAAACATGTGGTATTTTCAGCAGTAGGATCTTACCATCTATATCTGACCTGTACCCAACAGCATTGATAATGGCCAGCTGTTGGCAGTGGGAGGCTTAGGGGCCTCCCTGGCTAATAACTCATAAGTAGGGCAGCCTTGGTGCTGGAATTTTCATTCAACAGCTTCATGGTTTCTGGAAATGTCTTTTTCTACCCATTTAGGGTTACCTTCTTCAAACTCTTTAACCATTGTTTTCATGTTTTGTAGCCATGGATCCTATGGTGATTTGAATGAGAATGTTCCCTAGGCTCCAAGTATTTGGACATTTTGTGCCCAGTTGTGGCACTGTTTTGGGAGGTTTTAGCAGGTATGACCATGCTAGAGAAAGCATGCCACTTGGGGTGAGCTTAGAGAGTTCTTAAACCTTGCCAGATTTCCAGCTGTTCTCTGTTTTCCGTGCCTGCTTGGACATGTGAATGCTCTGCTTTCTAATCCAGCCACCTCTGCCTCCATGCCCTCCCACCATGATGGACTCTAATCCATCTGTAACCATAAAGCCAAATAAGCTCTTCCTTCCATAAGTTGCCTTGGTCATGGTGTTTTATCACAACAACAGAAAAGTAACCAATACAGAAGTTGTTACTAGAGAATAGGCTATTGCTCTAAAGAACCTGACCATATTGGTTTTTGAAAAAAATACGAAAGACATTGGAAACTTGGGATAGAAAAACAGTTGAGTGATGTAAACAGAATTTCACAGGCAGTTCTAGTAGGAGCCTGGAAGAAAGTCCTGAGAGCAAAATATTCCAGAGTGAAGTAAGGCCTTAAATAGCAACTGGGATGTTTTGGCAAAGTATCTGGTTGCTACCTGCCAAGACTAAGAACTTGCCGGAGGCTAAGCTCAAAAGTTAATGGACTAATTTCTTTGGCACAGGAAATTTCATGACAACCTAATGTTGAATCAGTGGCCTGTTTATTAATGGTGGATATTATGAAGATCTTTGATGAAAAAGATCAAAGGGGACATGGAGAAATGGAGACTGTATAGTTTGGACTGAAAAAGAGCAGTAGGAAGATTAATATTGGAACCAAGTCCTGGGCTAAAGGGGAAGCTCTCTTTGATAAGGAAATTAGAACCATTAAGGAGGAGGTACAGATTTGTACTTAAACAGTGATGGAAAGGATACCTTCAGGGCAGGAGCCCTTCTTCCCACACACACACCCCAGCTCCAGAAAACCATAGTGTAGAAAAGCTGATAATGTGGATGAAGCAGACCAAGGTCCCACCCATGCTGGCAGCCCTGGCAATGTGGCTCAAGTGATACTGGCTTTAGAGGCGTGAAAGATGTAAGAGTAAAGGAGTCATCAGTTCTTCCTCCATAGTTTCAGAGAGCCGTGGAGGCTAAGTAGTGTACAGCAGGGACACCCCTGCATAAAACAGGCCCTAAGAGGCCAATAGGTCCTTGTGTGAAGCTATGAAGGTAAAGCCTGGTTGACAGCGAGGACCCAACCTGTTGGTGATGCCAGAGCCATGAGGCATCTGCCAAGGAGAGTTTCATACAGTGAGTGGTACCCACTCAAGAGAGAGAAATACATTGCATGCAGCAAAGCTGGAGGGGCTGAGCCATCTAAGCCCTTGGAAGTGAAGTCCCAGAAGTCAGACGTGGACTTGTTTACCGTGCTGGTTTTCAGTCTTGCTTTGGTCTATTAGGTCCTCTTACTACGCTTTTGGAATGTGTATTCAGTTCCGTTGTATGTTGTAAGTACGCAGTTTTTCTTCTGATTTCACAGGGGCTTACAAATTAAGAGATTACCTTGAGTCTCAGAAGAGACTTTGCACTCTGGACTCTTGAATATTACTGAGACTAGTGCAGGTGTACAGGTTAGACTAAATGCATTTTATATGGCCATGAACCTGTGGAGGCCAGGGAATAGAATGTGGTGGTTTGAATGAGAATGCCCTCCATAGGCTCCAAGTATTTGGACATTTATGTCCCCAATTGGTGGCACTATTTGGGGATATTTTAGGAGGTGTGGCCTTGCTGGAGGAAGCATGGTGCTTGGGACAGGCTTTGAAGCTTCTTGCCAGATTTCTGGTTGCATTCTGATTCCTGTGCCTGCTTGAAGATGTGAGTTCTCGGTTCTCTGCTTCTGCCACCTCTGCTGCCATGCATCCCTACCTTTACGGACTCTTAAACCCTCAGAAACATAAGGCAAATAAACTCTTCATTCTATAACATGCCTTGGTTGTGGTGTTTTATCAGAGCAACAGAAAAGTAACTAATATAGGCTGTTCAGGATATTCTCAAGTCTCCTTGTCAGGTATAACCGCATAATTCTCAAGAATTTGACAACTCTGCCTGCTCCTGATTCTGAATTCCCATCTGCTTTCCTTTAGGTGTGCTTGTACGTCTTTCAGAAGCTTTTTTAAATCTCTAAAATACTCAGAGGTTAGCATTATATAATGAAACTTTTGCACAGGATAAGCAAGATCGCTAAAGGCCTACCACTGCCTGTTCTAAACAAGTACCCATTTTAAGATTTAGCAACTAAGAGAATACTAAAAAATAATTAGCAAGCATGAACAGATCTCGTTGCTTATATCAATTTTTCACCTAAAAGAGTAATATTAGCTACAGTGGTGTGGATGGTAGGCTCTATTTAATTTAGTTCCCTATAGTCCACAATCATCCTCAAATGAGCCACCTTACTTCCTTACCTGGGGCACTGCTATAAGGCCAGCATGCATCTCTGCAGCCCAGACAAGTTTAAAAAGCTGGCTCTCACTACTCTGCCAGGCCAGAGGCCAAGAAGGGTATAATGCTGTGATCTCACCTGTCACATCCACCATTCCAGAAAGCTTCCTGGATCTGATAGGCTCTTGGCCAGTCTTGTCTATTAACCACAACTGACAGTTGAAAGGGCCCCAGGCTGAGTGAGCAATCTCTTCATCTACTATACTTCTTACCAGTAAGAAATGTATATACACCATACTGAGGGGAGGCATAATTGCCCGTCCCAAGGACAAGCTCAGCCTTTTCACTTACACTGATCTATCTCTATATCCATCTGCTGATGCCCACTGCCCGTGATGCACCTGCGGGCTGCAAGGATCAAAGCACACCTAACTCCAGCATGTAGCCAAACCCAAATATTCTACACTTTAGTGGGGGACCAATAATTCCACAATTCAGGGTGGGACTTCCAGTTTCTCACCTGTAGGCAACCTTAGCTACCCAGGAGGGAAGCAGCAGGTCAGCCCTTCACCCCACCCCCACATATAAGATCTCTCTCCACAGTAGTGGGCACATGGGGATTACCCTTTTGGTGAACTCATTTTTGAGGCTTTGAAACCCTTATGTATTATCCTATATCAGAACAAGTTCCAGCATGGTCATATATACCTATGATCTTACCACTTAGGAGGCAGAAGCATATGGCTCTCTCTGAGTTCAAGGCCAGCCAGGACTATACAGTAAGCCCCTGCCTTTAAGGGAAAAAAAAAGTTCCTTTTACTTATTAATGGGAAGATAATATTCTATAGTATATTGTAACTGATCACATCAGACCCTTAGCTGCTTGCATTGTTTTAGCTTTTGCCATTGTAAACAACTTCCTTGTCCCCATCCCCACCCAAGTCTGCTGTTATCCAAACTCCTCCCCACATGTTCCACTGAAGCAGATCCTGTATGGGTCCCCAGGGCCTTATTTCCAAGGACAGTTTGACTGTGTGTCTCTTGGTTGAATTGTCTGTCAGTGGGCCTAACCCTTCTGAACCTCCACTCCTAGAGGTCATCCCATTCACTATGTACTCTTGTCTCTGTTCTTGCCATTCTGTCCCAGTTCCTTTGCTGGTCCTCTTTCCCCTGTCGCTCTAGACTATTCAGTCATTTGCCTGTCTCTTCCTGTGATCACATGCAGCATCATGACTCATCTGTCTCATGAGGGTGACTCTAATGTCCATGTTCTAATGTGACATATCAGTCAACTATAGTGATTCAGGGCACAGATAAGTAAGTAAACCAGACAGAGGGGCTGGAGACCTGGCTCAGCAGTTAAGAGCAAGAGTCCCCAGGCTCAATTCCTAGTACCCACATAGAGGCTCACAACTGTAACTACAGTTTCAGGGAACCTAGCACCCTCTGCTGGCCTCCAGAGGTACTATATGCACATAACACACATATAAGCAGGCACATACACATCCACACAAATAAAAATAAATTTTAAAAGGAAAGAAGGAAAACCAGGTACAGTCAGATTCAGATCCCAGCTCTGCTACAGAGCAGCTATGTGGCCCTTAAGCCACTTACTGCCACTCGGCTTCCATATGAGCCTGTCTGACCTGCTAGACTATGGAATTCCCGTGAGCAGAGACTGGATAGTACTTTTCTTTATGTTACAGGTGCTTTTGCCATATCAGATGGGTGTCAGGTAGCGAATTCTATACTTTGTATCATTCATCTCTGAAAGATGTGTGTTACAGTCCCTTTTCATTTCCACCCGGAGCAGTCAAAATCCAAAGCCCATCCCTTCTGGCATTTGTTAATATGTTTCCAAAAACCTTGGACACTATTGGAAGTTTCCTGAGAAATTTTCCTTTGAAATGCCTGTATTCCAGTCCTCTACCATGCTAGCTAATTGCCTCAGATTTCTTTCACCTTATTCCTGAGCATAACTTCCCACATTTGTTGTTCACTCTCTCCATTCATCAGACCAAGATTTATTTTTATCTTTGTGTCATCCTCATACCCAGGTAATAGGAACTCATTAGTGACGAGACAGACTGGGCTCTGAGGGACTAGATAGGAGATGATTCTAATGAGGCAGGGTACACACAGGAGTCAGGGATATGCTAGGTAGGGAGAAGGGGTCTCCACAGTCACAGGCTTAGAAGCAAACAGAAGTTACCATCTGAAGTCAAAGGTGTAAGTGAGGAGAAGCAGGCCTGTGGCACAGCCTCCAAGATAAGCAAGAGCCAGCCACTCTGGGGGATCTTGCAGGTATTGGGCGTCCTCCAAAAGCAAGTGTTCAAGGTTCAGCAAGTGTAATGTGAGGGCTTATTCTTCTGTATTTCCACAACTGTTTTTCTCTGGATATCTGCATGAATCCTTTATTCATTTACCATCTTCTCAATGTTCCTTAATTGAGGAACATTTCTTTACCTTCAGAACCTAGAACAAACAGTACCCAATCTATATACATTAGGTGTTCGGCAAGGGTTTGCAGTGCCTGAGTGAACATTAGAGTGTAGGGTCTGCACACAAACCAGTTCACTTCCACAACCCAAAGGCATGCACTCAGGGATGTTCATATACTGGGTGTATTGGAGAACAAGATCCATTTTCTAAACACCAGAGGCTTAAATTAGTTTGTTGAAATGTTAATAAGATTGCTCTGAATGAAATATAAGCAAACCTTCTTAGTTTTGCATAGTTTTAATAACATCTTCACAGAGAAGAAATGGAACTTTGTGGACACATAGCTGTTGCTGTAGGTCCCATGAAACCAGGTCATTTTAATCTCTTACTGACTTCCAAAGAGGGAGAAAAAAAAAATCCATACTTTTCTTTTAAAGGAACAGTTCTTGTGAGGAAGGAAGAAAAGGAACCTACTCAGTTATGATAAACATCTTTAATGTGAGATCTCATGCTACATACTATTTGTACCTTGCCTTTGAGTTCTACAGTTTATTTTAATGTATAGCACCTATAATGCGGATAGTTCAGGATTGTTATCTTTAGTGTGTATGCGGGTATATAGCTCGGTGGTAGAGTGCTTTCCCATCACCTGTGAGGCTTCCATTCTATCCTCATTGCTTTGATAAAAGAAAAAAGAATACACATAAAATATCATTTGTCTTTTTTTAAAAAAATGGGGCTAGAGAGATGGCTCAGCAATTAAGAGCTCTGGTTGCTCTTGCAAAGAACCCAGGTTCAATTCCAAGCACCCAGATGATGGCTAACAACCATCTGAAACTCCAGGTCCAGAGGATCCAATGTCTTCTGCTGATTCCAAGGGCACTGGATAATACAGGTGCACCTATATAAATGCAGGCAATATACTCATACACACAAAATAAAAATAAATATTTTTTTAAAAATCATTTTGTCTTTAAAAGTAATTTGTAAGATAAGAAAATGGACTAGATTGTCCATTAGTCCCTACACAGAAGCTTTGAAGCACAGGAAAACAAAATGCAACTTTTAGGTTTTTTTTTTAATTGACATAAATTGTATGCATTATAATATATGTTATGCATTGATTTATATACATTGTAAAATGATTTGATCAGTCTAACTACCATGTTCATGACTTCACATCATTTTTGTGTTTGTGTGTATACGAAGCACATCTGAAATCTGCTTTCTCAGCAGTTGTTAAGTATACATAGCATTATTAACAATAGTCACCATGTAGTACACAACAGTTCCAAGTAGTTTCTAGCTTTCAAATACTGGGTCTCCTTCTTAGCTGTCATACATCCCCCTCCTTTTTATTTACTCCTAGCTCTACAGCCAAAGATGCAGTGACCCCTCAATACCAACACTTACTCTGTGATTCTGGGGAAAGTAGAGAAATAAGGTCTGTTGTGACACTTCTGTGTAGCACCTCAGAATCAGTTCATAGGTTTATTCTCTAAAGAGTTTGTTACCTAGATGAGTCTTGTGATTATTGGGTTAGCACATGGTCTTTTTTTAGAAAGAGAGCTTTACTTCACTATATATTAGTTTGGGTATAATAGTAATAACTGCCATTTATTGTGTTACCAGACATGATATAACCTGTTTTTTTTCTGATGGGGGTAAATGAAAATAATGTATGTCTCCTCATGCTGCACAATTGCACATTAAGTATTTAAGATTGCTTCCCTAACAACAGTTGGAGGATGTAGTACGGGAGTGGAGGGCAAAGGGACCTCTGGTTTATACAGCAAAGGGCAGAAATTGTGAATAACACATTTGATTTCTCACCCACATAGCCATGAACCCTTGCTTAGCCAGCTAGAAACTTAGTTCCTAGGTGTCTTTCCTAATGCCATGGGCTTTGGTTAGTTTCTGTAGGCTTCTCCAAATAGAGATTAACCCCCCTTGGGTGGGGGCAAAGAAGCAGAAGGCATCAGAAGCCTTTAGTAATTAAATATGTGTGCCAAGTAAACTCAAAATCTAAGATTTATGCTTTCATTATAGTTTCTTCCATTGTTTATAGTAAATGCTAGATTGTAAAAATAAAGCATGTGAATAGATAAAATCTCCTTACAATAAAATTCTCTCTACAATATAAAATATTCCTCTAAGGTTATAACCTCCTTGAAAATTGATGCATTCCAACTAAAGAATACAGAAGATTCATCGATTGCAAATAAAATGAAACTTGACTAGTAATCTAAACATTGCACACAGACATTGTGGTTATTATACCTTCTGCACCAGTTAAAGGTGAACCTGAACAGTGGCTCTTCAAAAGGGTTATACATTAGAGCCTTTTTAAAATTTACATGTTCAAACTTGTCCTTCTGAGTACCTGCCCACTTTTATTAAAGCCATGCCCCTAAATCACTAAAACAAGTAAGAGATATATACATGATCTACATTGAATATTGATTGGTTTTTAATATCCAGAGGGCTATGACCATGGCTAACTTTATTCTCATAATGGTCAATATATTAATCTTATGTATCCAACAAAGGAAACTTGAAAATGGATCTTTGTTAAACATTTAAGCATCGACTAAAATCTAATTTATCTTTCTTTAAACAGTTTAAAAAGCAGTTGCTAATCTAATGTGGCTGTTATTTAAAACTGTTCAAACAGCTTGTAGAATAGGTAAACAATATAAAAATAGTCATTACCAAGCCAATTATTACATTTACACTTGAACCTGTTCTAAAATGTTGACAGAATTGGTTTGATTTTAGTCTTCATCATTTCTGTACACTGTCGTAGGGTTTCAGAAATGTCACATTAATTAATACCTGTCTGGGTTTAAAAATCCATGATGAGACCTGTAGGCAACTCTATTTGATTGCCAGGCATAACTGGTCATCAGTCTGAGCTGCCCCATTAAAAGCAAAGTTGACTTGTACACCAGTGTTACTGTGTTTACAAATCGTTGGTTTCAAGGAGTGCTGATGATGACTGTATCCCTAAAGGAGCGCTGCGTGAAGGAAGAAGTTCCTTCAGACTAGATTGCCAGCACTCTTTTTCCTAGATATGTCCAGCAGGCAGTTGGAAGTGCAAAGCTGGAGCTCAGAGGCTGCTCAGCCGCTGGATGAAAGGTGCAGGTAGGCTGTGTCCATAGAGCGGAGGAGAGAGGATCAGAAGAGCAGAAATGAGCAGGCAGGCGTGGAAGAGCTGCTTGGACAGAAAGAGGCAGGGCCAGTGTTTGAGAAAACAGGCAAATGGGTCCAGATGTGAGGGATTTTTAACGATGTGAAGATTTTATGTTGTGTTGAATAAAAGGACAAAGCAGCACAGATGTAATCATTGAAGTCACAGTAAGAGTAGAAAGCAGCTAACAGCCTGGTCCTAGTGTTACTGAGGAAAAGCATGGTTCCTGAAATTCATTTTATTCGCTGAAAAATAAAGGGCAGGGACAGGGCAGACAGTAAGACACATAAGATAAATCTGGGCAAAGAAAAAACAACTCACTCCTTCCTCGGTCCTTCTCTTTCATATTTCACTCCGGTTTTATGTAACTGTGTAAGTTATTGGATAAATCAAGGCTTTCTTTGGTGCTTTTCTTTTTCTTGTTATGGGAATTCATTTTAAATGGTCCCAGTTCTTTCAGAGAATTAAGAGAATGAAACTGTGTTTGTTGTGGGATTAAGATGTGTTGCTTGACCCTGGGCATGGTGGTGCTTGCCTTTCATTGCAACACTGGGGAGGCAGAGGCAGATAGATCTCTGTGAGATCAAGGCCAGCCTGGTCTTCATAGCGATTTGCAGGCCATCTGGGGCTACAAAGAGACCTTGTCTCAAAAACATAAAAAATAATAATAAAATAATATGTTGTTTGAAAAAAGTGGGAAGGATGTAGTGGTGGGTATTTGGGAGAACACGGAGCCCTCCATTAGGAGCTGGACAGCAGGGACAGTAAAGGGGAAGATGAATCACACACCTCAGTAAGAGCATCCAGCACTGTTTTGCAGTTTATAGAGCAGGTCAAGGATTTAACACATTTTCCCCAAGCTAGAAGTGGCAGAGACGAAGTAGCAGTCGAAGTCAGTTAAAGCAAGGCCACACTCAGGGCATCTCTACAGTTACAGGTCACCAGTGCCAGGCTAGCATAGAAGCAAGGCTTTTGAAGCTACAAGAATGAGAAGGACCAAAGAAGCAAAAGTCACAGAAAGAACAAACCCAAGGGTGGCAGATTGAGAAAAAGCAGACTGAGAGAAAATTGATTAAAGTCTCCAGCATAGACATGTCCTAAATGCCAGTGAGATCCAAGCTGTAGCATACTTGAGAGTGGTAGCATTAGGGAGACCAAGAAGCTATTAAGTCTCAACACTGTAGATATATATAAGCCGGGTCTTGGAAAGTTCATTAGCAAAGATGCTGAAGAGCCTACACATGCAGG
The DNA here is from genome assembly GCA_035773235.1 of Eospalax fontanierii. NCBI lineage: Eukaryota > Metazoa > Chordata > Mammalia > Rodentia > Spalacidae > Eospalax > Eospalax fontanierii. The sequence continues at coordinate 19,023,161 of CM069547.1, forward strand.
CAGAGGAATGGGTGCACAGGAAAATAGATATTGGTATCACAGGGGGATAACAGCGACAAATTTAGGAAGAGCCTTGAGACTGCTGCAGCACACCAACACTGCCATACACGGTAATCCAATAGGACTGTGCTGTAGTGAGTAGCTTGTGTGTGGAGTGCAGGTTCTGTTGAGGCATCTAGGATTGCCTGCTCTTCAGCTTTCACCCAAACCAGTTCCTATAAGATGCCAGCATTCACGGGTTACCCCAAGAAGCATATAAGCTCATTTATGGCTATATGTTGAGGCTTGGCTTATTTCATTCTACTTAAGAAGCTGTAGTATATGGTGGGAAATTGATTCACTTGTATGGTCAATATAATGGGAATCTAATCTGTAATATGGTAATCTGCCATAGTCACATCTCTTCTGATTAAGAATAGTAAGAAAGTATTGGAAAGCAGACACATAGCCTAAAGAGTAATATAAGTGTGAGGAAGCACAACAGTATAAAGTCCAAACTAGGCTACCTCTCAAAATAATAAACAGCGTCCCCATGTGGCCCAGCTGCTCTATGTCTCAGTATATTCCCATAGGAATTGAAAACAGAGTCATGAGCACATACTTCTATACCTGTGTCAAAGCAGCGTGTTTGGCAATAGCCTAAAGGTAGTTTCCATTGGCAGGTTTCTGTCTAAATAAACAAAATCTGATAATACATGCCATTAAAATAGGGGCTGGAGAGATGACTCAGCAGTTAACAGCACTGGTTGCTCTTGCAGAAGATTAGGGTTCAAATCCATCACCAACATGGTGGCTAACGACAATCTCTAACTCCAGTTCCAGGGGATCTGATGCCCTCTTCTGTCCTCATCAGGCATTGCATGACATGGGTACACTTACTTAGACACAGGCAATACTCTACTACACATAAAATGAGAATAAGTAATATTTTTTAGAAAACCATTAAAATACAAGAAACTTTAGGCATTCCACAGCACGGATAAAGCATGAAGACATTATGCCAAGTGAAATAAACCAATCACAAAAGAACAAATACTTTATTGTTTGTATTAGTTACTTCTGTGTTGCTGTTAAAGCACCATGACCAAAAGCAACTTATGAAAGAGTTTGTTTTGGCTCAGAGTTCCAGAAGGATGTGTCCACCGTGGTGGAGAAGCATGGCATGGTGGCAGGAGCGGAAAGCTGAAAATTCACATCTTCCAACAGGCACAGAAAGGAAAGAGAAGCAAACTGGAAGTGGACCAAAGCTATGACCTCTCAGAGCCCACCCCCAGTGACATACTTCCTCTAGCAAAGCCATACCTGCCAAAGGTTCCAGGACCTTCCCCAACAGTGCCATCAACTGACCAACTATTCAAATACTTGAAGCCTGTGGGGGACACTATTCATTCAGACAGCCGCATTCCACTCCCTGGCCCCCAAATGCATATGACCAAAATGCAACATGGGTTTAGTCCAACTACTGAAGTCCCTACAGTCTGTACCAGTCTCAACACTGTTCCAAAGTCTCTTCTAAGACTCAAGGCACTCTCTTAACTGTAAAGTCACCACATTTGCAGAGACAGACTAGACCACTGTTGCCAGGGCTGCAGGAAGAGGGAAGAGGTTGTCTAATGAAGCCAGAGCTTCTGTGGGATGGTGTTGTGGTTCTGATGATGGGTAAAAATGGTACTAAGCAACACAATGAGGATATGCAGTGCCATAGAATTTTCACAAACCACAGTTCTAATAATGTTTTTGTATGAATAATTAAGAACTAAAGAAAGAGAAAGATCTCCCTAAAAAACTTTTTTGGACCAGCAAGATGGCTCAGCCGGTAAAGGTGCCTGTCAAGTGGAGTTTAATTCCCAGGACCCACATGGTGAAAAATCAGATTTGACTCCTGCAACTTGTCCTCTGACATTCACGTGCACACCATGGGATACATGTACACACACACACAATAGTATTTAAAATTTTTTAAAAAAGGACCCACAAATTTAAAAAATAAAGCTTCTGGCAGTTTCCTTGGCCTTTAGCAGAGTAGGTGACCGTGATCTTTGAAGTTAACTTTCAGCACTATGTTTTGATTAGCATTATGTGGCTCAATGATCACATTGTGTCTCTGTCTCTGCCGTTTATAAGAACTACAGAAAACCAATCTGTATTTCTGTGCATGTTCTTTTCTTTAAAGCTTTTTCTTCATTCTCCAATTCTTTGAACTTCACTGAAAGTCATTACATCATTTTGAGGGATATTTTGTTTAGATTTTTCTTCTTATTCTCAACCTGATTAATACTGATTAAAAATTAAATGTTTTTTGGTTTGTTTTTGAAGTGTAAGAGAAGATAATTATTTTAATCAATTAAAAAGACAGGAGAGCTTTTCCATGATATGTATATTTTATCATGTGTCAATTATGTGCCCTTTAACAAGAAGCGAGGGCCTGGGGTAGAGCACTCTCCAGGCCCAGGGAAGAAGGTAAAGAAGACTAGATAGATCAGCTTGGCACATATAGTCACTTGGAATAACAAGTGACTTGGAATGACTCAGTCAACTGGAAAATGTGATGTAGAAGGAAGCCAAGCTTTAGGTCTGATTGCCTACTCATCAAACATGGGGCCTTAGCAGTGTGCTTCTGCCTAATGCCTGGAATGCTTCTCAGCCGAGTTCCTTTGACCTAGTGTTGGCATTGCTCTTTTCCTAGTTGATCTAGGTTGTCTGTTAACATTGGCCCGCTGTGTTTCCCTATTTTGTACAGGCTGGAGAAATTACCACGTGCACCAATACCCACAGATAGGATGACAGAGAAGCATGATCTAGAGAAAGACTGAGTGAAGCAGGGTCTTTCTCATTCTGCCTAAATGCAGCTTTGCTTTTGCTGAGAGAGTGAAAAGCAGCAAGGCTGTGAACAGGAAGCCAGGACAGAAAGCAAGTGGCAAGTGTGGGGACCTTTCACACTTTCACTTTTAAAAAGTTATGATGAAAAACCCCTGAGCAATGATTTTTAAAAACCATCTGAGAATTTCTACATCCAGGTGATAATCTTCAATGGATTCGCCTTGGAGTGCCTGCCTGTTAACTCCAGTGAGTTCCCTTTCTGGAATAGCCTGCAGCTTTAGTTTACCACACACATGAGAAAACTGAGGAGTACCAAGGCCTGTCTTTACACTTGACTATGAATGACTTTCGACTAGTTCCAAAAGGCAAATTGACCCTCAGAGGGTGAAAATCTGCCAACAGAGATAATATGCAAAGGAGCATATGAGTAATGGATTCAGTCAGTATTTTCAGGTTTCCGGGTGCTCACTAGACATGAGAAATGTGAGACAAAAGACATCTCATCCTCTACTCTTAAGCTGCTGACGTACTCTCACAAACAATTAACTATACATGGTTTTTAAAAAATGGTGACACATATGAGCATCTTGGGAGCTGGGATGAGGAATGGCTTCTTGGCATGCTTTGAACACAGACACCATCGCTGGGATGTATTACCATCTCCCCAAGTGACAGGAATGTGTGAGGCAAACTGAAAATCTCTTCATTTTCTAATAGTCACTTCTGATCTCTGTTAATATATCTGATTTGATTTGTTTGCAAGAGTACAGAACAGACATTGCTGCAGGGTGACGGCTTATCACCAGGTCCCTAGACTAGTCAGAGATATATAAATCAGTCCATCTGTGACTCTTGCTGAATGTTCTACTTTTGTTACATATTGAAGTAACCTACTGTCATAAGGACATATTTGACAGCCACAGATGAAAGGATTAGAGAAAAGATCTAAAGGTTCCTTGAGTCAGTAGCATGACAAACACTGTGAGTCTTTGCCAGACCACCTGAGAGAGCTAGTCTAGATGTCAACTGTCAAGTACCCTTCTCTCAAGTGTTCACTATGCCAGACCAGGAGCTTGAGCACCACTGTGCTTACAGAGGGATCAGTCCTAGCAAGAGATCATCCTGGAGAACCAGGGTAGGATTTCTGCTCTAGAGATTTCGTTTGCATTGGTGTGAAGTTTTGGCAGTAGGGCTGCTTCTGTAAGGGTGTGACTATTGCTGGTCAGCACTGAATTACTAGGCAATCTTTCTTCACTCCTTAAAAGCACATTGGCTATGTCATTTATGGAAAGCCTACAGGCATTAGGGGATAGGGAGTAAAAGCTCCGCAGTAGACCACTTATCCAGCCTGTGTGAAGTCCTGGGTCCCATCCTCAGCACCACCAAAAAAATTGAAAGATGCTTATTCACAGAAGATTTTAAGATTGAAAAATTTCTAAATTCATCTGTGAATTTGTTAGTGGTTACACCTGTGAAGTACAGAGTTGTCTCAATCAGGAAAGAGATAGGAGACTCAACAGACTCAACATTATAGACAATAATGTTAACATTACATATTTCTCCTTCATATTGCCATTCTCAAGTTTTATGCACATTTAGTACAGTTACACAGTAGAGGATCCACTGAGATATTTCTGAAGAGCCAACAACCCTAAACAAAGCAAATACTATTGAAATAAGTTAGAGTATTGAAAAAAGATGTATTACTATGTGCAGTACTGTTCTGTGTGTTATGTGATAGGCAGCTTGGGGAAATACATGAGATCAGAAGTAATCCCTCCATGCCAGAACAGATAAAGTCTCCTTCTGTGGTAGTTCTGAAATTCACAGTCACCAGAACTTTTACTAGTACTGTGAAAGAACTCTGTAATGAGCTGTTATTATCCCTATTTCTTTGATGGAAAGAGAAAGCTCGTTTTCAAAGGAAAATGTCAGCACTTATCCTTTCTGTTGTAGCCTAAAGGCAAGTAACCGGCAATCAGTGTTTCTAAGCTATATTGCTTGTTGAGGTACAAGGAAGCGTGCTCCTGTTTTCTGAGATGATGAGTGCACTGCAGACAGGTTATCTTAGTTTTAATTGTCAACTTGACACAGCATGATTATCTGGGAAGAGAATTTCACTTGAAGAAATTTCTAGATCAGAGAGTCTTGTGGGTATATCTGTGGGGGACAGTCTCAACTGTTAGTTGATATAGGATGGTCCATCCCCCTGTGGGCAGTACCATTCCCTAGGAAGGTGCTCCTGGACTGTATAAGAAATCTAGCCAAGTATAAGCCTGCCACCAGCCCGCAAGCAGCATTCTTCATGAGTTCTGCCTCATTTCTTCATGCAGTGACTTCCTTGGTCAGAGGTAACGTTGTATACAGGCCTGCCTTCAAGTTCCTATCTTGAGTTCTTCCCTTGACTTCCCTCATGATGGACTGTGACCTAGAATTGTGACTTAAAATAAACCCTCCTGCTCCCCCCCCCAAGCTGCTATAGTAATACAAATGAAACTAGAATACAAGTAAATACTTGATTTGCATATCTCAGGTAAAGCGTACCCACTGTAGGCTGACAGGAGCTCAAAAGAAGCCATTTCAGATACTTTCCTAGTGTTCCACAGGCCTTAATATGTTAAAGATCTGTTGCTACCACCCAAAAATGTAGTAGTGTAAAGCATCAGACATTTATTCTGCTCACAGAGTCTGTGGATCAGGAATTCTGGCACTGTGCACTGACATTAGTCTGTGCCTGATCCAGAATGTCAGCGTCAGTCAAGCCACCAGGGATAAATCCCATGACCGGGATTGGGAGTCCCTAGAGCTGATGCCCACTCAACTGCCTATGCAACGATCAGCAGTGACCTGACTGACCAGAATGTCTGTAGTTGACCTGGATTTCCTCACACCATAACACCCCAGCATACTTCTTATATGTTGGTCAGAAGTCCATAGGACAAGGCAGAGCTACATGACCTTTTGTCACATAGCCCTGTATTCACAGTTTCGTTTCCGTGACATCCTACTGGCCAAAGCTGAAATTCAAGGAATGGGAACATTGACCCTTCCTACTTTCAGTGGGAGTGACACAGGTTGTGACCATGTATGTGTTTGTTTGATCTATTATAGGCCCTTTCTATTTAGTGTTTTGCCTGCCCTTTATCCTAGAATCCTTCGAAAGTACTTTTTCTCATTCTTTTATTCTCCCCACATCCCACTATACAGTTCAAAGTTAAGTAAGAGCCAGGAGTCCCCTGCATCCCATTACCTCTCACCTGTAGATTGGGAAAGAGAAGGGTGAGATGGACATGTGTAAAAGGGAAAAGGCTGTGATTTCTAGAAGATGACTTTCCTAGTATATGCAGTGTCCTAGGTTTCATACACATATTTCAGCTGCGTGTGGTAGCACATGTCTGTAATTTCAGCACTCAGGAGGCTGAAGCAGAAAGACTGCCTGGAGTTTGAGGTCACTCTAAGCTACACAGCAAGACCATGTCTCAAAAAAAAAAAAAAAAAATAGTAATTAAATGAAGTTAGCTGTATCTAACTGCCACATTAGTATGTTTTAAAGGAGTGCTGTTAGACTGGGATGAAGGCTGTGTTTCCAGAACTTCCCATTTTATTGTGAAATCAAATTTTTAATTATTAGTTCACTTTGTCTTTTTAAAGCATGCTGTGAGCCAACCTTTGAACCTTCCTGTCTATGTACTGGCTTTTACTCACAAAACATGACACTGTTGAAGAGAATGCATTTATATTTCTTTGCAGAAATCTCACACCAGGGTCTTGAATGCCCTAATTTTAAACAGTACTCAATAATAATTTTCAAAGAAAGTATCTGAGCATCTAGGTTCTCAGTAAGTAGCAGGTATCCTTCATTCTCCCATGAATGGATTGTTATATTCATTATGTGTAGGGGGCCAGGTGGTGGTACACACCTGTAAGCCCAGTACTTGGGAGACCAAAGAATAGGAAGACTGTTAATCTGAGGTCAGCCTCAAAGGCTAAAGAGCAAGTTCCAGTCCATCCTGATCTACAAGGTGAAACTGTCTTTAAAAAAGTTTGTAGGGGCTGGCTGGAGTGATGGATCAGCGGTTAAAAGCACTGACTGTTCTTGCAGAGCACTGGGATTCAAATCCCAGCACCCACATTGCAGCTAACAACCATCTGTAACTCCAGTTCCTGGGGATCCAACGACCGGCTCTTCTGGCCGCTGTGGGCACTGCATTGCATGACACAGGTACACTGACATACATTCAGGGATAGCAGTCATACACATAAATAAAAAGAAAGAAATCAAAACAGTTTTAAAAAATTAAGTTTGTGTATGATGTCTGTAAGCTTAACTGGCTAAGGAACAAATATTTAATGATTAAATAAAATTGCAGAAAAGCTTCAGTTTTGAGGATAATTCTGATTTGCACTTTATATTCTCAACTCTGCTCAGTATTTGTTAGAATTCAGACTTGTCTTGAGCATGCCAGGATCTGTTTAGAAGAGAAGGAGAATACTAAATATTTACATACACAGTTTAGCATGTGAGGTCTTCTAGATGCCAATTATAGCTGTAAAGGTGAAATGAAAACTAAACCAAAGAGATAAAATAAATAGTTGCCAGGACTTAAATTTTTAAGAGTTCCTTTTTCTTCATGCTGCCCTTGAACTGATCATCAGGTTTATAACCACTTCACCCAGAAAGAAGTGTTCTTGTGGAGACCTAATAGAATGAGACCAGGGAGTAACCTTTGTTTTCATTCGTGAAACTTGAGTCTCTGTGAAACCCTCTCCTACTTCCTCCTCCCATTCTCTTCTGTCACTTTTGGGTAACCACATCTCTGGAAGGCCAGGAGTAGGGAGAAGTGGCTGTAGTATGCACTCCCAACCACTATTAAAGGTGACTCTGCCCTTAATAATATGGCTTGGACCCTGTAGGGAGAGTTGGTATTTTTCCTCTGTGGAAATACGATTGAAATGATTATTTTGGACTGTAGAGTTCTCACTGCAAAATTATTGTATGATTTGAACAGCTGTTTCTAGAAAGCTGTTCAGTCCTCTTTAGAGGAGCAAGTGAAGACTGAGTGCAGAGAATCTAGGTGTGTTTACTGGCATTCTCCAGCTACAGAAAAGACAGCTGCAAAGGAGCAGGCTCTTGCAGGTTGTGTAATGGGTCCCAGTTCTGTTCTCTAAGCTGGAACTCAGGGCCAGAAGGGATGATTACAGCTGTGAGAACCTTCCTCTAACCCCCATCTCCTGATCTGGGAAGGAGAATCTCTACCCGTGGCATTTCTACCATCTTATTCCTTGGTACTCAGGACTTCAGAATTCTGAGCTGTCTATGGACAACTTTCTCTTGATAGCCACAAAGTAATTTGCAGTAGTATTTGGTACCTTGTTGTTTGTTTGTTTGTTTGTTTGTTCTTGATATAGGCTCTCATTGAGTAGCCCAGGATAGCCTAGAATTCAGGGTGATCCTCTTGCCTGTGTCTCCCAAGTTTGGGAATTATAGGCATGAGGCAACACACCTAGCTGCAGCTGTATTTTGAAAGTTGGCACATTAACATTCACCTTCTTTTCTTTAATTTTATGTGTATGAGTATATTGCCTGCATGTGCTGGTGTATAAGTGCACCTGTGTCATGCAATATGTGCAGAATCCTCTGGAACTGGAGTTGTTAGCCACCATGTGGATGCTGGGAATCAATCTAAGGTCTTCTATAAGAGCAGTCAATGCTTTTAACCACTGAGCCACTTTTCCAGCCCCTAACATCTACCTTCTTATGAGATGGTCTTGTCGTTTACATCCATATAAAATACAAGCCTCACTAAGCCAAATTGACCATAAAATTGATTAGCATTTAATAGACAGTAAGTGGTAAGTTAACAAATGGGAAAAGGCTGAAAATATGGTAAGATGTATTTTTGATCACTCATACTCATTACCCATTCTCTTTAATAGCATAATTTACTTGAATTTCAAATGTGTTGATATAGATAACCCTGAATTTGCAAGAAAAGGCTTGTGATTTTATATAATATGTTTAACTCCATAGTGCATCATCTCTGGTGCAGCTATTCTATGACTGATTCAAACCTCATAAATCATTAGCCCGATGCATCTTGGAAACATACATAAGTTTGCTGCTACATGGGTTAGAACCGTGGGCTAGCTCAAGGGCATCCTAAGTGAATGTTCATACCAGAAAGCTCTGGTTCCTTGAGCAATGCCCAGAGCATAGCCCTATGTACAATGTGTACATCCATGTTGAAATGGCTAATTGGTGTGTTTGTATTAACAAACATGTGCTGGCACAGAGCACAGGAAATTTCACTACACCTCTGGCAAATTCATATTAAAAGAAAGAGGGACAGATGGTTGAAAACAGGAATAAAATATCCTATTACTTATCTGAAGAATTCATTAGCAGCTGAAGAGATGTTATTAATGGATCAGAATCACATGGGGGTTATGTTTCTGTAATACACATTTAAAAAGTGATACTTCTGGTATTTTTAATATAATCAGCACCAAAGAAAAACCTGTCTTTCTATGTAATTAGAAAATGGATTTATTGACAGTAAAGAACTTGCTATCTAGCTTGACTCTGGATCACTTGTAGAAGTTTGTTTGTTTGTTTGTTTTGTCACATTGCACTAAAGAGTAAAACGTAACAAAATACTAACCCCATTGGTCAGTGAAATAGTGCCATATTGCTTCATTGTTATATTTTGGAGAGATGGGGACAGGGCAAAATTGTTGTTTCTGAAAGTCCGTTTTTAAAATGACTAACTCACTTATGAAGCTTGCAGGGATAATTTCTATCTCCCAAGTTCTTTCACATCTGTTTAATGTTGAAACTGATGTCAGGAGTTTTACTCCAAGCATGAGAGCTAATTTGAGTGCCTGTGATGCCAAACAATCTCAGGACAGTTTTCAACCCTTGATGTCAAAAGGTCACCCATCAGACACCTGAGCAGTCGTGAGGGGCTGTTGGTTTTTAGCCTGTTTTAAGTAGACAAAGCTGTCACCAAAAATTCCTTTAAAAAACAAGTCTTAGTCTCTGACACACTCCCATTTACTAGAGATGTTGTCTGTAGCTGAGCTAGTCAGGATCTACTGTGGCGTGTAACTATGACTGAAAACCAGTGGCAAAAATGAGTCCAAGAGCGGGTGAAGGGAAAGGGAAGGAGTGGACATCAGGTTTCCCTCTGCTGCACACGGCTGATGCCCAGCTGTTGGACAGCATGGACTTAATGAGGTGTCAGAGGGCCTGTTAGAGCAGGTGCGTGGTCTCACTGCACAGTCTGAAGATTGGGATCAGGAGATGCTAGATCCTAGGCAAGAGCAGCAAAATTGGAGCCAGGCTGCTGAGTGGCTGATTCTAGCACCCAAGCTCAAGGACGACCTGCTCATGGAACCACGCCCACCCTTCCTGTGAAGTCCAGGCCTCATCTCCTTCAAAAGTATTTGCAAATGCTTGCCAAATCTCTGTCCTCTGATGGTTCTTTCCCTGGGCATTCTGGAAGCTGTTGCTCATCAAGTAAGGCTCTCCCTGCAGTAGCAGGTCACGTTCCAGTGTGCCTTCCCAGCATCTGACTGTGGGGCTGTTAAGAGGATGTTTCCATTTGTTACCTTTCAGGTCACCTGCCCACCTATGGACCGAGTTTCTTTGGATACCAGGGGCTCTGGAGGAATCTGTCCTGAACTATATTCTAGAGCAATGGGTGCTACTGTCACTGATAACGTGTTACGTGTTGATACTGCACTTTGGTATACAGGAGTGTTCTTGTTCTCAGGAGCTATATGCTGAGGAATTCAGGAGTCAAGCGTCATTGGGTACTCAACTCAATTTTAAATGGTTCAGGAAAAATACACAAAGGAAGTGGTGGTGGTGGAGGGTACATGTAAGTTAGCAACTATCAATCAAACAGGCAAAGACTAGTAGCCTGTGAACTGGAGAGGATTCCTTTTTATACATTCTTAACTTTTGATGGTCCGTTGACCATCCTTGACCATGTTTCTTTTTCTCAGTCTTACCACTGCTTCCTCAGCCTTTTTTGTGTGTCTTTGATGTTTCAATTTTGAAGAGTCCGAGCCAGTTGTACTGAATAGTGAACAGCAAGACAGCCTTGGCTCAGTGTCCTCAGGCTTGGATTGAAGATAAGATATGCTTCCATTTTGAGTTTGCACCATCAGTGGTGCTGCTAAGTTTGAGTGCTTCCTGGGAAACCACTTTCTCTTTGCAGGTACTGGCATGGTAGCTGAAACCTGGTGAATACCTGTTCTGTAGCAACCTTTCTCATAGGTACTAGTGTCCACTAATGGGGCCTTTGTTTGACTGGCATCTTCACATGAGTGATTGCAATAGGTGGCTTTCTGACTAGTTGGCCTTCAGTAAAGAAGAGCGTCTCTTTCCCCTTCCTCTTCTCAAACATTTTGTAATGAGAAAAATTACTCATGGGTTCTTTTTTATTCAATTGTTATAATCCATTCCATGATTATTACTTTATTGTACACATTGCTCCCTAGCTGCCAGTAAAGACTTTTAAAACTCAATTCCTGTATCCTGTGGCATGTCCCCATTAGTTTTGTTGTTATTTTGTTTGTTTTGTTTCATTTCGTTTGGGTGATTTTCCTCTTTTTTTTTGAGGCATACTCTCACTGTGTAGCCTAGGTTGGGCTCCAATTTTCATTCTTCCTCCCTCAGTCTTCCAAGTTCTGGGAATATAGATATATTCCTCCACGCTCACTTATTTACCTTTGATGACTTCCTGGCTTGTGAAACCATTTTTTTCCTCTGTCTCTTCCCAATAATATGATAAACAATATTATCTGTTCATGTTTTATCTATGACTATAATGTTTAAGAAAAGTCAAGTATGTTATTTATTTTTAGGTTATGTGTATGAGTGTTTTTCCTGCATGTATGTAAGTGCACTCATGTCATGTAGTTTCTGCAGAGGCCAGAAGAGGGTGTCGTATCCCCTGGAACTGGAGTTAATAGCATGTTAACCACCATGTGAGTCCTGAGAGCTGAACCTAGGTCTTCTGCAAGAGTCAAGTGTTTTAAATAGGCATACAGGAACAAAAAGGAATACACTGTGCATAACTAAAACTAAAGTGCAATATGTATTTCTGCAGAAATTGGATTGCTGGATTAAAGCCCAGCTGCTAATATCCCAAGTAACCAGCTACTTCCTCTCAGTGAGGAGAAGTCCATTAAGAAATATCTGACTCAGCATTGTTTGGGCATGCAGTGTTTCTTCCATGACAGTTGTCAAAGGAGAACAAATTGTACTTTTAATTCGGAATGTTAAAAGATTCATTAATTAGGTATTTTATAAAGTATATTATATACCAAATGCTATTATAGGTATAAAATGATATGTTTGTTGTTTTGTTTGGTTGGTTGGCTGGTTGTTTTTATTGTTTTTAAGACTCACTGATGCAAAAGTAATTGAAAATAAGCTTTCTTCCCCTCCCAGTATTAGGTATTAAATCCAGGGCCTCCTAGGTACTAAGCAAGTATTCTACCACCAACTTCTAGCTCCAGCCCAAAAAAGAGACTCCTAAAGAAAAACAAATACATGGTGATATACTTAGAGTGCTATAGGAACTGTCAGGAGAGAGCATAGCATAATTAGTGCAATACAGGTGACCTCAACCTTAAAGGCAATATTTCTACGTGCTCGGAAAATAAACACGTTGCATGAGAAGCTGTCACTGGTGGCTGTTGTTGAGAGGAGGACCAGAGGGATGAGGCAGAAGGAAGCTTAAACTTTTATTTTATACTCTTGCTCCTTTAAATCAGTTTTATCTCGTGCGTGTATTACTGTGACAACCAAAAGCCCATTGAAGGCTTATTAGAAATATTGGAGCCACTGGGAAAAGGATGTCTATGCCAAGCTCGTAAAAGACTCAAGCCCTAGCACAGTGGAGTTGGGCTGGGTTTGAGGGTAGATTTAATGTCCCTCAGGCAGCAGGGACTGTGCTGAGCTCAGGATACAAACAGACATGCTATAGGAATATGAACCAGCCCTCCCCACAAAAGTTTACATTGCTGTTATTCACCAGAGTCACAGTGTGGGGGGTTTTTTATTATTATTGATTGGTTTTTATTTTATGTGTATGAGTGTTTTGCCTGCACCACATGTGTGCAGTGCTCACAGAGAACAGAAAGGGCATCATATCCCCTGGAACTTTGTTGGCCATCATGTGAGTATTAGGAACTGAACCCAGGTCCTCTGTAAGAACAGCCAGTGCTCTTAACCTCTGAGCCACCTCTCCAGCCCCCAATATGATGTTTGATATCAAGCTGAATTCTAGCTTATCTACAATATACTTTGACATATTTTTTAAACATTGGGAACATTTTTCATGTACAAGTCAAAGCCTACCTATGTATATTCATGGACTCCTTTTAGATTTATCTGTTTTAATCTGCCATTTGTAAAATTATGTTCCTCAAGAATAAGCTCTGAGTTTTCCTTAGGTATTTTGAAAAGTAACCACAGAACTTGAATAATCATATACCTACTAATGGCACCTTCTTGAAATAGTCACGTCCTGGGGCTCATTGACCTTGTGTCATTGGGAATTATGTGTCCCCCAGGCTAACTGTATGCCATTCGGTGACAAATACAGCTAAATGGTTTTTGTAGGATCATCAGTTTTGTGCCTCAACTCTGGGATGCCTGCCTTCATGTCTCAGATTGTACTGTTCCCACAGGTGGGAATGCAAAGGGACCTGGATGCGTGAAATCTTGCTCTCCTGGAAGTAAGCTGCTTCTAGCTGCAGAGTGGTTTGGTTTGTTTGAATGGATTTTACTTTTTGAGGTGCTTGTTGCATATGTGTGGTTTTTGTTTATCCCCATCCCTTGAATATAACAAATGACATCTAAAGAAATTTATCAGGTTCCCAATAATTTCATTCATTCAGGTACAGATGGTCCCCATTTTTAACAGCTAATTTGTGCAAGTGAACCTTTGAAAAATATTTCATTCATCCTCATTTTAATAAAATTATCTATCATTCTCCTTTGTCTAAAAATTAAGAGTATGGGGCTAGAGGAATGGCTTAGAGATTAAAAACACATACTTTTCTTCTAGAGGATCCAAGTTTCCAGCATCTACATCAGTCAGCTTACAACCACCTGTAACTACAGCTCCAGGGCTATCCAAAGCCTCTGGCCACCTCAGGTACCTACACTCACATGCAACACACACACATATATGCAATTTTTTTTAATTATAGATAAATCTTCTTTAAGTCAGCACATAAAACCCGGCGGTATCTTCCCAAGTCCTCTCTCCTGGCAGAGATGGTAGTACACTTGTCGGTATGTATTACAGTGGGGTAAAATGACTTTCCTCCCTTCCACTCTCTGACAGATGTCTTGAAACAAACAGGGACAATAGGAAAAGGCTTTTCTGCAAAAACATTATTTGCTCTCTTTTTCCTTCATAGATGCCAAAATCAATAGATGTCAGAAACACTCCTTGAAAAAATTATGACTAAGTTTTAAAAGTAGGCTGGCCAGTCACATGGCATGAGTCTATAAAACAGCTCTACAATTTCATCTCACTCTGTGCTGTTCATACCATGTTGTGATTGTGTTGGGTAATATCTGTGCTTTCTTGAAGAAACTATCTGGTTTCAGAAAGTTTTCCCATAACTGACTTTAAGTATTCCCACAAATCTCTGTGCAGTAATGGATTGTAATACATTCCTTTAAAATTCCTTTGTTTTGGGGTTGTTTGTTTGCTTGTTTCTCCTTATTCTTTAAAATCTTTGTACTGTATTACCCAAGCCAGGATTAGCACACACACAAAACAAGCTATTCCTCAGATAGCTCTTTCATAGCACTTGCTATCACAGTGTGTGAAATTGATTTTCTTCTAGTATAAGGAATTTTGTAGTTTCGTTGAAACTTAAATCACCATTTTATTATAATTTTATAATTTATAAAAACACTAAAATTGTCCATATAGCCATTTCATATACTGCTTTTACTAAACAATTTCAGCTTTTTCCGTAACTCTTAGTTTTGCTTCGTATTTCCATCGGGTAGATTATGCCAGCAGTCACAGTGGCATATTTCCTAGAAGGAGGCTGAAAGGAAATAAGCTGCCATTTGTTACATATTTATTGGAAAACTGGGTTGTATCATATCTGAAAATGGATCTCTTGGAATTCTGTAATTGCAACTTCTGATTACTTTTATATTGACACAAAACTAGAGAAAAACAAACCAGAGCAGATGATGCTTGTGTAACTAATCTGCAAAGATATGACTGAAAGGGCTGGAGCTCAGTGGCAGAGCACCTCCCTAGGGTGTGCAGGGCCCAGAGTCAACCCCAGTGCTGGGAGCGGGGAGGACAACATGACTAGAAGAACCTTTAAAAGATGCCATGTCTTTCCTATAATATTACACTGAAAAAGAAACCGAGATATGCATTTGTGTCCATTTTAAAGTTACTGATAAGACACTCTTTAACAGGAAGAGGTAATCATTTGACTGGGAAATTAGTCAAACTCGTTGAAATTGGGAGTGTCTCAGACTTTTATTTTTCCATGTTTTCATCTAAGTGAAAAGTAAGAAGCTATTTCTGATTCAATGCCTTTGTAAAGATTGTATTTAAGAGAAATATAATACTCAATAGTAATACATTAAAAGCTTTAAACTGACTCCCACTGTGGGAAAAAAACTTATAAAAGTTTTTTGGCTACAAATTAAAGCCTGCCCAGAAATGAACTGATTAGCTTCATTTTAGGATATTCATGTGTGTATATAATATACTATCACATTGCCATTTCATACATATGTATTATGTACTTTGATTGCATTTGCCTCTCGTTCCCTTGTGTTCCCATCCCCACTCCTGTTGCTCCTCTTACTCTTAGATAGGAAGAACTGGACAGTGAAGTACTTGCCTGGCAGTCTTGAAGACCTGACCTGAGTTTAATCCCCAGAATTCACACTTTAAAAGCCAAGCACTGTGGTGAGCACTTGTAATCCCAGTACTAGGAGGCAGAGACAGGAACATTTCTGGGGCTCGCTGACCAGGCAGTTTAACATTATTAATGAGCTCCAAGCTGGTGAGAGACCCTGTCCCTAAGAAGATGGATGGCATTCCTGAGCTGACTTCCATGAGCACATGTACCCATATGTGTAATCCAACATGTGCACACAGTTTTTAAAAATTTGGAGGTTTAAATTTTAGTTTTCCTTAGAACTCACGAAGAGCACCTTTTAACATATTTATAGCTAGACAGATATTCCATGTTAAAGTTGTTGTTGTTCCCAAAATAATATGTAGATTTAATGTCACCCTGTCAGATTACTAGTAAATATTCCCTCATTCAGGAATTCACATGAAAAGGGAAAGGACCAAGGATAGCTGGGCGTTCTCCAAGAAAAGGAAGAAAGCTTTACTGCCTTCACTGCCAAATTTCAAAACTATTGTAAATCTCTGATAGTTGGGAAAGGGTAGGTAGACTAAGAGTAGAACAGAACAGAGACCAGAAAGAAGCACTTCCACCCAGCCACCTGGTGAGTGGTATAGTACAGTGAGAGCAGCAAGGCCATTTCAGTCATTGGCTTCAGACATTTGGTAAGTTTTGGGGAAAGGAAGTGTCTGGACTCTTCCTCATATCACACATAAAATGGATTATAGATGTAAATGAGGAAGATTTTTGAAGAAAATACCATCTTCATTATTTTGAAGTAGGCAAAGTTTCTCAGATAGGTCACACGAAATATGAACTATAAAAGGAAATTGGCCAGGATTCCAGCACTCTTGGAGGCAGAGGCAGGCAGATCTCTGAGATCGAGGCCAGCTGGGGCTACAGGGAGACCCTCTCTCAAAAAATCATCAATTAAAAAAAAAGAAAACGTTAAATCATTGCACTTTGTTAGAATTACATTGTCAGGAACACCATTATTAAGGTAACAGTGATGCAGAATGGAGGAAAGTGCTTGAGGAAAGGCCCAGCCACGGCATAACACGAATTACAAACCAGCTTTTAAAAGATGCATAAAGGACTGAAACACTCATTTTACAAAGGTGATGTGTAGGTGGCCATATGAGGCATCTTCTCTTTTCCATTTTCTCTTTACTTTTAACAGAGAATATATATATATATAATTCCAAGATCTCCCTACTGACATTGCAAAATAGTATACTTTTGAGGCATCAGTATTATATATGATTCCATTAAAATACAGTGCCCTGTAAACATTGTTATTTTACGCTCATAGTGTTCTGATGCCATAAGTTTACACACTTGCGGGATCTATGGGTGCACCAGCAGGACACAACAGATGGTTTCACATATACTTACAACCCCAAGAAAAGTTTAGCTTTCCCAGTACTGTGAAATTGTGAGTAAACAGATCTCCCCACCACCCTACATTACCTCCCCTCTCCCTCCCTCCTTCCTTCCTCCCTCCCTCTTCCATCCCTTGCTCTCTGCTGTTCCCCCACCACCACACATTTCTCTCTCCCCACCTCCAGCCTCTGAACTGTAGGTGTTTATCCCATACACAGAGCCACATAAGGCTCCGTTGGGGGTTACTGGTGCCATCTCTAGGAAACAATAAAGGGGCACATAAGTGACAGGGATAGATGGAATAAGGAGATCCTCTTACATGATCTGCTTGGAAATTATACAAAGCTGGAAGATTTAGCTGTTTGGGTTTTTTAGATAAAATAGGTGTAAAAGTGACACAAAGACCAAGGGAAAGAGTTCTGCTCTGATGTTTACTGAGGAACTAGAGTTATCTAGAAAGCTTTGGCAGCTCCTGCACTAGGGCGTGGGCTGGTGCAACTAATGTTTCTGTTCTGTTGCCACCCAGGCTCGCCCCACCAGTGACCTGTTTTCTGTTGATCTGTTCTTTGGCTTGATGGAAAAGAAGAGTCCTTATTTCTTTACCAGCTCCTTTCATCTCTAAATAGTCATTTCTTGATCTGCCCCGTGGCCACGCCCAGGAACCAAAATCTACAGATGTTCAAGGCCTTCTTAAAAAAATGATGTAGTAAATGCATACAGCCTGTGTTCAGAGCTTAAATGTCTAGACAACTTGTAATCTGCCAGTGTACGGCTGTATAAATAATTGTCACACTATATTTTCTGGGGAATAATGACAAGAAAAGGCTATGTGACATTTTTCAGTGCAGATGTAATTTTAAGAGTATTTTTAAGATTTATTTTTATTTGTGTCTGTATGTCTGTCTTATGGGAGTAGAGAGATAGTTCAACAGTACTGAGCAGGAACCGCTCTTACAGAAGACCCAGGTTTGGTTTTCAGCCCCCACATGGGGTGCTCACAGCTACCTGTAGCTCCAGATATCCAGTATCTCTTGGAGAACACCTGTGCTCATATGCACATACCTGCACACAAACATGCATGTATACACATACTTAAAAAGAAAACAAGTCTAATGAAAGAAAATGTAGCTCGAGAGAAAGTAAGTGGATTCCAGTCCAGCACTCAGTGTCCAGTGGTCTGTGACTGTGTTTGACAGGTGCCGTGAGTCAAATATTCACATATAGACTTTTTGAAGTTAAAAGAATCTTTGGATATGAAGAACTTTGGACTTAGGTGGTCCCCAGAATTTTCAGTAAAGTGTGATATTTGAAGTAGAAACTAAAGATAGATATAGACACTAACAAAAATTCTTGAACAAGTATCATAATAGGGAAGACCCAAGACCTAATCTGTGGGGTCTGCGCATTGAGCAAGGCAAGCAACCCCGGATACCCTGAAGGGACGGCAGGTGTCTGGCCTGCTCTGCCTGATGTGATAACCTGGCCCTAGGAAATCACTGTAGATATGAATCTTCTTTTCCCCCACCCCAGACCAGAACCAGGTTTTTGGGTTTTGTTTCCTCATTCCTGAACTTCCACGTCAGCCCTACAACCTTCCTGCCTTTACCCCAAAGACCCCATCTTTAACTTTCCCACATTCTGAAAGGTCAGAACGGCCTCCCTATATAAACCCCTGCCTTGGCTTTAATAACCGAACTACCCACCGACTTGGTATCCTGGGAGCTCCTCCCACTGCACTCTGAGCCACCTGAGGCCCTGTTCGATCGTCCTCCATTCTCTGGCATGGCTGGAGCACAACAGCCATGCTGGAGAAGGAGACCCACCCATACTAATCAATCAAAGAGGCTAGAGGACGCTTTGTTTTTAAGAGAAATGGATTTTGGATAATACCCATGGAGGCATTGAGAGGAACCACTGAAGTACTTTTTCCACATACTGCCCACATCAGTCCCCAGTGCCCTCTTTGTTGTAAATACAGTGGCCACATGATAATGAAGTAATAATTCTGCCCATCCTTTATGTGCTCTTTCTTCCCTAGCATTAACATATCCTGGCCCTCTGTCTTCCTTCTCACCTTCATATGCTCAGGAACTAACAAGTCATAGTGACACCCAAATACATGGCAGCTAGACAGCAGGCACAGCAGTCGTGCCCTCACCTGGCCCTCATTAGCTGACTCTTCCCCAGACACTGACTGCACCATGGCTCTTCTAGTTGAAATTTTCCCATGCAGTGGAATTAGAACTTTTCCTCTCACTCCCATGTCCAGGTCCCATGTGGTCCCACTGATCCCCTGTTCTGAGCCTGCCTGTACCCTAAAGGTGCCACAACCTTTTCCCACCATCTGAACTAGCTATGAACCTTTAAAATGCATTCATTTAAAGTAGTGGGCGTGTTGTCCTTAAAAGTCTTTTTTCAGGGCTGTAGAGATGGCTCAGTGATTAAGAGCACTAGCTACTCTTGCAGAGGACCTAGATTTGGTTCCCAGCACCTACATGATGACTAACAATTGTCTGTAACTCCAGTTTCTGTAAATCAAACACCCTCTTTGTTTCTGGAAATCCAACACCCTCTTCTG
Organism: Eospalax fontanierii; assembly: GCA_035773235.1. Lineage (NCBI taxonomy): Eukaryota > Metazoa > Chordata > Mammalia > Rodentia > Spalacidae > Eospalax > Eospalax fontanierii. The sequence goes on from CM069547.1 coordinate 19,042,869, forward strand.
GCCTCCATAGGCATTGTATGACATGGTGCACTTACATGCAGGCAAAACTCTCATACACATAAAAATAAATGTAAAAGGAAATATTTTTTTTCTTCTGTATTTGCCTCCTTCTACCCTGTAGATTTCCACTTGGCCATTTGACCTGGAGAGCTGCAGGCCAGGGGAGCAAACCTGCCATCATATGTCCAGTTGACTCCCTCGGTGGCCAGTGCTTTGGAAAGGAGAAATAGGACTGCATTCAGTTTTCATTGCCAGTAAGAGTAGCCCGCAGGTTTTGTTCATTTTTGCTTTTTGCTTCTTTTCTTTTTTTTTTTTTTGGAAGCAGAGTCTCCCTGGGCCCCAGCTGGCCTGGAACTCCCAGTGCAGGCCAGGCTAGCCTGCCTCCCGAGTGCTGGGATTAAAGGCATGTGCCACCATGCCCAGTTGCCTTTTCTTCTTGAAATATTTTGAAGTACCAGTTACTCTTCGTTAGTATGTGCAAATGTAAATGTGCCTACATATGTTCTGTTGTAACATTTAGTGGGTAGGACTATTCTTTCTCCTCCTTTCCCCACGCCCCCATGATTCTAGTCCTGGAGCTAACAGGGTGTGCGTGGTGTTGTTCCCATTGTGTTTAGTGCCACCCCTCCCCTCAAAGACCTGTGTCCTTTCTTCATCTGATCTGCACAGCAGTGGTGCGTGCCTACAGTGCCCACAAGGCCCACAATGCTGAGGCTGGCCAGCAGTTGGCTGGCTGGAGTGTCCCACTAACAGTCTTTGCTTACAGGCTTCATTTAAATCCAGCTCATGTTACCCCACTGTGGCTGAGGCACTGTTAAAATTGAGAGATACATTCAATTTTAAACAAAGAACAAATGAAATCTGTCTTCTAAAGGAAAGTAGGAATAGCCTCCTGTGGCATTTCTTTAAAAGGACTAATATGTTGATCTTGGAGAAATTGGGAGCCATCTTTCATGTTTTCATTATTAAGCCAGGTGAAATGAAAACCAAATCTCACTTCTAAATGCCTCCTCTGGGAAAGTTCTTGTGTTTCTATTTTAAAGTGAACAGCACCATTTCTTCTGTAGTTAAGGCACACAGTTGAAAATATTAAATTTCAGTGTTTGGTGTTTTGTTCTTGTTCTTTAGCTTTAGACACAATTTACTTCCTTTTTGCAGAGCTTACTCAGGGAACCTTTTATAACTTAGGCTGGTTGTGAATATCTAATTGTGTGAGAAGCCGTTGCTGTGGACCCGCCTTCATCAGTGGAAGGAGTTACCATTAGAAGCTGGCAATAAAGTACCAATTACAAGGGTGCTGCATCAGAATCCACAGCAGACTTCTAAGTCCTTATTCACTTAAATGTGGGCTTTTAAATGAAATTATCAGAGAGAAGAGAATAAACTCAATGCAGCAAATTGTGGGTTTTGCCATACTGGGTCATTCTTGATGATCTGGGTATTGGAGAAGGGAGACGGATTTTCACATACTATTTATAAATCAGCCTATGTCCGTACAGTTCTCTAAGATTGGAATGATGGTTGTTTGATTTTTGGTTTCTTTTGTCTTGTCAGGGTCACAACCTGACTGGCCTTGTTGTTCAGTGCTATTTATCTGAGTTCACTGGAGATGTTTCTGGAGGTGACTTAGCCTTCTTTCACCAGTCAGGATTCAGAGTGCTGAATGCATATGTTTATTCTATTCCCTTCAAAATGGCAGAAGTGGCCTGAAGTGGGAGGTTAGGGGAAGGTCCTGTGATATTTCTCTGTTATGGGTTACAGTGTGAAAGCCCACAGGTTTACCAGTAGCTTCAGAGCTACCTATCAGAATTCTCATTCAGACAGGTACACTCTCAAACTACCTCTCCCTTAGGGAACCAAGGCATCTCCTAGGTGCAGACATATAAGAGGAGGTTTATGTTCAGGTCATGTGAAGCAGATCTGATCTGGTGTTTTGTTTTATTTTTCTCTTTTCTTTTTCTTGATAAACATGTTTATGGCCTCGACCTTTATTCTAGACTCCTAGAGCATTAGTTAGCTTAGCAACCAGGGCAGGTTACCTACCGAGACCAGAAGTCCTTTAAATGTAGCCACAGCTCCAGCCTCCCCCACATGCACTCTTCCATGCTATTGCCCTCTCTACTGCTTGCTGCCTCTTATTTATTCATTCTGCTACAGATACCCCATTCCTACGTTTCTAATGGGCACTTCAACAAACTCAATATGAACAGCATATACATACATACATACATGTTTTTCTGGCATAGCACCTGCCCCTGCCCCCTACAGAGACCTAGACCATTAGCAGGTGCCAGTGATTCTGCACTCTTTTCAGGACTTGAGTTCTCTCCATCTGCACCTAGGGTCTTAACATGAAAGGAGCCACCTCTTGTCTATAGAAAAGGGGCCATGTGCCTCAATTCTAGGGATGGCTGCATTTCCTCTTGAGTACAGACTGTGTCTGTGTGGTACAGTGGTCTTGATCAGAACTGACACAATTATTCTAGTGTCTTAGATGCCATAAGAGGTTACTCATGCTTTGCTGTGTCTTCCATAGCAAAAAGTTCACTACTGAGTAATCAAGATTAGAAATCTGCATGGTTACGTCTGGAGAACCCCTGTGAAAGAGCCACAGCAAGTTGGCCAGCTTGCTTCTAAACATATCTCAAGGCTTTTCTCTCGGCCTGTTTCTCTTGACCACAGAAATCTTGTGTGTTCATAAGGATCAAAATTTGTGTGATACCTAGGAACACACATACAAGTCTGAAAAATACCAGTTAGCCATTTGTTTGTCTTAATGCTTTAAGCTTTGCTAGTACACTTCAATATATTATCATTGCAGCTTTCACAGAGACTGGGAGAAGCAGTTACTACCTTTTGGCATGAGGAAATAGGTCAACACTATATAATAAGGTAATAGTAGAGACAGTCTTGGAAGTCTGGTTTCCTGGTAGGAGACTCCTCATATGCATGACTCTCCCCCTAACACACACACACTTGAATGTACACACACACAGCATTTGAAACCTAGTTACTGAGGAATGACAGAATTTACCAGCATCAACAGTCTAGTCTGTGTCTGTAACCATGGTAGGTGAGCTCATTATTAGCCTCATAAAGATAGGAGTCTGAACACCTGTCCTGTGTTTCTAAAGTATTATTTATTAGTAATCATTCTTACAATCTCACAGTCAAAAATGTGATTCGCTACAGAAGTCAAATAGGATTTCTGAATCATTTTCTTCCATATGTATATTCACCCAAACATCCTAAATAAATGATGTTGTTTATTAACATTCCAGACCTAGGGTATGGGGACCTGAATTTTGATGCATGCCTCTGACACCCTGTGATTTGGATTGTTACTGAAATCTTATGAACAAGACTATTTTTAAATAGGTAAACTGAGATTTTGAGTTTCATTTCCTGCTTCTTCTTTGTCCTGTGTGGTCTGAGTTTATACATGCTACTCTCTGCTTGGCATGTTACTCCCCTTGGTGACCTTTCTCACCACCTGGGACCAGCAGACTAGATGGGGTGTCAGTAATACATTAAGACATCAACCATATATAGAGCTGATTTGCAGGGAATTCCTTCTGCTATTTAATTCCACTAAATTACAGTTTTGCATTAACTTAATAAGCTAATATTTTATGAGCTTGTAAGATTGAGTATGTGGAATGAAATCAATATTTCTGATAATTACTTGATGGGGGTGGGGAGGTTCAGCAGAAAGTCATTTAAAATTTCCAGACTGGTATTGATTAAAATTAGTGGCTTTAAGAGCTGGAATATCTATTTTGCGAGCTTGTTTCCCCCCTTATGGTTTACCCTATATCACAGGTAAGAAATGTTGGCCCTGCATTTATGATAACATTCAGCAGGTAATTTTCTTTACTAGATTCAGCCAGTAATTTAGAATCAGAGCATTCTGTAGAGGATGTTCTCAGCTTTATTGCTGCAATTTAACATTTATGTCTGAGCTGTTTTACTTCTAGGGGCAAGCTCTCTGTTTTCTCTTTTGTAATTATTAGAATCTGTCTTCGTTTCGGTATTCCCTGGGTATGTGGTCATTTCATTCAGTTGTTCATGGATGGCTCTAGAAATGTCAATAATTCCTAATGATTGTTGAGTGCCATACAACAGTGATCCCCAATTCTGACTGAGTGTCAGAATGAAAACAAAAGACTTTCAGAGATGATCTTAGTGAGCTGCTCATTACAAAGAACGGGTTCCGACGGGAGTATTGAGTCTGTTCATTTGTTTCTGCATCTCCCATCATGAGAGAGGTACTTCTCATGCTTTGGTAATCCCCTCTTTTACAGAGAAGGAAACTTAGACTCTGGGATGTTGCAAGTATGTTGCCTAAGGTCACACCTCATGGAGTACTTCATGTGTTCAGTTTTTAGATGTCTAGCTTTTCCACCAAGGTGGACAGTTATAAGACAAAACATTCGAGCTGTGCTGTGACCTGAGTTCTTCATCATGTTTAGGATTATACACAAAACCAAGACTAAAAACAGTATATTGTGTCCTGGGAACACAAAGAGGCAAAGTTAGGTGAATACTCCTTTCCTTTACGAAGCCTGAGACACCAGAGTTCTTATGTAAACAGATTAAGGCATTCCATGAGTTGTAACATGCATGGTCAAGAGATAAATAAATTACTAAAATATTTATAATATAATCAGATCTTTTTCCTTTTCATCAAGTTCATCAGCACAAATCAGCAAGTAGAGTGTTGACCCTCTACTGCATGGTTACATAACCTCCTCAATTGCCTGAGAAATCAACTCAGCTTAGCAGAGCAGACACAAAGAGGAGAAATTCCTCCAGAAATATAATCTCATCACCTGCTAGCAGCTTAGTTATAGGACTGGCTAATCATCAACTCAGGAAGCCAAATATAGGATCTGTATTGTAAAACTGTGAGAGGGAGAGTACGTCCATGAGGTGAATGGCCTGGGTAGGGACCCAACAGCATGATGGTGCCAGCCTCCACACCTGCTGATAGCGATGCTTCTAAAGGTACTTCTACTGAGAAAACCAGATGAGATAGATTTCCTTGTTTCAGTTAGGAAGCTAAGAGGTTACTAAATAACAACTCTCATTCCTTGCTTCATCTAGGATGTCATGCTGGGCACTGGGGATAACTGAAGCTGCCTTGTAAGGTCACAAGTTGCTTCCTGAGTGGCTAGGTTATTGGGAGGCACCATTTTCCTAGGAAATGTTCATGGTCTCACATGTCTGAGAGCCATGTCTCATTGATGAGAAAAGCAACATGGTAGAACGGGAGAGATGCAGCTGATCATCTTCTGCTCTTCATTGCCTGCTGACAAAGAGCACACTACAGAATTCTGAGTCTTGTTTCCTCAAAGCTCCCATGTTAGCAGTTTGGTTGCCAGGCTGTGGTGCTCCTGGAAGGTGGCAGAACCTTTAGGAAGAACAACCTAGTAGAAAGAAGTCATTGCAGGATGTGCCTTTGAAGGGACTATTGAAACCCTGGCCCTTTCCTGACTCCCTTTTGTTCCTGGCCACCACTAGGCATGCCACATGCTCTGCCATGATGTGTTGTGCTGACACAGGCCCAGAGGTGACAGAAACAACCAATCACAGGCTGAAACTTTGAACCGAAATAAATCTCCTCCTTTTAAGTTGATTTTATCAGGTACTGTGTCTCAGTGACAGAAAAGAGAAATGAGTTAGCGACTTTTCTTCAAGATCTTTTCCAGTTCTTACACTTACTGGATGCAGCCATTCATGATGATAATAACATGATAACCATGCTTTCATTCATGAATTCAGTGTATGTGTCGCCTCTGCATCAAGCACATATGCCAGATGCTGTGCGTGGTGCAGCAATGAATCTCACCAAGATGGTGCCCTCCTGAATACTACCAGCCAGCCAGGAGGTGAAATAGGGGCTCAAGCAGTTCTCAGAGAAAGCAAAAAGTGGGAAGACCAGTTTGAAGGACATGGACAAATAAGCTTCTGTGTAATGAGTCTCTTACTTGATGCTCTGTGCACTTGTAATCCCAAGTGATGGGTTTATTGTCCCATTTTAGAGGTGAAGAACCAAGAATTCCAAGACTAAGTAGTGTGTCCCTGGTCCTGCAGCTAGTGAGTGGAAGCATGATTTAGACAGGCCTTCCTTGTTTCAGAGCTCATCCTTCTACTGGGTCACACTGCCTGCCCTCTGGTAAACTGCTGGGAGATGTGCTAACAGGTGGTTAGCACACCATGCATCATTTGGAGTGTAAAGAGCCCTTTCTTGTAGAAGAACCATTTGTTCAACTACCTAAGAATAGGTGGAATTACTGTGTTTGACTGGAAATGAATTCCAGTCAAGCCCTGGAGAGAGAAGGCTGTGGGAGGTAGGAGCACACGCTGTGTTGTGTGGACAAGAGTGATAGACGAAACATTGCATGGGCTGGTGCAGGCCTCACACGGCCTTTGGGAGCATGGAAGAGTTATTTGGAACAAGAGGCTGAATAAATGGAAGTCACATCTAGCCATGCCTCAAGGTTGCTGGTGTGAATGAGGATTGAGTGGAGGCCTAGAAATTTATGTGTCACATGGAAATCTGAGAGGAAGAGCAGACAGGAAAGGAAAACTCACTCTCATAAAGGTGATTTCATCATAGCAACCAGACCTGGGCTCAAGAAATGGCTCAGCGGCTAAAGTACTCACTATACATGAGGAACTGAGTTCAGATCCACATCCACATGAAAAGCCAGGGATGGTAGCATACAGGCATGGTGGTGTGCATCTCTAATCCCAGCACTAAGGAGGCTTGGACTCACCAGCCAGCTAGTCTAGCCTGTCAGTGAGCTCCAGTTTCAGTAAGCAGCCCCGTCTTGAACATTAAGGTGGAAAATTGAGTGGGGACACACTGAGCATTGACCTCAAGACTCCACATGCATGTGCACACACATGGACACATACCCAAAGCACATTTACACACCAAAAGAGAAACCAAACCACCTCTCCAGAACAAACCTGTGGAATGCAATGAGGACTCCAATTCTAGGAGTCTAAGTGATTGTTTATCAGCTGTAATTCTTGAACCCAAGGAAGTGGCAAGAGTCTACTAGGATCAGCATGAACACACCTGAGGAGAGGATGCACTTGCAGGTTACCTGGAGGTTGGAGATTGTGGTGACTTAGCAGTCACCTGGTGCTCTGCTGTTCCCAGAACTCATGTGCATTTGGTATCTCATATGCTTTATGACAGATGCCGAAAGAATAAGTGAGCTAACAGTGAGTGCCAGGCACTGTACATGCCTCAGACCTCACATCCTGAGGTAGTGGGTGTTAGCATTACTCCATTTTACAGAAGAATGAGCCACACAAAGGTAAAGAACTTAACCGAGGTCACGCAAGTAGAAAATGATAGAACTGGGACTCGAACCCAGATGTGATGGCCCCTAGCTTTTGTAGGCAGGGAAAGACATGAGCTACTCCAATAGGGGAAAATCAGACTTGAAAAGCAAGACTTCTGTGAGCAGATCTGGTTTATTGTGTCCGTTTTCCATTCAAAGCTGAGACTCAGGTGTGAGAATGGAGTGATTGTCAGTGATGGGTGCCTGGTTTACATACTGACCTGCTGTGGAACAGATGGTCTGTGACCTATTACTTCCTCTTAATACCTGACATTGCTGTAGCCTGAAGCAGGGGTAACACCTGAATGTCAACAAGGACCCAGAGACAGAGCGTACTCTTCTGTTCAGCTGCCTCTGCACAAAGGTTTCGCATTTGTCCTTTTTGATATTTATTCTAGAGTTTGACATTGTTAAGAGATGGCTATTTTATACATAGGACTCCAGTCATCAGTTGACAAACTAACTTCTCTCTTGAGCTAGCAAGTCCTTGGAGTCACTCCTACCCGCCTATTTTGTTTGTGTGCCTGTTTTTTATATATACAAATAATTTATATATGCTACATAGAAATTGCTCTACATGTTTTTATTATATCATGATTTTATTATTTAAATCATAGCTCAAGGGAATGCTTATTTGAGACTCTAGCCGCTCATTATTTTTAGATGTAAGAAGACCTAGGATATCCTGGATTCCACAGCAATCAAGGACCCATGGGCCTACTGTTTTCTTTCTTTCTTGAAGATGTGCCAAAGTTTTCAGATTAATTTTCCCCATCTTTATTGGAATTTAAGGAATGTCTCTAAAGTAGCAGTAAGGACAGGTGGTTTGAATGCTATCTTTGAAAGCAGACGTGTAGGGTTTGAATCGTCTCCAGACCTGGGAGAAGTAATGAGCTGATGTTCAGAACTCAGAGTCCTGAGTTGAAGAGCCTCTCGGTGGCAGTGTCCTGGCGAAGGGTTTCTCTGTCAGCACGCCTTTCCCACACATCTTGGTTTCTTGCAGTTCCCCATTTTATGATCATCACCACATTATTTCTTACTTCACTCATTTTTTAAAACCTGAAAATATCACATATGTTAATGGAAGCTTTTTGAATTATCAATGAGCACTCAGAACTATACCTCCTACAGAAACTAAATTGGCTAAATACTATTCACTCAGTCATTTCTCTGAAGTACATCATCCTACAACCCTAAAAAACACAATATTAATGGTAAATTTTAGTTTTTGAGTAGAGTTTTGAAATATCAAACAAGTATCATGTCAAAAAATGAAATTTTGTTAAGCTATTTTTAGGTGGTCAAGAAATTAAAACTTGGAGCTAGAGAGATGGATCAGTGGATAAGAATACTTTCTGTTCTTCCAGAGGACCCAGGGTGATTCCACATAGCAGCTAACAACCGTCTGCAACTCCAGTTCCAAGAAATCTAACACTCTCTTCTGGCCTCTGCAAGCATTGCACACGTGTGGTACACTTAAGATACATGCAGGCAAAATATTCATACACATAAAAATAACTAAAATATTTTCAAAATAGAAATTAAGGTGGGTTCTAAAACAGAAAACTCAAAAACATATATACTTTCATCCTTAGAAGTACATTATAATTGGCAAGGTAATTTTATACATACATTTATGGGTTACTTAATCATTTCATTATATTTCTTTCATGTATGTAAAAGTGGAAAATGATTTCAAATACAAAATCATCACCTTCAAGAATTATTATTGACATACTTTGGAAAAAATTGGTTTCTGATAACAGTGTAAAATGACTCAGTGATTAAGAACACTGACTGCTCTGCAGAGGATACCTGTTTGGTTCCCAGCATTCATGTGGCAGCTAATAATCATCAGTAACTCCACTTTCAGGTGATCTGACAATCTGAAGGCCTAATCTGGCCTTCACACCTAGGTGCATACATGCAGGTAAAACACTAATACACACAGAGAAAAATAAAATAAGATTTTAAAACCTAGCTCTCAAATAGGAGCTGATTTAGTTACAGACCAAATTTGAGTGATCAAACTCCAGAAACACAGATTCAGGTTACTCCAGATTCCAACGCAGTTAAGTTTCATGAAGTTTCCATAATAACAAAACCAAGAAAGTCAAAAGCCATACTCTTCAAATACATTGATGGGAGCATCAGCTATCAGACAGAGATTTGTGATGAAGTGGGAAACTTCTGCTATGGGTCTCAGATGCTATCTGAAGATGTTCTTTGCTTTGGGTTCGGTAGATAGAAAGTCTGTTAAGCTAATGAATCCCAAAAGGCTTCAGATGATTGTCACTAGGACGTTGGGACAGACAGGTGGGCTAGTAAAAGGACTAAAATAGCGACAGATAATTTGGCTTTTGATCTGCAGCATTCCAACCTCTCCACAATCAAGATTTGAGTCAGTCAGTCTTTGTAGAATGGTCAGTGTAAATATGGCTTCTTTCCAGGAACTTAAGTATACTTTTATTTGCTTTAAGCATTTGAACATGCACATGCGTGTGTGCATGCGTCTTCCAACTAAGGATTATGTATCACCTTATCTAAATTTTTTTTTTTTATTAAGAACTGTTTCTCCTAGCTTCTTTTTCTTCTACTTTGCTCCTCAGAACATTTATAAAACACTGTCCTTGTTTAAGGCCTTTTTGCAGTGTTGGTCCAGGTCAGTTCTCTACCCACAGCACCATCAGGTCACCCCTCTTAGATACTAGTAACTTGTAAAGGCCTCTGCTTCTCCTTGTTCTGAGTAAGAGATTCGGCACTAAGTGCTAAACTGCAGTGGTTCTTTGTTCAGTCTAGACAAGCACAGGTTAAGCTAATAAGCCCATAATTAAATCTACTGTCTGCAGCTCAAAGAGGCGCTCTTTAGGAGGACTGCCTGAGAGGACAGCGGAAACACTGATAGGCTGTGTTTTCTGAGCAAGTAACATGGACATGAGTAGAGGTGGGTGAAGGAGAGCAAGAAGGGCAGACATCCTAGGGTTAGTGCCGAAGGCTTGGTCCAGTCCAGAAACTGAAAGAGAAAACGGAGATTGTGTTTCTACTCCACTTGGAAGGGAAGTCCCTCTCCGGCCTCTGGCTGCCAACTAATTTACAGAAGAAGGCTTGAACAGTAATCTCTTATCAGGGTGCTATTAATGAGACCTGGAGCTTCTGAGGAAATTGGGTTTAACAAAGTGCCACACTGTTAGGTTGCTAGGAAAAAATCAACAAGGAGGAGAAAGTGACACCAGGGCCTGATTTGTAGCACAGGGAGGGAATCGTGGGGAAGAAAGCAGGCAGACTTACAGCTCCGGAGCATGTTATAGCTAGAGAATGTTTGTATCTCTGTTTCCTGTCTTCAAAGAGTCAAAGGAATCCACTCATCGAGACAGTTAGATAAGTAGATACAGAATTCAGTTGAGCAAACCCAGAAATGTTTTTTAACCCAGGCAGTGTATTTAGTGGACACTGATAACCCACCATCACCTTGTATTGATCTCAGAGGGAGGGTGAACTTACCCACTTCTGGTCAAGACATTTCAGTACAGTTCTGAAGTGATTGTTTCTTGATGGCCTCATTAGGTACTTTATTATCTAACCCAAGTTACAGGTTAAAATATTACAGTATGGATGGCTTCAACTAGACCATGACTATTCATTTGCCTTCTGGAGTAAGTGACCTGTTTAAAGAGAAGAAAATCCTAGTATAGCCTGTTCCCTAAGGAAATGAAGTTATTTCAGATGGAATGTAAATATATGTTTAAATTGCTGATAAAAAAAGAATTTGGTTTTGTTCTTTTTAGCCCAACCACAAATATTTTAGCAAAGCTTACCTGTCACCCAATTAGGAGCATCATTAAAGTATAAAGAACCTGTAAATCTACTCAGATAACCAGTGGCCATGGCTTCCATGAGGTTTGTGCCCTGACTAGGAAAAGTGTCTCTTGCTGGATATCATGAGCCCAATGCCAGAAACATCGTTGGACATGTTTGTGTCTTATCCACAATGTCAGAATTCATTTAATAGCAGTAAATTTTATAAGGCACATGTTCTTGAAGCCTGTAATTTCCCTTGATAGTGTGTCCTTTGGCAATCAAAGATTGTTTATTCCAATCTTAATGTATATTATTACTTTCACATCAGACTTCACAGGAATATAGAGAAAGTGAATGGCTATGAAAGAGTTCTAGAGCCTTACTGGAGCAGAGTCAGAGAACTGATGAACTACAAAAAAAGTCCCTGAGGTGACTACATAAGATATTAAGGACTCTAGTTGGAGAGCTGCTAGAGCTGTCCAGATCTACCTGCCCAGGTAAGGACCATTGAGGCAAGACATAGGACCAGTCCAGATGGAGAGATGGATGAACAGACAGATGTCAAATGGGCTACATCAAGCAGTGGGGACTATACTGAGCTCAAACCTAGGGACATTCAGGAGTTCTCTACCTGATAGTCTCCTGACACAGGCACCATATGGTCAGATGGCAAGTTGGTTGGGGTCGCGGACTGTGGCAGTGTTAGATGTCTTTCTCCTTATGTGGTCAGGTAGGAAGTTGCACCCTTCCTTGGTCTGGTGAATTCAGTAAGTTTATAGATGGCATCTTTGACTTACACCAATCAGTCTATGCCTCCCCGTTCATGCTGTACAACTGATGGTGTCTGTGTGCACAGACAAGGTGAGGAGTCATTCTGCCTCAGCCTTTGCCCTTAAAATGGAACCAACCACTGCTTTAGAAAGGAGTCAGCCAGGCCAGGCACAGCCTGAAAGCCACTGTAAAAAGCCACTGTTTCGCATAATATGGACTCTCTTAGAGTGAGGCAGTAACTCCAAGCAGGACACGGCATGGTCTCCACAGAGGACAAATGATGGTGGAAACAGTCACACTGATCTCACTGCTGTGTGCTCACACCGCTCTGCTTTTCTGTAAATTGCTTCAAATGTCCATGTGCTCTCTCTCCTTCTCCCTCCAATTCTTGATGTAAGAATGAATGTTAAAATCATTTTATAAAGTACCAAGTCTTGGATAGTTAACACAGGTCCATTTGGAAATGGCCATCACTCAAATGTGGCTCATGTCTTCCTTTTTCATTTTTGAATTGACACACGCTACATGATTTTTCCTGGGGAAACACATTTACCAGTAGTAAAGAGGGCACCAACACACCAAGAAGGGATTGTGTTCAAGTCCAGCTTGGTGAACCAGAGGAATTACTGGGGTTATCTACAGAAGCCTGGGTGACACAGGATCTACACACTGCCAAGTCCCTACTCCCATTCGGCCTTCTACCTCCTGATGTTGCAGCAGCAGCCTCACAACTACCTGCAGTTGGGGCGAGGAAGTGTCTCTCCTGACCTGCCCCTGCTTCCACAGGAGACCTGTTAACAGCCTTGTGTTCTTACCACTGTCAGCTGCATGATTCTGCTTATGTCAGTGCCATGACTGCAGGTCATTCTTGGGTAGGTTGCCATAGCAGCTCTGTATAACCCACAGAAACAGCTCCACTGCAGCACACAGTGACTGTTCCTATTTGTGGGGTACAGTGTGACATTTCAGTACATATGTGTGATGTTTTTTCAGAGCATGGTTGTTCTCTAAAGGTAAAGAAAGTGTTCCTAAGTGTTTCCAGGACCCCAGCTGTCCTCCCCACTAGTAGAGTTGGCAGCTGTGTTGTATGATTGTGCCCAAGTCATTCCCTGGGCAACAGAGTGAGAGCACCCTGATCATCTTAGATCAGTCAATATTGAGGACATGGGGCTGCACGAAGTCTTGACTTCCCTGAGGCGTATGAGGCACATTTTGTGGGGAGGTTGGAAGAGAAAGAGGACAGCCATGGAACTGGTCATCAACAGTGTCATCTGCCAGAGTGGAAACACTGCATGGGGCCTGGGGACCTGCATTCAGCACTTATAGCAGGTGTTGCCTGGTAGCATTGGTGAAGCATACACTTGATTTTGAATCCTGGCTCTCCCATTCCAATTCTGTCACCCTGGACAAGTTCCTGAATTGAACCTCTACATTTCCATTTTCATTGCTAAAAATGAAGAGCACAGTATCTCCTTCAGAGGATGAGATGTACAGTAAGTAAGTACCTGGCATATGCCCTTGGTTTTAGCAAAGGCTAATGCTGAGGGCAGGGTATGGGCAGGGCACCCCCATCAGTGTCACAGACATTTATTTACTAGTTCTGAAAAGGGTGAGGATGCTGCAAGTGTGCCACTGCATAATACAGGGTGAGTGAGACCCCCTGTGTGAGTGAGACCCCCTGTGTTCGGCACGGGCGGTCAGGTCTGAACGTGTACTGTTGGAAGCACCATGTGCAGTGAAAGTGGATTAAAAGATTTTAAGCAGGAAAGTGATAAAAAAAATGTATGTGTTAGAGAAATTGCAATGATGAGGAAATGTAGAGAGTTGATTATGGAGGCATAATATCCAGGTAGAAGACCAGATTCGGAGGTCGTTTTCATGCTGGCAGAAAGAAATGACAGTGGAAGCAGAAAGGACATACAGATGGCAAGGATAATACACGGTTTGATTATGCTGGGTTAGGGGTCCAGAAATAGGTCTGGTCTAGCATTATAGATCTCACAGCAAGTATTGTGAAAGCATTGGTAATGAAGCCTTGGGAATAAATGAGATCACAGGTAGCAAGTATTTATTAAAGGCATTGTGGTCTTCCGGATGTTTTAGAGTGTTATCAGTATGCATGAGGAGTGAAGGCATGAAATGAATTTTCTGCTCCTTGATAACCATCTCTTCTGTAGACTCACCAAACATACCGTGCTGCCCCTGTGGCTTCTATCCTATTACCCTGTAGAAACTTCTTTAACTTTATGGACAAGAAGGCCTTAGCCACGCCCTCCCTGTCCTAGTGATGGATTTTTACTTAGTGGTCAAGCAGACTCTAGGCCTTAGTTCTCTGTCCTGACTCCTGCTGGGTATTAGCTATGTAAAATTATGGCATCACCCAGTCTTCATAAACCTGTTTCCTCTCCTGCAAAATGAGAACTATAGGCTACGTGAGGTAATGCATTTAGACTGGTTTGCATTCCAGCTGGCCTGAAGGAAATGGTCAGATGTGAGCTGTTACCACTGCTAACCGGAACTGCATTTTCTCTACTTTGTTTAAAAGAGGAATGTAAATATATTTGAGGAGCAGGTGAGTCTTGCCTGTCAACTGTCTGTGTGCAGGAAGGTTAATGTCTCCCGTGGGGATGTGTCTGTCTTCTCCTGCTCTCTAAGAGCCAGTTTCCAGCTCCTAGCCAGGAGAGAGGGCCTACCTTTCTGTCTCTCACTCTTTGTGAACAGTTTTACCTTCTCTGGGGACTCCTCCATTGAGCTGCATTACTCATTGAGCTTGTGGACTGCTCCTGCACCTGTGACCAAGCATTTTGCATCATCCTGAGCCAGGATGAGATGTCATCCAGTGCTGCTTAGTGCCATCCTGAGCCTCAGAGTGAGCTCCACAGTCCAGGGCCCAGTCAGACATTTGCTTCTAGACAGTTCCAGTGCAGTGCTGTCTGGAACTATGAAGAGATTTCCCAGTTACCAAGTCTGGGGTTGCTGGGATATTCTGGGAAAGAGGGGAAGGGGCAATAAAACCCTGAATAGAAATTCAACTTGGCACTAGTCTCACAAATAGACTACCTTTTCTTTGTGCAAGCTGAAGTAAGCACACTCAAGGCCAGGGTGTGGGTCAGCTAGGAGGAAATTCAGGAGCAGCCAGTGGGGAAGCCCCTGGGAGCTTAGCCTCAAGGAACCTGCCTGAAAGATATTTGCTTTTCCTAACACATACTCAGCAAGTCATTCTGACAGTGTGGTCACATCAAGTCTCTCTCTCTCTCTCTCTCTCTCTCTCTCTCTCTCTCTCTCTCTCTCTCTCTCTCTCGCACACACACACACACACACACACACACAACACCCTTTTTAAGCATTTCTTTTTCTGGGATATGGAGCAGCTCTTTGGGGAAGAAAAGCAATTTGATGTCAGGGGCTCCTTTGAGCCTTGGGAATTAGGCCTCAGAAGCTTGGAATTGGAGCTCAGCTGCTGGTGGAAAATACACTGTGAATGTTTTATTCAGTAATGCATATATAACATTGAGCAGAATCCAAATACATAAATCACTTATACAATAGCTGTTAAGAGCTACCTGCCAGCCTTTCAGAACCTGCTGCCAGAATCGCTTCTGAGGTCCTCTACTGCCATCTGCTGGCAGGAAGTTTATTGTGCTGGTAAATGTATGCTGCCCCAAATACAAACCTAACCATAGTTCTTTCTGAGTCAAGATTTTCTGAGGCAAAAATTGCCCCTGCTAAAGCTTAACTGTCTTATTTTGAGGATTTCTGAGAAAAGTCAGTACTTTAAAATTGTGACAGAACAAAGAAAACTGAGTAGAAAGATGACAAAGGCAGTTCCTTCTTCTTGGCTATATTCCAACTGTATGCACCTTCTGAGGGCTCTGGATTCAGGCCCATGCCAGACTGCATCGCAAGGCCAAAAACTCAACTTAGTTTTTCTTTATGGGGCCTGTAGTTGTAAGTGTCAACCTCTCAGTGACCTTGAACTACTTTCACCAGTATATTACAGCATAGAGGTCAGAATTCCCGTCTTCAGCAGTACCTGCTGTAACTAGGCATGGGGCTCACATAGTTACAAGCCTAAAAGTTGTCTCCAGTGGTCCCTGCCGAGCACCAGCTCTGCTGACCCTGCAGGTCTGTTTTCAGTGCACTTTGTATTCTCTTCAGTACTGCCACAGACCTCAGAACACTAGCATGTCATTTGGGCCCTCTGAAGTGAACTGTCAGCATCACAACATTCTCAACATGGAGTGGCATGGTCCAGCTCTTACCTGCTCTGAAACAATACATGGCCTAGAACTCAGAAAGATTGCTGTCACTGCCTACTGGGTGCTAGGATCAAAGGCCATGCCACCATGCCTGGCTCCGGCTCTTTTTTTAGAACTCCTGAAATAGAAATGATCGGTCCCTAGTGTCCTGCCCTGATTGGTTTTTAGTATGAGAGGAAAGAGTCTTATGTCCAGCTATTCAACTGTCCATCTACAGTCTAAGGATGTTAATAGCACCTCTGTCTAGCATAGCCCAGGAAAGACAGCAGGGTCATTAACAGGCACATGTGTGCACACCTTGGCAGATGCCGACCCCAGTTCTCTCCTGGCCACCTCTTGTTAATTTCTAACCCCTTGGAAAGAGCTCAGCTTTCTATAGCGCTCTTTCTAGTGTAGGGTGGCTGATACTGCCAGCAGCCCTACAGAACCACAGCAATGCAGGCTTCCCTACCCAGTAAGGAAGTGCCATTTCCGCAGCATGAGAGATGGTCAGCCCACAGCTATGCTGGCCCGTAACTTGGGCAGAGTTACATGTGGGTTGTATGTGAATGGGAGGGCTAATTTAGTTGTTTGCTTACAACAGCTTTTTTTTCTAGCCATGTTTGAATTTTAAAACTAGAAATTAAAAGGGCTGGGCAAGTGGCTTCCTGCTCTCAGAGAACTTTCACAGATAAGCTGCTCCATGACCCAGGATATGGAAAGCTAAGAAGAGCGGGACATCCCAGCATCCCTTTTCTGAAAGTGGCTATGGCTCACATGTACTCCCACATCCATTTGGAAATCAACTCTCCATCCTTCAGTTTGTTTCTGTAGCCCAGCCTAAATGACCAAAAGACTCTTTGAGAATGAGGTTTCCACTTAAAATGGAAAGAAGCACACTCAGAGGAAGTGTGATGGAGTAAAATCAGAAGTCAGCATACTGAAGTCAGAAGACTTAGCCCAGTAATTCATTACTATCCGAATATAGACAGCTTATTAAATGTTTGTGATTCAGTTTGCTCATTGATTTGGGACTTTTTATGGTGTTAGGGATCGAACCCAGAGCCTCACAGATGCTAACCAAGCACACTAGCACTGAGCTAAGTCCCCAAGATAAAGTATAGATGAGTATTAGCCTTTGTTTACTGTGTCAGGTTGGCACATGCTCAGTCTGTGATATATCACTGAACAGGTACTGCTGTGTAGGCAAAGCAAGTGGTCCTCACACGTGAGGACCAGAGGGTCTTCTTACTTCACTGTGGGTGTGTCTTGAAAGCCACAAAGATTGTTTTGAGTACTGTCATGGAAAATTGCTTTGAGTCAAACCTATAATTCTTGATCTGTCCTTTGAACATCCATGTTGGCCTAAAAATAAAGGTCTTAAGTTGAGGCTAAAGCTGTGAGACCAAGAAAGACAATGATTGTCTCTCAATTGTGACTTCTGTTCTGCTTGTTTTGCCAGTTGTATTTTCTGTGTTTTTCTTTCACAATGTCATTTTAATGCTTATGCAGTAAGAATAGCTGTAAAAGAAGCCATAAGCAACTAGAACAGGTAATTTGAAGATCAAATAAAAGAGTGAAATAAGTGGGGAATCAGAACTGATCAATGAGCATAGAAGAAGTTGCTTGAAGTTTTTAATACAGTTTTGAGCCAAGTTCTTGATCAATTTTTCAAAGTGATTATCATACCATGGATCTAGGTTATTCACTATATTTGAATCCTCTCTCGTTCTCTTGTTAATATGTCAGTTTCCTCCACTTTGGGAACAGGAGGAGCAGTTTCCCCCCTACAGTTTTACCGTTATTTGTTTCTCCTTTCTTTTTTTTTAAGTATTTTATTATATTTTTGGCCAGGCGTGGTGGTACACACCTTTATCCCATCACTGGGGAGGCAGAGGCAGGCATCTCTCTGTGAGTTCAAGGCCAGTCTGGTCCATATAGCGAGTTCCAGGCTAGGTGGGGCAACAAAGAGACCCTGTCTCAAAAAGACCATGAAAAAAAGGTATTTTATTATATTTTTTATTCTATGTGTATGAGTGCATTGCCTGAAAGCATGTAAATGTACCCATGCTGTGCAGAGCCCACAGAGGTCAGAAGAAGGTGTTGGATCACCTGGAACTGGAACTATAAATGGTGGTTAGCTGCCATGTGGGTGCTAGGAATCGAACCTGGGTCCTCTGCTAGAGCAGCCAGTGCTCTTAACCACTGAGCCATCTCTTCAGCCCCTTTTCCTTTCTTAATAGGTTAGCCTCTATATACATTTGTATGCTGCTTAATGACTGGGGACACATAATGGGACCTGTGTCACTAGGTGTGCTTGTCACTGTGCAATCATTGTTCTCTACTCCGAAAACCTCAGTGGTACAGCCTGTTGTACACTAGGCTATGCAGTACCTGCCACTGTCCATGTAACTCCTGGTGGGCTCAGAGTCTGTGTGCTAAGCTCCAGTCTTACCTACAGCAATTGTAGACTAGAATCAAGTGCACATCTATTTAGTAAACATTGCTCTTTAGTAGTTTGAGTGCTTTTTTGTCTAATGTCATGTAAACATTTTCTCCCCCGAATGTGCGTGGTGTGCCCGCCTGACTCATCCCTTCACCTGCAGTCTATCACTTTTGTTCTGGGTGGTTTTCCTGCCTGTCCCAGTCTGCTCATACTTCATGGCTGTGGGTGATAAGTTGGTTTTACTCCTTCCATCTTTTTCTGTTACTTATTTTTATTTTCTCCTTTCTCCATCCTCACGTTCAGTGAGTTTTTCAGGTTCCTATTCCATCTTTCTTGTCTGTTTTATTGATTTGGAAACTCTATCCTACTTTTCTATGCCATTGCTTTCTGTTGCCAGATACTTATAGTAGAAAGCATACATGTGGGGCTGGAGAGATGGCTTAGCAGTTAAGAGCACATACTAGTACTTCTCTTCCAGAGGACCAGAGTTTAGTTCCCAATACCCACATCAGGCAGCTCACAACCACTTCCAGCTCCAGGGGATCTGACACCCTCTTCTGACCTCTGCAGGCATCCATACACATGTAGAGGACACAAAGCCACACATACATACACATAAGTAAAAAAATAAACCTTTTTTTAACATGTACTTGTGTTACTATTATTTGTAAAAATCAGTTTTTCCACCAAGGCCTTCTCTGTACATTTAGTGAGTAAATTCATTGGTACCTAGTTGTTTCATCCTGCATCTCAGTACACACTCTTATAGTGTCTTCAGCCTCTCTTAGTGGTTTTAGTCACAAGCAGCTGTGTGTTCAGTTCTCTTTCCCCTTTCTCTAGAGGCCCTGGGTTCCTTCATTGTCTCCCTGGGCTCAGGTCTCTTCTGAAGCTGCAGTCTCTACATGACCAAAGTGAAGGGCTACTGAGCCAAGCACAGTGGGGTATCAGCAGTGCCGGTCTCCCTGTCCCCTGCTGTACGGTGTGGTACATGGACAGACCCAGGCTTTCTCCTTGGCTGAGAGAGCCCACCTAGCATAGGCCAGGGGCAGCCAGCTCAACAAGATCACTGATCCCTTTCAGCCACGCCTGTCCCATTGCTAATCTCTAGGCCCCAAATGGCCCCAGAGAAAGAACAGTCCGGGGAACTCTCCTACAGCACCCCTCCCACACACAGCACCTCAAATATAAGATGCTCCATCTGTCTCAGAGAGGCAGAGAGATGGGGTTTGGAAATGGAGGGTAAGCTTGTTCCCAAAATTCCTCTCTCCAGTACTTAATAGAAAGATTCCAGGTTTAATTAATTTTTGTAGTCAGAGCTTAGAAACCTAATCCATTTTTAGAACAATAATCCTCAAGAAATATTCCAGTGTTTAACCAGCTTAGAAAGAGAAGACTTGTGACATGGCTGTTCCCTTTTGTCCTTTCCCTGCTGTCTGTAGCACTTCCTAGACGTGGCCTTTCATGGAGCTACTTTGTGTTCTCTTTCTCCATTCGTGGTCTGGGAGAGGAGGGTGGTTCTTACTTTGTTCAGTAAGGTATATTAATGTTTTTAAATTATTATCTCCAACAAAACCATAAAGCAAGGCTTGGCTCACAGAGTAGTGGCCCCCAAAGATGTCCACCTGGAGCCCTGTGAGTATTACTTTTTATGGCAAAAGAAGATTTGCAGATGGGTTCCAATCAAGAATCTTGTTGGGCAGTTCACGTGGATTAACAGTAATCGTGCATATCATCATAAGAGGAGGTTGCAAGGGTTGACAACAGGAAGAGAGGATGAGGTGACTGACAGGACCAGAAATTGGAGTGGTGTGCTCTGAAGAGAGAGGAGCCTCCAACCAAGGATACAGGTAGCCACTGAAACCTGACAAAGACAAGGAAAAGACTCTCCCAGAGCCTCCTGAAGGAATCAGTCTTGCCAACACCTTGACCTTAGCCCAGTGAAACTGGTTTCACTGGGACTACTGGCCTCCAGAATCATGAGAGAATAAATTACATTACTTTAAGCCACCCTTCTTGGGGTGTCAAGAGACCCAGTGTCCCAGATATAACCATTTAGAGAAAATTTGGATTAGGGCCAGATACCATTGCCTCCTGAGTCCCCAGCCCCCATGGAAAGGACTGGACACAGCTCTGAGACCACAACACATAAGCGTCATTGGCCCTTCGTGACCTGATGCATAACTGAGGATGGGCAGCATTGTGCCCACTTGTTGCCTAGGTCCCCAGAGATGGTACTCTTATGAAGGCCATCTCCATAAGTGATCTAGAGAAGTCCTTTGTTGAGATGGAGAGGTTCTGAGCAAGCCATGCGTGCCTCAGAAGTTCTAGGCAAGTTTGAGGTCAGCCTTGAAGAGTACGGGTCCTAATTTGCTTCCCAAGAGAACTGCTTAGTCTCACCTCTGGTATGGAACACCACAACCATCAAGGTGCTCGCAGCCACATATGGCCTCACCAATGAGATTGGGACTTCCTCAGGAATTAGGGAAAGCAGAATCAGTGAATACAGTCATTCTCCCCCCTCCCCCCAGTGCTTCATATCCAAGGTGGTGTGAGCTTGACACATGGACAGACAGGATTTGGAAGGGAAGGCAAGTGCTTGGAATGGCTCTGGGGATAGAGAAGAGAGCAGAGGCATTGTCTTCAAATCCTCTTATTTGTGACCGTCAAGTCTTTCAAAGTTGTCCCTGAAATCTTCAGACACAATTTCTCTCCCTAGGAAGGCAGAAGTTAAGGGTGGCTAGTTTTTTTTATCAGCTGTCAGTCAGCCTCCAGGCAGCCTTGTCGCTTTGACTTTCCTCTAGGGGAGTATATGTAGCTGCTGTCATGCCTGACAGCTTCATTTAGCCTTAGTGATTGGTGAGCTAGAGACGGGCCTGTGTACAAGGCCACACAGGGCATCCTTATTGTACAAATCTGAGATGCTCCCCTTTCAGCTAGTAGCAGGGGCATGCATGCTGACGGGGTCCCCCTTCCAAGGTGCAATTCTTTGCACATTGGCAAGTTCTATGAAATACTCCTTTGCAGACCCCAAGAAGCCTATGTTTGAGCTCCATTTAATTTTTATTATTCCAAGAAGAAACGCTGTTTTATTCAATATCAATAACTCAGACACCTCTTCCTGCTGTATCCCCAGAGTCCTCACTGAGAACTGATGAGTGGTACACCAAAAACTGTGAAAGGACGGTATGAATGGCACCAGCATGGTTTGCATACTGTACTGTAGTTCTCCAGCGCGTTTCCACCCGGAAATAGAAGCAGGGGGCGGGGTACACAGGCCCGCTCCGTCCATTTATCAACTTCCTTTTACACGTATTTCAAAGCAAAAGCCAGAGTAAGTGGTAAATTGCAAAAATTACATAATGTGTATTTTGCCATGTTCTTTAAAACATTCTAAAAATAAAAAAAAAAAGAAAGGGTGAAAACAGATCTGTACTTTCCATTAGAAATATATTCCAGTGTATAAATTCAAGCCAGACATGTAATCTTAAGTTTCCTGGCAGCCGTGTTTAAAAAGTAAAAAAAGAAATAGGTCCATTTAGTTATACGTTGTCTTTAGCCCATTGTATTAAGTCTTTGAAACTCCATGTGTATTTTACACTTACAGAGCTTATCAATTTGGAGTAGCTGTGTTTGAGTGGCCAGTGGCCCCGTAGGACAACACACATCTAGCTGTCATAGGAGCAACAATTTCAAAATTATTTGACATCTTTTTCTAGCATCCTTTCTGAGATTCATATGCCATAAAATGCACCCATTTGAAATGTGTTTACTGTTTTTAGTATAGTTACTGTGCAGCAATCATCATAATCAATTTCAAAACATTTTCAGGACACTGTACAGAAACCATTCAGTCATTCCACATTCTTCCTCTCCACCAAATAATATACACCCTAGAGATGTACTTGTTCTGGATTTTTCAGAGTAGTGGACTCATGTATTAGTTACTTTTCTGTTGCTGTTATAAAGTACAGTGACCAAGAGAACTTATAGAAGTAAGAGTTTATTTAACTTATGGTTCCAAAGGGGCAAGAGTCCGTCATGGCAGCGAGGCGTGGCGGCAGAGGTAGACAGAACAGAAAGAGGAGCACTCGCATTTTGAAGCAAGCACAGGAAGCAAGCTGAACTGGAAATCCAGCAAACCACATCTTCTGAGACCTCCCAAAACACCAACTGGGGACAAAAATGTCCAAATACTTGGAGCCTATGGGGGACATTCTCATTCAAACCAGCACATACAGTGTGTGACCTTCTATGTCTGGCTTCTCTTACTTAGCATAGTATCGTCCAGGTTCACCTGTGTTGTAGTCTAGTTTGAAACTGCATTCCTTTTATGACTGAACAATACTCCATTGTGTGGGTATACCGTCTTTACCACAGTCTGTTCATCGGCTCATTGCTAACATATATTTGGTGTTTTTCTGCTTCTTTGCTGTGGGGATTTATGCCACTATGAACATTTTTGGACACCCTTCTGTGTGGATCTTTGTGTTCATTTCTTTTGGGTGTAGTTGCACAAAGTCATTCTTGCACTGTACTGTAGTTTTTTTTAAACGTACATTTTGCAGGCAGTATCTTTCTGTAATTTGCATACTTTGTCTACCTGAGGATTTATAGCAACCGCATTGCTGATCTACCATAGTCTTAAAGGATTTGTTTCCAGTCCCTGAGCGTTATAATCAATTGCATTGGTGGCCTGGCTCTGTCCAGGACAATTCCAGAGAACTAAAGATGTAAAGGACTTCTATCACTTTCTTTTGAGGTTCAAAAGCTTATTTTCACAGCTCTGGGTCAGCCACTGTTTTGTGTCAGCACAGTTTATGGTATTTCTATCAGGAAGTAAAAATAATAATAATAATAACCTTTATGGAAAGCACTCAGGTTTGTTTGGCAGTTTCTGTAATAGGATCGCAAAGCCAAACAGTAGTAGCACATCACCCCATAAAGACACAGCACAGATTACCCAGAAGAAGTGCTTATCACATTGGCAGACCTTGTTGTCAATTGTATTGTATCCAAGGTCACGATCCTTCTTTTGCTGCTGAAAGCAGTGGATCATCTGCTTTGTTTGTACCAAAACACACCAGAAATTGACCCAAAAGACAGCTGTATACAGGAAGGTAAATTTGAGCCTGACAAATCTAAACAGAAACCTCTGAGCACAGCTTTTGTCAGTGAGCTCATCTACAAAGCTTGAGAGTGGGCAGGCAAATCCAGAGTTTGTTGGTTCACAAATGTCAGTTCTAGGAGGAAGCTGGAATTGGCAGGCAAGGGGTTGGGGAATGATAGTGTCAGCTTAGGAGGAGGAAAGGCTCATTTGATCTCATTTCAGGTTCACTGAGCTTGTTTCTAGTTCTTTGAGTTCACTATTTCAGAGGCTTCAGATTATGGTACTTATCTCTGTCCTTTTGGGGCCTATAGAATGGTGTAAAATTGCCCCAGAGAAACTTCCAGAAGTATTGGGTGTACTAGATGATCGAGCACAGCCAGAGAGGAGGACACTCGTTCTGTCTCATGGGGAACCTTTTTTTTTTTCTTTTCAAACTCACCCGGGCAGGTTTTAAAATGGGCCATTAAATGAGCACATTTCATAAGGCTGAATTTAAAAATAAATGTGATTCCTGGCTCCTACTCAGGAAGGTCTTTTCAGCCTTGAAGGTAGTTCTTTAGGACTGTAGTCTTGAATTAAGTTCTGATGCATTGAGACTCAAGAAACTGACTCTTGGGGATGACCTCTCAAAATTATGTCCTCAAATCTAAAAGCACACACAGTCAAGAACTTATAGATTCACACAAAGCACTTCAGATGAAAGCACTGTCCATTGTTCAACCAAGTCAGTTACCATCTAGTGTAGGTAACAAACCAGACACAAAGCATCTGCAACAGTGCTGAGCTGACACAAGACTGGCCTTTTTCTAGAAGGGCTTCTTTGAGCTTGCCTCCTCAGTTACAGTCATCTAAAGCAAATATTAAAATCATAACTGCCCAACCTCAAAAAAGGGTAGCCCCAAAAGAATAAATAACATGATGCAGCCTGGTGACCAGTGTTAGTCAGAGATACTCCCCAGAGCAGGGGACAGTCCCAGAGCTTGCTTATTCAAGCATGCATCCTAGGAGGGATGGTCAGGTTTTGCAGAGCCTTGCCAGAGTTCTGTTGGGGCAGGGCCTGTTGCAGGTGCTGATGACCTGAAGCAGAGAGTTCAGGGGCTGACGTTTAATGAGCTTGTGTCTCAGTATGAGTGGAGGACCATGACCTCCAATGGGGCATTAGCTTTGGCCACTTACCCAGGCTCTCTTGTCGCCATGCCTGGCAAAGTACCAGGTTTTACTCTGACGTGATGTTTGGGTCTCTTGCTATTCCAGGAATGGCTGAGTGACTGAGTTAGACCTGGCGTGAGTCTGCTTTCATCTCATGGAACTTCTGTTATGCAATGCTCCACGAGGCTCCAGAGGACTGGCCAGCACCTGACACTGTTTATGTCTCCTTTTGTCATATGGCCAGCCCTTCTCTGCCCCAACAGAGTTAGAAGACTATACTGAGAGCAAGTACCTATCTGTTTCTTAACTGTCTTCCCACCCCCAAGCAATAACCTAGAGCAGCAGCTAGAAGCATCAGAAAGCACCCTGCTCCTGGGAAGAGCAGGTGGAGGTGGGCAGGAGCACAGACCTCTGTGAACAGTGTTGCAGGCACTAGTGTCTTACCACATACCGTCCCTTCTCCATTTAATTCTAGTTGTATATGCCATTACCTTCTAGAAGGACTACTTAATATATATTTGGTGGGAAAATGAGCCACCCTAGTTTTTTGTTTTGAAGATTATTCATTTGGTAATAGTAATAATAGTTACAAAGAGTAAGTACTCAGCCTGAATTTCCTTAGATTAGCTAGATCTCCTTAGATTAGATTAGTCCTGTGCTAATTATTTATCATCCAAGGATGACACTCAGAAGAGACCAGTGACTTGCTTGATATTCCTCTCCTCCCATGCCTGGCCTGTGACTATCCAGAAGAGCTGAATTCCCAGAACCTGGGTTCTGCGTTCACATGCACATCCGTTCAAAACAGATTCATCCCTGTGCTGAGAACCAAAGGTTTGTTAACAGGGAGTCCTGACAGCCACTCGTGATCTCAGGCTCTTTGGAGGCCACAGTTCTCCGAGGTCCCTTAAAATAGTTACATTTTCCTTACTAGAATGCAAAAAAAGGCCATCTCATGGTGGGCTTATTTCTAAAACTGAACATCAGACATGCAGGCAAACGATAGGGTGTCCCAGAGAGCTGGTGGCAGCAGATAAGAGTTAGGGCAGCTGTGTTGTTCATGGT
The DNA here is from genome assembly GCA_035773235.1 of Eospalax fontanierii. NCBI lineage: Eukaryota > Metazoa > Chordata > Mammalia > Rodentia > Spalacidae > Eospalax > Eospalax fontanierii. The sequence continues at coordinate 19,068,804 of CM069547.1, forward strand.
CCAAAGCAGGATACTTGAGAGAAAGACCACTGTGTAGTACTGACCCTGATGAGACAGCCAGTGCAAACGAGATTTTTGATGTTTAAAATGGCCTTTTTTCTACTACTGAGTGTAATCAGTAACTGAATTTTCAAAGATGCAGTCTAGTCCCATTAGGCATTCTTTCATTGGAGAATAAAAAAAGATTACAAAATTAACTAGTAATATTACACGTGAACATTGGAAAACAAAGCCAAGACTACACTGATATCTCACACAGAGAATCACTGTGTGAGGTGCACATTTGGAAAAGCTGTCTGGCACTGGTGTAAGCCAGAGGGGCACAGATGTGGTACTTGCCTTCCACACTGCAGGCCAGTGGGGGTGGACAGCTGAGCAGCTGAGCTCTGGCCAGCAGAGAAGAGGCCTCGGACTAGATTCCATCGAGACTATTCATTCATAGTTGAAAGGTGTTTGTTTTATCTCTTGCCTTCCAATGTTCTGTGAAGTGTAGTCGTGTTGAGGAAGTGAGATATCTTTAAATGCTTTGGAGACTGAGTGTATGGGAAGATGCTCAGAGGTCCAGGATAAGTTCAGTGTTTCTTCCTAGAAATTAGTGGTGAGCTTGGAAGAAACATTTTTAGATTAAAGCAAGCAGAAATATATTGCAAAGTAAGATATTTCATTTATATAAGGATCCATAAGATATTTCAAAGAAAGCTTCTGAGTAGCCCCTTTGAGTTCAGCCCACATCCCAAAGAGTAGGGTTTTCTTTAACTGCTATGAAATAGCCATTGTGAAAGGCGCTTTTCAGTCAACCTGCCCCTTGCTGAGTACCATGCTGTTTTGACTGTATCCTAAAACTGATTTCCAATTTTCCTTTTCCATGTTTTTCTTTTGTTTTGTCATTATTGTTTTTCGTGTTCTGGTTGATTTTGTTTTCTTTTGTCTTTAAGACAAGTCTTGCTGTATAGCCCAGACTGACTTCAAATTTATAGTCCTCCTGCCTCAACTTGAATACTAGGATTACAAGTGCCTATAATAGCACACACAGCTTCAAGATTTTCTTTCATAGTCTTGATTTATTCAGATAAGCTTTAAAGTTATTTCATCAAGTATTTGGTTTTTTACTTATATTAAAAACAAATTGTTAGGCATGGCAACATATGCCTTTAATCTCAGCACTCCAGATGCAGAGGCAGGTGGCTCACTGTGAGTTCAAGACCAGCCAGGGCTACATAGTGAGACCCTGTTTCAAAGGAAAAGAAGAATTAATTTGAGAAAGTTGATATTATGTGATTCAGCCTTTCAGTGAATGTAGTCTATCTCTCGCTTCATTAAAATTTTCCTCAGAAGCTGAGCACAGTGACTCACACTTATAACCCATATACTTGGGAGGCCAAAGCAGGAGGATTACCAGAAATTTGAGGCCAGCCAGGGTTTTTAAGTTTTCTCATTTCTTCCTCAGGATCACACATTTTGTTCTTTTTCTAAAATTTTAATTTATTTGTGTTGGTGTTTGTTGTGTGCGCGCACACACGTGTGCATGTGAACGTGCATGCACATGGACACACATGCTCAGTGCACACACAGGTCCACTAGGCACACATGTGAAATCAGAGGACAACTTGCAAGACTGAGCTCTCTCCTTCCACCATGCAGGTTACAGGAACTGACATCAGGTCGTCGGGTTTGCTAACAGGACCCTTTACCCTCTGAACCATCTCACATATTTCATACTAAGGTTGTCCAAGTATGATTTGGGTTACTGTGACTATTGGTACTATTTGTTTAATTATATGTTTGGTGTGGGTCACTGAGATACTGTTGGCTTCGGAATGTGAAATGGAAGGACAGGTCATTAGAGCAAGTACATGCCTGCCAAAAATGGAAACTGAAGCAAAGCAAGTTACTGTTATCTTAAGTGAAACACTTAGAGCAGTGTCTGGTACACAACACAATCTCACTAAATGTCTTACTTTCCTGGCCATGGAGGTTAACAGTATCATCACAATGCTAGAGTTTGCCCCTTGCCCAGGAAATGTCCTGCCTGGTTGTGTTTACCAAGCTCCAGGAAGGAAGAGAGCAGGAGCATTCCACCTCCACTTTACGAGCAAAGCCAGAAGTTCAGTCTCATGTAATTTTCCAGTGTCCATGCACCCCATTCTCACCAGTGCTCTGATCAGCTGGGAGTAGAGAGGCAGGAAACTACAGCCCCAGAAAGGGATAAGAATCAACCCAGCAGTCACTCAAGTCCAGCCCAGAAAGCTCACATTCACGGCCACATGGCCTCATCGTCAGTAACATCATCCCCTCTACCATATTGGTTTAATCATTGCAGTCCCACAGGCCCTTACAGCTAGGAGAGGGGGCCTTTGAGAGTTGGAGTTTAGAATCCCAGGATACACATCATGTCTGAGATGGGCTGTGCACATAAATAAGGTGTAACAAGCACTTGCCATGTTCCTCTCAGCAGCAATAGGACATTTACTATGCTTGGATCCTGGGAGGTAGCTGAGACAGTTAGTTAGTTGTTCAGTGCTCTTCATGTCTGGTGTCCAGTCTGACTCTCTGCTCCTCTGTGAAGCAACCAGGCAGTAGCAGGGGCAGATTCAGGATCCTGTCCTAAATGGCAGAGCCAGTCCTCCGGCAGGCCTCCCACCCCTCTCCTGGCAGTTGAACCCAGCACTCCTCCCTTGGGTACTGTATGTGTTAGAAAGTGACTGTGGATTGCTTCTGAAGAGCTGGCAGTGAAGACCTCAAACACTGGGGTCAGTTCTGTTTTCTGGGGCCTGCTCTTTCCTCTCCAGCAGGTTTTTATGTCTGATGTGTCAGCCTACCTACTTGCAGTTGAGTAATCTGTGTACTTTTCTAATGGACCCTAATGCCAACTCCTAAAGTTTACAGAAGAAAAGTGTGATCAGGTTTAATGGCCAGTTTCTGCACAGTGGGAGTGATACTGCTGTGGAAGTCAGTTTCAGGTTCTGGGGGACTGTAAAGTGAAACTGTTAATGGCACTTCCTCACTTCCCTTGACCAAACCCTCTGACCCGCAACCCAGCAACAGCTCTCTCTGTAATTAGTGCTTCAGCCTCAATACACTGGCTTCCTGTGTGTACTGATGCCTTGTACAGACTCAGTAAATGCAGCAGGACAGCTACACTACATTTGTGGCCTGTGCTCTGCAGCCCTCACTGAGATGCCTTTTGGGAATTTCCTCCCCATGTAGACTGAATGTTCCCCTTACCACAACAATAACTGCTCTGGGTTGATCCCTACAGCCCTGAATCATGACTTAAAACCCTCTGCTCGGCTTTAAACTGTTTGGTTCTGTTTAACAGTCAGGAAACATTCTTGTTGCAGGAAATGACCCTATTACTATTTTTATCAGTTCTGGGTTTCCACAAGGCACACACTACCAAAGCACTCGTGATCACTGGCAGGTCTGGGTTTCAGAGTAGCCAGCATAGCGCCTTATGACCACAGGCTGCAAGCCACCACCACTTTCCGCTACCAAGTACAGTCCTACCTTGCTTAAGATGAAATGTATACGGCCTGAGAAGTATGTCATTAGTCAATTTTATCACTGTGGGATCGGCACAGAGTGTTTACACAAACTAAGACAGCTGCAGTGACACAAGGCAGTATAATCTCACGGGGCCACCACCATGCATGCCATCTGTCTTTGATCAGCACATCGCTATGTGGCAGATGATAGTACTTACTGGGCACTGTCCATATGCTGTGAAGGCAGCTTAAACCAGAAATGTGTACCCCTCCTGCCTCTTCCTTCCATCATTCACTAAACAGGCCCATTTGGGGGTCACAGTACAGGGCATGGGAACATCCTGTGAGTGTCGCTATCTCTGTAGTGTTCCTACAGGAAGAAGAGAGTTCCTTCTACAAAGGGGACCAGGGAAGCCTCATCCACTGGCCCAAAGGGTGGACAAGCATTGCTAGGGTGGACACTGACGGAGCCTTTCTTGATAGAGTAGACTAGGCAGAGACACAGAAGTTGGCCACAGCCTGGTGGCGGTCCATGAGACATTCACAGGCATAGATGGTGAGCAGTTGGGGGAGGACCAGATGCAGAGATTCTGAACAGAGAGGATGTCATTAATCTTTGTGCTCTCTTAACACTGTTCGCGTTATCAGGGTGGATTTCATACACTCCCCAAGCCATAAAATTACACATATGAAAGGATTTTTTAATGGTTGGGGCTTGGGCTCAAGAGTAGAACCCTTGTCAAATTTAGCATGCGTTAGGCCCTGGATTCTCTCCCCATCATTGAAAATAAAAATGGACTTTAAAAACCTAATTGATACTTGAGTCAGAGAGAACTGTGAGTTTGGCCCGTTTGGCGTCTTTCCTGGCTTTCCACAGCTGTAAGAACTGTGTCAGATTCTCTGTCACAGTGGGACTTTTTGTAGGAATACAGACAGGGTCCTGCTCTAGTGCCCAGCTCCTCACAGCTTGTTGTTTGGGGCAAGATACATTTGTCTCTGGGCACTGGTCTTTGACACCTTCAGACAGGCCACCAGAGAGAGCACCAGTTGGACTAGCAAGTGTTTAAAAAAAAAAAACCAAACAAAAAAACTCCTTTGAAAGTAATTTGGCAGATGTGTTAGGAGCCCTAAGAATGTTATACCTGTTTCCCAGTAACTCTTCTAGAAAATTTCATAACCCAAAAAAAGTGTATACAAGAAAAGACACATGGGTGGTTGTTCTGCCATTAATGGGAAGCCGTCTAGGGGTGTTCAGTAAGTGGAACAACCAAAGAGATTATGTCACGTCCTCATGACAAAATGCTAGACCACTATTAAAGATCTCTTTTCAGGTGTTGGTACAGAGCCTAATAAAGTTAAGTGGAATGAGCAAGTTGCAATTTTCAGTTTAAATACTGTGTTTTGTGTATATGTACATTCTTGATTGGTTGGTTAGTTTTGTTTTTGACTTTTTGAATCAAGATCTTATGTAACCCAAGCCAGCCTCACACAATATGTAGCTGAGTGTATGAACTTGAACATCTGATTCTCTTGCCATTTCCCAAGTGCTGGGATTACAGGAACATACCACCATACCTGGTTTACACAGTGTTGGAGAATGAATCCAGGGTTTGGTGGATGCTAGCCAAGCTCCGTACAGCTGAGCTACACCCCCAGCATATTTTAAATCTGTATATGAATGAATAAGCTCAGGGGGCTAGAGATATAGTTTCAGTGGTAGAATACTTGCCTATAATGTACAATCATTGGATTGTATTCAATCCCCAGCAGTCTCCAGCACCAAAAAATTAATAGACTAAAACACCAAAATATTAATAGCTATGGCCCATAAAGTAACAAAATATTTAGGGAGGAAGAAAGGGTCTCTACCAAGTCCCTATGCAGTACTTCAAACTTTGAGACATTCACCTCTGTTAATGGCTCCTCCCAGGTCACAGACAAATTGCTTCCTTTTATTATGAAGAGGATACAGTTCGCCTCCTTCTTGACCCTGACCTTTTTACCCATCGGTCATATGCTTTAAAACTAAAATTCACAGTGTGCAATCAAACCAGTTATGAGTTGGTTTCATTGATTTCCAAATAACACCTTTTTAAAACATGAAGGCTTATTTTCTTCCACATAAAAGAAAACTGACAGTAAGGTGTCCAGAGCTAGCAAGGTGGCTCCATGGACATTAGGCACTTCCTCTCTGACCCCCATTCTCAGCATGTGACTCCCAGATCAAACTTCTTTCACAGCACTAGATAACTGCTGGTGTTCCAGCCATCCAGTTCAGAGTCCAAGGAGAAAGGACACCAAGCAAAGAGGCAAAGGCATGCAGCCTTTAAAGAAGGCTGTCCTTGGGTTAGAGATTTAACTCAGGGGTAGAGTGCTTGCCTAGCATATTCCAGACTCCAGGCCTGGTGCCCAGAACAACAAATCTTTCCAAGATGTTCTACCCATGGAGTCAGCTAACACCTCAGTGGGTACCTACAGGTGCAAGGGAAGCTAGACTGAATTTCTAGATGTAGACATTTGACCCCCTAAGAAGTAAAAAGAATAAACCAGATCTGCCCAGTGTCATCTCAAATCTTACAGTGGTGGAGAGTTCCTGTCATAAAGTGACTCTCTAAGGTCCGGGCCCATTCTGTTTCCGCACTGCTAGTCCTGCAGGTGCTTGTCCTTCCCTCTGATTGGCTGCCACCCCCGCTCCAGCTCCAGCGCCTCGACACTAAGTTTCCTCTGAGGCATTGCTTCATAGCCCCAGCCTCTGAGAGGTCTTCCCTGTCTCACCTGTATTCTTCTAGACCTGTTCTGCTCTGGGCAGATCAAAGGCAGGACTCTCTCAGCAGGGCTCCCCGGCCCAGTGTGTTGAACAGGAGGTGCTTGCCCTTCAGCTAAAGTGACAAGCAGGGCTGCCCACTCCCCCACCCCCAGCGTTCCTCCAGGGTGTGCCAGGTCTTTTGTTCAGCAAAGACCTATTTGCTGTGTGCTGAAGGTGACCAGCCTTTCACCTGGAAGCAGCAGACCTGCCAGTCTCCATCTGTACTGCAGAGCCCTCACCCTCAGAGTCCTTCTTACTCACCACCCAGTGGTCTGCTAGGCCCTGTCGTCTGCCAGGACTGTGTAGGGCTCAGTGACATCCTGGCTTTTGAGAAGTCCCAAAGCTGGGATAGGGCTGAAGGGGGAAAACAGCACGAGCTCGAGGGCCTCACCTCACACAGGCCCTGTGCACAGACCACATGGGGTCCACACGGGCTACAGATAGAGGAGAGCAGGCTTTGATAACTGCTGGCCAGGGGGCAGAAGGTAGGGAGGAGGAAAGCCACTCTCAGGAGAAGACAGGAAGTCACTCCCGCCTCCATGTGCTGCAGAGCATTTGTTCTCCCTCATGTCTGCAATGTCTGTTCCTTGGCCAGATTCCCACCAGCTGCTCAGACCTCACACCATGGAGGTACCTTGCTGGCTGGGGGACCTCACTAAGAGTCACACCAGTGGCTCCAGAGCTTCACAACCCACACAGGTTACCCCACTAGCTCAGAGACCTCACCCCCAGAGGCACCACACTAGCTCAGAGACTTCACACACCTTTCCCTGACATCTGCCAACTTTGGTGAGAGCTCAGACTGTTGGGGCAGCAGGGGACTGTACAGATCACCTAGGGGTGCTCAGGCCTGTCATTTAGCAGGTAAGGATGTTGGAACCAGAGAGAGGACGAGGAGATTCCTCAGCAAGTAACAAGAGCCCAGAACTCCAGCTCCCACCCAGTGTCTTTCTTGAATTCCACCTTTCTTCCAGCATGTCTGACAAAACACAGGGGTCAACTCACACACATTCAGACTACATGGCTTTTATCAGAGGCATCCAAGGTAGATCTGAAGAGGAGAATAACCTTTTGTCACAGAAGCTGAGCATCAAAAGGCACCAGCTGATTCAAACCCTATCTGCCATCTGATTTACTTCTCATTCCTCACTTACTGCTCCTCACACAGATAGTCTTGTGTGCACGCACAGCTGCCTGTCCCGCCTCAGGACAACTTTGTTACCAAGTTCTTACATTCCCATAACTTCTCCCTATGCTGGAGCCTTGAAAAGGGTCATGAGCCCTGTCGATTCATTCATGGGATGAGTAGCTGTCAGCACTGCCAAGGGGTCTCCTGTATGTGATCACTCACACTCCCAGCTTCCACTTTCTTTTCAGATGGTTGCAGCTGCTCTCAGCTTTGCTTTCTCCTAACAGTACAGGGCACCTGTTAGTTGTCTGTCAGGGTGTCTGCTTAAGTGTGGACCAAGTACCAAACAAATGCATGGCAAATCAAGGTCAGGAGGCCCCTTGGGGATTCCATTCCTTGTTGAATACATAATCCTTTGCCCTGGGCCTTCTTTTTAAGGTAGAACCCTTAAGGCAGGAGGGGAACCCTCGGGGAATCTGGATTCTGACCCCAGGCCACTCTGGGTGGCAGCCCTGGCCTTTGGGACTGTTCTCTTATTCTCTTTGTAAAGAGCAGTTTCTTGCTCCAGATGTTCCATAGGCAGTGGCCAAGTGCTCAGATCCACATAGAATCCACTTTCTTCCCCCGTTCTACTTCTTTAAAAGGAAGTGCCTTCAGAAGAAAATCATGACAAAGACTTCGTGCTGGCAAAAGGACAAACTATAGCCCTACATTGGTGTTCCAGCAGCTGAGACAGTGGGAACATTGGGGCACCAGCAGAGATGAACACAACACAGACAGAGGCAGGAGACTTGTGACCAGACTGCCATCCCCACTCCACCAGGGACAGCAGCTAAGCCCCGTGCATCCCTTCAGGCATCAGCTTTACTAAGATAAACAAAGTCTACTCGCTAGAGAAAGACTTTCTGTCCTTCGTGGGGGAGAAGCACTTATAAGGAAGGAAACCCCTTGGTGTAGAAGGCTCTGCACACAGATGGCTCTGCCTGCAACCAGCAGCTCGGGAGCCTAGTGGATGAACTTGCCAGCTCCAGACACTAAGGCTGGCCACTGGTGCCATTTGAAAGAGCTGTGAGGAGGTATCTAAACTCTCACAGCAAGAGGAATGGGCAGGAGATGGTGGGCTAGCAAAGGCACATGGGGTTAACTTCGCCGCACAACACAGTTTGCAGAGGGGGCAGCTGTCGTGACAGGCAGGTACTAGTTAGAAATGAGGCCAAGCTGAATGGCACATATCTGTAATCCCAGAACTGAGAGACTGAGCCAGGAGATGGAGAATTCAAAACTAGCCTGAATTATGTAGTGAGACCCTGTCTCAAAGAAACCAAACAAGTCAGAAATGCTTTTCCTGATCATCACAGCTGGCAGAGTCCATCACTTCTTAACCTGTGTTTTGTCTTTGCCTTCAGGTCCATATTGGCCAACTATATTCGACTGACAAACTTATCATTGAGAATCAAGAGAAGCCCAGGACCTAGGAAACAGCCCATCAACAGCAGCGTTGACCATCTCCAGCAGCCATTCTGTGTGGAGTGGAGCCCTCCAACATTGGCTGAACATGGCTTCTTGCCCTGCCTACCCTCTAAGAGCTGATAAACTGAGTCACATTTCCATTCTCTTTTGGATATATGAAGAGATGGCTGTCTGTCCTCAATTCAGATGTTTGGAGGAAGAGCTAGGGGTCACTCAGAATAATGCTATGTATTATCGGGTCTCCTCTCCATCCCCCTCCCCCACCTTACAGTTCACCCAAATTTGTGTAGTCTTTGGAGGCCTTGTTTCTGGGTCCCTAACAGTAAACAGAATCATCTCCCTAGCCTTTTATACCAAATAAACTCATTACAAAGAAAATCTGCATTCATTTCCCTCCAAGGCAGGAACTGCAGAAAAGGAGACCCAAAGGTTGGGGGGGAGGGTCCCGGGTGAGGAAGATTCCCTTTGTGAAGACAAAAGTCCAAGCACCAGTTCAGATGAGGATAGTTGGGGTGTGGATCAGGATGAAGGCACAGGGTGCAACCAGATGTGGGATCTGCAACCTCAGAGTCCCAAGCCCCTCCCCACACCTGTGCACATGGGAATCTTCAGTCTGCGATACCCAAGGGAGACCCTGCACACAGAAGTCTGGGAAGTGCCATGTGCAGCCCAGATACTGCTGGCTAGCTGATAGTCAGCAGGGAAGGAGGAAGTACCTAGAGGTTGACATGTTTAAAACACACTGTCCAGGTGACTCTAAGGGGCAAGAGAGAAGAGGTGGCATGCATTCTTGAGGCACTCCCAGTGTTGCCAGTGTTGAGCCACTGCCTTTGAGTCTCTTCCAGGCATTGATGAAGTTATGTGTACACCTTTGTCCTAGGAAACCCATTCCTTCCAAACACACACAACTTCCTGACTGCCGGGGAGTTTCCAGGGACCTAAATCCCCTCTGCAGGGTTTCTTCACTGTAATAAGTAGACTCAGGGTTCATGTCAAAGTTTGAGCAGGCTTGTAAGTCGCTCAGGCCAGTAGCTAGGATGGCTGCACTTTGTTTCTCATAACCATCATGTGAGCTGAGTACAGTCTGCATCCATCAGCCTGCTGTCCTACTTTCAAAGTCGTGAGTGAATGGCTAGGAAGATGAGTCCATGGGTAAAGCACTTGCCACCCAAGCATGAAGACCTGAGTTTGGACACCAGCAGAGACAGGCGAATCCCTGGAGCAGGCTGTCCATCTGGACTAGCCAAATTGGTAAACTCCAGGTTCTACCAGAAATCCTGTTTCAAAAAAATAAAGTGGACAGTGATTGAGGAAGACATCCAGTGTCATCAACCTCTGGCCCTACACATGCATGTTCAATTATGTGTGTACATACCAGTATGAACATGTACACATGCATACAACACAAAAATTCATGAGTGAGCCAGGTGAGCTGCCCATCTGTAATTCCCTGCACTTGAGAGCTGCTGCAGTAGGATTGTGAGTCCGAGGCTAGTTTTGGCTACATAAATTCCAACCCTGCCTAAGCTGCATAGTGAGATCCTATCTCAAAAAAAAGAAAAAAGAATCACAGGTGCCCACCCTGGCATCTATACAATATAGATTTTATTGTGTGACGTGTGCAGCCATTGTATGTAGCGTTGCAACTTTTTTCAGATCCTTTTTAATTTTTTAAAGCTAGCCTTGCAAAGTGATTTGTTTCATCGTGGCATTTAGATTCAGGTGCGCCATTCATCCATCAATACCACTCGATGTCATGATTAAGTCCTGTATATCAGTGAGACTAATGAATACGTGATCCCGAATCTGATACCGCTGGGTCTACCCTGGGATCCGTAGTGTTAGCAAAACAGAGTGTTAGCCCTAGGTGAATGAACACCCATGATGTGAGAAGTGTGATCACTCCTCAGCTCTGGGTAGCTTCGCCCAGCCCTGGTGAAGGTGGTCCAGACCGCATCACTGGAGTATGTGGTGGACGGCACTTCTGAGTTAAATTTAATTTAAGCAGCTCCTATGTGGACCCTAAGTCCTTTGCCCTGAAAGTGTCAAATTGCTAACTCCATGGGAGACTCCCACAGGCTCTGTTCCACGGGCAGTCATGGAGCAAACTTGACTTGTTCAGTAAGCCATTAACAGCTGGCTGGTTTTGTGCTAATTATACTACATGAATGGATTTGGACATGCCCACACCTTGATAGTACAGAGCTAATTTTTGTAAATCAGATGAAACTAACTGTGCATCTGGAATAGACAAAGAAATGAAGGAGAACAGAGACAGAAAAGCCCACAAACAGGTGTCTGCAAAGCGGAGCCTCCCATCCGGTGTCCCTCAAATGCAGAGGACTCCAGCTTGATTAAGAGCTTTAAAGAAAGTAGTGTTTAACCAGTGTCTCTATGGTGCAGCCGTCTACCTGCTTGACAGCCCCAACTGCAGAGCTGGAGCCGAAGGCCACACCGGGCGGCCTCAGGCAGTGTGCGGGGAAGGCCACACCGGGCGGCCTCAGCTTTCTCAGAGTGCCGCTGCTCTGAAGATGTTGAAGTTGGTCACTTTCGGTGTCAGCAGCAGGCAGATGAGAAATGCCACCAAAAATGTCACTCACCTGAGGCCAAAAACACTGGCCAAGCGGCCATTTCCTAGACCTTCAGTGATGGCATTGGGTTAGCCTATCTGGCTCTATAATTCTGGTTCTAGGACAACTGTATGTAGCGGAGTTCTTGGCATTGTTGCTCTGATGTCCTTGTTTGGATGGAATAACCAAAGGAGGTCTCGTAGACTTGGCATGGGTCGGCTGGCATACGCCATCCTGCCGCTCCACAGCAGGCACCTTCAGGCCACCCCTCCGTAGCCTTACCAATTGGAAGCCCATTTGTGGTTCCAACGGTTGGAAACATTTCTCTTATTTTGCCCTCATGGCCGCAGATTAACCCAGGTACTTGTGCATGCTAGAAAAGGCCTGAGCCACACTTTTTTTAATGGTGTTTTTTTTTTTAATTCACTGTAATAAGCCAATTTGAAAGACTTGATAGAGACAGTTTCCCTGTAGCGCTCTGTAGGAAAGCTGCTTGTGTTTAATAGCATAGCCGGAAACAGTAGAGAGAAGTATTTCTATGGTTAGGAAAAGGGGGCAGATTTGTTTTTTTAATACGTAAGGTATGATGGTCAACATGTTGGCCTCCTGGCTCTAAGAATGAAAATAAAGCACACGGTGAAATGTCAAGTCTACAGAAAATTCAAAAGCACATTTTGTGACTAAATGAACTGCTTTTGTTGTTGTTGTTAAATACAGTACACCCTCCACATCTGAAGGTTCCACACCCATGGATCCAGCTACCCACAGAATAGAAATGCTTAGAAATACATCAGCACCAAAGAGGTACGGGCTTTTTATTGCTGCTGTTAATCCCTAAACTACAGCATAACAATTACTTGCATCCATTTACATTATAATAGATAGTATAAGAAATTTAAGGATGATTTAAAATATAGAGGAGTGTGCATAAGTTCTTATATCTTCTGATATAAGAAAGCTTCGCAGATTTTTATGACCATAGGGGTTCCTGGAACCAGTCCCCTACAGATACCAAGGGACAGTTGTATTTAATATAAATTGCTATTGCCTTCTAGATTAAATAAAAGCTATTTTAGATATTGGGGTCAAGCCAAATCCAAGACAAGAAAGAGTTCAAAAAGCAAAAGGTAGAAAAGTAATGCCAGTAATAATAATAATAATAATAATGTAGAAGTTTCTTACATTCAAGATGATGTTCTGAATGTGGGAACTTTTTTAGGGGGTCGTAACATGCAGTCCCTTGAGAGATGTTACCTGAACCCCCAAGCACTGGTGACAAACAGCAGGGTCTTGAGCATGGGAGGCAAGTACTGTACTGCTGAACTACATCATCCCAACCTCATACAAGCAAGCCTTGAGAGGACAATTCGCAAATGAAGGGCATTTACGATGTTCACCTGTGCCAAGCTGCCATGGTGTAGGTGAGAGGCCATGGAGCAGCCTCGTTACCTGGATCACTGTGATCAGCACATCTGGTGAAAGCGATGACGAAGCAGGTGCCATTATTACAAACAAAAGGGACAGACAGGAGAAGCCCTCCGTGCAGCCTGTGTCCACATAGGCCTTGTTGCTAACCTGGAGTTGACCAGTTCCAAAAGGATCTGGGAAAAATAGGCTTAGTAAAGAAGGCAGTGCTCGATGGCAAAGCAGACTTCTCTCCATCCCTTCTCTGTCTCTTCCTCCGTCCCTCATCCCCTTTTCTTTCTGAAAGTTTACCTGGAACCTATGTGAACCTGGCCTAGCTCCCACTGAAAACAGTAAGACCTTCCCTTTCCAATCTTCGCAGCCCTATTAGTTCTTCAGGGAGCCGTTTGTGAAAATTGCTTTTTGTATTGATATCCACGTGGTGAGCGGGGTGAATGTAGCTTTGCTCACAGGTGCAGTTTCAAGCCCAAAGACCCTTAAGAGAGAGTCTGAAGGAAAACACCGATGAATTTGATTCTTAACTGGGGGGACTGTGGCCACTACTGTAGTGACAGCAGACAAAGTCAGCTTCTTGCTGTCTTGAAATCAGATCACAATATTTGTCAGTCCCATTAGACCAGGAATTGTACATCTTGGAGTCTTTGTGACCAGCTGGTCTCAGACTAGACATCTCCATGGTCACCATAGGGTGACTCATGTAAGTCAGGGATCTGGATGGACCTCTCTAAACTGTTCAGGCTTCTGGGAAGAGCTGGTTCCTTGAGAAACGGCTTCCAAGAAATGGTCTGCATCCTCCTCCTACCAGAGTGATGAGCTTTCTTAGAAATCCCCCATCAGCTGAAAAGTTACTTTATTTACTTTGTTTCTTAAATATCTTACATGTTACAGTATTTCACTAGGACTTCCTGTCCATTACCTAGAGAACTAATGACTTCACCTGTCTTAGATTCATTTATGTGCATCTGATACACTGAACACACGGGATATATGATCAAGGTATACAGTGTGAAAGGTAAGAGTCTGGTCAAGAGTTACCAATGTACTCTTCAAACTTCAAATATGTAATATATTTAGGACTATTACTTTGCCAGATTTTGGCATTCATTAAAAGTATTTCAAGCATATCTTTATACTTCCTTGTGGTATCATGCAAATGGATTCAGGCGCAAAACGCAGAAAGGTCGTATCCACTGAAACTACTACAAATAGCCTGAGCTGGGTGTGGTGGTGCACACTTACATCCCAGCACTCAAAGCAGAAGCTGGCAGATCTCTCTTAGATCAAGCCCAACCTGGTCTACATAGCAAGTTCCAGGCCTGCTGGCGCTATGGGGAGATGCCGTCTTGAAAAATAAAATACATTTTTAAAAGTTCAGTGCTAGACATGGTCCCATGCATTCATCCCAGCATTTGGAAGACTGAGACAGGAGGATTGCTGGGGTCTGGGGATTCAGGTGAACTTGACATCATAGGGAAACACTCTTTTAAGAAGAACTAAAATCTGGGGCAAGGGAATAAGGTGTGGGGAATTATGACAGCAGTGGGAGCAAACCAGGACAGGGCAGTCTGGGCAGGAGGGTGCCCTGTGTGGGGAGGCTTGACTCCAGCTGGGCCACTGTGATGTTTACCACAGTGCCCTCCGCTGAGGTCTTTGCTCCTTCTGCAGAAAGACCAGATTTCTAGCTCCATCAGTCCCCCATTCCAAATAAAAGGAAAGAAGCTATGCTTGGAGCCCCCAAATGTTAGTGTTGACAGTAATTAGCAGGGAATCCCCGAGACCAGCTCCAACACTGGTGTCCTGGCTCCATGAAAGTTCTGTTTTGACAGGAGCAGACCAGAGGTTTCATCTAGGTCTGAATTCAAGAGAACCCACACCTGAGATTCAGCCACATAGAGGTGCAAAGTGTGGTCTCTGCAAAGGAATGGGCCTATCCGAAGAGACCTTGACCCATTACTCAGCTGCTCCAGGACCAGCAAGTGGTTCCAACTTTCCTAACTGAAAACCTGTCTTCCCCTGGCCTCTGCAGCTACTACTGCAGTTTAGACCTTCCTGGAAAGGGGGAGGGGGCATTATCTTGCTTTTCCAGCAATAATTTCTCACATGGCTACATACCCAACAAGAATATGATATTTTTGTTTGATTGGTTTAGGGGGATTCTTTGAGACAGAGTCTCACTACATAGCCCAGGCTGGCCTCGAACTTGCAATCCTCCTGCCTCAATCTCCTGAGTTCTGGATTTATAAGCATGTGTAGGAATATGGTTTTTAGAAAAGCTCCAAATGTACCATGTATTTTCTCTTGTGTGCAGAACACAGATTTACATTTGCTGGGAGCGGGGGGAAGCCTGCAGAGCTGGCTTAATGGTTAAGAGCATTGGCTGCTCTTGCAGGGGACCTGGATTTGATTCCTGGCACCCACATGGCAGCTAACAACCATCTGCTAACTCCATTTCTAGGGGATTCAACACCCTCTTCTGACCTCAGGCATTGCATGACACAGGTACACTTACAGGCAGGCAGTACACTCATACACGTAAGAAAAAAATATTTTTAAATAAAATTGTGTCTCTGTAAGTTCTGAATGGTTTGAGTCAAAGCATGAGCCAGGGGGTCCTGCCAGAGGGAGCCTGACTTCATTTCCACAGAGACCAGGTGGTAAGGAAGTTCCCATTTATAGATGGCCTGGCCTAGGAAAATCGTCCATCTCTTCCTCTTTCAGCTCCACCTCTACCAGGCAGCAAGATCTCTGGTGAGCAACGTCTCCTAACTTAACGTTTATCTACCTAGAGAGCTCCTGGAAGGTTTTGAAATATATAACATGAAGCTTTTCTACTGGGTTTGATAGAGAGCCAGTACACAGTAACTATTAACTGAATTATTGGGATTGTTCCAGAAACTACTGAATGCCTTAGAGGATACAGAAGAGGAACAACATGGGCTCTTCCCTAAGTTAGAACACATTTAGCACTGTAAATAGCTTCATGAATTGCTAAATTGCCTAGGAGATAAGATAGGACTGAGAAGGAAGTGAGACTGAGGAGAAATCACTGCCTTCTTATGGATTATAGACACTAGGCTCATGGCTGCAAGCTCACATGTGAGAAAGGAAGCTGCCGAGTGAGGGAGCCTTGCCATGTGTGCTAGAGAGCAGCCAGGAAGACCACAGTGTGCTCCAGCGAGCCGTCAGCCAGGACTGCTCCAGTCACCAAAGGAGAGGGGACTAGGTCTGGTGGCAGAGAAGATTGGATGTCGAGAAGAGAATGAATCAAAGGGCATTCCCAAATAATAGTCACTATTGTCCTTTGGGGGTAAAACGTCCTCACAGGTTCATATGTTGGAACATTTGGTTCCTAGCTGGTGGTGCTGTTCTGAGAGACTGGAACTTTTTAGATGTGTCAAGTGATGGAAAGACATGGGACCATAGGGACACACTTGGTAGAGCCAGGCCCAGTTCTGGCTAATCTGTGTTACCTGACCTGCAGAGATGTGACAAAGCCATGCCATAAGCCCTGCCGTACCAGACTAAGGCCAAACCTATTTCCCATGCCATAATGGACTAAACCCTCTAAAACCATGAGCAAAAACGAACTCTTCCCCCCTTACATTGCTGCTGCCATATACCTGGTCACAGCAACAGGAAAGTGAGGATGCAAAATGCACGTGAAGCGAAGAGGCTTTGATCTTGAAAGCCTGGCAGATGGAGTTCCCCTTGCTGGAGCTGGGTGTGGCAATCCTCCTGCCTCCGACTCCAGAGCGCAAGACATGGGCATGTAAGCCTTTGTCAGGTTTAGGATTGTGTACACACATCAGCATTGCTGTGTGCCTGCTCTGCAGTGCTCCGTTGCCATCAAGGTATTTGGGGGCATCAGCCCGTCAGTCCTGTTGACAGTAGCCAGTATTGGTGACAACCGTTTTCATCACAACACCAACACCACTTTTGACCACTGCTAATGGAACAGGTGGACAAATACCTTCTTTTAGAAATTCCAAATTAGCAGTGGAGTTGTTCTGTCTCTCCAGGCTGCTAGAGGAACTCGCCTTATCTAGACTTGAGAGAGAGAGCAGCTGTCTTCCAGTTATGGGATAGACAGAGAAGTTCCCTCTGTAGGAGAGGAAAAATGCAGCAGAGAATCCCTGCTTTGTCCTTAGAGAGCCCCCACAGACCCTAGATGCCACATGGCACCCCAGGGTCTTTCAGATCAACTGTTTGCTCATGTTGACGTGGGTTTGTTACAGTTGGCATGCAATTTGGAATGTTGATGTATGCTGTGTTTCACTGGAATATGAGACCATGCTGAGGCCTTCATGAAGTAAATCCATGTTTTAGCAGATAAGTTTCCCATGGAGAAGGGGACCTGGTCCTAGTATTGGCCCCTAGAAGGTATGAATATCCAGGACTTTGACAATAGATCCTAGATGAGAAAGGCAGAGCTTGGCCTCTGGCCCAGAGATTCAGAGATGGGAAATGCTAGGATGGCATCCACAGACCATGGTCAGAGGAAGAGTCCAAGCCTGAGGTCTTTCCTATATACGACCTCTGATGTGTTCTCCTCTCTGCACCCTATTTGGTACAGCAGTACATGGCCAGGAGCAACACACATGACTTTTCATGAAGGACACAGTACAAAAGTTCTCAAGACTCAACTTCCTCAGCTATCAGTTACCTACCACACAGCTGAATCCCCAAGAGGGGAGCAATAACTATCACTCCTCTTCCTAAATTCAAACTTGGGTTACTTGTCCTATGTAATAAGAATTATGAAGATCCCTAAAAACAGAATGTATCACCTTGATAATCAATGTAGGTCACTGTGAACACTGCAAAGTGTGAGAGGCAAAATGGGCTAGATAAGTCTGCTTCCCAAACCCTTTGCATGTCTTAGCTCATTTTTCTGTTGCTAGTAACATAATACCCAAGACTGGGTCAGTTATAAAGAAATGAGGTTGTTTTGGCTTTTAGTTTTGACTCAAGGTTGAGGGGCTGCATCTGGTAATGGCCTTTCTGCTGTCATGGGAGAGACAGGGAGCACAGGAAGCCTAACTAAATTGAGCAGAGCACACCCACTCTCTCATTGATAGGATGATATTGACCCGTTATTTGCATGAGGGGATTAATCTAGTCATGAGGGCGGAGCTTCCTGAAGACCGTACCTGTCCCTCTTTCACTATCTGATAAGGGACTAAACTTCAGCATGGGTTTCAGAAAGCAAACCATCTTCAAACCATAATCATCCTCTAAAGTGAATCCACAAACCAAGTACATTGCCTAGGCTGTGGCCGCCCTCTGGCTTCAGGAAAGAGGAAACCCAAGCCACAGGTCCTCAGACAGAGGACCTCACTGCCACTGGTCACTGTGAAGCTTGTCACCCACCAGCAGGTCACCGTGTGTACCTAGCAGTGAGGCATTAGAGTATACATAAAGCCCTCCCAGGAACCACGAGTCAGAAGAGAAGTTCCCTGATCCCCAAATACCAAAAGATAGAAATGGGACACTGTGTCCCGTGGTGTCTAATCTTGAAGCCAGCCATTCTCCAGCAATCAAGAGATGCCCTGGGCTCTGCCCCACAGTTCTTCTGGCACCAACCTCAGGGCCATGTGACATGGAGGCCGAGATCTTACCTCGCTGATGCTGTTTTGTTTTCCATGCTCAGATGGGGTGTAACATCTCCATGGCTGGATGACACTGTTGCACAGGACTGTCCTGGAACAGGCGGCCGTGGACAGACACCATCTTCCCAAGCCTGACTGCACCCACTTACCTAGCACCGTCAGAGCTAAGCTTGTTGACTGTTAAGCTCAGCGAGAAAGGAGGGGCAGGGAAAGTGAGCCCGACGCCCAACCAACCAGCCAGCCCCAGGTGCACAAAGGGGCGGGGCTACGGGCGTATAACCCGAGGGAGCCCGAGGGAAGGCGCTCTCACCATTGTGTGCAGCTGTGGGAAAGTTACAATCCACACCTGGTTGGAGAAGACTTTCCAGTGCAGCCTTAGGAGAGGAATACCCACACTTATAAGTAAACCCTCATCCACTGCTCTGTAAGTAAGCCCAGTAAACTCACTGGTTTCCCAGACTGGTTTGGTTTGTCCTATGGACCAAGGGAGGAGGGGGCCAGTAGTCATTTGTGCCTCCCAGAAGGAATGTTGCTACATATGCATTGTGTTCAGTTTTCCCTGTGACAAGCAACATACTTTCCTTTACATGTCTCTTGGTGTACATATATACAAAAGACTCTACATGGTGCAATTTCTGTCTACCTCAGGAGATCCTCACAAGGACATACATGTGCAACGACAGTCCCACTCGGGGGTGTGTTTAGACATGTTGGCATGAGAATATTGGCTTGCAGAAGGGAGAGATGCACCTGACTCTGGGCTATATAGGAGGTAGCAACCTGGGGTCACCTCTTTCTGCCCCATAAGGAAAGGCCACAAAGGAAACAGAGGCAGAAGCAGAAGCACATGGTCTGCCAGTCCTCCAGTGCATCACAGCTTCAGCTGTCAATTTGACACACCTGGGAAAAAGGAACCTGCCAACTAGGGGATTTCCTCGACTGGGACTGGCCTGGGGCCGTGTCTGTGGGGCATTTTCTTGATTGTTGAGTGACATGGGAAGGCCCAGCAGACTGTAGGTGATACCACTGCTGGGCAGGTGGTCTTGGGTGTTTACAAAAACAGGCTGAACACACAGGCCAGAGGAGATGAGCCAGTGCTCCTCTGTGGTCTGTTCTATAGTTGCTGCCTCCAGATTCCTGCCCCGGCTTCCCTCAAGGATGAACTGTGATTGAGATGTGTAAGTCAAATAAATCCTTTCCTCCCCAAGTAAGAGTCAGAGTGTTTTATCACAGCAACAGAATGCTAAGTAGGATACCCCCCTACTTAAGTCGCACCATGCCAGACCTAGAGATTCTGAGTGCTACTTTTATTGAGTAAGTTGGCATTTACTGACATTTTTGAAGATGATTGGGATTTGGAGACCAAAGAAAAAAAGACACGTGGGTGCAGAGAATGTAGCTATAGATACAGATGTGATGAGATTCATATAAATGTCCTCTCTGCCCACATGCCAGCTCTGTGGGAGTGGAGCCCTTCTGTCTCCATCACCACACATCCCAGCATGGTTCTGTGCCTGGCGTGTATGGGAGCTCCCTCAGTTGACAGAAGAGGTTTCTCATAGCTAGGGCGACATCAGCTAGTTCAGGAGGACAGGGGAGACTTATACATCTCTTAAGGAATGCATAGCATCTTTATAAGACAATAGAGTCAAAGAAGAATTTTCGAGGGGGGCGTGGAGAAGAGCATGTACTGGGAGAAGACAGCCAAAGAAACCAAAACAATGTTGGCAATGTTAGAGAGCAAATAGCTATTTAGCTGGGATAGTCTATAAATTCTCTAGTTTATCTGTTGAAAGACCCACATTTACAGTTTCACTGGTCAATCACCTGATCACAGGACCAGCCTTAGGAAGGTGGGTCCAACTTAAGTTATACTAAATAGATGGGCGGAATACTGAGTGTGTTAATGAGGCAGTGAACTTTTCCTGCCTGGAATCCCGCCTTCCAGTGCAGTTCTTCTGGACCTGGCCACAGACATGTAGCTCTCCATAAGTCTGCCTGCTTTTCTGAAGGATTTAGAAAAGTGCAATCTTTCCTTCCCTTTTTCATATCCCTTTTCTAAGCATGCTTTCTCTAAGGCTTTGGGCTGCCCTAGCATCTTGTATTTCTCTACTTTTTCTCTAAAGCTCCTTCTCTCAGCCATGGGGCTGCCAGTCCGCCATGTGTCTGATCCCATGCAGGCTCTAAACCTGCATGACTTTTTGGCTTCTTTTCTTCTCCCTCCATTCTCCTCCTCCAGGCAGCTGCTGAGAACCCCAGCTTGCCTGCTTTGAAGACTTTTCTTTAGATTCCAATAAAATTGTCCTAAAGCTCCCGATTGTGTCCATTCTTAAATTCTTTTATTAATGAGACTAAGAACCCTCTAGGGGATGCTCTCATTTCACCCCGTTTCAGCAAGAGCAGTCAACAAACAGGGAGCCAGAGAAAGAGAAAGAGCCAGCAAGATGGCTCGGAGGGTCAAGGTGCCTGATGACCTGAGTTTGATTCCTGAGATCCACATGGTAGAAGGAAAGAACTGATTCCTGGAAGTTGTCCTCTGACCTCCACTTGTGTACACACACAAACACACATGTACACACACTAATTAATTAATTAATTAAATGTAGTAATTTCTTAAACATGAAAGAGCCGGCCAAATATCTTGGGAATATAGCTCAGTTGGTAGAATGCTTGCCTGGCATGCACAAAGCCCCAGCTGGACAGCACTCGTGAATCAAGTATGATGGAGCATGTTTATAATCTTAGCACTTAGGAAGTAGAAGCAGGAAGTAGAAGCAGGAGTTTGAGGTCATCCTAGGCAAGATTGTGAGTTTCAGGCCAGCCTGAGATAAGTGAGACCCTATCTCCAAAACCAGCGGGGAGTCGGGGGAGAGATCTGAAGACACCGTTTTAAGGACTCCAGCACTGGAGGCAGATGAGCATTTGTGCCCTGTACACGCAGCACATCACAGCTGTGTGCACATGCCCTGCATCCCAGCCCATGGGTATCAAGAAGCTAACAACATGCTTTCTGCCCAGGCAGCAACAACAGTACTGTTTACCACATGTAGGGGCTGTCGTTTGTTCCCCAAATTGGAAGGCTGATTTATGCTTCCTGCATTCAGATGAAATCTGACAATAATTTTTTGTCAGAAAGAAATCCGTAAAAGCAACACGGGACGCAGGAAGAAAAGGCGAAGAATGCTGAAGCGTGCCGTGTGCTGGCTCACAATCTGAGTTGGGTGGTATCGCGCCCTCTATTGTGCAGGGAAATCCACAATCGCTAAGTTCAGGGATCTGTTCAAAGCACACAGCTGCAGAGGAGTTGAGCTGTAGATTGGCTGTCCTGGAACCCGTGTCATTCCCACCTTGACCCCTGCCCCTAGCTTGTCTCACCCCTTCGCTGGCGTAGTGGCTGATGGAACTATAAACATGTCTGCACTGCACAAAGGCAAAGGGTTTTTGGTTTTTTTTTTAAGGTTTGTTTTTATTTTGTTATTATTATAACTTCTTATTTTGAAATGTTTTAAACTCATGAGAGAGCCAGCACTTGGGAGGTGGAGGCAGGAGGACCAGGAATTCAAGGTCATCCTCAGTTACATAGAAAGTCTGAGTCCAGCTTGGGCTACATGGAATCCTGGATTTAAAAAAAGAGTTCATAAGAAATTGTAGGATTATCATAGATAGTCATAGACAGTCTCTACCCCCTGTACACAGCTCCTCCAACGGCACTGTCTTCCACAATGATGGTACACTGTCAAAAAAGGGACCATTCCACTACACACGTTTCCTGAGCAAATGTTAAAATGGATGTGCATGAGGTTGTTTTACCTTATTTGAACACACTACATACAATTCCATGTATTACATGGAAATGTAAAAACAAACTAGCAGCCCACTTTTGGCCCACTGCTGTAGAACTGATAAAGGAACACTGGCTGTGTTTGGTCTCAGTTAAGGTAAATGGACACAGCCGGCTATGAGGCCACCCCTCCTCCTCACCCCCCAAATGGGGCTGTAATGCCCTCTCCTCCTCACCCTTCAAACGGGGCTATAACACACCCCTCAGTTCATTAGCAAATCAGAGTCTCACATAGGAAGCTTCCAGAAAGTTCAGTGGTTCTAACCTTGCACTGGGCCACACTGGGCTGAATTTTCAGACCCTGAAAAGGTGACTCCAACATTCCAGTAACAGGACAAAAGTGGTCAGCCTTGAGGTCATCAGATATGAACTCCAGATAAGAAAGGACAAAAGAAAGGAGCGAGAGAAAGGGATGATGGGAAGGGGCATCACGGAGTGAACTACTTCATGGGAGACTGGATCTTCCTCCTTGCTTTCACAAATCTCCGCTATCACAATGAGAATAACTGATCCCAGGTGCTCTCTCTTGCCCCCTCCCACCAGCTCCTCAGTTCTCGAATCTACAGAGAAAGTAGATAGATTGTTATACGAAACACTGGGCTCTAACAAGTCTTATCCAGACAGCATTGACTGCTTTTTTTTCTTGTTTTGGTTTTTGGTTTTTCAAAACAGGGTCTCATATAGCTCTGGCTAGCCCCAAAATCATGATGTAGCTGACGATGGCCTTAAATTTCTGATCCTCCCGTCTCTGCCTCCAGAGTGCTAGAATTAGAGGCACATATTACCATGAGCAGCTTGACCTTTTTCATTTAAAAAAAGATTCTCATAACTTGATAATCATTGTATGTAACAGACTCGTGAAAACTTCTAAATCAACTGTATGTGGTAATACCAAAAGTTAAAGATCAAAAAGAATAAGAGGCTGCAGAGTGTTTCTCCCTGAGGAGGACAGCGATATCTAACCTCTGCCACCCAAGGCTCAGGGATCATTTCGGAAGAGGGGGTGGAAAGATTGTAAGAGCCAGAGGTGGTAGATGATCACAAGGAAAGAGAGTTTCCCAGACAGCTGGGAAGTTACTTCTGTGCTGTCGCCATTACTGCAAGCTCATAGGAACTGCGAAGGCGCAAGGCAGACAAAATGCCAGCATGGAAGTAGAGAAGTGGCTATGAAGCCCCAGCCTTAGCCGAGGAAGTATTGGCAGCCAATAACTGCTGGGAGAGGGAGGTCCGTTTTCTTTAAGGGTGTGATGCTAGATAGGTTGACAAGGCTCCAATGGACAAACCCACACTGAAGGGCATTTTGGTGGCAAATTTGATTCAGTAGACCTTCATATATATGACGGAGTACACGCCATCTGGTGGCAAGTGGGGCTATAAGATGGATACACACAGGGGAAGGAATCTAAATGTGATCAAAAATATTGTATGACATTCACAAAAATTCAATAAAAAATACTTTTAAAAGCTCTGTCAACCTGGGCAGAGGTGCTCATGCCTCTAATCCCAGCACTCAGGAGACTAAGGCAGGAGAACCTGAGTTTGAGACCAACCTGTGCTACATAGTAGGACTCTGTTTCAAAAACAAAGTAAAAACTGTTCTCTGCTGGTAAGACTCCAGCAGTTGAGTGCTTGAGACAGTGGGTTCAATCCCTAGCACACCTCCAAAAACCTCTGCCTATTCTACCGCAGAGTAGAATGACTGTAGTTTATAGCAACCTGTGTTCTATGTAAAAAACCAGCACACCTGTAATCCCAGAATTTGGGAGGATTGCAAGTTTGAGGCTAGCCTTGGCTATGTGGAGAGACCCTGCCTTTAAAAAAACAAAGAGAAGGGTACATGGACTCCCAAATCTAAGAAATAATAAATGTTTCAGGAGAGAGAAATGCAGCCCACCCTGACTTGATCAGCATGCGTCATACACATGTCTAGAATTAGCATACCGCACCCCAAATGTACAATTGCTATGTCCAGTTAAAAACAAATTAATTGAGCATGCATGGCGGCACACCTGTAATCCCAGTGTTGTGTGGCAGCAGAGGCAGGAGGATCAGGAGGTCAAGATCATCCTTGGCTATGCAGTAAATTCAGGGGCACCTGGAGACCTTGACTGAAAACAATTACCAGGGGCTGGGATGATAGTTCAGTGGTATGCTGCTTACTACACGAGCAGTAGGACCTGGGTAACAATCCCTAACACCCATGTAAAAAGTCAGGCATGGCAGTGGGCACCTGGAACCCCAGCACTGAGATGAGGGTGACGGACCCAAAGAACACAGGTGGATCTGGGTGGCTCACTGGCCAGCCAGTCTAAGCAAAACAGTGAGAGCTCCAGGTTCAGTGAGAGAACTTGTCTCAATGAGATGGGGAGTAAGATAGGACGACACCCAAAACTGACGTCTGGCCTCCAAAGGCACACGAGTGAGAGGATACGCGCATGTGCACACACCTAAATACATATAAAAATAAAATAAACTATTAAAGGAGAGCAATCAATCAAGGCAGCTTTGCATGCCAATGTACTGGCTTGCTCTCTTTGGAGGTTATTTATCAATAATGAGTTATTCTTTTTTTGATCCCCCTCTACCACTACTGAATTTCTGGAATGGGGTCACAAATCTGTAAAACTGTACACATACCATAACCCTGTACCTTGCTCATGTTGCATACCGACTGTGACATTGTAACACGTGGCAGTGACTTTTACCTAACCTTGTAACAAAAGTAACACTGTTTCTTTTTAATGTAAACAAGATTACTAAGCCTTAGTTAGACTCCTCTTATAAGCTAAACATATAGCTTTAATGCCTCATGATCCTTCCATACCCTTGACCCAGAATAGTGTGTGTGTGTGTGTGTGTGTGTGTGTGTGTGTGTGTGTGTATGTATAGATATCAGGTACTGCAGGTAGAAGATATTCCTTGAAAGCAATAAATGATCCAATTCCTGTTGTAAACAACAGGTGGAATTAGACTAATAACATCTAGTTTGTGACTCTGTATGCTATTCTGGGTCACAGGTCTGGGGGAAATCTGAAGCGACAAGTTCTCAGAACAAAAACGAAACAAAAACAAAAAGCTCATCAGCATTCCACCACCCAGGCAGAGCCTGCAAATCAACATATCACAGGCCAACCTGAGCCTCAAGAGAGGTGTTCTACAAAACATTCCCCTAGCCTGGTCACTTAGCCTGGTCACAGTGCTAAATAATGTCTGGTTGTACCAAGCAGAACAGACCACGTGTCCTCATGACTCAAAAGCTCTGCTTTGTTTTCCAGAAAAGCATTATGTCAGGACACATTGCATCAATACAGAAACTCAAACTTCATGACTCTATAAATAGCAGAGACCAAAAGCACTCAGGTTTCTGGATAACAGAAGCAGCATCTCATTCAGATTTTGTTGTCTAGGGGTGATGAAGACACAGATGTTTCTAAATGTGTACTGTTATTTTTCTCCAAAAATACATATTGTATATTAAATACCTGTCTGCAATTTAATATCTAAATATATTTAAAAGCAGGGCTGGAGAGATGGCTTAATGGTTAAGAGCACTGGCTGCTCTTGCAGAGGGCCTGGGTTTGATTCCCAGCACCCACCTGGCAGCTAACACTGGTCTGTGATTCCAGTTCCAGGGGAACCGTTGACCTCTTCTGAACTCCATCAGCATTGCACGACATGGGTGCACGTATGTACATGCAGGCCATACACTCAAATACATAAATAAAACTTTTCAATATAAAGGAATCCCAAGGAACTTCAAACTGAGGTGGAGCTAAACATTTAGAAGTTAATACAGCCAACAGCAACTCACTCATCTTGTAGTCTGCATTTAATTGTGAGCTGGAAACCAAGCCCAAGTCTCTGCAAGAGCAGCCAGTGACTTTAATCACAGTCACTGAGCCAGCTCTCCAGCCCCAGCAATGGCTGCTCCTTATACAGAGGTCATATTGGGGCAGGTAACTTAGACTTTTCATACCCTTAGCAGGTGAAAGAGGTCATCATTTCACAGAGAGATTAGGGCTTTCCCCCAAGTTTTGCATTATTTAAAATAAACATGACCACTTTATGTTTAGAACCTTTTAAAATAGAGTATTCCATTTGTGTTCCTTCAGTCCGGCTAAGGGGCCTTTGTATTCACTTCCGGCACACTGATTTTGATGTTGCATTTTTCAGCCAATAAACTCAGAAACCTGTGCAGAAGTGATCATCTCCTGAGAGTCACTTCGTCCTCTCAAGCAATAAGGGCTTCTTTGGACCATCTTGAAAACTCAGAACTGAGGTGGTGCTCAAGAGGCCAGACTCGAGCAAGACTGCTTCATCATGCACGCTCCCATCAGCATCCTGAAGACAGACTAGAGGGGTCACTGAACTCTTTATCTGTCTCTCTTCCCAGTGTGGTTACACCAGATAAACCTCCTCACTTTTCTTTTGACCTTCGCTCATCTCTTTAATCAGCGTCCTAGAGAGGGGTGGCTGGGTCTAGCCTATTGGGGCTACAGAATCCTAGCTTTTGCCTTGACATCTTTGGTTATAGCTTTAGCGAGTCAGCCTGGAGAGAGATCTGTTATTCATCAGCCACTTGCTGCCACAAGACAATTCCAGAGAAGAAAGATGGAATGTTCCCACACAGCTTCTGGAATTGCTCTTATTCCTGAGACCTTTTCTTATCATTCTGGCCAACAGTGGCTGCTCTCTGCCTCTATAGTCAATGAAGCCTTTGGACTCCTTGGGCCATAAGAGGCAACCCGTGGTCAGTTCTTCCCGATCGGTGCACCTTGGGCCTTGCTCTTCCTTTTCCTTGGAGTTTGGAGACTTTCTGAGCAGTTCCAGTTCTTTTTCAATTAATTAAAATTCTGCCGTTTGTCTGACAGAAAGTTGAGTTCCTTGTCCTGGTGCATCTTTTGTACCGATCTGGGGCTCTGTTGAACTATCTGGGTCTCTGCCATTTGTCTGACAAGCCTTATTTGCGAGACTTTTTTGAATTACTAGGATTCTTTTGAACTATTCAGGTGTATGTGGTATGACAGGGACGTTGAATTCTGTAATTCCATTTTTGTAACTGAAGGTAAGTGTATAAGGCACACAGAAAAACAGGAATGTTTGAGAATTTTCTATTGTTTAAGTTGTGTCACCATAGAAAGTATTAAGCCTGTGAAATCTTTGTGTGCTCTAGGGAGAATTCTAGCTAACTTATCATTTTAAATTTTTAAAAATTTATTTTATGTGTATGAGTATATTGCCTGCAAAAATGTAAGTGCATCCATGTTGTGCAACGCCCTCAGAGGACAGAAGAGGGTGTTGGATCCCCTGAAACTGGAATTACTGATGGTTGTTAGCCACTATGTGTTTGTGGGATTTGAAACCTGGTCTTCTGCAAGAGCAGCCAGTGCTCTTAACTACTGAGCCATCTCTCCAGTCCTTAACTTGTCTTTTTAAACTTATGATTATTTACCTAAGAGTGTACTCGGAATTATTGTGAATATTTTTATGTGCTGCTTTGTGTTGTATCTATGAACACTGACTTGAAAGAGGCAGAAAAATCTGATTAGCAACACATCCCATTAGAGGTTCATCTATATGAGGGTCTCCTGGGTTCTAGAGAGAAGAGGAAAACCCTCCCTCTGGCCTACTGTGTGTAACCCTGGGTGATGAAGGCCTTTTAATAAAGGTGTTGAGGTGCATGATTCAATGATGTGTAGCAGTCTCATAGAACATATCCCATTCCTGGGTTAGAAGAAATTCCATCAGCTTTCAGAAAGTGTGCACACCTTAAGCTTTCCTCACATCCCTTGGTGCTAGGACTTTACAAAGTCCATAAGAGTGGTTGTCCATCCTATTGTGACACTCTCGGAAGGAGTTCTGTTAAGTAGTACAGTTTACTAACCTCAAACTCCTGCCTTGTATTGACTCTTGTTTTAGTCACGAAGATGACCCAAATGGGCCTTAAGAAACCCCGTTAGTTACTTGTCTCATTGCCATAACAAAATATCTGACAAAGGCAACTTAAGGAAGGAAAGATTTACTTTGGCTTACAGGATAAGGGTAGAGTCCATCATGGTAGGAGCACAAGGCAGCCCAGTCCACAGTCACATTGTGTCCACAGTCAGGAAGCAGAGAGAGGTACATGCTGGTGTTTCACTCAACTTTTCCCTTTTGATTCAGTCTAGGACTCCAGCCTATGAAACAGCTCCACTTAGATTCAGGATGGTTCTTCCCAGCAGAGTTAAACCTTTCTAGAAACACTGTCACAGACACCCAGAGGGTTGTCTCCTAGGTGATTCTAAATCTCAGCAACTTGACAATAAGGATTAACCATCACAGACATCAGGGGTAAAACTTCATCTGTTCCTAAAATTCCTAAAAATAACAGAGAAACAGACCTATGGCCACTTCATTTTTGCATTTTTCAAACTTATTGCACATTAAAATCACTATTCTCGACATGCATAATTTTAAATGTGTGTGAATAGTATTTGAGGGATAAACTGATAATTATAGCGTTAGTGTATGGGGACAACTGGTTGTCTGCCTGTTCCGTTTCTTGCTGTTTTGTTTTGTTTCTTCTTCAGCTGCTACCTCTTCTGAAAAACTAGTTATCTGAAGTCGTTATCTTAGCCAAGCCCAGCTATGCAGGCATTTAAGAGTTAAGCCTAGAATCTGGAATTGAAGGAAACCGGCAACTAATAATGAACTGGTCATTTAAATCCAAACTGTTTCTGTCTGCTTAGAGACTTACAAAAGGCATCTTAAAATTTGGCTTCAGAGGCTAGAGAGATGGCTCAGCAGTTAAAAATGTTGCAGAGGACTAGAGTTTGGTTCCCAGTACTGTCGTTAGTCTGTAACTCCAGCACCACCGGATCTGACACCCTCTTCTGGCCCCTGAGGGCACTGGACTCAACTAAATAAGTCTTTGAAATGTGGCTATGTAGATAGGTTATTCTAATCTGTTTCATTCCATCACAAATACAATTTGGACTAAGCTGTCTTTTAAAGTATATTTTAGACGATTAGCAAATGTGTTTCCATAAATTGCTAGTATATAAAGAAACCATTTGATTGCTTTCCTCCTGAATCTTTGCTAAGAAGAGTATTTAGAACTAAAATTCTAATTAGCATGTACAATCTGTATGTGGAAATAATGAAGGCATTTCAGCTCTGTCAATGAAGAAAAACTATTAAAAAGGAATAAAGTATTTCGTAAAGAAATAATTTTGTCTAGGGGGTAGAGATGACTCAGTAATTAAGAGCACTTGCTCCATAATCATGAGGGCCAGATTTCAGATCCCAGCATTTCCATAATAAGCAGGGTGTCCCCACAAATGCCTGTAATCCCATCTCTGAAGGGATCCCAACTCAAGTTGCTGGCTTTCCACCTGAGAAATGTGAACCACAGGTTCAAGGAGAGACCTTGCCTCAAAGGATTAGGTCAAAAGTGACAGAGGACACCAGAAACCCTTTTCTGGTCTCCCTGCACACCAGCACACACAGACTTGCCTCCATTCAGAAACATACACCCACATAAATAATTTTGTCTAAATTCAAAAATTTGCAAGAAATGTTTCAAAATGTAAATTTATCAAAAAGATTTTTTTGGGGGGGGGGATGGTCTTTTTGAGATGTTTCCCTGTAGCCCCAGCTGGCCTGGAACTCACAATGTAGACCAGGCTGGCCTTGAACTCACAGAGATCCACCTACCTCTGCCTCCCAAGTGAAAATATTTTTTAAGTCCACATTTTAATGCACTAATGTAAACCTAGAATATAATTCTCTGTGTCCAAAGCAGTAAGATCTCTGTTCTTAGGAACAATTTCAAAAAACTGTCTTAAAGGACAAAATTTTATGTTTTATTAAGGTATTGTTTGTGTTTTCTTTGATTTTTCTCAGGCTGTTTTGACTACTTAGGAAACCAAGTCTTTTAAATATTTTATTTTTATTTTATGTGTACAAGTGTATTCTTGCCTGCATGAAGGTAAGAATACCCATGTTATACAATGCCCAAAGATCTGCTGGAACTAGAGTCTGGATGGTTGCTAGCTGCGATGTGGGTGCTGGAAATTGAACCTGGGTCCTCTGCAAGAGCAGCCGGTAATCACTTTTAACTACCAAACCATCTCTCTACCTCCGGAAACCAAGTCTTAACAGAACGAAGATTCACTGAAATACGTTTATGTTAACTTCTAAGTTACTATCTTATACACAACCACTTTCAAGGTGCTTCCCTTCTTCTCCCTTGTTTCTAGAAATGTGCTCACAGGCCTGACCAGAGGTGTGTCTCATAGTTGATTCCAGATCCCATCAAGTTGATAAGATTAACCACTACAGGTATTAAATGTGCTAGAATTACCTCAAAGTCGTTATAAAAGGTGTTTCAAAATGTAAATTTACCTAAAAGATATTCTAAGTTCACATTTTAATGCACTGATATACACCTAGGACACCATGTTTTGTCCCTGGACCTTTTTCATTTGGGCCATTTAAAGGCAGTGTAACCTGCTGTGCTTGTGTCTCCCAATGAATATGTCCTTCCTGTTGCTGCCCCTGCTGTCATCCTTTGCTGCCATCAGTCTAGTCTAGCTTCTTTGCCCTTCTGACATAGACTGAAGACCAATGACCCTCCAGGAATCTTCCAGGCCTTCAGCACCATATTGGGATCGTTGAGCCATCCAGTCTCATAGACTGAGCAGCTCTTGGGTTCTCAGCATCTCCAGCAGGCAGACAGCCATGGCTGGACTTCTCAGCCACTATCCTGTGAGCTGTTCTAGTTTCTCCTTTATTATATGTATACTACTAGTGGGTTTCCAACCTCTATCCTAGGGAATCTCTCCATTGGTTTTATTCCTCTAAAGAGCCCTGCCGGATATAACACCTCATGTATCTAAACTTTATTTAAATATGAGGCAAAAACTTATAGAGCTATGAGCCAGTGAGATGGCCTGTAAAGGTCCTCGCCACTAAACCTGATAAGCTGAGTTTGATTCTCAAGACCACAGGGTAGAGAGAACTGACTCCCACAAATTCTCCTCTGACCTCCACATGTGCACCATGGCCCATGCACACACAATAGCATATAGTAAAAAAGAAAAAAGCTTCCAGAGTTAGGAGCATGGAAGGTTAATACCTATAAAGCCATCACCAAGTGTCTTTTTAATGCAATGTGCACTGCAGAGAGACTTTCAACATATAAATTACCAAGCAGAGGCTGACATGCTTTCTATGAAGGGTCATAGAGTAAATGTCTTACCCTTTGCATATGGTCCCCACTGCATCTATCCAACCTTGCCATGAGTACATAAGAGCTTCCTTGGAATGTGGGACAGTACATGGCTTGACCTAGTAAACACCTGTGGATGCTCCAGTTTGAATTTTATATAATTCTTTGTTGTTGTTATTAGTTTGGGTTTTGTCTTTCTTTTCTTTCTTTCTTTCTCTCTCTCTCTCTCTCTCTTCTTCCTTTCTTCCTTCCTTCCTTCCTTCCTTTCTCTTTCTTTCTGTCCAGATCTCATTTTTCTGGCCTCAAACTCTGATCCTCCAGGGTTCTGGTATTACACTTAGCCTTGATTTGTATTTCAGACAGTCTTGCTAGATAGCCCAGGCTGGCCTCAAATTCTTGACAGTCTGCTGAATGCTTGTATTACAAGTGTGTATCATTATATCTGGTTTTAATATAAATCTTACATGTAATAAAATACTTCTTTAAATTTTTTAAAAAACTATTTAAATAGGTAAAAACCATTTATAGGTCTCTAGTCCTACAAAAACAGACTTTGGGCCAAGTTTGCCTTGAGAGTGAATGGTATGTGGGCCTGTTCTACAGAACGACCATGAAAACCTCTCTCTTTAAAGGATACCATCCCCAAATTAATGAATAATGTTAGTCTGGACAACTTTAATAATAATAAAAAAAATTTTTTTAAGTTACCCAGAAAGGGATAGCCAAGGTGTGAAGGAACTAAGTCTTTGCCCAGGATACCCTCCAGTTGGCTCAGGCATGACAACATCACTTGGTATTGAAAGGAGAGTGAAGGTAGACCTTACCCTGTCCCAGGGTCCTGCCTACAGGGTACCTCTCTGGTTCTGAGCAATACTGTGCTGTGCAAGCTTCATTACCATTAAGTCACCCCTCGACCTTGTGCTTCTAAGAGGAGCAACAAGCCCTCTCTCCATCCCCCATGCCCTGTACTTGGAGTTCAGCCCGCAGGAACCCACTCTCTGACTGCTAATGGCCCAGTGAGTGGGACAGCTATTATGTGCTCTGTCTATACAAAGGGGATTGGGACCCGTGTCATGGGTTCTTGCAACTCACAGCCAAGGCCTCCAGCATTTTAATTTGCCCAACATTTTGTTATTGCAAGTGACAGATCACCTTTTCCCAGTGTAGGAGATCTGCGCCCTTTCATATCAGGAGAAGCGGAGCAGCTTTTCTGTCAGCCAAGCATCCCGACTGCCAAGGCCTCCCCAAACTCTCAGAAGGTAAAACATGAGGCACAGTACAAATGTGCATTCGCCCTTTACTTTTCAACAGGACATTTGTACCCAATCACAGAAGTAAACAACGCCAAGTCTGGGCAGACATTTCTAGATCCCAGCTGAAAGGACAAACTGCCCAGCCCCCACCTGGTTTTCTCTGAGAAACCGGCATGGGTGTGAAGGTTCCACGAGAGTGCCTTCCTCTGCCAGCGGAGGGAGAAGATAAGGAAAGTCAGTGACGGACGGGGGAGTCCGGAGGGGAGGAGGGCTCCTACAGGTTTCCATCAAGGTGAAGGACCACCACCTCTCAAGTTAGAAACAAACGCCGAAGTCATAGATCCGGGCTCAGGGTTCCAGGGCCTTTTTCTTGGCGAAAGCCTCTGCTTGGGGCCCTAGGGGTTTCTTCTTTCTGATGCAGGCTGGAAATTCTAGAAGCCAAGTAGAAAAGTCGGTCGAAGCGATGAGGTCTTAGCTGAGAGGAGGCGTTCAGAACGCTGTCCAGACCCACTGTGTTGCTGCCGCATGGATACCGTGTTCACGGTTCGATGCTTCGCTCCTTTCCCGTCATGCTCAGCTTATGCCAGCGCTCTGCTAAGGGTCCCAGCAAGGCCCCGGGGCCCCTGCTGGAACCGGGCATCCTGGTTAGCCTCTCTCCACGGTCTCCCAAAGCGACCAGCTTCAGAGCGCGTCCGCGGAGCGCGCATAGCGCACTGTGTAGTTGACCCCGTCGTTATTGTCCCAGTATTCGCCCTGCTCGCAGCGGTAGCAGACTGCAAAGTGGACGGCGACGTCCCACGCGTCAGCGTCCTTCCCTTCTTCGGGCTGCAGGCCTGGGGGCAGGCACAGAGAGAAGCTGAACCGATCGGTGCCTGGCTCCTCCTCAGCATCCCCCGACCCTGGTCCAGAGTCCCCCGATGGCTGGGGCTCAAGTGGCTCAGACCGCAGCTCGGCCGGCACGTCCAGAAAGGTGCGCCACTCGGTGAAGGTGTAACGCACCACCACAGCCCTGGACCCGGAGCGGCGGAGCACGCGGCCAGAGCCGGTCACCTGGGCGCCGGGCGGCGAGGAGCACCGCACGCGCTCCAGGCACACACGCTGACGCCGCAGGCGCTCGGACGCTGCGCTCGGTCCCGGGAGCTGGAAGAGGGGTCGAAGGCGGACAGGTGGCACCCGCAGGGGCACGGGCACCTTTGCCACGGCCAGCAGACCCTCGAACTGCTGCAGGTCCCCAGCACACATGGGGAAGCTGCGGAGACGCGACAGCACGGCCGGCGGCACCTGCGGTTCCTCCGCCCGGCTGAAGTGCTTCACGCTGGCCAGGCTCAGCCCCAGCGAGTCTGCGAACTGCACGCGCTTCTTGCACTTGGCGCAGCAGTCCCCGGCCGGCTCCCGGCCGTCGGCGCCGGGCTGCACCGCCTGCTGCCGCGGCTGCAGGAGCTTGGCCGCCCGCCCGATGGGGTCGGCGGGCAGGGAGAAGGAGCGCGCGCGGGGCCGGCGGCATTCCGGCAGCTCCTCCGGCTCCGGCAGGGCCGCCTCTCGCTGCGGCGACCGGGGCCTGCCCCCGAGCTGAGCGGCAGGGGCCTCCGCGGTGCCACCCTCCACGCGGACCTCCGGGACCGACAGCGCGGGGTCTCCCGAGGGCGCAGATGTGGGCCCCCGGGAACTTTGCAGCTGCGCCCCGGGGCGCTCCATGACACCGTCCGCCCGGGACGCGCCCGGCGGCTTCGGACTCCGCTGGAAAGTTATCTGCTCTGGCAGCAGCAGGAGCGCAGAGCCGCTGAGCGCTCCCTCCCGGGCCGCATCTGCCCAGGCTGGAGAGCGGAGCGCCGGTCCAGCCTGGAGTCGCCCGCTTTTAGCTGCGGCTGCCCGGGAGGAGGGGGGGAGGACGCGGGACCTGGACCGGCTCCGGAGGGGAGGGCCGGGGGCGGGGAGGCGCAGCCGCCTCCACACCTGGGAGCGAGCTTCCGAGGGTTCGGTGGAAAGTGAGACTTCCGAAGGCTGCAGGCTAGCTGACAGCCCTGGCCTCCTCCCGCAGGTGTCGCGTCTGTCCCGCCTCCGCGGAGGCTCGGGCGGAGAGCTGGCTCTCAACCTTCAGAACCCAGAGCCGAGACAGTTTTCCAGCCCGGGAAGTGGGTCTGGCGAGTCTGTCGTCGCCCCGCGGGGACGTCCCGCGGCTTAGGCGGGGGCCGGCAAGCCCGAAGGAGCACCCCGCTTCCTTGACGCCTGCCTCCCGGGACCTCAGGCGCCCCCGACTCCCGTCCACGCGCAGGCCTCTCTTCACCTACGAAGGCCCGGAGGCTAAGGGCTGCAGCCCACCCACCTGCCCAGTGGCCTTGCTGGTGGGCCGGGGGTCGTGACAGGGCCAACGTCACTCCGGTGCCGAGCAGCAGGAGGCCATTCGCGCCCGGTTCCAGAGCACGTCCCGCCCCTCCCTGGTCCCGCCCGCAGATCTGAGGGGAAGGGGCGGGGCCCTGGGCTCTGGCACCTCCCTCCGAGGCCGCGGCCTCCGACGCGGCCGGCAGTGCCCTCTGCTCGCAGCTCAAGGGCGGGGGCCTGACTGGGCCGGGACGGTAGGTGGCGACCAGAGGACCCAGACCCCTGCAATACGTTTCTGGCCTTGCAGCAGCCAAAGCCCAGTCGGGCCCCAGGAGCAGCGGAGAAACAACCCGCTCTATCTAGGTCCTGGAGACTTCCGAAAGTGGTGTGCCTTGTTTTTGCTTTATGGGTCAACTCTGCCTTCACATCTACATCACCTGTGGGCACAGAGCTCAGCCTCCCATCCACAGCCTCTGATTCAGGAGGTTCCAGCAGGAGCGGGAGAGAATTTCTAATAGGGAGAGGCTGATGCCGGGCTCGGGAAACTTAATTTAGGAACAATTAACTGATATGGATACTTATATAGAAAGTTAGGGGTTCTAGAAACATTGATATAGTTGTTAAGAAACAAAAATCAGGACTGGAGAGATGGCTCAGAGGTTAAGAGCACCGGCCGCTCTTGCAGAGGACCGGGTTTCGATTTCCAGCATCTACATGGTGGCTAACAACGGCCATGGTCAGTAACTCCAGCTCCAGGGTGGGAATTCGACACCCTCTTCTAACCTCACAAGGACACGGGTGTCCTTACATGCAGGCAATACACTCATATACATCAAAATAAATTTAAAAATAAAGAAAAATCAAAGGAATGGTTTGGCAGAATTTAAACTCCCCAGAGTTTAGGCATACTGGGGAGAACCCATAAAAGAAATGGTAAGGGGTGGCAATGAAGATATGGCTTAGCAGTTAAAAGCACTGGCTGCTCTGGCAGAGGACCTAGGTTCAGTTCCCAGCACTCACAATGGTGGCTAGCATCCAACTCCAGTTCCAGAAGGGATGAGGACCTCTTCTGACCTCCACAGGCACTGCAAATACACACATAGTGCACTTACATATATGCAGGTAAAACACTTTTGCACATAAAATAAAAATAAATAAGTAGTTTTTAAAAGGAAATGGTGTGAGCAAGGATCATATTAATAGCTGGTATTTACTAAGTGCTCACTGGCTGCTCACCCCTCCCCAGTGCTGACAGCTCATTCTGTGTGACCTTATTTGCAGAAAAACCCTATGAAATATGACTCCTCTCACTTTTACTCCGCATATGACACATGACAGCTGGAAAGCTCTGTCCAGGCACAGCAGCTGGTCTGATCCAGCTAGTTGGGAGATTTCTTCCATTGCCAACAGCTTGAGCTGGGTGGTGTTTTGAGGAAGAGGCCCTGTTGGTCTCTTTGCTGGGATCTGATCAGTAAGGGTTCAGTGAAGAACTCCGTAACTACATCTCAGTTTAGATCTGGGGCTCACAAGAAGCCCAGATCCACCTGGAGTGCTGCCTCAGAGCAACTTGAAGATTTGGGAAAGAGGACATTGTTTTCACATGTAACATGGCTATGTTATATTATAGCATTAACTAGTTTAAAGGCAAATTAAGTCTTTCTAAGAGATTTTGAGGCTGGGGTGACCTATTGAGTTTCCTCATTGGGACAGATTAGCTAGGTTCTTGGGTTCTTTCTG
Organism: Eospalax fontanierii; assembly: GCA_035773235.1. Lineage (NCBI taxonomy): Eukaryota > Metazoa > Chordata > Mammalia > Rodentia > Spalacidae > Eospalax > Eospalax fontanierii. The sequence goes on from CM069547.1 coordinate 19,105,659, forward strand.
ACATCGAACAGTGCCTTGTTTAATACCAGTTTTTTGATTCTCTGGATGTCCAACAATTCAATTCTGATACTTCTTACCCCGAGGAGGTGTCAGATTCCACAAGTTAAAGGCTCAAATCCACAAGGCAATCTCCTTTTCATATGCCAAATGCAGACATATAAATGAGGTTTTCAGGCTACCCATTTTTTGACTTGGCCAACTGAAAATGCAGAGGTTCCCAGGATGCCCTCTGGAGAGAGTTTGATAACTCACTAAAACAGTTTCTAGAACTCAGGAAAACCAAACTGCGCAGTTTACCAGTTTATTATATAGGGTACAACTATGAAGAGCCACACAGAAGCACATAAAGCAAAGTTCACGCCTTGGGTGAAGCTTCCACAGAAGCCACCACCCTGCAGTCCTGCTCCTTTTCCTGCAGGTCAGGCTGTGGCACTAGAGTTCTAGTCTTCTAATCACTTGTTCTTTCTGTTAACCAGATCCTCTGATTGCCTAGTGGACCCAGTTTAAGTCATCTTATTGGCATAAAGTCAGGTGTGACCAAAAGAGGCTTTTAAAAAAATAAATAACAGATTTGGTTATAGCAAAATAACAGCAAACACACAAGTCATGACTAATTCCCTCTCATTTAAAGATTCTAAGAATTTTGGGAGGTCTGTGCCAGTCACTAGGATCAAAGACCAAATGCACCTGTTACTGAACCAGGATCCTTCTGCCATTACTGAGATGATGAGTTTTGCAAAGGAGAATTTATTCACAGGTTGGCCAGGTTCCAAATTTACTTCCCAGAGGAGAGGTTGGAGGGGTGTTTATGGGATAAGGCAGAGTGATTTAAGACATTTGGAAAGGTGACTGGAGGTAAAGCAATGCACAGTTGGGCCTCATGAGACACATGTTCATAAAAGACATCGATATGATCCCAGAGCAGAGATTTTAGCCCTCTGATATCAAAAGATGGTCCATCAGACAAACCCAAGTAAAAAGTTGGTGATTTCAATAAAAGCAGTCCTCAAGACCTTGAAAAGTAACATAGAACAACCATTAGTTTCATGACTCACACATTAGAGGTGTTTTCTGGAGCAAAGCTGGTGGGAGACTAATATGCCTCTCCAAAATGTGTGCTTTTTACAGTCTACGAAAAGCACTAACTAAAAGCCAGTGAAGGAACAGGGTGGGTTTCCCCTCACTTCGTGTGTTTTCATTATATACAGTGTGTCTGCAGCAGAGAAGATGAAGAGCAAGCCCAGAATTGAGCTTCGAGCAATTCTGACCCATACAGATAGAAGGGTGAGCCTGCAGAGGGACAGAGATAAGCAGGGGACAGGAAAGGGCCATCCTCTAGAAACCAAGGAAAGACTTTAAAGGCCGAAGTGGTGAGCACCTCACCAGGGGCTCCGATTCTCTGCCTCACCTCCCAAAAGGTTGGTCTCTGGTTTCCACTACACATCTCTCTACCGGTGGGCCACAAGGCATCTCCCTCAGTCCTCCTTTCTGAGACAGGGCCAGGTGATCTCTGCTGTAAAGGTCTGGCTCCCTGAAGTTGAACAGATGGTCTCTGACATAGAGAGGATTGAACTCTTGATTTTTCTACTTCATGACTGTGTGGAAGTGGTGTACAGTCGGTGGAAACTGCAGTTCAGATTTTGAATTTGAATATTCCCAAAGACTACCAGGGGAAACAACAAATGCCCGAAGGCAGACCCTACTCTGAAGTGTTCAGGAGATGAAGTACACTCAATGTAGTTTCCATTTACAATATTTTCAGCCTATGGGGGTGCTTCAGGAGCCCTAACCCTATTGTAATTCAGGGAGCAGCTGTGGCTAAATGATACAAAATGCAAAATAGCATTTTGAAATATAGACATGTAGTCCACAGAAATGCATTTAGGTCAGCTCTAAATATCATATGTCTTAGCTGCTAAAGTGTTCACTCCAGACTTTTGAAGATTCCTAGTCTTTTTTTTTTTAAGAGGAGAAGGGCTTGCTACTTAGTACAGCTGGCCTTGAACTTGTGACCCTGCTGCCTCCACCTCCTGAGTGCTGCGGTTACACATGTGTACCACTACACCAGTGTCAGGTTCATAGTTTTGCAGTTTGTTTTGGTTGCCTGTTGTCGAATAATAAATAGATCATCTCAAATGTAGTTGCTTATTAAAATAACTGCAGCATTTACGTTCTTCGTGAATCTGAAAGTTAAGTAGGACTCCAATGACTTCAGCTTTTCTGGTTTCTGTTTGCAGAAGCTAAAAGGCTGGAGCTGGAATCATCTGATCGCCAAGACTGGGGCTTGGCCCAGGAAGTCTCAAATGACACAAAGAAAGTCACTGCAAATAAACTTTCTCTTTGCTCTCAAAACAAGAATGGTGCTGGACACATGACATACCAAAGCAATGTTACAATTCCATACTGTGGTCTGAACCCACACTGGCATCCTCAGACCAAATGACCAAAGGCTTCAGCTGAGTCCCAGGTCACTCTTGTGTAATCTCACTGCCTCACGGCAAAAATTATGAGTGACTGGACTAAGTTGGTCAAGTGACAACGTCAAGCCTTATTGCTGTCAAGGCCAGACTGTGGGCCTATTATGTCAGATATTTCACAACCTGTTCTGCTCTTATAAACAGACAGGGCACATGGGGGACAAAGGCATGCAGATAGAGGCCAGTGTGACCAATGGTAAAGGCCTTGACACAATGCTGATCTGGAGAACTGCAACCTCCCCTCTGATCTTGTCCTTAGGTAGCAATGGTCTTTTAATTTTATGTGACAATAGGTAGATAAAGAATTCCACTTAAATATTCAAGACAATGTTATTATCAATGTTGGTTATCATATTCATTATTGGTTGTTGTTAGAATGGTACCCAGACAGCTCAGTGGATAAAACATTTGTGATGCAAGCATGAAGACTAGAGTTCAGACCCCCAGGGCCCACATTAAAGCCTGATGGGTTTGGTTGCTGCTATAATCCTAGCACTCAGGAAGCAGAGACAAAGGAGCCCCAGGAGAAGCTGGCAAGTTACATGAGCTGGAATCTGGGAACACCAGGTTTAGGAAGAGACCTGCTCAATATATAAAATGGACAGCAATAGAGAAGACACCCAGTGTCAACGTCAGGCCTCCGCACGCATGCATGCAAAGGAGAGCACATGCGCATGTGCACACAGGTGCAGAAGTTCCCAGGCCATTCGTTTCTCTAGTCCCTTCATTTCGTACACATGAAGGCCTCTGAATACGCATAAAAATACTGACATTAAATAAAGATTATATGCTGCTCTTCTGTTAATCTGTCTTTGTAAGTTAAATTCTCAGATTCAGTCATATCCCAAGAGAGCAAAGTCTTTTTTGTCATACTTAGGACATAATATATCAAAGTAAATTTTTAATATTTGAAGTTTTTAGTAGTTTTAAAGAGCAGAAGCATTTTAGATATAATTTCTGTAGCTTTTCTTTAGGTTTTTGAAACAGAATAGCTTGCTTAAGTTAAAGTCACAGTGATTTTCAGGTGCTTAAATGCAGCAATAGAAACTTCTAGAAAAAAAAATGCTTGATAGCCCGAAGGGATCAATTTCTACAATTCTACAGACCCTGTTTATCAATACTCTGAAGTAAAGCAAGAGAATAAACCTGCGGTGAATTTAAGAAGAATGACCCTTTTTGCTTGGATCCTTTTTCTCTCACATACCTTACAACAGGACTGAGGGGTTTTTAAGACTTCAAAAAATAAAGTCAAGGAAGATTCAAATGGTCTGTCTAACCAAAGACATCCAAGCCAACCCTAAATAGCTAGGATTTAAATGGTGTCTAGTACAGTTAACACCTACTGGTCACCATCATTAAATAACCTCCCTACCTTTCTCTGTGTTTGAGCACATGTGTGTGCAGGTATGTTTGCACATGTGTACACTTGCACGTGGAGGCCCAAGGTTGACGATGGATGTCTTTCGTGATTGCTCTCCACTTACACATTGAAGCAGCATCGCTCACTGAACCCAAAGCTCCCCAGTTCAGGTAGTCTACTTGACCATCTTGCTCTGGGGATCCCGTCTCCTCCTGTACAGTGGGATTATAGGCAGGCTGCCGTGCTCTGCTGGCTTTTACATGGGTGCTGGGATCTGAACTCTTGTGCTTGCCTGGGAAGTGCTTTATTTACTGAGACATCCCCTTGCACAGCCCCTAAATGTTCATTTCTTACCCTCTCCCATGGCCTTACGGACTGGGATTACTATTATACCCATTAATGCATCTTGGCGGTATGAAGAGAGAAAATGGACTGTTCTAGATGCTCAGTGATCTGGTTCTAATGTGTCCTAAAGGTCATGTCTCGAGACTCAACATTTGTGTTAGTGGTTTTTATTTTTAATTTTGTTTTTAGTTTTAGTGTGCATGTGTGTGTGTATGTGTGTGGTATATGCATGTGTGTATGTGCCTGTACTTGCATGTATGGAGGCTATTCTAGTTTGCTTTCAATTGCTGTGACAAAACATTCTGACTAATACCAACTTGGGGAGTAAAAGGTTTATTTGGCTTATATCTCCTGGATCACAGTTTGTCACTGAGGGCGCCCAAAGTAGGAACTCGGGGCAGGAACCTGGAGGCAGGAGCTGAAGCACAGGCCATGGAGGAATGCTGCTTACTGGCTTGCTCTCTGGGCCCAGGCTCAGCCTGCTTTCTTATACAATACAGAACAACCTGTCCAGGGGTGGACACTACCCACAGTGGGCTGGGCTCTCCCACATCACTCAACAATCCAGAAAATACCCCACAGACATGGCCACAGACCAGTCCAATAGAGGAAATTCCCCAACTGAGGCTCCCTCAACCCAGGTGAGTCAAGTTGACAACTAAAACTATCCAGATCAACTTCAGGTGTCTTCCTTAATCATTCTATACCTTGTTTTTTTAGACAAGGCCTCTCACTGAACCTGCAGCTTGCAGATTTGGCTAGACTGGATGGTCAGTCAAGTATCATGGGCATTGCATGACACAGCTGCACTTACGTACATGCAGACAATACACTCATACACAAAAAATAAAAATAATAAATTGAAAAAACATGCATAATGGGCTGGGAATGTAGCTCAGTGATGGACTGCTTGCCTAGCATGTGAGAGGTCCTAAGTTCATTCCCTAGTCCTGCAAAGAAAGACAAGCGTTCTTGACATCATCACATGATGAGGATGCCAAGTAAGACAGCCACCGGCAGGGTTAGTCTCTGTTGTGATGGGCTGCCCTAAGTGTTCTAAGGCCCTTCACATCCACAAACTCTACCTTCACAGTGCTGCTAGCAGCCCCAGGAAACCAAATACAGACGAATATTGTGTCTTGTCTATTTCGCCACAATCTAAAACTAACTTAAAAGCAGCTGTGCATTGGTCGTTGACATATTTAGCTTCATTCCTCTTGTCAGCTGCCTTTGGCCACTTGATCTCTTTTTTGTGCCTGTTCTTCCTTTTGTCAGTGTCTTTACATCCATCCTTTGTTCTTCCGTCTTGCTGTTGCCATTTGGCATGACCCTCCTTCACTCTCCTGGTACCCTGATAGAGGTCTCTTACCCACTCCTGCTTTGATGGGGCAAACTCCTTTCTATTCGTACCTGATGTCATGAACATCACCATCCTGTCTGCCTGAGGAAGTTACTTTCTGCAAAGTTCCTTTAGGAGCTCCTGGGCTGATGGAATTACCATCACTGCCATCACCACCATCTCCACACTATCAACTCAGCAAAATTACCAACATTACCATGACCACTATCACCATCACCACCACCATTATCAGTAGTATGACCTCACCAAAATAATCAGCCACACTGTGATCATCATCTTACTACTATCACCACCCCCACCACCATTATCGCCACTGTCTAAATTGACCTTATAAGTCCCTCTTAGCATAACATAGGACATTTTATCTGAACTAAAAATCTAAGAGAAGGCTTGAGTTTATTTCCAGGTGCTCCCATTTTGCAAGTTGTATGTTCTCCCTGAGCAGTGGTTTCCTCAGCTGGAGGTTGGGATAGTGTTCGTACCTGCTCATGGTGCTGTACTGTGAATATTAAAACAGGAAAACCAGTGCAGCTTGTTTCTCACCGAGCCTAGCATATGCCTTTGTTATTTCAACAGTTATTGCACGCTAGCCATGTGCCAACAAGCCACACAACAGCCCCCATCCTCCTCCTCCTCTTCCTTTTCATCTCCCCTCCTCATTTTCTTGGTTTTCATCTCTGAAGAGGTCTCAGCCTTGAACTTGTAGACATCCTCCTGATTGTTAGGATTACAAGCCCAGCTAGAGACACTCTCTTAGGGGTTGTGACATGTGTCAATAAAGTAGGTACCGCCCCTTTCTTTGATGAGGTCACACCCTGGTATCTGAAAATGAGATAGAAATGATACATAAATACATAGCTGAGATGGAAGGAGGGCAGAGGGACTCATGAGCTCCAACGCCTATTTGAGGAGCTGTGGACAGTTAGTGGCTCCTGGGGGAGAGTCAGTTTTCCTTTAAGGTTGTGGCCCCTAGTAGGTCAAATACACTCCAGTGGATGGCTCCACACCCATGAGTATATGTCCAGCACAAAATGGGTTATTTAAAAGAAAAAATAAAAGGGGGGGGGGGCAAAGGTAGTGGAAGAGTAGACAGTGAATATGATCAAAATACATTGTACAAAATTCTCAAAGAACTAAAAAAATATTAAAATTAGGAGAAGAGTGCATAGCTGGTAAGCTATATCCACGGAAAACTGCATGCAGGAGGTTCTCTTTAAACCAGAGTTGACTAAGTAGTTCCCTCCACCCTTCCCTCTCTGACCTTCTCTCTGTCCCAAACTCCCCTTTCCAGTGAAATCACTTGCAGGCTCTAAATACTTGAGATTGGTGAGTAGACACTGTGCAGAGGATCCTGGGTGTGTTACTAGACAGGGACACAGTGCAATAAAAGGAAGCCTAGAAGTCATGGGACATCTGTCCCTGAGACATAAACAAGTGTTTTGACGTGTGTTTTCTTGCAGATGATCACACTTCTGTACTCTAAAGTTTGCACTCACCTGTGATCAATAGTTGGACACTGTGAAGTTGGACACAGTAAACAGTGGCACTCACAGTGTTTATGGTTACCAGGGTGTCTCTTTCCTGTTCCAGATGTTTCTGCACCTCTGCTGCTGTGAGAACCTTTCACCCTGTTTACCTTTCCCTGATCACCATGTTTTCATCACATTTCAAAACAGACCAGAGCCTCAACTTTGGCCTCCTGCAGTACGAGGATGCAGAGACCACAGTACTGTAAGGCAAGCATCCATAATCAATAAGCAAGTGCCTCAAATCCCTGGCTCAAAAATCTGTGAACCCAAGCCTAAAATAAACCTGAGAGTGGGCTAGTGGGGACTCTTTCTGAAGGAAAAATAAAACTTAGAGCTCTTTTCATAAGCATATATTTTCCATCCCACATCCAGAGCTGTGATAAGTGCAGATGTTCATGTATGGTTTGAAATAAGTGAAAGTTAATTGATTACTGCAATCTTCCCTTATCCAAGTATTAACAAATTACTTCTCACAAGATTTAAACCCTCACATATACTATTATATTAATATTTAATGTATATGATTTAGTATTCCCCATTATTATAATGATTAAAATTCCTGAATACAAATAGTTTGCTATAAACTGGTATGAGAATTATTTAAATGCTGTGTATCAGAATTAAAATTAAGTGTATCAGTAACACTTAAATTTTACTCTTAGTAAACCTTTCCCACACGCCCTCCCCCTACTGGATGGTTTTCTTTCTTCCCCCAGAAGGTCCCCACTTCCGTTTTCATGTCCCACGTCATTGCCCTCTCTTCCCCCTGACCTCCTTAAGAATCAGAGCCAAGTATAATGGCACATAGGAATGAAAATGCCATAATGAACTCATTAATTTATATGAAAATAAAAAACCCAGACTACAATGCAGGCACACACACACCAGGGTTCAGCCTAGGAGTCCATCATCCATTCGTCATTCAGCCACCACCCCCAGCCACCAGCCACTGCACCACTAACTGTCTCTATCAGTGTCTCTATCATTGCCCACAGGAGCAATGCTGGGAGTTCCAGAGAAGGAAGATCCAGACTGTTGAGAAGCAAGTGTGGAGAGTGGACTGGAGCAGGGTCAGTCAGGAAGTGGGGCCAGAGAAATATAAGACGGCCGGGCAGAGAAAATATCTCCCTCCACCAGTGCAGAAAGGCACTTAGGTGAACAAGCCTTTTCCATCCCTGCAGAGCCGGAGCCACAAAAGCCCTGCCTATAGGAAGCTCAATTCCTAATTTGCTCTGGGCAATACCAAGTTGCCAGAAGGGCTGGGGGATTCTGGACAGGGAATTCTGACCTAAGCTGACAGAAATCCTTCACATCTGGCAGGGCACCAAGTTCACTTGTCTGAATTGCTGAGACTCCCAACACTCCGAGACTGATACAGATGATAACCCAAAAGGAAAGAGAAACCACATCGCCCCAACGAGGAAGACATTCTGAGTACATAATACATTCTGTTTCATGATTTCATGTTAGCATCACCTATTTATTCTTTTTTAGTTATTTAGTAATTTTCTTTATTTTTTTATTACTTATAATTTTCTACTTTGTTGAGCTATTGTGTTTTAACTTCTCTCTCACTGGAAAAGACTTTCATGACTGTGTCTTCATTTTTCTACGCTACAAAAACCTTTCTTCTGATGTTTCTATGTCTTCAGCAGTCTCTCTGCTGCCTCTCATTCCTCCAGTCCATACATTTCCCTTCTCATTTGTTCTGACTCATCTCTCCTCTTTCATTCATTCCTATTTCTTCCTCATCTCACTATTTAAATATTGATAGCTTTAGCTCTAGGAAATCTATAAACTATATCCCTGACCCAGCACCCAAAACCACTGTCTTGGATACTTATTAAGGACACAGGTGAAGTGTACAAGTATGTCCTGCAAGTTAGTGCCAGGGCTGCTGGTAAATCATTAGGAGGAACTGCATCTGTCTCCCCTCTAATTAGCAGCAGAAAATGTAATTCCTAAGGAAGAATATCCTCAAGGAAGATTGACCCGAAATAAAAGAAACAAGCTTAAAGAACGGGAAAACGGGAAAAAGTTAAAACTAGAAGGCACATCCATCTCAACAGATAGACAAAACACAACAAGGAAGCACAAGGAATATAGGTCAACAATCCGCAACCTCACAGCTCCGCAATAACAGAAGCCAATGACCATGAGATACCTGAAATGTCAGAGAAAAAATCTGAATTCTGCTTTTAAATTTTATTATTTTTTATCTTATGTGTTTGAGTATATTGCCTGCATATATGTTTCATGTAATGACTTGAGAGGTCAGAAGAGGGCACTGGATTCCCTGGAACTGGAGTTACAGTTGTTAGCCACCATCTGGGTGCTGGGAATCAAACCCAGGTTCTCTGCAAGAACAGTCAGTGCTCTTAACCACTAAACCATCCCTCCAGTCCCTGAGTCCTGCTTTTAGAAATCATCAGCGACTACATAGAGACCTCAGAGAAGCAGATGAACAAAGTCAGGAAAGCAATTTACAAGAAAGTTAGCAAAGTGAACAAAACAGGTAGTAGTTAGGAGGAAAGCCAAAAAAATAAAATAAAGCCCGGCTGTGGTGGTTTGCACCTTTGAGCCTGGCCCTCAGGAGACAGAGGCAGGTGGATCTCTGAGATCGAGGCCAGCCTGGTTCACAGTGACTTCCAGGTTGGCTGGGACTAGGGAGACCTTGTCACACACACACAAAAAAAGCCCCAAACAAAAAACATAATAAATAAATAAAAATAAAAAGAACAACAAAATATTCAGAGGAAATTGACGCAATGAAAAAGAACCAAATAGAAATCTGGAAGTAAAAGAGTGAATCAAATAGAAAAGCACAGCAGAAAGCATCAGCAGACAAGGTAAAGCAGAAGAATGAACGTCAGTGACTGGAGACAGAGTCAAAGCAGTAATACAATTGGACATATGGACAAACAGTAACCATTATGACCAAAACTTCCAAGAAGTCTGGGATACACTCAAGGACCATTTTTAAGAATCTCTGGGGCAGTAAGAGGATCTGAAATAAAGGCTAAAACAGAATAGTCAATGAAACTATAGCAAAACATTTCCCAAACCTAGAGAAGAAACATATGGACACCCCAAAGCAAGAATCACTTACAACTCCAAATAGGTGATGACAGAAGACATAGCATAGTCGTGATGTCAAATACAAAGTGAGAATACTAAAAGCTCTAAGAGAAAAGTGTCAACTCCCATACAAAGGCAGAAACATTAGAACCAGAAAAGTATAAAGTGATGGATTCAAAGCCCCGAAAGTAAATAACTGTCAACAAACTGCTATAGCCAGGAGAGTTATCTCCTAAAATGATGGAGGTATAAGAACTTTCAAGAAAAACACCAATTAAAGCAATTCAGGACAGTATAACCAGTACCACAGAAAACTCTTAAAGGAAGGAGTGCTCTGCATAGAGGATGAAGACAGTCTCATCTGCAAGGACACAGGAACAGTGTTCCACCACACCTGCCCCACCAAACTTTTAAGGAAGATCTAGGACTAATACTTCTCAAAGTGTTCCACAGAACAGGAAGGTAAGGAACACTGCCAGACTCACTCTATGAAGCCAGCACTACTATGATACCCAGACTAAGTAAAGACTACACAATAAAGGAAAATTAAAGACCAATTTTCTTGATGAGCACTGATGCAAAATTTCTCAACGAAATAATTGCAAATGAATTTAAGAACACATTAAGAAAATTGTACACTACAACAAAATTGGTTTCACCCCAGGGATGGATGCAAAGTTGGCTCAACATACACAGATTAATAAATGTAAATGTAATATAATCACACAAATAGACTTAAGGACATAATCAAATGATCATCTTAACTGATAGAGAAAAGGCACTTGACAATTTTCAACATTACTTCATGATAAAAGTCCTGAAGAAATTATGAATAATGTAATATTCCTCAAACTAAAAAAAGCTATATATGGTGGGACTATAGCCAACATTATACAAAATGGGCAAAAACTTGGAAACCGGCTCTAAAAATTAGAATGAGATAAGTGCCTTCTCTCCACCTTTATTCAATACAGTGCTTGAAGTCTTTCACAAGAAAACATTTAGATCTGATAAAATATTTTCAATAAAGCTGCAATATACAAAATCAACATAAAAATCAGTAGCTTTTCTACCTACAACAATAAGCTTGCTGAAAAAGAAATTAGGAAAATACCTCATTTATAATAGTTTAAAAGTATTATGTCTCAAAGACTAGCGAGATGGCTCTGTGAGTAAAGCTGCTTACCACTAAGCTTTAGGACCAGAATTCAATCTCCAGGAACTATGTGACGGAAGGAGAGGACCAACTTCCATAAATTGGCTTCTTTCCTCCATATATACAATCAATCAATCCATCCATCCATACATATATACATAAATAAATAAAATTCAAATAAACATTTAAATTTTTAAAATGTAATGACATTTAAAATCTAGGAATAAGCCTAAGGAAGTGAAATATCTCTACAATGAAAACTTTGAGACATTAAAAAAAAATTGAAGAAGACACTAGATACTGGAAAGACCATCCATCCTCTTGGATTAGCTGAACATTGTAAAAATGAATATATTACTTAAAGGAATCTACAGTTTCAATGCAATCTCCATCAAAATTCCAATGACATTCTACATACATCTAGAAAAAAATCCACAATTCATATCGAAGCACAAAAGACCACAGACAGCAAAAGCAGCCTTGAGTGGAAAGAGGATGGCTGGAGGTATTACAACACCTGACCCCAAATAATACTACAGAGCTATAGTGACAATGGTAGTGTGGTGCTGACACAAAGACATGTAGACCAATGTAACAGAATAGAGGACCTAGGAAAAAACACAACACAGTATACACCTAGTATTTAAAGTGTCAAAGACATACACTGGAAAATCAAGTAGTGCCAACAGAGGAATGCAATTGGATTCATACTTCTCACCCTCACATAAAAATCAATTTGAATGGGTCAAATATCTTAATTTAAAATATTTTATTTATTTTTAACTTTCTGTGTAAGAATATAAGGCTTGCACACATGTAAGCAAGTGTCATGCAATGCCCGAAGAAGTCAGAAGAGGGCTGGATATGGTGGCGTATACTTCTAATCCCAGCTCTAGGGAGATAAGCGTCAGGAGTTCAAGGTTACCCTTGGCTATGTAATGAGTTCAAGGCTAGCCTGAACTACAAGAGACCCTGTCCCAAAATGCAAAACAAAACAGAAAAGTAAACAAATCAAAAACACAATAAAGTAAACAAAACATCTAAATTTTCCACTGAGAATGTAGCTCAATGATAGAGTGCTTGCCTTTCTCATAAAAGTCCCTGAGTTTAATTCCCAGCACCACAAAAAACAAATAGACAAAACAAACAAACAAAGAAAAAACAAGTTTAGTGCTCTTAGCAATCAGAGAAATGCAAATTAAAATTACTTTGAGATTCTATCTCACCCCAGGAGGACAAGACACCTGCTGCTAGGTCAATGCATTCTAGACACGATGGGAAGGTTGCACCAATGATATCTCCACAGAACAGCAGTCTAACGAGATCTGCATAATGACAATCCATTTGATATGCCAAGGTGGATGGGAGAATGTCTGGGGTCCCACCTCAAGATGGAGAGCTACAGGCAATCAATGGATGCTGAGGAGGGAGAATCACTTTTCCCCAGGGGCTAGCTCCCTGAGAAGTTATCTAATCCCAAATGGACAGCCTTAAACACAGGTCCACAAGGCTTAAGAACTCCCTAAGCCTGCCCCCATGACCTGCTTCCTCCAGCAAGGCCACCCTTCTAAGACCTCTCAAACACTGCCACCAACTGGAGACCAATGTCCAAATTCTCATTCAAACAACCACAGAAGAGAGAGGAAGAGGGGGAGGGAGGGGAAAAAAGAAAGAGAGGGGGCAGGATGGGAGAGGGGCAGGGAGCTATCAAGCCAAGACACAAAGAAAACCATGGGGGAAATTTAAATGCACATTATTATTCAGAGAAAGAAGCCAATCAGAAAAGCCCTCATATTATATGATTCCGACTCTGACACCGGGGACAAGACAAAGCTGGGGAGGCAGTGAAAGATCTATCATTCCCAAGAGCTTGGCAAGGAGTTATGAGCAGGCAGAGGGCAGAGGATTTTTAAGGCAGGGATCTACTGTGAGGCGCTGTGGACATACAGCACATTCACCCAAGCCTGCTGTAAACTGTGGACTTGGAATGACAATACCGCGCCCATGTGGGTGTCAACTGCATTGACACAACACGTTAACAGAGGAAACCATGCTGGTGGACCTGGTGATGAAGAAGCAGTGTGTGTGGGAACCTGTTTCTTTCCACTAAGTTTTTCTGTAAACCTGTAAACAATGATTTTTAAAATGCAATAAAACGTAAAAGTTGCCAGACATCTAGAGACCACAGCTCAGAACCCACTGGCCAGCCTAAGCTGCTTGCCTCACCTGCCTTGCCTCTCCTGGACACCCAAAAAAGCTCTGGTCTATTTGTTCCTCGCATTCCTGAACCTTCCGCCTATGACCATCCCAAGGCTTCTCCACATGTCTCTATGTGAGGCAGGTACCAAGTTTGAGACCATGAGGATAACAAGTCTATTTCCCTAAGCTTCTCTCAAGTCTCTTATTGTGGCTGCACCTGACTAACCATCACATAAAAGAATACAGACCAGAGCCAGGCATGGTGACTTATGCCTATAATCCCAGAACTCAGGAGGTAGGAGGATCACCATGAGTTTGAGGCCAGCCTGGGCTAAACTGTTGTTTCCAGATCAGTGTTGGCTACAGAGTAAGATTCTGTATCAAAAATAAAATAAAATAGGGCTGGAGAGATGGTTCAGTGATTAAAAGCACTGGCTGCTACTCCAGAGAACATGGGTTCAATTCCCAGCACCCACAATCCATAACTGTAGTTCCAGGGGAATCCAACACTCTCTTCTGACTTCTACAAGCATTGCATGACATGGGTGCACTTACATACTCATTCATACATGCAAAATCAAAATAATAAAATATTTTTTAAAAGATAGAGCCAGGTGTGGTGGCACATGCCTTTAATCCCAGCACTCAGGAGGTAGAGGCAGGTGGATATCTGTGAGTTCGAGGCCAGCCTGATCTACATACTGAATTCCGGTCCAGTTGTGTCTCAAAAGGCCAAATATATATACATATATATATATATATATATATATATATATATATATATACACACACACACATATGTACATACATACATATACACACGCACACGCAGAATGGGGTATGTGAGCAATAAAGAGGGCATCCACACTCAGTGGGAAACAAGAATTATTTGGTAACTATATCTAGTCTAAGTACTTGGGGAACTTAATACTACTTCTTAAAATTAGCCCTGCATAGATTAAAAATCTTTTTGAAATTTTATTTATTAGTGCTTTGTCTGCATGGATGCAAGTGCACTCAAAAGAGGCGTTGGATCCCCTGGAACTGGAATTACAGAGGGTTGGTAGCCAACAAGTGGGTGCTGAGAGTCAAACCCAGTTCCTCCGCGAGAGCAGCAAGTGCTCTTAACCACTGGGCTATTTCTCCAGCTCTAGATTAAAACTGACAGCCAAAGGACTAAGACAACATAGGTGAAGAAAGAGCATCTTAGACTGAAGAAGAGCTGACCTAAGGATGAAGCAAAGACCAAAAGCCAAACAGGAACTTACCTGCAACAAGAATCCAGTGTTCCTTCATTGCAAATGTGATCGGGAACAATACCAAGACAATCAACACAGGGAATGACAGTCCCATTGCCCTGGATAGAAAGTGCTTTCTTTGGGGTACTTTAACAATGCACATCAACATTTTCTGTATCTGCAGTGCTTAGGCTCAAACCCAGGACTTTACACATGCTAAGCAGGAACTGTTTTGCTGAGTTGCACCCAGCCCTACCACCATTTTCAAATGAAACAGCTTTGGCCTAACAACTCTACTTCTACAACTTGAGTCCATGGGTGTTTCACCAAAGCAAGCCCCAAAACAATTTCTACTATAGGGTAGTACTGGTCTCTGTGTGCCTATAAGAACAGTCTACAGCATACACACGAGGTTGTATTCCTTAGCTTTCTCTTTACTGTGACAAAATATTTGAAAGAAGCAACTTAACATGAAGGGCTTATGTGGGCTCACAGTTTGAAGAGATACAGTCTGCCATGGTGGGGAAGGAATGGCAGTGGGGGGTTGAGTGTGAGACATGCAGTTACATTGTGTCCACTGTCAGGAAGCAAATGTTGACGGTCAGCTTGCTTTCTCTTTTTCCTTCTGTCTAGGCCCCCAGTGCATGGGATGGTCTCATCTACATTCAACATGAGCCTTCTCTACTCAAACTCTGGAAACACCCCCACAGACAGGCTCAGAGGTTTGTTTCTAAGGTGATTTTTAATTCTATCAACTTGACAATCAAGATGAACTACCATAGGGATGAAGTTGAAAATGGAAAAGCCCAGAACTGTGTAAACAGCCTTCATTTATTGGTGAAATGAAAGGTGAGGGATGTTTGTTATGTGCACAGAGAACTCTGGGTCACTGTTGCCCCTGGAGACAGAGCTTAAGAGACTGAAAGTCTGGCTTGCCTTCCACTGTTTACACTTTTTATCATTTTTTATTTTCACCATGAACTTTTATTACATTTTTCAATTAAAAGCACTTAATTAAAAAATCCTGGAAAGTAACTTAGAAATAAGATTTTTTTGCCTTAAAGGATTATGAAGGGAATTAAAGTAAAAAAAGGAAACAGAAAAGAAAAACAACCATCCAGCATTAAAGCAATTTGATATACTTCAATGGTGTGGCGACACAAAGCTGTAAAAATGAATTAAACATTTATAGAATAGGAAAAATGATGGGAACAAAGAGAGTTAGGGGAGATACGGACGCCAGAGGAAAGAGGAGTCCTCTGTGGGGTTCACAGAGTTTCTAGAGGCTCCCAGGACGCCAGAGGCTGAGCCACTCCAAGCCCAGCACCAGACGCTCCTCCAGGTGAGATGTGGTTGTGTCAGGATCTTAATGGAGAGGACGAAGTCATAAATAACTGACTAAACAAAAGTCACTGTGACCTCCCATCCTCCGGCTGCGAGAAGTTTGACCTTCAAAGCACAGGCGAGTCTGTTGGTCTCCCACATGAACCTCTCTGAGCCAAGGTAAGAGAAGACAGGAAGGAAGAAGGCTTTGAGCAACCCTCAGGGCAAACCCTTCAGCAACTGTTACAGGCTAGGGCAGCAGTTCTCAGGGTGGGCTCTGTTGCACAGCTCCACCCTCCTAACCCAGAGACCCGCTGAGGACGGAGGGGCAGTTCCCTGAAGCCAAGCTATTTTCCTAGTGGCCTCCACGCTACAGACTTTCAGACATTTGCAAGAGCAGGGGAGGAAGCGTGTTAAACACATGTTGATTTGCTTAAAGTTATGTAGGTGAATCAGGAGTCGGGATTAATGTAAGTGACCTCGACCCTTCCCTTCAGGGCGCACTTTCAATACTCTGTGCGTAGAAACAGGAAATGCATATGAAACACTTCTCTCAAAAGCGAGATGACTGCCTCAGGAAAACACTTGGTGACTAAGCATGATTTGAACTGGCTGCTTTCTCTCAAGAAAAACCATTTTCATTTAAATGACAGATTAGCTCTAGGTATTCCAGTTTGAGCATTTGGTTGACGCTCTCTTGAAAATAATCCAAGTAAGCCTCCAACTTGGATGAAAGCAACTGGAAAACGTGGGGCTGATGGTCATATCTGAACTTTGAGGGGAAAGTAGCAATTTGGGAATATGTGCACGCACCACAAGTATGTAGCTTCCTCCTTTCAAAGACTGATGATGACATCCACAGTAAGGCAAATGGGAAATGTGAACATTTATTAAAGGGGTCAACATTTGCAGTCTACGGTTTTGAGCAAACCCTGTTTTCCAAACCATCAGTGGATGATGTTACAGGATCATGCCTGGGTGAAAGATTCATGATCAGTGCAAGAAAAACCAACCGTATCTGAATGTGAAGAGCCCATTCATAAAGTTTCAGATTCCACACTGTGACTACCTTAAAGAAACAGTATCCTGAGGCTAGAGAGATGGCTCAGAGGTTAAGAGCACTGGCTGCTCTTGCAGAAGACCTGGGTTCAGTTCACAGAATCTACATGGTGGCTAAAACTGTCCCTTACTCCAGTTCCAGGGGATCCAATGTCCTCTTCTGGCCTTCATGGACATCCCAGGACAGGGGGGCACTTACATAGATGCACGCAAAACATTCATACACATAAAATAGAAAATAAGTAAATAAAAGTTATTTTTAAAAGAAACTGTCCACTCCACTGTGGTGGCTCAAAGCTGTGAAATCAGCATTCAAGAGGTGGAGGCAGGAGGATCACAAGTTCAAGGGCAGCCTGGGCTACTTACTGAGAACCTGTCTGGAGAACGATTAAGACACAGAAAATGAAAATATACCCTCTTGAGATTTGATGTCACATTTAAAAAAAAAGAGTATCCACAGCCATCTGACAAGGCAAATGAAACGTGTAGAAATGCTTTCTTTTCCAACACTTGTAAAGGTGTGTTTTCTCCAAATCCTTTAAGCAAAACCTGTAATACAACCGATTGAGTGCAGAAACAGGAGAACAGAACCAGCTGTCTTCTCCCAAACTGATCATTTAAAAGATTTACAAAACACAGGCTGGAGAGATGGCTCAGTGGTTACAAGCCCTGGTTGCTCTTCCACAAGACCCAGGTTTGATCTGTGTGAAAGAGAAACACACAGACATACATGGGGGGTGGAGGGGGAGATCACTCTTTAGTTAGAGGACATACAGCAAGTCATACAATGAGTGCACTCCTCAGAGGTGCAGTTGGTAGCGGAGGAGCACAGATTAATTATTTTAACTTGTTTAAATTAAATTTATTTATTTATGTGTTATTGGGGGTTGCACACATGTAAGGAGGTCAGAGGACAACTTACAGGATTAGGTTCTCACCTTTCACCATGTGTATCCTGGAGGCCAAACTCAGGTCATCAGGTTTACATGGCAAGCGCCTTTACCTGCTGAGCCATCTTGCCATGCCATTCAAACTATTTTAAGGGGCACTTCAGTGACATTAAACACATTCATATTATTGTGCAATCATCACCATAATTCATCTCCAGAACTTTATTACTCTTGTAACACTAAATACCTAAAGTTAACACACTATAGTTTGAATTTATACCAGTTTAAATCCAACAGCACATGACTAGCCTGCTACTCCACAGCACTGTCCCAATCATCTTTCAATTATCAATGTCACAAAATGCTACCTTTATGCATTACATGACCAGAAACATAGGCTAATAATTTTTAATAATACACCGATCTCTTAAATCATGTAGAAAACATTGTTTTGTTCTTGTCATTGCTGGTTTTCACTAAATTTTTGCAAGTTTCATATAATATATTTTGATCATGTTTGGATCCCCTCTTCTATCTGAAACCCCCTCATTACCCTTCCGCCCAGTTTCATGTACAAGTAAAATTAGTGCTTCCCAATGCCCTTTGATGTGGGTCTATCCATTGGAGCCTGGCCAACCTACCCATCATCACACCCTTAAAGAAAACTGAATCTCCCTCTCCCAGGAGCTTCCAGTTATCAGTAGTTCTCACTGATGGTTGAGGTTTCTTACCCATTTCCCCAAGTCTATGCTGGGATTTTGTCTGGCTTGATCTTACGGAGGTCTTGTGCATGCTGTCACCATTGCTGTGAGCTCATATGAGAAAATGCCCAGCTATCTGAAAAACTCTGTTTCCTTGTGGTCATCTACCACCTCTGACTCTTACAGTCTTTCCACTCTTCACAATGAATGATCCCTGAGCCTTGGGAGGCAGACGTTTAATATAGGTGTCCTATTCAGGAATAAGCTTCTTACTCTCTGCACATTGACCAGTTGTGGGTCTCTGTGTTAATTACTATCTGCTGTACGAGGAAGCTTCTCTGGTGAGAGTTAGAGATGCATTAATCTATGGGAATGACAATAAGTCATTAGGAGTCAGTTTAATACTATGTTCATTTAGCAGAATGATAGTAGTCATCTCTACCCTATGGCCTGTAACCTGTCTAGATACAGGCTCCTAGGCCTGATATCAATGTCAGGAATGGGCTCCATCTTGTAATGTGAACCTTGAATCTAATCAGAAAGTGGTTGGTTACTTCCATGCCATGATTGCACCAGTGGGCCTCTCTGGCCAGGCCAGTTGTTGTTGCAGCTCCCCGGATTCACAGCTGGGCAAGACTGATGATTACTTTCTCTTCAGGTAGCATGCATAGCACCTTCCAGCAGTGAAAGTTAGCCAGTAGAGATGAAGCCCTGAAGTCAGCACAGCTTGACCTCTTTCTATAACTCATGTAGATAGTGTCTTCAGGAACTGGATCCTACCATCAAGTTCTGGTACGTAACCAAGGGAAGGGGCCAGTATTTTTGGCATTGACTATTGTTTTGAGTCAGGATCTTGTTGTTGTTTTTTCACAGGGTCTTCTTAGTCCCAGCCCACCTAGAAGTCACTATGTGGACAAGGCTGGCCTCAACCTCACAGAGATCCTCCTGCCTCTGCCTCTTGAGGGCTGGGATTAGCATGGCAGGGGCTTCTTGTATAGCACAATCTGACCTCAGACTCTTCATCCTCCTGGCTTTGCCTCCCAAATGTTGGGATTACAGGTTACGCCCCTCCCTAGTCAAATGGTTGGAGTTATAAAACAAAGTTACAGTAATACTACTTTGTAATTGTCTACGTATTCACCTTTACTAGGAATCTCTTGTCATATGGCTTTAGTTACAGTCTAGTGACCTTTCATTTCTAAGGGGTTCCCTTCTTGCAGAGCATGTATGGTGTAATGACCTAGCTTTTCTTTATCCAGGAACATCCTGTTTCCTTTCCCATCTTTGAAAGACAGTTTTGCTGGGTATAGGATTCTTGGTTAGCAATGTTTCCTTTACTTCTCTGAATGTATCAACCCACTGCCTTCTGGCCTATATGGGTTCTGATAAGAGATCTGCTTATAGTCTGCCCAAGGAAAGAATTGGTCCACATGCAAGGGACCTTTCCCTCTCAAGGCTCTGCTCCAGGAGGCTCAAAACTCGGGCACACAAGTCCATGAAGGTCCAGGGAGCTCCACAATCCAGCAGCTTACTCTTTACATAACTACCTATTCACTTAGACAAACTCAGTCGATTAATTTACTTTGTAGCTTGGAATTTCAAATGCTTCAACATGATATTTAGCAACATTGGGAATGCAAGTTTCCAAGAACAGTAACACTTGAAACGGGAGCCTTAAGGTGAGTTTGGGGTTCACTTTCTTGGTGCAATTTAAACTATACCTTTACATTACGTTACTAGAAAAATTTTAACATTAAAAAGATTAACATCAGGAAAATTATATTACAGACTCAATTTTAATATAGTACATTCCCAATTTAATTCTAGAATTAAAATATGAAGTTTTAGTTTTATGAAAAGCACATTAATATCAACAATAACAAGTCATGTCCTTCAAGTAACATTTTTTTGGAAACTATGTTCGACTGAAATGGAAGTGAAAATTTTAAAAAGGAAATCCTTTATACTCTTATTGGGGAATCCCTTCTATGTGATAAGTTGCTTTTTTCTTATTGTTTATAACATTCTCTTTGTCTTTGCCAGCTTGATCATAATGTGTCTTAGTATGTCCTAATGGGTTTGTCTCATTTTAGGTTAATTAGGTTTGGATGTTTATGTTCTTTTTAAAAAAGAATCTAATTTGAGGAAAATTTAATCATTATTCAAATCATCTCTTTGTCTTTTTTTCTCATTTTTTTCACTGGAATTTCTACAATGTGTATTTTGGTCCACTTAATATTGTACCACAAATCCTTGAGGTTCTGTTGTTAGCTGTTGGGGGACCCAGCACTCAGGACCAGCCCATCGGGGACCGAAGGAGCTCCGCCATAGGGGAGGGGGTGAGTAGACATGGAATCAAGACACCAACTCCAGGAGTTGAGCCAAAAGCCAGCAGTGGTGGTCTGTTGCAAACTCATTTATTCTAGAAAGAGTAGAGAGTCTTATAGGGTGGGGTCCTGACCACAGCCAACTGCAGTTTGTTCCCAGGTGGATCAGGTTCCCTCCAGGTGCTGGGCAGAAACTGGCTTCACAATCAACCAGTGTGGAGCACCACACCCATGAGAGCCATTCCTTCATTCCTCCTGGCAGGTGGCCTCGCTAGGCCCACCCTGCATTATGCCCAACAGTTAGCCTTTCTTCAATTTTTTTCTTTCTATTTCTCAGATGCAAAATTTCAAGAACTTCTGGGTGGGATGGCAGACTAGAATTGATAAGTGGGATTATATGAATTCAAAAATCTTCTGAGCAGTGAATAATGGGCAGAGTGAATAGAGAGCCTGTACAATGGGAAAAAATTGTCAACTACTCATCAGACAGGAGGTTAATAGTGAGAACATATAAAGAACTGCAATTAAACATCAAAAAACCTGTAACAAATGCTGGCAAGAGGCAAAGAGGAACCCTTATTCAGACATGGAAGGAATGTAAACTTGTGTAACCACTATAGAAATCTTTTTCAGGCATGGTTTCTCTTGACTTTTTCTTTTGGATGTGTCATATTTTCCTGTTT
Organism: Eospalax fontanierii; assembly: GCA_035773235.1. NCBI lineage: Eukaryota > Metazoa > Chordata > Mammalia > Rodentia > Spalacidae > Eospalax > Eospalax fontanierii. Next base: position 19,127,384 of record CM069547.1, read on the forward strand.
GTATGGCTTATAGTGGTTTTGGTTGAAAATCAGATATTCAAATCTTACCATGTGCTCACGGTGTTCAAGCACACCTGCCTACAATGGCACACACGTCAAAGCTGACAATTGCAAAAAAGTTCCTGACTGTGCCACTACAAGGGGATATCTATCCAAATGAGCCAAAAGAACAGAGTGACTGGCATAGTTCATCTGGTTCAGAAACCCTCTGAAGAAACACTTCGCTCTCGTCTTCACTTGAATCGGACATTGGTTTGAACTGCTGGTGCTTCATCTCTGTCAACAGTGAGAACTGCAGTTTTCCTTGGCCAGGAAGTGAACCTCATGGCTGCTGCTCATCCTTCCATCCAGGACCTGGGCTCCTGCTGTGGGTTCCTTGGACTCCTTGTATGCATTTCTTCCTCCCAGTTTACCATCCACAGCGCCACCAGCGTGGACACATTGGAAACAGTTCTCTTCATACAACTTGGTTTTTGGACTCATTTGGTAGGATTTCACAGCAACACGCTGGCAAATGCAACAGGCTTGGGACTGAAGTGCAGATAATAACCAGCAGGTGGCGCTGTCTTCCTAGTCTGTCTCTGCCTCAGCCTGGAACCAGCCAGGAGTGTGTCACTCCAGCCTGAGGCCAAATACCAGCTCAGTATACCAACTGCTCATGCTATAATAGACTGATAGAAACTGTGAGGTTCAGTAAAAATGACACATCGGGAGACACATTCTTTTGGTTGGAGGGGGGTTAAAAGAGGGTCTTACTTTAGAGCCCAGACTGACTTGGAATTCAATATGTATCCCAGGCTGGTCTACAATTTGTGCTGATCCTCTTGTCTCAGCCTCCCAAAGGAGATGACTGTTTATTATCCACAGTTCCCACGACACACCGTGGGGAAGCACAGTGTCACCTGGAGGCAGAAGAGGGAGGAGCTTCGGGCAGAGCCTTTGTGGTTTCTGTGGGAAACAGGATAAAATAGGTGAAGCAGTATATGCAGGTCCACAACAGGCTGGTCTGAATCATTCAGGGCGTTCTGGGACATAGGGCTGTCCCTAGTTGTCTGATACCCAGACTGAGGGCGGTGAGATCAGGAGATGGTGACCCAGAGTATGAAAGTCCCATAATAGGGGCAGTTAGTTGGGTTGTATTGGAAAAGCACCAGTGGAGGACTCTTCCTGAAGAGGAAGACAGAAGGCCAAAGCTAGGGAAATATCCCTGAATTGTCCAGAACCTGGCAATTCCAAAAGCACCAAGGTTTTGGCCTCAGAAACATAGTCACTAAACGAGAACCAGGCTGTTCCACTCTGCCTAAGCCAGCCGAGATGCAGACAAGACTTTCCAAGCTGTAGTCTACTTCCAACATGACTGGTGTGTGGCAAATGGATTGTTTTGTCTCTTGGTCATTTCTTGACTTCTCATAGGCCTTAGTGTGCAGAGCACCAATCCGGTGACACTCCTGGCATACTCAAACTTTTAGGGCTGGAGCCAGTCTGTGCTGACTCTGGAAGCTGCAGCATGGGCTGGGTGAGGGCCTGAAACAACGTGGAGTGCCAGGCTCTCAGCTGGCTACCCACTGACACCAGGAGAGGGTAATGAAGTCCTTACAAAGGACTTTCTTTGCTCCCAGGTCTGCAAAGAAATCTCTGATATCCAGAGTGCATGCGAGTTTGGGGATTGGAGGAGGATCCTGAGCAACCTGAAGAGGTGGGCAGAAGTGGGCGTGGGGGAAAGAGGGTGGTGGTGGTGCAGAGTCAAGCTGGGACGCGCAGTAAACATGCTTTCCTTCTCAGCAAATGCAGTGTGTGTGTTTAGGTATGTGGGTTCCCCCACCCGCCAGGACTGAAACCAGGCATTCATGCATGCTAAGCAAGCATTCTACCACAGAGTCACACTTCCTAGCCCACATATCTCACCTTTTAGCTTGATTAATTCCTGGTCTCTGAGACCTATGTTTGTGCAAAATCCAGGTGCTAGGGAAATAAGAGAAGTTACGGCATCCAGGACGGCTGCACAGGTGGACGGACAAACAGACAAGGAAGAGGGAAGAAAATGGCGGCTCTTTGCCCCGGGCCTCGGATGGTTGGCTGCCAGAGCAGGGTCCTCAGGAAGTTATTACAGGGAAAGATATTTTAAAATATCATTTGGGGGACCTGGGGATGCAGCTCAGAGGGAGGGTGCTTGTGTAGTATCATACATGAAACTGACTCCCAGTTCTGAGAAAAGAGAAAAAAAAAAAACATAAAATACAAATCGATGCTCAGTCAACTGTGGTGTACTTGCTTGTAACTCCAGCACTAGAGAGACTGAAGCAGAAGGGTCATAAGTTCCAAGCCAGCCTAGGCTACACAGGAAGAGCCTATCCCCCAACCCCAAAAACAATTGTAAGAAACATTAAGTCAGTCTTTTCTGTCACACACTGTAAAAACTCTGGTTTAGGAATTCAAATGTCTTAATCCTCCCTTTCTCTCCCAGTAAAACCCTCGTTAATGCAAAAGCCCCACTGCATTGTGGGAATCTGACAGCCCAGGGTGGCTGAGCCCCTCCCCTTTCATCCGGCCCCTTTTCCTCATCTTCATTCCCTTCGCATCAGTTCTTTGAAAATCAGCCAACTGGGAAAGACTGCAAGGTCAGACCCCAGTCAGTGGGGAAAAGAGGGATAGAAACCTATCAAACTTCCAGGTCCAGTGTGCTTGCTCCATCTGAATGATGCAATGCACTCTTTTGCTAAAGTAAAAGCTGCTTTGCTGAGTTTCTTTGGCTTTGTCCCGTTGCACAGGATCTGTGGTCCTCAAGACCTCAGATTTTATTTCTAACACGATGATGATAAAATACATTACTGAATTTTAAGAACAAATGTTATTTCTTTAGCGTTCTCTCAAGAAACAAAACACAGATGTGGATTGCTTTTGATCCTATTTGTGTCAGGCTGTATGTAATTTCTTGGATGATAACACCTTACAGTGATGAGGTCATCTTGGGGTCCTGTGTTTATGCGGGCTACACTGCACTGTGCCTCATGATTTTATAAACATTGAAAATACTTTTGTTGTGCCCATTTTTTATGCAAAAGCAGGAAAAGTGCTCCTCCACTGATCTGGAAATCCAAGAAGCTGGGTGTGGCTGCTAATTCCAGCAAAGCTCTGCCTGCAGTTCCCACCATACCAGGTTTCTGTTTTCTTAACCAGAGAGGTTTAGGCTTCTTGGTTTGGGGTGACAGTATTGTTCTGAATGTGACTGGCTTGGACAAACAGGTTGGGGATGGAGATGGAGATCCAGTGTAAATGGCTGTGGACAGTTAAGGTGCCAGGGAGGTGGCTCTCAGGGTTGGCAGCCCTCAGAGCAAACATAGCTCCTTCTGAAAAATCAAGAGGAACTAACGGCAGCTCTGATTTGTCTTTAGGTGGTGTCCCTAGAAGTCCCAGCCTGGGCCTGTTGATCCAAAGGGAACTGCTTCTAGTCCTTAACTGCAGCAGATGTTCAGGGCTGGGTGAGTCCAGGACGCCAGTCTGGCCTTCTAAAGCTGCTGGCTCCTCCACCACGCTTCTCTTCTGATCCTTCACTAGTGTTTCAGGGACCCCTCCTGCAAGTGGTCTTAAACCTTGGTCACACAACATCACTGACTCTTCTTCCCTGGGTGATGATTCTAGAGACAGTATGTCTTGCCCTGACCTCAACACAAATTCCTGCTGCTGGTGCTCTGCTCAGGGACAGACCCATATCTTGTGCATCTTAACTTAGGGAATTGATCAGGAGGACAAGAGGGGAGGCAGAGGAAACTGGGGAACCTACTGAAAAAATTGAAACCATAATTCTACAGAAAAACTTGGACAGGAATTTCTATAGACTGAATGCCTGTATTCACCCTCAGAATTCATATGTTAAAACTCTAATTCTGGGGATAACAGTAGTAGTGAAAACTTTGGAAGATGATCAGGTCATGAGAGTGGAGTCATCAAAACATGGGAGAGGGGGAGTTTGCCTCTTCTGTCTAAGAATACAGGAAAAGGATGCCACATATGAACCAGAAAACAGGTCCTCATTAGACATCAAACCTGCTTTGCTCTTGGACCTCCAGCCTCCAGAACCACAAGAAATAACTGTTGTTTATAAATTATAATTTTAGCCAGGTGTGGTTTTTAATCCCTGCACTTCAAGGCCAGCCTGGTCTACATAGGGAGTTCCAGGCAACTGGGGCTACAGGGAGAAGGCTGTGAGGGGCTGAGGTCTACCTAAAGGGGACACCCACGTGAGGTTAACTAAACCTCCTCCAGGTGGGAGACACGGGGCTATTGGTGAGTATGATGTCAGCAAAGCAGTAAAAGAGAAGAAAAAAAAAGGAAGAGGAAATTTGCCTTTGTGCATGAGGCCCCTCCAGAACCCTTTTCCGAGCTAGTGATGGCTGGTTTGCAGGTGTCTGAAGGTCACGTGGCATCCTGTGGCAGGTTCTGTAGATCAGGAGACAGACCACAGAGGTCTAAAACCTCCCTACTGGGCACTCTACCAAAAAAAAGTTACATGGAAGATTAGCTTTTCAACTTTGAGACTGGTGGCTTTTATAAATGCTGGGCTTTTTCTATTTCTGTTTTTAAAAAAGATTTATTTTTTTATTTTTTATGTGCAAGTATGTGCCTGCCTGAATGTACACCATGTGTATGCCTGGTACCCAAGGAGGAGAGAAGAGGGTGTCAGGTCCCCTAGAACTGGAATTACAGATGGTATGGACCTCCATGTGGACACTGGGATCCAAACTCAGGTCCTTTGTAGAGGAGCAAATGCTCTTTAACCACTGAGCAATCTCTCCAACCTCTTTTTATTTCTGAGACAAGGTCTTACTCTGTATTCTTGGGCCTTGAACTACAAAGTAGGACAGGATGGCCTGAAACTTAAGGAGATCCTCCTGCTTCAGCCTCCCAAGTGCTGGAATTATAGGTGTACATCACTACACCCAGCTGTAAATGGTGCTTGATCAACCTAAACACTGTGTTGACTAGAGGCTCAAAATAACTTAATCCTTTATTTTCCCTAGAAGGAATAGCTCTGTATTCACCTAGGCAAGTTCAGAGACCTTATCTAACTGTAACTAACAAGAAGGGAAGATGTTTCCCATCACCTCCACTGTGTGGACACCAGTCCTATGGAGCTCTCCATAGCTGTCCTAAGATGATTTTCCTGGGCTGCCCACCTCCTCCATTAACTCACCCAGATTCATCTCTTAAACCTCAGTCAATTGTGCTCCAGGCAAATCTCCAGATCGCACCCCAGGACAACTGAGATTCTCTTCCACCACACATGTTAACATAGCATACGCACATCCCTGGCTCAGCAGCTATCAAAGCAGTGCTGTTTTTTTGTACAGTGCCATGTTTATTAGTCTCTGAGTGACTTGAAGGCAAAGCCTTTTCTCCCTTCCCTTCCTTCTGATGCGTCTATCCATCATCTGTGACGTATTTACACACGTGCGCACACACACACACGCACATATATATATATATATTTATGTATATTTGTAGGTATGTACACACATATTTGGGGGAATTGGAAAAAAAAAAAAACATAAAATACCCAGCACTTCATTTACTAACATACAGGAGTTACTTTGCCTGGGGAGTTGACAATCTCTCTATGCAGTCCTGGCTAGCCTGAAACTTACTATGTAGTCCAGGTTGGCCTCAAACTCAGAGATCAGCCTATACCTGCCTCCTGAGTGCTGGCATTAAAGACGCGTGCTCCCGTGCCTGGTAGGGATTCTACTTGTATTCATCCCAGATAGAGAGGCAATAACAGGCCAAAGAAAGCATCCCATTTAAATTCAGCTTGGTGAGCCAATGAGTGTGCCGTGGTTCCTTACACCAGCACGGTGACCCCAGCAGCTGTATCATTGAAAAGGCCACTCCAGGATGGGTGATGACTCCTGAAAACTACATCCGCAGTTCCTTGAACATCTTACAGGCAGCGCACCAAGCTGCCTCCCTTCTAGCGACTGTTTACTCGGGAGGGAGGCCTCGTGACTTGTGCGTTTTGTGATTTCATGAGCCTCTGAGCTTCCTTCAAGGACGAACTAGTCAACTCACTCCTTAGGAAACACCAACACAAGTAAGATGACTAATTGACTGATTCCATGTCGCTGTCTCTGGTACTTAGTACTGAGTTCGTTCCATAGAAATGATCAACAAACATTGTTAAAAGCAGAGAAGTTATCACTATTTATCCTATTTCACCTAATTGAAGTTCCTTGAGTCATAAGCTTAATAACTGACAATAGTTTCAAATTAGCATATTAACATTTTGGTCCTTTAAATATTGTATATATTCACTCTGCCTCCTCTTTTTTTTTTTTTTTTTAATTTGGCCTATCTATAAAAAAAAAATTCTGCTAAGTAAAATAAGCTTTAGCTGAGTCCAAATGGAATGATTAGAAATTTGGAAGAAGTGGTTGGAGTTAATCAGTTTTTACTGTGTCCGGAATAATTATAGAATATTAGAACCAGGGGATCTTAATTTATGCACATGCTAATTAAGCTCCTCCAGGTTAGGTAAGGTGGTAGGAGAGGAAAGAATATCATCTCACAGGCTGTGTGAGGACAGAGGAAGGTCACTTGCAGACAACCCCAAGAATGCTCTCTGACTGCAGCTCTGGGACTCCATGCCCAGCTGCTGGAGTGAAGACCCAGCCACCCTGCCTCTGCCGGGACATGCTTGTCCTCATTCAGTGCTCCCACCTACTATTTATTTATTTATTTATTTTATTTATCATGCATGAGTAAATGTGCCTGCTTGTATGTAAGTGCACCTGCGTGATGCAATGCCTAAGGGGGTCAGAAGAAGGCATCAGATCGGTGGAACTGGAGTTAAGGATGGTTGTTAGTCACCATGTAGGTACTGGGAACCAGACCCAGGTCCTCTGCAAAAATAAGCAGTGCTCTTAACCTCTGAGCCATCTTTCCAGCCCCTCCCACGGGCTTTAGGCTCTGCTTGAACTACCAAGTGCTGATGGTCTCTGCAGGTGCCAAATGCAGTTCCCTGCAAGGTGGAAGGATCCTTTCTCTTCAGGTTGTTTCTCTTCTTTTAACTGATCAGAGCTCTCACACCAGCTCTCTCTTGAGAGGAAGCCCCCCTGTGAATGAGCTGCCTTGATTCTTCAAGGGTCTGTGGTAGGGAACAGGGTGGAGTCTGTCTATTGGCAGGTCCTCTGAGGCAACAGAGGCAAAAACTGGATCTTGCCTGTCAGGGTGCTCTTCACAGCTCATTGCGTCAGAGCACAGCATCCCCCAGAGCTGAGAAGACTTGTCTTGTCAGCTTGTTTCGTTTGACCGACTCCGAATATTTGGGTTGGCCTGGAAATCCTGGATTAACAGATGTGCCTGGCTTGTAGAACCAAAGAAAATAACATATAGCATTTTGCCTCTGTGCATGTTTTACGGCAGCAGAGCTCAAATTCAGAGGCTCCCAGAGGTAGGCAAGCCTCTTTCACTGAGCCACATCCCCAGCCTTACCTCTATGTCTTTAACATAATTACTCATGGTTAAAATTCAAGGTTGTCTGATATCACGGAAACTTTCAGTAAATGGACCTAAAACACAGTGTTGGTTTTCTTTAATATAAATATGTGACAATGTAAGGGGAACTGATATGAAGCTTATCAGAGTTGATATTATTTACAAGAAGTGTTGGTTGTTGTTTTAAACCATCTCAAGTAACCCAGGTTACAACTGTCTTATCTTAGAAGATGACTTTGTATGGTTATTTGACACTGAGAACTCATTATGTGTCAGGCATTCTTTTAAACCTTTATAATACAGCAGTGAAAAAGAGAAACATTACGTTAGCGTTCCATGAGGGATTTAAATAAAACAGGTTCGAACTCTCAGTAGCAGGGTGATGAGAGTCCTTACAGTTCTGAGAAGTGTTACAGCTTGGGAACTGTTACAGCTCAAGAGCTCTCAGAGGGCTTCTGGGTGCCAGCCAGGCACAGGTCCTTACAGGGCAAGTCTAGGTCACCAATGGGAGCAGTAAGAACAGCAGGTGCCCTGTCCAGCAGGCTGGAGCTGCAGGTCTTGGAGGCAGGAAGCAGCTTTAGAACTGAATTTCCATCTGCATCCCAGCCAAGTTTGCAGTCTCTGAGGCCTGCAGCCACTGGTCCAGCTCTAGAGGCTGCTCAAGAGAGCTCCCTAGACAGGGCAGAAGCCTCAGCGCAGGGAGCCTCTGACTTGATGAATCTGTCCCTGGCCAATCTTGAAGGCAGTCTTACTTGGAGCAAGACAGCTGAGAGCCAGATCCTGAAGTCTTTGGGCTTCTTCCTCAGCACCTGGAGACCAGGCTCTCTGCCAGAGCTCTGAATTCTTCCTTCTTTCCTTATGCTACCAGCCCCTACAGTGACTCTGTTTGGTAAAGCAGGGTCTCTGAATAGACAGGGGTATCAGGTACCAGCTAGGCCCTAACTGGCTAACCAGGAGAATGCATATCAGGCGAAAACATAGACCAGTCAGGAAGAAATGTCAAACCCGGTGAGAGAGGCAAAGAACTCTGAGCTTGCCGAAAGCTAAAAGTTCATAATAAGGTCTGCAGATCTCTGCAGAGGTAGAGAAACTCATAGGAAAGCTTCTGTCTGTTCCTGAATGCTTACAGGGACCCATGCAGGTTGCCTGCTGCTTCCCCAACTTCCTGGTCAGCCAGGGGATTTCACTTAGCTGGGTTTTGTTTCTTGTTTCTTTCTATTGCTGGCTTTTAAGAGCAATCAGATCTCTAAAGCTGTCTACTCTCTATGACCCCTTTGCCTTCCAGGCTTTATCCTGTCAGAAAGTTCCTTATCAGGGCCCCACCTACCACAAAAGCTTCAGTAGTTTTCAGTCCATAGTGTCTTGGCTCTGTTGCTTCTTAAAAGTTCTAGCACCTTCCAACAGCCCCGGCTGAGCACTAAGCCTCTCACATACAGGCCTTTGCAGTACATTCCTCTGTAGACTACGACAGACATATTCCCTATTCTCAGAACTTAAACAACATAGATTGAGTCAACCTGCTTTTCCATTTTGTGTTTTAGAACAATGGAAAGGAAGGCCTGGAGGGATAGCTCAGTGGTTAAGAGCACTGACTGCTCTTGCAGAGGACCCAGGTTTGATTCCTAGCACCCACATGGTGGCTAACAACCATTCATAATTCTAGTTTCTGGGGATCTGATGCCTTCTTCTGACCTCTGAGAACAATTGCATGACATAGGTGCACTTACACCCACATATATAAAATTAAAATAATCAGTAAAATATTTTTTTAAAAAGGAAAAGTAAGGCAAGTGGTAGAAAGAGAGTCAAAAGTAGTCTGAGAGACCTGAACAGACTTTCCTTGTTAAAGTTTGAGAAAATGAACATACAGGTGAAACATGCAATTTGACCACTGAAAGTGGTTATTTAACTTCAGCTTAAAGTGAGTCAGAATAGTGACTTAAAGATCTTTGTTTTTTGAGACAAAGTCTCCCTGTAGCCCTACCTGGTCTGGAACTCACTATATAGACCAGGATGGCCTCATTCACAGAGCTCCACCTGCCTCTGCCTCCTGAGGGCTGGGATTAAAGGTGTATGCCAATGATATTTTTTTATGTGTATGAGTGTATTGCCTACATGTATGTAAGTGCACTGGTTTTCTGCAAGAAAAGCCAGTGTTCTTTAACCACTAAGCCATCTCTCCAGCCCACCAATGATTATTCAGAGTTGCTTCCTTTTCTTCTCCATTCCCATTTTCCCTGACTAAACATGAAAAAAAAAAGCACAAGACCTACATGAGGATAATTAATGGTTGACTTCTTAATTATTAGATTGTTTTTAAGCTTTCACAAGTGCAGTGAGGTACGTGTATCATGAATTCCCTCACGGTGAGGCCTGGCATTCAGCCCCACCCCACCCCCAGGTTTGAACCGATTGAGCGGACAGAGAATGCTCCTTTAGAGAAATTAATTTTTTCCAGGTTACTTACAAAGGATTCGTCCAGGGGAGAGAGAGGAGGAGATGTTGTACGACCGAGACTGCATTTTGATCATAAGCCCCCCCGGACCTCTGGAACAAGTAAGAATGGCACCCTGGCACCATGTGCCCTCTCTCCTTCCCATGCTTCCATGCGGTTCCACTTAAGTTCCTTAAGTCACTGGTTAGTTGGCTGTCAATCACATTTGGAAACCTATCCCTCGCAACAGAGAGAGAAAACTGCTTATCTATGCAACAGTATGATAGAACTCAAACCCACAGCCCTAGGCAGTTCATAGTTAGTGCCACGTAAGGTTTTTCTGTGTTTTCCAGGCCTCAGCATGAGAAGACCCTACTCTCCTCAGGCTCTGACTGACTTTCTTCCGCAGACTCAATACTGCTCGCAGTGAAGAGAAACTGCTCCATTAAAACAGAAACTGCTGTGGCACAGGCCTTTAATCCCAGCACTGGGAGGAAGAGCTGGGAGGACCTCTGTGAGACAGAGGCCAGCCAGGTCTATATAATGAGTTCCAGACCAGCTGGGGCTACGGGGAGACCCTGTCTCAAAAACACAACCAAGCAACAACAAAAAACCCTCAAAGTCTCTCCCCATTCCCTGGACCCAGAAGCATCTCTCAACATGATTATTAGATGCCCATCTCCTCCTCCAGATGGCTCCCAATTGACACAATATCATACTCTCATACACTCACATATTGAGTGTGAGCACCGTGTTATATTGAGTATTTCAGAGCCTCCGTCCTCCCAGAAGATGGACCAGCAGCCACATGCACCTGGAAGCCACCATTACATTCAGCAGTGGTATGATGACTAGCTCAGTCTTGACAATGACTAACGGATGTACAGGGAAGAGTCTGGGCAGCTTCCTCCTGGCTTTGAAAGAATGGCTGATGAATTCAGTCCCAGGGTAACATATTTTTTATGAAATAAAATTAAAATATGTGTCATTTTAGTCGGTTTGTAAGACTGGACGAGACTCCTGTGAAGCATGTTTGTTTTTGTTTTGGCAACGCTCTTCATATTTAGGATTAGCAGTGCCAATTAGCATTCAAGACCGGCAGGTGATCTATAGCTTACTGATATCATAAAGCAAGAAAGAGCTCAAAGCTCCCATCCAGATATTATTTCACAGGATCCACATGAAGGCAGCGGTTGTGAGGACTCTGTGCTGCCTGAGATGGGATCCTCAGTAGCTCCCACATTTCTCTACTTCCTCACTGTGACTTCAGGCATAGAACATTATGACTTTGTTGGTTTTTTAAAAGGTAATTTAGAAGGGCTAGAGAAATGGCTCAGCAGATAAGAGCACTGGATGCTCTTGAAGAGGACCCAGGTTCAGTTCCGAGAACCCACATGGCAGCCAATAATCACTCGTAACTCCAGTTCCAGGAGATCTGACACCCTCTTCTGACCTCCATGGACATTGCATGACACGGATGCACTTACATACATGCAGGCAATATACTCACAGACATAAAATGAAAATAATAAATAAAATATTTTAAAAGGTAATTTAGAAAGGTTTTGATATGCTTATCTTATTTTTTAAGACTATCATGTAAAATACAACATTTAAAAATATTTTTGAAAACTCTGGGCTCACTGGGGATATGTCTACAAACCCCTGGGAATTTTGAGAAGCCTGCCACAGCTTGTTTCTGTAGAAACAATCCCGGGCTCCATCTGTTCCTCCCAGGTCTTGGAAAGTCCCATAAAATGCCAGATTGATCCACCAGCCTTGATGGCATGATTATGCTAACAAATCTGTTGTTATTACTAGTTACAAACCTCCACTGAAAGAACCTGATTTTTGTAGAATATGTTTAACATTTTAAAGATTATAATATACTGTCATTGCCTTTCATAGTTAGCAATTAGCTACCCTTATCTATGAAACATTACAATCATAATAAGAGAAATCAGAAACAGAGAAAAGAATCACTGTAAAGATAAATAACATCCAGTTAAAATTAATACCAAACAGGCAGAGGGGCAGGCTGAGTTGCTGAACCTCCAACAATCCTGCTTCAGACGGGAACGCGGACGGAGACTGTTTCCACCAGAGACAAAGGTCCCGTCCCCAAATGTGACCAGATGCTGGGAGATGGAAAGAAATTTGACTCCTCCAAGAACAGAAACAAGCTCTCTAAGTTTATACTACACAGCAGGGAGTGATCTGGGGCTGGGAAGAAGGGGCAGGCAGATGAGCGTGGGTCATCGAGCCAAGCTGATGATCGCCCCAGACTATGCTTATGGAGCCACCAGATGTCCTGCTAGGGAGCATCCCACCACATGCCACTCTCATTTTCTATGTGGAGCTCCTAAAACTGGAATGACAGAAAGCAGTCTCCTCCTTCAGCCTTCTGCACATGGATATGCCATGAGAGGATCTAGTGCCTCCAGATAAGTGCACAGGAATCCATGCAGAGCCTTTCCAGATGCCCCATTCCACTCTGTGTAGACATATTAGTTACTTTCTATTCCTGTGATAAAATGCCAAAAATTACTTATGGAAGAAAGAGTTTATCTGGGTTTATAGTTCCAGAAGGAGGAGTTCATACCAGCTGGGGAGGCATGGCAGCAGGCAGCCAGCGCAGGACACTGAGAGTCCTATCTTCAGCCACAAACATGAAACAGAGAGTGCAAACTACAAGTGGGATGAGGCTATAAATACTCAAAGCCCACCCCCAGTGATGTAATTCCTCTAACAAGGCTCTACCTCCTAAAGGTTCCATGACCTTTCCAAACAGCACCACTAATGGGGTGCTCATCCAACCCACCACATTCCACTGCCTGGCCCCCATAGGCTCATATTATATGCGTCTATCATAATACAAATGTATGTAGTATCATAATGCAAAAATGCATTTAGTATGATTTCAAAAGACCCCATAGTCTTTAATAGTCTCAAAAATTCAAAGTTTCTTCTGAGACTCAGGCATAATCTTACCTGTAAAGCCCTCTCCATAAATAAAAAAGCAAATTACATACTTCCAACATAGAATGGCACCAAATATATATATTTGGTAATATATATCTCCATTCCAAAATGGGAGGAAATAGTGGATCAAAGCAAGACTGAAACCCAGCAGAGCAAACACCAAATCCTGTAGCCACATCTGATGTCTGGGATTTTGTTTCAAAGCACTTAGATGACCCCACTCCTTCCAGCTTTGTTGTCCGCAATATACATCTCTCTCTTAGGTGGGTTCCACTCCCTGTATGCAGCTGTCTCTGACAGATGTCTTATAGCTTTGGTATATGCAACATCTTGAGGTTTCCACTGAAACCCAGCTTCCACTTTCACAGCTTCATGCAATGGCCTCCCAATGCCTTCTCACAGTTATTCCAGCACTGGAATATATTGCCTGGCCTCAGCAGTGCTCTGAAACCACAGAGGAAGAATCCAGGATCACCTCACACTTGTATCTTTCATACCTCTAAAGCCAGAACCAAACGGATGATATTGCCAAGTTCAGTTGCCAGCTTAGGATGGACCAACCGTTCAACCAACATTAGCCACAGCTTTTTCATGTTGAAGCAATTGTTTTCTAGGAGCAAGCAACCCCTTAGGCTTTCTCCTTTCACAAGTTGGAAGCTTAGCTGGGTAAGGTCTTACCCTGAGAGTACCCTTCACATTGTTACAGTTCAGAGCAAGAGGCCTCTCCTTAATGGCACTAATGTCCTTAACAATTACAGCCTGTCTTTCAGCACAGGTCTTGGTTGTAACATTAAGCTTTCCAGTGCTCTTTTGCTCTACAAACTGTACATTTTAGTATTTTATTTGTTTTGTTTTGTTTTTGCACCACTTGATCACATTCCTCCAAAAACCAACATGGTCAAGTTTTCACAGCAACAACCCACTCTTGGTATCCATTTCTGTATTAGTTACTTTTCTATTGCTGTGATACACACCATGACCAAAAGCAACTTATGGAAGAGTTTATGACTCCATCATGGGGAGGGAGGCAGGGCAGCAAGCAGCCAGACAGGAAGCTGACAGATCATATCTCCAACCACAAACACAAAGCAGACAAAGTGACCTGGGCAAGCCCGCAAAGCCCATCCCCAGTGACATAATTTCTTCAGCAAAGCTCCACCTCCTAAAGGTTTCATGATCTCCCCAAATAGCACCACCAACTTGAGAGCAAGTGTTCAAATACTATGTAGAGCATTTCTCATTCAAACCACTACAGATATCTGCCCAACTGAATGTTTTCTGTCACTCAGCTTTGCTTTGGACATCTATGTTCTCTTCTCCTCCTTTGTTCTAGTTTGGTTTCTGTTGCTGTGATAAAGCACTGACCAAAAGCAACTTGGGGAGGAAGTGTTTATTCCATCTTAACCTTCCAAGACACAGTCCATCTTTGAGGGAAGTCAGACAGGAACTCAAGGTGGAAACCTAGAGGCAGAAACTACAGAGAAATGCTGCTTACTGACTTGCTTAGCTACCTTTCCTATACAATCCATGCCCACTTGCCTAGGGCTGGCACTACCCAGCAATGGGCTTGTCTCTCCTACATTAATTAGCAGTTAAGAAAAATGCCTCACAGACATGGCCACAGGCCAGTCAGATGAAGGAAATGCCTCAACTGAGGTTCTCTCTTCCCAGGTAACTCTAATTTGTGTGAAGTAGACAAAAAGTAATGAGGACACCCTTTCTTCTTCTGTGTGTGTGTGTGTGTGTGTGTGTGTGTTGATCTAAGTTTTATGCCATAAATTTCAAGTTACTCATTTTGTTTTGGAGTGAAGATTCAGTTTCAGTCTCTTGGATTTAGGTTCCTGATGAAGTGTATTGTCAAGTATTCAGAGCATAAACCATGGATAACATTAGAACAGGAACTGGTGTTGGGGGTTAGGGTTACAAGAATTTTTGTTTTATGCTGGTATTTTTATCTACTATATATTGACATTCTTGTGACTGTACTGCAAAACCATAGCAGATTTGAGATGCTTTTGAGGGCTGAATTATTTGTACTTCTGTTAGATTAAACCCATATCCAAACGGAAATGGGGAGGAGGAGACAAAGCCTTTGCCTCTACTGTCCCCTCCCAACCTTCTCTGAAAACCCCTGCCTTTTAAAGTGAGTCCCTGTCACTGAAATGTTGGACACTACAGGCATCCGTCCCTGGACTGGCCAGGACTTCTGAAGCCTCCTCTATCACCTGGACCGGTCAGGACTTCTGAAGCCTCCTCTATCACCTGGACCGGCCAGGACTTCTGAAGCCTCCTCTATCACCTGGTTTAATATTTTTTCAGTCCTACAGTTTCTAATGGATTCTCAAGACTTACATAATCTTGTAACTATCCAAATTCTACTCCTGAAATTAAAAAAAAAACTTTAAATTACAGTTATTTATTTATTATTTATATTATTATTTATTTATTTCTATATTCATGTATGCACATGCAGCTGAGCATATACATGGGCCCTTGGAAGTGGAAGTAAGAGGACAATTTGCACGAGACAATATTCTACTTTTACAGTGTGGATCCTGGGAATTGAACTCAGGCCGTCAGGCTTGGCAGCAAACCCGTCTATCCACTCTGTGAAGCACGTCTCTCTCTTGGAGCTAGTTCCACTCCCTGTATTCACTCTCCTTGGCAGATGTTTCAAGGCTCTGGCATCTCTAACATCTTGGGGGCTTTACCGTATCCCACGTTTCACTTTCACAGCTTCATGCAGTGGTCTTCTGGGGCCTTATTTATGCAACAGCTTTCCTGCTACATATTGCCTCAGCAGCTCTCTGAAACCATGGAGGAAAAATACAGGACCCCATTATTCTTGCATCTTTCATGCCTCTACAGCCAAAATCACAAGGACAAAAGACACTGCCAAGCTCAGCTGTCAGCATGGGATGGACCCTGGTCCTCTTCAGCTACACTAGCAGCAGCTTTTGTATATTTAAGCAATTTCTTTTCAGGAGCATAAAAACACTTATGCTCTCTTTCACAAGGTGGAAGCTTACCTGGTTGTGGTCTTGCCCTGAGGGCACTTTTTACCACTGTTCCAGTAGAGCAGGCACTTCTCCTTAATGGTGTTAATATCTTTAACAATTACAGTCTTTCTTCCAAGACATGCCTTTGGCTTCACAATTAATAATCCTAGAGCTCTTTTCCTCTCCAAACTGTGTTTTTGTATTTCTTTTGACCCCACCTATTATTTTTTCATTGTAGACCTAGGTAGAATTTATCAGTAATAATCAAGCCACAGATTCAATGTTAGATTATCTTGAAATTTCCTCTACCAAAGAAATTTGTCTACCACTTTTATGCTTATTTTCTGGAAAGTTCTTAGGACAGAGGCAGAAGGCAGCAAGATTCTTTGTAAAACTATCACAGGACTGGCCTCTAGCCCAGTTGTTTTGTAAGTCCTTGTTCTCTTTTGAGCTGGGCCTACATTTCTCTCAGCATACTTTCTTCCAGAGTCCTACTAGAATAGGCTATTAAGCTCAGTTTACAGTATTCAACTGCTTTCCTACTCCAAAATTCCACAACTTTTCTGTTGCTGTGACTAAACAATATGACCATGGGGGATTTAATCCCCTGCCTTACACCATGTAAGGCAATTTACAGAAGAGTTTTGGGCTTATGGTTTGGGGGCAGGGGGAATACATAATGGAGGAGAGGCAGGAGGTAGCTGGAACAGAAAGCTGAGAGCTCATATTTTCCAGTACACACAAGAAACACACACAGAGGAGGGGTGACAAAGTGTGGTAAGTCTATGACCTCCCAAAGCCCACCCCTAGGGACATACTTCCTTCAGCAAGTCTCCACCTCCTAAACCTCCACAAACAGCACCACCAACTGGGGACTAAGAGTTACAAATATGTGCACCTATTGGGGGATATTTCTCTTCAAATCACTTGTTGGATAAATCTACAGTGTTTTCTCTCTGCCTCAAGGGACATGCCTCCAAATGTGATTGACATCCAAAAAACCAATGACTTAAGCGGGAGGTCTAGTGGAAAAGCTGGGAGAGCTGAGGAGGAGACATGGGAGTATGGCCACAGGTCTCCATCCTGGGTGTGTGTGCCAGAGGTTCAGGGGCCTTCTGATCAAAATGCTGCCTCCACCATACAAAATGTCTGTCTCTCTCCCTGGGGCTGAATCCTTTGTAAGTAACCCAGAATAAATTAATTTCTCTAAGAGAGCATTCTCTGTCTGCTCAATCAGTTCAAACCTAGGGGTGGAGGTGGGGCTGAAAGCCGGGCCTCACTTGCGAAGAATTCATAAGACACCACCACAATTTTTTTAATGACCTTTAACCAAAAGTTTAAATTGAAGGTGCTGTATGTTGACTTACTACCCAGTGAAAGCCCAGTCATCATGACAAATCCTTCAGTGTCTCTAGAAGAATGATATTGGTCATTGAAGCTCCAGGATTTCCTAGTTTTCTTGTCTGCCTCTCTGTTCACCTGTTCACCTGTTCCAGGCTTTTCTTCTTTCCATTCCTCCTCACCCTTCACTGTCCTGTGCAATGATTTGATGAGAGCTATTATGCTTTTTTCCACCCCAATACTACATATGAGTTTCAAGTTGGAGATTGGGGGGGGGGTGTTTTTGTTGTTTTGAACAGTCTTCCTGTAGCCCCATCTGGCCTGGAACTCACTACGTTGACCAGGTTGGCCTCGATGTCAAAGAGATTTGCCTGCCTCTGCCTTTGGAATGTTAAAATTAAAGGCACGTGCCACCACACCCTGCTAGTCTGCCTTTTCTTCAAAGGAAACCAAACAAACAAACAAATAAATCAAATGATTAAACAAATAGAAACTTCAGCAAGGTTTTTTTTTTTTAAAAAAAGGAGAAATTAAAAGTCTGATTCTAAAATTTATATGAGCTACAAGGAACCAAGTAAAAACAAGACATTGATAAAGAAAAAACACAGAAGACAAAGTATACCGTAGACACAGAGGCCTCCTGTGAGGCTATAGTGATTTGGCAGTAAGTAATACAGAAACAACAGAAAGTCAACCAGTGGAAAGGATTAGAGCCCCAAAGGAGACCCACACAGGCTTGGAAGAATAATCTGTAACTGTAGATTACTGATGAACTACATTTAAAAGTTGGTTGTGCTAGGGCATTTAGGAAGCCATATGTAAGAAGACAAATCATTTTTTTAATTGGGAGTTTAGCCTTTATTTGAGCAGATTTTTTACTTTCAAATTTTACTTTTTAAATTAAAATGTGATCATTGTACATCTTAATAGGATTTAGTGTGACATTTCAATAATCTTGAAACAAAAACAAAAATCATTTTCAGGAAGAATATAACTTTAAATATGTATGTTAAAAAATAAACGTTCATATGACAAGATAAATGTCATGAACAGAATGAAGAAAAATGTATTTTTTTATTGTTTTAAAATGGGGTCTTAGGCAGTCCTCAAATTGGAAATCCTCTAGCCTCAGCTTCACAAACACTGAGATTACAGGCATGTACCACCACACATGGCCTGGGGAAATTATCTTAAGCAGATGACTTCAAGCAGTAGAAAAATGATAAATCGGATTGCACTCAGAATAAGAAGTGTCTGTGTGGTGGCTCAGTGAGTAAAGATGCTCACTGCCAAGCCTGAGCTTCAATCCCATGAATCCACACAGTAGAAGGAAAGAGTCAGCTCCCACAAGTTGTCCTCTGACTCCATATATATGCTCCATGGCATACACACACACACACACACACACACACACACACACACACAAATAAATAAATGTAAATTGTTTTTTAAGTTTTGGTCACTGAAAGATACCATTAAGAAGGTAAAGAGGCATCAAGTCAATGTGCAAATGGATAAATATAACACAAAGCAGAGAAGTCCTATAGATATAAAACGTGTAATAGAACAGTGGGTATAAGACCTGAAAATTTGGGGCTGGATAACTCAGTGGTTAAGAGTTCTTCCTGCTCTTTCAGGGAACTAGAATTTGATTCCCAGGACCTGCACTGGGCAGCTCACAACTGCGTGTAACCCCAGCTCCAGGGGATCCAATGTCTTCTTCTGGCCTCTAGGGGCATCTGCACTCATGTGTACAGACACACACACACACACACACACACACACACACACACACACACACAATCATAATTTTAAAATAAAACTTTTTCCTAAAAAGAGACCTGAAATTTTTATCTAAAAAGAAGGTAAACAAATGCTGTCCAACTTTCTCAGTCTTGTAAATTCAAATCAAAACCACACTGAGAAACTATCACACATCCTCCGGTGACAATGCCACATGCTGGTAAGGACTGGAGCACTCCTAGTACTGGATGGAGTGCGCTGTGCTTGGCATGGTAGACCTAAATATTGGACTCCTGTACTTCACTGATGGGGTAGTAGAATGCCTGCTCATGTACAGCAAAAGACATGTATAAGAATGTTGGTAGCATTATTTGTCACAGGAAAACATTTTTACAAAACTTAAAATGAGGAGACTGGAGAGATGGCTTAGCAGTTAAGAGCACTTAGGGAAGCATGAGGACTTGACTTCAGCTCATACCACCCACGTAACAAGCTTGGCAAGATCCTGTGCATACCTGTAACACTAGCACTAAGAGGGTGCAGAGACAAAGGGACACTGGAGCTTGCTGGTTGCCAAACTCAAGCTGCAGGTTCACAGAGAGACCCTGCCTCAAAGAAACAAATGGAGAGTAATGGAGGAGAACACTTGGCCCCCTGCTCTGGCCTCTGCACCTGTGCACAGGTGCATGCACACACACACAAATACCATACACACTTACAAAGCAATGAAGGAATCTCATTTTCAGGAGGCCCACACTACTATGAGCCTACCTCCAGAAGCTTCAGCCAAGAAAAATAATCCCTCTTGCTCCCCATAGGGGAGGGGAATTCTTATGAGAACAGCTTTTACCACAGCCTGACCATGTTGGGTTTTCCTCAAGCCTGATATGGGAGATGGGGAACACCCAATTGTAGCTACCTTTAGATTTCTGTTTTTCCTAAGGAAGGGTGGGGTGAGAGGCTGAGAAGCACCTGAAAGTCACAGCTCAGGGCAGAGACTCACCGACAAGCCAGGCATGGTGGCACATGCCTGTAAGTGCAGTATTCAGGAGATAGAGGCAGAAGGATCACAAATTTGAGGCCAGCCTGGGCAACATAGCAAGACTATATATTTAATTAATCATAGGGCTATACGTATTTTAATGTTCCATATTTTCAAGACCCATTGAGCCATTTAAGGTGAAGCAGCAATACTGTACTGTGGATAATGGTATATATAACCTGGGTTATACCCTTGGATTTACTAGAATAGAATAGAATAGAATAGAATAGATAGTCAAGACTGGCTTTGTAAAGAGAGGGCTACTTTGTTATGATGTGAGCAATCCTAAAGAGATCTTTCCTTATGACGGTATCTCTCAAACATATACAGAGACTTGTACATATGTCTTGAGGACATCCATTGTGTTTCTGTTAAAAATGTAAAAGCAAAATTCTGTCACCCAGACTCGTCCCTGCATTCCTATACATCTACTGAGAGGACGGAGCAGAGTGACTGAGGACAGAGCAGAGTGACTGGGTGGAGCCGCTCATTACTGCTGGAGCCATGGGGGGGGGGGGGGGTGGCTTCTCAGGCCTTCCGTAGCCAATGCTGGTTCTGTGGTGACAAGTTCTGCACAGGCTGTGACATCATTCAGATGAGCAGGGATGGGGCACATCATTCACTTGCTCAGAGCTTCTGAGGTTTATTTTCTCCTCCCTGATTATTATGTAGCCTTCTTTTGTCCTGCCTTGCCTACCAATCACTGCTCTTTTGAGAGATTTCTTCAGGGAAGAGACTGATTTTCTATCAAATGCTTCTTACAATTCCCTTCTATTATATGTACGTGTGAAGCCTCTTTCCAATCATCCTTTCCCTTTCAGTTCCTTTGTGAGGCCTGCTTGTATGTGTTGGTGTGTGTGGTGTATGCATTTATACAGGCATACATGGATGCGCACTGAACCCAAAGGAGGACATCTGGTGCATTCCTCACTCTCCACCCTACTCCCTTGAGACAGGGTCTCTCACTGACCCTGAAGCTTGACATTTTGGCTAGGCTGGCTAGCCAGTGAACTCTGGGAAATCTGCCAATCCCCACCCGTGAATGCTGAGTTACAGGCATGAGCAGCCATGCTGTTTGTTTTAAACACACTTTCCCTTTTTAGTCTTTGACAATTTCATGTATGTAGTCAATGTAGCTTGATCATATACAACCCCAACTCCTCCCCTCAATCTCCCAGAATCCCTCAACATGTTCCCTCTCCCTTCAAGCCCTCTCTCTTTTTTGGTACCCTATTGAGTCCAATTAGTGCTACCTTTGGAGTATTGACTGATCTTGTTGGCTTGATTTTGTGTAGGTCTTGAGTAGGTAAGAATAGCTGCTGTGAGTTCATGAGTGAATGGCCATGTCATGTCCAGAGGGCAGCATGCCTCCCCATCCTCCAGCTCTTACATTCTTTCTGCTCTGTCTTCCTCAATGTTCCTTGAGCCTTGGCAGGGAGACTTGATACAGACGTCCCACTTAGGGCTGAGCATTCAACAGACAGTTATTCTCAGTACTTTAATCACTTAGAAAACTCTGAATTAACTGCTGACCACTACAGAGAAAAGCTTCTCTGGCCAAGGTTGAGGAGACACTAATCTACATTTCTAAACAAAACTATTTAGAGGATAGTTTGACAGCATGTCCATTTAGCAAATCAACAGTAAGGGATTCCCCCAGAGTGCCTATGATCTCCCCAGTCATGGGTTTTAAACAAGTTTACAGTACTAAGTATGAATTTCCTCCTGGGGAACAGGCCTCAACTCCAAGCCAAAAGTGGTTGGGTACCCCAATAACTAGGATGCACAATTGCACCAGTCATGTCTGACTTTTTTGCATGATTACCGAGGACTGAAACTCAGGTCTTCGTGTTTGTACAGCAGGCTTTTTTCTCCCTGGCCATTCCCCTGGCCTCTCATCCAGTCCCCTCTGCTTCTTGCAAGTGTTCTGAGCACGGTGAGGTGGCACCTAAGCCACTTTTTGAAATGAGTTTTCATTTACCAAAGTGTGAAGAATGTACTTCCAAGATCTAAACGATGTGGGAGAAAATCCAGCAGTTCACGTCCACAATTCAAAATACTGACCTGAATTCCTTGACCTTCCCAGCTTGGCTTATCACCTAACACAGGACGCTGCTCCACAAGGACACACACATCAAGGCTACCATGTCACATGGCTCTCTACCAAGAGTAGAGCACACACTTCATTTATCACCTCTTTGCCTGAGATTGTGTTGAGACACGCCACCTTCCACAGGAAGGAATTTGCTATTAGCACCAGCAGACATCTTGTACCCCCCGTATATCTCCAAGATGCACGTTTTGAGTTTCACTATTGAAAGTGTTCCTTTCACTCTGGTTAATCATTTTAGTTTTAAAAGAATGTTTAGTGTTGTTTGGCCCCTCCACAAATCCACACCACAGTAGTTCCTTTTGGATATCACGCTCGCTTCTGAGCTGGCAGCCATAGTGGATGCTTTTCAAATCTTTTTCCTTTTCCTTAATGAAAACTGCTGACACACTGCATGCCAGAGCCCTTGAAGCAAACCTATTTCTGGCCCAAATGGCAGAGCCAAGGAATTGCCAGAGTGATGCAATGTTAATTTTGTTCCCCATGTTAAATACGTTCCACCCCTTATCGTCCACCCAGGACTGGTAAAGGCCTACCATGGTTCTTACTGTTGAGCTTGCTTGGGTGCCCACCCACCTACATAGGACCTGTTTCAGGTGTGTCCAGTCTCCCCGCTGCAGGAATCCATGTACGTCTGCTAGTTTGGTGCAGCTCTCCCCACAGCTCAAGCAATAGGTTCCTCAATAGGTGTTAGTAGCTATGTATATGTTATGCCATGAACAAAATGGCTCAGTTGTTGATGGAGATGCCAGACTATATTTTATGATGAAACTTTTAAAATGATCATGCTAAATTATTAAGCATACGGAAGGATTAAATACAAATGTCCAAATATTTGCACATGTGTGTTGAACAAACTCACGAGGAAATACTTTACATCCCAGTAGTACGATATCAAGAAAATATTTTATGATTTTTAATTATGTGTATGTGTGAGTCTGCATGTGGGTATTTGCATATGAGTACAGGTGCCTATGGATGCCACAGGCACTGGATCCCCTGGAGCTGAAGTTACAGGAACTTGTGAGACTTGATGTGGGTGCTGGAATTCAAACTTGCGTCTTCTGCAAGAGTAGTATGTACTCTTAACTGCCGAGCCCTATCTCTAGCCTTGAAAATGTAGCTGTTAAAAAAGAAATGTAAAAGTTTAGTAAGCCAGGCGTGGTGCTGTATGCCTTTAATCCCAGCATTTGGGAGGCAGAGGCAGGCGGATCTCTGTCAGTTTAAGGCCAGCCTCATCTACATAGTGTGTTCAGGCTAGCTGGAGCTATAGAGACATCCTGTCTCAAAAATACAAAAAGAAGCTTAATAAAACATGAACATATTTTAAACATCACTAATAAGAGAAAATATAAAAGCATAAATTTATTCAGTATTAGATGGAAGAAATAGAAAAACTCGCAATCGGCCACGTCAGAAAAGAACTAGAGAAGTATCTTCTCCTACACTCCTGGGGGGGACGTTCACAGGGACAGAGTTTGTGCAAAGCTATGTCGCATACATGATGACACTGTGAAGCTTGCATACACATTTGTTAGTGTGACAGTTCTTTGCTTCCTCCCTCATCCTAAGGAGACTAACCCACATCGTTCAGTTTTGTATCATCTTTCTCCCATCATCTGGGCCATCTATGGAGTTCATGCTCTGTGTCCCCTTCCTCCAATGTGTAACCTTCAGGAGTCTGGGCTTATGTTGAGCCCAGAGTTCTCAGATAGTGAGAGAAAGATAGTCAAAAAGACTAGAGCAGAGGCCCTGATCCCCGTGGTCAGGACCCACTGCACTTTCCTGAAGTCCATCATTAACATCTTGCCAAGGCCACTATGTGACTCTGCAGATGCAGCCTTGCCTGGGTGGCTGCTGAGAGACCCTTCTGCAGGTTCTTGTGTCGGAGATGTGGTGGCTCATCCACCCTGACTGACTCTGGCAGTGATGATTGGCCAGCCCTGGAACTCCTCCTTTTTCACACTCCTCTACTACCTTTGTTAAAGTTCCCGATTCTGAGGGCAGCAGCCTCGTCCCTCCTCTCCCTCTTCAGACACAGGCCTGTTTTCCATTCCACAGACCCCACCCTGCAGGTGTCCTCCAAGAAGGTTGGCTCCCTTGTACTCATGATGTCCCCATATGCAAGTGTTATCAATGATCAGGTGACAGTGCCACTGTACTGTGTGACTTTTCCTGGAGAGATATGAACAGATACCTATTTGCCCAAGATAAAGTACTGATGATGGACAAACAACTTCATCCAAGTTCATCTTGATGAACTACTGAGCTACCTAAAAGACTGTAGATGTGCCTCAAACAGCTACATCGGCAGAGTCCACCAAACCTAGCTGACAATCTCCCCAAAGCTGGACAGACGGAGTCCACCATTCAGTTAAGCTTCTACCTCATGTACTCTAGCACCCCTGAGATCACAGGCTGCAAGGGAAGGATTCTGTGCAGGTGGAGGGAAGGGGGAGGGAGTGGCTGAAGTTTCGGGTGAGGGTCTAATGACTCTCTGCCACTCCTACAAGAACCATTAATAGACCTAATCTTATGGCCTCAAAGTCCCATGGGTCTGCCTGCCTCTTCCTCCTGAGTGCTGAGATGAAAGGCATATGCCATCACATTCGGGGTGAAAGTTGGGTTTATTAAGTGCCTTAGTAATTCTTCCAATCCATGATCATGGGTGTTCTTTCCACCTTCTAGCATCTTCCTTGGTTTCTTTATATAGTGTTTTAGAATAGTCATTGTAGAAATCTTTCACTTCTTTGGTTAGGTTTTTGTTTTTAAATTATGAAGGGGATTGTTTTCCCAGTTTCTTTCTCTACGTTCTGTTATTGGTATATAGGAAGGATATTGACTTTTATGTTAATTTTGTATCGTGTCACTTGCTGAAAGTGTTTATCAGTTCGAAGAGATTCCTGGCAAAGACTTTAGGTGTACAATCGCAGCATCTGCAGACTTTGATTTCTTCACTTCCTGTATGTATCCCTTTTACTTCCTTCCCTTACTACACTGAATAAAAGTAGAGAAAATGGACACCTTCCCTTATTCCTGCTTTTAGTGGAAATGTTTTGAGTTTTTCCCCCATTTAGTGTGCTATTAGCTATAGATTTATCATGTGCAACCTTGTTTAAAAAATGCTTTATTATTTTTATTTTATGTGTATGAGTGTATTACCTGCTTGTACATAAGTGCACCTGTGTCATGCAGTGCCTGCAGAAGTCAGAAGAGGGCATCAGATCCCCTGGAACTGGAATTACAGACAGTTGTTAGTTGCCATGTGAGTGTTGGCACCTGAATCCAGGTCCTCTGCAAGAGCAGCCAGTGCTCCCCTGCCAAGCCATCTCTCTAGCCCCATCTAGAACCTTTGTTGTTTGGTAACCTGCTGTTTCTAGTTCCTTTAGGTCTTTTACCATAATGTTGGATGTTGGACTTTCTCAAAACACTTTTCTGCATTAATTGAGATGATTGTGTGATTTCTGATCTTGAGTCTATTTAAGTGATATATTACATTTATTTATTTGCTTATGTGGAATCATTCCTGTATCTCTAAAATGAAGCCAACTAGATCATGGTGAATGCACTTTTTGATGTGTTGTTGAATTCAGTTTGCAAGTATCTTATTGAGAAATTCTGCATCTTCTGATGAGAGTTTTGAATCTGAGAAATTTCTGCAATTTTGTTCATCAGGGACATTGACTTCTAATTTTATTTTTAGTTATGCCCTTATTTGGTTTTGATATGAGTGCAATAATAGCTTCATAAAAATGGGCATAGTGAAACAAACCTTTAATCCCAGCACTTGAGAAGTAGAGGCAGGCAGATCTCTGTAAGATCAAGGCCAGCCTTATATAGATAGTAAGGCCAGCAGGGGGTTCAGGGAGACTCTGTCTCAAAACAAACGAAAAGTGTTGCTTCCCTTTATATCTTGTGAAATAGTTTGCAAAGCATTGGTGGTAGTTCTTCTTTAAAGGCCTGGTAGAATTCAGCAATGAAGCCATCTGGGCCTGCTCTATATTATTTTGCAGATTTTCTCTCCAGTTATTTACTAATAATTATTTTATGTGCACTTTTGAGACAATGTCCAACTATGTCACCATGGTGGGCCTGGATCTTGCCTTTTAGACCAGGCAACCCTTAAACTTGTGGCCGTCCTTCGTCCTTGGCCTCCCAAATGTTGCGATTACAACCTCAGCCACTACACTCTGCTATTAATAACGTTTATCTTAACTTCTTAAAAGACCTATGGGGCTGGAGAGATGGCTCAGCAGTTAAGAGCACTGGCTGCTCTTATAGAGGACCCAGGTTCAATTCCTAGCACCCACATAGTGGCTAACAACCATCTGTAAATCCAGTTCCAGGGGATCTGACACCCTCTTCTGAATTTCACAACACAGGTGCACTTATATACGTGCAGACACTTATACACATAAAATAAAAATAGTAAATAAAATATTTTTAAGAGAGACCTATGATTATTTAAAAATACAACATTACTGTGGGATTTATAAGATTTATATGTATATGTAAATTTTAGGAAAATAACACAAAGAGCAGAAGGTAAGTGGGAAGTGTTCTACAGCAAGGCTTTTATGTTGCACACTTATTGAAATATTGAAATATTAGCTGTAACTAAATTGTGATAATGTTAATGATACATGTTGTAATTCCTAGATATAGATAACCAGGAGTTGAAAAAATGCAGAGAGGTGTCACTTACATGCTAATAAATGAAAAGAGATAATAAATGAAAAGAGATCCTCTACTTAAGAGAACCTAAAGACTCCCAGGAAACTCTTCAATCTAATAAACACTTTCAGTAAGAAGCAGCACATAAAAATCAATAGGTTTTCTCTACACCAGGATAAATTTGCAAAGAAAGAAACCAGGAAAAAATTCCACTCACAATAAGTTCAAAAGATACCTAAGAATAAGCCTATCCAAGGAGGTGAAAAATCATTATATTGAAAACACTGAAGGAAGAAAACGGAAGAAGACATTAGAAGATGGTAGCATCTCCCACACTGGCAGAATATCATGAAAATGGATATATTACCAAAAGCAATCTACAAATTCAATACATTCCTATCAAAATTCCAGTGATACTCTTCACTGAACTAGAAAAAACATCATAAAACTCAAAAACAATCTCAAAAGACCAAGCCACAGCAATACTTAGTGGAAAGAGCAATGTTGGAGATTTCACAATACCTGATCTCAAACTATACCACATAACCATAAGAACACTAGCACAAACCAGAGACTTAGGCAAATAATAGAACTCAGGCCTCTAAAATAAGCCCGCACACTACAGCCAATGAAGTTTTTACTATATCGTATATGATATCTAATATCTGATTACTATATCATATATGAGATGTATAGGAAGGGGTTTAGGGGACTAGAGAGGATAGTGGTAAAGGAAAAGGTCAAATATATGCTTTCTCTCATAGGCAGAACCTAGGTTTACATATATACTATATATATACATACATATATACATATATATAAAATCTATGATATGAAAATAGAAGAGGAACTACTTGGGGGGAAGAAGAGAATCAGCGGGAGAGGAAGAGGAACCAGGGAAGATTTGGGGGGCCAGTATGACCAAAGCATAACTACATATATGAAAATGTCAAAGCTGGGCATAGTGTCACATGCTTTTAATAAAAGAACTTGAGAGGCAGAGGCAAGCAGATCTCTGTGAGATCAAGGCCAGCCTGGTCTACATACCAAGTGCCAGGCCAGCTGAGGCTCAAAAAGACCAAAAAAAAAGAAAGAAAAAAAGTCACAAAGAAACTCATTATTATGTATGCTTACTGAAAACATCAATTAAAAAGAAATTAAGTGAGATCATTTATGTTCATAGATTTTTTTTTAGTCATGACAGACAGACATAGGAAAGAATTAAAAATACCCATTGCTAATAAAATGGATGAAGAATGTATAGTGCATTCATCCAACAGATCAGCCAGCAACACAGAAACAAACCACTGACGCATACACCATGGTGAATCTCATGAAGAGACGAGCTGGACACCTAATGAGTTATTGTTATACCCATAGATAAGTGCTTCTCTCAACTCTCACCAGAAAGGCTGCTTCTTGCTGCAGATGGTGAGTAACACAGAGACCCACAATTGGCCAATGTGCAGAGACTAGAACACTACAGATTGCTCAGCCCTAAACAGGACACCAACATCACACCCTCTTCTCCCAAGGCTCAGGGATCATCACGGAAAAGGGGGCAAGGAAATTATAAGAACCAGAGGTAGTGGATGAACACAAGGAAATCCTGCTGTCAGTTGAACACATGAACCCATAGCAGTTGTACCAGCATGAATAAGGCCTGTAAAAGTTTAAGTCAGACAAAATCTCAGCATAGAGGAGGGGGAGATGGCAAGAAGCCCCCAACACTAGCTGAGGAATTATTATTGGCAATTAGTAGCTACTGGGAGAGGGAAAGTCAGTTTTCTTTAAGGGCGTGATGTTGAGTAGGTTGCCCAGGCTCATGGGATGGATCCATACCCAAGAGCACTGGGGAACACAAATAAGACCTGATAGGCCTTCAAGACGAAAAATAATGATAGAGAACATGAAGGCACAGGTACTAAGGTAGGGTTGGTGATGGAGGAGGGGCTTCTGAATATGATCAAAAGCACTATATGAAATTCTCAAAGAATAAATAAAATTATTTTTAAGAGGAGTGAAGTTTATACTGATGCATTCATCTGTTAAAACTGCCCGGGATGGTGCCTTCTGGATGTGACGGAATCTTTGAGAAGTGTGGTCCACAGAGATTTCAGGTCCTTGGAAGACCTCACTTTACACTGGCCTCCTCTTCACTTCCTCTTCTTTCCATCTTCCCTCCTCCCCTCCCTCTGTCCACCTGTCCTGGGGATTGAACCAGGACCCTGCATACACCAAGGATGTTCTACCTCTGCATCCCAATCCCCAAAGCTTTCTTATTTTCTTTTACTTCCTGGAAATGAGGCAAACTCTTACTCCACTATTCACTTCCGCCCTCATGCTCTGCCTTGCCACAGGTTCAATACAATATGATCAAGACTAGAACCCCTAAAACAGTCAGCCAATGGTAACCTCTTCTCTCTACAAGTTCACTGTACTAGGCATTTTTGTTGTAGTGACAAAAAATTTACACAAGAGGGTGGAGACTGGGTTGAGGTGTAGTGAGAAAAATGGCAAATAATGACTAGTTGTTGAAGTTGGGTGAGAGGTCAATGACACCATCTTGTTTATTTTGTACATGTACAAATTTTGATGTAATAAAGTAAAAACAAAATTCATGTACAATGTTAGCTCTTAAGAGTGATAGTGAGATAGTTCAGTAGAAAAAAGCACTTGCCTCATGATCTGAGTTCAATCCGTAGAGTTCATAGTCAAAGGAAAGAACCAACTCCCAAAAGTTGTCCGTTGACTGCCACATACACCTTGTGGCATAAACACATACCCGCACTCACACACACATAATGATAATAATTTTTTAGAAGAATCTTTGTTGGGGCTGGAGTGATGGCTCAGTGGTTAAGAGCCCTGGCTGCTCTTGCAGAGGATCCGGGTTTGGTTCCCAGAATCCATATGCTGGCTAAAAACCATCTGTAACTACAGTTCCAAGGGATTTGACACCCTCTTTTGGCCTCTGCAGGCATTGTATGACATGGGTGCACCTACCTACCTGCAGGCAATACACTCATACATATAAATAAAAATTAATAAATAAAATATTTAATTAAAAAAGAATCTCTGTTACCTCTAAGGGGAAGAGAGAAAATGGTTGTTGGGAGGCTGAGTGAAAATGGTTGTTTCCCAGTCCCACAACTGTATTCACTGTGTCACAATTCACCAAGCTTTATAAGAACTTTGTACATGTATTTTGCATGCATGTGTATTAATTTCTTGTCGCTGTGACAAAATACCTGACAAAGTAACTTATGGGCAGAAGTGTTTGTTGTGGCTCACAGTTTGAAGGAATGGAGCCCATCATACGTGGTGGCAGGAGAGAGCATGAGGCAGCTGGTCA
Organism: Eospalax fontanierii; assembly: GCA_035773235.1. Classification (NCBI taxonomy): domain Eukaryota; kingdom Metazoa; phylum Chordata; class Mammalia; order Rodentia; family Spalacidae; genus Eospalax; species Eospalax fontanierii. The sequence goes on from CM069547.1 coordinate 19,157,552, forward strand.
CACTATATCCAGTCAGGAAACAGAAAGAGATGAATGACAGTGCTCCACGTACCTCCTCCTTTTTATTAATCTGGGACCTAACCCATGGATGATGCCACTCACGATCAGGTCCTCCTTGGTTACACTTCTCTGGATGCACCCTCAGTTTTAGTAAGAGGTGTGTCTCCTTGGTGATTCTAAATCTCACCAAGCTGACAATGAAGGTTAACCAAAGTTTTAAATATTATATGAGTGTTTTCTTTTAACATGGGACACGACTGCTCATGGTGACATGCATTTTAATATTTTACAGTATCTATTTCTGTGCCACCCCTTGGGTAACCACCTAGGTCTTTGTACTTTTGAAACTGTGATCAGTGGTGTATAAGTTTCTTGATCTCCCCCGCCTCCACTAGTCCTCCCTTCACAATGATGCTCAGGAAGGCCACAGGACCTAGCAGTGCCCTGCACACATGAGCCCTCAAACCTGTGGATTTGGGGGGAATCGGGAACAAAGCAAACCCCGGAGGTCTGTTTGTGGAAAGACAGCAAGTGGAGACCGGAGGTAATGCTGAAAGGCTACAGCTCAGTAGAGGGTGTTTTATATTAATTTAAAAACTCATTTGCAACAAGTTCACAAGAGATACTGGCTTAAAGCGGTGGTTTTCGATCTTGTCTGCACACTAAAATCAGCTAGAGAACTTTAAAAAGCACTGAAGCCTGGGTCCCACTCCAGGGATCCTGATTTAATTGGTTTGTCCAGGCTTAGACTCTGGGGAACTTTGAAAGGCTTCTAGGCAATTGGAACAAACAGCCCTCACTGAGAAGCTCTGAGTCCGGGCATTAGCAGTACGTTCTCTCCTCGTGTGTCCTGGGAACCCTCCCACTGTAGCATCGTGGGCTGGGGTCTTAGGAAACAGCTTTGCCCTGTTAAAATCAAAGGCCTCTTTCAAGTTGCTCTTAGCTGTTGGCTACACTGCAGCAGGAGGAACTGTCTTCTCAGCAGTTCTATTTTTACGTGACTGGCTTTCAGAGTTAGAGGTTGTTTCAGACACCATTTAAGTTAGTTTGTGTTGAAAATCATAAATGGCCTACAAATACCAAGGAGAGATGAAAAAAATTACAAACATGTGGAATGCGTTATAACATTTCAAATTTATCCTGTGATTAGAGATGAAAACTATATTGCTAGGGCCTTGATTCCTAAGCTCAGCCCTGAGCTATTTCCTTAAATTATTCCAAGTCCTTGTGAGACATTTCAGCATGCTCTTGTGGAGATTCTTCCCAGTGGTAAGGAGGATTCGATGGACTGACTCTCAAAGGATCCTGTTTCTCTTGTAGAAGTATGATTCTCCAGACCCTCCAGGGACATGGCAAGCGACATGTGGTCAAGCACAGGGTCAGAAGCTTTGGAGTCTGGCAGATCTGACAGAACTGAGTTTCACCTCGGCCCCTTAGCTATGAGGTTTCAGACATGACTGGGAATGTTGTGGAAACTTCACCTCTCCAAAAGGCATTGTTATATCATTACTTTCCTGTTGCAGTGGTAAAAACACCATGACCAAAAGCAACTTACGGAAACACTGTGGAAGGGTGACTCCATAACGGCAGGGAGCTGTGGTAAGAGGCAGCTGGAAACGAAGGCGAGACCTCACATCTTCAACCACAAACACCAAGCAGGGAGCAAGCGAACCGGAAGTAGGGCAACGCTATGAATTTTCAAAGCCTACGTCCAGTGACACACTTCCTCCAAGAAAGCTACTTTCCCTAAAGATACCATGACTTCCCAAACTGCACTTCCAACTAGGGACCAAGTGTTCAAATACTGGAGCCTGTGGTGAACATTTCTCATTCGAATGCCACAGGCCTGATGGCACCATATCCGAAAACAGTACTTCTTCCTCTGCACCCATATCTGTGTTCTCTGTGATGTGATTTTACAGTTGGTCCCATCACCTGGTAACATCTGATTGCCCCACATTGGATCTGAACTGACTCTACTTTCTCTGGGCCACAGAATGCAATGGACTCTGCAAAGAGCTGTTAAATGCTTCTTGCTTTTCATTCCAGAACCTTGCCATCTCCATGAGAAAAAATCCACAACAGCCTGCTAGAAGATGAGATATCCTGGAAAGAAGAGTCAAGGTGACTCCAGAGCAGAGCTACCCAAACTGTCAATGGTTGAACACACACACACACACACACACACACACACACACACACATAAAGAGGAGCCCAGTCGAAACCAGAAGAATGACCAGCCAAGTTTCCACTTAGATGGCTGACCAGCCCAACCACAAGCTAAATAAATCCCAGACTACTTGTTATGCAGCAATCAGCAACTAATACGTGCAGGACAGGATTCCAAGATCTGAAGGCATGTTGATTACAAGATTCCTGGCACCAGTGAGTACCCTAAATTACTGATTTCCTTTACTTCTTATTTAAAGATAAATCTCTGCTACTACAGCAATGCACGTGACCCGGCTCCCAGGCCAAACCGCAAAGCAAGCAGTCGGCTTTTCAGCTCTTCCCTCTACATCACACCTCCAGAGGTCAAGACTAGACAGAAATGAAGACAGAGTTCGCTCCTGATAGTACCCCACTGCCCTTTCTGTCTGTATGATCCCTGGGAAGAGAGAATCATCGCGGCAGGCAGTCGGAGGAGTGGCCCGTCTTCTGGAACTCTCTCCCGGCAGCTTTCTCCCTTTTCCCCAGGATTCTCCTGTGGGCTTGAGGAACGATGGAAGAGGGGGCATTTCTGAGACTGGGAAGCGGGAGAGGCAGGTGGGGACTTTGGACAGTGTATCGCCCTGAGGTGGGGGTGGGTCAGAGCCCTCAGAGCTCTATTTTCAACGTGGCAGCCACTTGCCACCTGGACTGAAGCTGCTCTGGATAGAGAAATGCCAGAGAACAAAATACAGAGTGAATTTTGGAGACTTACTACCCAAAAGGATATTAACACTTCTCTAAATAATTTTATAACGATCATTTATTAAAAGAATATTTTGGATATATTGGGTTAAATAAATTGTATTCTTAAATTGAACTTTTGAATGAAAATGAAAATTTCTGGGGCTGGAGAGATGCCTCAGTGGTTAAGAGCACTGGCTGTTCTTGCAGAAGATCAGGATTCAAATCCCAGTATCCACATGGTGGCTAACACCAGTTCCAGGGGATCTGACGCCCTCCAAGGGTGATGCACCATACAGGTGCACTTACACACATGTGCAGGCAAAAGACTCATAAAAAATAGTAAAATTTTTAAATTTTTTAAAAAAGAAAATGAAAATTTCAATGAGCCAAGGTCAAATTCTGTTTTTAGACATTGTTGTCCAAGAGGATCTCCTCCCTTTTCAAAGCTAAGTGCTTCCTTGTATCTGTAGCTTAAACATGCTCTGTCAGTTTATTCTGCTGGTGAGCAGATGATTTAATAAGGCCGTTTGCCCCAGTGTAACCATGTTAGTCTTTTTTTTTTTTTTTTTTTTTTTTTACCTGAAATAAACAACATCAAAGAAGAAAAGGTCTATTTTGGCTCACAGTTTAAGTCCATGATATGCTGTTTCCATTGTTTGGGGCCTGTGCTGAGGCGGAACATCATTGCAGGTGACTTCTGCTCACCTCATGGTGTCCTGGATGGAAAGACAAAGAGGACATGACAGTGAGCCCAGTGTTCCCTTCAAGGGCACACTCCAGTGTCCTCACTCCTTTTACTAGATTCCACCACTTCCTAATATCACCACGGGCTGGTGACCAGGCCGCCAGCATCCTGTCCCTTTGGGGACATTTAAGACTCAAACCATTATAATAACCATAAGTTTAAGGTTCAACTTAAAACACAGTATGTTCATTTCAGTATCATTTTGCACCAGAGTTGAAAAAGACAATGTCTTTCTCCTGAGGACCTTTATTTGTCAGGTTCTCTCTCTCTCTGAAAGGGAGAACTCACGTGGGTTTGAACTCATGGTTGTCCTGTCTTAGCCTCCCAAGTAGCTGGTGTTATAGGGATGCACCATGGCTTCTGGACAGAATTTAATATGAAAAACCTATGAACTTAAATATAATGTTATTTTTAAATATTGCCCAACAGACCTGGGGCGTTCTCCTCAGCTCACTAGCCCACTAGCATTTTGGAAGTGCTTTTCCTCCTTTCCTAATAAGCTAGCTCTCTTCCACGTCTAACTTAAAAGGCATGGCTTTTCTCCACCTCCTCTTGGTGGTTGCTGGGATTTTCACCTAACCTGTACTATATTCTCTCTTTTTTAAAAATTCATTTTATGTGTATGAGTGTATTGCCTCGATGTATGTAAGTGCATCCATGTTGTGCAATGCCCACGGAGGTCAGAAGAGGTCGATGGTTCTCCTAGAACTGGAATTACAGACCATTGTTAGCTACCATGTGGATGCTAGGAATTGAACTTGAGTCCTCTGCCAGAGCAACCAGTGCTCTTAATCACTTAGCCATCTTTCCAGTCCCACTATACTCTCTTAAATGCTAATAAAATTGCCCTTGAGTTTCCTTTTGAGTCCATTTTTAATTCTTTTGTGAATGAGACTAAGATCCCCAAAAAGGGACCTCAGTTTCTCCGGGAATATGTGGCAGCCACAGAAGGAACTCCAAGGGCTATTCTGTCAGCTACAGAGCTGCTGTGACTCAGGGAGAAACTCACTAATTGTAATGATTGCTATTAACTTATCAACTTGCTTGAACCTACAAGGCAAACCACTGGACATTCCTGTGAGAGATTTTTTGATCAGATTAGCTATGTGGGTGGCACCTTTCTGTGACAACCCAAAGAAATGGCAGATAGAAGAAAACTGTGTTTTGCCTGCTCCCCGGTGCTCTCGTTGGCAAGTTCACCGACTCTGTTCCTGCCACTGCTGCATTTCTTTGCTGACATTAGAATGGGCAACTTTGGGCTTCCAACATAGATGAAGCCTAACAGCTCTGCAGGAATCATCCAGAACTCAGACTGGGACTGCTGAGACATCCAGCATCACAGACAGAACAACACCACGCTCTTGACCTCTTCAGGGTAAGAGAACCATTGTCAGACTACCCAGACCATATCACTCTAACGAATTCCTGTATGATATAATGAGCCAAACCAGACAAAACAGGTCTCACCAGAGGCTGATATGATTGGATGACATCAGTATCTACACGAGTTTCTGCACCACCTATGTGCCTTGGCAGAAAACCTCATGGGCCATAGTTGTTCTTCTGTTGTATCATCAGAGTGAAGGACCAAAATGAAAATTAAGTTGATTTGTAGAAGTAAAATTATATGTATTGCATAAAAATATTGCATAACTAATATATACCTCTGTTTGTAAAATCAGTAAGCACGTATGATAGTCTGATGTAAACCCTGTCTTTTAAACACATTGGAATATCCATTAAGCAACAAGTCCAGTGCTACCAATTTAGCAAACTAGTTTCTCAAGGCTTGGCTACAGGTCTTTGTATTTTTATTTTCCATAGATTCTCTTTCCTGTGATCAGGGAAAAGGCTAAAATATATCTGAAACATTCTAAAACCACAGGAATTTTCTTTCCTTGGCATATCAGTATTTTTATTTCCTTATTTTTGAAACACCAATTTCAAGCTAAAACTGATGGAAAAGTACTTGATGAATTGAGGCTCGAGTCAAATTACCCTTTATATTCATAACTCAACAATTCAGCAAGGTCCCAGTGCACTTAGCCCACACCTGGTATTAGATTATGCCCAGGTGTCTCTGACGGACAAAAGGAACTGTGTTTGCTGAACTCTGAGCAAAATTTCACAGCACACTAAATTAATAATACTCTTCCCTGACAGCAAGCACGACGGCCAAAGTTAGCTGGCTCAAGGAACATCCTGCTTTTGCTTTCCCAATAAAAAACATTTTGAGGGAGAGAGGCCCAGTTCAGATGCTTGAATGCTTTGACAGCTGCTCCAGACTGAACTTAAGAGGAATAAAAGAGATGAAATCCGCATTTCAGCACATGTATGACATAAAATTCAGATTCATAAGTCCATGTATTTATTAAACATTACAGTAGTTTTAAATGTAAGAAAAACTTCAAGTGGTATTTATTATGCAGTTTCATCATGCTTTCCTTTTATTTAAACATCAAAAGCTCCTAAATATATAGTTACTATTTATGGGGAGAAATAAAACAAAATAAATCCCAAAGCACCCCAACAGCACACCTGCCATGGACATGAATGTGAACACTAATACTGGAAAACTGGCACTTTGGGTTTTTTATTTTGTTTGTACTGTTAACATTAAAAAGCCAACATCTCAGATGCTGCATTTGAATTTTTTCATTGTAATAAAATGCATAGGACATCAAATTTTACCATCTTAGTAATTTTTAATTTTTTTTTTTTTTTACTTTTTGTGTAATGAGTGTTTTCCCTGCATGTATACAAGCACACCCATGTCATGGAACTCACAAGAGGGCACTGGATCCCTGCAAGTGGAGTTAAGGACAGCTGTTAGCCATCATGTGGGTGCTGGGCACCAAATCCTGGTCCTCTGGAAGAGCAGTCGGTGCTTTTAGCCTCTGAGCCATTTCTCCAGTTCCCATCTTAGCCATTTTTAAGTGTAGAGTTTAGCTGTTAAGAAATTTACATAGTTCTGCAACTAGAACTTTTTCACCTTACAAAGTTGAAATTACCCATTCAGATGCTGCATTTTTGTGAAAGAAATCCTAGTGTGAAACGCTTCATTTTTTTCGATTATTCATCAACGATAATTGCAATTTGCCTATTCTATACAGACTATACCTCCAGGAGCTGTGGAGATATGGAAAAGAAAGAACAAATACTGATCTCAAGAGAGGCTGAGTCCTCTAGGACAGGAACAGGTTGACACCATCTTGGCCTCTGCCACATAGCAGGCATGTGAAGAGGTTGCTGGTTAGAAAAAGAACACTTCTAGTGGACATAAAGGGCAATGCAGGTTTTCTCCTAAAGTTAAACCCTGGAGCTCCGAGGCTTGCAAGCATCAGCAGAGACTGCCTGCCCACTAACTTCCTCCCTGAGCCTAGGTCTTTGACTCTCCCCAGGCCCAGCTCTTATATGTGGAGCGGATGTTTTGGTATGGACATGGAGTGTCCTCCACAAAAGCTCATGTGTTGAAGTGGCAGATTCAATCACTGAGAAGTTATTGGACCATGAGGGTTCTGACGTAAATGATTACCATTGAGTAATCCATTGATAGATTCACAATTTGATGGCATTGCCACAAAGTGGAGGGAACTTTCAGAAGTAGGACTGTGTCCTTGGGGACTGTGTTTTCTATTGGAGCCCCTCCCTCGGTTAGGAGGTGTGACTGTGGAGGTTCGTGAGTGGTTCCATGACAGAATTCTCACCTGCCAAGTGACTACTGACCGACACCTATAAAACCATGAATAAAAACAACAATAACAAAACACTATTTGCTCTTTAAGCTGCCCCTCTCAGGTATCTGAAACAGTGACCAAAAAACAGACATAATGCAGAAGACGGCTGAGCTGACTCCAGCTGCTGGAACCTGGCATTTGGACCCACTGTTGTTTTCCCATCCCATTCCTTCCCTTCAGGCCTTCACCAACACTGCACTTACCCCTTCTGGCTGCCTGTCCCTGCTCATAGCTCTGCTCAATCTGCAATGAACAGCTCCCCTCCCTCCTTTCCTCTATCCTCTTTCTGTGGCTCTCTAAGCAATTGTTTGGCCCCCATTCCCTCAGAAAAAATAATCATTTTTTTCACTCTCTGCTGGAATTTCCCAGTCTCACTGACCCAAGTTCTTAAACTTTCTAGAAATGCATATACAAGATATGTTTGTATAACTTACATTTTATTCAACACTATTTTACATTTCAAACACCCAATTCTATTATTTATTTATTAAATAAATTTTGACTTAAAGATACTTAAACCTGTTTCAAAGAGGAGTCTTATGATACAATGAACATAAAGTATTAGAGCAGTGTTTGACAACAAGCAACACACACATGAACAGGTTGGGTTTGAAATGTCCTCAGAGGCCCACAGGTTAAAAGCCTCTCTTCCAGCTTGATACTCTTGGGTGAACTGTTGGAGGCAGAGACTTGGTGGGAAGAACTAGGTCAGCTGGAATGTACCCTCAAAGGAGACTGTGGAGCCTTGGTCTCTTACTCCTTTTTCACTTTCTGGATACAACAAGGTGAGCTGCTTATGCCAGAATAAGCGCTCTGTCATGAGGAATGGCCTTGTCGAAGGCTCCAAAACAATTAAGCCAGTTCCCTATAGACTGAAACCTCTAAAATGGACTCAAACAAACCTTCCTTCTTTTTCAGTTATCTGTTATTTTTCTTAACCGAAAGTGACTGACACACATATAAATAATTAAGTAATATAATTATCGATAATTATATATGCTACTCTGATTACTTTTTTCCATGAATGTATATTATTTCACCAAATGCACTATTCATTAAAAGCATTCAAATCAGTAAAAGACAAGTTATAAAGTCCTTTGGAAAATACTTCATTCTTAACATTTGGCTTCTGGATAGCTAAGAAAAATACTTAAATTTTGTGTGCACAGTTTATTTTTAAATGTATACAAAAATAAAGAGATTCATTTAAAAAGTTAGCAGTTTTCAAGTTTTCTTCCAAATTGTGAATTCATTTGCATACTTCACACACTGACATGGCCTGTAGAAGTTGCCACACTCAGTGTTTATGTGCGCCCCCAATTTCCACACCAGGGAAAAGAAAATGAAAGCACCTTGCTCTGGGGCCTCAGCAGAGAGACTTCTGTAATCTCTAGTCTCCATCTGGGGCAGAACATACATTCTTCTGATGGGCTTAGTCCATTCTGGCTAAAACAGAACACCATAAACTGGGAAGCCTACAACCAATGGAAATTTATTTCTCATGGCTCCAAAGGCCGAGAGGTTGAAGATCAAGGGTTGGCAGACACAGTGTGTTGAAGGCCTCTTTCTTGTTCATAGTGTTTTCTATGTTCTCACTTGGTGGGAGGACCAAAGCAGTACTGTAAAGCAGATTTTAAAAAGATACTAATTATATTCATCATTTTCCAAAGGCTCTCATCCCAATATTATCACACTAGGGACGGGGTTCTATTTTGTGAACAGAAGCTGGAAAGAACAAGAAACACTCAGTTGAGAGCAGAGACCACTGTCTCCAATTGCAGCTGCTGGTGTGGGTTCCGCTCTGCTGTAGGAAGGCAGTTTCGGTCTTGTAAGCCAGTTGATTTGTAGCAGCTGCTGAGTCTGATGCTGAAAGGACTGTGAGGTCACGTTCAGGCTCAGCAGGAGGGAGGCCTCTGATTTCATACTGGTGTGTCTGTGGTAACTACACTTCCCTGCAGGCTGCTCCAACTTGTAATAAGATGGTGTTAAATGACTCCAGGGCAGGGCTAGAGGTCTAATTACCATAACCTGATCACTTTAGGTGCCTCAGAGTCAGAGAACTCTTTCACAAACACCGCACATTTGTGGATATGATATATTTGCCAATATGTATATTCAAACACTATAACTGCATTTTGGATCTTAACCTTAACCCAGCATTAACTTATCTAAAGGAATATTTTTAGTATTTTCTCACCAGCATTTATTGTTTTTGTTTTTTCTTGATGATGGTTGTTTTGATTGTAGTGAATTAGAATCTCAATGTAATTTTTTCATTATTTAGAGGATACTTTATTAGTTTCTGTAATCAAACCCACATAGATATGACCTTTCATATTTAATACAGTATGTACTTTACCTTTTATACAAATGGAAAAAAAAACCCTAAGTTTAATGTTTCTTGGCCAATATGGCTACTAATTTCAGTACAATCCCAACACAACTGGTAAACTAGGATACTTTTTTTCTAAGAATGACAGCACAACTCTCTGAAAATACAGAGAAAGAATCCATGAACCCCTCAATCTTTCACCTTTCTAGTCTCTAAAACAAGTACCAGATGGATAACACTGCCACATTTGGTTGCCAGCTTGGGATGAATCTTGGCCCTCTTGGTCCACAGTTGCAGCAGCTTCTGTATACTGAAGCTAGTCAAAAACGTCCCTAGATATTTGCAGAAAACCCTTAGACTTTCTTTTACAAGTTAGAACCTTATCTATGAGGGGGTCTAACCTTCAGTCCATCTTTGCTATTGTTTCCATGTGGGGTCAGAGGTTTCTCTTTAATGGTGCTAATTTCTCTCACAATTAGAGCCTCTCTTCTGTATATGACTTGAGTGAAATATTAAGCTTCCTAGTATTTTTTTCCCCTGTAAACTACACATTTATTTCTTTTTGTGCCACTTGTTGCTTTTAATCACGCCACAGATGCAGCGAGCATTATGCTGTCTTGAAATTTCCTCCACCAAAGAAATTAGTCCATTACTTTTAAATTCAGCCTCACACAAATTTTCAGATCTTGGACAGAATGCAGTCAGATTTTTAGCTAAAGTGACACAAACAGCCTCTATCTCAAGTCCTGATAGAGTGTCTGCTTCCTTCCAAAGCCTCATGAGCTGGGACTCTACAGTCTGCATTTCTCTCAGCATTACTGACTACTAAGCTCACACAAGAACAGTCCATAAAGTTTTGTCCACAGCATTGAACAGCTCTTCCAGCCTAAAGCTTCAAATACTTCTACAAAATAGTCCAAAGGCATCTCTCCAGCCCCCTTAATGGATTCTTAACTTTGGTCTCTTGATAATACACAAACAGAAAGGTTAGAAATGAAAAAAAAAAACAAAAAACTGAATAAACAATCAAAACATGAATGAAAGGGGTCCTATTGCAAGTAAAAATGCATACATCCTGTATTATCTCCCCTCACAAACTTAGTACACTTTGGGGAAAGCTCAATGGGAACTTTAGGGCCTGTCGGATGGTGTAAATTAGGAAGCAGACCATGTGAAGAGTCAGAAAAGTAATGCGAATGTACAACTCCAAAGTGGGTGAATTTCCTGACAGTACTGTTTCCACTGTCCTGCCTTTCTTCTTTTTATAGCTGTGACAGGTGCGGTCCAGGTATACGCTGTTAAAGCCTAAAGTCCCGGGGTTTCAGAGAAAGTACTCCAGCTCAAAGGGTGGAACAAATAAAGGAATGGCAAATCTGAAAAGTCCCTGGGCGTGGTGGTGCACGCCTTTAATCCCTGTGGAGGCGAAGGCAGGAGAATCTCTGTGAATCTAGGCCAGCTGGAGCTACAGGTAGACCCTGTCTCAAAATAGACCAAAAAAGGAAAGAAAAGGCAAGCGCCATGATCCTAAGTCATTTTGAAACACCACTAGGAAGATTCTACCCGAGTCCTTTAAAAGCATTAGGAATCCTGGACTCAGTGCTAATGGCCCACGGCCCACTCCACTCCTACCCCAAGTCCCTAAGGGTCACACCTGTAGGAGCTACAGAAGACAACAATGCAAAAAAAAAAAAAAGAAAGAAAGAAAAAGGCCTAGGGGGCGTGGCCAGAAAGGGGCGGGGCAACGGGACGGGGCAGAGGGGCGGGGCGGAGAGGGCGGTGCTAGCGGAGGAGCCCCAGGATCCCTGAACATGGCCACGCTTCGCACACTGAGAGAAGCGTCCCGGCACTTACTGGTCTGTGAGAAATCCAACTTCGGCCACGACAAGTCGCGCCACCGGCATCTTGTGGAGACGCACTATCATAATTACAGAGTGAGTTAGGCCTCACTCGGCCTCCGGCGAGAGAGTGTACGGCAGAGCCGCACTAGGTTCGCGAGGCGGTGGGCTCGCGGGGAATGGGGAGGGCGGAGTCTGTCGCCAGGCATGCTGGGAATTGTAGTCTCTTCCTGCCCTGACCTCTGTTGGTTGTAGGCGGGTAGGACTACAACTCCCAGTGGGGAGTGGGGTGGTGCTGTGCTTCTTAGGGAGGAACCGAATTCGGGGCACGCCTTGCGCTGTCCAAAGCCGGACTGGCTGCTAGTTACTGCCGAGTTTCCCTGTGATTGAGATCTTCCCTCGCGTGCTCTGAGAGAGGCTGGGCAGGCCCAGGGGCGTTAGGAGAGAGTGACCATCATGAAAGATAGGGTTTCGCCCTATATTCCGGCCGAATCTCGCGGCTTGAGCCCTTCTCCCGCTGCTGACGATTCGTAAGTCCAGTAAGTCAGTCTCTGTTCTAAACTGATTCTCAGAACTGGTTTGACATCTTAGGAACTCCAAAGAAAACTACCCTTAAGAGGATAAGGGCCTAGGGATTGTACGCTGTAAATGGACGTTAAATGTTAACCTGATCCCTCACAGCAGGCTGGTTGTTGGGAGCGTTTTCGGGAGGGAAATCTAAAAGATGTGCGCTTGGGCAGCGTTTGAAGTCCGCGCGGTTTTTGGTTGGAAAGCTCATCACAGACGCCGATCAGGGGTGTATACCATCCCTCATCTGGTCTAACCTGCTAGAGTTCTTTCTCTGGGAAATAGAAACATCCAAGAGCACTTCTGCTGCTGTATATAGCTTCTTAATCATTGAATGTCCCTAAATTACTTGTGCTCCCGAGAGCACTATTTTTGATTCCCAGGACACCAGAGTAAACAAATCTAGGGCTGTTGAATGATATTGTACTTTCCTGAACCTAAAGTAGTGAAGGACATGATATACGATATATTGTTCATGGGAAAGATAAAGTTCAAGTAAGACTTCCAGTATCCCTTAAGTCTCTTTACTGTACCTTGCAATGTAGAAATGAAAAACTTGAGTAGTTAATTTCTGTTTGCTTGAGATTGGTAAGTAAAAAGATTTGTTGCCTCTGTGTGTGTTCAGTTAAAGCCTGTGGAGAAATAGCTTTCATATTTCACACATAAAAACCTGATGTTAATCTTCATAAAAATAAGACTTTGGAGCAGGGTATGTTGGCGCACACCCTTAATCCAAGCACTTGGGAAACAAAGGGATCTTTGTGAGTTCAAGGCCAGTCTGGTCCATGTAGCTAGTTCTAGGCCAACTGGGGCTATGGAGAAACCCTGTCTCAAAAAGACCAAAAAAATGAATAAGACTTTGTACTTATACATTCCAATAGGTTTCATTTCTTATACCTGAATGTGGGCTACTTTCAAAAGAACTGAAAGGCCTGGTCATGGAACTTGGACCCTATTACTCTGTGAAGAACTTACCTCTTCATGAATTGATTACACATGAATTCATCAACACCTTTGTAAAGAAAGGTAAGAAAAACCACATAAAGTCACATAATGAGCAAGGCAAGATGAGGACCTATAGGAAGATCACAGCAAAGTACCATATTGGGGTTCTGTGCTTGTTTTGAAAAGGGCCTGTGGGATGGGGCTGGAGAGATGGCTCAGCAGTAAGAGCACTGGCTGTTCTTGCAGAAGACCTGGGTTCAAATCCCAGCATCCATATACAGCTAATAACCATCTGTAACTCCAGTTCCAAGAGATCCGTGCCCTCTTCTGTCCTACCCACAACACAGTTGCACTTACATACATGCAAGCAATATACTTATAAAATAAAATAAAGAAAGAAAGAATTTTCTAAGAAAAAAAAGAAAAGGGCCTACGGGGATAGTCCATAGGGTCAGGTACACACCTCATCCATCCCCTCAGTATTGTTGTTCTGTTCTTTCCTGTGTCATTAGGTGGTGGCTTAATATTTTACCGAATTCAGTCAGCCCTTGTAGCAACTCAGTGAAGTAGACCTATGCTCCCCCCTTAGTAGATGAGGAAGATTAAGTAGCTTTTGAATGTTAACCTGGCTGAGTAGTTCCCGAATACTAACCTAGAACTCTGCCTCTAATGTTTGTACACTTGTCTATACTTTGCACCTTTCTCCTGGTATCCACAAACTTACAGATCCCATTCTGAGTTCATCCTTGGTCTGTTAGTAGGAAACTTTGCACAAAAAGACTCTGAGTGGGGAAGTGATCTCGCTGGGACATAGCCTCTGTGTGTTCCAACTTCTCTGTGGCATGTGTTGGGTTTATTGGGTGAGCTGGAGCAATGGTAGGTACTGACCATTTTCTACCTGGAAGATTAGTTGTTATGCAAAGACAATACACTAGCATTGTGTTATTTCTTTGTCTTAATTTCTCTTCTCTTTAACTTTTATAGGTTCATGTTGTGCATTAACGTACAATACGAGTATTGATGAAGGCAATACTGTTGCCCTTCTACCAAATGGTAACAACACTCCTTTGTTTCCTTTTGTCAATTACAAAAGAAATATAAACTTTTTTAAAAATGTCAAATCATACAAATCTATACAGAGTAAAAGGAAACTCCTCCCTACCTTTCAAACTTCTTTTTGAATGAACAGCTTGATATCTATTCTTTCCGAATTTTCTCTGAATTTATAAGCATCAGATTTTTAACATATGTGACATTATACTACATCATTTCTCAGTAGTTTTCCCGAAAGGTCACATAGATATTTTCTTATGTCCGCACTATGTGTTGACATAAGAAACACATAGTGCTTACTGAGAACTTTTTATTTGGTTTGTTTTGAGTCAGGGTCTTACCATTCATCCCAGGCTGGCCTCAGACTTGCTGCAGTCCTTCTGCCTCAGCTTTCCAAGCGCTGGGATTACAGGCGTGCGTCACCTTACCTATGTCTATCTTAAAGATACTTGAAGTAGCCAGGTATGGTGGTGCACACCTTCAGTCCCATTAATCCCAGCACTGGGGAGCCAGAGGTAGGCAGATTGAGGCCAGCCTGGTCTACATAGTGAGTTCCAGACCAGCTGGGGCTACAGGGAAACCCTGTGTGAAAAGAAAACATAAAAAGATACTTGAAGTAATGTATAAAACATGATTTAATTGTTCTTTCCTTAATGAGAATTTATTTCTATTTTTGCTACTAACTTCATACCCATTTATGTATATATGTATAGATAACATCACAAACTACAGTGGTTCATACCTATACCCCCTGTACTTGGAAAGCTTAGATAGGAGGATCGTGGCAAACTTGATGTTAGCCTGGGCTACACTACTTCCAGGCCAGTCAGGGCTATGTGCCTAGATAATATAAATGTATTGTAATAATGTCCTCATGTGTATTTATTATGCTGATACCTCACTGCTCAGTTTTCTTGTTTTCTTAGTCAAAGAATTTAAAGAAAATAAGTGCTTTCTGTTTTTATGAGAACTATTGTTTGATTTATAGGGAAATTAATTTTATCACTGGATAAAGATACTTATGAAGAAACTGGACTTCAAGGTCGTCCATCTCAGTATTCTGGCAGAAAAACTATGAAGTTTAGTAAGTATTTTCTGTGCTCCATTAGTGTCTAGCAAGCTAGTAAATCTTCTTATAATAAAATGTAAATGTTTGACTCACCTCTGACCTCTGTGTTCAGAAAAATATGGCTCTTTCTTTTAAAATTCTTAACTCGCCCTCATGAGGCAGAGGCAGGCATGTCTGGTCCACATAGTGACCTCCAGGTGGCCTGGGACTAGGGAGATCCTGTCAAAAACAAAAAACAACAACAAAAAACCCAACAAATAAAATTCAGACTCATGGAACTGTTGGTTGGACTTCACAGAGGATTGGATGATGTTATTAAAATTTATTTCTCTTTGGCTATATGTTGCATTTAGTAAAGATTATAGGATTGGATTAGTCCATTGGATACAACAGAAGTCACAACTTGTGCTGAGTATAGAATTTCTTTATGGTTACTAGTAAAAGTTCACCCATGAGTGAAGAGATGTGGTTTTGATGACACGGTGTAACCATCGGTAGCTAAGGCTGCCACATCCACAAGTAAATTAAAGTTGACCTCCTGAAGACCTCTGCTCTTGGCCTTTGACCTAGGAAGGACACGAATTTAAAATGCCTTGTAGTTAACAGCTCTCAACACTGGACATGCCCACAGGAATATTTTTAACTTGAAGAAGCAAGAGAAGTGAAGAACAAAGGGATTTTTATTAACTTACCAAAAATTCAGATGTTTCTCCACTGTGGAAGCTTCATATAATTTAAATGAAATATATATTTCTTTTTCTACTTTAAGTTGTTTCCATTGATTTGATGGATTTAGCTGTTCACCTGGATTCTAAGAAATATGAAAGAATATCTTGGTCCTTCAAGGAAAAGAAGCCTTTGAAATTTGATTTTCTTTTCGCTTGGCATCATACAGGTATGAAATGAAAATTATGTAAAGATACAGTGATTTTTGAAATCAAACTGTTAATTAAAACAGAGTAAGGGAGCCAGGTGGTGCATGCCTTCAATCCCAGCACTTGGGAGGCAGAGGTAGGCAGATGTCTGTGAGATTAAGGCCAGCCTGATCTACATAGGGAGTTCTAGACCAACTGGGGCTATAGGGACTCAAAAACAAAAACAAGGCAAAACAGCCAAACAAAACAGAAGAGTAATGGAGGACTGAGTGATTTATCCCTATGTGACCATAGGCATACATGGGTCTATGAGCATTCTGAGTGGAGCTGCTTCAGTCCTTCAGATGTACTGAGAACTGCCGTTCAAGATAGCCTTGTTCTGAAGCCAACTGCCCCCATCTTCTTGGGTTATAGATCCAGAGATCTTCAGAATGGCTTTAGAACAGTTAGCTTTTATCTATTTCTTCCCTCCCCTGCAGCTAACTCAAACAGGCTAGAATACTTTAAATCAACACCAATTATTATTTTATATATATATATATGTATATATATATATACATATATATATATATACACACACACATATATGTGTATATATATATATATATATGTTTACTCATTATTGCTGGGCAATAACTCAGGCATGTCATTAAATGTTAGGTAGCATTTGTTGTGCCTTTAATTGATTAGAATACTAAGTTTAGTGCTAAGTTTGATGTTCATCAAGTATGTTAATCTGCTTAACGACTGCCACATACATTAATCCTTTTGAAGTATATCTTTGGCCCATTATAAGATTTTAAGAAATCAGAATATTAGCAGGTATGGTGGTGCATTACTCTGATTTAGAGGGTAGGGAAACACCTAAGTCTACCTGTTCCTCATGGGGCACTGGGTACCCCAGTTGTCCTTGTGTCCTAGTTTTACAATATTTATTGTCTCTTCTGCACATGGTAGATATAAAAGAGGTCAAAGACTTATTGAAGTTTCAGTCACTTGACGTCTTCTCTAAGGACTGTGCGTGTACTGGGTTCTGTCTTGTTCTTCAGACTATTGATTACTTTCAGAGTTTGCCAATAACTGTGGAAGGTGAGATTTTACCCCAATTTCCAGCTAACAGAGTCACCTACTAGTGTCATGGTTACAACTCCTGGGTCAAAAGATTTGATTCTTTATACTAGCAGCAGTTAAGAGGTTAGAAAGCCATACAAGTAGTCACGCTGAGAGTGGCATTCTCCACTCAAGGCCTGAGGCCTGGGAACCTGGAGTCTGGAACAGATGAATGCCCCAGGTTCAGGAGAGAATGAATTCACCTGGCCCACTTTTTGTTCTTTCTGAGCCCCAGCTGTTTAGATAACGCACGTGCCCATTGCAGTGAGGGTGGATCTTCCCTATTCAGTCCATTAACTCACAAGCCAAACTGCTCTTGAAACATCCTCAACACACCCTCCAAAATCAGCTTTACCATTTACTCAATTTGACACCTGCATTACCGGAGGGGAACCCAGAGCTTAAGGAACTCAGTCCTTTCATGGTGGGGAGTAAGTCTGCTGGCTCTGTCCACAGAGAGGAAAGGAGGCATTGTTTCTATCCTGGACAGTAAGTAGGCCTGCTCTGTGCTCCGGAGTGGATGTCTGTTTCTATCTCAGAGCTATTGGATACACAGATTTCTTTGAAAAGTTCCACTGGATTTTACTGGTCTTCAAGGCAGTGCTTAGCATAAGATACTACCATCATTCAGTTCCTCTTCTGTTTCCTATATAGATTGTACAAATAAACTCCTTGCTGTAGAGTTCATTAATGTTCATATGTAAGGAATACTTTGGGGTTTATATATTCAGTTGAATTTCTTATTAACACAAGTAAAATCCATATGGAGCTGATCTGAAGGCATCACATATTTCAGGAAAGGTGAAAAAAGATGACTTTATAGTGCCTTAGCATTAGCAGCTGAAAGCAACCTAATGATTGTAATTTCAGCAGATTTACATGGCTTCCATTTTAATCTCAAAAGGGAATGGAAAAGACATTGGGCATGGTGGTATACTCCGGTAATCCTGACACTCAAAAGGGAGACAGGTGCAGGAGGGTCATTGGTTTGAAGCCAGGTACGTACCTAGACCCTGTCTCAAGAAACCAAGAAAAAGAAAGAATGGAAAAGCAGTGGGTCAGTTCCGGGTTCATCAAAGTTGGTACAGTATTACTTCAGCCTTCTGTGGTGTTTTAAGGTGCAGAAGAATCCACGATGATGTCATACTTTTCCAAATACCAAATTCAGGAGCATCAGCCAAAAGTGGCATTGAGCACAGTGAAAGAGCTACAGTGCCCAGTGCTGCAGAGCAGTGAGCTCAGAGGGGAGCCTGAGGAGGCCTGCGGTGCCCTGGAGCTCTTCGACTGGCTTGGCGCTGTCTTCTGCAACGCGGACCTGTGGGTATCTGAACTGTCTGGACCACTAAGGGCTCTTTCTTGCTGCTTGTTTTCAGTAGGAGTTTACTTCTTTGGATGTGATTAGGTGGTGGTTATAAATACGTTTTCCTTCCTTTTTATGGCAGGAATAATGAGTCTAATGATTTCATATCAATCTATTGCTGTCCCCAGCCAAGCACAGTGGTAGCCAAAGCTTGTCTATGTACAATCACTGGATTTATACTTCCAGAGAAGATCAGCATCCTGCTGGAGCAGCTGAGGTGAGAACCTTATTGCCTTGTGTATTCAGTTGATGCTATGTTGATATGTTGCACAACATGAGTGCACTTACATATGTGCAGGCATAATACTCATACACATTAAATAAATAAATAAGGATTTTCGTATTTAAATCCAACATCCTTTATCATATTTACCAGTTTGGTACTTAGTTATCCTGTGGTATTTCATTAAACAGGGACAGAGAATATCACTTTTTTCTAAGAATTTTTTTTTCTTCTAAGCTAGGGATCAAATTCAGGGCCTTAAACCTATTAGGCAAGTGTTCAGCCACTAGGCCCAGCAAGAACATTACTCATAACAGAAGAGAGGCCAGTGAGGTGGCTCAGTGGTTATACACACATGCCACCAGGCCTGACAACCTGAGTTCAATTCCCAGGACCCTCAAGTAGGCTTCTGACCTGTGTAGTGGTATGGGTACCCCTGACACACACACAAAATAAACGTTTTAAAAAACTGTTAATGGGAAAGAAACTTCTTACACACTTTGGGAGGAGGCAGGGGTTGTTCTCTTGGTTTTAAATGATTTTTCAAATTGTGCGTACTGAAGTTGTTTTCTGTGTTTTATATTAGTTGATGTTTATGGAACTCACAGGATAGCACCATATCTCCTAATGTTTATAAATCAAAGGTAGAGTCTCAGTTTCAGTGGAACAGTAAAAATACCTGATCCTGGATAATTTTTTTTTTATGTGATGTTCCTGACTCTGTTTGATAGAATTTTCTTTCTTTTTCAGTCACTACTTTGATGAACCAAAGTTAGCCCCGTGGGTCACCTTGTCAGTTCAGGGCTTTGCAGACAGCCCTGTATCGTGGAGGGAGAATGAACATGGCTTTCGAAAAGGAGGAGAGCACTTATACAACTTTGTGATTTTCAATAATCAGGACTATTGGCTTCAGATGGCTGTTGGGGCAAATGATGACTGCCCACCCTAAAAATACAGAATTCAAACCCTGTTTCAGTGTGTTTATGCTTGCTGTCCGATTTCTTCACTGTTTCAGTGTTTATGCTTGCTGTCCGATCTCTTCACTGTAAAAGGTGTGTGTCACTCGGCCTCGCATAATGACACTTCTCGCATCTGCATTCACCTGCCTTCTGCAGTGCAGTGGCCCCTGTGCACTGGGAGCTGTGCTGCTTGTACAGCGAGTAGATCCAAGCGGGTTTATCAGTAGAGCACAGGGTGTGGCTAAGAAGAGGGTCAGCTGGAACAACAGAGTGGGGCATTAGACCACTGGGTGAGGTGTGCACTGTTAGTCATCACAGTGTTTTCAGGTGAAAAGACATTTTTACCCTGACCAGGCTCAGCCCCGTAATACTGTCATGTGTTACAGTCTCCACTCTAGCTCTATGAGGAAGCTGAGGCACAGTCTGGAGTAAGCTACCAAGGTTACACTTCTGGTGGATCTGATACTCGATCTCAGACCAGCCGGCACTTGCGTTTTCTTTATTGCTCTGGACCAGGAAGTTCTCTATGAATACTGTGAATTATTTTGAAAACGTTGACTTTTATTTCCAGGAATATGGTTGATAGAGCAGTTGAAAACTTCTGAAAAACATATTCTCCCTCATATTCTCTCTCTCTCTGTCTTCTCTCAGTGTTTTTGAGACATGATCTTCCTCTAGTCCCAGCTCTCCTGGATGGCCTCTACCTCTGTCTCCCAAGTATTAGGATTAAGGGCATGTGCCACCATAACTGGTTTGGCATACATTTTTTTTTTTCAATTTAATGTATCAATGAACTGAAAAGTAAGAGTTCTCAAAAGGTAAAAAAAAAAAAAAAATTATGAGACTGGAGAGATGGTTCAGTGGTTAAAAACTCTGGTTACTCTTACAGAGGACCCGGGTTCAGTTCCCGGCACCCACGTGGTAGCTAACAACTGTAACTCCGGTTCCAGGGAGTCCAACACATTCTCTTTAGCCTGACCATAACACGGCAACAAAAAAAATAACACGAACACCAGGGCATCTAAGGTGTAATGGAGCAGCAATATTGGGGGGAGGAGGCAGGAGGCAGAAAGAACATTCTATTTCCACAAAAGAAAAACTAGATCTATTAGCACCAAACAAGATGGACATTAGGACCCTGTGGAGCCAGCATCTCTAATCTGCCATTGTGCCCATTGAGATTCAGGCTCCTGTAGTCCTCACCATCACAGAAGTGTCCCCAATCTTCTCAACAGTGTTAGTCTCTCATTTAGGGTCACAGGCAGCATCTGTGCCTTTGCAAGTCTTCATCTTGGAGTACTACAAATTCATATGAGCTTCCCAGGTCTAGCCAAGATATCAGCTGACTAGTTTTAGAGGCACATGACTGGAAAAACTCTCTTAAGTTCCTCGGGTATGTAGGCCCAGAATAGCAAAGCAAAGGAACAGAGGAAAGAATTCCAAGGTCTCAAACCATGGAAAGGGAATCCATGTCCTATCATCAATTGCAAATACCAAGCAATGTCATCTGGATCTTCTCCCCTTCAACATCTTTCTATACAGGAAATCCAGATCCAGTGGTTAACTCATTCCATGAAGCCAAAATTACCTTGGCTTGTAGGCCAAACATGTCACAAGCAAAGAAATACAGACTGATATTCTTCCTGAACATAGAGCAAAAATAATGCAGGAAAGAATATACTACAATAAAATGGAATTTATCAAAAGAATGCAGACAACACTTAATGTAATTCATCATATAAACTAAAGAATAATCATACCCATTTCAAATACAGAAAGAACATTTGAGAACAAACTCTATCATTCATTTCTAATAATTCAAGCAAATTAGGAATGAAGGGAATTCCTCAATGTAATGAGAGATATCTACAAAACCTCTAGCTAATAAAATTGTGAAAAAACATATTTTCCCCTTAAATCAGAACAAATGGGAACCTCTTATCACTTTGGCTTTGATAAAACTGATTCACAAAAGTGAGAGGCTAGGTTATGCTCACGGGTCAGAAGACTATTGATAAGGGAAGTGGGTGTGACTATAATGGGGTAACAGGAAAGATCTTGATGTTTTGGGGGCTGTTCTGTATTTTTATTGTGATGGTCAGTACATGGACCTATACACATAATAAAGTTATATACACCAAAAATACGCACAAGTGGAACCCCTGGAAATCTACATCAGGTTTGTGTGTTGATATTTGGCATTGTACCAATGTTAATTTCCTGATTTTGACAGTGTGCTGTAGATTTGTACAATGCTACCGTTGCGATATAAGATATTACACAGGATGTCTAATACTGTGTACTTTCCTGACAACTTGTAATTCTTTAAAAATAAGGAAAAAACTAAAAAATGTGCATATATATATATATATATACATATAAATATATACTACACAGAAGGAAACAAAGGACAAATAAATAAGAATTTGGAATGGAGACGAAATGGCCATATAGGTAGGTATCACTAATTCAAATTCCTTGTCATAATCCAAATTCCCTGTTGGATGGATGATTCCTGAAGGCTTATTACAATTAAATAAATGACCATGTATTGGACCGGTAATGAAAATGTGATCAGTGGTTATTCCAATTCTGTACACCTAAAATGGAGAGAAGGTCCATAGAAGGGGGAGGGGCAAGGAAGCAGTGTTGACCGCATCAGTAAACCAGAATTTCCCACAGACCGAGCAACTGAGAGTAGCTGCCACTCAGAATGTGCCAGAAGAAGTGGGCAGAAAGTCCTGCCTTCTGCACCTTAGCTCAGGCTGGGCTCGACCTGGAAAAGGCAGTCGGGCCTTTCTGGAAACACCTGTGCTGGTTGCTGGGTTATGAGATGGGCCCAAGGACTTTCTTATATCTGTTTTGGTGTCCAGACCTGATGGGAAAGGAGTTTAGAGCAAGTCTCTAAGGAAGATTCTTAGACAGGTAAGAAAGGATGGAGCACAGGGGGAAACTCATGAAGGGTCCAAGAGCCTGAATTCAGACTGACTCCTTCATGTACCGCCGCTGTGTAACGACTGTTATCCTGCCCCAGCTGGGGATTCCTTCAGTTATGCTGCAGGAAATACATTTTGTGTTTTCTTACCTTTACCAAAGCTACTCTAATACAACTTATTTAGCATCATGTTACGTGCCCAATGGCTCTCTTGTCTGAGCCAGGAGCCCTTGTTTGTGAAGCCCATCTGTTATGGAATTAATCTTTGTGTCTCAAAAGCCCTATGTGTAGAGGCTGGGGAGATGGCTTAGTTGGTAAAGTGCTTGCACACAAGCATGAAGATCAAGCTCCGTCTCCAGAGCCCACCTAAAAAAGCTGGGCATGTGCTTGTGATCCCAGAGCAGGGGAGACTGA
Source organism: Eospalax fontanierii (assembly GCA_035773235.1). NCBI lineage: Eukaryota > Metazoa > Chordata > Mammalia > Rodentia > Spalacidae > Eospalax > Eospalax fontanierii. The sequence goes on from CM069547.1 coordinate 19,180,606, forward strand.
GACACTGGCCAGCCAGCTTGGCCCACTCAGGAAGGGCTAGGCCAGTTCAAGACCCTGTCTCAAAACAAGGTAAGTGGGACTGGAGAGATGGCTCAGGGGTTAAGAGCACTGGCTGCCCTTGTAGAGGACTCAGGTTCAGCTCCCAGCACTCGCACAGCAGCTAACAACCATCTGTAGCTTCAGTTCCAGAGAATCCAGCATCTTCTGACCTCCTGTGGGTACTGCACGCATATGGTGTACTTAACATACATGCAGGCAAAACTCAAACATAAACTAAAAATTAATTAATTAAAAACAACAGCCAAAAAACCCAAAGTGGTTGGTTCCTGAGAAATGACATCTAAGATTGGCCTCCACATGCATGTTCACACAAGTGTACATGCACCTCCCCACACATGTACATCCACACATATGCATGCACATACACAAGTTCATATGTTTAAAGTGTAATAATACACACCAGCACTCATGTGGATCGTGCTTGGTCTAAGTCTAAGCCTGAACTACATAGTAAGACCTGATCTCCAAAGAAACAGCCTGATTCCTCAATATCTTACCTTAAAATACATACTTCCAAGATATTGTGCACATAAATAGAAAAGCTATACAGTCATCAGAAGAATTAAAAAAGAGAGAAAATCAGAAAGTCCTCCAGAAGTCATTTATCTTGTATTTTTGCCGGAGCCCACCGGCAGAAATCGAACCGCACCCGAAGCAGGGAGTGAGGATGAGGGAAAAAAAAAAAAAAAAAAAAAAAAAAAAAAAATATATATATATATATATAGAGAGAGAGAGAGAGAGAGAGAAAATAGGACAGACTCAGGAGGGCTGTCAGTCATACTGAAGCAGCTTACCTTTATTAAGTTCCCCCCTGTTTATACTGTGAAGTGAGCAAAACAATGGGTCAGATGTTCAAAAACAATACTAACACAGGCAAAATAACTTAAGATGCGATTGGCTTCCTTCAAAGATCTTCAGGTGACCTCAGTCTTGGGCGTAGAATAAACTTCTCCTCAGGTGTAAATCATTTGCATAATGAAGACTCCTGCTTCCAATCAGCACTTCTGTGCACAAGATTGACTTCTGCCTAACCCAAAACTAGGGCATAGTTCAAGGCAGGCAAATGGCTCCCGACATGTTTTATATGTATTCCCAGGGACATGTAGTCAGTCATTGTCATGGATGAGAATCAAACCCAGTGGCCTAAAGTAATGTTCTTTCTATTTCAAGTTATTACTATTTACCTTCCATTAGTCTTCCACTCAATAGCAAAGTGGCCTCAACGACCTAGGTAGGACTGTTAAAAAAAAAAAATTATAATAAAGATGAAAAATTCCTCTTGCCTATTGACATGGCAGCCATCTTGAAAGCTTAGTGCAATGCATCACTCAGGTATTTATAGTGAGAATGGTGTAAACAACCCAGTCATGTGAAAGCACAGCACATACAGTTATGGGATGTTAAGGCAGCTGTTCTCCCATGCTGGAGTTAAGTCAAGTTGGGAGACCTGCAGTGGTCAAGGCCCTCAGATGCCTAGACCCCAGTCTCCTAGAGGCCTGACTCAATTGTCTTTATGTGGCTAGGGCATCCTTTTTTCTTTTTAATGCTGCCCAGGCAATTCAGACATACAACTTGAGCAGAGCCAATTTGAATATTGATTTCTTCAGTGTGAAGAACACTCTTTCTGGGTCCTGGTCACCAACAGGATGAGTGACAATGACTGAGCTGTCCTCCTCTCCCACCAGCCTCAGTTTTCTCATAACTACTCATGAGATAAACAGGTATGTTACAAATTAGACCCCCAGATTAGCTCAGGGAATGGGGTCTGGAGAGGCAGTGACAGGCTAGACAATGGGGCCAGAGTCCCTTTTAAGATGTACCACAGCCTCTGAAGCCAAACACACAAATGTTTATGCACACTCGTGTCTGACAGAAGAGTGGAGAAAACACCCCCGTGAGAAACCTGGCAAGTGAAAATTAACTGGAGAAACACTCCAAATGTGTTAAGAAATATTAGTTTTATTTAACCAGTTTTCACAGCTGAATATTTATCCTATAAAAACTTTACAGATTGTACAGTTTATATATAGGTCAAACTACTGAACGAAAAAGTAGGTCCCACAGATGCAAAAATACTGTACCAATCCATCCACGGTAAAGGCAGATTTACACACTGCACAGCTCTCCTCGTGGCCAAGGAGGCGTCAGTTCCAAGTATAAACTTCAAAACTGTACAAAAATAAGGTTTCGATTTTATTTCATTCTTCATACATTCATATGATTGCAAGCCTAGAAGCCTAATAACAATAGGCGCCTGCAGTCAGGAGCCAACACCCCCACTGCGAGGGGCGCACGTGGACACGACACTGTGCTCAGTATACGGTAAAGACATAAAAGCAGAGCCCGAGAACATTAAATGTCGAATACAAGGTAGTTCTTTTTGTCTTGAAAGGAGTTTCTGTATTTAATAGTGTGCCAAGAGGATTTTAACTTATTAAATAAAATATATTCTAAGTGAACCTAAAAATTACACTTTATAAACATAAAAATACTTTTTTTTTTGGTGTAATACATATCTGCAGATAGAAAACCAAAAGTGTGTAAAAAGTAGTATTTCTCACCCAGCCACAAGAAGTACTTAATGCAGTTATATTTCAAAAGGGCCAGAAAAATTATTTAAAAACCACTAGTACTAATTTATAATGTAGCTAGTCAAACTCAAGCTATTCTGTGACTAACACCGCAGTGTAAGCTTCTGGCGGAGTGGTTTTTTTGTGGCAACTAGGTAAGAATGGATACATTTAAACAGGGAGTCAGCTGGCAACTCAGCATGAACCCTAAGTGCATGATGGGATTCTTTTTTTAATCAGAAATGCTTTTTCTAAAAAGTAGGCCTTAATTCTGAGTATAGTTTCTCCACCACTGAGGTACTTGTACCTTCCTCCTTGGATGCAAGAAAACAGTCAGCTGTCTCTGCATCTCCATTTGGGGTACGGGAGGGAGGTAAGGCTGACCAATACCCTTTTAGGACCCCCCCCCCCAAAAAAAAACCAAAAAAAAAAAAAAAAAAACCAGAAGAGTAAAACATTATTCCAAACTTTGCGTCATCCCAAATGAATAAAACACAATTGTTTTAGGAAAAAATTACAGTACTAGGCCAAAAAAAAAAAAATTAGAGCTTCCAAGAGCAGTCTAGTGCTGACCATTGCATTTTGTACGTGTATGCACACTGAGTATAAAATAAAGACGTTTGGACAAAGGAGCTTTGCAGTTATTTATTCTAAAGTTACAGTACTTGAAAACTCCTTGGTAATAAATAGCTTGGTGTTTCCAGTCCTGATTCCAAGCTACTCTGAGGATGGACCGTGGCAACTGGGAGTCACTGATGTCACACTCAAGACCAGTCCCAGGGTCATTCATGTACAGCCTGTCAATCAAAACTCATCGATTTTCCTCTGCAAGTACTTTAACATGGAGTCCATGCCCTGGGCGGAGCCCCAGATCTTCTTCAGCACTTCGCATTCTCTCTCGTTGGCCTGTTCCAACTCCATCTTCATGTTGCAGCGCACCAGGGCTTTGGATTCCTCCAGGACCTGCAGCAGACAACAAACGCCAAGTGAGTTGCTCTTAGCGGGCAGCGAGCCTCTTCTTCATATGCACGCTAGCAACCATTACATCCGATTCATTACCCCTTAAACAGTGAATAGATTAAAAAAAAAAGTCAGGTCTGTCATAGCTAAAGTATCACTGGCTTTGCATATCTTTGCACTCTTCCAAGCTGGGGCCGAAACTATTCAGAAAAATAAAAAGCCTGTACAGGCCTTATTATCCCCGCAAATACAGCACACCGCTTGCTACAAAGCATTTGCACGGCATTAGGCATTCTAAGATGGAGGGTGCACACAGAATGTAACCACACCACGCATGCAAAGGGACTTTTTAGCTCCTGTGGATTCTGGTATCTGTGGTGATGGGGATGAGGTAACAGTAAGGTCGTGGGTATAGAGAGATGTCTGAATAGCCAAACTGATACCGAGTACATTTTCAGCTTGAAATGGCTCTTAGGCTATTTCTAGAGAACTGTGTGGAGCCCTGAGTGGATGCCCACTCCATTGAGACTTAGTGAAAACTTCTAGAGTGTTTGTTGATGGAATTTTCTAAACAAAGCTTAATTTTAACCATTATTTTAACCATTACGGCTGCTCATACGCCTGCAAGAATTAGGTGAGAGCAGTATCCGTTCATGTGAAGCATTTTGTCCAACTGTATCATTAAATTTTAAGACTGATTATTCAGCACATTAATGAAACAAAAAACCCCAGGACCACTGTGTATGTGAACCAAAGCATGCAATTACATGGAAGCGCTTTGCAGACAGATACGATGGTAAAATGGATGTGGTACACTTGCACTGAACACTTGAGTTACTCAGTTTCACACTGGAGTCCATTTGCACAGGGAGGACCAGGTGAGCAGATCTGCAGCACAGCACCAGTCTAATAAAAGGCGTTATTCTGAATCATAAAAAGCAACATGTAAAAGAACCACTTAGACGTACAACAGGGTTACATGAGGCGAGCTCCTTGATGCGAACCATGACTTCCTGCGTGAAGGTTCCGGGCCAAAACACCTGGGAGACCAGGCCCTTGCCACACGCCTCCTGTGCAGTCAGCTTCCGCCCACTGAGCAACATTTCATTTGCCTGAAAGGAAGAAAAATGGACATGATGCAAAATACAAAGGAAAGAGGGTAGAGAACCTGTCCCTTCTCGGCCACTAGGAATAAACCCAGTACAGGGAGTGACCAAGTGGGCAGATGGGCAATTAACACCTCGGGCCAGTTTGTTTTAATTAAAGGCTTCCTTCATGTCATTCAGATGCACAGTGACGCAGAGAAGAACTCCCAAATAAAGAAGGAAGGCTTGTTGGTTTAACTTTTTCTTTCACCTGAGTTTGTTCTCTTAATGTCTGCTCTTGCCACAAGCGAACTCATTTAACATGCAAAACGATGTGCAGTTGAACCAAACAAACTATGTATTCTCCACATTTGGAGGACTAGTGAATTTGTTTTTGATGTGACATCCTCCAGGCACTAGATATGTCATTGTTGGAGGTATTGACACTATGTCACATTTTGATGCAAAGATATTAACTGTCTAGGACCTGAATGTGCCCCAAATTACTGCAGTCTGTTCCTGAGGTTCTCAGGTACTTTACATGATTTAATGGAGAAAGCTACTATGCTTTTGTTTTAAAAAAAAAAAAAAAAAGATATGGGTGTATACTGGATACTGGATTCCACATCACTCCAACAAGCAGCTGCTAAGGCAGGCTGGGAAGGGGAAGAGTGTCTGACAGATTGCATAGCAAATCTTCCTGTGAATGCTTGTGATTACCTGACCATGGGCTTCTGGAGCCCAGGTTTACATATTGTAGGTGACTCCCTTTTCCTGAGGCAAAATCACCATGAAGAAGCTCTTCAATGACCAAATGTACCCCGGGACACAGTGAATATTTGTGTCCTACAACCAGCCAAACACACAGCACACACTGGAGATCAAGCGTGTAGCTGACTCACTGGCCTTCCAACAGAGCAGCCACTGCGTAACAAGGGAGGGTGGGGGTTGCAGGCTCCTTGTGAGAAGGGTCTGTAAGGTTTTGAGTACACCATCCAAAGTGCAGACAGTCACTGGGCTCAGTCTTGGACAAGCTTATAAGCCCCTGAAGAGTCTGAATTAACAGCCCCTTTCAGTGAAAGGATAACCCAAACAGACATATGACCACCTTATTTTGGCAGCTAAGACAATTTTCCTAGAAAGCCCAGACAGGCGAGAAGAGAGGGGGCCCCTGATGTCACGAGCCGCAGGAAGCGCCCTAGAGCTCATGAAATATTCTTGCTCTAGTCCACACATGCTCTTGGCAGTCCACCTTCCTCCTCTTGGCCTGCCTGGCTCCACATTCATTTGCCACTGGAAAGTCTTTTCTGGCCTGTGCTTTCTTCCTTTTTCACATAGTTGGGTACAGAATGATGAGGGGATTTTTAATTAATCCAATGGTATAAATGACAGGACCGACTCAAGGCTGTTAGCACATCCCACTTAAACAAGCAGAGAGTTGATTTAAACACGAACAAATCAAGATGACCTCCAACACCACTAAACAAAAGCCTATTAAGAAAAAGCATTCCCTTAGTCAGATTAAATAAACTCACCTTGCGTTTTCAGGAATTTAAAATGGGAAATTTTAAAATTCTATCCATTTAACAGACTTAAGCCATAGTCTTGGAAGTTCACAACCTGCATCCTGAACTTGGGACTGCATGTCAGTATGAAGCACAAGACTGAAAAGGGATTTTAGAAGTTGGTGTGTGAGCACCTCAATAAACAAGGTTGGAGGAAAGTGAGATAGAGACTTCTTTTAGCCAGACTCTGGAATGTTCTGTTTAAGAAGCTTAGAAGATTTGAGCAGACTATTTCCTGATGTGTGCACAGTGGTATAGAGGGGCTCTGCTACTTGCTCTCATGGGTGAATAAGAGTAGCCATTAGCTTGACACTTCTTCAGCCACACATGAGCAGGACAAGAGACAACAGGTGCTCAGATGGTGGCCAGTGTCTGTCAGCCTGGGCCAGCCTCTGTGCTCTCCCTGGCACAAGTTGCTCGTGGCATCATAGTACTTAGCACACAGGGTTGGGGGAATTCCTGAGAGAATGTGACAAGGTGCACAGCAGGCACTCCATGTATGGGGAGGAGGTTAGACTGTAGCAGAACAGACTTCTGGGCTACAGCCGTGCCCATGAACAGCTACCTGGACAGGCACTGCCTCCTGCAGGAGATACTGAGAAAGGCTCATACAATGATCTCTGGTTCTTTTATCCTGATAATGAAATCCCTTCAGCACCACCTGGGGCAAGCCAAACTCATTCCAGCTGAACTCTGGCTGCTGAAACAAAGCGCTCCTCTTAGCAGGCATTTTCATCACGAGCTACCACAGTGCAAGTCGCCTCAACAGCATTCATTTTTGCACTGTTTGGTCAAACCCTCTGCTCACAAGGTGGGAACTGACCACTGGTGGTGGTTCTCTGCTCTTCCTTTTACCCCGGCTCTGGGGCGTCCCGGCCAGTGGGTGTTCGGCCTGTGCTGGATGTGGAGTGGCACCTCTGACCTCTTATGACCAGCATCACTTCAGCTAACATCACCACACCTGAGAATCCCCAACCATTATTCCAAGATGAGAAAAAATAACTGGCCAAGGGGTCAAACGTTGATTATGAAACAACTTCAAGCCATTTAGGAACTTTAACATATCTATCTCTCTATCTCTCAATCAATCATCTATCAGCTATGTGTGTATGGGGAGGCACACATGCTATGAAGTGTGTGAGGTCAGGAGTTGGCTCTCTCCTTCCACCACGTGTATCCCGGGGATCAAACTCAGGTTGTGAGGCTTGGTAGTATCTTCTAACTGCTGCATCATCTCACTGCCCCAAGGTAAGTAAACTCCTAAGACTACCACTGCTGATAGCATTTGGTCCAAGGGATCCTATATGTAGGATGTACCTGCTCAGTGGTGTGTAAATGTCCAAGACTGTTCAATATCTCCCTTCAATGGGCCCTTCCCATGCACCTTTGTTACCGCACACCTACACAGATCCTATAGTGGAGGAGAACAGACTACCGGATTTTCATCCCTGGAGAAGTAACTCAAAATGAGCTCAGGTCACTGGGCTTTACTGCTAGACTTGACAGTAGCTGCTGCCAAATTTTAGTAACAGCTCACAATGAACCTAAAACAATTTTCTTTTGGGTAGTGACCTGTGATGGTTAATCTTGACTGTTGATGAGATTTAGAAATCACCACAGAAACAAACCTCTGGGCACATATTTGAAGGATCTTCTAGATTAGGTTAATCAAGGCCAGCAGATCCACCTTAAATATGGGTGACATTATCCCACGGGCTGGGATCTGGACTGAGCAACAAGAAGGAGAGGACCTGAGCAGCTGCACTCACCTTGCTACTCCCTGACTGTGGGTGCCACCTTAAGTTCCCTGTCATGATGGACTGCACCCTCCAGCACCCTCCATCGATAGTCACAATAAAGCCCTTCCTTCCTTAAGTTTCTGCTTGTATTTTGCCCCACCAATATGCAAAGTAACTGATACAGAAAATCAGTAACTGGTATCAGGAGAGGGGCTGTTGCTATAATAAACCCGACCATTTGATTTTTGGAAGTGGTTAGCTTTTGGAACTTTGGGCTAGAAAACCCCTATAAATTCTATAAACAGGATGTAATTAGCCCTATCTTGGCTTGAGTCTAGAAGACAAGAATAAGGGAAAAACAAAATCCAAAACAAAACCAAGCAAACAAACAAAAAACCTGACGGTGGAAGCCCAGTTGGTACAGTTCCAGAGTGAAACAAAGGCTCTATAGGGAGCTAGAAAACATTTCTAAGATACTCTGGCTACATTCTGCCCAGGTCCTAAGAACTAAGAGAGACTGAATACAGGAGTAATGGGTTTGTTTGGTGTAAGAAATATCAAGAAAGGATAGCCTTCAGGCTGTGGTATGACAACTGCTCACTGCCCTCAACCAGGTCTACATGAAGAGAGCAAAAAGTAGAACAGAAAGATTATGAAAAATGCGCAATCTGAGGAGGAAAAGGATCTGAGAATCTAAAGTTAACAAAGCAGACTTGAATACAGGTTAACTGTTCAAGAAATTAAGTGCCATTAAAGAAAACCAGCTCTGTACTGAGTCACCAGGAAAGGTACCCTTAGAAGACTTTTTGGAAGGTTCTAACTTGTGAGACTGCAAACTCATTTGCAAGGGAAGCCTCAACTGAAATGGTGAAGAAGAGCTTCCCTGCTCAGAAACAACTGCTGAAGTGCTTCTGCAACCAAGACACACCGATGTCAGTAACAGCTTTGGTTCACGGGGCCAGGATCCAATTTTCAGCTGGAAGCAGAACTTGACAGTATCTTCTATGTGGTGCTTGTTTTTGTAGACACGAAAGATGCAAGATCGAGGGGGTCATGGAGTCTGCTCTGTAGTTTTCAGAGAGACAGGTAATGTGAGGCAGGATTTGAGTCCCTGCAGAGAGGCCGAGAGGCTATGTAAAGCTGTGAAGATGAAGCCCACACTGCAGTGGTGATCTCAGGGTACTGGAGATGCCAGGCTCATGAGACTGTATGTGCAGCCAAGCTGTAGGGGTGTGGCTACTTATGCCTTCTGGAATCCAGACAATTCCATCATGAGCCCCAGATGATGGACATGGAACTACAGAATTTGGTGTTTGCTCTACTAATCATTCCTACTGTGCCTGGAAAGACACATCCTTTCCTTTATGAATGGGAATGCTTGTTCTGTGCCACTGTATACTGGAAATATGTAACTTGTTTTTGACTTTGTAGTAGTTCCATACTTAAGAGATTACCTTGAGTCTCAGATGAGATTTGAACTTTTAAAGTATTGGAACTGTTAAAGACTATGAGAACTGGGAAGCCGAACTCAAAACATTTTGTATAGAGATAGCCATAACCCACTGAGTGGTATGTTATGGTTAATTTTATCAACTTGATGGGATTTGGAATCACTATGAAACAAATCTTTGGGAACGTCTGTAAGGGATTTTCTAATTAAGGTCAGAAGCCTCACCTTAAATGTGGGCTTCTTCATTCCATACACTGGGTTCCTAGACTGAATACACAAAGGAGAAAGGTAGCTCAACAGCACCGTTCATTTCTCTCTGCTCCTTGACTGCAGATGCAATGTAACCAGCTCCCTCAAGCTTCTTCACCTAACTCAATCAAAATAAATGCTTCCTTAAGTTGTATTTGTTAGATATTTTGTCCTAACAACCTGTAAAGTAACTTATAGTTATCTACTCTAAAGTTAGTGGTATGGGCTATGATACTTGGTGAAATGGACAACACAGATGTGGCTCCCATGTTTTTATCTTACATTTGGAGACTCAATGTTTTAAGTCCAGGACCTTACAGGGGCCACTGCAACCAACAACAGCTATGTGTAGGGAGGACATCTTGAACAAATGTGAGGTTTCACAAGGCTTTGCAGAAAAGCTCAGCTTTGCCTTCTTGTTTAGCCCTGCTTCCTCCCTGCCCTTGCAAGGACACCTACTCTACCAATCCTGCTTAGCAAAATTCATGTAGCTTCAGAGAAGCTACTTGTGACAGGTAGGAGTGGAGAGAGAAGAAAAGAACCCCTAACTCTCCAAGTCTGGGTAGAGCAGCAATCTAACCTACTTTGGCATTTTAATGACCTCACAAGGGTGATGACAGCAATAACCTGTCAGTACAGTTACCAAACTCCAGAGAGTTATCTACTCAAGAAAGATCTGTTAGGTTGTGGGAGGCGACAAGAGACCCCAAACTAGGCATGAGGATTTCTGGGTGGATGGTCTCAAAGAGTACTCTGACCCAGTGTACCTGTAAAAATAGCTACCTGCCCCCAGTAAAAACAGTGTGTGATGTGTGTGAAGACAATGTAATGTTTTCTGAGACCCTATTTCATTCAGACAGACCCACCTCATCTTCTCTCCTGACCACTGACTTGTAATTCACCTCCTCCTTCAAAGTAACAGTAGGTCTGAGACAGCTGCAGGAAGACTTATGGGAATAACTTTCAAGGGCATCTGACCAAAGACCAAATCAGGACTAATTTGGAGGTTCTCCCAGGGAGAACCAATGTAATCCTCTGCCAAGTTTCCCAGGTAATGGTCTGTCTCTGCTCTTTAAATGTTTCTGAGAAGGAGAAAGACCAGGACTGTGGTGGTTGACCATGGAGGGTGGGGCGGGCGTGGGAAAAGAAGCTGAGTGGAGCCTGTGATGAAGGCGAAAAGGAGTTGCACTTCAACCTGATGTTCTGGAGGAAGCCAAGCCATTCAGGCAGCAATGAACATGTCTGTGTCTCAAGTACGGCCTGGGATCTGTCGGACATATGTGGCTGGGGACATCAAGTGAAATGTCTACCAGGAGTTGAACTCCTGCCAGGTAGGGTTGGCAACAGATGCATAGCTGTGACCAGGCATGTATTCCAGGGGGCGCTGGCCAAGTGGCCTAGGGCTCCCATCACCTGTTGGACAGGCATCCTGCCTCAGTCCATGCCTGTGGTCCGATGGGGGGTAGGGTTCTGTTTCAGTCAGCAAAGTGAAAAGGTAACAGCAATTTCACAGGAGCCTCTTTCAGTGACTACGAGAAACAGTGAGGAAATGCCCACAAATGTGGGATATTTCCAGTCATCTACCAGGGACAGAAGAAGCAGGTCTAGGTTAGGGTCTGGGTTAACAAGAGCCATGGTAGAAGTAGGTGGCCTCAATGACTGGCCAGAGGCCTGAAGATCGGGGACAAGGGGGCATAGGGTAGAGTATGCGGAGTGAAGGAAGGAGAGAGGGATGGGGAAGAATGCGGCCTGCTGTATTCCATCCATGTTCAGTGTCTCACCTTGGAAGGGGCACTGAACTAGGGAGACTATGATACTGGCTAGTCTTCATTGTTGGCCAACCTGGTCCTGGCACTAAAATAAACTGAGTAGGTAATGGCCGAAGAATGAAGCATCTCAGCACTAACTCCAACATATAATGTGACTCTGCTAATGTCAACTGAATGTCCAGTCTTCCAATGGGAGAGACCAAAGCTGAGCTGCATGCATGGAATCATTCCAAAAGATACCAGACTGTTGGCTCCTGGTGGTGAACTATGTTCCAATGGGAACTAATACTGTCCTCAGGGTTTATCAGTCCCTCACAGAGGGTCTGGGGCGCTACAGTGCTGTACGGGCGAGGAGACCCTTCAGTGGAGGACACAAAGAGGTGCTGGGGCCACGGGGTCCCTGGCCAAGTCATACACAGGGAGGCTGTGTGTGTAGATGTTATTTTCCCATCGGTGGTACACAAGTACTCACTCCAAAACCTCTTAACTGTGCTGTATCTCCAATAGCAAAGGTGTGACCAAGGGGTTTGAGTGAAGCAGATTTTTGTGTTTCTCCTGCCCAACAGTGGCCATTCTGGCCCAAGCAGGGCAGCGACAGGACCTTAGCCCTTGCAGAAGTACTCCACCAGAGCGATCAATCAATGAGGCTAGCAAATCAACAGCTGTGTGTGTGTGTGTGTGTGTGTGTGTGTGCGTGTGGTGCACGGGTGGAGACATGAGGTGGTCTGAGAACAGATGGAACACAGGGGCTGTTCTTGTTCTGCTGACCTTTGTCTTTCCGTTTCATTGAAAAAAAATTGATATTTGAACTAAGTTTAGACCTATGGAAAAGTGGCAGAAGTTTACAAAAGAGAGTTCCCAATGGCCTTCCCCCAGATTCTCCTGTGTTAGCACATCATATCTTATGATGAAAATCAGAAAATCACCACTGACACTCCATTATACACTAGACTATAACCTGGACTAATCTTGCCAGTTTCCTCACCAATATTCAAATTTCTGTGACTCAGGATCCACCTAGGCCCCGTCACACCATTCAGTGTCCCTCATATTCCTGCTGCTCCCGAGGAGGAGCACTGTTCAGCAATACAGCCCGGGTCTGCCTGAGGTTATCTTGTTCACTAGACTGAATAATGATCTCTGGCAGAGAGTTCTGCATTGTGGAGGCTGTAGTGTTTCTGTGCATTCCCTGGAGATTCTCTAGGCCCATGTGCCTTATTTATAAGTTGACTGCTCTGTAAAGAAGTGCACAACAGGCTTCTCTGCTGCAAGCAATGAGAGGAAGCAAGTATCCTTTCCTTTTATCGAACATTCTTGGGCAGCTATTGCCTAAAAGTGTACTTACTGTCTAATCTCCCTCCAGTGAGTTTTCCCGCAGGAAGAGAAGCCCTTGGATTCTAGAGTAGCTGCCCTTCCCTCCAGTGTGCAAAAAGCCCAGGAGTGAAGTGTGGGACGAAGGTGTAGGTGGCTGGGATCCCTCTGCAGCAGAAGCTTTGTTACTCCACCTGGGAGTAGTGCTGCCGGCAGACAGCTGCTGCTCCTCCAAGCATAATGCTCTCCTGTACACCCCACACACGACAGTGGTGGACACAAGCAGCCATGCCAGTCCACAGGGGGCAGGCACACGAGGCCCCAGGGCATCAGGTGCATGGCCAAGGCTGCATTACAGCCTGACCGTTCTCCAGGCAAAATCTCCTTAGTTCTGCTTTTACAGACCTTCTCTCAGGACACCACTTGTTGCTTTAATTCAAGGACTAAGTAAAGAGGTGCATGCATGTGCTTGTCAAATCACAAACTACAATATCAACACAAATGATTACAAACAATTAAAAACCAAATCAAACCAAACCAAACCTTAGAATTATGTGCAGGAAACTCTTTCCTATACAAAACTGTCCCTCTTTACTTAAAAAAAAAAAAAAAAAAGTGTAGCTTTCTTATTAAAGAATTTTGTGGTCACCAACTCCACTGTCTGGGTTATCAGCTGGGTAGCTAATGGCAGCAGATATCAGTATTAATTATGCAAAGCGGTTAAGCTCATCCACGAATGGTGTCTTTCTCTAGGGAATGGTATAGCCCAGTATCACAATAGTCCACGAACCAAACCTAATTGCAAGTATATTCGATGCGAAGTCCCCAAAGGATGGCACACCGTATACACTGAGAACAACAACCAAACTAGATCTCTTCAGGATGTCTTCCAGAATGATTTTTTTTAAACGGTACTCACAGATGCTCCTCCCATAATCTTGGGAAACATAACGGTAGAGCAGCCATCTGGACTCTGTCCGAAGGTGGTATAGGGTGTTTGAAACCAAGCCTTTTCGTTAGCCCAAACCACATCACAAAGAGGCAATATGGATGCTCCTAGTCCAATGGCTGGGCCATTAACTGCTACAATAATAGGCTTCTTAAACTGAATGAAAGTATTCACGAAGTTTCTAAAATAAAAAATAAATGGGGAATTACTGAAAACATTGCATATTTGAGCAGATGAAAAAAAGTCTATCATGGAATTTAATTTACCAAGACGTAAACCCTATGGAAATTATTAAGAGATAAGTCTGTTTTAGGCCTCCTGGAAGCTGTGGACCATAGATTTATTTGCTGTATGTTTAAGGCTCCTGTGCAGGGGATGGTACTGCCACAAGCTCTGTCTGAAGCTTTGGAGGCTGCTTCTGGGCATGCAGTTTGCTTTTGCGTTTCCTGGCTAATATATCTTGTTCTTCAGCCCTTCTTCCTCTGGAGACCCAGGAGCTTACTCCCATTACAGGATTCATATAACCAACTGAGAAGCCACCCCGAGGAAGCCTGGGCACACAGAGAATGCCTGATGTTGAGGGAACACTAGATTAGGTGTCAGAAGGCACAGTGTCAAAATCTAGCCTTGGTATGTGATTTCTGACTGCTGTTATCTGGAGATAACCCAAATTTATCCTGATCTGGACTAAAGGACTTGTATAAAGTACAGACAGGCTGGTTTGAGATACGAGGCTGGCAAACAAGGCCAGTAAGCATTCCAAAGGCTTACACCCGTATTCTGTGAGTGCTGGAGGATCCCACTACAGCAGGGGTTCCAAGGACAGCAAGGCAAGAAGCAGGGAGACTCGTACACATGGGAAGCCTAGAGCTCTAGCCAAAGCTATGTGGAGCTTGCTTTGGGGTTGGGCTAGAAAAACAGGCCACCAGTTTTCAGGCCTGGGAAGGCTGGTGCCACATCACATTGGGGTCACGCCTCTCTCACACCTGGAAGCTGGCTAGGTGTTCAGAGATAGCTTCTTACTATGATTTAACACAGTGAAGCCAAGGGTAGGCACCCAAATAAATACAGACTGGAATCCTGTTCAGGAAGTCTGAGTTCTAGATCAGAACTGCTGAATAATCAACGTTTTTCATGACTTGGTTCTGAATCTGGGCCCATTGTAAGCACTGAAAATGGCCATCCAAGTCACTCTACAACCCACCAATTTCAAAAGCTGGAATGATGTGCTTGCATTTCTGAAAACTGGTGGTTCCTTGGTCTCCAAACACCTGCAGAATGAGTCACAGAGTGTGTTTTTTGGTTTGTTTGTGCTATTTCTGAGAGGGTGCACTGGGGAGATAAACAGCAAGGGCTGCAGAGTTCAGTAGCTCATCAAAGATGTGGCTGGCCAGGCAGACCCTAGTCTGGGCAGAAGCCTCCAACAAAGTTTGTGGGATCCCTGACTGGACAAGAATCATGTCATTTAAATAAACGAGCCACACTGGGCTTTAATATACAGAAAGCAGAAACAAGCACAGAGATAACGCATGTCTTGCTGCCTTTTGAGGACTGAGGATTGAGGACTAATGAGGTGGTGTGGAGAGAATTTCCTATGCAGTTGCTGACAGCTGTTGCTCTGGGAAAGGTAGATCCTAAATCTGGTTTCCAGGACATAGAACAGATGTTGCCACTATGTTTTCTTATGCCCAGAGTGGCTCCGACCTCAGCTCCTGAGAAGTAGGATTTGCCTCAGTGCTGACATCTAGAAACTATGATGGAGTGGTAAATTAACATGAAAAGAATGATTAAAACTACCGTAAGGCTAAAAAATGCTACAGAGAAATAGTAAAAGGATAGTTTATGTAGTAATGCTACACCTATGTTATATGTTCCTATAAAGCAAAAATCTGCTTCTATAGTTTAAGATGAGAAATAGATACTTGGAGTTTAACAGGCTGGTGAAAATTATTTCTAACAATTTTCTTCATTGCTGCCTTGAATAACTTCAACTGAAACTGATGGCTCTTTCTGGGACAGGGCTGAACTTGCCACACAAACTGGAACCAAGACCATTTTCAGTGAGAATCCATGTTGATGTGTGAACCTAAATACCATCAAAACACCAGCTGCAGAGAAAACCCAAACCTTCACAGAAGCATCCTGTCTAGTAGAAATGTCCCAGGGTCACAAAGGCTTAGTCTCCTGAGCTTCAAGCCAAACTATAGTGCTCCCCAAGAGGGAGGTAGTAACTGTCTTTAGGGCTGGAGCCCTCAACAGCCAGAATCAGGGAAGGGTTTGTTGGTTGCTTTTGTTGGGTATGAAAAAGAAGCGTATTTTAAAAGTTAAAATGCACGAACATTCATACGTTCCTTCTGAATGAACGGTGAGTTACTGGATACAGCAGAGGGGCCATGAAAGAGCTAGAATGAAGCAAAATTCAGACATGAAAAGATTAGACGGCTATCTAATGTAAGATAAGGAACTGTTGGGGAAAGTGAGGCAACAAGGCCCTGGAGTTCTAACAGCCAGTCACTGTCTTCTCCAAGCTGAGTTACGCAGGACTGAATGGGGAAAGACGTCCAGCTTTAGGGCAGCGGAGGCCTTCTGGACAGATCAAGACTCTAGTGGGGCTCTGTGCCCAGACTTCAGAGGCTGAGCACTGTCAAAGGATTTCTGGCCCTTGTGCTTTTATTACTAAAGTCTTGGACATTTTATTTCAAAGAATCTGCAAAGTGGTCATTGTTGGCAGATCTGACAACAGAATTTGCTGCTCTGGACAGTTGCTAGCCTAATGCCTAACGTAAACGTAACCTTCCACTTTCTTATTTTCTTTTTAAAAGAAATTTGCCACAGTGAGCTTATTTGCCTCAAAGTTTTAAGGAATTTGAGACAAGATACCACAATATATTCAAGAAAAGAATAAAAAAATATGCAAATGAGCAAGAAAAAGGCTAACTGAATCAGGCCTGTGATTTTTTTTTTTTTGCTTGATCCTGCCAGAGTATATTAAGGAAAATTCATATTAACAAAAATATACATTCACTTAAAAGAAATTGGAAGGTTTTGTAGAAGCATGATTTGGCTGTTTCCTAGAATACCAATTCAGCTCAAAGGAGAAGATGGGAGTCAGGAGGCTGGGAAAAGAAATGGGAATGAGAAACTGAAGGAAATCAACGTGTACAGCTGTCTGAAAGTTCAAGGAATGAAACTACCAGTTATATGTCAACCTACCTTTTGTTTTACTAATTAATTCCAACACAACAACCCTCAGCCACTGTCAAGGGTAAGACACGAGAGGCAGGAGCAGGCTCAGCATCAGAGGATTTATGAGTAGAGTTCATGGAAAAGTCTATCTGAAAAATGGAGCCAGACTCAGAAGATACTGGCTGCCAAGTCCTATTCTGTCACTACGCCAGGGCTATCAGAAAGCATGATTTTCTGTGTGGATTTGGTGTGAGCTTGTGAAAAACTGACAAAGTTGCCACAAGAGGCAGGACAATTTGGATGGAAAAAAACGAAGCTCTAGCTCATATAACGAGGAATGTCTAAAGTTACTGCAGAGGGCCTGACAATCTCTCAGACATTTATGTATGTTGACCAAGTAGTTTAATTTCAAATTGCAAAAGATGATGCCATCAAGTACTATACTACAAGTTTGAAATTATTTAAGAGACCAGAAATAATACTTTTGAATAGTATGGCAACACCCAGAAAGATACTCAGCAGGCACATAAACCTTTTGACATTGCAACACCACACTGTCATGTGAAAATTTCATGCCTGAGAATCACATTTTAAAATATGTCATGATGTTTTAAGTATGTTTAAGGATTTTGTGTTGGGCTGCATTCAGAGCTGTCCTTGGCCACCTGTGGCCCTTAAGTTGGACATCCTTAGAACAGATGGTAGGTGGATAACCTCATAAATCCCAAATCCAAATGTCTATTAATTTTGAAAATGAGTTGGGCAATGCCAAAGCAATGCCTCATAACTCCAAAGAAAGGGGTTCCTAGATTTCTAGAACCATCTGGGTAAGCTGTCAAAAAGATGATCTGCCATACCCAAGGTCCACCAAAACAAGAATAAAGTACCCTACCCCTGTCACACTGTGTGCCTCCAGAATGATTTAGAGGACCAGAATGCTCAGCACTACAAGGGCAATGCCTGGCCTTAGCCATGTGGAGCTTATTAGATGTCAGAATCTCAACTTCAACTACAGAAAGGACCTATGAGTTTTAGAGATGAGCCAAACCTTCGTGATTGCACTCCCCAGTCTGTATTCTGAACATGTTCAATCTTCTATAAATCAAAAACAGGACACTAAGGGGCTCATGTGGGGATATATCCTAGAGAGGCTAGCAGAGTGACATAAATCTTTCTGTTGGTGACTGGCTTCATTCACTTTAACTAATATTCACCTCTGAAAAGTTAGACAGTTTTAATTATACCTGTAGAACAAGGTACAGGAAGGGATGTGCTTACAAAATCTGGAGGTTCTGGGGAAGGCTTTTCTTAACTGTTAGGACACAGCAGTGGGAAAACCACCGTAGGGTGAAGGGCCCTGTCTCTGTCGGTCCTGTAACATGGAGAGGCATATTGCACAGTAACAAGGTAAAATCCATGCACTCACCAGAACCAAACCAAGTTGGTATCACCTGTGTGTATATATTTTAAAATGCTTAGATCAAGGGCATGCTGACTGTAATTAGCAACATACTGTCGACTTGAAAACTGCCAAGAAAGTAGGTTTCAAGCTGGGTGTGTAGTACATGGATATGATCCTAGCACCTGGGATCCTCCTGAGGTAGGAGGATCAAGTCTATGCAGTGAGAACTTGTCTCAAAAAGCCAGAAGAAAGAAAAGAAAGGATTTCAAATGTTCTCACCACCAAAGTGTGAGAAACAACATGTATTCATCAGCTTCATTTACACTATACAGTATCCATGGTTCAAGATACAGTTTCAGTCTATCATTAAATATTTAAAAAATATATTTAGGAAAAGGCTAGGAAAAACAAGTGACCACGCTTTCCAGAGCATAAGAGCAGGGGGCTTTTAATTGTGTAACATTTATGTCTCTGTGTAGTTGAAGTTAGAGCAAATGAGAACAAGGGTGTGTATTGCTAAGAAGGAGGGAGAGGAGGTGGACGAGAAGCAGCAGCAGCCAAATCTATACACGTGAATTACCACAAAGCATGGACCATTTAGAGTAAAGCAAGTGGTATGCCACTCGCTGGAAAAGAATGCGTCTTCACATAGGGATTAAAAGATGAGAGAACACATAGCACAAATGCACAGTCCGCTAAATCATATCACAGTGGTCCCCAGATGCCCGAGTTTAAGCCAGGCTTGAAATCAGTGATCTGTCCAAGGCAACTAGTAATTTATGCCAGGCCCAAAGGAAAGGCAGATGACCTAATTAATTTCACTACGAGGGTCTTGTACACTTCATTTCTGAGGCTTGTATGGGCCTGTTCTCTCACAGACTGGTACACTTCAAAACCCGGAGACTTGGTCTAAACCGTTTGTGCATACCTGATAGCGTCTGCCATCTTAGTGCTTTCTCTCTTCCTGTCGTCTGTGAGACGCCGTATAAAATAAATAAAGTCGAGACCACAACAGAAGACGCTGCCCACAGCACTGAGCAGCACCAGCTTGCTGTCGTCGGCTGCAGCTGTGTTCAGAGCACTCTGGACTTCTTTCATTACCTGCAAGTCACAAAGTGGTAAAGGGCATTTTGGGTAAGAATCCTAAAAGCACTGTTATGGGACCTTCAGGTCTACTACAGAAAATGTACCAAGATCAATGTGGTCTACTTTATCTACCACGACTGTAAATATTTTACATACTTCTTTCCGAGTTTCTCTAACCAGAGATTAGGATGCTAGGGTGGGGTACCAATATAACCACAAAAGTAATTAAAAATATAGCTAGAAAGACATTTGAATCTACAACACCTGCCTGTTCTATAGCCACTGTGCTTCACAGCAGATCAGAAGTATGAATGAGATCCACTGGAATTTCTAGTTTGGACAGCAGGTGGCACATTCAGCCAGTTCAAAGAAGAGTTCAGTACCAGGGTTTTTGGTTTTGTTTTTCTTACCAGTCTATGACAGTGGGGGCAGAAATCTAAATCATTTGGTGCCGTAAGTGCATCAAGTATGAGCACATCCACACAGAGGGCAGATCATTTGAAATGATCTCTATGAAGCACTTAAAAATAACTACGTCTACAAATGTACTGAGGACCAGCCCCGGTTTGTCCTGTGGCCCTGGCCAGACATCCAGACTTGCCTAAGTTGTGCACAGTGGCAAAAAAAGCAATCATCAGAACTCAGAACTTTTGTGAGGTACAATGCAAGTTCACACACCCTGGATTCTATCTAGATCCTTCATGGAACCGGTTTCCAAACCGTGGCAAACATCAGTTACCCTGAAGTCTTTGAAAGTTGCCCTACTAGTCTTACTGACAAAGAACAGGTGTGGAAACCCTTGTCCTGTGCTCTGCTACGTGCTGAAGGGGACTTGTGCAGCAGGATGGTGGTCAGATCCTTCCAAGGGGCCAGGACCCAAGGTTCCTTAACTTGTCTAAACGAAGAAGCCAGCAGGGTTCTGATGAAAACTAAAGCAGAGCCTGTGAGCATACATTTCTATGTAACTTTGAGGTCCCAGTGTCACTGAGCCCTCTACAGAAGAAGAGTTTTTTTTGGAGGGGGAGGAGGACAGAGGTGCAGCTACCACAGGTTCCACAGCAGGAGAATGGAGTGGCTGGTAAGCACCTGCCTACTGCACCCTGTCTTTGTGTTCACACGTGCAACGAGGAGCCAAGCTGCTATCCTTCACGTCTACTTCCTACCTCTGGTGGGCATCATGAACTGGCTCAAAAGGCTGAGAAACAGCAAAGAGGATTGCTACTCAAAGCAGGCAGGGACACTGGGGTGCGGAGAAGCACGAAGCACACAGCCTGGGGTGTGTCTCTCACCTCTGGGTTCAGTGAGTTATTCTCTGATGATTTTGTGGATAACAAGATGTGGGTGAAACCATCTTGCTTCCTGACGACAATATCTCTGTATCTGTAGGCACTCTCTGTCTGCCTCACACTGAAACGCAACCGCTTGTCAAAAGGCTGGTCTCTTCTGTCGTCAATAAATTTCCTTTTCCCGGCTGTCACTCCTGTAACAGACGTCTGTATGGTGGCTGTTCCATTGGCCGTTAGTGCATCCATGAATGGAGATGTACCTGCCAAGAGTTTGAAATCACAGTGGTCTGTGATGTCCTATGACCAACCCAGTCCCCAGCACTGCCTCTGAATTAGACAAAGATGCCCGCTGCAAACCCAGGACTTATATTAACCCAAGAACATTATGAATTAGAACCTTTTCCAAGTTTACTTTTAAAGGCACTTGTTTCCCTTCAGTGTCTAACCTAGAAATTAGCTTCTTGCTCATCTAGCTTTAATAAAGCAAAGCTGGAATGTGCTGAACGAAAAGAAGCTACAAAAATCGAAACTTGTGAAGAATGGAATTCTGGCAGAGGCACATTTTCTAGGTTTGAGCAGTAGAAGGAAAATGAAACTGACAGACAAAAACATTGAGCTACGACCCGAAGGTCTGTCTACAGGAGCTACTTCTAGTTTTCTCAATAGTTCTTTAGATAGCTGAAGCCAGGCCAGGTGTTGTGAAGTCCAGCGAGTTCTAGGCCAGCCAGGGCTACATAGTAAGAGCCTGTCTACAGAAAAAAAAAAAAAGAAAAAAGCCGAGGGCAGGTCTCCTCCCCTGCCAGTGTGCCCTCATGTGCCATTGCTCCTCAGTTACCAACATGCTCCTGTTCCTCTATTGGTCTTAGCACTTGGTCTGGTCTTAACTTTTTCATTTTTGGTGCTGGGGATCAAACTCAGGGCCTCATGCAACTGGGTAAACACTCAACCAATGAACTACTAAACTGGAAACCCTCAAAATTTTATTATAATACAGTGCAGGGTGTCATTTAATTCCGCACCTAAGTTGCAAGATTTGTCAGAGCGAAAGTCAAGTATTAAGACAAAGAATCACCCTCTTATCTGCATGAACAGAGCCTCTGGATGAGAAAAGAGGAAGGGATTTCATGAAAAAAAAAAAAAAAAAAAAAAAAACCAGAATAGATTAATAACCTTAGCAATGGTAGGAGTTTCCAGAAGGGACAAGCATGAGGAAGTAGAGATCAGAAATATTTCCTCCAAAGTGAAAGAAAGTAAGCCAAAGTCCTCAGAAAAGACAAGTGGACATCTGAGAGAAGCCAAGTAATCTGCCTTGTACTTGTAAAGTACCTTGACTGCCATTCAATGGGAGAAAATAGTAGCACATACTTATATAGTCTCTGCAACTGAAAACAAACAGAACAAAAAAAAAAAGACAAAAAAAATCCCAAAATTTAATCTTTTGAAAGGTCCAAAAGGTTGTAATATGCATGCATGTGTGTTTCACGAATCTAAAATAAGCTGAGTGTGTTGGCACATGCTGCTGAGAGAGTTGAATCATGGACCTGAGGTCAGTGGTGCGACAGAGGGCAAGACCCTATCTCATCACTCCCAATCTGAAATACAGCCTCCCTACTCCACTGCTGAATCCCTAGAGTGTCCTTTCAGAATGTCTTTATATGCAAAGAAATATGGGTGTTTCTCCTTTCTTCCTTGTAAAGAATACTCGTTCAAGCACCTTAAAAATAGGACTATAGTGTCATGCATTTTGTTTTTACTTTATCTTGGCACTCACTTGTTCTCCATCAGGACACTATTCGTCCACGGATGTATAGCAATTACTGCATGGATGTATTCAAATGCATTTTCCCAATTCACACTGGAGTAAGCACTATTTTTCAACCACCAACAGTGGCCTATGTCACTCCCACACAGGCAAATCTGTACAGCATGTCCCTAACGGATGCCCAACCTCCAACCATTTTGTTTCTACCAGGAAGAACATTCGTTTGAGATGTCACCTGTCAAGACAGGATGCTGTTGAATTTGGGAATAAGATACTAAATCTGCAGTCCCTCAATCTTGAACTTCACAGGCAACCACGGTGTGGTATTCTGCTACAGCATCCTGAAAAGACTAAGACACCCAATGAAAACTGACAACACTGGGGTTCCTGCTGCCTCGGAACTGCTATTCCTTTCCACAGAATCTTTTGTTTTCCTATTTAAAAGCCACAGCTTCCTTAAACTCTACACTGTTCCTTGTGGTTTCAAAGGCACTTTGTGTTAAAAGTACGTTCATAAGACTTAGAGCTAAATAATCCGGGCAGGTACGCCAATACTGGAGGTGTCACAATACTTGTCTTCAAACTACACTGTAGAGCTACAGCAACAAAATCAGTGTGGAACTGACACAAAAAACAGTCACGTAAAAAAAGTGGACTAGAATAGAGGAGCCAGAAACAAACCCACACAGCTAAAGCCATGTGATTCTAAGTATTGGTGAAGAGAGCCTTTCTTAATGGTGCTGGGAAAACCGAATACACACACACACACACACACACACACACACACACACACATTTGTATGTGTGCATGGAATGATACTTAGTATCTGTACAAAAACTGATTCAAAAATGGCCCAAAACTTTGAAACAACTACAAGAAACAAGGAAAACACTTCAAGGCATAGTCAATGACTCTCAGAATAAGAATCCAAAACCTCAGGAAATAGCACCAAGAACTGACGAAAGGAACTGTACCAAATTAAAAGACTTCTGCATGGTAAAGGAAACAATCAACGGAGTGAAAAGACAGCCTACTGAATGGAGAAAACCTTTGCCAGTTAAACATCAGATAGGGGATTAGTATCTATCTAGAATGTATAAAGAATTTAACAAACTAAACACACACAAATCAAATCAATAAATGTGTGAATTAACCAAGCAGACACTTTTCAAAAGACAAATACATAAAAACTGGCCAATGTCTTTGGCTCTCAGGGAAATGCAGATCAAAACTAGAGATTCTATCTCACCCCTGTCAGACTGGCTATAGAAAACAAACTATAACAAATGCTGATGAAGATACGAGGAAAAAAGGAACTTTTATACACTGCTGGTAGAATGTCAACTAGTCCAGTCACCACTATATAAATCAGCATGAAGTTTCCTTCAATCATGGCATCACCAAGACACGGAAACAGGATAGATGTCCACAGCCAAATGAACAAAGAATATACAATCTATTAACAACAAAGAATGAAAATGTATCATTTATAGGACAATGAATGAGAGATCATGGTAACAAATCAGGTTCATAAGACAGCATTGCATGGAATTTCAGCAAAAAGGGTTGGGCATGTCAGCTTCATTTCTGTTGCTGTGCAGAAATACCCTGTCAAAAAGCAATTTAGGGGTCAAAGGGTTTTATTTCAGCTTAGAGTCTTTAGAGTCTACCACTGTGGGGAAGTCAGGGCACGAAATTCATTCAAACAGCTAGTCATATCACATGCACAGTGAAGAGCAGAGAGATGAATGTATGCGTGCTTGATTTCTCCACTCTTACAATCAGGAACCAACCCTACCTAGGAAAGGGTGCTACCCACACCGACATGGGTCCTCCCACATCAATTAAGACAATCCCTCACAAACATGCCCACAGGTCAGCCCAATGTAGACAGTCCTTCAGTGAGACTTCATAGGTGAGTCCAGATTTGATCAAGTTTACAAATCCCAGAACTTTTTTTTTTTTTTTTGAGACAGGATCTCCCTGCAGCCCCAGTTGGCCTGGAACTCCCTCTGTAGACAAGGTTAGCCTCAATCTTACAGAGAAATACCTGCCTCTGCCTATGTCTCCCAAGCACTGGGATTAAAGGTGTGTGCCACCACCATGTCTGGCTTGGGCGGATCTTTTCAGGGGTGCCCACACCCCTGGTTCTGGCCAGCTTGTTCTGACGGTTGATCTGCTGAGATGGGAGGCGCCTCCTCCGTGCACTTCAGCCACCATGAAGTGAGCTGCCTCTGCCACTCTTTGCCATCGTGATGGGCTGAAACCCTGGCCCTGACTTTTTCTAAAGTTTTATTTAACAAAAATAACACATCATTTCTAGATAGAAAAGAACTTTAAAGGAAAATGCAGATGCAGGGAAATTCAATACTTCAGATGAAAGGTTACTATTATTTTTAACACTGAAATAGGAATGTAAATAGATTTAAATGAGAAAAATAAAACACACACTCCCCCCCCCACAACATGCACAGCAAATTCAAATGATGAAATAAATATCCCCCAAATATGAAAGTGATCTTACAGGCAGAAAAATGAAACCATTTC
The DNA here is from genome assembly GCA_035773235.1 of Eospalax fontanierii. NCBI lineage: Eukaryota > Metazoa > Chordata > Mammalia > Rodentia > Spalacidae > Eospalax > Eospalax fontanierii. The sequence goes on from CM069547.1 coordinate 19,205,582, forward strand.
TACCTTTAGAATAGCAAAAAAAATTTACATATAGCAATTAAGTCAAGCCTGGTGAAGGGCACATATTCATGAATTATACATTCATTCCTAAATATTATAAGATGTATCCATCAACTTCTGCCCCAATAATTCCACTTTTAGAAGCCTATTTCTTGGAAAACGAAGAGATTATATAAGGACACACTTTTACAACAAAATGTATTTAAATATCTCTACTTTTAAAAAGGAAAAACTGAAGAAAGCCCTAAATTCAAGGTCTAATAGTCATCTAATAGATGGCTAAATTCATCATAATCCATATATACGTAACAATATACAGCTACATTTATAAGATCTTATCAGAAATGGCTCTTGATTACTGATATAACCAGGGATCCACTAAAAACATGATACTGCATCCAATATCTGGGATCTATTTTCTATTTGGTAAATCCTCATTGGCATCCTTTTAAAATGTCATCTCGGCCATATGGGTCTCAACCAGAGTTTAAAACTGATTTTAACCATCTCAGATATTCAAGGTCATTGTTTTCCCTGTGGTTAGAAAGTAAAGCCTATGTTATCTACAGAATAACCCACATTTGTAGAGTTTAACACTGTTGTTCACACATATCTAAACTAACCTTATTTAAACATACAATCTTATTTAGATTACAGATCTGCAAAAATTTAACTATCAAGGGAGAAAATTTTATATGAACATGGAAGTAAATAAGGGCAGTCTTTAAACCATGTCTACTTTACAATGAAGACATAAAGGCTACAGAAGTCCTTTTGCTCTTATTTCTTCAATCACCCAAGTTCCCTATCCACAGGGACCTCTCTCTGAGTTTCCAGTTGATAAATGCTCCTTCTCAGCCATCTTCAAGACAAACACTGTTGTTGTAACACAACTGATATTCCAAGAACAGTAAGTTTATCACGAGGTTCATGTTCTATGTAATTATCTACAGAAAACAGATGAATGAACATCACTTAGCTGAACTTAGCTCCTTAGGAATACACAAACTCACATGTGCACACACCTCAAACAGCTGCCATACCCCCTTTCAGGTGTTACATTTCCATGTGATGCAGGGTTATTCCCTTTTCCAATACTTCACACAGGCCCTCACTCAGCCTTGCATCCTCAGGTCCAGTGAACAAGCTGTTCTGTCCCTAGCGCCCCGCCCCCCAATGTATGTTCTCCTGACTCAGCCTCCCGACTGCTAATCACAAGCACATATATATATCACATGACAGCAGAACTATGTTTTCTTTTCACTGTTCAGTGACAACTACTCTTTTTTGTTTAATTAAAAAACAAATTTACTCACAGCTACATTTTAGATCTGGCCCTCTCTACAGACAAAACCATCTATTTAATGACGTGCTTCAAGATGCAACACAACCCTATTAGCTACGATAGAGAAGGATGGGATGTTCCCCGTTGATCACAATGCCCAGTGCTTTGCTCTTTCCTCAGACATTCTCTCAAAGGAACTTCAGGGTCTCCCCAAGCTCTACAGCGAAGCATTCAGATGCTGCTTTCCCCTCCTAACAGGAGCCCACATAAGGAGAACTCAGAAGAGAAGGGCTCAGGCTCCAAGATTTCTCCAAGTTGGATGAACAATTTCCAGTCAGGTGAGAGGAGCGCCTCATGACTGTGCTCCCAAAGCGAGTACATGGTGCTGTTTCCCCTGCCCAGCGCCCTCCTTGCTTCTTGTGGCTCTTCTGGTCATCCTCAGTTCCAACCATTATAAACAGGGCCTTCACAAATCTTCATTTCAAATCACAGGCCCATTTCAAGTAAATTACATCCTCTCAGAGGGAAAAAGCAACACTCTGCCACAACCTAACACCACCACCACCACCACACCCCTGCGCTTTCTGATGGGAACCATACCTCCAACGCAGCTCCACTGGCCTGGAAGGACTGAGGGGTTCTGGTCTTCAAACTCAGGCCAAGTCACTGGCCACAGTCATTTCTTTGAACACCTAAACAAGAGGACTATCTTGTCTTCTACCCAATACCCTTTGTAGGAAAGCTGGGAGGGAGCAAATGGTTTTTAGTTGGCTACCCAAGAACTCCTAGTTCACATGATAGTCTCCCTAGGATGACTCCCAACAGGAAGCGCCCCACTTCTGGCTGGAATGTCTGAGAATTACCTACAGATTTTAGATTCAGAGACCAAGTGTAGGTTCATAATACCAGCTGAACTTGCAAAAGCCTTATTTTTGTCTATTCTATTAGGAAAAGCCTAATGAAACAGCTAATATAAAAACACTGAGCCTCTTCATGCAAATTTAATATAAACTGAAATGCAGTGGGACCCTAAGATGGTTCAATTCATGATATTCCAGTTGCAAGAATGTAGAGAAGTGGTATACATTTGGTGGAAATCAGACTTCAAATTCTACATTTGGATCATGTTCCAGGATAGTAACGTGGGGTCTGATTTGCTAGCAATGCTAGGCATCACAGCAAGCTGCAGCTCCCAGCAAGTCCAGGGATCAAGGGGTATACTCCCCATTATGCAGTATTTTGGGCTGTCATGGGGAATGCTTAGAGACATCTGAGTATTTTAGATTTATGATGGGCTTATATTATCAAGAAAGTAGAACCAGCTGTGAGGTGAGGACTATCACTACAAGAAACCTGATTATTTAGTAATAAGAGACCAGTCCTAATTCTGCTAAATAAATCCACTTCCCTGGCACTGCCTAGTCCCAGAGCTTGGTTGTAAGTGTGGGTGGCCCCCTCCACTCCAGCCAAGCATTCCAAACTCATAAGTACTGAGGATTCTAGCACAGACAGATCCTTGGTCCTCTCCCTGAAGGCTGTCCCTCTGCCCCTTACATCGGTACCTTTCAAGCTCTGGGATACAAAGGCATTCATGGCTATCTGATAGTATTTGTTTCAGATATAACCGGCCGGGAGAAACTAGAGCTCACATCATGTGCATACAATGGAATTCCCCACAGTGGGTCTCACCAGGAGAGTCTGAGATTGCTGCTTCCATACTACCAGCACCTGTGTGCTGAGTTCCTCTTATGAGAGGCCAGTTATGCTTCTGGACAGCCCTATCCCAAGTCATCTGGGCCTCGGGGGTCTCAACCTGGATTCCAGAGTTGCATCTGACACTCAGCTACACTTAACAAATGTACAGAAATAAGACTCAAGCTTGTCAGTGCACATCATCAGTCTGGCTTGCTTAGGCTCCTCCCACAAGCAATCCCAGCCTTTCCTTTGCCCTGTCAGCTTGTCTGCCTCATTCTTTTTATATGCATGTCACATCTGCACACTGTCACCAAGCAGGTACTTGGCCATTACAACTTTCCTCAAATTTTCCATTTAATGAGTTCCCTACCACAGATCACTAAACTTAAACTTAGGCGAACAGTAAAGGATCTTTCTAACTCTGGCCTCTTTCACACCTCTGATGCTCTTGTGACAATGACTCAGGCATCAGGCTCTCCACCGCAAACTTGGGGTGTGCCAAGCCAGCGGAGTAGGCCATGACACCTTGTGCCAGAGCTATTGGCACAGTGTCAGCAGAGGGAAAGACACAATACTGCAAATAGCTTATTTTCTAAAGTGCACAAGAGAATCAAGTGAAGGGTGTGTAAGCACCATTTTAGCCCACTAAGCATATAAATAATTCATGAAAAAAATGAAAAGTAACTCAGGAATGTCAGAAATTGACAAAAAGCATTAAAGACCCCAGAGCACATGGGCTTAGGAACCATAAAAGAACCTAAACTGTGATTTCTTCAGTTAAAGTGATTTGTGTTTATAGCTAACTTTTCAGAGAGAACTAACCTAGAAATATCAAGTATAAAAAACAATAGAGTTAAATTAAAAAATACTATTTTGAGGCAAAAAAGCAGTAGCAAGTAATGAGACCACGTAAATTTAAATCAACTCTTAAATAGTTAATTATACTTTCCTAACCCTAAGTTAAGACCAGCCTAATTAAATCAAGACACCCACACACAATATGAATGTATCTGTCACATCAGCTGTGGAGTGCTGACACCAGCAGCAGGACTTCTCACCGTGACACAGACTCCCACGGAATTCTTTCGGAGTACCTCCTGTCTACACTGGCAGCCACCTGTGATTCCCAGGGTAGAAAACAGACCCCTTGCAAAGGTGACAGAATAGAACAAGGGTTGGTGTTCTGACAGAGTACATGTGAGGTCTGAGATAGCCCCAAATGTAGAAAGTTCAGGGCAGAAGGGAAGTTTCAGAAGCAGTAACACCTTTCCTTTAAATCAGAGGAAGGATCGTAGAATTTCCAACAATCGAAACAGTGCAGCAACAATCACTTAACAGGGAGATGGGAATTGTGGAATGCTGGTCAACACCAAGCTTTTCCTAGTGTTGACTGTGCCCACCGTTGTGATGATGTTTCCAAGGAGGAGATAGTACAATGCTGGTTCTGGCACTACCTGTCACTCAGGCACGTGGAACCTTTGCGCTGTGATCAATACTATCCCTCAGGTTGGACTATCCACTGAGTCATAACACTTTCCAACTTTGTCACCAAATCCAAGAGAAGGGTTCTTTTCTGAGTAAAGTGATCAGCGGTGGCTAGACAGAGGCCAAGGGCTGTTCCCAACACCCACCAACAACCCTGACAATGCTCATGGGGATACTAGGCACCTCACTAAAGCTCCACTGTAGGAAAACTTAAGGTCTGCTGTGCTTATCTGCCCTCCTGAGATTACCTACTGGATGCCAAACTCTGATCATACCACACTCAGCAGCTTCCCACAGTGCTAACAAATCCACACATGAAAAGCCAACCAGCAACCAGAAAAATGAGGGATAATGATGAGAAAGGTCTTTAGGGTTAGGAACTCCAAATACTATTGGTTGAGATTTATGGGATTAGGATTTTAACAGGCTACCAAGTGTTTTGCATACAGCAGTCAGTCAACAGGTTTGTTGAATATAAGTGGTAACAAAGAGAATTGTGGCATCAGGAAACTGTGCCAATTAGCAAAGGAATGTAGGTGTCCAGGATATGACAGGGGACTGTAAGAAAGGGCTTACCAAAAACAGCCAGGATGGAGACGAACAGCCTGGAGTGATTCCTTAAGGGGTTGAACACCACATTAAAATAATTATGGGCATAATTCTGGAGGCAGAGGAGAGGGATTAAATGATCAACAACTCATCCACCTGCCAGGAACAACCGAAATCGGAGTCCAGGGAGAGAGGAATGTGCAAGATCTTCCAGGGACCAGGAAATAGGTTCTAAGCCAGTTAGAAAAAAACCTCGAGGGCTGATGGAACTCCCAATGCATATCTCACAGCTTATTAAATCTAAAGACCCTTCACACCAGGGTCTTCATGTTACCTCTGGCAGTAACCTGGGTGAAGGGCCAAAGCCTTTGAAAACAGGGAGAAACTCACTGGTAGGCTAGTTCGCTATGTGTCCAGTGACCAGTGACCAAGGCAGAGACAGGTGATGCTCAGGCACACCAGATTTTCCCTCTTGCATGGAAGTTTGGGAAGAAAGATACTAAGGTCACCTGGAAGTACGTATTCTCTCCCTGTGCTTAAAATATTAAACAAGCAACACACACACACACACAAACACAGACACAAGGAAATCCAAACGACGGGATGGGGAAATGACTCAATCGATAAGGTGCTTGTCAGGCAAGCATGAGAACCTGAGTTAAAATTCTCAGCACCCATGAAAATGCCAGGCAGGGATGGTGGCCAGCCTGTAGTCCCAGCACCCGGAAGTTGGAGAAAGCTTAGACTAGCTAGACTAGCTGAATGGGTGAGAGACTCTTTCTTGACATATAAGGAGAGCGATAGAGGAAGGCACCTGAGGTGAATCTTTGACCTCAACATACATAGAAATATGTTTGTTCAGACAAAGTCCAATCTAAGACCCATACACCGCTTTTAAAACTGAAGAACATGATTAGTTCACTGCCCTGATTCACTTTTGCAGTCCTAGCCTTTATCCCTCATAGAGCATGGAGTCTGTGGAGGTGATTGCTGGCTACAAAAGACTTCTACCCTGTAGCGTAACACCTCTGCCAACAGGGACACCCCGGACCACACACAACAGTGTCTGGTCTCAAGGGGCACATCTGTGGGCTCTGTCTTCAGGGTATGATAGTGCAGTACTGTATGTCTGTGAGTACAGGTAGCAGGAATCTCAAAGGTCCTCAATAAAGGATAAGCAGACCACATGTAGTATGACAGTGTTATGGAAAATAACTTTTTACATGCACAGTTCAATGGAATCAAATAGATTCACAATGGTGAGCATCATTCCCACCCATCCAGAACAGAAGTTCTACTGTGCCCATTAAACACCAATCTCAAACTGTTCTCCTTCCTTTCTACCTCCTTTGTGTTCTATGGGTCTGGCTAGTCTGGGGACCTCGCAAAGAGAATCACACACGCTGTCCAGCACATACTTGTCCTCTGTGGCTGGCTCACTTTCCTGAGCAGAATGCCCTAAGGGCACAGCCCTGCTTTACTATGGAAGGGATTTCCCTCTTTAGGGCTCAAAGACATTTTATCTGTTCATCAACCAATGGACTGTTGGGCTTTCATCTTCTGGCTTTTGTAACTAATCTGTCTTCTGAACCCTGATTTTAATTCTTTAAAGCATACTGCTACAAATGGAATCTCTGGATCTTATGGTAAGTCTATGGCTATTTTTTAAGTTATACATAGTGCTTTCCTAAATTACTCCGGAGTGTGTTTATTGAGTAGTCATAGCCAAGCTCTTGGGAAAGAGTTAAATTACGGGTTGTGCACACCTCCATTCCCTTGTTCCATGTCTTGAATTTGGTATCCCAGGGATGGGTAAGAAAGGCAGACAAGACTACTCAACCCATGACTGTGGAGAAGTTACCATAACAAAAGCATGTGAGCACCCATGGTCAGTTTTGAGGCTATCTTAGTCTAGAGACAAGAAAGTTGGTTTTGCCTTTATGACTAGGAATGACGTCTCTCGGCCGGTCCCGGAGTGCTCACATACAGAGAGAGCACACTTCCCTCAGCATCTCACTACTGAGCTGGTGCCAGTGGTTCTGAGCCATAGCCTCACTTTTCAAGACATTCAACAGCTTGTGAAGGGCTTTTCTGACAGATTTCTGTTCATGCAGAACAAACATATCAATTGGCAGTATCGCTGTAAAGCATGCACAAGTTTCTCAGCACAGGAGGATAATAAAAGCCCTTGCTCATGTGCTAAGGTGTGTGGCGCACAGGTCAGTGCTCTGTAGATTATCCCGTGTTTATGAACTTGCTGTCAGCTTTCTCCATTCTGAGTTTTGCTGAGCTCCTCAGAGGACCTTAATCCCTAAGGGATTTGGATTCTTAATTCTAGAAATCTGACCGCCCGTGTCTACTGAGTTCTTTACAACTTACACTCAGAAAAAGTGAAAATCTGCCTTCATGGCCAGCACTTCAGAAGCAAAGTGTGGGACATGAGGCAAACTAGAACTCTTAACAGTGAATCTATTATTTGAAAAAGACAAAGGAAATTTTATTCAAGCCAGATATAAAATTCAAGGTATTAAGTTTAGTTTCACTTTTGGAAAATTTAAACTCCACTGGTTTAACAAAGGACATCATGGTAAATTTCTAGAGTAAATTCAGTAAGATAGGTGATTAAGTCCAATACTGGAAGGAAGAAAGGCGGCAGAGGCGGGGCACTGACAATCTGTTGAGTTGCAATATCACCTTAAAGTATTATAAAATGAACAGAACATCAAGACCCACTGTTCCCTTTAGTGAGGAGAACAAAGATCAGAAAGGGAAACAAAGGCAAATGGAAACATAAGAACAGTAACGAGAGGCTGGGTTGTCTGTTGCTCAGTGTGCTTAGTGCTTGCCTAGAATGCTCAGTCCTGGGTCCAACGCTAGCACAGTGGTGGGCTAGCAACAGAATTCTGCAACAATGAGACCGTACTACTGAACATACATAACAGTTTTATTTGTGCAAAATGATTCTATTTTACTTGCCATGAGATCAATTTCTTTTGACACTTTACGTTTACCTTGACTTTTAGAATTAACCAGCTTTTGCAACTATCGTTTGGTAAGATAACTAATCAATAATTTCCTTGGTTCATTAGTAGTACATGGTCATTAATTTTAAATCCTATTATAGGAAGACACCATCTTAGCTATATTCAAGCTCCTTCAAAGAAAGTTAGCTCACAACATACACTTATTGCATTCTAGGCTAACATGACCAAAACTAATTTTCCATCTCTACTGCAAAGACTATCAGGCAAAGTCAAAACTTCAAACACCTTTGAAAAGCCCATGATTACCCAGAGTAACACCACAATCAAGATGTTTGCTGGTATTTGCACTCAAGGTTGTCAGCCTTCAACCTGTAACAGTAACAGCAGCAGGCTCAGGGCAAAAACCTGTCATCTTTTCCAAGTGAGACCATTTTGACAACTTCCTGACTCTTCAAACAGAGCAACCCATAGGAGAGTATTAACCTTTCTCTTGCGCTCTTATCACCCCTCTAAATCAGAATTATTTAAACTGGAATGGTGCTTGTACAAGTCTCTACTGTGTTCACAAATGCTGGTCCACTTAGCTCTGCAGTAGCATCTTAAAGACATCATTAAAGCTGCAAAGGTTGACACTAATAAAAGAACAATGGGTAACTTCCAATAAGCAGAAAACAGCCAAGAGAGCACACAACAGCCAGTCCTGTAGTCAGCAACCAAAAGTAGGCTACAGACTTGTTTTAGGGGTGTGTGGGGCAACTCTATTTTTAAAAAGATTCAATGTAAAAAGAAGCATGATTTAAGACAACCTGGTACTTCTAATATCCAAGAGAAACATCTCCCTGAGGTTCTTGAAAAACAAAACAAAAATCAACCTACAGACTCAACCTCTCAAGCCAGAAAGAACAAGCACAAAACCCAGAGTTTCCACCTCCACAGTAGGTTAAACTCAACAGAAGCCCCAAAGCACACTGACGTAGCAGTTTCCTCAGCATTTCCCAAACACACAACTAGTTCTTCCTCTCTAAACAAAATCTTCCTAGGAATCACAAATACAAAGTGGGTACAAGCAGAGGTGCTCCAGGGGGTGGGCCCTGCCAGCCCCTGAACCCCAGGGCAAGCATGCCAAAGAGGGATACTAAGCTGTGCAGGAGGCTGAACTTGTTCAGAGGGCCTGCCCTGCAAAGGGAGAAACCAAACTTCTATGGATGTGCAAAGCACTGTAAGACTTGTAAGTAGCATAAAACAGGCGTCAAGGGGTGCAGACTGTCCTCACGGAACTCAAGCCACTGGCCTGGTATAAGCCAAGTGGGTGAATGGTCGAGTAGGGAAGGAGTCAGGAGGCCTGGTGAATGCAGCAAGTGTCAGCTCTGCCCCACACTCCACCTTCCAGGAACCTGGTGGCTTCTCAAGCAGTCTTCAGACCATACCTTCATTTAATCCACATGAACTTCCTGAGAAGTGTCTCTCAGTACTTGTGACATCCACTCAGTCTTCAATGTTAAGTGTTTTTAGTCAAGATTAAAAGGAAATTTACTCATAGAAACAGAGTTTATATAAAGAATACTCTCAAAGTTTTTTCTTTAATACAAAAGCTAGAAATGATGATATATATCTGTAATCCCAGTTAGTTGGAAACTGGAGCAGCCTTGGGCTACATAGCAAGATCAAGTCCACCCTGGGCAACTTAGCAAGACCCTGCTTCGTAAAAAAACTAAAGAAAAAGAAAAGGAAATGGCATGAAGAATTTTGCCCCAGAAGGGTTGAAACACATCTGTATCCAAAAAATGGTCAATTAAAACATCTGCAGTTCCATCAATAGGATTTACAGTTCAATTCCACACACCGAAAGTGTAAAGCAATCAACCTCATCACTGTAATAGTAAAAGGAATGCTCAAACGTACTTCATCTATCAAGCCATCTAACTAACACCAGAACCTCACAGAATGTGCACATCGGCAAGGTGGTGAGAGGGCATTTCTGGAGGGTGGCTGGATAACCCACACCACAAATATTCAACAAAAGAAACTTTTGAGGAACACAAATGTAGGGATTTATCCTGAAGAAATATTCATGGGTTTCTAAGATTTACCAAAATGATGTTCTGTAGTATGTCTGGGCAGCAGAGCGCATGACATCATTAAAGGAGCTACTCAGAAAGGCAGGAAATTTGTATGAATATATGGAGAAATCTAGCACTGATAAATGTAAGAAGAGTCCAATATTAAGGAAGGAGAAAAGACATCTTAGAGGAGCCTATGAACTACAATATCAACCTGTCAGGCAAGATATGAAAGGCCCACTGGTGTAAAAGTGGACTGATGGTTAGAGGACAAAAAAATACTTTATTATTTTCGAGGCTGGCTCCTGAAAGGGAATCCCTATCTAGTACTGTAAACATAGTTAAAAACCCACAGCTGAGGTGGATCTTGAGGGGGCGGGGGGAGTTCCTATTGTTTAGCTAAACTGACATAGTACCAAACTGCCTTCTAATTCTTTTGTTCCTACTCATAGATAAATACCACTCTCAGTCTATGTGGAAGAGAGGGAGGAAAGAAGGTGAGAAAGGAGGAGAAGACAGGGGGAGGAGCTGTGAAAGTCTATCTTGTGTGCATGATACAGCCCAGTGCAATCAGGACCCCACAGTAGCTGTGGACCTGCACAAGGCAGGGCCCACCAATGGTCAAGTATAGATCAGGGAGGGGCCCAAGTGGCCCCACACCTCCCTGCTGAAGAATGAGCTACTGATGGATTCTGGGAAACACTGTCTTGAGCTGTGCACACCACCAGGTGCCAAAGACTAGCAGAAAACCTGTGGGTGCACACATAGCTCTGGTTAAACTCAGTGGTCACAAAACAAAACAGAAAGACATAAATGTGGGAAATGGTGTGGGAGGGGGAAGGTAAGGGAGAACAATCAGAATATACTATACATTGTATAGTATACTAAATACTATATAGTGTGAAAGAAAAGTAACAACACAAAACCAAAGACCATGGTATCAGAGATTAAGGGCACTTCCACAGGCAAAGAAGAGGAAGGACTCTGTCAACGGAATTAGGAGAAACAATTCTGCCTGTCCCCGCAAAAAACCAGAACAGAGTATCTAAGAAAATCAGAGAACTCTAAGCAGAATTTTTAAAGAGTTTACTCCTCAACGATAAACTGTGAAAATCAGTCTAGAAGAGCACCAGATGAAAAACATGTATTATACACAAGACTGACACAAATCTCAGAAATAATAATTCAGAAGATGGAGTAGCATCTTTAAAATAAAGAATGAAAATAACTCAGAAACAAGGGCACAAGTAAGGCATTTTCTGAGCAGAAAGTCTAAGCTAATGCACTAATCTTAGTAAAGACATGAAAGATTTGGATATATACTGTCTTAACTGATTAAATAAAGAACACTGAAAGAACTAGTCTCCCAAATGTTTCAAACTGTAATATATGAAATCATAACATACAAATACAGAGCAATAATAAAAATACATATTAAAACACGAGAGAATCAACCAAAGCCTTGTTTGTGTGGGAATTCATAGCATGAAACGTACATTAAAAAAGAACTAGCTAGCATGGCTGGAATCCCAGCACCTGGAAAATGGAGGCAGTGAGTCTGAAGTCAGCCTGGCTATGTGAGACCCAGTCTCAAAAACCAAACCTAAAAACTGCTAAAACTCAAAAATATAAATAGCCATCATAGTCAGAAACTGCAGGCTATGCCTAAATAAAAGACGACAGGAAATAAAACGCAGATAACAATGAAATAAAGAAAACCCAATAAAATTAAAAAAAAAAAAATGACAAAAATGTCTTGGAAAATTTACCATACCTGTAACTCCTTGAATAAAACAGATAAAGGACAGAGGAAAGGAACCCGTACCAGGAGGGTAAAAAGCAGACGGAAACTACAGAAATATGAACAGACATGAACAACTTTATTTGAAATTGAGAGGAATTCCTAGAAGTAACCCCCCCACCCCCGCAAAAAAAGCCTGACCCATATAGAAATACAAAATCAGAATGGTTTGAATGAGAATGTTCCCTGTAGGTCTGGAGTATTTGGACACTTGATCTCCAGTTCATGCTGCTGTTTGGAGAGGGTTGTGGAACTTTTAGAAGGTGCAGCCAAGCAGGAGGAAGCCTGTCACTCGGTGCAGGCCTCTGGAATTCTTAAGCCTCGATGGAGTTCCCAGTTCTCTGCTTCCTGTGCCTACTTGAAGATGAGAGCACTCAGCCTTCTGCTCTGGCCAACCCCTGCAACCCCCCAACCCCGCCATTATGGACTCTTCCTCTGGAACCGGAAGCCAAATAAACTTGTTTCTATAAGCTGCCTTGATCACAGTGTTTCATCACAGAAACAGAAAAGTAACTAATACATGAGACATCAATGAACATGATAAAGGCCTTTGAAAATTCTTTTGTGTGAACAATGTCAAAAACAAAAGGCATGAAGAACATGGACAGATACAGTCCAACACATTCATCATGGGATCTCAGAAGGAGAGGATGGAGCAGAAAGATGGAGAGAAAAATGGTCCCATATGATAAAAACATTAATTCATGTACACATCCAAGAAGCTCAAGGAACTCCCAACAAAACAAACTTAGAGATCCCCTTTGAGACATAGCAAATTGTTAAAAGTTAGAGTCTTCAAAGGAGCAAGAATGAAATAGAGGGGGTGGGGCTCTCTAAGATTAACAGCTAGCTCCCCAACAGAAACCACAGAAGTAAACTGTTGTGTGACAACTGTTTAAAGTGATAGAAAAAAAAAAAAAAAGACAGTGAACCAAGAGTTTTAACACTGAGTATAATAATTATCCTTCAATAATGAGGGAGAAATTAAATCATTTCCAGAAGACTAAAAAATAATTCACCACAAAATGAACTTCTCTACAATTAAAAAACTAGAGGAAAGTTTTTGGGTTGAAATGGGGATACTTTAACTCAAATCCACATGAAGAAATAAGGGACACTGATTTAAAAAAGACCCACACAGGTAATTATAAAATAAAGGATAAATGTATCTGGATTTATAATTCTTCTCTGATCCGATTTAAAAGACACTTACATAAAGTGGTAATTATACATCTCGGTTAGGCATATAATTTATATGACAGTAGTTGCAAAGGAGAGAGGATAAAATGGAGTTAATATAGGAACAAAGCTTTAAAAAAAGCTTTTTTTAAACTTAAACTGGCTTTAATCCAAAATTTTCATCAATCAGCACTTAACTATAATCTCCAGGGTGATCACTGAAAAACAGTTGAAATTGTAAGTATAATATATTGTACAGTATAGAAACAAACAAACAAAAAAAAGAATTTAAAAGACAAACTACAATATACTTAACACAAAAGAAAGCAATGGAAGACTAGAGGTTGGGGCATGAGATATATAGAAAACTGTCCATAAACCAAGATGGTCTCTAGCTTGTACACTGAGGCTGTATGGAACAGCCTATTATTTCTTAGCTACAAGTCTAAACAGCGTGTTACTGCTGAATACTACAGCCAACTGCAACACAACATTGAGTATTTCTGTATTTATTTGTGATATAAATTTGCAAATTTAGCTATGGGCTTGGAACACAAATCAGTAGTCAAACTGTTGACTAGCATGTACATTAAGCCCTGGTTTGATCCCTAGTGTTACAAATAATAAACATATCTAGAAATGCAAGAAAAGATACAGTTTTAAAGAAAAAAAAGGTTTAAGAGGAAAACAGCTCTTTAGGGCTAACTAGTCATGAACAGAGCTTGCAGCACTTCCTGGAGGTTTATCCAGAGTCAACAAATGAGTGGCAAGTGGCACAGAGGCCTGGACATGCATTCCTTTCTACTCATAAACTCTGAGGTATACAACTAGGCCATAGTATGCTTATAAAACAATTTCTTTGTAGCTATAACTCAACCTTAGCTTATTATTAACTTCTTTATATGCTTTATGTTTTAAATTTTTAAAAACTTCTAAAAAGATTTAATTATTTTTAATTATCTGTATATATGTTAGCATGTGAACACGAGTGTAGGGCCTGAGGAGGCCAGCGGCATCTGATCTCTTTGGAGTTCCAGTTTCATGTGGTTGTGAACTGTGTTGTGTGTCCAGGGAATTTAATTTGGGTCCTCTGCAAGAACAGTACGCTCTTAACCACTGAGCCATCTCTCTAACCCCTTAAATAATTTTGAAAACCATCCTGTCCTAGTTAATTTTAACTGCCAACTTGACACAGCCTAGTCACTTGAGAAGGGAGTCTCAATTAAGGGATTTCCCAGATCAGACTGACTTGTGGGCATGTCTCTGGGGAACTGTCTTGACTGTTAATTGATGTGAGAGGACCCAGACCACAGAGGGCAGCATTGCTTCTTAGGCAGGCAGTCCTGGGCTGTGTAAGAAAGCTAGCTGAGCTTGAGTCTAGGAGCCAGCGAACCAGCTCCCAGCAGCATCCTTCATGGTTCCAGCTGTGCTTCTTCGCTGTGAGTTTCTTGGTTGGAGGCAATGTTGTGCAGACGTGCAAAGAAAGTCTGCTGGAATTACTGCCCTGACTCCTCCAATGACAGACTACAACCTGTGAGTTGAAATAAACCCTTTCCTCCCCTAAATTGCTTGTGGTCATAGCGTATGTCTCAGCAACAGAATGAAACTAGAACAGACCTCTATCTTAAAACATAAATTCACTGTAAGCAACAGGAACTTTTTGGCTATTACAACTGATGGAATCACTGTCATGTGGCAGCGCATGTTGTAGTAAGTAGACACTACATATAAATGACAAGAGAATGGGAAAGGAATGAAAAAACATGATACTAGTATATGCTGTCTGCAGGAGCACATTTTACATCCAGAGACAAGACAAGTAAACACAGGAAGAGACTAAGTTAGAACATCTAAACCAGTATCAGATAAACCCTCAGAAAGCAAGCCTGGGAAGATGGCATGGTAGGTAAGGCATTCACTGTGCAAGCACGAGACACACATTCAGACCTCCAGGACCAAAGTAAAATCAAGTGAGCATGGCAGGCCACTTCCAATCCCAGGGCATGGGAAGTAGAAACAGGGATCACTGAGCAAGCTGGCTAGCCAGACCAGCTGAACCAGCGAGCTCAGGTCCAGAGAGGCCTGGCCTCAGTACATAAGAGAGCGTCTGAAGACTACCGCCCCCCCCACCACATCCACACCCAAGCTGTTACTAGAGGGGGAAAAAAGAGGAGCAAGGAGGTAACTCAGGTAGGACATTTATCTAGTACACATTATTAAGAATGGGGTGAGGGGAAGAAAATTTAATGAAAGGCTAATATATCAATTATTGGTGTAAGTAACAACAGAACCCTCAAATGAAGCAAAACCAAACTCAAAGGAGAAGTGGATAACCCAACAATAGTAATTACGTTTTCAATATGGGCAACCACCAAGTGAAAGAAGAGAACCAGATAATAGGTAAGTTTAAAGGGGGCGGGGGGAGATGTCACAGACCACTACAGAGCAATCCAGCCCAAACAACACAATACTCTTATGTGTATGTAGAGAGAGCTGGGGGATGGGCAGGGTTGACACAAAAGGCTCTGCAGAGTGGAAAATGAGTGTATAGAACAAACCTGACAAAACCCTAAAGGACTGAGAACACACGAGGTGTGACCTCTGAACACAGCAGATGAAACCAGAAACCAGAAACATCAACAAAAGAACATCTGGAAAACACTATATTAAAGGAATTTTTTACAATTAAGCTTTCAAGAAGTAAAAGAATAAAGTAAACAAGAAATAGTTCTTTCAAAAGCTCAACAAAAAAGACAAATTTCTAGATCTGACCAAGAGAAAAAGAGCCATTTATAAGAACTGCAGTCAGGAATGAAAGGGATACCACCCCCAGCCTCACAGGAATAAAGGGCCACAGTGAGACTACCAGGTCAGCTCTTCCACCAACAAAAGTAACTGGAAGAAATGGGAAACTCCTAAGAAGACCTAGAATGTATCTGCAGTAAGAGAATAGTCAATAATCAAGAAGCTGTGCATCAAGAAAAGCCAGGATTGGATGGATTCCCACAAACTGAAGGAGGACATCAACCCTTCATACAATCCTGTAAGAAATAGAAATACCTGTATTTCTTTCATCCCACAGGGTCAACACTACTCTGCTACCAAACCAAAGACATCACAGGAAACCCACAGTCCATTAAGAACAAATATTCATTATGAACACAGATCCAAAAATCCTCTACAGGACAGCAAACTGAATCCAGCAGCAAATAAAAATTATTATAGACCTTCAGCAATTCAGTCTGCCCTAGGAATGCAAGGTTAGCTTAACATGCAGAAATAAATGTAGCAATCTATGTGACTAGCAACTAAGCCAACACAGTCATATTAATATTTAGGTTGGTGCAAAAGTAACTGTGGTTTTTGCACCATCTGAAATGTGCTGTATGAGGGGACTGGAGACATGGCTCAGTGGTTAAAAGCACTGATGGCTCTTGAAGAGGATGCAGGTTCAGTTCCTAGTACCCCCAGAGTGTCTAACAAAGGTCCATAACTCCAGTTCCATGTGATTCAGTGCCCTCTTCTGGCCTCTCTGGGCAGTGCATGCATGGATGCACTCACATACGTGCAGATAACACACTCATACACATTAAAAAAAAAAAATGTTGGGCATGGTGGCACATGTCTTTAATCCCAGCACTCGGGAGGGAGAGGCAGAGAGAGGCAGGCAAATCTCTGTGGAATAGAGGTTAGCCTGGTCTACAGAAGTGAGTTTCAGGCCAGCAGGGGCTACAGAAAGACCCTGTCTCAAAAAAAACAAAAAAAAGGAAAAAAGAAAAAAAGAAATTTGCTGTTAGAATTGAAATACATTCTTAATAAATGTAGTTATGTTACATCACTTAATGCACATTTATCGCTTTATCTAGTGTTGTTAATGGCTTATTACTTGCTTATTTTATACTGTGGGAATGTTAGACAAAAGGTAAACTTGAGCGATTTTCTTACTCAAGTACAAAATGGGTCAAAAATGAGTGGAGATAACGTGCAGAATTAACAACACATTTGGCCCAGGAGTGCTGATACTACGTACTATGCACTACACAGATGATGCAAGAGTTCTGCAAAGAGAGCCTTGAAGCTGCAACACCCAACCAAAAGCTGATTCTCTTATAGTAACAAAAGAAATTGCCAAAGAACTCAATGTGGACAATTCAACAGTCACTCAACATTTGAAGTGAATTGGGAGGTGAAAAAGCTCAGTAAGCGTGTATCTCATAGACCGATTGGTTAATCATGTTCAGCTATCACTCTTGCTTTATGCAGAAACAATGAACCATTTCTTCTTGGAGGGAAGTATTATTTTTATTTTGTGTCTATGAATATATTGCCTGCATGTATATAAGTGCATTCATGCCATGCAATGCCTGTAGAGGCCAGAAGAGGATGTTGGATCACCTGGAACTGCAGTTACAGATGACTGTTAGCTGCCATGTGGATGCTGGGAGCTGAACCCAGGTCCTCTGCAAGAGCACCCAGAACTCTTGACTAACTGCTGAACCATCTTTCCAGCTCCAATGAACTGTTTCTTGATTGGACTGTGGCATGTGATGATGGGTGATGACTAGCTCAGTGGTTGCACTGAGGAGTTCCAAAGTACTTCCCAAAGCTAAACTTATACCTGAAAAAGATCATGGTCACCATTTGGTGGTCTGCTGCCAGTATGATCCACACTTTCTGAATCCCAGCAAAACTATTATGTCAGAGAAACCTGAATTGCCTCCAGCTGGCACTGATCAACAGAAAGAACCCAATTCTTCACATCAGTGCCTCACCACACATCACACAACTGAGGACCCAGTGCAGAGAATATATGACGGCGGAATGTTCATTCCCAAACGGGGCATCTTTATCACACTCACAATGCTCAGGGAACATTGTAAAAGAGAGGGCAGAATGATTTTAAGAGCAAGATGGAGAGAGGGCTGCTGAGAAGCAGTGTCTTCTGGACATGGCATGGCTATTGCACCCATGAACCCACAATGGCTGCAGCTACCAGCACAAGATCAAGCCAGTCAATGTTCCAGCACAGATGGGGGAGGGATCATGAGACTCCTTTATCTGAGAAGCTACTGACAGTTTTCTTCAGAAGAGTGGCTCCTGGTAGTAACCCCTGCTCCAGTGACGGTTCTACACCCATGTGCATGTAGGTAGCACTAACTGGACTCTGGACTGTAAGCAACTTTTTAAGATTTAAAGCTGGGAGAGAGGCATTCCAGGAGAACAAGGCGGGATAGTAAGAGATAGGCATGAACAAAATACACTGCACAAAGTATGAAACTGTCAAAGCATAAATTTCTAAAAAGTTGAATGAATTAGGCTATGAAGTTCAGTCTCATCCACCATACACTGACTGACCTCTTGTCAACTAACTACCTCTTCTTCAATCATCTCTACATCTTTTTTTTTTTTTTAAACAGGGAAAATATTTCTTTCAGCAGGATGCAGAAAGTGAGTTCATTAAATCCTGACACGAACTTTTACACTACAGGAATAAACAAACTTATTTCTCATTGGCAAAAATAATGCTGACTCTAATAGTTCCTATTTTAATTAATGAAGATGTGTTAAAGGCTAGTTGTGATGATTTAAAATGCACTGTCCTAAACAGCACTTCCTTTTGCACCAGTCTAATAGTTGCAGAAAAACTGTCTCATGAGAGAGGTTGGAACAGAAACCAGGTGTGGCGCACATGCCTCTAATCTCAGCACTCTAAAGGCAGATCTCTATGAGACCGATGCCAGCCTGATCTACATAGTTAGTTCCAAGTCAATATAGGGAAACTTGATTTCAAATAAAAGTGGGGGGGAGGGGCACAACACGGATGGCCTGGGGTGAGGGACAATGACTTTACTTCACAGAAGTCTTCTTATGAGAACACCACAGCTGTGACCATTCGGTCATGCACTGCATACCTTTGTGGAGTCTTTCTAAGTCAAGGACACACTGTATACACTGTGGTTCTTCTATAGGACAAGGGTGCTGAATCATCCCCATTACCTTGTGTGTAGCAGTCATTATAAAATTATCCTGTACTGCTTGTGGTGAAGCTGGTTTGAAAAGACTTATTGTGCTGCAAGTCCTTTAAAAATACAACACATACAATGATTACAGTACACAGCACTTGACGATGAGGATAAAGAGTTATGGGTTATGTATTCACTATACTGTTATACAGCTTTCTTTCGCTGTGACAAAATACCTGAGATAAAGAACTCATAAGCAAGGATGTATTTTGGCAAACAGTTTCAAGTGTTAGTCCATTATCTGCTTTGGGTCTGTGGTGGTACAGTAAAACAGGGTAACAGAATTCCAACAGGGGACATCTGGTCACCTCACGGTGGCCAGCTGGGAAAACAAAGTGAGAAAAGAATGACTAGAGGCTCGATATTTTCTTCAAGGCCATGTCCCTCCAATGGATCTAACAATCTTTCACTAGGCTCCACCAGGTCCTACCTTCTAACAGTACCACAGGTCATTGATCACGCCTCTAGCAGACAGGTCTTTGGAGGACATTTAAGACCAAGATCATAATATATACTGTACTTGAAAGACAGAATCTTGCTATGTAGACTTGGTTGGCCTGGAACCCTCAATCCTCCTACCTTGGCAGGCATTACAGGTGTACATCACCACACAGAGTTCAACATATACTTTCAATGCTAGCAACAACCTTATCCTCACGTTTTATTGCTTCTCTTGATGGTATTAAAGATACCATATGGAAGAAATCACCCCCAGTAGTGAGGTTCATCTGAGTGTGCCTAGGATGTTCACACACTTACAAAATCCCCTAACAATGTATTTCCCAGGACGTCTCCCTGTGGTGATACTTGACTGTACAAATCCTGCTCTTGAGGGATGATCCATCTCCATTTCAGCAGGTAGCCCAGTCATATGTGAGCTGACATTATGCTGCCTGTGTTCTTTATACACATGCCTTAGGGCTGGGTATAAAGTTCTTGTTACAAATGTTTTCCAGGCTCCTTTGGTTTCTCAGCAACAGTATTATCCCATCTTACCTATTCTATCTTCTATTCACTTACCGACGACGACAACTCAGCCCAGGCTCCCTATTGTTATATTTTTATTGCATTTGATACTTCAAAATGAATATGATTAAAAACAATGGTGATTTTAGCAGGAAAAAAGTTCATGTTGAAAACTATGTAATTTGGTCTCTGATTATATCAGTGTGAATGGTGAATTTGGTTGTTTTCCATAAATCTTAAAAGTAACAACAACAACAAAGTCATGGTTCATAGGACAGAGTTGCACAGGCAATTTTGCAAGTCCAATGTGTTCTGCTGCTTCCTGCTACCCTGCCCTGACATCTGCTGGAGGCAGAATAGTCCCGTGCTCTCCGAGCAACCTCAAACTCCCCAACACTTCATCAATCTGTCGATTTCCTGAACCACACCTGTCTCTAGAGCCCTCATATTCTATGTGTCTCTTCTAACAATCTTTTATTGAAACATCCCTTCAAGTATACTTTGAAAAAGGCAGGCTTCCTTTTGGCAGATCAAATCAGTAATTGCTATCTCTTCACAGTAACAGCAACCCCATCTTTGAAGATGCAGATCCACTGCCTGGAAAAAAAAAAAAAGTGTCCAGGGAATCTAACAGAGACTCTTCTACACAAACACATCAAAATAACTCACTGGGAGTGGCACTACAGCACACTATGGCTGAATCCTTTGATCAAAGTTAACCCCCGCCCAAAACCAATACTCTGACATTCACATCTTGATCACTATGAGAATTTAAAAAGTTGGCTGAAGATCTGAATGTTTATGTAATACATTTTCATTAAAAGCACACAATCTAAACATATTTAAAAAATCTTGTCAACCCAAAGCAGGCCTAGAAACCAGCAAACACCTATTTACATTCTAAGGCTGCTGTCTAGACATATAACTTCTCTTTCCACACATTAATTCCCCCCAATTTTAGGCCACACCAAATCTTTGGGAGTTACTTCATTTCTGTAGTACAGTTCTCCTAAACTATGACAGGACTAATACGGGAGAAACCAACTCTGCACTTGTAAAGCATTATGATGTGCAGTTTGTGTATGTGTGTGGTGAAGATGGTGGGGAATAGAACACAGGGCCTTATATAAAGAAAACATGCATCTTACCCTAGAGCTACGCCTCGAGACTGAAAATGAGAAAATACCGACTAGGCTTGCCGCTCGGCACTCCCTTCCTCTTCCCTGTTCATAAAGGGTCTTAGATGCACCCAGGGTGAAAGAGAGGAAAGACAGAAGTAAGCTCATAGGCTGGGTATTTATTTAATATGAGGTTTTAAGCTAAAGAAACCGGACCACAGAACCTTAAACAGCCAAGTATACAGGCCTCTTAGCCCTCAATAACACATTATGATTACTAAAAGAAAACCCTAAGGTTGTACAATGCTGTCCTCTGGGAGAGGACAGGAACCAAGAGCTGCTGCAAGGGGATCCTGACAGTAGATCCTCACTAAAGAGCTATCTTCCCCTACAAAGCTGAATCCCAAGCTAATTAACCTCAAAGTAAATACTTTCTCGTGCCTACTTCAAATCACGCATCAGCTCAGTCTCACTGTTTCTCAATGAGGGTCCCAAACCACTCCATGGGAGGAGTCTAAGGGGTTAACATCACTGTTCAAACATATACCTTCACCTCAGTGACCACTATAAAGGCTGCATGCTCAGGCTTCTTCTATCATCAAACAGGGTGTTACCAAGGAACATCTCAGCAGCACTCTTAGCCAGCACCACTGGCGATCGCGAGGAGGGATCAGATAGCATTAAACCTAACACACTGCCCTACAGATGAGGACAAGTCACGCAGAAACCTACACAGAATGCAGATTTCTGCCTTAGAGACCCCAAATATAAAGCAAGAACCTGAAAGCCACGCCCGCCAAGCCTCCCAGACACAACACAAAGCAGAAGACATGAATTTTAACATCTAATTTTGAGATCAGTTTTAACTACTTAAAAGCTACGCTACAGCTCAATGCCAACAGCTTTTCTTTCTGTTCTTTCATATACCTCAGAAATGCTCAGTAAGCTGCAGAGGCACATTCTGTTTGTCACCTATCTCTCTCTACTCTCCACGGGAGACACTATGGTGACACTCCACGTTTGCTTGTGGCAATCCAACCTGCAGTTTCTAACATGCTTGTGTTGAACAGTTGCATGTGCCTCTCTCAAGATTGTGGAAAAGGGCCACACTGGGCTGTCACAGCAGCTCCCAGACACACAATCAGGAGAAGCTAGTGTGTAGCTGCTTATTAAGTGCGTCTTAGAGAACTTTGTGAAAACTGGGAAATGCATGAACTAGATCTCAGGCTATGTGGGGTCATTCCAAATGGCCAATATAACATCAGGGTGAAAAACTGGTTCAGACCACTTGGTGAGAACTTATTACCAAAGTCTGGCACAGGGTGAACTTTACAAGTACAAAATTTACTAGCATGACCCTTTGCCAACCAAACCACAACAAAACTCAACTTGAAAATACTTTAAATCACTCTTCTAGGTTTGTAATAAATTGGCAACTTAGGCAATGCTAAGAATAACTTTCTGTGCCAGGCATGGTGGCCCAAGTCTTTATTCCAAGCCCTCAGGAGGCAGAGGCAAGAGGATCTTTGAGTTCAAGGCCCGACTGGTCTACATAGTGAGTTCCAGGCCACTGTGGCTACAGGGAAACACTGTCTCAAAACAAACAAAAACCAAAAGAAAACAACAATAAAAAAAGGCCAAATTCTATGACAGAAAAAAAGGAGAAATCTTTCCTACTTCCACTTTTAGGTCCACAAGATGCTGGTTCAAAGCAGAGATTGCAGACACCAGGCCCAATGGCACGCCCTGCCCCAGTCCCTCTTCAGTCGGGCTGCTCCCCAACCCTCATACAAAGGCGCAAAGATGGCCATGTCCACAGAGCATAGACCAAGGCCAGCAAAATGGGAATTAAACAGCGTGATTTTCTGTACCACATTCAGAATGTTCACATCACATTTTCATAGCACTGCTACAAAACCAAAACGTCATTTAACCTTTAGAGGTTAACACCAAGTATGGAAATAACTACCAAGCTCTGCTGGAAGGGCTATCTAAAGAAGAAAATACTACAATTACAATGACAAGGGATACATCATTTAAACACCAGCCAAGACGAAAAATAATCTCTATCTAGTTTATGAGTTTCGGGCAATAATGTGTGATACATCCAATAAAAGTCACAGCACTCATCCTTGAGATGGGCACTTTCCTTGTAAGATTAAAAACAAACCCGCCCCATTACTAAAACTATACTTTATTAAAACTGTAAGCACTCTCCTCATAAACCATGTCCTTTTGCTATATCATTAAAGATTTCACCAGGACAAAATTATTTTCTTTCAAGACTCTAATTGCTATAGCAACACAGGAATTTCCATACTTAACAGCAGAAATGGTCTTATAAAAATGGACTCAAATAGCCCAATTTCTGTTACTATAACAAAATACCCAAGGGCAGATAACTTTATTAAAAGGTTCATATAGCTCAAAGTTCTGGAATTTCAAGGACCTGGTATTGATATCAATTAAACTCTTGTGAGGACCTCATGGGAGCAGCAGCATGACAAAGGACAGGGAGATACACGTACCATGTCTCACTGGGGCACAAGTACCATACTCATTTTTCAAGGGCGATGTCCCCACACTTAATTATCTTCCACATCATCACTCTGAAGACAAAGCTTCCAACAAACAAGTCGTTGGTTGGAACATAGTCAAGCTCTATTAAACTACAGCACAGAGACCTAAGATCTGAACAAACCATGAGGTGTCCAACACTTAAGCAGCAGCTTTGGGGAAGTAGGTAAGTTCCTATACATGAAGGGTGGTCCTTCAATTTTAACTTGGATGAAACAGACAGCTTTACTGTTGAAATACTCAAAAACAAACTTTTACAAGCAAGTACAAAAAGACACAGTAATTAGTGTTCCACATATTGCTTCTAGACTTGCTATCCAATCCCCCACAGTGCTAAGTGTCAGAAAAGGCACCGAAATGGCCCTCTTTGGTGACAAAATGTGTTCTGCAAATGGAAGCAGCTTACACATGGTGCAGGTTTATCACGAGGGAGAAGGGGTCGGCTCCACAAGAATAGAGTTTATCTGGATGTTCAGACTGACCCTGACTGGTGGGACAACTGAGCTGTCCAAGACCAATGAATAGTCCTTTGGATCAGCAAGGACTGCAACAGGGCCGATAGTCTCACCAGGCTGAGAAGCGTGCTTGCTCATTTCAGCAGTTGCCTCATGGCCTGAGACTTTGCATTGATGATGCTTCGCAGGATGGGATAAAGGAAGCTATAAGACTCTACTGCACTCTAGGAGCATCAGATGCCACCCCCAAAAACACTAGGTCATTTACACCCCTCCTTTATACTGCAAACAGCAAGGACCTTGACTGAGGTGACTGGAAGAAAAGGGCTTTTAAATGTATGTTTAAGAACCTAGTAGGATCCCATTTAAAAAATTAAGCATAATAATGTAAGTAATAGTGGGAGGAAGGGGTGGGCCAGGTGGCATCATAAATAAACCTGAATCTACAGTGCGGCCTTTCCAAGGGGACCAGGGAGGTTACAGGACGAAAGGAAGATGGGTAAGAAAGCTGTTTGCCTTCCAGAGCAAATGTATTAGCTCAGAAAAAAAATATAGAGTAAGAAATACTTTCAAATGTTTCTTAACACTTCTATTCTGAACCTCTGAATGCCACACAGATCCCATTTATGGTCTTAGACAGAAAGGAAATACACCAGATCCTTATCAGCAGGACAGATGGGTGCTTACTGTATTAGGGTAATTACCTTTTTTATACATAGTTTATCTCATTAGATATCACCACTCTGGCAAGAGTGGGTCTGTGCAGAGTACGTTCACGACAACCTCTGTAAAGATGCTAGCGCATGGCTCATTTTCAGGTATACTGTGCACAATAATCATAGGATTTTACTTGCAGCACCACAG
The DNA here is from genome assembly GCA_035773235.1 of Eospalax fontanierii. Lineage (NCBI taxonomy): Eukaryota > Metazoa > Chordata > Mammalia > Rodentia > Spalacidae > Eospalax > Eospalax fontanierii. The sequence continues at coordinate 19,230,623 of CM069547.1, forward strand.
AGCAGCTGGCTTCTGGTCTGGTGATAAGCACAGAACGGCCCTGGGACTATAGAGCCACTGAAACAGAGGCCTGTGCTCAAAAATGCAGGCTCTGTGCTGAACACCTATCCCAGCATGCCAGGAGCTCCCAGAAGCAGGGAGGTAGGTTCCAAGCTCTGGTTGCTCAGCATGTGGCAGAGCTGACATACAGTCAATGTTGCATGTGACTGAAGGGGCACAGACTTGCAGAAACTGCTTGTTAGTTATGGAACACAACACAAATTATATGAAACTGAATACAAGGTTTAAAAAATAAAACAAAAGAAAAATGGTTTTAAGAACTCAGAAGCCATGAAAAATGGTTAACAGGAGCTCATAGGTGGGTGAGCTCCAAGTTGATGAACCTAGTCAAAGCCCTCAAGAGCAGGGTCTTGGAAGACAGAGGCCTATGTACCACCAGGACCCATTCCTAGGGAGGAAGCAGAGGGAAGCCTCTTCTCCCCAGAGCACCAGTTGCAGGAAATGGGTGACAGTTTCATGGTTCATTTGTATGAGCTGAATGGATGCTTACCTATATTTTCCTCAGATAACAATATAATAGCAATTCCACAACAGAGCAATTAAAGACATACTGGAGACAAATCCTGAGAGAAAACACTTTCACTCACATAGCTGTGGCCACCTGTCACATGGCGGGGGTGGGGAGTGGGGGTGGAACAAAGAAGGATAGGCCCGGTTCTCCCTCTCAGAAGTTCCCTTGCGCGTCGGGGACAGCTGGAAAGAGGATTATGTCAACTTCACTTAAAAGGACATGTACAAATATGGGTGTAGGGAGGCAGGCCTGCAATTCCAGCACACAGGAGGCAGAGGCAAAAGGAATGTGCAATTTCAACATGGTGGTGATCAAGTGATCAAGACAGTGATGTAAGATGGTACATCTGGTACGAAAAGTGCAGGGAGACACCCTTTAACTTACAAACAAAACTGAAAATAGGGGCTCGAAGAGGTGTTTACGGAATCCTGTACTCAGCAGTGGCATTTGTAAAAGCTGGAGTAGACGCAGCTTAAAAAACGGTGAATGGAAGAATGGAGAAATGAAACAGGTATATAATGTGGAATGAATACTCAGCCTGACAAGAAAGGAGACTGTGACACACGCCATGGTAACTGCGACTCTGGAGGACATTGCGCCAAGTAAAATAATGACAAAACCGAGGAGTAAGCTCACAGACACAGAGTCAAAGTGACTGCTAGGGGCTTTGGGGAGGGGACATTAGTATTAAGTGTTTTGCCTGTATGTAAGTGCATCCACATCATGTGATGCCTGAGGAGGCCAGAACTGGAACTGGAGTTCTGGAACAGGAGTTGCAGGCCCCCAGAACTGGAGTTACAGCCAGTTGTTAGCCACCATACGGGTGTTGGGAACAGAACCCGTCTTCTAAGCCAGTATTCTTAACGATTGAGCCATCTCTCCAGCCCCTGGAGTGTAAATTCTGATGAAGGAAGACGTTCTCTAGGTACTGACCACCTGTGGGGTGGTCAAAGGCAACAGTCAGACTGAAAGGTGACAAGAGAAAAGAGGCAGAAACAGTGAGCGTATCTCCAGAAGTGTGGCCTAAGAGGAAAGCAGGACTCAAGGTAGAAAGTTAAAAGGGTGCTGAGGGAACAAGAGGCTTGTTTATGAGGGCAGAGGCAAGAAACAACTGGAAGGGCTCTCATCTTAAAACCTGGTTGGTTTGTTCTTTAGTTGGGCACGGTGGCATAAGCCTTTAATTCTAGTACTTGTAAGGCAGAGGCAGGTGGATCTCTGTGAGTTCCAAGTCAGCATGGCCTACATAGTGAGTTCCAGCTGGGCTACAGGGAGACCTTGTCTCAAAAAGACAAACAAACAAACACCTGGTTGAAAATGAAAACCAGTGGCACCTTTTAGGGAGGAAGAGAGAGGGTGATGAAGATTCAGGCAGAGACAGCCCAACATCTAGCTGTGGCATTAGGTGTGTAATCTCATGCAGGTTGCATGAGGAACCTGGGGCTCCTCCTCAGGAAATGGGCAGAATATCCGACTGGCAGCGATGACAAGTCTTGGGTGGGCGTAAAAGCCTAGCACACTGCAGGTGCATCACACACACAACCACTACTAGCAAGAGAGAAAAGGCCTCCTTTTAGAGGCCACAGGCAGAGGACGCATGGGAGTGAAGACTGACTTGAGAGCTTACAACTTTGAGGAATGTTGGAAGAAGATTAAGACAATAGTAATGATCCAGGGCTCAGTCAGTGCTATAGAAGGAGCACTGCCTCAAAAGGTCATGAAAGGAGCAAGTGGAGGGCAAGCAAAGGCGTAACTCTCAGGAGGGTGAGCACTAGGACACTAGAAGACAACAGCTATGAACACAACAGGTGCCTCCTTCAGCTGGAAGGAGCTGAGAAAGTCACGAAGCCAAGCCAAGAAGCAAAAATGAAGGCCAGGACCGAGGGGTTGCATCAGGTAAGGAGGACTCCAGGTCATACACCCAGCTACTGCCTTTTCCAATAACCAAGAACTAAGAGGCTGGTCAGAAGCTTATCCTAGAAACTGAGCTCCACAAGTGAATAAATCTGGTGAGGCCTAGTGATGACCTAGCAAGCTGCTCCCTGGGTGCTGATAAAGACGTGTCCTGTTCAGTTACAGGTGTCTGTGGTCTCATGCACACCTCACCCTGCTTCTTACTGCCTGGCAATTTCTTCAGTCACCTGACAAATGACTTCCCACTCTTCAGAAGATAGGCAGTGATGACGGAGGGAGAAGAGAGAAAATTCTTCCAGCAACTCTTGTGCACAGACACACACTGGCTAAATATTTGTAAACACCTGGACTTGACAATGTAGGAGAATCGAAAGATGGCTGAAATGGTTATCACACACACTCCACCTTCACCTCGGTATCAATGGGTCTGTGCATCATTCTGGCCTTTTTCTCTGGGGAAGCAGCTTAACCGACTGAAGCCATCTTGAGATGTAACTGGTCCGATGACCTCTAAGTACCTCTGGTCTGCTACCCACACAGCACCAGGCAAATCAGAAACAAAACTTCAGAGGTGTGTCGAGCTTTATGAACAGACTTTGGTGCCAGAAGTCCAAGGATGGTGTTTGATATCTTTGATACTAAGATAAGGCAGGAATACATCCTTGGCCTGAGCAAAACCATGTTTGTCCCAAACAGTACAAAAGCCTCCCCTGATCAAGAATCCCAAGAACCCGGTATTCTTGTTACCACCAGTGACACTCCTGGAAGTCTTTGTCAAGTCACTGTGCAATCCTGGTTCTGCCTGCCTCTTTCCCAGGGTTCAATGCCCTTGATCAGCAGCACCAGTTCTTTTATACCAGATTTTCCAGTCATTAAGAAACCAGTTCTTCTTCTTCAACCCAGGCATCACGTTACTCTAGGTAGACTTTCCTATCCGAAGCTAAAGAGCCTGGGGATCTATTCTCTAGCACCTTCCTTCTAGGGATTCCTGACAAAACTGTCTTTAAATAGTTCTTTATGAATGAAGCTGGCTTGTAAGAGGTGACATATAGAAGGGGACAAAGGCAGTATCTCTTCTATAGCTGGGACTGCAAGAAAGCCAACCGGGATCCAAAAACAGAAAGTGGACGGAGAAGGCACAGCGTCCCAGGGAGTAGACCCCAGGGCACAGCTATGTTGGGAGGACTGTGAACAATGAAACATGGAATAACTTGAAAGTATTTCTCAAATGGTTAACTCCACACTCATGATATTCACTTTCTTTGAATAGTACTATATTTAAATGTAATTAGTGTGGTAGTTTGAATGAGAAACGTCCCCCACAGGCTCAAGTATTAGAACATTTGGCCTCAGTTTGGGGTGGTCTTGGAATCTTTAGGAGGGGTTAGCCTTGCTGGAGGAAGTATGTCACTGGGGAAGGGTTCCATTTTCAGTGTTCTCTCTCCAGCCTGTGTGTGGACGGAGATGTGATTGCTCAGCTTGCTGCTCTTGCCCTTATCCCTCTGGAACTGCAAGCTAAAATAAATTCTTGGTCACAGTGTTTAATCATAGCAACAGAAAGTAACTAATACACTTAGTTATTTTAATTGTAATTGTATCAGGACTACTTAATACTATGATTTCAGGTTTGTCCAGTACCTATTTCTGATGCCATTTTCTAGCCCCTGATTCCCTTAGAAAGCACCCCATGCTCCCTTCTAGGTCAAGAGAATTTAGATGAAATTACTCTTCTGCTTAGAACGTCAAGGGAAGAAAAAGGCCCTTCTTGGCTGGTCTACCAAGAGGTCAGGGCACCAACACACTGCACTATGGGGGTTCTTGCCTCTGGGAGGGGCAGGGTCTGCCTGAATGAAGGGAGCAGACCTCAGAAGAGGTGAGGCCAGCTGAGGCCTGGCTAGCCTCCTGGCCCTGGACTCAGGTGTGCCTGATCTTAACTACAGATGTTAACAAATGTCATCTTCATTAGCTTCTTCTGGTGTAACATCTGAGAGGCAAAAAAAAAAAGAAAGTATGCCTTGCCTTGACTAGTACAGTATCTCCTAGTGTGAATGTCACTCACTGGAAGAAAGCACTAGATGGAAAGTCAGAAGCGGTGTCTAATGTGTACACTATTTTCCCCACCAACTCTGTGGGGTCCCTTTAATCAAGTCACTTTCTCTTTCACATGCAGTCTCCTCTAAGATGAGGACAGTCTGCCCTAGGGAGCATAATGAAGGAGGAGCTTTAACAGTACAAAGGCAACAGGGGAGCACTCTGGATAGCTGGGGTACACAGTCTCTCTCATCCTTAAGACACAGGACGCCACCAGAAGATGCCACAAGACTAGACTACAACTGTGCTGCAGAGGACAGAAAATAAAGGAAGGGGCGGGTACAGGTTGGGTGCAGTGGTCCATGCTTTTAATCTCAGCACTGGGCAGGCAGAGGCAGGTGCGGCTACAGGGCAACCCCATCTCAAACACAACAAACAACCTCTGAAAACCCAAAACGGAGATATAGAAGAGAAATGGGCTTTAGGACAGGTGTTCCACTCCTACTAGTACAACAACAAAGCATCAGGAGGGAAGGGAAGGGAAGACTAAAGGAGCCAACTTGAAAATGTAACTTTTTCATTCAGTCCTTGAACCAGCCAAAACTCAAAAGGAGAACAAACTATTTTTGTTTTCAGATCTTTACAGTGATTACAACCTGGACGAACCTGGGAAGAGGGAATCTCACCAGAGGAATTTCCTCCATCAGGCTGGTCTGTGGGCGGGGCTGTGGAGCATTTTGTGGACTGCTGATTGGTAGGGTGGGGGGAGGGGCAAGTCCATCCCTGGGCAGGCGGGGCACAACAAAGACAGGGGATGGACCCAGGGGAAGCAAGCTAGTAAGCAGCATTCCTCCATGTCCTTGGCTTCAGTTCCTGCCTCCAGTTTCCAGCCCTGAGCTCCTGATTTCCTTTGATGATAAACTATAACAAGTTGCCTCTTAGCTGTTTTATCGCAGCAACTAGATAGAACAACTCCTGACCTAAAGATTCTAAGGTTAAGTTTTTTGTTATGAAATGTCAAATTAAAGTCACTATTCAGTATATTCAAAACTGAGAAGCAACCTTAAAGTTAATGCAAATGAATCTGAGGTTTTCTACCACTTAAGACAGAGGCTATATCCTGTCATGAAGTGCCAGCCCATGCGTGAGTTATAAAAATCATGAGCCAACATGCCCTTTGCATGAATGCTACAGCTCAAGTAGAGAGAAGACAGTTGGCCCATGACCAAGGGCAGCATACATGTGTCCATGATCACATTCTGACATAGTTAAATTAAACCACCCAACAGAAAATAGGTGAGGAATATGTAAGGAGAGGAACAGAAAAAGATGCAAGACAACCAAGTTTTTCTGTTTAAAATTCAGTGGGATTCCATTTTCTACCTCTGGCAGATACTGAAACATGGATGTAAGCGTTCAGAACGAACAGGAAAATGAGCAGTCACCATCTTTACAGCATTTGACAGCAATCTGGCAACACCTATCAAATTCTTCAATCAGTTACAGTCCTATTGTTTACAATATCAAGTTGCCAACTCACTCTGAAGTGGCTGAGGAAATGTGTCTACACATATGTGTGCATAATTATACATAACCATGGGCACAGCGAGAAAAGACAAGGAGAATAAAAGAGGCAAAATGTAAACCACCGGTGAATCTGGGTAAAATCAAACAGGCATTTCTTATATTGGCCTAGCAACTTCCATTAATATGAAGTTCTATTTATACTAACTTTGAAGCTTTCAAATTACTTGAAGTGATGACCGTTCAATAGTCAACAGCAGTGACAATAGTTCATTAAGACATAAATGTTAAGAATGATTATAATAAATAGATCATGTCTAAAGTCAGTTTCTAGCCTGGAGACCAAGTGCCGAGGTTGGCTCACTGGGAAATCACTGCCCAGAGTTCTGAATATCCTTGAAGACATCATAAAACACAGGACAGAAAAGAGACACAATTTCAAGAAGCCAGCTTCCCTGTGCTGAGACAGGAGGTGGTGAGCAGTTGGGCCTGGCACTCCATTTGCGCTGGGTTAGAGCTGTCTGGGGTCTTTCCCTAAATGGCCCAACCCTCAGAGGTGTGCTTACGCAGGGCGTATTTCCATTCTTGCTCTTCCCTTCCAGTTCTTAGAAAACTTTATCAGTGCAGAGATGGAAAGACGGGTCTGCACAAGCAAGCCTCACTCCACTAGCCCGTACTCTGTTGTCTTCCCTAGAAGCTCCCACCCTCCTTTCCTTTGCAGTCATTTTCCACCATTTACTGTCCTTTGTTAAAATGGAATAAGCTCTTTAGCCTAACTCCTCCTTCAGCTCCTTTCTTTTCCACAAGCATGCACACGAAATTAAAAACACTAGGTAACACCTTGCCTTTTCCTCCTGTTCCCGGTTGCATGGGCCCCTATTAAAGAACATGCAAGCATACAGAATACGTTTTTCCTCTCCTACATATCTTAGGCTAGATGAACTGGTTACAGTTAATTCATTTTTACGGAAAATGGATGTGATTTCAAAGAGTTTTCAAACAAAGTTTTCAACAAAACCACATCAAATGCTTTGTAAGGCTTTTCATAGCTGTCCCCAAAGGTATGAGAAAATGAGATTATAAAGAGCAAATAAACAAGCCAAAGCATAGGAAAAAACACTCGAAAGGGTAAACTTGAGTCTTCAATTTTAGCACCCAGGCAAGCAGTGGCAGGCGAGACCGAGGCCAGTCTGGTCTACATAATGAGTTCCTGGCCAGCAAGGACTTTGAAATAGTAAATAACACAATATAGTGTATGTTTAAAGAAACAGTCCTGCAAACAATGGACTCACACTCAAAGGCTTTCTTTCCTAAGTAGCCAATGAAATTACATTCTCTCCGGGTGTGCACACATGTAGTATGGATCAAACCTTGTGCCTTGCTCAATCTGGGCAACTGCTCTGCCAACAAGCAATACCCAAGTACCCCTTCTCAGGTCTTAGCTATACATTACTGATTGGTAAATACCCAAATACTTATACATACGTTTTAAAGCAAAATGATTAGAGTTTCATACTCCGAAGTCTTCTTGGGGATAATCAACTTTTTATAATGGCCAGAACTTGGCACTAGAATTCTAAGGCACACTGAGCTCACAGGAAACAAAGGACCCCATCTACCACTGGGTGTTGTATGTCACACGATCCTGCCTGAGGTTCTCATGGGGGCGGGGCGACGATGATGACGACACATAGCTCAAGAACTTGTGGCAAAAGCTTGCTCATTTTGGTTTGGGTTAGCACCCATGGCCTTCATCAGCGCAAGCAGTTGTTGTGAGTAGGAAGTGAGAGGATACAGGAAGGAGGACGCAACAGCACAGCAGTTACGCGGGAGGTGACAGAAGATTCACTGGTCTCAGGCCTTTATTGTGTGCATACACCCCTGAACACATATGATTAATGTTGAATAAAAGATGGTTCATTTCCAATGACTCCTTCAGTACCCGTTCCAATTAGATTTAGAAAACAAATCAATTTTCTTATGCACTTCTAAAATTAATCTGGAAAGTAAAAACAATTACTTTAATATCAATGTATGGGTCAATCAAGAGACAAGGTGTGGCTTTCTGGAAGGTTCATCTCCTCCTCCCCCCATTTGCTCTGAGTCAGCAGCCCAGTCAGAAAGGCTCCTCACATCAGTCATGAGAATCCATTCTATGGGAACCATTACTCATAGGTTTTTGCCATGAACCAGCCATGTAGCAGGTATTGGTCTGGTCACAGTTCTCCCTCCTTCCCTGGAGCTTCCATTACAGCACACTGGACTGGAAAAACAGCCCTCTGCCCCAGAAAGGGCAAGGGCTTTGGTCTACCTATGTCCTGACCAACCGCCTAGAAACTACCCACTTCACCGTCTTGTTTGCTCATAAAGGACATACCAATGGGAGGGGAGCCCCTAAGGGAGAAAGTAACTGTTCTTATCAGCCTGCAGGTCTGGACTCATCATAGGCTGCAAGGAATCAGTCCCTACTCTCCTAAAATACTCTGGTGTGGCTCCTCTTTCCCACCAGTGGAGATTCTGTTCTGCACAGATCTCTATCTGGCCAACAACCAGGAAGAATAGGGCTGTGGAGAAATCGGACAATCTCACATCAACCTACTGAGCTCCACAGCAAGATTAAAATAACTTGAGACTCCATGTTCACAAGACCCTGTCCAACACTTTATGAGTGTTTTAAAACGAAGCCACCAAACCCTGAAATTGGAGCCAGTCCTCTCCTCATCTATGAAAGGCAAAGAACACAGGCTTCAGTGAAGGGTAGGTTTCACTTGAGAGGTGCAGTTCACTGTGGGCCACATGAGGGAGCAAGAGAAAGGGAGAACTGGATGTGGGAACCAATCAAAGCTGGTTCAGAGCAGTGCACTGGAGCTCTCAATCTTGCTTTGTCTAAGTTTCATTTACCACAAATTCCCTCCCATTAACAACATACACACACAACTTTTGTGGACCACAAACAAAGCTGGCAGATCTTCTGAAGCTTTTATATTCTCCTGAAAAGTTAAAAGCAAAAGCCTAAATGCTGTTACTTCCTAGAGCAAGGGACAGCAAACTCATGCTACAAAGGTCCTGCCCCCATAGCAGACCTTAGCCATGGACAGTCTACACATGGATGAATGCAGCTGTGTTCTTAGCAGACTTTACATACAGACACATTTATACTAAGCTGTATTATCAACTGAGTATTCCTCTTGATTTCTAAGTCATTAAAAAAAGCAAAAACCCACTGTTAGCTTGCAGGCCAGATAAAACCAGCCCGAGGGCTGGGCCCACCTCAGTGTCACCTGTCAACCCATCCTAATCCTTGTCCATGACTCCAGAGCTCACTACAATGCCTGGCCTGAAGTCACTGATAAAAACACAGATGCCAATCTGTGTAGCAGAGGCATTATGTCCTGATGGGGAGAACACGGACGATTCCTCAGGCTTTCTCCATGGACATCACTTTCTCCGGGCTCAACTTCCCTACCTAGGAAACAGAGCTCACAAATCACAAACTGATTTATAGTCTCCTTCACCTCTCAAAGTCTATGATCCCTTCTGTGCAGAACAAAAGAAAACTGTATCAAGAGAAAGTCAGCACACAGGATGACATCATACCTGTGAACAGCACACTCATCCTAGGTGAGGCCGACCTGGGCAGGCAGAGCAGGTTCACTTGGGTCTAGTGTGGCATCTGGAAAACGCTGGTAAGATGGCATTTACAGTCCAGAGGGAAACCTCAGATTTCAGTCTATATCCTGCTGAACTGCTATAAGGGTAAGGCCAAGAGGAAATTCTGCTGCATGCACCATGTTAGAATACTACCCTGTATGAGTACTTACCTGTAGAGTAGTATTCTCCCCCAGGCGCCATCACCAGACCATCGTTAGAGGGCCAGGGGAGAAACGATTCAAGAGTGGGGCCTGCAATCCAGATGGAGCTCAGAAGACAGATGAGGAAGAAAGCCAGGGAATGCTGCCCTGGTGCCTGCACACGTTTAGGTGCAGGGATGTGGGGCCCAGGGACACTCTGGAGCATGGCTATTACCTAAGGCAGTAGGTGGCCTCATTAGCTCATGGGAAGTAGATGAGAGCTGTCCAAAGGCAAGAAGCAAGAGAACTATGGAAAAGCTGTAGCAGAGACAGGATCAGGACTTCAAAGAACAGTACGGCCAGTGGAGCCTGATGAGAACTATGAAAGTTCTTTAAAAACAGGTGGGAAAGCATGGGGAGGGCTGACTTACGAGACAGGCAGGTCACGGCACAACCAACAAGTTGCAGGGCCTAAGGGTGGGAACAGGGAGATGGTGACAGAGAGTGGCACAGTGCTAAGGGGGATCTGACTCCAAAACATGAGCTGACCAGCTGATTATCAACAAGAAACAGACCAAAGTAATGAAGATGCCTCAGTAAAATGTTTCTGGTTATGCTCATGGACAGGCATAATAAGGGAATGGTTTCTAAATCTTTGCTGAACACAAGAGGAACTGTAGATAGATTCTTAACAGAAAATTCTGTGTCTAAAAGATATAGGAAGGCAGGTGGCTTCAGCAAGAAATGTGCTATAAAAAATACCAAGCAGAGTCTGTTTAAGGAGAGACACTGTTCAGAGCAGTGCACCGTGGTAACACAGCTGTGGGCGGCAAAGAGAGTGAGCCTATGCTGACTCAAGACGAATGCCAAAGGCTTCCAAGGAAAGAAAGCTGTCGAGTGGGCTCACAGCCTGGTGGATGTCTGTGTATCCCCTCCCTACCTCACCCCAGGCAGACGTGAGCAGGAGGGGTAGAGAGGTCCTCTGGAGAAGGAACTATGATCTCTACCCAGCAGAGCAAAGCCTGTCGTAGTCCACCTGGACACTCACCTTTTCCATTAATGGCTAAGCCCGTGGCCATGGCAGCGGTCACAGGGCCAGACACCTGAGGCACTAGTGGATGTATTCGGGGTCTGCTCCCCATCCTGGCTCGTTCTGCACCAGGGCCCAGCAAAGCTCCAACGGGCTTCTCTGCAGTCACCTCTGGTGCTACTGTGTCCTCAGGACCCTGCTCCACGGGGTCCAGCTTCTCGGGGCTCTCACTCTGAAAGCCGTCCACAGAGGTCCTGCTCTTGATGGGACTCTTAGGCACAAGTATCTTGATCCCTGACTTGGCGAGGTCCATGTTCTTGCGGTTTGCAAGAGATGGGGCTGTGTTTTTCCTGAACTTTTGATTGGCAGCCAGTAGCTGGCTGTTTTTGGACTCATGATCTTTGCCTACAACGAGTGCCTTGGGGGCAGTTTTGGATAGGCTACTGTGGGTGGACCTAGAGATCTGCTTCCTGGCGTTACTGGGGGAGGTCCTGCTGGCCCGGGCCAGTCCACCCTCCTTCTGCCTCTCGCTGTGACGCCGGTTGAAGTCATGGATGTATTCCTCGCAGTTCACCAGGTGCTGCTCGGGCTCCCATGTGTCGTCCTCACTGTCGTAGCCTTTCCAGCGCACCAGATACTCCGTCTTCCCTTTCTTGTTTTTCCTTTTGTCAACGATTCTTTCAACCTGTGTATGAGTTAAAAAAAAAAAAAGCATGGCTCATTACAACATATTACTTTAGAAAGGTGAGTTTAACAAGGAAACAACAGTAACAATTCGAGGGACCATAAAAATGTTCTTTACCCACCCCGATGAGGAAAGAAATGTCACAAGAGCACTTGAGATTCCGGCAATTTCCTTGAAGTGAGTTCAAACAACAGGTTTGCTTGCATTTTATACTCCAAGTATATAGCTAGTATACACACACAAAAATGTTATATAGTATCCCATTAATATGTGGTAAATCAGTTTTAAAAAACCAAACAAAAAACAAACCAGTAATGATTGGGGCATGGTAATGTGGCCTCCCAGCAATTAGGAGGCTTTGGCAGGAGGATTGCCTCAAGGCCAGTCAGGCCATAAATTAGTCTTAAAACACCAGTTATGCTTTACCCACATGAAATAGTATCATTTCTGAAATGTACTCTTTTTAAGTATAAACTACAACCACGCTTATAGTTACAAAAACAAAATACATACGGATGGGTGTACATGACGGAGTTTATAATCCAAAGGGTCTTTTTCTTTCTCTACTCAAGCTGCCACCAGAATTCAAGCTGGTGCTCACAATCATAACTGGAGCAGGACGAGTTCTAAGCAGTTCAGTGTCTGGTCACCCTTAGGGGGCTAGCAGCAAACCGCAAGCTACGAAGGGGAAGGGCCTTCTGTGGTGTGCAACTGGCTCAAATGAAGAAAGATGGATGGGCTGGGTTCAGCTCGGAAACATCATTCTGGTGTTAGCTTACAACCAAGAAGGCAGTTTACCTTAATAAAACTAGTCTAGGGCAGTCAGGCTATTTTCAAATTTTGGTTTTAATTTTTGTGCTAACATCTTTAAAGGAAGACAGTGTTGATCTTTTAATTCGATGATGGCTATGTCCTGGACCAAATTTACCTATCACACACTTGCCTTGTAAGCATGCTATTTTTGGAATGAGTTCAGTTACTTTGATATTCTAAGTGTAAACAGGAGATCTACAATCATACTAAGAAAAAACATTTAACACAATGCTCACATGCTGTTGCAGAAATGCCCACAATCTGTGTGATACCTATACTTAATGTAAAAACTACTACGGAAGAGTGCTTCCACAGTGGTTAGATGTGACTTCCTGTTGTATCTGGGAGACAGAGGTCCATATCACCTAACAGCGCTTTAATTACTGCTAAAGAGGTCTAAGTCTACTAATCTTTAAGAACCTCTCATCAAGTTACAGATTAGAAAGCAGTGTGTACCAAGTCCTATAATGGTCCAAATTAATGCAGATGGTAACATATCTTACCTTCATGCATTCCCCAACTGCCCAATAAAAAGGGGAACAAACTTTCCAACAAATCTTCTTGAGATACAGAAGAGTGAAAGCTCTTAATTATAGATCAGCCAAAAGTTAAACATTCATCACTGTTTCTATGTGAAGAGGATTAAGCACAGAAAGGCTTTTGTCATGAGGCAGATGAATGACTGTCAGGTCGGTGTGTGTGAGTGCCGTTGGGAACACGGGAAGGAGAGCTTTGAAGTGGTGTTGCCTTGCTTTTCACTCACGAAGCTAGGCAAACAAGCTCCAGCCTTACAATGAACCTAAAACACACAATGGACCTAAAACACGAATTTCTGAAGAACTCCATGCAAATCAATTTCATGGCATCTTTAGTTTGACGGTTTTAAATGTACAGGGTAAAGAGATTATGTTTTAGGGGAAAACTATATTTAATGCTTTTTTGTTGCCCCTAAATCCCTTTCTACTCCAGAAGAATGAGTGTGATCAGAGCACCCCCTTTTCTCACTTCCATATTTTAAAGCTGAGGCAGGGATGAGGGGACACAGAATGAGTTTTCCTTCTCTTCCCTCTTTATCTTGAATCCCAGCTTTCCTCCTCCAGGTCCTGCTCCTTTCTCTGCCTAAGGAGATGCAGTACAAAAGCACCAGCTGACAGCAGTGTGCACATATGCTCAGTAGCTGGACCATTCAGACATGTCAAAAGAAGGCAGCAGTAAGCCAGGGGTGGGCACCTTATGGAAACTGCCAAAAAAAGGTACATGGTTTAGGCTTCAGGCCCACATGATCTCCCAACTACTCAACAGTCCTCAAGGCAAGGAAGCAGATAATAGTCAATGCAACAGCGTTAAAAAAACTACGGCTTTCAACCATGACACTGAACTTTCAATTTTATAATTTCCTGCGTTACAATATTCTTTTCTCTATAAAAGGGTTTAAAATATATAACCCATTGTTTGGGCTAGCCATAATCTGTAGTTGTTAGCCCCTCATTAAACAGTGGGGAACAAGCAGACATTTGCGTGCAGACAAGCAACTTTAGTAAGGCTTGTGGTAAATGCAGTGTGCAAGTTGATATAACACATCTGACTAGGAGACAGTAAACCTGACTTTGAAGAGGGAGAGGACAAGAGACTGTGCACAAGGTACCAGTTAGAAACTCAGGACACCTGGCAGCATGAGGTGTGTGCCATCTACTGACTATTTGGGAAGCCAAAATTAATCTCCTACAAACTGGCATCACTTAGAGTTAAAAAGTTATTACTGGAATATTAAATCTAAAATTACTTCCTGAGGTCCTTTACAGTGGCAAGGAGAAAATCATCACAGATGAGCATAAAACCACATTTTCTTTAAGCATCAGACCCTTTCTCTGAGTTTGCACACCCCAGATAATGGTTTTAAAGATCTCTTAGGAACTGCATTTCTCACAGTGAATATGAAGGCACCTCTCAAGCTGTACAATGTCAATGCCAAGAATTTCATACAAAATAACTGAAAGGAGCCAAAGGTACAGAAATGCAGAAAAGGACTAGGATTTTTAAAGCCATGACTCAATGAAGAAGAAGACAGGAAAACCTCACCCAATCACCCAACATTATTTTGAAATAATGTTATCCACAGTTACACATGCAGTGAAAATTTAAATGGAAACTTCAAACCTTAGGACCTTATTTGTCTACACAGTAAGTCAATTAAAGCCTTTTTTTTTTTTAAATGATTGACTCCTAAAACTCATTCTAAAGGCAAAATGTAGGACAAGCAAATTCCAGCAGAGGAGCGAAATTAATGTAAAAGGAGCCACCTGCTGGCTTCACATGCCTGTGAACACACCCTGGGGTCCCCAGGCCCAGCCATATCTGCAAAAGACAGAAAGGAAGGCACGGTGGAAAGACTACTCAGAGCAGGGTCCGGAAAAAGAAAGGCTAACTCTGATACCGCTGCAGTTTAAGTAAAAACCAGTGCAAGGCATGCAAATATACTAGCTAGTTGCAAAGCCAGGACAGGAGAAGTCTGGCACATGAGATCATTGCCCCCACAGTGTTTGTGGCAGTATGATTGCCCAGGGGTGTGAGGAAGCTGCCTGGATCAGTATGAAGCCACAAACAATCCTGAGTGGAGAGGATAACATGTTTATTTAAACCCTATTCACAGCAAAGAATTTTGGTGACCTGTAAAATGCACCTGGCTCCTTAGATGAGGAAGGTAAGGCCAGCCACTGAGAAATTGTCCTAACTATTAAGAACAAGGTAAGATAAGTTGCCTGAACTTTTACATGTAGTTTTTATGTAACAGTCTGTCACCAGCTTTCCAGCTTTATCCTGGCATGAAAGCAATGCAGATTCTATAGAAAATGTACTCCACATTTTGAATCTTGATCTCGAGATTAAGGTCAGCGAGAGTAAGGCTGGTGGGTGGCCCCACTGCACTCCAGGGGCAACAGCAGACTCTACAGAGTGCTGTGCTGCTAAACTGTGGTGCTCACTCGGTGTGTACAGTAGGTGTATGAAACATGTACTGACATTTTCAACTTCTGATTGGTTTGCTGGGAGGTAACCGCATTCATACTGGGGAGCACCTGCAGTACGAAAATAAGACAGGGGCTCCATGACCAGAAATGAGGAAGAATGTAAATACAACTATCTGTAGACATTGAGAAGCAACCCAAAACCAAAGTGGAGGGAATGGATCCTTAGAACAGGGAAGCACATACCACGCTACATCCTGCTTCACAGGGAGCACATTCTAGTGAGTGGACCAAGGCTGGCAGGCCACTGACAGAAAGCAGTGGTCAGTGGCTTTGTGTGTCAGAGGACAAAGCCTAGATTAGGAATCCTAGAGAGGTCACAGACATGAACACACCACAGAACTCCTTCAAATCCTGGACAACACCAGGCCAGTAAATGACAGCAGCTGTTTGTGCCAGGGTCCTGAAACCATAGTCAGTGACTCACCCAAATGGCTCAGAGGCAAGCTAGTAAGGTCCTCTCCTTGTGGAGCTGCAAAGGACACAGCTGCAAATTCTCAAAGCAAGGAGCCACCAAATCAGAGCCTAGATCTGGAAAATGAATACCTCAAAAGAAAAGGAGCTCTCCTTCTGGAGTGGGAGCTGGTTAATAGACAGACAGATGGCCAGACACACACACATGGGGTAGGGGACTAATCTGTGAATAAATTATGCCAACAGGTGAATTCCCTGAAGAGAATGAGCAAGAGATCATGGGATTTCACCAGGCGCCCACAACATAGGAAGCTCTACTCAACGGGGGACAAGAGTACTGAGCTTGGATGCGCTGCAAGGGGCAGGTGGAAGACCAGAGGTCCCTGCTCTGCCCAGCACTGACCTGAGCAGTGGTTCAGAGGTTCTACCCTAAAAAGGGCAGTCCATAAGTGCACAGTCTCCCAGATAACAGACTCCATTTGCTAGCCAGTGTAGGGAGGTTCAGGTTCAAGTTTAAGAGCACCTTTAAAACCAAGAACTATGAGTAACAAGCAAAAACACCTGGATATAGACACCTGGATCAGCAGAGAGCAAAACAGGGTTAGAGCTGACTGAGCCCTACTGGTCTGAGTACAAAAGTCAAAGACCGACTTAAAAAACTACTTTGCCCAGATCTGATGGGACTGGACTGATAAATAATTGTATGTACTAGGCACTGTCAAAAGCAAGAGTGGTCAATCATTATTAGTTTGTAACAGTATCTAACAAGCTAAGTGTAAGAATAAATACGACCAATGCCTTAGTAGAGACCAGGGAAAGACACAGCCTTTCTAAAACACTCCTGTCTCTACCTTCAGTCTCACCATAGGAGCCCTGGGATAACAGACATGTGCTGCCACACTGTGCTTTATGTGGGTTGTAGAGATTCAATCTCAGGTCCTCATGCCTGTGCAGCAAGCGCTTTACTCATTGAACCATCTCCCCAGCCTGGCAAATTTCTTTAAAAAGTACCATACACATTCAGAAAATGCTATGAATTACAAGAAGATTGAATCCAAAGATCTACAAACAAACACATCCAGGTTAAAATACTGAAAAAAAAAAAAAGGGCAAAGAATATATAGGATCAGCAAGGAAGGAACTCCTGTACAGGCCTTTCACCAGGACTCAGGAGACTTCTTACCAGAAATCATGGGAACTGTAAGCAGAGTTGATGGGACTCGTGGGGGCCAGTTTGGTCTTCGTTTATGTTCCTGCCCCATTTTCAGGCACAACTGCTGCAAACTACAATTCTGTATGCTATGACTCAATAATTCACTTATACAGAAAGTTATCCATTGTTGAGTGCAGCTATACAAAATTCTGTGACTGATAAAGCTATAGGATGGGGAAAAAAGTCAGTGTCTGCCAGCACCTGGGAAAGAGGGATGAACTAGCACCCAGTTTGAGGGCCATGAACTATTGTGTAATTCCGCCGTGGTGGCTGCCTTGTTAGTATACACTTGGCACAGAATGCCCTCCCTCAGCTGTGGATCTTAAGATCTATCACATTTAACAAAGGTGCCACTTGGTTGCAGTCTATTGATAATGGTGGAGACTGTATGTCCCTTCCCAAGACCTTTATGGGAACAGTCAGTCTGCACTTTCTCCTCAGAAGAACTATCTGTACTTTTTGTTGTGAACGTTAAGATTCCTCTAAAAGACAAAACTTAATTCCCCTACAAACGAGGCTACTTTCAGAAAAAAAAGATTCTGTTGCTAATAGACTTTCTTTACAAGAAATATTGAGGAATTTCTTTAGACTGAAAGCAAGAACCCAAATGGAAGCTTGAGTCCATGTGAGAACATGTCTCTTAATTTATTTAAGTAGTTCTGATGAGCTGATAAAAGATGTCAAATCACAGGGAAAACAGGTCCAAGTCACTGAACTGACAATTTTTTCTTGGCTAGGGCCATTAACACAAGTACAATGGGCTGCGCAGCAATCATATGTGCCCTGTCCTGGGCTCATGAAGAAACATGGAGCATTTCTACCATCCATAAAACTCTGGCCAGTGAGTCAAAGCTAACCAACACATTTCCAGGGCCAAGGCATTTCCACTGGTCATTTCAAAGGAAGGCACAAACTTCCCACCACCCTGTTTACAGCTCACACACAGTAATGTCCGACAGGAAACATATGCACAAATCAATGATCCCCCAGGGAGCTGCCCCAATGGAACCTCACAAACACTTGAGACTCTTTATTCTCATCTCTAATATGCAAGTTACCACATTTGGGGGGAGGAAAATGAATTAATGTCTGGCCTTCCCACAAGAAATAATAGTCCAATCATACACACCAGTCTTGGGAAGGGCTGTGTATAATTAGTCACTGGGCCCAAGCTGATAGTGCCTCCTGGCTTCCCCAGGTTATGATGCTGTCCATAGTTCTGTTCAAATTACAAAGTTTGTCCTATTTTTGAAAATCCTGTCTGGAAGCAGTCAGTCCATCTGTCCTGCTGTCCACCCAAGCAGCCAGATGGCATCATCCTTGTTCTGGGGTGACTAGGTGTTAAATGCAGTAGACGGTAGACGGGGCAGGAGGAGAGCTGCCGGCTGCTCTGCCAGTCTTTTCAGTACTGGTCAGAGGCACTCCAGGGTCCAGAGCAGCTCAGTTATGGCTAGTCAGGGGTATCCACATATGTGACCCAAACAATTCTGAAAAAGGAGTTTAACTTGTCACCTGTACTTTTCCAAGCAGCAGAACAAAAGATAGCCAACTACAGAAAAATCCAATATAAATGCAACAAGATTCATCAGGAGAGCTCTGAGGGACTCGTGCCTTCTGCCCAAGACCACAGCAATCACATTCTGTACACAGCTGGCTGTGAAGTTAATTTAAGCAGCTCAGTGGAAATCAGTTTCCAGCTAACCCAAACCATCAGGCCAGTGTATTGCAGGGAGCTCTGTGGAATGAGGCCCAGTGAACCAGCAACTGTGCTCAAGTGAAGCTCTCGAGAGGGGACTCTGCCACTTTGTCATATAAAGCCAAGACACAACTGGGGTCAGATCACCTGGCTCATTGGAAGTAACCAAAGCTATACAGCAGGCCTGAAAGTCATAGACAAGGGTGGGTGGGAATATTAGGAGAGATGAGGACAACAGACAGGCATTCAATTCTGAGAAGAGTCCAGAGAAATATTCCAGAGAAACAGCCAGCTAATGTCTTTCCAGGGCTGGAGAGTTGGCTCAATGATTAAGAACACTGGTTTCTCTTGCAGAGGACCAGGGTTCAATTCACAGTATCCACATGGATGACTAACAACCATCCCTAACTCCAGTTCCAGGGGATCTGACACCCTCTTCTGACCTCCGTGGGCACTACACAACACAGGTGCACTTACATATATGCATGTAATACACTCATATACATAAAATAAAAATAATAAATTATAAAGAAAAAAGAATGTCTTTCCAAATTGGTGTGGGGGGTGTCAGCCATGGAGTGATGGGGATTCCACACAGCTTGTTAGACTGAAATCTCTACAAAGGAACTTTGCCTACATGGGGTCCAAACAGAATGATCCACTAAGCTGCATGGTGAGTCCAGAACCCACAGTCCAATAATGGGCTCAACCTTTTACGGAAGAGGGGACAGTGTAGTTACTGTGGAGTCTGGAGGAGTGAGCACTATGCACCTGCCCACAGTTCCAAAGTCTTCCGAGGCCAGGCCCAGCCACTTTTTTGGCTATGTGTCAGTCTTCCAGGTGCTAAGACTTTAAAGAACTTTTGAAGGCATCAACACACTGATCATTCAACAAATGCAATAAAGCACTCTGCCTCCAAACTAAACACCTAACTGCACGTAGAGACATTCCATGTTTATGAATTTAAAAAACAAATACTGTTTACCCCCAAACGCAGGTATATTCCCAAAAATTATCCTAGTGAGCTTTACATGGAAATTAATACGGTGATTTTGACATTTACACAGAAAGGCAATGAATGAGAAAGGCTGACTAAAGTAATCTTTCAAAGGAACTAGAGGATTCTACAACCTTATTACTTCAAGACTTTTATTGAGAAGAAACAGACTTAAGCTAGGGGCATGGTGGCAACATATCTTTAATCCCAGTATAAGCAGGCACATCTTGAGATCAAGATCAGCGTGGTCTACATAGCAAGTTCCAGGTCAGCTAGTGCTACAGGGAGATCCTATCTCAAAAAACCAGCACCCCTTCCCCTCAAAGAAACAGGCTTTAATTCAAGAGTAGAGGTACCTGCCAAACAGGTCAACGAAACATAGAAGAACAGGAAGACTTTCATCTATGTAGCTTAACAGCTGGTTTTCCCTATTTTAAATGTCTCCAATAATCCATCTGGTCAAGACTTTTTAATAGATGGTATGGAAAGAATGGGGAATGTAGCTCATTTGGCAGGGCGAGCAAGAAGCCCTAGATTTGATCCTCAGAACTGTGTGAACTAGGTCTGCAGTCCCAGAACTCAGGGGAGAGATGCAGGAGGATCCCAAGTTCAAGGTCATTTCAGGCTACATACTGAGTTCAAGGCCATCAAACTCAAAGCTACATGAGACCCTGTAGCTTCTCTGCCTTCTCCATATGTACTGGAATACAGGATATCTATTTGCTAAAAAGTGAAACACAAACCCCCTAGAAAGGAGCTCATTCAAGATATATTATAGATCAGTCATAAAATCTAAAACCCTGACACTGAGACCAACACAAGATGCCATCTACTTAGGAAAAGGCAAAGGTTTCTTAGTCACAAAAAGCAACAGCCATGAGAGACAGAAAACTGATAAACCACACCTCATCAAAATTTCAGAATCTCGAACTGGAGAGATAGCTCAGGGGTTAAGAGCACTAGCTACTCTTGCAGAGAACCCTGGTTTGGTTCCCAGCACCCACATGGCAGCTAACAACCATCTGTAACTCCAGTTCCAGGGGATTGGATGCCCTCTTCTGGCCTCTGTGGACATTGTACAACATGGTGCATTACATTTAAATTACAATAAAAACATTTAAAATACAATAAAAATACAACAAAATAAATTTTAAAAATAAAATATTTCAAAATCTCCTCAAGCCATAGGCTGCATGTTAAAAGACAAAAAACACTTCACACAGTAACAATTTTTGTCTGCCTTCTAGGGCTTCTCAGTCTATTGACAAACAAGAAATTTAATGCTCCCAGTTAAGGTGCTAGGCAGATTTAAGTATCTAGTGAGGGCTTACCTAATGCTCTCAGACAGGATCTTCTGCATGATCTCATATAGTAGAAGGCTCAAGCAAACTCTGGGGGCCTTTATAAAGTCATCAGTTACCTGGTGGACCCCTCATGACCTCTATACTGGCCAACAACCCTGTGATAGGAATGTTTCAATATATGAAACTGGAGGGGACCCAGAATCTGACACAAACACAGTACATTCCCACTATGGCTGAGAAATGTGAATAAAATGTACTGTCTTTTCTAGCAAAGGCTTAAGTGAGACAAAGTTCCATCTTTAAGGAAATTTATAAAGATAACTTGTGGCAAAAATCCTATGCCTAGTCATCATTTATCTAAAATCAAAGTCTGTGGTCCAGGGCTGCCTCCTGCTCTTAAAAGTTACATTTTTACTTAACTACATTGTTAGAAATAAAATCCAAGGACACCCATTAATATTATACAAAGAACATGCAAACAAAACCAAAGTAGTGAAAAGTAACTCAGCAAGGCAGATTTTACTTTTGTAAAAGGGTGTGATGCCTGGTCAGTCAGATCCAGCCAAGCACACAGGGCCCAGAAATTTGGTAGACTTTTATCTCTGCTGCAAGAGTACCCAGTCTTTTCACTATTGGCTGAGGTCTGACCTCACAGGCTTTCCCAGCTGGCTAGTTTAAAACAATCAGTACAAATGGAGAAGAGCTCCACTGCCCCAGGTCATCAGGTTTGGGAATACATCAGGGTCTTCCCTTAAACAAAAACCTTACAGGGTGTGGTTGTGACTAAAAGATTAGAATTCCTGGTCATAAACCAAGCTCCAAATTTTATAGGGTTTGAAGAAACATTTCTTAACATTAAATTAGGAAGAATGTGAGGCCACTGATCACTGAGACACAGGACCTCTTGGCAGAGTGAATAAGGGCCTAGAACACTGGGTGTGCTCCCTTGCCTGTCATATCTGGCACGGTGATGCACCCTTCCGCAGAAGTAAAGCTTTTTGCTTTGGAAGGTGTGGTCATTTTTTGAGACCCCCACCACCACACACATCCATTTTGAACACTCCCAAACCCACAACCCTTCTCACATGCAAAATGTATGCACTTTACAAAAGAAGATACATATACAACAGAAGAGTGATGAACATTTTTCAAGCACACTTTAAAAGACAAACATCACTGTTCACTAAGAGAGAGAGAGAGAGAAAGAGAGAGAGAGAATAGTATACATTCATGAGAATGGCCAAAATTGGGGTGGAGAGTATAACGTTAAAGCTGAGCAACAGGGAAGTTGATTCCTTCACTTTGGCTGGATTTTAAAATGGCATGGTCACTTCAGCAAAAGGTCTGATAGCATGTTATAAAATTAAACAGCTCTAGTCCAAGACCCACCAATTCAATTCTAATCAATAACCCAAAGGGAATGAAAACACTTTCTTTTTTTTTTTTTTTTTGATTTTGTAAGTAAGAAAGAAAGAAAAAAAAGGAACAAAGATATTCAAGAGACACTTGATTCCAGATACAGGTAACTGGACAAAGGGTAGTGTGTGTTGTCATTTCTTTTAAATGACAAGGGGAAAAAGACCCACCTTTATTAAAACAACAATGAAGGTGTGCAGAGACTTCTGTGTTCTATCAGTATGCACATCCGTTAAGCTCAGCAACTTGTTATAGCATTTAATGATTTGTGTGTGTGCTACACTGTTAAGAAATTCTACATCAAAAGAAAAGAACTGAAGAAATAGGAAATTCCAATTGATGCTATGTATGCTGAATAAAGTTGTTAGTAGTTAAGTATACTAATATCTCCATCCATATGCTCTACTGTATGTCAACAGGCAAGATGGACTGATGGAGGGAAAGCTGGATAAATAATAAAAACAAATTTTCATGCAGTGAGCATATGGATGTTTTCCCAACAATTCTTCACCCTAACTATGAATCTCAAATTTTTCATAATTAGATACTGGAAGGAAGATGAGGAAAAAACCATGGGCCACTATATATTAAAAAAAATTTTAACCGAGTTAATTTTATGTCCGAGTAGCAAATAATTAAAAATAAAATTATTAATGTTCATAATGCAATCAGAAAGTAAACTATTAGTATGAATATAATGAACAATGACATTTACATTACAAATGACCAAACATAGTTGAGAGATTATACAATACTAAATTGACAGACATACCATGTTTACAAACAGGCAGGTATCAACCTTCCCTTAATTGATCTAAATATGCAACACAATCCCAACCACAAATTCCCAAAGCTTCTTTCATCCCATTTTACATATCAAGTCTAAAACTAACATAGCAAAGTAAGGAGCCTAGAAGAGTGAAAGCAATCTCAGGAGCCAAAGTTCCTCCTGAACTGACAACTTACTCTTTTGGCTGAAATTATAGAGATACTTGGCTGGCTCTCACCACTGCTTGAGAAAGCAAAACCTGGCACAGGCACTCTAGAAACCTGTTCCTTGACATGCTCTGGCCCTAGCAAATCCACTTTCACTCAAGAAAGAAAATGCACCAACACAAGGACCCTTGTAAGAAGGCCACAGCTGCTTTATTCCCATGAACCAGAAACTGAAAAGGTCTAGGTATATCTGTCACAGGAAATTATGTAAACAAACTACAGTGTGTTCCTAAGATGTGTTACAGACTTGGTCTCCCTCTATCAAGAGGAAGTAGAAATGTGACACAGTAGGTCCCTGTTAGCGGGAGGAGTTAGGTCACTGAAGGTATGCTCTGAGAGGTGATACTGGGACCCCAGCCTCTTCCTGACTGTACTTCCTGTGTTCAGTGAGGTGAGCAGTATCCTGTTCCCAACCAGATGTTGTAGTCTCACCTCAGGCCAAAGACAGTGGAGCCAAATGACCTTGGACTGAAATTCCTGAAACCCTTAGCCATGAAACTTTCTTCGTTGTTGATTTATCTTTGTTAGAATAATGGAAAGCTGACAAACAATGAAAGGACTACTACTGATTTATGCAACAGGATACATACAAAGATACATAGATGACAGCATTTCTATGAACAAAGAAATTGGACACTGTCTAGGGAGGGGGCTATAGTGTAGGGTTGGTGTGCCCACAATGTAAGGGACACAAGAAAATTTTAGGGGTGAAAATGGTCCCTGTCTCTATCAGATGACGGTCACACAGGTGTGGACATCTGTTAAGATTCATGCACTAAAGATCTAAGCATCTGCTCCTTGTCAACCGTATCGATAACTTAGCCCACTTAGCAGATTACTTGCATGGTTCTTGGTCTGGAATTATTCTTGGCATGAAAAGATGCTTCTAGCCAATAAAGACAGAGACCCACAGCTCCTCCAAGTTTCCATGTGGAGCCCAGCATGGTAGTCCCCAAGGAGAAGGCGGCTTTGCCAATACTAATGCCAACACTGAACATGTGTGCACTTACACAAGAAAGAGGCACTGAGAAACTCTAAGAAAATTCTTACTTTATAACAGTCTTCTGACTCAGAAGGCCAGCAGGACAAAATAAGTGTGAGGCACATTCTAAGCAATTCAGTAAGGGAAGTAAGCCACCAATACGCATGAATAACATTTACCTCACCCGAGAGGGATACATCCTGTCTGTAAGGCTTACCAAGGTGTGAAGAAACTTCTTTTACGGTGGAGTCTGTCAGCTGTCAAATTTTACAGGGTATTTTAATTTTACAATGGTCACGAAAGGCCTTAAAACCACTTTATTGTTAGTAGAGAATTTAGTTAAGGAATAATGAATTCCAAGGAAGTGACTGAATGGGCGCTCAAAGATGCTCTCATGTGCACACAAGCACAGACCCGTGGGGGGGGGGGAGCAGGTGGACTCTGCATGGCGGCTATGGGTACATGTAGCTGTGTTCATATTCAACTATTTCAAACCAGGCTCTTAAGCCTTGTCCATAGACACACTACATTTCATCTGTTACTTTTTTCTAGAGTGACAGGGGTCTGCTTCACCCACCAATTTGTTCTTAAAGCCATGTTTTCCAAAGTGTTAAATATTAAGTTAACATTCAGAACAAACACAAGGTGAAAGATTATGGCTAAGGCTATCAGAAATGTGTATTTTTCCCTAAAACAAAACAAAACAAAACAAAAAACCAAAAAACAAAACAGAACACCCATCACAGCCCTCACTTTTCCCTTCACAATACAGACGCTAAACGCACTGCAACAAAAGGACACTTAAAACATACTTAAGAGTCCATAAGGATGCTAGAGATCTTGTAATCCAGCCACCCCAATGAGATCAAGAACTCTGCACGAATAAAGATTCAGTGGATCTCTTTTGTTCTTACGCTCACTCGCTCACTCATTATAATTACCTGCCAGTTTTAAATATATAGAGATTTATTGTTTGCTTATGTGTGCTCACAGCCCACAGCGTGTGTGTCTGTCTGTCTATGTGTGTGAGCCAGTTCTCACCCTCTACCATGTGGATCCAGGTCTTCAGGATTGGTGGCAAGTGACTTTACCCACTCAGCTATCTCATTGGCTCTCTACTCACCTTTTTCTTTCAAGGTTTCCCAAAGTCTAAACAAATATTTTAAAAATTAAATGATGCCAAGAAATTCTGTCCATAAGCCACGTTTCTGGGGAGCTTTGTTCAGAATGTGTTTAGAACGGTACCTGGTACAAATAAAATTGCTGCTTGTGGACTTTACAAATCACAAATTGAACCAAATCTGAATGTGTGTATTGTATAAACAGCAGGAATCAAAATTTCTCCACGCAGCTGCCACAACTGAAAAGTAACTATAACTTACTTCACAAGTGTACCCCTCTTCAGACACTTCAAAATAAGGCATTTATTTCTCTCTAGCAATGCAAACCAAACATGCCAAATAGAAAGTGCAAAAAAACCACATAAAGAAATTCCTGTTAGGAATCTGAATGACTGGTACTACGCTGTACCGCCTGGCTTTATAAAGTGCAGAGACAAAGATGATGTGGAGACAGAACTAAAAATAGATAACTAGGAATTCTGAGGCTGGAAATTCTGTCTAGTTCTATTTTCATAACACCAGCAAAGTTAGAGATTAGTTGTCTTAATTGATCTTAAATTTCCATAACATAAAATTATAATAAATATATGATAATTATAATAAAACAAAATGTCCACGTCTAAACTTCATGTTCCAAAAACAGAACACCAACACTGTTATGACAAGGGCAAAAATGACCCCAACAGGCTCCTGTGCCTGAACCAGATGTGACACTGTTTGGGGAGGTCGTGGAACCTTTAGAAGGGGACCCAGCTGGTGGAGTCGGGGGCTGAGGGAGGCACTGGAGGCTTATAGTTGACCTCACTTAATCCTTCTCTGCTTTCTCAGAGTTGTGAGCAGGCTCCCACAGCCACCAGAGCAAGCAGCTTGGTATGTCTTCCCTACCGCGACTGACCATATCCTCTTAAACTATGAACCAAAATAAAGCTTCCCTTCTCTAAGTTGCTTTAGGCATGTACTTTATTACATCAAAGAGAAAAGTAGTACAATACAAATCCCGACATGCCCAAACTAAATTATTTACAGAACATACCAGGGCACATGGTGGACTCTCTATAAAAGCAACCAATTTCACCAATGTGGTTTAATGAAAATTGTTTTCATAAATTATAAGCTGTTAACTTGGTGCCGAAAAACTCCTAAACCCTCTGCTAACAGGAATGCCCAACATCCATTAGATTTCACACTCCTGTGTGAAATGCAACAAGGCTGCTCTGAAGTCCACAAAACACTATTCAACCACATATGGAGACTCCTGCACACACAAACTCAGACCAAAGGCAAACAGCATTTAGGAGGCAGAACACAAACCCAATGGTGGGGAATCAATCTCAACAACTTCTCCCCCAGGATCTCAGGTGCTGGTAGCATGCAGAAGCATCTTTGGGCATCACAAAGCAGACTGTTAATGGCCTAATAGCCAAATTGTCACGCTGCCTCTGGGTATTCTCTTACTTCCCCTGGGATTTCTTCAGTGGCTTATAAGTTCAAATTTCCAAAACTCATAATTACAGTTTCTAATCTAGTAAATTACAATCAGAGAACACAGTACAAATTTGGTATTTCTTGGTGTTGGCTGTCTTAACACAAAGACAGATTAAAGACGTGTTTCTTGTATTCTAAGACTTTATCTACTTACTCAAGGTAGGGCTTTTTACAGCCACTGGCTCAGACAAAAATATAGTTATTTCAACTGTTTAGTTTTTTAATTTCTTTCTGCTCAATATATTGGATACTCAGGTAGAAATCATCCAATATTTTCCACTGAGTACAGGTCTGAATTTTTGTCAACCTTGCCTTATGTATTTTGAAGCAATGCTCCAACGGCAAACAAGTTTAAAAGTCATTTTATCTTCATGAAAACAGTGCTTGTTGCCATGAAATGAGCATCTTTGTCTTTAAAATTGTATTTTTACCTTATAATCTAGCTCTTAAAATTTTTTTTTGTATATATTTGTATTTATTTTGATTTCATTCTTTCATGACTCTTGCTAGCTGGGTCTTTAATCCCAGTACTCAGAGGCAGATGGATCTCTTGTTATCTCATCGCAATTGTTAGCTTAATGAGATCTAGACTCACCTGGGAGATAGGCCTCTGGGCCTGTCTGGGGGTGGGGGCCCGGTTATCCTGAATAGATTAACTGAGGAAGACTCACCCACTGTGGGTGGCACCATTCCCTGGGCCAGTATTCCAGACTGTATAAAAAGGATAACGTGAGCCGAGCAGGAGGATCCACTGCCCTTTACTTCCAGACATAGGTGCAATGTGACCAGCTGCTTCAAGTTCCTGCTGTTTTGACTTAACTGCCATAAACAGACTGTCTTAAAATTGATCCAGAATGAACCTTTCCTTCCACAAGTGACTTGTCATATTTTGTCACAGCAATAGCAAAGTAACTAACACAATACCTCTCTGTTAATTAACATCTATAATTGCTTTCTTCTACTCAAATAATAAAAGAACAGGAAAGAACATTATTCTTGATTGTGGGTCTTAATGTTATAAACCTAACCTGCACCTAATTTTAAATTTCCCCAGATTTGTCAATATTAATGCTGCTGTTTTGCACAGCTAAGAGTGTTCAAACATACTTGCCACTTCCTCCTCTGCTTAGCATTCATCCTTTGTATCCCACATTTTACTGGTTTCAGTTTCCTCATTTCGAAGAATATCCTTTGATGATCTAATTTTCAGGATGCATCCTCCAATGGTAAAGATTTCCAGTGCTTGTTTGAAAGTGACCACTATACCTGGCTTCCATCAGTGAACTCATCCATCAGTAAGTTATTCAGGAAGGCAGCTACTTTCTTGGCTCTGGCTTCTTCTGATAGCTGTTGAAACCATAGCTTCTTCTGGTCCTTCTTAGGGGATCTTTCTCTTCCCATGGTTGCAAGATTTTTCTAGCTCAGTTTAGATACTCTTTGGTTTATAATATCATATGGATACAGGAAAATTGGCTTGGGTTTGAGTACATTTCAATTTGAAAATTTTTTTAAAGTCTACAATGGTATCTTCTTAGCCACTGTCATTGCCAAAATCTTTTCACTGTGTTGTGTCTTCTTCAGAAGTATACAAGCTATATCTTCTCACTCCTGAGTTAAAGGTCTTGGGACCCACGAGAGGCAGGCGGGCACAAGCACTAAAGGAGGACACTTGGAGGTGAGCTTCTGCACTGAGTCCTAGGTTTACATACTTAACAAAGCTAAGAAAGGTAGTTTTTTTTATTATTATTAATTTCAGCATGTTTGTAGTAAATAATGGCTTTCTTGGAGAAACTTTCTATAACTTCAGCTTCATGGGAAACACAGGAATCAGGTGCAAAGTCAGGCTCACAGAAGAAGGCCATCAAATGTAAATTGCAAGCCTGCCTCTTTAGTTAGCTGGTAATTCCTTTGAAAGGGTTCTCTTTGTGAACATAAAAATACCCTATTTTATCTTCCAAAGAAGAGGAAATCATGTAACCATTTTTCTTTTTTTAGTATCAAGTAGAGTGAGAGATGGTCCACCTGAAAAGACACACCTCACCAGGAAGAAACTGCTGGTCCATCCCTCAGCACCAAAGTAACATGGTGAAGACTTTGCCCTACACAGGCTCAAGGATAACTGAATTTCTCTTTAAGCATGAGGAAGTGGTTTAGGAATTACAAACTAAGGTGAGGAAATTGATGAAGGATTCTGAATTTTGTTTGTAGAAACACTGTAGATTTAGCTCACACTGAACTCTACAGCAGATCTTTCCATAAATGAACTGCCCCAAAGGTAGAGAATTTTGATTTTGATTAAAATGTGTATAGAGTTATTTCATTGGGCAGTTTGGAGAATACTGTTTTAACAATTATTATAATATATACTTCTATGGGTTTTAAGTTTATAATATGGACTGGGCAAAAATAATTTTCTCTTAGAAAAGAAAAAAATTGGCAGGGAAAGTTGTCACCAAGTAAGATTATATCTTGTTCATGGGCTTAAACTTAAAAGCCTATTTTAGGGGCTGGAGAGATGGCACAGAGGTTAAGAGTACTAGCTGGCTGCTCTTCCAGAGGACATGGGTTCAATTCCCAGCCCCCACCCACATGGTGGCTAACAACCATCTACAAACTCCAGTTTCCAGGGGTAAGTGACCTTCTTCTGGCCTCAGCGGACACTGAAGGGCACAATTAACATACGTGCGGGCAAAACGCTCATGTACATAAAATATTTTTTTAAGCCTATTTTATAATCTTAAACCAAAGTCACAATAAACTCGTCCCACAAAGAACAAAACACTTCCAACAACACAGCAGAACTTACACACTTCTTTCATAGCTAAAACCTGCAGGCTACATTTACTTTTCATCAACAGTTCTGCTTGTTCATATGAGCTGTTAGACCAACAAACCCAGGCACCTACAGAGGCATCAACAGTAACTCAAAGAAAAGGGGAGCCAACATTCTGACAGCTGTTTTGTGTCTGGATTCTGGAGAGTAGATTTGGGAGGAATGGGAGGTCTGTTCAAGTTCATGACCAGGGCTATGTTTTCACATGGATGGCAATTTGATTTAATATAGAATGAACACTGGTTTGGATGCTGCCTTTAAAGGTCATTGTCTACAGGTCTTTACAATGTGACCAGACTCAGACTCTTGTAATCCAAGTGTTCCAGGCTTACTGAGTAGAGGATAAAATTGAACAGAGACAAATAAAGAGGCCCAGGGAGTTACTCTGTACCAGGTCAGCCTGGGCTACTTAAGATTGTTATTTTTTAGATGTGTAATATAATGTCTCAGGGTCTGTTTTTATTAGTAAAGAAAGTGTGTTACTTTTATAGGATGACTCTTAGAGAAATGAGTTAGAAAAAAATTTGCTTCTTGGTATCCTGGGAAACTACATCCAAGAGTTCAGTTTCTTACCTTGTACTACCCTAATCTATGAGCAAGTGGTGGTAATAATTATTGCATACATGTCTAACAAAACACTCAAATCACAGTTGAAAACCAAGCAGAAAGTATAAGCCCAAGTTTTGATACCCATAAACTGTGTGTCCACAAAGGACAAACCATTAGTCCATCTATGCAATGGCTCTTTGAAAATGTCCCTGGCAGTCACCCCGAGGAGCTGAGGAGACACAAAGGTGGTGTCTAGGGGAAGGCACTCCTTGATTCATCAAACACCTGACCTAGAGCAAAAATGCTCTGTAAAGAAGGGCATTCAAAAGACAGAACAACCTCCAAAGTAAGGCAGAGTCCCTAAAATTAGCACCAACCCAAAATCGAATTATCTGATGGCAAAACCTACAGCAAATATGTTTTAATATAAATGGCCACAGAAAAGGTAGCCATCTTAAATCAAGCCTTGAAAAAAGTAGTGAAGTACTAAATAATATACATAGAAGTCTGCCAAGGAAGAATGCTGCCATCTGTGAAGTGGGCAACCAACTCAGGACTGAGGACGTTGAATGAGGTGGCCTGCATCAAGCAATACAACTAGCCATGGGTGACCTGATAAATTCAGTAGCAAGTGATCTATAGCAACTAGTGCTGGGGAAAAAGAGAAAGCAGACACACACCACTCAGATAGGAGCCCACCCTTAAAATAAAGTCCCTGCCTGTTGGAATCAAAGGACAGATTTGCTCAAAGAACACAGCTATTGTGTGACTTGCTGAAAACTTCACAAAATAGAATCCATTCCCGAAAGTCTAATAAGAACTGCCAACTTCAAACCAACAAAAAACCTTACAGTGAATAACAAATAACACATCAGTAAAAAATGTGCATGAGTCTGATTCTAGCACGAGTGAATCAGTCACAAGCAGGCCTAGAATGAACAAAGGACACAGCGGTACCTGACATTTAACACATTTGTGAGAGCTTATTTGGCAACCACTGTTTTGAGCTCTCTCTATATATTAACTCATTTAATTCCAGAAAAACCCTAGGAGACCAATCATATGTGTCTTTCCTTTTCTACAGAGGGGGAAGTAAGATACACAAAGGTTTATAAGTCCTTGGTCATGTGAGTAGTAATCAGAAGGGCTAGGATTTGAAAGTTTCCAGTCTATTCTAACAGCCTTCAATCCTAATCTACACAAAGATAGGGAAAGACCTGAAATATCTTTAAACTAAAAAAAGGCAAAAGACGGGTGGAGTAAATCTGTATGGGGAGGGAGGAAGGACAAGGGGAGAGTGGGGAGGCGACTGCTCACCCCCGCCTGGCTCTGACAAGACTCTGCATTTGTTCATCAGTGTAGCTAGACAACAGCTGTACAGGATGAACAACCCCTTATCCAAAATGCTTGGAGACCAGAAGCATTTGAGGACGAAGGTTTGGGAGCTTAGTACTTACTACACTGTATTCATGCTAATCGCATTTACATATGAAAAAAGAGCTAGCTAATTAAACTGGCTTAAATTTTTTTTTGAATTTTTGTGTATTTCATCTTAATCAGCTTTGTACCTCCTCCCCCACTCACAGTCCCATTCCCCCCACCGAATCTTATACATTTTATTTGTGTTAAGGCCTATCATGTCAAGTTAAGTGTCCCTAGACATCCCTCAGTGCTAATTCATAAAATTGGTTTTGTTTTGATACTTGGACCGCAAGCAAGTTTCCACATCCTTGGATTAATTCATTTTTCTGCTTGTTTTGTCTCTAGGTACCATTGTGGAGTATCTGGGAGGTTTTGTTTTTTGAAATACAGAGCCACTTTTTGGGAAGGAGGGCAGAATAAGTCTCACATGGACAAGAGGTGTTCTCTGAGACAACAGGAGGTGAAAGAAAGTAAATGAATGAGGCTTCTCCTAGAAATGCCCATATTCAAAAACACAACTTTGAAGAGCAAGGGTGCTTATAGCAAAGGGGCTGGAGTTAGGGAGCAAGTGGGAGCAGCTGAGCTGAGAGGTGGGAAACAATCTTCAGATTACATGGAAGCAGTCAGACTTGGCGGACCAGCAATAGGCATGGACAGAAGTGAGGAAGACGCATCACACGCAGGGGGATTCCCAAGTTAGGTGACAGACTTGGGTAAAGCTTTAACTTGATAGGACTTGTTGAGATACGGTCTCATGTAACCCAGGCTGACCTTAAACTCCTGGATTCTCCTGCCTCTACCTCCTAAGTTCTAGAATTACTGAGCATCACTACCAGGCCCAGCACTGTAGGACATTCTGAAAAGCAAATGGTAAAGAAGAAAACCCTAGAGTCCAATGATATAATTTATTGGAATATACAAAAAGGATCAATAAGCAGCTGACATTGTAGGCACAGGTCACCCCCCGACCCAGGTTTTACAACATGCACTAAGCAACTGCCCTCTATTTTGTAATAGGGGACTTTTTCTAGAATTCTCAGCAAGTTTAGACCTCTATTAAAGCAATGTTCCAACATCTTCAAAGGCAACAGACACTCTTGGGTATATAAAAATAACCACATTTATACAAATACACAACTTTCCACGGAAGGCTGGGTAATTCCGAGCTACTTTTGGGAAGAAGGCGATCTGAAGTGTAAAATCTCATTTTCCAACAGTTCTGGAGCTGTTTGGTGTTGGTAGTTGACTGCTGCCATGACTGTACTTAATGATATGGGATGGTGCACTTGAAATCAGTTAACATGGTATAATCCTCATGGGACAGCTAGCGTGGTGTGATCTCTGCACATACTGCGTGGTCACTGTGACAACGCCCCACCTGCTTGCTGGTTCAGTTAGGGGCCTCTACACTTCCTGCTGCCCCAGCTGTGTGGTCCCTCCGTCCACTTCCTTCAAGCTTTAATCGACAGATTCCCCCTCAAGGAGTTGGGACCCCAGCTACCCCACCTGAAGCATCAGTGCTGTCCCATGGCTTCCCCTTCTATTTTCCCTCCTGAGCCTTGATCTCCAACTGACACACCACACTGTCATGTTTATTGCTTTCTTCTCCTTTGTGTATTGAGTTCACAGTGACATGCTGAAGCACTTCCACACCTAGGTTGGGACCACACAGGTGGCACACTTGCAAAGCAAGGATAGGCCCCCTACCGTACATGAATAGCACAGGTCAGGTCTCAGTAGTTTAATGTACCAGAAATTAAATCGTAATTCTTCCTGACTGCCCAAGGTTGAGCATACAGCCAGACAAGACGCAAGCTGCCCTTAGCCACAAACAGAACCTACGAATCATGCCCAAACATGAGACACTGCAACCCTGAGTCTGACCATGATACAAGCAAGGTTCAAAAATTACCCCTAACTGCAGGTACAGACCCCTGAAGTGTGCCATAAAGTCATTTAAATTTATGGCCTTTCATAAAATAAACTAGAACCAGGCATTCTGTACACAAGGCTGACGCTCTGAACGCTTCATTTTATGTACTAATAGATGTGTACAGTCAGTTGTGATGTTTACAACTGTGCCTTGAGGTCAATATTTGCAGGAAAGGAGTCCACAAAATCTTTCAGAAGCATTTGTGATTTCCCTGGCCCTCCCCACAATGGGAGGGAGGGATAAAAAGCAGAGTGGAAAGTTCTAAGGCACACATGTAGCTTTCTGGATTGAGAGTTGTGTGGCTTCTTAAGGCAGATCGCAGAGGGGCTCACCTCATGTCAGAGTCGGGTACTGAACTTTCATTAGACTCCATAATAGGTATGTTAATGCATACACACGACCTTTTGATCTATACAGTTATTTTAAAACCCGAAGATTACTACTGCACATGAATAACTTTTCTTTTATTCTAAAGCCAACATGACCTAGACAGACTAGGCTGAGAATTCCAGCAACTGATGAGCTAAGATCACACTTGACTTAGAAATACATCTTATAAGAGAGCAGCTAGATGGGATAAAGTCCAACCTTATCTCTGACTCTCAACAGGAAATCTTAGCTGGTGACCATCAGGGGCCTCAGGAGACTTGCCTTTCCCTTACTCTCATATATAATAACTCCTTACACTTCTAAAACAAGTGATCAAAGGTGCTCGCTAACTCTAACTTGGTTTGGAAGTGTTTCAGGGCACCTAGCCACAGTCAGTTGGAAGTTCCCTGTAAGATATGTTTATTCTCAGAGGGATGTGCCTGCACCTGGCAGTCTTGGAAGCCTGATTCTACTCCAACAGGGTCATGAGATTTAGGTGGCTTTAGAATTTCCCCCATTTGAAAACACTTGCTATAGTGGAAGACCTGTCATAGAGTATTTCTAAAAGGAAGATACACATACGGATCTCCTGGCAACCAAAGGTCAGGTCACTTAACCTGCCAAAATGACTCACTAAGAGCCTCATAGCACATTATTTTCTGTACAGAAGAACCACAGATTCAAGCTCTGACCTACTGGGAATAAACACATGATGAAGTCTCAAATTGTTAACTGAAGGCTGGCTTTTTAGAAAACTGGGAGGAAGAAGAACATTCTGAGGATGAGCCACACTGCAAGACCTGCACTGAGATTGACTGTGAACCCAAGGACAGCCCCAGCATAAAAGAGTCAGGTGTCTGTTATCCCAGGTGCACACGAGAGCGAACAGTCTACATCTCAAGTGTGCACTGAACTCTCATGAACATGTGAACATGGAATGTGCACTCCAACAGGCTCACCAGAACACCTTTGCACAGAGAATCAGAAAACAATCCCAGAAGTCAGATGCCTGGGTGTTTGGGGGAGGAAAAAAAAAAAAAAATCAAAACTAAAAATGCTAACAGTGGACGGAACAAGGAAGAAACAAGGTATACAAGGGTATGGGCGACAGTCCAGCTATGCTGGTTCGCTGGACAGGTGGGAGGAGAAGCCTGGGGTGCCCCTGAAGACAAGCATGAAAAGTCAACGTGGTCAAAGGAAGCTGGCTCCACCTGTGCACAAAAGTGGTAGTTGTTCTTTGCAAGTAAAAGATCCTCTGTCCAGAGTGTGCATATGGGAAGAAAAGGGGCAAGAGGCAGAGCCCCGATCCACAAGAGGGGCAGACACAATCAAGGAGGTGTCACTGAGAAGCTCCAACAGCTACCTGTGGTTCAAAACAAAGGAAGACGGGTGGTGCAGGGCAACAGGCTGGTGTGAATTGTGATCGGCACTGTGGGTCTGAGAGGCTTAGGAGCTTTTGATTGGGACAACTGCATTCCTAGGTGGGCTCTGCGTTCTCAACCTCTGAACTTTGCTACCTTCATTCCACAGAGGAAAATAAAAGTAGCCATCCTAGAGGCTGGGGAGATGGTGAAGTGATTAAAAGCAACGACTGCTCTTGCAAAGGACATGCATTTGGAGCCTAGCACTCACATGGCAGCTAACAACTGTCCTTTCTCTGTTACAGGATATTCAATGCCCTTTTCTGGCCTCTGCATACATGTGCTGCACTTACATACATTCAGGCAGAACACTTGTAGACATAAAGTAAAAAAATAAAGTTTTAAAAAGTATTCACCCTCAATTATGATAAGGATTCAATGTGGTAAGCGGTCTCTGTGGACCATTCAATCTTCACTAAGTACGAACAGGAAGTGCGCAGCAATGACTGGTCATAATTATCACTTGCATCAGCTACTCAGGGAAGCACAAGATAGGCCTACACTATCTTGTGACAGGTAGATGTCTCCAAAGAGAGGACTGCCACTGGCTAACTGTTCAACAACTGATGTAAACTTGCATCACATCGCGCCCATGGTGATGCAAACAGGACTTTAAATCCTTACTTATCAACCAATAAATTTTGAAAACTGGCTTAAAAGAAAAGTAGGCTCCTGCTGTTTTTAGGAAGAACTGTAGTTGACTTTTGTTCAAAGAAACTTCCTTACAAAACAGTTCTCCTATAGGGCTGGAGAGATGGTTCAGTAGTTAAGAGCACTGGTCGCTCTTGCAGAGGACCTGAGTTTGGTTCCCAGCATCCACGTGGCAGCTAACAACTGTAAGTTCTTATGTCATGGGCACTGCATGACATGAATGCACTCATGCACACGCAGACAATATCCACTCATATACATAAAATATTTTTAAAGTTTCTACTACTAAATAAAGAAAAAAAGGACAAATACAGAAAATAATCACATTCCACCAGCCACCAGAGACTCGGGTTAAGTAGAAAATGGGATTTCTGCCTGGTACCAAAATGTCACTCAAGAGAAACACATCCCTTTACAACAGATTGCTTATCCATCAATCAGCACCTGCCAGAGAGATGACCTGATGCTATGTCTGACAGAAGCCCTGTAACAACAATGTTACCTCAAGTCAAAAGGGTCAGCCGGAGTCTCATTAAGTCTTTAAACCAAACTCACAATTCTCAAGAGTACAAGAGATGTAGAATACATTTCATAACACTGTCAATCAGGAAACAATCAGATGAACTCAGTCTGTGAGACTCTTACCTAGAAACTGACCCAGTCAAGTCAAAACCCAACCTGAGAACAAATGATTAAACAAATGAACAAATCAACCACTAGAAGTAGGGAAGGCATGAAATACTGCACAGCTGTCAGTAATGTTTCCACAGCATGTTTGAATCTGATCTTTCAATGCTCCCCACCCCACAGTTCACCATCCACTGGGGACTGTTAGGCCCTGATGTTCTGAATGCGAAGAACAGCAGTCACCTGCTTCCACTAAGTTAAGGCTGGCACAGTCTAATACAGGGCTGCAAGTCAGCGATTTCAGCTCTCAGGTTTCACGAAGGCAGGACAGGTGGATGCACCACACAGCAGCTCCCTCACAATAGAGCTGGAGGCAGGCACCTCTCCTTTCTGTTTATCTTTAAACAGACATCACTCAAGCTCTCACCTACTAAAGATTTTACTCCTCATCCCTAGGTTAGGGGAACATCCAAAGCACTGAATTTCCAACACAGAAAGGAGCTCACAGTTCTGGGAGAAGGGCTCAGCTCAACAAGGACAGCTAATAAGTGCTCAGTGGTCTCTGTCCAGCAAGCACTTTGTTCTAAGTCCTTATCACAAATCAGTTCACTTGATTCTTGCCACCCTGCTAGCACCCATTTCACAGATGAGAAACCTGAAGGCAACTTGCGTATGGTTGAGAATGAGTACCACAGCTCAAACAAGGCTCAGGCTGTTTCGAATACATGAGCTATTCTGGCTTTGAGGAGGATGCAAGGTCTAACTACAAAGACTCTGCCCACCCAACCACAGTTATTACAAAACTCATCACAAAAATGTGATGAGTCAGTGAGAGGACAGCTCTGGAAACTACATCATAGCCTTAGGAAGCCATGGACTTTAATGCTCAATCTCAGTCACTACGGTATTGCTGTGATACCTGCCCTCCCAAATCAAAAGTGTTTTTAATGAGTGATGTTCTTATCAGTTCAATTAAGGACTCTATTAATTAATAACAGAGTATGTCTCCAAATACTTTAACTCTTTTAAAACATTTATTATTGTTAGCATGCATGTGTGTATGAAGTCTGTGTGTTGAGGGGCAAAGGAAGATTCTGCGGAGTGGATTCTCTTTACGTGGGTTGTAGGGACTGAATTCAGGCTGCCGGTTTATGCACCTTTACCCACTGCACCATCTTGCTGGCTTTTAAATACTTTAAGTATCCAAATTATTTCCACCCCTTCCTTCCATTCTGCTAGTCAGAGAACAATTTATCTCATCATTCAGCAGTCAGCACTGCCATCAACTTAGCTCAATTCCAGTGTGTGGTTTTCCCAACTGGATGAAATGACTGTGATGGCATATTTTCTTCCTGTTTCCTAAGTGCATGATTTTAAGTTTACTACATGCAGTGTTCTTATTGAACACCTTTAGAAATTTTAGGGCAATGGTACAATTCTTATAAGGAAAGGAACTCAACAATCTAAAAGATTAACACACTTAAAGAATGAAAGAAAGAACTATTTTAAATAGTTCTAAGAATAAGAAAGGAATAGGAAAATAAAACCACACAGTTTCCTATCACAAGCCTTAATAAAATATAAATTTTTCCAGCTAACTGTGAAAAGGTCACCAAACGGAAACATCTAATAAAATATATGGTAACATGAAAGACATGAAGCACCACATCTAGGAGATTCAATGCCTTTTCTGGCTTCCAGGGCAGCTGCACTCACATACTGCATACACACACACAAATAAAATTTCACTTTAAGAAGAAATGATAAGACTGTGCCAGCACAGTCTGAAATGGGAGCCAGAATCTCTGAGCTACCCTCCCACGCCAGGGACTCTGGTGCGGAACACAGCGGAGGGAGCAGCACTGACACTTGTGGACAGTTCCTGCTAGGCTTCAATAGAGATTAAGTGGCTGACCATGGAAGGTGGTACAGATGTAATGTGTGCAATAATGGCGAGCAGGGTAAGTGGATTTGAGACTGTGGCAGGAACCAGACAGGACCTTTTTTACTGACCAAACTGAAATGAGAAAAGACTCAGCCTACAAAAAGGCTTAACTTTACTGATTTAAATAGATAACCGTATGTCCGGGTTCACTGTGAACAGTCTTGGCTTACACCTGTTGTTTTCATCATCCAAACTTTGTATTTTTTCATTAAAATTTTTTTTATTTTATATGTATTAGTGTGTTACCTGCTAAGTGCACCTGTGTCATGCAATGCTCGCAGAAGCCAGAAGAGGGCATCAGATGCCCTAGAAATGGAGTTATAGAGGGTTGTTAGCTGCCATATGGGTGCTGAGAACTTAACTTGGGGCCTCTACAAGAAGAGCACTAGTGCTCTTCACCACCGAGTCATCTCTCCGGCCCCTATTTCTATTTTTAATTGCATATTATGATTCATCATAAGCTACTGGGCATTCAATACGTTCCTTGCTTACACTGGTCACAATCTTGTCTAGTAGCATACCTCACACATGCTCACTAGTTGAACAAAACTTCAACATGCTGATGCAGTTAGCCAGCCAGCCAGCCACAAACCACCTATTTCTGGGCCTTTTCCAAAATACAAATGGCTAACAGGCACACAGGGTGTGCCCCAACAGAAAGAGAGCATATGGGCATCAGCAGACTCTTGTATATGGACCACTCAAAATCACACACAGGGAGACTGGTCTTTGGTGTCTCATTTATGGTACATTCTAAATCCACACTATTTTATTTTGACTATTTTGCTTTTGCAATCAGCTACTGTATTAGCAATAAACTATACAGGCTTAGCAAATAAGAATTGTATGTTCATTGCTCAAGAGCATTAATGACACCTATGTAACAGGCACATTCATCCATACTTAGCATGGGGATGGGTCACAGTCCTATCAATGGATCCACAAAAGCCAGAACTCTGACTCAGTAGCAACCCACTTTTCTAAGAGAATGCTCAAGGACAAATGGATCAAGTGCAGTTATGGCATTGACATTTGTAACAATTATATTTTACATGCTTGTGAGGAATGGCTATCCACTTCGATCAAATGGGTATTCTAATTAATTGTGCTTTCCTCTGGAAATGTTCTCCTGCCATTCAATGATGGTCCCTTCACATGCTAGATGGTTTCAGTTTCCCAACAGAGGATCAACTGCATTAGTATACATTCTTCACCAAATTCACAGGACAAGAGTCAACAGTGACCTGGAGCAGATCCACCTGTGTTCTCCTCGGGGCCTGCTAGGGACGAGAGCTCTCTACAGCTTTCAGTACTTAGGAGACTGAAAGAGAAATTATAATTTGTGATAAATCAAAATTAAATGAAATTCACATCTCACTCTCAGTGAGGGAATTATACTGGTATGGTCACACCATCATTAGAATACTGTCAATAGCTACCATTGGGCTAGCATAACAGAATTATAAGTATATGTGACACAAAGCTTAATACACTTACCACAGACCCTTTAGAAAAGGTTTGATGACTCCTGCTTTTCAAGGTAAAAACCTCATACTATTAAAAATTCAATATAGAACATTATTTGTTTTATGAATTT
Organism: Eospalax fontanierii; assembly: GCA_035773235.1. Lineage (NCBI taxonomy): Eukaryota > Metazoa > Chordata > Mammalia > Rodentia > Spalacidae > Eospalax > Eospalax fontanierii. Next base: position 19,270,973 of record CM069547.1, read on the forward strand.
TAACGTAACTAAAAACTTTCATATATACATGGATGTATATGTGTATCTGTGTGAATGAAGAACAAATTAACCCAAGGCCAGGCCAAGTGATGCCCACCTTTAATCCCAGCACTTGAAGCAGAGGATCTTTGAGATCAAGGCCAACCTGTATATACATAGTGGGTTCCAGGTCAGCCGGAACTACGGGAAAGGAAGACCCTTTCTAAAAGCAAAAACAAATACAGGAGCACAAACTTCCCACTCACCCCCAGCACAACAATATGAACCCTTAAGCCTTCAAAGATTACTTTGAAAACAATCCAAACATTGCAAAAGAATTTGGATCCTTTAAGGGGAGACTTTTAAAAGGTGGTTTATTGTTCCAAATCAGCTGCAAGTTCATCAAAATTTTCAATAAAGAGTTTTAAAAGCTGGCAAGCACTAACATATATACATACACATGTGCACACACACACATGAATGCACACACGTACATACATACACACACTCAAAAAGCATTTGGCAAACTACAACTACTAAAATCAAAGTTTAGAAGTAAACAGTCAAATTAATATAAAACCAAGTGATGAACTGAGGCGAATTTTTGATTGGTTTGGGGGTGTTTTTAAGACAGAGTCTCCCTGTAGTCTCTGATGGCCTGGAACTCACTATGTAAGTCAGCTGGCCTCAATTTCAACAGAGACCAACCTGCCTCTGCCTCCTGAGTACTAGGATTAAAGGAGTATACCACCACACCTGGCCAAAGAAACGAATTTTAAAGCCTAAAAAAAGTACAACAATAATTCTAAAATCCACTGAGTGTGCTCTGAAGTATTAGCTGTGGAAAGAACCTTTTTGAGCTCGTACTTTTAATTGAAGAAAGGCTAAATTTTACAGCTCTAAATATAGCCAAACATTCCAAAGAACGAGAAGGGCAATTTATTTGACACTATTTTGTCTTGTGAAAGCAGTGTTGAACAAAGGTATTCTGAAAGATTTATAAAAATCAGTTCTTGTGAAAATATTTGAGCAGAAATAGACCATATCTCAATTAAAACAGAAAATAATAGTGAAAATATTTTTCTTTTGGCAGAAGTTACTGTGAACTTACCAGATACCTTATCAGGAGACTGTTCTTTTTCAATAGAAAAAGATGGGATGTAGAGAAGAATAAACTCAAAATGCCAGGATTCTCAAGTGTATTTGCTGGAAGGCAACTTTAAAGAAACATGCAGGCAATTTTATGAGAATTTCAGGAACAAAGCCACGTGGGGGAAGAAATATACTTTAGAGCAGTGTTGGTAACATGGTATTATGCATGATAAAGTGTGTGAAATGTTATCAAGAATAATCACAGATTCTTGTACTGTGGACACGGGTACTCACTTTAGTGAACAGAAGTCTAATTGATTGCTTGTGAAAAGGTTCCTTCATTTTATGACCAGAGTACAGCAAACCACTCAAAATGCTTTCCAGATCACACAGTCACCCTCAGTCCTTTTATTCTCACAACCTCCAATTGATGGACAAATTAGTCTCAGCTTATAATGAATGGTTTAGCTTATGTCCCCTTCAACCCTCCTAGTATATGTTTATCAGGTATTGGCTGACTTTTAGCTTAGAGTGGGTGTATGGAAATGCAGCACAATTTGTGAGCCCAGGAGACCTGGGCTCAGCCACTCTAAGATGCTACTAATCTATTATGATTAACAACCCTACCAAACCCAATGTAAGTTGAAGGTAACCCACCTGATCTACTGAACACCATAAGCTTAGCTGTGTCTCCTTTAAATGAGATGTTAAATGAGATAAGAACACTTATATTAGCCTATAGTTAAGCAAAACCATCTAAAACAAAGCCATTGTTGTAATGAAGTATTAAACATCTCACTACTTCATTGAAAACAATACAATGCACAGTATTGGTTATTACACCTTATAATCATATAAATATCATTAGCCTGTTGGGGGTTACCAAAATTCAAGATTCGAAGAACAGTTTTTACTAACAACATATTGCTTTCACACTTTTATGAAGTTCAATAATCCTAAAATCTAAATGTCATTATTAGGGACCATTTGTTTTTTAATAGGTTAACAATTAGGAGAATGTAAATTGAATGCTGCATATCATCATGCACTCAGAATAATAGGCTGTACATCAATATGCAAAGATCAGTAGAGGTTTGGCCTTGTCTTATAAAACTCCAGGGATTCACAGAAATTTCAGTCAAAACATTTGGAGGGGCTGGAGCGATGGCTCAACAGGTAAGAACACTAGCTGCTCTTGCAGAGGACCTGGGTTCAATTCCCAGCATCCAAAACCATCCCTAACTCCAGTTCTAGGGGATCTGACAACTTCTTCTGACTTCTGTGTGCACTACACGACACAAGTACACTTATGCACTTGCAGGCAATACATTCATATATATAATAAAAATAATAAATAGTCTTTAAAACCACTAATGGAAAAAAAGAAACAAACCAGTCATCACATTCAACAGACAGAATCATCACATAAACCATGTGGAAATGTTACTGAACAAACTTCAGCAATCTTCAACATTTTTGAATTCTTAAAGACACGAAGGGGAGCCAGGTGTGGTGGCAAATGCTGTTAAGTCCAGCACCTGGGAGGCAGAGACAGGTTCAAGACCAGCTTAGTCTGCATAGTGAGTTTCAGGCCAGCTGGGGCTACAGGGAGACCCTGTCTCAAAAAGACTAAAAAAAGAATGTAGTTTCTAAAATTAGCATATAATAGCCAAATGTTTAGTCCCTAATAAATTACAAGACATGTAAAGAAATGAGAGAACATGATCTAGTAAAAGGAACAAAATAAACTAACAAAAAAAACGAACAAGAAAGGCCAGATACCAGACTTACTTGACGGAAGACTTTAAATTTTAAATCTGCTCAAAAAGCATGGTGGCACATGTCTGCAATCACAGTGCTTAAGAAGTTGAAGCAAGGTCTCAGGCTGGGAGACCAGATTAGGCCTTGTATTGAGATCCTATCTCCAAATCTATTTAATTAAATTAATTACAATAAAAATAAAAGGAAACAAAGAACTAAAGGAAGTATGAACAAAACCTGCTTAAATTACATAAAGGACCCATATTAAAATGAAAAACTCAAAGAGTGCTTCAACAGATTTGAGTAGACACAAAGAATCACTAAACCTGAAAAGAAGAGAATTAAAACTGAACCAATTTGAGGAAAGTCCAGAAAGTAAAGGAAAGCAAACACAGTACAAGAAATGAGGGGACTCTCATCCAGGAGACCCCCAGATGAATTCTCAAGACCTAGAATTAGAAGATATAAAGGTAAAAGATTATTTGAAGAAATAAAGACCAAAATGCCCTAAATTAGAAGAAAGGCATGAATTTATAGATCCAAGATCAATTATTTCCAAGCAGGAAAATCTCATCACATCAACACTTATGATAAACCACTGGAAGCTACTCAGAAAAAGAAAACCCTAAAAGCAGGAAGACAAGTGACTAAACACAGGACAGGAACTTTTTTAAGAGCTTATTTCTCATCAGAACTGCTTGGCAGTTAGGAGCACTTGCTGCTATTCTTACAGAGGGATCTGGATTCAGTTCTCAGCACCAATATGGCAGCTAACAACTGCCCATAAGTCCAATTCCAGAGGATCTAATGCCCTCTTGTGACCCAGGCACTGCATACACGTGGTGTGCACTTAATACACATGGACAAAACAATCCTACACAGAAAATACAAATAAAAAAATTTTAACGCAAAAATGAATGAACCTTTATCTGAATTAAGAGAGTAACAGAAACAACACAAACAGCTGAAGAACAGAAAGTGATTTGAAGAAAATTCCATGAATGCACATCAATGAACTAAATAACCCGGAAGAAATGGTTAAATTTCTAGAAACCTACAAAAAAAATAATAAATTCATAAACAGAGAAAAATCAGCAGATTTATAATAAGTAGATCCCTTCCCTCTTCAATTAAAAAAAAAAGTGGTGTAATTGGTGAATATTCAGGTTAAAATTTGTACTACATTATCTCAAACTCTTAAAAAAAAAATTACACCAAGATTTCCTAACCCATTCTTTGCAGTCAGGATCACCCTAAAGATGTCAGAAGAAAAGGAAATTACCATTTTATTAAGTTAATTAGACGTGTTTAATTATATTATTAAAAATTTAAGTCAATTTGTGATATTCATGCTAGTTAAATTTTAAGACGTCACTAACTCTAAATCAACGAGTACTAAACCACTGATAAAGCAACACACAGACTATAATGTAATTTAAAGTCCTGGCTCAAATGGTCCTGGTACACTGTATTAACTTTACAAAGGAGAACAGGCTCAGACATGGTAAGGGTCTTGCCTGAGGCTACCCCACCCACAGATGTCAGGAGTGGGATTCCTATCTCTAGTCCCATACTGTCCTAGTGCTTCCACTCTCCAGGTTCTGGGTAGGACAGAGCTGATTGAGGCAGACTCCAGATGGTTAAGTGACTACAATATCCTCTCCTAAGCACACCCCACAGGTAATCACAAAAACATCAAGGCAGCATTCATTTAGGCCTTTCACATGTTTTAGCATGTAGGTAAATTTGCAAACAAGAAGCATAAAAGTATTGACTGATTATACTAACAGTCCATGGGATAGCGACAAGATTATGCACCATGACTAAATGGGATATATTCCAAGAATACAAGGTTAGTGGATTAACAGAATGAAGAAGAGTTTTAAAAATCATATGAGCACCCCAATTAATACAGAAAAAGCACTGGTAAAATCTAACACCCAGGATCTAAAGAAGAAAGCTCCTCTCCCCCTCTTCAAAGGAAGAAAAAGGAACTTAACAGCCTAACTTTGAGGACCTGATGCTAAATTTTAGGAACTGAAGTTTTTCAGGTTTTTTTTTTGAGAATGCCTGCTTTCACCAGTGGTGTTTGGCACTATACTGAGAGTTACAGCCCATGCAATAAGATAAGAAAAAGAAATCAAATTCAAATTGCAAAATAAGTAAAGCTATCATTATTCATATATATTATGACAGGATCTTAGAAGATCCTAAAGAATCACAGGGAAGTCATTAGAGCTAATAAATTCAGTAAAATGCTTTTCTCTACACTGATTAAAAAATATTAACAAGTAAAATGCAAATTCAGTGCAACCCTTATTAAAACAGGCTTTTTGCAAAAGTAGAAATATTAGTCATCAAATGCAAATCAAAAAATCACAATAAGATACTGTCTCATGCTGATTAGGACAACTTAATTGAAAAGAAATGCTGATAAGTAATGTGGGTGGGACTGAAGAATGGTACAATCACTCAGTGGTTGCAACCACTGAAATTTGGTTTACAGCTCAATTAAAATTAAGTCAAATCATGATATGACTATGATTATATCATGGACAAGGTAAATTCAATTTAACTTATATAATCCCAAAGGAATATGCTTTAAACTTTTGAAACCACAACTTCTAAGACAATATGGAAACCCAGAGCACTTTATATAAAGAATTCTCATAGGGTAATGATAATCACCACCCTCTTGATTTCCAGTTCATACATCTCATCTTGGAACATAAAAGTACAACAACCCACTGAGATGAAAGGGTGAGAAAGATTAACAGTGATAAGGTTGGAGCATTTCCCTGGTGGCCAAGCAGACAGTTTTGACTGGTGTAAACACAAGCATGAAAAGCTTGCTGCCCTAGGGGCAATACCCCTTCACTGGCCACAGGGGCAAAAGAGTAAAGGAGCAGAGCCCAAGAGGTGGAGGGAGACATGCTCCTGTGCAGCCTCCCCTAGTGTTTCAACATTAGGCTTAATATAAAGGATTCTCTCCAGGGATCTTTTCTTGTCTGCTTTAAGTGGAGCAAGCTGAAAAGGCAGAGCTGAGGAGAGCAATGGAGTCCCAAAGCTGGGAAGGTGGGGATCCTGCTAGCAGTTTTGACAACGGCAAAGCTGTGGGAAGTTTGCAGCCGTAAGCGGTAGAAACATCAGCAGTGGTCTTAAGGGACAAGGGTCTTAAGGCACCCTAGGTCACAAGTTATGGCACTGGCCACTGTCAAGGGCTGAGTAAAACAATATCAAGGCCTGGGAGGTACAATTCGAGCTGAGTCTAGACTGAGGACTCCAACATCCTAGGCCTACACAAGTGCTATATAGAACACGTGCAGAACTAAGGGTCCTGAGAGTCGAGACCTGCGCCACTAGAGGGCACCACCTGCTGCTGTTCAGGCCTGTCTGCTGCTAAGGCTGCTGCTGCTTGCTGTCAAATGTTCATGCATACAAAAGCTGCCAAAGACCAGCACTGAAGAGTTGCTCCTCCCCTACCACAAGTTAAATCTGGGCAGAACAAAAAGACCCCAGTCACCTGGTTGGTAACAAGGGAAGAACAAAACACACTGTTCAAGAGGCTGTCAAGTACGGTGAGTACCGAACTCACTGATGACACCAGACCCAGGTTTGTTAGCTGAACCCCAGGATCCTGAAGAGTCTGATGCGCCAGAGAGTAACAGAATCCAACTACCAAGGGAACTCACCACGGCCTGGATTTAGAATGGTAAACTGCTAATTCCTGAGTCTGACAGTCGAATATACAAACAGAAGGGCTGCGGTTAGAACAAACACCCAGATTTGCAGCCCGCCACAGCCAAACTGTTTTGTTTTTTGAGACAGTCTTTCTGTAGCCCCAGGTGGTCTAGAAATTGTGTACATAGAAGTACACACACACACACACACACATACACATACACGCACACACCCCTCTTCAGATACTTCCAAATGTCCCCTTGGATGGGATGGAGGATGGGGGCAGGTTAATCCATCTCTACCCTTGAAAAACACTGTAATACACACTTACCACCAGATAACGAGGGAAAAGGACAAATAAACAGAGGTCAGAGAAGAAACAGCATCACAGATTCTTTCTGAGCAGAAGTTGTTCAGTGTAATCTGCAAACACTACCCAGTGAAGTAGGGAGCTTCACTCGTTCCCCAAAGCAAGTGTACCAATGGCACGGATATTATCAAAAGAGAGCAAAGAGGCAAAAGTTACTCCTCTCTGGGTAGATCACATAAGTGGATGTGAGAAATGGTGGGCCAAAGTGAGTCTGGGCCTCAACTCTGCCACCTGTCTGTAGTGGGCCATGAAGACAGCATATCATCTTCCTGTCTGAGCCCTGACCCAAAGCTGGAAACTCAGAAAGAAGAGAGTTTTAGACTCCACAACTGACATGCTTGACTTGTGACCCTCCCTATGCTTCCACGAATCATAAACAGTCCCAAATCTCAAAATACGAGTGATATTGTGAATACTAACTACAATGCACAAACTAACCTGAATTAAAACATACTGAGCAGATGCAGACACAGACATTCAGCTTTAAGACCAGAAAGAAAACCACAAAAGGCCAGGTACTACAGTTAAGTATCTTGTGTCTGAGGAGACTGGTTCCAGGATTGCTTTAGAAAACAAAATACACAAATGCCCAAATCCCTTACATAAAACAGTGTAATATCTGTAGAGAACCTATGTATATCCTGCTGTTTTTCCTTAAATTGGTGTCAGGCTTCTCATTATACTTAATATAGAGTAAATGCTACACAAATAGTTGGAATACTATATCTGGTCTATTTCTTAGGCAATGATAGGGAAAAAATAGGCTGTGTGTATTCAGCACAGACATAATTGTTTTAATATTTTCAATCCACAATTGGTTGAATCCACAAATATAGAACCCAAGGACGCAGAGAAGGACCAACTGTACTCTCATCATCGAAGTGTATAGAAACTGGGCTGGTGAGAGGGCTCACTTGGGTAAAGGTCCCTGCCACCAAGCCTGATAACTGTTCAATCCTCAGTACCCACGAAGAAAGGAAGATAGAAAGAAAGGAAGGAAGGAAGGAAAGAAGGAAGGAAGGAAGGAAAGAAAAAGAAAGAAAGAAAGAAAGAAAGAAAGAAAGAAAGAAAGAAAGAAAGAAAGAAAAAATTTAAAAGCACTAATATCTGGAGTACTGGGGAGGCATTTTCAATCATCACACTTTCAAAGTGTGTCAAGTACCCCACACCTAGCTAGCTACCTTTCAGAACAGATCTTTGTAGACTCAAAGTTATAGGGGCATCAACCTCTACCCCTGCCAAACAAAACAAAAACACCTAAAAGTCCTGCATCCCACCTCCTGCTTCTTGCTTTTAAAGAATGGCACTCAAGTTAACATCACTTTTTAATTCCCAGTGTAAATGCTGTGGATTGGGTAGAGTGGCTTTCATACTTTATACCTTCTCAACTTAGTCTACTGCACACACAGCTGAATGAGAGTTAACCTGCTGATAAAGCCACAAGACAAAGCAGGATACACAGAGCACGAGTGGAAACCAGCACCCAAAAGAGACAAGTCCGTCTGCAATTGGAAGACAACTGCATTATGCTCCAACAGGATATTCTAAAAGAAAACCAAACCATAAAAACACTCAAGGGGTGGGGCTGGAGATGGCTCAGTGGATGAGAGCACTGGCTGTCTTGCAGGAACTCAGGTTTAAACTCTATCATCTACAAGACAGCTAACAACCATCCGAAAATCCAGTTCCAGGGATCTGATGCCCTCTTCTAACCTTGGCAGGCAATAGAGTTATGGGTGCACTTACATATTCAAGCAAAACACTCACACATAAAATAAAAATAAAAAATTATAAATATTATATAATACATAATATATACTGTTTATATATAGTGGAGAGCCCTACAGAGGAAGAAACCTGACACTGAACGCTGGTGCTTACAACTCTGGGATGACGGAGAAGCAAACAAACTACAAATCACAAGCAGGAAAATGGAATAATGCTGTGATACATGGGCCAAGACATGTTCCAGAAGACAGGCGCCACGGCACCATACCGCTACCTTCACTCCACTCAAATCAAGAGCAAACACCATACCTAGGACACCCGCTTCTCAGGATGGACCCTGCACAAAGTCCCTGACAAGCTGACAGGAGTCCCATTTGGTACGTCTGTGGGAGCTGGTCTCAATGCCCAGAGAACCTCTCCCTCTCAGGGTACCTGTATGTGCTCAGTGGAGCAGTAACCCAATTCAGCCCCACTTTCTAGTAGGTGCAGGTCAGTGACTTAAAATGCCTTTTTCCCCCCTCTTATATTTTAACTCAAAAGCAATTAATTCACTACGGGGATGGGGAGACATCAGCATTTAAGAGCACTGACTGTTTTTCCTTAGAATCCCCATTCAGTGCCCAGTATCCACAAGGTGACTAACACCAGCCCTTAACTCCAGTTCCAAGGGAGCTAATGCCCTCTTCTGGCCTCTTCAGGTACTGCAATCAAGCGGTATACTTACAGGTAGGGAAAACACTCATACACATAAAATAAAATCTTTTAAAAAATAATAATAGTTCACTAAATAAAAAAGGTTATCCGAGACATTTTAACAATTGTTCATACAATATTCAGTGAAAGTTATCCCAATACTTTTAGGAGACATTTTATTCTCAATAGTTTACTTGAGGTAATGCTAACTAAATAAAAAGATAAAAATAACTGCAATGTGCACCATTAAAAAATATGTACCAGGAAGACTACAAGTCTGAGAAAGAAACTGGGCAAATGCTACCAAAGCATTAAGAGACAAACAGTAAGATTCTAGTAACAACTGATAAAACAAAACCAGAATGGTACACACACAGGACAGGGGTCAATCCCATTACAGAACTTTAAACTTCCCAAACAAATCATGAAGCAAACTGAATCCTTTAGTGGCCAAGGAATAAATGGTGACTCAGTATACAATGTGTCCCAGGCACAGGAAAATCTATCACTCCCAGTTTAGATATTTGAGAGGACCTGACACAGCAAGGACACTACAAAAGTTTACCATCAAATTCAAGCCCACTTGGAACTCTCAAAAGCAATAAAGTACTCTTTGCCAGCAAATATGGACAAAAGAAGATCTCTTAAGACATTTGGAGGATGCTCACACTTAATGGCAAAACATTGAGGACACTCCCAAGATGGAAAGTTGACACTATCTACCATGCCTATCTGAGGAGCCCTTCCTGGAAATCCCCAGCCTATATCAGACAGCTAAATTCAATAGATATAAAATTCCAAGGAAGAAAATATTAACAGAAAATAGATAAGGGCGCAACTACAACATATACACATGTATGTATATGTACATATGCATCCAACTACAAAACCTGAGAGACACCATCTGTGTTCAGGAGTAGCAGGCTCAACAAACAGTTAAACACGATAATTCTCCAATAAAACTAATATAAAAATTCAATGCAATCTTGTCCCATGAAAACCCCAGAATTTTTCATAGACCTTGGCACGATGAGCTTAACATTCCTATACAATAATGTTTAGTTCTTAAAAAGCCAAAAGAACTTTTATAGAAAAGAGGGGAAATTGACAATTAGAGAAATGTATAAAACTCAGGTAATTAAAACAATACTATAAACAATGAAGAACACACTAATTAATCACAGTAAATCACAGCCAAACTGGTATCACACTGAGGTGGGCAATTAGGCAGAACCCTTACTGTAAAATGTTCACACCCTTCCACCTGACCACTTCCTGGTACTTATCTTTTCAATTACCTCTGGGAGCTTGCTGCCACATTGGATGGCTCAGCAAACAACAGAAAGGCTACAGAAGGAAAGCTGGGAAACAAGAAGGGGAAGGCAGGTTCTCCCACAGTGACACTAGAAGGTCTTTACACTTCTGTGCAGCATCTGGCTGGTGGGGAAAGGTGCCGTATTATACACACTTTATGCAGATTTTCAACATCAGTTACACTTTAGGTGTATGTATGTGTGTATGTACACATGGAGGTCTGAAAACAACCCTGGATGTCATTCATAAAGATACTATCTTACTTTTTATATATTTTTAAAGACTGGCTTGAAGCTCCCCAAGACAACTGTGCACAACTTTTTAAAGTATGAGATTTGGAAATGGAGTGTGGGTTTTGGTGGTTGTTTCACCCACTGAGTTATCACCCCTGCAGAACTTTATATATATCAACAATGGAGTGTCCAATTACCTAAGGATCTTCTTAACATGCACACACCGATTTTGGTGATGTCTGAGATTCTGCACTGCTCAAGTCCTAAAAGAAAGAGGCTGTAGCATCTCATAGTCTCTATGGGTCACCCTGTGTACAGCTTCCTCTCTAAAGTGCCACAGGAAACCCACAGTAATAGTTACTCCAAACGGGAAACAAGCTAGCCGAAAAATGAGGTCATAGGCAGGAGTGAAAAGTGGCAGGCATATGTTTTACTTTACACGAATACTGTAACCAAGTACTTGTATTAATTAAAAGTTCATTTCTTTAAAACTCAGAAAACTTTTGAAATTATAGTTACTAAAGTCTAGAACTCTCAGAATGGTCAGGAAGTACAAAGAGAGGGTCAACTCATGCTGGACAGCTCTATTCCTCAAACAGGAATCGGTAACTGGACCAGAAGAGAACAGTGGCTAAGGGGAAAAGTCTACTTTTTAAAACACTATGTTAAATAAATGCTCTATTTTATTCAAATAGGACTGAATCAATGAAGTTTTTCTTAACCTGTTGTTTTTGCCATAGCAAATAATACCTACATAAAAGTCAATCTTTACCATCAACTTAATGGGATTTAATTACCATGTAAGCACACTTATCTATGAGGATGTTTCCAGAAAGGTTTAGGTGAGGGGGAAAGGACCCCCCCACACACCCCAAATGTGAATAGTGCCATCCACAGGCCAGGGTCCAGGGCTAAATAAAAAGGAAGAAATAGGAACTGAAGAAATTGCTCAGTGATTAAGATTACTTGCTGCTCTTCCTGAGGACCCAAGTTAGGTAGCCAGCACCTATATAAGGTGGCTCACAACTACCTGTCACTCAAGCTCTAGGGGATTTCTACACTCTCTTCTGGTTTCTGTGGGTATCGCCACAAATGTGATATACAAACAGGCAGACACACAGTTAGACAAAGAGAAAAAGAAAGCTGGGTGTGATGGCCCAAGCCTTTAATCCCAGCACTTGGGAGGCAGCTGAGTCTCTGTTGAGTTCAAGGCCAGCCTGGTCTACATAATGAGTTTCAGGTCAGCTGGGGCTACAGGGAGACCCTGCTGAGGGAGGGAGGGAGGGAGGGAGGGAGGGAGGGAGGGGGAGGGGGAGGGGAGGGGGAGGGGAGGGGGAGGGGAAGGGGAGGGAAAGCTGCACAGCATGCATCTCTCTCTGTTTCCTGACTGTGGACACAATGTAACCTACCATGTCTCCCACTCCTGCCACATCTTCCCTGGCATGATGGACTCAACCTCCTTTGAGCTCTAAGCTAAAATAAACCTTCCCTCCCTTAATCTCTTTGTCACCTATTTGATCACAGCAAGGAGAAAATGCACTATGCAACACAAGATTTCTTTTCTATATTCTGTTTTAACCACACCACATTCATTAATGACTCCTTCCAGAGAAAATCCTTCTTAACTACTGAAGGAACAATGAGCTTGTAAGAATGTCCCCCAGATAATATCAACCATTTGAAAACAGTCTCGAGGGATTAGCCCTTGGGAGAGGGCACCAGAACTGAAGTGCTAGCGCCCAGCATGCTGGCCTCTATCTCTACGGCTGACCTGCCACCATAGATGACACATACTGGCTTGCTATTTCGCTATGCATGGAGAGAGGCTCTTGCAATGGCCAAAAGTGCATGGATGGCCAGTTACTGTGGTCTGAATGTGTCTAATTTCACACACTGAAACCGAATCCCAAACATGATAGCATTGGATGGTGGGGCCTTTCAGAAGTAATTAGGTCAGGAGGCTCCATCATCATGAATGAGATTCCTGCCATCATAACAGAGACCCCTGGGAGCTAGCTGGTCCCTTCCACATGGGAGAACCCAGTAAGTAGGCACCACCCATGAATCAGAAAAGGTGTTCTCACAGACACCCAGTCCGCTGGGGCCCGGATCTCAAACTTCCAGCTCCTAGTCCTTTAAAGTGTTTTACTGCTACAACCAGTATGAGCTAGTATATCATTCAGGTTAACACTGGAATTTTCAGATTTTATCATATGCTAAAACAAAAAAAAGGTTGGTAAAACAAGATTCATGAGATCAGAGTCTCAGGTCCAATGGTGTACATATCCATACAGACACAGAACTGATGAAACTGATGGAATCCAAAACTGTCACTTTATACAATTGAACAGTTAGTGTCGCTGGCAGTCATTACAGGGTACATGCATATCAACTTTGAAAGGCAGCTCCCTCTAAGACGGTAATTAAATCCACTTCTTTCTAGTTGGGAAATCATTGGGAGCTACCTTCAGAGCTGAGTGTGACCTCGTGGGAGCTGGGAGCACTCTGCATACAAGAAGAGCAGTGGGTGAGCAGGGTGCAGCTAGAGAAACCTGGTTTTAGGGCATTATTCTGCAGGCACAAGGCAGAGGCATCAAGGCAAACACACACCTTAATCTCAACACAAAGAGCCAGGGGTGGGGTGGCACACACCTGTAATCACATCACTCAGGAGGCAGAGGCAGGAGGATCAGGAATTCAGGTGCAAAAGAGTACCTTATGTTTTACGCTACACTGCTTGGTACAAAGTTAACTAACAGGAACGTACACATATATTTGCAGATCTGTAGAAGATATGCTAGAAAGACTGGCCACCTGCAGGGATAATAGGGACTGGTGGGAAAGGAATAGAGGAGCTTGTCAGAATGGAAAAGGAAGGAGCAGGAACAGGGAGCACTGAATCTGGTACACCTGTTTATGCGCCTCCCACTTTGAGCCAGAGTAATGCTTCACAAACCCCAAAGTACATGACTTCTATCAACCAGAATATATTCTAGGGAAATACCACAATGAACTACAAAGGGCAAGGAGTAAGTCCAATTATACAGCGCATAAAAATAACCACAATGAAGGTGGTGGAAGAAAAAGTAACTTTGAGAAACTACTCTGACTCAGACACTGTAAAGCTAAAGACAGAACTTTATATAAAATTTATGCTCTTAAGAGTTCAACAGTTCAGTTAGAGGATTTACCCTGTGATGGGCCAGAGAGCAAACATTTTCAGCTCGGCAAACCATCCAGTCTCTGTTGCAAATACTTGACTTGCTCATTGTGCTGAAAGCAGCCACAGACAATATATAAACAGATGGATAGACTCTGTTCCAAAAAACTTTGTTCACAAAACTAGGAAGCAGACTGGAATCTGTCCATGAGCTATAATTCATTAAAACTTGATCTGGTTAATAAAATTGTTTCTCACAAATCAGAAGAAATTTTTATATATCTACTAGACCTGAGGAAATGAGAAGACACTGTATGCAGGATTGGAGCAGGATCATCACAGGGACAGAAGCTACAACCAAGCCAAGAAGCAAAGTTAAACACTACTGGGCTGGACATGGAATCCATCAGCATGAACTCTGGGCTTTGGAGTACATACACAGCTATATCCATAAGAATGCGTGCATTTCTGTTCCCCTACAGTGACTGTCTGAATATTCTTGTTTTCTTCCCCTACATTTGTTAACTGAAGATCTGTCTCTTGCCTGTATAGATCCATCCATCCATCTTTACTATCATCACCCATTCTTTTATTATTATTATTATTATTATTATTATTATTCTGTGTTACAATCCAGGACTCTTGTTACTTGATAGTTCTAGTTTTCGGCTGCCATCAACCCATGCTCAGTTTGGTTCCTTTGTGTCTGTCTACTTCTCCCTCTTAGCTTCCCCCATTTTCAGCCCTCAAGGATGCTCAAGATTCATCTGAGTATGTACTCAAAACCCAGAGTTCATTCTGAGAAATTCCATTTCCAGTCCAACAATGTCCATTCTAACTTCTTAGCTTGCCTGTAACTGTTCTGTCCCAGGGATGATCCTGTCCCTACCATGCATACAACAGCTCATCTCATCAATTCTAGTAGATACATAGGAGTTGTTTCCAGTTTGTTAACCCACAACCTTGTGAGAAACAGCCCAGGGGAGTCATCATCATGAGACTCAATTTCAAGATGAACCTTTCCACATATTAATTAATCTTCCTTCATATATTAGAATGTAATTCTAACATTAATCTTTCTAGTAGTCCACACATGTCTTGATGACATGGTTCCTCTGGAAAGCCCCAATTAGCATTCTTTGCACCTTCCTCTTTTTACTATTTAACAACTCATTATATAAAATTCCCAACTCCCGACTACACCTCTTTTACTCTCCATCATTAAAATATCTAAAGATTGACATGAATTATTCTAAGTTATAACATTTGGTTTTAAAAGTCTCTAAAAGGGGTAGGAGAGATGGCTCAGCATGCAGACACCCTCAAAGCCTGAGTTCAATTCCCAGGACCCATGGAGTAGAGAGGACTGACCGACTCCCTTAAGTCACATGTGCTGTGGGGCCTATCCTCATAGATATATACACACACACAATAAACTTAGAAATGTATTCACTGGTTAGCACAAGATAATTTTTAGTGTGCTTAAATCAACAATACTTTAAAACATATCATTATTATTCAAGTCTAGTACTTTTGGGAAGTCAAAATGGTGATTATAGGCTACAATGAACAATTAATTTCCCTCTATTTTACGATATTTGAAACAAATATGACCCGGAACACAAACCAATATATAGAAACTGAACAAACAAGAGAGCTACACAGGCCAATGGTTCCAAGTATTTAACCAATTTCCTGTTTTCATTTAAGTGATGAGTTTATAAAGTCCAAGATGAAGTTTAATTCATTCTCCTGAAGATTATCCACATCTGAAAGACATTTTCCTAGGGACCTGGGTGCCCATCAATGGCCATGGACTAGAGGACAAATATATGATGGTGTGGTATGTTCTTTTTTAACAGCAGTTAGTATACTAGCCAAGTCTGAGAAGCAGTATGTTAGTCTTAGAAACCCAGAAAGGACTGCCTTGTTTAATCCAGTTGGGACAGGGAGGAAGGGAGGAAGGAAGGCTTTGTCGTCACAGCAGGGGAGACCAGTGCTGGGATGAGAGAGGTCTCATCTCTGAGATTTTCTAACAGAACTAAAGACTCCTATCAGCTCAAAAAGGAGGTGACTAAAGCTGCCTCGCTGTGGGGGAAGAAGCATGTGTTCTTGTGTTTGGTCATGACTGGATAATTACCTTCAGTTCTAGCATCTTCAGTGTGAGGCTGGAGGAGGGTGATTAGGCAAGGTTAGTGCTGAGGACCTTCTGCCCCATACTCCTCTGCTTCTACGCAGCTCGAGCACAGTCAGGGCGTTCACTGTCCAGTAACTGAAGTGTTGCCCCTTTTCTCTCCCTACTGTCTACCCTGGACAGCTTGTAATGTGACTCAGAGACCAAGTCTCTCAAAAGTAATGGACTCTGCACCCTGTCCTAAGAAGGTAGCAAGCTGTTAGCATGTTCACAGAACACACACAAAGACATTTCAAAACCCAAAAAGGTTTAAGGCAGCAAAGGAGGGAGACAGGTAGGTCACAGATGGGAAACAGGACAATTTCCAAGAACTAGAAATTAAATTTTCATTTCCAATGTGGCAGACAAGTCACTTTTAGGACAATAGATGCACACACAGTTGAATAAAATGCCCCCTAAATAGTGCAAAATAAGCACTGCTGTCAAGTCCGAAAGAAGGGATACTTTCAGAAATATAAAGATGAAAAGCTTAAAAAAAAAAAAAAATCAAGGAAGCTAAGTAAAGTCTGAAGGCAGATAACCGAACAAAGGCCTCTGTTGGTGCCAGCCATCTAGGGGTGGGACTCAGAAGTCATGGGCCTGGTGAGATGGGGGACCACACCACAGGCAGATGAAAGGGTGAGTTTGGAACAAATATCAGGAAACCTACCTCCCCATAACAATCTTCCGTTACACAACTTTGTTATAGGATGGGGAGAGAATTCTCATCCACATGCCAGTCTTCAAAGCAGAATCCAACTTGCTTCACCTCCAAGAGGCAGAAATACAGCGGAATAGGGTGAGCGGAGGCAGCTTTCATCTCCCTGGTCTCCTTAATAAAAGCAAAAATCTTGAGATAGCAACTCCCTACAAGACAGGAATTGCTACAGAGCAGGGAGAACCAGCAAAAGCTCAAGGCACAGATGCGGTGGATCTGCAGGCATCGAGAAGAAGGAAGCTACCTACCAGGCACCTGTCCTCCGATGGAGGGAACAGAAGCACCAAAGCATGAAACACACGGAACTGTAAAGTCAATGGAGCCAGCATCAGAACAGCAGCCTAGATACAAGGGTTCCTGTGCACTTCCAACCACCCGCGGCGAACTTGGGCAAGCAAGGCATCCATGCAGGTGAACTAGGCTGCTGCAGCCTAAAAGCTTATAGGCTCAGCACTCAGTATGAGGAAAACTGCTGGGAGCAGCATGCAGTCAGAGAGGAAAGGCAGGGGCAGGAGACAGAAGGAACCATATGAATAAAGGGGAAGAGTAGGAGGAACCCACACTCAAGCAACACCAGGGCACATTTTCAAGTGTCTGCTAAGGACAGAAGAGGGAGCTCTGGAGCTGTGGCTTTGGAAAACCTGTTCTGAACCAACCCCATTGAAAAAGGCACAAAGACAAATTTCTAATAAAAATGAACAGGAAAAAGATTGGTAGCTGAGTGTCACACAAAATCATCTCACTTTTAAAAATGAACAGAACAATGACCGCCAAGGCAATGAAAGCACAAGAGGAGGAAACAAACCAAACTCCTATTTGCAAACAACCTGAGTCCACTTTTTATAACAGAAGACTGAAGAGGCCAGTTGGACACATCCACAGACATGTATGAAAACTGAATTAAAAAAATATATCTAAAGGTTGTCACAAAACCCCAGGAAGAGTTAAAACTACGAAAAGTAAATCCAGAATAGGTTAGAATGATGAGTCTGTGGTTTTCTAGCAAAGACTGTCCAATTCCATAGCTAAGGCTATAAACTCAGGAGCAGTAAAGGCTAGTCTTTTCAGTTAACAGTTCCACATGCCAGCATTCACAGTTGGAGACCAGCTAGAAGTGTAAAGCATTCTGACGTCCCAGAACTGCAGAGTGACACCCAAAAGCCAAGCAGAAAATGGTCTAGCTGACAGCTTAGCTTAGTGTGCGCTGGGGCAGACCACAAACAACAGGACAAGAAGGAAGTCGGTGACCAGAAAAGAAATCTAAGAGGCACGGGGAGCCAATCTAAGTCTACTCTTTCCTCAGAGTACACAGCTTGGGGCGGGGTGGGGGTGGGGGTGCAGAATCAAGCACGAAACATGCAGAACTCAAGGCTGGGAGCGCATGAGAATCCAAAGGGAGTAAGTCCTTCTCGACTCAGCCCACATTCAGTTCTACAGGGGGCGGGGGAACCCCAGGAGATCAGATGACAAAACACAAACACCAGAGCTATAACCAGCTTCAAAACATGGGGCAAACAGTCGGACTTGGCCTCTGTGTAACTCCACTGGCTGTTATGCTATACAATTAGAACATGTAATCCTGATGGGTGTAGTGGTACACACCTTTACCCAGCACTAGGGAGGTGGAGTCAAGTGGAATTCTGTGAGTTCAAGGCCAGCACTCACTCAGTAGTGAGTTCCAGGCCAGCCAGAGATACATAGTAAGGTCCCCCCTTCAAAAACATGACAGCCAGACATAGTGGTACACGCCCTTAATCTCAGCACTTGGGTGGCAGAGGCAGGCGAATCTCCATAAGTTCAAGGCCACCCTGGTCTAAATAGGTAGTTCCAGGCCAGCTGGGGCTACAGGGAAACCCTGTCTCAAAAAGACCAAAAAAAATTCCACTAATTCTTCAGGAAAAACAAAGGGATTCTGAGTCACTACAAGTCTATGTCCAAATTGCAATGAGATGAGAAAGAAATAGCAAAAAATGCCCTGCACACAAACAAAAGCTGGTGCCAAGTGAGCTTATTTCTAAGTAGACATAAATATTTCAAAGAACAGTTTAAACATACTCAAGAAACTGATGAAAAATATGGTGTCAATGAGTGAACAGCTAAGGCGATCTCACATGAAAACAAGACTAGGAACAATTAAAATGTTAGATCTGAACAAAGCATTTTAAATTGTTTTTCCAGGGGAGGTGTGCACAGCACACGTGCGAAAGCCAAATACAACATCAAGTTCTGGTCATTCATTGGGTGCCTTCCATCTTGCTTTGAGACAGAGATTTTCACCAGTCTATAACAAACAGGCTGGCTGGCCTCTGAGCTTCTAGAAAGCCAACCGTCTCTTCCTCCCATTTTGCCAGCTCTGGGATGAGAAGGGCACCTCAGGCTTTTCACACCTCACTTTCTGTGTTGATTTAGGGGATATGAACTCAGATCCTCACAACTTCAAGGCATGTACTTTACAGATTGAGCCATCTCCTCAGCTCTGAACAAAATACTTATTAAAAAGAATCAACTAGACAGGTTAAGCATGAGACGGATGCTTTCTTCTTTTGTCTGAAAAACAAAGACAAAACAAAATGAACCCAAAGAAAAGACAGGGGTTGGTTGAAAAAACTTAAAGGCTATGTGACAATAAGAAGCAGTTCATTATCAAGAATCCCAGGGAGGAAAATAAGCCTTAAGATGTGACAACAGAAATTCTACCTCAAAGCTTACGGGACCTCAAAAGAAAATACAAACTTCCCCCAGGTACAGCTTAGTTAAAACTGTTCAAAGTCAGGTAAAGACAATCTCGAAAGTAGCCAAAGAAAAATGACATATCATAGGCAGGAAACCAAAGGCAATGATAAGAGCAAAGAAATTCTTTCTACAAACATATCAAGCATATTAAAACCCAGGACCACACAACCAAGTGATTAAAGAGGAACAAACAAGCAAACCAACCTCTCAGCCAAGAATTCTGGCATCTAGCAAAACCATCATCATTTCAAAATGAAGGTAAAGAGGCTGGACAAATGACTCTGCTGTTAAGAGCATTTACTGCTCTGACAGAGGACCCAAGTTCCATTCCAAGCACCCACACTGAGTGGCTCACAACCACCTATAACTCCAGTTCCAGGGGATTCAACACCTCCAGCCTACACAGGGACCTGCACTCACACATTCACACATAAACACACACATATATAATAAAAAGATAAGGTGCTTAGGGGCTGAAGAGATGGTTCAGTGGTTAAGAACACTGGCTGCTCTTACAGAAGAAACAGGTTCAATTCTCAGCACCCACATGGTAGCTCACAACCATTCCCCCAAATCTAGGGAGTCTGTCCCCTGTTCTTTAACTATATGTGCATGGCACAGTTACAATCTTCCTATGACTCTGTTAATCTCTGCAAACAAAGAGGTAAGTCTACAAATTACAAAAACCTAGGACACCTATTTCAAATCTCTACCTCCTAAGGCTCAGGGATCATTATAGAAGAGGAGGCAGAAAGATTGTTAAGAGCAGGAGTGGGTAAATGACCAAAAGGAAACAGTCTTCCAGGCAGCTGGTCAGTTACTCATGTGAATTCACAGCAATGGTGACAACATGTACAAGTCCTATGTCAACTCAAACCAGACAAAATCCCAGCACAGACATGGGGAAGTGGGTAAGAAATCCCAACTCAACATAAGGAACTTTTGGCAACTGATAGGACTGCTAGAAGGGAGAAAGGCAAGTGTCTTACAGGGATGGGACTCTTGGTGGGCCCAATGGATGGACCCACACTGAGGGACATTTAAGGACACAAATCAGACTCTATAGGTCATCTTATATAGAGAGAATACATTAAATTGGGCAGAGGACAGTGGTTAAGGTAGGAGATCTAAATATCAAACTATATTGTGTGAAAAAAAAAAATCACAAAAATTCAATAAAAAACATTTTGAAAAGGAAATGAAAAAAAAAATAGAATGCTAACATCAATACTGAAGGCTTTATTTACATTTTCCAACTGTCCCAGTGATGCCCTTTCTAGCAAAAAGAGAAAAATAAATTCCAAAATCATTTAGTAAAAACAAATGAAACACCTGAGGGGGACGGATCATGTAGCTCAGTTTGTAGAGCACTGGTTGGATCCCCAATACTGAATAAACCTGCTATGGCAGTGCACACCTTAATCCTAGCAATTGGGAGATACAGGCAGGAGGATCAGGCATTTAAGGTCATCCTCAAATACCTAGCAAGTTTGAGGACAATATCCACCAGATTCTACCTCAAAAAATAAATAAAATAAAATAAACAAACCCTAAGGTATCCTAAAGTGACGATGCACTCCAGGAACAAGAAACTAGTTTTGAGGGTCTGGAGAGATGGCTCAGTAGAGCACCTGTTGTTCTCTAAAAGCCTTGATTCAGTCCCCAGCACCTACAGGGCAGTTCACAACCGGCAGTTTACAACCAGTAACTCAACCCCAGGGAATCCAACGTCTTCTTCTGGCCCCCCAGGCACTGCACATGAGATACATACACACACGCAGTAACAGTCATATACATTAAAAATAATGAATGAAACCTGTTTTCCACTGAGGACAAACAACCTTTAGGAAAGTGGCTTTCCTCAGTAAATTAAGGTAAGTAGCTTAGCTCAGTCTGAGGAAAGGCTTTTATTGTTCATAGAGAAGAGGAAACTAAGCTTTTCTAATCGTAGACTGTGGAGGGGGCAAGGTTCAGAGGTGGGTGAGGACAGCGAGAGAGGTGGGGGCAACAGCTACATTGTCCTCACTCTACCTACTTCCATTGCTGCTCCTTTGGCAGTCTGAGAAGGCCAAAACCACACGTGGTGAGAGTAAACTTTATCTGAGACATTTGCACACTGAAAGGGCATCCTTGATGGCCCTTTTCTTTACAAAGGTATTCATTTCTCAGGACTCAGGACCCATAGAAGATGCTCCCCCAGCACTCACAGATGCCCATCAACTAGCTTCTCTCTTTGACGAAGTTTCTCATGTCAGTGCTAGGGAAACAAAACTGCTAACTTTGTGAACCATTCTTGGCTCAGAAGCTGATTCTTCAACTATTTTCAATAACAGGAGTGTCTTAAATACACTGGTTCTATTAGTCACTTCTCTGCTGCTGTGACAGAAACACTGACCAAGGGAACTTATAAAAGGAAGAGTTTATTTAGCTACAGTTCCAAAGGGGCAAGAGTCCATCATGGAGGCAGAGGTTGCCAGAGTAGACCCAGCAACTAAGCCTCACATCTTCAAGCAGGAGATTTGGCAAGGCTTAAGAACTCTCTAAGCCTATCCCTAGTGATGTGCTTCCTCCAGCATGGGCACACCTTCTAAGACCTCCCAAAACAGGAAGAAAGGAATGTCTCCTGACAAATATACATTTAGATACATATGTTCATCAATTTAATCCAGACATTCGCAAAGAGCATTTGAGTAGAGGATAGGGGCATGCCAAATAATTCTGAAGAAAATGTTCTCAGTAAGATAGGTAGGTGGGTGGGTAGACAGATTGTAGACAGGTAGTATGAGACCTCATATCCATAGTCAATTGTGTTCTGAAAATATCAGCTGGAAGATTCCAAAAGCAAACAATGTCTACATTTTTAGTTGAGCAACAAAGTTGGGTATGGTAGTAGGTGACTGTAATGTCACCCCTTGGGAAGTGAAAGCAGAAGGGTCTGAACTCAAGAACAGCCTCAATTACACAGCAAGTTTGAAGCCAGCTTGGGTTATGTGAGACCATATCTAAAAAACAAAGAAACAAACAAAAAAAGGGAACTGGGCACCACTGTGAATAAATAGTATGGTAAAATCTTACCCAACTCTGTCCCCATGAATAAGCCCCTATCTAGTATATGCATACTGTATATACCACCCGCCCATTAATCACCTGGTAGTCATCTTGGTTAGAAAAATGCCACAATATCACAGTACTTAATGTTTAAGTAACTCCTATTTTATTTCATGGCCCCAAAGTATAAGAATTAAGATACACCAAAAATAAGATACAAAGTATTTCCTTTAAGTAAAAAGGCAAAAACCACCAATAACTACTTTGAGAGAATGTACAAGTGCAGAACTGAGTACATATTCATGAAACTTGTTAGCAAATATTGTTTAATCTCTTACTATGCCTAATTTTCTAGTTAAAATTCCATAGGCAGGTATGTGTGTTAGTTGGTTTTCCATTCTTTCAAAAAAATACCCCAGATAATCACTTACAGGAGAAAAACTTATTTTGGCTAAGAGTACTAAAGAGTTCAGTCCATGATTGAATAGCTTCAAGCCTGTGGCGGTTCATCATGACAAGGAACATGATGGTAGAGCAAACTGCTTACCTCATGGTTGGGAGGCAAGAAAAGAGGAAACAAGGTTCTCACTCGTCCAAGTAACCTGAAGACCTCTACTGGGTCCCGCTTCTTAAGAGACTCTAACAGCTGCCAAGCACCAAGCTGAAAACCTTTTCTTTAGCATACAGGCCTTTGGGAGACTATGTGACTACATGTATGTCAAAGTCCATCCAACAGAGGGACCAGTACTATCCCTGGGTTTAGGAATCAACTATGGATGCTGCATATAGACATTCCCCCCAGGACTCTTCTGAAGGAAAAGCACAACAAATCTTATTCTAGTGGACATCCTCCAAGATGTGACTGCACTCACCATCCTTAGAAGTGCTAACAATCTACCTCCTGATTTAAGCTCAAAAGCTCATCTGCATATCTACACACCAGAGGGAAACAGGACTGAGATAGTTCTGAGCCCATCTGGGCTACCTACACTTTACTTCAGCTGCCTGAAGTGTAAGACAGGGAAACAACCTCCTGAACCACATAGGTAAGAAGCCAGACTTTAAAAAAACAAAAAGCTCTGCAAGGTAAGTATCAGGGCAGAGCTCAAGTCAGGAGAGGATCTGGGAGGGGAACAAAAGTCAAGTTAGACATACCAAAGCTGGGCTTGGGAACAAGCACCTCAGGAGACAGTGCTAGTTTGGTTTCTGTTGCTCTGATAAACACCATAACCAAGAAACAATCTGGGAAGGAAAGGTTTTAACTTACAACTCTCAACTCACAATCCATCACTGAGAGAAGTTAGGGCGGGAACGGAAGCAGAGACCATGAAGGAACCCTGCGTAGCACTGGCTTGTTCCCCTTGGCCTGTGCTCAATCTGCTTTTTTATGCAACCTGGGCCCACATGCCAAGGAGTGGCACCTCCCACAATGAGCTGGGCCCTCCCACATCAAGAAGCAATTAGGAAAATGCCTAATAGACACAGCCACAGACCAATCCTATAGAAGAAATGCCTGAGGTTCCCTCTCCCAGGTGTGTCAAGTTGACAACTGAAGCTATCCAGCACAAGCAGGTCAAGACCTAAGAAAAAAAATTCAGGAAGAGGAAGCACTTATTTTCATTAAGTTTCAGAGGTCATAGGGCTGTGTCTGGGCTAGTGGTGAAGCAGTAGGCAGTAGCAAACCATCCATGGTGGAATACAGCTGCTCACTCCAGGGTGGCAGGGAAGCAGAGAGGACCATGTGGCCAGGTCCTATTTGTTCCTTCAAGGACAACTCCCCAAAGATCTAACTTCTTCCAGCCATGCCCCACTGTGGCTCCACAAGCCCTTTGGGGGACACTCCTGACCCAAACTAAAGCACTTTACAGGTCAGTTTTTGCTTTCTGACAGTCTAGTTAAGAGATATGGAGGTGTTCTGAAGCAGACCGGCCCCAGTACAGAGAAGCAACAGTTCCCACAGCTGACCCAACCAGCAGTGCCAACCGTCTTTCAACCAGCTGAGATGAAAAACAAAACAAAACAGTACACTTTCTCCTGAGCAGCCAACAATAAGATGACTTTAGACTGAAAATAACTACCTTTAAGCTTCATCAAAGAACAATTACTGAAAAAAGATGGTTTATCATTTCAAATCTCATTTACACATCACAAACCAGCTAACATTTCCTTCACTGGCATTGTTCTAGAAGACAACATGAAGTTCTTCCTTCTTAGAACACACACACGGCAGGTGATCACAGGTTCTACAAAGCCATTAACTCCCGGCTCATCTTCCTGGAACATTAACCTCAGAAAGATTTATGGAGAAGAGTTAATTTATAACATCTCGTACCAACCCTCCCCAAGTCTAGGAGTACATGGTTC
Organism: Eospalax fontanierii; assembly: GCA_035773235.1. NCBI lineage: Eukaryota > Metazoa > Chordata > Mammalia > Rodentia > Spalacidae > Eospalax > Eospalax fontanierii. The sequence continues at coordinate 19,296,020 of CM069547.1, forward strand.
TCATCTTCAAAGTTCTAGGGTAACACGAGAAGCAAACAGGTCAACTTCCAGAAATTGTTCAATTCCCAGTTCCACCTCAATTCTTTAGGAAAATGTTTGCTCACTCTGCTGCTGCTTGTGTAGAAACTGTAGAACACACACCATAAAAATGACCTTAACTTTACCACTTACAGGCTAAAGCTTGAAACTCCAACACATGCCTTTCCTTTGCATATACATACCTCACACACACTGCTTTCCCAGCACTTGGAAATCCCATCACCTTTGGCCAGTTTCATGCTCAAGCTTTAATGATGGCTTTCCTGCCTTGACAGATCCCTGTTCCTTCCCGGCGTCACTGTTTTGCTATGCTATGGAAGCCAGTTCAGTCCAAATATACTGTGACTAAAATAAAGTTAAACAGTCTCCATGGAGCCCCAGGGTTGACCAATGCACATGAGCAATGTTAGCTTATTTAAAGACTAGTAAGAATGGGGGCATGGGGTGAGGTGGGGTGTCCTCCTTATGTGATCTTTCCAATTAGCTACGTGATAAATTCACAAATGCCTCTCTGTGCTACTACACAACATTCTGAAATTCTAATGACATTCTGAAATTCTAATAGCATATTACTGATTTTTAAAGATTGTACACTTTAGAGCCAGGTGGAGTAGCACAAGTCTAATCCCAGCACTCAAGAATCTGAGGCAACAAATCTCTGAGACTGAGGCCCAGCCTGCTCTACTGACTGTCCAGCACATTCATGTTCCCCCAAACAGGACACCAAGATATACCAAAGACAGAGTATCCAACCAGTTCAGAAGACAATGCGCACACCAAACCTAGAAGGTGAAATGTGCCAATTACAGGATGAGACACAGGGAATCTGGTCCCACAGAATCTGAGGGGAAGGAAGTCTGCCTGTGGAGAACAGTCATCAGGTTTGGAGTCTTTTTTTATTCTCCTTCATGGTGACCTCTCTATGCCAAGCAGGCTGGTTGAAGACGGGCAGAGGCTGGCAGGCTGAGGCCCACTGCACCGGGAGAACCAGAACTCACAGGAGCAGAAGGGAAAGGCAAGCCAGCCTCAAGGAAAGGAAGAGGATGTGCTCAGACGGCGGAACAGGCAGAACAAAGGTGACCGATCATCTCTGCTTCAGAAGTAACTGGCTTGAGACCACTGTATCCCATTTCAAAAGCAGTCCCTGTGAAATCCAGTATACCCTTTATTTGCATTTTCAATATCACTAGGTAAATTGTGGTGTTGGCTCTAACCCTCCACCCTGTCATAAATACAAATTCCAAATCAAGAGGGTCTCCTTGGTAGCAAATGAGACTCCTGAGGACCCCCCCCACTACAAATAACCGAAACTTCAATAAAATGTAATACTTCAGATTTTAATAGGCATGCTAGGAAGCAAGGGAAATATCCCACTGGTGTGGTAGCTTCCCCCAATTCCAACCTCAATGAATGAGTGAATCATAAAAATGGACAGTTAATATTGATTTAGCTTGACAGGATCTAGATAGAATCACCTAGAAGACAAACCTCTGGGCATGTCTGAGGTTCACTGAGGTAGGGTGACCCTAAGTGGAGGTGGCACTAATACTTGGGCTGGAGTTCTGGATTGAGTAAAAAAGGAAAAGTCAGCTGGGAACCAGTACTCAATGCTGTAGGGTGCTTGCTTACAGCTAGTTGCCCCATGACCAGCTGCCTCCAGCTCCTGCTGACACGCCTCTCCTCCTCCTCCCCACCACCTCCACCTCCCCACCCCCTACACTATGATGCCCTTATCAAACTGTGAGCCCAAATAATGCTTTCCGTAAGTTGCCTTTGTCAGGCATAGTAACTATCACAACAGCAAAGACTTAAAAACACAAACTATGAATTGGTGGAAGGAAAAGAAAGAAAAAATTCGACCAAAAAACATTAATTGCCAAAATACTAAATGAATAACACAGGGCTTCTTAAACTTTTTTCCACTCACAGTTCCTTTTTATCCAAGAAATTCTTAATCAAGTCCAGCTACACAGGTATAGAAAATAAGTATATATATATACATATATATATATATATGTATACACACACACACACACACATATATATATAAAATCAAACATCTACTGATAAAAAAACTGCAAGGGAATTTATTTTAGAAGTTATTTGCTACATACTCTCACCCTTTATTAAAGACAAAAGCAAAACTGAACACTGTTTTTACATAAAGAATGACATCTTGGAGCTAGAGAGATGGCTCAGCAGTTAAAGAGCACTGGCTGCTCTTACAGAGGCTCTGGGTTTGGTTCCCAGAACCCACATGGCAGCTGACCACCAGCCAAAACTACAGTTCCAGCAGCTCTGATGCCCTCTTCTGGCCTCCATGGGCACCGCACATACGTGCTGCACTTAGATAAGTACAGGCTAAACACACACAGAAAATAAAAATAAGTAAAACCAAAAAAGTTGAAAACAATGACATCTTGATTGAACACAGAGCGTCCTCAATGTTTTTCTGTTACTGGATATTTTGAGCACAATTGTCAATGCTGTGAAAGCTACTTCATCTAAATACACAACACAAAAATGCTCCAAGTATCTTTAGGGTCATTTCAGAAATTGTTGGAAATTCTGCCCTAATGCCAAGCCAAAATTTATTTAACAGCTTTTTATGAAACGTCAGCGACTCTAACAAATTTTTTAAAATATTTTTTATTATTTTTATTTTATGTGTATGAGTGTACTGGCAACAAGTATGTAAGTGCACCTGTGTAGTGCAGTGCCCACAGAAGAGGGAGTCTGATGTCCCAAAACTGAAGTTACAGGAGGCTGTCAGCTGCCCTATGGGTGCTGGGAACCGAACCCAGGTCCTCTGCAAGAGCAGCCAGTGTTCTTAACCGCTGAGCCATCTCTTCAGCCCCTCAGACAACAATTTTTCGAATCAAACACTAACACAACACAATCTAGTGACAAACTAACTCGATACTTCCATGCTGAGATATGATGGCATAAAAACATTCTTTGCTTTCCAAAATTAAACCATTATACTTCTATAAGAGCAGAAAATTTATAGTACAAACACTCCAATTTATAACATATAATAGTTGGCACTGTGTGGTGCAATAGGTACAACAGAAAGTACAAATGTTGTGTGTTTGAACAGGCTGCAGTTAGAGTAAAGTAAAGCTTTGAACACAGCACCTTGATTTCATTATGCACCTGATTTTGATCCTGGCACACTCAGAAGCCTTTACTACAGCCAAACTTTTCATAACACCCACATTCAGTTAGGTGACCCATGAAGACAGAGATAGCAGCTTAAACTCAGTTCAAGCAAACCAGAAGCTAGGGTCATGAAAAGAAAACAAAATGTGCCAATGACTTTTGGATCTGCACAAAAAAGGAAATAAATTTTAAATTAAAAATAAGGACATGGATGAGAGGTTCGTCGATAAGGATGCGATCCATGCCTACTTGGAACTCCAGCCGAGAAGCTGAAGGAGGGCAATGCAAAGCAAGGCAGGCGACAGAGCGGTGCTCTCCCAAGATGGGGGCGGGGGGGCAGGGGAAACAGGCAGCATTCGAAGACAGAATGGGCTAGAGCTTTTTGACCTAATGAGACATAAACCCACAACAGAAACAAAACATACACCAAGCTAATATGTAATACCAGGGTCACACAAAATACAATGTAGTAAAACTATACAACACCAAAGTCAAAGAAATGGAGATAGAGCTGGAGATGGTTCACGGGTTAAGAGCACTGGCTGCTCTTGCCAAGGACCCAGGTTCAGTTCCCAGTACCCATTACAACACCAGCTCCAGGGGATAGGACACCTTCCTTTGACCTCCTCAGGCGTGGCATGCATGTGGTGCACCTATATCCACGCAAACAAAATGCTCATACACATAAAATATAAATAAATTGAAAAAAAAAATGATCTCTAAGGCAACCAGAAACAAGAGATTGATCCCTACAATGTAACTACAGTCAGACTGGCAGCCTGCTCAGGAATGATGGAGAAGCAGGAGACATTAAATTTTATCTTGAAAATGCTGAAAGAAAGCAGTCAATGTAAAAATGAAGAGAAAAGATTCAATCAATGGGTTTTCTTTGAAATACATGTTACCATTAAAAACATGGGCAACATAACATGGGCAACCTGGGCCTGAGAGATGGCTCAGTGGTTAAGAGCACTAGCTGCTCTTGAAGAGGACCCAGGTATGTATGATTCACAACACCCAAATGGCAGCTAGCAACCATTTGTGGCTGCCATTCCAGGGGATCTGATGCCCTCTTCTGACCTCTGCAGACACTACATGACACGGGTACACTTAAACACGTGCAGGCAATACACTCACACATAAAATAAAATAAAAACATTTAAATTTTTAAAAACTATATACGGGCAAAGCAAAAACATTTCCAGACAATCAAAGGACTATAGATTTTTCCATCAACAGTCCTTCACTAAAGAAACGTGAAGTATATTCCCCAGCCCTGGGGAAGCAGAAGCAGGCAGATCTCTATGAGTTCAAGGTCAGCTTGATCTACATATCCAGATCAGTCAAGAGCTACAGAGTGAGAACCTGTCTCAAAAAGAGACTATCCCTGAGAAAAGGGAGGGAAGGAGAGGATCTCAGAAGGAAGTTCTGAAATAGAAGATGTAAGTAAACCTAATACGGGCTATATGAAGTAATATTCCATTGTGTCATGTAATAAAGCACTGGAAAATAGTAACATCTAAGTTCAGAGACAGATCAGAGTTCATTCTGAGTTCTTAAATCATCAGAAGCGGTGTTAAGTATTAGCTCCAGTGTCTATGCATGCACAATTTTAAGAATGAGAGGTGAAAGTCTGGAACTAGCATGCTTCCAAACTCAACCAACATTTTAATAAGGCCTTTAAGGGAAGTAGTTTGTTTGTTTTTAAAGAGAACACAAAGGAAAGGAAGGAGCAGATTTGGAAGAAGTTAGGGAGGTATGGGAGTGAATATGATCAACACACACTATGAAGTTCTCAAGGAATAAAAATATACTTATATGTGTGTCTTATTAGCTGGAAATAACCTGCTATAACTACAAAATGCTTTTCTTTGTAAACCCAACAGTAACTACAAAGCAAAGCACAGAAAATTAGAAGGAAGAAAATACTAAAATTCAGAGAAGAAACAAGATAAATAGAAAAACAAAGGTTTTTTTTGAAAACATAAACCAAATCAATAAACCTTTAGCTGAACTAAGAGAAAATAAAATCAGAGATGAAAGAGACATTACAACAGACACAAAAGAAATACAAAACTCATAAAAGACTATTTTGAACAACTATAGGCCAATCAAGTGGATAATCTAGAAGAAATCAAATTTGCAGCCATTCGATCTACCAGACTAAATTATATAAAGAAAAGAAAATCTGGACAGGCTAGTAATGACTAAGGAGACCAAATAGGTAATAAAGTGTCTCCCGTGAAAGCAAAGCCTGATGGCTTCACAGTTGAATTCAACCAAACATTAAAAAAAAAAAAAAAATCGCCATCACCTTCTCAAATCCTTCCCAAACAACTGGAGATGAGAAAATACCCCTAAACTCAGGTTATCAAACCAGTAATAACGCTGATACCGAAAACAAACAAAAACAAAACTAAAGAACACTATTGGCTAATAATTTCTAATGAACATTAAGTACAAAAAAATCCTCAAGAAAAATCATGGCAAACCCAATGCAATGGCACATTTTTTTTTTTAAAGTCTACCAGTTTGAGATTTGCAAGGATGTTTCAACATTTATCAATAAATACAAACACAAAACAAAACTAGATGATCATTTCAAGAGTTGTAGAAAAAGCATCTGGCAAAACCCAACATTTCTTCAAGACAAAACCTCACAAATCAGATATAGACACAATAAAGGCACATGTGCCAAGACCACAGAGAACATCAACTGAACAAGTAAAAGCTGAAAACCTTTCCTTTGACATCTGCAGCAAGACACGATGTTCACACTAATACTTCAATAAATTAGCTACAACACAGCCAAGTGCTGAAAGTTCCCACCAGAGCAACCAGGCAAGAGAAGAAATAAAAGGCATACATAGCAAAAAGAAATTCAGTATCATTTCACATACAGAAAATCCAAAAGATTCCACCAAAAAGCTTTTGGAAGTAACGAACAAATTTAGCAAAGTTGCAGGATAACAAAGTCAACATATAAAAAATCAGCAGTGATTCCACAAACTAACAGCAAATTACACAAGTATACCATTTCAGTTGCAATAGCCACAGTAAAATAAGCAAAATATTTAGGAAAAAACTTAAAACTGCATCAGGGTTGGAACTAGTAGAGCTCACTGGTAGAGGACCTGTCTAGCATGCACAAAATCCTGGATCCTCACACTACATAGAAAGTGACTATAAAACACTACTGAAAGATGACGACACATCTAAATGGAAAGATATCCCATGTTCATGGATTGAAGTCAATACGGTTAAAATGTCCCTAACAAAGTTATGTGAAGGTATGTGTAATTCCCATAAAAAAATACCAAAGACATTCTTCACAAAAATAGGATAAAAACTTCTAAAATTCAGATACAATAAATAAAAGGATCTTATGGTAGTTTAAATGAGAAATGCCTCCAATAGGCTCCAAGTAGTTGAAATGTTTATCACCAACTGGTGGTGCTGTTTTGGGAGGTTTAGGGGGTGTGGCCTTGCTGGAAGAAGTATGTCACTAGGAGCAGGCCTTAGCAATTTGTAGCCCTGCTCACTTCCAGATTACTCTCTGCTTTCTGTGTGAGCTTGAAGATATGAGCATTAGCTTCCTATTCTGGCAGTCTCCTGCCACGTCTCTCTGGCCATGAAGGACTCAGCCCTCTGAACTATTAAGCCCAAATAAATGCTTCCTTCTTTAAGTTGCCTTGGTCCTAGTGTTTATCACAGCAACAGAAAAATAACTAATACAGATTCCACATAGCCAAAGCAATGTTGAGTAAAAGGAATAAAGCTAGAAACATCACACTGACTTCAAAATATCGTACAAAGTTATCATAAACAGAAGTACACAATACTGGTATTAAAAAAAAAAAAGACACATGCAACAGAATAGCAAGTTTGGAAACAAATTCAAACACTTATGAATCAATACTTTTCAATAATGGTGCCAAGACCAAAGGATAATCTCTTTAATAAATTCTGTGAAGAAAACTAGATGGTCACATGCAGACGGAAATCAGATCCTTAACTTTCCTCATATACAAAATACCAACTCAGGAATGGGTGAGGGCACACACTTTCAATCCCAGCACTCAAGAGGCAGACAGAGGCAGGCAGATCTCTTGCAAGTTCAAGACCAGCTTGGTCTACATAGTGAATTCCAGGCCAGCTGGGGCTAAAGGGAGACCCCATCTCAAAAGGACAAAAACAAACAAACAAAAAAACCGCTCAAATGGATAAAAGACTTAAATCTAAGACCCCAAACTATGAAACTACAGGTGGAGGGGGGGTGGGAGGGGCGGGGAACGGGACAGGTTGGGACGATGACACACAGAAGAAGTTCAAAGACATTATTCTAGATTTTTTTTCCTTGGCTTTTGGAGACAGGGTCTCTCCCTGTACCCCAGCTGGCCTGGAACTTGATATGTAGACCAGGCTGGCCTTGAACTCAGAGATTTGCCTACCTCTGCTTCCCATGTGCTGGGACTAAAGTTGTGTGCCACCATGCCTGGCTTTAAAGACATTATTCTAGGCAAGAATGACTGAATGATTGCAGCAATAGCAAAAACAGACAAATAGGATTACACAAAACTCAGAACAGACAAACCCATCTGATAAGGGGTTAAGAACCAAATAATTTAAAGAACCAAACCCAAGAACAAGAAAACAAAGCAACACAGTAGCAACAACAAAAAAGGTCTAAAGATCTGAAGAGGCATTTCATAAATAGCCAACAGGTACATTAAAACTACTCAACACTAATAATGAGAAATATGCAAATCAAAACCAGGAAGCTGGCTCAGGGAGTAAAAGGCACTTGCCACACAAGCTTGTCAACATGAGTTCAATTCCCTGAAACCCACATAAAGGTACAAAAGGAAGAGAAACAACTCCACAAAATTGTCTCTGACCTCCACATGTGCACTTCCCCTGCACACATCAAACACATGTACACATCATACACAATTAATACTTTTCTTACAATCAAGAATTTTCTGTTAGAATGACTTTAAAAAAACAAACAACAAACAAGATAACCAAGGCAATGATATAGAAAAAGGAAACTCTGAACACTGTTGGTGGGAATGCAAATTAGTAAACCACCGCAGAAAACTGTATGGAGTCTTCAAAAAACTAGGATGAGTACTTCCAGATGATCTAACAATTCTAGTACTAGCAACCAGTAAAAAGGAAATAAAAACAGGGGTGGGGAGGGAGGCCTAGAGAGATGGCTCAGCAGATAAGAGCACTGATTGTTCTTGCAGGGGACCTGGATTCGATTTCCAGCACCTACATGGCAGCTACAGCTGTCTGTAATTCCAGTTCCTCCTCTGACCCTGGGTGCCCTCTTCTGACTTCCTAGGGCATTGCAGAACATGGGTGCACTTACATGCAGGCACTACACTCATGTATACAAAATAAAAATAACAAATAAAATGTTTTTTTAAAAAGGAAATAAAACCAGTATGTTGATGAGACATCTGAAATAGCACAGATCTGGAACTGGTTTGAGTTCGCTGATAAACAAATAAAAATACGATATATATATACACAACAGAAGACTATTCCATCAAAAAGAAAAAATTCCTTTCATTTGTGACAAGAGATAGAAATGAAGTCATTATGTTAAGTGAAATAAGCCACAGAAAGAAAATCAAGTATCACAGGTAGCTGATCTTACAGGTGCTCAGAAAACACAGGTTACTAGAGGCTGGAGCACTTGGGGGAGGACAGGTTTGGGAGATGAAGATACATTTAAGCAGAAGGTGTGTTCAAGAGATCTACTGCAAGGTGATCATGGAATGACGTATGTACTGTTTTACTGAAAATGCTCAGTGTATATTAAAGGTTTTCACCAGAAAAATAACTATGCGTGGCAATGCATGTTAACTTGGCTACATTTAAGAGATGATTCTACAATGTACATACAGGTCAATCATTGGGTTGTACAACATGAAAAATATGTATAACAAGTTTTAAAACAAATTTTGAAAGTGTGTGTGTGTGTGTGTGTGTGTATGCCACGTGTGCAACTGCCTGAAGAAGCCAGAAGGTGTAGGATCTGCTAGAGTTAGAGGTGATTGTGAGCCGACTGACATGTTTGCTGTGAACCACTGGGCCTTCTCTCCAGCTCCAATTTTCAAAACTTTTAAAAAAAAATAAAGGATGCCTGGTCTTTTATGAAACCCATGTTCTTATTTATGCTTAATCAAAAATATGCTTTGGGGACAGTGAGATGGCTCAACAGATGGAGGTACCCAAGTTCAATTCCAGGAACCCAAGCATTGATCCCAACTTCAGAGATGAGGAAACTGCATTTTCAAGGCTAATTTGCCCAATACAACAGGTTGGAATTCAACAGCTAGCTGTCCGACTCCATGTAAAGGAAGGTGGAAGGACAGAACAGACTCCAAAGTTATTTTCTAACTTCAACACATGCACTGTAACCCATGTGCATGTAGCATAATGAAAAACTAAGTTTAAAAACAGACACACTTTCACCTAATTCACAGGGAATAGGTCTATCTTACTCTACCCTTCAACAGACAGAAGCTCTTCAAATCCTGGAAGATTAATGTTCCACCTTTGCAGAATCTGTTCCCTTTTTTCTATTCATAAAGCAGTTTCAACAGGCACTTAACTATCCTAAGAACTGAGTACATAATACCAGGTTCCAGACAACCCATTCAAGTTGGGGAGTTCAAGACTGACCCTCCTCTATCAAGTCAGGAAAGACCTTGCATTCTTGTTTGCAGGTACTCTATGTCTGTACAGCCTGAAGCCAAGCACAAAACATTTCAATTTAGGGACAACTGGGAAAAAAGAAAAAGAAAAAAAAAGACATGACAAACCAATGCCCCCTGGCTGGAGAACTGAAGCACATGGCATTCTCCCCAGTCTTAAAGACCACAGTGTTCTTTTACAGTCAGGTTGCTCTGCTGCCCAACAAATAAAGCCTTCTTGATCAGAACAGGACTCTGTATCTTTAGAAACAAAAATGGACCCCAGGGAAGCATTTTAGACAGGTAACAGAACAATAATAATTACTGTATATTCCACACTTGCTGTGGGAACTGAAGGGGTGTGCTTCATGCATTTCCTCATTTAAACCTCACAGCTCTACCACAGAAGCATTGAGTCCAATTTCACAGATGAGGAAACTGAGCTTTCAAAGTTAATTTACCTGACACAACAGGATGGAATTACAATAGCTAGCTCCAAATCCAGGCTCTTCTCAGCCACCATGAAAACTTTTACTTTTTCGAGGCAGGGTCTCCCTGTAGCCCCGGCTGGCCTGGACTTAACTATGCAGATTAGGATGGCCAGATCCATCTGACTCTACCTGCTGGAATTAAAGTGCGGTAACTAAAGGCGTGTACCATCCCACCCAGTACCCAACTTAATAATTTTATAACCAGGTACCCTGGAACCACAACTTTACATGTGACAATTTGCGAAAGTTGGTTCTCTCCTTCCACTGTGTGGGTCCCAGAGATCAAAGTCAGGTCATCAGATTTGACAGTAGGGCTGATTACCTGGCTGAGCCATCTTGTGGACCCTCTTTTTCTGTTTTTTTGAGAGTCTCACTTAAACAGCCCAGGCTAGCCTCAATCTCCTGTCTCCTGAGTGCTAAAATTATAGGTGTGTGCTACTATACCTGGCTCAAACGCCAACTTTTACAGTCACAATGCTTCCTCCAAGTAAGTTAGGACACACCGGGAAAAACACTGACCACTACACACCTCCAGTCCCACTCCAGTCCCACCCTTCAATTACACCTCTATGTCGCCTGTTCCCCCAGATTCCAACCCTCCACTGTGCACGTGTATCATTTATTTGCAATATCCTTATGTGTTCACCGATAAATCTTCTTGAGAACACAGATCATCACATACCTCCAGCCCTCCCTATGGAACCTCCATACAACAGGCATTCAAAAACATGCTGTGTGAACACAAACCTACAAAATATTTTAAAATGTTTTCTACCAGAAACAGTGAGTAGAATACAGGAAGATACAGAATACACAGAAAGTCAATGTATTAATTCATGATGCACCAGTGGTCAATGTGTCTATCTTTATCCACAAGGGATACAACTTACGTGTAATGGGCACCTCTGGCCTAATGCCAATGGAACTGACTTTTTTATAACCACAAAAACAAATGCAAAAGTGAACCCTCAAGACTTAAGTTTATGACCTAATGTAGAAAGTAAATCCCCGCTTCCATCACATTCGGTACTTCCCCAAGGCTTTGCCAGGAAGACCTCTTTTGTACAACCTAGCCCCTACTCCTGGTCCTTCTCCACAGACACTTCCATTCCTGGAAACAAATCTTGAGAGTTTTCCTTTTACATCCTCAAGAGACCTAAGAGAACACTTTGAATACACTAAGGCACAGCTAAAGTGTTAAGGTTGGAAGGAGGGACCATTTTCAGGGCTGGCTCAGGCGGGCTGACACCACACAAGCAAGAAAAGGCAACAATCTTCCCAGTAGTCTACAGAAGGTAACCTCCTTCAAAGAACTGCTGTAAAACATTAACTTTTTAAAGGCACTAACAAAAACAAAAAAGTTGCTAGAAGACTAACACTGTTGTCAACAAAGCTCCATTCCGGGCCACTAGCAAGGATGCAGTACTTAGAAGAAATCACGTGGGACCGCGGGCTGTAGTTGTTACAGACGCTTATTTCAAGCCCTAAACACCAGGGTCCCTAAAGGCATCATAAAGGTGAGTCAGGAGAACATCCAGAAAGTTGTCTCTTAAAAGGGCTGTCTTTATAAATACGTGAAAACTGAATCATTTATCCCAAAGAAAGTCTTCAACCTTCCGTACGTACTCCCAGGAAGTATCCTTTGAAAGACCTCAAGAAGTTGCATCGAGACATTCAAAATACGTCCAAGATCCAGACTGATAACTCTCCAACTTAAAGTTAAAGCTGGCAGACCCATCAACCCACAACTTGTCCTGACTGTATGTACCCTTTCCTACTCGCAAGGCTGCGACGACAGTGCTTCGGCGTTCAAGTTAGATTTCCTGGCTCTGGCCACAAAGCTAACCTAATTAAAGCATGTGGTCAACGTTTAGCATTTTCGGTGCGATATTTTGCATCCCTGAGGGTTCGCACGAGAGTCCAGACAGTTGCCCGGGTCGTCTCGGCCCCGCTGTTCCCCACGAGGCGACACCCGGTCCACCAGGCTCCAGCAAATGGCCAGGAGCGGCACCCCCGCGCCGCCCACGGACCCCGCGCGCGCGGGCAGGGGCTCCCCTCGCGCTCCCCACGCCAGCAGCACTTTGGGCTGAGTCTGAGCAAGTCGCTCGTGGCAGCGCCACTTCCCCCCCGGCCCGGCAACTCCGGCGCCCCCGCCCGGCGCGCGGGCCCCTCCGGCCGCCCTGGGCTCGGCTCGCGCACGCTTCCCGTCCAGCAAGCCGGGCGGGGGAGGGGCGGCGGCGGGCGGGGGGCGCCGCCGGGGGGGAGGGGAGTACCTCGTACAGCTCCTCGGAAGCCATGGTGGGCGGCGGAGGGGCGCGGACGCGGCGGGGTCGGGGCGCGGCGCCCGGCGGCGGACACTTTGTTCCACTTGGGTCCCTGCGTGGCCTGCGCTTCCTGCTCCGCTCCCGGCGCCGGGCGCTGTGCACGGACCAGCCTCTCGCACTGGGCGGCCGGTGCGGGCCGGCGGCGGCGGGGTTGTGCGCAGGAGCAGCTGCGCAACGCGCCCTGGGCGCCCGCGCTCAGTGCCCGGCGGGCCGGCGGCGGCTAGGGCGCGGGCACATCGCGCCCGCCGGGTGCCGGGCGGACTGAGCTGGCGCGGCAGCGGTGCGGGCGGCGCGGCGGGATCCGCGGCTCCCCGTCTCCGGTGTAGTGCAAAAAGCTTCCTACTTGCGACCAAAAAACCTGCCCCGGCTACTGAGCATGCCCAGTGCGGCCACCCGGGCCGGCGGAGCTGCGCTCCCGCGCTCCGGGTTTTCGGGCCGCCCTCGCGGGAGGGGTAGGAGGGGCGGGAGGCGGCGGGGCGGGGCCGCTGAAGGGAGCTCCGGCTCCGTTCCGGGCCTGGGCGCGGGCTGCAGGCGGCCAAGAGCGAGCCGGCAGGAAGGGGAGGAGCCGGTCCGGTGGGCGGGGTCTCGTGGGCGGGGCCACCGAGGTAGGCGGGGCTCCGAGTTCTGCAAGTCCGACTCCCGGGGGCCGGCTGAGCCGGGGCACCGCCCACCGGCCTGCCTAGACGTGGGTGTCCGCGGCTGGGTGGAGGGCGGGACTGGGGGGCGGGGTGCGGACGAGGATTCTCAGGAGGGCGGCGGTGCACTGGGGCTGGTACCCGGGCTGAAGTTGGACAGGGAACCTTGCGATCCGGGGGCCGGCGTCTGGAGTCGCCCCGACGGCTGCGCGCTCCTCCGCGACACTCCCAGGGACAGCCCGCTAGGACAGAGCAGCCTGCAGGGGCCAGTGGCGTGGCCAGGTGGAGGCTCCCGCCCTGCCACGTGCCCACCGCCCCCGCGGCCGCAGCCAAGACCCGGAGCTGGGATCCCGCGCCAGGCCTCCGGGTTCCCCTAGGAGTGCCCACCTCCTCCGAAAGGGAGCAGGGAGGAGGGCTTGGAAAGTGGACTCCCGGAGGTCTCCGTTCGGACGAAGCTGTCAGTGGTGACGCCCCTCGGGGACAACCGGGTGGACAACTTGCCCTGTCGGTCAGCCGCAATGAGCAGATGGACCCGGCCCGCACGGCTCACCTGCCGGGAATCTGGACGTTTTCCCCACCAATGGAGGCTACCGGCCCCGGCTTCCCCAGTCAGCCACGCGGAACCCTCCCGGGGACTTCCCCTCGAGGCACTGGAGACATTTTTTCACGTTCTCCCTTAGGCCCGACATTTGGAAGACTGCATCACTTCCCGCTGCTCCAAAGCTTCCTCCCCGGTGCCACCCCATTCCTCTGACCTCCGTCCTGACTGACCTCCGAGACATCAAGCTTCTCCCACCAGTTTTCTAACCAAAACCCAAATGGCTTGTGCTCAACAGCATTTTAACAGTAACAGACCTCGCGGCCTTAACCCTGGCAAAGGCACCACTCGGCTCCTTGAGCGCTTGGGATTCTAATCTCCAGGTCTCTGCGTGGGTGGCTCTACGGATTCGCAAACCTATGCCTCCTTGAACCGTAAACCCCCAGCACCTACGTATGTTGAAAGCTTTTGTCCTTCTGGACCTCTCCAGGGCTCCAGAAACACTGAAACGCACGCTCCATTGCAGCGCTTACCAGTATCTTTTTCATGTTTATCCACTCTTCTTCAATTTTTAAAATTTCCTGCCCGACACACCATCCTCTTTCTACCTATAAAGTGTGGTTATTCAACGAGCTAGAATTTCAGGAGCGGAAGAAAGCCCGCGAATTCAACTCCCACAATCAGATTCCTAAACAAGAATCAAATCAAAGGGTCCTCGCTTCAGCTACCATTCAAGGTGCCTCAAGCTCCGCCTTTCCTTGATGGCCCAGCCGAGGCAGTCCCGCCTCCAAACAGGCCTTTTTCCCAAGTTCCATTGCCTGCTACAACGACAATGGAACCTATAAGCGAACTAGTTCATCAACTTAAATTGTAGGCTCTTCGAAGGCAAGAACAAGCACACACTAAAGACTTTTCTAAGTCATTAGCGCCTACTAAAGCGCCCAAGTGCTTGCAAGTAACGGTGAAAAATACAGGCAAAATGAACCAAGAAGATCCTCTAAAAAATGAGCAGATACATATTATATACAGACCTTGGTACAACAGTGGACCAAAGTATACATACACACTTCTTTTCCCACCACCATCACTCTAATCCTGCTACTTTTTGGACAGAATTTATTAACGGTGTTCGATGTGTGCACTTCGTGATTATCTAGAGAACCCCCAAACCCTACCCAAGGGGAGGGGAAAGAGGAAGCTTAGGAGACGGACAAAGGCAGGCAGCCATATTCAGATGCTGGGCGACTAGTTGTTCCTCTTGAGGAAAAAAAGGCGGGAGGGGCGTAGGGTAGTTCTAAAAAGTTTACGTTTGACCTTTAATATGGAGGATCTAAATCATGACTTACCATAATTAGGTGTAATCACTAGTAGACTCATAACGACAGCAGGGCAAGCCATTCCAAAGTCAGTACCATCTGCCTCTCTTCCAACCGTGAGTAATGGCTTCCACCATGAAAAGAAACCCTAGACTAAGGCACTTAACTAGTGCCAGATAATCTGACCACAGTTTCAGCTGTCCATTTGCCCTCCCCCCGCTCTGCTTGCTTCCATTTAAAACATCCACTAAGTTACTAAATGCTACTTTGCTTAAATATATTTTTTAAATCTCATCAGGTAAAAACAACTTTTTTCAAACAAATTCTGCTTCTTCCTCCCCTTCTTTTAATCATTCATTCATTTTAATCAAGATCATTCAGTGGCTTTGAAATTTATACCATTCTTGTGAAATAATGATGTTTTTCAGGAGTTATCATGACCACGTGTGTGGGTGTGAAAGTACTTTATGGGTTAGGAATGAAAGTGAACTCCCCCCCCAATACATCAGGAAGAATACAAAAATACAACACATAATGCACAGTAGTACGTGCAGTAGGTATACTAGAAATCTTGAAAGGTTATGGAAGTGGTCAACACAACAGATACACATAATTACAACAAACATTGTGACCATAAGCCTTAACTTACCTGACCTGAACCAGCAGGGGAGATTCACATAATCCATTTTACTCCTTTTCCAAAAATACCCAAGCCACAGATAACTGGCAACTATCACCACGAGGCTAACGCTCTTCACACAACAGCCACCTTCCACCTCTGGAGAATGACTGAAAACCTAATTTGAGGTCTCCTCTTTTCTCCCTCAACAACCAAAGCTGCCCCTATTTGGTCCGATTCTCCCAATAATCTGCATTTCATCTACATTTGAATCCCAAGGCTTGCTGGAGGAGTTGGGGGATGGGACTTTAAAAACAAAAGAAGCCCGAATCAAGCCACCACAGCCCTGCGAGCTGAAGGCATTTTAAGGCTGGGTAATTGTGAAAGGCTGCAGATCGAGATTCCCTTGGGTAGTTTTGCACCCCAAAAGCACACTCCATCTTGGCTACCGCCTGTGAATCCCAGAATTTAATTGTGGTTTTTATAAAGAAGGGACCTAAGTTAGTTGGCATGTTTAAACATAATGAGGCTAAAAGGAAATTAAATGCCATTCTCATTATAGGTTATCCATTCCATAGAACTACGTGGAATTTCCATGTCTGTCACCTGCTGGGGTAGAATAGAGCAGCTCAAACGTGGGAAGGAAGCAAGAGATAGAGAAACAGAACCCATCGCAAGAAGTCAGTGCCAGGGTCCTTCTTTGAACTTGCTCCTTTTCTGAAAGCTTCAGTTGCACATTCAATGGTCCATTCCTGGCCAGTCAGTAACATTTGATTCCTGGTTTCAGTCGCACCTTTCTCCTCCCTGGCCACATGGTGAGTTTCTCATGTCCACATGCTACCTCTCCAGCCTGGTCCTGGCAGTCATTGCTCACTTTTACATACAAGTCAGTAGCAAGCTGCCATACTACTGTTTCTTGGCCAAGCACCACTTTTTATTGAACTTTTTGCCCTAGAGATGTCAGTTCTGAGACTTCTTGAAGTTTGATTTTACCAATTTCCTCTTAAGCTGCTAGGCAATTTACAATTAACAGTCATTTTCTTTTGTCCTCCTGGGGATTGAAACATGCTAGGCAAGCATCCATTCCCAGCTTTCTTTCTCAACTAGATAGTGTTTTTCACTGTACTTGCTTTTTTTAAAAAATTTATCTTTATATCTTATTTAATTATTTTAGTCAGGAACAAGAATGTTTTGTCTTGGGTTTTTTTTGCATTTAATTGATAACTTTATACATTATCTCACCTTCTGGAAAGGGAAAAGACCAAAAGGTCATAGAGACCAAATAAGCCACTCATGACTTTTTAGTTGACTAATTTATTCCAAAGCTAACTCAGTATGGATCCCTGAAAAGACAGCAAGTAACTGTCCCTTGAATTACTCTGATGATTAATTACATTTATCCCTCAACTGAGCCCATCCAGCAACCTCTTTACCCTCTACTCTAGTCTTGGAGCATACACACCAGAAAGATCTCAAGATCTGAGAGGACATTTTTGGCTGTCAAAGAAAATAGGGACAACGGGTAGCTAAAAGCTGGGGAGCACAGACTTATCTTAGGCCCCAAGGAGAATCTAATGCAAAGAGTAAATTAATTTGGAAGTAAGCTGGGGCGAGACCAGGATGTGAAAACACAAAGTGGCGCTTCTTTTTTTTACACCCCAATCACTAGAATCCTCTAGGGTAGAGGGCCTAGAGGTGTGTCCCCCGGCTAGCAGCAGCAGCATTCTGGAACTTGTTAGAAGTGTACATTGTCTTGGCTTAGTTCTGTGCTAGGACACTTGCTTAGTATGTGCAGGGCCCTGGGCTCAGTCCCTCGATCCTCTCATTGAAAAGAAAAAAATAAATTCACTCTCTACTACCTATTAGGCCCCAGCAATCTGTTCAGTTCCATAAGTCTTCTGCGCCATTCTAATGCATGCTAACATGTGAGAAGCAGTGATTTAAAGCAGTACAGATTATCTATGTATATATGAAATCAAGCTACAGGCTTCAAACCATCAGTAGATCAGTAAGTCATTCTAGAGCTCAGCTAGTGTCTTTTAAATGGCAGAATTAATGATGGAATGATGGAATGATGGAATGGAATGAACCAGGAGAATCAAGTACATCTATTACTTTCCCAAGAGTCACTATTGTGTAGCGAGATTCTATTTCCATATCACATACATCTATGTTTATTCATGCTACATATATGCATATATAGACATCCATATGCATATATTGTCTACTATGTCATAATGCAAAATATAATTTTACATTTTGATTTAGGTCAAAAAAGACAGGGTCTCTCTATAGCTGGAGATGGCTTGTCACTTGGTATGTGGACCAGGCTGGCCTCAATTTCACAGAGATCCACCTGCCTATGCCCAGTGTTGAGATTAAAGGAATGTGCTACTACAGCTGACTTTAGGTCAAAATTTTTGAAGGTTAGTATTTGGAAAGTCAGTGACCTTTACAAAGTTAACTGGTTAATTTTATATGCGTTTATTGCTAAAGTGGTTTGAAATAGTTTTCTTAAATAATGTAAAGATCCCAGTTTTTCAATTTATTTATTATGATGTTCATGATATGTATGTGTGCCCAAACATGCCACAGTGTATATCTGGAGATCAAAGGCCAACTTTGTGGAGTCAGTTCTCTCCTACTTTTTTTTACATGGCTTCCAGAGATCCATTCAGGTCATCAATCTTGAGTGGAAAGTGCCTTTACCCTCTATGTCATCTGGCGCCCCCCCCCCCCACTTTTTTTTGAGGCAGGTCTCCAGCTGTAGCCACAGCTGGCCTGGAGCTCATTATATAGGCCAAGCTGACCTCAGCTTCACAGTGATTTCTGCCTCTACCTCCCAAGTGCTGGGGTTAATGGCGTGCGCCACCTTGCCCAGCTTAGTCCCCCTTTTTAAGTTAAATTTGTTCACCTGTATTTATTGTACAAGTGCATATGTGTGTGTGTGTGTGTGTGTGTGTGTGTGTGTACTCACAAGAGCCTAGGAGATCCCAGCTTTGTGGGAGATCGGAAGACAACTTGCAAGAACTGGTTTTCTCCTTCCACTATGTAGATTCTAGGGACCATACGCAGGTCATCAGGCTTGGCAGCAAGTGCCTTTACCTGCTGAGCCATCTTGCCAGCCCATAATGATCCTTTTGTGTATTATGCATTATTTCTCAACAAATGCTACAAAGATCTTCAGTCTAGGTTCTTTCTGAATTATCTTCTACCCTATCACATCTCATTGAACTAATGAGAATTTATACATAACGTGCATGATATGTGTGTTCATGTGGGTTTGCTTATACATGTATGCGCATACAAATAGCAGAGATTAACACTGGTGTCTTCCTCAGGCACTGTCCATTTTTTGTTATTGTTTGTTTGCTTGAAACAGGGTCTCAAACAAAAGCAGCTCTAGCTGGCCTCAAATTTGCTATGTAGACCAGACTGGCCTCAAACTCACAAAGATCTGCCTGCCTCTGCCTCCCAAGTTGCTGGAATTAAAGGCATGTACCACCATACCCAGCTCCACCTTAGTTTTTGAGAAATTTCTGAATCTGGGGCTCATTCATTTAGCCAGGCTGGCTATCCAGTGAGTTCCAGGAATCCTTCAGTCTCCTCTACACAGCTCCAGCACTGGGATTACAGGTGCAAACTGTCATGTCTGTATTTTGCATGGATCCTGGGTATCCAGACTCAGGTCATCATGTTTATGTGACAAGCACTTTACCAATACAGTTATCTTCCCATTCCAAATTTATATATTTTAAGCCTGTCCTTTTAGGGAATCTAACAAATTGGACAAGATGAATGAAACATAATTTACTTAATAGGAATACTAAAAAGGAAGGAAGGGAAGAAGGGAAGGAAGGAGGACAGAAGGAAGGAAAGGAGAAAACAAATAACAAAAGCACTTACTCTGTGCTGGGAACTGTTATAAACATTTTACAAATATTAACTTTTTAATTCAATAAGCACCTAATGAAATTATAGCTGACATTTACAGAGATCTCTAAGCAAGCTCATCCACAAAGCACTTTTTGGAACATGTACTATTACTGATTGCAGTAGCTTCCTGATTAATGAGGAAACTTCAGTTCATGCTCAGGTCCTGGTAACCTAAAGGTCTGAGTTCTTTGGTCATTCATTCTTTCAATGAATTTTTATTGACCATTGTGGGCTGGCCCCGTGCTAATCAAAATAAATGCACACACACACACACACACACCATACACACACTCATTCCTGCTTTGAGGTAGCTAATAATTTATTGGGATTGACAAACACTAAATTGTCAAGGGAAAAGCACTCCGAGTTACCAATGAAGGAAAATGGCAGAAAGCTGCAAGCCTGAACACATGAGATGACTCAATTCTGCTGCTTCCCCAAAGACAGGAGCTCATCTGCCTGTGAGTACATGGGATCTGCTTGGGAGCCAACAAAGCAGCATGACAGAAAAACTGTCTTCAATTAATGTGATACCTCAAAACAAAATCACAGGATAAATCAACATTTGACATCTGTACATTGTTTGACATCATGTTTTTAAGAAATTAAATGCTGGGACTGGTGAGATAGCTTTAGCTGCCCAAGCCTGATAACCTGAGTTAGATTCCTAAACCCACAGTAGAAGAAGTGAATGGACTGAAAGCTGTCCTCAAGTGAAATCTTGGACATTCAAAAGGACATAAAGATGACACAAGGTCTTTGAAACAACTCCCTAGCTTAAGTCAATACTTGGCAGACTTTTGAATAACTCATGGAAGGTAGGAGGTATACCATATTGTGTTCAAGATTTAGGGCATATTTACTTGTGTTATGTTCTTCATAAACTTTTTCTTATTTTAACAGATTTAGGTCTACAGAAAAATCATGACGTTAGCATGGAAAGGTCCCACATGTTCTATACCCAAAAGATCCCCTATGATTTACATCACTAGCAATTCATGAACCCTAAATGATACTGTTTTGTTTATGTGGTCCTGGAGATTCAGCTCAAGACTGTGTGCTTGCTAAGTGCATATTCCACCGCTAAGCCAAACCCTAAGCCGTCACATTATTAACTAAAGTCCATACTTTTTTCAGACATCCTTGGATTTTTTCCTAAAAATTTTTGTTATTTTATGTTATAAGTGTATTATCTGCATGAATGTAAGTGCACCCATGTGATGCTGTGCCTGTAGAGGGCAGAAGAGGGAGTCAGATCCCCTGGAACTGGAGTTATGGATGGTTGTTAGCCACCAGGTGGGTGCTGAGAACTGAACCCAGGTCCTCTGCAAGAACACTTAGAGCTCTTAACTGCTGAGCCATCTCTCCAGGCCACACCCTTAGTTTTTTAAACCCAGTTTTCTCTTTTTGTGCTAGCCAGGATACCATACTACAGTCTTTCTGTGCCCCTTCAGCTGACCTTGGCTGTGACAGTTTCTTAGCCTTTCCTTCTACTTGACAACATTGACAGTTTGGAAGAATGTTGCTCAGTTACGTTGGGGCAGCATTCGTGGAATGCCCTCCGTTGTAACTTAGCTGATTTTGGTCTCCTCACTAGACGGGGGTTTTGTGTCTGAGGAGAGCAACCATCAGGGAACGCACCATTCTTGCTACATTCCTCCTGCTGAGGCTTGGCTGTAGTAAAGTTACCCTCCATCCTGCCCTCCTTTTCCTTGTTCTGTGCTGTAGTCTTTGAAAGGGAATCAGTATAGGTAACCCATAATTAGGGAACGAGGTCTGTGCTCCCTCCCAGGGAGGTAGGGGTGAAACATTTAGAAAAGTTGTCTCTCTTCCTCCATGTATTAATGTTTTCAATGTTAATCCATAGTAGTCCAGTCTCCTAGGCTGCTGGTTATATACTTTGGGTTACAAGCTGTACTGTTATCTTGTTAAGATTGTTCTGGCTCTGGCCATTGGGAGCTTTCAGTTGGCTGTTTGACTTACTCCCATGAGTTCGTGGTATGTGTGTTTTGAGCATTTCTGCTCCTTCTGGCACTGTGAGATGTGCCAGAGTTATCTTGCACATTTTTCTAGAATCAGCCATTTTTGCAAAGAACTGGGGCTCTTTTCAGTAAAGATGTATATAAGAAGGCAAGATCTGTGTGCTAAGTGTGCTCAACTGCTACTGGGACTTTTGATTAAGTCATACCTAAACAGGTGAGCTGAAAAACTAAAGGACAGATTTCAATGAAGAGGGGCAGTAGAGATGGTTCAAGGTTGGGGGAAGAACTAGTATGAAGCCCTAAATATGTGTTGTGTGCTACTATTCCAGATGAGATGTGAACAAATGTCTACGCACCCTAGTTACGGAACTAGTGACAGACCCAAGTAAGAACACCACCAAAATCCAGCTGGGTGAACCAATTAGTTTTATTGGGGTTGCTTACAGGAACATGGGTAAAGGGTTACTTACAAGAATAGATGTGACTCAAAGACAGCTACATCCATCACCAAAAGTCTACCCCAACATGGGTGACACTCACAAAAGCTGGAAACCTGGAGCACGCTGCATAACCTATAGGCTGCTCAATAGATTGAAGAGTGTCTTTTCTAGGCAGTAGAGGTTGTCTGAACCTCTTCCAGGCAGCTCAGCTGGTCTGAGAATCTTCCTTCTGCTCAATTGATCTGAGCATCTCTTAGTAGTCCTCACTACTTTTAGATATATTTGGAGATAGGGGCCTAGTGTGTCTGCTCAGTTTCAGGGACTTCCTGAAACCTTTGAGGTGTTTGCTTCCTGAGGTTAAGGAGCCTCCCTGAAGGATGGAATGTTTCACCTCCTCTGAGAATATTTTGTCTTAAGGATGTCTCCAAGATGGAAGGCTTCATCTCAGAGGAAACTGTCACATGACAAAGTGAACACAGATATCTCTGAGAATCTAAAAGAAGCTAGAATGCCAAGAACAGGAAGAGTCTTACGTCAGTGAAGAG
Source organism: Eospalax fontanierii (assembly GCA_035773235.1). Taxonomy (NCBI): domain Eukaryota; kingdom Metazoa; phylum Chordata; class Mammalia; order Rodentia; family Spalacidae; genus Eospalax; species Eospalax fontanierii. The sequence continues at coordinate 19,318,757 of CM069547.1, forward strand.
GCAAGTGAATCCAGTGGGTCATCACAGTGTCCTTGGCTCATGAAGAGTAATCTGATATGTATTCTTTCTTTCTTTATTTTTTCTTTTTGCTCTTTTTGAGACAGGGTCTCCCTGTAGCCCCAGTTGCCCTGGAATTTTCTATGTAGACCAGGCTGGCCTCAAACTTACAGAGATCCTCCTGCCTCTGCCTCCCAAGTGCTAGAACTAAAGGCGTGTGCCACCACACCCAGCTACATATTCTTTTTAAAGATTTATTTTTATTTGTGTGCATGTGTATGAGTCTGTGTGAGTGTATGCCACATGTGTAGGGGTACCTGTGGAAAAGAGTATCAGATCCCCTGGAGCTGGAGTTACATGCAGCTGGAAACCAAACTTGAGTCCTCTGAAGAGCAACAGGCTCTCTTAACTAATGAATCATCTCTCCAGTACCCTGAAATGTGTTATTTTAAAAGCTTGGCTTCTTCAGGGTATGGTGGCTCGTTTCTGTACTCTCAGCACATGGGAGATGGAGACAGGAAGATTTGCACTTCAGAGTCATCCTGGGCTACATAGTGAACTTGAGGCCAGCCTATTTTAAGATGCTGTCTCAAAAACAAAGGAACAAACCAACCAACCAAAGAGTTCAGGGCTGCCCTGGGTTGCAGAGTGATACTTTGTCTCAAAAACCACAAAGAGGGGACTGGAGAGATGCCTCAGCAATTAAAGCCTATAGTGCTCTTTCAGAGTATTGAAGTTCAGTTCCCAGAACCCACATCTGGTAACTCACAACTGCCTGTAACTCCAGCTCTGGGTGGCTCTGATGGATCTGGATGAATAGAGGTGGATCTGATACCCTCTCCTGGACTCTTCAGGTACCTACAACTCATATGTGCACATATCCCCATCCATTCACGTATATACAGTTAAAATTTTTTTTCAAAAAAGCACAAAGAGGAGCTAAAGAGACAGTATCATGGTTAAGATGCTCTTCACGGAAGTCCCGGGTTCTATTCCCAGCACCCAGATGTCAGCTAACAACCATCTGAAACCTCTTCTAACCACCTTGGGCATTGTATGAATGTGGTATGCATATATAACAGGCAACACACACGTATACTTTAAAATAAATAATAAATAATTTAAAAACACAGAGAAATTATAACACCTGCAGGAAAATGGATGGAACCGGAGATCATCATGTTAAGTGAAATAAGCCAGCCTCAGAAAGACGAACAGCATTTGTGTTCTTTCATATATGGACTCTGCATTATATAAAGATAGGAACATAGAAGAAAGACCATTTGATTGGAGGAAGGGACAAGTGGGAGAGGGTAGACAAGAGAAAGTAATGGGATACACATGATTGAAGTACATGATAAACTTGTGAAGATGTCATGATGAATCTCATCATTTTATCTGCTAATTAAAATAATTTGTGGGAGTGGGGGTTGAGGTGGGGGTCTCCCTGTAGCCTCAACTGGCCTGGAACTTGCTGTGTAGATCAGGCTGGCCTCTATGTCACACAGAGATTCACCTGCCAAATGCATTAAAAGTAAAAAAAACTCTATGAAGAGTATGCGATTAGAACAGAGAACCTAGGGGATTATTATATTATTTCACTACATTTGATGTGTTGTACGTGCTACATGTAGGGGTTTTATTGTTATTATGTATTGATTTCAAATATCTAGTTATTTCAGAATAAACTTTTGATGACCCTCATCAGCTGATGCCCATGAGATAGCTGGCACCTCCAGTACAACACTAAGTAAAGGGACAATACTGAACATCTAGTTTTAATGTTTATTACAAAGGAAAAGCTTTCACCATTAGGAATGATATTTTCTAAGGGAACTTTGTAGGCATCTTTAGTCATCTTTGGTTTCCAGCTTTTGTGAGTGTCACTCATGCTGGGGTAGACTTTTGGTGATAGATGTAGCTGTCTTTGAGTCACATCTATTCTTGTAAGTAACCCTTTACTCATGTTCTTGTAAGCAACCCCAATAAAACTCATTGGTTCATCCAGCTGGATTTTGGTGGTGTTGTAACTTGGGTCTGTCACTAGTTCCATAACTAGGGTACGTAGACATTAACTTCTAAACCCACTTATTCAAAAGTTTTGAAAATTAAATCAGGAGTAGATATTACTTTGTCATCCACTAAAATGATCATATGATTTTATTTTTTCATTTTATATATGATGTGTTAACTTTTGGTTGAGAGTGCTGGAGATTTAAATAAGGGCTTTTTTTTTCTTTTAGCCATTTTTGATCTTCTGGAACATCTTAATAAGATTTTGGTGCATTGTCCATTTTATAAATCACTAGACTTTTTTTGTTGATATTGTGTCTAGGATTTTGAATCTGTGTTCATGAGGAGAGTTGGCTTGAAGTTGTCCTTTCTTGTGCAGGTTGTACAGGTCTCCAGAGGCTGACACCTTACCCATTAGTCCACTGGTCACCACTTATTGTACAGATCTTAATAAAAGAAAATATCATATGTGGAATTATGCCACATTACAATTACATTTTAATAAAAAACAGCCTGACTCTTAGCATTCATTTTAAGGCCATTTAAGACTATCCATTTTAAGGTCAAGAGTAGAGAATCTGGTGCCTTCAGATTTCTCTGGAAATTGTGCTCCCAAGCAAGGGCTTTACTCATTCTTTATTTAAACAGTATTTCTAGAATGAAATAGGGGAAGTAACAGTCAGACTCACCCTTATCAGAGAGGAATTTTGCCTTTTCATCCCTAAACCTACAATACCATACACACAACTACAAACAGTTAGTTCTCAATTTATTTGGTTGTTTGCTTTGAGAAAAGCACTATTTGCAATGCTTTGATGCTTTAATATGTAAAACATGCATACATACATTCATACACTATCTTCCGGTTGAGGGCGAGATGGGGTCCTGAGGGTTTAAGGCCGTATGATCAGATCACAAGAGGAATGCATGACTCAGTGAGCTTGTTACAAACAGTAACAATTCTTTTTATTGGAAGGTTAGGTAAAAGTCATCATTCTAGAGTGTGTCCATATTGTAAGTCATTCCTACAGTCATATGCTTCCTTTTTCAATTTTTAGACTATGTATAAATGCCATTTTTTTCCTCCAGAGCTTGTATGCATTAACTTGTAGTTTTAGATATTATTATTTGTAATTCTGTATATATGTGTGTGTCTATATATAGGGATGTGCATTCACACAGGTGCCCACAGAAGCCAGAGGTGTCAGATCCCCTGCAACTGTAATTACAGAAGATCGTGAGCTACCCAGTGTGGTACTAGGAACTGAACTTGGTCACTTTGCAAGAGAATTATGTGCCATATAGTCCCTGAGCTGTTTCCCAGGCCATGCATTTGCTTTTAAAGCTATCTGATGTTGGAAATTTACAAAGTAAAGATTCAAATTCTTTTAAAGACTCATGTGTCCAATCTGTTTCTGTATCAAATCCATTTCACTACATTTTCAGGTTTAATAACAAGAATTTCTACCAATTTTTTACTATTTGTAGAGTTTGTACCAAATGTCTAATTTCTGATCCTTGAAAATATGCATGATATCTCTTTTTTTCTAATCAATCTTGTCATGAGACTATTACTCTTTTGAAAATGTCAATTTTGGATGTATTGGTTTAAAGGCATGTGTCACCATGCCTAGCTTGACCATGGATTATTTTTAAAATTTTTATTTATTATCTTTATTCTATGTGTATGAGTGTATTGTCTCTGTGTATGTAACTACACTTGTGCCGCGCAATGTCCTCAGAAGTCATTTCTCCAGCTCCTTGACCATGGATTATTAAAGTATATTTCTTAATTTTAAATTACAGAGATTTTTTTTTAAGGTTTAAAAAAAGGTTTGGTGACACAAGCCTTTAACCCCTGCCTCTAAGCAGGCTGATTTACAAAATGAGTTCCAGATCAGCAAGGGCCATATAGTGAGACCCTGTCTCAAAAAAAAAAAAAAAAAAAGTTTGACTTCTGGCTTAATAATAGTGTGGTCAAAATATATAATTTGTAGAATTTCAATCTTTGGAAATTTGAGATTTCATATATGTCACAAGTGTGCTCAAATTTTATAAATGTTCTGTGATACTTTAAAAGACTACATATTTTACAGTGTGTATAATGCTCTTTGTCTATCTATCTATATATATATAGATATGTATTCAACTTTACTATTTATGTTACTCAAATCATTCATTTACTGGGATAGGTATTAAACTTCTCATTACATTTGTAAATTTGTGTCTTTTGTTCAGTTTTTGTTTAAGCTGTGTTGTTTGACTACACATTTAAAATTTTCAAATTTTGGGGCTGCAGAGATGGCTCAGTGGTTAAGAGCACTGGCTGCTCTTGCAGAGGACTGGGTTTCAGTTCCCAGTACCCACATGGCAGATAACAACCATCCATAACTCCAGGCCCAGAGAATCTGACACATTCTGTGAGCATTGCACAACAGGGATGCACTTACATACAGGCAATACACTCATACAGACACACACAAAAATAAAGTATTAAAGCAATTGTCATATTTAGCTGATAAAGGAAGAATGTGTCTCAGTATAAAGATACAATGCCTTTGACTTTAAGTCTGCTTTCTAAATTGTTTGTTTCTGTGTTTTGTAAATGCTGTTTCACTGCAGTAGTCTACTCCCTCTGGCTTTTACAGTCTTCCCAGTCCCTCATCCACAAAGATCCATCCCTGATTCTCACAGGAAAGACTGTGATGTAGTTGTTCCATTTAGAGCTGAGCACACTGGGGAGTAGTAGCACCTGCCTTTAATACCAGCACTTGGGAGTCAGAGGAAGGAGGATCTTTGTCTCAAAAAAAAAAAATAAAGTGGAGGACTCCACAGTCTCTCATTCTTAGCACAATGACCAGTTGTGGGTCTCTGTATTAATCATTACTGCAAAAAGAAGCTTTTTAAATGAGGATTGAGAGATGCACATATTGAGAATAAGTATAAGGATGTAGGGGACAGTTTGATACTGTGTTCATTTAGTAGAACAGTAATAGAACTTAGGACCTATCCAGCCATGAGTTTTTGGTCCAGCTAATAACAGACATGAGTTCTATCTTGTGGATCAGCTTTAAATCCAACCAGAAAGTAGTTGGTTACCCCCAAAGCAGTTGTGCCACTGTTGTACTGGTGGGCAGTCTTGCCAGCCAAGTCATTATTGTAGCTCCCAGGATTCACAGCAGGGTAAGATTGTTGAATATTTTTCTCCCTTCGTAGCATAAACAGAACCTTCCAGAACTATGAAAGCTAGTCAGGAATGATGCTTCCAGGTCCATATTAGCTTAATTTCTTTGTCTTATTGTAGGAATTACTTTGACAATATGGATATAATCTGGCCTACAGCTACTGTATATAAACATTACTATTTATAATGTAAAAAAACCCACTGAGCCATGTATGCTTGTGACCTGGACATATGACCTTACTCCCTCAGGACCCCACTTTCCCTCCACTCAAGACAGCCAACAAATGTGGGAGTACATGTACATGATTAACATATCAAAGCATGGAAACAACATGCTTTCTCATTAAAACAGTGAGAAGAATTGAGAAGTCTGAAATTGTGTGTGATATTCTAGGCCTAGGTATCTATATCAAAGGGCAAGATTCTCTGACAAGGGTAGATCCTAGCTTCTGCTTTTCCAGTTCATGCTAGAGATACTGTTTGTTTCTTTTTTTGTTTGTTTGTTTAACATTTATTAATTTTATTTCATGTATATGAGTATATTCCCTGCATGTATATATGTGCACCCATGTCATACAATGCTCTCGGATTCAGAGAGGGCATTGGATTCCCCTAGAACTGGAGTTATAGATGGTTGTTAGCTGCCATGTGGGTGCTGGGAATCGAACCCAGGTCCTCTGCAAGAGCAGCTGGTGATCTTAACCAATGAGCCATCTCTCTAGCTCCTGGAGATACTGTTTCAATGAAATGATGAGTGAAACCTGGCTCAAGAGTACAGTTCTGTGACATTTGAAGGAATACATTTTCAGAGTTTGGGTCCATTTTTGGCATTAAAATGAATGCTAAGAGCCAGGATGTATCTTTATTCAGGCATAACTGTAATGTTGCTTAGAAAGGCCACTTCCTATGAGTCAGGTAAGTGATATCTTCAGCAAGGGTCTTAATGTCAAGGTGCGAAGGGTAATCAAAAGCGATGGAAGTAGCCTAATGTTTGGGAAGGTATGAGGGAACTCCACTGACAAACAAATGAAAGAGGTAACCCATATGTGGCACTGGGGTTTTTATTTGATAGGCCGTGGTGTCTGGGAGGCATTGTCCCCCTGTTATAGGGTAACTCTATTTAAGCCCCTTTTATATATGCATATATATGTGTGTGTGTGTAAGCGTCTACAGTATTATGTTTCCATATGGGATTTTCAAAAGTTTTCAGTGTTAGTTATCACTCCCCATATTCATTCCTCTGCCCTGGTCTACATATGTTCCTTACAACTAACCATTTCATTTTCAAGTTCACCTGGACAGTCTTTGTTATTTCATTGGAGCACTTCGTTTACTTATATCAAAGGAAATCACTGATCTGTACAGTTTTTTGTGTCTTCTTTTGATTTTTTTTGAGACAGGGCTTCACTATGTAGCCCTGGATGATCTTGAATTCACTATGTAGGTCAGGCTGGCCTTGAGCTCAGAGAGATCTGTCTGTCTGCCTCTTCTTCCCAAGTTCTGGGGTTAAAGGCATGTACCACCACACCCAAAGGATCTGTGCAGTTTTAGTTTTTAAAATTTTTATGATTTTCTTTTAAAATATTTCACTTATTGTTTTATTTTATGTGTATGAGTGTATTGCCTGAATGTATGTAAGCACACTCCTGACATTTAGTGCCCATCGAAATCCGAAGAGGGTGTCAGATCTCCTGGAACTGGAGTTATAGATGGTTATTAGCTGCCTTGTGGGTGCTGGGAATCAAACCCGGGTCCTCTGCAAGAGCAGTCAGTGCTCTTAACAGCTGAGCCATCTCTTCAGACCCTAGTTTTATTATTTTAAAAATTTCATGTGTTTGAGTGTTGCCCTGCATGTATGCACATATACCACATGTATGCCTGGTGGAGGCAGAAGGAGCATCAGATATTCTGATTATGAACTGCTATATCGGTGCTAGAAATTGAATCCAGGTCTTCTGCCAGAGCAGCACATGCTTTTTAACCGTTAAGCCATCTCTCCAGTCCATCATTTTTTTTCATTTATGTATTCATTGCATGTGTGTGTGTGTGTGTGTGTGTGTGTGTGTGTGTGTAAGCGCATGTGTATGGAGGTCAGAGGACAACTGTGGAAGTCAGTTCTCTCTTTTCACCATGTAAGTTCCAGGAAATAAATTCAGGTCATCGGTGGCTTGCAGGGTGTGATGGTTAGTGTTAATTGTCACTTGACAGAATTTAAAATGGGAGATGACTTCGGAGCATGTTTGTAGGAGATTATCATGATTAAATTGAGGTGCCATCTACTGTGTGTTGCACCATTTCCTAGGCAGGGCATGTAGTACTGTAAAAGGAGAGACCCAGCTCTACACTAGCCTGTGTGTGTGTCCATTGCTTTCTTCTGATTGTGGATGTAATGTGTCCTGCTGTTTCAGCTCCTGCCACTGTGACTTCCCACCATGTTGGACTGTAACCTGGAACTGTGAACTAAAATAATTTTTCTCCCATAAGTTGCTTTTGTAAGAATATTTTGTTTCAGCAGCAGGAAAATAAACTAAGACATGTGCATGTGCTTTACCTGCTGAGCCATCTCGCCAGCCATGTATTTTAGTTCTTTAATATTTAGTTAATATTACTTAGATGCTGCACTTAGTTCTTCATTGTTTTTCAGTTTTTCACCATATCAAACCTTCTGGCTCTTATCAGCTTCCATCTGCTTGATGAATTAGTATTTCTGTAGTGTAGATTGCTAATAATGAAGTCTCCTGTTTTTTGTTTTTGTGAAAAGTACTTTATTTTACCTTTAAAAATATTTTATTATTATTTGATGTGTATGAATGTATCGTCTGCATGTATGTAAGTGTGCCTGTGTTGTGCAATGCCTTTGTTGGTCAGAAGAGGGTGTCTAATTCCCATGGAACTAGAGTTATGGACAGTTGTCAGCCACCGTGTGGGTAGTGGGAGTCTAACTGGGTTTTCTGCAAGAGGTTCCAGTGCTCTTAACTGCTGAGCCATCTCTCCAGCCCCATATTTTACGTTTTCATGTAAAGTGATGTCACTTGGTGTAGAACTGCAGGTTAGCAGTTTTCTTATTTTTTTCCTCATTTTAAATTCAGCATATTAGTTTATTATTTTTGACCTTCTTTCCACTGTTTCCAGAGGAATCTGCTATAATTTTGCTGCTTCGAAAGGAATTTGGTCCCTTTTTCTCTCTAGGACACCAAATGTAGGACTCTGTTCTCTCCCTACATCAGGTAGGTCCTAGGGATTGAACTCAGGTTGTCATGTTTGGTGGCAAGCTCCCTTAGCTGATGAGCCATCTCATTGGCCCAATTTGTCCTCTCTTGCTCTAAGAGTTTTTGTGGGTCTGTTTCTATTGTCTGCTCTCTCTCTTGGTTTTTGTTCACCTTGTTTTACTCCTGTGTATTCCTGTTATTTGATTCCTGTGTAACAGAGTTTGTTATATTCTGCACCTGATACTGTATTTGCAAAGTTGTAGAAATATTTGAATTCTGAGATGATTTTCTTCAAAAAGGATTAAATTTGCTTCTGCCAGCTAGCTAGGCCTTCACATACTCAAAGATAATCTAAAACCAAGGTTGCTGATTGGAATTCAGGGGCAATGTCTAGAAATATTGACTTTTGAATTACTCTTTTTCTTTAAATTCTTCCAATTTTAATCTGCATGATGGAAATTCACTCACCAGGGCTCCCACTCTAGGATGAGCCTTGAACACTGATCCCTGCCACTTTAGTCCTTTGTGGCCTTCAGAACCACACTTGACCTCTTGATCTCTTGGTCTTTTTTTGCTTTTCTCCCAAGGGAAAAGAGTATCAAAACTCCTGCCTCACCGCTGTGGGTCTCTTCAAGCTTCTCATTATTATATTAGCTTTCCAGTGAACCAGATCCTTACAACTGCTACCCTCCAGCTTTTCTGTTCATCCTCAGCAGGAAGGAGTCTGATTTATTTCATCTTCCATTACTGGAAGCCAGATTTAACCTTTACCACCGTGTTGTAAGATAGGTATGACTGCCATATTACATAGAGGAAATGAGTGGAAAATGACTGAAGAATGGGGTCAATCATAGGTACAAACACTGCTTATTGTTCCTATAGAGTTGATGGCCCAGGGGTCCTCAGATGCCACCCCATAAGCAGTCACCTTTAATAATAATGAGGAAAGCACATTTGCATCAAAAACATGTCCATGACAGAACCACTCAGCACTTTTTAATTCCTGCATTGGATTATTTCTTGAGATACAGCTTTGGAAAGATCTATTTAAAGATCTATGTAACTTAAGTGTAATTGGGGAGTGCTCAATCTGGGTTGTTATCCATCCCTAAGAGCATATCTTAAATTAGCTCCAAGTTGTGGAAACAGTTTTTAGGATGTGTATGAAATGGTTGGGCACAAACCCTAATTCTCTTACAGTTACTTTGAGCATTTCTGTGGAAGAATCTTCACTTAATATAATATAGTTGCAAAGACAGCATGAAGATGGGTCGAGTTACATAACACTGAGTCTCAAACTGAGAACATTGCATTATTGAACTTCTTTCTGTATCCAAGAATGAGGCAAGGCCTGCAGACTTCAGTTTTAAGGAGTGGGATGGGGCAGAGAATTAGGTTAGTTCAAAGAGTTCCAGAAAATTCCAGAAAAAGTGTGAGGTAATGCTTCACTAAACAGTTTTCTGAAAGTTAAGCCTCTCCCCTCTCTACATGGAGTTCCAGCACACTAAGATGATATTTCTCCCTCTTTTCCTATAAGCTTTCAACCAACAATTTTCCTTTCTTGTCAGACTTCTTTTGCATCCTTTTATATTAACTCCCCCTTAGTTTTGTCCATATTTCTCTCTTGGAATGGATCCATTTCACATCCACCTTCCTCTAAGTCGGAAATAGGCTCTTTTACTTTGCTGAAGTTTTCTCTTCTCCCTCTACACTGCCAACCCCATGAATATTCCTGTAAGCAACTTTTTTCTGACCAATGTATAGAACTGAAGCCTCAGCACTTTGGACTCAGCCTATCTCACCGAATAGTCCTCTGAAAACAGCACAAACATTTCTTTATTCTTGGGCACATTTTCTACTTGGATCATCATTCCTTTCTTTCTTTGCCCTTGTGTGTTTGAATGCATCACCATTTTCTGCTTCAGCAAGTGGGCTCCAGATGAGTTTTAAACCACAATACTTTGAACATATGAGCTTCCAGGGCTCAGGAGTCCTCAGTGATGATGAGGCTAAATGCCATCCACCCTGCCCCACGTTCCTACAATAAATATTTATGGAACACTAAGCAGGGATGTTGTTTCTTGAGGATGAGAGGATGTGACTGTATCCAGCTGAGGTCAGCTCATAGAGAGGACAGATTGTTTCAGCCCTAGATTGATAGTCTAGCTTTAGCAGAAGTAATACATTTGATTTGGGGAACAGGGGTAAAATGAAGCAGTAACCATCTGTTCAAGGACAGCTTTATGGAGCTGGAGAGATAGCTCAGTGGTTAAGAGTGCAGACTACTCTTCCAGAAGACATGAGTTCAGTTCCCAACACCCTTGTCAGGTGACTCCAACCACCTGTAATCAGCTCCAGATGCCTCTGGCTTCCACAGCCACCTGCACTCATGAACACAAAATTAAGAATAAAAAGTAAAATAAAACCTTTTCAAGAACACAGCTATTGTGAATGTCCTACAGTTTCTAAAACTAAAAAGATGAAAGAGCTCTTTAAGATAAAAAAAATTTTTTTAACCATGATTAAATAATGGTATATCTATATGATAAAAAAATACTGAATAGCCCTTAAAAATGATGGTTATAATATTTTTAAAAGATAGGCAGATGCACGTGCCTTTTTAGACACATATTTCATGCATATAAAAATACCTATGGAAGTATATAACATGAAAACATTTTAAAAACTGGAAATAGCAATTTTATTAGGGATGAAAAGCTGATGACTGAGGCTGAAGGTCAGAGGAGCCTGTTCCTTCTATACATGTTTCTCCTGTCTGAGCATCAAAGCATTTAAATATAGTAATTACTAAAAATTCAGATAAGGGATTGGAGAGATGGCTCAGTGGTTAAGAGCACTGGCTGCTCTTGGAGAGGACTGGGGTTCAATTCCCAGCACCCACATGGCAGCTGACAACCACCTGTAACTCCATTTCCAGGGGAATCCAACCCGCCTCTTAACCTCCTTGGACTTTGTATGACATTTACACACAAAATAAAAATAAGAAAATATTAAAACAAAATATTTTTAGAAATTCAGATAAGTATATTAACATCATCTCAATTATGTTAAAACATATCAAGAATGAACCTCAACTATCAACAACTATTTTGTCTAGAAATCTTGGGTTTTTAATTCCTTCTTTAATTTCTCTGTTTTCCAGAGATTTTACATGTACCGAGGTTTCCTTTTCTCCTTCTTTATTTCCCTTCTTCCTCCTCCTCCTTGTTCTCTTCTTCTCCTCCTCCCCCCTGTCCTTCCTTCACAGTCTCCATGGTCTCTAGCTCAGGCTTCAAACTCCTCAAACTTTTATGCAGCTGAGGATGACCTTGAACCTCTGATCCTCCTGCCACAACCTGCTGAGTTTATGGATGTACATCATCAAACCTCATTTAAGTGGTACTGGGAATCAAATCCAGGGCTTCTAAAAACTAAACTACATTTTTAGCCCTACAAAACTATTTCTAAAATTATTTTAATTTGTTTTTAAAGATTTTTTTTAATGTTTATGAGTGCTGTGCCTTCATGTATGTAAGTGCATCTACCCATGTTGTGCAATGCCCACACAAGCCAGAAAAGGGCATTGGATCCCCTGGTACTGGAGTTATGGATGGTTGTTAGCTGTCATGTGGGTGTTGGGCCAGTGCTCTTAACCACTGAGCCATCTCTCCAGTCCTTAAAAAGTTATTTTTTTTAAGTTTTTATTTGAAAATAAATGGAAAAAAAAGTATAAAGCATTTAGAAGGCCTATGTTTAAAAACATTTAAAGATATATAGCTTATGACTTGGTTTCTTTTCCTGTTGCTGTGATAAAACACACTGAGAAAAGCAACTTGTGGAAAGGTTTATTCCAGCTCACAGGTCGAGGCACAGTCCATCCCGGTGGGAAGTGAAAGCAGGAGGAACTTGAGGCAGCTGATCATATCATTACTATCACTCAGAAGGAAAGAGCCATGGATGCTTGCTGCTCAGTTCCCCTTCTCCACCTATGCATTCCAGGATGCCAGCCTAGGGAAATGGTGCCACCCATCATGGGCAGGTCCACCTCAATTAATGCAGTCAGGAAAATCCCCTGCAGCCGTACCCAGAGCCCTTCTCCTCAGTGGTCCTGGATTCTGTCCTGTTCACAACACTAACAATCCCAGATTATAATGAAGTATCTCCAGCTTAGTGATAAAGCCATCCTTCAGAAGGATTTTAATACATTATCAATAGGTTTATATAATGTTTTTTTCTTCAAATGTCACATGGAGAACGGAGTCTTTCTATGTATCATGAAGATAATTTTTCATGTAAAAAATGACGCAGAGAATCAACAGAGTCAATGCACAATGACAGTGAATCTTGTAATCTTAGACACGTAAGTGAACTTCTGTATGTCAAACAATCCTCAGCTTAAGCAGAGAGCTTGGCCTAGATTAAGGTTTCCAAGCACGTCTAAGGACATGTTTGTGTCACATTTTCAAAACTATTGTGAAGATCAATGCCATGATAACTTTTTGCTCTTTAAGGAAAATAATTTCAGTTATAACAAAAATCACGGCCATTATCTCCTTCCCTTTATCCATCAGCGCCTCATAAACAAGGAATTTTAACTCATATAAAATGGTAGGAGAGTCATAATCATAAAATACAGGCTAATCCTTTAAATTCTGCCATTCAGTTGTATAAACAATCATTGTAATGACGTTTTTTCTTTTTGTGTAGACATGTTTGGGAAACATTGGTTTAGATGAGACCATTTCCATATTAAAATTATGAATGTATGAGACGAGAATCAGTTTTCTCAAATGCAGTCTGTGTTTGGCCCTAGACTATGGGGGCAGCACAAGTCCTGTTGATGGGTTATTCAAAATAAATAAATAAGTAAAAAGAAGTCAGAAAGTTGAGGGGGCGCTGGGGAGCTGGGGGTGGATCTGGGAGGAGTTAGGGGGAGAAGTGATCAAAGTTAGAGTAAATATGATCAAAATACATTGTATGAAATTCTCAAAGAATCAATACAAATTATACATACATATCTACATAGATACAAATATCTTTATTTTTATTTTCTTATGTATGAGTTGTTTGCCTAAACATATGTAAGTGCACCCATGCATGCCATGCCCGCAGAGGCCGGAAGCATCAAATCCCCTGGAACTGGAGTTATGGATGGTTGTCAGCTACCATGTGGGTGCTGAGAACTGAACCCTGGTCTTCCGAAACAGCAATAAGTATTCTTAACCATTTAGTGATCTCTCCAGCTCCTAGAGATATCGTTTTTGAGATAAGTTCTCACTATGTAGCCCAGGCTGGCCTGGAATTATAGGCTTATGTAACCACACCCAGTTGTAATTATATATGTTATATAACATATATAAAGCTACATATGTGTGTGTGTTTATATGTACGTACTGTGGTGATTTGGGGAGGTTTAGAAGTTGGGGCTTTGCTGAAGGAAGTACATCATTGGGGGTAGGCTTTGAGACTTCGGAGCTGGGTCCCACTTGCAGTTTGCCCTCTCTTTGCTTCCTGTATGAAGACGTGAGTTCTCAGCTTTCTGCTCCAGCTGCCTCCTACCATGGCCCCTCCCTACTCCATTAGGAACTCTTCCTCTGGAACTATAAGCCCAAATAAACTCTTTCTCTTATAGTTGCCTTGCTCATGGTGTTTTATCACAGTAACAGAAAAGCAACTAACACACGTGCGCATGCGCGCGTGCACACAAACTCTGTCTCTCTCTCTCTCCATATATACATATATATATATATATATATGAGTTTATATTCTGCACATTTTTTCACATCGATCAGTTACAGCTACAGTGCTCGTACAAACCAATCATTTATACTTATGTGGAATCTAAAGAGAGAGTAATACTCTTCAGTTATCAAATAATCATAATAGCTGTGATTTTCAGTAGTCATTAGAGCCAGGAAGAGACCTAAATGCTCTCTTAATAAGTTGAGAGCATCACAATAAACTATCAGGTGACAAAAATAACCATGTAGTATGAAACGGTTGAAATTGCCTGATTTCATACAACTAATAGACTTGAATGCAAGTTAATTCTAGAGCCATCTATGATACCATGTTACCTCTAGCATAGTTATTTGCTTTCTTTCTTTTACTATGATATTGTTTGTAGAATGATTTCCTTTTTCATATTGGAGGAAAGGTGGAGAAGAGTTTCAGCTGGTAGAGTGGGTTAAATATCCAGAAATTTGGTTATTCTGGTGTGGTACATGCCTATGATACCAGCACTTGGGAGGTGGAGGCAGGAAGATGAGAGTTTCAAAGCCATCCTGGCTTCATAGTGAGTTAGAGGTCAGTCTAGAATACAAGATACAGTCTGAAAGATGAAAGAAAGAAAGAAAGAAAGAAAGAAAGAAGAAAGAAAGAAAGAAAGAAAGAAAGAAAGAAAGAAAGAAAGAAAGAGAAAGAATGAATGAGGGATATAGAAGGTGTTGAAAAATCCATCCTTTCCCTCCAGGAATTTAAAGTCTGACACAAGGACTGTAAAAGTAGCTCAGTGGATAAGAGTGCTTGCTGTGCAAGCATAAGGACCTGAGTTTGAATCCCAGCATCCAAGTAAAAAGCCTGGCCTGGCTGCAGATGTACAACCAAGAAGCTGTGTGTGTGTGTGTGTGTGTGTGTGTGTGTGTGTGTGTAGAGACAGGAGGATCACTGATCCTTGCTCAGTGAGAGACTCTGTTTCAAAGGAATAAGATGGATAGTGATTGGACACCGCATGTTCATTTACAGAGGTGCACACACATAATGACCACATACAACACACACATATGACGGGAGGGAAGGGGGAGAGAAAGAGATCGAGAGCTAGTTCACACAAGAGATTTTGGGAGTAGGCACTGGCTATGTACCACAGGACTGTGCACAAGCTACAAGCCAGGCAAGTACTCTACCACTGAGCTGCATCCCCCACCCAAGTATTTTAATTACAACACAAAGCAACATGTAATTTGTTGAGTGAGTAATATAAACAATAAACATAGAAGATGAGGTTTAGAGGAAGATAGACTGGAGAGTCAACTCAAGAGACTTGGGTTAGACACTTTAAGGGAAAGAGGAGGGAACAGTATTAATTTCAAGAGAGGAAGGATGATGTGAACAAAAATTTAGAAGACAGGAAATTAAAAGAGCCATGTGCTTGTGCTGCGCTGTAGTGGCTGATGCCACTGAACGTGGAGGTTGGAGAGCCAAGAATGTTCAGCAAAGGACCTGAGACACTGTGGTAAGTAGAAGGCATGTGATCAGCTAACCCTGGGGGCAAAAGCTGCCCTCTAGAAGGTTCCTTGGAAATCACTGGGAAAGGAGGGTGGGCACAGCAGATAAAGTGATTCTCTGGGTGTCTTAAGAAGTATATGAACCAGAGGAAGAAAAATCAGAAAGAACCCAATTAATATTTAATGATGGATTTGATATGAAGGAAAATAAGGAGTGAAAAGCCAAAAATAATTTTAAATTTTATTAGCATATATTAATTACACATAATAGGTTTCATATGACATTTTCATATGTGCATATTTTGTATTTTGATCATGGTCACCATCTCTTGTCCTTTCCCAGTCTAATCCTCTGACCAACCCTAACCTTAAGCATAGCCCTAACCCTAACACTAACCCCAAGCGTAGTCCTAACCCTAACCCTAAACATAACCCTAACTCCAACACTTGCCCACAATTCCTGTTGATTGCCTTCCAATTCCCAACTAGTTCTCTTGCTTTGATTTTTTTTCCAGAAATATTCAAAATTTCAAGCTTCTTTATTTAGGTGAATTCTGGTATGAGAAGCAAAAAGTTTGGGACATAAAAAGAAAACGTTAGGAGGAAGGAAAAGTCTTTCATTTTAGCTCTACATTTTAGGAGGTAGATACAATAGATGCATTTTAATTTTATTTTTGTGATCTACTCATTAGGGGACCAGGCCCGTACTTTTTCATTCTTTTATTCTTAATTTCATAACAGGTAAAGTCAAAATGGTAGCACTGATCCATAAGAAGATTAAATGAATTTTTGTTTTCTTATGACAGTGTCTTACTCTGTAATCTAGGCTAGTGTTGAACTCATGATTCCCCTGTCTCAGCCTCCCAAGTACTGAGATTAAAGATGTATGCCACCATACATGCCTTGAGATTTGGTTTTAATATTTTTAAATTTTTATTAATTTAAATAATATTATATTTAATTTATTTTGTGTGAGTGTGCATGTGTGCCGTGGCATACATGTTGAGTGAGAAGACAACTTTCAGGAGGCAGTTCTCTACTTCGATCATGTGGGATGTGAGGCTCAAACCTGGATTGGCAGTTTGGTGGCAAGCACTGCTATCTGCTGAACCATTTCACTAGCCCAAGATTCTTTTATTTATTTTTATTTTTTATTTTTTTTTTAAAGACAGGGTATCCCTGTAGCCCCAGCTGACCTGGAACTCACTATATAGACCACCAGTGGCTTCAGTCTCACAGATATCTGCCTGCCTCTACCTGTCCTGTGATTAAAGGCATGTACTATCATGTCAAGCCTCTAAGACTTATATTTTTCAAAAATTTATTATTTTATTTTTATGTGTATGAGTGTATGTGTATTTTTTACCTGTATGTGTGTAAGTGCACTCATGTTGTACAATACCCAAGGAGGTCAGATTCCCCTGGAACTGGAATTACAGATATTTGTTAGCTACCATGTGGGTGCTAGGAATTGAACCTGGGTCCTTTGCAAGAACAGCTAATACTCTTAACTACCGAACTTTCTCTCCAGTCCTCCTTGTTTTGAAAGCAGCTGATATTACACACAGACACAGACACAGACACACACACACACATACACACACACACATGTCTTCCAAACAAACAGCCCCCACTCTCTCCAAAAACCAAGTCAACCAAAGCCACCAATCAGGTATCTTTCTTGTTACTATTAAATCTTATGATACCTCTAATAAAGTTAGAAGTGATTGTTGATAGTTGACATAATGCATTTGAAGTGTCAGGTGAAGTATCTAGTAGATAATCTGAGATGGGAGATTGGTATTCTAATGTATATTCAGGACAGCAGGTTGTTAAGCGTTATCACTGATGCAAAGAAATAGTAATCTAGCAAACCTGAAGGGAGAAACAGCTAGGTCAAGAACTGCACTTGGCAATGCCCACAAATTAGGAGTAGGAAGAGGAGTAGAAAATATTTAACAAGACCAAGGCTTTAGCAAGAGAGAAATATTTCAGAATTTATGAGTTGGTTTCAAGCAGACATTTTCAAATGTTGTAAAAAAGCAAGTATTGTGAATTGCTTAAATTTCAGAGCAATCTCAAGAATTTGGAGTGATTTTCAAGGATATATATGTGATTTAACTTATAGGATATTTTCCAGGAATTCATATTTATTCTCATCAAAGATAGCTTTCCTAGGAACTAGAGCAATCAAATGTGAATTTAACAAATGTGTTTTGCAGTCAGCACATCAAAGTACACATTTGATAAAGTGGAACTCAAACCAAAATTGTCAGAGGAGATAAAGAAGGACACTACATACTAATAAAGGGAGCAATCCATCAAAAAACATATAACAATTGTAAAATATATTTTCACTGAGTATTGAGGCTCCCAACTTCCTAAAACAAACACTAATGGGCATAAATGTCCAATAGGTCCTGATGTAATCATAGTAATGACTTCAGTATCCTATCATCTTTGGATAGGTCATCAAACTAAAAATTTACAAAGAAACTTAAGTTAAAACTGCACCATCAGTCAAATAGACTTAACAAATATCTTTAGACTGTTTCATCCAACAAAAAAGAAATATACACTCTTCTCAGTAGCTCATGGAACCTTCTTTAAAATAGACCACATTTCAAGTCATGAAGTCTTAACAAATACAAAAAAATTTCTTGCGCCCTATCAGATAAAAGTGAAGCATACAACTACTTGGAGATTGAATAATACATTCTTAGAAAAACAAGAGCAAGTTAAACCCCAAAACACAGCAAGCAAGAAGAAATAAAGATTAAGGTAGAAATTAATGTATGAGGACTAAATGAATAATGTACAGAATCATTCAAACAAGGAGATTCTTTGAAAAGATGAACATTATTGACAAATTCCTAGACCAAACTAATCAGAAGAAAAAGAGAGGGCTGGAGAGATGACTCAGAGCATTTGTTCTTCCAGAGGACCTGAATTTGGCTCCCAGCACCCACATGGCAATCAACAATCACCTGTAACTCCAGTTCCAGGGGATTCAATACCCTCTTCTGACATCTGAGGGCATTGTACGACATGGATGCATTTACAAACATGCATGTGAAATATTCATACACATAGATGAATCTTTTTTAAAAGGGGAGATACGAATCAAATTAATAAAATCAGAGATGAAAAAAGTGAGGCTACCACAGATTCCAGAAAATCATTGGAGAATACTTTGAGAATTTATATTCCAAAAAACTGGAAAATCTAGAAAAAATAGATAAATTCCTAGACACATATGACCTACCAAAATAAAATCAAGAAGATACGAACAGCTTAAGCAGATTCATAACAGCAACAATAAGATGTCACTACAAATAAAACTCTCAGCACCAAAGGCATAGACTTCCTTAGAATATCCCTCAGATATACCAATGCCATACAAACTGTCCCACCAAATAGAAGGGCACACTACCAGTCTCATTTTATCGAAGTTACTATTATCTTGGTACCAAAATTGGTACAGCAAAAATGAAACTTATAGATCAATTACCACGAGAAATATAGATGTAAAAGTTCTCAGTGAAATTCTTGAAAATTGTTTTCAAGAACAACTTTTCAAGATCATACATTATAAATAAGTTAGTTTCTTTCCAGGAATGCAAGGTTGGTTCAACGTATGAAAATCAATAATACAACACACAAACAGACTTAAGGGCAGAACTCACATGATCATCTCCATCAGTGCAGCAAAGGCCTTGACAGAGTTCAGCCTCCCTCCCTGCTAAAAGTCCTGAGGAAACCAGGAATAGAAGGAGTGTGTCTCAACATGATAAAGGCCATATATAACAGATTTTACACTAAGTTGGGAAAAACATTAAGTATTCCCTCAAAAATCAGGAATGCTGAAAAGGTGCCTCCTATTCTCATTGCTTGAAGGCTTAGCTAGAGCAATAAGACAGGAGAAGGAAATGAAAGGGATAGGAAAGAAAAAGAAAGTCACAGCAGTTTTTTTGTAGTTGATATGGCCCTGTACTTAAAAGACCTTAATGACTCTACCAGAAAACTTAGATCTGGTAAACAGTTTCAGAAACTGATACTGATACATACACTGAATAAGACGCTAGAAGATGGAAAGACCACCCAAGTTTACAGATGGGCAGAATCATTATTGTAAAAATGCCAATATTACCACAAGTGATCTACAGATTTAATCTACAGATCTTATTCCTACCAACATTTCGTTGAAATCATCAAAGAAACGGACAGTTCTAAGATTCATATGAAAGCACAAAAGACCCATGGGGTTGGTGTTAGGGTAGAGGTGAATAAGAACAGTGTAAAATGACATATATGTGTAAAAACCACAACGAAACCCATTACTTAGTATATTAACTTAAAATAATTTTTTTTAGTTGGGGCTGGAGAGCTGGCTCACCGACTAAGAGAACTACTTTTCCAGAGGACCCAGGGTCCAATTCCCAGAACTCATGTAGTGGCTGACAACTGTCTGTAACTCCAGTTCTAGGGAGCATTGCATAGATATGGTGCATTTACATGTAAGTAGACAAAATATTCACACATATAAAAATAAATAAATCTTAAAAAAATTTAAAGTATTATTCTCCAGAGCCAGGCTAGGCAATAAAGATAATAGCACAATGTTCTTTAATATTCAAATAGTAAAAGGTTGTTGGGAAATAATGATTAATATTCAAATATTTATTTATTTAAAGACAACCTTTCACTGTGTACTTCTGGCTGCTCTGGAGCTCACTTTGTAAACCAGGCTGGCCTTGAACTCATAGAGAGTTGCTTGCCTTTGCCTAGGATTAAAGATGTGTGCCACCACTCCCAGCTGTTCTTACCATTTAAATTCTTTGTTTATTATACTCAGATTGCAGGAATAAACTTCAACAATTCTTTGTCTAAATTGTTGAAAGAGCCAACCAATACAAGTCACCTGACTCAGGTTTTTCTGTTTTGTATGTTGATGTCTCCAAAAACTAAAATGTGAAAAGTTAAATAATATATGACTATAAATGCAAGAAAATTAAGGAGCCAGGCAGGCGGTGGAGGCCTTTAATCTCAACACTCCGGAAGCAGAGGCTGGTGGATCTCTGTGAGATTGAGGCCAGCCTGGTCTACAGAGTGAGTTCCAGGTCAGCCAGGCCTACACATTGAGACTCTGTCTCAACAACAAACGAAAACAAAGAGTTGGTGCCCAAAGGGAGGTCTTTTAGTTTTGGAAGTATGCTCTGGAGGGGACGTGAGGTCCGCCCCTTTTCTCTTTCATTTCCTGGTTGTCGGGAGGAGGCGGCTTTCTCCACACAAGCCCTCTACTGTGATGTGTTGTTTCATCCCAGATTCAAAAGCAAAGGAGCCAAGTGACTGTGGACCTACATCTTTCAAAGCAGGAGCCCAAATAAACCTTTTCCCTATGTGGATTACCTCAGATATTTTGTCACAGTGATGGAGAACTGACATCCCAGTTCTATTAATGCTATTGCTCATAAGATAAGAAGTTATGTAGCGAAGCCGCAGTTCTAAAGCTGAAACCCCAGGGAGATTTCTCCTGTGGGTCTTCATGAAAAAGAAGCTGGCACTGTATCAGATTGGGCTAGCAATAAAAATTCCTGTGTGAAATATAAGAAGGCGTTCCTTTGAGATGAGCACAATTCAGTCAAATCAGTTCTACACGGAAGCAAACACCTGCAATCTAAATACACACAGCTCTGAGGATCCACTTTGATCCAAAGGTAGATTTTAGGATAACCAGCAGAATGAGGAATTTGCAAACCCCTTCCATCAACATTGTTTCTCAAAAAATTAGTATTCTGCTAAGGGATTAGACAGCAAGGAGTTCCAGATTGGATCGTGTAGTGAGAGCTGGAAGTGCAGGTGTTGTGTATGAACACTGAGTACTGAGAGAAAAGGATAAGATGCTTTCAGGAAAATCACTACTGCGGTTTGGAGAAGTGTCCCCAAAGGCCCATGTGTTAAGGGCTTAGTTTCCAACCTATGGTGCTATTGGGAAGTCGTAGTGCCCTTAAGAGGAGAGGTCTAGGGAGATGTCTGCTCATTGGGGTATACCTTTGAAGGGGATTTTAGAAACCCTAGCCAATTCTTATCTCTGCTTCTTGGCAGCTGGAAGGTGAGCACCACTCACTGCTAAGTGTTCCTACCAGGCCTTGTCACATGCCCTAAGGCACTGAGGTCAACCAAACAACACTGAAACCACCCAAATCCTAAACCCAAATAACCTTTTTCTTTCTTTCTTCCTTCCTTCCTTCCTTCCTTCCTTCCTTCCTTCCTTCCTTCCTTCCTTCCTTCCTTCCTTCCTTTCATTTAATGTGTATGAGTGCTATGCCTGCATGTATGTAAGTGTACCTGTGTTCTCCAGGACCTCCAAAGTCAGAAAAGGGCCTCAAATCCTCTGGAACTGGAGTTATGGATGGTTGTTACTTGCCATGTGAGTGCTGGGAATTAAATCCAGGTCTTCTGCAAAAACAACCAGTGCTCTTAATCATGAACCATCTCTCCAGCCCCCAGTCTTTCCTCTTTTTAAGTTGACCACCTGAGACACTGTTACAATGAAGGAAGACTAATGCAAACACCCAGTCCTACAGTTTCTGACTTGGGTTGGCAAACATCTCTCAGCAAGCTTGTCTCACCACGACTGTACTCCTTTGAATCTATTTTTTTCTCAGTTTAAGAGGATAATAAAAATCATTAATAATATATGCATTATTTTTGGTTTGTAAATGTGAAAGAGATGTTTTGTTTTTGCAGAATTCAAGGCATGCTGGTCAAGTACCTACTGGGCTACTAAATGTTGGGGCTTGCCCCAAACATTTATTAAACAAGTTTCCATTTTATCCAATTTACAAGTCAGGTAAAGACTTCAATTTATAAACAGTGGCCAAAATAGGAGGAGTGGGCTCTAACTTATGTCTGGGGTCTAAGATCTGTCACTTTCACCCTGAAATACCTTGCCTCTGGCCTTTCAGGATAGCAGTGTAGGTTATTTTGTGAACTGTGAACTCCTAGGAAGCAGGGTAATCGATTGTGTTAGAGAGTCCAAGAAGGGCACTGAGCCAATATTATTCTGATTTTGGCCCAGACTGTGCATTTAAATCTTCCCTGAAGTGATGATGAAAGCCTGTTAAAGTATAAGTTCAGAAACGTAAATTTTAAAAGTTGTCCTGCCAGTGGGTCACAGAGCCTATGAGTGAATGGCTTACAGTTTTGAAGAGGCATAAAAGACCTTTATTTGAAGGCACTAACAGCCTCCTCATTGCAACCCACCACACTCATGTTGGGAAAGAAGGAGATAGTCCACCTGGAAGTTGCAACCATCACAATCCGGTGATGATAACGGTGGAATTCTCGACTGCCCACCCAGAACATGGACACGGACAGGAGCCTGCTGGGAGCTCCACTGTCCCTGTACTAATTGCCTTAAAGTAATTTTTGTTGCTTCTTTCTACAGGGGATTGATTCATTGGGTCACATGTGCAGCAACACATGCTGGAGACCGGAGATGCTATTTAATGGCTGCAAAAATAGAGGCAACACAGGCTGGTATGCAGCTGTGGCCTTGCCTGGCATTACCAAGTTCATGGCAGACCCAGAGCCAGCCAAGCAGGCACAGGAAATATGAGAAAGGCATCCCCGGCCTGTCAGTATCCCTTCAACTCTATTCCTGCTTGATAAAGCCTTTTGTTAAATATTTACAAAGAACGAAAACGAAGATTTCCTGTAATATTTTGCATTTCCAAGTGTGGTTTCTTTTTCTATTTTTTACCCTCCTGAGATTTTAAAAAACGAAAATGGTTGGATAAAGCTAAAAGCTGGTAACATTCAGAATGGAGCAGTTCACATGAATATGAGTTCATTTTCCATTCTTAAATGCCAATACAGTACATTTTTGGGAATATGGTGTCTTTCTGCCATTTTTCCTGTTCTCTCTAGATCAAAGTCATCATTAGCATCATGAAATTTTTGAGCATTAGATGGGTTAAAAGCAAAAAAAAGGCATACTTTGAAAACATTTTATAAAGGAGACCAGGAATAGTAGAAAGAGCATATTTAACTATTAAATAAAATATCCTTTGGGGGAAGAATCATATGGCATAGACCAAAGCTTTTCAAATGTCAATGTATCTAGAATTACCCAAGGAGAGGACCTCATTATAGGCCAACTAGGGAGGGGGTTGCTGAGAATTTACATATTTGACAGGTTTCAGGCAAAGCTGGCATTGCTGGTCCGTGGACTACATGGCATGGAAACCTACCCTTCTAGCAACATTTATATCTCTGAAAGCATTCTGGGCTAACCTTTCTAAGAACATTTTTTCAAAACCAAGTATCTAGAGGTTAAGAGTTCTGAAGAAACGACTGATTTTTTTTTTCATGAATTTAACTCTTGCACTAGCTACAACATCCACTGAATCGTCCTTTAGTTGGCAGTAAAGTAGCCTTTACTGTGCACACATACTTCTCATCTTCATTTTAATACATCATATTTATTAATTATAAGAAAACTAGACAGTAATTAAGAATGTTAAGATCATGGAACAGAGGCTACCAGAGCACATGACTATTTAGCCTTTCCTTTAAACTCTTACACCTGTTTTGACCGTGTGACCCAGTTGATTCTTACAGTCTTGATGTATTAGTAAGTCTAGACAATAATTGTATAATCACCCTAGTCATAGCCCATACAGTGAGGATGAGCTGAATAACAACTAGCGCATAATTTTTCCGTATTTTTTAAATCACACGCTTATATCCATGTCTTATACTTCCAGTGAGATTATAACTTATTTGAGAACATCACTAGTCTCATGTATTCATTAGATCATTATTTACCAAGTATTCTTTAAATCAGTCTAGATCCATTGCCCATATGCAGATGCAAGTTGGATTCAGGTCAGAAAACATTATAAAAATGGAAAATGCTTGCAGCCCTAGTACAATCTGTCCATCCATCCATCCATCCATCCATCCATCCATCCATCCACCCATCCATCCATGTATCCAATAAAACTACTGATGACTACTTTGTGCCAGGCCTCAGCTGGATCCCAGCACAACCAGTAAAGCTCAGCCCCTACCACCAGACCTATTGTTTATTCCTTTACACAGAAATGTTTGACTATCTATCTAACGATCTTTCTATATTTCTATTTATCTCTCTATCTCTGATCTTATATTTCAGTTCTGGTGGCAGTAATCTGGAGAAATGGAAGCGGGAAAGAAGACTGATTTTGGCTCAGGGAAATAACTGCTATATTCTGTTGTTTAATTTCCTCATGTGTGAGAACAGGAGCTTGGTGATGGCTATTAACCGTGTAGTATTATAGTTGTCCTGTAGAAGTTAAGGTGTTTTCTTCTGGGCTGTGGAGGTAGCTCAGTGATAGATAGGGTACTTGTGAGGTCCTGGATTCTATCCCTAGCACTGAAATTTAGAAGTAGAAAGAAGAGAAAGAAGAGGAGAAAGAAGAGGAGGAAGAGGATGGTTTGTTTTCTGTTAAAGACTTCTAGAAGAGAAGGATTTTAGGAACACTTTGAATAGCAAACAGACTGAGATCACAGAGGCATTTAGGGATGCTTAATTATAAAATAATTTTCTTTGCTTTTTTGTACATTTTGATTTTTCACCCCTCTCACCTTCGGTTTTCAGTGTATTATGGTCTTTTTCTTTTTAAAAAATTTAAAAAGATTTTATATTTGTTTTTAATTATAAGTGTGGGGTGGAGGGCTGGCTATGTGTAGACGTGAAGGCAGGTGCCTGCAGAGGCCAGAAGTGTTGGCTCATCCTGAGGCTAGAGTTGTATGTAGGTGGTTGTGCGTCATGAGTTCTGGGAACTGAACTCAGGTCTTCTGCAAAAACAGTATGCACTCTTAAACATTAAAGCATCTCTCCAGCCCCTCTTTACTTTTTTTTTTTTACTAAAGTTTAAGTGCGCACGCACACCTTCCTCTCCGGCCACCATTTCCTAGATCTCATGGTTTCTGTGACCACGCCCCCCTCAGTTCCACCATACTCCATGTGTGCCCCACTTCTCACTATCAGCTTTCACACATTCCACATCCTCTCTTCAGAAGCTAGTCAGACATCTGCCACATGGTCTGGGTTATTAATAAATGCTACTTATGACATTTCCAGTAGAATATGGAGCAGCAGGAATGGTGTATCTCCTGAAAAACTTGCCTGTGTGATTGATGTATTAAAAAAATCTCTGACATGCTTGGCGAATGGTGTCTATCTGAAGAATCATTCATTCATTCAGCTAATATTTGTTAAGCATTCTACATACCTGTTATGCAGGTTGCATCTATCCCTATCTATCATTTATTCAACTTTTTTTTCTGTCTTTTTGAGACAGGGTCTCCCTTGTAGCCCCAGCTGGCCTAGAACTCAATATGTAGACCAGGATAGTCTCAGTCACACAGAGATCTGCCTGTCTCTGCATCCTGAGTGCTGGAACTAAAGGCATACACTACCATGCCTGGCTTCAACAGTTATTTTGTAAACTCTTGCTGTATATATCATTATTAGCTTAACTCAGGGGTAGAGAGTAAAAGGTTGGGTAAAATGTTACTTCTGTCCTTGGAACTTACATTATGGAAGGAAAGACAGATTTATAAACAAAAGAATTATAGCACAGCATGACAGTCACCACACTGCCATGGGAACATGTGATTCTTTCTCACTTGGAAGCCACCAGTGATTCCTATGGGAAGGCTTCTCTGGAGTATTGGCAACTGACTTCCACAGCACAGTTGTTTCTTCTTAGCTATTCGCTGCTAAGCAGCCTGAAATTGGTGACCTAACCTTGGTGCGGAGTAGGCACACATTCCAAATCTGTTTTGTCTACAACTGGCACTAAAATGGGCCCAATCTGAGTCGCCCATTGTGCAGAGGAATAAATGCACTTAGTGCCTGTATAGGATCTCTAAAGACAAAGAGGACCTGAAAGGCAATGTATACCTGTGCTTTCCAGGCAAAAACACAAACACTTGATTTTTGGAAAGCACATGATGGAAGAAATAAGGCTCACAGTGGCAAAGTGTGGGTTTGAGGGCTGGAGAGATGGATTAGAAGTTGAGAGCACTGGTTGCTCTCGCACAGGACTCAGGTTTGATTCCCAGAACCTATATGGCAGTTAACAACCGTCCATAACTTCAGGTTCAGGGGATCTGACACCTTCTAGCCTCCTTGGGAACTGCACAATATGGGTGCATATACATACATGCAAGCAATACATTCATACACATAAAGAAAATAAAAATAATAAAATATTTTAAAAGTGAGGATTTGAAAGGAAATTCACCATAGAAATAACTGTCTATTCAAAAATAAATAAACAATAAAAGAAAGTGAAATTTCTGCCAAGCATGACGGCTTATGCTTGTAGTCTTAGTACTTGAGAGGCTGAGGAAGGAGGACTGCTGTGAGTTCCAGACCAGTCAGCAGAGCTAAAGAGTGAAATCAAATATATATTTATATATGTATATATATATGAACCAAACAAAAAGGAAAATCAGATTTTTATGGATTCAATACAGTGCTTGCCTAAAATACATGAAATTTATTCCCCAGTATCACATAATAAACCAGTGTGGTGGTACACAAATGTAATCCTAGCACTCAGGAGAAGGGGACAGGAGGATCAGGAGTTCAAGGCCAGCTTCAATTATATAGCAAGTTTTTTGTTGTTATTGTTTTGTTTTTCAGACAAGGTCTCATATGTCCTAGGCTGACTTCAAATTCAATATGTACGTTGAACTTCCTTGAACTTCTGATCCTCCTGCATCTACCTTCCAAACACAGGCATTTGCCACCATGTCTAGTTTATGAAGTGGTAAGGACTGAACCCAGGGCTTTGTGCATTTTAAGGGGGCACTGTACCTACTAAGCCACACCCCCAGCCTACATAGCAAGTTTGAGGTTAGCTTAGGCTACACGAGACTGTCTCAAAGAACAAAAATCAGACATGATTTATCAGGCAACAATCCATCCATCCTACACAATTTTAGCATTAAATTGTTTATCAGAGTGGCTGAAGAGCCAGCCAGAAAGAAAGAGACACAGAAATAATTTTAGTGCAACTATCCTAAGCATGAGTCAGGGTCCCAAAGAGCAGGCTGGGGGAGGGGCCAGCAGAATGGGAAGCTGGCCTGATTGTATGTGAAGGGAGGAAGGAGACCCACCCGGCTCTCCTGGACCCAGCTTTTCCATCCCTTGCTCCTGTAACTTTGTGTGCCGACCTCTAGGGCAACATCTGAGGAAGCCTTTTCTCATAGACTCGGAGCAGCATGGTGTTCATGCACGTGAATGGTTCCTGAGCTCACTATTACCAGTACCTGACACCCTGTTCATGAGTGCAGAACTGGGCTTTGTGATGTTTACAGTCTTAAGGGCTGGACAGAAATGGACACTTGGTATTTGGTAAAAGAAGCAAGGAGGGAAACAAGGCAGGGAGTTCTCTGAGAGAAGAGCGAAAGGTTTTACTTGGTCTACTCTTCATTTTCCTAAATGATGTCTTCCTTTTCTCCTCCTTTCTCTCCTAAAGACCATAATATAAGACTTGAAAATACCAATTATGAATGTGAAGCTTAAGTGACTTTCCTTCTGGAGAAATGAGAGTGATTATGCAGATGATTAGTGATTGTGCAGTACTGAATAATTAAGACAGGAGTCATGTCTCTGAAGAAAAAACAAAAACTCCAAGTGGTTAAGATTGAGTCTCTTAGAGACATAAGAGGCTCAAGTTTCAGTCTTAGTTCCTATTACTTGTTATGGCCTTAGGTAAATTGTTTAACCTCCTTAAACCTCAGGTTTCTGTTTTTCTAAATGTGTATGTGTGTGTATTGCATGTGCATACACACAAATGTGTGGGTACATGTGTGTATGAGTTTACACGCACATGTGCACATATGGGTGACAGAGGGCAATCTCTAGTATCATCCTTAGGAACATTGTCCACCTCCTTTGAGACAGAGTCTCTCACTGGCCTGGGACTCATTAAGTAGGTCAGACTGGCAGGTCATCAGGTCCCAGGGAACTTCTTGTCTCCACTTCTGCCCTAGTTTGGTTTTTGCTGCTGTGATAAAACACTGACCAAAAACAACTTGTGAAGGAAAGGTTTACTTCATCTTACATCTCCAAATGAGAGTTCATTATTGAGGGCAGTTAGGGCAGGAACTCCAGGCAAGAACCTGGAAGCAGGAACTGAAACAGAGACTACAGAGGAATCTGCTTACTGCTCCCTCCTGCTTACGCTCAGCCAGCTTTCTTATGAAACCCAGACCCTCTGGCCCAGGGATGGTACCACCCACAGTGGGCTGGATCCTCCTACATCAATTAGCAATCAAGAAAATGCCCAAAGTCACACCCACAGGCCAATCTGAAGGAGGAAATTCCTCAGCTGACAATCCCTCTTCCCAGAAGTATCAAGTAGACTATGAAGATTAGCCATCACAAACCTTGTCAACTGGATATATAAACAGACCCTGTTAAATCATAACTTTTCTTTTTTGTTCCCCTATCTCATGTTAATATCATAGCGTAAAACAGAGTATATCTTTAAAAGTCTCACAGTCTTTTAAAAATTACAATGACATAAAAGTCCAAGCTCTCTTTAAAAATCCAATGTTTTAACTGTGGGCTCCTATAAAATCCAAAATAAGTCACATACTTTCTTATTCCAAGAGGGAATAACCAGGGCATAGTAATAATTAGATCAAAGCAAAGCCCAGCTCTAACAGTATAAAAAGCTCAATGCCTGGTATCTGGGACTCACTTGAGATCTTCTGGGCTTCGAAAGGCTAGGCAGCGTCACTTTCTGCCATTCACAGCACACATGGCTTGTTTCCGAGGCTCAGGCTGGCTCCCCTCTGCACCTGCTGCTGTCCTTGGTGACTGACCTGCAGTCCTGGTGTCACCAGTGCCCTGGGGTCTCTACTGCAACTCACGCTGGACCTTCACCACTGGCCTCTCACAGTGGCCAGTGCTTCAACTGCTCTCTATGACCCTTTCATGCCTTTTAAACCAGTGTCATGTGGGAGACTCTTATCTGTTGCCAAGTTTAGCTTCCAGCCTGAGGTGAAGCCTTGGTCCCCCCACTGGACCACAACTTCTATGTGCTGACCCTGAGGAAATACTTTCCAGAAGATTTCACCTCAGTGATCATGGTCTCTTATTAAATAACTCACAGCTGATATTGTAGCTTTAACTGTCCGACAGTTATTGTCCCAGTAAAGCAAAGATTTCACTTCTACAAATTCTTAATTTAAATATATCACATGCTACAATATAGTCTTTGAGGGACTCTCAAACTTCTCTCTGAAACCTCAAAGGCTAGGCCTCTATCATCAGCATTTTTTTCAGCATTATCTTCAAACGCCCACCACAGCTCATTAAGCTCTGAACAATCACTGACTTTTCTAGACCAAAGTTCCAAAATCATCCAACGTCTTCCTACATAACAGTTCAAGGCATAAAAGCCACATGTTTACTCCCATCACAGCAATATTCCAAGTTCCTGATACCAACTTCCATTTGGTTTCTGTTGCTGTGATTAAACACTAACCAAAACCAACTGGAGGAAGGAAAGGGTTTATTTCTTCTTATACTTCCAAATGACAGTCCATCATTTAGGGAACTCGGGGCAGGAATCTGAAACAGAGATCATGGAGGAATGCTGCTTCCTGGCTTGCTCCGTCTGGTTTGTGCTCAGCCTGCTTTCTTATACAGCCCAGGCCCATCTACTCAGGGCTGGCACCACCCACAGTGGATTGGCTCCTCCTACATCAATTAGCAATCAAGAAAATGCGCCATAGGCATATCACAGGTCCAATTCTCTTTCCAGATATGTGAAATCGACAACCAAGATGAACTATCACAGTCTTTCCAACATTGGAATTATAAACACATGCCATCACATCTGGAGTTGTTAATGTGGGTTCTGGGAATCAAACTCAGGTCCTCATGCTTGGAAGTCAAGCATGTAACCAACTGAACTATCTCCCTAGCACCAAGGCTGTTTATTTGTAAAATAACAATGGCAATAGTATATACCTTAGAAGGATTTTTTGGAAGTTTGTTAGGTTATAATAAAGAAGTTAATGTGTTTCCTGGCATAGAGCATCAATGTTAGTCTTCAATGGCAGAAGGGCTCTGCATTTCTCTTTGATTTCAAGAAGCATTTCTCTCGATTTAGCAATTTTACAGTCAGATTCTGGGCTTATACACCTCAACTGCTGAGCTTTTCCTCTGTGTCCTTCTTCCCGTTTCCCACCTGGCCTTTGTTCTACTCATCAGTGATTAAGCCCCGGATGACTCTGCCACCAGCCTCCCTGTGCTGAACCTCTTGGTGAGGAATTAGTGGGAATCATCATGAAATCTATGGACCTGTCTTAATGTGATATCGTATCTTAAATTCTGATCTGACTTGCAAAAAGGCATACCAACTATTTAAGAAGCTTTTCTTATCTTAGCTTGCGATTATGTTCACTTTGGGGTATTTTGTCTGAATTGTAAAGTCTAAGGTAGAAATTATAATTCATAAACTGATAGTTAATAAACATATTTACTGTAGTTGATTATCTCAGATACTTGTTATAGCAATGGTAAGCTGGCCAACAAAATTTCTAATATCACTATGACGCCATTCCACATTTGCAAGTCACATCTTTGGGTTCGCAACTTGGTCTATGTTCAAACCATGATTATTCTGCTTTTTTCTTTTCTAAATCCCTTGCAAGGTATGTTTCCTTTCACCTTTGCTGGAGGGTGGGATTGTGCCAGTTCAAGTTCATATCTTCATTGGAATACTAAGCTGAGACACAAGAAACCAGTACAAGCCAGTAGTCCTTGTTTCAGTTTGTCTGTTGCTTGCTTGAATGATGCAGCATGTGCCCATATGATCAAATGCTTTGCTACAGTGTGACAAGAGTTGCTGTCTAATTAAGACATCTACTCCGTTACTGCTCCATGCCTGACCATCTCCATTTCCATTTAGGCAACTGTACAATAGGATTTTATGATATTTCATCTTACTCCCAGATGTCAAGTTTCTGCTTGCGAGGGAAGAGGTGGTTGAACAATAAAGAGCTGTAAATGAAAGATCAACCCTTCAGGCTGGTTTGGACACAGTATTAGGTTGTAGTAAATATACTTGGAACTGACTAGATGTGGAGGGGGTTTACTATGTTTGGACATAAAGTTCAAGTTTGCCCTGCAAAACTTCTGGTTATTTAACACTCAAAAGAACGTTTAGGGACTAGGGATGTAATTCAGTTGGTAGAGTGCTTACCAGGTAGGAATGAAGCCATGAGTTTGATCCCTAGCTTTGTATTAAACTCAGCATGATGAAGCAAGTCTGTATGTAGTCACAGCACTTATGTTTTTATACGACATGGCGATCAGGGGGCTCGTGGGAGTTAGCTCTCTGCTTCTACCATGTGGGCCCTGGGGATCTAATTCAGGCTGTCAGGCTTGGTGGCAAGTGCCCTTGCCTGCTGAGTCATCTCGCTATTTTTCCCAATTAAAGTGCTAGAGTGTATGCCTTCCAAAGCATAGACATTCTGGCTGCCACAGATGTGGAGACAACTGAAGGAGCAACTTGACAGGTCTAGCCAGGGTCCAGGGTTAGAAAGAAGGTATGGTTTCATTATCTGATAATTTAGGAAGAGGATCTATAAGATAAGAATTCTAGTATAGTTTACTGCATTCATTTTAAGGGACATATATTTAATTCTCTATAGACTTACATTGGGATTCTCAACCTCAACACTATTGCCAAATTTAATTTTTGATGGTGCTGAGGATGGAATTCAGAGCCTTGTGCATGCTGGGCAAGTGCTCTACCACTGAGTTACACCTTCAGCTCTTACGTTTAAAAATATTTATTTATATTTTATGTGTATGAATGTTTTGTCTGCAGTGTGTATAAGTGGATCAGTGTGTGCAATGCCCACAGAGCCAGGAGAGAACATCAGATTCCCTGAAACTGAAGTTTCAGATGGTTGTTAGTTACTGTGTGGGTGCTAGGACCTGAAACTGGGTCTTCTGGAAGAGCATTCAATAGGGGCTCTTAACCGCCGAGCCATCGATTGTAGCCCCAATCTTTAATATCTTTTTTAAACCAGCTAATTCTCTGACGTAGGGGCCATTGAAGGCTGTTCAACAGATCCCTAGACTTCATCTTCTGTGTTCTAGTAGAAACATCCTCTGTCCAAGTTGTAACAACCATAATGTCTCCAGTTACCACCAAGCATTCCTTGGGAGTGACAGGTGTTACCAGTTCAAATCACTCTTATGACACATGTCTCAACATTGATTTCATATTCCACAGAACATGGAGCCTGTTATTAGCTGGCAAGCTGGGATGAGAAAAACTATCAGCTTGGTGTTGTTGGGACTCAGGACCACAGCACATTTTACTTATCAATACTTGGTAAATGACTTCAAAAATAGCTATAATTAAATAAGTAGCTACTGTCAAGGTCATATAGTCTCCTTAGCAGTTTACATTGCTGCTTTTTGGGGGGAAAAGTTTATAAAAGTATAAAAAGTAAACAATAATTCTTCTGTTTTCTGCGTAGCACTCTTCTACTCAACGTGGTATGTATCCAGGTCATAGTTTCACATTTTATATCACAGATACTGTCTCAGTCAACTTTTCACTATTATTCCAAAATCTCCAAGAGAAAAATCAATGTAAAGGGAGGAAAGCTTCGTTTCCACTCATGGTTTCGGGGTCTCAATTCTTGGTCATCTGGCCCTGTTTTTTGGGGCTGTGGCAGCAGTGTATCACTGTGAGAACACGTGTGTGTGTGTGTGTGTGTGTGTGTGTGTGTGTGTGTGTGTGTGTGTGAGGGGGATGGCAGAGAGGCAAGACAGAGACAACCAATGATCTAATTTTCTTCTACTAGACCCCTTTGTCCTCTAACGTTTCCACTACCTTGCAATAATTATACAGGTTAGGAACCCAGCCTTTAGCACATGGGCCTCTGGGATCCATTCAAGATCTAAACCATAGCATATATATTTATTACCTGTAAATAATAGTTTATGTTGCTGTGAGTATCTAAGAATATTTTCATAAGTGATATCAAATTATCTGCCACACTCCCCTGCCCCATCGTGGTTTTTTTCAATTTCCCCTTGTTCGCTCTGTGGAAACCTGGCTGTTTTAATTTGTGCATAGTATTTCATTGTATGACTATGCCCAAGTTAATTTACTTACTTTTCATCCTTTTCTAGACACCCTTGAATTGGTTCCAGCTAATCTTCACTCTAAAGCAGTACTAATGTAGTGTCTTTTATTTTTTTGGTCTTTTTTTGAGACAGGGTCTCCCTGTAGCCCCAGATGTTCTGGAACTTCCTAGCTATGTAGACTAGGATGACCTTGAACTCACAGAGATCCACCTGCCTCTGCCTCCCGAGTGCTGGGATTAAAGGTGTGCGCCACCACGCCCGGCCTAATGTAGCATGTCTGTCTTTCTGTCCGTCCATGTGTAAGTGCTTCTTTGGAAGAACTGTTGGATTTGAGATTGGGCCTATCTCTAATCAAATAATACCAAGTTGTATTTCCAGAGTAGTTGAATCAACTACATCAATTAGACTCCTACGATCTTGGGTTCTCCACCATTCTTTTCAACTACTTGGCTTTATCAGAATTTTAACACACTATGGGAGTTTCCTATTTTTATGGGAGAGGAATATTTTTAAAGGTAACATCAGGATTGCTTTGTATTTTCATGTTTTAGCTTAAGTTGTGCATCTCTTCTGCATTTGGTTACCATACAGGTTTCTTCTTTAAATTATTATGTATGGTTTGCTCTTTGTTCTAGGGAATTCTCTTTAAATTTCTTGTTTAAAAGAATGTTCGTACACACCATGTGCTTTTTTCTCACAGTGCTGAGGGTTAAACACACAGACTTGCCAGGCAATTACTCTACCTACCACCAACCTCTTCCTCAGCACTGCTCTTTTTTTTTTTTTTCTTAAATATATATGATGGTCAGCTTTAATTGCCAATTTGACACAACCTAGAATCACCTGGGAAAGGAGCGTCAATGAGGGATTGTATTGCTTGGGTCATGTCTGTAGGGACTTGTCATCATTGGGTGAATCCTGGTGGGAAGACCCACCGTGAATGTGAGCCACACCATTTTCTGGCCTGGGCCCTGGGTTGTATAAGAGTGAAGAAAGGTAGCTGAGCAGAAGCAAGCACGCAAGCAAGGGGCATATTTGTGTTCATTTCTCTCTGCTCTTGACTGTGGATGTGACATGATCAGGTGTTCCTGTGCCACCTTGATTTCTGTCCCACTGCTATGACAGACTGTCACCCAAAATTGCGAGCTAAAATAAGCCCTCTCTCTAAGCTACTTTTGTCAGAGTATTTCATTACAGCCACAGAAATGAAACCAGGACAATACATCACAAATGTCTTCTTTAAGCTTAATTTTGTCTTCTTACTTTTTCTAATATGTCTGTTCTTGTGTAGAAATTTTTAATTTTGACACAATCCGATTTATGTGTATATATATTTAATCATTTGTCCTTTGGGGGCATGCTTTAAGAAACCCTTTCCTATTCTAAGGACATAAACATATTATCCTACATTTCCAAAAGTAATTCCAATAATTCAGAAGTCTTTTTCTCTTCTTCTTGGCAGGGTCTTGTTCTTTATTCCTGGATGACCTAGAACTCATGATTCTCCAGCTTTCCTATAACTAGGATTACAGGAGTGGGCTACCAGGCCTGAATCCATTAAGAGTCTTTTCCTGTATATGATGTGAGGTAAGGATCTTGTATGTTACCTTTCAACCTCACTACAACACTGTGGGGTAGATATTCCCATTTTACAGACTGAAAAGCCATGGCTTAGATAAATGATTTCTAGGCCAGCCAGGGTTATATTGTTGAGACCTTATCTCGAAAAAAAATTTTTTTTTCAGACATTCTTATTGTCAGGGCCTCATAAACCTCTAGGCATAGGCTAGAATGGGGAATGTGAGGCTAACTCACTTTCATGTCAGTGCAGAAGTTCAGGTACACTCTGCTCTAGACTTCTCCAGGCCATATCTGGATAAATGCACCAGTGGCCAGTGACAAACCTTGAGCTGAACAAAAGTGAGATGTGAGTGGTCTTGGTCTTCACTGACTCCTGATATTTGATCTTGATATTTTTAGGATTCTTTGTCTAGAGGAAGATGTGGTAGAATTCAGGCAGAAAGAAGACTGAATAGTCCAAACAGCTATTGATAGTTATAAAAATCTTACTACTTTTCTTGCTGACTTTTCTCCTTCTTCTCTTCCTCCTCTTTCTCTTCCTCTCCCTCCCACTCCTTTTCCCCTCCGCCTCTTCATCCTTGTACTGGAGGTTACACTTAGGGCCTCAAGGACTTTGGGCAAGAGCTCTACCACTGAAGCACTCTCACCTGGTCTCTGAAATTATTTCTTTGAGGTGTTTTTTTTGTTTGGAGACAGGATCTTGCCTTGGGCGTTTGTGCTGCACAGCTTTTCAGTTGTCAACTTGACACACCTGGGTAGAAGGAACCTCAACTGAGGAATTACCTCCATTGGACTGTTCTGGGACTATGTCTGTGGGGCATTTACTTGATTATTGAGTGATGTGGGAGGGCCCAGCCCACTGTGGGTGTGCCACTCCGGGGCAGGTAGTCCTATGTTGTGTAAGAAAGCAGACTGAGCACAGGCCAGGGGAGCAAGTCAGTAAGCAGTATTCCTCTGGGGTCTGTGCTCTAGGTTCCTGCCCTGACTTTCTTTTTGATGAGCTATGACCTAGGATGTGTAAATCCTTCTCTCCCCAAGTTGGTTTTGGTCAGTGTTGTTTTTTATCTTTTATTTTTTAAAATATTTTATTACGTCTTATTTCCTTTTATGTGTGTGAGTGTATTGTCTGTGTCTGTGTAAGTGCATCCATGTCATATGATGCCCATGGAAGTCAGAAGAGGGTGTAGGATCCCTTAGAACTGGAGTTAGAGACAGTTGTTAGCTACCATGTGGGTGCTGGGAATTGAACCCCGGTCCTCTGCAAGAGCAGTCAGTGCTCTTAACTGCTGAGCCATCTCTCCAGCCCTCTTGGTCAGTGTTCTTTTTTTTTTTTAATCACAGGAACAGAAAGTAACTAAGACACCATTGAACTCACTGTACTCCTGCCTCAGCAGTCCAAGTGCTGGGATTATAGTTCTTATTAATTTCCTGGGTATTTAAAGTAGAGCTTTGCACATGGTAGGCAAACTGTCTACCACTGAGCTACACCCCGGCCCTTCAGTTTGTTATTCTTTTAGTTTTGTCTGTGACATTATTCTTTTAACATATTTTTTTTTGGTGTAACTGAATCTGACACACACACACACACATACACACACATACACACACATTTCTGAGAAAGTCCATTCTGGTCCTAGATCTGCTAAAATCACATTTCATTTTCTCTAGAAAATCTTTTTAAAGCCTTCTTTAAAATTGATTTTTATCACTTGAGTTACATTTTAAACTATTTTTTTTCAAGTAGTACAAGAGTTTAACATGGAAAGCTATTAAAGCTGTTCCTCCCCGTTCCCCACAACCTCCATTTCTCCTCCCCAGAGGTAACCACTGCTGACAGTTTCCTGGATATCAGTTCTGGAATATTGTCATGGACATGGAACATGAAACAGAATTCACAGCAACTGGTCATTTCGCAGACTTCTGCCATCTGAGTTCCAAACCCAAGGACTGTTGGCTTTGACTTCTTTCCACCCTCGAAGAAGTTGCTAGGTGACCTTGTAAATCTCACCAAAAGGCCACCAAACTGGCCCTGCAGCCACCTCCCGTTTACCCATACTGACCTATATGTAAGCAGAGGCCAGAAAAGATGTGGGAGGATTCCCTGAAAGAGGTAGCCCTCTAAGACAATGCTTCATCCATTCCTACAAAGGACTTTGTGAGTAGAATCTAGGGGGTCCAAGAGCAGGGATGGAAGATATTCATGGTTTTAGTATCCTCTAGATGAAATTTAGCATATCCTTCAATGATGAATACAATCAAACAAGCTATGATAGTATTAGCAATAACTGCTGTAACTTTGTCACGGTAGAAACCACAGGTGTTTTCCCATCACCTCCAGTTGTGAATAGCTCAAAAATACCACTTTTGCTCATTCTTACTGAGAAAGTATGCTAGAACTTGTTACATTGTGTGTTAATAAAGCAACATTTAAGTGAAAGAAGCTAGACACAGAAGGACAAACACTGGCGGGTACCACTTATATGAGGAATCTAAATAGACATAGGAAGCAGAGTGGAATGGCAGAAGCAAGGGCTATGGGGAGGCAGAACCAGGCAATACTGATCAGCGTACAAGGTTTCAGTTACAGAAGTGAATGAGTGTGCAGCATGGTAACAACACTTCTACATACTTAAGAAATTGCCAAGAGGGCAGCACTTACGTTAAGTGTTCCCACGATAAGAAAATGAGTGAGTGGAGGAAGGACTGGGTGAATGAGGCTGGAGCATATTTTTGAGCATGATGGATAGATATATTTATGGTATAGATTCTAGGGACGATGTTGTGAGTATACACTCATTTCCAAACTCTTAAGGTTTTAAAAAACATTTTCCAATTTTTATTTTATGTGTATGAGTGTTTTCCCTGCATGTGTGTAAGGGCACCACATACATGTAATGCCCCACAGAGGCCAGAAGGTGTCAGCTCCCCTGGAACTCGAGTTATGGATGGTTGTTAGCCATCATAACCTGGGTCCTCTGGAAAATCAACAAGTGCTCTTAACTGCTGAGCCATGTCTCCAGCACCCAAACTTTAAATTCTGTATATTTAAGATGTGTATCTTTTTATATGCCACTATATCTCACTAAAGTAGCTCAATAAAAACAAAATTTAATATGCTTTTGATAATTGCATCTCAATAACAATGGTATTCTTGGTAATCCCGATGCTGTTTGTTTTGTAAATTTTGCAATGTTATTCTGAGCAGTGTCCATAAATGTTACCTGACTGCCAAAGGCATTTGATCCTGGTGGGGAGGTATGTAGACAGGGCGGGTGGAGGGAGGGGGTGCTTCCTTTAGAGACAGCCCACAATTTACAATGCATTAATTTATAATTTTTTGGCTTTGGGCAGCATGAAAGTAATACACATTTGGTGGAAACTGTACTTGGAAGTGCAAATTTGGATCTTTTTCCTGGTTAGCAATATGCAGGCTGATGCTCTCTGGTGATGCTGGGCCACAGTTTCCAATTAGTTCTACAGTCACAAGGGCAGACATCCAAAGCTCTACTTTGTGCTGTGAGGTACGGTAGGTGAATTAAATGCACTTCTGACTTAAAATACCTTCAACTGATGATGACTTAGAGAGGAAACATGTAAACCATCTTGAGTCAAGCAACATCTTCAGTCCAAACCAAGTCCTCCCTCCCTGCAGACAAGGAGATGGTGGCCTTTCTGTCTTGCTGACTGCTTGCTAAGATGCAGGGACCTAGAAGTGCACCCTGTTGCTGCCAACATTCAGAGCAGTGACACATTCCTAGAGCCTGTGCCGTCTGATTCCACAGTTAAGGGGTCTGTGTGAAAATATAAATTGGTCCCTACTTTTCAATAGAGAATCCAGAATGCTAAAACCTTGCTGGAGCAGTCCACCCCAGCAGGACAGAAAGGAAGCTGCTCACGGCCCTCACTTGCGGTGTCCAGATGAAGAGGGGGCTGTGGGCATGACAAGTCCAGCAGAGTTGCTGCTGTTGGCACAGATGCCCTCGAGGTGGGACTCACATGGTTGGGCAGGAGCCTGGGAGTGGGTTGCTTACATGAGGGATCCAGACAATAATGTCTCTTGAAGACCCCACATAGAGACACCCTCCTAAGGAGTGGGTCTAGCTGCCAAGAGCCACAGCTGCCCACCCCTTCTTTCTAACCCAAGAGGCGCCAAGAAGTTGCAGAGAAGTAAAATTTTTAAAAAGCAAAGAATCCTCCTCTCAACCAAAATAAACCCAAAACAACAGAAATGGTCTCTTGGTCACAAGTAGGATCTGAGAGAGGAGGAAGGGAAAGGCCTCTGAACAAATAAAAAATTAATCTTAGCCTATTGAATGTTTAAACACCCGAAATGGAAACTCAATGCCCAGAATGCAGCTGGTTTTAAAACAGAGTCCCTAAAGAGTCATCTTTTTGGCAAAGGAGTCACAAAAGGACCAGAAACTTGGAGATTTGGAGGCAGGATTTGAAGAAACCATAAAGTTGTTTTGAGATGCTTTCCCAACAGTTTAGACTATTCACTTGCGTGCTTTCCTGGTGGCCTGTACTCTTTCTGCTTTAGTTTTTAAATACAATTCATTCCTTCACGTATCTCAGTCACACATTTCTAAGTCTCACTTATTTTATAGTTTCATTTTTCAAAAATGATGTAATTCTAAGTCCATGTGGGTTGATTCTGCCATGCTTTGTGGGGCAGACGGGCTTCTACCCCTTAAGTCAGCCTTGCTCATATGGCTAGGAAAGCCCTGGGATGTCCCAGCACACCTACCTGGCAAGTGTCAGTAGAAGGCTGTCCCACTTTCTCTTCAGGTACGCAGGGCTCATCTTGCTCTGGGCTAGGCTGGCTATTGCTCAGGCCCTGCAGGAGGAGAAAGGAGAGCACACTGAATTCTCTGGGGTATGTCACGTGTATGGAGAATGTGCATGCACATGCAGTAGGAAAGGAAGACTTGGCTGAGGGGACTTCTTGGCTCTTAGATACAATCTGGACAACATCGAGAGGCTGACATCCTCAGGTGACTGAGGCCCTTGGCCAAAGGTTTTGGTGAATGCGCAGAGGGTACCTTGAGGATCTGAGGTGGCTATCCATCATTATCTATCTGTTTCACCATCACTCTTCAGTGCTGAGGGAACTCACTGTGGCAAAATGTCTTTATTGCCTCAAACAATCCCCCATCTGACCAGGTCTCTTTATAACACTACTATTTCTGCCTGTCTTCCAGGCCCCTTTTTTTTTTTCTTTCCTGGTTTTAAAAAAATTTAAAAACATTTATTTTATGTGTATGGGTGTGCCTGTGTACAATGCCCTTGGAGGCTAGAGAGGACATTAGATTCCCTTCACCTAGAGTTATGTGTGGCTTCTAGGGGTGCTGGGAACTGAACCTGGGTCCTCTGTAAGAGCAGCCAGTGCTCTTAACCACTGAACCATCTTTCCAGCCCTCATTCATGAATTTTTCATCTCAATGTCAGTTCATTTTCCATCTTTATGTTCTTCTTAGTCAGTGTTCCATCTTGTCCTCAGCTTTGCTCCATAACATTTCACTTTATTCAAAATTCAAGAGATGCTGAGAATTTTCTTCCCAATTCAAATCACCCCTAGATATTATAAAATTATTACCAGGTAATAGTTCATTTGAGGGAACTAAAAAGGACCACTTTATATTTGACACCCCCAGTGAATTAAAATTATTTTTATTTTACGGGTATGTGTATTGCCTGCATGTGTGTACATGCACCTGTGCTGTGCAATGCCTATGGAGCTCAGAAGAGGGTGCCAGATCCCCTGGAACTGGACATTGTTTAGTTGTCATGTAGTTGCTGGGAACTGAATGTGAGTCCTCAGCAAGAGAAGCCAGTGCTCTTAACCAGAGAGCCATCTATTGAGCCCCTTGAATGTATTGATTTTTGCAGAAGGTAGTGGTCCATGGAATATTTTGTTGGTCCATGGTGGAAGACTGGAAGCCAGATGAGGCACCTGACCCAGTTCCTGGAATTCTCACCGTGCATTTGATGCCAATGGTTTCCTTTCAAAGGCAGGCTCATTACTTAGGCTATTTACTATACTATCATCCTTTCACACTGAGAGAAGGATTTAGATCTTAACTACTCATAAAAATGAAAATAGGACACGAGCCCAATGATTTATGTGAACGCTTCATGTGAAAAAGACCTGGAGGCTTCAGTTAACTACAAGATTTATATAAGCCAAAAGTGTTAAGTAGCTTTGAAAAAGACAAATATAGTCATCGAATGAATTACCAGAAGTGTAACATTCCAAATACAGGTGACATCAGCAAAGCAGTGTTCTCACATCCTAAAGAGCATACACAACACGATCATCTCTGACCATGAGGTGACCAGAGAAACCTGTATTCTTTGTTCACAAGTGGAAACACAGCAAAGAAGAAAATAGCAACATTATGCATAATCTCATCAAAGACACACACTTAGCATTTTGGGGGGAAGGAGAGAAAAGATAACCTTCAAGTATTTTTGCAAAAAAGAGTGAGACCCAAATAGACTCAGTGGCATATTATGAACAGGAATATGATTAGAATGGACAGTGAGTTGGGGGTGTTAGGGTCCACTGGAGGAAAAAGCTTTCAGAATGCAGAGGAGTCCTTCTCTTCTGGATAGTTCAGACATTACTATTAGTCACAGCAGGAGAAGGAACTGCAGACCGTCTTCTGAAGGAGAGGGTGTACTTAAATTCATCTGATGCTTCCTAGAGCCATTTTTCTCATTGGTCTCAATCCAGCTCATCTCCATTCTGACTCTTCTGAAATGCAGTGGAGACTCTCCTAAACTGTGTCACTGTCCTTTAAAAGAAGTACAGTTTTACTTATCGTCTTTAAGAGTCTAACTGGACTTAGCATGACATTCAAAATCTAGCATGATCTGCTATAGTCTTTCTTTCTTTGGAGGGTGGTCGTAGGTGACAGAGTATCCCAGGCTAGCCTGGAATTTGGTTTGTAGCTGAAGATGATCTCAAGTTCCTGATCCTCCTGTTTCTACCTCTTAAGGGCTGGGAGAACAGGCAGGCACAACCATACCTGGTTTTATGTGGTGCTGGGAATTGAACTCGGAGCTTCATGCAAGCTAAGTAGACATTCAACCAAGAGCCAGATCTCTAGCAACTAATATTTCATAATAGCCCCTTCTCCAGTGATAGCACCAATAACGTATCCTATACACAAAGGGGTTAATCAAAGAGCCTGCTTTTCTTCTCTGCAAAGTGTTTTCTTCAGATCTCCTTCCCCTCACAGTGCTGGAGACTAGACAAACTGTCCCTGCATTCAGTTGCTTTTGATATATTATTTTCATTCTTTCCCAGGGTGACCTAGCAGGTCATTCTTTCCTCTGCACTGCCCTAGCAATCTGCATTGGATTTATAGCTCTGCTTGGACTTTAAACTCCCTAAAATCAGGAATTTTGTCATCATTTCATTTGTGTTTGGTTTTGGACATCTCCGGACAGACAGATTCCATACTCGCAACTTGACTATCAGTTACAGAGAAGAACAAAGAGGAAACATACAATCTATATGTTTTTTGACTCTTTACTTTTGCCCCTTAAGTGGAAAGCAGCTTAGTTCAGAGTGTTTTAAGATAGACTCGCTGAGCAAGAAGACATTTGGTACCAGTAATGAAGACTTTAAGCTTTGTCTCCCAAAGATTTCCTTCCCCTCCTTTGGCCCAGTTACAGAATCTGAGCAAAACAGTGAATCCAACTCCATGGTCAAGTCTGTTCTCAAGACAACTGCACTGTGCGACCCCCAATCCTCTTCACCACGTTATAGGCTACCAAACGCTGTATGCATGGCTCGAGGTAACAACCCAAGCTAAAATGCTCTTGATAGGAAGGAATTACTTGCTCCTTTCGGAATAGAACTTTTGCACTATTTGGTTGTTTCAGGGTGCCCGTATTACACTATATCCACCCTTTAAGCCCAGTACCAGTGGTAGCACACACCTTTAGTTCCAGTATTTGGGAGGCAAAGACAGGCAAATCTCTTAGAGTTTGAGGCCAGCCTGGTCTACATCGCAGGTTCCAGACCAACCTGGGCTTTACAGTGAGATACTTGTCTCAAAACAACAACAGCAGCAGCAACAAATTAAGAAGTCTTACCTTGAACTGACTTGATGCTAAGTGGGAGACAGACATGGGAGAAAAGGCATTGGGAAGGCAAGTGCTAAGAAACACAACAGACTGGCTGGGGGATGTGTGTGTTTGTGCTAATTAATGGAAAGTGCATAGTGTGTAAATAGCACAAGTTGCCTATAGATCATCTCAGAAAAATAATCTTCCACCTCAAACGACTATTTGACCTTGAATCCTGATGTGGGAAATGCACAGGGAAAGGCACAGAAAGGAGCTGAATCCACTACATCTCTTTGAAGAAAGAATGCTCTCAGGCCTCATCACAATCAGAAGCAGAAAGCTCTCTGACAGCCAAAGGTCTTTGGCCAAGGCTTTCTGGAATTCCCTGACAAGCCTTCAGGGAAAGTGACTTTCTCTTTAATGAGCCAGAGTCTGAATTGCTTGATTCAGAGTGGAGGAGAAACTCCTTTGTTGGTGTTTCCAACTGTTTCGATACACGCCTCTCAAGGTCTGGTTCTTACAATCTATCCCGTATTTCAGTTCAGTCTAGTCTGAACTCTGAACCTTGAGACAGAAAGTGTCATGTAGCCATTTCCTCCATATTCAAACATCCCCTTTGGAGGAGAAAAGAAAGTCTTGTAACTTACAAGGCTCTGGAAGCACAGAAAGTTAAAAAATTCACAAGGCCCCTCTCCAAGGTCATACAAGCAGTAACAATCGCTGGGGGAGGGAAGTCTGCACAGTGACTGAGCTGCCTGCAGATTGTGCTGGAGGCCCCAGGGATGTGGCTCTGATGAGTCATCATCTAGTGGGCTGGGCTTTTCAGGGATGCAGCTTGCTGCCTTTGAGTCACCCATGCCCTTGGAAGTAACCTCAACAAACTTGCTGGTTCAGCAAGTGCTAGACTTGGTGGGATCATTTCTTTGTTGGTGTCCTGCCTGGAGTGAACAGGTGTTTGTTCACATCTTCCCAGGAAAAGGCACAAAACAAGAAGTAATTGGAAATGTTCTAGACCGGAGGATAGAGGAGGAAGGCTGGGCATGAGGACGGAAAGCTAAGACTATATGAGCCATGCTCAAAAGGGGAGCTTCTGAGAATCAAGGACCCAAGGATAGGGAAGCGGCTCCAAGGACCCAAGGATGATAAGAGGTGGTGGCCCTAGGGACTGAGCTTGAGGCAAAGTCCAACTAACTAGAAAAGCCAGGGGGGATGTTTGGTTAATCATATGCAAACAAGCGTCATTTAATATATGTGTCTAGAGATAAAGGAAGTTACAGTCTTGATTATTTCGTGTATGTAAAAAGAGAACTCTCTCAAGAAGAGAAGCTGTTTAATAGAATGAATTCCCTTAAAATATAAATTCTAAAGCACAGAGTAACTATTAAATCTGTATTTTCCAGTCATCTCAACTATGACCCATCTAACCA
Source organism: Eospalax fontanierii (assembly GCA_035773235.1). NCBI lineage: Eukaryota > Metazoa > Chordata > Mammalia > Rodentia > Spalacidae > Eospalax > Eospalax fontanierii. The sequence goes on from CM069547.1 coordinate 19,363,666, forward strand.
ACAAATGGCTTCTGTCAATAGCACAAAGCTGGCTGCCAGAAGCCTGGAGGAGAGGAAGGACCAGGTTTTAAATGTGGAAAAGGCTGGTAATGCAGAAGAGAGCCAGCAGGACTGAAAGCAACCCATCCTAAAACCACAGACACAGAAAAAAAGTCAACATACCATTTGTCACTGGTTCGCTGCTTGCCTTGCTAAATAGCATTCATTGAGAGTGCTGAAGCCCCCAGGTGCAGCTGAAATCTTCTGCAAACACTGTGTTTTATTGTGGTGGTGACCCACCCGGGAGGGCAGCTGCAAGCAGTTTGTCAGTGAAAATTCAAGAAAGAATCCATGTCTACTCAGGGCTCATGTTAAACACAGTATCAAATGAAGTTACTTGAAAGTTTTTATTTCATCTGAGCTGGACGAAGGGAAATGAAAATGAAATGGAGAGAGAGGGGAGGGGGCGGGGAGGAGCAGAAATACTAGGCTTTGGAAAAGCAAACAGTATTTGGTTAGAGTGGTGCCAAGTGAGAGGACTTGGTAACTCTGTGTCTGCGCTAATTCGTGCTTCCCATAGCAGGTGTCTCAAGTCTGTGAGGGGCTGTGTATTGCAAACCTGCTCCAGGTGGACAAGAAGTGCTATTCGTGATAGCCACGAGGAGCTGGTGGTCATCCTCTCAGTATGAAAGGTCCCTCGCTGTCCCTTGCCTCAGAGCATGCCTTTTGCTGATTTGTATTCCATACCAAATGGTTGAAACAAAGAAAATTCATGGTTCTCCAGCAACGCTAAGCTAAGGGGAATCTATATTTGTCTCAATTCATCCCACAGAGTTGCAAATGGCTACTGCATGTCAAGAAGGCAGAGAAGAATGGGTTTATGTGCAAGTCCTATGATTTTTACGGAAAACACATTTCTGAAGTTCCTAAAATTAAAGTGACTACCCATAAAGTTGCTGAAACTAGATGTGGATAGACCTGGGTGAGGTGAGGGGATGCTTGGGGAGAGAGGGTTTTAGAGCCTGGTTAGTGTAGAGCATTAATTGGAATTTATACTAATCCTTATAACAATCGATGGATTACCATTACTTCCTTCATTTCATAAGGAAAGACAACGGGTTTCAGAGCAACTCTCTCAAAATCTCTTGAAAACAGCATACTTCACATGAAAACTTGTGGTTCTTTCATGAGCTGTTCAGTGATGCTGGGATTGTGGGAACCCAACACTATCATAGTAAAATTGAATTTTAACCTCTCAACATTGGACTTGTGGTGGAGGAAGGAGTCATATTGGATGACTATGATGGGATCATATGGATGATGATGTCCTATAATGCTACTTCTGTAAAGTTGCTGCTTGGCGAGTCATAAATTGCAGACAACAGATGAATACAGTTAAATCCTTGCTCTGTTTCTGGTTCTTTGAGAAATGGTTGTTTTTTGGAAGAACATGGAGATGCCTGTCTTCAGTAAGAGCAGTTGCTTTTGAGCAGCAACTCTGGGCACAACACTGCAGATAAACTCAATAGTGTCAGCTCCTCAGTGCTACGGAGGCATGCGGTTGGAATTATGAAAAAGGGAATGAATCTAGGAATCAACTAAGGCTTGATCATGGAACTATAAGGCAAATAAGATGACCGAAATAGTTACCTAATTATATAATGTGGTGGTTTGAATATGGCCTTTCCCCTCTGAAGCACACTGAAACTTATCTCCATTATGAGATATTAAGCAGTGGGACCTTTAAGAGGTGTGTAGGGCTCTGCCCTTTGAATACTGTTGCAGTAACAAACACACCTGAGGTACCTGAGATAAGAAAAGAAAAGGTTTATTTGGGCCCACAGCTGAGAGGCTTCAGTCTATGATTTTAGTTGCTCTGTTGCCCCAGGCCTGTGCTGGGGTAGCACCTCATGAAGGAAGAGTGTGGTAGAGAAGAACTGCTTGTCTTGTGGCTGGGGCACAAAAAGGGGGAAGTAAGAACATGGTCCCATAATCCCCTTTGAGAGACCATATGAAACGACCCTAAACCCCCACATCCTCCCCTCCTCCCTCCCTTCATCCTCCCTCTCCCGTCTTCTACCCCTCAAAGTTTATTAATTCTAAGTTAACTAAAAACAGACCAAGTCAGGGGAAAGAAAGAAATAATAGTTTGAGACCTGAGAGAGGGAGGGCTCAGACATTAAGAGTGCTTGTTGCTTTTCCAGAGGACCTGAGCTTGGTTTCCTGCACCCACACCAGGCAGCTTACAACCACCTGTAACTGCAGCGCCATTGAACACAGTGCCCTCTTCTGGCCTCCTTGGGCACTCACATGCATGTGGCACACACACACACATACACTCCTTCCCATTCTTCCCCCAATCCCCACAAAACAAAATCTTTTTAAAAAGAAATAATGATTTGAGCTTTGCTTGCATCTGCAATAGAGCCGAACACTCAAGTTTGGTTGCTAGATCTCTCCATGATGCCTGAAATAATACCTTACATTTCCTTCAGATTTTAAATTGCTAAGAACAGGGACCAGCTTTACTTAACAAAGAGATTTAAGCTGAAAGTGTGAAATGGCTTTGAGGAAAAGCTGAATGCAATCCAAGAATGAATTGGCCACAAGTGTAAGGTTCCAAACACAGGCAATGCCAGCCAAACAGTATTTCCACTACAGCCAAAGCGCACGTTCATCATTAAAAGCCCTGACCAAGGTGACCAGTATAATCCTTATCCTATGTCAAGTGTTGAAAACTCACAATAAATAAGAAATTATCAGTGTTATCTATAACCTAATCCCCCTCAGAGACTCATACTCTGCATTGCTTTTGAAATATTCCATGTGAAGTTTGCATTCTCTTTGAATACCTGGCCTGTGCTTTGGTGTGCTGATAGATGTGGACTCTACACCAGCTTCTTTCCCTCGCCTTTTGGGAGGACTTTTCCCAGGGGACACACTAGTGCATATCTGGGGTTCCCCTCCCTGTTGACTTGTGATGAGCTCAGGCTAGACAACCTCCCCTCATTCTTCAGGTGCATGTGGCTCATGATGTTAGCATAGGAGATTTCTTTCCAGCTCTGTTTTCCCCAACTCTGCCCACACCTTTATAAATAGCCTCTTTACGAAACTTTCCTACAATTACCCAGTTTCACAGAGCCGTCTCTCTCCTTTCTGGACCCTGACTGACTCCTGCTCAGCACTGTTGCTATACACAGTACAGCGTTCAATTAAGGTTTCATGGAACCCAGGTAAGTGCGGTCCTCTGATTGTTGTGATATTTCATTCAGACTGCTTAGGGGTGACCAATGGTATCAGTTGGGGTCTGTGAAATGGGATTCCCAGAGCCCAAGGCTTTTTACTGCAGAATGAACTCTCATTTTAAAACTTTAATTGGATTTTAGGAACATTACCTATTTTTTAAAAGAGATTTCTTGATTGTATTTAAGCTAAAGTTGTCTTATTATACAGTGACACAATATTTCTGATCTATAATGAAATCTGTGTCTGAAAGTCTTTTCTTAAGGTAAATTGCTATGAAATGAACAGAGCACACATTGTGTTGCACTAGTTTCGGTCTGTTCCCTCTCTGGGTAAGTCACTTAACACACACGACAGCAAAATGTGATGGATAAACGTTTATTAGGCTGTTTTGAATGGAGGGGTGGTAACAGCATCACTGCTGAAATATGGTTTCTAATGTAAAAAAAATACCTTTAGACATTTTTAAATGATAGTTTCTTGTTCCCCACCCTTTCTGCATAGTCTTATCCTCAAAATAGAAGATGATATTTACATGTTATGAGGCTCATACTTTATTGCTTTGTGTCATTCATTCCATTTACTGGTACATATTAATTCCTAGGAGGCAGATCAATTGAGATCAAGAGAGCAATCCTGAACAAAGCTAATATTTTGAGAAGCAATCTTTATTTATACTATGGTAATAGTTAGAATGTAGCTTGTTTTATTTTTTACTGTTATAAATGTTTATTAAATGACAACATTAGCAGCTATCATACTGTTTTGGTAAATAGTCTGCCTGGGAGGAGAAAGTATGATTAAGTTAGAAATCCACCATGATCTGAATGCTTTCCAATTCAATATGTTATTTCCCAGCAGGATAGCTTTTGAATCTGCACCCCTGGAAGGCAGAATTTAAAGTATGCCTTCCTTTTCCAGGCCATTTGATGCTTTTCCTGATCATTGGTTCTCAAATCCTTGTTACCTTCTAAGAGATGAACTGGTTATTGGAGACAAAGTAGTAGTATTTGCTGTAGTTAAGCTAGAATTTCCTATTTATTTATTATTTCATTTTATTAAGTAACCCTGGTTGGCTTAGAACTTATTATGTAGACCAGGCTAGCCTCAAACTCACAGAGATCCACTTGCTTCTGCCTCTCCAGTGCTGGGATCAAAGGCATGCATTACCATGCCTGGCCAATTTTAATTTAAACTAAAGTTATGATTTAATAGCTTATTTAGGTTTATCAGTTCTCCTTGCTATTATCTTTTCATTTTTCATGGATAAGAAACAATATTTATGGAAGTGACTATTGTTAATATTAGTCTCCAACCATAAGAAATTATAAAGATGTGTGATTTTAGATGTGGTGGCATATGCTTGTAATCCAGTGTCTGGCAGGTAGAGGCAGGAGGATCAGGAGTTCCAGGCCAACCTGGGGTGTAATGATTAATGTTAAGTCTCAACTTGACAGAATCTAGACTCACTTGTGCCTGTGGAGGATTATCTTGCTTATGTTATTTGACGTGGGAGGACCTGCCTACTGTGGGTCCCATGCCCAGGCTGGGATCCTGAACTCTATAAATGGAGGGGAAACTGAGTAGCTGTATGCAGTCATTGCTCTCTTCTGACTTTACACTGAACATGATCGGCAGCTTCAAGCTCCTGCTGCCTTGATTTTCCTGCCATAATGGACTGTACCTTGAACTGTAGCTAAAGTAAATGCCTTCTCCCTCAAGTTGTGTCGGAATATTTTATAACTGCAGCAAAATCGAAACTAAGACACCAGACTCCATGAGACCTTGTCTAAAAAAACTAACAGGAGTTAAGAGTCATTATTACCCTTCCAGAGGACATGGGTTTGGGCTTTGGTTCCTAGTGCCCACATAGTGGCTAACAGCCATCTGTAATGCTAGTTCCAAAGGATCCAATGCTTTCTTCTGGCCGCCATGTTCACACAAATATGTGGACCCACATACTGATGCATATACATGCACACACGAGATTTTTTTAAAAGTGTGTTAAATTGTTTTACATATACTCACAGATATTTTGAGACCCAAATTTAAGGACTGCATTTCCCTTTTGTTTTGAAAGCTTGTGAAATTTGTGAACTGTATGCTTCAAGTGATGTTTTCCTTTAGTGTCCTAATTGGCTTTATCAACTTGAAGCAGCTTATAGTCACCTGAGAAGGGAGTCATAACTGTGGGCATGCCTAGAGATAAAGTATCTTGATTTTTCAGTTGATGTGGGAGGCCCTAGCCCATGATGGCACTATTTCCTGAGCAGGTGATCTTGGGTTCTGTAGCAAGCTAGAGAAGCAGGGACCCACAAGTTGAGTCAGCAAGCTGTGTTCCTCCATGGTTTCTGCTTTGAACTTCTGCTTGGGTTCCTGTTCTTAATGATGGACTGTGACCTGAAAGTGTAAGCCAAGTAAATCCTTTCCACTCCTAAGTTGCTTTTGGTCATGATTTTTTTTTAAATCCCAGCAAAAGAAAGGACAGTAGAACAGAAATTGGTACTAGAGAGTGGGGTACAGCTGTGATGGACCTGATCATCTGGTTTTTATGCCTTTGGACTATTTTGTTGGGACTATTTTGTTGAGGAAGACTTTGGAACTTTGAACTGGGAAAGTCACTGAGTGGTTAGAGCTTAATGAACCATTCTATGGGAGCTTTGAAGATAAGACTGTTGAAAGGCAGACAATGGAGACCTGCAATGTGAGGTTTCAGAGGGGAGTAAAGTTTCTGCTGAGATTTGGGATTGGTGCCATTCAATGATAGTTTGGTTGAGAATTTGTGTGTGCTGATCAGATGGGGCTGAAAGGTCAGCTGTGATTAACAAGAAATTAGCATCATGGAGGTGACATTGTCTGTGCTTCGTTGGGATAACAGAAAGGTATTTCATTTGGATCAACACATAGGAACTATGGTCCAAGGAGGCTGAGGCTATAATCTCAAGTTGGCAGCTGAGTTTGGCAATGTGTAAGAGTTGCCTGTGTGGCACTGGGTTTGAAGGCTTGAAAGATGCAAGATTGAGGAGGATCATGGAGAGTGGCTAGAACCATGTGGCAGGGTTAGAATCACCATGGAAAGGTCAGGAGAAGCTACTGGTGACAGTGACGCCTTAGTGGTAATAGAGACCCCAGGATATTGGAGATGCTAAGACCATGGATTGTCTACCAAGGACAGCTATAGATGTGGTATGGAGTCAGCCTGAGCCTGAGACAAGCTGTGTGTACTGTGGATGGCAGAGCGGGACAAGTGATCCTGCTCAGGTCCTTTGGAACTAGAGGACTACACAATGAATGAGTCCCAGATACTGGACACTGAACTACAGAATTTGGAGATTTACACTGCTGGATTTTTGCTTTTTTGCTATGCTTCAGTTCTTCACTTTTGAAATAAGAATATTTAAGAATGTAATTTGCTTTTGATTTTGCAGAAGTCCACAGTTAAGAGTCTTTGGATTTTTAAAGAGACTTTGAACTTTTAAAATGTAATTTTTAAGTACTATGAGACTTTTAAAGTTGTACTGTCTTATAATACTAACATGAGACCTTGGGGGACAGAGAACGAACAGATATTCCTTAAAGTGATTTTTTTAAAATTATTTTTATGAGTGTATTGCCTACATGTGTGTAAGTGTGCCCATGTCATACAGTGCCTACGGAGGTCAGAAGGTATTTAATGGTGGTTATTAGCTGCCACGTGGGTGCTGGGAATTGAACCTGTTTCCTTTCCAAGACCAGTCAGCGCTCTTTACTTCTAAGCCATCTCTCCAGCCCCAAATGTGATGTGTTTTAAAAAATATTTTATTTATTTTTTAATGTATATAAGTATGTTGCCTGCATGTATGTGAGTGCACCTGTGTCATGCAATGACAAAGAGGTCAGAAGAGGGCATCCAGTCCCCTAGAACTGGATTTACAAATGGTTAGCTGCCATGTGGATGCTGGGAACCAAACCCAGCTCATCTGCAAGAGCAGCCACTGTTCTTAACTGCTGAGCCATTTTTCCAGCCCCTTAAACTGATGTGCTTCCTTGTCAAGTTGACAAGGGGTGGAATGCCCTCGTTGGCTTTAACTGTATACCTGAAACAGCCTAGAGTCATCTGAGAAAGGGAGTCTCAGTTGAAGGATTTCCCAGATCAGATTGGCCTGTGGCTTGCCTGGAGATTATCTTGATTGTTCGTTAATATGGGAGGGCCTAGCCCGTAATGGATGGTGGCACCATTTCCTGGGTAAGTGGTCCTGGATTATGTAAGAAATCTAAGCATAGGTAAATGAGTCAGCAAGCACGCATTCCTCCATAGGCTTCTAGCTTCTGCTTGAATTCCTGCTCCAGTTCACTGAATGATGGACTATAATCGAAAATGTAAGCTAAATAAAATCTTTTCTTTCCTAAGATACTTTTAGTCATAATTAAAAAAAAACTTTTATTTTTATTTTATGTGTATGAATGTTTAGTCCACATGTATGTAAGTGCACCACATACATGCAATGACTGTGGAGGCCAGAAGAAGGTGTTAGATCCCTAGGAGTTAACTGGAGTTAAGGACAGGTATTGGCTACCATGTGGGTGCTAGAAACTGAACCCAGGTCCTCTGTAAAGAACAACCAGTGCTCTTAACTATCAAGCCACCTCTCCAGCTTCTTGATCATGATTTTTTATCATAGCAACAGAAACCATAACATTCTGAGAAACTGAACACATGAACTACAATCGCAGGGTCCAGGTAAACTCTCTTTGGCTTCTATGACTTGCCCACACAAGTACTCTCCCAGCAGAGCTTGGGATGGTGATGATGAAGCTGACAGTACAGTGAGGTCTAGGATGAGTGACCTAAAGTAGTCATGGAGACACGGTCTTCAATGTCTTTAACATGGAAACAGACTGCAGAAAGGAATTCAGAAACCAAAGAGTCGTGGACACGCACTGTCGAACACTCTAGGGAGAATTTGGTTCAACTTGAGCTTTCCTTGATTAGCACAGGCTATTTTCTTTTTCCATCATGGCAGTCAATGTTATTCTTGAAACAGCAGCAAGAGATACTGGAAATGAAAGTCCTGGTGACGATTTGAATGAAAGACTGCTTATAAATGATCCAGATCACCAGGGAAGAGGGACAGGTTATTCTATCTTATCTTATAATGCCTCCCTCTGTCAACAGTTGTCTGCTTTGAAGAAGATGGAGACCAGGCTGATCTGGAACTCATAGTGATTCACCTGCCTTTGACTTTTAAGTACTGGGATTAAAGTCGTGTGTGACCACACGAGGTGGGATGTAGATTTTTTAAAAAATGTTAGATGAGGTGAAAGCAGAAGGTCTGGAATTCAGTCATCCTTGGCTACATCCTTGGGGTTCATAACATGCTGTCTTGACAAAATAAAATAATATCAACCCCCAAACCCAAAACAAAACTCCCCAAATAACAGAAAGTTTAAGAATATTGAGATGAAAGGAACTCCACTGAAGTATTGCCTTGAAAATGAGAAAAAGGGGCTGGAGAGATGGCTCAGTGGTTAAGAGTACTGCCTGCTCTTGCAGAGGACTGGGGTTTGGTTCCCAGCATCCACATGGCAGCTAACAACCATCTATAACACCAGTTCCAGGGGATTCGACGCCCTTTTCTGACCTCTGTGGGCATTGCATGACATAGGTGCATTTACATAGATGCAGACAATATACTTGTGCACAGAAAACAAAAATAATGAAATTTTTTTTTTTAAATGAGGTAAAACAGCCAGGCATAGTAGTGCACTTGGGAAGCAGAAACAGGCAGATTTCTGTGAGATTGAGGCCAGCCTGGTCTATGTGGTGAGTTTCTGCTGGGGCTATAGGTAGACTCTGTCTTAAAAAGATGAGAGAGAGAGAGAGAGAGAGAGAGAGAGAGAGAGAGAGAATATGAAATAATTGAAAGTTCACTCATTTAAAACACTGAAATGTGGCTTTTCCTAAGCAGAAACCCCAGCTTATTGTGGATCTTGAGCAGCTCAGCTGAGCAAGGAGTCTCTTTGCTGGGGAATTAAAAGCCTCAGCACCCTGGGCTTTGAAAGCAGCAGCAGCTGAAACAGCAGTGAGGAGTGAGGGCAGTGAGGGCAGCCTGTCTAAAACTTGGAGCCTCTTCCCCCACTGTTCATCCTTTCTTTCCCAGTTTCTGTCTCAAGTTCCTAAGCCTGCTTGTGTGTGCACTGGAGAACACGCTTGCCTTCACACTCCTCATGCCCTTCACCGACCTGGACCTCCACTGTGTCTTCCTGATGAACGATACAGGGCTCTTTGTCCTAGTCTAGGAGCAGCTATTCATGTCACCTGCATTACATTGAATGGGTCACCTGATTCTGTCTACAGAACAAAAAGCTCCTGGAGCCTGTGTCTTCCTCATTGCTAATCCACCTGAACAGTGAATGCCGAGTTTCTGATCTACAGCAAATGCAAAACTGAGTGGCTGTTTCTTCAGGTTGGTGGCCCTTTTGCCCATCTGACTTCTTTGGCATTTCTTAGCCATGAAGAAAACCTCTTTTTTTATTCTATCGGCTCTGTCAGGCGTCCCCTTGGTGAAGATAAGGCAAAAACAGCGTGTGCTGTCCTTTCTGATACTTGTAAACAGAGGGTGTAGGATGTGCTATCATTTCACTCAGAGGAAGTAGAAAATGGAACCCAGCCAAGTATTTCTTAGGTCATTAAAAGTTATTAAAGAAAGAAATAGAAGAGGCAAGAGTAAGCACTCTGCTGAAACTCAAGTTCTGGCTAATGTAGAGGAGCTACGTTGGCAGAAGACAGAGCATGGAGGAGAGATGCATTTTCAGGAAAATATGCCTCATTGTGCAGCTACTGTGTGTAGCTGTGGAGCGCCACATGCTTACGCCATACAGGTTCTGAATACAAATCAATACAATCATTGTATGGGGGAGATTTTGATAATTCTGTCCTACTCCCCCACAACCTATTGGTCTTACCATTGTTCCTCTTCAGGGATAACTTTTGGGTAGTGCTTTCCTGGTTGTATTCTTGCCTTCCCCCAAGGCCAGGCCTGGCTCTGTCTGGAATGCCATAAAATCCTTGTAGAATCTCTGTCCTCTGATGGCCACCTGCAATGACAATCCCCACAGGAGTTTACTACAGTGGACAGAAAGCTGAGGCTCAAGGCTTTTAGGTACTGTCCCACATCCTAACTGAATTTGAGAACCAGCTGGCATTTTGTGCTTTGCAGGGCAGCTAATATCATTTAGCACTGAGTCAAAGTAACAACACATTTAAAATGATAAAGTATAAAAAACAATGTTTAAAGTTGTCAAACTTCCTTTTATTTGCTGCAATATTTGCCAATATCTTGGTTTCTTGCACTTTATCATGATCTATTACGATATATAAGAGTAAGAGAGCCTGATATTTGTCACAGGGTTGGAGGGCTACCACTTGCAGCCATCTGTGTCACACCTCTGGGACCAGCCCAGTCTTTGTCTCTGTTTCTGTCTCACTTTCTCCCTCAGAAAGTGCTCTATAACTGAGCTACATCCTAGACTCCCAGTTCCTCTCTTTACTTTCTGTTATAAATTGGGCGACACAAACAGTCAAGGAGGTCCTCCTGGCCTCAAACACATCTACAGCCTAGAAGGAAGACAAACACAGAGCCAGCAACTCAAGTGAAGGAATTTGAAAGTGCGGAAGGGTAGAGACAGGGAACGATACGTTCCAGGGAGTGCAGACGTTGGCAGGAATATGCGGTCCAGTGAGTGAGCTTGTGTGGAAGACGGTGTCAGAGCCTACGCCTTTTGGGATTTTGGAAAAAGAAAACCAACTGACATCATTTCCCTTACTTTTAAGACACAAAGGTGAAAAAGTTATTTCTGAGACTGTTCTACTTGGGTCGTACACAGCGAAGCAGACCCTCAACTCAGAGAGAACATCGATCGCTGTGCTCAACATGGGCAACTCGGGGAACAGGTTTTTCTAAATGAGTGTATGGAACCCTCTTCTGGGCCTTACCTGGTTTGCTGGTGGTCTGTGTTGTGACTCTAAGGAGCTGGTATCCTCTGCCAGTTTGTCCAGGAGCCTGTAGTGGGCCCCATATGAATGTAGCTGGTCTTTGATATCAGTTTGGGTTAGGATCAGTTATACTTTTCCTGAAAGCTGAGGTTGCTGGCAGCGGGGGGAGATGACCTCTCTCTCTCTGGGGCTTCCAAGGGGTCAGGTGTATCTTTGCTGTCTTAAACCACAATTAAACATTTTTTTCATCTCATTTATTGTGTGTATGTGTGTGTGCCCCACACTGTGTGCCATGGTGCAAGTGTGCGGGTCAGAGGACAACCCACGGGAGTCAGTTCTCTCCTTCCACCACATGAACTCTGGGGATCAAAATCCTGTTGTCAGGCTTGGCAGCAAACAACCTTACCTGTTGAGCCATCTTTATGCCTCTAAACCACAACTTTAACACGTTATATAACATATATAATAAACATTGTGTATGATTTCTCTAATGTTCACAACCACTTTTGGAACAATATATATAAGGCATTGCAATCCATAGAAGTTAACTTTCTCAAAGCTATGCAGTAAGTGGTACTTACTGGGACTTGAACAGGGGCCTCTCATATTCTTTTTTATTCTCTGTACACAGTTGAAAATGAATTTCAGAAAAGGTGTTAGAAATGTATAAATATTCTGAGACTCGGGCTAGTGTAGGGGTCAAGGACCACAAAGTCAGTCCAAAATGGGTTTGAGTGCTGGCTCTATTCCTCCCTGCTGTGCTGAGATACCAAAACTCACTCTTTGACCTTCAATATCCGCACCTGTAAAGTGCTAGTTACAGCCACACATGTCATAAGCATTCGTGAAAGGACACAGAACCCCAACACATGGTATGATTTTAGTAAATGCTAGCTGCTATTATTACCCTCAGGAAGTAACGTGTGAATAGCACAGAATGCTGGGATGTTCCTGTTTTGCCAAGCATAATTTAAGCAAAAATTGTATTGTAGAAGTTTTCATCTGCACTCAGTTTTTGCACTGTTTTTAATTACTCGAGTAATAGTGCAATACCTACTTAATTTTTAGAAGTCCAGACGATACATATAAAGCCAAGTGTCCTTTAATGACTCGACTCCAGGGTAGATCTGATTCACTGTCAGCTGGGGGAGCGGGGTTGATAAAGGGAGAGAGACATCATCTCTTGGTATCCGAGATTACCTGTACAGCCCTTCATCCTGGAGTGTCAACCTTAACTCCAGCCTTGAGGTTCAAGGACCCTCCTGTCTGGAGTGTGGCTGGAATCTTGAGTACAAGGAGTTAGGTGCCTGCAGAGCAGAGCACCCACCTTATTTACAGAGGGAATTTCCAGTCCTGCTCTCCTCCTGCTGGCTTTTTGACCTTATTCCCATTTCCTTCTTGTAAACAGTTTGAATACAGAGAATTGTCAGGGTCATGTTCAAGGGGCCATTTTGCTTGGGCATCCCTTCCTCCAGCTCACTTGATAGAAGTGGAAATGATGAACCACATCCCCAGAGCCCAAGGTCACATAGTCAGTATCAACAAAACATGGCATAACTAGGCACGATGCCCTCACCTAGTTCTCATGGCTTGGCTGGCTGTGGCAAAGGGACTTCACATGCCTTTTGCTCTCTCATTTCTCATGAACTGGAGCTAGGAGCTATTTTATTTTATTTTGTTTTATTTTATTATTTTATTTTATTGGAGACAGGGTCTCCCTGTAGCCCCAGCTGGCCTGGAACTCACTTAGATCAGGCTGACCTGTATCTCACAGAGATCAACCTGCTTCCGCCTTCCAAGTGCTGGGATTAAAGGTGTGTACCACCATACCAGGCAACTGGAGTTATTTTTTAACTCTAAATCTTCTGGCTGTAAATCTAACTCTTGTCCTCTTGTGGACATAAAGAGTGAGTGATTCCAGGTGGTAGTGGGTGTGTAAATGAGAGGGGGTATCCAGGGCATCAGGACTCAGGGCATGAGAACCCATGGTCAGCGGCTGTCCTGGTCACAAGTGTCCTCCAGGTATACCTGGGAAAGAGGCTGAATCTGCTCCCCATGGCTGCCCTGGGCCACCAACTACAGCAAGCGGGGACAGCAGCCACCTGCAGGACTCATCCTTTTCTCACTTCTTGTCTTTTTGACTGTGTGCCTGAACCTTTAACAGCTGTGCCAACCCTCCAGCCCTCTTCCTCGTTTCCATTACCTTCCCTGGGGATTCTGCCAAACAGTGTGGCTCAGGAAGAAATTCAGGGGAATTCCTGCCATCTCTGCCTCACCTGTCAACGGAAAGCACTCTAAAGCCACAAGGACATCATGCACCTGAGCTATTATTGGAGTGCAGGATTCTAATCCTCACATTCTGTGCTGGATTCCCAGGGCCCCCTTTGTCTGGAGCTGTTCTAGCCAGGGGAGCAGACTCAGTCTCTCCAGGAGTACCGTCCTCTGCCAGTTCTGGCTTCAGGCTGGTAGAGTTTGCTTTCCCCATAGATCATTGGCCCCAGGGCCTGTTTCTACTTAGCTGTTATTTTTCATGCTACATTGGTGGCCTGCCTTCCTGGCCTCCACTGAATCCTCTCCCCAGCCAGTTTAAGACGCACATATCACTTTCAAGTTCCAAAATGTTTCTGAAATATACACACAAAAGATTCTCTTTTTGAAGTAGTTTTCATATACACACAAAAGATTCTCTTTTTGAAATAGTTTTCAGAAAATAATGTCAGATTCTGAATTTCCCTGTGCGCTGTGCTTCCGTGCCATTCACCAGGCTCCCACACCACATATATTAGGTAAGAGAACATCATGGAGAAGGCTGATAGTGCTTAAAGTGAGAAACAAGATCTCCAGTCTCCCTTGAGGAAGAACTTGAGAACTAGGAAGACAGATGGTCATGGCTGATGTGGGAGTCACTTGTCCCAGGAATCAAACTCAGGTCATCAGTCTTGGCCACAAGCATCTTTAGCTGCTGAGCCATCTTGTCAGCCCTAGGAGAGATGTCTTTTATTTTCCTCCTTTGTTCTGTCATTTCACTAGATGTGTGACCTCCAGTGAGTCACAAGCTCCTTGCTGAGTCATTTCCTGGTCTGCCACAGGAAAGGGTAGGGTCAAAGAGTCTTCTCTAGGAAACTATCAATTAAGACCCCTTCTCCTTTAATATACAAGCTAAGGGACAGATGGGGAAAGAAGGGTGGAGAATCTTCAGTTCTAAGAATTTTGTGATCTTGGAGTGATAAGCACATGGACTGCTGTTAGTGATTAAGACCAATGTGAGGTTCTTGTGTTAAGGCTAAGTTTTTTTAAAAAATTAATTATTTTATTTTATTTTTGAGACAGTGTCTCCCTGTAGCCCCAGCTGGCCTGGAACTCACTGTGTAGACCAGGCTGGCCTTGGACTCACAGAGATCGGCTAGCCTCTCCCTCCCAAGTGCTGGAATTCTCAACCTCAGCACTGTTGACTATTTTAAATTTTTGATGGTGCTGAGGATGGAATCCAGAGCCTTGTGCATGCTGGGCAATGCTCTACCATTGAGCCATACCTTCGGCTTTTATATTTTAAAAATATTAATTTTAATTTTAAGTGTACAAGTGCTTTGCCTGAATGTGTGTAAGTAGACTCATGTCATGCAAGACTGCTAAGGCCAGAAGAGGGCCCTGGATCCCTGGAACTGGAGTTAGGGACTGTTATTAGTTGACCTACGGGGTATGGGAACTGAACCTGGTCTTCTGCAAGAGCTCTTAACTACTGACTCATCTCTCCAGCCTGTTTGTAAAAAGATTTATTTATATGTAATATATGTGTGCCTGTTTGAGTTTATGTACATCATGTACCCACAGAGGCCAGAGGAGCCTTTGAATCCCCTGGAGATAGAGTTACAGGCAGTTGTTAGCTACCTGATGTGGGTGCTGAGAACCGAACTCAGGTCTTCTGTAAGAGCAGTAAGTACTCTTAATCACTGAGTCATCTCTCCAGTCCCCAACTTATTTCTTTTTCTTTTACTGCATATATTATTTAAATTGTACAACCAGAAATTTTCCTTTTTTAGGCAGGGTCTCATGTATTCCAGGCTGGTCTCCTAATCACTATGTAGACTAGGCTGACCTTGAACTTCTGATCTTCCTGCCTCTTTCCCAAGTGCTGTGATCGTAGACATGAATCAGCATGCTTGTTTTTTGAAAAGCAGAGATCCAACCCAGGGCTTTGTGTATGCTAGGCAAGCACTCTACTAACTGAGCTACATCTCCACCCCAACAACTGGAAGTTTTGATACACAGATTGTGATGGTTAATTCTGATTGTCAACTTAACAGTTGGATCGAGAGATGCTGAGATTAGTAATGTATCTGTGGGTGTGTCTGTGAGGATGTATCTGGAGATCATGATGGGTCTGGCCTGCTCATTCAACTGATAGACTCAGAATCTGAAAGGACTATTAGGAGGTGGTGGATCTGTGTAAGGTGAGGAGTAGGTGGAGGAAGTAAATCCTGGGGCCTGGTCTGGCGATGAGCTCTAAACATAGTCCCATCTTCCTCTTCCTCCCTCCATTCTTTTATTATTTCTTTCCTTTTACTTCTCTATTTCCTTCTGCACCTATTTGTGTGTGATAAGAGCATGAAATAAAACAATATATTTCATAGCTTAAAATATATAAAAAATGGTAGAAAACTGAAATGAATATAATCATCAAAAACATATGTACCAAACAATACTATTTGGAACTATAGCAAGTAGGAAAAGATATCAATGAACTATCATAGCATTTTAACATGCATCTCTAAGAATTATAGAGCAACAAGAAATAAAGATAACATGGATATAAGCAAGTTGAAAATATAATAAAATATATGCACATCTGAAATAAACAGAACACTTTTTTAAATACGTATAACAATAAGCCACGTATTAAGCCAAAAAAGAAGCGTCAATAAATTCTAAAGAAGCTATTCCATCTAGACAGTATTTTCCAATTACAGTACAGCCATGGAGTTAGCAGTTTTGAAAAGCTGCCTGAAATAAAGTCCTATTTGTTTAGAAGCTAGATAGCATGTTATTAAATAACATTTAGTTTAAAAGATACTTAGAACTAAAAATACTACATTAGAATTTGTATAACAAACCTAAAGTAGCACTTAAAAGCAAACATATAACTTGAATACACTGTGAATGAGAGGAGTTAAAAATAAATGAGCTTCTACAGTCAGCTTCTGCCTCACATCATCCACTGGTAAATCTAAACATCACAAATATTTCAAGGATGTGCTTAGCTTTTAAATTCAGTTATTATTTTCATATAATAAAATGCACCCATTTTAGAAGTCTGAATTTTTTTTTTAATAGGGTCTCCCTAGTCCCAGCCTGCCTGGAAGTCACTATGTGGACCAGGCTGGCCTTCATCTCACAGAGATCCACTTGCCTCTCTCTGCCTCTCAAGGCCTGGGATTAAAAGCACATGCCACCACGACTGGTATAGAAATCTGATTTTTTTTATTTTTAAGCATTGTGCGTATAGGGGAGTGTGATATGTCTATTTGTCATGTATGCTCCATGTGCCAATGCACAGTTCACATGTGGAGGTTAGAGGACAACCTTGGGTGTCAGTCCTTGCCTTCCATGTTGTTTGAGAAGGGTTCTCTTTCTGATTAACTGCTGTATATGAGCTGGCCTGAGAGATTCTGGGTGTTCTCCTGTCTTTATCTCCCATTTGACCATAGGAGCCTCGAGGTTACAGATAGGCATTACTGTGTCTGGCTTTACATGGGTTCTGGGAGCTACACTTGGGTCCTCACACTTATGCGGCAAATGCCCCTGAGCTATCTTCTCTGCCTAAGTTTGATTTCCAAAACAAACTTATTGCATCTATTTTGTGTATGTGTGTGTGTGTGCACGTGCACATGCCATGACATGTGTAGAGGTCGGAGGACAACTTGTGGGAGTCCATTCTCTCCTACCATGTGGGACTCAGGATCAAACTCAGGTCGTCAGACAAGCACCATTTCCCGACGATCCATCTTGTTCAGCTGAGCCTTATTTTTAAAGTCTTTAATGCACAGATAAAGGATTTGGGTAGTCAGAGGTTATATGATACCAGAAAAAATTTAACAGTCTTGGCACTTAATTAATGGTTATATCATTTCCTTACTATGTGATTTTAGGTAAATTATTTGAGTTCCAGACCTCATTTCCACATCTCCAATGGTGATGGGACTAGGTCCCTGAGAAATATGGAAAGGCTCAAATAAAGCATAACATGAAAAATGTATATGGTTCGTGACAATCATAATTGAGAAAATTAAGTTTAGACAAAGAAATCAGAGAGGATCATCAAGGAAGAGATTAGATGCTGTATATGAAGGGAGACTGGAAGATAAGAAGAAGCGGGTGGCTGTTTCAGAGATTGCAGGAAGAGGGTGGATGGAGACTATTCTGATGTGTGAACAAAGGACAGAGTGCGGGAATCATAAAACACAACCAACCCTGCATAAGACCAAGTCAGAGTGATAGACAAGCAAAGGACTAAGGCCATGTAGCCAGCATAACTCCATTTTTATCTTAAAATCAGTAAGATCGTATTTAGACCTTCTTATATCAGGGGAGTAAAGATTTTCTCTTTGAAAAGATCACATGTCAGCTTGTAAGAACAAGATAAGAGCGTACTCTGAGCAGTTTGGAGACAGTTTAGGTAAGAGATGATGGTAGCTTGGTGATGGTGATGGACCAAAGATGAAAATGAACCAAAAGGCAGAGTAGTGTGCAAATCAGACTTACTAGTGTTTAGTGATGGCCTAGACATGATGAGCATTTGTGGAAGTGGAATTTATCTGAGTTGGCACCCACGATTCTGAGAGGATGAAGGTGCTAACTATTGTATTAGGGAAACTTGAAGAGGCCCAGCTTAGGGGAGAGGATGATGAGTTCGATTTCAGATATCTTGCATTTAGGTTCCTTTGAGACATCTTGGAGATAGGAAGTAGCTGACTGGATACATTTGTCTGATGTTTGGATGTGCCATCAGGCTGTGTTTAATTTGATGTGTCACCATCCACCTATGGGTGGGGCATTCTGTTCTGCTGCCTCGTCCACTCCATTGCCCCACATGGCATGTCTCATCTCTCCTGCATACACTCTGGCCCCTGCCTCCCAATGGCATTCTCATTTGTCCTAGCATGCATTTAAAATCTGGATGTAATTATTGGGACTTTTTCTTTTACTCCCAAAATTTAATTAGTCACAAAATTACAAAGACATTTTTTTTGAGGCAGGCTTTCACTGTACAGTCCTTGCTGGCCTGAACTCTCTCTCTGTTTTTACCAGGCTGGCCTGGAACTCATAGAGAACTGCCTGCTTCTGCCTCCTGAGTGCTGGGATTAAAGATGTGTGCTTGTGTCTGTTAATTTTCTTGATTTATTTATATTTATTTTATGTGTATGAGTGTTATGCCTGCATATGTGTGAGTGCACCTGTGTCATGCAGTGCCTGTGGAGGACCGAAGAGGGCATTGGATCCCTTGGAATTGGAGTTATGGACAATTAACCACCATGTGGGTGCTGGGATTGGAACTCCAGTCCTCTGAAAGAACAGCCAATGCTCTTAACCACTGAGCCATCTCTCTAGATCCTCATCTGTTAATTTTTAAAGTCAGCTTGCAAAGTGATGGGTTTCATCATGGTGTGTTCATCACATAAGCCAGTCATGTTTTGTTCTTATTCACCCTCCTCCTTTTCTGCTCTTCCCCGTTCTCGCTGTCTTCCTGTCCCCTTCTTCAATCTTGATGTCCACATTTTGTCTCTCAACTCTGCTCTCCACCCAGAACATAACCCAGTTAGTCTCTTAAATATTGCTTTCACCAGCCTGTTCCTCTCACAAACCTACTAGTGGTTCCCTTTTGACCTGAGATGAAAATCTCAGGCTTAGGTTTAGAATTCAAGGCTCTTTGCAGTTTGTCCCCAGTCAGTTCTGCCGTTATGTTCACTCCCAGTGCTGTATATCAAACCCAGGGCTTCCTACATGCAAGGCGAGTGCTGTGCCATTGAGCTATACCAAGCCTTCAATAGTTTTCAAACGCTTTGGGGCTGGGGAGATGGCTCATGGGTAAAGTGCCTTCTGTACAAGTCTGAGGACCTGAATTTGGATCCCTGGATTCCACATAAACACCAGGTAAGGCCTGTCATCACCAGCACTTGTATCCTGGGGTACACTAGATATCCCAATATGAGCTCTGACCTTCACACCTGGCCACATGGCTGAATGTACTCTCAATCACCTCTTTCTGTCTCTGTCTTTCTAATAATTGCAGAAGCCTTTGTTCAAATGGAATCTTTCTTCTAAAAATGTGCTACTCCATAGACAGAGCAGGTAAGAGTGGGCCCGAGATGGAGTTCTGGACGCATGACTTCTGCTTTTGTTTCCTCTTTCCATTCCTACCTGGTTTACCCTCTGATAGGCATTTCCTCAGGACTTCATTTGAGTGTCTTCTTCAGGGGAGTGCTCTTAGGTAGGACAGATGCTGTCCTCATAGAGTCAGTGGGCCACTAAAACCCAAAGCAAGTTTACCTACACTGTGGCTAGAGGCTGTTTCTGTCCTGGATTGCTGATTGCCAGGTGGGGACTCTACCTCATAGAAGGTCCCCTTTGTGATGTAACGCTAGCATAGCCACACCTTAGTAACTACACGAACAATAATTTTTGAGTCATACTGCTTCCTGTTAAGATCCTTCAAGAAGCCAAGGGCATCACAACAAATCATAACCCAGCTTTATAGAGGACAAGCATGTTCTTAGGTTGGCTTCATCTGGAAAATGTTATACAAAAAGCAATGATCCGGCCATGAAGATGGCTTAATGGGTGAAGATTTCACACAATCATAATGACCTGAATTGGCTCCCTGGAACCTACATAAAGGTGGAAAAAGAGAACAGTCTCCATAAAATTGTCCTTTGGCTTCCACATATACACTGTGGTACACAAGCACCCATGTTTACACATCACAATACAATAATAATAATTAGCTAATAAAAATAAAAATAAAAAATTTAAAAAGCAGGGATTACCAAACGTGGGATGGAGACCTATACTCTGCTCATAGTCTCCCTGAGTTCAGAACTAGGAAAACTAGGTGATTAGAGGCTGGTGCCTCTCACAATGACATGCGTTGTGTTCTTGGTGGATGTCACATGTGAAGGAACAGAAGAGGTGGTTTTCAGGGAGTTGTCTTACTTTCTATTTTGAGCAGACTGAGTTTAAAACACCTGTGGGCCAATGAGATGCTGGTTTGCGTCAGGGAATTGGACATTTGGGTGTGGAATTCAAGAATGAAGCTAAGGTGAGGCTGATGCAAGTTAGAGTCACTGGCAGAAAGGAGATAGTGGAGGCTGTGGAAGGCGCTGAGCTGTTTAAGGAAGACAGAAGAGAGTGAGTCATGGAATTACCATGTATAGTGTGCAGAGGAAGAAAGTGAAGGCGGCAGGAGATGGGCCTCAAAGGAGCAGAGGGAGATCAATGGCACTTCCCGGGAGGGAAGAACTTCTAGAAGGACTGAATGGTTAGTGGGTGAAGGCTCTGGACCACAGCACCTGAGAAGGAATGTGAAGCCAGTGACTCTGGAATTCAGGGTTACCTTGCACGTTCACAGGTGTGCGTGTGTGATCGAAATGGTTGGAGAACTGGGTTCCGGGGGCCAGAGGACTGAGGGTTAGCTAAAAGGACTCCTTTCTCTCTCAGGACTCCACAAAGCCTTTGACCAGTATTATTATTCTTCCTTGATAAAGAAAAAAAAAATCATTTTTAAGGAATTGTTATCCAATGAAGATTGAGTAAATCTAAAAACGTTGGTTCTAATTCTGAAAGTTGAGGTTCCTCAAAGGTAAGATTTAGCTGTTTTGGTTTTTTTGGGGCCAGGGAACTTTGCTTTGAAGCTTGATTCTCTAGTCTTTGAAACCCTTACATATACCTTACATATAACTGAGTTTTGGAACTTGCCATTGTGAGATTCCTGGGGTAGATTTACTTCTGCACCTGTAAGCAGGTGTCCTTGAAGTTGCCATCTGTTTTAGCTTGTGTTTGCTGGTGAGAGAGGGACGGTCTCTGGGGAGACTGATTCTGGTCGGCTCTAGACAACCTATTATGCTTTAGACCCTGAAACCTGAGGGAGATGTTTCTGTGACAGGACAGTGAAACTGTAAGGTCAGTCTGTTTAGGAGTGACTGATGTTCTTCAATGATCAGTAGCCTGCCCATTGCTCCTTTCTTCACTTACTGCCAGGACCTGATCTGTACAGATAACTTTTTTCTAGGATACATTCTCCTGGAATTTTTCTTTGATAGTGTGTGTGTGTGTTTGTGTGTGTGTGTGTGTGTGAGAGAGAGAGAGAGAGTGATATAGCATCTCTTGACCACCACTGCATACACAAGGTCAGCTTGCCTGACACCTCCTGGGTATTCTCCTGTCTCTGCCTCCCATCTCACTGCAGGATCACTGGAATTACAGATGTGTGTTACCACACCAGGCTTTATGTAGGTTCTGGGGATCTAAACTTAGGTCCTCATGCTTGTGGAGCCAGTGCTTTATCCACTGAGCCATCTTCCCAGTCCATTCTGTTTTTTCTTTGAAAATACTGTATATGTCTGTATGTGAATAAATATTTGTGGAATTAAACATTTTGATTGCATTATTTAGTACTTTTTGTAATTTTTTTGAATTCCTTTTTGGTGTATGTTTGTGTATGTATATGTATGAGTGTGTGTATGTATGTGTGCATGTGTATGTGTGTACGTGTATGTATGTGTATGTATATGTATGAGCGTGTGTATGTGCATGGTATATATGTGTGCATGTGTGTGTACATGTGTGTATGTGTATGAGTGTGTGTATGTATGTGCATGGTATATATGTGTGCATGTGTGTGTATGTGTGTGTATGTGTATGTATATGTGTGAGTGTGTGTATGCATGTGCATGGTATATGTGTGCATGTGTGTATGTGTATGTATATGTATGAGTGTGTGTATGTATGTGCATGGTATATATGTGTGCATGTGTGTGTACATGTGTGTATGTGTATGTATATGCATGAGTGTGTGTATGTATGTGCATGGTATATGTGTGTGCATGTGTATGTGTGTATGTGTGTGTATGTGTATGCATTTTTGGAGGCCAGAAGAGGATGTCAGGTCTCCAGTTCTATTCCTTTCAGACATTCACTTGGAGCTAGGCTGTGGCAGTCAGTGAATTTCAGGGATTCTTCTGTCTCCATTCCCTACAACGCTGGGTTATAGGCACACAGGGCCTTGCCCAGCTTTTTACATATGTGCTAGGGATTTGAACTTGGGTCCTCAAACTTGTGCAAGTGCTCTTATTCACTGAGCTATCTCTCTGGCTCCATTTCCTCTTGGTATTAAAATTTTTATTTATTCATTTATATTTTATGTACATGAACATTTTTGTCTGCATGTGTGTAAGTGGGTGCTGGGGTCTGGACCTGGGTCCTCTGCAAGAGCATCAAATGCTCCTAACTGCCGAGCCATCTCTCCAGCCTTTTCCCTGCATTTTTATACTTTGTTTTAGTTTTGTCTTTGTGTTGTGAAATGTTTAAATAATGAAGTGGGGCCTGGAGAGATGACTCAGCAGTTAAGAGTGCTTCTTGCTCATGCAGAGGACTGGAGTTTGGCTCCCAGCTCTCACATCAGGCAGCTTTCAACTGCCTATAACTCCAGCTCCAGGAGATCTGACACCATCTTCTGTCCTGTGCAGGCATCTGCACATACATGGAACACACTCACACAGACAAACACACATACAGACAAATAAAAAAATGAAAAACCCTTTAAATAACAGAGAAAAGTACAGAGTACAATGAGCCTGCGTAAACTTAAGCACCTCTAACATGTTTACTTCCCACGAAACTATTATTCAGATTTTAGTAATTCCTTGGAGTCTGAGGGGTTTGCCTGCAGGGCCCTCTTAGATAACAAAATCTATGCTTGCTCAAGTTCTTTGTATAACATGGCACAGTATTTGCACACAATGCAGGCACATCTTCCTATGTACTTTAAGTCTTCTCTGGATTGCTGATAATATCAAATGAGCTGTAAACACTGTGAAAGTTTGTCAGACTGCATTGTTCAGAGAATAATGGCAACAGAAGGTCCATACATGTTCAGCACAGTTGGGCTTAGAAACTCTGTTTTTGATCAATGGCCAGTTGAATCTACAGATGTAGAATCCAAGGATACTGAAGTTTATACAAAAGTATATACATACATATACACGAATTTAAAAAAAAGCATTTAAAAGTTGCTTCCATCTTTTAGAAACTTCTCCAGAGTCAGACAAGTAATCCTAGCAGTCGGGAGACTGAGGCAGGAAAAAGGTGAGTCTGAGGCGAGCCTAGGTTATATAGTGAGACCCTGTCAGAACAAAGCAAAACAACCACAAGCCAAAAAAACAGTTTCATGTCCAAGTGCTTTAGCGCTTATCTCTAAAAATGACACACACACCCATAGTATCGCATCCAGCTCAACTAATGATAATTCTCTAGTCTATTTAAATGTCCTCAGCTATTCCCCAAATGTCTTGTTTCTCTATCTAAAACAAGATCTAGTCAAGAGCATTCCACTTTTGTAGACCACCATTCTTTGCTGATGTGATTTGGTCACTTCTTTTAAGCATGTCCCTCATTCAGAACTATCTGATGGTTATTGTATAGTATCACTTGGCTGTTCCCCTGTCCTCTCTATATATTTGCTGGATCAGGGAATTATAAAGAACCAAGGCTTGGTTAGATTGAAACTCACCCTGTCACAGGAAAGTCTTCATGAACAACAATAACATTTCATATCCTGCCACAGGAAGGCACCTGTCACCTGGTCTCTGCTGTGGTTATGCTATGAGTTCAGTCACCAGTGGCCACAGCCAGGCCTCTACATGGTGGGGTTACGCTTTTGCCTTTGAGACTGGAGGAGGGCCAACTGTAGGATGATCCTTAACCACCATGTGAACCAACATTACCATTTAAAAACTGCTATTTTTCAAAGTTTTATTTATTTATTTTAATATTTTAATTTATTATTTTTATTTTACACGTATGAGTATATTGCCTGCATGTATGTAAGTGCACCTGTGTCATGCAGTGCCTCAGAGGTCAGAGGTAGGCATTAGATTCCCTGGAACTGGAGTCACAGATGGTTGTTAGTCGTCATGCGGGAGCTGGGAATTGAACATGGGTCCTCTGCAAGAGCTGTCAGTGTTCTTAATTGCTGAGCCATCTTTCCAGCCTCTTAACACGTTTTGAATACTTTTAAGTTTCTGCCACAAGGAGTCTCAGATTTATGTATTCCTTGACCAAAACCTGGATTTACCATTTCTTCAAGGCATCCTGAATCTTTTTCACTGTGAATATTGTTTTTAGCTCCTAAAGCCTGGGTTCTGTGGGTGCTTGTGGCTGATCTATTTTCACACACAAGAATTAAGCTCTTTCAGTGGAGAGTGAGAAACATCATTCGTTTATTCATTAATTCGTGTGTGCACACTTGTTTGCTTGTGGAGGCTAGAGGACCACCTTGGATGTCCTTTCTCGGGTGATGTCCACCTTTTTGTGAAGCAGGCTCTCTCACTGGCTTGGAATTTGCCATGTGGGTTAGGCTAGCTGGTCAGAGAACCCCAGGGATCTGCCTTCCCAGTACTGGGATACAAATGCATACTACTACACCTGCTTATTTATTTATTTAAAAAAATTTTAAACATGGGTTCTGGGAATTCAACTCAGTTCCTTGTGTTTGAAAGATAAACACTTTACCAACTGAGGTTTCTCTCCAGCTCCAGAAAATGTGCATTTAAAAGATTAGCCAGGGGCAATGGCAGGACCCTACAGTCCCAGCTGCTTAAGAGGCTGAGACAGGAGGATCACCTGAGTCTGGGAGTTCCAGATTAGTACCTTAGCAACTAGCACACATCGTAGCATCTTTTTTCCTCCACCCTACAAAGATTATGAATTTATACCATTTCCAAAGTTACCAATTTAACATGTTTTCCCCAAATCTTCAAGTTTAATGTTGAATTCTTATATTTAACCTCTTTGATTTTGTTCCTATATATTGATTCTCTTTACTTTTTATTTTAACTTGTAATAATCTTACTGTATTTAGTTATGTGATCCTATGGTATTCATAGCTTCAAAGTACCATGCCAATATTTTTTCTAGCAATGCAAGTGCTGAAGGAGGTCTCGGACTTCTCCACAGAAGGTAGTCAAAGTGTCCGCCACAGACTCTGGTAAAGAAACTCCTCCTCTGGGAGGCTGTTTCCAATATGACTAGTTTCATTTATTTTAGTTTGTTTTCAATTTTAGGGCCTCCTTCATTCTTTTGCTTTAGAGATCATTTGACTATGAAAAATAATTGCATGGTTCAAAAGTTAAGACTACATGAAAATATATAATTAGAGAAGCTTGTTTCCTAACTCTATCAAGTTTGTTCTTTGCCTATAAATAATTATTTTTTATTACTTTATTTTTTTTGCATGTGTCTGTAGCATGTGTGTACATGCGTGTGAGTACATGTGTGTGCATGCGCATGTAGAAGCCCAAGGTAAACAATGACATTTTCCTCAAAATCCCCTTCCCCTTATTCATTGAGGCAGTGTCTCTGAATTGAACCCAGAGCTTGCCAATGCAACTGGTTTTGCTAGCCAGCTTGCTCTGGGGATCTCTGTCTCTCCTTCCAAGTGCTGGAATTACAGACAAGCTGCCACGCCTACTTGGCACTTACGTGGCCACTGAGGATCTGAACTTTGGTCCTCATGCTTTCGTGGCAAGTGCTTTACTCACTAAGCCATCTCCCAAAGCCCTTACTTATTCTTTTAATGCTCTATTTTGCAAATAAATGCCATTTGTATATGTATACAAATATTAACATGCCAATGGCATTATATACTTCTCTCTCTCTCTCTTTTGCATTTTTTTTTGGGTCTCTTTTGAGACAGGGTCTCCTTGTAGCCCCAGCTGACCTTGAACTCACTGCCTCCTGATATGCCTGTCACTTTTCTCTTTTTTAATACAAAAGGCTTTCACATTGTCATGCACCAGGAGTCTCCCTCCCTCCCTCCCTCCCTCCCTCCCTTCCTTCCTTCCTTCCTTCCTTCCTTCCTTCCCTTTCTTAGTAATACTGGGGATCATCACCCCAGGGTTTCAAGCATGCTAAACACATGTTCTATTACTGATGTATACCCCAGATCCACCATATATAGAAAATATTTTGGAGAGATCATATCTGTGGATAGAATTCTCTCACATACTTTATAGCTGAATCATACCTCACTGTGTTGACTGTATCATTGCCCCCAGCGTTTACAGCTGTTAGTATTAGTCTTAATTGATTAAATTTTAAATAATGCTGAAGCAATACCATTACCCTTCTGTTGTTCCGTTTCTGTACAGGTATATCTTTAGGATAGAATTTCCCTGATGAGTATTCCTACATTTTTTTTTCTGCCTTCTTATTCTTTATTTTTTCTAACATTTAGATTTTGGAGTTAATTACATACAGTACAGAGAAGAGTCTATAACAGATAAGTGAACTTGAATAAGTACCAGTCCAATTCCCCTCCCTGGAATGACACATTGCCGATATCTCTGAAACCTCCTACACATCCTTTTGTTGTTTGTTTGTTTTTGGAGACAGAGCCTAACATAGCCCAGGATGGCCTCTAATTTGATGTGTAGTATGGGATGACCCTGAACTTCTGATGCTTTTGCTTCTACTTCCCACGGCTGGGACCACAGGCTTCCACCACCACATCCACTTTTGTATCCTTTTCTTACAACACCATCATTTTCTTCCAACAAAGTGTCGTGATCATACTAAATTTTGTGTTGACTATTTCCTGTATTTCTTTTCTTTTCCTTTAAAATTTTTTATTACATTTATTTACTTATTTGTGTATATCTGTGTGAATGTGTGCATGTGTGCATGTGTGCCATGCTGTCCGAGTAGAGAGGTCAGAAGATAACTTGCTGGAGTCAGTTCTCTCTTTCTACCGTGTGGAAGGTCTCTAGGATTGAGCTCAGGTTGTCAGTCTTGGTGACAGACCTACCTGCTGAACCATCTCACCAATCTTTATTATTATTATTATTATTTTATTATTTTGAGACAGGGTCTCTCTGTAACCCCAGCTGGCCTGGAACTTACTCTGTAGATCATGTAGCTGGCCTCGACTTCAGTCTCGCAGAGATCCACCTGCTTCTGCCTCCTGAATGCTAGTATTAATGGTGTTTGCACCACGCCTGACTTTATTTTGATATAAGGTCTTACTCTGTATGTAACACAGGTTGACCTGAAGCTCACTTTTAGCGCAGACCTCAAACCCATGGTAATCTTTTTGCTTCGACTCCCGAGTGCTGAAATTATAGGCATGAGTCATCATCATGCCCAGCTCTTCCTGTGTGTCTTTACAGTTTTGGAGATACGTATTTCCAAATAATATATTATTTAGTTTTAAACATATACATTTATGTGCTGCATAATAAAGTTTTGGCCAGTGACAGACTTTATAAATGGTGATGATTTCATACAAATTAGAGTACCTAGTGATGTCTGAGTCACTTCAGTTTGTTGTAAGTACACTCTGATGTTTGCACGCAGATGGTATTGTCTAATGAGCTATTTTTCAGAATGTATCCATTTAAATGACACATGAGTGTAATTGACTGATGCTTATAGGTAAAGCTATGTGTCACCTTCATAGTTGTGTAGTATTCTCTTGAGCATAATGCAACTTATTGCTCCATTCTATTCTCAACAGACACTGGGCTGTTTCTAGTGAAAACTTTTTTTAAAGTATATTTATTGATTTATTGTTGGGGGGAGGGACACATGTACCATAGAGCATGCGTGGAAACCAGAGGACAACTTACAGGAATCAGTTCTCCCTTCTAACATGCGGATCCTGGGAATTGAACTCAGGCTATAGGCTTGGCTGTAAATGCCCTTTACCTGCTGAGCTGTCTTACAGGCCCTAGCTCTGTGTGTGTGTGTGTGTGTGTGTGTGTGTGTGTACATGTGTTTTAAATTAAGAACAATGCTTCAATAAATATCCTTGCACATACTAGTGGCTTATATACCAACAGTTTCTCTAGGGAATATGTCTAGGATTGTGATTGTTGTAGGGTGTGTACAAGTTCAACTTTGCTAGGTATATTGATAAACATATAGCTACAAAGGACAGCATACAATCATTAAAGCATAAAGCAATTATAGGTTATTTTTCAGTTACAGACTTGTTGGGAGGGTTGAAGAAAGAGTCCAAACTGAACTTGTTGGAATGG
The DNA here is from genome assembly GCA_035773235.1 of Eospalax fontanierii. Classification (NCBI taxonomy): domain Eukaryota; kingdom Metazoa; phylum Chordata; class Mammalia; order Rodentia; family Spalacidae; genus Eospalax; species Eospalax fontanierii. Next base: position 19,392,169 of record CM069547.1, read on the forward strand.
TTTCCAAAGCCACACCAAAGAATAGGGCCACCAGGGAAGCCACCACTTTCCCCTCCGAAAGGAAGCTGTGTTCTGAATCAGAAGGCTGCCAATTCAGTTCTGCCTCCAAAGCCACAGGGCCTTAGATACAATTAGGGAGTCACTCTAGCTAAAGCAGGAAGCCATGGTTAGCCCTGCTGGCTCCGGAACCAAGCCTGGGCTCTGAAACCGCCTTCTCAAATTAGGAAGCCACCATTATAATCCCTGCCTACAAAATGAATACCCTCAGCCCTGCCTAGCTTCCCACTTGAGTCAGTTCAAATCTCACTGAGAACACTGGATAAGTGAAACCTTAATTACAGCAGAGCTCTTGCTGTGCAGTAGTCTTGGAAATGAAGTTTTGCGTTTTCTGCCTTTGAAATGTAGAAAGTCTTCTAGAAAAAGTGGAGCAAACCAGTTTCCAGTGTCTGCTACACGAAGCAATGCCAATTTCTTTCTCATGTGGTTGGACCACTCTACAGTCCTGGCAGCAATGTATAAGAATAGCTGTGGCCCAGCATCCTTGCCAATGCTTGATTTTGATTTTTTTTTATTTTGAAGAGCTATTTTAGTATCATTTTAATTTGTGTTCCATGATTAATAATGAGTTGGAATATGTCGTCATATATTTTGGCATATTTTCCCCTCACTCGATATGTTCCTGCTGTACACTTCCTGTTCTTTCTCGTTGTCTCTGGATTCTCTATTATTCTGGATAAGGATTTTTGGTTGATTACACGTTATAAATATCTTCATAGGCTCAGGCTTATTTTTTCCCTCATGTCAATTTAACTGAGCAGAAGCAAGAATATTAGTCAACTTCAAGAATCGTTTCTTTTCTAATTTTGTATATTTCTTGCTTGATTAAAAAATCTTGTCCTACCCACAAATCATTAGACTATTCTTTCTTTTCTGTAAATGTTTTAATATTTTATTTATTATTCATTATTGTTAAAGTGCATTAGTGTATTGCTTTCATGCATGTAAGTGCATCCGTGTCGTGTAATACCCATAGAGGAAGGAAAGAGAGTCGGATTTCCTGGACCTGGAGTTACACAGATGGTTGTTAGCTGCCATGTGGGTGATGAGAATTGTACTGGATAACTTAGTTGTCAACTTGACACACCTGGGTTGAGGGGGCCTCAACTGGGGAATTGCTTCCATTGGACTGGCCTGTGGCCATGTCTGTGGGGTATTTTCTTGATTGTTGAGTGATGTGGTGGTGCCCAGCCTACTGTGAGTGGTTCCACCCCTGGGGAGGTTGTTCTGCATTATATAAGAAAGCAGACTGAACATGACCAGAGGAGCAAGCCAGTAAGCAGCATTCCTCCATAGCCTGTGTTCTAGCTCCTACCTCCAGGTTCCTGCCCTGAGTTCCTACCTTGGCTCCCTCAGTGATGAATTGTGTTGTGGGTAAGCTAAATAAACCCTTTCCTCCCCAAGTTAGTATTTGTCAAAGTGTCACAGCAATGGAGAAACAAATTAGGACAAGAAGAGAACCCAGGCCCTCTGCAAGAGCAGTCAGCACTCCTAACCGCTGGGCAATCTTTCCAACTCCTGTGTGAAATTTTAAATGATTTTACTGTTTGTTTCCGATCCACCAGAACTGGGTTTGTTTATTTATTAGATGAGCCTTTGCTGTGTTGCACAGATGGGTCTCAAACTGTCAGGTTGAAGTGACTGTCCTGCTTCCACCTCTCTAGCAGCTAGGACTGCACCAACTAGAGGTGGTTAATGTATGTGGGGTACAGAAATCCACTTTCATTTTTGCTGTATGACTTGCAGTGCCAGAACCTTCTTTATCATGTTCAGGTGTGAGTGTGAGTGTGCCTCAGTTTCTAGACTTCCCTTTTTTTTCCACGGGTTTATTTTTTACCATTGTACTAAAAACACATAATCCTAATCACTTCTAACATACTCCTACTGACAGAGTACTTTTACCTGCCTCAGTTCTTTAGCACTGACTTATTTGTTCATGGTAGAATTCCTTTGGTAAGTCTTCCAAAATTCCAGAATGACACTGAATCTGGAGAATAATTTGTGTTCTCTTTAATCTTTAATATAGTCAACTTTCTATCTACACTAAAATTGTCATTCTATTTATTTAGTTTGAATTTTTTTGAGATAAGTTCTCACTCTGTAGCCCTGACTGGCTTGAACTTGCTATATAGACTAGGCTGGCCTGGAACTCACAGAGATCTGCAGCCTCTGTCTCCCAATTGTTGGGATTAAAAGTGTGTACCACCATGCCCAGCCTAGGTCTTTTTTGGGGGGTGCACTAGTATTGAACTCAGGCCCTTCACATGCTAGGCACGCACTCTATCGCTGAGTTGTCTCCTCAGCCCTGTTTAGGTCTTCTTTAACTTTTCATAAAAGTTGTATGTGGTGTACCTTTCTCCCGAAAGACCTTGCATAGGTTGTTAGGTTTCTTCTTAGGAGCTAATTTGTTGCTATTATAAATGATTTTCTTTCTTGAGACAGACAGTATTTTGTCCTGGTTGGCTTCAAATTCCTGGGTTCAAGCAATTGTATTGCGTTGGCCTTCTGAGTTCTGGGATTACAGGAGTGCTTAACCACATGTTGCTATTCGACTTCTCTTTAAAGAGCAATGCGTTTATATTTCACAATTGAATTCATGCTTATTTGCTCTTGTGAGTTGGAAGATGCTCTTTGACATGCTATGTATGTCCTTTTACTAGTTTGTGTTTTTGGTTCATGGATGCTGGTTTGGGTGTTATTAAATGTTTACCACCTCAGTTTAGATAACAATATGATTTTCCTCCTGTTAACGAGACAGACTACATTAATATGTGTTCTAACATTGACCCAAGCTTTCATTCTTGGAATAGACTCAACTTGGTCATGGTATTTTTTTCCTATCTTGTTGAATTGCCAGATTCAGTTTGCCAGTATTTCATTCAGGATTTTAGTATCCTTCAAGAATGAGATTGACCTTCAATTTTCCTATCAAAACTGCCCTTGCTTACATTTTTTATGCAGGCTTGGAAATTGCATATCAAATGAGTCTGGGCAATGGTCTTAGATTTGTGTGTGTGTGTATGTGTGTATGTGTGTGTGAGAAAGAGAGAGAGAGAGAGAGAGAGAGAGAGAGAGAGAACTTAAGATCTACTCATTTAGCAAACTTCAAGCATTTAAAGCAGTGCCTGTTGTCACGTTGTGCATCAGATCACAGAAGCTTTGATCCTACATGACTGAGACTTGACACCCTTCATGAACATCTCATCTCCCAGCCCTGGGAAGCAGCATGTTTCTGTGAGTCTGACTGTTTTATTTTCCTCATGTAAATAAGATCATGTAGCATTTGTCTTTCTGTGGCTGTCCTACTTTACTTAGCATAATGTCCTCTAGTTTCATCTATGTTGTCACAAATGGAAAGACTTCCTTCTTTTTAAAGACCAAGTGATACTCCATTATATATACCATCGCATATTCTTTATCCATTTTTCTGTTGATAGACACTTGGGCTGATTCTACCCCTGGCTGTTGTGACCTGAATAATGCTACAGTGCAGATAGGATTGTGAATATTTCTTTAAGATCTTGCTTTCATTTCCTGTGGAAATATATTCAGAAGTCAGATTGGTGGATCATGTGGCAATTCTATTTTTAATATTTTGAGGCTCTTTCCAAACTCTTCCATAATGATTGTACCAATTTACATTCCTACTACTAGTGTGCAAAGGTTCCCTTTCCTCTGCTTTCCTGTCAACCAGTGCTTGTCATCTTCTGTCTTTCTGACAATAGCTAGCAAGTCTGAGGTAATGTCATAATTTTCATAATGATTATTTTTTCACACACCTCTCTTTGGATCATTGGTTTTTAAAGATGAAAGCCATCTATTAAGTGGAGAGTCCAGTCTCTAATCTTTATCATTTGATCACTGAGAGATCTTGGCATGGTAATTTAGAGATCTGAGACTTTTGGTGTCCTCATAAGTCGTGGGCGCAGTAGTAGAGCACCATGTCCCTGCCTCAGGTGTGGTTGTATTAGTCTGAGCATTTAGTGGTCTACGTTATACTTTCTGCACAAATCCTGTAAGGAAGATAATTTCAAATGCTGGCTTTAGGGGAGATCCTGTCCTGTGGGTTGTTTTCCCACAGCTTCTCTCCTTGTTGTGAGAAGATGAATAAAGCAGATATGCTCTCTACTTTCTCTACTCAATGACTGAGGTCAGAAGGCCGACAACATTCTTCTAGAAGAGATGCTGTCGCCAGTTTCTGAAGTTAAATTCTAAGTCACTGCATTATGGATTGTTAGATCTGGAGAGATCTCATAGATCATCTGGTCAATGGCAACTTCAGTCAAGAATCCACAAAGCGCTTATCTACTCAGAGCTTTAGTATCTCAATTTTAAATTGCATGTGAATTTTTAATATGTAAAATTTTAGTTTATGAACATTAATACCTTCTCTCGGTAATCATGAAAAAGACATTTTAAATGGCAGGGGATGTAAATGAACAGCCGGCATCTTTTCCAGCCAACTCAGCTTGTTGTTTTTTTTTTTTTTTACCACAGAGGTATAATTTATTTTTTGAGACAGGATCTCACACTGTAGTCCTTGCTTGTGAAACTCACTATGTAGACCAGGCTAGCCTCAAATTCACAGCGATCTACCTGACTTTACATCTGGAGTACTGGGATTAAAGGCATATGCTACCAGGTATAATTTTTGATATGTTTTCTTTTATTGATTCAATAACTATATACAGTTTATTTTGGTCCTGTTCAGATTTCTTGCCCAGTCTCTACAGCCACTCTACTGACTCCCTGACTTTATGTCCTCTATTATTATTTGTCTTTAACTGTTTCAAAAGGTTTGTCTAGTCTGATCTGTATCTCCCACGTGCTCTTGGATGTGTGTCTATCCTCCAGAGCCTGGTCAACCTACCAGGCAGCACGCCAGTGTGGAAAACAGACTCTCCCTCTCCCAGTATCTATTAATTGTCATCGATTCTCAGCATGACTGAGACTTTCTGCCTACCCTCTCTGTCTGTGATGAGAATCTTTCTGGCTTGAGTTTGCATAGGTCTTGTGCATACTGTCGTGTGTGCTATGGGTTCATATGTTCAGCTACACCATGGTGTCCAGACAACGCAATTTTTCTTTGTGTTCATCTACCACCTATGGTTCTTAACGTCTTTCTGCCCTTTCTTCTGCAATGATCCCTGAGCCTTGGGAGGACAGGGTGTGAGATAGGTGTCCCTATTTAGGGCTGACACTTTTCAGTCTCTTTTTCCTTGCACACTGACCATTTGTAGGTCTCAGTGTTAATTGCCACCTACTGCTGTAAGACCCTTCTCTGGTGAGAGCTGAGAGATGCTAGTGCATCTCAATAAGTCAATATGATGAGATAGTTTAATATTATGTCTATTTAGCAAAATGTTTTTGGCTCTGATAGCAATGTCAGGTACGGGCTCCCCACTGGGAAGTGGGCCTTAAATTCAATCAGAGGGTGACCAATTACTCCCATAATATTATGCTGTTACACTGTTATACCTGAGGGCATATTTTGCCAACTCAGTTGTTACTGTAGCTTGCAGAGGTCAGAGTTGGGTCAGGTTGATGATTTCCTTTCTCTGTCAATAATAGGCTTATTCCCTTTTGGTGCTATAAAGCTAGCCAGCAGAGATGTGGCTTCAAGTCAGTACCAGCTTGATTTCTCCTTGTTTGTTCTGTAACTCAGTTGCGCAGTGTCTTCAGCAATAGAATCTCACTGTCAAGTTCTGGTGGATAACCAAGTGCAATGGCAATACTCAATATTGTTTGAGGGTCTATGGGATCTCTCTGGTCAACAACTCCAAAAAAGGGGGTCTATTCCTGGCATTGACCTTTGCATCTGCTAGCTTGAGGTGTCTTTTAGGACCATTGGACCCCTGATATAGGCTAGCTGTATTTAAACACTCTTTATATTATATATGAATATATTGAAAGAAGTTTCTACAGTAGATTTCCTTTTCAAAAGGCCTTTAGTATTAGTGTTAGTCCTCCTCCATCTTCTGCCCCACCTTCCCATTCACAACTCCATTTAATCGGTCCTATCTGTTATTCCCATTTCCTCTTTGTATCACTGTGTTCTATCTCCTCCTCACGAAACACACAGATATTTAAAGAGTGAAAGCTAGCATATACTAATGAGAGATAGCACGAGAAATTTGTCTGTCCAGGACTGGGTTACTTAACCAGGATGATTGAGGAGTATTGGTATTAGTTCTTCTTTGAAGGTTTGGTAGAATTCTGTGCTTATCTATCTGATATTGGCTGTATTTAGTTGGGGGATTTTTTTAAAAAAAGCTTTTTTTCAGACTTTATTCCCAGGCTTCTTCGGTTTAATTTGCTGCAAAGAATGAATTGTGTATAGGCATAAACTGAAAAGAGTAGCAGTGTCCAGGAGGCTGGGGCTTAAAAATATCAGCGATCTAGAGTTTACCAGATCCATAAAGAAAACAAAAATTTAAAAAACAGTCACAGTATAAAAAAAAGCATCTCCCAGTAACGTCTCCAAGCTTCATCTTCTTCAGAGGTTGGCTCAGTTCAGTTTGCTTTGCTCTTAGACACCTCATCAAAATTCTCCACGAGATCTGGAACTTCATCCTTATCATCCTCCTGAGTAAGGGTGTTTTTTCCATCCCATTGTTTGGGCAGAGCTTTGGCCAGTCTCCTTAAGCTAGTCAGACTGCACCAAGGTGGTTTGGGATGCTGGGAAGCATTTCTGTCAGCTGCTTTGTCCCAGCCTGTAAAGGTGAAAGTGTTTGCTGTCAGAGACGCCTGAACTTTAGGGTTGTTAATGTGGATCACTGTTCCTTGGTTTGTAAACACCCCTTCAATACCAAAGATGTTGTTTACCCCCGACTTCTTTAAGGAGAACTGAAGTTTTTTATCGTCTGCTATAGCTGTTCCACAAACCATCCTTTTTCTAAGAGCATTTCCTTTCCCGTCAGTGCACACTTGTGCTGCAGGTTGGTGAGTTTTTCTGGGTTCATGATAGTTTTTTTCATCTTGTCAGAGGGGCGATAGGGCTGTGTTAGGGGACTAGGGTGTGAGTTCAGGGGGCCTCGGGCAGACCAGCTTAGATTAGGTGCACACATGTGGGAACACAAGATGGCAGCTAGAGGGAGGCCAGAAGTGACTAGTTTGGGAATTTTTAATTACTGTCTATTTCATTGGTCATTATGGGTCTGTTTAAATTATTTAAGTCATTTTAACTTTGGTAGGTCATGCATATCTAGATATTGATCCATTTATTTTAGATTTTCCAGTTTAGTGGAATAGAAATTTTAAAGTGTGTCCTGATGATTTTCTAAGTTTCGTGAGGGTCTGTTTTAATGTTTCCCGTTTCATTTCTGAATTTGTTAATTTGGGTCCTCTCTCTCTTTTTTGGTTAATTTAGCTAAAGATTTGTGAATCTTGTCAATCTTTTTCAAAGAACCAACTCTATTTAATAGATTCTTTGTATTGTTTTATTTATCTTTGTTTTTATTTCATTAATTTCAGTCTTGATCTTATTTATTGTATCCCAAATACTCTTTTTCTGTGTTTGCTGTTCTTGGTTTTCCAAGACCTTTAGGTGCATCATTAAGGTATTAATATGAGATGTCTCTAATGTTCTCATGTAGGAACTTAGTGCTATAAATTTTCTTCTTTGTGTCTTATAGATTTTGGTATGCTGTGTTTTCATTTTCATTCAATTGTATGAATTTTTAAATTTCGTTTCTGACTTATCTCTTCATCCAATTGTTATTCAGTAGTGTGCTGTTTGGTTTCCACAAGTTTGTGTAGTTTTTCTGTTTCTATTGTCATCTAGCTTTATTCCTTTGTGGTCAGACAGAATACAGGATCATTTCAATTTTTCTAAATTTGTGGAGACTTGCTTTGTGTCCTAATATGTGGTGGATTTTGGAGAAAATTCCATGGGCTTCTGAGAAGAAAGTGTATTCTTTAGTGTTTGGGTGGAAAGGTCTGTAAAAGTCTATTTGGTCCATTTGATTTATGATGTCCTTTAACTGCAGGGTTTCTCTAGTTTTTGTCAGGATGAACTAACTATTGGTGATGGAGGTGGGGATGGGTAACTGAAGCTACCCACTCTCACTGTGTTGGAATCAACATATGATTTTAATTCTTGTAGAGTTTATTTTATGAAACTGGTACCCTTGTGGGGAAGATATGCTTAGGACTATAGTACTTCCTTAGTTTAGTTTTCCTTTAATGAGTATGAAGTATCCTCCTCTTTCTCTTCTGACTAATTTCAATGTGAAGTCTCTTTGTCAGATAATGGAATAGCTATACCTCCTTGTTTCTCAGTTCTGTTTCCATGGAACATTTTTTCCATCCTTTTACCATAAGGTGGAATTGATTATTGATAGTGAGGTGTGTTTCTTGGAGGCAGCAAATCCATGGATACTGTTTTCTAATCCACTCAGTCTGTGTCTGTTATTGGAGAATTGAGATCATTAACATTGATAGTTATTACTGATCAATGGTTATTAATTACTGTCATGTTGGTGTTAGACTGTTGTTCTCTTAGACTTCTTTTGCTTAACTGTTTCGTATTCATTCTTTGTGCCCTCTTGAGAGTGCTAAATTCTCTCTTCCTACCCAAGTATTCCACTGAGTATTCTCTATAGAGTTTGTTTTATAGACATACATTCCTTAAATCTGTTACTATCATGGAAAGTTTTTCTTTTTCCTTTGATAGTTTTGTTTGGTATAGTTGCAAATTTATGCTGAAATGGCATCTGTGTTTTTTCATGACTTTTAGGACACGAGTTCAAGCCCTTCTAGCTTTCATGTTCCCCACCGAAAAGTGAGCTGTTATTATTTGGCTAGGCCTGCCTTTATACGTGCCTTGATCTTTCCCTCTTACAACTTTTAGTATATTTTCTTTGTTCTGTACATTTAGTGTTTTGACTGTTACATGACGTTACATGACTTTCTTTTCTGGTCCTATGTACTTGGTGTTCTGCATGCCTCCTTTACCTTGATGGATATCTCTCTCCTTAGATATGGGAGGATTTCTTCTACATTTTTGTTAAAGTATTTTCTGTGCCTTTGACCTGGGATGCTGCTTTTTCTTCTATACCTATACTTTGTAGTTTAGTCTTTTTATAGTGTTCCAAGAGTCTTGCATATTCCATTCTTAGATTACTTTAGAACTGACATTTTCCTTGACTGAATGATCCATTTCCCCAACCTTGTCTTTAAGATCTGATATTCCCTGTTGCATTTCATCCAGTCCCTTTTTGATTTTTTTCCTCTAAGCTTTTTATTTGAGTTTTTCATTTTACGTTTGATTTTAGTTTGACACTTCCTCAGAGATATCTTTTTACTGAATTCTGATTTCATGTCTTAAATTGTTTTAGTTGTTTCATCGACTCTGTGTTTTCACCGTCTTTATTCAGTCTTGGCACTTCGTGTTCAGTTTTGGGGCCACTTTGAGTTGATATGTGAATGGGGTGTCAGAAGTGGTCTCAGTTCTGCTAAGGATAGGTGCAATTGTTTGAGTCTAAGATTCAAGGACAGACTCCTCGTGGTCCTGTGGAAGTAGGGTGGGCTCAGTGGCCTCTAGGGGAGCAGACTGTCTGCTAGATCTGTGTTGTTGTTGTTTGGAGGGATGGAGACAATTTCAATTAGATGATAGCCAAGAAAATGTGCTAATATAACTCCCGTCTGGGTCTCTGTGTGGTGGTGTGCTGGGTGCCCAAGTCCATCCATGCTTGGGATTGCATAGATGGCTTCTAGGGCCGGTGAAAGTTCTCTAGAATTGACCAATCTGAGCCAGTGTGAAGACTGTACCAACCCAGCTAGGTCTGGGTGAGTGGAGTGGCAGGAGGAGTGGGCCATGGTTCCCACAGGTCTCGGGGAACTCACAGGTCCAGGAAGCACAGGAAGGAAGCTCCAGGACCGTGGAGCCTGTGCACTGGGAGGTCAGACAGGCAAGGCTGGGACTGGGGAACTCATGTGTGTGAGAACTGGCAGGTGAGGTGGGACTCACAGACGTGGCAAGTGATGGAGCTGTGTAAGTGGAGCACAATGCTGGGCATGGGGAAACAACTCGCAGGTCTGGGACTTGCAGGCATCCGTGTGACCGCAGCAGGCCCGAGAGCTCCCATGCATCAGTTTGAAACTTCTGTTTTCAGTTTTTCTGGCAGTCCTTACTGTCGTTATTCTAAACAATATGATTTTACCTTTATTTCTTGATGTATAAGTTTGTAGACGGTAGCTGTTGTCTCCCTATTATGACAATGATGATTTTTCTTTTCTTTCTTTCTCTTTCCTTTCTGCTTGTCATGTTTTAGTTTTAGTTCCTGTCTTGCTTACCACTAGAGTTTTAAACAATGTTCTTGAACTTCTATATTTTGTCCTGCAGCTGCAGTTTCCCCTGGGTTCTCACTGAGTACAGTAACAAAATCAGTCCCTCCGCAGTCATCTTTCCCAGCCCACTTCCAGTCATCTCTTAAACCCTGGCTTCCATTCTGGTTCACTTCAGTACCTAGTTTTTTTCCCCTGTCAGTGCTGAGGATTGAATCCAGAGCCTTCTGAATATGAGAAATGCTCTATGACTAAGCTAACCTCCAAGCCCCAATGTCTAGTTTTATAACACATGTTCTCTTCCATAATCATATCGTCTATGCTTTGTCTGTAGGTGGATTCTAAACATTGAAGCCAATATCTAGAGTCTAATAATATTAGAATTACAGAAATGTTTGTTTAGTGGATAACTATATGATACGATTGATAATTACAGGAGGAATGGGATCCTAAATTAATAGACCTGGAGAAAAATATTCTAAAAAAATCAGCAGGAACAGTTATTCCTATGAGAAGGGAATAGGAACAGCATATTGCAAGTAAATCGTACTTGGGTATCCATGAAGAATTGGTTCCAGGACCTTAAAATACCAAAAATCCTCTCTAAAAGATCGAGGCCATCCTGGTCTACAAAGTGAGTTCTAGGCTTGCTGGGGCTATGGGAGACCCTAAGAAACAAAAATCCATGGGTGCTTAAATCCCATATATAATTTGTTATAGCATTGTGTATAACTCATGTACATCCTTCCATATATTTTAATTATTTAGATTAAGCAGAATATGTAACCCCGAATGAATGTTATGTAACAGTTGCTATACTGCTTTGTTTAGGGAAAAATGACAAGAAAAAGTATATATGTGTTCTGTGCAGATTCAGTTCTTTCCTGATTGTTTTATTCCATGGTTAATTGAACCCATAAATGCTGGAGCCTTGGGTATGGAAGAGCAGTTATAATTACTTTTGTTATTGTGATATATAACTTATACAAAATCATCCAATTATTAAACTATATCATTTCTTGTGGGGATCTATTTCCTTTATGAATACAGTTATTTTAGAGCTGATTGAATTTTTCTAGGTTCTAATTTGGATTTATGTTTTGTAAATCCTGGGGTAAATCCTTTGTACAGCCTGGGGGAGGGAGTCTCTTCATTCTCTCCTGGATTAAGACTACTGTGTCTGTAACTCGTGTGTGTGTGTGTGTGTGTGTGTGTGTGTGTGTGTGTGTGATGTACATCTGTGTGGCACGTGCATGTATATGTTATATGCTCACATGTGTGGAGGCCGGAGGAGGATGCTGGATGTCCTGCTTATCACTCTTCATTTATTCCCTGGAGGCAGAGTCTCTTACTGAACTTGCCCCATCCCTCATGTGAGGCGGACTGGCCAGCAAGCCCCAGTGATTCTCCTGTCTCTTCTCCTTCCCCACTGCAGGCTTTGGGTTGGTGCAGCCATGCTGGACTTCTTACATGGATGCTGTGAATCTGAACTCAGATCTGAATGTTCTTCCCCACTGAGCCATCTCCCTGTAACTTTTTTTGTATTTTGTATTACTGTCTCATCACTGTGACAAAATATCTGACAAAAGCAACTTGAAGCATTTATTTTGCTTCCTAGTTTAAGGGGTACAGTCCATCAGGGTGGAGGGGTCCTAGTGGCAGGATGAGAGGCAGTAGGCCACACCATCTGTGGTCAGGAGGCACAGAGAGATGAATGCTGGTGCTCAGCCAGCTTTCTGCTTTTTTCTCAGGACCCCAGCCCGTGGGAGGGTACTGCCCACATCCACAGTGGATACTCCCTCTTCAGATAAACCTCTCTGTAAACACCCTCATAGTCAGACTGGGAAGCGTCTCCTCGGTGATTCCAAATCCAGTCAAGCTGACAATGAAGTTTAGTCAGCACATGCTGCTTCCTTGTTTTGCTGTGATGCACACTTGGGGATTGCTCTCAGAGTAGATCCATATGTGAGAGGAATCTGTCTCAATTTAGACACCATTGTCTAGATCTTATTCTTGATAACCCAGGAAAATATAAATTATTTTTGGTCTTTTTGAGACAGGGTCTCCCTGTAGCCACAGCTGGCCTGGAACTCGCTATGGAGACCAGGCTGGCCTCGATCTCACAGAGATATGCCTGCCTCTGCCTTCCAAGTCCTGGGGTTAAAGGCGTGCACCCATACACCCAACTAAAAAGTATATAAATTTTATGCTTAAATTTTACTTGAACTTAAAGTCAGTATCTTATTGTCTTGGGGAATTGAATGTAGCTGTTAAAAAATGATTGCTATGATAGAGATACTGTTCAGAGGTAGAATGCTTGCCTACCATTTGCTAGGTAATTTCTGAATTAAATTCCCAGTACAGAGTGGGAAGAAGTTCATTGTTGAGACTCGAGGTATGGCTCAAAATCCATTGCTGGGATAGGAGGTGTAGCTCAGTAGTGGAAATGCCCCGAGTTTTATCCCAAACACTGAAACAAAACAAAACAAAACACACAAACCCTTTCCAATGTGATTCTCATTCTTTTCTGGGCAACTTACTCTTTCTGGAAACTTTAAATTTGGCATTCTAAGCTTTCATGATGTGTGTATGCATTTAACCCATTTTCCTTCTAACAATAATATCTGGGAAGACATGTTTCTTTTGTTCTGGAAACATTTTTATAATTTTCTGTCTAGCATGCTCTCTTTCTTGAATATGTACTTCATGGCTAGTAGGCTTTGTGAAGTGATCTTCTTAAGTCTCCTAATACCTTAAATGCTTTTTTCTCTTTAAATTTCTGCACTTTAAATTTATGATCTGGACTGGACAGGTGGCTCAGTGGTTCAGAACACCGGCTTCTCTTGCAGAGGACTGGAGTTTGATTCCTAGTACCCACATGGTAGCTAACAATCTGTATCTCCAGTTGCCAGGGAATCTGATACCCTCTTCTGAACTCTGTGGACATAGGTGGATACATGCAGGCAACACACACACACACTCATAGATGTAATATATAAAATATCTAAAAAGAAAATATCATGATTTGAGAGATGCATGCTCTGCATCTAGCTCTTTTTCAATTATATTCTCAAAAATAAAGACTTTCTTTTCTTGTATTTTTTTTTTGTGGTGGGCATCTTATATTTCTTATTGGATGAAAATTATTAATTCATTTTCTGTTGTAACAAAATAAGTAAAGCTGGGTAACAGACAAAAAATATTTATTTAGCTCACAGTTTTGGAGACTGAAGGTTCAAGCCTGGACAACTCCATTTCCTTGGCCTCTGGTGAGGACTGAAAATTGGATGGCATTGTGGGTGAAACAGAGCAGGAGGGAGAGATTGCACGGAGGGATGGGAGACAAGGTCTTATTATGAAGCCCAGGCTGGCCTGGAACCTATGATTCTCTAGTATTGACTTCTGAATGCTGGGATTACAGCATGTACCATCACACCCTCAGTCTCTCTCTCTTTCTTTCTCTCTCTTTCCTTCCCTTTCTCCCTCCATTCCTTCCTTCTTCTCCCTGGCTCTTTTTTTCTAACTACTTCAAGGGAAACTCACACCTCTTTGTTTTCCATGGACTTAATCCTTGCCTTCTTAGTTCATTTGCTTAGTGTGCTATATAATAGTCATTAATTCAGCACCAGCTCTTCCAGTTCTGCATATATATCCTATATTCTGTTTTTGCTTTCAGTTCTGGAGATTGAACCCAAGGTCTTACACGTGCTAAGCAAACATTCTACGTCTGAGCTATGCACAAAACTAAAATTTGTCTTATTTTCTTTCTTTGTGTGTATGTGAGTGTGTTTTTGAGACAGGGTCTCCTTGTAGCTCTAGCTGGCCTAGAACTTGCTATCTAGATAAGACTGACCTCAACTTCACAGAGATCCTCTTGCCTCTGCCTCCTGAGTGCTGGAAACAAAGGCATGTGGTACCATGCCCAGCTAGAATTTGATTTTTCTTTATTTTTTATACTTTATTACTTTTATTTTATGTGTACAAGTGTATTGTCTGCATGTAGGTAGGTATGCTTGTGTCATGCAGTGCCTATGGAGTTCAGAAGAAGGCATCAGGTTCCTTGGAACTGGAGTTACAGGATGGTTGTTAGCCGCCATGTGGAAACTGGAAATAAAAACCAGGTCCTCTGCAAGAACAGAGTGCTCTTAACTGCTGAGCCGTCTTTTCAGCCCCCACAATTTTATTTTTCTTAAGGAATTTCTTTTGGACTTTTGGATTTGCTATAAGCGTCAGTGGTTACTCTTTTTATATTAATGAACATCTTTTATCTTCGGTCCCTTTTTCACCCATCAGTTTCTATCTGTCTTTGAGGTCTGAAAAGGTCTTCATTCCATCCTTACTTAATTAGCAGTTTAGTTGAGTATAAAATTCTAGGTTTAAAAAAATACACTTCAGAAATTTGGGGATTTTACTCCCTTATATTTTGGCCAATTATATGAAATCTGTGGCTATTTTTTCTTGCTTTCTTTTTTGAAGTTTGTAAGATTTTTTTTTCTTGGTCTCTTGTATTCTGAAACATCACAACAATGTGCTTGTTTTGGTTTCTCTTTTTGGGACTTAGTGAGATTTTAAAAACTTTTTGGTGTGTATGTGTACACATGTGGGTATATGTAATTATATGTATGTGTTTGTGTGTGTGAACATGCATGCAATGTGGTGGCCAGAGGTCAACCTTGGGTGTTGTTACTTCGGAGTCATCCATCTTGTTTTTAGAGACAAAACTCTTTCATTGGCCTGGAGCTTGCAGAATAGGCTAGACTGGCTGGTCAGTAAGCTGCAGGCATCTGCATATCTCTGTCTCCCTAGCACTGTGATTACAAGTGAGCATTCTCACACCTGCTCAACTTTTTACATAGTTTCTGGGGATTGAACTCAGGTCCTTACGCTTTCACAGTAAGCACTTTACTGAGTCATCTCCCTAGCACTGAGATGTTTTTAATCTAAGTCATGTCCTTAGGTTTTGAGATATTTTTCTTGCTTTGTTTATTATAAGACTGTTTGAAGTAAGTGCTCTCTTGCTGTCATAAGGCATCTATGAAATAATTTGGTATAGTTAGTCCATGGCTGTCTTCTAACTGATGGTGATTTTACAATGGCATTAAATTGTAAGGTGCACCTGGATTTCAGAGATATATATAGCATTTGCATCTTAGAATTAGTGAAATAAGGTAGATGCTTTTTTCAGTTTCCTGGAGGAGTTCTTTACCTTCTATTTTTTCTCTCTTTATTTTTGAAGATTGTAAGATCTTTGTGGATGGTCCCTTGTATCCTGAAACATCATTATGATGTGCCTTGTTGTGGGTCTGTTGCAATTTCTCTTTTGGAACTTGATGAGATTTAGAAATTTTTTGGTATATATTTGTGCACTTGTGGGTATATGCGTGTGTTCATGTGTGTGCCTGCAGTTCCCTGGGAATCTCTGCTCATAAGTTAATGCACACCAAAATCTGTTTGGTACCCTTCTTGTGTGGCAATGGGGGTGGATGAAGACTGCGCATTGTGGAATGAATTGTAAGAACATTTGTCATGTTTCTATTAAGAAATCCTTTGATTATTTTTCCTTAGACTTTCTTTCTTTCTTTCTTTCTCTTTCTTTCTTCTTTCTCTCTCTCTCTCTCTTTCTTTCTTTCTTTCTCTTTCTTTCTTTCTTTCTTTCTTTCTTTCTTTCTTTCTTTCTTTCTTTCTTTCTCTCTCTCTCTCTCTCTCTCTCTCTTTCTTTCTTTCTTTCTTTCTTTCTTTCTTTCTTTCTTTCTTTTCTTTCGTCTTTTTGAGACAGGGTCCTCTATAGCCCCAGCTGCCCTGGAAGTCACGATGTAGATCAGGCTGGCCTTGAACTCACAGAGATTTGCCTGCCTCTACCTCCTGAGTGCTGGGATTAAAGGCATGGACCACCATGCCGGATTAGACTTCTTGGATTTTTAAGAGGAGAAATTTTGGCTCTTCTGTTTGAAAGAAGGAAGCCTTGGCTTCTCACCTTCTGAAAGACAAATGGAGATGGGATACTGGGCACCTAGCTGTTCATGTATACTCTTCCACATAGACCCTCCCTTTCAAACACTTCTGCCTGGTGTTCCTGGTTCAGAAGTGCTTGATAGAAAATCTATCTATGCTTCTATCCTTGGGCGGCCAGAAAGGTAATCTGATGTTGTCCGCTTCTGTTTTTCTTTTACATTAAAGTCCCATGGAGTAAGAAGGGGGCATCAGACCCCTGGAACAGGAGTTGGCGACAGTTGTTAGCTGCCACACAGGTGCTGGGGATTGAGTCTGGGTCCTCTGCAAAAGCAGTGCTCTTAACTGCTGAGCCATTTCCCTGGTCCCTGCTTCTGCTTTTCAAGAACACTTTCAATCACATCTCATTTTCCACCTTATCTTTTTCCATTTTTAAAAGGATGTTGTGCAGCCAGTGCTTGATCGGACCAGGTTGTGTTTTGGCTTTCCCTGCTGTTGGCTCTGGCTTACTTAGTGGCTTCCTTGCTTTCTAGTCTCTAAAATATTCTCTCCCTATTCTCTTGATGGTGGTGGATATAGACCTTAAAAATCACTTTACTGTTACTTTTATTTGGTTTAGGTGAACTCGAAGTAAATATAGATGTTCAACCTGCCATCTGGATCACTTTCAGGAGTCCTCATTTACTTTTTAAATCTCTAATTGAGAGGTAGAAGTTCAATTCAGAACACTTGGAAAATAATGAGAACAAAGGGAGAAACAATAATGCATCATTAGAAATGACCACAATTCAATCTCTGCTTATAACTCTGAATGCTTTCTTGGGATATGTTCTGTGGAAATGTGAAGATGCTCTCAAGCACATTATAAGGACTTTTGACATCTAGTGACAAGTGGACTTATAAAAATGTCATTCTCATAGATAATTCTTCCATCAGCAGAAACCAACTATTTTTCTAAAGCGTCGTCATCACTATGGTTAATAGATTTTCAATGCTTTTTCCAACCTTGCAGACAAGAAAAGGTAATCTTCTTATAATTTGTCTTTCTTAAATCCCAATCATTTTAAGTCCTATAATACATACTGTCCTGTAAAACCCAATATGTACTGTCAATTTGCATTTCTTCTCTTGTGAATTACCTTTTTCATTTCCTCCGTCTAGTTTCAATTAGTGTTTTTACCTTATTGATCCTTAAGACCTCTATATATTAAGGGTATCGATTCAGTGCTTCAGAAATATTTTCCCATTTGTCTTTCATCTTGTGAGAGTCTTTTTCATTTTGTGCTGCCAGTCAGCTGGCCCTGCCTCTTATATCTGTATTTTTGTTATTCTGGTCTTATCCCAAGACTGTTTATCGACATGGACTTGTAGTTCTTGTATGCTTTCATATTGCATTGAAATAAGACTCTAACTCTTGACTCTCCCTTATTTCCCAGTTATCTTAGTGATCTTTATTTAAATTATGTTTCCCTGGAGTGCTACTTTGATTTGGGTCTGCTGTACAAGATGAAGAGCCTCCCCCGGACTCCTTGTTTTTCTTTAAGACAGGGGAGTTTGCCTTCCTTCTGTTTCATCTGTGAGTGATGTCAGACAACTGTATTGTTCTTACTGAAGCTACGTTTGGCAGCTGCCTACACTCTTGCCTTGGTCATTAATTTTATAAACAAATATGGGTCCTCTACAGTGTCTGTGTTGGTGGTAAGAATTGAAAATATACGGTAAGATTTGTCTAGGAATGTATGTTGCTTTCCTTGTCACTATGACCATGTAGAAGATAAAAACAACCTCGGAGAAGATTCATTTTCCTCTTAGCTTCAGAGGGTTCCATTCCTCATCATAGGGAAGGGTGGCAGAGCAGTTTCTGTCATGGCAGATAAAAATCAGTGAAGAAATAGAGGAAGGAACAAGGACAAGATACAGTCTCCAAGAACAAGATACAATCCCCAAGGACATGCTCCAGTGACCTAGTTCCTCTAATTAGATCCACCTCCCAATAATGCTATCATATTATGTATCTATCAAGGGATTAATGTATTGATTAGGTCAGAGCCCCTGTGATCTAACCATCTCTGGAAACAGCTTCATGGACAACCCCAGAGTATGTTTACTAATCTCTCAGATGTTTCTCAATCCACTCAAACTGACAGTCAAGATGAATCACAATAAGAAGGAATTCCACTGTCTTTCAACAGGGCTCATCTATGTAGAATTACAGAGAATCTGTAAGGCATGGTCATAAATGTTAACAGCATTTTTTTTTCTAAGGATGTGATCCTAGTTGAATTTTGATTGCTGTTTTAAAATTACTTTCTGTATTTTCTACAGACACATACATTATTTTATTTTTTTGCCTGTGTCTGTATGTGTGATACACATGTGTATGTGCCTTTTTTTCCATGTGTGTGGGTGCCAAGGCCTGTGACAGGAGTCGTCCTTGATGGCTATGCATCTTATCCATGGGTGAGGCAAGGCCTCTCAGTTAAACCCACAGTTCAATGCGATGACTGCCAACTCTCTCTGGGGAGTCCCTGATTCTACTTTCTGAGTGCTGGAATTGCAGAATGGACCACTAAGCCCATTTGGTTTTTTTGGGTTCTGGGGATCTGAACTCCATTCTACACTTTATTGTGACAAACACTTTACTTGCTGAGCCATCTCTCCAGCCCCATGTACAATATTTTGCTTTTGTTTATTTATTTATTTGTAAACAGTGCTCAAGCTTCTCAGAGTTAACTGGTAATCTTGAATCATAAACTCCCTGGAACTTTGTTATTTTTACAAAAAAAAAAAAAAAAAGGAAATCTACAGAGGTTAGCTTAGAGTCTCTGAGAATGTGTCAGAATGATATCCTTTGGATAGACACAGTGGAAAATCAGAGCAGACAGGGTTTGGTGTGAGGGTCCAAGGTGCAGCATATTGCAACAATGTGTCCTTGGGGAATTGTAATTCAGCTTCTCAGAAGCCAGGGTCATAAATGGGAGTGACCACCTGTTATCTGTTGTACACAGAGAGCATTCAAAATGAGTAATAGAAAGGCTGTGGGATTTGCATGTTTAAGGATCTCATCCACTCAATTAAGCCAACCTTTTGGGCATTTCTCACAGTTGGAAGATTAGTGATTCTTTCTATTAGAAAGCGTAAGTTTCTATTAATATTGTACAAATGAAGTCTTGACGTCAGTGAATCCCTAAATGAAAAGAATACAGATAATGCACCCACAGAGAAATCATGAGCAAAACAAGGACTTTTTCAGACCAGACTACCACTTTCCCTGAGGTGGCACTGGAACATCCAGACTCCCTCATCCCGCCAGAGTAGCTATAGTTGCCTTTTTCTGTTGTTCCTCCCCCAAAAGACACCATGCTGTCCCCTCTACTTTTTCTACCTTTTTTTCTTACTGGAATCCTCTTCAGTCAAGCTACTGTCTCCATGAAACTGCTCCCACCATGGTCAACAGAGGACCAGTTGACTGGTCCTTTCCTTTGGAGATGGTTCTTGGAGATTCCATTCCGTTCCGTTCCATTCCACCCCATCCTCCTACCTCTCCTCTGGTTTTCCTGAACCTCACTGGCTGCTCCTTCTCAGTATCTCCCTATCTCCGACTCTTGTGTCACCTCCAAATATTGCAAAGTTCTAACCAAGGCTTCCTTATGAATCCCCTTTCTCTTCCCATCTCTATACTGAAGACTCCCAATAGCCTGATTCCCCCTGAGTCTCCAGACTCCTAAATCCATCTCTTGTTTATTTGGCTAAAACAACACTGTAGTTTCTTTTCCTCCTCAGGACTGCTTCTCCTTCAGTCTCTTCTGTTTCAGTAGATGGCCCCACCATCTCCCCATTCTCTGGGACCTCAAACATAGGAACCTTTCTTTTTCTTTCTCTCTCTCTCTTTTCCTTCCTTCCTTCCTTCCTTCCTTCCTTCCTTCCTTCCTTCCTTCCTTCCTTCCTTCCTTCCTTCCTTCCTTTCCTTCCTTTTATTTTTTAAGGGAGAAAAGGATTTATTTTACCTCATAGTTTGGGGGTACAGTTCAGCCCACCATAGTGAGGTAGCTGTGGTGGGAGGAGCTTGAATCAGCTGCTCACACTGTATCTACTGTCAAGGAGCAGATAGTGACGAGTGCTGTGTTCACCTAGTTTTCTTTTTATTCAGCCAGGACTGTGCCCTTGGAATAGTGCTGCTTTTAGTTAAGGTGACTCTTTCTTGATTATCCTAGATCTTGTTAAGCTAACAATATTAATCATTACATTATACTCTTTATATATTAGACACATCCATCATTATTTTGGGGGCATATAGGGAGCAAATAATTTGTTATTTCATTTATGGTTGTTTGGGTGAACACGAATAGCCATATCTGATAGGGATGATCCTGAACTTTAAGGATCTTTTGAACCCTAGGAACAAATAGGAATTTTGTTTTTGTCTTATGGTAAATAAGAGTAAATAAATTGGACAAGAGAGAATGAATAGTAAAATAAGACCAGGAAGGTAGAGGGCTCCCTCCTTAAGGGCACTCCCCATCTCTCTCCCCCATTGGCATCAGATTTGCTCATATGACTTTCTGGTGAACAAATGAGGGCAAAGTGATATGTACCACTTCCCAGAAGAACCTTTGAGGACCTTTTCCTCCTGACAATAGAGTCTGGGATTGTGTGTCTCCTGCAATCTGGACTTCAATGAAGAGAGAACTTGAAACTGAGCTCCCAGCAGATCTATAGCAGGCATGGAACAGGAGCAAGGAATAACCTCTTACTGTAAACAATAAGGCTTAGGGGAGGGTTTGTTGTCACAGCATAACTTAGCCTAAAATTGCTATTAATCATTTTGTTTTGGTTTGGTTTTTGAGACAGTCTCCCTGTAACCCCAGTTGGCCTAGAGCTTGCTATGTAGACCAGGCTGGCCTTAGTCTCACAGAGATTTGCCTGTTTCTGTCTCCTTAGTGCTGGGATTAAAATCATGCTATTGATCTTTATTTTTATTTATTTATTTTTAAGCAAGATCTCAACATGTAGTCAAGGATGACCTTGAACGTCTAATCTTCTGCCTTCAGCTCCTGAGTGCTGGGTTTACAGGCATGAGGAATTATTCTCGATGCTGTGTGTTTCTTTTATTCTTTGCATTTATGCTCCAAGCACTGGTAAATTTATTTTGATAGCAGATCTCAAACCCCACCACAGCTCCCTGTCTCCACTGCTCAAATCTTGTTCTAAGCCATTGTCTTCTCTCATTGGGACAAGATCAATCTTGTCTAACTGGCCCTACTTCCTTTGCAATCGTTTTCCTGAAAAGTGGTGATCGTTTAAAAAATGTTAACCTAACCCAGATGTCTTCAGATTACCGTTAGAATGAACCCAGACTTCCCAGAAGACTCATCCTAGGTCCTCCTACCTTTGCCATCCAGCATCAGCAGCCTTCTCTCTCTCCTCAAGCATACCAGACTGGCATCACTCCTGAGCACTGGGTCACTGTTCCTTCTACCTGAAATACTTCTTCCTAAGAACTCTGCAGTGGTTGTCTCCTCATCCCTTAGGCCTCTGCTGAATTACTCCTTCCTTGGAAAGCACCCCTCGTTGTCATTTAGAGCCTCTTTATGAACTGGTACTCTAGAAATTTCTCAGAATAGAATTTATTCCTATCTTATGATCTGATCTGATCTTTCTGTTTCTCTTGCTATGTTCTTTTCCAGTCAGGCAAAATTTCCAAGGAGTAAGAACCTTGTGTTACAGTTTGGGGTAGTTGCGCGGCATCTAAACAGTGCCCGCTACTTGTAAAACTTGTGTTGGAAGAAGGCTCTGCACCTTCATTGTGGCTTGTGGTTGAGACAGTCTTGTCCTCAGTTTATAGGAAGAGAAGAAAAAAATAAACCATTCAAAGAGGGAAATTAGTTTGTCCAAGGTCAAATAGCTATTAAGACCTAAATGTTGGCCCCAAAAGGGCTTCCGGAGCCCTTGATTTTAGTACCCAATAGTAATACCTTCTAAATATTCCCTGGAACTAAAAAAATATTTTGTAAAAATGAGGAAACATTCCTAAATGATCCATAAATAAATCAGTTAGCCTTGGGGAGGCAAACACGTTGGAAATAACTGTGTTAAAGGCATTAAAAAGTACTTTTATCAGTAGTACTGAGGGGGTTAAGCAAAATTAATATTATTATTATTATTATTATTATTATTGCTGTTGTTGTTTTAAAAAGAAAGGTTTCACTATGTTGGCCAGGCTGGTCTCCAACTCCTGGGCTCAAGTGATTCCCCTTTCTCAGACATCTGAGTAGCTAAGTTATAGGTGTGTGCCACCATCCTGCTCCACATTATTTTTACGAGAACCTGTAGCTTGAATCCTATTATTTAGTGCCCAGGACTCTAGGAACAAAGTGTGACAGCTTCTGTTCCACTTAGCCCTGGCCTGTCACAGAAAAATCCCAACCTTTTGGTTATTTCCCCTTAAGGCGTGTATGAATGACATGTGTACAAATGATTTTTGCATGCAGAGAGCTGGCAAAGCTTTTTCAGAGTAGAGGAGGTATATATTTGTGAATGTAAATAACCAGGTGGGCCTCTTTCTCTCACCCTTCAGAATGCAAGTGCTTTAGGGAGTTCATTCTAAGTAACTTGTGAGACCCTTGAACCTTGAAGGCCACACAGAGTCACCAAGACGGTGTTTCTGCCTCTGCCTCTGAGGAGTGCTTGCGAGCCTCTTGGCCCCACCTCGAATGTGGCAGCTTTTCTGATGAGTAAGCAGTCTTCCAGACAATGGAAGTTGGTATCAGGATCATGCCCCTCCCAAGGTTTTCCTCCATCACCCCAGACACCCGGCCCATTAGTGTTCATTCCCATGATCCCCTGGAAAGGCCAGGCCGGCTGAGAAGTTCACAGATGAAAGTCCTTTTATTTCTGTGTTGTCGTTTTCCAGAAGGTCATGCCTCTTCTGGGCACCAGCCACCAACAGTGTAAAGCTATTTTTGGAGGCAGCTGGGGAAAATTCAGTGTGGACTGCATATCAGGTGATGCTAGTTTTGTCGTGTGGGACACCCATGTCACGGGTGTACTTCGCAGGGCATGTTGGTTAGAGATACACTTCTCATTTACAGGTGAAATGCTACAGTGCCTTAAATTTGCTTTAAGCTCTTAAAGAAATCTGTGTATAGATCTGTGGATAAAACAATACACTTGTTTTATATTGTTACGGATGATTTTTGGAGAACTGTATGATGGGTAGCGGGAAATTATGCTAGCTTGTTTACTTCTGTATAAGCATAAGATTCCCTCAATAAAATGGTTTTTAAATGTTATTATTCATCAGGGCTAGAGAGATGGCTCAGTGGTTAAGAGCACTGTCTGCTCTTGCAGAGGAAGAGGTCTACCTGTTTCAGTTATTTCCTATTGCTATGACAAAATACCTTACAGCAACACCAGAACGAAGGTTTATATCGTCTCATGGCTTAAGAAGAGATAGCAGTCGTCATAGTGGGGGAGGCAGCTGGTCACAAAATGCTCACATTCAGGAAGCAGACAGCATTGAATTGCTCTTCTCCATTTTCTGTAGCCTTGGGATGATGCTACCAACATTCAGAGTGGGTCTTCCCTTCTCAGTTAAACCTCTTTGAAAACACCATCACAGACCTAGAGATGTGTCTCCTAGGTGATTCCAAATCCAGTCAGGCTGACAACGAAGATGGACCATCAATCAAGGATGACTGTAGGAATCGTTTTCTCTATACTGGAGAAGTTGGTGGCTGCGTCAGGTACTGGCAGATGAGAACACTGTTCCTGCACGTACAGGGTCTCCTATAAAGAATAGATACATAGATCACATTATTCCAGGGAAACTGATTATAGCATAAAAAGCAGTTTTGTCGCTGGAGTGGGGTCTGTAGGCAGGAGAGGGGGAAATGAATATGTTCAGGGCCCCTCCAATTCAAGGCCTCTGCATACCTAGAAGGGGAGCTTATGTTAACATAGTTCCTCAGCCTTGGCATTGCTGCCATTCTGGGCCAACTGTTCTGGTGCTTGTACACCAGGGGAAGTTTAGAGCACTCCTGCCTCTGCTCACAGATGTCCAGCAGTACTTCTGGCCTAGGACGAGAGTCAGATATGTCCAGAGTGACAAAAATGTCTTAAGATATTGCTAAATGTCATTTAGGGAGCAAAATCGCCCCTAATTGAGGCCACTGTGTTAGTAAGAAATTCTTTCCAGGGCCTGCTGCCTGCTGCAGCATGAAGCAGGGACCCTTCCACTTACTGCCCCCTGCCAAACTCCAGAGTTCAGGGTCAGGCCATAAGGTGAGGGAGTCAGAGGCCTCAGTCCCACATTAGTACTCTGCTAGACTTTCAGAGAACAGCTTCTGCCCCTGTGTGCCACGTGTCACCACAGCTTCCATTTTCTAGGGGAACCACGCAAGGAGCCCCACATATTCTCTGCTGAAGTGCATACTAAGTGGGTGTTATGTCTACCATTCCTCAGGAATGGAACTTGACCCCACCCATTGAGGGGAGGAAGGGTGTATTGGGACAGGTGAGCTAGCTTGGGTGCTTGAGAGTCAATTTCGCAATGTGTTTCAGCACTTGGGAGCTCCTGGCATCGGAGCCATGAGCCTGTAGAGGGAAGGGATGAACTTGTGTTGTTAGCTGTGTGTCTAGGAGGCCTTGAGTCAGACATTATGGGGACTGAAAGAGCGCTTACTGACATCTGGAACAGGGTGGAAGCCCCCTCAATTACAATGGCTTATGCAGTCAACCAAGCAACTTACTGTCAGTTTGTATGAGTCCTTGGATGTATCTAGAGGCTAGAGCTGTCTTTTAAAGACAGAAAGAGAATAAGATATAAATGTTTTCTTCCCTGGCTGGGATTTGGCTCTTCCTGTGGTAAATGTTGGTGCATTGAAGGCCTTGGTTGGCTGGGTTTGGTGGCTAGCAGGTAGGTTGACTTGCTCCTGGAGCACTTAGCATCTCAGGTCACAGAAAGCTGTCCTCATCACTTCCTTAAACTCTGCCCACCGGACTCCAGTGTGCGTGTGCATGTGTGCGTTTGTGTGTGTGTGTGTGTGTGTGTGTGTGTGTGCAGGCTACTTACCCCATTCTCCCTGCCTACGTGCTTATTTGGCTGATGCTATTTTCTAGGCAAATACTGCCCTGTGTGCATTTAAAAATATTTATTTGGTGGCTGGAGAGATGGCTTGTGATTAAGAGCACTGTTCGGTTCCCAGCACCTACTTGTCAGCTAACAACCATCTATTCCTGGGAATCTGACAGCTTTTTCTGACCTCTGTAGGCACTGCATGCCACAGATACATTTACATATATGCAGGTAATACACTCATATACATAAAATAAGAAAAAAAGTACTTAAAATATTCATTTTGTTATTTTTAATTATGTATATGTATGTGTCTGTGTGTATGTACATGTGAGTGCAAGTGACCGTGGAGGCCAGAGAAGGCTTTAGATCCACTGGAACTGGAGTTACAGGTGGTTATGAACCACCTGATGTGGGTGCTAGGAACTGAACTCAAATGCTCTGGAAGAGCAATGCACGGTCTTAACCTCTGGCTGAACTGTTTCTCCATTAAAAAATGTGTGCATTTAAAAAATAATGGGGCTGGTGATTTTCCAAGAGTTCCCGAGCCTCTGGGTTCCAGAACCAGGCTGTGAAGGGTTAATTAAGTGTTGCTGAGGAGGAGGAGTGGCTTTAGGATTGGGACTGGCCATCACCCAGTGAATCAGGGAAACAAGGCCAGAGGGCCTCGCCCACAGTGCCGGTGCTGGTGAGCTGTGGTTTCGAAGCATTTCCCCAAACTCGTTGGCACTTCTTCAGCAAAAGGTGCATTCTACTCGTATCCTTTGGATATGGAACAGCTCTAGTGACTCATTTTGAACAGGAGGATGTGGCAGAAATGAAGTCATATGACTTGAAAGAAAGCTATGCCATTCAAGGCCACCCAGCTTCTGCCTGGCTCTGTCCTCTTCCTCATCTCTCTGCCTGTCTGTCTCTTTTCCTGCTGTCTCTGTTTCTCTCTTCAGACTTGTTCCACCAGAGTCAGGTCCATATGGTGTTCTAGCTGCAGCTCTGGCTGAAGCGCCCCACAGCAGCCAGCTTCAAGTACTTGACAGAGTGGATTTGCAGTTGTTGTCAGCTCCTGAACTTCCAGCCATTCTGGCCAGTGCTCAGTGGAATTGAGAACAATGCTAAGGCCACTGTGGTTCTAAGGTACTTTGCTTTGGGGTAGTTATGTATCAGAAGATAACCTTAGAGATAACAGTAGCAAGATGAACAGCAGTGAGCTGTTATTCCGTTTATTGAGTGAGCACTTAGCCTTAATCCCATGCCCTTGATATCTTACATAGATCATTTCTTTTTTTATCTTTACAGCACATAAGGTAAACCAAATATTATGTGCTATTGATGGCATTAAAAAATGAGGCCCAAAGCCTGGCTGATGGCTCAGTGGGTAAAAGCATTTGCCATGTAAGGGTGATGACCAGGGTTTGGATCCCCTGAACCCAAGTAAAAGCTGGATGTAGCAATGTGCATCTGTAATCCCAGCGTACCTACAGCAAGATGGGAGGTGGAGAAAGGAGAATTCTCAGTAGCATGTGGGCCAGCTGACCTGGTGTATGTAGCAGTGAACAGCAAGGAACACTGCCTCAAACAAGGTGGAAGGCAAGGACCGTCACCTGAGGTTGTCCTCTGGTCTCCACACATGTGTCTTGTCCCCTCCCTCCCAATACACACACACACACACACACACACACACACTTACACACTTTAGAAAATGAGACTCTGATGGTTCTTGAGAAATAGCAATAGGATTCAAATCTGGATTGCTACATAATCCAGAGCAACTAGCCAGTTGTGTTGTGGAGTCACCTGTGTCCTGGGGCCTGCTGTTCAAGGACAGCGGGAGGTGTCTCATGGTGACAGCTTCATGCTGCCCGGTACCATCTGCTGTCCTTGAAGCTCCACCTCACGTCTTGTTTCTGCCCTGCTGGGACACTCTGGCTGGTCTCTGAGTGGCTCCTTCATCCTTTATCTGCACTGCAATGCTTCCTGAAGCCTGGCTCAGGGTACTGTGCACGGGTAAACATGCAGATTCCAGGGTCCCTCTTCAGGCTCCTTCATCAAAGGAGCATCTCTGGAGGGGACCCAGAGCCTGCATTTGTTACCAGCTCCCTATGGAATCGTCCTGTAGAGATCTTGAGATTTAAGGATTTAGGGACAGATGTAAACCCCTTAGAACTGCGAAGAACCCACTGGTCTCAGGCTTCTTCTCTATACCCCTGTGTGGCACAGAAAGGCTGCCTTAGAAACCCAGGGCTTGTGATCAGTACCCTATGTGGCAATGATTGGCAGATGTTTTTTCTGTTCTTGGAACTGACAGAAACAACAGAATTTGTTTGGCCTTTGTTTCCTTTTTTTTTTTTTAAATTTTATGTGTACAAGTGTATTGCCTGCATGTATGTAAGTACACCTGTGTCATGCAATGCCCGCAGAAGTCAGAAGTGGGTGTTGGATCTCCTGGCACTGGAGTTATGGACAGAAAGCTGTTAGCCATCATGTGGGTGTTGGGATTTGAACCCTGGTGTTCTGCAAGAACAGCCAGTGCTCTTAAGTGCTGAGTCATCTCTCCAGTCTCAGGGCTTTGTTTTCCCTGTGAAGTCATCCTCGTGGATTTCCTGGAATCAGGCTTTCAGAGTATGGAGATTTGTTTTCTTGATTCTAAGACCTTTGTCACTGCATGCCTGACTTTACAGAACCTTCAGGATGAAGGCAAATGAACCCTAATACTATGTTATCCTCTGGAATTTAAGCAGATCAGTTGCTGCAGCTGTGAATCCAGATAAGTAAGTGAAAGGCCTTTGATGGCCAAAGACTGTTGTTAAGATCCCCCAGAGGGGCACACAGAAGGACAATGGTGCCAGCTGTGATTCCTTTGGTCCAGATAGCACGGAGGACACCATATGCTTCACCTCTCCTCTGCAGCTCTCATTAATTGCGATGCATCAGGAGCACGATGCAAACCATGTAATTCAAACCATTAGTACAGTAGGGATTCAGCATCTGTGCCTGTAGAGATCACGGTGGCAACTTGCCAGATATACAAAGAAAGAAACAACCGCACCAAGCCTTTGCTGTCAACCCACAGCTAATGCAGCAGACATGAAAGGGCTGCAGAGGTGGGAGGAGGGCTCTTCCGAGAGGCGTTGGCAGCCTGCTGGACTAGATAAGGGGCTCATAAACAGACAGAGCAATGGTATTCTGGGAACAAGTCATGTCTCTGCAGTAAACAAAGGACCACAGATCTTGAAGGAGTGGGCATGAGACCTGCTGTGTTGTCAGAGAAGGCCCCATGCAGGAGATGGGTCTGGGGTGGACTTGAAGTACAGGTAGACCTTGGTCCAGTGGGATGAGCATGAGAAACGCCTCTATGCTTCCAAACGGAAGTCTCCATCTTCAGGTGCTGACTTGAACTCATAGCACCTAAGAATGATGCTTTCTTGTACTTTGCTCCCAAAGGGTCTCCCTGACCTTACTATTCCGAGCCCTGCTGGAGCCACACGTTCGTGTGGAGAAACTGGACACACATTGGGATGATAGCCCCCACTTACTGATGGAGAATGCAGTCCTACCATCAGTGAATGTCTGAAACCACACGTAGCACTGAATCTTGGGTATGTTAGAGTCATACCTGTGGCGATGTTTAATTCATATATTAGGTAAGAGATTAGCAGCAACAAGAATACAACAGAACAATTATAGCAGAGTACTGGAATGAAGTTGGCAGAATCATTACGCTTACACTTTGGGGTAATTAGTAAAATAAAGATTAAGTGAATACAAGAGTGTTATAGAACACTGTTCCTGGGAAGATGAACAAATGTCTGCTCACCCCAGATAGAGAACTAATGGAAGACGGAAGTAAAGATACTACCAAAGTTAACTTGATGAACCAATGAATTTTATTGGGGTTATTTACAGGAACAGAAATGACTCAAAGACAGTGGCATCACCAAAGCCCACCCCAGCATGGGTGACAGCTCAGGAAAGCTAGAAACCTGGAACTCACTGCACAACTTGCTAGAAGCTCAGCAGGTTGGAGAATGTCCTTTCCAGGCAGCTCTACTTGTCCCAGAGTCTCATAGTAGTCCTTACGGCTTGGAGAGAGAAGGGTTTAGTGAATCTGGTCAGTTTCTGGAACTGCCTGAAACTAGTGACTAGTTTACTTCCTTAGCTCCAGGAGCTTCCCTGGAGGAGACATGTTTCACCTCACCTAAGAACATTCTGTTTTTTTTTTTTTTTTTTAACCTGCATTTAGAATGTCCTGTTGTTTATTTACCTCTCTTTAGAACATCCTATGTCTTAATGAACTTCCTTCCAACATGGAAGGTATTTTACTGGAGGAAATTGTTACACAACCAAGAGCTATGATGCTGAAAGTCACCCTGGAAACCAAATGATGACTAAGTGACAACTAGGACAGTAGCATATAGATTGTGAATACAGTGATGATTCACAGTCCACGTGAGGTATAGTTGGACAGCATAAATTTTTATTGTACTACTAGGAATGGTGCATAACTGAAAACTTCTGAATTGTTTATTTGTGGAACTTTCCATTAATGTTTTTGGACTGCAGGTAGCTTCAGGTTCCTGAAACTGTAGAAAGCAAAACTTCAGATAATGGAGAGACTACTGTTTTCCATCTTCCTTCCCTGGAGAGTAGAGAATGCACATGGTTGTGATTAATGAAGTCTGATGGTGACTTTTTACATACCCCACAGGAAGAGGCTAGCTAGTGCCTTCTATGGATCCTAACGGTTGTTTGATTGGTTAAAGGTCACATCTCAGATTTTTCTGTCAAGGGTCATCAATTTTATAGTCATAACAGTTGGTGATCAAAATGAAGCAGAGTTTGATTTTTGTCCTTTGGAGATGAGATGTGAGTGTGTGGCGTGCTTATTGGATATCTGAGAAAAATGGTTAAAGCCGCACAAACGCCATTTTAAACTTGCACCTTCCATTTTACGCGAGGCCTTAAGTTCCCATTTTCCCAAACTCTGAGTTTTGAGTTGCCAGAAGTCAGATGGCGTGGTGCCTCACGATGTAACCACATTTAGAAATCCCTGGGTGGGGAAAGAAGGACTTATGGCTTATTGAATAAAAGGTGACCAATGAAAAAGCCCCAGCAAGACTTACAGATGCCCTGGCCAATCATAATAAATGTCATGCGGTCTGCGGTTTTGTCCTATAAAAATAGCTATGCCCCCTGCTCATGGCTACTGCTCTTCATATTGGACATGGAGCTGTAGCCCCAGCTAGCTGGAATGATTACTCTTAAATAAATTTGGCTTTTCAAAAATTTATATTTGCAGTCTTTCTCAAATCATGGACCTAATAGTATCTTTGACCAGGTGGAATGGATGGACAGATGCATCCTCTTCTTGAGAAGTGCAACCAAGGCACATTCTGTGGGGCTGTATCCCTGGCCTCGGAGAGCCATAGCACTTTAGCCCCATAGCACACCCAGCCTCTGTCTTGGCATCTTCCCTGCATCCTGTAGTGGATGCCGCTGTTGACTAGTATGGTGCTATTGAGTGTCTGACTTCCAGTCACAGGAGCCCATTTTTAAATTGCCTTTTGGAGCTGATCAAACAGGGGCTGAAGAAATCCTCCAAACCAGAAACATCAATACTCAGGGTGGGTGGTGTTTGCTTCTGTGAGCCTCACAGGCCTGCTCTGAGAGCAAAACTGACCAGGTTCCCAGCTGTAGTGCTAGTCCTTTGCTGGGTTTGTATTGAGACTGAACCTCCTAAAGTAGCTTACTGTCAGTGAACAAGTATAGTGGGAGACTAAGGTGTCCAAGGTCTAAGAAGCCTGGACCCCTTGTGAAATAACCTCAAGGACTCCCCAGTGGATTAGCTGATACTTCCTCAGACCACACAGTGAAGCTTCTCCTCTGCCTTCTGTCCCTCTGTTCTCTCACAGTTGAACCTGCACTGGTAGTCTATAGACTTATTTTCCTTAATTCATGTATTTCTTATAAAATTCATGTGCAGTCTCTTAGTCTCTAGATGGGCTGACTAACTCCAGTGGATAAACTTCTATCAAGGTACATCTGGGTACAAAAGCTTGACTCGATAGGCCTTACTATATATGACAGAATGCCTGAAATCCAGTGTACGGGGCTATGAGGAGTGTGGATGGGGGATGGGGTCTAAATATGATTAAGATTTATTGTATGAACTGCACAAAAATTCAAAAAAATGTACATTAAAATAAAATTAGTGTGCCTTTAATTTCATCCTGTTATCAGTTTCTGGAAGATCTGGACTAACGTAATTGCAAATCATATCTTATAAAACTGCCAAGGACTTAAAAACATCAACTCTGCCAGTTCTGGTGATGGAAAACCTCAAACAGGGATTTGCCAGGGACTGAAAGGGACACAAAGGCAGCCACAGACATTCCTACCAGCTTTAGGTGAGACAGACCTTATGCAGGAGTATTTCTGGTTTGTAAGATGCTTGGAGAAAGTTATGACAAAACTCAAGAGCATCGCTCCACCCCAAGGCTGTGGGGAAGAGCCAGACTCCTTTCGTCTCGGACCCTGTCTCCAGTGCATTGGGGCTGGGCTTTGAAAGGTCAGACCTACAGACACCAGCCCAGGTTGGGGAGAGGCCACTCTTACTGTGTTGGGTCAGAAGTCAAGAGGGGTCCTTCTACTTGTCCTTCTGACCCACTACAGCTGCTGTGAGGTGTCTGAACTGCCCCGGGAGGGTGCGATGCTCCAGTGGGGAACTGCCCTTCCCTCTATCCGCCTTTCTTGTCTTTTCTCTCATTCCTCTGTGCTGCTTCTCCCTCACATTTGTTTTCTTCTTTCCTTCTTACTTGTTTTCTGTTGTGCAACTCTTAAGGGGTTCAGGGAAGAAACCCATCCTCACATTTTCCTTGTTCAGACGACACCAAGGGGCTTAAGTTCAAAGGACAACCCCTTGAGCTCCAGGGGACACCTCTGCCCTGTAGAAGACTAGCATTGGTTCTTGCTGTCAGGGGTAAAACATGGTTTACAATGATGAATGAAGAGACACATGTGAGATAAAAATAGTTTTGATGGTTTTGTGTTGTCTTGAGTGGACACAGGAAGTTTCTGTATTTAAAAATGCTTGGGGGAGGGAGAGATAGCTCAGTGGTTAAGAACACTGGCTGCTCTTGCAGGGGACCTGGGTTTGATTCCCAGCAGCCACATGGTGGCTAACAGCTGTCCATAACTCCGGTTACAGGAAATCCAATAGCCTCCTCTGGTTTCCGTGAGCATTGCATGACACTTATATGCAAGCAATACATTCATGCACAAAATAATAAAATATATAAAAATGCTTGAGAGAATTGTGTCAATAATTTACTACAGATGGAGAGAGGGACAGGGGGTTGGCAAAGATGAATCCCTCTTTGTTAATTTGAGACTATTAAGACACAGTCTAAGTACTGAGTTCCAGACGCACCTCGACTACAATGCAGGTTTTGTGTACCTGAAAACCCTTTCTTATCACTGGACTGTTTTGTGATTGGTGAGCATGAGCGTCTAAGCCCCAAAACTTCTGAATTCAGAAAGTGTCTTTTACATGGGTGCATTTTAGTATTCTGGCTGAAAGCCAGAGCTATGGAGAGAGGCTGCAGAGTGCCTTAAACTGGGTGATGGGGTGGTGGGGAGATAAGGAGAAAGGAGAGGATCTAAGTACCATCAAACTATATTGTATGAAAATCGCAGAAATTCAATAAATATAAATAAAATAAAAAACAACCCCCCTAAAGATGCAGGAAATGCAC
The DNA here is from genome assembly GCA_035773235.1 of Eospalax fontanierii. NCBI lineage: Eukaryota > Metazoa > Chordata > Mammalia > Rodentia > Spalacidae > Eospalax > Eospalax fontanierii. Next base: position 19,425,286 of record CM069547.1, read on the forward strand.
AAAAATTTCAATAAAAAATATATTGTAAAAAACTGATGGTACAAACTGAAGTTAAAAGTCTCTTTGTAGGAGGAGACTGAGGCTGGAGGAAGAGGTTTTGCGGAAAAGGAAACTATCTTTTGGAGAAACAAACAAACCGAGGGTGTTCTGCTCATGTACAGTCCTTGCTTTTCCTCACTCTTCATCCGTCTAATACTTTTCCTTCATCAGAGGATTTCTTTTTTTCCTCTCACTGTCCTTTTTTCTTCCCTCAGAAGTCCTTGCCTCTTCCACAGAGACTTATTTTAGTAACTTGATTATAGTTAACACAGTCCTTGGGCCTTATAACTTCCCACTAGCTGCTGATAAGTTCTGGGAGGACACGGGGCAGTCAGGCTGCCCAGCTGGTGGAATATCTACATTGCCCTCCCTCATGAACAAAGAGTGCTTCAGTGACTTAGATGAAGTTAGAATCAGCATGTGCTTGTGTTTTAGTCCAAGAGAAACATTTGCTGAGCAACACAGGGCACAAGATGTCCTCTGCCTGGTTACTTGCATGGCCCCTCTGAAAGGTGGAACCAAGGTTGTGCTTCAGAGTGTTCCTAGGGTTGAGCTCAGAATTGTTTCATCAAGGCAAACCCCACCACACATTGGGCCGAAAGCCCAGGTTCTCCTCAGGGATGCTGTGTGGCATCTCTTTAGAATGTGCAGTCTCAGACCACATGCCTGGGTCCTGATACAGGCTTGCCACATCTTTGCCCAGTGCCACTGGACAAATTAGCCTGACTGGGCCTCAGTTTTCACATCTGAACCACGGAAATAATAGCTCGTTTAGAATTACTTAGCTTGTATGGATTCCAGTTTCAACATTTATAAAGTGGAGACAATAAAAGTGAAGTGTGGCAGAGAATTAACATGTCCATATCCATCTGCCACATACTTCTTGTTAGCTATGATTATCGTTACTTTAAAATTTCTGTTTATTAGTGTGTGTGTGTGTGGGGGGGGTGTATGGCATGTGTGTGGGCATAGATGTATACATGTGGAGGTCAGAAAACAGTTTTCATGAGTCAGTTGGTTATCTCCTTCTACCAGATGGGTCCTGGGATTAAACTTAGGTCATCACGCTAGTGTGGCAAGCACCTTACTTTCTGAGTCTTACCACTGGCCCTAGTATTATCATTTTTAATGGGGTGCCTTAAGCAGTGGAGTGGGCCAAGATGGAGGATCAGAATCACCTGCACAAGGACTTTCACAGGAGATAACTTACAAACCCAGACTTTAGTCCACTCACATTTTGACTGTCATTGCGTTGATCTTGCAGAAGACACTTCATAAATATTCTTGCCAACTCTTACAACAGTCATGCACTGTGGACCTGTTTATCTCCATTCATGAATACACCGAGGCTCAGGCAGCCAAGAGCCTTGCCTGAGGTCACCGCCAGGCCCTGGAGGAGAGAGAATTGGACCAAAAGTTCCTTCTCTATGTCATATGGTCTTTTGCCCCATTTCCTGTCAGGCCCAGTCACTCACAGCCATATCCTCAGGTCTTGGAGGCCTTCACACTGCATGTATTCAGTTTTGTGTACGCAAAAATAGCTAAAGGTTACACAATGCCTCTGCTTAGAAATAGCCTTAAGTTGTACTATCTGTGAGAATGAATTCTCCAGCAAATGAGGTGTGCCCTCTGAAACTATGGCAGCCTGGATTAATAATCCATAACCATACCGCACAGGAGGCTAGGGTGATGAAAGGGTGTGATCAGGTTAGGGTGGAAAAGATGCAATTTTCTCAGAAATTGAAATTAACATTCCAGTGGTGCTAGAAATAAATGGACTTTCCCCGAGGTCTGGAGGGGTCGAGTTGCTCCGAGTCGAACACCTTTCTCTCTCCTGTTGAGCAGCCTCTCTGCTCTCACTCCCAGCCCCAGGGTTATCTCCTCTTCTTCCTCTTTTCCTAAGTCCCTTCTCCCATCTCAAGAATATTGTGGTTCATCATGCTAGGTTTCCCAGTGCACTATGGGAGGTAATCTGCCTGTCAGTGTGTCCATACACATATATGTGTGTATATGTGCATGCACGTATGTATTCACGTGCACATGTGTGCGTGTGTTTTCATGTGCATGTGTGAGGGAAAGGACTCAAACAGCCGCCTTGACAGGGCTAGATATAGAAAGCAAGCACTAATTAAACTCATGTGACTGCTAGAGGCATGTGTTTTCAGTGTTTGACCAACGTGCCACATGTCACTTCCATTTGCCTGACTGCATATATTTGTACTGAAATTGAGCCATTTGGATGCAAATTTAGACAGAGCCAAACTGAGGTTTGATTAATTTTACTGAGACAGAGCTGAACAGAGGACTGGATTTCTGGTGAACAGATTACTATACCTCAGAGCAGTCCTCTCTGTCTCTCATCCTAGTTTTTTTTAAAGTGCACACTTGTTAATTTAATTAAAACCTTTTATAATTTGGATTGAACTTGTTTTTTGACAATCTCATGCATGTAGGAAACATGTTTGGATGACTGTAACCCTCCGTGCCCTTTCTAAGCTCCTCCCACCGCTGTTAGGGCGCCCCCCCATGCCCACAGTTCCGTTTCAGAACCCCTCCCTGCTGAGGTATTGGCTGCAGATGGGATCTGGAGGAGAGGCTGTCATTGTACTATAGAGGTGCCCACCAGTCTACAGTGGATAGTTCTAAACCCGTGGTCACCCAGACCAGGCTCACTTTTTATTCAGCCTAAGACCTCTGGGCTTGGTAACAGCACAGTCCTCAAATGTCCTTTTTAAGACTTTATATTTTTTATTTTATGTGTATGAATGTGCATCTGTGTTGTTCAATACCTGCATAGGTCAGAAGAGGGAGTCGGATCCCCCGAAACTGGAGTTATGGATGTTTTCTGGCTGCCATGTTGGGTGCTGGGAATCAAACCCGGATCCTCTGCAAGAACAGCTAGTGTTCCTAACCACTCCAGATAGGAACAGCTAGTGTTCCTATCACTCCAGCTCCCCATGCCCCCATGTCTTTTTTTTTTAAAAAAAGCTACATAACAAGAATACTGCCAGACAGTAGAAACCTTCCTTTGAGTTGTTGATCAGGGCAGTCCAAGAGACTCCCAGGATCACACAGGCTATTGCCATAACCCTTGATTACCTCCCAGAACTTGAAGGTAAGACCTTATTACTGAAAACAGGACATACTTTGGATTTGGAACAATGGAACTGGAACTGATCTGGAAGCCACCTCCCCTGAAGGCTAGTTTTGGAGAGCACTATGCAAGCTGCTAAGGAAGAACATCAATCGATGGTCCAACCCCATCATTAAGGCCCAATAACTGCAGCAATGATCAGCATAGCAAAGGACACTGGTGCAGTAGTGGCACTTTTATCTTGGGGACAATCAACAGCTACCTAATTGAACTTCAAGCCCACTCAGTGCCAGGAAATTCATGTGTGGTACTGTAAACATAGACAAAAATAATGGCTTGAGAGATCGTAGATCTTAGGCTATCACATGTCTAGACTATGTGCAAAATAAGGATCATTATATTTACAGACAAGTATCCCAATCACCACTTATCAAAGAAGCTTCAACAGATTTTATTTCAGAATTCCATAACTGGTCATACTGAGAGATCATCTGTGAATTTCCCAAGCCTAAGCTACACATTTACGATGCAACATCTACACATAGGCTCATGGAAAATAGAACAAAAAGTAAAGAGAACACTAATACATCTCTCAACTCTCATTAATGAAGCTCCCTCATTCAATAGAAGGCCAGGAACACAGAAGGACACAAATGGTCAAAGCATAGAGAATAAGAGTCTGGAGAATATGGTCCTTGGACAGGACTCCTGAATTAAACTCCACCTACTCACAGCTCAGGGACCATTACAGAAGAGAGGGCAGAAAGACAAGAACCAGGGAGGAGGTGCAAGATCATATGGAAACAGAATCCTACAGGCTCCTGGGACCCTGCTCATATGAACCTACAGCAATAATGTCAGCCTGCAAGGACCCATGCAAACTCAAGCAGACAAAAACCCAGCACAGAAGTGTGGGAAGGAGCTGCAGGCTCCAGTCTTAGTCAAAGAACTATTGACAGCTGATTACTGCTGGGTGAGGAAGAGCTGATCTTCTTAAGGGGAAGGACTCTGGATGGGCTGACTAGATCCCAGTGGATGAACTTGCGCTGAGGGACATCTAGGGATACTAGCTTGACACGATGGGCCTTGACACAGACAAAGGAATATATGAATTCCAGTAGGGGTGCTGTGAGAGAGGGCCAATAGGAGGATGGATCTAGAGATGATTTAAGATGGTCTAGGTGCAATACACTAAAGTTTACAAAAAAAACTTCTAGAAAATAACATCAAAAAAAGAGTTCAAAATCCATGTGTGGAACTATAAATTTAGCCAAATGTATATGAAAGGAAAGGTCATAGACTCTAAGGAAAACCTCTGTCATATCTTTAGACAAATGCAGTTTCTTACTGTATGCTAAATCTGGATCCTTACATTTATAGACAAGTATACCAGTCACTACTCATCAAAGAAACTTCTTTGCAACAGATGGAGACTGTTACAGAGTTCCACACTTGGTTACACACAGAGAATAGGTGTCTGAGAGATGTCCAGTCCTAAGTGACTCCTACAATGGAACCTCTACACCTAAGGCTCATGGAACACAGCGGAACAGGGGATAGAGAGAACACTGTGCACCTCTCAACTCTCCCCAGTGACGCTTCCTCATGCAACAGAGTACTATGTAAGCAGAAAGCCACAGCTGGCCAAAATGTAGAGAATAAGAGACTGTAAAGAGCATGTCCGGGGGTAGGGTTCCTATATTAACATCACCCACCCATGGCTCAGGAACCATTGTAGAAGAGGGAGCAGAAAGATTGTAAGAGCCAGGGTTAGTGGATGATCATAAGGAAACAGAATCTTCCAGACCTCTCGGAACTTGCTTATTTGAACTTGCAGCAATGGTGTCCAAGACAAGACACCATTTTCTTGTGCCTGTACAAGACGCATGTAAACTCAATCAAACAAAAACCAGCATAGAACTGAGGAAATGGGCAGTAGGCCCCGACTTTAACTGAAGACCTTTTGGTAGCTCACTATTGCTAGGGTGAGACAGAATTGATTCTCTTTAAGGGAACAGCTCTAGATAGGCTGACTAGACCCTAGTGGATGAACTTGCACTAAGGGACATCTGAGTACAAACTTGACTTGATAAACCTTAACATATGTGACAGAATGCATGAAATCCAGTGTGAGGGGTGGGATATATGGATGGGGAAGGGGTGAAAAGATGGTTAAGATGGTTTATATGACATGCACAAAAATTCAATAGAATATATACATTAAGGGAAAAAGTCACAGACATTAATGTTAGACTTCTCTCATAAGTAACCATAAGAGACCTGTCTAGTATGGAACACCAGAGAGCAACCAAAGTTTCAAAATTAAACAAGTGTCTCTCGCGTCGCATGTTGTAGTTTTTAAAAGCACCAGACAGAGCTGGAGAGATGGCTCAGTGGTTAAAAGTACTGGCTGTTCTTGCAGAGGACCTGGGTTCGATTCCCAGCACCGACATAGTGGCTAACAACCTTCTGTTACTCCAGTTCCAGGGGAACCCAACACTGTCTTCTGACCTCTAAGGCACTGCATAAAACGGGTGCACCTACGTGCATGCAGGCAATACTCTCATACATATAAAAAAATAAATAAAAATATTAAAAGCACCAACCTTTTTGTTTTCTATACCAGACACTGTGATAGTTCCTTGAGCAAAACAGCTACAGAGTAGATTCCAAAACCAGTGAGGATTAAAGAGGTTAAGGAACCCGAGGAAGGTTATATAACTAATAAGAGACAGAGTAGGGTTCAGAGTCTGGACTAACTTCCTCCAAATCAGGGCTCTTCAGTCATGGCATTGACGAGGATGGTTAGTGTGTCTTTTGTACAATATTGGAGAGTTCATGTTGTAGCAAGGTCTGCCAAAGATCAGGCAATCAGAAAGAGTGATGGAACCAAGGCTGAGCCAGATCCTTAGCTTCTGAAGACTTGTTGCTATGTCATACATGGTAGTCTATTTTGTAAACAGCAAAGTGCTAGTTGCTCTTGTCACTGAGGTAGACAACTGTGGGTGTGTCTATCAGGCAGGTAGAAGTTTGGGTCTGGAACTCAGGTTACTGATGATGCAACAGACAGAGGGGTTCTAAGAGCAACTGGGAAGGAGAGAGAGTTTGACTTGTCTACAGGGGGCAGGTGGCACCCTGGGCTTGATGATGGTGGTAGCTGAGGTGGTTAGACTAAGAGCAGTGGGAGTTAGTGCAGGAAGAAAGGTGAGCTCGTGCCAAAGGGCAGTGTTGCCTAGAATCGGGCTCATAGAACTGCAGATCGTCGTAAGCAGAAATGACCATCCTGTCATTCTCCTGTTGAGCTCCTGGGCTGTTAGTTGCTAAGACCTAGTCACTAAAATCATGGCACAGACTCACTTCCCAGGTGTTTTCTCTCTAAAAGCCACCTGGGAAGGGGCAGTGACCCACTCTACTGAACTCAGAGAGGTCGAGAAGGCATACGCCTTGAGGGACATGCAATTATTTGGCAGCTAATATGGCAGGTCTCTAAGCCTTTTATTCTGCTCATCACTGTGTCTCCATTTCTTCACTCACAAAACCTATACTCAGAATGGACATGAGAAGAAGCATGTGATCCTGATTACGGAAACTGTTTCAAGAGGTGTAACTGGGCTGAGCCAGGCTGAGTGAACCAGAATCTTCCCTGGGCTTCTTTAAACTGTAGCCAAGAGGAAAGCATTTGCTTTCTGGCTGAAGAGCTATAGAGGACATGAGTCAGAGCTGCTATGTCATGAGTTATTGTGTGATTTTTCCTGGGGAGATGTGAACAACCATCTATTCACTCCAGACAGGGCACTGACAACAGTTCAAAGAAACGAGTCTACCCAAAGCTAACTCAGTGAACCAATGATTTTGCTGGGGTGGCTGATGGGAGCTGCATCAGAAAGCCCACCCCAGCCTGGGTAATGACTCATCCCTGGAGTTCCCGGTACACCTTGTAGACAGATGCTCTAAAAAGGCCCCCGACTCTGCACACCTTGCAGATAGATACTCTAAAAAGCCTTTCTCCCAGCATTTCTTTTCTGCATATATAACCTCAGTGAGGGGCCTCTGAGCCGCAGAAGTTTTGTGAGCTTCCTGAGTTTTATGGGCACCTCTCTTCCTATCAAGGGAAGGAAATGTTTCGACTGGGAGGAAATAGACATATGGGTTGACCCCATGGAATTGCTGGCTTGGCTGAGTGATGAATATATACACACAGAAAAATGGAAACCAGAGCATAGGTAATGAATCCTAGTGGACTCTGAGTCCCACTTGGGTACCTACAGGCTCTTCTCACTCCTGCCTAGCTTTCTTGTGGTTTGGTCCCTTCTTAGTAGGGATTGCTGCCCCTTTCAGCCATAAAAATCCCAACCAATTTAGGGAGAACTTGGGTTGTAGTAAATGTTGTGAAGAATATAAACAAACAATTGAAAAGATTTGGAAGGTCTGTTCTTAGCAGGAGGAATGAGAAGGAGGTCAGGTCATTACCTGGGGGAAATGGTGTGGCGTCTTGCCATCTGATATTGGGAGGAAGGCAGAGAGTCTAAATCATCACCAGCTTTCATTTCTGAGCAAAAGTCTTCTTCAGATCGGGAAGGTGGAAATGAAGGACACTGAACTCCACAAGAAATGAAGACACAGGAAATACTTTACCAGCTAAGCTATTGTTCCAGCCCCTCATCTTACCTCCTATCAGCCCTTCAACAGCCTCTTAACATGGATTCTGCCTTGTTTCTCCGTACTGCCACTCAGACTTCCACGTGTACCAGGCTGTTTCTTACCGCATACCACAGCATGTAGAAGCCTAAGGAAGGACATGCAGTCCCTGCCTGGTAGCCTACTTGGAGAAATGCTGACTCAAGAGTTCATGCTGATGGACCCTAAAATCCCTGTGGTTTAAAATCAAACACAGTTGTCACTTTGAAGGTGCCTCTGGCAATCTAAGGTGGGTGGCAGGCAGAGCTAGCCTGTGACTCACATAGTCTAATAACGATGAGGTCAACATAGGTTCCGTCACTCCATGTGGCTCTAAGCATTTCACTGGTGGTGTCATCCAAACCAGCAGAGAAGGAGGGGGTGCTCAGGCAGAAATCCTTGGATGGATGCCCAGCTGTGGCTTGAGGAGGTGGGACTTGGGCCAGGCCTGGAAGTGGTGCACATTACGTCACTTCTGTTACAGTCTATTGGCTAGAATGGAGTCATGTGGTCTGTTGTGGCAGGAGAAGCTGGAGCATGCAGTGTAGTTGAGTCCAAGGAGGAATGAAAAGCCATAGAATCCCAGCATTCAAGATCTTGCACAGTGGGCCCTGTCTACTTCTCCTGTCGTTTGATCCTCTTCTCAAGCATGGGGAGGCATTGTTGATTAGTTTCCCACGTACTACACACGTTATACTTTTCAATCAATCAAGGACATTTCTTCTAAGCCTTACCTACCAGGGACATGCTGTTTCTTACACAGAATCTTTCTCTGGTTGCAGTGATTTCCCTCCTTTTGAGATTCTGTCACTCCTGCTGCCTGTTTGTATGACTGCTGTAGCAGTTACATGGATTCCCACATCCTTTTGAGGACACGGACTACACACTCATTTAGGACAGCTTAAGTAATACTTATCTTTGTTCACTCTATAATTATTCTAACTACAGTCTCTCCTCCAAATCGTGATGTGTGGTCTGAGGTGTCTTAGTGTAAGGACAGTAGCATCGAGGATCAAACCTGCACATCAGCCACTTTCAGGAACATGACATTGGAGAACTATAGAAACTTCATCACCATTATTGGTCTGGAATGACTTATAAGACAACCAAAGCAAGAAAGAATAACTCACGGGAACTTTCTTCTTTTTTATTTAAAAATTTTTTTCTTAAGTATTTTGTTTATTATTTTTATTTTGTACGTAAGAGTGTATGGCCTGCATGTGTAAGTGCACCTGTGTAGTGACATGCCCACAGAGGTCAGAAGAAGGTATCAGATTCCCTGGAGCTGTAGTTATGGATGGTTGTTAGCTGCTATGTGGGTGATGGGAATCAAACCCAGGTCTTCTGCAAGAGTGGTCAGTGCTCTTAACTGCTGAGCCATCTCTCCAGCCCCCTCTTTTAAATTAAAAAAAATATTTTATGTGTATGAGTATATTGCCTGCGTGTGTGTAATTGTACCCATGTTCTGTAATGCCCACGGAAGTCAGGAAAGGGTGTCAGATTCCCCTAGAACTGGAGTTACAGAAGGTTGTTAGCTACCCTGTGAGTGCTAGGAATTGAACCTACATCCTCTGCAAGAGCAGCCAGTGCTCTTAACCATTGAGTCATCTCTCTAGCCCCAGAACTTTCTTCTTTAAAAAATGTGTGTGTGTGTGTGTGTGTGTGTGTGTGTGTGTACATGTGCACTTGTGAGCACAGGTACTTGTGGAAGCCAAAAGAGGATGTCAGATCCTCCTGGAGTTGGAGTTACAGGCAATTGTGAGCCATCTGACTTGGTTGCTGGGAACCAAACTTGAATCCTTTGCAAGGGCAGTATACTCTCTTAACTACTGAACCATCCCTCCAGCTCCAGAGGAACTTTTGAAAACATGATAGAGCTGACTGGGGACATTTTCTGGAGTGATGACTTACCCAAATCAGACCCTAACATTGTGAAACTTGCTCATCCAAGCTGAACTGCTTAAGACACATCATTGCAAAAAGATGAACATCAGTTCCAGTAGAAGCCTGCTGTTTCATGCTGGTACTGTGGGCTCCTACGTGGCCATTTCAACTGGAATGTATTAGAAGGCATGCCTGTGTTCTGAGATGATTTTCAGATGAGCAGTTTTATTTTGGTGTCTGTTTTGGTTCATTCAGCAACTGGAAGCCTGTTTACAGCTTGGTGGCTGAGGGCCTGGGAATTGTCTGTAAATTATTTTGTCAACAAGTCAACCAGGGGCAACAGGCTTCAGGCCTATTTGTTGCTTAAATTTGACCCTCCATTTTGACGCATCAATACAAGAGTGGAACTATTTTAATAACAAAAATGTTTGTGAATGTCTGGCTGTTCATGGCTGAGATTTCTTGGCCTTCATGGCTTTAACCAAGAAGGAGCAAAGGAGAAAGCAGAGCTGGGGCTGAGTGTAAACGGCTATGGCAGTGGGTGGGCTGTCTTGAGCTGGGTTCCCGGGGGAGTGGACTGGTGTGTTGGGTCCTGGGCTGTCCACCTGTTTAGTGGAACAGGAGAATTCCTCTCTAGGCTACAGGGCTGAGGGCTCTTCCATGAGACCTGTCATGAAGAAATGTGGTGACAGTGTAGATAAGTCAATATTGGGATAGTCCTGTTGCCTGCTGGTTGTCTCCAGAGAACCTGGTGTGAGGTCTAGCCCAGTGAAAGTGCATTGGGTATTTATTGAAGACCCCTGTACCAAGTCTACTCGCTGGTTTATTTACCCTTTCTCCACATTTCTGTGCAAATGGCAGTCATTCTCAAGACATGCTTCTGTTTGCTCTTTTTGGAACACTTTACTTCTTACAATATGCCTGACCCAGTTGGAATCCAGAGAACTCTTTAACCCTATTGAAGAGTGAACATCCTTCTTTGTCTTCCTTGGATACCTTTAACTAATTGTGAGCTTTAAGTTCTGGTTTGCCTTTTTTATTTCCTGTTGCAACTTTGGGCATTCTTCCTAGCCTTGCTCTCTGCAGCCTTCTCTGTCCTCAGTATCTTCCAGCCATCTAGCCCTGAGCTTGTCTGTTCTCTCTTGATCTTGCCTACCCTCCCATGTTTAGAGTTGTGGATCCTCAGTCAGACCTGGCCTTTAAAAGTTTTTTTGTATTGAGTTTTATACATTTCATACAACAGTTCTTAATCAAATTTAGACCTCCCTCCCCCAACTGAACCTCACGTATTCTGCCATACATGCTAAGTCCTATCCTGTCAAGATTTGCCCAGATGTCCTTTAGTGCAAATTCATACACTGGAATCTGATCGGGCTGTCTCAAGATCGTAAGTAAGGCATAGTCTCCCTCTCCCAATAGTAACCAGTCTCCAATAGTTCTCAGTCTAGGTCTGGCTCACCACCAATTTCTATCATTCCACTTTGGGCCCTTGTCTAATTGAGTTGGTGTGGGTCCTGTACTCAATGCCATCACTGCCACAAGTTCACATGTGCAAACTAAGAATGGCCTGAAAGCCTCTGTTCCCTAAGTTCATGAACCAGCCATGGCTCTTACAATCTTTCTGTTTCTTCTTCTGCAATGATCCCTGAGCCTTGGGTGCGTGAGGTCGAATACAGGAGTCCTATTCGGGGATACATGCTCTGCAGTCTCTTATTCTTTAAAACTTGTCCAGTACTGTTGATAAGGAAGCTTCACTGGTCAGAGTTGAGGGATGCATTAGTTTTCTCTCTACCCCTTATTCTGCTGTGTTCCAAGAGCCTTGGGTGTAGAGGTTCAACTGTAGATATGTCACCTAGGACTTGGCATCTCTCAGACATGTATTCTTTGTGTTTGACCAGTTGTGAAATTCTGCTGTGGCCTCCATCTGTTGCAAAAAGAAGCTTCTTTAAGGGGTAGTGTTCTGTATGCTTGTCTGTAAATATAATGATCCATATTTAGCATATGGTAAGAAATTTCATTTCTCTAGATATATGACAGATATAGGGTTTTCTCTAAGATCTATGTTCCCTCCAACCATGTGTATTTGGCTGAGTTTACAATGCCACCCATGAGTTCACTCCTATTAAGAGGACTTTAAGTCCAGTCAGATAGCTGTTGATTACCCACTCGTACCCCTAGATGACAGTGTTACTACTGCACCAATAGAGGTTGTGTGCTGTACTGGTTGTTATGGTTATTAGAATTTAGGGTTGGGTTGGACCAGTGATTGGTTTTTCTCCCTTAGCGATTCACATGTTGTCATCTGGCATTATGGGAGCTAAACTTCACATAGGAGGCTTCCAGGTCATTGTTCCAAGTCCTGTATCCTAAGTATGTCCTGTCTTCAGCAGTTGGATCTTATCTTCGAGTTCTGGGAGATAACCAAGAGCTTTGGCAAGAGCCTGTATTATTTTGGGAATCTCTTGCACCACTCTCACCAACCACACAAAAGGAGGTCATTTCTGTCTGGCACTGTGTTCCTTGCCAAACAGCCCCCAGGTATGCATAATGCACTAAAGTCTACACACTGTTTATGCATTTCTCAGGGGGTTTTGGTGGCATCACATTTCCCTCTGGTTCCAAGATTCATTCATCTCTGCTCCTTTTCTTCCCATCTGACCTCCCTCCTCCCTTCCCAGTCCCAGTGCTCGCACCCTCCCTACTCACCCCTCAGTAACACTTGCCTCCCTCCATCCCGTTTCCTCATCGCCCCACCGTGGCCCCATTCATGTGTCTCCCTCCTCTCCTTCCTGTTGAACACTCCCGCTGTCCCCACCTCTCCCCTGGTAACATCTGTTCCCTGTTATCTCCCTTGTTTTGGGTTGTTTCTTGTCCCTTACCTCTGTTCATCCTTTCCCTTTTCCTGGCTCCTGGTGTTACATCAGGATATACGTTCACATTTAGGGGATTGGTGCTACAAATCTGCAAATGAGGGAGGACATATGTCACTTGCTTTTCCACCTTTGTGTTACTTCACTTGGTGTAACACTCTCTAGCTCTATCCATTTACCTGCAAATTTCATCTTTTCTTACCGTTAAGTAGAATTCCATTGCGTAAATGTACCACATTTTCATTACCCATTTGTCAGCTGAGGGACATTTAGGTTGTTTCCATTTCTTACCTATTGTGAAGAGAGCAGCAACAAACCTGGATGTACAGGTATTGCTACAATAGGATGAGTTTTGGGTATGTGCCAAGGAGTGATATAACTGGATCAGATGGTAGATTTATTTTTAGTTTCTTGAGAGTTCTCCGCACTGCTTTTGTAGTGGTTGCGTTCCCACCTGCAGTGAACGAGCGTTCGCCTTTCCCCACATCCTCTCCAGCATTTGGTGGCTTTCATTCTCTTGATCTTAGCTAGTCTGACTGGGGCAAGATGGAATCTTAAAGTGGTTTTGATCTGCATTTCTCTCATTGCTAAGGATGTTGAGCAGTTTTTAAGGTGTTTCTTAACCATTTTCACTTATTTGTTTGAGAAAACCATGTTCAGCAGACCTGGCCTTTGTGAGCTCCCTAGGTTTGGTTGTCAAATAAGAAGACAGAAGCTCCTATCTCATGGGCTTGCTGCGCAACCAGGCAGGGGGACACTGGAAGCGTGTAGCTTAGGCCTGGCACGTAGAGATGTTTACTGACTGGGAGCTTGGTGCAAAGCTCAGAACTTAGATAAAGCTCAAAACTGTCTACGGAAATCATGCTACTGGTGCTTTTCTGGTACATGGGAATCACCTTGGTGGCTATGAGAGGAGTTTGAGTTCCAGTGACATAGCCATGCAAAAGACCGTGATGAGGGCACAGCTGAGGCCCGAGATGGCATGACTCAGCTTCGTATAAAGAGGTCCACAGATGTACTGGGTTGCCTGAGCAGGGAGTGATCTTCCCAGATGAGGTGCTCGATAGAGGCTTGGCAACACTGGACGAGTGAACATCTGCAGGGGTTGTTGTAAATGACCTTCAAGATCTCTGTGAGGACAGTCCCAGTCCCCTGGCTTCCTATGCAGGGCTCTGAGAGAGCTGAGTCGTTACATATACCGCTTTACAATGGGGCAAAGGCTATTGCAATGACCATTGTTTTTACTGATGGAAATGATAGCACTCCTTCCATTTTAGGAACATGGGTTGGGTGCAGGGTTTGGAGGGTGGGAAATGAAGATTCTGAGACTGAGTTGTTTGGAGGAGAGGGACAGGGACTAACTCAGGGGCCTGGAGCTGCTTGCTCCTGCTGCAAGGGAATGCATAGGACAGTTCTGGCCTCAGGTTGTGTTCCTTCTGCCCAGCTCTCACCTTGAGTAAAGATGAGCACAGCAGGTGGGAGGGCTTGCTCAAGTGTAAGGAAGATCATACCTCCCATTATTGTTTTGTGGGGTGTGGTTGTTACAGGGTATGCACAAAAAATAGCTGTTCTCACGCTGCTGGCAGGAGCATCATGTGAGACTACTCCTCTGAGGGCTATTATAAAGTCTGTGTCCTCTGTTCAGCTTTGTAGGGTTCCTTCTTCCCAAGGCATTCTATGACCCAGAGCTCCAGGGAGAGATGATGGCCTGATGCTGGACCCAAGCTCTTGGCTGTGGATGTCACAAGTCACACAAGCTATCTGTAACTGGGCTTACATTAGAGTGTGGGGATGGGTGGAACGGACATGGAGTTTTCTTTCCTCTCATTTCTCAAAAACAGTATTTTGAACAGAGGTGCCAAGAGAATCAAAAGAGAAGTGAGGACGGAAGCAGGTCCATTGTCAACCGAGTCCCAGCTGCCGAGGTTAACTCAGGCTGTGCACAAAAGCCACCCTAAAATAAGTGGCATCAGAAACCTGCAAAACAAGCCAGACAGAGAGAAAGAGAGAAAACCTGAAAAACAGGCCATAGAGAGACACAGAGAGACACAGAGACACAGAGACAGAGAAGATTTTACAGGAACTAGGAAGCACTGTAGAGTGGGTGGGGCCTTGACCTGCTCGGGCTTAGTCCCACTTTTGTCACTTTCTAGCTATGTGTGGGACTTTGGGCCAGTCACTTAACCTCACCAAGCCTCTATTCTTCCATTCCTCTGGGTAGTCTCACTAGCCAGCCTCTTTGAGGTGTGGTAAGTCTATCATAATAAATACTGTCAACAGGTTTACAGTATCAAAATAAAATTCTCTCTTGTAGGGCAGAGGAGGAAGTTTGGGGAGGGATAACTAACACCAAGGCTGCTTGAAAAAATGATAGAGACCTACTATTTTATAAACTTCCCACATATATATATATATGTATATGCACATGTATACATTCATATAGAAGGGTTTAATTGGAATTACCATACATAAGGGATTAAACTCATCCTAGAAGCTGTAGGGTGCCAAAAAAAAGCCTAATTATAGGATACTTCCCTTGAACTCTTGGTAAGAGGTGCCCTGGAGACCCTAGAACAATACAGGCTATTGCCACTGCCCTTGGTTGTCTACCAGTACTTGGTAATAAGACCCTATTGTTGAAGATACCACATACAGTGGTCACAGACATGGAGAAATCAAGTTGGTACTGACTAGGAAGCTTCCTCCCTGCTGACTAGCTTTCATAATGCTGAAGGTGCTATGCCAGCGGCTGGGGAAAAATTCCTCAGTAGTCTTCTCCAGCTGTGAACCCTGTGAATTCCGGGTGCAGTGATGGTGGGAATGTTACAGGGATAACCAACCACTTTCTGATGGAATTGAAGGTCTGCTCCACAGGAGGAAACACATGCCTGGGACTCTAAATCTGGCCAAGAACTCATTGTTGGGGAGCTCACAGTCCCAGGGGTGACTGTATAGTTATTATTCTGCTAAGTGGACATATTTCCTATGGTGGTTTGAGTGAGAATATTCCCCACAGGGTCACGTATTGGAACACTTGGTTTCCAGTTGGTGGCCCTGTTGGGGGAGGTCAGGGGACCTTTAGGCGGTGCGGCCTTGCTGGAGGAAGCACACCACTGAGGGCTGCCTTTGAGAGTTCGTTACCTTGCCCCACTTGCAGTTCAGTTTTTCTGCTTCCTGTTTGTCATTGAAGATGTGAACTCTCAGCTGTCGGCTCTTGCCGCCACACCTACCTGCTGCCACGCCTCCCCACCATGATGGACTGTTAACCCTCTAGAGCCATAAACTCAAATAAACTCTTCTTCCTATAAGTTGCCTAGGTCATAGGATTTTATTACAGCAACAGAAAAGTAACTAAGTGTCACACTGCCCTCTAAATGCGTATCTCTGTACTCATATGTCAGTGTAGACCTCATCAGAGACGTTTCTTTGTGCAGTAAATGGCAGTTCATATAAATTCTCACAACCAGTTTAAGTGCAGAGAATAAATATGAAGGAACCATGGACAGTTGGTGGCTTCTGGGGGGAGGGAGAGTGAGAGTCAGTTTTCTTTAAGGATATGTAGTTAGGGGTGGAGAAGTTTGGGGGTGAATACAATCAAACTACATTGTATGAAATTCTAAATACAATTATTAAAAAAAAATAGATGCTCAAGGGCTGGCAAGATGACTCAGTAGGTAAAGGCCCTGACCATCAAGAGTAAAGACCTGAGTTTGATATTCAGCATCCACACGGTAGAAGGAGAGAACCAGTTCCGATGTGTTGTCCTCTTGACCTCCATATGCATGCAGTGGCTTGTGCTTGTGCTCGCCCTCAAAATAAAAAATTGAAAGAAAAAAAAACCCTCCTCCCTTTCTTTCTGGATAATGTAAGGCTCTGCTCTATTTTCTGTAAATTGGCCTCCTGTGTCTTCTGCATTGTGACCATCTGTCTCTGCATACTGCCATTTTGGGCTCACTTTAGGCTGACTTTGGGGTGGTATGGAGAAGTCTGCTTTCTAAAGGGGGCAAACCACAGTTTCTGGGGCTCATCTTTCTCCCTTCTCCCTCTCCTCTCAGAAGTATGAAGGCTCATCCTCAGCTGAAGCTCCACGCTTTAGTCTTGGAAGCCCAAAGTCCTGGACTCACCCACATCTCATTCTCATTCCCATCTAATCCAATCCGCCTGCAGACTCTGCACTGTCTTCCAAGCTTGACCAACCCTGTCACCTCCATGGCACTACTCCTCTCTGAGTCATTTCCCTCTGAACCAGATGGCTGCAAAAGCTGCCAAATAGACTGCTTCCACTGCAGCCCACCGGTAGCTTGTTTTCACTCTTCAGAGAGTCACTGCTGTAACGTCCTCTGACTCAAAGGCAAGGTCTCACCCTTCATTTTCTTCTCTCTTTGTCCTTGCCTATATTACCTTGGCCACACTGTCTTCCATCTTTTTCCATGAGCACATAGTCAGGTTCTACCTCAGGACCCCTGTGCTTCCTGACTGCAGTCTTCTCCAAGTCAGCTTTGGACCTTCCTACTCCACCCTTCAGCTCTTCCTCAGATCTGAGGCCTCTGCTGACTATACTATGCAGAATGGTGAACCCATCTTCTCTTGGATTCCCTGTTTGACTTTGCTCCATAGTCTGACAATACTTTATACCTTATGCATTTGTCATGCATGTCTCCCATGTAAATCTCATGAACGCAGGGTTTTTCTTCATTTGGTTCTCTGTCCATTCTCCAACATCTCCTTTTCATATTGAGTTGAAGAATGATGCCTTTTTTCCCTTTCTTTGGAAGAACTTGTATTAACCTGGGATGGTTTGTTCATTGAATTTACTCCTGTAAATTCATCTGGGCCTCAGGCCTTTCTGTGCATATGTAGAGATAATGTTGTTCTAGTTACCCTCTATTGCTGTGATAAAAACACTGACTGAAACGCTGGGGAGGAAAGGGTTTATTTTATCTTACAGAACAGTCCATCATCAAGGGAAGCCAAGGCAGAACTCAAGGCAGAAACCTGAAGCACAGACCACGAGGAATGCTGCTTACTGACTTGCTCTGGCCTGTGTTCAGCCTGCTTTATTATATAACAAAAGACCACCTGTCCAGAGGTGGCGTCACCCACAGTGGGCTGAGCCCTCTGACATCACTCAGCAATCAAGAAAATGGTCTGCAGACATGGCCACAGGCCCGTCCAATGGAGGAAATTCCTCAGTTGAGGTGTGTGATGTCTTTAGCAGTAAGGTTTTACTATGCAGTTCTGATGCATAACCAAGGCAATGGCAACAGCCTGTGTTGTTTTGGAGACCTCCATGACCAATAATTCATAGGGAGGTATACCAAGCCTTTGCACTGTGATTTAATTTTTATTTATTTATTTTTTATTTTATGTGTATAAGTGTTTTTGCCTTCGTGTATGGAAATGTGTTCATGCCATGCAGTGCCCACAGGGGCCAGGAAAAGACATCAGGTCCCATGGAACTGGAGTTACAGGCGTTTGTTGTCACCATGTGGGTGCTGGGATTTGAACCCCAGTCCTCTGCAAGAGCAGTCAGTGCTCTCAACTGCTGAGTCATTTCTGTAGCCCCTCCCCGACCCCACTTAAGTTTTGAACACCCAGTGTTCCCCCTTCTTTCATTTCACAAATACTCTGTTATCTTTCCAATTACACTTTTAATTGTTGTGAGAATGTAGGCTTCCATGTGGCTTTTCATAATCTTTACTCTGGGCTAGCCCTAGGTCTACCCTCTGATTCTCTTATCCTTCCATGCCCTTCCAAACATAAGCCTTTCCACTCCCAGGGTTTCGTCCTTCTACTTTGTGGAACTTATAGTCCACTATCTCCTTCTTGACACAGTGACCTCTCAAAGCCCCATTCTAGTTCCCTGGTTTCACTGGTGTGTCCAGGTAAACACACAGAATAAGAGACATGAAGCTAGGATCTGAATATGAGAGAGATTATGTGGCATTTGTCTTTTGGGCCTGAATTACCTACTTAATATAATTTTTTCAAGTTACACCCATTTACCTGGAAAATTTGTAATTTACTTTTCCTTTATAACTGAGTAATATCCTGTGAACCCCATGTAAAAAAATCCATTTATCTGACGGGCATCTAGGTTGATTCTACTTCCCAGTTACTGTGAATAGAGTGTCAATGAACAGGGGTGTGCAAGTGTGCTTACTAGGATATAAGATTCATTATTGGGTATATACTCAAGAGTGGGATAGCTGGGTCATATGGCAGTTCTATTTTTAGTTTTTTGAGAAACCTCCCAGCTGACTTCCCAAGTGGTTTCACTGGTTTACACTCCTACAAACAGAGTTTCAGAGTCCCCGCTTGGCCATATCCATGCAGAATTGTTGACATCTGTATTCTTGATCATGGCCATTCTGACAGATGAGATGGAATCTTTTTATTTTTATTTATTTATTTATTTTTTGACTTTTTAAAGACAGGGTCTCTCTGTAACTCCCGTAACCCCAGCTGGCCTGGAACTTATTATGTAGACCACAGTATGTAGACCAGGCTGGCCTTATACTCACACAGATCTGCTGACCTCTGCCTCCCGAGTGCTGGGATTAAAGGCGTGTGCCATCACTCCTGGCTAAGAGAAAATGTAATAGTTGTAATCTGCATTTCTCTGTTCGCTAAGGATGTTGAACACTTTTAAAACCCCTTCCTAGTTAATTTATATTCTTATTTTCTGTTCGGTTCCGTAGCCCATTTTTGAACTGGGTTGTTTATTTTCTTTATGGTTGTTGGAGACACTAGCTGTCTGTCAGATGAATACCTGGCAACCATTTTCTCCTGTTCTGTGGACTGCTATTCACGCACTTCACAGTTTCCTTTGTCGTACAGAAGCTTTTTAGTTTCTCGAGATTCCGTTTGTTGATTGTTGATCTTACTTCCTGGGCTACCTCAGTCTTATTCCAAATGACCTTTCCTGGGCCTGTAAATTGAGTCCTACTCCCTGCTTTTTCCTCTAGCAGTTTCAGGGTATCAGGTCTTATGTTGATCCATTTGGAGCTGTGTGCAAGGTGAGAGATAATAATCTAGTTTTCTTTCTCTGCATGTTGAAATGCAGCTTTCCCAGCACCATTTGTAGAAGACATCTTTCTTCTAATATATATATATATATATATTTGGCATTTTTTTCTCAAGAGACCACTGTAGTTGCATGCAGCTGTATTCTATTCCTTGATCTCCGTGTCTGTTTTTGTACCAGTACCATACTATTTTTATTACTATGGCTCTGCAGTATAACTTGAAATCAGGTATGGTGATATCTCAATCTGTATTCTTTTTGTTTAGGACTTCTTTGGCTATCCTTCATCTTTTGTGCCTTCATATAATTTTTTGATTTTTTTTTTATATGTCTGTGAAGAATGACCTGATTGATTGGGATTATATTGAATCTGGAGACTGCTTTTGGTAGCATGACCATTTTCATAAGAGTAATTCTTTCAATCCATGAGCATGAGATGCCTTTCCATCTTCTGACATCTTCCTCAATTTCTTTCTCCAGTGTTTTCATTGCAGAGGTCTTTCACTTCCTTGATTAGGTTTATTCCCAGGTATTTTCAGTATGTTTGTATTGCTATACAAGAAGACTACCGATTTTTATGTGTTAATTTTGTAATCTGCCACTTTGTTGAACATGCTTTCAGCTTTTTTGGTGTGACAGACAGCCATGTCCCAGGATGAGTGCAGGTTGTACGTCACCAGTCAGCCTAATACCAGTCAGTTGTCCTAATGACAACCTCTGCCAAGACTTAACAAATGTCAGCCCTGATACCATCCAATAAACATAAGTCATGCCTGGCCCCTGGAGAACAGACCTTACTTCCTCCCCATCCTCACTCCTTACTGGCAGTCCCCAAATAGGTCCGCTGCCCTAGGAACTGAAATTTCCCTAACTTTGATAAAATCACATAAACCAAAATTTACATCCCCCTCAAAATTAACCCTAAACTTATTACAGAGCTTCCTAGGTAATCTTAATTGGTTCCGACCCTGGCTCTCCATACCCAGTAGTCAATTACAACCTCTATTTGATCTTCCAATAGGAAACAAAGAGCCCTCCTCTCCTAGGACCCTTACCCCTGCTGCCTGCTCGGCCCTCCTAGAAATTAATAAACACTTTCAAATGATGGAGTCAGCCAGACACCATCCATCCCACCCCCTCCTCTTCTTCGTATTCAATTCCACACCAACAGTCATAGGTTATCTATACCAACAATAGGGAGTCCTTGAATAGCTCCACACCCCTGTGGGAGGAGGCCCTAGAGTCATGACAGAAACTGATGCAATAGCAGCTATGATTTGCCAAGGGAGAGATAGAACTCTACTACTATTGGGAAAGGAGCCCAGTTCTATCGTTCTTCCCTCCCTCCTGACTGACATTCAATGGCTCATGAGATTCCATTCCTCATTTGCAGTTAATTTAGTGGGATTCCCAGGACAAATAGATAACGTTACCCCAAACAAAAATGGATCCTTCCTTTCCTGACTTCCCCTCAAATTGTTCAAAAAGGATCCTATTCCCAACGCCCTGACAATTTTCACAGATGGAAGGAAACAAGGGGCAGCCGCAGTCATTACTCAACCAGGAAACAACCCAGAGATAACTCTTTTTCATCCACTCCCTGACAAATCTCCCCAATTTAAAGAACTCTATGCTGTCTACATGGCATTAGAATATGAAAATGACCCTGTTAATATCTATTCAGGCAGTATATATGTCATCAACCTGCTCCCCTGGCTTGCACGTGCTTTCATCAAATTAGATAATAATCCTCTCTACCCTCCATTCATTAAAGGCTCCACACTGCTTCAAGCTAGGACAGCCCCTATCTTTGCCCAACACATCTGCTCCCACATTGAAATGCCTGGACCCCTAACAAAGAGGCAGTGCTAAAGCTGACCTCCTTGCCTCATCCGGCACTGTCCCTGATGGTCTAGCCACTACATCTAACATTTGTACAATCAATTCACATGCTTCAGATCTATCCGCCCAGACCTTACATAACAATACCCATTTCAACCTCAAAGGTCTTTGGGCTGTTTCCCTGGTGTCCCCACTTGTCACCTACAAAAAATACTTAGAACCTGCTCCTCCTGTGCCTCCTTCATGAATACGCTGGCACTATAGACCATGGATACAAACCCAAGAGGCCTCAAGGTCAATGCCCTATGGCAAATAGATGTCACCCATATTCCTCCATTTGGAAAACAAAAATTTGTTTTCAATACTATAGACACCTACTCCCATTTTATATGGGCCACTGCCCAAACTAGCGAAAATGCCAAAAGACTCAAATATACCCTCCTCTCCTGCTTTGCCATAATGGGCCTCCCTAAGCAAATAAAAACAGACAACATCCTGGCCTTTACCAGCTCCTCCTTCAAGGAGTTTTATAAAATCTGGACTGTATAACACCATACTGGGATTCCTTACAACCCACAGGGTCAAACCATCATAGAAAGAACTCACCAAATATTAAAAAATCAACTAAACAAGCAACAACAAACCTCCCTTCCCCCATTTATGCAACTAGCTATGGCACTGACCACTCTCAATACATTAAATATATATAAGGCCATCCATCGTCTCCCACTGGTCCCAATCTCCCTCGCCTCCTTCTATCAAGGTAAAATGTCGAGACCCACTAGATGGATTTTGGACAGGCCCCGATCCCCTGCTAACGATAGGGAGAGGATTTGCTTGTGTCTTTCCACAGAACCAACCCAGGCCTATCTGGGTCTCTGCACAAAATGTCAGGTTCTGCGCCACAGATGGCCTGCCTCTCTCTGAACGAGACAACAAGAGGACAACGACAGTAACACCTGAGACCTCAGAATAAAATAATATGGAAAGATATCCATGACTTAATAGAATCTGCTCAGCAGCTCTGCCCACCCAACTCCTCACTGTTGGTTATCTTGATAGCTCTCTTTACCCTTCTTAATGCTAACGCTGCTGCTTCCCAACAGGTTTGTAGATGGCAGTTCTCTGTTATGGAAACATATCAGGGAATGCAGAAGGTCATAGGTACAGGCAACTGCTCCCTCGCAGGTTGTCAGGCTGCATTAACTATAGGGATACAGCCACAGTCCATCTTTGCTTTCAAAGCGCTAGACTCCTACGTCTGCTTTCCACATAAAAACTCTGGAGGATGTCTAACACAAGTAGAGACAAATGGAGGGTGTTATTCCTGACATTGCACCCTCAATAGTGCCACAGGTTCTAACTCCCTCTGGAAGTGGCAAAATAAAGGGCTTCACAATGGCAAGCTCAGGATTGAGGTCCCAGACCCATGGGGCAACAAATGGCACATAGGCATCTCTGGAAAAATATACGCTACAGAGTTCCAAACCTATTCACATGCCTCAACTTTTATATCCAGAAAACTGGTGCTTGCGCCTCGGTCCATCCAGATCCAATCCCATATCTTTTCCCAACAAAAGGAAATTCAGACCCACGCTTCTCTTTCCTGGGTACAGTATGTTCAATATACAGCAGATCTTGTTAAACTCTCCGTCCATCCTAATGTATCTCAATGTTTTCTCTGTGCATCCCTCGGGAGGTTTCTCCTAGTGGCCCTACCTACTAACCTCCAGCACCACCTCTTCCTAACATTCCCCTTTACAGTCCTAACCCGGTGCTTCAGCTCTGCTATCATCGCCCGTCCATCCTTCCCCGTCCACATGCTGCCACAATATTTCTCTCTCCAAGGTTACCTGTCTTTTGCCTCCTGCCTTTCTCGTGCAATGGCAACATAACCATCTGTATTAATCAACCTTTCCCCCTACTGCACCCCTGTAATTGTCTCTCCCCAGCTTTACCTTCTAGAAAAACAGGAAGTAATGAATCAACTAAGACGAGAGACATGAGCAAAATGTGGTATCTTCATCCCCATCTTGATTGGCCTCAGCCTCATCCTGTCAGTAGGCTCAGCCAGCATCGCTGGAGGAGCTCTGGGACACTGGTTCCACACAGCCACAGATTTCCAGTGTGGACTAGAGCAAGCATTGGCGGCCACAACAGACAGCCTTGCCGCCTTGCAGAACTAGATCACCTCCCCGGCAAAAGTCGTCCTTCAGAATAGAAGGCACTGGACTTGATAATGGCAGAAAGCATTATGGGGGAACATACCTCCTACTAAAGGAGGAATGTTGTTTCTATGTTAATGAATCAGGGTTAGTGGAACAAAATGTGAAAAGTTTAAGTAAACTCCAGGATGGCCTCAGGGATAAAGACCCCACATCGTCAGCCCCATGGTTTACTAACCCCATCATGACCTGGCTCCTCCCCCTATTAGGACTCCTTGCTGCAATATGTGCTCTACTCCTTCCTGCACCCTGCATCATACAGTTCCTTCAAGAACAACTACAAAAGGTAATAGAGGTTGCCACCAACAGAGTTATAGTCCAATACCAGCCCATTTCCACAGCCACTCTAGACTACGCTGACACGGCACCTCTTTAGAAATTTAATAAGAAGGGGAGATGATGGGCAGCCCTGTCTCGGGATGAGCTGGGTCATATGTCACTGTCATATGACTCCGAACGACAGCCTCTGCCGAGACTTAGCAAACGTCAGCCCCATACCATCCAATAAACATAAGCTGTGCCTGACCCCTAGAGAACAGACCTTCACTCCCGCCACTTCTCACTCCTCACCAGCAGTCCCCAAATAAGTCTGCTGCCCCCTAGGGGAGGTCCTGCAGGCTAATTAGGTGAAACCTGTCTTACCTTAACCCCACTCATGCCTGGCTATATATACACACACACGACCCCTGCCCGCATTAAATGAACTGCCCACTGCCGCAGTCTCCCAGGTGTTTCTTCCCTTCGTACTCTCTGCTGCCTGAGAAACATCGCTGGTGCAGTCACGCCCCCTGTGAGCTGGCGGAGCAGCTGGCCCGCATCGGAAGAAGCTGCACCCACATTAGTGGATACATAGAGAATCATATTTGCAAAAAAGAATACTTTGCTTCTTTCATCATTTGTTCTCTTTTATTTCCTTCTCTCATTACATGCTCTTGCAATATATATACATATATACATATATATACATATATATATGCATATATATATATATATATATATATATATATATATATCTCCAAGCATTTATTGAGTTAGAAATGGAGAGAGAGGGCACCTTGCCTTGCTTCTGGTCTTAGTTGGAATGCTTTGAATTTTCTCCATTTAGTATTGTGTTGGCTATGGCTTGTTGTATATAGCCTTCATTAGACTGAGATATGCTCCATCCATGGCTATCTTCTCCACAGCTTTGATCATGAAGGGATGTTGGATTTCATCAAAGGCTTTTTCTACCTCTATGGAGATAATTTCTATGTGATGTCTGCATTTTAGTGCATTTATATGAAGAATTGCATGTATTGGTTATGCTTGTTGAACTATCCCTTGCATCACTGGAATAAAGCCAAGTTGGTTATGGTGAATGATCCTTTTTGCTGTGATAGTGAATTCAGTTTGTATTTTATTGAGATCTTTTGAATCTATGTTAATCAAGAAGATTGGTCTGCAATTTTTTTGGTGGACTTTATTTGGTTTGGGTATTGTTAGGGTCTGACGATTGAAAACAAACCCCACGACTCCACTATGATGCAAAAAAGAAAATTTATTTACAGAATTTGGCAAACAAAATGAATCAAGCAGCTAGCTGGGGTGCAGTCCCTAAAGCCAGATGAGGGTACCGCCGCCCGCTCTCCAGGGTGCAGCCAGCTTTTAAAAGTTCTGTAGCTGCGCAGCTCCGCAGGCTAGTTTAACCTTGGAATTGGTTGGTCCAGAACCTGTCTGTCCCTTGGGGATTATTAATATTGGACAACTCAGACCTCGTCATCTGTGAGGTCTTGACTTGGTGCCAGAATGCGTGCTGAAGTGTTAGCGCCTGGAAGGTTGGCGGGGCGGGGCGGGGCGGGGGTGGGGGGGAACGACAAAATTTAAAACTGAAGAGGTCTGAGTTTGCTTTGTCCCTACAGTATCAGGGTAATATTAGCCCCATGGAAAGAGTTTGGAAGCCTTCCTTCCCTTTCCAATTTAAGGACTAATTTGAGTAGTTTTTATATTGGTTCTTCTCTGACATTCTGGTAGAATTCTGCAGTGAATCCGTTTGATACTGGCTTTTTCTAGTTGGGAGACTTTTATTATTGCTTTGATCTCATTGATAGTTACAGAATTGCTTAAATTATTTATTTTAATTTGGATTCATTTTTGCATCTAGAAATTCATCTATTTCTTTTATCTTTTCCAAATTAGCGATGTATATAGCATTTTGAGATATGTTCTTAGGAGTTTTTGAATTTCATTTTTGTCTCTTGTAATGTCTCCCTTCTCATCTCTAATTTTATTAATTTGGATCTTGTCTCTTCTTCTTTTGATTAATTTGGCCAATTTTATCTTTTCAAAGAACCAGCTCTTTGCTTTATTAATTTTTTGTGTTGTTTGTTTCTCTTTTAATAAAAATTTCCCTGATTATTATTATTTCTTCCCTTTACTGCTTTTGAGTTTGGTTTGTTCTTGTTTTTCCAAGACCTTAAGGTGTGTCATTAATTTATTGACTTGAGATCTTTCAAATCTTTTGAAGTAGGTACTTAGAACTATAAACCTTCCTTTTAGGACTGCCTTCATTGTATGCCATAGATTTTGATTATTGTGTCTTCATTTTCATTCAGTTCTGGGAAGGTTTTGGTTTCCTTCTTGATTTCTTCAGTGACTTACACATCACTCAATGGTGTTTTATTTAGTCTCTATGAGTTTGTGTGCTTTCTTTAGTTTCTATTGCTATTTACATCTAGCTTTATTCCATCTCATCAGATACAGTATAGGCTGCTCTTTCAGTTTTTAAAATTTTTGTTGATACTTGCTTTTTGTCCTAATATGTGGACAATTTTGGAAGAAGTTCCATAGGCTATGGAGAAGAATGCCTATTCTGTAGTGTTTGGGTGGAATGTTCTGTAGATGTCTGTTTAGTCCACTTGATTTAACTCCAATGCTGCTCTATTTATTTGTTGTCTGGATAATCTGTTTGTGAGAGTGAGGTATTGAAGTTACTCACTAACACTGTGATAGAATTAATCTGTGATTTTCCATCTAGCAGTATTCATTTATTGAAACTGAGTGGACCTGTATTTGGTGTGTATATGTTTAGAATTACAATGTTCTCTTGATTTACTTTATCTTTTGAAACAGGGTCACTTACTGAACCTGGAGCTTGGTGTTTTGGCTAGAGTGGTTGGCTAGCCATGCCCTAGAATTTGGTCTCTACACACTTTGTGCTTTGTAGCACAAAGTGCAGCAGATGTGCTGCCATGCCTGGCTTTATGTGGTTGCTGGCAATCTGAACTCAGGACCTTGTGCTTGCACTGGACCATCTCCCCAGCCTAATCATGTACCTTGCAACTTTTGTATATCTTTCTTTTGAAGTATTTATTAAACTCTTTCCCAATGTAAAAAAACAGATTTTTTGCACTTATTGAATCCATGTTATTGAATCATAAGAATTCTTTATATATTCTGCCATAATATTTTCTCCTCAAATGGACATATTATAAACATTTTTCTCCTAGTCTATAGCTTGCCTTATCTTTTAATAGTGTCTTTAGAAAGATAGTAGCTTTAATGCTGACATAATTTCATGCATTGATGGTTTTTTTATAGTTAGTATTTATTGTGTTCTACATAGGAAATCTTTGCTATCCAGGATTGCCTTTCTTTTATTTTCTAAGTTTTATAGCTTTATCTTTTTTTCTTCTTCTTTTTTTTTTCTGAGAGAGGGTCTCACTCTGTAGCCCAGGTTGGCTTCAAAGTGGCCCAACCTCCCAAATTTTGGGATTGCAGGTGTGAACCATCATGTCCAGTGTCTTTTAGGTTTAGTTCTATGCATTAATATTTGTGCGTGGTTTTGGATACAGACCATTGGCATGTTGGGTTGTTTTCATACCACTTATTTGACAGGACCATTCTTGTGCCATTAAAGTGCCTTGTTACTTTTGTTGGAAATTAATGGTGTATTTATGTACCTGAGTCTAATCTGTTCCATTGGTTGGAGTCTCTGTCCTTATGTCAATAGTTACTCTTGAGTGCTGTATCAGTTTAGTTAACTTTGGAATGAGATGGTTTTATAAGATTTTATTTTTCTTTCTCAAAATAGTTGGGACAATTCTAAACTCTTTTAAATTTATGTATAAATTTTAGAATCAGTTTGTTAATTCTGAGATAAAGGGTTGTGTCAAGTAAATTTGGAAACAATTGACATTATTTTGTCATTATTGAGTTGATTTTTCTATGAATATAGATTTTTTTCTCTTTGTTTTCTTTCTATTTAAAAAATTAATTTATCATTTTTATTTTATGTGTATGAGTGTATTTTCTGCATGTGTGTAAGTGTACCTGTGTTGTGCAATGCCTGTGGAGGTCCTGCATTGGAGTTCCTGGAACTGGAGTTACAGTTGGTTGTTAATGCCATGTGGGTGTTGGGAACAAATTCTGGGTCCTTTCCAAGAGGACCAGTTCTCTTAGCTGATCAGCCATCTCTCTAGCCCCCTGGTTTCTTTCTGTTCATTGCCACTCTTTTATAATTTTCAGCATACAGATCTTGACCAGATTTTACTAAGTTTATCCTTAGGTATTTCAGATATTTCTTATTTTCTTTTTTAGTATTATAAATGTGAAGCTAAAATTTTCATTTTCTAAATTTTTGTACCATTGATTTTTAAAGATTGACTTTGTATTTTACAACTGTGCTGGACTTATGCAATAATTCTAGTAATTTCCGTGCTCATGATTTCCTTTAGGTTTTCTATGTAGACAATATTACCTGATAAGAAATGAAGTTTTATTTTCTAACTTGCATAAAATTTTTGCACTCAGTCCTTCACTGCTGAGCTTTCTCTGTTAGCTGTGTGCTTTGCAGATGTCCTTCATCAGTGTGGAGACGTCTTATTTTCACATTGTTGCTTGTGTGCATAGAGCTTGGCTATTAGCTCAAGCTAGCCTTGAACTTGACATCTTCCTGCCCCAATCTCCAGTCACAGGTCTGTGCCACCATACCCAGGTGGAAGTTTCATTTTCCAGTCTCACCTTCAGTGAGAATCAAGCTTTACGAAATGTTCTTTATTCACGTATGGAGAGTATATTAATTCTGTTACCATGTTGAACTGTACTAATCTGAAAATGTTTAGCCTTGAATTCTTGGGATAAATCCTACTGGACTGTGATACATCGTCTTTTTATAACACTGCCTGGTTCAACTTCATAGTATTTTAATTATTTTTCCTTTTATGTTCATGAAGAATATTAGCTACAGTTTTACTTCCTTATAATGTCTTTTAAGATGAAATGAGAACAACTACATTTCTTCTCTTTTTCCTGGAAGTGTTTGTGTGAGATCAGTGTCATCTCTTCCTTAAATATTTGACAGAATTCACCAGAGAAGCAGTTCTACACCTGGACTTTTATTTATGGATTTAAATTACTATATAATTAATTTAATAGACATAGGTTTATTCATGTTTAATATTTTTCTTGTGCTAGTTTTAGCAATCTGTCTTTTAAGCAATGTGGCTATCTAATCTGTTGAGGTTTCAGGCATATGGTTATTTATGCTTTCTTCATATTATTATTGTTGTTGTTGTTGTTATTACTTTAAAATGATTTAAACTTTTCTTTTATGTGTGTGAGTGTTTTGTCAGAATGTATGTAAGTGTACTACACATGTGTGCTTGGTGCCCATGAAGATCCATGTTGAATCTCCTGGAACTGGAGTTACAGATGGTTATAGAAATAAATATGCAGATAAGTAAGTCAATAAGTTAAAATTTTTGAGATCTAACTGCGTGTAGTACGGAGTTAGCTGTAGAAGAGTCGAGTGCACCTCCTCAGGCTCTTACTCTCAATGCGACCTTGAGCACATCTTTTAACTCTGCTGCAAAGTGATGATATGATGCATGAAGACAGTGGGTCTGCAAGGCTAAAGAAAATGAAATAAGGCACGACATATGAAAATTGCAAAGAACTGCCTAATAAAATGGTAAGGACATTTATGTCATAATCATAAGTTTGATCACAACAGGTTTGATAATATCACCTGTCTAATAATTCCATCAGAGTAAGAATAAATGTAGACTTCATAACTAGATGAAAATAAAAGGCACTGCACTAGTTTGCTTTCTGTTGCTGCGATAAACATCATGACCAAAGCCAACTGGGGAGAAAAGGGATTATTTCATCTTACTCTTCCAAATGAGAGTTCATCACTCTGAGGAAAGTCAGGGTAGGATCCTGGAGAAAAAGCTGAAGCAGAGATGGTGAAGAAACCCTGCTTACTGCCTTCGTCCCCTGGCCTGCAGTCAGACTGCTTTCTTATACAACACAGGACCACCTGCCTAAGGATGGCACCACCCACAGTGGGCCGGACCCTCTCACATCATTCAACAGTTAAGAAAATGCCTCACAGACATGCCCACAGGCCAGTCCAATAGAGGAAATTCCCCATTGAGGCACCCTCTTCCCAGGGATGTCCAGTTGACACTAAAATTATCCAGCATAGGCATGCTTTAGGACTATTCAAAGTTGAGGCATACCCGCCAGAGACCAGCTGTGCAGCTCCCAGAGCCCTCAGCTGCCTCCCATTTCATTGACTTGCTTCCTTCACTCAGATCCCCAGCTTCGAGACTGTAGTTTCTCCAACCTTGATGCCTCAGTGTGCTTTTACTGTTCTGATCTTGAAGGGTTAAATTAAATAGTTTATAAGCATAATATAGACATCATATTTCTAAAGTCAAATAATCAATAGAACATTTTAAATGAAAAATAGCTGTGTCTCCCCAACTCCCCAGCTTTACAACCTGAACATTCATTTTCAGTTCCTTTAACTCATCTAGTATTTACTTCCTTGTTTTAAAATGTTTATTTTGTAACTTGTTGATCAATCCTTCTTTGTCATTATTGACTTCTTATTATGAAAGTAAGGATATCATTTTCATAAACTGTTTCCTTTCCTCCACTTCTTCACCATCCAGATGGGGTCAAATAATAATATTTAGCTTGGGTTTATTTTCCTTTTGCTTTCTTTCGTTTTTTGTTTTGTTTTGTGGGGAGAAGGGTTGAGACAGGTTCTCACCTGTAATCTAAGCTGCTCTTAAACTCAAAGAAATGGTTCTGCCTCAGCCTCTCTAGGCATGAGCCAGCAACCCCAGCTTCTGTGTGTTATTTGAGTTGATGACAACATAGGTATTATGACTAATATTGCTCACAGCTGAGACAAAGTATGAGCTGTCTCTACTATTTCCTTTCTTGAAAGAAGTAGAAAGTGGGGCTAAAAGACAGGAAAAAAAATCAACTAAACTGACCAAGAAGAAATAAATCCCCAATATCAGGAACAGAAGAGGAAGCATCACAGCACATCCTCTGAGCAATTTTTAAAAATAATATGCAGAGGGACTAAATGACTCGGTGGTTAATAACACTTCCTGTTCCTACAGAGGACCCAGGCTCAGTTCCCAGCACACACAAGGCAGCTAACAACCATCATTAGGTGACCAGTTGCTAATGGAATCTGTTTTGTTTGGTTTGAATAGGTTTGAAGATAGCTACTTGCTACTTGCTCTGTCACCCTGGAAGAGCGATTTCAGCATCTCAGCCTCTTTCCTCCACCTGCACTGAGATGTCACTTCTTCCCATTGTTGCAAGGATTAATTGACACAAAATGCTTATGACAGTTCCGAGCTTTGCTTTCAGTCTTTCCCAAAGATATCTGTAAAAACAAAGCACAGGGCCCTCAACCTTCATCTCTCTTTTAGTATGAGCTTAATAATCGCTTAACTAATTTTTGTAAGGGATAAAAAAAACCTGTGAACTAATTTAATAATTCATATTGGCTATTTTGGGGGGGGCATAGAACAGCAAAATTGACTATTAGAATGACAACTCTGAATTTTCTTTCTGAAATTTTTAACTCAAAAGAAATGAGACTTCCCTGGAGGCAGATGCGGGTGAATTCAAGACCAATCTGGTTTATATAGTAAGACCCTGCCTTAAAGACAAAACAAAATAACAACAAAAAGAAATTGCATATGAGCATCCAAGCAAAACTGACATTATTTTAAAAATTAAGTCCCTTTTAAAGATCACCTTTCCAATAAAGCAAGTCATTAAGAATGAGACTAAATGTATAGCTTGCTTTTGCAAAATGCTGTATATAGAAGAGCTATATAAGGGAAATTGTTGACAAATAGATAAAATTAGCAGTGATCATCTCTAAGGATTGGGGTCATGTTGGGAGGGGCCTTGACCTACTGTATTTGTTTCTGGATACTATTTGTTTTGTCTGAAAGAAATATGGTTTAAAAATAATTATATGAAAAAGAAGTCTCCCTGAAATAAAGATGTTTTGCATGACTTGTCCTCCTTCACCAAATGCACAGAGACATCTTAAGTGACAGACTTTCAGTTCCTGGGTTGCTGTAAGCACCAATGAGCCGCTTGTATCGTGGGTTTGCATCTGTTTTCCATGCAGGAGGTGTGTTCAAGACTCTCTAGCCTTGTAGTCAAAACAACTCAGGATTAGAGGAAATCTGTTCATATAAAAGAAGAGATTTTTCTGCTCGTCTTCCCTTCCCTCATCTGACCTATCTCAGACATTGTGGCTTGTCAAAACCACTATAATGAAACACACTTCTAAGTAGGGATTAGCAGGGAACTGCAGCTGTTATCGCACACCCCAAGAAGACAGTTGAGCTTTGCTTTTCAGTCATTCCTGAAGATATTTGTAAAAGCAAAGCACAGGGCACCCAAGGCGAACCTTCTTAGTCCCACCCAGCCTCTATCCAAAGCTCCCTTCCTCAATTCCACCTCTCCATATTTTTCCTCTGCCCCTTTCTTCCTGGCTCCCTGGGTTATTCCCTGAGCTGGGAGAGAGGGTGGGGGAGGCTGGCTTGAGCTTCAACAGCTGTGTGGAGCAAGGGAGATAGCAGCAGCTACCCGCAGCAAATGCTTGTGGGGCTAATGACTAATGTCACCATTCTCTGCTCTACCAAGGTGAAGCTCCTTCAGTATTGACTGGTATTTGGGAGTGTAAATAAAATAATCCAGGCACTCATTCTTCACACTATAGTGTATGTTTAACATAAACAGAACCTGCCCAGGGGTGGTTGTTGAACTTTATTTCATCAACACCCAGAAACTGCCTGCTGGATTGGTGGCCAAACTGTCCTCCCACTCATCTCCATGGTGACCTTATTGACACAGTGTCTGGATCTTGGTTTCCATCTACATGCTTTTTCATTTTCAACCTGAATACTCACTGAATATGAAACATTAAAAGGAATGACTCTGGGAAGCCTCTCTTTTGAAACAAGAGAAAAGGACATCACAGGCCATGTGACTGTCCCAAGACTCAGATTCTGACTAACAGTGCTGATTATTCTTCTCATTGCTGTGTGTGGTGGTTTGAATGAGAAATGCTCCGTATGGGTTCATGTATTTGAATGCTTGGCTCCAGTTGGTGGCCCTGTTTGTGGAGGAGGTGTGGCCTTGCTGGAAGAAGCATGTCACTGGGGGCAGCTTTGAGAGCTGGTAGCCTTGCTTCACTTCCAGTTTCCACCTCTGCTTCCTGTTTGCCATCAGAGAGGTGAGCATCCGGTTTCCTGATTCAGTCACCATGCCTGCTTGCTGTCATACCTCTTCACCATGATGGACTCTTATCCCTCTGGAACTGTAAGCCCAAATAAACTCCTTCTTCTATGAGTTACCTTTGTCATGGTGTTTCCACAGCAACCGAAAAGTAGCAAATACAGAAGTTGGTACCAAGCATGGGGTGTTACTATGAAGAACTTGGCCATGCTGTTTTTTGGAGGAATGTGGAAGACTTTGGAACTTTGGACTGGAAAAGTGGTTGAAGTACTGGAAAATGCTGTAAGCAGAGCTTGATGGGCTGTTCTAGTAGAGACCTGCCTCAGGATGTTTCAGAAGGAGCTAAATAACTACTGGGTTAGAAGCTAGTCCTGTGATATTTTGGCAACAATCTGGTTGCTGTCTGTTTTCATCCTAAGAATATGTCTGAGGCTGACCTAAAAAGTAATCGGCAATTTCTTTAGTGGAGGAAATATCAAGATAGCATAGCACTGAGTCTATGGTGTGGTTCTTAATGGTGATGCTGATGCCAGACTAGAAGAAAAAGCAAGCAAGACAGAAAGAAATACAAATTGTACAGTTGGAAGAGAAAACAAGCATTAGGAAGTTTAATGATGTAACCATGGCATGTGCTGGAAGAGAGGCTGTGATTGTTAAGGAGATTAGCACCCTGAAGGAGAGGACTCCTGCTCTGCACTGGAACAATGGAAAGAGTGCTCTCAGGGGAAAACCTCACCCAGGTAAGCTTCTAACTTGTGAAAGGAAAAGGCTTAAGGAGTTTTCTGCTCCATGAAAACAACCACATACCAAAGCTGTTGTAAATGTGATTCAAGAGGGCCAGGGTTCATCCTAAGCTCACAACTGACCTTGATGGTGTTGTTAGTGTGGTACTGGCTTTAGAGGTATGAAAGATGGGAGAGAGAGGTCATCTTAGAGTCTTCCTCCATGGTTTCAGAGAACTGCTAAGGCCAGGCAGCATGTGCTAGTTCTGGAGTTGTTATGAGAAGGCTCTGAGGGACAAAGAGGGTGTGAGGGGTCATTGCGTGAAATGTGAAAATGTGTCAGGCTGTGAAAGTGAAGCCTGAATGTGGTGAAAACCCCAAAATGTTGGAGACACAAATGCTATGAAATATCTACCAAAGGAAACTGAATGCAGCCCAAAAGAGATATTGTAGGCAGCAAAGCTGGAGAGCAGAGCCACCCAAGCCCTTTGGGACTCATATTACAGATTTCATATGTGGAACTACAGAATTTACTGTTTGCCCTGCTGGTTTTTGGTCTTTTTTGGTCCCATATTTCCTCATTATGACCCTAATTCTTCCCTTTTTAAGTGAGAATGTATGTTCTGTGCCTTTTTATGTTGGAAGTATATAATTTGCTTTTTTTTTTATTTCACCAGAGTTATTTTTAAGAGAATGCCTTGAGTCTCAGAAAAGGCTACAAGCAGTGTTGAGACTGTGAAAGATTACAGGGCCTTTTAAGGTTAGACTAAATGCATTTTGCATTATGATATGACCATGAACTCATTGGAACCAGGGAGTCAAAGATGGTGGTTTGGATGAGAAATGTCCCCTTTAGGCTCCAAGTGTTTGAACATTTGGTCCCCAGTTAGTGGTGCTGTTTGCAGAGGCTGAGGAGGTGAAATCTTGCTGGAGGAAGCACATTGCACATCCCTCAGGGTGGGCTTTGAGAGTTTATAGCCTTATCTCGCTTCTAAGTTTCTCTTTGTGCCTCCTGTTTACAGAAGGGAGCTCTCAGCTTCCGACTTCTATTGCCATTTCTGTGGTCTCCACCATAACGAACTCATCCCTCTGGAACTGTAAGCCAAAATGAATTCTTTCTTCCATGAGATGCCTTGGTCATGGTGTTTTATCACAGAAACAGAAAAGCAGTACACTGTGTGACAAAATCTCTGACAAAAGTAATTTAAAGAAGAAAGGGTTTATTTGGGGTCATGGTTTAAGCAGGAAAGAAAGGATTCAGTCTATCATGATCAGGAAGTCATGGTGACAAGAAAGTGAAGCATTATACCACAGTCAAGAAGCATGGGAAAGAAAGA
Source organism: Eospalax fontanierii (assembly GCA_035773235.1). Taxonomy (NCBI): domain Eukaryota; kingdom Metazoa; phylum Chordata; class Mammalia; order Rodentia; family Spalacidae; genus Eospalax; species Eospalax fontanierii. The sequence goes on from CM069547.1 coordinate 19,460,552, forward strand.
GAAAGGAGAGGAGGAGAGCAAAAGAGAGAGACAAATGCTGGTGCTTAGCTGGCTTTTTCTTTTTTATTAATCTGGGACCTCAGCCCATGAGACAGTGCCATTCACATCTAGTTATCCCTGTTCAGTTAAACCTTTCCAGAAATACTAATGTAGACACACCAGGAATGGGTTTCCATGGTGATTATAAATTCTATCGAGTTGATAATGAAAACTAACCATTACAACTTTACCCTTTGTCAGCTTGACACTAAAACATACCACTTTAGTTAATAACACACGACTGCTGGCTCCTAATGTCTCATCCTCATCTCATAATGCAAAATACATTTGGCTCATCTCTAAAAGTCCTTGTAGTCTCTAATAGTCCCAACATTGTTCAAAAGTCCAAAGTCTCTTCTGAGACTCTAGACAATCTCTTAACAAACAATTTGTATACTTCCACTCTACGATGAGACAGAGTAACATTCCTATTCCAACAGGGATGGATAGGAACATAGCAAGGATAAATTGGACCAAAGTACATTTCCAGCAAGGTGAACACTAAATCCTTGCAGCTCTATGTCTTTCATCTGGGGCTTCTGATGGAATCATCTAGACTCCAAACTGCTAACCCCACCCCCTACAGTTCTGCTATGTTGGATAAACAGTTTTCTCTTTGCTTCGAGGGACAGGCTTCCAAATGTACCTTGTCAGCCTCCTTAAACTTGTCCTTTCCTCACCAAACAGCTCGTTTTTCAGCTCCACTGTTACTCTTGCTCACTGTAGACCTGGATAAGAATGGTGAACAGTCACCATGGCACAGCCTAATCGCTACCTCTGCCAAAAGTATTAGTCCCTTACTTTAAATTCAGTCTCATCCAAGTTCTCAGAGCACGGGTAAAATACAGTCACATTCTTTGACTGAATATAGCATGAATAGTTTCTAGCCCAGTTCCTGATAGGGTCCTTGTTCACCTCTGAAATCTCTTGAGCCAGGTCTCTACTGTTTTCATCTCTCTCAGCAATATGGTGTTCCAAACTTCCACCAGAATGCACCAGTAAGTTTTATGTACAGCCTTCCAGAGCTTTTCTAGACCAAATCTCCAAACACTTTCACATTCCTTTGGTAAATCAGTTTCAAAAGTCTAAGAACCACATGGTCTAGTTTATCACATCAATAGTCCCACATCTGGTCACCAATTTCTGTATTAGTTACTTTTCTCATTGCTGTTAAACAATGAGAAACAGGAAGGACAGATTTATTTAAGCTTTGAAGGTGTGGTCCCTTGTGGTGGAAAACTCATGGTAGTGTGAGAGTGTTGGTGCATTTTATCCACAGTCAGGAAGCAGAGAGAGAAGAGAGTGAGAGGGAGAGGGGGAGGGAGAGGGAGAGGGAGAAATGCTGGAGCTCAGTTGGCTTTCTCCTTTTCATTTACTCTCTTAGGCACACTCAGATGTGGGTTCCCATGGCAATTATAAATCCTACAAAGCTGATAATCAAGATTAAACATCATAATAGCTGAACTTTCTGTTGGGTTATCATTGATGCAGATTTGGAACTAAATCCTGTTGTCAAGGTCAGAGCAAAGTTCATAGGATTCAATATTACTTGGACCATAGTGCCTTTTATATAGACTCTTATGGATGGCATAGGACATAGCTCAGGCTCTTCTAGTTTTCTTTTTTGGTGGTGATGAGGATCAAATTCAGTGCCTTTCACATGCCAGATGAGCTCTCTGCTGTTGACCTACACTCCAGCTCTTGTTTTTTTTGAGAAAGAATCTCTCATTTTCTTGCTCAGATTGGCCTGAAGTTTGCTATGTAATCTAGACTGGCCTTGAATTTATGGTTCTTCTGCCTCTGCTTCTCAAATGTTAAGTTTATAGGTATCAGCATCCCCAGTTTCTATATTTAATTTAAAAATTGAATGAATATAAAATATTTATATATATATTTATGAAAAACACCGAACATATTATTCACCTTGACATAATAGAGATTATATACAATAAGTTGTTAAGGTTCTTGTGGTAGAGAGTTTCAGTTGTCAACCTGACACATCTGGGTAGAAGGAGTCTCAACCGAGGAGTTTCCTCCATTGGACTGGCCTGTGACCATGTCTGTGGGCTCTTCTCTTGATTATTGAGTGATGTGGGAGAATCCAGCCCACTGAGGGTGGTGTCACCAGAGGCAGGAGATCCGATTTTGTATAATAAAGTGGGCTGAGCATGGGCCAGACAAGCAAGCCAGCAAGCAGTGTGTCTCCATGGTCTTTGCTCCAGGTTCCTGCCTTGAGTTCCTCCCTTGGCTTTCCTTGATGATGAACGTGAGCTTTAAGCCAAATAAACCCTATTCTTCCCAAGTTAGACTTGGTCACAGTATTCTTTATCATAGCAATAGAAAGCTAACCAGAACAGAAATTGGTACCAGAATCATGGGGTATTGCTGTAACAGATCTGACCACGTTGTTTTGGGGAGGAATGTGGAGGCATTTGGAACTTTGGTCTGGAGTACTCAGAGCTTAGTAAGCTATTGTTGTGACCATACACACAATGGAAAAGATAGAAATTTTGTGTTCTCATCTCCAGTGTAATCCCTATCAAGGCACCAACGACATTCTTCACAGAACTAGAAAATCAATTCTAATAGTTGGAAATAGAAAAACAAAACAACCCTACAAATAATCAAAGCCACCTTGAGAAAAAAGAGCAAACCAGAAGGAACTGTACTGACTTCAAAATACATGACAAAGTTCTGGTAATCAAAACTCCATGGTATTGACATAAAAGCAGGCACATATACCTAAGAAAAAGAATAGAGATGCTATTAAATAAATTCAAGCATCTACAATCAAGTGATTTTCAACAAAAGTACTAAGAATATACTTTGGAGAATGGATAGTCTTTTCAATAAATAATCCTGGAGAAATTGGATATCTATATACAGAATGAATCTAGACTCTTTGTCTCTTGTGAGCTACAAAAGCAAATTCAAAGTGAATTAAAGACAAATGTGAGACACAAAACTTAAACAAGCCATAGGTGAGTGCTTTAGCGCGTTCAAGTGGGTACGGGAGTTTTGATGGAACTCCAAAGCCTCAGGTAACAAAACGGGATTTCAAAACAGGCAAATGGGAGTTCAAACTCCAAAACTTTGGTTCAGCAAAGGAAGCAAACAGAAGAATGAAGACAACTTACAGAATGGGAGAAAATGAGGTATTAACAAGACGAGGCTTGGTAGCAAAAAGTCCAATGATTACAAATGGGCACTAGAACCAAATAGACATTTTGTTTTCGAAAGAACACCCTACAAATAGGCAATAAGTTTATGGAAAAATGCTCAGCACAACTAATTATCAGGGAAATGCAAATGGACAATGAGTTATCATCTCTCCCCAAGGAGAATGACTATTATCAAAATGACAAGGGATATCTTGTGTTGATGAAGATGTGGGAAGGATAACTCTTGCAGACTGTCAGTGGGAATGCAAAGTAGTAGAACAGGCATGAATAACAGCATAGAGACTACTTAAAAACTAGAAACAGGTACTGGAGAGGCGGCTCAGCAGCTGAGTACTGGCTGCTCTTGCAGAGGACCTGGGTTCAGTTTCCAGCACCCACATGGCCATTAACAACTGTCTGAAACTCCAGTTCCATGGGTTCTGATGCCTTCTTTTGGCCTTTGTGGGTGCTGCATGCATGTGGTGCACTTACAAACACGAAGACAAAATACTCCTACACATAAAATAAAATTAAAAATAAAAAACTAAAACTCAGTCAAGAAAACATAGGATGTCAACCTGAGACAAATCAAGCTTTGAAATAACTATAGCAACAGATGATCTACTAGTTTATAAAGTAGAAATCCAAGCCACATAGATACAAATAAATGGTTGGAAAGAATTATAGAAGATAGAGCATCAACTGATGAAAACAAAGAAATTTGAAAATCACTGCTGACAACCATTGTAGGTAACAATTCAGAAATGTGAGTGATTACTGAAACTGAGGGGAAAATTTTGATGAGAACTAGGATATTAGTAGAGTCTCAAAATATCTCCCTGTAAAATACAAAGGATCCAGAGCAACTTTCCAGTGCAGACACCTAGCATACACCATCATCCTTGAATGGCCAATGTTAACATCACTACTGGGAGGACAAATTTAACCTGGACCGTTCATGGGACAGTGGTGAGGGGATAGAAGCACTGTGCCATTTTCCCAAACACACAGAGCCAGAGTCCAGTGATGGGGACACATTCCTTATGAACTGAGGAATGTTCTGTGACACCTGTCTTGCAATCTTGAAAACATGTTTAAGGTCCTGAATACCAGGGCAGAGGTATATATAGGTATATATAGGAGACCAAATATAGCTATAGGTGGCGGACCTGGATTAGACCCTTCTGCTACGGAGGGCATTACTGGGACAAGCGCAGTTTAAAAGTGTTACCTGATAGGACTGGAGAGATGGCTTAGTGCATAAGAGCACTGGTTGCTCTTGCAGAGGACTGGGGTTTCGTTCTCAGCACCCGCATGCCAGCTAACAAACATCTGTAACTTCAGTTGCAGGAGATCCAACACCCTCTTCTAACTTCTGTGGGCATTGCATGCACATGGTGCATTTACAGGCAAAACACTCACACATATAAAATTAAAAACAAATAAATAAGAAGGATACCCTGAGGTGGTGGTAGGGAGGTAGGCTACAGGGGAGTTCTTTATGCAGCTTTTCAACTTTTCCATAAAATAAATATAAAGCCATCTTGAGTTATATCAGAGGTATGAATAAAGATTTTACAGTTGAAGTAATAAGTAACCAGTGAAAATGGAAAAAAAGTTCACCTATTTATTGTGATAATTCCACTCATGTATATGTGATATAATGATAAAATCAGGGTGATTAACCATCTCAAACATTTAATATTTCTTTATATTGGACAACTTTGAATTCTTCTAGTTTTTTGAAATGTGTAACAGATTATGTTTATCCTACTGTACTGCAGAAGACTAGAACTTATTTTTCTATTGCTTTAGTTATTTGTCTCATTGCTATAACAAAATGCCTGACAAAAGAAACATAAGGAAAGAAGGGTTTATTTTAGCTCACAGTTTGAGGGTACAGTCCAGCATGATGGAAAAGCCATGGTGGCAGGAACTTGAGGTAGCTACTCAGAGTGTGTCCATAATCAGGAAGAAGAGAGGGATGGATGCTGGTGCTCAGCTACCTTTCTCCTTTTTATGTGGTCCAGGACTCAGTCCCGGAATGGTGCCACTCACTTTTACAGTGAGCCTAACTACCAAAATTAACTTAATCTAGGTAATCCTTCATAGGAATGTCCAGAGGCTGGTCTCTTTGTTGAGTTTAGATTCTGTCTAGTTCAGAATATTAACCTTCACATCTATCTAACTGTAATTTGATATTGGTAATCTCTTCTCACTCCCCTTTCCCTGGCCCTCCCCAGGCTTTAGTAACCACTATTCCATTCTCAATTTATATTATTTTTATTTATTCTTTGAAAATTTCATACATGTATACAGTGTATTTTTTATCTTATCGTTCCTCCTGCTCCCTCCAACAGGTCTCCCAATGTCTTGTGCTCTTATTAAAAAATAATCCGCTGAGTCTAGTGTGCTTCCCATATGTGCGTGAGTATAAGGCCATCCCCTGGGGCATGGCAACATACCAGTGACCATATCCCCAAGGAAAAGTGACCGTCTCTCCCCTATCAGCCTAGGGATGGGGCCTTTGGAACCCCCTCCACCATCCATGCTGGAATTTTGACTGGCTTGATTTTGTACAGGTAATCATAGCTGCTGTGAGTTCATGTATTCAATGACCACATCATGTTCAGAAGTCAGTAATATTTCACTGCCTTCCTCCCGACCCACTAGCTCATACATTCTTTTCACCCCCTCTTCTGTGATGTTTCCTGAGCCTTGAGTGTATGGGGCTGATGTCACCTTCCTGCATGTGGCTGAGTGCTCACAATCACTTAACCTCAGCACTTTGACCTGTTATGAGTTTCTGCATTAACCAGCGCCTACTGCATAAAGCTTTCTGATCAGGGTTCAGCTCACCACGAATCTATGGGCATACAGAATATTTAGAAGAGGATGCTATGCTTTCTTTTTCTTTTGTGTGGGCGGGTCTTTGCGTGTGTGTGTACAAGAGAGTGTGGGTGTGGAGGCCAGAGGTTGACACTGGGTATCTTTCTCAGTGGGTTCTTCACCTTATTTTAAATATGTATTGGATTACATTATTTATTTATTTAAGTGTGTGTGTGTGTGTGTGTGTGTGTGTGTGTGAGGGGGGCGGTGGTCGGGGAGGAAGAGAGAGATGGTGCCTGTGTGGAGGTCAGGGGACAATTTCTGGGATGTTGTTTTTTTCTTCTATCATGTGGGTCCTGGGGATTAAACTCAGGTCATCAGGCTTGACAGCAAGCGTCTGTACCCGTGGAGCCATGGTGCCAGCTCTCCAACTTATTTTTTGAGATAGACTCACTGAATCTGGAGCTCACCAATCAGTTAGACTGGCTGACCAGAGAGCTCCAAGCATCTACCTACCTGTGTGTACCCCTGCAGAGATGTGGTCACAGATGGATACTGCTATGACTAACTTTTTAAAAATGTGGGTGCCGGGGAATCCAAACCCAGGTCCCCATTCTTGTACTATAACTACCTTACCCACCATCTCTCTAGCTTCCTACTTTCTAGTTTTGTGAGATAATTTTACTTTAGTTTCCAAAGATGAGTATGAACAGGTGGTATGTCTCCCTATAGTCCCAACTAGCCTAGAACTCACTATGGAGGACAGTCTGACCTCAGTCTCACAGAGATCCACCTACCTCTGCCTCTCAAGTGCTGAGATTAAAGGCATGTGCCACCATGCCCAGTTTAAATTGTGTTTCCTTGTATTTATGTTCTTCCCTCCCGTCTCCCACCCTCCAGTTCTCTGTCTTTTTCTTTTCTTTTTCTAAGGCTGGGTCTCATTGTGGAACCTAAGCTCACTTGGAACTTGCTAAGCAGCCCAGGTTGGCCTCAACCTTGTGATCCTCCTGCCTTTGCTGGGATCCTGGGACTGCAGTCATGCACAGTCTCATCCAGCCACGCCTCGTTGTTTTCATCCTTCAGTGGACATCTTGGTTCTTATGAATGGTGCTACAGTAAACAGGGGCACACAAATGCCTCTTTCAATTACCAACTTCATTTCCTCACTGGTGAGATTACTGTGTCACATGATGGTTCAAGTTTCAGGTTTTTTTGTTGTTGTTGAGAAAACATCATGCTGTTTTGTATAATGGATCTCCTAATTTACATCACACCAACAGTGTATTAAAGTTCCCCTTTCTCTCTATCCTCACCAGCATTTGCTATTTTCTTAAAAAAGCTTTTGCCTAGCGTATAGGATGGCCAAAAATTATCTTTTTAACGTGTATGAGTGTTTTTCATACCTGTATCTAAGTTCACTACATGTGTGCTTGGTGTCCCTGGAGGCCAGAAGAGGACATTGGATTCCCCTGGAACTGGAATTACATATGTTAACTGTCATGTGGGTACTGGGAACTGAACCTGGGTCCTCTGTAAGAATATCCAGTGCCCTTAACCTCTGAGCTATCTCTCCAGACCACAATTTTGTATTTTTGATAACAGTCTCTCTAAATAGAGTGGGATTTACTTTTTATGACAAATCTATAGTTTGGACACTGCTTTGGATGCCTTGAGCTTATGGGTCCTCTCTCTACTAGTGAGAGCTCTTCTGATGCAGGCATGCAGCCTGGCTGTTAAGAGCACATGATTTGGTGACATACAACATATGCAGTCCTGTGACATACCACTGATAACACTGAACATATCTACTGCTTGTCTTTCCATCTGCAGAATGGGCATAAAAGTTTGCTGATAATTTCGTGCATGTATATAGTGCATTCTGATCACTTCCCCCCTTCATCTCTCTCAGCTCTTACTCCTCCCTATCTGTTCCTGTCCCAGACTAATGACTTTTAGCTTTGCTGTGGGACCCATCAAGTTTAACCAGGGCCATCTGTATAGCCATTGGATTAGAACTATCCATTGGAGCCTGCTGGGGTTACCAGTAGATACAAAACTGAAGGCAATGACTCCCTTGTTCTCTGAATCTATCGGTAGGAAACAGCTTGGCAATGAGCTTCTCCTCCATCCATGCCTGACTGTTCTTGTGTAGACCCAGTGCAGTCATCCACAGTTGTTGAGAATCATAACAGTGACTGTTGTCTTATCTAGAAGATGACATTTCACAGCCTTTCCCCCACCTTCCAGCTCTTATACTCTAGATCCTCTTCTGCAATGTCCCCTGAACCTTAGGAAGGATGCTATGTCTTTTTTGGGTTGAGAACTCAACAGTCATTCATTCTCAGTATCTTGTGTGGCAAACGTGTCTCTGATTCACTGCTGTTGATTGGAAAGAGAGGCTTTTATGATTAAAGTTGGATGTGGTAATTGTCTATGGGTATAAACATATGTAGATAGTGTTTCAATGCTAAGTCAATTTAGCTAGATAACATAATTAAGTCTCCCTTTGGGCCCATGACTTCTGCTATGGGCTTTCAGGAGAGCTGACAGTACCAGGTATGAATTCCTTCCTGTGGAATTGGCTTCACATCCAATCAAAGAGTGGTTGGTTATCCCCATAACAATAGTGTCACTATTGCACCAGTGAGTACATCTTGCCTGGTAGGTTGGTATCATAGTTCACAGGGTTCATAGCTGGGAAAGAATACTGATGTCTTTTCTTCCCTTGCAGCCTACATAGCATCATCTGTCACTATGAAAGCTAGCCAGCGGGGGAGGAAGCTTCCAGCTCATTTTTCTTGTTTATGACTACATATGCCAGATTAGTTTTCCTGCCAGGTTCTGGGATTGTCCCATCTCCACCCCTCATCTCGCCATAGGAGCGCTGGGATTAAAGATGTCCACTATTATGACTGACTATATGTGGGTTCTAGAAACCTGATCCCAGTTCTCATATTTGTGAGGAAAGTGTTCAGTTCCTGATAGAAGTTTTGCTCTCATTTCATGCCTTGAGTTCTTTTAGGCACCTTGATTCACTACTGTTATAATCCACACAACATTTATTATATAATCCCTGTCTATTTTGAGCGTTGAGTATTAAAACAAATGAATAAAAGAATAAATAACCTGAAATTTCCAATAGAATTTTTTCTCAAGATGGCTCTTCTTTTTTACCTTCTACCCATTCCATTTCCAGTTCCACAGTGTAAAACTATTATGTTTAAAAGACAGAGCACTAGTCCAGTGTGGTGGCACACATCTTTTAATCTCAGAATGAGTTTAGTGTGAAAGTCCTCCCGTTATGTCATACTATGTTCAAAATTGCTGGATTGAGGGTTCAACCAGCATCTTTTATTTAACTGATATTTTCCCTTTAGTCAGTCTCCTTCCATTGGTGGATCATAACCCAGCTATTTATTTCAGGCTCTCCTCTCTTTGTTTTCCAAGGAACCCATCCTGTCATTTTTTTTAAAAGCACCTGCTTTGTGTAAATGTTTGCACTGGGTGCTGTCAGTGTCCTTCAGGAATTTACCATTGAACTGAGGCAGTGCAGTCACAGAGAAAAAGATCATTAATGATTCAAAACAGCGTGGTTAACACTGATCGTGGGTGGAGAATCAAATTGTAAGGAATCAACAAAAGACATAATCCTGGGGGTTAGTGAGATGACAGGCCATTTCCCCCAAGAGATAAGGTCGCACACAACTAAAGCTGTGTCTTTGAATACTGGAGCTCTCTTCTCCATGCACAGTGGTCTATATCACACACCCTTCCTTTCTCCCTACCACACCTGTGACACTGTCTGCTTAGCACCATCCTTCCCAAGTTTCTAAACCCAAACCCAAGGGTTTGTTTATGTGGCGGAAGAATGAGGATTTATGGAAGTCACTGTTTACTTTTGGATGGGGCTGTAAAATATAAAGTTAACCCTGGTCGGGCTCATAGGAAGAGAATAATTTTTAGACATTCAATGTAATGGCGTGTGTGCATTCCGCTTACTGTTTTTCCTTAGGAATGAGAAGTATGGAGAAAGAATATATTCCCACTTTGGCCTCCTCTCTGAGAAGGAAGATGAAGATAAGGCAGTTGCAACCATTGGAGGAAAATGGGATCTGTGGAGAGACTGGAGCCCAGGGACAATATCTATCTGCAGGTATTCTGGGTCACCACAACCTGGGCAAGGGAGGCCCAACTTGTGTCTATTGGGAAGAGACCGGGGGTGCTGCTCAACATCTAGCACCACGCAGGAGAGCTCCCCACGACAGACTTACCTGGACAGAAAGTTATTAGTGCTCAATTTGAGAAAGTCTGCACCAGAAAAACTTAGAAATTTCTGTTAGATTCCTCTCAGAGGAAAGGAAAACAGAGAATCAACCAGTTTAACTTTGAACATTTTGACCCATAAATGAAGTCAAAGGAAGAGTTCAATTCATCTTCAAACTGCCGCATTGCTTAGCTCTGCCCCCACAACCTCTGGTTTTTGCTGGAAGAGCTGTCCAGTCATTGTGAAGCTGAGTTTCTGACTGTAGTGTAGCAGTGTTAAACAAATGACTTCAGGAAAGCACACTGAATCATTACCAGGCAGCATCATCATCCTTTAAGTTGCTTAATTCTCTCAGGTGTGTCGAGAACCCTCACCTTTTACGGGAGATTGTGTGAGGCAATTTCTTTCCGGTTTCTGTTTCTCCATGGAGGAAATGTAGTACACAAGGATGAGTTTGGGAAGGGGCTTGTGTTGGAATCACAGGGAGCCTGGATTTCCATCTTGGCCCAATGAAGGCTGTTCAGTTAGCTATTGCTTTATAAGTTATAATAAATACACTCATGCTGGAGATCAAGGCTCAGAGTTATTTGGACTTTATTTTGAAGATTAATGTTTAATTGTGCATATTATAGTAACACAAATGATTTGTGTACCTGTTGGCTAGTTTTAAAGATGATCATAATTTTTAACTTATGAAAATCATCTGTTAATTCATCTAACAAGGATTCGTTACATGTCAACTTTGTAAAGACACAGAGCTAGGTTCAGTGTCATCAGAATTCACATCTGATGGGGTACAGCAGAGTGAAAGGCTGGTCCCATTACTGTGGCTAAGTGCATGATGGGACCATTACAGGGTATGTTGGGAACACTTTGAAAGAGATCTGTCAAGGTAAGGCCTGAGACTCCAAAGATGGAGGCAGCTGTGGATGTGCTGGCGGGATGGGAAGAGGGCTTAGGCCAGGGATGGGAGGCAATATTTCCCTAAGAGTGGCCAGTGTCTGTCATAAAATAAACAGGTTATGAAGAGGCAGCATGAGGCATTCAGTGAACTTTAAGAGTATTCATCAGGGGGCCTGGAGAGGTGACTCAGTGGTTAAGAGGACTGATTGAGTACCTGGGTTCGATTCCCAGCACCCCATGGCAGGTAACAACTGTTCGTAACTCCAGTTCTAGGAGGGTATGACTTCTTCTTCTGACTTTTGGGGCACTGCATGACATGGGTGCACTTATCCACGTGCAGGCAATGCACTCATACACATAAAATAAAAATAATAAAATATTGCTGGGCATAGTGGCACACGCCTTTAATCCTAGCACTTGGGAGGCAGTGACAAGGTGGATCTCTGTGAGTTCAAGGCTAGCCTGGTCTATATACCTGGTTTCAGGATAGCTAGGGCTACAGGGAGACCCTGTTTCAAAAAGACCAAAAAAAAAAATTAAAAATGAATATTCATCAGAATTGCTTTGAAGATTCAGATTTAGGATTCAAGAGCATCTTAGTGAAAAGTTCATCTATTGGACAAATTGACTAGTGAGACTGTGTGCAGCACCAGGAGAAAGCCACGCTTAAGAACATGTGCCATGAAAACCGGAGCCTGACGAAACTTGGCCAGATGGGGTTGGGGTGTAATTCAGCTATAGAATGCTTGCCCAGAACAAGCCCAGGTTTAATCTCTAGTCCTGCAACACACACACAGATATACACATTACAGAGGCAAACAGATGGACAGACAGACAGACACACACACACTCACACAGAGCTGGTGGAAAATCTTTGCAGTGAATTTTGACAAATCGATACGAAAAAAGGGAATAAAGTAAAAATGGACAGAGGAAACATAAAAAGAGCCTCATCTCAAAGACAAATGAAGATTCTCTACTTTGTTAGCAATCTAGAAAATTCAACCTAAAGCCATAAACAGATGCTGTTCTTTATTCATGAGATTAGAAAAATATTTTGAAGGCTATGGAATTATAACTCTGATGTGGTGCTGGTGGGAGTATAAATTAGTGCAGCAACCTTCAAACATAGTGATAAGCAGAAAATAAAAAATGTATACACCCTGAGTATTCAAGGGTGTCAGGCTGCTCTCCAGGGGAAGGGGCCACCATTTTCTAATAATATTCCCAAACTGAAAATATACAAAGTACCATTGTTAGTAGAATACATGCATTTTAGGTATGAATGTATTTACATAATATATTTTTGTGTATTCACACAAAATACTGCAGAACAGTGAAAATTCAGAAATTGCAATTATATGTACATAGGCTAACCTGTGTTGCTTCAAAATTTATATCTTGGGGCTGGTGAGATGGCTCGATGAGCATGTACTGCTCTTGCAGAGGCCCTGAGGTCTGTTCCCAGCATCATATCAGGAGACCCATAACTGCCAGTAAATTGAGCTCCAAGGGATCCACTTTCTTCTTCTAGCCTCTGCAGTCACACTCATGTGTAGAAGCTTACACATACACACACACACACACACACACACACACATAATTTAAGACGATCTTTAAAAAATTCCTATCTTGAAGTCTTAATCCCTAGTACCTCTGTATTTGGAAATAGGTTCAATAAAGAGGTGACTAATTAAAATGAGGTCATTAGGGTGTGCCTCATTCAATCATCTATCATAGCTGATATCCTTAGAAAAGGTGATCAGTTCACAGACACATAGAGGAAAAAACACAAGGGGGACTTGGAAAAAAGGTCGCATTTGCGCCGAGGAGAGACCTCAGGTGAAATGTTGGTTTCAGACTTTCAGCTCCCAAACTTTGAGAAAGGAAATTTCTCTTGTTTAAAGTACTCATTCTCTAGTGCTTAGCTGTGCAGCTGCACAAAATGACACAAGATATCAAAACTAGTGGACATCAAAGTATAATGCCAGGTGAAATCACAAGCCACAGGACACTTAATAGAGTGATTTCGTTTAAGTAAAGGTTTTAGAAAAGACACAGAGTCTGGCAACACACATTCAACAAATCCCTCCAGTCTTAGACCTTTCTGAAATATGGTTCTTAATTTCCCTCCTCTTGAATGTTGGCTGGACTTCCTGGATGACATAATAAGGTGGAACCAACAGTGTGATTTCAAGCCCAGTCAATGAAAGACTGTGGCTTGTTCCTTCTCTCTCTGGTCACCTGATCTTGGGGAAGCCTGACACTATGTTCTGAGCATACTTGTATAGAAATGACCATGCCGTAAGAACTAGATACCTTTTGCCAATAGTCGGAAAGGAATTGAGGTCTGCCAACTACCATGTGAGGGCCTCATCTTGGAAATGAGTCTCTTTCCCCTGGAAAGCCTTTAGATGACGCGCCTTTAGATGACACACCCTCTGCTCAAGTCTCCATGCAATCTCAGGAATCATTGTTATCCAAGATTAACCAACAAGGTCACTCCCAAGTTCCTGATCCCAGAACTTGTGAAATAATATATGTTTATTACTTTAAGCTATTAAGTGTTGAGGCAAGTTAGTCTACTCAGTATAGCAGAGGAAAATCAAGGGCATGATCAACACAAATGCCAGGCTGGTGGACTTGCTTGGATGAACGGAAGAGAATGCTTTCTAGGGCAACAGATACCTCAAAGATACTGGGATGCTTTTTAACATTTAGTGTGTGTGTTTGTTTGTGTGCACACATGTGCATATTTCATGACACACAAAGAGAGGTCAGAGGACAACTTGTGGGAGTCAGTTCTCTTTCTTTATCATGTGTGTTCTGGAGAATGAACTCAGGAATGTCAGTCAGGCTGGGTAATGAGTGCCTTTTCCTACTGAGTCATCTTGCTGGATCTGTGTTGCATTATTTATTTTTAATTTGGATAGCTAGCACATGTATACTTATGTTGTTATTTTAAAAAATGATATCTATCTATCTATCTATCTATCTATCTATCTATCTATCTATCTACATCTGAAAGGTATTTTATTAAGGAAAAGTGTGGCCAGTATTACAGAAGGAGGCTCAAGTGCTGTTTCATGGCAGGAGAGAAGGAAGATGCAGAGAGCAAGTGGTAGTGTCTGAGAAGTGGGGTGACTGGGGAAATAGGCACACTGCTAACTGCACTGAGCGTGCAGTAGGTTAGCAGACCACAGCTGTGCACCAGCAACCATTTGTTGAACTCCTTCTGGCTGTGTCCAGGGCTCCATGTTAAGCACATGAGGAAACCTGAGGCTCAAACTCCAGCTCAGGTGTTCTATCTTCTATGAAGTTCCCATGGCATGTCCCTCCTATATCCTTTAGGTGAGTAGGTGTTTTTTTCTCTTTACCAAATAACAACATCTGTGACTGTTGCTAGCATATGTAATACTTAACATAGGCCAGAGGCACTGCCCTAACGGTTCTCCTTCTTAATATCACTCAGTCTTCACCTCCACCCTGTAGAACAAGTGCTCTTATTATCTCTGATTTGCAGAAGAGGCTCTACAGTGATTGGATTTGATTTGATTTTACCATGGGAGGGCCCAATCATCACTCCACATGGCCTCCTAACTGACAAGCATGAATATACTAGTCAGTTTTGCAATGCATGATAATTACAATTGTATGCTTTGGGAAGGGGGAGAAAGAATCTTATGTAGCCTAGGTTGGCCTCAAACTTTTTGTGTAGCTGAGGATGAATTTCAACTCCAGGTCTTTCAGCCCCTACCTCCCAAGTGCTGAAATTACAGGCATGTGCCACCACAGACAGTTTATGTGGTGCTAGGAATAGAACTCAGGGACTTGTGTATGCTAGGTGATCTTGTTTGCTTTTGATTGCTGTCACAAAAGACTCTGACCAATACCACCTTGGGGGGAGGGGGAGGATTTATTTGACTTCATCTCCTGGGTCACAGTTCATCACTGAGGAAGCCCAAGGTAGGAACCTGGCGGCAGGGGTTGAAGCTTACTGGCTTGCTCCCCTGGCCCATGCTCAGCCTGCTTTTTAAAAACAATACAGGGGTAGCACCTCCCACAGTGGGCTGGGCCCTCCCACATCACTCAACAATCGAGAAAATGCCCCACAGACATGGCCACAGGCCAGTCCAATGGAAGCAATTCCCCAGTTGAGGCTCCCTCTACCCAGGTATGTCAAATTGACAACTAAAGCTATCCAGCACACTCAGCAAGCACTCTTCCAACTGAGTTCCACCCCATAGCCCCAACTGTGTTTGTTTGTGGGCCTCCTGACTGTGAGCTTCCAGTTGGTTCACATCTGTCTTAACTGAACTTTGCAACTTGGCATCTGCTCAGTAGAACACACGAATGGGCAAGGACGTGGCATGTCTGCCGGTTAAGTTCGCAAGTCCCCCAGAGGATCCTTGTTGATGCTCTCTTCCTTATCACCTGGGACCTCTTTTCAGTTTTGCCTACTGCTCCTACATTGTTTGGATTCCCAGCGCCAGAACCCATGTTTTTCTCATAGGTAGGCTGTCAGAGTCTACTAGGACTGAAGTCTAAGAGAAACTAAGAGGACTGGAAATGTATAGCTTCCCTGGAGCCGCTAGTGAGCCCATAGATGGAGACCATCTAGTTCTTTTGCCTCTGATTAGAACAACTCCAAGGTATGACCCATATTCTCCAGAATTCCTCATGAAGTAGCCATCCAAGGATACCCTTCCATGGGTTTTTGTTTATGTGACACATTGTGTTTTTAAACAGTACCTCCCATTGAACATCAGGCTTTGGAGCGAATTCTCTTCTCCTGGAATCTGGGTTGAGCTGAGTGAGCAAAATCAACAGCGTTCAGTTGAGTCAGGAGAACTTAGTACTAACTTTGGAAAATAGGTCAGAACAAGGCCTGCAGCCTTTGCCTTGGCGCCTGGAACGCTTGTTCTCAGACTCTGCCTCTTGGAATGCTTGTTCTTCATGACCACAAAAGCTGGAGCCACATGGAAGGTCACATGGATGTCTACTGGTTCACAGTTTGAGCTTCTGATCATTCCAGCTCAAGAGCCTTATGTGTGAAGAAGCTTCCTGATGATTCTAGCTCCCAGCATGCAGCTGCCCAGCCTGTTGGGTCTCTCCAAGTAAGGCTTTAGCCACAATGGAACAGAAACAAGTCTTCCCACTGCCTCATGCCAAATCTTCTTGTTTCAGACCCACAGAATAAAAATGATGTCTATTTATGTGGACAGGTTGGAATGGCAATACTGGAAGACTGGAAGACTAAATGTCACATCCCCACTTGCTGGCTTGTCCCTGGCCTCCTTCCTCATTCTCCTTCCAGTGTTTCCTGAGAAGGCATCCTAAAAAACCTCATTCAGAAATTTGGTTCTGCCCCAGAGAACCTCAACTGAGCCAGTCTCGGCTTTCATCTGGCCTGGACACTGGGGCTGGGGAGGGGAGCTCTTAGGAACCTGATGAGCAGGCACAGGATGAACATAGTTCATTGTTACCTAGAGTATAACCACTATGTGTGTCCTCAGCTTCAGGAACCTGGAAGTGGGACAACAGAAGTCTGTGGGGAGACTGTGGGCTTCTCTGGTTATGAATTCAAGGGGAAGAGGGAAGCTGGGACTGAGAAGACTGGAGGGTGGGCAGGGGACTGGCAGTGGTGTATTGCTGCAGGTAGGCACCTGGACAGATGGTGGCTAAGCTGAGGGCATGGAGGAGGCAGCCTGGGGTTGGGCCCTGGTCAGCACTGTGCTGGGGAGGTCTGAAGCAGACCATATGTCAGGATCAGGTGCATGTCAGGATGGAGCTTCAGGCAATGGCCCATGCCCATGAAGTAGAGTGTGGAGTGGCTTGTTGGGCTGATAAGGCAGCAGAGATACATGAGAGACTCTGTGACACTCAGAGGCCTCGTTGAGTGAGGTGGCATTCTGGTCGTTCTGGTTGGTCTATAGGGAACAGATGCTTGGGGTCACTAGCTAGAGGGGATGTGTGGGTTTGGGCTGGCAGTCACCTTGCTAGCTGATCCTGTGAGCACAGACTCAGCCCAGAGACACGAAAGTACAAAGGTAAATATAGTCAGAAAGGCTTGGCATGTGGGAAGTAGCTGGCAGGCAGTCATGGTGGTTTGGCCTTGAAAAAGCCAGAAAGATTGGTTAAAGGGAAAAGCTAACTGAATTTTTCCAGGGAAGATGAACAGCGGAGATGAAGGAAGAAAGGGAGGGCGAGACGAGGCCGCAGGGCAAAGCCCTTGAGGTTATGCCTGGGCCAGCATTTTCATCTGGAAGCTTTACTGATCCACAGGCTTATTGCTCAGCCTCTGGGGCTCCTCGACCCGGTGAACCGCAGCCTCGGGATCTGTGCCTGCCTGGAGGTGGCTCAGGGCCAAGGGGGACCATGCCAGGCCACTCCAGCACATCACTGAAACCTGCGGGACTGAAGGAAAGCACAGGAAAAATGGATTTAATAGGCTGCAATGCAAAAGAGCAAGCAGTAAAAAGTCAATCTGCATTCTACTGACTCCCGGATTTGCAGTTGCCGCGTGGAAGCCACAGCTGTGGCTCTTCTCCATCTCTTGTGCATTTTCATGATTCCCTGGTGTGTCCTTCATGTGTCTAAGCAGTATCCTCGGACATGTCTCTCACACATTTGACAGCAGTATGCTGGGAGCCTTCTGTATAAGCTCACAGCAGCCAATTGTTAAATTTTGTAGCTGGCTGTCAAACATAGCCATTATTAAAAAGTACGTCATATGACCTTTTAATTAAATCAACTGTATTAAAAGCCGACAGTCTAAACTCATGGCTTCCTAATTACTTTTAGACGTCCTACCAAATTGCTGCTCTTGAGGTTATTTCCCTTTCTGAGATGTATGTAATGAGTTACCTCTGTTGCACTGTGTGGTGGACATACTATGCCAAGGTTTGCAGCTTGTATCTAGTAAGATTGCCGTGGTGGCTGCCATTTGGCCAAGGTGGGAGCGTGTAAGCTTTGAAATGAGCAGGCTTTATAAATCAGAGCTTGATTTATGTTTTGTTAGTTGTCTAGGCCAGGGATCTTCATACTTTTTCTGGAAAAGGCTAGACAGTAAATGGACCACGTGTCTGGTCTCCAAGTGGCACACATACGTACCATGTAGATGACTGAACGTGGCTGTGTTCCCGGTGGTAATTACAAAACCAGATGCAGGCTAGAGTGGGCCTGAGGACCGTGACTTGTTGACTTTGGTCTAGACTCAAGAGAGTGGTGGAGAAAATGACAGTGAAGTCGACTAAACTCACAACTGCAGTGTCTGACTGCTGCATTGTACAAGGCTCAAAAACTTGAGACTGTGATTGAGGAGCTATTCAAAAGTTATGACTTGGTTCAGCCAAAAAGTTGCTCATATCACTGAACGCCAGAACTGGTCAAAGTGCAGACAATTAGAGACTTCAGAGTGCTCATCCCTAAATGGAACATCTCTATCACACTCCTTCCTCCAAAACTCAGAGATCATCATGGAAGAGGTGGGTGGGAAGGTTGTCTGAGCCAGTGGAGGTGGGCGACCAAAAGGAAAGCAAGTTTTCCAGGGCAGTTGCACATATAAACTCACAGCAATTGTGACAGCAGACACAAGACTTGCTCAGGCTCTGTGGCATAGTTCCAATGTACATATTTATTGCTTCACTTCTATTTCACTCATGAATAAAAATGAACTATTAGCCAACATTTGTGTGCGTTTGAATCACACTCATTTGTCAATAGTACTAGTGAGTTCTCAGCTGATTGAAGAGTAATCAAGATTATTCATAGTCTGACTTTGTAATAAATTTGCAACAATATTGTGTCTAGTAGAATTATTAAAAAGTGAATGAAAGTCAGGCATGGTGGCAGACACCTTTAATCCCAGCATGGAGAGGCAGAGGCAAGCGGATCTTTGTGAGATCAAGGCCAGCTTGGTCTACAGATGGAGTTCCAGGCCAGTTGGGGTTACAGGGAGACCATGTCTCAAAAAAAACAAAAAAAACAACAACAAAAAAAACAAAACCCAACAAAATTAACAATGAATTTAAAAAGAAACAATGAGTCATGTTGATGTTATAGGATAGTATTTACCATGAAGAATAAATACTATTTTTTAATATTTGTAAACCATGTACTATACATCTTTTATATTACTAAAATTTATAATTATCTTTTGTAAGTATATACATATTTACAATAGTTTTACAATATTAAATCTCTACCAGCATAGCATTGCATACACCTTTTGAGAAATTTGGCTTTGTCTACTTAATATATATTGAAGAATTTTTCCATCAGATAAACCTGCCTCATTCTTTTCATCAACTGTATTATTTTTAACAACTTGAAGAAGTAGATATGTTCTGGATTTGTTTCTGGTCAGTTTCTAAGCTGCAGTCAGTCTCTGCCTTGATTTCTATCTATCATCTATCTATCTATCTATCTATCTATCTATCTATCTATCATCTATCCATCAATCCATCCATGTATGTATATTCTAGTTTGCTTTTCAGTTGCTGTGACAAAACACTCTGACCAATACCAACTTGGGGAAGAAAGGGTTTATTTGGCTTACATCTCCCAGGTTCATGGTTCATCACTGAGGGATTCTAAGGTAGGAACTCAGGGCAGGAACCTGGAGGCAGGAACTGAAGCACAGGCCTTGGAGGAACGCTGCTTACTGGCTTGCTCCCCTGACGCATGCTCAGCCTGTTTTCTTATATAATACAGAACAACCTGCTCAGGTGTGGTACTGCCCACAGTGGGCTGAGTCCTCCCACATCCCTCAACAATCAAGAAAATATCCCACAGACATGACCATAGGCCAGTCCAATGGGGGCACTACACCAATTGAGGCTCCCTCTACACAGGTGTGTCAAGTTGACACCAAAGCTATCCAGCAATATCTATCTATCTATCTATCTATCTATCTATCTATCTATCTATCTATCTACATATATCTATGTATATATCTCCTACTGTGCACAGAAGCAACCAAATTTGTAGCATAAATCTTAGAAGCAGACTTATTGGAATTATAGGAATTTGTAATTATGATAAATACTAACAAATTGTTTTTCAAAGGTATCAAACTCATCTTTACTCCCACTAAAAATTAAAGAGAATATTTTCTTGTTTATATCTTTGCAAACTTGGTAAAGCATTTTTTTTTGTAATATAGAGTCTTGTTACAGTAGCCTAGACTCTCCTTGTACTTTTGATTCTCCTGCCTCAGCTTTCTCAGTGTTGAGATCACAAGCTTGTGCCACAATATCTTGCATATGTTACTTCTCTTTGGGTTGTTGACCAGTGGTATCCCACTGACCCCTAAGCATTACAGGCTATTGTCATTGCTTTTGGTTACCCTCCAGAATTTGAGGGCAAGATCCTATTGCTGAAGACAACATATACTTGAGTCATAAAACATGAAGAAATCAATTGGGTACTGACCTGGAAACTTCATCCCTGCTGGCTAGCCTTCATAGTGTTGAAAGATGCTATGGATGCTACCAGAGGAGAAAAACAATCATCAGTCTTATCCAGCTGTGAATATTGCAAGCTACAAAAATGACTGAATGGGCAGGATGTGCCCATTAGTAGAAGAGTGGCATGAATATTATGAGAGCAACAAACCACCCTATAATTGAATTTAAGGCCTGTTGCATATGATGGAGCTCATATCTGGCACTGTCATTGGGGTTCAAGAATCCACAGTTAGAGAGGTCATGGGCCCCATAGGAGAACCTGCTACGAATATTCTACAAAATGGGTATAGTATTAAAATGACTCCTAATGACTTACTGACACACCCATAGATTAGGGCATCTCTCAAACCTCATTAGAGAAAATTTTCAAAGTCAGAGGCAATTAACACAGAGTCCCACAACTGATCAATGTGCAGAGAATAAGAGACTGAGGAGTGTTTAGCCCTAAATGGGACGTCTATATCACACTCTTTCAACCAGGCTCAGGAATCATTGTGGAAGAGGGGTCAGAGAGATTGTAAGAGCCAGAGATCGGGTGGTGAATACAAAGAAAGAGCGTTTTTGTTTCTTGGATATTGTGAATAGAACAGCAGTGAACATGGATGAGCAGGTATCTCAGGAGAAGGACATGGAGTCCTTTGGTTACATGCCCTGGAGTGGTATAGCTGGATCATGTGGAGATCTTAAACTTGTTTCCGTAGTGGTTGCCCCAGCTTACACTCCCACCAACAGTGAATAACTGTTTCCTTTGCCCCACATTTATGCCAGCATTTTTAACATTTGCCTTTTGATGTTAGCCCTCTGACTAGGGAGAGACCAAAAATCTCAAAGTTAATTTGAATTTGAATTTCCCTAATGGATAAGGATGTTGAAAATTAAAAAAAAATTCTCAGTCATTGTATTTCTTCTTTTGAGACCTCCTTTTGAAGAATATTTCTGACTTTGTCATATACCCAATTCATAGTATCAGGTCTTATGTTTAGTTTAATGCCCTATTTTTAACTGGATTTTTTTGTTTTCTTGTTGTTTAGATGTTTTAGTTCTTTGTATATGCTAGATACTTCCACTTTGTCAGATGTATAGCTGGTAGAGACTTTTCTCCCCATTCTGTAGACTACCTTTTCACTCAATGGTAATCTTTGCTATACAGAAGCTTTTTAGTTTCATGAATTCCTATTTGTAGTTGTTGGTCTGACTTTCTGTGCTACCAGAATCCTATTCAGAAAATCCTTTTCCTATGCCTGTAAGTTAAAATTACCACTTTCCCTTGTAACCGATTCATGGTGTCATGTCTCATGTAAAGATTCTTGATCCATTTGGAGTTAAGTTTTGTGCAGGGTGAGAGATAAGGACCTAGTTTCGTTTTTCTATATGTAGTTAACCAGTTCGTCCATGACCGTTTGTTGAAGATGCTGTCTGTTTGCCAATGTGTATTTTTGGCCTCTTTGTTGAAAATCAGGTGGCATGGACTTTTATCTGGGTCCCCAGTTCTGTACCATCGATGAATGCATCTTTTTATATGGCTGAACTATTGCTGCTTTTATTGCAATAGCTCTGTAGTATAACTTGAAATTAGAGATGGCGATACTTCTAGCACATTTTTTTTTTTTCAGGATTATTTTGGTTATCTTGCATCTTTTGGGTTTTTACATGAATTTTTCAATTTCTGTGAAGAATTGCATGGAATTTTGTTGGGGATTCCACTGAATCTGTAGATTGCTTTTAGAAGGATGACCATTTTCATAATATTAATCCTACCAATCCAGGAGCATAGGTGGTCTTTCCATTATCTGGTATCTTCTTTAATTCCTTTTTTTCAGTGTCTTGAGGCACTTACTATACTTGGTTTATTTTAGAAAATCTGATGGATGAAAATTTTTTCTTAATGAAACTTGATTTGCATTTCACTCTTGTGAGTGAATTCTTTTTCATGTGTTTAAATCCCATCTACCTGTATTATAAGTTTCATAAATGACTTACATTTTTAAAAATGTTTTTTTCTATTTACATGCAAATTTCCCTTTGTGTCCTCTAGTAGGCTATGAGGCCCCCAAGGTAGGGAATTAAAAAATAATTTAATTTACTATTTTTATTTTATGTGTATGTGTGTATTGCCTGAATGTATGTAAGTGAAGCTATGACATGCAACGCCCGCACAGGTCAGAAAAGGGTGTTGGACTCCTTGGAACTGGAGTTCTGGGTGGTTGTTAGCCACTATGTGGTTGCTGGGACTCAAACTTGGGTCCTCCACAAGAGAAGCCAGGGCTCTTTATCACTGAGCCATCTTTCCAGCCTCAAGCCAGGGAATTTTAGTTTCTTTGAACCCTCAAATGCTTGGAATGGCGCTTGGCACATTGTAGTTGCTTACTAAATTTTGGTAGGTAATTAAATGATTACCAAAAGATTTAGCCCCTTTCTGTTATATGTGTCATTATATTCTCTACACTTTATCCTTTGCCTTTTACTTTGTTTGTTTTCCTTGCCCTATTTTTTAAGTGAAAGAAGCAGTTCTATTACTGAGCAAGAATTAAATCAATCAAATGTTGTGAAATGCATCAACACAGGTGACCTTTAAAATGAATATAAAGAAATTTTACCTCCACCTTGTACTGTTTATTTGATATTTTTTAGTCAGGGTCTCTTGTAACCCAGATTAGCCTTGAACTTGGTCTGTAGTTTATAATTCATGTAACTGAGGGTGATCTTGAACTACATACAGATCCTGCTAGTTCCACTTTCCAAATGCTGGGATTACTGGGATACACCACCACACTCAGCATCTATCCAGTCCGTTACACTGAGTAGGTCTATTTATTTATTTAAATTAATCTAAAATAGTTGTTTCTATTTATGCAGCACACAAGAGAGAAATAACAAACATCTGAGGTGAGGCATATACTAATTATTGCAATTTGGTTATTACACATCACTTATTACACATTACGTTTCTTGCAAGAGTTTTTAATTTTTGTAGAGTGAAATTAAGAAATGTTCCCCCTGTAGCTTTTGTATTGTACATCTTATTTAACAAGGCATTCCTTTCTAAAATAACCAAGTAAATCCTCCTTTGTTATCTTGTATGGATTTATAGTTTGATTATTTTTGTGTTTGAATCTGAAACATCTGGAAGCTGTTAGATACGTGATAAAGTCAGCTACCGCCTTACTGTTTCCATTGGCTCGTCCAGTTTCTCTGACACACACTGAAACATCTCACTTGCCCAGTGACTTAAAATTCCACTGTATCACACACTAGGTTCCCATATGCGGGTGGTCTATTTCTGGTCTCTCAGTTGCTCCATCTGTGACTTCATATGCCAGCACCAAGCTGTTTAATTATCAATGCCTATTCTTTCTCATGGTGTGTATAGCATCTGAGTGGCCAGATCCACCCAAATAGCACTTTGTGGTTCAGCTAGCTTTGGCCTGAGGCATGCATGCTCAGCTTTTAAGAAGTGTCTAAGATGCATTGCAGATATTACTCCCACTTGAGTTTTCAATACCACTGGGAAGCGTGGTAGACTTTGTGCCCATGGCACAGGCACAAAGTCTGAGGGTTGGGGAAAGGGCTTTTGTGTATGATCATTGACCCAATGGTTTGTATGGGCCAATGGTGCCAAATAAACTGTTATTTTTTTCTGTAACAAAACACTGACTTGTGGCTAAAGATTTTTTTAAATAAGACAAAAATGAACCCAAGTCCTGTAACCTAATCACACCCACAGTTTATCTCCATACATGTCCATAGTCTTACCCGTCACTCTTTGCTGTCTTCCTTAAATCTAATCAAGAAGCTCAGCGAGTCAACTTCAGGAAATTTTGAAAAAGGAAATGGTTGATTTGTAAGGAGAGAGCCCAGTTCTTAGCCCATAGAATCAGCTCAGTAAGTGATAGCTACTACTTGTAGTATTATTTCTTATTTACTTATTGAAGGGGCTGGAGAGATGACTCAGCAGTTAAGAGCACGGGTTGATCCTGTAGAGGACCTGGGTTTGGTTACCAGCACCCATATGGTGGCTAACGACTCCAGTTCCAGGTGATCTGATGCCCACTCTTACCTCTGGGGGCATTCCATGAAATAGATGCACTTACATACATGCAGGCAATAGACTCTTACTCATAAAATTTTAAAAAAAAGATTTTTTTTAAAAAAGAATATTATTGAAGACAGACATACTTCAGTTCTAGTTTCCATTCAGATTTATTAGCTGGGTAGTGGTAGGCAAATTACTTAATCTTTCTAAATGTTGATTCCTTTGTATATAAAGTGGGCATTGTTGTACAGTAGTCTAATGGGTAGGATGGTGTAGGATGCACACCTCTTCGGAACATTTTAACCCTTTTAAAGTGACTTTCCATTGGTTATTTTTATCTGATGCTCCCAAAGTTGTTTCTCCACAAATGGAGAACTGTTCCACAATTCCTGCACCCTCATCCCAAGAAAATCAGGTGTAATGAGTTCTTCAGTCATCCTCCATTTACTGATATTCTCTCATGTATCTGATGATCTTCTCTTGCTTATCTGAAAAAACAGAAATCAGAATCAATGCTGGCAGCTTCCTTTAATTTAGATTCCACTTATTCTTGCTAAGTCCCACTGGATCTGTTGGTATTATTTGCTAAGAAAGGGTTTGTGAAACAAATTAATAGTGTAAACAAGACCTGGGAAGAGTGCTGAAAATAATTAAGGGAACGATTTCCAAGCATGCTCGGCTATTTGAGAAGTACTATTTAAATATATTTCATCTACCCTCTTGGCCCTGCCATGCCTACTTGTAAACTAGTTATTACACCTAATTGTGTCTGCCCCCAGTCAATGTGTGTGGGAGGGCAGCTCCTACACGTCCACCTCTAAACACTGTGTGCCCTGTGTGGGTGCCTGCCCAAGGTGGGTATGCAGAAATGTTCACGGAAATAGCAAAGACTCTCAAAGGGCACTTGCTTTTTCTAGATCAAGCCATTAATTTGTCTTTGATAGTGGCTGAACATTCCCAGTCACATATCCCGAGGTCCTCTCAAATACAACTGAATATTTCATCTTTTAAAATTAGATCCTGGCTTGCTAATTTTTTCCAGGAACTGTTATTTCTCTAGGTTTAAATTTGGGGTTCTTTTTGTTTTCTTCTTTTCCAATGCCTCCTTTATAGTCAATAAGTCACCAAGTCCCTCTTCAACCTCCAAAACATTTCTTATCTCTTTGGCCTCTTCCTTGTGGGATGGGATGACATTGTGTGGCACAGGACCCTCACCAAACTTTATGACTGACATCATTCTACTCTTCTTTGAAGAAAAACTCCTTCTGAGGTTATTTTCCTTTAAGATGATAATATATTGCCTTTCCTTTATTTTTGACATTTAAAGGTGGATAGTCCCAAAATATTAATTTCCTTTCAATTCCCCTCCAGTTCCACTTCCTTAAAGGGGATCAGCACCAGCAGTTTGATATGTATCTTTTCATTTTCTCCTCAATGCTCTTATATAATTAAAAAATAAGTCATGCAGCATAACCCAGCAGAGAGATGACAGCTGTTTCCAGAAGCAAGGCTAGAACAAACGCACGTCACCCATAATTATAATAGTAATTATAATAAACACAATGCAAACAGGTATGTAACCAGTCACAAAAATAAAAGTGAAAAGGCTGTGGATCCAAATGCAGAGGTTTAATTTCTTTTAGATTAAAAATTTATTTATTTATGTGTGTGTCTATGTGCATGCCTGTGTAGATGTCCACGGAGGCCAGAAGAGGGCATCAGATGCCCAGACCTGGAGTTATGGGTGATTGTGAGTCAATCTAACATGGATGCTGGGAACCAAACACTTGTCTTCTGTAAGAGCAGTAAGTACTCTTAACTGCTGACCCACCTCTCCATTCCCAGAACTTTAAATTTCTAAACGAAAATAGAGGAAGACATATTAATAATTTGGAGTAAGCACTGACTTTTCAGGATGCAAAAAACATCAGACACAAACTATTAAGAAGTTTAGATTTGTTATTAAAACTAAAATTGCTCTATAAGAAAACACTATTAAGAAAATGAAAACTCAGACTATTGACTTTAAGAAAATATTACACAATACATAGGAATATATGTACACTCACACATACTTACATGTAGAAGAATTTGTGCCAAGAACATATAAGGAGCTCTTGGGGGCTGGAGCGATGACTCTGAGGCTAAGAGCAGGACTCTTGCAGAGAACCCAAGTTTGGTTCCCAGCACCCACATTAGGCAGCTTACAACTGCCCGTAACTCCAGCTCAGGGGATCCAGTACCCTCTTCTGGCCTCTGCAAGGGAACTTGCATTCACATTCACATATATAAAAGCACAAACATAAACATATGAATGAAAAACAAAATAAAAAAGAACTCTTATAGTTCAATAGTAAGAAAACAACCTAATTTTAAAAATAGGCCAAAGTCTTTTACAGTTCACAAAAGATATGAAGAGATACGTAAATTACCAATGAACAGATAGACACTCACTGTTAGTCTTCACGGAAATGCATGCTAAACAACAATATGATGGGACTATACTAACTAAATGCTTAAAATGAAAAAGTCTGACAATGTAGTGTGGCAAAGTTGTGAGAGCAACTGGAAAGCTCATATATTTCTGGTGGGAGAAATGTTTGGCATTTCCTTATAAAGCTCAACATACACTTAACCATATGGCCCAGGAATTTCTCTCACAGTTGCCCAAGAAAAATGAAAAGACATGTTTGCACAAGACTTGTACACAAATGTTAGTATCAGCTTTTGCATAGTAGGTAAACCCTGGAAGCAATCCAGGCATCCATCAGTAAGTGATTATCACATATTTGGATAACTGTAACACTCAGAAATAGATGGGAGTAAATTACTGGTATAGGCAACAATAAAGATGACCCCCAAACTATTATGCTAAGCACAAGAAGCCAGATATAAGAGTACACAGTCTATGATTCCCTTTATACTAAATCTCAAAACAGGTAAACCTGCTCCACAGTGACAGAGATTCCCAGGATGAGCAGGGAATAGCTGATCTGACCGTCAACCTGATGAGACTGAGAAGTATCACCAGATCATCAAAGCATACCTCTGGGTTGTCTGTGAGCATATTTCCAGGAAAGATCAACTAATGGGGGGACCTCCCTGAATGTGGGTGGCTCTATTACATAGACTGGGAATCCAGGAATGGGAAGGAGGAAGCTTGCCAGCACAGGCATCTATTCTCTACTCCCTCCCCTCCCCTCCTCTCGCCTCCCCTCCCCTCCCCTCCCCTCCCCTCCCCGTTGTGGGGCATCCTTCTCTACTCTACTACTACCTTACCCATCATGACTGATTGAACCCTCTGAAACTGTGGGCCGAAAGGAATCCTTCCTTCCTTAAGATATATCAGGTATTTTGTCATAGTGATGAGCTAAAAGAAGATTAATTACAAATGGGCACAGAGGAACACTTTTGGATGATTGAAGTATTTGATACCATGGCTGTAGTGGTGGTGGATGGGAGTATATATTTATTAAAACTCATCGAAGGGTACTCTTTAATATTGCTTTGGCTTGATACATGGAGATCTAGCCCTTTTAAATCGTTGGATATTTCGTAGCATGCGTCAGCTTTCTCTCACTACTCTCCCTCTCATTTTCTCCCTCTTTCCTTCCCCTTCTAGAAAGTCTTGCTTCTTCTAGAAGGCTGACCACAAAGTCCTGATCCTCCTGCCTCAACTTCCTGAATGCTGGTATTACAGGTGTGTGCTACCATAATGTGCCTGCATAAGTTCTTGATAGATAATTTAGAATGCCTGTCTCCTGCCTTTTCTGCCAAATCTGGCTGCTACAAACATCTTAGTGTATGTCTTCGTCTGTTTTTGTTGCTACAGCAAAATACTTCACATTAAGTATGTTATAGAAAAGAGGATCATTTAGCCCTCAGGCCCATTGATTCAGGGAGGGGCTGAATGGTTGTCTACTTATGACAGGGCGCAAATGGGAAGGAGAGGGAGCATTCAGTGAGACAGGAAGTCAGAGAGAGTAGGAGGGGCTAATTTTGCTCTTTTGAAGCAATTTCATTTCATAAGAACTAATTCTGTGAGAGTTTTATTTCTTTAAAAAATTTATTATTTATTTATTCTCTCTCTCTCTCTCTCTCTCTCTCTCTCTCTCTCTCTCTCTCTGTCCCCATACACATATGCCCACAGGCCAGAGGACAGTTTCAGGAAGCAGACCTCGATTGAGCTCAGGTTATCAGGCTTGGTGGCAGGTACTTTATCTGCTGAGCCGTCTTGTTGGCCTGAGTTTTTATTTCTGAAAAGAAACATTTTCAATAATTGCATTGATCATTTAAGGAACTGTCAGCACTTTAAATTTTAATAAAGGTTATTAAATCTTGTCCATAAATGAAAGGCTCTCTTTCCCAGAACACAGAGCACGAGCTTTGCACACCCTCAGAGGCACCTCTGATTATGATTCTGCAGAGTATTTCGTTGTTTCTGTTTGTCTCCTGCCTAGTGGCATTGCCATATCTCTCCCTCCATTTTATTTTAGGATAGCTGGATTTTATCTTCAGTAAATTGCCTGAAAATATCCTTTCATTTTTTTTTTTTTCATGGAGTGGTCATTACAAAATTTAAAATTTCTTATCCACATCTGAGTAGAGTTCTTTCTGTGTTGCTTGTTTTATTGTTAGAAAATTTTTGTAGTTTCTTTTACGTCTTATTATTTAAAGAATACAATGTAGGTATTGACTGGACCTCTGGGAACTAGTCCCTAAGACCTAGCACTGTTTAATAGCAATACCACAGAAAATCTATAATCTTGAATTTTCAGAAGATAAAGTCTCACTTTTTAACTTTAAGTAAATTCCTGGTAATTCAGATATGTACTCACCTAAAAGAAACCTATACCATCTATGTTATAAAGAGAAAACACTATCCAAGAGACTAGTTGCTTAATGTAGTTTGTTGCTTTGTTTCAGAAATTAAAATTAAAAGGGCATTTTTCACATTGCGCTAAAGCTAAATCAATGTCACTCCAATGTGTCTAGGAAAAAAATTCCATTCATCAATAATGGAAAGGTTCAGTTATTACACTGGGCTTTTCTTTTGCCCGTGTTATTCCCAAACACAGCTAATCTTTTTGTATGCTTCAGCAGGAGGATTAACAGGTCCTCAGAAGAATTTCATTCAGAGGGCAAGTCCTTCACAAAACATGTTCCAACCCATCAGAGGATCTGACAGCGTTTGAAATTATCATCCATAAAAATCCCAGTGGGATCCAGACGTGTCCCAAGATAAGGTGCAGTAGCACCTGAGTTTAGATTGAGGATTATGAAACATATTCCCTTCGCTGTAAGCACGGGTTTGGGACTTTCCCTGTTGGTTGATCATATACCCAGAGAGCATCAGGCACTGGGGTCAGGCTTGTTTGTCACACCTGGACCACTGCAGCAGAAGCGATCCCTTCGTACACCTACAAGCCCCAGAGGAGGCGCATCCCGCACCCCCACACTTGTTGTAAGGGTCCCTGGAGAGAGGCCTCTTCAGTTTCTCTGTCCCCTTGTGGGTGAGGTCAACTAGGCCCCATGCCTTCCTCATAGGGTGACATTCACAGAGGCAAACGCCAGGTGATAACCTCCAGACTGCTTTGCACAGTATTGTAGACCAATCTCTCCCTAATCTTTTCTCTCTAATCACTTCTGCCCTAAATTGCTTGCAATTTCCTCTTGACTTCCGGAGGACGACGAACAAATGCATTCCGGAACTTCTCTGAGGTTCCCCCTCAGTTCCACTTCCGCTCTAGCCGAAAGGGTGGTGCTCCACACGAACACACTGTGTTGCTTTCTGCCCGGAGGGTCTTTCGCCCCTTAAAACCTTACGCTCATCTTGTCTGGAGGTTTTCCTTCAGCTTTGAGCTCATTTACAAACGCATCTCCTTCAGTAAACCTGCAGTTTACTGAAACCTGTGTGAGTGGTTATGCAGGTTTTACGTCATGTGTTATCTTTTGGGGATGACTGTGTTATGAGCACTTGTTTTCTGGATCAGAACACTGTGCACGACGAATTGTTGATGAGTAGTGTTTGGGGACAGAGGCCGTGTCTAATGTCGCTTCTGCGTCCCTCCCAGCCCTTCATGCTGTGGATGCTGAACTCACAGAAGCAGCTCCACAAAGACCAGTGTCATCAAATTACATGCCTACACTTGTTAGCGACAACGCTGACGTTCCTCATTAAAATGCTGTAATTCAGAATAAGTAATTTGGAGTCATTTGCTTCCAGTTGTTCTGAATTCTTCTATTCATCCCTCCACTATGTTTTCAGAACTTGCTATTTGCAAGGCTTTGTGCTGGGTACAGGGGGGCACAAGGACGCTTTAGTTCATTCAGATGCAATAACAAAATACCACGAGCTGGGTGGGGCCGCTCTTAAACAAGAGAAATTAATTTTTCATAGTTCTTCGTGTGTGGGTGTGAATGTTACTGATGATTAAACCTAGGGCCTCACACATGCTGGGCAAGTGCTCCATTGCTGAGCCCTTTTTTACCTTTTGTTTTGAGACAGGGGCTCACTAAAGCACCCAGACTAGTCTTGCATTCACTCCATAGTACAGGAAGTCCTTGAACTTGTTATCCTCCTGCCTCCACCTACTGAGTAGCTGGGATTTCAGGCTTGTACCACCAGGCTGAGTGATTTCTCACAGTATTTTGTAGGCTGGGAAGCCTGAGATCAAGGCACTGGCAGTCTGGTGAGGGCCACGCTGCCTAGTTCATGGAAGGCATCCTCTCACTGTACCCTCATATGGCAGGAAGGGATGAGAGACCTCTTTTAAAGAACACTAATCCCATTAATAGAAGCCCTGTCATCCATGACCTAATCACCCCTACAGGCTCCGCCTCCTCATGCCATCACCCTCACAAGTAGGCTTCAGTATGTGAGACTTCAGTCAATTACAACTGGCAATCAAAAGGACTGCAACAACACAAACCAAGGGGACTAAAACTTTTATGGGAAAGGCAGGCATCCAAGAACCACACAGAAAGTACAGCAGCCACAGTGGGAGACTCACTATCAGCAGCTATGTGACTTTATGAGAGCCTGGAAGAATCAAGGGCCCCAACAGGGTGAAAGCAGGCTTCCCTAAGGAGCTGGTCCCTGCATTGTGAACAGAAAGAAGCCACAATTAACCAGTGAGGGTGGAGATGGTGAATGGCAGGGAGAGTCCAGCCAGAAAGGATGGTGCTGAAAGACTCCAGTTAGGGAAGGGAAGAGGAAGAATGTGGTCCTGTGTAGGGAAACGAGGAGCTGCTCAGTCAGGACCACATGTGTGAGGTTTATTTTCAGTCAGTGGAAAAACACTGGATGCCAATGGATGTCTTAATAGGGGACTGGAACACCTGATTGGCATTGGGAAGACCATTTTGGAATCAACAGGTAAAGGTGAGAAACTCTGTTGGGAATCAATGGTGTCAATATACACTGGAAAAGAGGCAACCTGTTCAATAAATGGTGCTGGCAAAACTGGATATCCACCTGTAGAAGAATAAAATTAGATCCAGATCTCTTGCCCTGAACAAAAATCAATTTGAAGTGGATCAGAAAATCTTAGTTTAAAATCTGAAACACTGAAACTGCTGGAGGGAAACAGGAAATGCAATTCAAGACACAGAGACGTCCAGGCATGTGCTTTCTCAGTAGCACCACAACAGCACAGGAAATAGCCCCAGGAATTGATGAACTGGACTACAAGGAACTAAGTTTCTGTGGAGCAAAGGAAACTATCAGCAGAATGGACAGTCTACAGAATGGGAGAAGATAGTTGTTATCTGTGTTTCAGACAGGGGGTTACTATCTAGAATATACAAAGCACTTCAAAAATTAAACACTGGGGGCTGGAGAGATGGATCAGTGGTTAAGGGCACTGCCTGCTCTTGCACAGAACCTGGGTTCAATTCCCAGCACCCACATGATGGCTAACAATCGTCCATCACTCCAGTTCCAGGGGAATGCAATGCCTTCTTTTGACCTCCAAGTGCATTGCATGACACAGGTGTACTTACACACATTCAGGAAATAAATAAAAATGATAAATAAAGTAGGTTAAAAAAATGGTAACAAATACTGGAGAGGGTGTGGGGAGAGACCCCTAGTGACCAGGATCGGGGGGTGGGGGGTGGGAGATGGGGGAGCAGGGGTAGGGGACACCAGAAGAGAGGGGGCCATGGGGGAAGATAACAGGAGGGAAGGTGGGTCACTCAGTGCTGATGGGAGTGCAAACTGGTAAATCCATGATGGAAGTTCCTAAAGAAATTAAAAACAAAGCTACTATATGATCCAGCTGTACCACTCTTGCTGGCATATATTCAAAGGATTATATTGTATTATCCTACCAGGGAGGTACTTGGATACATTTATGGTTGCTCTATTTGTAATAGCAAAGAAATAGAATCAGCCTAGATGATCATCAGCTGACAGACATTGAAAATGTGGTACACATACACAGTGGGATTTTCTCCATCCATAAAGAAAAAAATGAAATTATGAAACTTGCCAGAAAATGGATGGAGCTAAAAAGTATTATATGAAGGACAAACACCATGCGTACTCTTTCATATGTGGATCCTAGCTTCTAATTTTATGTATGTGCATTAATGTGTGAGAGAGGGCAGATGTCAGGAAATCAGAAGGGGCCCATGAGAGGAGAAGAAGAGCTTTAAGGAATGGAGTTAGGGAGGAAAATAGAACACATAGGATATGCAAATAGAAAGGGAAATATTGAGGATGTGGAGGTATGGGGGTGGGGCTGGGAGCCAGAGCACAGAGAGGGGGAAGTTCAGCCCAAACTAGTATGTATGAAATGATGTAATGAAGTTGTTATTTTGTATGCCAATTAAAAATGAAATATTAAAATCTTTCTCATATAGCGTAGAGTACCATTTTTAAGTGTGCAGTTCAACAACATTATGTACACTTACATTGTCGTGAACATCTTCACACTGTTCCATCTGGCAAATTTGAAACTGTTCCCATCGAACAACTCTCTACGCATCCCCTGCCTGGCAACCCCCATTTTTGCTTTCTGATTCTAGAACTTGACTGTTCTATCTACTTTTGCTCTTGCTTATTTCTCTGAGTGTCATGATCTCAAGGTCATCCTGAAGCACTTGCCAGAATTTTTTTCTTTTTAAGATGGAGCTGTATTACTAGACCACCTTTCACTTTTTACAAATTGACTTGAAAAGAATTGATCTTCTATACTCTGATTCCTTTGGTCAAGTTTCCTTGTACCTTGTCTATCCAGGAGGCTTGCAGAAGAGAGACAGAAAATTTCCTCAAGAAAACTGACCATGTAAGTGGGTACTAACAAGCCTTCTGTAACACCCCAGATGGTAAATCTCTTTGGGTTTCCCAGCCCCACAGTCTCTTTCACAATCATCCCTCTACTCATCCTGCAGTAACTTTGCCTCTTGCATTTTTATAGTTATTTATTTGGCTTCCTGATAGATACTGTCAGCTTTGCAAGCAGGAGCTATCCCTCTAGTATACTCAGTGAATTCCTAGCAGTGGATATACCATAAAACAGAATAAGGACTTCAGCTGCAGTGTATTTCCCTGTACATTGTATAATGTAGTTGTGTTCATTTCCATAATGTCTCACCACTCGGGTCCGGCCCGAGGGATTGGGGGTGAGTAGACACAGAGTCAAGCCACAGACTCTGGGAGTTGGACGGGAAGCAGCCCAAGCACATGGCACTGCAAACTCATTTACTGAATAGGTACACAAGCTCTTATAGGTCTGGATAGCCAATGATCTTATGGGGTGGGGTCTCAAATACAGCCAATAGTAAGTTTGTCTCCTGGTAGGCGGGTTCTTTCCAGGTGCTGGTCTCACAATTAGCCAGAGCAGAACGCCACACCCACAGGAGCCATTCCTCCATTCCTCCCAGCGGGTGGCCTTAAGCTAGGCCCACCTTACATTATGCCCAACATATCCTCCTTTTTGTTTTTATTAATTGAGCGACCCTGGGAGGCATGATTCTTTGCCATGCCATTGTTGGCCCCAGGCCCTTAGGGATCACCTTAGGCAATGGTGCCAGTCTTAGGTAGCCCTGGCCACCAGGGTCTTACCCGTCATTGGCTACCCACCATCCTGGTGAATTAACCTAAGGGGTTCACCTTTGCTGGTAGTGCCTGTCTTAGGTTGCACTGGCCCCCGAGGTCTTACCCATCATTGGCTATCCGCCGTTCTGGTGAAACAACCCAAGGGGTTCACCTTTCCTGGTGGTGCCTGACTTAGGTTGCCTCTGTAGGCATCGGAGTCTCACCTGTCATTGGCTACCTGCTGTTCTGGTGAAATAACCCAATGGGTGATACTTGTCACTCAGAAGGGTAATTAAGATGGCATGGGAGGTTTGCAGGAAGGCTCCTGTGGCATGTGCAAGGGTTCTTGTCGCAGAATGCTTTTGTGACCTTAGCAAACTCAGAAAGAATCGAGAATAGTTATGTATTATGAAGAAGGTGTTGATATTAAGTGGTCAGTTCGTAATCAAGAAGGCCACAGCAAAATGCACCAAGTTACCAAATTAAGGAGAGAAAAAATGGCTGAGCATCAATCAGCCCTAGTCAGGCTTGGGAGTGGAAGCATGAACAGTAAGAGGAAGCGGGTGTGGTTATGGATCCAGTGGTTCCACAGTGGGGGGGGGGCATCTGCTGCATTTGCAGGCACATCCATAGCAGGTTTGACATTTCTGGCAGGTACCCAGATAGGGGAGGATGAAGTTTCTGGAAAGATACAAGCATACTCTCGACCCTGTGTTAAGAGTGGGTGAGGTCCCTTCCATTCATTTGTGAGACAGCTCAGTGGGTAAGGGTGCTTGCTGTCACAACCCAAGTTCTATTCCCAGAATCCGCATGCTAAAAGGTCCTCTGACCCACATATATTTCAGTGGGATACATTTACATGCACACACACACACACACACACACACACACACAATGAAGATTTTTAAAATACAGTTTCATTGCATAAATGTGCTAGATTAAGGCATTAGCCATGAATGGTTGAAGTCAATTTGAGCTCTATCCCTTCTCCACTAGGAAGTTGAATATAAGGACTGTGGGTGCTAAAAGCCTCACCATCATTAATCTATCTAGGTGCTACTAAGTCACCTTATTACCAAGAACTCAGATAAGGCTGATAGGTATTATTGTGTATCATAAGGTATTTAATCACACAGCAAGATCCAAGAATTTTAGGAGCTTCGTGCCACCAATGAAGGACAGTGACCAAATATATTTTTTATTGGACCATGCTTGCTTATCTCAGGTCTTTTTTATTAGATCCCATAAAAGTTCATCTCATTGTTGGAACAATGTTAAAGGAGTTACCACTGGCTAAATTTGAGACAGAAAAATGAGAGGGAAAGAAATAATCTTAAGAAGAATGTCAACTCTTAAATATTAAAGAAATAATAGAAGTTTGAAAATCACTCTTTTGTATCGATAGATCATGGTAATATTCAGCTCTGACTCATTAATAAGTGGACAAAAATGCCACAAACAATAGGATGTTTACATAATATTAAAGCATCTCCCCCAAATACTAATTAAAAGGAAAATGACAATGCAATTTTATAATGGATAAACCTAAGCACACGTGATTAATGTTTAATAGCAACAAACACATGTCTCCTGCCTCATGTTACAGTGCTCTGGAATAGGTTAATATCACTTTTGGTGCATTCTGAAAAACACAACATTCCATATTGAAATGTGCCCCAAATCAAATCAATATAGGACATCAGACAAACCCAGACTGAGGAATATTCCACAAAATACTTGGACTATAGCCTTTAAAACTTGTTATGGTTAAGTAAGACAAAAAAAATAGTTTTGGGTTAAAAGAGACTGAAGAACTTGGCAAGGACTTTTGATTGCCAAGTGCAGATTAGATATATTTTTCTTTAAAGATATTATTACCGTGATTGGGAAAGAATGAAAAAAAGGTTTCTAAATTAGAACTTGATACTTAAATCATGTTAATCCTATTTTTCATTATCATATCATAAGTATTTAAGAGAATTATTTTTTTTGTGTGTATGTTGAAGTTAATCTGGGCAGAGGTAATCACTTATGAAATTAATTTCTGTATATACCTTTTAACTACTTTTTAAACTTATATTTTGTGCATGAATATGTTACCTGCATGCATGTAAGTGCACTCGTCATGCAATGCCTGTGGAGGTCAAAAGAGGGCATTGGATTCTCCTGGAACTGTATAACTAAGATAACAGGGTATTTGTTGACTGACTTCATCATAAGAAACTGAGAAGTGTCCCTGTAGTATCAAGTACCCTGAGAAGGAAGTAAAGTAACACATATTTGTTTAGAGGTCGTTCAGTGCCCAGGATATTTTAACATGTGGCATTTTCCACAATAAGTCATTTTTACTCATCTTCTTTTTTTGGATTTATTTTTAAAATTATGTGTATGTGTATGTATGTCTATATGTGGGTATATGCAGAAGAGGGTGTAAGAGCTCCTGGAACTGGAGTTGCAGGTGGTTGTGAACTGCCTGACATGGGTGCTAGGAACAGAACTCAGGTCCTCTGCAAAAACAGTATGTGCTCTTAACTGCTGAGCCATTTCTCTAGCTCCTCAGGCATGTCTTCTAAGAGGTGACCAGAGGTTTGCATGTCAGTATGTTTGCACCGAAGATCAGAATTCAAGACATTTTGGTATCACTGTGGGGAAGAGGCAACTGTTTTCGTAAGGTAATGTAATGGCTTATGCATAGGCATGAAAAATAAGCTAGTTCTTCTTTCTGTTCCCACCAACATCAGAGCCATGACATGTGGTTATATTTGTTATTCAATGTCTTAGGGCCCTGACTACTGGGCAAGTGGGGTGATCTCTTGTCTCTGGTCTGCTGCCCAGGCCATGGTCCCCAGTGTAGGCTCTATCATTTCACAGGGTATCTTTTCCTGATTCATACACAGATGTATTATGTGTTTTCTAGACTCTGTTATTTGTGATTTAACTTCTTTCTTTTTTCTGAGATGAGGTCTAGCTATGTTGGCCCTGCTGGCCTCAAAATCCTAGGCTCAAGCGATTTTCCTGCCCCGGTCTCCTAAATATCTGTGATGGCAGACATATACCACATTCCTAGTTTCTTCAATTTTTATATAACTCTTCATCTACCTAGTCTCCTATCTGGTCTTTCTGCCTCATATATTCTGATCTTCAACTGATAGATAAACATGGTCATTCCCGTGTCCCCAGCATGTCAACAGAGGCTGGACATACTCACAGCGAATTGTAGAATACCTAGTTTGAGACTCCTATAGGTTTGGCCCCATTCCATGGGTCCAGGTTGTCTGCTTCAAGCTCCCACTGCACTTTGTTCTCACTCCACCTGAGCTGGACACTAGTTGGCCTCCTGCTGGGACTCATGGTCCCATGTAGGGATACTAAACACATACTGGCTTCTAAATGTTCAGTAGGCTTTGAGACAAGATGTGTCTGACATCTGAGAACAAGTGTCTGAGACAGTTCTACTGAGCTTCACCCTTCCAGCTGTTAAAGGGCTTTGTATGTCTGAAGGTAATTGTATACAACATTATTAGTGCACCTGTGTTTTGACTGCAACCTGTCACATGAGGTCAGGTGTGGAATTTTCCGTTTGTGCCATCATGTTGACACTCAAAAAGTTTTAGATTTCAGAGCATGCCAGATTCTGGATTTCCTGATTAGAGATGTTCAATCTGTACTCCCATCTCTTGGTTAAAAACAGCTGGTGCACAGGTCTCAATTGGTTTGGTATCAAAGGCTGTGCTCTGAAAAGACCAGTGGTTCTTAAAATTACCTTTAAGATCTACCAACCATTGGGACCCACCTTTAAATGAGAACTAATTCTAGAGACTCTTCAGTAAGTCTGGGCATGGCCTGAGAATGTTTTTCACAATACAGGAGACTGCTGCAGGTGTTTGATGGAACTGTTTTTAAGAAACATGCACTGGACTGTCCTCTGATCGTGTCTGCCTCTTCTTTGTGTTGTTCATGTTAGTACATGGATGGTGGTGGCCAGTTTAGGGTACAGCATAATGCTTTTTTTCCTTCTTCTCTACTTTATAAGCCACAATTCCTTTTATTTTGCTTTATTTTCTTGCCTATTCAAACATTTTTGTTTGTTATTTGTTTATTATAAATTTGGTCTTGTTATGTAGTCCAAGACTCACAATGTAGACAAGGATGATCTTGAACTTCTGGTCCTCATGCCTTAAACCCCAAATGCCGAGATTACAAGAATGCGTCCCCATGCTTTGGTGACGTGGTGGTTTGAATGAGACTGTCTCCTGTAGGTTCCATTGGAGGTACTGTTTTGGGATGTCTTAGAAGGTGTTGTCATGCTGGAGGCTTAGAAATTCTTAAGCCTTGCTGGAACTCCAGTCACTCTCTGCTTCCTGTACCTGCTTGAAAATGTGAGCTTCTGCTCCAGCTACCTCTGCCACCATGCCTCCCCGCCATGATGGACTCTAATTCCCCCAGAACTATAAGCTCAAATAAATGCTTCCTTTTATAAGTTCCCATGGTTAGTATTTCATCACAGCAACAGAAAAGTAACTAATACACTGGTTAAAGTTAATTCATTTTAAAATTTATTTATTATTTGTTCATTCATTTACTTTAATTAGGGTATGTGTGCAAGATGTGTGTGGGAACATGTACCATGACATATGTATGGAGGTCAGAGAACAACTTGGTGGAGTCTGTTCTCTTCTTTTTCTTTTATGTAGGTTCTGGAGATCAAATTCAGTTCACTATGTTTATATAGCTGGGTTTGCATGGCAAGTGACTCTACTCACTGAGCCATCTCACTGGCCCAGAATTCATTTATTTTAATTGGACAAATACTGTATGTATTTATGGGACATCATGTGATGGTTTGATGTTTTTATAGGCATTCATCATTTTATTGTACTTTGCTTCATTGAACTTCTCTAATAATTGCGTTTTTATATAAACTGAAGGTGTGACAACCAACTCTGCTTCAAGCAAGTCTGTTGACTTTGCTTTCCCAAGAGCATGAGCTCAATTCATGTCTCTGTGTGATAATTTGGCAATTCTCATGAGCTTTCTTATGGTGGCGATTTCTGTTGTGGTGATCTCTGATGTTACTATTGCCATTGTCAAAGGAAGCTATGGTTTTGAAGCTTTAAATGACAGGCTTAATATCATGTTAGGCACCATATTAGGTAAAATTTTGCCACTGTGTTAAAATACCCGACAGCAATCAGCTTAAAGAGGAAAGGTTAATTTTGGGTTATACTTTCAGGCAGAGTACCGTGATATGGCGGAGGCGGCTATTCACGTCATGGTGGCAAGGAAACCAAACAGGAAATGAAGTAGACAGCACAAGATATATCCTTCGAAGCCACACCTCCTAACCTTCAGCCAGACTCTGCTTCCTAATAGTCCGTTTGGCTATGAACTTGTCAAGACTTCATCCTCATAAACCAATCACCTTGAACACTGCTGCTTGACTAGACCTTCAACACAGAAACCCTTAGAGATATTTCATATCCAGACCAGGACAGAGGCCAGTGCAGCTGATGACATTAAAGTCAGTGCTCATCTGCCATTCTGAAAACCCTAGGGCCCTTAAGAATTATACTGACTTTACTCTGCCTGTCCTCTAAAATGGAGGCACAAAGCTTATATGGTGGTATATGTGCTCTTAACACTGAATAATTTAGGCTCACTGTTGAGACCCACTGCTCAAAATACTACTGCATGGTGACAGTTCACATGGTCACCCGAGAGTGCTGATGGAGATGCACAGCAAGAGTAATATGTCTTGCTGTCTACACAACACCCACTTTGTAGCCAATGGATCAAGGACTAATTTTGACTTGAAAATCATTTAAGAAGTACATTCATGAGGCTATGGCTGCCATAGATGGTGACTGTTCTGGGGGTGGATGTGAGCAAAGTAAATTGAAAACCCCTGGAAAGGATTCATCTTCATTAAGAATTCATGTCATTAGGAATGCTTAAGATTCATGGGAGGAAATAAAAATGCCAGCATTAATAGGGTTTGAATGAAGTCAATTTCAACTCTCAGGGATGATTTTAGAGATCCTGAGACCCAAGTAGAGGAAGCAGCTGCAGAGATGGTGAAGGCAGCAATTGAATGGGGAGCCTGAAGATGCGGCTGAACTGCTGTAATCACATGATAAAACTTAACACTTGAGTGGCTTCTTATGAGTAAGCAAGATGGTGCTTTCCTGAAGTGGAATCTATTCCTCTTCACGAAGATGCTGGAACACTGTTGAAACCACAACGAAGGATTAGAATATTGCATAAACTTAGTTGCTAAAGCAACAGTGGGTTTCAAAGAACTGACTCAGGTTCTGAAAGAAGTGCTCCTGTGGGTGAAATGCTATCAAAGAATATCATGCGCTATAAAGAAATCTTTTGTTAATGGAAGTCGACTGTGGTTAATGTCATTGTTACCTTACTTTAAGATAAGTTCCACTTCCACCTTTAGCAATCATCACTCTGATCTCTGAGCAGACATCAGCAATGAAGGAAGACCCTTGGCCAGTAAAAGACTATGCTGGGTGGAAGGCTCAGGTAATTTCCAAACTATTTTAGAAGTAAGGCATTTTAAAAATAAGGTACATATATTTTTAGATATAATTATGCACTTAACACACTACAGTGAAATACATACATATATAGAAATACATACATACATATATAGAAATACATACATGTATTTCTTGTGATCCAGGACCTCTTCTCCTTCCAATATATCCCTTTTTATTAGTTCCATGGTGGGCAGACCCAGGACATTCATCCCTATTCTAGCAGCAGATAGCCCGTCTGGTTTTGTGAGTTCACAGGTAAAGAAGAATTTCATCCAAGGATGGATGAATCCTACACTAAGACTCAAACTTATCTGACTTAAGGATTTGGATGGGACTCTGAACTTAGAACTGCTGTTGGGAATGGTTTAACACTTTAAATGATTCTGGGATTCTGGGATGGGTGAATGTATTCGGCCTGTAAGCTAGATCTGCATTTGAGAGATCAAACTGTTACTTGTGTTCTCCAGGTTTATATACTGATGTTCTAACTCTTAGTACTTCAGATATGACCTTGTTTCAAAGTAGGATCTTGGTAAGTGGAATTAGTTAGGATGAGGTCATGCAGGAGTGGGGTGGTTCCTAGGAAAGGAGAAACTTGAATACAGATACACAAGAAGAGCATGATGTGAAGATGAAGACGGGGATTGGGGTGATGTGTCTACAAAGAATGCCACAGACCTCAGAGAACCACCAGAAGCAAGCAAGAGATCTGGACCAGATGCTCCACGTGTCCTTTTGACTCCTCCATCCTAGACTTCCAGCCTTTAGAACTGTGGCAAGATATATGTCTGTTGTTGAAGCCAGACCATTTGTGGTACATTGTTGTGGTGGCTTTAGTAGACTGGCCCAGATTTGGCAAGATTTAAAGCTTTCTGGACACAAACCTTCTTCCCTGAAGACTGTCTTTATCCCTATGTTAATTGTGTAAGGTCTTTATTTTGAGAAAATTCTGAGATATGGAGAAAAGGAACACAGTTAAAGTTTAATTTCCAAAATGTCTCTGCCATGCTTTTCTCTGAAGCCATGGAATGACAGAATCCACCCGGTGACTGGGCCTCAGTCTCAGCCTCATTGGGACTTACTTTGTCTGAGTAGCTTCTCCTTAAAAAGAAAAAAAAAAGCACTTGGATGTCCTGAGTTTCCTGGTATTTTCTCATAACAGTGCTCTATTTTCAAGATATTTTCAGTTTGCTTTCTGTCTCTTAACAAGGCAGGAGTCAGGAAAGAAAGGTCCTAGTTTCCTGGTTCCCCAGTGGCTGGAGCAGAAGTTAATTTGTCCACCATCTGCCTCTTTGAAGACAGCTGGGGTGGAGACTCTTTATGGTAAAGATGTGAGGTTTATGTCGTGGGTTGCTACTTAAGAGCTTTTAAAAATCATGTTTAGAACTGGGGATAAGTAATTATTTCTTTCTTTGATGGGATTCAAGGCACACAGAGTGACAATGTGCTCAGACCAGTTTTGGAGGCATCCGAAAGCCTTGCAGATATTAAGGAGTATGCACTGAATATAGTTCTGAACAACAGTGAGGTTGTTCAGTGAAGATCCTTGAGCAGGACAATATGGACACAGATGTTATAGACTCCTCTGAGAAGGTTGCTGAACCTGACCAGGGGAGACTGCGTCCCTGTCATTCAGTGTCAGGGAATCCCCATGATGTCATTCAGCTAGCTCTTGTCTCAGTGAAGAACCCAGTATCACATAATATCAGGTGGACAAAGACTTTGAATACAAGAGGATTTATTCAATAAAATCCAAGGCTTTTGGAAACAAAGGGTGTCAACTCTCTGAGGAAGTACTCCCAACTGGGTCCTATATTTAGCTCACCATGCTGACCCCTTCCCAGCCAGAATTGCTAGTTATTGTGGCATAAATCCCAGCAAACTCTTGCAGAGGACAAGCACATGCGAACATTAGATTTTTGAAGCCCAGCACCGCATCAGCTGCTCACGACGTTCCCAGGGCTGGTGGAATAATTGGTTGAGCCAGAATGGACTCTTCCCCACAAAGTATTTATGATTTTCTGAGCCAGAGAAAGTAGGGAGGAGTTTGGAGGGGATCCCATAAACTGTAAAGGGGGTGGTCTTCTGTCCCAGAGAGAGGGGAATTCAGTGTATGTGAGGGGATTCTGGTGCACAGTACTCTCGGGAGTGAATGGGATTCACAGAGGAG
Source organism: Eospalax fontanierii (assembly GCA_035773235.1). Lineage (NCBI taxonomy): Eukaryota > Metazoa > Chordata > Mammalia > Rodentia > Spalacidae > Eospalax > Eospalax fontanierii. Next base: position 19,504,017 of record CM069547.1, read on the forward strand.
GGAGAAAGGAAGAAGGCACTCCATCTCTCACAGCTCAGCCAGGAAATGCAAGTTTTTCAAGATGTTTCATCAGAGAGAATTTAATTTAGAGAATTGGCTACGTAAACTGAGAAACCACACAGGAGACAGTGGATCGTGTCAGAATTTAACAAAGCAGGAAGCTTCTACCACCTGCAGCATCAGAGGTGGGAATAGCCAGAGACTACAAGCTGAGGCCCTGGGTGGGAATCAGGCCAGACTTGCTGTGAAGGAGCTGGGGCTGTAGGAAGAGAGGCCGAGGGTGGGAGATGGAGCCACTTTCTAAGGTGCTTGAAGCTCCTCTCCAACCTCTGATGCTGCCCAGTATGGAAGATAAGGTGCTATGCTGGGTGCCTTTAGGTGTCTATTAGTGCTGCATGATTTTGTTGGGAGCCCAGGGGATGTAAATCTATCTGCCCAAAGCCATATCAGGACATTTGAAGCTATGTTCTCTGCTTCCGGGTTCTCCAGTACCATGGCGATAAATGGGGTCTAGCCTTCCTTATTAGAGGCTTTCTGTGGGGTCTTGGGCAAGGTCAGGGGGAGCTGAGAAGTTGTGTACGTGCTGGTGGCATTAAGTGGCTTAGTGTTCCAGCCTGGGTGTCACTTACCCAAGGTTAGTCAGGTGAGTAGCATCCCGTGGCGAAGAGACAGTCTACCTATTATACTGCCTCTTTCCTTTCTTGGTAACTATATGCACCTTTTGGTCTGGCTCAAAGGGGGTAAAAAAGGCACTCAGTGAGATGTGGTTCCATGGATTGACAGAGCTCAGAGAACAATTGAAAGCCAGAGATGATGTCTGTCCAGTAGTACTTCCTGCAGCCTAGACTCCCAGGAGCGGAATTTTAAGAACAGTCACAGGAAAAGTGAGAAAATGGATTTCAGCCATGGTTTGTGTGGTGGGGGAGTTTGAGAGGAACCAAGATTTCAAGCAGAAGCAACCAGTTTTTGATCCAACTTCAGGCAAGACATTTGTGTTACTGCTATTTTCCCATCAGCTGACTACATTCCAGGAAGACGGAAGCAAGATCCACCTCCAAATCATGTGAGGTTATCCTTTTTGACTCATAGTTGAACCTTCTCCATTAACAGCTCTGTGGAGTCTGGAGGGGAGTTTGCTAGCTAGTTGCTTAACTTAAGTAGAATATGCCTGGAACATTTGAACCTGGATGACAGGGTCACATGTACTGTGATGATGACTAGTTTACACACAGCACTACAGAATAGTCTTAAGGTCACTGAAAAGATCAAGTCACCGACAGGAGAATACAAGCAATGATTATGTGGGATATAATCTATGGGAGGCTTTGGGCTCTCCATGCTCTCTTTTGTTTGAGATTTTGTGTGTCACTAAATGGTTAAGCCTCTTTTCCTAGCCTTCTTCATTCTCCTTTCATTTGCTGGTGATTCTTTGAAAGGAAGGAACATTTCACTCCAACAGTCACATCTAAGCCACAGTGCCATGTGCCTACCCTGTTCCTACAACAATGGTGCTTTGCAAACCCTCAGACCTGTTTAAGTGATTGCTACAGCGGATGACAGGAATCGCTGATCTAGTTGGACAGAAAATTTTCTTAGAAGAAATATTAATGGTTGAAAGAATAAGAGGATTCAAATTGTACTTTGACTACTTACTTCTGGATCTCTTAAGCTGTATTTTCCTGATGTGGAGAGCACTGTGTAACCTAGTTCTTTATCTGGTGCTGGATAAAGACCATTTATTCTGGGTTTGAGGGGCCCATTTTAGCAATTGGTGATCTCATTCCATTGGATGGTTGGGCACTTCATTAATTATACCCTGCACATCAAGTGCCTGGGCATCTGCTTCTGCCCTCAGAGAGTGATTTCACGTTCTAAACACTCTACTTAGCATAGTGTATCCTGTGACTGATTGTTCTCCTGGGCTCAGGGTGGGTGAGTCTGGAGAGGAACAGCAGGGGGCATGAGCACTTTGTTCATGTACAGGTTGTCAACCACACAGATGCTAGTGCCCTGCACCTCATTGTCTGGGAAAGTGGGATTCATTTCCTTACCCCAACAGAAGGAAGTGAGCATTGGAGTCCCAGGGAAAAATCCAGCTCTGCTCACTGCAGCAATGTGACTCTGCCGCGGGGCTGTCTCCATGGGCCCCAAGCTTGTTCGTTCATTCGCCAAGTGTTTGGTCATTGCTCCACACAACTGTCTGGTCAGGACCTGAAGACACAGAAGAAGGACCCATTAAGCCCAGGGTTATAGAATAAGTGATAGGAAGAGAGGGCTCCTGGCAACTCTTTGACAACACAGAGTGTGGCTGTCTACAATGGGAGGGGCAGTAGTGGGTTGTGCTCAGCTACTGGAGCTTATTGGTTTTTTTAAATAAAATTTTTGATTTATTTATTTTTATTTTTAGTATATGATTGTTTTGCCTGCATGTATATAAATGCACCTGTGTCATGCAATGCTTTATGGAGGCCAGAAGAGGGCATTGGATCCTCTGGACCTGGGATTAAGGACAGTTGTTAGGCACCATGTGGGTGCTAGGAACCAAACCTGGTCCTCTGCAAGAGAAGCCAGTGTTCTTTTCAAAAACTAATCAACTAGCTAATTAATTTTTTATTTTATGTGTATGAGTCGTATAATGCCTCCAGAGACCAAAAGGGCATTGGATCCCTTGGAACTGGAGTTACAGATGGTTCTTAGCCACCATCTGGGTGGGAACTGAACCGAGGTCATTTGCAAAAGCAGCTAGTGCTCTGAACCACTGAGCCATCTCTCCAGCCTCTGGAACTCGTTCGTTGGAAATCTGTGGGCTGTGCGTCTGTATTGCATGCACTAAGTTATAACCTAGCTATGAACTCTGGAGACGCATTAGCAGAGTGTGCTGTTCTTTTTCATCATTTTTTCCTTTCTGCCTCTCTTCACTCTATGAATCGTGCTCATTTTCTCCAAGTTAGCCCCTAAAATCAAGACCAAGACAGAGCACATTCTGGGCTTCTAAGAAGCTTGGAGAAAAATAGAGTCTGGAAAAGCCTCAAATCTGATGATTAAAGAAGGGCCGGGGACCCCTAACCAGGCAATGTGGGAACCGGGACACAGAGGTGGGTATGGAGCAGAGATTATTAGCTTGAGGGAGGAGACTAGAAGTCTAGGCAACAGAAAGAGCAGAAACAGGGCTGAAAAACGCTACCCAACAGGACCTCTTAGCCCCCAAGCAGCCTCCTGGCACATCAGCAGACAGTTCCTCCCACACTTAAATGGCTCACCAGGAGTGACCTGAGAATAGTTTCCCAGAGACCTGCAAGTAGGCACTGGGGAGAGAAGCTCTCGGAGATCACCGTGGAAGTCAGAATAGATCTGACACCTGACTGGACTCTCTAGACTGATCCATTTTGTGGTCTGTTTCCTGGCATTTGGCTCCTAAACAGGAAATCCTGCTAACTTCTAAAGGCCTTCAGTTTCGGAGTGACTTCTCAGAAAGCTCACAACATCAAGGGGCATTTCCTTGGGACGCCAAGTTGAGGACAGGCTTTCATCAAGACTCTCTTCAGAAGTTTTCTTTCCATGTCGAAAAAAATGATAGGAGGTGCCATTTGCTCAGGCACATGGAGTGGGAGGGGGCAACTTCCGAGGTTCTGGAAAGATCAGGGAAGTTCCTTTCAACACTAGCCTGAGGAAGTCTCATGATTCTGGTTACCATTTTGGCCAAAATGGAGATGAAAGGACTTAGTCCAGCACTGAGAGCTGTAATTTTAATTCCGAGGGAGGCACAGTTACATGAAAAACCAGTCTAACCTTTAATCTGCTTCTGAATGGAGGGGCGCATTATCTTACAAATTGGAAAAGTATTGTGAATTGAATTTCTGCTGCTGGTTTCATTTCTATGAAATCTTGTAGGTGCAAAATAACCGTGAGAGATGGATTTATGTGTTTTTTTTCATCCAAATGTTGTTAGATAATATTGAATATCTACTCTGTGTGTGCGTGTGTGTGTGTGTGTGTGTGTGTGTGTGTGTGTTTCTGGGGGATAGAACTCAGAGCCTCATCATGGAAGGTTGTTGCTCTTCCAGTGAACCATACTTTCAGCTCAGGAAGTTCACCTTTTTTAGCTTTGTGTTTTTGTGATTAATATTTTTAAAAGATTTATTTTATGTGTGTGTATATGTGTGTGTGTGTGTTCAGGTTACTGTGGAGGCCAGAGAGAGTATTGGATCAGCTGAAACTGGAGTTATAGGCAGTTATAACTGGGATATCGGTGCTGGGAACCAAACTCAGGTTCTCTGAAAGAGCAGCAAATGCTTTTCATCTTAGGACCATCTAGCATCTGTCATTATTTTATAAATGCAATTAGGAATAGCTCTTTTTTGAGAGAAAATTTCCAGTTGGTTAAAACAAGGCCACCTATTTTGGTTAGTCAAAGATGCTTCTATGTGAAGGGCTTCTTTAAAAAAAAAAATGATCCTTTGCTTTTAGCCTCCTGACAGTTGTTGCTCCATGAACTTTATTACTTTTAGAATTGTCATTCTTTTAAAAATTTCTTTAAAAATTTCAAAATTACATTTATTTATTTCGTTATGTGTGTGTGAGCATGCATATCACAGTGCACTCGTGGAGGTCAGAAGACAACTTGTGGGAGTCGGCTCCCTTCTTCCACTATGTGAGTCCTGCAGGATATACTCGGGTTGTCAGGCTTGGTAGCAAGCGCCTATACCTGCTGAGTCATCTAACTGACCCTTAACATTTCTTAGACATTTTAGTTGTGGCATTATATTAATAACCTAAAATTTACTGTTGTAAACTATTCCTAAATGGGTAGTTTGGTGGTGATAAGCACATTCACAGGGCCGGGCCGCTATCAGTGCCATCTGCCCCCAGACTGCGTCTATCTTGCAGAACTGGAACTCTGACTCCACTCAACCCTAGTGTTCTTCTTCCCCAGATCCAGAAGCCACCATTTTATTTTCTGTTTCTATAAGTTTGACGTATCTAGATGCCTCATGCATGGGACTTGTTCTATGCTGGCTTATTTCACTGAGCACCATGTCCTCATGTATTTGAACTTTTTGGTCTTTAACATACTATTTCCTCTTACCATCCGAGGGCTAACCCATTTAAAGCCTGGAAAGGTCACCAGTGGAATTTAAAAAATACTCCCTAAGCCTGGAAAATTTAAAGACTTGCCTGTGTCTGGAAGGCACACAGTGCTCACAGCAGAGCGGAGCATCTCGGAGGTGAAAAAGCTAACCCACTAAAGCCTCTTTGGTGAAGAAGAGGGTCCTGTTAAGTGGCACCAGCTGGGAACCTCCTGCATGGCAGGGCCTGAAGCCAAGGGCAGGGGACGCTCTGCAGATGTGTCCTGCTCACAGGGTGCCAGCGGTTGTGTTGCTCTCCCAGGGCTGTGGCAACAGCTGCCAGTGGAGTGGGGCTGGCAGCGGCATGTGTCGGCGTGCTGCCAGAACTGGAGAGCCGTGGGCAGCTGCCATCGAACTGCAGACAGGACAGGCACAGAGGGCGTCCTAAGAACACCAGACCTCAGCGCATGCCCCCTTCACAACAGTGTTGCCCCCAGCCTGCTGTCTTTGCACCTTTCCAAACCCAGGGATCGGCTGAGCAGCCTTTTCTCTTCTCTCTCACTGTCTCCTGCTGGACAGACCCTGCCCACAGCAAGGCAGATGCTCAACCATGTCACACATGGTGGGACAAAGTGGGGGTGGGGTTGGCCGCGACACCAGCTTGTTTATCTTCCAGAGTTTAAAAGCTACTGGGGGTGGGAGGCTGTGTGTTCTTTTGTCCCAGCGAGTGATGCAAATAATCTCTAAGAACCGCGTGGCCATCTTTTTTTAAAGAAGTGTAATTTGCTGCACTCAAGGAGGATTTCCCATCCCCAAAGAGCCAATGTTTTCTCCATATTTGTCAAATCTTCTACACTCTGATGACTAATGGAGAACTCAAGGGCAGTTTTTTACTGTTTTGACACTCTTTGCCATCAGAAATGACATCTGAACAAAGGGGCAATCAGTTATAATTGCATTCAAAACGTACTCCTTCCCAAGGGAGTAGCCACACTCACAATTCAATTGGGGTTGATAACTATAATATTGTAGCTGTTATAAATTATCTATGTAACCATTTACACCTTAAAAAAACCACACTACCATCCATCAGCTCATTTTGGCTGTGGAAGAATGTTTATGATATTGCTTTAGTTGAAAAGAATGGGACTTAAAGGAGGAACGGCTTGTCGAAGGCCATATCGCAAGTCAATTGCAGTTAAAATATAGGTCTCCTGAGCCTTAAACCAGAGCTCTTTCCTCTGAACTGTGCTCTCGGAGAGCTTGCCAGAACTAGGAAAGAAATGGGAGCCATGGTGTATTTCTTTTTCCCGGTGAGCTGTGTTTCTCTATCTGTACCTCAGGTGATCCTGAAATGTTAAATTAGTGATTACCTGAAAAATCAATATTAGACTGCACTATATAAAATTGGCATAAAAATTAAGATATTCAAATATCAACAACATGATATAATTCCAACTTTCTTCAGGTCACATTTCCCACATAGCTGCAAACTGGTCTTTTCCTTGCTTAATTTGGCTTTCAGTTTTGCTGCCCCTTGGTCTGAATCTGCCAGTGACCTCAGCTCATTGTTATAGCACCCTTCATAGCTAATTGAGGCAATTGTGGAGGCAGCTGGCCAAATTTTGCAATTAACCCCAAACCCAGCCACTCAGGGTGATGTAAATATGAGTCACAGATGAGCAGTTTGCAAGAATTTTCAACAGGTCTAGCCTGTTCCTGGCTCAGCTTAAAAGAGGAATTTGATCAGCATTCTACTCTGTTTATATGGCCTAAGTGTGTATGTGTGTGTGTGTGTGTGTGTGTGCACACTAGGGAGGGGGACTCTTCTGAGGCTATTACAGGGACCCTGTGGAAACTCAGGAGGGTATCTTGGCTGAATTTCAGGCATCAAGGAAGGGCTAGTCAAGTGACCAAAGACATATTTATTAGCGTCATTCATTCTCACCATCCGGCGGAAGCTTGTATCTTGCTCCCCTGGCCTGGCTTCCACCATCTGGAGGGAAGTTAGAGTATGCTTACCAGGGGCGAACTCCAAGTGGGGGCTCCCTGGCAGAAGGTCTGTGGCCACCATTGCAAGATGCCACCTGCCTGCGTCCTGCAGATGGTCCAGAAACGAGGACAACACTTTTTGTGTTTTTTCGTTAGCATGAAACTTTGAACCATTTAATGTGGGGCATAAAATTACATAAAGCTGAAAACCCTCTGGTGCTGCTGACTTCGGATACGTCGCCAAGGTGTGTCTCAGTGACCCTGCCTTGGCAATGAGGGCTTCACTTTTATTTTTCACTCTAAGCAGAAGGAACTCATAAAGAACTACAGCAGAAAACTTTGCTTTACTCGGAAAGATTGTAGACCCCCAGGCTAATGTTACTAACACATTGAAAAGGTAGCTGGCCACAGTTCTGGTGAGAATTGTGGGAACTGTGTAGGAAAGATGCAAAATCTTCCTGAAGTTATCGCAGTAGTAGGGCAGTGGGAAGAAAAAAATCCAACTGTAAGCTGAGGCCTTTTCTGATTTCCATGGTACAAAAATAATCCCACTGTGGTCAGTTTTGAAGAGCACAATTTAACAAGTGGCTTGCAAAATTTCTGGGTGGTTTGATAATCTTTTCAGAGTCCATGTGAGCTGATTCCAAAGTGCGCTAGCTCTGTGCTTCAACATTGAATTTGAGCAAATATGTCACCTAGGTTAAAATGTAAAGATCTGAGCTAGAAGCAAATATCTCTGGGAGGACCGGCCCCCTACCTTCTCCTCCTCTCCTCTTTTCCTTGCCCACCCTCAGACAAGTGACATCCTCTGAACTCATCATTGCCTGACTCCCAGCCCCAAACTCAAGGTCCAGAAACCTGGATTCTATACTCTGTCACTTCCCCAGAAGCACCGGAAACCAATGTCTTCCTGGAAACACTCCCCAACCCTCACGCCTATTGCTCCAAGAATCATGAAGCTCTCCACACAGGTGGAGAGCTGCCTGATGCAGTCAGGTAGACCTGGAGACCACACTGCTGGGCTTCTTGAGGGTAGCTGCTGACGGCTTGCCACCAGGCAGGAACACGGAATGGTCTCGAGCAGGGACATGGAACGGTCTCAGATTCCTTCCAAAGTGACACATGCATAATTTAAAGCAGCTGTCTCCCAGAGAAGACTCTCAGTTCACTGGTTAGGTAGGTGGAACCCAGCCTGTAGATTGTGTGATGTTATAGGACCTTTGGATAGTTTTATTCCAGAGGTAATTCCTGTGATTGCACCTGGAGGAACTGAGTGTTCAATAATAAATTATTTCAGTTATCACTGTATTTTTTTTTTTTTTTTAGTTAAGCCTCAGGTTCCTCATGGGTGAAAAAGAAGCAGCAGAAATGAACTACACTTAAGCACCTATCTATTCTGTGCTGTGCTTTCAGGGTGCTGGGCTCTCACTTCCCCACAGTGTTCTATAAGGTTGCCAGTTCCATCATACATCTGACTATCGGTTTTCATACTACTTGGGCATCTTATGTTCTATAGAACATCACTTAGCTGTGCAACAATATATCATTTTATTATTAACAAACTCAGAGAGACCTTAGATTATACTAAGTATTTATTGGGACTTGTATCCAGGATCCCCGATAGTTCAGCAAATAGTGCTCATTTCAAATCGGTTCCCCCAAAAGGATACTGCATCATCTCTTAGAGCTGCCATAGCAAGGTGTCATAAACCAGATGGCTCAGAACAACAGATGCTTATTTTTTATGGTTTTGGAGGCTGAAGTCCAAAATCCCAGGGTTAAGAGACCCTGTTCTCTTTGAATGCTGTAAATGGAAAATCTGCTCCATATTTTTCATTTGCTCCTTGTATTGCAAGAAATTCTCGGGGGCTTCTTGGCATGTAGAAGACTCACTCCACTATCTACCTTTCTCTACACACTATCCCATGCCCTTCTGCATTTCTGTATCTCTTTCCTTTTATAAGGACACTGTTCATACTGGATTGAGGCCTTGGGGTAATCAAGTTTGACTATCTGAACTTGATATCTATAAAAACTCTATTTAAAAAAATATTTTATTTTTTTATTTTATGTATTTGAGTGTATTGCCTGCATGTATGTAAGTGCACCTGTGTCATGCAGTGCCTGCAGAGATCAGAAGAGGGAGTCGAATTCCCCTGGAACTGGAGTTACAGATGGTTGTTAGCCTCCATGTGGGTACTGGGAATTGAACCTGGGTCCTCTGTAAGAGGACCACTGAGCCATCTCTCCAGCCCCAAAGACTATTTTCAAATATGGTCACAATCACAAGTACCACAGACAGGGATTTTAACATGGTTTTGAGGAGTATCTTTTAGCTCACAACAGAGAGCTATTATTCCTTCAAAGTGGTCCTCCCCTTGAACACATTTTTGGAAATGATATCCCAGAAACTTGAACTGTAATTAGGATTTACTAATTAGATTTAAGCTGAATATTCCTTATCCAAAATTCTTGGGACTAGAAGTATTTCAAAGATCTGATATATATATTTGGAATATCTGCACACACTAATGAGATATCTTGGAGAGGGATCCAAGTATAAATACAAATGAATTTGTGTTTCACATATACCTTAAACTCATAACCTGAGGGCAATATTTTAGTGCACATGTATTTTGATTGTGACCTGTCACAAGAGGTCAGGTACAGAACTTTCTACTCAGGTGTCATGTTTGCTGCTCAAATGTGTAGCTTTTAGAGCATTTTGGATTCCAGATTTTTGTACTAGGAATGTTCCACCTAGTAAAACCCTTAGATCATGGGTTCTTGGCTTGATATCAAAGAGTACACATTCTTAGACAAGAAGAAGATATGATTTGTCCTGATCTTTAAACACAGCATTTCCTTCATTTACGACCAGAAAGAATAAGCCATGACAATATCAGGAGTATCTGTAGTTCTGTCCTTGACACAAATCGTGTTTTCATCCTGCACTGTTGTTAATGAGGAAATACAGTATGCAGTATAAATCCATTTGAGTATTTCAGTACTTGTAATCCAATATCTTTGGTCTCCTTTTCAGTCTTTTGTGTTTTCTTTTATGCATTTAAAAAACATATTCTGAGGAAATTTAAGATTATAACAGTTAAAGGTGTCCTTAGCTCAAAAAAGGTAAGAATCTCTGTTACCAGTTATGGCCCCCATGGACCAAAAAATCCCAGCCTCCCATGGAAGGGTTTACTTGAGAGATACATGAGCAATCTCTTCATTTTTACAATTAAAATAGAATTAGCAAATCAGGCAAACAGAGATGCAGTTATGTGCCACTGAATGACATCCTGAGAAATCCATCCGCAGGCAACTTGGTAGCTGTGTGAACCTCATAGAGTATGTGCACACAAGCAGTGAGATCACTAGGCAATATCATCCTATGAGATCACCGTGATACATGAGATCCATCGTTGACTGAAATGTCTCACTTAACACATAAGCATTGTACAATACTTCATTTGTAAATGAAATGTCTAATTAAGGCAAAATGTAACAATGGGTCATACATAGGCTAATGAACTATCTGCTACAATAATCTTCAGTGGTTACTTTGTATTCTTTCTAAATGGCTCACAGTATCAAATAAACTTGTCTACACAGGAGAGTATAATTTGGAAAGTCTGTGTATATGCCAACGAGAATATTAATAATTTACTAATATATATATATATTTTTGAATATGTTTACACGTATCAGGGAGTTTAATGTCTCATGTAAATGAGACTGAAGGGATATCCAGAACACGGGACTTGTTCTGCAACAACTGAGAATCCCTGGGTAAATCTAGGTATCTCAGTCACCTGGGTTAAATATCTTGCCTTCATGAATGAATGCAATGAAGGTTACAGTGATCAAGGGCTCCCTGGACAGTGTGACCCCCAAGAGCAATTTGGCTTTGTGAGACTGGAGTTCTAGTTTGGTTTGTCATTGAACTCTCACGACAGCAGGCACTTGCCTGCCTTTCTGAGCCTTATCTATGTTCCCATTTTAAAGAGGAGGCTTTGTGAGTACAGGGTGTCTCGTGGGCTCTGGGGAGAGACCAGTGAGATGGGGATATGACAGTATCTATGAATTGCAAACACACTGGATGCATATAACCACACAAAGCTTTGAGTCCCATGTGGCAAGTTCAGAATTGGTATAGATTGATGGCTTTCTCTTTTGTTACTAGAACTATCGCTTTAGTTCTTCCCTCATGGCCACAAAGATCAAGGACCTCTTATTAAATGCCCAGCAAGGCCACAGGAAGCAGGCCTGGGCTTCCTCTAGTCTTCGATCCACCCTCCTTCCTCAGTGTTTCCCTGTACCCTCCTCCTAGGTCCTGTCTCTTCTCTGGCCAAGCCCTCCCTCTCATGCTCTAGTCTCCTGGTGTGGCTTGTGTTTCCACTCTTTTTCGTAATAATGTTCACCTGCAGGCAGTCCCCTCAGGGTAGTGGTCCTCACTCCCAACTGCTCATTGGAACCACCGGGATTAACTTTCATTGTCTCGATGCTGGGCCCCACCCATGATGACATCAGAACCTCTGAGAAGGCCTGGCTAGCAGTAGATTACATATCCCAGTGATTGCAATGCACATCTCAAGAGACCATTTGTATTGCCTGGAAGTTAATCTGAAAACTGAGCCAGTGCCTCTGTTGTTCCACTGAGGGATCCTTTTGCTTGACCTTCTTCTTTAAGAAGTGTTTTGTTGTATGGGTGGACGATGGAACATGGGTTATTAAGTGAAAATGGCAGTGCAAAGCATGGGATACCTCCTTATGAGTTATCAGTCAGAGTCCTGGAAATGTCTAAAGCATCACAGGCTTTTGCCATTGCCCTTGGTTACCTACCGGAGCTTGACACACCTGGCTTGAGAGAGCCTCAATTGGGGAACTTCCTATATTGAACTGGCCTGTGGCCATGCCTATGAGGCATTTTCTTGATTGTTAAGTGATGTGAGAGGGCCTAGCCCACTGTGGGTGGGGCCACCCCTGGCCAGGTTGTCCTGGCTGAGCACAGGCCAGGAGAGCAAGCCAGTAGGCGGCGTTCCTCCATGGTCTGTGTTCCAGGTTCCTGTTTCAAGTTCCTGCCTTGGCTTCCCCTTGATGATGGACTGTGCTTTTAAGCCAAACAAACCCTTTCCTCCCCAAGTTGGTTTTGGTCAGCGTTTCTATCACAGCAATGGAAAAGACACTAGGACACTGTCACTATAACTACACGGTAAGACTCTGTTGCTAAAGATACTGCATACTTTGGCTGGAAGATGTAGAGAATCCAGTCTCAAACTGACTAGGAAACTTCCTCCCTGATGACTAGCTTTCACAGTGCCAGAATGTGCTGCACAGGATGCTGGGGGAGAAAACACATCAATGGTCTTACCTAGCACTGGACCCTGCATACTGTAATACTAACCTGTGAGGCAGAATGTGCCCACTGGTACAATAGTGGCGTGACTGTCAAGGAGTAATTAACCACTTTCTGGTTGAATTTGACCTACTCCATGGGAGGGAACTTCATACTTGGTACTGGAATCCTGGTCAAAAGTTCAAGGCTGGGGAGATCATAGGCCCTAGAGTAGAACCTGTAATTGTTACTGTGCTAAACGCTGTCAAGTGCTTTCTAAATATTTATGTTTATACCTATAGACCTGGGCTGCTCACAACTTTGTCAGAGAAACTTCTTTTTGCGGCAAGTAGCAGTCAACAGAGAGATGCATAATTAATCAAAGCCCTGAGATCAAGAGACTGAGTGCTCAGTCCTAAATAGGACATTTAACCTCCTAACCCCCAAGGCCAGGGAACATTCTGGTAGAGAACGCAGAATGTAAGAGCTGAGGGATGGGGAAGAATGTTATGGAATGCTGTTTTTGGGTCATGACATGACTATTGAACTCATGATCACACAGCAGCTGTAGTCATCTGCACATGATGTGCACAAGATAAGGCCAACCAAAATTCTGAGCTGAATGGTGTAGATGATCTCCAGGCCCCACGTCTTACAGAAGAGCTACTGGCAGTTAATAGTTGCTAGGGATGGGAGAATTGTTGTATTTTGGGACTGTGGCCTCTACTAGGGTTCCCATGCTGTAGTGGATGGCCGGGACAGGGTATGCAGAGACAGTTCAGTAGTTAAGAGCACTTTTGGTTCCCAGCATCCACATGGTGGCTAACAACTGCCCATAATTCTAGTTACACAGGATCTGACACCCTCTTCTGACCTCCGAGGGCATTGCACTACACAGGTGCACTTACGCACATGCAGGCAAAACACTCGTACCCATAAAATAATGAAAATGTTTAATAGACATGAAGTTGGGAAGAGGATGTGTTGAGGGGTACACAAGTGAGCCGAAGGGGGAAGTGGAGGGTAAGTGTGATCATATTTCATTGTATACATGTATGAAATGCTAAAGAATAAAGAAAACAAACAAACAGAAGTTTTTAGTCTGGGTGGAGGTGCGCAAATTTAATCCCAGCACTCCAGAGGCAGAGGCAGGGGGATCTCTATCTAGTTGAGGTCATCCTGGATTGCATAGCAAGTTCCGGGCCAGCTGGGGCTACTGGGAGGGAGACACAGTAAAAAAATGTGCGATAAAAAATGGTTTTAAGTGATTGCCCCCGTGCATTCAGGCCAGGTGCGCACCCTGGCTCACTGGTCCGACGCTGTGCCTGGTGAGAGGAGCTTTCCTCTTACTCAGAGGCTCAGCTTTGCTCCCTGTAGCCCAGCAGAGGCAGAGCCGTGGTGGAAACGGAAGCCACGTCCACTTCCTTCCCTATCTTCTGGAGAGTCTAGAAATGACCACAGAACTCTTAGGAAGGAGAGAGATCACAGCAGCCTTGCTAGCCTGGGGTCAGATTGGACATCTTCCAACTCCGAATCCCACTGCGTCAGCAGGAGCCTCCACGCCCATTCAGAGGGACAATGCTGAAGCCGGAGGCACATAGTCTTGTAACCCACAGGAGCATGGAGCTCCAGGGACCTTTGCTCTTCAGTGCTGCCTTGTGCATTCAGCAGCCTAGGTCTCTCATTTAGGTTGTCTCGAGGTGCTGGGATCCGCCCTGCTCAGAACTCAGGCCTTCCCCAAAGAGATCTGCCCGGCAGTAAGTTTTTGACTTGCTGAGTCGTATAGTTAGCTAGTATCCCAAAGACATTGGAAAGACTTTACAGAAAGGAACCTCTAAATCGCCGAAGTTTCCAGTTTTGGAGAGTTTTTCCTTTGCCAAACAATTACATTCCCAGAAGTTCTGCGCCAAAGCGTTTACAGCCTATGAAGATTTATCCACGTGCCCATTGTCTGACACCACTTACTTAGAGCTTTGTGGGAGCCTGGAAGCACTCTCAGGTCTAGAGGCCTAGCTATGGGGTCTAGGGAAAATTCTCTCTCTCTCTCTCCTCTCTCTCTCTCTCTCTCATCATTGTCTTGTCAATGAATTGAGGATTTTCATCATCTCATAGATTTCTACAAGACCTTGCCTAGGATCATTGTAGGTAATGAATAAGAAACTGACTTTTTTTTGTACAGAAAGTCTGTGGAAAATATGCAAGCTTGTTTCATTACAGCAACTAGGGAGAAAACATATTGGTCTACTTTCCAATCTGGCATCTCACTGACAGCAAAAGTTACCAGGAGTATGCCAGTTAGAAGAGGTACTGCCCCAGGAGATGAAGTAAATCTTAACGTTGATGGAAGAAACTCCTAGTATTTCTGAGGATGACCACAGAGCATAAGAACCCCGAAGAAGACACTTAAATTAGACAGTAAAGAAAATTACATGGGAGTGGAAGACAACATTACTGATTTTGTATTTTGTTAGAGGCCAGCTCAGTCTACAACTGACAGTTGATGAAGAAATAGCAAACCATCTATAAGTTGTATGTGTGTGTGTGTGTGTGTGTGTTTCAGGCTCAGCAGGGGAATGAGTGATTGATGAAGAACAAAGAAACAATGAGTGATTGAAAACAAGGAAACACACTGTATATAGCCTTGAAATGGACTGGTTCGCTGGCACCAGGAAACCTAAGGTGAGTGTATTAGTTTGCTTTCTGTTGCTGTGATAGAAACTCTGACCAAGGGAACTTATAAAAGGAAGAGTTTATTTAGCTTGCGATTCCAAAGGGGCAAGAGTCCACCATGGCGGGGAGGCATGGCGGCAGAGGTGGCTGGAGTAGGATTGCTCACATCTTCAAGCAGGCACAGGAAACAGAGGGTGACTGAAGATCTAGAAAGGCTTATGAACTCTCTAAGTCCACCCCGAGTGACATGCTTCCTTTAGCATGACCACACCTTCCAAGACCCCCCCAAACAGCACCACCAACTGGGGACAAAATGTCTGAATACTTGGAGCCTATGGAGGACATTCTCATTCAAACCACCACAGTGATCTTGGAACGTGGTGACAAGGGGGCCATCAGGGCACCCATGAGGCCTGGCACTCAGGTGGTACGTGTCAGTCTAGGAAAGGGCCTGATTCAAAGCACTTCCTTCTTTGGGGGTCATTTTTCCTTTCTAATTGCAGAGATTTGGAGACTTACTCCCTCAGGCACATCTTCTGTGGTTCAGTGGGATGTACTGTGCCTGTGACCTGATTTTCTTCTCAACAGACTTTGTAGGCATAGTAAGTTCATATCACTTCCTTGGGCCACTGAAATCTCTGATAAGTTGACGAGGCTGCCTCAGTGATCTCTAGCATCCCTTAGAGCCTGAATTCAGATTGGTTTATGAGCCTAGTTTCTAACACAATGTACAATATACAATATGCATGTATGGGCATATATGACTGGAGCCTTGGGAATGGTGAATTGTACATGTTGGAGGCTCTAGTACAGTCACATGGAAAGCAGCACTGGAGTATGACATTCTTCACAGAATTAAACAAAATGATCAGATAACGACAATTCTGCTTCTGGGTATAGCACTGAAGAATTGAGAATGGAGACTCAGTCAGATAATTGCAAATCTTTGTTCACACCAACAGTATTCACAGTGGCCAAAAGGTGATGCATATGAACTTTTCCTGGGGAGGTGAACAAAAGTTTATTCACTCCATATAGGGAACAATGACAGATCAAAGAAAGGATTGCATTCAAGTTTATCTTGTTGAAACAATGATTTTAATTAGAGTTACAGAAGTATGGGAAGCTTAGGGGTGGCCATTCCACTGAAAGAAAAATCTCTCCCTTTGTAATCTTTAACTGTCCATAAATCTTTAGGGAGGGGTTGGGACTTTTGGTTCCCTTCCTGCCTCCATGATAGAAAGTTAATGGGTCCAATCTTGTGCAAGACTCCTACAGATAATTAAGTTGCCAACAGTTCAAAAAGGCAATGACCGCATCGTGGCTGGAGATTAATATGCCATAACCCTCCACTCCTTCCTTCAACTCTTACAGTCTTTCTTTTCCCTTTGTCTGTGATGTTCCCTGAGTCACTGAAGTAGGCATCAAACACTGCTACAACCCATTCAGCTGTTATTTTTTCTCACCACTCTGAGACTCTACAGTAACATCTGCTTTTTGCAAAAAAAAACAAACTTATTCTACCAAAGATGATAGCAGCAATAATCTCTGGACATAAACACAGATGTTCAGAAGGCAATTTGACAGGTACATTATGTCTATCTAGCTAAACAAGAGCTGTAGCTTCTGCCCCAGGGCCTATGATCTCTCCAGGCACATGTTTTTATCCCGGCTTACAGCATAAGATGTGAAGTCTCTCCTGTGGGAGTGGTCCTGAAATCTAATCAGAAAGTGGCTAACTACACCCATAATAGTTATACCACTAATGCATCAGTGGGCACATCTGGCCTGGAATGTTGGTTGTGTAGCATAGTTAAGTAGAACTGTTGATGACAGTTCTCCCCAAGCAGCCTACATACTGCCTTCTGGCACTATAAAAAGTAGCCAGCAGTGAGAAAGCTTACAGTTCAGTCTCAGCTTCATTTCTCCATGTCCTGCAGCAAAGTGTGAGATGTCTTCAGCAATAGGATTTTACTATTTAATTCTTGTATGCCACAAACAGCTGTAGCAACAGCCCATGTTCTTTGGGGAACCTCGGAGGCTTCCTTGGCCAACAGTTCATGGGGAGGTAGCCTGCCCATGACACTGAGATTTTCGAGTAACCTTACGACTTCTGAAGCATCCTCTTCTGTGCACACCAGGCAACTCTATCAACCACTGTTATAATATTATGTTTTAATATTATGTTATAATATTATGGTAGGTTTTTTTCTTCATTCTCCTTGTTGCGTGTTCTAAGTACCTTACGATAAAGTTCTAAAGATTTTCACAGGTGTGTCTGGCCCTTACAACCCATTTGAGCTAATTTCCCATTAAGTCTGCTTTCATGTCATTCAGATGCTTTTCTTTCATCAAAAAAAGTATTTATTTATTTTTAAGTGTATGAGCATTTTGCCTGCATGCATGTAAGAGCACCACGGTACATGCAATGTCTGAGAAGGCCAGAAGGGGGTGTCAGATGCCCTGGAATTGGAGCTACAGACAATTGTAAGCTGCCATGTAGATGCTGGGAACTGAACCCAGGTCCTCTGGAAGAGCAGCCAGTGCTCTTAACCAACCACTGAGCCATCTGTCCAGATGCTTTTCTAAATCTGTAAAGCACTCAAGAGTTTAGCATCAGCTCATCTATGAAATGAAGTCCTCTGTGGGCAGGATCACTGACGGCCCACCACTTACCATTCCAAGCAAGTGCCAGTCACTCTCAGGAGTAGGCAGCTAACGGGATACTAAAGAAGAACGTTAGCGAGGTCCCATAGAGCATGGAAAGATTCCATCCCTTGCACCAATCCTTTCCTCGTGGATAGAAGGCATCACCTTAGTCAGCTCCCCACAGCCCACAGTCATTCTCCACGAGCCATCCTGCATCCTCATCCTGGAGCGCTGCCCTACGGCTCCCCTCCTTCAGCAGACTTGGTGGGGCCAAAACTGACTTATTCCTCTGACTGGCCTAGGGCCAAGGGGGAACATGGTTGTGCTCCCTCCTGCTGTCTCCCCATAGGCTCTCTGGGTCTGACAGTCTCTGGTCCCAAGCTGTGGTTCACTGTGACCTTTCTATTGACCATACAAGGCTCTAGAGAGGATACTGGGCTAGATTTACAATTTCTATACCTAGTATACTTTTCTTCCAGGAGAGAAATATGCACTTATTTCTGGGAGGGATAACAACTCGTCCCCAAAACAAGTTCAGTTTTTTTTTGTTTTATCTGCACCTGTACAGCTCTAGCTCTTACACTTTCGTTAACTTTAAAAATCAATCGAATTCATTATTATTGCATGTGTGCGTGTGTGTGTGCGTGTGTGTGTGTGTGTGTGTGTGTGTTGCAGTGGGCAAGGTGCACATGCCTATGGAGGTCAGAAGAAAACTGTGGAGTTGGTTCTCTCCTCCCATCTTTGAATGGGTTCCAGGGATTGAACTCACGTCATCAGGCTTTCATAGCAAGCGCTTTTACCCACTGAGTCCTCTTGCTGTTCCTCTCCATTCACTGAACTTTTTCTCAGGCGTTAACAAGCAGTGAATTTGGCTTTCTGTCAACTTTTTGCTTAGAAACCCTGGCTTGACACAAATGTTGACGTAGTTGCTTTTGAGTGCCACAAATAGGCCCTAGTCTGCTTATCTTTGTTTCATCCCCTCGTGATTACATTAGCACTTCATGGACATGATTTGCGGGTCAGTCTAAACCATTCAGATCTGCCAGAGCCTCTCCTACCTCCTAAAGATCATGTCCCGCCATAGGGCTCAGCAAGCTCCACTCAGTCCCCGGGTCCCTGCTAGATCAGCCTCTTCCTTCACTTTCCTATGAGCACTTCTTTCCAGTCCTGTGAGCTACGCATCACACTGCCCCTCCCACGCACAGGTCCATCAGTGATGCCCGTCCTCCTTCTGTCTTTCAGTCTCTGGTGTTTATGGGGTCTCAACTGGAGATAACCAAGTGACCCTAAGGTCTCCTATGTGCCAGTCCATCAGAGACCGTTTCTCCCACATTGCCTCAGATCATGTAGCCTTTGTCTTACTGAGGGGTCAGCAGCTTTATTATTCAGTTTCTTTACTTCTAAAGCACTCTGATCCCATCTGTCCCCTGGAACCCCCACCATCATGTCCCCACAGTGAAAGACTCTCTCATTTCTTGTTTCAAAGTCTTTCCAATTCAAACAGTTCAAGGGCAGAACGTTCCCTCATTATCATAGTTTCCTATGCTAAGCCATTACTAAGTCTGAATGCTGTGCCATGAGTTTTCCCTTCCTCTGTATTGGACCTGAAGGTTATCTTCTGTGTCTTCTACCTCACTGTCTCCCCACTGTGCAATTCTTCCCTTGGGTTCCAGGAGCAAAGATGTAATTGGTATTCTGTTTCCCATAGGCTCCACCACACCCAGCCGAAGAAACAGCATATCCATTTCATTCTCTTTTTCACTTTCCTGGCAGATTCGGAAGTCAGTATGGATGACAGCATCTGCACGTCTTTTTCTTGTTGTAATTCCTCCCTTATGCTGGCAAGTTCTTTCCAGGAAGAGAGCTCAGCCCAGAGCATGTCTTATAGCTCACAGCAAGGACCCTAGGACTGATGCCATAGCCTGCATACAACCCCATCCCATAGATACTATTTTTAGGGACTGTAATATATTCTTTAGTCCATCAGCTATTTGGGGGGCATCTCTACACTCATGTGGTAGCCTCCATTCATCAGAGGAAGTCATATTCAGCTGCTGTATTCACAACACACAGAGGAAGATGGCCACCCTGGGATTCCACCACATGAACTGAGCAAGGTTAGTTGCATGTCTTTGCATCCAAAGACAATGTAACTGCTTTCACAGCAGGAAGGCGTGGCAGTCCGTATCTCAGGAGACTGGACAGTCCGTATCTCAGGAGGATGGACAGCCGCATCGGGACTTTCCCTGCAGAGGCTCCACCCTCAGACCTCCGCACAGCTCAGCTTCATTTGCATATTTCATCACCCGCCGCAGAGGCGCTGCAAGTGCTCCTTCCAAAATCAGCTTTAGTTCTGTCCAGCCCTACATTCAATTGGCAAGCGCTGTGTAGGCTTTTCCTGGAGAGACTAACAAGTGTCTATTCACCCCAAATAGGGTGAAAAGAGACCAAAGAAGTGCTTTCACTAAAGTATAGTTTGTGAAACAATGGTTTTAATTAGAATTACTTATGGGAGGATGGATGAGGGGTCACTTACAAGAGCAGCTATACTACTGAGGGGGGTCATACTACTGAGGGGGGTCATACTACTGAGGGGGGTTATACTACTGAGGGGGATTATACTACTGAGGGGGGGTTATACTGCTGAGGGGGGTTATACTACGGAGGGGGGTTATACCACTGAGGGGGGGTTATACTATGGAGGGGGATTATACTACTGAGGGGGGTTATACTACTGAGGGGGGTTATACTACTGAGGGGGGGTTATACTACGGAGGGGGGTTATACCACTGAGGGGGGGTTATACTATGGAGGGGGATTATACTACTGAGGGGGGGTTATACTACTGAGGGGGGTTATACTACTGAGGGGGATTATACTACTGAGGGGGGGTTATACTCCTGAGGGGGGTATCTCTTTCCCCCAGTAACTACTCCCTGTTTATATGTCCTTGGGGAGAAGTGTGGCATTGTGAGTCTTGTCTCCACTCTATGACAGAAAGTGAATGGGCCCAATCTTGCTCAAGTCTCCTTCAGGTAATCATAGCTGCAGATCATTTTAAAGGGCAGTGGCCATGTCATCACTGGAGGACAACTTTCCAGACAAGGAAGAAACCCATGCATCTGTTAACAGAGGGATGGGTAAATAAAATGGAACGTCACGTGTACCATAGTGTTTGCAGTCCTAAAAATGAAGGAAATTCTGATATGAGCCACATTGATCAACACTGAAAACTTTATTCTAAATGAAATAAGACAGAAACAAAAGGACAAACTGCTTAGTTCCACTTATGTGAGTTGTCAAATCCTAGAGGCAGGAAGTAGAACGTTGTGAGGCACTGGGGCGGGGGAGGAGAATGGTGAGCCACTGCCCAGTGGGTGCAGAATTTCAGCTTGGGAAGGAAATGTTCTGGGTGGTGGTGATGGCTGCTCATACTGTTGAAATGTACATATGAATGATTAAATGGTTAGTTTTATGTTATGTGTATTTTACCGTGATAGTAAAGTAAATATTGGAGCCAGGTGCAAGATACTTGCATCTGAGTTGTTAGTCAAAGGAGTCCCAGAGACCACCCCCAAACAATAGAGGCTACTGTCATTTCTCTCAATTTACCATCAGAACTTGATGGTAAGACTCTATTGCTGAAGACACTAGATACATTGGTCACAGGGCAGGTAGAAACCTAGACGGTACTGGCCCGGGAGCTTCTTCCCAGTAGGTTAGCTTTCCCAGTGCTGGAAAGTTCTACGCAGGCTGCTGTGGGAGAAGAGTTATCAACAATTTTACCAGCTCAGAGCTCTGTGAGCTACAGTAAGAACCAGCCTGGTAAGAGATGCCTACTGGTGCATTTGTGGCATAAATGCCATGGGAATTACCAAGTTCTTCCTGACTGGATTTAATAAGACCCATTCCACAAAACAGAACTCATACCCGGTACTGTTTACTGTGCCAAGAATCTGTGGCTGTGTAAGTCATATGCCCTAGAGGAGAATCTGCTACCACTGTATTACTAAAGGAATATAGTATCAAATTACTCTCTAAATACTTATCTTTATACCCATAGATTAGTATAGCTCTCAAACCTCAACAGAGAAGCTTCTTTTGGCAGTAGTTCGTGCTTAATGCATAACTGATCAAAGTGCAGAGAACAAGAGAGTGTGGAGTACTTAGCTTTAAATAAGATAACTTTAACACTGCCATACTGACCCCTACCCAAGGGTCAGGGGTCATTGTGGAAGAGGGGGTGGAAAGATGATAAAAGCCAGAGGTTGTGGAGGACTGCTGTGAACCGGTGTTTTCAGAAATGAAAGTCCTGTTGTACTAGAGAGTAAATGGTGATTGTGGCTATGGCTAAATGCACAAGACATGCCTCAAATCAAGCCAGTCAAAATTTCAACCTGGATGGGGCAAGGGACTCATGAAGCTTTACCACTGGCTGAGGATCTATTGGCAGTCGATGACCGTAGGGACACAGAACATCAGTCTTCTTCAGGAATGTTGCCCTGGGTAGATTGCTCATGCTCCAGGGCGTGGTTTTATGCCCATGCATGTATCAGCAGTGCTAATTTGTACTCAGTAGTTTAGAAAAGAGTGCATGGGTCTGGAGAGATGGCTCAGAGGGTGAGAGCACTGACCACTCAGGACTCAGGTTTGAATCCCAGCACCCATATGGCACCCAATAACTGTTCATAACTCTAGTTCCAGGGAATTTGATGCCCTCTTCTGACCTCCTTGGGCATTTCGTGAAATGGGTGCACTTACACACATGCAAGCGATGCACTCATAAACATAGAGTAATAAAGATAAAGAAATAAAATAAAAAAGAGTGCATGAAGTTGGGAGGGAGATGTGGTAGATCTGGAAGAAGTTGAAGAGGAGGAAGGTGAGGGTGGATTTGATCAAAACGTATTATATACATGTATGAAATTCTCAAGAAATAAAAACAATTACAAAAGCAAATATTGAAATTTTTATAAGTACCAATGTTTTAAACTTGGTCTACAAGATAAGCATGATAAAGCATAATTTGTGCTAGCTTGTAACCCTCTTATTGAATGAAACCAATCATTAAATAATTAATTGAAATGCTAAAGTGAGGAATTACTAAAAGTGATTCTTCCATAGTTAACTCAAAACATCTCAATATATTCACTCAATCTTGGACTCATTTCTTTGTGTCTAGGTTTGCCAAGTAATAGGGCTGAAGGATCAGAAGTTTGAAGCTAACCTGAGCTGTGTAGCAAGGTCCCATTTATGAGGATAAAAAGAGCAGATAAAAAGAACCTAGCATATCTCTTGGTGATGTCTACCTCTACGGGTTGAAGGGAGCTTGGGTTTGTCACTGAAAGAGTGACTTGGGGTTTGTGGGCACTGGCAATTAGCTATCACAGAATGCTACAGAATTTACTTTCTGGTTATTCACTGAGCTCTTTGTATGTGGTATTTAAGAAAAGGTACATCATTTTCACTGCAGTAATTCACACTCCCCATGAGAAGAGAAATATGTAAGTATGCTGATGAGTAGCTCCCTCCTAACTGGGTTCCTGAGAGCTTGTGGGATGTTTTCCTGGGTCACTGGGAGCAATGGTTAATCTAGCAAAGGGCAGGTAGAGCTTGGCAGATGAGGTGAGCGGGCATCTGGAGAGCGTGATAACCGAAATATCGATATATTAAGGTTAAGACCAGAAGTTCTGGGGAGTTACCATTACAATTCCTTTTCATTTTCCATTGTTTATTTCCTAAACTACAATACGACAAATCTTATGCATTTTCTCTTTTGGATGACAGTTTGGTTCAGTTATTTCTCTGACCCAATCTTTGCTTTTGGGAGGAGAACAACATTTTCTCAGTATTTGGGGATGCAATTTGAATGAAGGCAGAGAACGGAATTGAATTCAGAAATAATCTTATCACAATATATAAAGCATAATAAAAGAAAATAATCTCACAAAATATCCAAGCGGTCTGACTATTTCCAAAATGATTCCAGGGAACTGGACAAACTCCCACAGAAATTCAAGCTGCTTGCAACAGAGCTTAAAACCCTGCAGAAAGAGCAGAAGACCCAGCATTGGGGAAGAGAGGTGTGTGTGTGTGTGTGGGGAGGGGGGTGCTAATTCCCTTGAGGAAAGGAGAAAATAGAAGTGTGGGGCCAGGTGGGCTAGACCAAAGGATCCACTTAGGCTCACCCTCAGGGCTGGAAGAATTTTGCTACCAACAGCAATGCCTATCACTGTCTTCAGTGGAGAACCAAGGAAAACAGTGTCTTCTCAGGGCTCCGTCTACTTCAGTCTAAGATTTTAGAAACTGTGTGCTGTCTTCACCTGAACCTGGTATCACTGAAGAAAAGGAGCCATTCTTCCGGCAAATAAAACTCCGGCCTCACTGCACTGATGTGGGTGGGGCCAGGATTAGGGACCTCCCATAAATTTCCAGTTGTTAATGATGCTGCTGATTCAGGGTTGACACTGAGGAGCCAGGAAATAGCTCTCCCATCTCCCACAGAACACAACCAGCCTGGGCTGTATAGAATCCATGTTCTCCCTTGTCTCCAGTCCCAGGTCTTTTCAAAAGACAGGATGCATGGAGAAGAATCCCACTTATTTGCTTGTGCGCTGGGGAATCTCCAAAAGCTTCCTAAGAGGAGAAATGAAGGACTTCCTCTTTATAACCCACTTGCCTATTTGTTTACTGTCTCCTGGCTTGCTTGTTTAATGACTGTGCATGGAACTGGGTTCAACAAACTACAGCCCATAGGCCAACTCTGGCCTCCTACCTGTCTTGTGAATAAAGCATTATTAGAACACAGCCTGACCTGTCCGCTAACATGTTGTGTGTGTGCCCTTATTCTTGAACATGTCTTCTAGTGGAGAGACTGAGTAGCTTTGACAGAGACATATGGCCCGGAAACCTGAAATATTTGCGATCTGGTTCTTTACAGAAAAGTTTGGTGACTTAGCAAAGAGCACCAATTACTATGCTGGACACACATGGAGGCATATTAGTATATTAATAATTATATTATCGGCTCTCACATTTACAGTCTAGTAGGGAAAAGGTCATGAAGATGAAAATTTCAGAGGAAGCCACTGACTTCCTGTCTTCATTTGACATTATTGCCCCCGAAATCTTTAGTATTATCAGCATCTCCTTCAAAGAGCTGGTCTTTCTCGTATCTTCTTTCAGGAACTGTTCTGTTTTATATACACTAATTCATTTATTCTTCGTAGCAATCTTAGAAGGGAGGGTTTATTTTCTTTTTGTTCCACATGAGGGGATTAAGTGCCACACATTCCTGAGGTCACGTGGCTTGTGACTATTTGCTGTGTCAGATGCTGAGCTAAGCACAAGCTCTCATGCAGTCCTCACAATAATAACTGCACATTACAGTTCTGCTTATTTTACAGGTTAAGAAACAGATGCTCAGAGGGTGAAGTGACTTGCCAGTAGTCTCCGGGGCAACATGGGTGGGGTCAGGACTCACTGAAGGCTTCCGGTGCTCTACTTCCACCCTTGTCTAACAGACACCGGACACAGGACCGGACCTCGTGCTAATGCATTCCCACAACTGCAGCCAGCTTAACTGTGTCACAGAGCTGACTCGTGAGTCAGATGGAGAGGAGAGGATCCGCTTTCCCTCCCTGCACCCAGGGACAACACCTTCACTTCAGTTGTGCTAATGGACGTGGGATTAAATTCTTGCAAGCAACCCAGTGGAGCCCAGGAGCTTAGGAAGTGAAGCTTTCTCAGGGGTTTGCTGTAGTTTGTATCTGGGGTGTTATCTTGTGGTGCAGGTTTGGTTTCAAGGCCTTGGGGCTACTGAGAGGTGGAGTCTTTACAGTCAAGTCTAGAGGAAAGGAAATTAGACGTAGGGGGGCGGGGTGCCCTTGAAGGAGATGTTGGGACCCTTACCCCTCCTTTTCCTTTTGTTTTTTTCTTGGCTACCGTAAGGTGAATAGGCCTTCACCCATGTTCCTACTGTGATTGAGTTGCTATGGGTCCAGAGTAACAGGTGCAAGTTACCACAGACTGAACCTCTGAAACCATGAGCCAAAATAAATAAATGCTTTCTCCTTAAAAGATGATTTTTCTCATACATTATTGCAGTGATAGTGAAAGGTGGTTAACCCAGAATTATTTTAGACAAGAAAACAAGGGAGCCTTCCTGAAAGGGAAGAAACCTGAGCTAATCTTGAAGAATAAACAGGTTGGTGATGGGTTGGATCTGAGAAAGAAGGCTCCGAAAGCACAAGACAGAAAGGATGATGCCATTTTTGGCAAATGGAGTGATGGTGATTGACTGTGGAGAAAGTTACATGAGGCGGCATGGAGGAGGTCTTCGTGTACACGGACCAGGGACAGAGCACTTTGTTTCAGTGAAGATGAATGATTTTGAAATAGAAATGTGCCCAAAGTAAAAAATCAGTCTTCAGTGGTTTATAGACTGAGTTGGATCAAAGAATGATTTAGGGACTACCACAGACCTAGGGAGAAGGTGAGAAAGGCGTGACACACAGAACCAGTGGGGCACATTTAAGGTGCAGGGCATCTGAGCTCAAAGGAGTTTTAAAAAGCAGACACCAACTGCTCAGCACGGAGATGAACTAGCTTTGCAAAACCCAAGTACAGGGACAAAGGGGTGCAATCAATGGAAAAGAGTGTGTGGTGGGTGGTGAGCTGTGCTCGTGGGACATCTAGATGGATCCATGCACAGCTAGCTGAAAACTCACTAGAAGAGAGAGGATGGGGCTGGAGCAATGGTTCGGGAGACAAAGGCCTGGGAGGCAGCCAGTGGGAGGAGGGTGGAGCAAAGACAGGGCACACACGGTCTGGGAAAGAGCATGAAAAAAGAGAAAGAAAATGAGACCCTGTGAACCAAATGCAAAAGGTCACACCAAGTGTTGTAAAAGTGTAGATACAGAAAGCGTCGGGCTTTGGGCTCTGTCCCTCCAGCCCCACAGTTCCCATAGCCAGGGTCACTTTTCCTCCCCTCTGCCCTCCTGTTTTGTGAGGGAACCTATCATTTCTGACTTTAAGTGGCTCCAGAAAGTTAACTTGCGTCTTGAATAGGCTTCGGCTATGTTAATTGTCTTTGTTGTAGGTTGTAACTAAAACCTGTAACAGATGTGGGAAGAAACTAATGCAAGCATGCATGCCTAGAATTCTACATGAGAGAGAATCCCGGATAATCACACAGAGCACTGAGCATGTGCCAGTCCCTCTGCCAAGCATGCTGTAAGCATGATTTCATTAATTGTTTATCGAGTTGTTACACTACTGTCATTTTCCTGCTGGGCAGAGAACCTGTGCTTAGAGAAGGGGAGGTCTAAATAGCAAATGGATAGACAGCAAAGGCTGGAGTCCAACAGGCCAGTCCCAAAGCCTTTGTTGGACCTGTTGTATTATCCTGAGAGAAAAAGAAAAGAAGCAAGAACAAGGTTACGTAGGAAAGAGACATGAGACAACTTTAATTACCAGAGATGCCTTCAGTGGATGCCTTGAGAAGCTCCACGTTCTGGAGATAAAGGAAAGTTTGGGTCTCCTAAGACTATTCATGCTTTCTACACACTCTCCACCTAAAGATGTGCAGAAGTCCCCACCAAGAAGACATAGAAGGCACTGACGGTCATCCACCCCAAAATGCATCCAAAGGGAGCCAAGGGCAGGTTGGGAGTTGGTGGCAGCCACCTCCCCTCCATCCCCCCTGCAGAGTGTGAGCAGATCTCCAGGGCTGGGCTAGTACTCTTTTTGATTGCCTGGTAGGAAAGGTCATTTGCAAAGTATTATCACAAAGTCATTAGAGATCAGCAGGACCAAGAGAGATGAAGCTTCAGAAATGACAGGCCAGCTCAACCTCCCAATTTTGTTTTTATGAATGAGTTAATGTTGTGAAGAAATATGGAAGGATGTTCTGTTAGTGCCTATTAGAGACTCTAATGATTTCTGACACTCCCATTCTGAAGTTCTAAGAAAGAAGTAAAGTGGATGTGTGTGTATATGGCACACACAGGGCAGGATCATCACGTCCTCTGGGGATGGTAGCACACTGTAGACAGTGTGGAGCCAGCTAGGAACCTGGAGGAGTTCGTGGTAAAGTAACAACACTGTCCTGTCTGAGCATGTTCTTGAGAAGGTGAGACAGAATCCCCATGCTACAGCTTAGGGTCTCTTCTCCCTGGGATAGGTCGTTGCCTCCAGAAATTTGTCTTTTCTTTGTCATTTATTCTGAGTGGGTACCTGTCAGCCTGATCTAGAAGGTCTGGCAGAGATGCAGAGGAATGCTTGTACCTACTATGTACTGAAATGATTTGTCATTGGAAGAGCTATCTCCCTTGGCACATGCTAGAGCAGTCTAAGGAGACAGTGAGACAGCATGTGCAGGATGTAGTTTGGCATCTGATGTATAAAGTTCAGTAAGTGACATAGCTCTAAACACTTGCAGCAAAGGGCCAGGCTGAACTCTGAGTCACAGTCCCTACCTCACCAGCATACACCCATCAGAACATGCTGTCATCCTCTGGGCTTCCTGCATCTCTTGAGACAGCCCCTTCCACATACCAACCACCCTGGGCACTGTGGAAGGAAAACAACACGTGTGATCACAGGGAGGTGACTGAGGGGCGAGCAGAGGCAGGGCCAGGGTCCCCGAGCTTCACGTGCGCAGGCAACTCAGTGTTGCCTATTTTTTGCAGCGCAAAGCTTCTGGGCAGATAGGTGACATACAATGGTTCTTCCTCTAGAAAGTCAGCAAGTCCGGCAGGGTCTGGAATTCCTACCCTGCTTCCTCCAATTTCAGAGGCTGACGTGAAGGCAGTGGTGGCTAGGAAGGTGGTGGCAGTGGCTGGAGGCAGGCCTGGGTCACAGTCACAGGTTCCTGGACAGCCAGTGAAACCATGGGAAAGTGACTTCAATGTTTTAAAATTCTTTTTTTTGAAATTACATTAACTATTTATGTATTTGTATGTGTGTGTGTACGTGTGTGTGAAGGTCAGAGGGCAACTCATGGGAGTTAGTTCTAGTCTTCCTCTGTGTGGGTCCCAGGGATTGAACTCAGTTCACCAGGGTTGGTGGTAAGCCCTTTTACCTGCTGAGCCACCTTGACGACCTTACTTGAGCGGTTGCAGCTTGGTGCTTTCTCCTCCAGAAGAGGGCTGATGAATATTTGCAGGGTGTGTGGTCTCTTGCTTCCATTGCTAACCCACTGTGGGCTGGGCAGACTGGGGTGTGCATTTTCATCACAACTTGGAATGCAGAATGCAGAGCTTGCCGGGTAGAGAAAGTTCTGCTGGAACCTTGCTTTTGGTTCATTATGGGGTTTAGGAGTTTAAGGAAATGAGGGCTCCCTGTAGGCTTCTGTGGACCAGAAAAACCCAACAGAGAAGGTGGGGCTTAGTCTAGACCTTGAAGGACAGAAAAGTTTGGATAGAAAGAGAGGAAATTGTGGGAGAGGGGTTGACAGAAAACCAGGGGAAGGAACCTGGGACACCTTTCATGGTCAACAAGAGAGCAGCGGGTTTGCTTCCATGAATGTAGGAAAGGGTCCCAGAGCCCATCTTTCCTTCTTTCTATCATTACAGTCCACTGAAATGATTTGCTGACATTTTCATCCTCCTTCCTGCTTGTCATACCTGAACAGAGAGAGACAATGTCTCCTAGTGTATCGCATCGCCTATGTCTCTCTGGCCTAACACATACACAGTGGTGCTTGATACACAGTCATCCTTCAGCATCTGTTGGAGATTGTTTTCATGCCTCCTACTGATACCAAAATCTATGAATGCTTAAGTATAAATTCATATAATATTTCCATAGACCCTATGTGCCACCCCACCACCACCACTATAAAAGTGCTGTGAAAATAGCTGTTTTTCTGTGGTCTTTAGGGAATAATAATAAGCAAAAAGTCTGTATAGGTTCAGTAGAGTTGCAATTTCATTTTTGGTGCTAAGGATTGAACCTGGGCCTTAAGCATGCTAGACAAATACTGTACCACTGAGCCATACCCTCAGCCCTGACAGTTTTGAAAATAATGTGTTTGGTCCTCTGTCGGTTGAATTCATGGATGTAGAATCACTGTTTAAGGAGGGCTAACTGAATTTGTACATTATAAGGATGAGTAGATGAGTGAGTAGATGCATTGGGGGGATAGCTATAATCACATTGTAGATGGCCTTAGATAGGAACCAAGAACCCACTGGGCAGGTTAACTGTGAGCATATCTCTCTGGGGGGATGCTTTAGGGAAGGGTAACCTGAGGGCCATGTGTGGGATAGGTTGAAGTGCACTGGACTTGTAGAGAGAGTGGGTTAATAAGACCCATAAGGAAACACATAGGACCGTGGAGACATCCCAGCGTGAGGCTGTAGACTCATCTACGCTATCAGTGAAAAGAAGGAACAGTTGAGAGACGACTAAACTAGCATGCCACAGACATTCTCTCTTGACTCTTCTGATGGGTCTGCCATTCTTAGGATTCCATGTACTCCTTCCCTCTCCAGAGTAACTATAGTAAACATCCTAAATGATTCCAGTCAAGAAGAGGAGAGGAAAAGCCTTATTATTCCAGTTTTGCCTACCTGGGGCCAGTAATCAGGGGACATGGGCATGCACTGGGTCTGGGAGGAAGGACTGGGACAGTGGCACCTGGGCATATCACCACTATATTTTCTTTTGCAGAAAAAGTGGAACTCCTGAATTTTTCTGGTATGAAATGGGGGATAATGGAGGGATATGTAGACTATTAACTTATTTTCTGCCCAGTTAAAAATCTTAGCTGCTTAGGCTTTCTGAAATACAGAGTGTTCTAAAGACTCTTTAAATAAACCCCTCTCTAGGGACAAGCCTTCGGGGAGAATATGCCCCCTGGGGATATTCTTGTAAGCGTAAGGCCAGAGGGGGCAGTTGAAAGACTCCCCAGAAATACACACATCTTCTGCAGATAAAAGGCCCTGGCACTGCCTTCTGTTTTGCCCAGTTGGATCCTGAAGTATTCAGAAACTAGTGGTTAGGAAAGATCTACTTCCAAGCCCAGAAACACACAAAAGAACCTGAAATCTCCTGTCACCATCTCATAAAGTCAATCAGAAAGGAGGGGAAGAACACAGCATGCATTTCTAACCCTGGAACCCGACATGTGTCATTTTTGTTATCTTGTTTGTTTCTGGCTATGACTAGTGGCAAAACTTCAGCTAAAATGGGGCTACTGGCCTGCTTATTTTCAGTGGTTTGATGGGGAGACTGATTCTCTCTTCAGCCAGGCTTGGGGACAGAAGAGCCCAAAAGGACCAGGAGGTGGAATAGTGAAAAAAGAGCAGACAAATGCCATTGGGTCCTGGTCAATGAAGAAAAGGAAAATGTATCATGTTAATTCTATGTGTCAAATTACTGAGACCGTGGTGCCCAGATATGTGGCCAAGCATTATACTGGATGCTTCTGTTTTAGAGATATATTTCAAAATATATATTCTTATATTTACAGACAAGTATCCCAGTCACCACTCATCAAAGAAGTTTCTTTTGTACCAGGCAGAGACTATTACAGATTAGCGCAACTGGTCACAGACTTTGTTTGTGAATTGCCCAAGCCCAAGTGGCATCGCTACAATTAAACCCCTACACCTAAGCCTCACACAACATAGAACAAGGGGTAAAGTGGACACTAATGAATCTTTGAATTCTCATTAATGAAATTCCTTCATGCAACAGAGGTCCAGGAACTCAAAAGGTCACAAATAGCCAAGTGTAGAGGGTAAGATTCTGCAGAGTCTTTGGCCAGGACTCGTATATTAAACTCCACCCACTGAAGGCTCAGAGACCATTGCAGAAGAGGGGGCAGAAAGAGAGTAAGAGCCAGGGAGGAGATGCACGACCATATGGAAATAGAATCCTACAAGCTCTTGGGACGCTGCTCATATGAACCTATAGCTATGGTGTCAGCATGCACAAGGCCTATGCAAACTCAAGCAGACAAAACCCCAGCATAGAACTGTGGAAATGGGCAACAAGCCTCAATCTTAGTCAAAGAATTATTGGCATCTGATTATTGCTGGGTGAGGAAGAGCTGATCTTAAGGAAAAGGACTCTAGATAGGCTGACTAGACCCCAGTGAATGAACTTGCACTGAGAGACGTCTGGGGACACTAACTTAACATGATAGGCCTGAACACAGATGATAGAATGTATGAATGTATGAATTCCAGTGTGTGTGGGGATACAGAGCAGGGGGTGCCAGTGGGGAAGGTGGTATAAAGATGATTAAGATTGACCAAGATGTTCTGTATGAAATACACAAAAATCCAATAAAAATTTTACAAATAAAGAATAAAAACATAGTGTTCTAAAAAAAATTATGTGCTTAAGTGGTGTGAAAACCAAAGGGAAAGGTAGTATTTAATAAGTCAACTGAAAAATATACATAAAATATAAATGTGAGTGCATGTGTATAGCTGACGGCTATACAACAAAACTCACAGTACCAGCCACAGTTTTTGTCCAAGAGATTTCCAAATAGTACAGGCTATCGTCATAGCCCTTGATTAACTCCCAGAGCTTGAAGGTGAGACCCTGTTGCTGAAGGCAGGACGTACTTTGGACACAGGACTTGGAGCAATTGAGCTGAAACTGACCTGGAAGCCTCCTCCCTGAAGACTAGCTCTCATAGTATCAGAAGCTTCCGTGCAAGCTGCCAAGGAGGTGAATCAATGATCCTACCCGGGTGTAAAGCTTACAAATCACGACAATGACCAATCCAACAAACTATCTCTGTTGGTACAATGGCAGCTGTCTAACTGGACCTAAGGCTCGCTCAGTGGGGAGGAACTCATGCATGGTAATGTAAACAGCCAAGTACAAGCTGGAGAGGTCACAAGCCCTAGATAGGAACCTACTTCTGCCACATCCTTGTACCATGGAACTTTTTTACTATATTCTAAATACAGATCCTTATATTTACAGACTAGTGTACCTTTCACCACTCATCAAAGAGGCTTCTTTTTGTAACAGATGGAGACTATTACAAAGTTCCACAACTGGTCAAATGCAGAGAATAAGAGGCTGTGAGGTGCTCAGCCCTAAGTGACACACCCACAATGCAACCTATGCACCTAAGGAAACATCACGGAAGTGGGAATAAAAGAATATAAGCGCCAGAGGGGCAGGAAAAGCCTGCTACTAGTTATTGCATACTGGACATAATAGTGAAGCTGCACTGATAAAATCTCCACAGTATGGTAGTGTAGGGCACAATGCAGTGTGGACCTTAGCCAGGTCACCTGCTATGAGGATTAAGGGAGTGGCTCCTGTGGGTGTGGTGCTCCACTCCAGCCAGGGGTGACACCAGCTTCTGGCCTGCATCTGGAGAGAGCCTGCACCGAGATGAACCACCCCATGGGGGTTGGCTAACCAAACTCATAAAGCCCCTGGCACCTCCCTCAATAGTCAAGTTTGCTGCGGCTTACCCTCCGCATGCCTCTCATTCAGCTCCCGGAGTCTATGTGTTGATTCCACGCCTACTCACCCCCTTTTGGCAGAGACCCTGCATCTCCCTCGGGCCAGGACTGAACAGAGGGACCCCAACATGGTAGTCTAATGAGAGCTGAATCAGGACAGAACCATTTGACATGCCAAGGTGGATGGGAGAATGTCATGGGGTTCTACCTCAGGATGGAGAGTTACAGGCAATCAATTACAGGCAATCAATGGATGCTGAGGGAGAGAGAAAGAGAGAGAGAGAGAGAGAGAGAGAGAGAGAGAGAGAGAGAGAGAGAGAGAGAAGGAATGAATCACTTTTCCTCAGGGACTAGCTCCAGTTATCTAATCCTAAATGGACATCCCTAAATACAGGTACACATGAGCACCACTAAATGAACTCATTCATTTATATGTATATTTGTAAATGTATGTGTATATGTAACAATAACAGAAAAGAAGACAATGAGTGAGTGGAGGGACATGGGAACAGTTGATGGGGTATGGGGAGGGATGGAAATAATGCAAAGATGATACACATTTACAAAATTATCAAAAATAAAAACTTAGAAAATTATGCTTTTGCCTGTGTATCTGAATGAAGACCTGAATAGAACTCAAGAAAGTCTCCCTGTCCCCTAAGCAAGAAGAAATTCAGCCAGTAGATGGCCTTTGGACTAGGACTATAACAACAGCTTTCTTTCTTTCTCTCTTTTTAATTTTTTTATTCTTTTGAGACAGGGTCTCCTTGTAGCCTCCGTTGCCCTGGAACTCACTATGTAGATCATGCTGACCTTGAACTCACAAAGATCTACCTGCCTGCTGAGTGCTGGGATTAAAGGCATGTACTACTACCCCTGGCATAACAACAGCTTTCTTGATGACTTTGGACTTGGACTGTGACATTGGATTTCTTGGGTCTCCAGTCTGAAGGCTGTACAGATTTAGACTTGATAGACTACATCATTGAGCCGCTTCCTTAAATAAATCTCTCTCTAAATACACATGTCCTTTTGGGTCTGCTTTTCT
This sequence comes from Eospalax fontanierii, assembly GCA_035773235.1. Taxonomy (NCBI): domain Eukaryota; kingdom Metazoa; phylum Chordata; class Mammalia; order Rodentia; family Spalacidae; genus Eospalax; species Eospalax fontanierii. The sequence goes on from CM069547.1 coordinate 19,538,223, forward strand.
GGAGAATCTGAGTAATATAGAAGCTTAGTTGGGGCAGCTCCACACATTTCTAGTACTTCCATTTCGGGTGGGTGGGGGAGTTGCATTCAGGCAGGAGAAATTAGCTGGAGCAGGAAGGCCCTTCATGGCAGAGCTGCAGCATCACTCCGTTGGCCTCCTGTTGTCTTGCTCTTAACTAGATTTGGATGGGAACAAGTTAGAGTCAATTCCAAGCTTGTTGAAAGTTCAGAAAAAGACATTCATTGACTTTATTAGGGATGGTTTGAATGTTATTTATAGAAAGAAGAACATACTGCTTATTTACCAGAAAGGATTCTTTTACTTCAACATTAGACAACATAAAACATTAGCACATTAAAACATTTCTGTTCAACAATGAACTTGACCTGAAGTAGACAGTAAACTCCTAAGTATTCTAGTTTATCTTTAGTATTTCAGTCTGTGGTGGCTTGAATGAGAAATGTCCCCCACAGTCTCAAGAATTTGAACACTTGGTCAGTTAGTGTGGGGAAGGTCAAGGAAGCTTTATGAGACACAGCTTTGTTGGAGGAAGTTGGTCCCTGGAGGGAGGGCTTTGAGACTTCATGCCCCACTTGTAGTTGACCCTCTTTCTGCTTCGAATTTGCCTCTGAAGATGTGAGCTCTCAGCTTTTGGCTCCTGCCACTCTGCCTGCCTGTTGCCATGCCTCCCCACAAAGATGGACTCTTATCCTTCTGGAACTGTAAGCCCGAATAAACTCTTTCTTTTATCAGCTGCCTGGGTCATGGCATTTTATGCCAGCAACAGAAAAGTAACTAATACACAGTCCAAAAATGTTTCGGTCAGTTGGTGTTCCTGACCAATGTTCAGTGTTGGAACCATGTGTGTTAACAGAGTGGTTACCCTGACAGTTCAGATTGTATAGGGATCATTGCTGGGCAAAGCAAGCAGGCAATAGATAACTAGACGCGAGCTTTCCTCAGTACCACTTATCTGGAGTGCCGTAGCCTTACCTGAGAACCTATGGGGGAACTTGTCCAACCCAACTGGGCCCTAAGGAAGCCGTCATCAAAACCAAAACATCTGTTTTGTCTCTCTACTTCCTTCCTCTCCAAAGCAGAGTGAGGCTAATGATGCCACAAAACCAAAGCATCAAGCAAAACATTTCTAAGCAAGACCTTGTGTGGCTAATCTTTATCATCAACTTGCTGGGATTCAGAATCACCATGGAAACAAATGTCTGGGTATGTCTGTGAGGCAGCTTGTAGACTGTGTTAGTTGAGATAGCGAGACTCACCTTAAGTGTAAGTTAAACTATTCTGTAGGCTGGGATCCTAGAGTGAACCAAGAGGAGAGTGTGAACTAAGTACCAGCATTCACCACTCTCTGTTTCCTGACACAAGGTGACCAGCTGCTTCACACTCTGGCCACCATGAATTCCCTGTAATGACAGACCATACTCACAAACTGTCCTTTCCTTCCTTATGCGGGTTTGGTCAGGAATTTTGTCGCAGCCCTAAAAAGTGGCCAACACACTTTGTGAAGAAGCAAAGCGCCTCTTTTACTCAGTCATGTGGAATATTCTACAGCAAAGGGCTGGTACCTTTGCTTGGCTTTCTTGATTAGCTCTAATAGTCAAGAGGTCAGGGCCAAGGATTGCCACTGTAGGCAGACCAGTTAGCTCTGGTCTGTTTCATGGAGAAAGACTCCCTATAATTCAAAATGCCTTTATGGCATACCAAATACGTTTGTCTGGTCCTGTGACAGAGGACAGAAGGACAAGAGGTCAGGTCAGGTGTCTTTCCTAAAAACTCGTAATGTGGTAGAAGATGGGTCTGTGCAGCTAGGACCAAAACAAAGACCAAAAACCCGATGGTATATAGAGGTGTGCTAGGGAAGGCCGTGTATAGAAAACTTTACTTTTTTTCAGTATTGATGTGCTATCTAAGGTTTTTCAGGAAAAAGTCATAGTATTCACTCAAAAGAGCAAAGTTAATGAATATTTACATAGAACTAAAATAAAGGGCTTAGGATAGACGGCAATGGAGACTTGTGAAAATTTTCTTGAACCACATCCAACTTGGTTTTGAGACTACTTCTCTCAGTACGACCCCCAAGCTGTCAAGATCACCATTGTGAAAAGCTCAGCATATTCTAGTGTGTTCCAGCGAATGTGTGCTCTATGATGTACTGGTTTTACATTTACTCATCAGTCACAGCAATAATAAGGACCCTGGAGAGTGATTATTTACCCTGGAGTGAGATTTCTGCTTAAGTTTTTAGATGGATAATATTTGTTGTAATGTGGATGGGATTCAGAGAACCCTAATTCTCTTTCAATTATCACAAATAAGTCAGTATGCTGCCTTGTGGGGAAAAAACTGAAAATCCAGCATGATTAGTTTGAACAACAAGGAGTTTTAAACAACTCATGTGGTCAGAAGTCCAGGGGAAACTGACCTGCATGATCCACGTGGAGAACTGGCATGTGTCTGTGGTCCTAGCGCTGGAGGGCATCTTAAACTGTGGGTCATGGCCCCACATGGGGTTATGTAATTGAATTCGGGCGTTGCAAGAAAGTTGGCAACAGTAAGAGGTTTCTGAAAATGCATCAACCAAAATTAATTCAAAATCAAAAGCATGATGAATCTGAGGTGTTTCTGGCAATGCTAATCCATATTATATTGTGACTCCACTGTGGACTTGGATCTGAACACACCATGAGTGTCATCCCACCAGGCAACACCAGGCAACACCTCGCTCATTCCAGACTATTGTGTTGCAATTCTCAGTGTTTTTACTGTCTAGGCAAAGTCTTTTCTACAGAAACATAATGACTTTATTTTAATATTTTCTTACTCCCATTCTACGGCATGTAAGTATCAAATTAGCATATCTTTAGATTGCATTTGTTAGAATGTTTGACTTTCAGAATTGTTATTGGAGTTGCTAACTTGAGTTTCCTAACAAATCATTAAATGAATTTTGGCTTGGGATTAAGACAAAATATCCAACGGTTTTGAAACGACTTTCAGCAACGTACTTCTGCCACTTTGTAGAATGTGTTTGTGCCAGGTGGCATTCCCAACATTGATGATTACACAATCAAAATATTGATCAACTCTGGGAAACACTGAAGCTGTTTTACATCCTACAATATCAAGTATTCAATCAAGAATTTCTCCCATTCCACCCCCTCCCCCTGTCCTCTCCCCGTGTGGTCATCTACCACCTCTGGCTCTTACAATGTTATTTTTTTGTTTTTAAATTGAATTGTGTATTTCGTATAGAATATCTTGATCAGTCTTAATGATCTTATACCCCCTCCACACTGGCACCCCCCCCCCATAGCCCCGCAAGTGGAATCTATACTGTCTTTCAAGTGTTAAGATCAAGTTAGTGTCTGCAAATGTTCCTCAGTACAGGTTCATCCACTGAAGTCTAGTCAGCCTATCTGGAGTCCCTTGCTTTAGGAAGATTAGCTCATCCGTATTCTACAGTAATCAGTTGCTAATATTTCTTCAGCAAAGATTGGAGTCTGCTACCCATTTCTCCAATTCCATGCTGGGTTTTTGTCTGCTTGAGTTTGCGTGGGTCATTGCTGTAGGTTCATATGAACAGGGTGCCAGGAATTTGTAGGATTCTCTTTCCATATGGTCATGCACCTCCTCACTGGCTCTTACAATCTTTCTGTAGAAATGGCCTCTGAGCCTTAGGTGAGTGAAACATAGTATAGGAGTCCTGTCCAAGGACCCACACTCTAAAGATTCCTAATCTCTGTTCTTCTGCCATTTGTGACCTTTAGTGTTACTGGCCTTCTGTCTCATTAACGAGAGTTGAGAGATTCATTAGTGTCCTCTTTAGCCCTTGTTCCATGTTGTATGAGCCTTGGGTGTAGAGGTTGCATTATAGATGTACTACTTAGGCACAAGCAATTCAAAGGCAATGTCTGTGTGTGACCAGATATGGTACTCTGCACTAGTCTTCATCTCGTGAAACAGAAGCTTCTTGGATGAGTGGTGACTGGGATATTTGACTCTCTATATATGGATACATATTTTGCACTTAGTAAGAGGTCACATTAGCCTAAGGATGTGACAGCCTTGGGGGTTCCTCTAAGATCTATGACCTCTTCAACCATTTGTATTTGGTATGATTACAGTACCACACATGAGTTTCTTCTCATTGAATGGGCTCTAAGACCATCTTAGGTAGATGTTGACGGGCCCCAAGATAAAGGTGCCACAACTGCACCAGTGTCAAGCGCTGTACTGGTCACTGACATGGTTATTTGGTCATGATGCTGATGTGGGGTCATTGATTGATATTCTTTCTTGACTGCTTGCATAGTTCTTTCCAGAGCCATGAAAGCTAGTCTTCAGGGGAAGTGGCTTCCAGGTCAGTTCCAGCTCTATTGCTCCAAATCTGGTCTTGAAGTATGTCCTATTTTCAGCAATAGGGTCTTACGTTTAGATTCAAGGAGGCAATCAAGGGCTGTGGAAATAGCCTGTGGAATTTTGGTAGTCTCTTGGACCACTCTGGCCAACAGCTCAAAGGAAAGTTTCTCCTGTCTGGTACTGTTTCTTGTTATATAAACTTCAGCTATGCACATGGACTCATGAAGAGATATTGTATGTGGAATTTGTCCTTAGGTTGTTAGACTAATATGATTCCCTCTGGTGCTTTACACCAGCTAGGCATTATTCATCTCTCTTCTCTCTCTCTCTCTCTGTCTAACCCTCCCTGTGTGCCTTCCCCATTTAAAGTGTCCCATTTCCCAGTTTCTCCCTTGATAATACCAGTTTCCTATGATCCCATCTCTTTTGAGCTCCTTCTTTCCCTTTATCCCCTGGTATGGGGGGGGGGTAGCTCCTTGTATAATCTCTCCCCCCTCTCATTTAAATAACCCCCTTTTATCTATTTCTCCCTTAGTGACACCTATGTCCTACTGATCTTCTTTCTCAGGATCTTTCTGTCCCTTCACCTCCATGATTTCTTTCCATTTTCCTGGTTCCTGCAGGTACATCAGGATACATACTCACATATAAGGGTTTGGTGCTAGGAGCCACAAATGAGGGAGAACATACACTGTTTTTCTGAGTCTGTGTTATTTCACTTAGCTTAACAGTTTCTAGTTCCATCCATTCACCAGCAAATGTCATGATTTCGTCTTCCTTTACTGCTGAGTAGCACTCCATTGTGTAAATGTACCACATTTTCATTATTCACTAAGTGTCAGTTGAAGGACATTTAGGTTGCTTCCATTGCTTAGCTATTGTGACTAAAGTTGCCACAAACATGGATGTACAAGATTCTCTGCAACAGGAAGAATCCTTTGGGTATATGCCAAGGGGTCCTATAACTGGGTCAAATGGTTTTAGTTTTTTAAGAGTTCTCCTCACTGCTTTCCATAGAGGTTGCATGAGTTATAATCCCACCAGTAGTCAATGAGCATTCCTCTTTCCCCACGTCCTCTCCAGTATTCAGTAACATTTATTCTCTTGATCTTAAGCCAGTCTGACTAGGGTAAGATGAAATCCTAAATTGGTTTTAATTTGCATGTCCCTAATTATTAATGATATTGAACACTTTTTAAGATGTTTCTTAGCCATCTTTATTTCTTCTTTTGAGAATTCTCTGCTCAGACCCTTAGCCCATATTTTACTTGGGTCATTTGTTTTCTTGGTTATTTGTTTTTGAGTTCTTTATATATTCTGGATGTTAAACCTCTGTCAGATGTGTCACTCTCTCGCTCTGTGGGTTTTCTTTTCAATTCCTTGGTTGTTTCTTTTGCTCTACTCAAGTTTTTTAGTTTAATTATTTTGTTTATTATTGACCTTGATTCCTGAGCAACTGCTATCTGATTTAAAGTCCTTTCCTACACCTATATCTTTTAGGTTATTGCCAACGTTTTCTTCTAACAGTTTCAGAGTTTCAGGTTTCACACTGAGGTCTTTGATCGATTTGGAGTTGACTTTTGTACAAGGTAAAAGATAAGGGTCAGTTTCTTATCTGTTGTTCTTATGAATCTCTCTCTTTAAAGACCTAAAATTTTCATTGTAGAGATATTTAATGTCTTTGGTTAGGTTTATTCTGATATATATATTTTGAGGCAATTGTGAATGGGAGGATTTTCTTGTACTATTTCTCCAATTACTTGTTACTGGTATATAGAAAGGCTACTGATTTGTAATTAATTTTGTAACCTGCCACTTTACTGAAAGTGCTAATCATTTATAAGAGTTTTCTTGTGGAAGTTTTTGCATATCTTAGTTATAATATCATGTCATGTTAAAAAAGGGATAATTTGACCTCTTCTTTTTCAAATGACTATTCCTTTCATTTCTTTCTCTTGCCTTATTGCTCTAGCAAGAGTTTCAAGCACTATATTAAAAAGGAATGGAGATAGTGGACAGCCTTGTCTGGCTCCTGATTTTAAGGGGAATACTTCCAGTTTTCCTCCATTATAATGATATTGGCTGTGGGTTTGTTGTATATTGTTTTAATTATGTTGAGGTATGTTCTCTCCAGTCCAGTTACCTCTAGGTCTTTAAACATAAATGCAGTTGAATTTCTTCAAAGGCCTTTTCTGCATCTAGTAAGATGATCATGTGATTTTTGTCTTTGAGTCCATTTATATGTTTTAGGACATTTATTGACTTAAGTATAATGAACCATCCCTGCATCTATGGAATAAAGTCTACTTGATCTTGGTAGATGATCCACCTGACGTGTGTCTACATGAAGTTTGCAATTATTTTCTTGGGAATTTTTGATCTCTGTTCAAAAGGATTATGGGTCTATAATTTTCTTTTTTGGTTGTATTTTTACCTGGATTTGGTATTAGAGTGATGCTGGCTTCATAGAAGGAATTTGGGGTTTTTTCCTCTTTTTCTATCTTTTTAAACAGTTTAAGTAGTATTGGATATAGGTCTTCTTTGAGTATCTGGTAGAATTCTGCTGTGAATCCATGGGCCTGGGCTTTTTTTAGTCTGGAGTTTTTTGTATTACTGTTTTACTTTCCTTATATTTCATGGGTCTGTTGAAGCTGTTGATCTCTTCTTGGTTTAGTTTTGGTGATTCTTATGATTTTAGATATATATTCATTTCTTTAAGGTTTTCAAATTTTATAACCTGTAGTTTTTAAAAGTATTTCCTTATAATGTTCTGAATCTTTTTCTTGTCTGTTGTGAGGTTTCCCCTTTCATCTCTGATTTTATTGGTTTGGAGTTGCTCTTTCTTTCTTTTGGTTAACTGGGCTGAGGGTCTGTCTGTCCTGTTTATCCCTTCAAAGAACCAACTCTTGGACTCATCGATTCTTTGTATTGTTTTCTTTGAATTTCATTAATTTGTGCTCTGATATTTGTTATTTCTTCTTGTCTGCTGGGTTTGGGTTTCATTTGTTATGCCTTTCTTGAGTTACAATGTTAAATCATTTATTTGTGCTCTTTCTGATATTTTAATGTGGGCACTTAGAGCTATAAACTCCCTGCTTCAGACTGCTTTTAAAGTGTCCCAGAGGTTTTGTTGGGTTGTATTGTCCTTTTTATTTAATTCCAGGAATATTTTTATTTCTTTTTAAATTTCTTCTTTGACCCATTCATCATTCAGGATATGTTGTTTAGTCTCCATGAATTCATGATGTTACTAGGGATTTTTGATTTTAAACTTTATTGCATTGTGGTCTGACAGAATGCATGGAATTATTCTGTATTTTTTATTATATAATTATAATAATTATTATTTTGTATTTGTTGAAGTTTGTTTTGTGTCCAAATATGTGGTTGATTTTGGAGAAAGTTCCCTGAGGTGCTGAATAGAAAGTATATTCTTGGTGTTTGGGTAGAATATTCATGAGATGTCAGATTCATATGATGTATGGTCTTTTTAAATTCAGATATGTCTCTGTTTATTTTCTGTCTGGTTGACCTAATGGAGACAGTGAGGTATTGAAGTCCACTAGTATTAGTGAGTTAGGATTAATCTGTGTCTTAGTGTCCTGTAGCACTGATTTATGAAGGTGGGTGTACCATAATTTGGTGCATATATGTTCATGATTGTAATATCTTCTTGGTTAATTGTTCCTTTGATCTGAATGAAGTGATCCTCATTATCTCTTCTGAGTAGTTTTAGTTTGAAGTCTATTTTGTCAGCTATTAGAATGGCAACTCCTGCTTGTTTCTTAGTGTTATTTACTTGGTGCAGTATTGAGCATCACGGCCTCCAAATTCCTAACTTGCACATCTGTTGGTCTTTACTCCGTGGTGAGAAACTTGGCTTCTGTGATTCTCATGTTTGTTTATTTGACTAGCATATGAAGTCAATTTCCCATTGCTGTAGTATCCGCCCCGACACCATCCTCATTTCAAGTGGATTTCCATACCCACACCCTCCTTCATGATTGCTTATTTTCAAATGATCACTTTACATAACGCTGTTAAAAATATTTTATTTATTATATTTATTTTATATGTATGAGTGTATTGCCTGCACGTAGGTAGGTGCACCTGTATAAAGCAATGTCTGTGGAGGACAGCAGAGGACATTGGTTCTCCTGGAACTGAGTTATGGATTGTTGTTAGCTGCCATATGGGTACTGGGAATCGGACCCAGATCCTCTGCAAGAACAGCCAGCGCCCTTAACTGCTGAGACATCTTTCCAGCCCCTATGCCCCATAATTTTTGAACCTGTCCTAGGAAAGAGGAATCCAATAACCTCTATTTGTCCCAACAAGCCAAAACTGCCTCAGTAGCCTGAGTGGGACAACCTTTCATTGGGATATGTGGTCTCTGTATAAGAGAGTTGCATATGCTAAAAAAATTTAAAGTTCCTTTAGGAGGACAAAGGGAGGAGAAATGTTGAACTAGTAATAACAGTGACCACTTAAGAGCCACACAAACACATTCCTGCTACTGGAAAAAAGACAACAACAACACCACACACACACACACACACACACAATCCCCAAACCCCCAGCTCTTATTATTATTGGGCTTTCATTACTGCTAGAGGCACAACAACCACGTCGCAATGGAGGCAGCTTTCTTGCATCACCTTTCCACTGATGGGAAGCACAGTTTCTTGGTGCCCAGCCAAGGAACAATGTCGTCTGACTGCCGAGAAAAGTGCCAATAATATAAACAGCCACCCCAAACAGCAAACTATTCAAACAAGAATTTTGGAGCAGAGCCCAGGGCTTAAGTCATGGCAGAGCAAATGCATTCTGAAATCACAGCCCACTGCTCTGTGTCTCGGGGCTCCTCCCGTCCTCCTTCCTCGGCATCACTGTCTGCACTGAAGGCCATGGGACTATTAAAGACACTGATAAATTTCTCTGTGGAAATGTTGCACAAATTTTCACTCTTACTGAAGTGTTGAGGAAAGCAAGTTCCTTGGTACCTGGGCCACCTGGTGTGGAAAATGCCCAACACTGGGTATTATTAGACCTAGGAACTTTGCCAGTCTGAAAGTTGGCACTCAGTGTTGTTTTGATTTCCACGTCTTTAATCATGACTAAAGTTGAACATCTTTTCATTATGATTAAAAGTCATTTAAATTTTTTTCCGTGAAAAAGCTATTTATAGTTCCCGTCTACTTTTCCTAACTGAAAGATTGTAAGAATGTTTTGTATATTGAAAAATTGGAATGATTTTATCATATAAATTGTGTTTCTATTGGTGGTAATGTTTTCCAGACAGTATATTTTGTTTCTATGTTATTTTTAATACATGCATCACTTTTGCTTTTGATGTTGGATTTTGTGTGTTCTTAGTGCTTCATGGTCTGAAAAATGGAAAGTTTGTATAAAGAATATGGCTGGTGACCCCATTCTTCCTTTGCCTCCACCTTGCCCAAGTAGCATGGACCCCAACCCAGACTTCGCACTTCCTCTAACAGAGCCCTCAGTAGAAGCCTTTCCTAACCCTTTCTTTGTCATAAACTGAGACATACTAGTACGCACTAGTACATACTAGTACGTACATACTACGCTGTAGGCACTGGGGATCCAATAGTTCAGAGGTAGGTTCTAGCCCTCCATGAGCTCAGAGTCTAGAAATGTAAAAAGAGCAGAGAATGAAAGTCTATGAAGAAGTAGAATGGGATCATCCCTCTTCTCCAAATAACCATTGCTCCAAATGGCCAGTGCTGGGTCTCCTTAGGAAGTCAGAGTGTGACTGTGGGTGATAACGAAGCTAGGGATACAGGGATTAACACGGAGGGCGGAAGCTATGAGGACACGGATTCTGTCTTGGTTTAAGGAAGGTTTGCAGCAGGAGACACAGGTCTGAGGGGCAAGGTGATTTAGCTTTGAACTTGCTGTGTCTGAAGTGTTTTTGACACATCTAAGCAGAGACGGCCTGAAGGCACATGGAAAGAAATGGCTGTGATTCTGGAGAAAGGCAACACAGAGGGCAGAGATTTCTATCAGTCACTGGACATGAGTGCGATTCAGACAACAGAAGGTGCTGGCCTTTGAATCTTGCCAGTCCCCCAAGGCGCCTGTGTGGCACTGTTGGGAGGTGGTGGAGATTTTAAGAGGTGAGGACTCCTGGAAGGTGCTCCGGGTTAGGGCTGTGATCTTGAAGAGGATTGTGAGACCACTCACCATTCATTGCCCTGTCTCTTTTCCGTCCTGTTCTTGTTCTATAACAGGCTCTTGACATGATACGTTGCCTCACCACAGGCCCAAAGCAACCAGACCAGGTGAGCATGGACTGGAACGTCCAAAATATGAAACAAAACAACTGTCTGTTTCTCTCTGTCATTCTGTTAGGTCTTTCTCTTTCTATCTCTGTCTCTCTATCTCTCTGCTAGAGACCAAGCCTAGGATTTCTTGTATGTTAGGTAAGTATTCCACCACCTACCTATGTTCCATAGCTCCCAGACGCTTTTCTTCTCATACATTGATTATTTCACGTGTTTTGTTATATGTGCAGAAGGCTGACTAATCCAGAGAGCATGGCTAAGTAATGACGTAGAATCTTGGATCTTTTGTGTGTTTTTACTGTAACAGATATATATGGTATACTTCCTATGAACCAAGAACTTTGTTCACTTAATACACACACACACACATCTTTGAGGAGGAATTGTCCTCATTTTCCAGTTCATTCAGAAACACTGACTGGCACTCTGTGACCTATAGGGAGGACCACTGGACTCAACTGCACTGCTTGTCCCTTTTCAGTTCATTTCCCCTACCCTTTCTAGTCCTGCCCCCAGTGACTTTGACTTTGTGCTTTATCAAAGTCCATATGGTAAACCAGATGGCGCCTTAGCCTGCCTGAGGTCTCATCAGGCATGGTGGCAGAGAGCACAGGCCGTCTGGCCCCAAAGTCTAGGGGCTTTTACCTCACCTTGTGCTGCTTCTTTATGCTGGATACTAATTGCCAACAAGTTCATAGTAGTTCATTCGCTCGTGTAAGTAAAACAGAGATATGTGCATTGAACCTCTGGGTTTTTGGAGCAAGGACCATGTCTCCTTTGCCACTTACTTCTTCATGGCCTCAGGACATTGAACAGTCTACAGGGAGGATCACTGAACCCCTTCATACTGCTTGTTTAGTTTCCACCTACCTTTTCTATCCCTTCCCTTAGTAACTTTTGGCTTTATGTTCTACCAAAATCCACATGGTATTTTAAATTCACCATTCCCACAATAAATGTCCAAACCAAATATATAGCCACGTTTGAAAACATGACAGCATTTCCATGGATCAGAAGTAGAATAAACATAGCTCAGGGAGATGTACCAGTATCACAGGCCTTCTGGGTTAAGTTCTGAAGTGTGCGTAGTAGAGTTTGGATCTTGCAAAGCAAGGCACGAAACATACTTTACATGGGGTAGTGGCTTTGGCCAGGCTCATTGCCTTAAAATCTGGTGCCATAGTTTAGATTTTGACTGTTGCGCTAAAGCTCATGAATTATAGACTGGGTTCCCAGATGGTGTTCTTGGGAGGTGGAGACGTGCAAAGGTGAGACCTAGTGGGTGCCATTAGGTCACTGTGCATGTGCTCTTGAAAGGTTTGTAGGACCCTCGTTGCCCTTCCTATTCTCTTTTTGTTTCTGACCATTACGTGAGTGATTTTGCTCTGTATAGGGCTCCTGACATGATGTGCTACCTTACCACAGGCCAAAGCAGTCAGGTCAGTTGTACATGGAGCAGAGCTGTCTGTGCAGAGGTGAAGGCCAGAGAAATTTAGTATAGACTGTTTATTAGGGCTGAGGGCTCCTGGCTTAAGCAGATTCCCAGAGAAACTAGAGGAAGGAGACTTGTAAATAGAACCCAGTTCAAGCTGCCTGCCACTTTAATGACTGAATTAGAGAGAGCTTACTCACTGGCATACCAAGTCCCAAGCCACCTTGTAAGATGTGGCTTAAGATTGGGAGGCCTAAGAGAGGGGAAGGTAGAGGTGATTACCAATCTTCTGGACAAGAAAGCAAGGAAAAGCTAAGTGAAGGAGAACAAAGGAAACAGGAGAAAGGAGAGAGGAAAGAAGAGTGAGGAGAGCAGGAAGAGGAAGGATGGGGGAGGAGAGAAGAGAGGGAGACAGCTAGCTACTAAAATGAACCTACAAGTTAAAATTCCAGATCATGGGGCTGGAGAGATGACTCAGCGGTTAAGAGCACTGGCTGCTCTTGCAGAGGACCTGAGTTTTGTTCCCAGCGCCCACATGGTGGCTAACCTGTGACTCCAATTCCAGAGGATTCAACAGCCTCTTCAATCTTCTGCAGGCATTGCCCAACAAAGGTGTACTTATATATACATGAAGGCAAACCATACAAACATAAAATAAAAATAAATGAAATTTTAAAAAAATCTAAATCATTTTGAAAGAAACACTAGAAAGTTTATCAATGCAGTGCAGTGTTGAAGGATCAATTCACTGGAGAGTAAATAATACTAAGATTGGTTAGCTAATTATAAAATGTACTTTTTCTTAAGGTGCACACAGCTATACCATTTGCCTTAGCTTTCCTTCCAAGTAGGTCTGGCCATATGGTTGAATCCTAGCCAATAAAATGTGAGTAGAAAACGCCTTCCATTTGCACTCTCTCAAATTCTCCCTCCATTTACCAGCAAACACCCATTGTGACTTTCGGAGAACAGGTGGGAAAGAGAGGCACCTCCATGAACTCAGGTCCTTCTGTGGAGGACAGCTGGTTGTCTGCCTAGGACTGTTATGTGACCCCCGCTAAATGCCTACTATTGTGTTGAGCCATTGAATTTTCTGGTCAATGGCATCAGGAAAAGGAAACTTATCTCAGAAAAGAACAAGAAATAATGAAAAAAATTAGAAATAAATTATCAATAGGTGAGGATAGAAAAAAATTAAGTAAAAATTCTAGAAATAAAAATAATAAGAAATGAAATTTAAAACCTTAATAGGCATAATAAACTTGGACTGGACATGGTTGAAAAGAAAATCAGTTGGAATTATCATTTGAATATATTATAGAAGGAAATAACTCAAAATCATGAAAGAGAAACTCACAGTTACAAAGGGGTTTCAAGGGGCTCCAATAATAATATCATAGGAATCACACAGTGGATAAGAAATGGTTCAACTCTGAAAAGTCGTATTTGAAGACATATTGAGAATTTTTCAGAGCTGAGAAAATAAGCCAATGGTTCTCAGATTCAATTGTATATCAAATTCAAATTAATCAAAGTATATCCAGGGCTGGTGAGAGGGCTTAGCAGAGAAAAGTGCTTGTCTTGTAAACCTGACAACTTGAGTTCAATCCCAGAAACTCATGTAAAGAAGCTAGATGCAGTGGTGTGTACCTGTAAGCCCAGCACTCCCATGGTGAGACAGGAGCTAGAGAAGAACACTGCCTGGACACCCACGTCAGCTGGCCAGCAGGACTCAGCACAGCAGAGCTGAGAGAGCTCCTGCCCAGCAAGGTAGAAGGAGATAACCAATTCCTGAAAGTTGTCTTCTGATCTCCACATACATGCCAGGACATGCATGCATCTGCACATGTACACACACACACACACACATCTCCTCTCTCTTATATACACACAGAAATAAAAATTTAAAAAGTAAACACACATGTAGATGCAGTATAATGAAATAATGAATACAGAGAAAAATGTCAAAACCATCGGAATGACAAGAAAAATAAATGGTAAAACTTTAATACTCAAATAATTAGAATGACATCAAACACTGTAGTGACTGTGAAAGTCAGGAGACTTGGAAGTCACTTCAAAATGGACAACCTAGAGTTTTATACCCTACTAAACTATTTTTGAATAAAGTCAAAGTAAATTTCAGTAAAAAAAAAAAAAATTGTTAGGTGAGTGACCCATTCGCAGATTTTCACAGAAAGAATTAATAAGGACATGTTTCAACATAAAGAAACATGAACTAACAGGGGAAATGCAGGGTCTGAGAATACTGGTGCTACAGATTAAATTTAGATAGATATTATCAAATGTAATCAATGAAGAAAACATACTTTTGTGAGTGTGTTTCAATCAGAAATTCAACTTGCAACCTGGACAACATTCTCAAAGGAAGGGATGGTCCATGGTGGAAGCATTTTGGATATCTTGTCTTATTTGAAAGGAGAATAAAGAAATTGATTCAATGTAGCAAAAAAATTAAGAATAGAGAAAATTATTAAAATGTGAGAAGTCAGAGGAGGAAAAAAAAAAGAGAAAAACAAGATCCACCAAAGTCACAGGAATAAGATGGTAGAAATACATTCAAGAAGATCAAAACTAGCTAAAAGTCTTTGAAAAGACATTAACAGACAGAGTTGATTTTTAAAATACAATTCAACTTTGTGAATAAAACAGAGATATTCATTCTTTTTTTCTTTCTTTCTTTGTTTCTTTGTTTCTTTCTTTCTTTCTTTCTTTCTTTCTTCCTTTCTTTCTTTCTTAACAGGGTCTCATTATGCAGCTCTTGTAGGCCAGTTCCAGCTGATCTGGAACTTACTTTGTAGACCATGCCAGGCTGGCCTCAGTCTCACAGGTTTTTGTTTGCCTTTGCCTCCCAAATGCCAGATTTAAAGACATGCATCCCCACACTCAGTGCAGGAGACATTCTTTTCTAAATTTTTATTTATTAATTTTATTTAAAGCGTGAGTGTATTGCCTACGTGGATATAAGTGCACCCATGTCATGCAGTGTTCACAGAGTCAGAAGAGGGAGTCGAATCCTCTGGAACTGAAGTTACAGATGGTTGTTAGCCACCATGTGGGTGCTGGGAATCATACCTGGGTCATCTGCAAGAGCAGCTAGTGCTCCTAATTGATGAGCCATCTCTCCAGGCCACAAGAGAAATTCTTAAGGAAAAAAAAAAAGATCAAATAGTCCAGTACTACAGTACTAATCAGGAAAAGCTTTACCAGAAAAAATAGTGCAAAAAAATATATAGCAAATTGAATAGGAGGCAAAATAAATTCCAGATAGATGTTCATGCGCAGGAATAAAGAACAGCGTTCACAGTAGAAAAAAGCAGTAGTACAAGAAGCAATGCTCATAAATTTGTATGTTCTTAACATAGTTTCCATATTTGTAATGCAAAACTGACAGAATTACAATGAAAATTTGTAAGGAAATGAAGATTAAATTAATAAAAATGAGGGTATGGAAATTCCAACAGAACAATTAAAAAGTTAGTCTAGTGAAATAGGAACCCTGAATTTAACAGAGATTATGCATTATTTTCAAGCACATTTTGAGCATTTATGACAATTGACCTTATTAATCGCACATTCTTATCCTCTGACTATAATTAGAAATTCACAATTACGAAAAGGATTATATGAGGAGTTAAACCCTTGTATTTGTAAACTGTGAGGCCAGTTCCTAAAATAGATTTGGGTTGAAAGAAGTAGGTAGAATCTCCCCACCCCAACATTTGCGGTTTCTACATATGTCCATTAGTTGTTGCCTTGTTAAAATGTAGCTTGTTGAGGATAGTGGTTGGCTTGGCTCAGTGGTTGGATTAAAAACACTTGCTCCTCTTGCAGAGGACCCATATCAGGCAGCTCACAACCACCTGTAGCTCCAGTTCTGGGGGATCTGACACCCTCTTCTGGCCTCTGCAGGTACCCACACATACCTGGTATACACAGAGACAGACAGACACACATATACATAAATAAAAATAAGATTTAAATAATAGCTTGTTTTGTTACCCTGCTGTGTGCATGAACAGTCCTGATGTTTCTCCTTTCCTGTCCTTTGCTGTCCAACTTTCAAACTTTTTGCTTTTATTATTATTATTATTATTATTTTTGCTTTTGTTTTTATTTTTGCCTGCACAGCTTTTACATTTTATTCTTTTTCTTTGTCCTCAACACGTTCTTCTTTTACATGGAAACTTTCTCATCTCGATGGATTTCAGCTTTCAGTGACTTCTTTTGTCTTGATAATGCTGTGATCCCATTGGCATCTAGCCCCCGCCTCACTTTCTTCATTGTTTCTTGAAACAGGGTCGTACTATTTAGTCCAGGTTGACCATGAACTCAGTCCTCCTGCTTCAGTCTCCAGAGTGCTTCAGCACCATGGCACACCCCTCTTAAGTACCTATTTTGCCTCAGTATGTCAAAGTCTGAGTTTTAGAATAATAATTATGTTTTAGAAAGGTTGGTTATTTTTTTCTTCTAACCTTTCAAAAACAGTCTTTATACTTCTTTCTTTATATTTGTTGTCTTACCCAAGTATATCCCTTCTATGAACCCCAATTTTTGAGTCTCTGGATCAGAGGCCAGTTCGGGAAGTTCACAGGTGAAGGAGTTTTAACCTTACTGACCCTTTCTTTACCTTTAGCCATCTAGCTGACCTCTGGCTTCATATGGATATCTGTACCTTGAGAGGTTGAATATTCACTCTGAGGGACTCAGAATCTCCTGGTCAACCACCCTCAGGGCTTCCTCTGTGCAGATAAGTCATGCATTGCTTAACGATGGGGTACATCTGAGAAATGAATTATTAGATGAGCTCCTCATTGTGCAAGCACAGAGTGCATTTCCCTAACCTAGACAGAAGTCTGGCCTACTGTATACTTAGGATATGTGAGCTGGCTTGCTACTCCTTGGCTTCAAACTGGGCCCTCTCTTCTAGCTCTTTAAAAAGGACATAGAGGCTTCTGAAGAGGTTAGGGTCTGAAATTGTGGCCAGTTCTGGAGCCTGGCCTACTATGATGATATCACCATTATTGTGAATGAACAGGGCCTGTATCATCTAGTAGTGACTCTGCTTGGCTCTCCTGGAGCCCCATATTGAATAAGGAAGCATGCTCTCTTGGATGTCCTGGGTCCGTAAAGGAAAACAAAGCCTGAGAGGCTGAAGCATTTTAGAGAGATGTGGGAGAACTGCGTCACACAGGTTAAAGGTTAAACCATAGAATGGCAGAATGTTGTGGTCATCCCCAATGACCATTCAAATTCAGTACCTGCCATCCACAAACCCTCTCAGTCGGAAGTGTACTAATTAACTAACCAATCAGAATGGGTTTGCATTTATGGTTTCTGGCCAATGGATTGTCTCTGAAAACAACTACTGTGGAAATTCCCTATTAAACAACACATTCTTCTTATTTGTTCTGCGGGATGCTATTCAAATCCCCTGATTCATTGTACCTGAGTTGCAATTCTTTCTTTTTCAAATAAATGCTATTTCCTTGGAACTCTGTGTTAGTTTCTCAAAGTTATTAGTGCTAAAACAAGGATCCAGGACCCAGACAATCATTTTCTGAAAGATTTTGCTATGTCATTGGGGGAAATCATCCTCCAAAACTTGCATCTTACTATTTTGAAAGTTTAGATTCCTTAGCCCTTTGGTTATTGAGAAAAAAAATAACTGGAGACAGAAAAAACTTATTATTACCTCTGTCACCTCTAAGCTAAGCTGGCAGGAACACTATAGTTTTGGTTTAGTTCCTAGGCAAGCATTTGCTTTTTTTCTTCTCTTCCCACTCCCGTTTTTTATTGGAGGGGTGTATTTATTTATTTATTTATTTATTTTTGAGACAGGGTCTCACTATGTAGTCTAAGCTGGACTAAAATTTGCAATCTTTCTAAGACTTCCCACACCCTGGAGTCAGCTGGTAGCATCATTTTCTTACTAGGTTAAAGCACTAAGCATGCTGGGATTACAGGTGTGTGCCATCATACCTGGCTTTTAATAGGAAGGAAAAGTTTTCTTTTTGATGTTCTGGGGGTGGAAGCCATAGCCTTGCACACGCTAGTCCAGAGCACTACCACTGACTGAGCTACACTCTCAACTATACCTCAGCCTCTCCCCCCTTTGTTTTCCTTTGTCCTTCCTTTCCTGGCTTTCTTGTTTTCAAAAAACATTCTTATTGTATGTGTATGAATGCTTTGTTGCATGTATGTAAGTGACCTGTGATGTGCAATGTCTGCAAAGGCCATAGAAGGCATCAGATTGCCTGGAACTGGAGTTTTGGATGATTGTTGGCTGCCATGTTGGTGCTGGGAACTGAATTCATGTCTCCTGCAAGAGCAGTCAGTGCTCTTAACCACTGAGCATTCTTCAGCCCTTCTTGCCTTTTTTTTTTTTTGGTACAAAATCTCATACCATAGCTCATACTGGTCTCAAACTTATGGCAATTCTCCTGCCTCAGCCTCCTGAGTGCTGGATTTACAAGTGTGAGCTATCAGATGCCCCCCACCCACCAACAAATCATTTTCTCTGTCATGTGCATATTCTCAGCTCAAGCATAAGATCTCTGATGGTTTTTTAAGTGTTTATCCCTTGTACATAGCCTAAGGCAGGATTAACTGTCCCTGGGTAACTCAATGTCAAGACAGGCTCATTTATTCATTTAACAAATGTGTATTATGTCCACCAGGAGCCATATCTAAAAGCCATCAGCAAATGGGTGAATTGCTTCCCTCTGAACCTGTGTTTGTATTAGTTTGTTTTGTTGTTTTTAAAGAGACAAATATACTAGCTCAAAGGAAAACCTCTCCAGACTTAGGGAAAGAATAGCAGATACATTTACCCCTTTGCCAGGGGCAGAGGTCCCTTTTCTCCTCTGCACCCACCCAGCCAGATTCCTTTCCTGGGTCACTGCCCTTATTCTTCCTAGACTGCGACAACTAGCAGAATGCTGGGCACTGGGCATCTGTTTACAAAATAAATGTGTGTTCTATTCCAAAGGGATTTTCAATGGTTCTACTTTTAAAGCATTCCCAGTGCTTTCTGTAACTCCCATCTTGGATTATGAGCTCACAGCATTTAAATCTGAGATAGCAAGCTAGAAGACATACAGGAAGTGTGCAAAGGGGCCTGTTCCAATTCTGGCAATTACTAGAATGGGAAAAGGGGATAGGGAGTGTTTGTTTTATCATCAGGGTAGAGAAGCCATGTGGTAACTAATCAGGACAACAGAAAAGGTGGAGTTCACTATGGCTGCCCTTGCCTTTTGCCCTCCTAAGAAAATGATGCCTTTGGGGGTGTGTGGGAAGTCTTCCATCAGCTGAATTAGGGACCATTTTTTCCAGTTACCCTTATTACCAGGTTTTATTCTCCCTGCTTAGCGCCTGTGAACACTTGGCCCTAACTTGGCAGACGACCTGTCTGAGGAGGGATTATCCCACCTGCCAGCTGCATTTGATTCCTGCCTGCCAGCCACAGAGGAACCAGCTGGAATAGTGAGGGCTTCAGTCCAGTGTGGACACAAGGGAGTGGCTTTATGTCCTAGCAGGAAGCACCCTGGGGCTCGGCCTCCTGTCCACAGCAGAGGAGACTTTCTCTGAGCTTGATCAAGGAGTTGTGACTGTGCTGGCTCCTGCCTCATGGTTCCTAAATTAATTCCTACTTTCTTCTTCTTTTTTTTTTTATTTTTCTATTTCAAACCTTGTGCCTGAAAGAACAAAGCGGTCTTGTTCTTCCCTTTTAATGTGACCCGTTAGCCTATAGCACTTCCTTCTTCATTTTTAACTTTCTAGTGTTTGTCAGCAATTGCTGATTCCGTCCTGCTTTCCATTATTTCGCAGTGCAGTTGTTATCTTTCTAGTACAGTCTTTCTGCTGACTTTTATTGGCTATTGAATCAATCTCCTTTAATAACGAGTCAGAGGTATAACCATGTGGTGGATGAGGTTGGGGTGGGGACAGGCTGGGAAAGTCCCAGCAGCAGTATAATTTCTGTCCCCAGTGGGGAGCTGGTGAGGCTCTGAGCATCTTTCAGCTCTGTGACTCTCTCCTTTTCTCCTCGAGTAGATGTTTTGGTTCCAAAATGACTAGCACTGAAGAGCTGGCGAAGCCCTGTAGCCTCCCATACCAGGAATGGGTGTAAAACAGCTGGGGAGAGGGTGTGGCGTGCAGTATGGTCAAATGAAAAAGTGCCATGGAGCCCAGGAAACCACAGGAATAGCGGGAAGGTGGCTGTGGGGAACAGTGCCCAACAGGAAGTATCTTTGCACCTCAAGTGTGAAGCGTTTCTCTTTCCCATGCAAAATCACAGCTCAGGGCTCAAGGCCCAGAATGACACAAAGAAGCAAAACATACCAATAAAGAGACGTGCCTTTCCAATGTAGGAGCAACAACCCCAACATTCAGTGGTTTGAAGGCAGTGAAGGAAGGGCACGCATTGTACATGCATGAGTCATGTGGCCCTGACTTTAGCCAGAGTCTACAATGCAGCTGGTAAAGCTGCTCTTGAAGGCAGGACTTGGAAGAGGGACAGTGATGGGATGAGGGCTCTACAGTAGTGTTATTAAAGATCCCAGTTTGATGCTGGGCTTGGTGGCCCCTGCCTTTAATCCCAGCCCTTAGGAGGCAGAAGCAGGAGGATCTCTATGATCTACGTAGTACCATGGACTGGAACTTGAGCCTTCAACACATAGACTTCAGAAACAATTATTTAAGTCATAGCACTTAGGTCAGCCTGGCCCATAAACATGAAATGAAATTAGGTTATTGCACAGGTTAGACAATCAAAGACCTTACTTCAGTTTAGGGAAGATGCTAGGCCTATGTCACCTTTCCCTCCACCATCCCTGTTCACCTTCTCAGACCTTCTGTTTTCAGGCAGAAAAACCCTCACAGAAGTTAAAGACTTGATCAAAGATTTGTGGAGAAAGAACAGTTTTTCTAATACAGAGCCATCATATTGAAAATTAATCCTGTTTTTTCACTTGTAATATTTCAAGAAGTTTCTTAAGAGTCTAACTTCCTGGACCCTTTTTCCCTCCTCTCCTTGCTCTCCTGCGGACAGTAGGGTCAGTTCCTGTGCCCTTTCCCACCTCAGGTTCCAGAGGCCCTTGATGAGTGCTTTCATCACCTCCCTGAGTGGCTGGCACCACCATCATTCACTGCCAAGATTGTGAGGCTCATAGCTTTACCAGTTGACCCAAAGCTCTTCAAATCGCTTCCTTTGCACAGTTCCCTAATGTGTGTTAACTCCTTTTGGGACTGAGGTCCACTGTTAACTCCTTTTGGGACTGAGGTCCACGGAGGAAGAGTGTTCCACACCTCATGTCCCTCTCTTGCCCACTGGGGGACGTGGCTCATGAAGTGATTCATAGAGGGTGGATGTAAATGTGATCGGCTCCATTTCCCATGCACAGCTTCTCCCTACGCCTTAAATCCTCACTCAAGAATGGAGGAAGAATTGTCTCTGATGCATATGAAAATCACCTGTCTCTAGTGACTAGCAGATTCAACTCCGCCCCGGAGAAGAGAGGAGACAGATGGTGCTTCTTTTACGAGTAGCAGGAAGTTCTCTCTGCCTTGCTGTCTTCTGTGGGTCGGTGAAAACTATACTGACAAGGGCCCTCCCTTTTTCTGAGAGGCTGCTTCCCCCGCCTAGTTCCTATCCTATTGATTTCTTCTTGCAAAATGTGTCTTTAGCCAAGAGCAATGCTGCTGGGTTGTGACACTGAGAAGAGACAGGGCTCAGCTGTAGTCTGACAGTAGAAGAAAACTCCCAGGACACATTGTGATGTCTTTGAGAGGCAAATAAAGGCGAAGCTTGTGACTCCAACAAGCCCAGAACTCAAAGGGAAAGGAACTCCCAGCTGGTGAAATCTCAAGACAGGTGAATACTCTCTTAGAGCTAGAAGTCCCTTAGCCCTGCCAGTCTCCAGAGAGGAGAGATTGCAGGAGGAAGGGGCAGTTCCAGCTGTGGCAACAGAGACCTCCTAGCAGTGGGGTGGGAGTGGGAGCCTCCACATTCCTCACCTTATTGTCAGGCTAAGCACAGCAGAAAGAAGAAGGGTCCCTGCCCTTACTACTGATTGCTCAGGGCCAGCCTGCGCTCCCTAACCTCTCCCAGTGCACGTCCTAAGGCCTGCCCCTTTCTTACAGATGTAGATAAAGAATCTGCAGGAGCTTCCTGGGAGTGAATGACTGGCCCTTTGTCCCCAAAGCCTGGCAAAGACGTGTCAACCTTGGTGTGTGTATAGGTGTAGTGTAGCGGGTAGGATGCGGTAACCCAGTCTGTCTCCCACCAGGCCAGCTGAAAATAAGCAGGAACAGTTCTCCTTGGGTCTTTTGAAGGAGGCAGGGATCTGAGTGAGGATGTAAACTGAGCTGAGGTTGCATCTTGAACTGAACCTTTTGGGTGCCTTCTGGCTTGGGAGGGCCAAGGTGACTTTTTGGGTACCCTGAAGGGGCTTTGACTGGCAGGACCCTCACTATCTTTTCAAGCTTGCCACAGTTGATGAGTACTGCATAGAGAAAGTGTCCCTGGTTTCACTAGGGTCTTATTCTTTGATTTTTCAGGCTCTCACACAGGCAGGTGCCAAAACCCTTGACCAGTACTGCATATTTGCTTGTTTAATTGATGTGTGCCTCCTTTAGCTCTTGTGACTTCGGGGAGTCACCCCAGCCACTATGTTTCCTGTTAAAAACTCTTGAATCTCCCCTTCTCACTTCTAAGTGACTGAAGCCTCCTATGGTTTGTGCCTAACTGTGGAATGGTCATTTAAGCCAAGGGAGAAGGAAGCCCAAGACCTTGCTACCTTCTTCTTATCTGCATCTGAGTGGTCCCACTGTGCAGGTGGGATGCATAGCTCTGCTGGGTCTGCCTGACAAACTGATATTCCAGCTTTGAAACCAAGTTCAAAAACCACTTCCTACTAATATATTAGTCTCCACCAGCTTCATTTTTACCCTGGGGTCCACATGTATCTAGGGATCCAAAGCCCTCTTCTGACCTCCACAGGCATTGCATGACATGGATGTACTTACACATATGCAGGTAATACACTCAAACACATAAAATTGTAAATAAATAAATAAAACTTTTTTTTTTTTTAAAGGAGGTCTGAACTACAAAATGTGCTCACATGGAGTGGTCATGTGCGTGTTAGTCTAGGAAAGCCTTGCGTTCTACTCTACAAATACAGGTGGTAAAATCTACTCCATAGACCTATTTGGAGGAAGCATAACACATGAAGACACTGTCTCCCCGTTCTGATACCTGTGAGTGGGGGCAGGCAAAGATGGAGAAAGATGGGAAAGAGGAGACGCTCTGTAAACTTTCCCTGGCAGTGCCCTGCAACACTGGAGTGGTGCTATCGACAAAGCATCTTCGTTATTTGGATCCCTACGAGGTTACAGGAACTTTATCCCAGAGGGGTCCCAATGAATGAATGAATGAATCAGGTAAGTGACTCAGTGACTTTGTACAGCACCTTCTTAGGGCACAGCCTTGCCATTTGTACCCAGATAATGAAGCCTTAGGAGGCTTAGAAAGAGAAATCTTAGAGAGACGTGGTTCTGGATGAAAGAAGTTTGTCTTCTGAGGAGGCGGAAGCCAGGGAGTAGGCTTTACTGGTCACCCTCACTTCAGGATGGCAGGATGCTGCCAGGGCTGGTTTCCAAAGCCTTCTCCCTCCCTCCCTCTCATAGCTCCGCACAGTCACCTGCAGAATTCTAGGCAGTTCCTTTAGGAACCTTTTCTTCACCTCAGAAAAGAATTTCAAGGCGAGCCAGTATGCTGAAGAGTTGATAAAAAGATGTTTTAAAAATAGATCTTAAATATGAGGGTTAAAAAGAAAGAAAGAAAAAAAGCTCTTGGAAGGAAATGCAGACACATTGTAATATGGGTGTGGACTTCTCAAAGACAGAGCCATATTTCCCTGTCTACAATAGTCATTTAAACCACATTGGTAGGGTTGAAGTTATATTCAAAGGGCCTCTAAGGAACCTAAAAGAGATCACAGGGTGGTTCCCATGAGGCATTTGACAGGATTACAATGGATAGATTAAAAGTCCAGGTCACAGGGCTGTAGAAATTAGATTATCCTTACTGTAAGCAAAGTTCATAGTCTTCTTTCAGATTCCCAGAAAAGGCCTGGGAGAGGAGTGAGGCCCTGCTCAAGTTCATGAAAGCTCAGGACTTAAGCATGGGTCATTGTTATTTTAACATAAAATGCTTTTATATAAAAGAAATACATCTATGTCAGAAACTTTAACACCAGATGTTAATTGTACTGAAATTCCTGCTTCTCAACCAGATGCTGAGCTGAGGGACTCCTTTCCCACCCCATGTCCCTAGAGTTATGCCTATCTTTCTGTCCTCCTTGTCTTTGTCCTCCTCACTGTCCTCCTCCTCCTCCCGTTCTTCCTCCTTCTCATCTTCCTCCTCCTCAACTGACTTCCTCCTTCTCTTCCTCATTCTTCTCTTCCTTTTCTTCCTAATTTTTAAGTTAGCATATTAAGTAATGGGTCTCATTATGGCTTCTTCATGTGTGTCATTACAATTTGATTTTTGCCTGGTTTGGGCCAAGTTTTTGTCAGTTTTTGGCACTTCTTTTTATCACAACTGTGAAGAAAAAAAAATCAACCTGTTGTATGTTTCTTCTCTCCCAGGAGATACCTACTCTCCCATTTAAATTCAGAGCCTCATTTTTTTTTTCAATGTTTAAAAATTATGGTAGGACTGGAAAGATGGCTCAGGCGTTAAGAGCACTGGCTGCTCTCGAGGAGGAGGGTTTGAGTCCCAGCACCCACATCGTGGCTAACAACCATCTGTCACTCCAGTTCCAGGGGAATTTGATGCTCTCTTCTGACTTCCACAGGCATTGCATGACACAGGTACACTTACACATATGTAGGCAATATACTTATACACATAAAATAAAAAATAATTTGTAAAATAAATGTAACAGAAAACTAACAGTCTCAACCATGTTTAAGTGTACAGTTCAGTGGCATTAATTATACTCACACTGTGTATAGCAACACATCAGTCTTTAGAACTCTTCATCTCATGAAACTGAAACTGTATTCCCATTGATCAACCCTCCACCTGCCCCTCCCACCAGTCCCTAGCAACCAGCACTCACTTTTTTGTCTCTATGAATCTGGGCTGTTCATGACAGGGTATGTAAATGACACAGCATTTGCCCTTCTGTATCTGGCATATTTCACTTAGCGTAATGTTTTCCAGTTTCATCCATACTGTAGCTTGTGTCAGAATTTCCTCTTTATAAGATTGAATAATATTCCACTGTATGATAGCTCAAGATTACTTGTACATTCATCTACTGATGGACACAGAGCTTCTTCCATCTATTAGCTATTATGAATGATACTGTTCTGAACTTGGGTGTACATATATCTCTACAAGGCTCTGCTTTCAATTCTTTTGGCTATATACCAAGAAGTGGAATTGGTGGGTCATATGGAAATTCTATTTTTCATATTTTGGGGACCCGCCATGCTGGTTTCACAGTGGCTGTTCTATTTCTGGTTGTCACAAATAGAGCACAGGGTCCTAGCTTTTCTACATTCCTTCCAATACTTGTTATTCTCTGTCTTTTTGAGAGCCCGCCCAGTCGGTGTGAGGCAGTGTCTCATTGTGGACTTGATTTGCATTTCACTAAAGATCACTGCGGATGAACCTTCTTTCATTGCTTGCTGGCACTTGCATCCTTTTTTGGGGAAAAGCACACAAGTTCTTTGTTTTAAAAATGTTTTTATTGATTCTTTGAGAATTTCATACAGTGCATTTTGATCATATTCAGAACACCTCCAACTCCATCCACACCTTACACTTGTTCCACGTCTGAATTAGTGCTTTCTCTTATTATTTTCTCTATTTAAAGCCCTGTTGATTTTAATCTGTGTTCCCCAAACGCTCTTGGGTGTGGGTCTATCTCTTGGGTGTGGGTCTATCCCTTGGAGTCTGGACAACCTACCAGGAATCACACTAGCAAAGAAAACTGTCTCTCCCTCTCTCCCAGCAGCTATCAATTGCCAGAAGATCCTCAGCTAGAGCTGGGGCTTCTTGGCCATCTCCCCCCATCCTTGCTGGGTTTTTGTCTAACATGGGCTTGTACGTGTCTTGTGCATGCTGTCACAGTGCTGTAGATTCATAGGTGCAACGACCTTGAGGTCTCCAGAAACAGGATTTCCTTGTATTCATCTACTCCCGTGGCCTTTCCTATCTTTCTGCCCTATCTTCTCTAATGACCCCGAGATTGGTGTGATATCAGTGTCCCACTTAGGGCTGAGCACTGTGCCGCCTCTTATTCTCTGAACGTTGACAGCTGTGGGTCTCTGTGTTAATCTCCATCTCTTGCAAGAAGCTTCTCTGGTGAGAGCTGAGAGAAGCACTCATCTTTGGCTCCTAATGACTTATTGTTATACCCATAGATCAGGGCATCTCTTTGATGGTGTTTTCCAAGTCAGTTGTCTGTGTTTGGGTTTGGGCAGTATTTGTAGGAGATTCTCCAATTCCCATTCTCTTGCCTGGGTCTGGCAAGATGTCTGCTTTGTTGCTGTGGAGCTTCTGCTTGCTGCCCCTGTGGCAAGCTTGCAAGTAGGAACATTATCTGTAAGCAGTCTCTCTCCCCATTCACATGTTGGACTCCTCATGAATAAAGCTATGTTCTGTCTGACATGCCAAGATGGGAGCTGGGAGAACACATTAATTAGGGAGTGAATTCTTTAGAGGACAGAAAGATGCCAGCCCTGCTATGTAATTACTTTCAGAAGGATCAGTTACAGATCATGCATTTTAAAAACCAAAGTCATTTTCTCCAGCAGATTTGCCTTAACTTTCATCTGGGTTAGACTCCTAGATAGCAAGTCATCAAAGACATACATTTTACAGCCTTTTAATCTGAAAAGGTTCCCCTGGCAGCCAGACATTCTACAGGCTCTATTAAAATTCTTTTAAGTGGGAGATGACTATGGCTTACGTTTTTTCCAAGTTAAAATGACACTATCCATCATGAAGGCATGGAATATCTGGGCTCTAATGTGTAGACATTAGCTATTGTTTTGTTTTCCAGGGAAAAATTATACTCGAAAGCTAAAAATGTTGCAGGGAGAGATGCATTTGTCAAAGCAAGGTTGAAAGACTTGTGCCCAGGCCCTTGGACTCCCTGCCGTCTGCCTGCACCTGGCCCAGGACAGCAGTTGAGGGATATGTAGCATGTCTTGAACACCATGGAAGAAACCTAGTGCTTTTGGATCCTCCTTTAAGGTGAACAGAAAGTCCGAGGCTGGCTGAGCTGGGCGTGGGACAGCAATTGAGCAGAGGGATCTGGAGACTGTCATGGAAAAGGGTTTGCAAATGAGAGTAAGAGGAGAGGAAGAATCAGATCTGAGGCACAGAGTCTGCCACAGTTCTCAAGAAGATGCAGAGAAGGAGGCTTCGAAGATGGTGCTGGGGGAGCCCACAAGACCTCAATGTGAGAGAGAAGGATGCTCTTATAGGATGCCCCAGGCACAGCTGGGATAAGGGGTAGAGCGCTCATTCTGAAAGCTCCTGTGTGGATGCATGGACGGCTGAGTGGGCTGTGTGTGCACTGTCAGTTGGTTAAGGGGAATGAATAGGGACAAGGCATGCTTCAGCTGCCAAGTCCTCGGTGTGCTGCATCTGCTGGGAGGAAGGAACGGCCTTTCTAATTTAACAAAGTCACGTCAAGAGTTAGCAGTAGCTCTGAGTGAAGTCAATTTTCTGCTCTAGTTTTAGAATCATAGCAACCTGCTCTAAGTTTTTCAACCAACTCAGGTGATTGTCAATGCCAGTGACTCTTAACCAGGAATAACAGAACACAACCGTACTACGGTTACAACAGTCTTCATTCATTACAACATATATTTATCAGTCCTTAGTGGTTGTAACCACTGTTCTGGGTGCTTGGGACACACCAGTTGAGGAGAATGAGCACAACTCTCCATTTGTGAAGATGATGGTTTCACTTAGTATGCTAACCCAGCAGACAGCATATACAATGAATAAATTAGGATGTGGCGAGCATTAGGGAACAAAGGTTAAGCCTGTGCATCATGGATTCTCAACCATAAAGTCACTACTTCTTCTATTGTAATTAAAGGATATCTTGGGAAAGACACTTTGAGACCATGCAAATATCCCCTTTCACCCAAAACATTTGCTCTTTAATCTCCGTGTCCATAAATAGATGGCCTGCAACAATCTCTGTTCTTTCTCTCTCTCTGTCTCCCTCACATGTGTAGATGCCTGTGGAGGTAAAAGGAGGGTGTTGGATTCCCTGGAGTTGGAGGTACAAGATGTTGTGTGCCACCTGAAATGGATGCTGGGCACTGAACGTGGGTTCTCTGCAAGAGCAGCCAGTGCTCTTAATTGTTGAGCCAACTCTCCAGTCCCTGCATATAACAGTCTTAATCTCCTATATTCTAGTGGCAATTCTGTATTCTTTTCATTCCTTCTAAATTGATTAGAACATTTCCTGGAAGGAAAACCCCCCTCTTGCCCCGAATATGCTTATGCAGTTACTTATCTGCATCAGGTGACTTTGTGGATACTTGGGTTACTCTGTGGTGTAACCTAAGTAGCATCATTGTTTGGTTACTCACTGTTTTCTAGTTTGGGTCATGGAGACCTACTTCATATTGGTTCCTATCCTGACAACATTACCCAGCTTTCTGAGCATCCCATAAGATGTTCCAGTCATGTCATGTTTTCTCTACTCCTGTCCAGAAATCATCTGTGTCTCACAAAAGCCTGATTCCTTTTTGTGGGAGGCCAGGCACAAGATGTGCTTATAGGTCTCTGGATGACATTAATGTTCTTCAGTAGGGCAAGGCTTTAAAGTATCTATGTGTGTACTCATCCATGCAGACACACACATATCTGTATTTAAAACCCTAAGTTCATTATGATTCTTCTCAACTCAATTTATACACTAGATTTATTCTAATTCTCCTTTTCTTATTTGTAAAACCTTTTTTTTTCTGGCAATGAGAGATGTGTTTTTCCTTAGTTAAAATCTTAGTTGTTCAATCCTGGAGTGTGCTAAAGCAGTGCCAGAATCACTAACACAGGCTCCTGTGAGGGACAACTAAGGCATCACGCATGTAGTGCTTTTTTTCCCTTTAGCCTTACAACATATACATAAAATGCTATTTCCAAGAGTAAATTAGTTTGGTTCTGTTCTTCCCAACTCTGTTTAGTGTTGTTATTTTATTCATTTCTGGTATAATTCAGTTCATTTATTGTAATTCGTTTTCCATTTTGGGTCTTTCCCATATTCTGGTTGATGTCTTTTAAATTTTCCTATATTGAAATTCACCATGTCAGAGTTTTATGGGTTCTGAGAACAAACGGAGTTGTAGACCTATTCCTACAGCATGACTTGCTGCATTCCTGCCACTCACTAGACTTGTCATCTCTTAGCACTGTTTGTGGCCGACCTGCCCTATTCACATGCCTTTGGGACCTTTGAGTGAGTATGTAGAAGTTTACTTTGGTTTATGGTGCTGGGGCCTGAAGTCTAAGGTCAGGTGGTGGGCTTATTGCTTTGGCCTGTGATATGGGTCATGACTGGAGTGTTAGAACAAGAGCTCATATGCGAGCCAGAAGCAGAGGAGAGGGAGAAAGAGAATATGAATGAGAACTGACTTAAGACCTCCCAGTAGCTTCTGTCTCCTGACATTGAGCCTCCCAATAATACTATCTGGGAAGCAAGCCTTTAACACATGGATCTTTGGAGGACACTATTGTAGTCCCTTGTGCATAATATGGTTGCTGCCCTCTTGAACTCACAAGAGACCCACACAAGATTGGGCCCATTAACTTCTATCATGGCTCACAGGGCCCTGTTCTTCCCCCAGGATATGTAAGAAGTTAATGTTTGCCAAAGGGCAGAGATATTTCTTTGGTGATGCAGCCATGCATAACTTGCCTGTCTTCTGTAAGCAAGCTCTCACCCATGCTTTTGTAAGTAATTCCAGTTAGACTCATTGCTTCACAAAGCTAAACTTGGGTGGAATGCACATGCATTCAGTTTTTAGGTCTGTCATTGGAACCCTATCTGCAGCCAGCAGACTCTTCATGTCTTCTCAAGTAAAGTTAATACAACACAACAGAACCAAGGATGAGTGTGTTTGTGTGTGTGGGGAGCGGGGGAGCTTGTATTATCTTTGCTTGCACGATGACGAAAGCAGCTGAAGCAAACCCATCTCAGGGCAGAAGCTTTGCAAGAGAAATTCTGACAGGGTTGTAATATGGAATGGCATGCCTTCTTTTTTTTTTTAATTAAAAAAAAAAGTTTGTGTATGAGTGTTTTGCCTATGTGCATGCAATGCCTGTGGAGGCCAGAAGAGGAACTGGAGTTATGGACAGTTGTTAGCTGCCATGTGGGATCTGGGAACCACACTTGGGTCTTCTGTAAGATCAGCCACTGCTCTTAACCACTAAACCATCTCTCCAGTCCCAGAATGGCAGGCCTTCTTGCTGCAGTAGCACCTGCATTGCTGCTTCTGTGGGTGAAAATATATGCAATTAAAGAGACTCTGTGTGATGATGGATTGTCTGTAGGATGAATACCAGGATAGCCGTCTTCCAGGTGGTATGAAATAGAATGTCACTTTGATGAATGGAGTTTACAGTGTGAATACAGGGACTCGTCCCAAATGACTGAGGATTGAGAGACTCTACTGCTACTGAAAGTGGCACACATGGGGTGGGATTGTAAGATGCTGTGGGATTGTAAAATGCTACTGAAAGTGGCACACATGAGGTGGGATTGTAAGATGCTGTGGCATCAGTTGTATGGCCCTGCTCTGGGCAGGGATGCAAGTAAGGCTGAGCTGTCTGCCTCAAAAGAACTTACTCATATAAGGGAGGAATTACATTGAAAAAAGGATATGCACACGCTAACAGGAAAATGAGAAAAAAAGGTTGAGATGGCAGTGTTGGCAGTGAGGAAGGCTGGGGAAGGGGCGGAAGGGAATGAGATTTGTGCTAAACAGACCCTGGTATTAAAAAATTGGAAACTCATGGGAAGAATTGGGCAGTGAGGAGGAGACAATGAGGTAGAAGTGACTGAAGATAGCACCCAGCCTGGGAAGGAAAATCCATGATACAACATGTGGCTGGGCCTTTATGATGCCTCAGCACAGGAAACTGTGATCATCAGGGAATACTCTCCCTTTGAACTGATTGAATTCGGAAAGTCTTCTAAGCAAGAAACTGAAGAGCCTCTCACAGGCTGCTTCCTGAGGCTGTGGGATGTGGGGGTGGATGGTACAGTCCAAGTGCTGTGGAAGCAGAGTTATGGAACAGTACAACTGACTGCTCATCCGTCCTTGAGACAAAGACAAAGGTTGTGTAATCTGAGGCAGTGAGGGAAGCCAGTCCCTGATGGATTGGTTCACATGAGGCATTTGTTAGAGATACTCAGTTATCACTAGATTAGGGCTTTGTGAATGTCAGGGACGAGAGGAAAAGAGAAGAGTAGGCATTACTGAAGGAATTGTGTATGTGAGAGGCAGTGTTTAATGTCCACCTCACTGGGTAGGAGAAGACCAGTTTAGCGGGACAGCTGAGAAAGAAGTTAGTTCATCAAGACTTTGGGACTGTCATGGAGTTTTAGTAGATTTACTGAGCCCCATGTAGGACATGAGTTTTATGACGTTCATAAAGTGCTGATGCAATCAAGAAGGGATAAGAAAAAGAAGCAGCAGACAAAAGGACCTGTCTGTGTCACTTGAAAGAAAATGACGCAAGATTGGTGTCAAGCTGCAGTTCCCAGGGAAGAAAATGACAGGACAGCCAAGTCAGTGATGTGAATTCTTCAAAGCCTGAACGTGGAGGTTCACGGAAGATATAAATGAGAAGACGGTGCAGGTGGCAAAGACCAACTTTGTCCCAGGGTGGAGTATCTATCATCTACCTCTCTGGGTAACCCAGGTACATTCTTGTTGTTGTTGTTTTGAAGGTTTAGGACAATTTTGTTAGAATTTAAAGAAAAATTTGCAGCGCAGGCAAACCGTAAATCAGCAGCTGCCTGGAGGAGAGGAAAGGAAAAGAAAAGGAAAAAGAAAACCATGAAGACACGCTAATTTAGAGCCCACATGGGGGTCAGACACATGGGGGAGGAGCAGCTACTTGACAGGAAGGAGAAGGGAGTTGTAGAGAAACTCAGCGTTGGAGCAGTCCAAAGCGTTAGGGAAGACATGGTTAGAAAAGAGGTATAAAGAAGGAGAGATTACATGTTTTTTTAAAAATTCAGAAAAGTGAGAAAGACTTACGGGAGCCCTGTGTCTGTAACTAGGTCCACGTGAATGGCCCAACGTACAATTATTTTCTGCAACAAAGTATGCTGGGTGTGAAAATTGTTTGCTCCGTCTACTGCCCTCTTAGAAGCCAAGTATAGATGAGGAAGGGCAGCAGCCCCAGTCCCTGCATGGGCCCAGAATCTGTCAGACTCACAGAGCCAGCTCAAGCAGCATGTATGGCGGGCGTGTCATGTAGGGGCCTTGCTCTCCCACGGCATTGGGACAGGCTAATTGGCTAGAGCTGGCCCCATCTAGCCTGTCAGAGCTGAGGAGATCCATGGTGGTCCCATGGCATTGTCCAAGGATGAGAAGCGGGGGATAGCTTGTAAAGAATGACTGTGGCTTGTGGAGGGCTAACAAGGGTGACACCTCCCATCCGTGTCACTGTACCCAGCATTGGCTTTTTATGGAAAACAATTGGCACAAACAATGGAATACTGTCATGCTCGATCAGACCTTCTTCTGTAGAATCCCATTAGCTGATTCACTGGCACAGGCTGGGCGTGGTGAGTAGCTCTTCTGCCTACTCTCTGTAAAAGGTTTCATTACATAGGTGATATGATGCCAGCTTCTGAGTGTTTTACAGATTTCAAAAAGCCTGTGCAAGGCCACCTAAAAGAATGAGAATGAAAGATCAGTCGCATAGAGTGTAAGGGCCAGGTCTTGCTTTGAAATTCTTGGGGGTATTATGGTCTAGTAAGATGCAGATGACACTTATCAAGGTGACTGAGAAAAATCACCAATTTATGCCTGTAAATGTTAAAACAATGGTTAAAGAATTGAATGAAGGTACTTGTATGGCTGGAAATAAATGCTCCCAGAAGCCTTAAGGTTATTAAAGGAAAACCCTAGTGCCAGTGGTGGGCTACCCTCCTATGAGTTGTTGACCAGGGAAGCCTTTGAATTCCCCCAAACAAAGAAGCTGTTGCCACTACAGAACTATATGGTAAAACCCTATGCCTGAAGACAGCTCAACTTTCTTTGTAGGAAATAGACACAACAAATTGGAACTGAAATAGAAGCTTTTCCCCTGCTGCCTTATTTTCATAGAGTTGGAAGGTGCTATACAGGCTACTGGAAAAGAATTGTTGCCAACAGTTGTGCTTAACTGTGAACTCTGTGTGTTACACTATGAACAGGTCAGGAAGAGGTGCCTGCTGTGCAACAGCAGCATGATTACTATGGGGACCACCAACTACACTGTGATCAGAGTTTAAAGCCCAGTCCACAGGAAGGAATTCACATTCGGTATCATAAATCGGGTAAAAAGCCTATGGTTGGGGAGATCATAAGCTCTGGTGGGGAAGCTACTGCAGTTATTCTGTTAGTGAGCATGATGTACCAGTCAAATTCCCTTCTGAGTGTTTATGTTCATGCCTACAGATTATTGCTGCTGCTGACCTTGGTCAAGGAAGCTTCCTTCTTTGTAGTAGGTGGAGATTCCTAAATGGCCAAGTGCTGAGGTCAAATGTTAAGTTCATCCTTAAATAAGGATATGGTATCACCCTCTCCAAGGCTCAGGGAACATCATGGAAGATGGAGTGGAAACAATGTAAGAGCTGGAGGAAGGAGTGCAGTGTTGCAGAGTGCTGTCCTAGGGGCACGGCATGACAGTTGCCCTCTTGAACTCTCAACAGCTGAAATTACCTGCATAAGACTGTACAAGATTGGACCCATTAAAGTTCTGTCATGGGGCAGGATAGAGACTCCTAAGGTTTCATGCCTCCCAGAGGATACATAAGCAGTTAATAGGTGCTGGGGAGAGGCTTTTCTATGATAGTGTAGCTAGCTCACAAGTTGCTGGTGCAACTCCCTATCTGTGTTCCGGTAAATAATTCCAATTCAACTCATCCAGTTCACCAAGCTAGACTTGGGTGGAGTCATTCATTTGCTATGCCATCGATCGCCTATCTCAGATGTACATATGTTTGTTCATTTCCCCAGGAAAAGTTAATGCAATACTGTTCAACCTCAAACCACAGCACAGAGAGTGATGCAACACACAGCCTTTTGGTTCTTGCTTCTTTCACTTGTAAAAATGCATTTACTCTTCATTCATTGTATGGTGTGCCAGGAGTTTCTTCCTTTCTATTTTTGGGTTATGTTCCACTTAATGGACTCATCACAACATTTTAATCCATTATCCAATCCTATTTCATAAGTTATACACATAAATTAGTGTACAGATTGTTTTTAGGTGTTGATGCTTATGAATAAAGCTGCTTTTGTGAATCTGTGCTTTGATATATCCAGCAATCTTACCTCACAGCAAGACTGTGGAACATATGATAATTGTATATTTGCTTTTGGAAGACACTACCTATTTTCCAAAGTCGTTCATCATCTTGCTTTCCCACTGACAAGATTGGAGAGACCTTGGTATTTCAGATTCCCACACTACTTGGTACAGCAAGTATTTTTATTTCAGTCATTAAAATAGCAATGAGATGAGATACCATTCAAACCGCATTTCCCTCAGAACTTTAGTGCTTTTTGCCTGTGAAATGCTGTTCAGATCTGCCATTTTACAAACATGATTGGTTCATCTTATTTTTTAGTTAAAGGAATTAGTTATGTATTCTAGATTCAAGTTCTTTGTAATCTGTCTAATTTGGGATCGTTTCTATCTTTTTCATTCACATAATTCACATAATTTCATATCACAGAGATTTCCTCCCATATTTTCTTCTAGAAATTTTAATTTTAGCACTTATATTCTTGTCTATGATATATTTTGTGTTAATTTATACATATGTCTTGGGACATAAAACTGAAGCTGATTTTGTGTGTGTGTGTGTGTGTGTGTGTGTATGTTGGACATCAAACTACCAAGAAAGTATTTGTTGAAATAATATATGATACCATTAAATCAAACTGAAGGTTTTGTAAAAAAATCATTTGACCTTAATCATAAGAATATATTTTTATAGGCTGTTCTTTGTTTCTGTCCGTATGCCCATGTAACACTGTCCTGACATATCAGTCATCTTTTAACTACTATAATGAAACATGCAAGTCAGGTTTCTTTAAAAAGAAATAAGATTTATTTTAGCTCATAGTTCTGAAGATTAGTGGTTCAAATGGCATGATGCAAACTCTGGGGAGAGTGTCTCTGGGCTATGTGGCATCATGGTAGCAATGTGGGATGTCTTTTTTGGCTGTCCCTCTACCTTTTCCTGATAAAGTCATCAAAATTTAATCATGGGGTTTCTACTCAAATGATCTAATCTAATCTAACCATTTCCCAAAGATTTTCACCTCTAAGTGTCATAACAAATTACCTCTGCACCTTCTTAGGAACATTAACAAAATGGGTTAAAAAGATGTCTCAGCAGATAAGAGCCCATATTGTTTTTGCAGAAGATCTGAGTTCAGTTCCCAACACCTATATTAGGTAGCTCATAACCTCCTCTAACTCCAGATCTAGGGGATTCATTGTCTCGGATCCCTGTGAGCAATTATACTCATGTGTACATACATGCATACATACACATAATTAAAAAGCAAATGAAATCTTTAAGAAAAGTTTATAGCAGATTATAGCCATGAAACCACAAACCATGAAAAAAGAAAGAAGAGTAGAATAGTTAGTGTTGAAGTAGTGAGTGGAAACCCCAAAATGAACTTCACATTCAGGAAATCATCCTTTAAAACTGAAGGAAAAAGAAGAGCATTA
Organism: Eospalax fontanierii; assembly: GCA_035773235.1. Lineage (NCBI taxonomy): Eukaryota > Metazoa > Chordata > Mammalia > Rodentia > Spalacidae > Eospalax > Eospalax fontanierii. The sequence goes on from CM069547.1 coordinate 19,574,380, forward strand.
ACATAAGATTTCTGGGATTACATTCCTGTATGAGTTTGGGAGGATAAATGATAGTCAAAGCATTGAGAGCTGGTTACTGCAGTTACTTTTCAAACCAATTAGGTATGAACACCTTAACTTCTTCCTTTTCAAAAAGCATTTCAGGTTTCTAGGTCCTTTAAATTTGTGTATAAATTTTAGGACTAGCTCAATTTCTGCTAAAAAGTTAGTTGTGGCTTTGATAGTGATTGCTTTGGATTTCTTGATCATTTTGTAGAATATTATTATCTTGGTGTTATGTCTTTCAACTCGTACAAAATGTCAATCTACTTCTTTTAGTCTTCCTTAAATTTTCTTTGCAACATTTTTAAAGTCATATTTTATTTGTTAAGACTTTGTGTTGTCCTTGATGTTATGGCAAGTGGAATTATCTTCTTACTTTCATTTTTGTAATAATCTGTTAATTTAAAATATCTGTTTTGTATGCTTCAATCTCATTAACTTTATTAGTCCCAATGGGGGTGTTTTTTAGATTCATTAGGATTGCATACCTTAGATTATGTAGTATGAATAACATTTTAGTCCTTCCTTTCAAAACTATATACCTTTAATTTCTTTTTCTTGTCATATTTCAATGGCCAGAAATTCTTACAAAGGGATAGAAGCAACATATGAGACATTATTGTTTCTTTCCTCTTCCAAATCTTGGATAAAATAGTCATTCATCATTTGCATGATTTCAGCTGTAGGATTTTCCCACAGGTACATTTTATGAGGATAAAATTCTTTTCCTTACTGAGAGTTATTTTAAAATAATGAGTGCCAGAGTTATCAAATGCTTTATCTGTGCCCATTGATAGGATCAAACTACTTTGTCCTTTATTCTATTAATGTAGCACATAAGTTGCCTTTTGGACCTTATACATGCCCTTGCTCCTAAGATAATCTTATTTGGTCATGGCATATACTCCTTTTGAGATACTGATAGATTTTGCTTTCTAACATTAGTCTATGAAGTTTTTTTCTATATTCATGAGTACTGGCTTAAAATGTTGTTTTCTGCAATATTTTATTTGTTTTTTTTTTTGTATCAGGTTAATATTGGCCTCATATAATATGTTGAACAGGGGTCTTGCGCCTCTATTTCCTGATGCAATTTCTGTATTATGGTTATTATTTACAATTCAAATATTTGATAAGATTCATCAGTAAAGTTATTTTAATAAAAGATTTTAATTATAAATTAAATTTCTTTATCATCTAAATCTCTATCTAGATTTTATGTCTCTTGAATCAATTTTGGTTATCTAAATCTTTCTAGGAATTTTTTTACTTGTCTAAATTGTTTAAGTTTTTGACATTCAGTAATACCTAATATGTACTCAGCTGGCCTTAAACTTGTTTTGTTGGTTTGGTTAAATTTAAAATATTTAACACACACAAACACACAATGTAGTATGATGCCAGGCATGGAAGACAGAGCTTTTCACATGCTGGGCAAGTTCTCTGTGCCCCTTAGTCCCACATTTAACATCTAATTTATCATAGTTCATTTTAATGTGAATTTAGGTTCAATGGCATAAAGACTTTACTGATATATAGTTTCATGTCCCTCACTTGTGTTATTCTGCAATTGTTTCTTTATATGGTGCATGCGCAGCAACACAATATTTAGTTATTATATTATATTATTGCTTTTTGAATAAGATTAAAGGAGTTGTGTTCAAAATACATCTACAGTACCACTTTGTTTTTCGTGTGTGTAGCTTTCCAACACCATGGCCTCAATCTCACAGAGATCTGCTGGGATTAAAGGTGTGTGCCACCACACCTGGCCTTGCCAATTCTACTTCTACACGTGGATTCAGATTCCTCTCCAGGGTCCCTTCATTACAGCACGAAAGAAAACGTTCTCACAAGGCAGATCAACTGTTGACGAGTTATCTTAGTTTTTATCTGCCGATGTCTTAATATATCTTTCATTTTGAAGCATAATTTGACTGCAGACAGAATTCTGGATAGTGGGCTCTTAGAACTTGTTCTCCCAGTGACTTCAACCCTTTGTGGATTCTGATGAGAAATGAACTATTAATCCTACAAAAGATTTCCTAAACACAATAAATCAACTTTTGTATTCAAGATTGGTTTTTCATATGTTTGGTTATTGCATATCTAATATAGTCTCCTTGAATGATTCTACTTTTGGCATGTTGGGCGTTTCAGGACAAGTTGGTTGATGTTTTGCATCAAAATTGGGAAATATTGGCCATTATTTCTTGAAAAAAATTTCCATTCCTTTTTAAAAGGAATTTCCATTCTCTTTCCATCTCTGGGACGCCTGTTAAGAATTTTCTTGATAATGTGGGACAAGTATCTCAAATTCATTTTTTTTTAAAGGTAGCACAAAGAAACAGATTTACTGGTAAACCAAGATTACATAACTAAGACCAAGTAAAATGAATCAACAATTTGAAAAAGAGTATGAATCTAAGTTCATTACAGAATAAAATAAACTAAGACTATTGGTTTATCTGGTTGAAGTCTAAAGCCTCTTGTTATCAATGATTTTAATTATTAAATAAAACCCTCTAAATTGTATTCTTTACTAAGAGTATGGCATTATAGATTAACAGACCAACAGACAAAATGATATGCAATCGATTGTAGTGACTCAACAATTATCATGAACACAGACTAAAGATACATATAGAGCAGTTCATTAAATCAGAATATGCTATGAGCAGAAATAAGGCATAAAAGCTACATCTCTTAGAGAATTTCTTCTGTGAAAACACAAGGTCAAAAGTTGAAGCTTGTCATGTAGACTTGAGGAAATATCTTTCCCTTCTTTGGGTTGTAAACCTGAGCTTTTAATGCTGTGCCAGCTCTCCAGCCCTCTCTCCCTAGTTTTAAAAGCTAAGCAGCATAGAGGCAAATTTTACAAATGGAAAATGTGAATTCAGTAATCCAAGTTAGAAAACTTTAGTTTTGTAAGTCCATAAGGAGATGAGAAAATCTTTTTTTATAGGCATTAAACTATTTATTTAAAAATTTGATAGGAGTTACATTAAATTTATAGGTTTTTAAAGGAGACTTGGTAATTAATTTTTCCATGTCATGTCAGAAGTTCCTTTAAGTCAGTGGGGCAGATTTCTTGTTGAATAAAATCTAGGTATTTTACATTTTTGTTTCTTTGTTCCTTTTTAAAATATACTTCATGCTGGGAACTGAACTCTAGGGCCAGGCCAGCATCCTTTGCTTTTTGAAAATTAAAAAAAAAAATTTTGACTTTTAAAAAATTATATTGTACAAATTTCCTACAATATATTTTGACTGTATTTGGATTTCCCCTCCCCTACCTGAATGTCACTTACTATTCCCTCCGGATTTCATATTAAATGAGAGTGACTCTCCCCTTCCCAGCAGCCATTGGTTGCCAATACTTCCTCAGATAGGGGAGGGATTACTTGCCTACTTCCCCAAATCTATGCTAGGATTTTGTCTGGCTCGAGCTTAGGTGGGACTTGTTCATGCTGTCCCCATCGCTGTGACATGAATAGCTGAGCAGCAGTCTGGGAAACTCTATTTCCCTCTAGCTAGCCACCACCTCTGGCTCTTAAAATATTCCAGCCCCTTTTCCTCAATGATCTCTGAGCTTGGGAGGCAGAAGTTTGGTACAGGTGTCCTACTCAGGAACAAGCACTCTGCAGCCTCTTCTTGTCTGCATGTTGGCCAATTATTGTGGGTGGGTCTCCATCTCCAGCCCGGCTGTTGTGCTCCAGCCCGGCTGTTGTGCTCCAGCCATGCCAGAGAATGGAGGACGATGGAATGGGACCTCAGGTGGCTCAGAGTGCGGTGGGAGGACTTCCCTCCCGGGAGACTATGTCAGTGCGTAGTTCGGTTATTAGAGCCAATGCGGGGGCTTATATAGGAAGGCCTCCTGACCGTTACAGAAGGTGGGAAAGTTAGAGGTGAGGTTTCGGGGTAAAGGGTGGGAAGGCTGTGGAAGTTCAGGAACGAGGAAACGAAACCCAAAAACCTGGTTCTGGTCTGGGGTGGGAGAAAGAAAGATTCATATCACACCAGGCAGAGCAGGTCAGACACCTGCCATCCCTTTAGGGTATCTGGAGTTGCTTGCCTTGCTCAATACCCAGATTCCCACAAATTATGGTTTTCAGTGTTAATCCCCATCTTCTGAGACTTGACAGATGCATTAATCTATGGGTATAACAATACGTCATTAGGAATCAGTTTGGTACTATATTTATTTACAAGAATCATAGTATTGGCTTTCCTCTATGTCTTGTGACTTGTCTAGCCTCCGGTTCCTAGGCTTGCTATCAATGTTAGGTCTAGGCTCCATGAAGCAGAACTTAAATCAGATTAGAAAGTAGTTGGTTACTCCCATATTTGTGCCATTATTGCATCAGTAGGCATATCTTTCTAGGACAGCCCATAGGATTCACAGCTTGGTAAGGTTAATGATTCTTTTTTTTTTTTTTTTTTGGTCTTTTTGAGACAGGATTTCCATGTATCCTCACGGAACTTGCTGTGTAGACCAGACTGGCCCCCATCTCACAGAGATCCACCTGCTTCTACCTCCTGAGTACTAGGATTAAAGGCATACACTACCAAACCCAGCTCAATGATTACTTTTTTTCAGAAAGCAAGCATAGTAACTTCTAGCACTATGAAAGTAGAGATAGGACTTTGAAGTCAGCACCAGCTTGATTTCTTCTTGTTTGTTCTGCAGCTCATGTATCTGCTGTCTTCTGCAATAGGGTCTTACAGTGAAGTTCTGGTGGGTAACCAAGAGTCTAAGGGACCCCTGGTCAACAGCTTCAAAAGAGGGAGTCCATTCCTGACACTGGGCTTTTACTTTGCTAGCCTGTGGTATCTAGTAGGGTAAGGTACTACTCGGGTAAGGTAACTTCTTTTAATCTCTTTTTATAATATTAGATTTAAGAAGCTTTAATAGCGGTAGGTTTCAATATGGCCTTTTGTAAAGGCCTTTAGTGTTAGTTATCCCTTACCATATTCTCTCCTCAGCCCTATCCTCCCATTCCCCACCTCCTCTAATCCTTCTTACTCTATTATTCCCTTCCCCGCTTTATATCACTGCACTCAGCCTCTCCCAGGAAGGCCCACTCCCATGGCTGTTTGCTAGTTTCCTGACCGCTATGGATTTTCAAATTGAAACACACATATCTAGGATTTCAAAGCCAGCATCCAGCCATGAGAGAGAACACACAATGTTTGTCTTTCTGGGTCTGGGTCACCTCATTCTTCTTATTTTTTTTTAATGAGCTAAATAATATTCCATTGTGGAAATGTACCACCCTTCATTATACATTCATCAGCGGATGGACACCTACCTTGTTTCCAGTTTTTGGCTATTATGAAAAGGCAGCAATGAACGTGGATGAACAGGTGTTTCTGTAGTACGCTAGAGAGTCTTTTGGGTATATACCCAAGAGAGGAATGGCTAGGTCATATGGTAGATCAATGTAGCTTTTTGAAGAGAGATTCATTAAAAAAAATTTTTATTGCATTTGAAATTTGTATGTGTGTGTACACATACAATGTGCATGTGTAGGTGAGAGGACAACTTACAGGAGTAGGTTTGGTCCTTGTACTAAATGGGTTCCAGGGATCAAACTCAGGCAGCAAGTGCCTTTACCTGCTGAGCCATCTTGACAGCCCTGGTATCTGAGATTCTGTTCATTTTTCTTATCTCTTTTTTCTCAAATTAGCTAATCCCAGTTGGTCCATCCTTAGGTTTTCTGCTTTTTCTTCTGCCTTCTCAGTTTGATGTTGAGTCTCTCTAGTCAATTGTTTGCTTCAGCCATTATTGTTTCCAACTCCTTTTGTTGCATTCTTTAAAATAATTTTCATCTTCCCTTAGTTTTCTGTACTTGGTAGTCAGGGAGGATAACCATTAGCCTTGCAGGTGAAGCCTTCCAGGAAGCCACCAGACAGACCCAATAATGGTATTTTCAGGGAATGGGGTTTGGGGAGGGCACTAGTCCTTCCAGTGACTTCTGTGGGTTCACCTTAGAGATGAGCAGAGAAGGATAGCAATAGATCACATGAGAGTGTTAGGAAGATAACACTCAGGGCTGAAGAGATAGCTCAGAGGTTAAGAGCAATAGCTACTTTTGCAAAAGGCCTGGGTTCCATTCCCAGCACCCATGTGGCAGCTAACAGCCACCTGTAACTCCAGTTCCAGGGGAATCCGATGGCCTCTTCAGACCTCTGAGGGCACTGCACAACACAGGTGCACTTACATACGTGCAGGCAATATACGCATATACATAAAGTAAAAATGATAATTTTTTTTAAAAGAAAGGTCACATTTTTCACTGAGATGTAGGTGATTCCAGATTATGTGAAACCTGAGCTGTGAAAGGTTTATTCTCACCCTTTGTGACAGTGTTCTCATGACTTCCATGAAGGAAGAAGCGTTTGGTAGTCTCTGCTCCTTTATTCCCATTTGCATCACTTTTACTCAGCTTTGAAATCTGTTTTATGATTAGTTTTCACTCGTGATTGCAGTATTTGTCTTTTTTTTAACACTTGCGGTCACTAAGCTGATAAACAACCTCATCAGTGGTAGATATAATGGAAGGTGTGGTGTGTCAGAGACGGGGCGCCTGCCACAGAAGAGCTGGAGGGAGCTCTCCAACTCCCCGACTCTACAGAGAGTGATGAAAGGTGTTGCCGTACAGAGACAGCTCTCGGCAACATCCCTGGTCCCGCTATTAGTGGTCCTTCACGTGGGCTTGGTAGTGCCCACATCAGATTTCAGTTTGTAGCACTGCTAGTAAACAGTTTGGCAAATCACCTTGTGTGAATCACACTTCCAGGCTGGTTTTTTTTTTTTTTGCCTCAGTAAAATGAATAGACTGGGATTTGGAGGTTACAAATTCCAGTGTTTTCCAGGACAGGGACTATATTAGAAGTTGCTGAGAGTGAAGGGGTCACTGGAAGAATGAAGTGTGGGGGCCACACAACAAATGTTTTTTGTACAGACAAAAACCAGAATGCTCCATGCAGAAGTGGACAGTCGTGCAGATGAGCAAACCAAGGTTCAGAAAGATATCCACTTATAAATGATAAACTTGGGACTGGAAAGATGGCTCAGCAGTTGAGGACTATTCTTGAAAGGGACCCAGGTTCAATTCCCAGCACCCACATGGCAGCTAACAACTGTCCCTAACTCCAGTTTCAGGGGATCCAATGCCCTCTTCTGACCTCTGGTGGCATTGGACGACATGGTGGTACACTTATACACATGCAGGCTTTTAAAACTTGTTCTTCAGTTTTGAAACAATTCATAGTTTTAAAAGAATAAAATTCCATTATGAAGATATTAATACAGTATTCTGGAATGCATTGCATTTACCTGGAATTTGCATTTGGTCAACACGCAGACCTCACAGCTCTCATTTCGTTTCCTCGCTTCACAAGTTTAAACAGCAGCCAAGTGGTCTCCTGGAAGGACAGTATTTAAATAATGGAAGCTCGGTTTCTTTGTCCTGCAGTTATTGCAAGTTTGGTGTTTGTTCTGAATCTGCTGTTTAATGCAGGAATATGCAGAACTAGAGGAGTCACAAACTGCAATTCTGAACAGTTGCAAACTTATCCTTCATACAACTCTACTGTAAAGTGCTTTTTGAACTCATCTTCCAGTAGAATACAATGATTCTTCAAAAAAAATCTTTCTTTAAATTTCAACAGCTAAGGTTTAATCTACATATCTCCAGATTCCCTCTCTATGGCAGTAGTCTATGGATTTTGACAAAAGCTTTGTGCTGTGTAACCACGCCTGCAACAAAGATAGAAAAATTCCATCAATCTCCCTGTTCCACTTGATGGTGAAGCCTTCCTCCCACCTGTGCTCTGGCGATCTATTTTCTGTCCCTGTATTTTTTCTTTCCAGGATGTTACAAATGGGATTGTACAGTATGAAACCTTTGCAGCCCAGTTTGATCAACTTAGAGTGCATGTGAGATCTATCTATGCCTTGGTGTTGTCAATGAACATTCCTTTATGTTGCTGAGCAATAGTCCACACATCCTAACTGACGCACCTTTGAGATGTTTTGAGGTTTTTGGCAATTATAAATAAACTTGCTAAAAATTTTTCACATGTCCTTTTTTTACAGCACTGAGGCCACTGTATATAACATCAGATTTATTTCTAAGAATCCAAATCTTAAAATTTTTATTTATTTTTAATTTTATGTGTATGAGTATAATGCCTGCGTGTAGGTAGGTGCACCTGTATGAGGTTAGAAGAGGGCGCCGAATCCCCTGGAACTGGAGTTACAGTAATTGTTATCTGCTGTGTAGGTGCTGGGAATCGAACGTGGGTGCTGTACAAGAGCAGTCAGTGCTCTTGAAGAATATTTGTTAAAAGCTTGGTGTTGGGAGTGGTGCATACACTTGTAATCCCAGCACTAAGGACACAGGAGGAGCTTAGGCTACGTTGTGAGAGCCTGTCTGAAAATCAAAGCTGGTCATTAGCCTGTGGCACTATGTAGAGGTGAGACAAACTTTGGGATGTTTTGGGCATGGGCCTAGTAGAAAAAAATGAGGTCTCTTGAAGGGGATGTTGGGAACCTAGCTCCCCTCTTTCTGTTTCTTGATGCATGAGGTAAACAGTTTTGTTCTGATACATGCTCCCACCAATGCTAGTCTGCCCTGTCCTAAACCCCCCAAAATATGACTGAGTAACCATAGACAGAACCCTCTGAAACTGTGAACCAAAATAAACCTTTCCTCATTTTAAGTGGATTCTCTAAGGTGTTTTATCACAGGCACAGAAAGCTGATTACAACAAAATTAAAACAATTTGTTGCTGGTTAAAGAAAAATGAACTTTCTCATTGGCAGTCTATCAAGAAAACTTGCTATATTTGGTATTTAATTCTAATAATTTTGCAAAGATTCACCCGGGATTTTTACATCTGTAGGCATTTGCTGAAAGTTCATATTTTTAAATTAAGGAAGTTCCCTTTCATTTTTACGTTGCTAACATCTTTAAAATTTACATAGAGCATATTGGTTATTCCTGGTACACTGGTCAGAAACTGAGGCATGGAGAAGGTCAACTGGATTACTTCGGTTTGGAGCTACTGTTCTGGAAGATGGAAAAGGTCCAGATGGGCTAAGATTCTGGCAAAAGGGGAACTGAAAGTGAACAAAGAGACAGGCAGGAGAGAGGAAAGAGGGGAGGTGAGCATGGATATGAGTGAAGAGAACATGGATAGGAGTGAAGAGAACATGGATAGGAGTGAAGAGAACATGGATATGAGTGAAGAGAACATGGATGAGTGAGGAGAACATGGATAGGAGTGAAGAGAACATGGATGAGTGAAGAGAACATGGATATGAGTGAAGAGAAAATGGATATGAGTGAAGAGAACATGATATGTGCACAGAGAACCCAGTGAGGTTGAAGACCAGGGCTAGAGGACTAAGGTAGGAGGCACAAAGAACAGGTAATGGTAGTCAAGGACTGGAAGTTTGCAACTTTGGTTGCATGTGAGAACCATTTAAGAATGGAGGGAGGTCTTTAAAAGTGGCTAGATGCTTGGGGCAAGTTAGATTATCATTTAGGAAGGGGTGGGGTGTGAGTGAGGTCAGAGAAGACCTGGATAAGGCTCAGGGAACATCACAGAAGAAGGGGCAGAAAGAGTGTGAAAGCCAGAGGAACCGGATGCCTCCTGCTCGTTAACACTTTCTCAACATGATAGGGAAGCTACTCCCACAGTGTGGTAACCTAACAAGATCTGCAAAACGACCAAAGCAGTGGACATTCTGATTTGGATGGAGAAAATTTTACAGGGTCCCACTTCAACATGAAGAGCTACATGTTACTAGAGGATACTGAAGAAGGGAGAATCAGTGTTCTCCAGGGATGATCTCCCTGAGAGGTTATCTAATTCTAAGTGGGCCACTCTAAACACAGGTACACATGAGCACCACTAAATGACTAAATAGACTCAGTGCAATATATGTGTGTGTGAGCACACACACATGTGCATGTATGTAACAATAGCAAAGAAGGAAATTGAGACAGAGAAGGAGTGGGGAGGACATGTGAGGAATTGGGGAGTGATCCTCGAGATGGAAGGGAACTGGGTGGAAACAATGCTAAGACGATATTCCTGTAGGAAATTCTCAAAAATAAAAAATGTAGTTCAAAACAACAATAACAAAATAAAAGGCCTGGAAACAGCAGTGAACTTGGGGGACAGATGACTGACTCTGGGGCTCCTGCATGTTACACTGGGGTGGCTCAGGAAAATCCTGGCTCTCCAGCACATCTAGAATCGGCTGAAGGTCACGAGGGCTGGCAAACTGTCAGGAAATAACCAGTTTTGTGGGTTTCTAAACCTGTAGAGACATCTAAGCGTTGTGTAACTGATCTTGTTTCCTGTGGACATGTTGGGGCTGCCAGATGGCTGGCAGCTAAATTTGGGGCTCACTCTATGAAGTGCACAGACCTCCATGGATTTCCCACACTCATGTAATTTGGGGCCCACTCTGAGAAGTGCACACATCTCTGGATTTCTCACACACGTTGGGCCTCGCCTTCTCTCTTTTACCATCATTCAAATCCATTACTTATTTTCGGATTGTATTTAGCTGGAATTCTATGCGTCCTTCTAAAATACCTACAATCATGTTTGGTACAGTGTGAGTTATAATACATTATCAGAAATGATTTCTCTCTCTCTCTCTCTCTCTCTCTGTCTCTCTCTCTGCATCTATGCAGCTACATGTGCCTTTGGGGCCAGAGATTAATGTTGTGTATTTTCTTTTATCATTCTCCACTTTACTTTTTAATTTTAAAAAAGTTTATCTATTTGTATTTTGTATATATATCAGTGTTTTGCCTGCATGTATGTAGGTGTACCTGTGAGTAACAATGTTTGTGGATCACAGAAGAGGGCACTAGATCCTCTGGAACTGGAGTTACACACAGTTGAGAGGCCCCATGTGGATGCTGGGAACCCAGCCTGGGTTGTCTGTAAAAGCAGTCAGTGCTCTTAACCACCAAGCCATCTCTCCTGTCCCTCTCCCACCTTATATTTTGAGACAGGCTCTCTCTCTAAACCTAGGGGTGACATTGGCTAGACTGGCTGGACAGCAAGGCCCAGGGAGTCTCCTGTCTCTGCCTGCTTAGCACTCGGGATTGCAGGTGTACTCTGCCTTGTTCAACATTTTATAGGGTGCTGGAGATCGTAAGTCAGGTTCCATTACTTAACCACTTTGACTACTCAATCGTCTACCCAGCCCTCCAAAAATATTTTTTTCCCCAGTGGAAAATGATGCATTAGATCCTTATTTTTTTCCAGTCGCTAACTTCTCCAGTACACTTAACACATTCTGTTTATATATCACTTTCCCCAAATGCATTTATTAAATGGGAGAAACATATTTTGATTTTTCCTTATTTTTAAAGTAAGGAAAAAAGAGACACGGTTTTTCAACCTAACCTACTTGTATTTAAAAATATATATTTGGTAACATGCAGCAAGTTGGTCTCTTTATTCCTGATTTCTACATCTGCTGAGTTTAAATTAACAATCAAGACTGACAAGGAAGGATTGTTCACACAAATAACCTCAACAACCTCAGATGACACTGTTAGTGCTCAGTTTTATGTAGTGCTGTCTCCTGGATTATAGCAAAATTTACAAGATTTTAAGCAGTTTGCTTTTGCTGTTAGTTGAGCACTAAGCACAGATTCAGTGCCAGAGAGGATGTGGCTCAGCTACTCAATTGGACTATTTTCCTTTCACTCCTTTCTCCTCCTTTGTCTTTGCCCAATTCCTTCCCTCCCCAAACCTGGTTTAAGAATCTTAAACTTTCTCAGCTTCTCTTTCGTCATTGGTAAAGTGAGGGTATCCACCTCAGAGAGATGTGATGTCATATGGTGCAATCCAGGCACTAAGCACAGGGCCTGATATATGGCAAATGATGTTAATTTGAAAAACAAAACAAAACAAAACATTGAACTTTCACTTTGATCTTGTTACTGTGTGACACAATGCATTTACATGTATCTCTCTTAGAACACCAGGTCCGTAAGCAAAGTCGATCTGTCATGTCACACAATGCCAAGTTCAGTAGACTCAGTCGTTAACTTGGTCTCTGGCTCTATGTCATCCCAAATGCTGCTGGCATGGCTGAGCCAACATGCTTCAAGAATTTTCAAGAATTCACCAGGAAACTGCCTAAAATGTGAAGTTTGCAGTCTGACGTCTCAGACTCTTCCGCTATCTCAAGTGTTTGTTAGTTCTTTTCGTTTTTCAGCTGTCTTTTGAGTTCACAGATGGATTTACTGCCGCCATGGTGCCTACAAAATAGGCGTATTGTGGGTGCTCATAGGGCCTTTTCAAAGCTGGTGTTTTTTCTTTTTTCTGGCTTAATTTTGGTAGTGTGGTGTTTGGTGAAACTGTTTTTCAGTGATTTCTTCACAAGGGCTTTCCCTTGCTGTTCTCTACGCCTTTGGGAATTTGTGGTGAGAGGCTGATGGAGATACTCAGTGCCCCCCCCCCCCCACTGCTTAACAGAACATTCCACTGGGAAAATTTTCAATTTTCAGGAATTGTGGAGCTTTTATTTTGTTTTTCTACAACGATAAATGTTATCACCAAATCCCTGAAGCAGAAGCACCGGGAACCGAGCAAGAATTCTGAGTGGTCCGCTGGGCAGGCCTATGGACAGGCAACACAGTGGTCCGCTGGGCAGGCCTATGGACGGGCAACACAGTGGTCCGCTGGGCAGGCCTATGGACGGGCAACACAGTGGTCCACTGGGCAGGCCTATGGACGGGCAACACAGAAGGCACTCTCGGGCTCAGAGCCAAAGCCGCCTGGGGTCAGGGGCAGAACGGGGCTGATCTATCCAAGCACTTCCTGAAACCCTACCTCACTGTTCAAAAATAGCTACAGAAGTTTAGTGGATCTCGTTTTCTAAGATGGAAAACTGCGTTGTTAAGAAAGCCAGCCTGGGCACCGGGGATGTGTCTTCTTGGTTGTTGCGGCTCTTCAGCCATCATTAGGAACATTTTATGCCACAGAACTGAACCAGAATTCTGAAGCCAAGTGAAGTAGTTGTGAGTTTGATTCACAGCAAGCTGTTTTCTTGCTAACTGTGGTCTTTTATCAGTCTTGTAAAAATATCTCATGTTTTTGGTTTTATCAAAAGGTTTCAGAGCTTACCGAGTTCATTCGTGCTGTCTTTGGGAACCTATTTTTTAGTTGAATAAATGATGTATCCATATAGTTTTAAAACTCACTGTATAAAGGAATAGCACAGAAATGTCTTTCCTCCACCCCAGATCTCCAGTCCTTCCAGGCATTGACTTCTGAGACATCCGTTGCTACCCGTGTGATTTGTATCTTCCTGGATTTTTCCCAGACCTAGGAGAGCATATTCATGAATATTCATTCTGTGCATACCGATCCTTATCTCGTGTTTCCACCCACTGTCTTTCCACTTCAGCCCATGGTACCCACCTCTTTCTTTTTAAGGCAGTTAGGCCAGTCTTTAGCAGCTTAATTTAAGAAATAATAAAAAACCCACCTTCATTTTTGCCTTCTGCTCTAACCAGTCACTAACAGCCCCAGCTGGGAAAGGCCTCCTGTGGTGTAATTAGTATGGTCCTGGGCACATTGTCTGATTTCACAACATTTTCTCTTCCTGGCATTCCCCAGGCCTGTAATTAGACCTCCATACTTTTGATTTTAGCTTCGCCACCTGCTCCAAAGCAAGTAATCCCAGGAATCTTGTGTTTCATTACAGTTTTAGGACCAATGAATTTCTCAGACCTTTTCCTGGGAATATATTTAACAGTGATAGAAAGACCATCAAAACTGGGAGCCCTATAAAGTGGATGTTGTGTGGGGTAATGTCTGGGGAGATGTGAACAAAACATCTACTTACTCACCCCAGATAGAGACCAGTGACAGACCAAAGTAAGACCACCATCAAGGTCCAACTTCGTAAACCAATGAGTGTACTATAGACAGTGGGTGAGGGGAACTTACAGGAACTGAAATGACTCAAAGACAGCATCATCACCAAAGCCCACCTCAGCATGGGTGACAGTTCATTAAATCTGGAGACACTTTCAGGCAGCTGGGGAAGAGAGAGGTGCCTAGGGAATCTGGTCAGTTTCAGGGACTTCTTGAAGTTAATGAGTGGTTGATTTCCTGAGTTTTAAGGAGCTTCCCTGTAGGATGGAATGTTTCACCTCCCTTTAGAACATCTAGTCCTAATGAACCTCCTTCCAGGAAGGATTTGTTTTTATCTCAGAGGAAATTGCTACTCAACAGTGGGCCTGAGGATGAGGGTATGGGAGGGGGCAGAAGAGAGAGAGAGAGAGAGAAAGAGAGAGAGAACAATAACAAAGAAGAGGTCACAAAATCAAGAGGGAGTGGAGGGGACATGTGAGGAGTTGGAAAAATAAGAGGGAGCGATGTAAATGATGTAAATATAGTACTCAAGTATGAAATTCTCATAAAAATAAAAATCTAAACTATATAAAAATAAGGCCCAAGAAAGAGTTGCTCATCAGTTAATATAGAGTCTACTAACATTTCCTGAAGACTGTTCTAATAATGTCTTGGCTTGAAACTCTCTTTCCTTCCAGTCAACAGAACCTGTTAATAAAAACTCTTAGCAAACACACACACACACACACACACACACATATCCACCTACTCACTACTCTAGAAGTCAGGCCATTGAGCGTGTGCTATCCTTTTCTGCAGCTTCACTGTGGATGGCACACCTGTCAGGCACATGAAAACAGTGGTTGTTTTCCTGGGTTTCTGCCTCTGTGACACCTGTGATATGCTTCCTACATGCTTCTTGCACAGCTTGGGCCAAACTCCTCTTTGGTCTCCCAATGGCATTATAGATGGAGAGAACCAGAGCATCCAGAAAATTGCAGCAGAGGCTGATGGAGCAGAAGACTGCTGCTCATTCACAGTTAAGAGCCCAGGGCAGCTCCGAGGACCTTTCCACCTGGGCTGCTGGAATCTTGCTGTTCTCTGGGAAGCAGCATTGTTTTACCACTGGGACATGGGGGACATGGCTCTGCTTACAAATAAGCATCTCTCTGCTCTTCTGTTCCTGCCTGAATTTACACCGTGGATGGTTTGCTCTTCTTAGCGTATATTCAGATTCCAGGATAGGGATCTGCCTGCCATGGCTGTCTCTATCCAGGGTGCAATGTCCATCTCGAGCCCTCGTAGCCCATTATAACCTTTATGTATGGTCCATACATTGATTCTTGCCTGTGGTGAGGTTGATCTTGACAGAATCTGGAATTTTCCAGGGATTTCATACGTGGAAAGAAATACTCAATACAATTTCTATTTTGTTTAATGTCTAGTTTATGAATTTTGGAAGTCTATATTCATTTAAATATTCAAACAGTAGCTACACATGAGTAAGTAAAAACAAGTTGATAAACTTAACAAATTAGATTTCTACCAAATGTAATACTTTTTATTACATTTATTTATTTATCTTATGTATGTGTATGTATGTGGGTGCATGTCTGTCACAGTGTACGTGTGGTCAGAGACAACCCATGGCAGTTGGTTTTCTCCTTCTGACTTGTGGGAATCGGCTCTCTCCTTCTACCATGTAAGTCCCTGCGACTGAACTTAGGTCATCAGTCTTCACAGCAGCAATCTTTACCCACCGAACCATTTCACTAGCCCAATTTCTCCCAAACTTAAAAATCAATGGAAAACTTAATTGAGGTGTTTACAAATCTATTATCAGGTACTTTTGGTTGCTCTAATTTATTTATGGGGTTTGGGGAGATAGCTCGGTTGGAAAATGTCTGCTACACAAGCCTAAGAGTCTGATCCTTGGCATCCACATAAAGAACCAGGCACATCTATGCTTATTTGTAACACTGTGCTGGTAGGGTAGGAGTGGGTGAAGACAGCTGAGTCCCTGAAAGCCACTGGCCAACCTAGCTGAATGGGCAAGCTCCAAGCTCCATGAAAGACACTGACTAAAGAAATAAGGTGGAGAGCAGTAAAAGACAGCAGATGCTAACCTCTGGGCTCTGCATTCATGTGCACACACAAGCATACCCAGACAGACACATGTGCACACACATGCACAGCCCGACAGACACCCATGTGCACACACATACACACCCAGACAGACACATACACATATTTTGTTTTACATTGACACACAATTTATACATGAGTATAATCTAGTGAGGGGTTGGAGAGATGGCTCAGTGCTTAAGAGCACTGATTGCTCCTTCAGAGGACTAGAGTTTGGTTTCCAGCATCCATATGGCATTTAACAACAGTCTGTAACTCCAATTCCAGAGGACACCCTCTTCTGACCTCCAAGGGCACTGCATGACACAGGTGCATGTATATACATGCAGGCAATACACTCATGCACATAGAATAAAAAAAATATTTTTTAAAAAAGAATAATATAGTTAATACCAGGAACCTTTACTGCGGTTCTTGGCCGTCAGCATCTTGCCTGTGTGCTCCCCCTGCACATGTGGTAACCGGAAGTTGCAGATGTCAGAGGTTCCTCTCATGCTTATGCATGGAGATCCTGGAAAAACCTTGTCCTGTGAGTTCCCAGTGTCATTATCCCACCTATGAATTTAGAAGTTCAGCATCTTCTAACTTGCAGTTCCTGTGTAAGCTTTCCTCGAGGTCGCCCACATCACCCTGCAAGACTCGCCCATTCTCAGTACATTTCACATAAGACATTAGTAATTATTTTTTGTGACCTTCTTAGATCTGAATGGTGTCCTTACTTTTGTTGCTGTTTCTTAGACACTGATTTTTATTTTTTTATTTATTATTTTATCTTATGTGTATGAGTGTGTTGCCTGCATTTATGTAAGTGCACCCATGTCGTGCAGTGCCTGTGAAGGCCAAAAGAGGGTGTCAGACCGCCTAGAACTAGAGTTATGGATGGTTATGAGCTGCCATGTGGGTGCTGGGAACTGAATCTGGGTCCTCTGCAAGAGCATCCAGTGCTCTTAACTGCTGAGCCATCTCTCCAGGCCCCAGACACTGATTTTTTGAACTTATTTATATTTTTTTTATGTGAGTATTTTGACTGAGTGACTGTGTATGTATGTATGTATGTGCAACATGCACATGCAGTGCCTGTGGAGGTCAGAAGAGGTACCAGATTCACTGGCACTGGAGTTACAAGTGGTTATGAGCCATCATGTGGATGCTGGGAACTGAACCTAGGTCCTCTGGAAGAGTAGTAAGCTCTCTTGCTGGCTGAGCTATCTCTTCAGCTCCAAACACTGATATCTTTGACAAGTTGGAGCCAATTGTTTTGTAAAGTGCCTCATAGTCAGGATTTTTCTGGTAGTTTCCTCATGAGGATATTTTGGAAAAATATTTTTTGGCAGAATACCTTTAAATGAGATTGCACATTCTTGCTGGGCTACAACAAGAAGCTCTTTGTCTCTTCTTGAGATGCTAAGTTTGAGCAAAAAGGTTTTGTACCTTAGAGTTTTTACCATAGATGAGATCATGAGGTTGTCCACTGATGGCTTCCTCTTTCTACTTCTCTTCATTGGAGACATTAGTGTCAAAATCAGGATCCCAAGACTCATTGAGTGGACTACGCAATAATTGGAATGATCAGGGGAAAGGGATTCCAGGCAATGGCCCCAAGGCAGAACATAGCTGGGATGCAGCAAGGCTGCTGACATGACACTTTACCCAGAAAGGAAGACCAGGAGGGTGATCCAAGCAGAGGGGCTGACCTGGAAGTCCATATGAGCTTTGGGGAGAATTGTGATTCCAGGCTAAGAAAAATGAATTAGGGTAAGTTCTAAGCAAAATAGTGATGTACTTCGACTTACCCTTTATTTTCTTGGCACTTTGAGTGTTTTACACTTACTCAAAGTGAGCCTCTGGAGTAGCAGGGGCATATTTTTGTCAGAAATTCCTCTTGTGCATAAATTGAAAAGGAGACCATGGTGAGAAAAGTTGTTTTAGAACCGCTGCAGACACCGTCTCTGCACCTGGCTCTCTTCTGCAGCAGCATGGTGTGGCATCCATGCACTGCTAAGCCATCTGCCCTCCTGTGTCCACACTGTGCACAGCCCTCGCCTGGTCCCTTCTGCTCAGGGCCATCAGGCTGTTCGTGGGATTGCTGCTGCACACCCTAGCTATGAATGTGCTCCCTCTTGTCCTGGAACACGTGTGACTGTTTCGCCATCGCACAGACCTCTGGAATTGCTGCATCTCTGTGATAGTTTCTGACTCTGTTTGCCAGCGTGGTTGAATGCATTCCTGCTTCCTCGCCTTAGCATCCCCAGGGAACTCAAATCCTGTCTTCCTTGGTCTGTGATCTGGACTGATGGCTGTCTGTGCTCAGGAGCTCTAGAGAAAGAGGAAAATGAAGAAGAGGCTGAGAGGGAGAGGCAGCTTTCCAGGCCAGTCTTGGGGACACCCAAGCAGGATAAAAACTATGTGCTGCATGGGTGTGATAGGCACTTGGGTTGGTGACTGGGACTGTGGCTGCAGCAGAGTGACATCATGGAAGCCACTGTGCGGCCATTGCTGGTGGATGACACTTGCGATCGTGGGATTGATCTGTTGTAGGAGAGCTGGGATGTCTCCTCTGGAATTTGTCCCTGCCTGGCCCTGCAGCCTCCTGCTCTGGTCATGGGCTAGTCAGATGCTAAGGTCATGCTTCTCTCAGATGCCATAGTTACAGAGACCTCCATCCCTGACCACCAGTCAATGATCCCCCAGGAAGCTTGGCTCTGGAATCTGTTTGCCAGGTGGCCTAGCAGTGGGCTTTCCAGATTTGGGGACTATCACAGAGTCTTTGACTCATGGGCTGGTCCAGGCTGAATCATGCCATCTTTATGAAGTGGGGGCGCACAGCTGGCAGAAGAGCAGTGGGAGGCTGGTTTTGTGGGTGATCAACACCCTGATATGGGAACCTTTCCTTTCCTGTGGGCTTCAGCACTGGCCAGGACCTCTCTGGCTTCCACCTGCCTAATTGCCTAACTGGTCATAGACCAGTGCTTGGCCAGGATCAGAAGAAGCTTGTGGTCTCTGCTGTTGGTAGGGAGTCCGTTGCTCTTAGAGGGCTATGCCTTAGGTGGTCATGCCACCACTTCTAGCACCACTCTGATTCCGATTTTGACCCACTCAGAGACTTCTCTAAACCTCAGCCCCAGCAGGAATCTCTTTCCAGATGTCAAGAAGACTTAAAACATCCTTTTCCTTCAGGACCTTTCCTGTCTGTCCACATCACTCCCCCAGCCTCTGTGATCTGTCACCATCGTGTTCCCCATGCCATTTCCCCCCAGTAGCTACCTCAGGATTGAGTCATCGTCTTTCGACCCCAAATGCACCATCGCCTCTACTGGAGAACAGGTGGGAGCCTGCTTACATTTTAGCAGTATTGACTGATTCTGGGGAGTACAGTGGAAGAGAAATTATTCAGGAGGTTACTGCACTTAACCTTGTATGACATAAGGGCAGCTTGAACAAAGGAGGTCTAGCGGATGGTCACAATGGTTAGGTTCAAAATATATCTTAAAAAAGACCAAACTGGATTTTCTACGGAGTGGACAGGGGCAGGGAACATCATCAAAGATGACGCCAGTTATCCATCTGCCAAAGAATGAAGTTAGATCCGTATCTCTCACTCTATATAAATCAACTCAGAGTGAATCAAAGACCTTAAAATTAAAACCTGAAATGCTGAGATTGCTAGAGGAAAGCTTAGGGAATACACTTTAAGGCATAGGACTAGGCAAGAACCCTCTGAATAGTACCACAATACATGGGCAGTAGTCCCAAGATTGAACAAATGGGACTCCGTGTAACAAAAAAGTTTCTACATAGCAAAGGAAACTACCAGAATGTGAATAGATGCATTACGGAATGAGACAACAATCTTTGCTATATCTCAGGGGACTAATGTCTAGAATTTATAAAGAACTTCAAAAATTAAACTCCCCGAGCTTCCAAACTATCAATCAATAAATGGGCTAATGAAATGGATATTTCTCAAAAGAAGAAATACAAATGATCAATAAATATATATATTTTTAACATGCTCAATATTGTTAGCCATCAGGGCAAGGAAAATTTAAACCTTCTGAAATTCTGTCTAATCTGAGTCAGAATGGTTAAAGTCAAGAAAAGAAACAACAAACAAATGCTGCAGAGGATGAAGGGAAAAAGGGACCCTTATTTACTGTTGGTGAGAACATAAACTTGGACAGTCCTTATGGAAATCAGAGTGATGACTTCCTAACAGATGAAAACTAGAACCTCCATATGACCCAGCTCTACATGCCCAAAGGACTCTATATCCTGACACAGAGATACTTACACATCAATGTTTATTGCTGCTCTATTGACAATAACCAGGAAATGGATCCAACCTAGATGTCCATCAACAGATGAATATACATGGGACATATACACAATGGACTTTTACTAACTGTGCAGAAAAATGAAATTTCTAGGAGAACGGATGGATCTGGAAACTATTATATCCAGTAAGGTGACCCAGACTTAAAAAGACAAGAACTCATCTTCTGTCTCCTATGTGGATCCTAGCTTTTAATGTATGTATATAAATGACTGGGTATGAATGTGAGTCTAGGCTATGAAGCTAGAGAGAAGATCATAAGAATGGTAAACGAGGTGCTGAGGAAGGGGGAGGGGACAAAGGGACATGAAAGTGCAGATGTGGGAAACTGAGGAAAGTGCCAATGTAGGATGAGGAGGATCAAGAGCTCAGCTGTGGGCAATTTCAGCTTTAGCTGCTCTTAGATCTCTGACAAGAGATTTAAACTCAGACAACCTGGAGCTCATCAGAGAGTGAAGTAAGGGCAGAGTGGTGGAGATCTTTCCCATGGGGGTGGCATTGGAAGCCATGAGAAAGAATAAGACTTGCATCTTGCCTCCAGTCTCTTATTGCTCCCAGTAAAGAACAGGAAGGCTTAAAGGGCCAAGACTGTGTGGGTGAGTGCAGATAGATGGTCTGAGCATGGAGCCAAGGTTGTAGAACATGCTGGAGATAACCAAGATGAGGCCCCAAAACTGCCCATCAGCTCTGGCAACCTCAAAGTTTTGATGATCTGATGGGACAAGTGTAAGTATGTGGGTGTGCCTGTTTGGAGTGGGCTGGTGAGGGGAGGTGGTGAGAATGTGGGTGAGTTTACTTGCACATGCTCTGGAAGAATTGTGATATAGATGGAAACTAGGAAATTGCTGGGAGTTCGAGAGGAAATAGAAGAGAGTGATTTAAGAATATTGCTCTAAAATATCTTTTTAATTGAATTTAATAACTTCATTTCAAACATCTCGATTGAGTTATACCTCACATTCCATAAAACTTAACCTCTTTAAGTGTGCAAATTCGATGATTTACCAAATTGTGCAACCATTGCTATAAACTAGTTCTGGAATATATCCATCACCCCAATAAAATCCTTTGCACCCATTTATAAGTAATCCTGTTCCCTCCCCTGCCTCAGGCAAATGCTAATCTACCTTTTGTCTCTATGGACTTACCTTTCATGGGAATGTCATAAACATGAAACCACACAATGTATTGCCTTTTGCAGTAGGCTTCTTTCATGTAGCATTCAGGTCATTCCTGTTGCAGCAAGTATCAGTGTTTTGTTCCTTTATATTACCCAGAAATAGTCTATTGTAAAGCCACGCCACATTTTACACATCTGTTTGCCAGTTGATGGGCATTTGGGTTGCAGAAGATTATTAATTAAAATGGAGACTGTATTTGTCTGCTTGGGCTACAATAAGAAAATATCATAGATTGGCTGACTTTAAACAATAGGTCTTTTTTTCTTTCTTCTAGAAATTGAAGGTTCAAGATCAGGGCATTATCACAATCAGGTTCTGGTGACAGCTGTTATATTGGCTTATAGATGGACACCTTCTCATGACGTCTCCACAAAGAGAGTAAGTGCTTCCAGAATCTCTTTGTATAAAGATTTTCATTATATTGGATTTCGGGTTACAGCCTGTTTTAATCTTAATTACTTCCTTAAAGGCCTTATCTCTGAGTAGAGTAACATTGGGGTTTCAACATCGGAAGTTTTGAAGACACAGTTCCGTGCCAGAGATATTGCAGCATATCTTGGGCATGGTGCTAAATGAGAGCGAATGAATGCAAGGTTTTCTGACCTCACGTTACTGACCTTTTGGACAAAAAGGATACGTAGGGATGTAGGACAGTTAGCAGCATCCTTGACCTCTATCTTACCGGATACTAGCAGCACAATCCCAGTTGTGACAACCAAAAATGTTCCCAAGACATAGTCAGTTTCTAGGGGGACGAGAGAGAGGGGGAAGGAAAGGAAGCAAAATCACTCTCAGCTGAGAGCCACAGTTGGAATAGAAAGGAAATCCATGATGCAAGAGAGAAATAGGCCTTTGGGGGTAGTTCAGTAGTAGAGCATGTGTTTAGCATGTACAAAGTCATGGGTTTGAACCCTAGCAATAATATATAAAAATAAAACAGAAATAAAGGAAAGAGGGAGGGATGGGAGAGAGGAAAGAAAGAAGGGACGGGAGAGGGAATCAGTCTTAGAGTAGCCATGGGAGGTAGGATTCAGGGCAGTGAGTGACTCTAAACGGAACCAGAGAGAACCCAACACTGGAATAGAATTCAGAGGTAAGTTGGGTGCTTGACTCATCCACACTGATGAGTCGATGACCTAGTTTCTCCTTCTGAAAGGGTACTGACATATAATTATGCATATTTACGGGCTATCACGTGATGTTTTAATATATGCGCTCATCATACAATGATCAAATCCAAGTAATGGCTTTATCTGTTACCTTAAATACTGATCATTTTGTGATGAGAACATTCAAAATTCCCCCTAGTGGCTATTTTAAATATATAATGCATTATTGTTAGCTACCTACATTTATCACCTATTATTATAACCCTACAGTGCCAGAGAAACCCAGAAGTAACAGACAGAGGCATTTGAAGATGGGACCTATCTTATACATATCTGTGCTCAGGACTTAGTAGATACTGAATTGAGATATATTTTCATCAGAATTATATGAACTTTCTAAAGAAGTTGTCTCCTACGACTAGCAACTCTCCTAGAACTGACCTGTGGACTAGGAGGCTGATATAGAAATCAAGGCACTATTGCTGATTTGGGGAAAGATTTCAATTTTTTTTCTAGCTACAACCTTATCAATAAAACTGGGTAATATGAATCTGTAGCCCTTGAACTCTAATCCCTGTGTGAATTAGTCAGCGTGTTGCTAATATGAGATTCTGACTCAGTGGGTAGAGAGAGACATTTCTAAGATGCTCCAGGTAATAATGATGCTCTTGGTTCATGAACCACTGTGTGGCCATAAAGAATGTAGGTCTGCAAACAATGAGATTGCGTTATGTGACTGGAGGGAGTTCTAAATAAGCTGTCAAAGTCATTACTGACGGGGGAGAGAAAGCTTGGGGAGGCTGAGCTGGAGGGGAGAGTGCCTTTCCAGTGCCATATGAGTTCATCAAGTTCACATGGGGAAAATAACAATCAGTGTCTTCCTGTCTATTTAAAATTCAAAATAGCCTTGATAACTTAGAGACATGGAGAGAAACTAACAAAGTTCATTCAGAAAGGGCAAGTTGCTATGGTTTCAGTGAGTGTCTCTCAAAGGCCCTTGTGTGGAAGATTTGATCCCCAGAGTACACCATCAGGAAGTGCTATGGGCTCTCAGGGGCTGGGGCCTTGTGGCAGGTTCCTAGGTCATGGGGCATTTCTCCAAGGGGACTGTAGGACTTTGCAGTCTTCACTGGTTCCTGATCCATGAGTGGTTTGTTCCATTGTGTATTTGCTACCGTGCATCTAATACTGTCATGGTGAGACTGCCACAGTGGGCTATCATCATCACAGGCCCAAAGCAACAGGGCTACTTGATCTTGGGCTGGAATCCCAGAATCACAAACCAAAACAAACTTTTTTCTTTATAACTTAATTGCTTCAGGTATTTCATTATGGTAATGGTAAAAAAGATGACTAATGACCAAGGAAAGAATTTCCTGAATTTATGGAGAGAAAATCCAACCTTTTGAATCTATGATAAGCTGTAATAGGGGAGATTCATACCAAACTAAGAAAGAGTTGAATTTCTTATGTATCCCAGGTTGGTCATGAGTCAGCAATCCAGGGCTCTCGTTTGAAATCAAGTATAAAAATAGATTACACAATTAGAAACTAAAGTAATCTTTATTATATTTGCACTGCTCAAAACCTGCCTTGAATTCCGCATCTAGTTTTGAAATATATGAATCCATGACAATGCAGAGAATTCAAAGAAGATTCAAGTGAGAATGTCAAGAATAGTGATGAGTTTGAGGAATAAAATGTGCTGGGTAAACGAGAAAGCTGCAAGGTGATTGGTAATTGGATTTTTGTCCATGAAGGGATGCTTTGCATGCAATGATGATGAACAAGTCTTCCATAGTTCTCTTAAGAAACAAGTAAGGTGAGATGCCTTTCAATTGCTGAATGATTTGGGTTGGTGTATTAGTTACTTTTCTGTTGCTGTGATGGATTACCCTAATGAAAAGGAGAGAAAGGTTTTATTTTAGCTTCCGGTTCCAGAGGGATTGAGCCCATTATGGAGGGGAAAGCATGGTAACATGTAAAGAAGCCATGCAGCAGGTGGATCACATTTTCATTTGCATGAGGGGGATAACCTTCTCCATTAGTGATACCAAATGGAGATCAAGTGTTCAAGTACATGAGCCTTTGGGGAATATTTCTCATTCAAACCACTACAGTTGGCTATGAAGAAGTTCCTGATAAAGAGAATTGTTAAGCATCAGAATATGCTACCAGGAGGAGTTGTTGAAAACTTTACCTGTTAGAAGGCTTTTCCTACTTGCTGGGGGTTAAGTGGACCCAGGTTGAAGATAAAGATATGGTGTAAAATCATGAGTGCCACTCTGGGTCTCTGAGGACCAAATATGATAAAAGAACATTGGTTGCCTTCCTTCTCAGAATATTCTCACGTTTGCCAACAGGCCACTCCAGGGTGTGTGCTGTAAGCCTACTGGGTGCCTTGGATGAGGCTGAGACTGTGTGGGGTGTGCAGTGGGGTCCAAGTACAGTGCTTCACATTTTCTGGTCTGGTTCCTTGGCTCCTTTGAACAATTTCATATAACCATAGCTGAGAATCAGCTGGCTTTCATTGAGGCAAATGAAAATCCTCTGAGGAATTTAGATAGAGCACAGGTAGACATCGTTAATCGTAAGAGGGCACAGAAGGTGATGTGCTTGGGCGAAGCACTCAGGTGGGAAAGAAGCGGGACTGGAGAGGTCCCTCCAAAGATGATAGCAGCAACTCAGACCAGGTGATCACTGACATTCAAGAACAAGGCCCTGTACCATCAGGAACTTCGGAGACAGTCACACATCTGGGTTTTTAGTGTATTTGTCCTAACTCTGAAATATTAGGGCAAGTGCCTGTTGATGGAGGAACGAAGAAGCGTACTGCATTGTACTCTTACAATGGAATATTTTCTCAGTCTTTAAAAGGAAAAAGATTCTGACAAGTTCTACAATACAGATGAATCTTGAAGGCATTGTATTTAGTGAAATAAGCCAGTCACAAAAAGATAAATAGGATCCCACTTATATAAGATATAAAAAGTCACATAGACATAAAATAGAATGGTAGTTACCAGGAGCTGGTGGGAGGAAGACATTGTTTAGTGAACGCAGTCTCAACTTTGCAAGATGAAAAGTTTGAAGACGGATGGTGCCAATGTTTACACAAGAGTAGTAGTGTAGTTAATGCCACTGAACAGTACACTTAAAATGGTTCAGATGATAAATTTTATGTTATGCATATTTTATCACAATAAAAATTAGAAAATAGAACCATACAATCTAGCAATCCCAGTTCTGGGTATAAATTGAAAAGAATTCAAATCAGTATGTGGAAGAGTTAGCTGTGCTCTCATGTTCATGGCACTGGAGCTGAGTGAGATATGATGGGTGAGTAAAGAAAATGTGGTATCCGCACAACAGCCTGCCATTCTGCCATAGGAAGAGAGGAATCCTGCTGTTTGAACAGCATGGACAGACATGGAGGACATTAGGCTGAGGGAAGCTAGCCAGACACAAAAAGACAGAAATCACATGATCTTATATATGTGTTGTCTGAAATAGTCAAAGATTAGAATGACGGTTTGTAGGAGCTCAGGAAAAGAGGAAGTAGGGATATGTTCAAAAGGTAAAAATTTTCACTTGCGTAAAGTAAGTTCTGAGAATGTGCAGTGTAGAAACTATCATAATACCATCTTGCGTACTTAGCAATTTGCTGAGAGAGAAGTTTTTAAAAGATTTTATTTATTTATTTATTTATTTATTTATTTATTTATTTATTTAACTCTGTGTGTGGGTATGTGTACATGTGGGAAGTGTTTGCAGAGGCCAGAAGAGGGCACCCGATCCCCTGAAGCTGTAGCTACATATGGTCGTGAGCTGCCTTATGTGGGTGATGGGAACTGAGCTCAAATCTTCTAGAAGAGCAGCATGCGCTCCTAAACACCAAATCATCTCTTTAGTCCCAAGAAAGTAGATCTTGTGTGCTCTGACCACAGAAAGAAAACAGATTGAAAAACCAGACAACCCACAGAGGGTAGCAACAAACATACGAAGCCAGTGGACTCATGCATGACACCGAGATCAATTAGGAAAATGGGTTTGCTGCTGGTGGTTTCAATCTGAACTGGCTATTTCCAGGTTATTGGTGTCTTGTTCAAAGAAGGGAAGTGCCACAAATACCAAGGTAGCAAAATGTTGTATTTGGAAGCAAAAGTACGGCCCAGATGCCCGCAAGAAAGTACTGAGCTATCTGGGGTAGAGTGCGCAAAAGCATCTGGGTACTCCTTGGGGCTTCTTATGGGGTCAGGAAGGAGGAGCTGGCTGTTAGTGGTGGGGTATGGGTGGGTGTTTTGTTTTGATTGACCAGCTTGGGTTATGTTAGCCTGTGTTCATTACATATGCCCTTTCCCATGCCAGATCCGATTTTAATCATATGCATACCCATCATACATAATCATAAGAGGATAAACAGATGTTTTCCCCTAAAAGTTCACTCAGAGGACACAGTTTGTCTTATTTTCCATACACTTCAAATTAGCCTAGGTCAGATTAGCCCCCTGCCACTGGTTCCCAGATATATTCTGAGACATGTTTGAATGGAAACAAGCAGTTAGTAAAGGATTGCTAGGGAGGAACTGACTTGTTGCGTTGTTTGGAGTGGGGTGTGCAGTCATCTTAATGGAGGTGAGGATCCTAGACTGCTAAATGCATTGATGTGATACTCAAATCAAGCTGGGTTGCTAAGCCTTCCCTATGTTTGCCTGCCCAGTCCCTTCGTGGCATGGTTCTTTCCAAACATATTGAGTTGTATATATTATAAGTAGCAAGAGCTTTCAGTATGCAATACTTCAAAAAGACAATTTCATGTTTGAGGAAAAAAAGAAGTTGGCAATTGAAACAAATTCTAAAAAGCCCAATCCTGCAGAGGCCAACGACCAGCTGCATCTGGGTTCAAGCTATAAGGTCAGTCTGATACTGCCATTGCAAAAGAGAAAAGAAAAGAATCAGTGTTGTTGCAGCAATGAGAAAAATAACTAATACAGGTATGTCTTACAGTGGAACCACAAGATACCAATTTATGCCCCTTTCATATAAATAATATAAGGAATTATCAGTGATCAAGGAAACACAGGCTTTTGGATGGAGGTTTGGTCCTTTTCGTGGTGACACATGTCAGGGTGACTTTTTGAAGACTTACCTGGCCTGGGATGGGCCTCTCCAGCTTACCAAGGAAAGGTGATCTGAATGGCTGTTGTTAAGAGCCTTACAGAAAACATTCTATCATGTTCTCCTTGGCAGGACAGTGGAAGTGGTGTGGGTCCTTGACTGCCTAGCTGCGGCTGTAGAGAGCTTAAGAAGTTGGAGAAAGTCAAACCCATTTTCTCAGGGACTCAAAATATGTTTTGTTTTCACAAGTTGCCATGGGATAATGATAAGATTTTAGAAACAGTCACCTACTGAGACCTACTGTATGCCAGGTAATATGCTAGGTGACAAGCATCAAAAGTCATCAGGGATCTATGATTTTTGTTGCTAAATTATTTGCCTTGTGGAGAGAGTTGGACAAATGAGACTAATTTCTCCTCTGCTTAGTTCTTTAATGCATTTGGTGTTCATGGTAATGAAACATTTGAAGGGTTGTATTTTTGTTATTTTCTAAGTATTTTATGAGCTCAAAATGAGACCAAAAAATTGGTGGGGTATTTGAGTGTTCTTTCTGTTATTAGAAAAGAATTCGGTTTTTTCTCTGTTTCAGCACAAATGACTGTAAATTTTGAGTGTTACAGAGTCCTTGCTTATAACAAGTTCAGCAATCACGCTAATATGGTTTCATGGTTGTTTTGTATTGAAAAAAATCTGGTTAGTTACATGTTAGATTAATACTCAGAGGGATATACTACTGGGTAGCTTGGGGGAGATTTGTTCCACATAGTTATAAAATAATTTCTTTATTTATTAGATATTTGAGTGTCTGGATAGTCCAAACTCAAAAATTCAGAAAAAGAACAATAGTTAACTAGTTGTTGGAGACTTATCTTAATGCCAAACTTTATAGACATAATCTTGTTAAAACTTCCAAGCAACCCTTCTGAAATAATCAATACTATCTATTTCACAAGATGGATGAGTGCCAAGCCTTCAAGAACATGTTAAGAACTTGTTCAAGATCCTATAAGTATCAGGTGACTGGACTGTGATATTTTGCCATTAAAGCTTATAATTTAACCAATTCTGTAATTTAACTCTATTCTGTCTCCAGTAGGCTTAGTATGAAAGGTGAATTTTACATGCAAATAAAAGACAATATTTCCAGTTTCTGACTGAGCCTGTCAGAAGTAGCCTCTTGCTTTCAGAGCCCTATTTTCGACCATCCTCACTGCTAGCAAATGCCTATCTTCTGACGGTGAACTTGACTTCTAAAACCAGCCCCATGTTCTTGGCACCACGCCTGGTGAATATGGTGGTTAATACCACTTCCATTCTAAAATGTAGTAAGACCAAAATATTATCACTGGCTTGAAAGTGTTTCCAAATGAATCATTTGGAAATGGTGCATTTTATTTTATTAGAAACAGCTTCATTGAAATAAATTTCACATACCGTACAATTTATTTATTTAAAGCATACAATTCAGTGGCTGTTGTACATTTAGAACTGTGAAACTGACAGCACAATCAATTATAGAATGGTTTAATGTACCCTCCTCAGACCTGCATATCCATTAACTGTAAATAACCTCTTAATCCCCTAACTCACCCAAGCCCTGCCAACCACTGGTCAACTGTTTCTATTGATCTGCCCAGTCTGTGTGCTTTGTATAAGCAGAATCACATGTGGTCATCTGTGACTAGCCTCTGCTTTTTGTTGTTGTTGTTTTGGTTTTAGCCACCTTTTAAAGACGTGTTTGACCTACAGAAGCTGTAGAAATTTAATATAGACACTGAACGCGTTGGAAGGTCAGTGTCTATCCATGAAGCCACTGTTGCAAACAGTGCTTGAATATATCCACCACTTCCAGAAGTTTCCTCTTACCACTTTATGTTCGTTTTAAAAACTTTTGTGGTAATCATAGTAGCATAATATCTAGCCTCAGTGCAAAATTTTAAGAATACAATGTAGTGTTTCTGATCATGTGCCCTTAAATTCCCAGAAACTGTATCTCTCATATGACTGAAACCTTGTGCCTTCCGTTCATCACCTCCAAGATAGAAGAACGTGTTGGTTCTGGAGACAGCCACTGTGCGGAGAACTTGCATGTCCTCAGTCTGGTCACTGACAGCCCCTTCATTTTGTCACAGATGCTTTGTATCTCTGACCCTGAAAGACTAGATGATCTACCCAGCACTCAGCCCAGAGGCATGTTGGCTGTGATAACAATGTTTTAGTGGATTGACTGTATAAAGTCATATACTATCCACAGTGAGTCAGAGAGACATTGCTCACTCTTCTCCTTTCTGTTCTCTGGCACTAGCTACTAAGTTCCAACCTGGGCTTCAGAACTTCCAGGTTGACTTGTGGGTCTCAAAAACATATCTTCTTCAATTCCTTTTTACTCATCCTCTGGACCTCTCAGACTTCTTAGACCTGCCCCAAACAAACAAACAAACAAACAAGACTGTACTAAAGCAAAACAAAACAAAACCCCAAACGAGTGCTAATTTCAGCCTTTCCTTACATCCCATGAGGAAGGAACAAGTATCCCAACAAGTCATGCTTTAAATTGTTCACTTTAAAGACTTTCTTGTAAAAATGCTTTACTTGCAACATAAAACATCTACCTTTTTCCTGCCTCTTAATCTGTGGTCCACATTGCTTGGGGCAAGCTCTTTTACCTCCAAAGTTCTCTGTTTCCTCACCTGTGAAATGGTGGTAGGGGTGAGAAGTGGGTCTCAACTGTGCCAGCTGAAACAACAGAGTTGGCTGCTTGAATCCATGTTCTGATGTCATGGCTTTGCTAAACTTTGATTTCCTTATCTGTACAGTGGAAACAATGCTGTATAAACTGTAGTTTTGTTGTACGTGTTGAAGGAAAGAATGAACCTGCAGAGACTGATTCAGAACATGAAATGCAAGCAATGCTTGCTATAAATTATTTATAGTCTTACTGTGTGGTCTAGGAAGTCCACAGACAAATTTGACATGATGTAGTCTCTAAACCTTTATAGGCAAGGATTTGTGGAAATGTCATGTGTAAAACATTTTCTAGGACAGGGCTACAGAGTGAACATCTGATTCTCAAAGACTGAGGATCTAGATATGACAAATTAATATAAGACACAACCTCTATAACA
This sequence comes from Eospalax fontanierii, assembly GCA_035773235.1. NCBI lineage: Eukaryota > Metazoa > Chordata > Mammalia > Rodentia > Spalacidae > Eospalax > Eospalax fontanierii. Next base: position 19,605,344 of record CM069547.1, read on the forward strand.
GGCTTGAAAATCTACCTGGTCAATGCTCAGTCTCCTGTCTTTGAGCTGCAAACCTTGACACTGACTTTCCACTCAGCCCACATCCACTTCCCCCCTCTCTGCTGTTTCTTCATGGCTAGGTATTATTTGTATGTCTGTCATATAGTATGACCATCTGAGCTGCAAGATCCTCAAAGGCAGACTTCATAGTTCTTATGTTTCTAAGAGTAGACAGCTATGCACAGATCTCTGAATCAGGTAGATGCTTTGGAGACAGTTAGAGAAATAATGAAAGAACTGGATTCACCAGAGCAGTGTGCATAGGGGCCTCCAGGCACCACCATTTTGTAGCCCGGGTTGGGAGAATTACAGGAAGACCTGAGTCATTTAAGGCCAGATCTCAGTGTGGGGTTGTACTCATTTTGATCCTCCAGTGGCTCAAGATTTTTCCTTTCTCCATCATGTGATTGCTCGTGCAGGTTGGGAAAGTTGGCAAAATGGGAAAATAACAGCTTTACTTGAAAATGCTTTGAGTAGCTTAGGCAAGTTTGATGGAGAGAGGAAATGGAGAAGCAGAGCAATAATGTCTGTTCTGCACTGTAAAATGATTGCATTTGGGCTAAAAGGAAAGCATTGCTTAGCTGCCCAAACGCTTCAGGGAAAATCATGGTTCTTTTGGCCTGAAAATCTGGATTGTTGCCATAATACACTGATTGCCTCAGGGAAACATATATTTTTTTTTGCCTTAGGAAGAACTTCCTTAAATTCTATTAAATTATTGGGTATAGGTTAAAATAAGTAAAATAGATATCACCTTTTCTGTTTCTGACACCTACTATCTTTAGTGCAACACACACTAATAACAGACTTACTGAACAGTTAAAAAGAAAGGTGAGGAGTCTCTGTATGGAGCCCAGGATGGCCTCAATTCACAATGCTCCTGTGTCAGCCTCCTGAGTGCTGTGAGTTTGCCTGGCCCAGGGTGATAGTTTCTTTTCAGAATTTATATGCCACACCAGAGAAGCTAAGATAGTTCAGAAAGCACTTAACTTCCCTTCGCTTTTTCAAATTGTGAACTTATTTTTCCATTCTTGTCATATCAAGAGATATAAAAATCTGAAGACTAAGAAACAAGTCATTTAAAATCTGATCACCTATTATCACATCATCAGCACTTTCAAAGCACTCCTTCTTTGGGGGTATACTTAAAAATTCTAATGATAGCTTACATGTAAGTTTGGATCATGCAATTTTCACTTGAACATTCACATAAGCATTTCTCCTGATGAGATTGTCTTTATAACCATCATGGTTAGTGGTTGTGTAACACTTTATGCAGTGTCTGAACAACCATTTACTTATATATTCTCCCACTGGCAAATAGTTAGATGTCTCCTCTGGTGTGTTATTATGCCAAAGGCCACAGTGTGTGACATTTACTGCTTGATGCCACATTACAGCTATGCCTGAATTAATAGCGTGAAATGGGAAAATAAAAGGTGGAAGGTTTTGTCTTATCAGAAAATTATGTCCCTTCTGACCCCTACTGACCTAGAATACCAAACACACAATCACAAACAGACATCATCAATTGAATCTCAATGATTGTTGGCAACACAAATGGGATAATCTTCATACTCAATGAATAATCACTGTTACAGAACTTTTGATGCTCACCATATATACACAGCAATACATACATTATTCTAGGTGCAGAGCAAGGAAGGTTCATGAGGAATTAAAGCTTTCTTTAGCTTACAAGAGTAGCTCAAGTGTCAGTGAGCCTGACTACATTACACATAAGCTAAAGAAAGATTTGCTTATGGTTGCACAGTCCAGAGCATGTCCGTACTGAAAAAGTCCTTCGTACAGTTCCCCCTGCTTCGTTTTATGAATAAAGAAGCAGATCCACATTGTAACAGAAGGCATTCCCAGGATGGGCATTCTCACTGTTCGCTCTCGTTTGATGAAAGAAGAAGCATGTCCACGAGGCGGTCACCAGCAGTGGGCTGGTTATGGTACAGTGTTCTGGAGATGTGGCGTGACTCACCTCGGGTAATTCTCCAGAAAAGGCAGCACAGGCAGGGCAGCACTTCGAGGAGAAGGCACGTGAACATGACAGCTGTTCACATGGTTGAAATTCAGGAGAGGGTCTCTCTTCCGATGCCAGGTGGTTGTCTTCTGGGCCCAGCTTACAGTCTGGCTTTACTAGTCTCTCTGGGATCCAGGGAGGCCTGTAGGAGAAAGCACAGATGTGGAGTCTTAGCTCCAGTTAATGAGAGGAATGGGATCCAGCCATTAGCTGGCCCTTAAGGGAGTTTATATAAAACCATAGGTTTTGGTAAAACTTCTTGTTACCTAAGATTTTTTTTTTCCTCAGGTGTTAGGAAAATTGAGAGGAGCAGTTTAAAAGATTTAAAGTGTAATTTGCTTTAGTAAGTCATTCTTGAGCAGTTAATCTTTATCTCCCCCTTATTGTTTATGTATTCAGTTTTTGAATAATAAATGAATTAGTTTAATTATAGCATGTTTGGGGGGAGTACATAGGGAACAGTATAAGAAATGTGAACTTCCCAAAGTGGACAAAAGAGATAAAAGTTTTAGATACACAAGCAGGACAATTGTTTGTTTTGATTTGTTTGAGGACCTTCTTTACTGAGAAAGCAGTTAACAAGTGTCTTCAAACAGCTCAAGCAGATTCATGTGCTTGAGCGGTGGCAAAAATAAAATCTGAAAAAGGGTCTGCATATACATGAATTATTTTTAAATGACCAGAGGAATTTATGTGAGCTACATCCATTTGCCAAAACTCATTAGGATGAAGATCTGAGGTTTTGACTTCTCTTGGCATGATGGGGCCTAATGATTGGCGTTCAGGACAGGACCAAATAATTTGTTAAGCTTGTATCTATGATAATTGAAAAGACATAACTACGTAGTCAACACAACAATCTTCTATGAGGAGGCCAGATAATTCTGTAAGGGTTCAGATGCTTTGAAATAAGGACAGAATGAGTTTGTTGATGAAGGAGGATTTGAATATAGGTAAACACTGATAACAAAAAGGACTCTGAGGAATGAATCAAGGTGGCTTGACATAACAATTGGATGGCTTGAGTCATATAGTGATATTTAATTAGTAAATTAAAGGATTAGTTGGGGGAAATTTCTTGAAAGCAGAAAGAACAGCTGGGTGATGTTTGTTCTGGGGTTATAAGATAATACTGTATTGCAGCATTTTCCCATCATGTAATGATTTCTTTGCCTGATTTGTTGACACCAACTGAAAACAATTACTAGTGCATTAGGAATTCCGGATGTCCACTTACGGGAAAAAAGACTTATATAGGAGGCAGTGAAATTCTACATAGAGAGGCGTTAAAGCAAGGTTGTCTCACCAAAGCAGCAAAAATTATCAGCCATTCTTCTGAGGTTTGTAAAAGAAAGTTTTGAAACTATCTTGAGATATGAGCTGATAAATACTATCAAGATCTTGTTCTCTAAGTTGGATGGCTCAAGTTTGGCCCTTTTGAATAAGAGTAATAAGTCTTTGCTGATTTGGGGTAAAAACAATTTTTGTTTAGGTGTATTGGGAAGAAATAACCATTCTACAATTGCTAGGGGGAATTAATTGGCTGCTGTGAGGGAAAGGAGAGTACCAAGAGCAAGGAGACAGGAAAGGCTAAGTGTCTAAGAGAAAGTTGTCGTTTTTCCAAACTCAACTTCTAGCTGTAATTGCTGTAATGCAAAAAGAGTTACAGGGCCAGGTCAAAGTGGTAGGCAAATTTAAATTAGTGTCTCTTTTAAGAGAAGCAAAAATCTGAGAAAAAGCCATGTTGGGAATTTTAGGGGGCAGGTTGAAACAAGTTGATACTGCCTAAAAGCTGATGAAAGAATTCCATGTTGGGGCTGTCAAGATGGCTCAGAGGTTAAGAGCACTGGCTGCTCTTCCATAAAACCCAGTTCAGTTCCTAGCAACCAATGGGAACTAACAGCTGGAGGTTAGACAAGGAGAGAGAACAGAGATAAATAATGCTTAGGTAGCATAAAAAGCCAGAGGAAAATGTATTGATTCAACCCCCACCCCCTGAGAAATACACATACAATATCCAAACATGGGTACATGTGTATATCTAAAGGCCATATAACAAGCAACACACTGCCAGGCAGGGGAAAACTCCCTTCAAGTTGATGGTTATAATAGTCGAAGAGACTCCCAAAATAACACAGACTATTGCCACCTGCCTGGTAAGACCCTGTTGCTGAAGACAAGACATAATTTGGACACAGGACTTGGAGCAGTGGGGCTGGAACTGAACTGGAAGTCTTCTCCCTAAACACTAGCTCTCATAGTTCTAGAGGGTACTATGCAAGCTGCTAAGAGAGAAATCAAACAATGGTCCAATCCAGCCCTAAAGCCTAATAACCATAATGACCTACAGAAAGCTGTCTTTGTTAGTGCAGTAGTAACACTTTTCTCTAGGGGGAAATCAATTAACTATCTAACTGAGCTTAAAGTCCTTTCACGGGTGTACTGTAACTATAGCCAAATACACACGGCTGGAGAAGTCATAGATCTTAGAGAAAACTCTCTTTCTGGCATATCTCTAGGCAAATGAAATTTCTTGCTGCACGCTAGATATGGATCCTTGTATTTACACACAAGTATACCATACACCATTAATCAAAGGAGCTTCTTTTTGTAACAGATAAAGGCTATTGCAGAATTCTACAACTGGTCATACACAGAGAATATATATCTGAGAGATGCCTAGCCCTAAGTGACACATCTACAGTGGAACCTCAACACCTAAGGCTCATGGAACAGAGTAGAACAGGAGGGTAGAGAGAATACCAGTGTATCTCTCAACTCTCACAGGCAATGCTTTCTCATCAACAGAGTGAGATGCACACAGAGAGCCACAACTGGCCAAATTCTAGAGAATAAGAGACTGTGGACTGTGTGTCCCTGGATAGGACCCCTACATTAAACCCTACCCATGCATGGTTCAGGGACCATTGTGGAAGAGGGGGTGGAAAGATTGTAAAAGACAGAGTTGGTGCATGAACATAAGGAAACAGGGTTTTCAGGCCACTGGGAACTTTCAGCAATGATGACAGCATGCACAAGACCCATGCCAACTCAATCACACAAAAACCTGGGGAAATGGGCAGCAGGTACCAACTCTAGTCATGGCAATTGATTATTGCAGGATGAGGTGGAATAGATTGTATTTAAGGGAGTGACTCTAGATAGACTGACTAGACTCCAGTGGATGAATGTGCACCGAAGGAGATCTGGGTACAAATGCTTGACCTGGTAGGACTTAACATATGACAGAATATGTGGAATCTAGCAGTGGAGGCTGTGGGGGGACATGGATGTGAAGGAGTCTAAATTTGATTAAAATCTATTACATGAAATGCCAAAACTTTCAGTAAAAATTAAAAAGAAGAAATTGTAAAAAACAATTTGTTATTTTCATTTTATGTGTGTAAGTGCACCTGTGTTGTACATTGCTTGTGGAGCTCAGAAGAAGGTGTAAGATCCCCTGGAACTAGAGTTATGGACTCTATGTTAGTTCCCATGTGGGTGGGTGCTGGGAACTGAAGCTGGGTCTTCTGTAAGAGCAGCCAGTGTTCTTAACCACTGAGCCATCTCTCCAGCAAATGAGAAACCAATGTTTGATTATACCAAAGTAAGCAATAAATCAATTATGTCAATTAAGTTAAAGATGGAATTTCTTAGAGTAGCTGAGAATAAATAATAAGAAGAATATATCTAAAAATATAATCTGGATCAATAACTTCTAGGCTGACAAAAATTTTCTCATAGTCTAATTTGAATTACCTAAGATTAAACCAAAACATTTTAAAAAGGGGTTATCACAAGTTGTTGGGGTATATTTTCTAATTTTTTTATTATATCTAATTTTGAAGCTTCAATTATAGATAAATCTAATTTTGAGTTACTCTCAGCACTCATAAATCTAAGGCAATTGTAATCTATGGGAAAGCAGCTGACCTGCTAGGAAGAAACTGGCCTTCTTCTGTTGTCTTAGGGTACATCTTAGGGTGCATCTTTGAGTGCAGCAAACCTATGGGTGGCTTCAGTTCTCCTGTAGCCTGAAGGACTGAACTCTAGTGGGAAGTTCCCACTCAAGCACATTGTTAGTGACAAAATAGAGCATCCCATAAGCTGCTTTTACTCTAAATATCTTTATGTCAGGAGATAAGCAATCTTCTGTTGGAAGTATTTTATCCCTTAGCTCAATGAGCTCAAATAGAACATGACAATTTACCAATTATCATCTCTCTTATAAGGAGATCACTGTTGTAATACTCTGATACTTCCCATTAGAGGTCATTTTTTATTCTCACTTTAAGCCAGGCTTGAATGCAGAAAACCATCAGACATTTTTTTTTCTTTGAGATTTAGATAAAATATACAGGCTAGTGGCATGTTGTTATCCCTTTCTGAGGCAAATGTACATATCAAAAGTTCTCTTATTTCTCTTTCTAGAAGATCTTTGTTTTCTTCTCTTTATAAGCAACCATGAGGAAAAAGACCTTGTTAGATTTAGTCCCTCTCTCACTGAAAAGACCTGAGTTTTTCTGTATCTTACTGTCCTTCTTAGTGATCATAAAGAAGGTAGAGCCTATTTGGATTATTCATCTGTACTTATGTGACTCTTTAGTAATATCCTTTGATTTTAATGAATTTAAAAATTTAATTATCTGGTTAATCTGATTCTGTTTGTGCAGGACCCATCATTCATAAAACTTCTGGAGTAAATGCTAGCCTTACATGTATCAGGGAAGCCATCCAACTTCTAATAATTATATAGGTTAAGGAGGTTCTTGGCTCCTTTGTGGGTTGACTCCTTAATTTTTAATAACCCCTTAAATGTTCCCTTTGACCATTTAAGTGGTCAAATAATTGACCAAATAATCTGTAGGCCAGGATGATAGTGCTCAGTGTAAATTCCTCTTTTAAAGAGGCCATTAGTCCGACTGTCTGGATTAGAAAAATCACATTATAATTTACTACATGTAATCTTGGATTAAGTATCTACAATTTAGAGAATAGAGAACATAGAAAAGCTAAAATAACTTAGGAAAAAACAATATAAACTCTCTCTCTCTCTCTCTCATCCATGCCATTGTAACTAGAAAATGAATTCAAACAAAAGAAAACCTAGCACATAATGGAGCCAATAATCATGGAACAAAAGAGTCTAGAAAAAGGAATGTTAGTCTCAAACAAAAAACAGGCCTGGAAATGTAGAGCAGAAAAATAGCATTAAGGTCCCACATGTCCAGGCTTTGCAGCTGCTGGGGCCATGTTACTTATCTCTGTGTTTACAGCACTCTTGAGAGTCACCATACATACACACCCAAACACACATTATTCTAGATATAGGGCAAGGAAGGGTTATGAGGAATTAAAACTGTGTTTAGCTTATAAGAGTAGTTCAAGGATCAGTGAGTTTGTCTACATTATAAATGAGCTAAGATTAACTTTTTGATTACAATTTAAGTAAAAGTCGTTTGTCCAGAGTATGTCCATATTGTAAAAGTCAGTCCTACACGAGTGAAACTTGAAGGTTTTCCACAATTTAGACACTGTTCCTAGACTAGGTTCCCAGAAGTAAATCAGAGCTCTTAGTGAGTGTGGGCTTGAATGCTCTTTCTGTGCCTCTCACAACTGCTTTCCCATAGGCATGTGCCACTTAACTCTGGCAGTAGTCGTCCTTGAAGGCTCCAGACTTCTCAGCTGAGCTTTTCTTTAAACAAAGAGATGGATATACATTACCTGAGACAAACTGTCTGGAATGGTACTTTGGGACTCTAGTACTAACAGGATTGCTCTGGAGACAGGTAGGAGGAATCAGTCTACCCAAATGATCACAGAAAGCTCTGGAATCATGATCTTACCTTATGCTATCCAAGATAGTTTTTCCCTGGTTCAAGATCCAGAATAAAGTAAGGGTATTTAAGCCACCAAACCAGAGAAATCAGAGGAACTGAACAGGCAGAACGTATAATTTAGATGCAATTTGATTGCTGAGACAGCCCTAACCCACCACTTTTTCTTGTAGGGCACTGTTTTCCAATGAATGACAAAGTGATGTTTCTGTGTCAGGACTACTTTGTTTGACTATTGGTTCAAGATAATCAATCATTATTCAAACAATTATGTTCATAGACATCAGAATATCCCTAGCACCTAGAAGACAGACTAGAGATAGGAGGCTTGCAATATATCTTTGGCTTTATTTTTTGGTTTTGTTTTGGTTTTAGGGATGGAACCCTGGGACTTGCAAGTCCCATCACTGTGCTATACTCCCAGGCCCAATATGTGTTTATTGAGTACAAGAACAAATGAATAGCAGAATGAAAGTGCAGAAAAGCCCAAGTTCATGTTATTCTTGTGGTAGACATTGTTGTCTGTTGAACAGGCATATGTTTCCTCCTCTGCATTGACTGAAATTTCATTTTATTTGAAGTTGCAATGAGTCAGGTGAAATAGCACATTTCTGAATATACTTGTATCTAGGCTGGCCATGTGATGCAGTTCAGTTTTAAGAGATGTGCAGATGTAATCTCAAAGTTTCTAAGGAGGTGATTTTCCTCTCTCCCACTTCCCACTATTGTTTTTCATGAGCCTGGAGGTGGATAAGACTTCAACCACCAAAAGATAGAAAATATTGAGGATGAAAGTCACAGGCTGTGGGTGGCAGATGGTAAAGAATGGATGGACTGGGATGCTGATGATGGAGGGGTCAGCACCTGCCCTGAAGGTTACATTTTTGAGAAAATTAAACTTTAGATAAGCACTGTGGTTGGGTTTTCTGCAGTATGCCACTGAATTCCATCTTTTCTGATACAAGAAACTTAAAGCCTAGGAAATTCTACTTACCAAGGTCATAAGTATTGTGTGGGCCAGAAATAAGACCAGATCTAGGTGCACACAGTGAAACTAGCTCACTTGCTTCCTTAAACACTTCTGTTATGGGTCTCCATGTGTCCCCCAAATTTCATGTGTTAGAAATTTTATAATTTCTAAAATTTATTTGGTGTGTGTGTGTATGTATGTGTGTGTATACACTCAAGTGCCAGGGGGAGCATGTGGAGATCAGAGGACAACTTGTGGGAGTCAGTTGTCTCCTTCCGCCATGTGGGTCCCAGGGAATGCGCTCAGGCTCTCAGACTTTGTGGCAGGTGCCTCTACCAGCAGAGCTGTCTTGCTAACTCACTGTTTTAGAATCTTAATCTTCAGTGTACCCAGTTGAAAGGTGGGTCCTTTAGGAGGTGAGGAGGCCATGAGCCCTTTGCTCTCATGGACTGATCAACATTGCTACTAGTGGAATGGTTTCATCAACATTAAGAATGGGTTTCTTGTAAAAGTGACTTTGGTTTTTCTTGTCTCCGTGCTTTGGGAACTGAAGGTTACATACAAGCATGACCACGTCTAAGAACTGCATCATATACAACCAGCCCTGAAAATGACACAGAAATGACATCAAGAAACACATGATCATGAAGATATGAAACTCTTAAGGCATATATCCTATGTTCCCAAGGTACACGATTTTTTGCCAGAAAATACATCAAAAAGGACCTGAAGAAGATGAAAGCCAGTAATGACAAGGCCATAAGGGTCCATGCCAAGTCTAGTGAGGCCCTAGTGAAACTCAAGGAGGTCAAGCCCAAGATCCCAGAGCCAGTCACAAGCTCTATCCACCTGTCTACATTGCTCACTGTCAGAAGTCCCAGGCTTTGCTGACCAAAAGTACAAATAAAGCCAAGCTGCAGGGACTAGTGTCCCGGCTGTTTCTACAAATAGACCTGAGGCAGGATCTTTTTTTTTTTTTTTTTTGAAAGTAACTTTACTGCCCTTCTCCTTTCCATCCCTTCTACCCAGCTCTTGAATACTCTGTTAATTTCCATCTTCTAATATTGGATAACACAGCAAGACCATTACCAGGTTCAGCCCATCAACCTGGACTTCCCAGCCTCCAGAGCTGTGAGGACTAAATCTCTATTCCTTAAGCATTACCCAGTGTGTGATGTTCTGTGGCAGTTACAGAGGCCAGCCTGAGTTACCTCTTCCCGCAAGAGGCAAAGTGGATGAAAGGACCTCTATGAGTAATTTGAGATTAAATGCAAGTGGTTTTGGAACAGAAAGATCAGTTTGTGACCTGTTGGGGAAGAAAGGATACCATGAAGATGCTTATGAACAAACTTTATTATATATGTTCCTGTCTAAGGATGTGAGCTCCTTAGAGGAACATTAGTAGGATATCAGAATGCTTTGCTTTTCTTCTTTTTAAAAATTTTTTTTTTAAAATTAAAATAAAAAAAAAACATTTTCATTATCTCTGTTAACCTTGGCCTCACAGGTCAGAAAATTGGATATTACATCTCAGAATTTGATTTAAGATTTGATGTTTCAGAACTTTAACATGCTCTCTGTATGTTTTTTAATTTGGGGGAGATTAGGAGACCTAGGATAGAGATACCAGTGTATATTTTCTTGATATTCTTTTGCTGTGTGAAAGTATGCACCCTTTGGCAATAGCCCTCAAAGAACTGCTTTTAAATGATGTCTGCAAAGTTGATATACTGATCATGCAGTTTTGTTCCTGGATAAATAGCCCTCTACTTTATGGAGGTGAGTTACAGAAAAGACTCAAATAACCGAGTGAATAAGGGTCAAGTTCACGTGGTATCTCATCTGCTGAGATGACTCAGCAGGGAAATATTTCCATCTATCAACCAGAGTGTTTTCCTTTGTAATGCAGGGAGAAAACTGCATCTGACTTTGCATGAGCTGAATTTATTAGCAACAGGAAATTTCCTAAAGGTAGAAAGAGAAAACCAAGAGTCTCTAGCCCATCATTCAGGATTCATTCAGGGGTTTGGTTCAGACTGTCCCACAAACACCACTTGTTTTGACTGCTATTCATCAGCCAGTTTTGATGGTACCTTTTACAAGTTGTTGCATTCACTTTTGTTGTTATTCTTCTTGTGTGAATAATATGAGATAACTTTCTCCAACTGATAGACTTACTCTCTGATTCCATTCTATACATCTTTTCACGATCTTCACTGGCCACAAATCCAAATACATACAATGCTATAGGGTCTTGAGTAGCTCTTATATCTCTGTCCTTTTCTTTGCCCAACATCTTAAAAATTATGCCAACAACGTGGTCATGTCTGGAGGTGATATGAGGCACTGTGGCTGCCACCTTGTTCTTAGTCCAAGATGGTGTCAACACTGAGGATGACAGAGCAGACCAAAGTGGTATAAACTGTCTTTAGTAGCACACAACAGCACTCACACTGTGGAGGTACATAACCTGTCTGGATTCCCAGGCCCAGGGACAAAAAATGCTCTTCTAGTTGAACCAGTTGGATCAGATATCCATAAAAGGCAGCCCAAGGCACTGGTGCATTTAGGAAGGTCTAAGCAATGCTTGAAGCAACCCAGCCAACCAGATAGAATGTCATATCATTTGGCAATCTCCATAAGCAGCCAGTCTACCTTTCCATCTTTTACAACTTGAAATGTAACAACTGCTGGTGGCTACCAGATTTAGCGAGTAAACATAGAGGATTTCCTGCTAACTTTTAATTCCAGATAAACAGTGAATAACCTTTGTGACATAAGTATGTCTGTTGTGTGATACTGTTCCTGGGGAGATGAGAACAAATATCTATTCACCCCAGATAGGGAACTAACAACAGACCAAAGTAAAGATACCAACAAAGTCCAACTTGGTGAACCAATGAGTTTATTGTGTTACTTACAGTAGTATGAATGAGAAGTTACTTCCAGAAGCAGAAATGACTCAAAGACAGCGGCATCACCAAAAGCCCACCCCAGCGTGGGTGACAGCTCAGGAAGGCAGGAAACCTGGAGCTCACTGCACAGCCTGGAGGGGTCTCAGTATGTTGGAGAGTGTCCTTTCCAGGTGGCTGAGTTGTTCTGAGCCTCTCCTAAGAAGCTTGTCTGAGGCTCTCCCAGCAGTCCTTAGGGTTTTAATTTGTCTGGGGAAATAGATTACTGAGTATGGTCAGATTCATGCGATTCCTGAAGCCACGGTGGTCTTTCAGAGCACAAAGAGCTTCCCCTCAGGATTAAATGTTTCTCCTCCTCTGAGAACATCCTGCTGTTGACCTCCCTTTTATTATCCTGTATCTTAGAGAGCTTTTATCTAGGAGGAAATTGTTGTACAACAATGCCCCAAATACTATATCAGACATGCTAATATCAACACTTATCACTAATTTCTCTGAAATCCAGTTTAACTGGGAATCCTGTATTTTGTCTCATAACTGTATGCTCCTGGGAAGACTCTCTGAGGAGCTTATGGAAGTACATAGGTTTTAGTCACCCAAGAGTCTTGAAATGATGCTTACGTGGGAGTTATTTTTATTGATTTTTTTGTGATTTACTTACAATATAATTTGATGGTATTTAGATCCCCTCCCCTACCTGCACTTCTCTTTATTGCCCCCTGCCCAGTTTAATGTACTCTATTATGTTACAGGAAAGATCAAGCAGGATATTGGGAGTGTACAGGAAGCACATATTTTATTTAGGCTGAAACCTGGTCCAGCCAGCTCAAGCCTCAAAACCTGGATCCAGAAGGAAAATAGCTATTTGTATACACTTCTAGTGTCCTGCATGACCTTTCTCTTTATATATGTATATAATCTCCTATAGAATCTAATTTGTGTCTCCCTAAATGTCCTTCAGTGGGGGTCCTTCTACTGGAGCCCGGTTAACCTACCAAGAGTCCCACCCCTTTTTGAGACTGTCTCTCTTCCTCCCAACAACCATTGACTGCCACAATTTCCTTAGGTTGGGTTGGACAGTCTTGCCTACTTCCTCATGTCTATGCTTGGATTTTGTCTGGTTTGAGCTTGCATGGAACTTGCACATGCTGTCACCATTGTTGTGAGTTCATATGAGTAACTGACTAGACAGTTACTCTAGAGTGACATCCACCACTCTGGCTCTCACAAACTTCCTGCCCCTTCTTCCTCAATAATCCCTGAGCCTTGGGAGGCAAAAGTTTGATATAGGTGTCCTACTAAGGGATAAGTACTCTACAACCTCTTATTATCTGCATGTTGACCAGTTGCAGGTTTCTGTGTTAACTACCATCTGCTGCATAAGGGAGCTTCTCTGGTGAGAGTTGAGAGATGCATTAATCTATGGTTAGCAATAAGTCATAGTCAGTTTAATACTATAACTATTTAGTAGAAAACCTTGTCCTATGTCCTAAGACCTGTCTAGCCTCAGGTTCCTAAGCCTGAGATCAATGTCAGGTATGAGCTCCATCCTATGAAGTGAACCTTTAAATCCAATTAAAGAGTGGTTGGTTACTCCCATACTATTCACGCCACCATCAGGGTGCTAAGTTACTGTGTCACTGTGTCAAAATGCTGACAGAGACATGTGAGATAGTAAGCATTTATTGTGGCTCACAGTTTCATAGGCCTCCATTCATTATGGTGGAGAGTGATCTACTTAGGGACTTTCGTGAAAGAGAACTGCAGGGTTTCTTGCTGGATCTTGATCACTTCCTTAGCCAGACAAGGTGACTCTTCTGGCCCCCCTCTTCTTTGAGTCATTCAGTCTGTGATTTGAGCATATTCTGTTATAACCTCACTTTCCTTTCTTTTCTACATAACCCACCCTTTCTAACTCAGGCCAACTGCAGCAAGCAGTGGACTGGGACTGACTGACAGGTGACTTGGCTTCTCCAGAATGATCTCTTTGCTTCGTTGGCAGGAACGCTTCTCTTATTGGGTCCTTATAATATAGAAAAAGCCACCATTAATAAAATTCCACACATAAAAGAGAAAAGCTATTCTAGGAAATAGCTGCCTCATCCTTGTCGCCTTAGCCCGAGGCATAATGGATGTCTCCTCCTCCTCTGACTAAACAGCTGGCGTTTCCTGTGTTTTCTTTACCCCTGCCTTTGCTTCTGAAAGATATGCTTATCACTAAGGAATTTCACCCTGGTCATGTAGACTGCCACCCCACCCCCCCACCCCTGAGCCTAGACTTCTGGTCTGCAGTCACATTGACTGAAATGTAACCCCTCCCCTCCCAATCAGCATAAAACTGTGAAGAAGCTGAGCTTGGGGTTCGAGTTCTTCAGGAGGAAACTCCACTCAAGTACGCCACATAAATGATCTTTTCCCAATTTCTTCATGTGAGTCTCTTGGTGCCTTCTCTGTGTGTCACAGGTCTCATGCCTCAGTTTCTTGTAACATTCAGGTGTACACATTGACCTGAAACCCCTAAAGCCCAACTAAGGCTGTCCCCTTGAGCCATTGCCATTGCAGCACTCGACTGAGAATGGCATATGACCAGTGGATGCTTGAAAGGTATGCCACCTGACTGCTTTCTTCAGGATCCAAACTCCTTGATCCATGGCCCATGACATCAGTCTATGTCCTGCTGGAAGGCTAAGGAGAGAGGGAGAGAGAGAGAGACAGAGAAAGAGAGAGAGAGAGAGACAGAGAGAGACAGAGAGAGAGAGAAATTGCATGGGATCCCAAGACAAGGTAAAGTGCTCCAGGGAACCATGTAGTCAGGCCTGCTGTCCTTGGTGGAAGAGGAGACTGATTACCTCCTGAAAATTTTATTACTGCCTAAGTTAAGGAAACCTCATGTAGAGGTTCTGTTTGGAGTCTAGGGAATCTTCAGGGTCTCTGATTACTGTCCACTGGGTTGCTTATGGGCAAGAGGAAGCTTTCTAGCTCACCCTGAGCAGGAATTAAGATCTTACCTTATGGGATTCTGTTTGGAAGACCCCCTCCCCTCACAGGAGTCCTTGGAGCTCCAAGGGACATGGGAAATCTAGAAATTCATGATCAGCTACAGTCTCTGGCCAGCACTATAACTCAATTACACAAATAGGTGCTAGAAAGACTCCTCTTGCCTATAAGTAACCCAGTGCATTCTTACAAACCAGGAACTATGGTCAAAGGCTGGCACAAAGTACACCTCAGTCCCATTTGGAAGGGATTCTATCTTGTGCTTCTAACCACCCCTAGAGCCTTGAAAGATGTTGGTATAGCTGCCTGAATCCATAATTCCAAAGTAAAGGTTGATCCCCTGCCTGGATGATGGGCCCAGTGGACAGCAACCAGAGACCTGAGGAGCCACTAAAAGTTACTCTTTGTGCTTTGACCACACCAGATGCTGGTCACTCTACACAGAGCTGAGGCTTGAGGATTCTACAGCCCTACTCCAGTTGCAAATCTTCAGGCCTAATGGTCAGTGCACAGTGGAATTCAAGGAGGGACACTTGGGGCCTATGGTCAATGTGGTACATTCTGACTAAGCCTAATGGTAGCATTAACCTTGCTGTTTGCTGAAGGCCTAGCTGCAGCAGCTCCCAACAACTGGGTTTAATAAAAAATTCCTGTCTCCACCCCTTCCCATGAGCCATGCCTGATTCCTTGGGCCCACTTGTCATGATCAGTCAATTATGGAATACCACCCTTAATGTTGGCTCTGGTAGACATTGCAGTTGGGAGCAGGAGATTTGCCTGAGAAGAGAGAAGAGAGAGAGAGAGAGAGAGAGAGAGAGAGAGAGAGAGAGAGAGAGAGAGAGAGAGAAGAGAATCAAAATTTCAGGCTACCCCAAAAAATTTACCCCGCCAGGTACTCGCCTGGGATTGCAGGAACTGATTTTGGGTTTTATGAGAGATGAAAGAGGACTCCAACACCCCCACTGGGAGGCCTAGGAGGCCCTTAAAGCTCCCCATTGGCTATTTAAACTAGGACCAAAATGGAACAACTTCCTGAACATGACTCACCATTTCCTGAATCTGACCAACCATCTCCTCTCCAGAAGGAAACTCTGCTCAAGTCCGACAGCATGGATAAGCTTTTCCTGCTTTCTCCAGTTGGCTCTCTCTTGGTGCCTTCTCTGTGTGTGATGTTCTTGTGGCTCAGATGCCCATAACATTTGGAAGCAGTTTGGCAGTGGGTAAGAATTTATTGCCCTCAGAGCTCTCAGGCTCTCTAGTTTCCTGCTGGACTCTGGTGTCTTTCTCTTCTACTTCCTCTCATTCAGGAGCTGTTGGGAAACACAGACCGTGCCTCAGGACTTCCCTTGTCAAAGAGGGATTTACCCCCTCTGCACAGCCCATCTTTAATGGAAATGACAAACATTTTCTTTTCTTCTTAGTTGAGAAGATTGAACTCAAGGAGAAATTTTCCTATTTAGGGAATTACAGAAAATCAAAGTAAAGAAGAGTCTGAACCATACACATAGTCTATTTGCAAAGGTTTCTTTCTGGTCCCAGAATCCTCTGTGGTAGAGCAGCTTGCTTGGTCTAGTCGTGAGGAACCATGTCTGCTACCTTACTCATCTCCACCTCCTCCTGGACCAGGTGAACACTCCGACACTGGTGTGAAGATACTTCCTGAGGTCAGTTGTGACCTTCACGTACCCCATGTACCTGCTCCCCTGGCTCATTCCACTGAAATACCCTAGGCCTTTCTCTCTGACTTTGAAGGGCCTCTTTCCTTTGCCATGCCCTTGAACCCTTCCTGGACCTGCCCAGGGAGGCCACATTGCTCTGTTTCTATTTCTATCTACCAGCTGGATTCCTGCCTTGGAGATTTGGGGCTGCCTAAGGGTCATGCACCCTTGGAGGAAGCTTCCGTTTTTTTCCAGGATAGGCAGAGACGGACTCCTCCCGTCTCTCTTTCTCCCTCTCTTGCCTTCTGCCCCACCTACAAGGCTCTCACTTTGTACTGGTGAGAAGTCTTTGGGGTTCAGTTCCTTTGCTGTAAAGATAAAGATCATGACCACAGATGTCACAATCTTCAAAGAGCAGCTGTGAAATGCTATTTTATTTGGATGCTAAACTGTGTTTGGCTCCCTTCCCTGAGGTCATAATGGTAGAAAGAGGGCAGAGAGACAAATCAGTTTGTTAACAAAAGAAGTTGGGAGATTCCCCAGAGTCCTAATTCTCATTCACTAATCATTTATTGAGTATTTACATATGTGACCCAAGTTATATTTTCTTCAACTTTTTTTTTAAAAAATGAGGAAAACAGAATAACTTTGTGCCATTGTCACCTGTTGAACATTGACTTTGAAATGTTCCCACTAGCTCATATATTTGAGCACTTTATCTCCACCTGAGGCTAAGGTTGTGCTTTTGGAGGTTGTGAAACCTTTGGGAGGTGGGGCCTGCTGATAGGCCTCCACTGAGCCATGTGGCAACAACATCCTCAACCAAACCCTCCTGGAGCAGTGGGGCGGTTGTAGGTAAAGGCTAAGTTCCAGGCCAACCCTCCTGATCATCTCTCCCTCCTCCCGTGGCTACAGCCCCCTAGCAGCTGAGCACCATTGCAGATCGGGACCTTTTTATCTTTGTGGGGAAATCTGGGAGGGCTTAGGCTCTGGCCAGAGCAAATCCAACATTCTCTTGGGTTATATGGGGTGTCTTTTCTGTTAACTCGGAATTGGTGATCATTTAGATTTGGATGAATTAGGCCCCTAGGAGTTTAAGGTGGTCACTAGGATTCTCCACTCCTGGTGCTCTTACTTTTCGTGAGTCTTTTCTCCTGAGTGTGTGGGAGAGCCTCACGTCTTGATTCTAATTGATGGCACATGGCACAGGTGATTACAAGACTGCCTAATGTTACACAAGACTCCAGTAGACTCCCTCTTATGCTCTAGCTTTTAAAAATATGAAACCTACCACGTTGCCAATGGCCTGTGGAGAGAGTCAAGTGTTAGAAATGAGGGAAGCCTTGGCCAGCAGGCAGCACAAAATCTAAGGTTCTCAATTATCCAACCACAAGGAAACAACTTTTTCCCCCAACAATCGGAGGTGGTTGGAGGCGGTTTCTATCCCTGTTGAACTTCCAGATGAGAACACAGTCCGATGATCACCTTGATAGTAGCCCATGGAATCCTGGCATGAGGACCCAACCAGGCCAGGCCAAGCATATCCATGCCAAGGAACTTGGAAATAATATGTGTGTGCTGTTCAAAGCTGTCAGACGTATGCAGTTGTGGTGTACATACCTGTTATCCAGTGCCTGGGAAACTGAGGCAAGAAGATGGTGAGTTTGAATGGGTCATAACCGCCCCCACCCTAAGGCTACCAAAGTTGTAATTTGTTATACAGCAATAGACAACTTCAAAGGTGTTCAG
The DNA here is from genome assembly GCA_035773235.1 of Eospalax fontanierii. NCBI lineage: Eukaryota > Metazoa > Chordata > Mammalia > Rodentia > Spalacidae > Eospalax > Eospalax fontanierii. The sequence goes on from CM069547.1 coordinate 19,623,538, forward strand.
AATAAACTTATAAACAATGTCCCAGGAGTGGTGCATATTCACTAAAAATGGCAACCATTTTCATTTAAGGAATAGATGGTTATTTTGACTTCTCAGCCATCTTTTAAAAACATGGGAAAAGAGGTTGGAGAGATGGCTTGGTGCTTAAGAGCACTGACTGCTCTTTCAGAGGACTTGGGTTTGATTCCTAGCATCCACATGGCAGCTAACAACCTTCTATTACTCCAGTTTCAGGAGAATTTGACACCATCTTCTGACTTCTATGCGCATTGTACAATACGGGTGCACTTACACAGATGCAGGAAATACACTCGTACATATATACAAAAAGATAATAAATAAAATATTTTAAGAAAATGTGGGGGAAAGTACCAGCTTTGCTGTTTCTCTGGATGTGTGCTCTTGTGGTTCTGGAAAGGCATTATAAGTGTTGAGGGCACGAGTGGGGAGTATGTGGGCATGCGCTTGACCTTTGATGCACCAGGAAGCCAAGTGGCTGGAGCAGAGTGAGCTGGTGCTGTTTGTTTCTTCCTCAGAAGCATCAGGATCCCAGAGAAGCTCCTAGGACCAGTGATTCTGTAGAAATACCTGAAGAGTAGTGGTTAATGTATGACGCATAGTGTTAATTTTATGAATCCTCCGATTAGGCTTTGGCACCTGAGTTCTTGCCTAAACACCCGTCTAGAGGTTCCTGTGAAGGAGATCATGGGATGTAAAGAGTATTTCCATCAGTAGTTTACTAGGGCAGGTGATTCTTCAGAGTGCTGAAACTGAGGAAGAAAGCTGAAAAGAAAGATACCAATGTTCCACAAAAAGGAAGAAATTCTGCCTCTAGACTACACTGGGACTCTAGACTGCAATGCCAGCATTGACTGGATTTTCCAGCCTGCCAGCCTTCCCTGTGGATTTCAAACCTGCCAGCCCCCACAGTCACGCGGGCCAATTCCTTAAAATAAATCTTAATCCAGCAGAAACAGGGTGGGGTGGGGCTGAGGGGGTGAGGACTACCTGCCGCTGCAGGAGGGAGGGACAGGAAGTGTGGGAAAGGGGGAGCCATGCTAGAGCCTCTTCTGCTCGTTTCACTCCTGCTGGAGCAAGTGTGCAGACGGTCCAAGAAGGGATCCCCCTCCTCCCTCCCTCCCTTCTTTCCTCCCTTTGTTTCCCTGATTCCTCCATACTTTCTCACTCTCTAATCCTGGAGCTCTGGAGTGAGCTTTTCAGTGGGACCCTGAGATAACCCCAACAGTGTTTTCTTCTGTTAAGAACCACGTGACCTCTACCGCCATCAAGCCAAGAGCCAAATGTGCGGTCCCGCCGAAGTGTAGCAGACTCTTTCTCAAAGAACTGTGTGATGAATGAATGAGTCTCATCCTCATTTCTCAGCCATACCATTCCTGTTTCTCCTGCCTTCCCCCTCCTCCTCCTCTTTATTTCTTTTTGGATATCAAATTTCATCCTCTGGAGATAATTACTGCAGAGTCCTTAATTTGGAAACCATTTTCTGGTCTTCTAGAAGAATCCTATAATTGGGATTTGGGGAGTAGAAAAGGAAGTTCCGGTTCTGTATTTTAAGAGTAAAATGTTCTGAAGCCCCTGTGCCATTTTGTGACCTTCCCCGCGTCTGTTCAGCGAAATTGTGTGTGTTACATAAGTGATTCTTGTCACGAACAACGGAGAGAGGAAAGAGCAAGGAGCAGTGCCTTCATTGCTTATTAACACTGGGCTGGAGGACACACTGCCCCTCTCATCTGGAGGGAACATTCCAGAAATACGCAGCACAGCTGTAGTTCACGACCAAGTCTGTCCATGAGTGCATGGCTAGGAATGGAGAGCAGGCAGGTTAGGAGTGAGCAACACACAGCACCAAACCACAGAGGAGAGTGAGAACGCCAGGGCCTGTGTGTTGCCCTGGGCAGCCGCTGGGTTCTATGGTTTTCAGCTGCAGCAGAGTAAGACATAATTGGACAAATTCAAGTCAGCTGTAAGCACAGCTCAACATGCTCTGGGTCCATACATTCCCAAAGGTGTATATTAAGCAGGCCCCTCCCCTTGAGCAGAGTACACGCACATCTTGCCATTGCTGAGCTGTCCTATAAAGGGCCTTACTCCCGGGAGAAGGATGTCTTCCCCTCCACCCTTCTCTCAAGCTCATGAATAAAGTGGCAGTGAGGATCATCTTCCTAATAGGGGGACAGCCAAGCCCCTGAGCATCCTCTGGTTCTGCATGAGGTAGAAAACCTGTAAAATTTGTTTAACTTCTATATAGGTACTTATTTCAATCATATCGTTGGTTTTTCTTGGTTCTTCCTTTAGGCTGCCTTTACTTCTTTAGAAATCTATGACAAAATCCACATCTTTCTTATCTCATTGCCTCTCAGTCTCCGTCAAGTCTGCTCAGTGTCCCGCTCCCTGCAGGTCCTAGCTTCCTAGCTGCCAGAGTCCAAGCTAGGGATGACACAGCATGGAGGAGCACTATCCACTGATAGGCTGAACATATTGTCCTTGTGGAAGGACTGGGATGGAGGAGAGAAAGAGGGAGAGGGAGAGACTGAGACTGCAGTGCAGTGGAGGGTTAACCAGACAGAAAACCATGGAAACCAGACAAAAAACACAGACTTCAAAACAGAGACTTGGAAATAAAGCCTAAGAAAACGCTGTCCCCAAGTCAAGAAAGTATGTTTTGCAGTTGAGTAACACGAATGTGCCAGTATGGGAAGATGGCTTCTGCTCAGTGGGATAGAAGCCCCTAGCCAGGGAGGATACAAAACACCTAGTGTGGACTGGATGCTTATGTACTCCCAAGTTCACATCAATGCTGTGTCACTTAATGTTATGATATTTGGACATGGGTCTTTGGGACACAAGATTAAATGAAGTGAGACAGAACCCTCCAAGACAGTCCTCCAAGGGGACTGACACCCTTACAAGGAAACAGAAGGCTGGGTGTGGTGGTGCCCGCCTTTAATCCTAGTCCTCAGGAGGCAGAGGCAGGTGAATCTTGTGAGTTTCAGACCAGCCTTGTCTACACAGTGAGTTCCAGGCCAGCCAGGGCAACATAATGAAACCTTGACTCAACAACATCATCAAATCAAAAATAGAAAGTAGAAGGCATACACAATGGAGAACAGATGCTCTACAATAAGTGGCATTAGGAAAACTGACCATGCAAAACAATGAAACTGGACTCATAGCATATCCAAAACTCAATTAACAATGGATTCAAAACAATCCTGAAATAATCACACTCCTAGGAGAAAATAGAAGAAAGCTCCTTGACAGTGAACTTGATAATGGTTTTTTAATATACCTAACACTGAAAGATTAGGCCACAAGGGCAAAAAGAAAGGAGTGGATTCTAACACACGTGAAAGCTTCTATTTAGTAAAGGAAATAATGAGATGGAAAGGCAGCTTGAGAGAAAAATTTAAAAGCCACATGTATAATGGAGGTTTAAATATCTGAAGTATATAAGGAACTCATACAACTTAGTAAAGACAAAAACAAAACCAACCAACCAAACAAACAAAAAGAAAACCTATTGAAAATGGCCAATGTTCCTAAATAAACATGAAAGTGGACCACAGGTGCATGAAAATGTGCTTTCAGCACCAGTCATCAGGGAAGGCCAATAAAAGCCACTATCTGAAAATGACTAGTAAAAAATAAAAGATGCAACGCAGCAAGTGCTGGTGAAGATGTGGAGAAGAGGGACCCTGGCATGTTGCCGGGAGAAGGCCAATTAGCACAATGATTATGGAAAACTGTATAAAGGAGCCTCAAAATCTTAAGAATAGCACTAGCCCATTATCCCCAAATTCCTCTTTTGAAAATATAACCAAAGGGAATACAATCAGTACCTTGTTTTTATGTAGCACTATAAAATAACCACAGGATGAATTGACCCTGAGCATCCACCCATAGATTTAAAAAGTTACAATGTTTATATATAATGGATAGTCTTAGCCAGACTTAAAAGGAAATTATGTTCACTGTGCTATGGATGAACCTGGAGGACAGAAAGCTAAGTGAAATAAGCCAGACACAGAACAATATGGCACCCATCTCACATGTGTTGGTCAGCATTCTGTTACTATAACAAATGCCTCATATAACCAACTTGTAAAGAGAAAAGGCTTATTTTAGCTCACAGTTTGGAAGCTTCAGTCCATGGTGGATTGGTCCAGTGGTTTGCAGCCAGTGGTGAGGCAGTTTTTCATGGTGGGTATATGTTAGCAAGAACAAAACCGCTCATGACATGGTCAGGACAGAAAAGAATGAGGAAGGGGTCAGGGTTTCACCACCTCCCAAATCTTTAACACGTGGATCTTTGGCAAACACTTAAGGGCTATACTACCGCATACATGTCATTTAAACACATGGAATGAACAGAGACAGAGAGTAGAGGACAGGCTATCAGAAGGAGAAATGGGGAGTTTTGGTGCCAAAGCACAAACTTTGGTTGAATAATTCCAGAGAATTAACACATCACATAAGAATGTGATTAATATTATATTGTGTACTATAAATTTGTTGAGAGTAGATTTCAGGGTGCTCTTACTACTAAAAAAGAAAGAAAAATAAAAGGTAATTAATGATGTGAGATGATTATGCTAGTTTTGACTGATTATTTGTATATGAAATATACAAATATTAAATCAGCATGTTGTACACTTAAATATATACATACAATTAAAAGCAAGGGATTTAAAAAGACATCAGAACTCATTCTCTCTTTCTCTCTGCCACATAAACTAGTAAAAGCTCAAGTATCCTCTTATCTGTAATCAAGACACCCTCACCAGATAGCAAACCTGTTGTCCCCTTGATCTTGGACTCCAGCCTCCAGGACTGTGTGTTATTTAAGCTATCTAGTCTGAGGTATTTCGTTACAGCAGCAGAACAGACTGAGACAGCATCCGAAGGCCAGCAAGCCTGCACCAGTTTCCACGGCCTTAGGAGCGAGATCCCCATGCTGTGCCCTCGCTTTTCACCTCACAAACCAGTGCAGTGCGTTCTATTTTCATCCCAGGCAAAGATGAGAAAAGCAGGGGCACAGAACTCTCAGGAGACAGGTTTGAGCGAGTTCATGCAGCAGTGTGCAGCAGCCCTGGGCTTTGCTCCAGGACCTCTGGCTCTACAGCCTGGAAAGCCAGCCATTGGGCCTCAGCACCTGTGGGATTGATTTCAACACTGGGGGCCTTAGTCACCATTATAGTTGGAAGGGCCCCAGGCAACTGCCCTGCCGTTCTCCATGGGTCTGTCCTGTGATGTGCAGGTCCCTGGCAGGGAAAAGAAACCAGTGTGAGGAGCACCTGGTCTTGGACATAGGGAGAGGCAGCATCCCACCGTCAACCTCCAACAGTGATAAGAGAAAGGCACCTCGCTCGTGACTACCCAGCCTGCTTTTCTTGTCCTTTGCCCCACTTCCCGATCTCTGCAAGACTTTCCAGTCATTTCCATGACCCATAACCCCACGAAGCCACAGAACCCGGGATGCAGAGAGCCTAGTTTAGCCCCCCATGGGTGTTCTGAGAAGGCTGTCAGGGAGCCAGGTGTTAAGTATTCAATCTTGTATCTCAGAGAGGCGATAGTTCACTACCATCCAGGGGTGACCAAGATGAGAAGCCAAAATGCACTTGGCATGTCCGTATTGACCATGTGAAATGAGGGACTTCAGCAGGTGGGACTGCCTGGTTGCTTATCACGCTGACAGATAGCTACAGTTTTAAAGGTAGAAATGGCCCATCAGAAGGAGCTGCTCAACAGTCTGAGACTACCATCAGGGCGACTCAGGCTTCAGAGGAGGCTTAGCACAGTATTTATTGAAATGAGTTCCCCCTGAGAACAAGGGGCTCTGGATGGTGGGGGAAGGGCAGGCAGGCCACGCCCAGGCACAACTCCATTATCTCAGCTCTAGCAGAAGAATATGCACACAGAGAAAGGTCACATGCTTGAAAAAAAGCAGCTTTCAATATTAGTTTTCTTCTTTGCTCTTTTCCTAATATTTGACATTTATTGTGGATTTAAAACATTTTTTTTTCCTTCAGCAAGAACTTTGTGGTCTAGTTTCTGAATCACAGTTAGTTAATAAATTTCCATTCTATCAAACATTGGAAAATGCCATTCAAACATCTAGTTAGATGTGTCTGTTTATTTTACTCACTAATTCTCAGCTGGAAAAGATACAAATGTCTGTGCTGTGATGAATGAATGATGATATATTGGGGCCTTTACTGGCATCATTTTGTTCAAGCAGCCAAAAAACTATGTGAGTCAAGTGCTTTCTTATTCTCATTTTATAGACAAGAAAATGGAGGTACGAGAATAATCTATCCCAAGTAGGTGGTGAGTACAAACTCAAAAGAGAAGCCTTCTTTAAAACTATACCTGCCCTGGCTAGTACTGCCTCATTCCTGACCAGTTTCTGATTGCAACAGAAATGCTAATTTATAAATATCTACTAGTCAATCACTCCCCATAACAGCAGAGATTACTAACAGCTGAACACAGTGTCAAAAATCAAATAATAGAGAAAGATTCTCTAAAGATAATGAATTTCTTTGGGAATAGCATTGCAGTGGGAATACACGTGCCAAGGTAAATTATGTGTGTATTCCAGGAGCTTGAGGCAAAGGGAAGGTTTTTGAAGGCAAAATAAAGAAGATGACATGAATTATTTTGAAGCAACAGTCCTTTACCACAAGGACTGGTAATGAGGTTGGCACCAGTCCAAGATGGAGCAGGCCCTGGTGAGCAGATACTCTTGAAGAGGATTTTTTTTGTGTGCAAGACTGCAGTGGCCTGTGTGCACCGTTCTGATTCTGGCATATTCTTTTGTAATGGTTCATGTTATCAAACACATGAACTCTGTCTATTTATTACTTTAGTTATTTTATGAGGATGTGCAAAAGCAACTCCATTTGGCCTGTGATAACTTTTATAACACTTTAGTCTGGAGAGTGAGAGCAAGAGAGAGAGAGAGAGAGAGAAAGAGAGAGAGAAAGAGAGAGAGAGAGAGTCAAACAATTGACCATAGGGTTTATGAAGCTCAGGGAGGAAGTCACAGAAAACTCCAGAAACTGTGGGGTAGGAGGCAGAGAGGGAAAGAATTCAGTGGAAGGAGGTAAAAGCACAGCTTAAGAGATGACCTTTGAATAGAATCAGGAAGAACTTAGTTTTACTGGGTGCCATGGCTGTGTGTGTGTGTGTGTGTCTGTGTGTGTGTATACTGAAGATGGAACCCAGGGCCTTGCATGTGCCAAGCAAGCACTCTGCTTCCGAGCTATCCGCTAGCCACCAAATTTCTAGGTGGAAATTCTAACCACCTGTATGATGCACTCTGGAATTGAGACCTTTGGCAGCTAACTAGGGTTGGATGAGGTTATAAGGTGGGGGCTTTCAAGAGGACAATGAGGCTTTATAAAGACAGAGCAACAAGCCCACTCTCTTCACCATGTTAGGACACAGCGATAACTCAGGAAGAGAACTGTCACTGAGAACCCTAGTGAACTCCTTGATCTTTCACTTTCCAGCTTTCAGAACTTTGAGAAATAAATGTACATTGTTGAAGCCACCCTCTCTATGGTATTTGTTTAGCAGCCTGACAGACGAAGATGCCTGCTAACAACAGAGAAAGGCACTCTTGGGAGAAAGACCTAGGGCAGCACACCTTCAGCAGGAAGCTGAAGCTCTGGGGTGTTTGTGTGCTGGATCTTCTGTGGTCTCCATCTAATAGTCATAATTCTGGGATACTTGAGTAAAGAGCCTTGGTATGTCCTCCTGCAGCTTGGCTAACAAATGAAGGGGAGTAAATGGTGTGGGAACACCTTCTCCCTGACACCAAAATCTTTGGCATCACAATGGCTTGTTCCATACAAAGCTTGATTTCAGTCTCATAAAAACCCTGTGAGCAGAGATGGCTCAGCAGTTAAGAACACTAGTGGCTCTTGAAGAAGACCGAGATATGAGTCCCAGCACTCACATGGCAAGTAAAAACTGCCCATAACTCCAGTTCCGGGGGATAACAACAGTCATACAAATAAATAAAATAATTTAAAAACCCTGTGAGCAAGCAGTTTTTGCAGACTGGGAAACTGAAAATATATGCTAGATTTGAGTATTCATGAAAGCCTACCAGGTTCCTTATGGATCTGAGATTCATCTTGTTCTGGGTCCAATTTGCTGCTCTTTAATGCTCTCACTCCTTTGTTAAGTCAGATACTAATCTGTCACACTACTTCTGTTGAGCAGTCCTAATTGATGCCAAACATACCCACTGGTGACAAAGCACAGGTGAACTCACACATGGAGCTCACAAAGCAGATCAGAGGGAGGCAATAAACAAGGCAGCCAACGTATTTGATTATGGATGGTGAATCATGCTACCGAGGAGAAGAACCAGGTACTTCAGGTCAGAGCAACAGTGGGCAGGGAGATGGATGGTCATCTGCAAAGAGTTGTCTGAGGAGGTCAAGGATGAGCAAGCCTGCCTTTTCTGGGAAGAACTGAAAATATGGAGAATATGCCTGAAGGCTGGAAGGGAAGGTGGAATACTGGAGAGCATGTGGAGAAAAAGTAGCAGCAGGATGAATAGGACAGCTGACCATGGCCGGGGGCTGCTGCAGGAGTCTGAACGTGATCTCCAATGAAGTTAGATGTCCCGGAAGGCCCTTAAATAGGGGTGACATCATCTAGTTTCCATCTCAAAATCATCCCTTTGGATCTACTGTGAATAATAGGTAAGGGGGGTCACAAGTAGGTAACTAGTCAGAACCTGCATTCCCAAACTTCTCAGAAGCTATCAAAATAATATGGGTGTGTGGCTGTCCCCTACTCCTGGGGATTCAGATTTTATTGGCCTGGAAGTTTGGAAAACTTCTCAGATTATTCCAATGGGCACTGGTTGGCAGGTCACCGGATCTGGAAAGTTAGAGATGTGCCAGGGCGGTAGGCTGGTGATGGAGTAGGTCCCACGAGAAGTCAAGCTGGTATGTGAGGTGCATTTTAGAGGTAGGACTAGCAGCTTTTAGGTGCTCTGGTTGCCAGCACTAGAGGAGAAGCAGGTCCTGATGAATTCTCAGTGGTGGGAGTTGAGATACAGGTAGATACTCGGCGGGGTGTTGATATTGGGTTGATATTACAGTCATCAGAAGCTGTTTCATGAGGGAGAAAAATGTAAAGGAGAAAATGGCCAAGGATATCGCCTGAAGGCCTGGCAGTGGAGGAGCTAGCTACCTGCACAAGAGAGACCAGAGGCCAGAGGGCATCCCAGGAGCCCTCTGTGGGGTTGCCAGTGATGGAGGTGAGCCAGTGTGGTGTCAGAACTCTCTGGGCTGCTGCTGAAAGTTGCTAAGTGTTTTCAAATGTGAGTAGGGGCAGAAGTCGGGGCACATATGATACAGGATGAATGGAAATCACCACCTGGAAAAAACAAGTGCAGAGTTACTCTAGAGGTCAGACTATGTGCTTCCTGGTCACCCTGAGTTAAGAACTTTCCTTGCCACATGTTCTATCACCATGAAGTTCTGCTCAAGCTCATGGGTTCCAACACATGGCTGAACGCTCTGAAACCATGAGCCAAAAATAAATCTTTCTTCCCTCAAAAAATTAAACACAAGACTATGACAAAGAGGAGCAAAGAGGTGGAGGAGGAGTGGAGGAGGGTCTTATAAAGGGGAGGCACCAGACCAAGCCAGCACATAAAACAGGCTTGTGGGCCTGGAGAGATGGTTCAGCGGTTAAGAGCATTGGCTGCTCTTGCAGAGGACCTGGATTTGAATCCCAGCATCCACATGGCAGCTAACAACAGTCCATAACTCCAGTTCCAGGAGATCGGACACACTCTTCTCACCTCCACAGGTGCCGCACAACATAGGTGCACTTATACATGCAGGGGTAGCACTTAGACACACATAACATAAAAATAAATAAAAAAATTAGAAAGGCTTATATGTTAGCCATCCATATATTTTTTTGCTATGACACAATATCTGAAACCAGATAATTTATCAAAAATACAAGGTTATTAGTTCATGGTTTTGCAACCTTGTAATTCTAGCGGCCCAGGACTGGCATTTAAAAAAGCCATCTAGCTACATGATAAACTGGGGGGACATCACGTGGTAGGTTAAGACAATTTAATAGCTCAGTCTGTCTTCCTCTTCTTATAAAGCCATTAGTGATATCAGGGGGCTTCAATCTCGTGACTTCATCTAGTCCTACTTAACTCCCACAGGTCCCACCTTAAAAATAATATTAATGCTTGATTTTAGGAGTGAAGTGTCTAACACATAAACCTTTGGGAAACACATTCAAATCACAGCATGTTCTGCCAATGATGCTCCAGAGAAGAAATGAGAGAGAAGTAAGGTCGGGGAGAGAGAAAGAGACACAGGGAGAAACATCATCATCATTAGCATCACAGAAGGTCTTACAGACAAGAGGCCCTAAGCCATGCAAGGAACTGGCTTCTGAGAGGAACAATAACTCTCCCTCCATGTTTTTGCAGGATGAATGAAGAAAGGGACAGGCATGTGGAACTTTGTTAAGTGATGGGACAATGAGGGCTGCTGTTAGTCAGTTTTATTTTCTCAAGTAAGTATAATCAAACAGACAAGAGCTGAAAGCAGGGGACCAAATAGAGGATGGCAGTGGGAAAGCCAGTGGGAGATCCAAGCAGCCTAGAGAAGATGAGAGACCAAGGAGGGATGTATTCTAAGACCGTCCGTGGCTCCTCAAACCTCAGCTAGTGCCCAGACCCATCTGTAAAAGTTTAGAACTTTCAGCTTTCTACTTACTGGAAGCAATTCCTATCTGTTATCCTTCATCACCATCACCACTGCCCTTACACACTGGGGCTGTCGTTTAGGGAAATAACGGCTATTTGAACATAGGTATTGTGTGACAGAGGACCTGACAGCTGAGATGGTTATGAAGAGATTAATGGGCAGGTAGTACATATAGTGTGGCCATGTGGGGCAAAGGGAGATTAACATGCTGGGAAGAGCAGAGTGGAATGATTCCACACTATTCAGAACAGTGTGCAATTTTAAAGAAATAAATTACCTGTTTCTGGAATTCTCCACTTAAAGTTTTCAGACTATGACTGACCGTGTGTGACTGAAACTAGGGAAACTGCACCCTCAGATTAGGGAGACACTGTACTAGAGCATGTTTTGTGTTTCAGGCAGTGTTCAGACAGATCCACATAGGAGTGACTTCCAAAATGCTGCCCATAGTCTGTGAAGGCCTGGTGCAAGTGTGCAGAAAGGAAGGTGTGGTTGCATTCCAGGCTGTTGATCTGAAGGTCTTTGGTGACTTGGGCCATCTAGTAAAGAGGGGGAGGAGAGTCTGGCCTGCAGGTGGGGGTAAGCTGCTCCACCTGTCTCCAAGGGAGCCCAGTTACAGCTCCAGTATACATATCACTGATCACTTGCCCAGACCCAGTTCTCCAAACTGCTCTTAGCCAACAGCAATAGGAACTAGCGTGGTGGTTAAAACAATAGTTGCAGTCATTTTCTAGTGCTGGGTAAAAAAAATTGTTTCAAAGTAACTAAATACAATGCACATTTGTTGTCTGCATTTCCATGTCTGCTTAGATAGGTCGTCTGCTTAGTGTCCTGAAGCTACAGTCAAGGTGATGGGTGAGGTAGGGTCTCAGCTGAGGCTCACAGCCCTCTTTAAACACAGCTTGTTGTTGGCAAAGTTCACCTCCTTACAGTTGTAAGACTCACGGCAACTTGCTGCTTCAAGGCTGGTAGGAGGACAGCGAGAGTCTGGTACTTCTGAATCAGCTTCTATAAAGCTCATGTCTTAGTTCAGGTCCACCAGGATAAAATTTTTTGATTAACTGAAAGTCAATGGATGGGATGGAGAGACAGCTCAGAGGTTAGGAGTGTGCAGTGCTCTTGAAGAGGACCAGAAATTCTGTTCCCAGCACCCATGTCAGGCAGCTCACAACAGGCAGCTCCAGGGGACTTCATGCCTTCTCCTGGACTCCCTTGTATTCACATGTGCACACACACACACACACATATTACACATAATTAAAAATAAAAATCTTTTAAAAAAGAAAGGCAGTGGACTAGAAAGATCAGCAAACTCCCTTCACTTTGTCCTAAGACCTTACCTACTAACCTTACCTACTAGACTGACTCCGATCATCTTCAGGTTCATCCTTCTTCAAGGGAATGACTTCCATAGGGCTGGTACACCTGGAGAGCAGCCATCTTGGCTTCACTGTGGAACTCGGCCTGTTACAGCTTTCATATAAGATGAAATAATAATATTCAAGGAGGAAATTTAGGTCTACCCATAACAATTTCCCCACCCCCAAGATAAACAGTTTTATAATTCCAGTCTATGTCTGTTTATGTAATGGGACCACCATTTAGACACTTTAAAAAAATTACAATTAGATTAGATGTTCTTTGAGAGAATGAATTTGAATATGGCTCACAGCGCTCCATTGAAGAAATATACAGCAATTCGATTTATTCTTTTCCCTCTTACACTTAGCTTGCTTCAGTTTTTAGCTATTACAAATAATGCTGATGAATTTACTCTAGCATTTAGTGCGTGTTCACACCCCATGATTATCCTGAAGCTTTGGGGAAAGAGATATTTAGACTGTTGGGGCTGGATAGCAATAATAATAATAATAATAATAATAGTAACAATATCAATGAGAAATGAAAAGCAACTCCAATCTGAGCAGGTTAAATGGAAAATCAAGTTAGTTTCTATTTGAGGACATTTCTTCAGAAGTGTTTATTGAAGGAAGTGAGATATTCCTAAGTTATTCTGGCTTAGCGCCCCTTGGAAATGGGTAATGATGTTTGTTCCCAGTTTCTAGGCTCTCTCTGTAACAATCCGGCCCTGGGACTTGGTTCCAGACAGTTCCTAGAGCAAAAGTTTGGAGTGGGAGGAAAGGGATGTTCGGGCTGAACTGGTGGGTGGGAAGGTGGAGTAGGAATTAGGGGTAAAGAAGGCCTGTGAGTACTGAGGACATGGACCGAGGATCTTTTGTTCTGGGAGATGAGGAGCTGCGCAGACTGCTCTCAGCTGCTGTGTGAGTTGCCTGCAGTAACAAGCTCAATAAAATGATTTAAGTGTATTGATCTTTGTATCTTTGTGGGTTTAGGTTTAACCTTGGTGGCTAGCCACCTGCATTTCTCCCTTTATAGTAAACACTTGGTACTTGTGCACATTGGAGACCCCAGTCCACATCACGGTCTCTGCCAGCTAGCGCTGAGTTTGATGCATCCAGGCTGATCCAAGAACCTCTGGAGGTGACAGGATCTTGGACCTGCACTTCCAGGCGGACTTCCTGTACAATGGGAGTCTCCTAGAAGGTGGTGTGGTATACTTTCCAAATTTTCTAGTAGTGGATGTGTGTAGGGAGTGATGGTGAGCTGAGAGATATGTAAGACTAGGAAGAAACAGGAATGCTGACCAGGTGAACGTGGGCTGCAATCTTAGGGGATCCCTGCAGTGAGATCCCCGGGAAATATTGGTAAACTGAACATGCGCATAGCATATTTATGCTAGTTTTGTCCTACTCTGTGACACCTCTGTGTTTTCTGCCAGGTGTAATGAGGGTCATTTCTCCCACAGTGGTTATACCTGAGCTCTTTGCTGTGTTATGGTCTTTCCTGGGAGGAAACTGCTACTCCTCCTGAAGGGCATGTTCTCTGTATCATCCTTGCCAGTGGCTCCCCATTTCCCTCACAAAGCTCTCCTGTAGAGGAGCTGGGTCTTGCTAGAGTCTATGCATGAGCTAACGAATACACAGCACACAGAGCTCTAGCAGCTACTCCAGGGAAGCTTTGCTTTGTCTTTGAAGGCCTCTGAAGTGCCCTACTTGGTATGGCAAATGTGAGCCAGTGTTTGGGGGAAAGTGACTCACTGCTGGCCCATCCAGGTGCTAAATCACCAAGGACTGGCTTTGCTTCTAGCATTCTGTGCTTCTGGACATCGTAGTATGCCACTGTGTAAGCACGGGTGTGGGCCAGGCTTCTGTATGCTGGAGGGAAAGGGTGGTCGTGTCCCTAGAGGACAGTGGCAATATTTTGTGAATGGAAAATCCCAGAAAAAAAAAAAAAAAAAAAAAGCCACAGCTATGTTACAGAGAGTACAAGACTGAATGACTGATTAGCATTTCTGTGACTATGTAGAGTTAGAATGCTACAAAGTCAATCTATCTTGGGTCTTATCTACAGGACCCTCAATAGCTGTCCACTACCTACCTCTGCATTTGACCTAACATCCTGTGACTATAAGGGGAACTCACTTTAAAAAATTTTTTAAAAATTTTTGATTTATTTATTTTTATTTTATGTGTATGAGTGTTAGGCCTGAATGTATGTAAGTGTACATACATTGCACCAGTGTCATACAAAGCCTGTGGAGGACAGAAGGGGGTGTTGGATCCTCTGGAACTGGAGCTATTGGATGGTTGTTAGCTGCCATGTGGGTGCTGGGATTCAAACCCAGGTGTTCTGTAAGAGCAGCCAGTGCTCTTAACCACTGAGCCATCTCTCCAGCCCCCTTTAATTTATTTTAATTTTATGTGTATGACTGTTTTGCCCCATGTATGCAAGTGTACCCATGCATGCAATGCCTGGTGAAGGCCAGAAGAGGATGTCAGATCCCCTGGAACTGGAGTTTTAGACAGTTGTCAGCCACCATGTGGGTGCTGGGAACTGAGCCTGATGTTCTGCAAGAGCAGCCAGTGTTCTTAACCACTCTCCAGCCCTCCAAACACTTTTGAATATACAAACCCCTACCTTTCACCTCCTGAAAGGCTAAGGCTATCATCAGATACATTTGAGGACTGTGACAGAGACTTCCTCACTTTGCTATAAACCACCTTTCTTTTGTTGTGGTACGATAAAGCTTCATGAAACTGTTACTGTATTGGAACATGGAATTTGGGGTAATGAAAAGCTGTCTTTCAAGCCGTAGTTTCTTATCCTGTTTTCGTTTCTCTTGTCGTGCTGAATACCTGACTAAAAGCAACTTGGGGAAGAAGAGGCTCATGTTAGCTTGTACCTCCAAACAGCAGTTCATCACTGAGGGGAGTCAGGGCAGGAACTGGAACAGAGCAGAAGTGGAAACCACAGAGGAACATTGCGAACTGGCTGGCTTGCTCTCTGGCTCATGCTCACCTAGCCTTCTTCTATAGCCCAGATCTACCTGCCTAGGGATGGTGCTGCCCACAGTGTGTGGGCCCCTCCACATCAATCATCAAGGAAGAAAAGCTTTCATAGACATGGCAACAGGCCAGTCTGATAGAGGCAACTCTTCTGCTGAGGTTCCTCCTTCCTGGGAGATTATGGGTTGTGTGGTTCTGTAAAGTTGACAATCAAAACTAACCAGGATGTTACTCTTTTGTCAGTTCTCTCTCTCTCTCTCTCTCTCTCTCTCTCTCTCTGTGTGTGTGTGTGTGTGTGTGTGTGTGTGTGTGTCTGTATGTGTATGTGTGTATCTGGAGGCAGAGGTCTGGCTAAACATCCTATATTGCACAATATAATCCCTGAACAGCCAGAATTATTCTGTCCTAAGTTTCAACAGTGCCAAGGTTAAAAACACTGCTATAGACCAAACTATTTCCACTTTCACCAGGAGACCCCAGGGCTGAGTTTAGGTATAGTACAGAAGTTTGAGTGGAAACGTCTGCCTGAATCTTATTCAGAGAAAACACTGGAACTCTTCAGCATTTTTCCCTAAAGCAAGATAAATTAAAACAATTTAAAAATCTCCACTTTGGGAGAAAACAAATAAACATTCACATTTCTTTGGCTAGAGAGTTAAAGGACTCATTTCCATAACAATGGAATTGTGGTGCTCTGAAAGGTCTCCAGGCCTGGAGCAGCCTCACAGGAGAACCCACTGAGGACTGGGCTGGTGAACACTGCCATTCTCCAGAGGTGGCACCGGCCCCTGGCACTCAGCAAGACTCATTCTGAAGCAGAGGGTGGTCAGAGAGTTTCCTGGCAAGCCATCTGCCATTTCCTGGTTGGCGTTTGAATCTTGTATTATCAGTTTTCTCTCTTCTACTAGGAGGATGCTGACACGAGAGTGTATGTGAGGAAGGAGCGGAGACACCAAACGCCATCCTGAAAGCTGATGTGGGTGTCAATGGGCCGTAGAAATATTGCTCATGGGGTATCTAAAATCAGCTGCAACTGTGGTCTGTGAGTGGTTCAGCAGCAGTCGCACCCCAGGGAGCATATTAGAAATGGAAGCTCTCAGGTCTCACTGAGCCAGAGTCTGTGTACTAACAAGATCCACAGAGAATCCACACCTGAAGTCTCAGTCCCTACCATGTCTGAGCTTATTTGTGCTTTGTAATTCAAAGAAATGGCCTCCCTTTGGGTAGTTTATGCAAAGTTAGTTTTATAGACTGATAGTTTAGATATCAATTCCCACAGTCACTTTTCATCATAGGCCTGCTTGTAGGACCAACAATGAGAGAGAGAGAGTGTGCCAGAGTAAAGTTATGAAGGAGTACCTTGAGTTACTACGTTGCAAATTTCATCTTGGAGACACTTCTGTGTACCATGTCCTACACAAATACGTTACCGTGCCTTAGAAGGCTCTAGTACTTGAATGTGACATCTGGGGTTTGAAGAACTCTAAGTAAGAGGATGGTGTGTTAGTTACTTTTCTGCTGTTATGATAAAACACTACGACCAAGGCAGCTTATAGTAGGAAGAGGTTATTTGGTCCTACAGTTCCAGAGAAATAAAAATCCATCATGCTGGGGGAGGAATGGAGGAAGAATGGCAGGAGGCAACTGGAACAAAAAGCCAAGAACTCACATCCCAAACAGCTTTCAGGAAGCAGAGAGAGAAACTAGAAGTGAGGCAAAGCTATGAGCTCTCAATCCTGCCTCCAGTAATGTTTCCTCCAGCTAGACTACACCTTCTAAAGGTTCCATGACCTTCCCCAAACAGCACCACCAACAGGCCAAGTGTTTAAGTACTTGCGTCTCTGGGGCACATTTCTCATGCAAACCACCACTGATGGCTTTATGAATGCTCTGAAACTGTCATGGAAAATTGTGTATATGTTCAGTTGCCTGAGGAGAGAATCCATCAGTGCCATCACGTTATGAACGTGATCTGTACTCTGAATGCTGAGAACTATTGATGTAGATTCCTTCATTCATCAAATGCTTATTGAGTGCCTATTGGAACTGTGTTACTGCAGACGAGGAGAAACACTGCATGCAATACTAAATCACTGATTAAACGGGCTAAAAGGATAAAACAAACCAGGAAGGAATCTGAAAAAGGAAGTATAGAATTAATCACAAGAAACTAATCAAAAAAATTGAAGCCTAAAAAACTTGTATCAATAGTCCTTTCCATATGTACACACACAAAATTGTAGTACTACGAAAAAGGAAATTAATGGTGTAGATATTTATATAAAGTGGACTTTATACAGGTAATAAAAATATTTAAGCTACTGATTCTAAAAAACAACCTTATTTGCTCTCCTCAAAAATTTAAATATAAGTATTAATTAACTATTAGGAGGGATGATTGTCTGTTATTCATTCATATAGCTTATAATTTCAGTATTTGGGAGAATGACAGTGAATTAAAAGCTTGGTGTTTACAGGATATGGTGTATAGCTCAGCAGTAGAGTACTTTCTTAACGTGGATAAAGCCCTCAGTTGGATCCTTGGCCTGATCTTAAACTTACTCTGTAACCTAGGCTAAAACTTGGGATCTTCCTGCTTCAGCCTCCTGAGGAGCCAGGATTAAAAGCCTGCCCCTCCAGGCCTTGCTACAAAGGAGAATTCTTATCTTTTCAGGCAGTTACTAAAAGGTCTTCCTTCCCAGTCTTCTTCATTTTAAACCCTTTTCCTCTTCGTACCACAGATGAGCATTTTGCTTCTCATCCTGAGGTCAGTGAAAATGGAGTGGTAATACTAGAAGATGGAGGAGAGCCATCAATGGGATTATCATGGAAACCTGGTCTCTGCTTCCCAGAATGAATCTGGATTGGAACTTTAGCTCACTGTCTCATAGGTCTAAGCAACAGGGCAGTCCGTCACCCACCCTGGGACCTGCAGCTTGTGTTGCTTTCATATGATTGTCACCTCAATCATTGTCTCCATATATAAGGTTTTCCGTCTGAAAGCTTTTCTTGATATATTTGTTTTATTTGAATAAAGGTGGCCCTAAAAGCCCACAGTTACCAGTGACTCTGGGAATCAGTTCACATTGCTGGCCTTAAGGATGCTCAGAATCTGTGTTTCGTAGCATCAATTTGAAAGTTTATAGAACAAATTTAAGTTTCTCATTTTATAGGTAACAAAATCATGGTCTAGGAAAATCTCACATGAGAACAGCACAAACCAAAGTAGAACTTCCTTCTTGACTTTTCTGGAGCCCTTCTCAAGACACTGAACTTCTGGAAGCTACAAAACACCAGCATCTTTTTCCTTTCCAAGGTTAGTTTGGTTTGAAATAGAATTAATGGGATTCAAAAACTGCCTGGCACTCTGAGAATGATAGCTTTTACTTATATAGATGCTCAGGTTCAACCCACCTCAGGACAACCACTTAGGCAGAAGACAGAGGGGTCAGCAGACCCACTGTATTTTCTCAGCTGGGAGGAAAGGAGAAGCTGAGTCCCATAGGAGACCAAGGATTATTAAATGTAGTCACAGGAGAAAGAGGAAAATGGTTAGTTTTCATATCTGTGGGCTCTGCATCCATAGTTTCAACCAACCATGAACTAAAAAATGAAAAGTAAATCTGTATCAACCATGCACAGACTTGTCATTACTCCCAGAACAACATAGTACCAACAATTCTACATAGCACTCACATTGGATTAGGTATAATAGATAATTTACAGGTGACTTCCTAAAGTACATGGATGTGTGTGGGTCGTAGGCCATTTAGTGTGAGAGATTTGAGTATCTGTAAATTTTGCGTCCACGGGGGTTCCTGAGCCAGTCTTTGGAAGGATGACTGCAGATGCTCCTGAGTTTACTGAAGAATGACTGTAGATACTCATTCCTCCCAAGAGACTCCCATGTGACCAGAATTCTATTTCTTCTGTAGTTTGAGTGTGTGCTCTCCAAGGTTCATGTACTGAAATTTAATCTCCACTGTGAGATACTGGAGGGTAGAAACTTGAATCAGGCTACAGTGTTATAGGTGGGGGTCTCTGATTAGAATTAAAGTCATGGGAGAGCACTTCATGAGGGAGTATTGGCAACTTTTGAAGAAGAAAGAAGAAACCAGAAGAGATACAGAAAGACATGTCTACTCTCTTGCATTGTGATGCTCTGCATTATCTTGGGACTCTGCCAGAAAGAAGCTGTGATGGATAATCCTGGGTGTCAACTTGACTGGATCTGGGATTAACTGAAATGAGAGTGATCTTCTTGATTGGAAGATCCACCCTAAATGTGGGCATTACCTTCTGATGTCAGCCTGCATAAAAGGTCATGACAGAAGGGCGCTTGGCCTTTTTTTTTTTTTTTTTGCTGCTTGCCTTCTCTCTCACTGGTGAGTTTGGTCTTGCTGCTGTGACCAGCTTCTTCAGATTCTGACATAGACTGAAGGCTAATCTACAGACTCTCTTTCTTTAGAGAACCCAAAGGTCATCACCGGATATGGCCATTGATTTTGGAGCACAATTCTTAGCCAAAACAACTATTTGTTTTTCTTTATAATTAACCCACTTCAGGCATTTTGTTATCATAATGAAGGTAAGCTGATGCAACTCCTCTTTCATAAGATATATTGTTCAACGATTTCTCTGATACTTGAGAAGCTAGTATTTCTTGTGTTCCTGCCTCAGCGAAAGGATTATATTGGTTGCTAAGGGAAGGAAATACAGAAGGTTATTCCTTAACGGTCATTGTTACCTTCCATAAGAGTAGAATTTGTATCCTAGGCGCTGCTGCCTAGGAAAAAGGAAAAGTTCTCTTTGCGTTGAGTGTGTTCATATGATCAGGGTCTAGTCAGCAGGACACGGGACACTTGTGGCTACTGCATCAGTGAGAAGTAGTATGCTCCACTGGCCTTCCTGCAGGAATGGGAGATAGAGGCATCTTGAAAGTACCCTGGGACCCCGAGATAAATGTGGATAGGCAAGAAGCCTGTGCCTATCTGCCCAGTTCTATAAAAGAACACACTAGACTCTGTGACTTTAAGCAACAGTAACTTCTTTCTCAGTTTTGGAAACTGGAAGTCCAAGTTCAAGGTGACAGCCGGTTTGGTTCCTGGCAAGGGCTCTCTTTCTGGCTTGCATTTGGAGGATGCTTGTTGTAGTTTCACATGGCAGAGAGACATCTTCATTTCTCTTCCTCTTCTTTAAGCACTCCAGACGTATTGGATAAGATCCCAACAATTATGGCCTTGTTTGACTTTGGCTACCTCTTGTGATGGTGAATCTTGGTTGTCATCTTGACTAGATCTGGAATAAACTAAAATAAATTTCCAGACACTCCTGTGAGGGACTTTCTTGATCAGATTTTTTGAAATGGGAAGACGTACCCTAACTGTGGGCAACACCTTCTGGTGGCTGCCCAGATAAAAGGACATGGAAGAAGGAAACTTTGCCTTTTACCTGCTTTTCTTCAGTCTTGCCGGTGAGTTTATCTGTCTTGTAACATTATTTTGCTTCTTCCAACACGGACTGAAGACCAGTAGTTCTCCAGAAATCCTCTAGACCTTCATCACTAGATTAGGGCTCAGCAGTGCAGCCTCTTGAGTTGGACAGCTGCTGAATTCTTGGCCTCCCAGTGTCAGAGGCACTGTTGATACTCAAACCATATCCTGTAAGACAATGTAATAAATCACCTATATATTATATAAAATATATATTATATATATTCATTCTTTCAGTTCTGTTCTTTTAGAGAATTCTAGCTAACCCACCTCTAACTATCTCCAAATACCATCACATGGAAAGTGAGAGCTTTAACATACAAATTTTGATAGGATACAACATAGCAAAGACAATCCTTATGAGCAAAGTTCTCGTCCCATTTGAGTTCTGCTGTGACTCAGAAGTGAATCCTTAACCTGTTAAACCTCTTTGGGGCCTCACTTACATCCATACAGTCTCGTAATTTAACCTGTATAATACCTGAGACCTTGTTCTTACATAACAGTTTTGTCATTGTTTTGTGGTACCTGCAGTAAACACCCACCCCACACTCATTATAAGTAAGTATTAGGCTGTAGGTCTGAGAGTTTAAACACAGGATACCCTGGTATGGTAGAATACAATTCCATGCTGCCTAACATTTCAGTCAATGATGGGCCACATTGTTATGGTTCCATCAAATTATCATGGAGCTGAAAAGTTCCTGATATGCTAATGATGCTGTGGCTGTTGAGACATCACAGTGTAAAGCATTAGCTGAGCGCTTGTGGCCACGAGGCATCAGAATCACGTGTAATAGATTCGAGGGTAAAGTGACTGCTATTAGATTGGATATGTACTAGACTACACTTTCAGTGTTATTTTAAAGTGTGCTTCTTCTTAAAGCATTGTCACTGTGAAACAGGCTGCTCTGCATGCTGGCCTTATTCATCTCATGTTTACCACATCTCTGGCTTGCACCAAGGTCATGTTGAAGGTCTGAACTAGACCATCTAGGTCTGTGTAAACACATTCTGTGATGCTTGCATGATGATCAAATTGTTCCGTGATGCATTTCTCAGAATGTGTCCCCATCAGTTAGGCAACACATGACTGTACATTCTCACCAGAAGGCAAATGTCAGTGGACTGTGAATGACTTACTGAATCACTGGTTACACAGTATCCCCCGGGGAGGGCACCCTGTGCACTCCTGTCTCTGGACCATGACAGTATACTCTTGTTTAGAAGCCTTTCATTTTTGTCACTGAACAGGAGAGCAGGGCGAAGACCTGACAGAGATTGAGAACAAGGTGATTGATACACGTGTTACCTAGGGCTGTGCTAACAAAGCACCACAGACTCAATGAATTCAGCAACAAAAATCTATTATCTCACAGCTCTGGAGGGCAGAAATCTGAAATCAAGTTGTGGGCAGGGCTGGTCTCCCTCTGAAGGCACTGGGAGGGGTCTCTTTTGGGCTTTTCAGCAGTTCCTACCTCTTTGGCTTTCAGCAGAGATTGTCTTTCCAATGCATCCTTCCTGTGTGGAGATTATATCCATGGTCTGCATGTCACTGTCCAATTATCCAATTATCTCTGATCTAATGATCTTGTCTTCACCAACTACATCTGCGTTAACTTTATATAAGATCATTGGAAAGTAGTTCAGTGTATGACTGGGAGAGCATGGCTCAACTCCTAACACGGGGTGATAACTGACAGACTATTTCAGCTGAAAAACTCTACTCACCCACTGGCAGGAGGGGACCAAAGGATCAGAGAACCCAGCAGAGGACCAAGAGAAGTGCACCATCCAGAGAAGGAACAGGGAGGTATTTCTCTATGGTCTTCACAGTAAAGTCTTGATCTCATTTCAGTTCTCTCCATTTCACCATGGCTCACATAACTAGAGTTGCTGAATACTGCATGGAGCTCCACAACCCACAGCTAAGGCTGTGCTCCTATGTGCCCTCTCTCAACTGTAGCTCAGCAGTCCTCCATCCCTGCCTGGAAGCCATGGATAAAAACAGCTGCCTGTGACCAAACATAAGAAGCTAGTGAGCTGTCTCAGAAAAAATTATTATTTATCTTCTTTCAAAGGGAAAAAATGTTTATTATATCAAAGTTGGAAATGACACAGAAGCTGAATGCTCATAGGAAAACCCCTAATTCTAAGAGCCAGACAACCTGTTAAAATCTGACCTACATTTCATTCAGCACTCCCTTCTCTTTCTGTATATGATGTAGAGTCTAGATGATGATTTCTGTGTGATTACATATAATCTAGGTCTATCTATATTTTCATGTAATGTAATAGATATTTGCTGTTATTGAACATTCATTCAATAATATATTCATTCAGACATATAATACTGAGGATGAACAAATAACACTCAAAGAAGCTTCTGTTTTCTGCATCACAGACACTGTTCCAAGCAGTGTGCAGACATGTTCCCCATGTCATCCTAGCAATAGCCCAATGAAGTAGGAATTAGGTTAAGAGAATGTAGGGATAAAATTTTAATAATCTGTTCAACATCACATAATTATTATTTTGAATTATGTTTATTTATTTGTGTGAGTGTGGGAGGGCTTGTGGGCCACAGCATAAGCGTAGAAAAGCTTGATGAGTTGGTTCTTTCCTTGTACTCTGTGAGTCTGCATGTAGAATTCAGGTAGTCAGGCCTGGCAGCAAGTGCCCTCACCCACTGAGTCATCTTGCAGGCCCTGACATTGCATAATATTAAAGAGTCAAAGAGGACTATGCATACATCCATCTGATTCTAGGGCCTATGCTTCTAATCTTGACGAATTTCTCAATTTTAAAAATTATTTTATTTCACGTACATGAGTGTTTTGCATGCATGTACATAAGTGTACCACCTGTATGAAATGCCCATGGAAGTCAGAAGAAGGCATCAGAGCTTCTGGAACTGGAGTTACCGACAGTTATTATCTGCCATGTGCAGGGAACTAAACCTTGGTTCTACGCAAGAGCAGTCAGTGCTCCTAACCATTGAACCATCCTTCCAACTCTTATTTCTCTATTTTTGAGCACTCAGTCTGCCTCAAAATTTTTACAGTTATGAATTGATTTGTACATCTTTGGACAGAGCAAAATTTTTTTCTCTTTCCATTTCCCTAGAATAAATTCACAGAACTGGAATTACCAGAACCAATAATTAAGAATTCAAGCACTCTATCATTTTGTTACATTATTTGCCCATTTGCTTTCTATAGGCTGTGTCGGATTATATTCTCCTGCCCTGTAAGAGAAGCTTGCTTCTTACATTGGGTGCTGGATGGCTGCGCTCTGCAGACATCTCTATTTATGATAGTTAAAAATGGATTTTTCTTTGCTTTTTATTTACATGTATTTGACTATTAGTAAAATTACAGTTTTCTATATTCTAAACCATTTGTATTTCCAGTCAATAATCTGGCCATTTATCTGTTAAAGTCTTGCTATTAAATTGTAGGTCAAAGGGTGCTAAATATCAGCTCAGCCAAATGTGTTTTCAAATGCATTAAGAATACTAGCTTGTAGATATATTGATTGCAAATATTTTTGCTGATGTTTTGATGTGTGTGTTTTTATTTCCATAATGAGCCTCCAATAATCTGGAAAGTATTTGAATAAAGAAAATGATATGCAAATGACTTTTATGGACTTTTTAATGTCTTGATTTCATTGTCCCTTTTCCACTTCTTAGACTTATCTCACACTCTGGAGTTTGAGTCCAGAAAGATGTGTCTTTATGAGGAGGATCATGTTGAGCATCAGTTTATTTATTTTATTTATTATTTTTATTTTAGGTGTATCAGCATATTGCCTGTATGTAGGTAGGCGCACCCATGTCATGCAGTACCCATGGAGGTCAGTTCCCGTGGAACTGGAATTACAGATGGTTGTTAGCTGCCATGTGTTAGCTGGGAATGGAACCCAGGTCCTCTATAAGAGCAGCCAGTGCTCTTAACTACTGAATCATCTCTCCAGCCCTCTAAACATCAATTTTAGAGCTAGAATAAGAAATGCTATCGAAAGAATTATAGTAAGACGAGGAAAAAAAAGCCTTCATTATAGTCAATGCTATCTTAGTAAAACATTTATAACCATAACAAGGCAGCATTTGGAGATGTAGCTTTATCTATAGCAACCTAGGATCTTTTAGGAACACAGCAATCACAGCTTAGGTATATGCATATGTCCTATGTGACAACATATATACATTGCATCATTGTAGAACTTAGAAGTGACTGTGTCTCCTTCTTAACTGAAACAAAGTCAAACCAGGACTAACTGGCTCTGAAACAATATAATTAATGCCTTGTCTTCTCTGTAAGTAGTCAGAGAACCCCTTGATGATAAATGTGATGGCTGCATACTGGACACACATCTTCTAAAGAGGAGGAGAACTGCTGCAGTCATGAGCCTCCTGTCACTTTTCAAATGGAAGCTTGTATGCAGAGGAATGCATGTCGCTTTGATGCCAGGAGTATTTCAGGGATTACTAAGTATCTCTTTTGGAACATTGATATTCAAGACCCTCATTTGCACAAACCATTCTGTTTGATTCTGTGCACAAGGGAAGGCAGTGGGAGGTACTGTTTTTGAGTTTCTTGAGCCTCTGGTTAAGATGATTCTCACCAGCTCCCTCATGGCCTCAAATACTTTTTCCCATCCAACACTGACGATCTCTAATTCAGCTGGAAAGCCAGCCTTGCCTCCTCCAGGGTCCAAGCCTTTGATCAACCCAGTGAGTCTTCTTGTCTTCCTCATGTGCAAACAAGACTGCCTTTTGCTTTTACAGCATGACTTCCAGGAGGGAAACAGAAGACATTACAGATGACGCTTTTGCAGATTCACTGCAATGTTCTTTGTGGGCGAGGAAGACGTTCCCATCCCACAGTGCAGAGTGAATGAATTCAATTGGTTTTCCCAGGAAGAACACCAGTATTGTCACTTGGCTCCCATTTAACAGCGTGCTAGCCAGACTGGGGACACAGTCAGCAAGGAGGAACAGTTTTCCTCTGTGCACAGCTAATTGACCCGTTCCTGAGTGAAACTTACCATCTCAGTCTTCCTGGCACCAGTAATAGACCAACTGAGCTAACAGGGACAAACTGTTTCCAAGCTGTGTAGGAACAAATCCTTCAGAGCACAAACTGCTGCTGCCCGGTACAGCCTTTTCAGTGCCATCTGGGCCAACGGGCTGGAGCCCTCCCAGAGCAGCCAGCTGCCACAGAACTGACAGCCATGCCATTTGCACACAGGGTCTTGCTTGAACTGCACTTTGCTTTGGGGAGGACGACTTCGTCACACATCCCAGATAGTCCCTTTAACTGAGAGCCCTGGGAACAGTTACCCAAAACACACATGCACTAAGGGCTTGACTGGATGAGTGCAACCAAATGGCCCAGGGCTGTTGTCTCTAGCACATTAAGACCCAACCTCCTTCCTTCTCTCTGTGCAGTTGGACCTTGGCTCTCTTAAAAAGGCAAGATCATAATGGCTGGGGTTGCAGTTTATGCATTCATTACAAGTGTTTTGATGACAATAACCATTCATGGACTATTACAAAAAATTTGGAGTGGGAAGACAAGGTCTTGCTATGTTATTCAGACCAGCCTCCAATTTCTGGGCTCAAATGATCTTCCTGAATAGCTAGGGATGACACCATGTTCAGCTTAGGAATATTCAAATATGGACATGAAAATAATTCTATTTTTAAAATGATAACATTATCTCATAGTTGTTTTTCAATTTACTCCCATGCTCTGAGACTGGAGCCGGGAGCTCTACCTTGGCAGAACGTCAGTAGTGACAATGAGACTAAGTCTATGCAGCTATGACACAGATCTTTTCAGAAGCCCAATTGGGTGTAGTATACAGCTTCTCCCACATTCTTTTAGTTGTCTTGGTCCAAATTCATACTACAAACTGCCACAACATGAATCTTCCTGGGCTTCATGGCCAATGAATCACCTTCCTACATGGAATGGTGTGGTGAACTGAACGAGAAACATCTCCTCATAGACTCATGTATTTGAACACTTGGTCCCCAGTTGGTGCTGGTTAGGATGTTATAGAACATATAGAGATGCAGCTTTGCTAGAGGAACTACATCACTAGGGGTGGGCTTTGAGGGTTTATAGCTTCACTTCACTTCCTGTTCTCTCTCTGCTTCCTGTATGTGGTTGAGATGTGATCTCTCAGCTTTCTGTTCCTGTCACCATGCTCTTCCCCACCACTATAGTCATCTATCCCTCAGGAGCTATAAGCCAAGCTGAATTCTTCTTCCTATAAGTTGTTTTGGGTTGTGGTGTTTATTACAGTAACAGAAAAGTAACAACATAAATGGCTTCTCACTTCATCACCCAACATGCACTGGGATGTAGTGACTGCTTCTTGGCTTTCAAGATCCTTCTCTGTTTGACATAATCGATTCTCCAAAGTCTCTCTCTCAATTTTGCCAGTTTGCCTTGATCCTTCTGGCTCTTTCTGCTCCCCAAGCTGCAGAAGACCTCTGTCTCATGCATCAGGTGTTCTGCTCTGGCTCTTCCCAGCATTCTTATGGGCCTGACACTTACTCAATGTCTCTTCCGTCTATGAACTCCATGAGGGCCAGAGCTGAGCTGTCTTCCTTGTTGCTTCTTTATGGTTTCTTGTAAGCAGGGTTTTTATCCATCTCTGCAGACTAGAAAGAGTGACTGTTTTAATGTCCAGGCCGATCCTACCTTCCAGCAGTCCCCAGCCACACTATTTGTTGGCATACCATAGTTGTTTTTGTCCCCCAATTCTGTTTTCTCAGTGTGGGGCATCTTTCCATTTTGTTCCATCTATGTCATCCTTATTTATTAATTTTTTTAGCTCCTGCCAAGCAATTTGTCCTGTACCAGGTTGCCCTGACCCCTGACCCAATTGATACACTATGAATTTTCAATCTCTTCCAAACTGCTAGGACCTCTGTATATCACCAGCACAGGCCTCAGCACATACCAACTGGCAACATCACTTGAGTTTTTCTCCTTGGTCTCCCTTACCAAACTCGTATCCAGCCCCAACCCGAGTCCTCCAAGCTCTGAGCTGAACTGAGCACAGGCCAGCTGCTCAATAGGTGTCTGGATGACTGATTATTATTAGGCAGGCTCGCAGCTTCTCTATAAAACCTGTAACTTCTCCATCATTCAAACACCAGCTTCCTCAGCTGTGGCTTTGTGCATGGTGCACATTGATCCGCTGACTAGTTCACAGGTCACTTTGCAGCTCTCTAGCTCTACTGGAGGTGGCGAATTTGAGTTCTTACCAACAGTATATGTATATAGTTTATATCTGTGAACTTTGCATTATTCTGTTGTGCCTTGACTCTGAGTCACTTGGGCCACTCCAGGGTAGAGCCCACACATACTATTTGGGCACTTACATAACAGTCTGTCTTATTTTATTTATAGTACTGGGTTATGAACCCAGGGCTTCATGCATGCTAGGCAAGCACTACCTCTGAGCCATGCCCACAACCCTTTTACGACCCATCTTGTATCACTGTTTATTCCTCCTCTTGGACACCAGGGAACATGAGGCCTATTACAGGTTAAAGATGACCTGTTATGTGGACAGGAAGTTAATGTTGAATTAAAATAGTCAAAACCCACTTAATGAAGTTTTGGTCTACAATAGACTATATATACCACAGCAGTGTGAAATTATAATAAAACTGAAACATTCCTATTGCTTACTGACCTTGTAGCTTTGGTAATGACAAGGCACAGTGTGTCACTCACACACTATGGATGATGCTGGGGGAAACCAGCCTATTTTGCTATCAGTCACATAAAGGCACAGCACTTAGAGTTATGTCCAACATGATACTTGGAATGATAATAAATGACTGTTATCTGTTCATGTACTTCCTATAAATGCTTTTAATTACTATTTTAGAATATCACGATTATAAAAAAGGTTTAGGAGCAGTCTGCTATGTGTACTGGCAGTAGCCTCACCCACCTTGTCTTTCCTTTTTTTTTCTTTTAAAAAATGTTTTATTTATTTCTATTTCATGTGTATGAGTATATCGTGTGCATGTACGTAACTGCACTTTGTCGTTCAGTGCCTGCAGAGGTCAGAAGAGGGTGTTGAATCCCTGGAACTGGAGTTACAGGTGGTTGTGAGCCTCTATGTGGGTGCTGGGAACTGAACCCAGGTCCTGTGCAAGTGCTCTTACTCACTGAACCACCTCTCCAGCCCCACCTTGTATCTGCTTTATCTCTTGACTACATCGGGAAGTCACATAGAATTGCTGCCCCACAGCCTCTGGATTTTTTCAGTGATTCCACGGTGTGCAAACAATGAGATTGCCTAATGATCCGACTCCCAGACTGTGTCCCATTGTTGGGCAATACACGATGAACCACCCCAGTCCTTCATACCCAGTGCTCTAAGTTGCCTCTGAGCCCCCAAGAAAGCAGTCTGAAACTCTCTGTAATGACTTACACATTTTGAAGTTAACATTTAAAACTTTTCATGTTAAGTATAAAGTTTATTTCTTACTGATAGGAGATAGACAATGCTTAAATATTCTATTTTGTGAAATAAGGTAGGAATTGACTGTAATTGGAATGCATATTTCACAATATTATTTGATAAAACAGATTTTCAGGCTTTATAGAGGATGACTGTGCTGGTTAGTTTCTGTCAGCTTGACAGAAACCAGAGTCACCTGGGAAGAAGATACCTCAATGTAGGAATTTCCTCTGTAGGACTGGTCTGTGGGCATTTTCTTGATTTGATCATTGATGTAGGAGGACTCATCCCACTGTGGGTGGTGCCATTCCTAAGCAGGTAGGCCTGGGCTGTATAAGAAAGATAGCTGAGCAAGCCAGGGGAAACAAGCCAGTAAGTAGCGTTTCTTCAGGGTCTCTGCTTCAGTTCTTGCCTCCAGGTGCCTGCCCTGACTGCTTTCTGAAATGAACTGTATCTTGGGAGTTGTGAGATGAAATAACCTCCACTCTCCAGTTGCTTTGCTCATAGTATTTATCACAACAGGAAACAAACTAGGATAGTGACATATCTGAAAGCTATCAGGTAACATTTTTGCTTCCTTTGTTTGATTTTGGCAACCCTACTCACCCTGTAAAAATTCCAGTTACATTGAAAAATCAGCATTACAACTCCATGCTCCTATGGGTATTGTAACTTACAAGCCCTTCAGGGCAAATGTGCCCTTTTCCCTGAAAAAATGTATATAAGACAGGGAAAGATAGAAAGCCTGGTGAGCTCAGGGCTGTGTTGTGTCATTCATTTTGATGTATCCTATTGTTTCCTGATGTCTCCCACAGTCAAGGACCACAGCAAGCCTGGGATAGGAGAAGGATACTCCTTTATTCCCTAGAGTAAGAAAAGGAATATTCCAAACACAAGTTCATTGTTAAGCAGATTGATACCAGTGAAGAAATGCTACCGATATTTATATACTTACAGCTCTTCTCACCAGCGTGGCATCGGGAAAGTCTTGTTTCCTTCAGGTAAATGTGCATCCAGTTGGAAGGACACTGACATCATCTACCAGCTTAGCGCCAGGACAGATGTGAAGAGTGATGCTCAGTGCCAGCCAGGCTGGGAAGCAGATACTTTCCTCTTTCTCTGTGGACATGAAGCCCTTCATTTCCCTGGAGAAGTAGGATAACTGGCTTGTCAGAATAGTAAAAAGAATATCTAAACATTTAAAAAATCTTCTATTTCTAAGAAATAAACATACTTGAAAAATGTTCCATATTAACTTCAAAATGTGTGGGTTGTTACAGAGACTTTCAGAATGCTCTGGGTCAGGATATTGGGTATTAAAACTGCAGTTTTTAGTCATGTATTGCCTAACAATAGGGGCACAAAACAGGAGCCTTGCTAACTGTTGAATAGCTAAGTACTAGAAGCAATGAGAAATGCGGGGTTACCACACAGAAGAGCTCATCAGTCCCTGGGAACAAAGGAAGGCTGCCGGGAAATGGAAACATGACAGGGAGCTCAGGAGCTAGGGCGGACTTGGGGTCAGCCTGTACTGTTAGTGCACCATGGTTCTTTTTGTCAGCCTTTCACTGGAAACTCAGAGCAGGCTCCTGCACCCCAGCCTGTAGTGGGATCATCCTCTAAGCTTTGCTCTATGAAGTACTGTGAGTTCAACCTGGCCCCTTCCTCTGTGAAGCAATCATGTTCTGATTCATGTGTGCAAGATGCCTGTAAACTCAGCTAATCCAAACCCTCTCAGGTGTTTGCACCCACGCTGGTCCCTCTCTCCAGAACACCCTCCTCACTAGTCACTCGCAGATCATTGCTCAAGCCTTTTCTCCAGCATAGTCCTTTCCACTTCCTTCTTACAGCAGAAATTTCTCAAATAGCATCCGTGGTGTGGAGCATCACCGAGAATGTCTGTGGGTGAAAGCAGAAGGGATTCCTAACACAAACCTGGAGGTGCTGATTTGACTAATGAGGAATTTGAATGTGTACGACTGGAACCCCGGTGAAGGTGGTCATACTAAAGTGGCTGTATTTTACAAGCTGTGTGGGTGTTCTCATTTTTCCTGGTGCTGAGACCTCCAGGGTACAGCGAGTGACTTCGACGATGTTCCTGGCTCCTTTTGGGTCTATCTGTCAAACGTCATCCTAGTATTTGTTTACCTACCTATTTCCACAGTCTTTGAATTCTCAAGGAGAAACATGTTCTGTGTCTTTGCCTACTCCACACTACATGCATGTGGTGGTGTTTAATCATATTAGGGTTTAAATGTTTTCGCCTCTTCAAACTTCATGAAGAAATTTGGTCACCAAGGCAATAGCAATAAGAGATGGAGCCTTTAGAAGGTAGCAATTCGCTATGAGGAATCTGCCCTCATGGGTGGGATTAATGCCGATGGCCGGAAGAGTTGAGTCCATCTTTATTCTCCGCATGCCATGTGGAACCACAGTAAGAGGCACCATCTATGGTGCAGACATCAAGTCTTTATCAGATACTGAAGCTGCAGGTGTCTTGATCTTGGACTTCCAGCCTCTCGAACTATGAGAAATAAAGTTCTTTTATTTACAAATTACTTTAAGATGCTTTTATAACAGCAGGAATGGGCTAAGACTGTATTGAGTTGTCCCTAGTGATGCATAGTAGAAAATGGCAGTATTCTGTGAGCCCCATATTTGGGAGTCTGAGGCAGGAAGATTCATGAGGTTGAGGCCATGCCTCATCAGAAAGAGAGAGACAGAGAGAGAGAGAGAGAGAGAGAGAGAGAGAAGAGGAGAGGAGAGGAGAGTTGAGTTACCTGAGTGTTTTTCTTTGCTGGGTGTAAGCATCAACGAGTGTCATGCTGTCAAACTCAAGTAGAACCACTTTAATCAAGAATTAAGGGAACTGACTTTATAAAATGCAAGGGGAAGCCCCAGGGATGGAAGACAGTGAGATTTTGTGGCATAGTGCCCATCTCAGTGCCTTTGAACTTCTGCCACTGATCAGGATTATTGTTGCAAACTGCTATAGCAGCCTGTTACTCTCTGCTTGAGACTATCCAGTTTTTCTTTTAAGTTATCTGGAAACCAAGCACTAGGTTCATTAGCTGCTTGAGACCTTCACCAGATGGTCTTCAAACTCTTTGTTGAACCCACTGTTTCTGGGGAACCCTGGAGGGTTGTTTCATGGCTTTTTAATTTGGACTCAGAGGAACCACACAGCTGGGAATTTAATACTCTTGAGATTGTCTTCCTCAAAGACAATCACCTTGGAGTTTCCATTATCTATGCCTAAATTGTTCAATTTGCAGGTGACCAACACTTCCTGAGAAGGAATGCCTAATTTATAAGAGAAAATAAGGAAAATTTCATAATACTGTAAAAGTAAGAAGCATTGTGTTCAAAACAATACATATTTTTGAGGGGAGGACCTTACAGTGTGAAGTCTCCAGTAACAATGAGATTTCTCAGTAAAGAAGCACAGAGGTCATTGGTGAGAATTAGATAGAACGGAGGGTATTGTTTGACTCCTAACAAAATGAAGGAAATCCTATCCAGGATATTTTGGGTCAACCAAATTTAGCTGAAGAGAGTCCAAAGAATCCATATACAGTGTGCAAAATGGTGGAAAAGAACGGCTGACTAGGGAAGGGTGTTAATATTGGCTTTGGGTATCAAAGAGAGCTGGATTTGAATCTGTCATTCCATTTGGTGGGGCTATAACAGAATACTAAAAGCTAGAAAATTTATAAGGAAAAGGGACTTATTTACTTGGAGCATGGGAAATGTAGTGTCTTATCTACATCTGCTCATCTTCTTCATGCTGTGTTATCTTGTAGCAGAAGGGGGAAGTACAAGAGAATCAAGTCAAGGAAGAAAGAGAAACCCGAATTAGCTCTTCCCAACAAATGGTCTTGTGCTAAGGGCCTTAGTCCATTCACATGGGCAGAGCCCTCATGGCATAATCTGGTCTTATGAGGCTCGTTTCCCAATACTACACTGGGGATGAAGCTTGCAAATCTGGGCTTTGAGGGACATATTCAAATCATAGCATCTTCTTGTGAAGTCCATGATAAAATGAACGTACAACATCCATCTGGCAAAGTTACTATAAGGATTAAATAAGAAACCGCACATGAACATGCTGGCCATAGAGACAGAGCATACACACCGGAAGCTGAGAGCAGTGGGACCAGTGAGAGGCTGTTGTCTAAGTCCGAATTTACTTACCTCCTCTGTGACCTTGGGCAATTCAGCTGACCCTGTTAAGTCTCAATTTTTCTCATTTGCAAAATAGAGTTAATAGTGCACCTTTCTGATAAGGCAATTGTGGAACTGCGTGTAATCAGGAGATGACTTCCCATTCTTCATTCCATTTAAATCTCAAATTGCTGGAGGCTGTGGGGGAAAGAAAGAGGTAGAAATGGACTGAACTCCTAACCAACATACTATGCAATGTTGAGCCATTATTCCTGTGCTCTCCATGGCTCGTCACCTAGCCCTTTCTCTCAGCAGAAGACATCACTGCCTACTTACTTCATAGCAGAGGTCAAGGTCATCCCACTCAGCTCATCCCAGTGCAGTCTCTTCTCTTCCTGTTTATGTGGATCTTTGCTATTCTGTCTCATTTAAAGGGTTTGTTTTCTGTTTAGAACCTTCTCCTCCTAACCCTAGACCAAACCATTTTTCCTACCCACGAGTCTCTTTAAATAGTATCTAGGATTCAGAAAATGAGTTCACTGACCACCAAAGGGTCACAAGAGCTTTGCAAAAGAGCCCCCCCCACCCCGCCTTCCTCAAATGCAGTGATTCTCATTCTGCATACTTCCCCTTGGCCATCTCCTGCTTTCTTGGCACCTTGATGACCATCTATGCAAGTAAGTTTATAAAACGAACTCTTTTCTCTCTTGTGCATCTTTCAAAGTGTATGATTATGATTTGACAGCTGGATACCTCCACAAGAATGCCTCAAGAGCCTGAAACTCCGTGGTCATCAAACACGTTATCTTTCCCATCAAACTCATTCCTCCTTTTGTGCTTCCTCTGGAGTCGGTCTCCCTGGAGGCAAGGCCAAACCCTGGCAGCCATCTTGACCTTCTCCTTTGCCTTTGTCGCTTTGCTGAACAGTCAGCAGGCTTCCATTTCTTTACTTTTCATCTTATCCTTCCCTGTTACTTTCATATAGACCCACAAAATAGCTCCTCAGCTGACCTATCTGCAGACTCCATCCTCACCCCAACTCCAGGTTGGTACCTAGAAGAAATTTGCTGGAATTCGAGTCATTCATTAACTCAAAGTAATAAACACACAGCTAGATCAATCTCCTACAAGACTAGAAAAGACAATTAACATGATAAAGATTTCACGTGTCAGTCTGGCAACAGTGAGATCTTGAGGCTCTCTTATCAAGCCATGTTAAGACAAAGATGCTCATTATTATAATTAGCAGAAAAGGGAGAAATGGATATAAACACTATGAAAGTTGAGGGAAAACTACATTATAGTACTGTTTTAGTTTGTTTTGTTATGTGATAAAATACTCTGACCAAAAGTAACTGAAGGGAGGAGAGAATTTATTCCACTTTATCCTTCCAGTCACAGTTTATCACTGAGGGAAATCAGGCCAGGAACTCAAGGTGGGACAGCTGCAGAAGATAGCTGCTTACTGGCTCTTACTGGCTCCCTGTCTGGCTCATGCTTAGCTAGCTTTTTTTGTACAGTCCAGGCCCACCTGCCTACAGATGGTGCTGCCCAGAGTTGGGCCCTCCCATATCAATTTTCACGCTAATCTCTTACAGGCCAGTTTGATCAAGGCAGTTCTTCAACTGAGATTCCTTCTTCCCAGGTGGCTCTTCATTGTCAAGTTGACAAAATACACAAACAAAAATGAAACAAGTACAAATATTTGTTGCGTTTTTGAGGAAATGAATGGATAAACAAATCACATTGGAAAATCTGTAACATATTAAGTGAAAAAGCTAAAAGAATAGATCGAGTATGATTCTAATTTGGGGAGAGGAAATAAAATTTTTTAAATGAATGAGGATAATTTTCATGAGTAGAGAAGATTAGTTTGAAAAGTATCTTTTGTCATGGAATGCTCTCCAAACACAATAGCCATTACCATCTTCCATGAATATCTACAAGAGACCCTCAAGATGGGGCCTGCTGAAAGAGGAATAACACTTACAGGTTGTCCTCTGGCCTCCATATGCAAGGGCACACATCTGTGCACACATTCCAGCACCCACACACATGAACATGTGCACACATATATGTATTATATATGCACATATGTACACATATATGTTCTAGTTTGTTTTTTATTGCTGTGACCAAATACCCTGACAAAAATCAATTTAGGAGAGAAAGGGTTTATTTATGCTCATAGAACCAGGTTACGGTCTATGGCAGGAAAGTCAGGACAGCGGGAACTTAAAGGGCTATTCACATCACATTCACAGTAAAGAGCAGAGAGAACTGAACCCATTCGTGCCTAGTACTCGGCTGGCTCACTTTCTCTACTTTTTACAGTCCAGGACCCCAAACCCGAGAATGGTGCCATTCTCTTTCAGACTGGGTCTTCCCACATCAATTAAGACAATCAAGACAATCCCCCATAGACCTGCACACAGCATAATTTTATCTAGATAATTCCTCATTGAGATTCTCTTCTTAGGTGACTCTGGTTTGGGTCAAGTTGACAGTTAAAAAGAACATCACAAAATTCATTTAGACCAAAATGTTAACAATAATAATTTTTAGGAGACTACACTATAAATAATTTTTATTTTGTTTTGATGTTGATTTCACAAGTAGCAAAGAGAAATGGACTCTTTTTTTTTAGATACAATGTCACTATGTAACCCAGGCTGGCCTCAAACTCAGGATCCTCCTGCCTCCACCTCCACGCTAAGATTGCAGGCACGTAGAATAGAACCATAATTGACTTAAGAGATAGACTCTTTTGAAATCAGAAAATGTCAGGAAATCCACCAAGTTCTAACATGGACTCTAGGTAAGGTTAACTTCCCCAGCAGTTTCCTGCAGCTGTCCAAAGATTAGGTGTTCACTGCCCAGTGCACCAGCTCCAAACTCCTCTACTTAAAATGCTTAATGTGTCTTAAATACAGGGAACATTCCTTTCTCTCCAAGAACACCAGATTTAAAGTCTTCTGTAAGCTTTAGGACACTTTTCCAAGTAGAAGTGATGTGCCAACTGGTGACACCATTCCCAGATGTTTGGTAAGAACAGGCACAGTGGAGTTAGATGTTGGAGAAATGCTGATGCTATCTCCTTGAATGAGGACAGGAGGACCCCGGTAGCTGATGAAGGTAAGAGTTCAAAGGGATCCTTGATCACCAGGTCTCAAAGAACACCATCTAATCCTGCTCCCATAGAAGTCACCAAGACCTTTAGCATGCTTGTGACCAAACACTGCCATGCAAATTCCCAGCCCAGTGTGAAAAGGACAAGCCCACTGGACTTGGGAAATTCAAAGAAACTCCCCAAGGTTTAATCGCCCCTCACTCAATGCTATTTTGGGATCCTCTAGTCTTCGACTTGACCTTATACCAGCTTTCATTTTCTGATTTCTTTATTGTGAATTCTGATACTCTCAGTATTGTGGTTCAGACCATGCATTCAGCTGGATCTGAGGTTCTAGGTCTTCCCAGATGATCAGGTGGAGCAGACACAGCCTGGCAGCTGCAAACCCAGCTGATAAATAAAATCAATTTCTGGTGCCAACATGTTTGAGTTCATGCTTGCTGGGGGTTTATTGAATTTCTTAGACCTGTGAGTTCAGAATTTTCATCAGGGTTGGAAATATTCAGTTATTTCATCTTCAAATACTTTCCCCCTCCTTCTTTTGGGGATTCAGTTATATTTATATCCCTGAGACTGTTAAATTTTATTTGCTCGTTACTTCTGTGGACTTTATACTGGATAATTTCTATTGTTATTTCTTCAAGCTCATCTTTTTTTGGTTGTTTGTTTTGTAGTGTTTGATCTACTGTTAAGCCATCTAGTGACCTTTTTTTCCTAATTCAGATATTGTAATTTCAGTTTTATAATTTCAGTCAGCTATTTTTATGTCCCCCTTTTCTCTACATCCTATGTTGCTGTTTCTTTGATGTCTTTGACATACTTATGACAGCTGTTTTAAAATTGCTGTGAATTCCATGGTTAATACCATCTCTGATTCTGGTTCTGTTGCTTTTCCCATCTAGGTTATGAGTTTCACTCATTGCTTCTTCACCTACGTGGTGCTTTTTGATTAGATGCTGGTCAATGAACTACTAGGTTGCTGAATGTGTAGATTTTGCTGTCTTCCTCTAAGTGGCTCCGGTGGGTGGGTCTTGATCTACAGCATGGCCCTTGTGCTCCAGCCATGCCAGAGAACAGAGGGCTATTGAACAGGACCTCAGGTGGCTCAGAGTGAGGCGGGAGGAGGAGCTCCCAGGATACTACGTCAGTGGGTAGTTCAGTTATCAAAACCAAGGCAGGGGTTTATATAGGGAGGCCTTTCTGACCTTTACGGAAGGCAGGAAGGTTGAAGGTCGGGTCTTTGGGGTAAAGGAAGGTTGTAGGGCTGACGTGGAAGTTCAGGAACGAGGAAATGAAACCCAAAAATCTGGTTCTGGTTTGGGGTGGGGGAAAAGAAGATTCATATCTACAGTGGCTTCCTGGGGCCAGGTTATCGCATCTGGCAGAGCAGGCCAGACACCTGCTGTCCCTTCAGAGTATCCGGGGTTGCTTGTCTTGCTCAGTATCCAGACCCCCACAGGCTCCAGGTCCCTAGTTGATTTCCTTATGTCATTCATCTGATTGTTTGTGCCTTCTCTGAAGTCAGTGATCATTTTTAGTGGTAAATTTGTTTGTTCTTTATGTGGTACTTTACCCACGTTAGTATCTTTGTATTAAGTAATGGAGGAATCATGGTCTTTTAGAAGAATCATGCTGTCTTGCTTTTGTCACATTTTCTGTTTCTGTGCTGCACAGATCTGTCAGAATGGATGTCTTATCCAATTTTATTTGAGAGTGATCTTTGTGAGAAGCTCTCTTGTAAGACTTCAGACCTCATTATCACACATAGAAGAGGAACACAACAACCCACTGTAATGGCAATGACACTGAATCAAGCTATGGAAATAGACTTTAAATTGATTAAAGCCGATTACCGTAGCACCAGTGACAATAGAAAAGAAAGGAGAGAAATCATGTGAAGTGTGAAATTAGAAATTAGAGTAAATTTAGAAATAAGAATTGAATGAAATGAAGGAAAGGAAAAGGAAAGAAAAATCTTGGCTAAAAAAAAAAAGAGAAAAATAGGTAAAAGACGAGAAAAGAATATGAGAAAGGGAGAGAAAAGAATGAGATTAGAAACCATATAAGCTTTAAGAAACAATAAAAATAATAGTAAGGGCATACTTAGCCTTGTTAGCTTTAACTGGTAACTTGACACAGCCTTGAGTCATCTGTAAAGGGAATCTCAGATGAGGAACTGTCCGGATCAGTCTGGCCTGTGAGCATGTCTGTGGGGGGATTGTCTTGATTGTTAATTGCAAACTATTCCCTGGGCAAGTGGTCCTGGACTGTATAAGAAAGCTAGCTAAGTGGCAAGCAAACCCCAAGTAGTGTTCTTCCATGGTTTCTGCTTCAAGTTCCTGCTCTGACTTCCCTCAGTGACAAACTGTAAGGTGTAAACTAATAAACCCATTCCTCCCTTAAGTTGATTTTGGGCAGTGTTTCATCAGAGCAACAGAATGAAAACAAAAGGAGACAAAGAAAACAAACACAAAATAAACAAAAAGCCAACACACACACATACACACACACACACACACACACACACACACACATTAGAGCAGCTTCTTTCTGAGTTATCTAATATCGGAGTCTTCCAGGCAGAAGGGGTGATCTGTTGAAGTTCCAGACTCTTCTGTTTCATCATGTTCAAGTTGATACTGAGCCTGGAGTGACTGAGGTCAGTTGCGCTCACCTTCTTTGGGTATCAGAAGCTACATATAAGCACCTTTAACTTTGCAGTTCGTTTTTTGGGTGGGATCTAACTCATCCCAGAGACTCCCCAGTTTGTACATCTTGTGGTGGCTAAGAATATTAAGAATATCCAACCTTTGGGTCACAGGCCACATGCATCCCAGGAAAGCTATGCATGTAACCCAACATATTTGTAGATGTGCAACTCCCAACACATGGAGTTGCAGTGTTAAAAGTTTGACCACCTCTAGAACCACAGGTGTCTCTTGTGTTTGTTGAGTAAAGGAAAATTGGGTAGAGGTCTGAAATATCTTACTGGAAGACCTATCTCTGGTCTTTCTGACCCTGCTCAGTTTTAAAAGCCTTGTGGGAGGAGGTTGTGAGGAATATCCACTAGATCTGAGCTATTTAGAGTTTTCAGTCCTAGAGTGGAAAATAACACGATTTGCCATAGGGTGTGAGTTGGGCTTGGGGTTATCAATTTGGTTATCCCACTTGTTGCAAAAATTTTCCCGCGGCTAGGTGGGCAGGGTTTGGTGCCGCCCTCTGGTCCCACTGTGGCTGGACGGAATGGAGAAAATGCCCTCTAATTATTTAGAGTTTATTTGGAATTTACTTACAAAAGCCTAATTGCATGGAGGGACTGCACAGATGCCTTAGCATTGTCAGAGGGAGCTGGTAACTCTGGCTCTCCATTCCGCACTCTCTGGCAGGATAGCCCTGGCCACCCCAGCCACTCCACACTAAATTCGGTTCCCAGGTTGGTCCACTCAGGTCACCACGGACACCCAGGCCCAGAACGTGGCTGGAGTAGCTGCCTCTCTGCATGTGTGGCCATGGCATTTTCCTTCCTGAGGGGGGAGGGAGCTCCTGCATGACTTTTCTGGTGTGGGTTGCATTTCAGTGGGACCCTCATCTAATCCAGCAGCTCCCCACCTTATTCCTTTTCTACTTTTTTTCCTTTCTCCTCTGCCCGCCTCCTCTAGTCTCTTATTGGTTGGAGGGCGGGTCTTTCTCCTGAATGAGCCAATAGCAAAACAGAGAGAAATTCCAGCTAAATTCACTCTACACTACTCTTTTCACCAAAGAGGGTAGGACCACTGGTCACTGAGGCCTTTATAGTCCAAGCCTCTTGGCACTTGAGCTTCGCAGTGTGTCCGTACCCAGCTCCCCCACAGTCCAGGACTGCCTTGTGCATTTACCTCGGGGGATGGATCTGGTGAGCTGACCTTAGGCTCCCTGACTTATGATTATGATTGCTCCTTATTATCAGGGCTCCCAGGGTGGCTCCCTCCCTTTCAAGAAGGTGTCTGGCTAAAGCTCTTTAAGATATGGGACAAGGTCAAACAGACCTCTTTTCTGCTCCAGACTTGCCTCATAATAATTTAACTATTACATGGCATTACTGGTTATCCATGTCTTTATCTAGCGTTTTGCTAATGGATAGTTTTCCTCCTTTGCAAGTTCATATTTCCTTGTCCTTGGGTCTCTTTGCGCTTGCTTCATTAAATTGGCAAAGGTCCATGAGTCCAATGACACCAGATGTGGAAAGAGCACCAAAATTTGTACTCTCTCAACAGAGGTGCAATCAGCAAGCAATGTGAGCTGACTGTGAGTCTGTTTGGCTTCTTGGGAGATGAGAGAATCACAACATCTAATGCTGGTGATGATCAAAGTTCTGTTTTGCATTTTGGTGAAGAAACTGTGAGACCCTCTTTTCCTTAGTTGTGACACAACATTTTTGTGGAAAGTAAATAATTTAATGTTCTACTGATTTCAGAAATTCAAAACATTGTTTTGAAACTTCAGACTTTCTGGAAAGCAGATTCCATGGAACTGGAAAAATCTGTGAAACATTTAAAAAACAAAGTGAATTTGTTATAAACTCAATTCTAACTGAAATTGTTGGTATAAAATAAAATCATTAGTCTCACACCCATTTCCTACCCTAGTGGTTTTCTGACTTTCCCAAGTTACTTGAGTTTTAATTTTAAAGGTAGTGTAGCTAGTTTATTTTGGAAGTCAGTTATTTTACACTGCTGAGGATTGAACCCAGGGCCTCTCACATGTTAAACAAGTGCTGTACTGCTGAACTACAGCCTCAGCCTGTGATAGTATTTTAATTAAAAATTAAATTTATTTTATTTATGTATAAGGGTGTTTTGCCACATGTAAATGCACCACACACAAGT
This sequence comes from Eospalax fontanierii, assembly GCA_035773235.1. Classification (NCBI taxonomy): domain Eukaryota; kingdom Metazoa; phylum Chordata; class Mammalia; order Rodentia; family Spalacidae; genus Eospalax; species Eospalax fontanierii. The sequence goes on from CM069547.1 coordinate 19,664,845, forward strand.
AATGTCTACAGAGGCCAGAAGAGGGCATCAGAGTTACAAACTGTTGTTAGCCACCATGTACATGATAGGAACCAAACTCGGGTGCCTCTTTGCTCAGTGCCTCTCTGTTCTCGTTCAGGATCCCAGTTTCAGAAATGGTGCCATCCACAATGGACAAGTTTTCCCCCATTCGTTAGCATAGTTGCCAAGACAACCCCCATAGTCAGGACCCAAGGCCATTTCCCAGGTGACAACCCCCATAGTCAGAACCTGAGGCCATCTCCTAGATGATTTTTTTATCCTGTTGTTACTTAGCACCAACCATCATAGCTGTGCATAAATATAATTATGATTTCACATATACAAAACTATAAAATTCTATTTCATACAGAAAAACCCTTTAAAAATCATTTTTAAAATGAAATAGCGCTTCCCCACTGTAAAATGTGAGGAACAAGTCTTCCTAAAATTTTCTTTAAAGGTCTTTAAACAAAACATGAAACTTAATATTAAGCCTGCTAAAGGTACTTGACAGGAGTCTTCCCCTTGGTTCCGAATGCTTACTTCCTTTAGCCCCCACCTCCTCTTCCCTCCCACAAGGTTGCTTCTCTCTTCTTCTGCCAGTCATACACCCTTTCTTTGCTTGTGAAGCAACAAAAGCTGGTGGTTCCCAAACCTGGCTGATGATTAGAATCATCCAGGGAACTTTTAAAAATACCACTGCCTGGGTCTCGCCCCCAGAGATTCCAATTAAATTGGATTTAGAGCCACTACATTAAGCAATTCAACTTACCAGGCTAGAATTTTACACAAAACATTCAATTATGCAAAGTACATCTCTCTGTAATACATTTGCACATCTTCTCTATCTCCCATCTCCCTTTTGGAGTCTGTAATTTGGGCAGGCTATCCACAGGATTCACCTCTACTGCAATTCCCATGGACTAATTGTGTAAACTTGAAGAAATTACTGAATTTTGGAATTGCATTTTCATCCATAAAACAGATAATAATCACACAATATTTTGCAGAGCTATTGTGAGTATCAAATTAAATTATACATGTGAGTAAAATGGAAAACAATTTACAAATGCTAACTATTATGAGTCTCCTTGCTCAGCATTACCATATGCTGTTTGAATTACATTCACACATACTTTTGTGTATTTGAATTGCTGTAATTTCCTGTTTATTTTTGTATATATCCTTATATAACTGAAATAGCACTTCAATAAAGGCTAATTTGGGGCAAGAAGCAAAACATATTTCTTCAATCTATCTTACTTTTCCCATTTAAAATTTTATTTTTATTTTATGTGTACAAGTATTTTGCCTGCATTGGATATTAGTGCACCGATGTGTGTAATGCCCATAGAAGCCAGAAGTGAGTCTCATATCATCTGGAACTGGTGTTATGCATAGCTGTTGGCCATCACGCAGGTGCTGGCACCCAAATCCTTTAGAAGAGTTGCCAGTGCTCTTAACCACTGAGCCATCTCTCCAGTTCCTTGTTTTTCCCATTTCTGGTGACAACGTAAGACATAAAATAATAACAGAAATACAATCCATAATCTAACATTTTAAAATACTAGCACAGGATTTAGCTAGGATAGTTTGATCTCTATCTCTCTCATACAAATAAGATGTACATCAGTTGAATTTGAGCCCGGAGAGTATTTTTTTTACATGTTGCCCTTTGATCTTTTCCTGCAATCATTTTCACTTAGATAATTCAGCTTTCTGAGTCTTGGGTCAGTGTTTGAGAGAAGGGATATGTTAAGGTCTAAAGCTGGTACAACTTATCTTCTTTATTTTAATTAATTGATTTTATCAGATGAGGTATTTGGCATATCTATTACTACAAATATTTATCATTTCTTTGTTTTGGGAACATTCAGTCTTCTCTACTTACTATTTTGAGATAATCAATTAATTGTTGCCAACCATAGTTAGTGTCACCATGCTGTGCAAAATTAGAAGTTATTCTTGCTATTCAACTGCACTTTCTACCAATCAGTTATTCTTTGTCCATCACACACTGCTCCACATCCTTCCCAGGCTCTGAATCTACTATTCTGTTCTGTAGTTCTTTGCGATCATTATTGTAGCTTCCACATACAAAGCTGACCATGCATGTTTTTTTTTTTTCTGCATGTGGCTTATTTCACTTAACATAATATTCTCAGGTTCCATTCCACATGCCAATATTAAATTCTTTTACAGCCAAATAGCATTCAGTTGGCTAGACATATCCCATTTCTTTACCCATTCATTCATTAATAACAACATAGGTTGATTCTGTATCTTGATTATCATGAATAATTTTACAATAAACATGACTTATGTATCTCTTTAAATACTTATGTCAATCCCTTTGGACATAAATCTAGCAATGCGATTGCTTGATCATGTACTAGTTCTGTTTCTTATTTTCTGAGGAATCTGCATACTTCATATACCATAATTGGTACATTAACTTGCTTTCCTCCCCAAAGTTTCCCACTTCGTCTATAGCCTCATCAGTATTTGATATTTTTTTTGCTACGTATTCATGTATTTATATATCTCTTCAGTAGTAGCCTTTATTGAGGTGAGATAATACACAGTTGCTTTGATTTGCTTTTCCCGGATGATTAGTGATTTGGGGCATTTTTCCTTCTCTTGTTAGGCATGTGTGTGCTTTCTTTTAAGAAATGTCAATTCACTCCATTCACCCAATTTTAAACTGGATTATTTGAGTTCTTTCTTAGATGAATGACTTATAAACAATTTCTCTCAGTCTGTAGATTGCCTTTTTATTTTACTCTGTGGATTGTTTTCTTTGCTATACAGAAGATTTTTAGTTTGGTGTAATCCCATTTGCCATTTTTCTCTTTTGTTGCCTAGGCTTTGGGAATCTCATCCCTAAACTCACGCCCAGAGCCATGTCATGAAGTTTCTCCTGTTGTTCTCTTATAGCAGTTTTATTAAGTTGAATCCTTTACTTAAGTATTCGATCCATTTTGAGTTGATTTTTGTGTCTTGTGAGAGATAGGGGTCTAGTTTCTTCTGCATATAGAAGTCCAGTTTCCCAGGACCATTTGTAGAAGCAGCTTTCTTCGATGTACATTCTTACTACTGCTTTTGTGGAAAAGGAGTTGGCTAAAAATATATGAATTTATTTCTTGGTTGTCTATTCTGTTCCATTGACTTATATGTCTGTTTTTATGTCTGTACCATGCTGTTTTTCTTTCTGCTATTTTGTGGTATATTTTGAAGTAAGTATTATCATATCTCCGATTTTTTTCAGGATTGTTTTGGCTCTTTAGGATCTTTTTCCTTCCATAGAAGTATTACAAGCAATTTTTTCAATTTTTGTAAAGAATGTTATTGGTATTTTGATAGGAATTGAATTGAATCTGTAGGTCGTTTTGGACAATGGTTAGTAATATTAATTCTCCCAATCTATGAATATAGGATATATTTCCATATTTTTTCTGCTCTCTTCAATTTCTTTCATTAGCATTTTACAGTTTTCATTACAGAAATCACTTACTTCCCTGTTTAAATGTGTTGCTAGAAATGTTTTTGGCTATTGTCAAGGGGATTGTTTTCTTCATTTTTTTTTCCTCAGTAATTTTGTCTCCAACAAAGAAAAGCCTGATATTATGTGGCTTCAAGGTTAAATTTTGTTGAACATTAAGAAAAAGAACTCATGCTAATTTTTTGAAAACTATTCTAAGATATTTGTGATGGTTAATGTTGCCAACTGGATTGGATTAATAAATGTCTAAGAGATTAGCAAAGGTTAGCAAAGTGTCTGTGAGGGTGTTTTCAGAGATGATTAGATCTTGAGGACTCTGACCAGATTAATGGATTCATATCATGATGGCATTGTTGAGAGGCGGGGCCTTTGGAGGAAGTAGAGCACATGGTGCTTGTCCCTGGGGACTCTACGTTCCTGTACTCCCCCTTTCTCCATTTACAGGTGGTCATCAAGACGCGAACTATTCCATTCCATCACACTCTCCCAGCCCTGATAGACTACTTTTCAGAAATTAGAATCTACAATGTCCTCGGGATTCTATTATCTGAGATCAATAAATGTTTCCTTTTTAGCCTGTACTTATTTAGGTCTTCTTTCCTTTTGATTTGTTTGTTTGTTTTATGAGATAGGCTCTCCCTTCTGCTCCACCTGGCCCTAGAACTCGCTATGTACACCGTGTCTTGATCCTACAGATATCTACCTGCCTTGGCCTCTGAGGATTAAAGGCCTGCACCCACCAGGCCCAGCTTCTCCTTTTGGCTTGATTAATCTAGCTAAAAGTTTTGGGCTCTGGGAATGGTCTGTCTGATTATAGGTGTGACGTGACCAACATTTTCTGTGGGTTGTATGAAGACAAGGACCTTCATGAGCCCAGGTACATGTGATTATAACATTCCTGATATCTGGGTATGTTTCCTATCAGTATCTGAGAATTGCATGGAGGCCAGGCCATAGCAATGAACCGAATGAGGCATCTTTCTATGTCTGCACAAGTGACTTTTCAGGACTTCTCAGGGGCCAAACTGTTCAGGCTACTTCCTGGGGCTGAGGGTGAGTTGGCTACGTTTCTGAGAACAGGCTGCTCGAGTACTTTCTGGGGTCATGGGAAGCTCATCTGTTTCACTGTGCCTCCATAGACAGCTGCTCAGGAAAGGCTACTCAGCTATGTTCTGGGGCTAAAATGCATTCTCCCAGCCACCTTGTTACCTCTTGGGGCCAAGAACAGTACACATGGCTACTTGGGTGTCTTGGGAGCAGTAAGAACGTATTTTCGGGGATGGGGAGGGAATGTCTCTGCAAGCTGGTCACTCAGGTACTTTCCAGGGCTATGAGAGAGGATAAAACTTCCTAGATGCCTCACATACTGGTCAGCAGAGCTGCTGGGCAGCTGGGCAGCTGCATAACGGAACCTTGAGAAGGACAAATATGAAGTTAGCGGAACATGCAGCATGAACTGCTGGTGTTCTCTGGGACAGGGCAGTACTGTGGTAAGTAGTCAGTCCTCACACCGGGACTGGAGCCTGTGTGGATCTCAGGGTTCTCTAGTAGCAAATGGGTCAGGTGTTTGTAGAATGACAGAGACTGGCCTCTTGACAAGAGTACACCTCAAGAGACAGGATGTAGATGACCTCAAGAGACAGGGTGGGATGTAGATGACCTCAAGAGACCAGATGTAGATGTTATATGATTAGCTCCCTTTCCTACAAGGCCACTGTACCTCTAATGCTTTGCAATATCTCTGCCACATTCCTGCTTCATGCGCTGATTTGAACACTCCAGTGAAATAGATGATTCCTTTTCCTTTGTTTCATTGTTGCTTAGAGGAGCACACCAGACAACTCAAGTCAGCCATCTTGCTGAAATCCCTCAGTCTTTGTTATTTTTGTTTCTAAAAGTCGAATCTCAGAGCACGTGAGAGGATTTGGAGCCAGAAATCATGAAGGACACAGAGTTTTCCCATCTCCAAGCAATAAAAAGACTTACTTGGGCTTAGAAAAGCAGTGAATAGAGAGAAAGGAAAGCAGTGCTTTGAGGTGACAAGATTCCCTAGAAAGAGGCTCAGAGGGCGTCTAGGCTGATGCGCAACTTAAAAAGATTCTGCCAACATTCCAAACACTGGGGAAAAGCAGACAGCAGTGGGGCCTGAAAGAGCTGTCATGCTGGGCTGGGGACATTCTCCACAGCAACGTTTGGATGAATGGCCAAAGGAGGGAGTTTCTTTCCACTGTATATAATTCTGAAACCATTCACAACTCTTTATCAGGCAGAAGCTCATGAAGACTGAGGCCAGCATGTCTTAACTGCTCAGGAGCCAAGTGAAAATTGAACACTTTGAGGAATTAATAAATATTCCGTATATTTTGGGATGTGGGCTTTGATTTATATTTACTGCATGCATGTAAACTTGGATTTCACACTGATGCTTACACCCACCACATCCAATTCAGACTGTTCTTCTACTGATTATATTTGTATTTTTCTCTCTTCTCTTAGATGAGAAATGTCTACCAATCACCTTAGAATTCCTGTTAGTAGCTGTTCTATAGGGAAACTACCTGAGTATTATTGTGGAGTCACCAGCATACATAATCTTTAAGATAGCAAAAGGATAACAATCTTCATGAAGAGAGCATACATACCGTGTTCCAAGAAGCTATGACATAGTATGTATGTTAACCAAATACCATATTACTGCAAGATGATGTTGTATTGTTGCCAACATTCTTGTTTTGCTGAGAGGTTCTTGCTGGTACAAGAGTTGATGCACAGTTTTTATGGCACATTAAGAATTATAAAGCTAATGATATCTTCTTAACAACGACAAATTGACACGATAAAAGTGATAGTGAGTACTTTTCATAGCCAGGTATGACTGGGATGTTTTTAATAATTTTTAAGAAGAATGCAATGCAGGGCTCCTCCTGTACAACCTGAAGCATACACTCTCAGGGAGACATAGGCTTTTAATTCCCAAGAGAAGGAAGATAAAAAATTGTCAAATAAACGAGGACAGTCAGTGAAAAAGAAAGTTGCTTGAAGCATATAATTGCATCTTACTCATCATCCTATTCTTTCCCTTTGTCCTTCCCGTCAGCAATGCAGCAGAGATATCTATTAATAGACACTAATCTGTGATGCAAGAGCAACTGTCTTGCAACTTTGGAGACAAAACTACCTGGTTAAAAAAAAAAGTAGGCTTTGAAGACAGAGGGGTTTGAGTTCTTGGTAAATTCCTTAGGACGACAATTTCCAGTGATTGCCCACCTCTAGACTTCTTGTTGAGGTATCAAATCCCAGAGTTGAGTTCCTTGAGATTGAATGTCTCCTCAATGAAAAGTAAGTTATAGCTATGATTGCCTGATATCACAAGGCACATTCCGTGCAGAGAGCAGATCACTGTTAGTAACAGTAAAGATCAAGCTTCTTGTTAGAAAGCTCTCCTGGGAACTAAGATTTTGGCCAAGCTCTTGTCAAATCCAGTTGTGTTATAACTACTCATATTTACAATGTGATTTTGAAAAGCTCACACCAGGGCAGAGATACTGACCCCACCCCTGTCTTGCTTTTATTTTATTCCTGAACTATTAAGATTATCTTCAGTTTGCAGGGACTTTTCTGTAGACATATTTTGACGTCACTATTTTATGAGAGTTAAATAAAAAATGATAATGTATACACCCATGTAATCAGTCACATAAAGTATGCATGGGACATTTAATCAGAAAGGAAATGAATGAAAGGCCTACTTTTTCCATCTTCTCTTTCCCAGTAGTCATGAACACTGTCCACTTTCTCAGTGGCTGGCAGGCTATGTGTTCTGCAGACTGAGCAAATGCAATATCAGTAAAAGCTACACAGGACAGAGTTAGCTTTCTGTGCTTTAGAAATGAAAATAAACATAGAGTTTGGTGGATTAGCTGCAATACTGGGATATTCTAACTGAATCCTCTGTCGCAGCACAAGTGGAATTTGGATACAATCTTTTCTTCCAAGTAAATTTTTGGAAAATCATTTGGGAAACATTATTTGACAAGATTGCCAGAAAGTCTGGGAAATTTTCAAGGAACCAAACTAAGCCTGACATCTTATGAAAAAAAATGAACTAAACATGAATCATTAAGCTGAAAGTAAAACATAAAACTGTTTAAACATTACTAAAATTATAGGAGAAAAATCTCTTCAACCTACAGAAGGCCAGGAGTCCTGAGACTTGACAGAAAAGTGATGATCTATAAAGAAAGATAATAAATTGGGTTTCATCAAACTTTATAACTTCTATTCTTAAAACATCCTCATGAGGATTAAACAGGAAAACCATAAAGTAAAAGATATTTACCGTCTATATCTGAAAAAGAACTAGAAACTGGAACATATAAAGAAGCGTCAAAACTCAACTGACAAGATCCACACAACCAAATTAGAGAATGACCAAAAGACCTGAAGAGCCGCCGCTAAAGAGGAGTCACAGGTGGCAGGCACTCACAGGAGATGTGAATTAAAACCACAGTGCAGTATCATCACATGTGTGTCAAAAACAGTGAGGAGAGGCTGAGGAGAAACTGCATCCCTCACACATCACCGGTGTGTGTCGCTGGAACGAAAGCCGCACAAATGAGGTAGAAAACAGCTTGCAGTTTCCTTTTCTTGATCCCCAAAGTAGGTAATTATCGTGTTAGTCAGTAATTGCACTCCACTCCTGGAGATTTATCCCAGAGAAATTCAAATTCACACTCACACAAAAACTTATACATGAATATTTATAGTAAGTTCATTTCTAATTGCCCCAAATTGGGAACAATCCAGCCGTCTATTAATAGGAGAATGGTTAACCAAACTGTGGTATATCCATGTCACAGATTACTAAAATAGAAGTGGTTATTCATACAAGCAGCAGTTGGGACAAATCTGCAGAGAACTAAACTACACTCGGTGAAAAATGCAGCCATCAAAGGTTGTTTATATTATTTTATTACATAAAATCCCTTAAACGAAGTAATGGAGGACAAATTTGTGCTCCATTAAGAGGGGATAAGTGTGGAAAGTAGGCGTGACTCTAAAGGACAGCACGGGGTCTATCCAACACAAAGGGTCTCTGTGGTGACAGGAATGCTCTGTATCTGACTATTGAAACCGCCAAAGTTAAACCAAGAAAAGATCAGCTTAAACAGACCCATAACAACTAAGGAAATCTAAACAGTAATACAAAGCATTCCAAATAAAAAAATTCCCAGCAGAATTTTACCAGACCCACAAAAAAATTACAACCAATATTTAATTGGAAATTAAAACAGAGAGAGAGAGAACTCCCAAACTCCTTGAAGGAGCCAGTATTACTCTAATACCCAAACCAGGAAATGAAACAATAAAAAAGAAAATTATAGAACCATATCTCTAATGAACATAGATGCAAAAATTCTCAACAAAATACAAACCACATACAGACATCAGAAGGATGACCCACCATAATCATGTCGGCTTTACTCCAGAAATGCAGGGATGGTTCAATATATGAAAGTCAATAGATACAATAAATCGTATAAACGGACTTAAAGACTAAAAATCACATAGTCATCTCAATAGATGCACAAAAAGCCTTTGCACAAAATCCAACATGCAGTCACAGTAAAAGTCCTAGAGGGAACTGGAATGAAGGGAGCATTCCTCTTCACAATTAAGACTATATGCAACACACCCACATCCAACATCATTTTAAATGGAGGAAAACTTGAAGCAGTCCCATTAAAATCAGGGACAGGTAAGGCTGTCCACTATCCCCATTCCTTTTCAATATAGTGCTTGAAACTCTTGCTAAAGCAATAAGACAGGCTAAGGAGACTAAAGGGGCATTAATTGGAAAAGGAGAAGTCAAATTATGCCTATTTGTAGATGCTATTATATTGTACAAGAGAGATAACAAAAATTCCACCAGAAAACGTCTAGACATGATCGCTTTCAGCAAAGTGGCAGGATACAAAATAAATTTACAAAAAGTAAGGAGCCTATCTCTATACAAATAACAATCAGAGAAAGAGTCCAGGGAAACACTCCCACCACAATAGCTGAAAAAAATCTAGAGACAAACCTAACCAAAGACATTAAAGACCTCTTGATGAAAACTAAATCTTTGAAGGAAGAGACTGGGGAAGACACAAGGATATGGAAAGACCTCCCGTGCTCATGGATTGGTAGAACCAATATTGTGAAAATGACCATGCTACCAAAAGCAACTTACAGATTCAATGCAATGCCAATCAAAATCCCTAGACCATTCTCTTGGTTATTTGCTTTTTTCAAGAAGTTCTACTTTTATTGATAGTATGGGACCCCAGATGCATTCCTAACAATAGTCTCACTTTATTTACATGTTGTTTTCCTATAGTTCTCTAACGTTATGATAAATGTTTCAAAGCTTTGTCTACAAAAGTATGATGTCTGTGTTTCTTCAGAGATGACTTTTGGAACTTTAGTGTGTTCTATAAATGGTACATGTTTTCCTGTTTGTCTAATCTTTTGTTGTTGTTTTTGTTTTGGGACAGGGTCTCCCTGTAGCCCCAGCTGACCTGGAACTTACTATGTAGACCAGACTGGTCTCGATATCACTGTCTGCCTGCCTCTGCCTCTTGAGTGCTGGCATTAAAGAGGTGTGCCACCTTGCCCAGCATTATAATCTTTAATGGAAAATTTTGAATCTGAGAAAATAGACACATAGCTCAGTCTTCTTTTAGTCTTTGAAGCTCAGTGGGAAAGACCTATCCCAATGCTCAGGGCACATTCTGAGCCACAGGATCAGTTCAAGGAAAAGATTTGGGAGTCTTCTGCATTTTCTAAGCATGTATCCTGTCCAGGCCTGTGGGCCTTATTTCCATTTTCCCGTGTGTACAGCTGCTTGCTGATGTCCTCATCTCTCTGAGAGCCTTCTGTTCAGTTTCTCTCTGCAATCTTAGCTACATTTTCTACCCCCAATCTCTTGATCTGTCTTTTTCAGTATGTAACCCCCCTGAACATTTCACCTAGTGAATGCCACTGCCCTTTGTGGGCTTTCTCAACCAGAGTCAAATTATGCTTCCTCTTATCTGAGGTCCAAGTCAAGCAAAACAGAAACTTGCCCCTTGGGTGAGCCCCCAAGATGGGGTTGCAGGATGGAACACTGCAAATAAACTTTGCTCTTCTCTGTCCATTTTAAGGAAAGAAACTATACCCTTTTTTGAGAAAGTATCTCACTGTATCCCAAGCTGGCCTGAAACTCACTACAGAGCCCAGGCTAGTCTTGAAATCTTGGTAATCCTGCTGCTTCAGCCTCCCACACCCAAACACGTGAGCAATATTAGTTGCATTTAGTGGGTTATCAAAATACAAATTTAAAACGGGACATGAAGTTGGGAGGGGCTATGTTGGGGAGGATTTGGGGAGAGTTGATGATGGGAAGTTGGAGGTAGAATGGGTGTGATCATGGTTCATTGCATACATGTGTAAAGTTCTGAAGAATAAAGAAAGAAAAATTAACATTGAAAAATGTATGTAGGCAAAAAAGTGTAATTGGCCACATTAGCAAGAATAAGGAAAGAAAAAAAAACCATGACCATCTCAATTAATACTGAAAAGGCATTTGACAACATTTAACACCCTTTCATTATTTAAAAATAAAACTCAGCATAGTAGGAATTAAAGGAGCCACTTTAACATAAAAGTCACATATTAAGGTAGGTATTAAAATAAAATAACCTGTAAAAAATAAAATATTATCCTATGTGTACATATGACATAAATGTAGAAGTGAAGTTGTGTAACAGAACAGAGGGGACTAACCAGTGAGAGGGGAGAGAAAGCGGAAGGTCGGGCATGGAGGAACATGTACATACGACGTACATTACAATGTACAATTAATTTATGGAAATGTCCTTATGAAACCCAGAACCACATGCCGTGAATCTATGTTAATTTAAAAATATCAATAAGAAAAAGTCCCCTCAGCCAGATTGTGGCAGCCAGGGCATGTAACCCAAGCACTTGGGAGTCTGAAAAAAAGGATTGTAAATTCAAGGCATTCTGAGCTACACTGTAAGACCCTATCTCAGAAAAAAAAAAAAAAAAAAAAAAAAAAACACTCAACATAAAGACCAGACATGAAATGCCCAGAGCTGTCATACTCAATGCTGAAAACCTGAGGGCTTTTCCTCTAGAAAAAGGAACAAGAACAGACTGGTTACTTTAATCACTTCTGTGCCAGCATGGTCCTGGAAGACTTAGCTAGAGCAATTAGAGAAGAAAACGAAATAAAATGTACCAAAATCAGAAAGAAGTCAAATAATCTGTTTCAGATAGTCTCCTTACATGTGGAAACTGTTAAAGATTTCACAGTTATGCACTCACATACACAATGAATTTAGCGAAGTTGCAGGATATAGAAATAACACATAAAAATCAGAAAACAAAAGCTGGAGGGCTCAGTGGGTTAGATTACTGGTTGCTCTTCCAGAGGACTTGGGTTCAGTTCCCTGAACCCACATGGCCAGTAACGACATCACTAACTCCAGTTCCAGGGGATCTGATGCTTTCTGGTCTTCCTCAGTCATTGCACAAACGTACTTACATACGTGTGGGCAAAACACTTATATACATAAAAACCTGTGTTTTAATTTTAATAAAAGGTCAGGAAAATTCAATTTATGTAGCAATAAAATAATACTATAATTAGGAGTAAATAAAATTAAACAGACTAAAGATGTGTGCCCAAAACTACAAAATGTTGCTGAAATAAAGACTTGAACACATAGAAAAATATTTCATGTTTATGGATTCATAGTTTTAAAAATTGGAACTGCCTAAAATAATCTCCAGATTCAGTGCAATCCCAATGAAAATCCTAAAACTTTTTTTTTTTTTTTGCAGAAGTATAAAAATCCATCCTAACATTTATTTGAAAACTCACACAGTAACCAAAAAGACTTGAGAAAGAAGTGTGGCTTCCAAAACTTCTAAAAGACTATCTGAGATCAAATAATTTGCAAAGAGAAGACATTCATTTCTCAAGGTTCTAGAGGGTGCTAAGTCCAAGAGCGTCAGGTGAGCATCTGGTAAGGACCTTCCTGTGTCTAACACAGGGGAAGAGAGTCCACATGACTGGAAAATAATTATCTAAGTTGAGGTTTTTCTTCCTTTTAGAATAAAGCTCTGAACCCTAACTCATGACCTCATCTGATTTGAATTACCTTTTAGAGACCCTGACTCCTGATGCAGTCAGTCCTCTATATCTGTGGCTTCCACATATGTACACTCAATCAACCATGGTTAAAAAAGTGTATGTGCTCTGAACATGTACAGATTTTACTTGTTTTTCCCTAAATAATACGGCAGAACTTCCATTTATACAGCACTTATACTAAGCATTGTAAGGAAGCTTTTGATATGTACAGTGGGATAAATATATACATTATTTGCAAATACTATATCATCTTGCAGAAGGGCCTTTAGCGTCCTGGGTTTTAGTATCATTTGAGAAGTCCTAGAGCCAATCCCCTATGTATACTAATAAGAAACTGTCTCATTAATACAGGACTTTGGAGATTAAGTTTCCACCACATGAACTTTGGGGGCACATAGTCAAACAATAACAACCACACTGACTTAGGTCTCAGATTCTTTTTGCTCTAGTGAGCACATAAGCCATCTATTACATAACCAGATAGATGGATAGACTCCCAAGGGAAAAGAGGCATTTATACCACCCAAAAGATTTCTGCCCTGTGCCTTGTGCCTGCTATCATCTCCCCAGGGCATTACAGGTATATTGTGACTTTGTCACCTAGGAGATAGGCTTCATGCCACACCTGCAAAGACAATAAAAGGTAAAACCACAGACCACAATGTTGTAAAGAACTGGGCAAAAGCATGTTCTAAATAGCGATTAGCTTGGCCACTGAGCCATTTAGTGTTACTTCAACATGCCTTCATGGTTTTGCTGTACCGTAATCAGAGATGTCACTTCTGTACCTGAGTGTATCTCATTTCTATAGAGGGAGATGTTCTTCAAGTTCAATGAGTCCCAAGATTCTTATTACTATATTTTCTAATGAACTTGGTTTCTATGTGTATATAATACATGATAAGCACTTTGCAATTATCTCCTGAAGAAACAAAAATATCCAATTAGGTTGGCATGCGTCCAGAATTGGTGCCTTCTGAATTGGCCCACCATACTAAATGGATCTGATGCGCCTTGGGATGTGTAATTGGCATTTGTGGAGTTATCAAAGTCCCAAAGATGATTATTGGCTTTGTTTTGATGTCCTTTAATTCCACATTTGTTTCAACTCCTCTACCAGACCCACACATTTATCTCCTCTGCATCTGTTTTCAGAATATTAGTATTTAGCAGGGAAGCAGTATCAATAAACCTCACAGTTATTATTATGATTTTCAAATAGCAGAACTAGACTCTGGGCCAAAAATTGTTACTGTAATTTTTTTTTGTAGTTCTTTTCAAGTGAATCTTGTAGGAACTGGTTTCTAAATTTGGGAGTGTATGTGCTATTTTGATCACATTTTTGTTTTTGAGATAGTGTCTGCCTCACTGTATATCAGTCCCAATCTGGCACTGAAGACTTAGAGGACTTTAATTCAGAGAGCTTCGTGTTTTCATGTTGGAACCTGAAGAGGCTGGGTCTGATGTCAGTGACGGGCGGCGGCATCAGCAGCAGCAACAGAGAGAGACATGCTCACCAGCAAGAAACAGCCCTGCTTCTTCCTTGGAGCTTTTTCCAACTGGGTCACCCCTACAAGGTGCCACTCACCCTGGGGGAGAGCCTTCTCTCTTCAGTGAATCCTTCCCTGAAATACCTCATAGATTCACCTAGAGACCCATCCTTCAGTTAATTCCATATCCAATCAAGGTGACAATCAAGATTAGCCCTCACACAGATGGAGAAACATGGAAGACTAAGTATGCAGGGAAGGGCACAGGACCTCACAACCTCTGCACTCTCCCAGCGTCTGCTGGAATTCAACAGCCAGACACTGACCGAGCTCCAGGGTCAGGGATGTCTATGGAGGCTTTTACATGGGCATGACAGATTACTAACTCCTTTCCGTTTCCTGAAGGAAATGAGGCTGAGCTTCAGACTTCTATTCAGGGCTTGGCCTTTCTAGAGACCAGACTCCTTCCTAGGGTTCACCAAAAGTAGTCTCGTGATAAGAAAAGATATTCCAATTGCCCAGGGAATTCCAAGCAATTAGGAGTTTTGTGGCACGCCAGGTGACAGAGTTGGCGTCTATTGTTAAGGGGACATTGCAGAACCCACTGTCTTAATGAATGGCAAACACTTCCAGCTGGGCCACATGCACATGTCTGAGAGCTGCTGAAGGACTGAGCAGATTACTTCCTGTCTGCTTTGTAATTTCTTAATGATTTGATTTCTTCAAATGTATAAACTTTCTATCTATCTGGCTTTAGTTGTTTCCTGTGCAAACAGCCACAACTGCATATCTGTGTAGATAAAGTTGTTTTTTTGTCTTAACCTACAGACTAAATGAATACCTCCATGCTCTCCTCATCTACCTCTCTTTCTACTCAGCGGTGGCTCCTTTGAGGTCATCTGACCGATAAGCTTAAGTGGGAAGACAAGACCTCAATTTGACTTTGCTGCTGGGGAGCCTCCTGTTGTCCAGCAGAGATATCCTAAAGGAAGCTGCTTTAAAAAGACTGGCCACGGGCTGTCCCTTTTGAAGTCACTGCTTATAATAACATAACTTAGGGCTGCAGGAGCAGTTGGTATTTTTATCTCAGAAGGTCTAAATGATTAACTCTCAGTGAATTTGGATTGCAGAACACAGATAATTCTGTACTGCCATCCCCCTCATCTGCCTGTAGATAAGCCAGTTGGAGCAGGAATTAATTTATCTCCTGCAGAACCTTGTTGAAGTGGTCAGAAGTTGCTATCACACACCACAAGTATTCTAAGTCTCTCCTCCTCATATACCTTTGGATGGCAGATGGTATAACCTTACAGGCAAGGAACTATGGAGAATGAGGATCTTGACTCAGTGAAAAATTTAAGGGGACACAGAGAAAGAGAGACAGAGACAGAGAGACAAAGACAGAGACTGAGACATAGACAGAGATAGAAACAGACACAGAGATAGAGAGAGAGAGATCAATACTCAAGATGAATATTTTTAAAATAAAATGAAAGTGGTGACACATGCTTGTAATCCCAGAATTCAAGAGGTGGGAACAGGAGGATCATAAATTTGAGGTCAGCTTGGAAGATATAGTGAGACCCTGTCTCAAAACAAAACAAAACAAAGAAAACAAAAGCACAATAAGCACAATGCAAAAAATCATGATGAATAAAATATCAAATGTCTATTTTTTCTTTTGTCTCTGACTGCAATATGTTAGCATCTATAATTGCTTAAAGTTGATAGTTTTGTTTTGTTTTATTTGTGTGTTTGTTTGTTTTTTGAGACATAATCTTGCTATGGCCTGGAGCTCACTATATAATGCAGGTTGGCCTCAAACTCATTATCTTTCTGCCTTGATCTCAGAGTGGTGAAATTATAAGAATATGCCATCACACCTAGTTACAATGACTATTTATAAAAAAAAAAAAATTATACCTGAAATGATGAGTCAACAGCTTTCTAACCTGTAATACTTAAAATTTTAATAAATCACCTCTAGCATCATACTCCTGATATCAAATCATGCATTATCATGGTTCTGCTCTAAAAGAAAGAAAATGTAAATTAGTAGGACCTTAAGACAGATATCTATTTTTCTTTTCAAATTAACATAGGTAAGCCAAGGTTGGTGTGGAAACTCCATGATTTCCAGAAACTTATTCTCATCTCCAAATTCTCCATCATCATCAATAAGTGGTTTCTAGTGTGTGGTTCAAAAGGTTCCTTGACCTTCAACCATCAATTTCCATATTCCATCCAGGAAGAAGGCAGAAAGTGGAGAGGAGGCAAAATTCATGTTCACATCATCTCTAAAGAAGACTCCTAGCAAGTGCCTCATATTTTATTTGTCAAAGCCAACAAAACAATGCGTAGCTGCAAGGGAACCTAGAAAATGTAGCTTTTGTTCTAAGTGGCCATGTGTTCAACTAAAAGTGATATTACTAAGGAAGATGTCGAGGACAGCTATAAGCCTCACAAATTGTAAAGGACTTGTCTGTTTCCATCATCCGAGCTTCATTAAAGTTGTTGCTAGCTACTATGCTGGCCAACTTGCTTGTATATGCCACTACATGCCTTTGACCACCAGATTTTCATTAGTTTGCACTGATTAAGATCCGTTAAGAACTAAGTTTACTTCTCAAGGGTCTGGAAACATCATTGAAGAAGAGGCAGAAAGATGTACAAGCCAGAGGATGAGGAAGAGTGCTGTGAAATGCTGTCTTCTGGACATGACACCGTTGTGCACTCATGAGCTCACTGCAGTTACGCTTACCAGCACAAGATCTGCATAAGATCAAGCCAATGAACGCAATCGACGTTCCATCAGGCAGCACTAATTTGACTCTGATGGTTACAGAAAATAAAGATATAAAGAGGGGAGAAGGATGTGTTCAGGGTGTCTTGGGGGAGTTGGAGTTGGGGGTGGCTAGAATGAGGATATCATACATATATGTATAAAATTGCCAAAGAATATATAGGATACGTTAAAATACATTAAGAAATGAATTTTGGTTCCACTAGTACCTGCAAGATGAGAAAAGCATTTTGAAATACTAACTGATGTTTCTTTCCCTTCCTGTGTGTCCACCTACAAGCATGGTGGCTCTCCGCTTTTCCTTTGTTTCTTCAGAAAAGAATTCACTAGTGGAGTGCAGAAGCCAAGAATAAAATTCTTGCTTTTGGATTTCAAAGTCCTAAGGCTCTTGATCCATTTGGAAGACACTATACCTCCAGCCAGAGTTCAGAGACCACACAATTCCTCCTCCTCCCCTGATGCTGAATATATTTCCCAAGACTGGAGGCAGGAGAGTTAGATATTGCTATAACTAGTGGAGTGTGGCAGTTGGAGGGGTAGGGCTTAAAAATGCCCAGGTAACTTTAGGATCTAAGAAAATGGGACATTTCTATTCCTGATCTCCAGGGAAGAGGTCAAGAGGCCATAAAAAGTCTGCAGTGTAAAGTGTTTGAGATAAAGAAGTCTTTGAACAGAGGCTGGGGCTACAGTGTTACAGCATTTGTCTAGCACAGGCAATGGCCTGCACTGGGACAGGGAAAGAAAATGAGGGAGTGAAAGAGGAAGAGGGAGCAGAGAGAGGGGGAGTGGAGGAAGAGAAGAGAGGAGGGAATGGAGGTTGGTTCTCATGGCATATTCGGGGCAATCAGTTGGAGTCTCCAAAAACACAGCAGCATTAGGGTATATATAAAGGAGATTTATGATACTGAATAGGCTGAAAGGCTATGGAGGCTGAGAAGCCTCACAGTCTGCTCTCTGCAAGCTGGAGACTCTGGAAAACCCAGTGAAGTCAATTCTAGCTTGATTCTGAAGTCCCAAGGAGTTGGAGAGCCCTTGGTGTTTATTTCAGTTTGAGGTAGGAGAAAAGCAACATCTCAGCATGGGCATCAGGCAGAGGGGGAAGTCTACCTTCCTCTGCCTTCTCTTCATTTAGTTTATATTTTATTTTGGGGGACAAGTTACCATTTAGCCCAGACTGGACTCAAATTCACTGTGTAGATGAGGTTGGCTCATTTCTAACTCTCCTAGTTCCACGATCCAAGTGCTGGGATGATGGGTGTGCCCCACTGTACCCTACCTTTCATTTTATTAGATGAGGCTCAGCACACTGGGGAGGGCCATGGGTTTCACTCAGGCTACCCATTGACTGGCCAATCACCTCATAGGCATGCCCAGAGCAATGTTTAACTAGTATCTAGGCATCCTGTGACCCAATTAAGTTGTCACATAAAATGAATTATGTGTCCAGGCAAAAGTGTTTGCCTGTGTTTCCTACAATCAGATAGTATAAAGGTAACATGGTGCCTTCGAAGTGTTTGGTAGGGTTAGGTATGTTGGACCACACCTGTAATCCCAGAACTTTGGAACCCCAGCACTTGGGAGGCAGAGACAGGAGTATTGCCTCAGCTTCAAGGCCAGTCTAGTCTATATACTAAGTTGTAGGCCAGACAGGGATATATCGTTAGACCACATATCTCAGACAAAACAGCAACAACACAAAAACACAATAAAACAAAAAACCAAAACATTTGACTGGAGTGAGACGGAAAGTGGGCCTCAGAGCACCCCAAAATAATACAGACTCTTGCTATTCCTCTTGGTTGCCCACCAGAACTAGATAATTGGACCTTATCGCTGAAGACATAACAAACCTGGCCTGTAACATATAGAGAAACCAAGGTATAACTGAACTGGAAGCTTCTTCCCTGATGGATAGTTTTCATAGTGCCTGAGGGTGCTATGCAGGCTGCTGGGGGAGAAAAGACATCAGCAATCTCACCCAGCCATTCACACTATTAACTTCAAGCCTGTTAAGGATGATGTTTCCACTTATAAAATAGTGGCATGACTATTATGGGAGTAATCAGTTGCTCTCTGCTTGGTTATTGAGGCTCCTCCAAAGAGGGAACCCATCCCTAGCACTGTAAACCTGGTCAGAAACAGCTGAAGAAATTGTAGACTCTAGATGTGAACTTACTACTATTGTTCAGCTAAATTAGCATAGCATCAAGTGCTTCCTAAATATCTGGTTTATACTCATAGACAAAAGCTGCTCTCAGCCCTAATCAGAAAATTCTCTCTTTGCAGTGAATAGAGGTGAATATAAAAGCTCACAGCTGGTTAAAGTACTCATCTCTAAACAGACATTTATTTATATTTGTTAATGTTTGAGAATTCCACATATACATGCAATATATTTTGATCAAGTCCACTTTCCATTCCCTCCCCTCTAATTTCTCCACTATCTCCCTACCACTATTCCATGCCTGTTTCATGTGATTTATTTGTAACCCTCTGAGTCTACTTAGTGATGCCAGTATGTGCCTGGGTGTAGGCTCATCTGATGAAGCATGGGTCGGCTCTCTGGGGCCATATCCCTGGAGACAACTGACTTTCCTTCTCCCAGCATGCATCAATTGCCAATAGCTCCTCAGCATTGGGGTAGGATATTGTCCCTGCCTCTTTCATCTATGCTGGGACTCTTTTTCCTAGCTTTATCTTGCATGGGTCTGTGTATGCAGTCACAGTTGCTGTGAATTCATGTGCGTAACTGCCCTAATTGTGTCCAGAAAACACAGTTTTGTTGGGTCATCCACCACCTCCGGCTCTTGGAATTTTTCCTTCCCCTCTTCTGAGATGATCTCTGAACTTTGGGAGGAGGTTGGTATGATATAGCTGCCCCATTTAGGGACAGGCATTCCATGGTCTCTTTTCTCTGATGTTGACCGGTTGTAAGTCTCTATGTTAATTGCCATCTACTGCAAAAAGAAGCTTCTCTGATGTGGGTAGAGAGATGCACCAGTCTATGGGTAAGTCATTAGGAGTCAGTTCAATATTATGCTAAATCATTAGGAATTAGTTTAATATTATGTCCGTTTAGCAGAAAGATAGGTAGGTTCTCCCATAAGGTCTTTGATCTGTCTAGTCACATGTTATTGGACATGATAATGGTGCCAGACATGAACTTTTATCTTGTGGAGTGGGCCTTCAATCAAAGCAGAAAATGGTTGGTTACTTCCATATCATGCCACTGTTACACCACTGAGTCTATTTTGCACAAGACATTTATACCACCTTCTCTATGGCTCAGGGAACATCACAGAACAGGGGGTGGAAAGAATGTAAGAGCAGAAAGAGAAGGGATGTGAAATGTATGACATAGCCATTGCAACAATGAACTCACAGCAGCTCTGGTGACCTACATTGGGCCTACACAAGACTGGCCCAGTCAACAATCAGTCACGGATGGGTGAGAGACTCAGGGGGCCCTGTCCCTTCTTGCTGAACTACGTGCTGCTGATGGATTTGGGGAGAAGCAGAGTCTTCAGTTGTGCACCAACCGGTGAGTCCACCACATTCCAATGTGAGTTCCGAAACTGTGGTCATACACATATCTCTGACTGAATTCAATGAGTCACACACATAAAAAAAGACAAGAACTCAAGAAAAGGACTTTTTCGGGATGGAAGATTGACAGGGGTTGAAAGGAGCTAAGAAAAGAGAGGGTGGGATGAGAGTAATTAGAATGCATTATATATATATATATATATATATATATATATATATGAAATTGTCCAAAAACAAATCTAGTAAAACAAATACGTAAATATAACTCTGATGCTAGATTGAGCATATTTAAATGCTACTGGGAACCTCTTCTGAAAATCAAGGAATAAAGGTATAATTGAGGCAGACGTGGCAGGCTTGGAAAAGAATCCAGAACATTGGAGAAGGTAAGAAATTCCATGGCTTGCCTTGCTGGGCATGGCTAGGGTCAGATAAAGAAGAGGAAGAGGCTGGAATTAATGCAGAGTTGGTATTGTGGGTATGAGTGAGAGAAAGTCAAAGTGGAGCCTCAAACGTGACTGCATGTTGGAGCCATTTGGCATTTAATAGAGCCCTAAAAATGCTTTGATCCAATGCAGGGACTCTGAATTAACTACTCTGGAGTTCAAGTTTGAAGAAATCTAGGTAAGGAATACTGGTAAAAATATCCAAAATGGATGGGCCAGGTCTGGGTGGTGCAGGAAAGGTGTGCAAGGGTGTAGGAAGAGAGAAAACAGAGGGGCCAAAGGTGGAAGACTCAAAGAAATGAACAAGAGTATTTTTCCGTAATGTTCCAAAATGTAACTATAGCTTTCCTCAACTTCCAGAGCTGAACTCTTCCAGGGATCCTCCAGGGGGTCATTGTTCATCTGCACAGAGTCAGGAAATTCTCCATTCCAAATAGCCATCTTTGCTGTAGTTTATGTATACTTTATGTGCTTTATATGACAATACTGGACAAGCCAAGAGAAACTGAAATTGTAGAGACAAAATACATTCTTCCCCGTTCTGAGGGGCAGGGACTACTATGGACTGATGCTTATATCTCCCCAGATCCATATGTTGGATTTGAATCCCCAGTGTGTTGGTATTTGGAGGGGAGAGGCATTTGGGAGTTGATTAGGTCATGGGGACTGTGTTGGTTTGAATGAGAAATGACCCCCATAGGTTCCTGTATTTAAACTTGTATTGGACCCAAGTTGGTGGCAGTATTTTAGCAGGTTATGGAACCTTTAGGAGATGGAAGATAGAGTAAGTATGTTACTGTGAATGGGGGCTCTGAGGGTTTATAGCCTACCCTGTCGAATTTCAGGCTACTGATAGAGCCTGTCTCAAAAAATTTGGTGACCGGCACATGAGAAACCACACTGGAAATTGTTCTCTGTCCTTTACCTGCACACCTGTGCGCCTAGATGTACCTCCTCCCCCAGATACATACACACACACACACACACCCACACACACACACTCATGATCTATCTCATCTCTTTCCACCATGTGAAGACAGGAGCCATCCTCATTGGCACCTTGATTCTGGACTTACAGCTTCTACAGCTGTAAGAATCAAATTTCTGTTGCTTATAAGCCATCCAGTCTCTAGGACTGTGAGAGATAGTCCTAATGAAGATGGGCAGACCCTCCTGGTAGCTTTGGGAAGATGCATTATTATCAGAACTGATCGAGGAAACTCTAAGAGTCAGACAAGTCAACCCACCAGGGGCAGGGTCTCACCTCAAGCAAACTCTCTCTCATCTCAAACTTTCTGCTTCATAATTCTTTTACAGTGGCTACTGAGGAATTGATTGGGCCCAGAAATGAGAAGATCTTTTGGAAAAGCAGCCAGTGGATAAGCTGAAAAGGAGTTAGGTGGTGCAGGTCCTGGAGGAAGCGGGTTTCAGATGTGGACACACTGTCCTTTTTATTCTAAGCCTCTGTAGTGATTCCAAACCCTTCAGAAAATTTGCTCTAGTCACTGGCCAGCTCTGTATCTAGCAGACTAGGAGTGCTTCCAGTCTGATGTGGCAGTGGTTATCAACTTGGAGTGCTGCCTTAGCCTGGCCATGCTTCCACAGCTCATATAAAGACTGGATCCTCCAAATGCAAACTTATTTCTCATAGTTTTGGGGGCTGGAGCATCCAAAATTTGATGTCTGATGAGACCATATTTCTAGCTCAGAGAAGGCTTTGCTAAGTTTTCACATGATGGAAGAGGCCGGGAAACTCTGCTAGATATCTTTTGTTAGTTATATAAGGTCATTAATCCTATTCCTAAGGCAGAACCTCCCAAAATGCTCCACACCCTAATTCTTCCCAATTGGAGTTATAACTTCAGCGTATGAATTTCGAGGACACACAGTTTATAGCAGGTGAACATTAGAAATCTTTAGGGCTTCTGAAGGTATGGATCACTGTGCCACAAATCCAGATTTGCTGCTTTAGGAGGTAGGACACAAGAATTTGTATTTTCAACAGTCTCTAAGGAGGTACTAATGCTGATGGTCTGGGGACCACACTTTGAAAACTAATATTAAGGGCAAAAAGGGCAGTTGGAGGACAAGCATTCAGAGAGTAAAGTTCCTCCTATGCTACAGCCCCTTCACCCACTTCCCATCTGGGGAGCCTGAAGAAAGTATCCACCAGGGGCATCCCAGGGAGAAAGGAGTGTGCTCTTGCAGTAGATAGTGATGCAATGCAGTTTTTCTCGCTGTCCTGGTAGTCAGTGTGTACCCACACCCACACCTCCATGCTGGCATCTTGAAGATCAGCCAACCCTAGAGTGTGTTACGAAGTGTTCACATCCTTCCTCATAGAAGGGGAAGAGCATTAAAAACTTAAAAATAGATGATTGGCATTGAAAAGTCAGTTGTGTCTCAGTTCCCATGAGGAAGGAACATGCTATGCCATGCAAGACACACCAGGGCTCCCAGGGAAGTGCCAGAATCACCTGGAGATAGGATATAAGGAAGGGACTGTGGCCATGGTGTCTATTGTGATTTCTGTGGCAAGGAACAGGTAAGGCAGGTTGGTAGGCTTAAGATTGGCCTGTTTGAAGGATTTCATGAAATCTGGTCCTTGGGCTGTGTCTTAGTTTGGTTTTTATTGCTGTGATAAAACACTGACCAAAACCAGCTTAGAGGGGGAAGGATTTATCCCGTCTTACACTTCTAGTTAGCAATTCATCATGAGGGAAACAGAGCAGGAACTCAGGGCAGGAATCTGGAGGCAGAAGCTGAAGCGAAGACCGGGGAGAAATGCCGCTTACTAGCTTGCTCCTCTGGTTTTCTCAGTGACCTTTCTTATACAGTCCAGGTCCAACTTGCTTAGGGATATCATTACCCACAGTGGGCTGGGCCGGGCTGTCCTACATCAGTTAACAGTTAAGAAAATGCTCCCACAGAAATATCCACAGGCCAATCTGATGGAGGAAATTCCTCAGTTGAGGTTCCCTCTTCCCAAGTGTGTCAATTTGTCAACTGAAGCTCACTAATTATGACAGGCTGTTACTAGCTGTCTTGTACCTGGTTCTGTGTGACATGGGAAGGAGGCAGCTAGTGACCTGGAATTTGAAAGCCAGTAGAAGTGGTTGGGGCTTAGGATATAGATCTGTGGTAGGGCACTTTCCCAGCATATGTGAGGCCCTGGGTTCTGTCCTCATCACAACAGAGGCACACATACAGTCTCTCTCTCTCTCTCTCTCTCTCTCTCTCTCTCTCTCTCTTTCTCTCTCTCTCACATACACACATACACACACACATGCACAAATATATTCACACACAGAAGTGGCTGAAGGCTCAGGCCTTGGGTTGACTGGTTTGCATGTCAAAGGTATGCTTGCATATAATTCTTTTACAGTTTCTAGGAGATGGCTAACTCTGGGAGACACAACTTCTCCATGGTCAGCAGGACTCCAAATAAAAATATCAAATATAGAAGGTAGAAAATATGCTGATTATAGAAATCTCATACAAAAAAACAGAATTAGGAGATATTTCTTCATTCAATAACCTCCAACGTTGTTTTCTCTCCTGGGTTATCCAGAAAATAACAGATCAAGAAGGAAAGTTACAGTTAGGTATACATAAGGCAGTGGTCTTTCTGAATGTAGACTTAAAGGAATCTTTGAAAGGATTCCTTGGCAGGAGGTGAACAGCCTTTTAGAGAGGCCACTTGGTGTGTAGGGCAGAGCAGGACAAGAGGAGGTCAGGGTTAGGGGCAGAATTAGAAAAACTGTAAAGGAGGTTGTGAACACAGAGAATGACCTGTATATGCCTATCAGATTTTGTTGACATACAGGGTTTTCATTTGTTTCTTCTTATCTGCGTTTTACCTTTTATTAAAGTTACCGGGGGAACTCTCTAAACTTCCTAGGAGTTTTTCTTAGCCACTGCTCTCCATCTGAATCCCCTGGAAAGCTTATGAAAATAGATTTCTGGATCCCAAGCCTAGAATTTCTAATTTAAGAGGTCTGGAGTCAGGCCTAAGAATGGGAACCTATTCCCAGCAGCCTCCCCACGGTGCCAATCCTGTTGGTCTGACTCTGCTCCAGAGCTGCTGGCTTATGGTGTCTAGTTCACCAGGTCTGAAAAAGACTCTGGGTCACTTTGACCTGGTAGCATCCTGAATCCATGCTTTGAGAGACATGACCTTGGAGTCTGTGTGTTCTGAGAAGAGACTCAGTTCCGTTTCCACAGCACTGTGAAGAATCAAGAGGATCTCTGTCCATGCTTGGGAGGTGAATGGGACAAAGCACAGTGGTGACTTTTACTTCTACTGGAATGAGGATTTGTCTTTTACCAAATATCCTTTTTCCCTTTGCCTACTCTGCAGGAAGATCGTTTTTCTTAAATAGAAGGTAATGTGTGGGGTCAGGAGCTCTGTTTTTTGGAGAGTCATCCATCTCTTCAGTAGGACCTGCTGAGCCTGGCAGTGTCTTCACCATGGGAACCCTAATCTGTCCTCCCACCAGCCTGATGCTCACTAGAGCATTTCCTCAGTATTCTGGACCCTCCCTCCCTTCTTAGAAGGATGATCATTTTCTTTAGTACTTAGATATTATACAAGTTTGACCAGAGTTTAGGTTGAAACAAGAACCCTTTTCTCAGTGTAAAGACTAGGGAAGATCACACTGTAAGATGCAATCTGTTAACACCTCAAGGATCCTGTTACATCTTAGCAGGAGCCATTGACAGCTAGGTGAGGGAGAAAAGAAACAATCAGTTCTGAGGGAAAGCAAGGAACCTGACAAGAAGAAGGAAGCCCAACTGGTGGTATGGTGTTCCCTAGCGTCCTCCGTAGAAGGGGGATAGTTTCCCTGGTCTTGTTTCTCTCAAGTCATTTTGGCAGCACCATTATCATAAAGGCACCCGTCACTCAGAGAAGCTCTTTATCCTGTGGAACTGATCCTTTCTTTCCCCCCTCTCCCTTTCCGCCTTGAGAAGTTTCCGGTCCCATTAGGATAGGTGTAGCTTGCTCAGCCTTGACTTTGTCACAAACAGCTTTTGCTAAGTCACCTAGTCAGACAGTCACCTACAAGAAGAACTTGTCTTTAGGTGGCACTTGACCCTCAGCTCCCAGGACTCCAGGCCCAGTGAGGATGGACTGGGAGGCCACAGTTGACATTACCTGGGAGCCACTTACTCCAGTGTAGGAATCTGACCATAATGAAAATCACTGTATTATAATGTGGTAGGTATGAGTTCACATGTTAGAGACCGCAAACTTGTCAGATCATATGGCCTCATTTAGGCCTTGAAAAAGTAGGGCCATCATAGACCTTAAGAATGTCCTTAAGCTTTGAGGTCTCATGATGTCCCTAGACATGTCCTTAGCCCTGGGGTCCAGAGCTGTGAAGTATCTACAGTTTCATTAAGGAAGACTTCTCGGAAGAACCTTCTTAGCTCCGTGTGCTTCAAAAGCAGCTTGGAAAACTCAGGCAGTGATGAAAGTGACCCCAATTTTAAACTTCACTGCGTTTCTCACTTTCTCTCATTTGTTACATCAGTCAAAGGCTTCCAGGGATTTTTTTTTTTAAAAGAGAAAAACCAACTGTGTTTTGATCCTGTGAACTATAAATGCAAATAATAAGCTGAGGTCCATGTCTGGTATAGGGAGTTTGCAGAATACAATCACTAAATGGAAAATTGACTTTCACTACCTTTCTGTAACCTAGACAAACACAGAATTTATTCTGAGGTAGCTGAAGGAGCAAACTCACAGTGAGGGGCCATCATGCCAAAATGCTGTTTGGGCAGGAATCTGAACTTCAAAGAACAGGCTTGCCTACAGAGATACAATGAAAGCTTGGTTAGGGTTGGGAAGCCCCCACTGCTCACTAGGTATGGACAGGAATGCTCCAGGAAGATTGCATTGGATTATTGCATTGGTTATTGACCAATGACAGGAAAAGGCTGGGCAATTTACATATTTTACTATTCATGACCTCCCGACTAAAGGAATCAGAATGACAGCCCGCGATATCTCCGGCTGCCTGCTGCTTCTGGAAGGAAAGGCAATTGTGTGGGTGGATAAATAGACATGGTTTGTGTTGCCTTTTTCTCCTCTATCTGATGGTCTATTAAAGTCAAGTGTGAAGAATTCTCTGAAGAAAAGGGCACATGGATGAGAGTAATTAACCTAAGTACTAAAGATCTACCATGGTCTCAAGATAACAGGCCAGTAGGCAGTCTCTAGTCAAAGACAGGTAGAGCAAAAGAAGGCAGTTTAGGTTCCTCTACAGAGCTGGGCACCCTTGGTATATGCTCAATCCAGGATGGAGTCTCGAGGACTCTGAGCACATTACAGTCACCTGGAGCCAGACTTCCACCTCACATGCTCACCTGGGTAATCACATTACCAGGAAGATCTTTGCAGGAATTAGTGGAGTCATGAAAGATGTCATCTGGAAGGAGACCTAAGGTAAAGGAAGCCTTGGTAGGATGGGTTCAGAGCTGCTCTGGGGGTTCTAGTTGCCCATTTCTACATTTCTTCCTTTTTCTGATGGCATACCTTCCCAGCTGCCCCACTCAAACAGTGAAACTTGTAGGAGTTCTCTGCCTACTTCCCATTTCTTCCTTCTAAAATTGCTCTCAGGGAAATCTCAAATGCCAGAATTTAGCTTAGATGTGATTGTTAAATCTAACAGAAGCAAACCAGCAGCTGCTGGTTTGCTCAGGAAGCTGGTACAGGCCCGTGTTCTAATAATTATCTCCCATGGTAAGAGATGAATGTTTAGTTGTCTCAAGCACTATCATTGGAAAAAAATTCTTTCTGTATTGACCTTTGACAAAGGTCAGATGCTTATATATGACAGGGTCTACTTCTGGATTCTCAGTTCTATTTCATTGATTAGATTATCTATTTCTACCAATATTATATCTTTTATTATTGTAAGTTTATATTGTTTAAGTTGAACAATAGTAGTTCTGATTTCTTCTTTAATATTATTTTGTTTGTTCTGGGTTTTTTCCTTTTTCATAGAAACTTTGAAATTTTTCATACAGTGACATGCTAGAATTTTCTCTGGGATTGTGTTGGATTTATAGATCAAGTGGGCGAAGATTTGACACCTAACAATACAGAATCCTCCTGGCCACAAGTATAAAACATCTCTCCATTGATTTAGATCACCTGATGTTTACAGCTTTTCCTCCTGTGAATCCTATAAATAGTTTTTTAGATTTACACCTAAGATTTCATTTTTGGTGATATAAATACTATTGTGTTTAAAATGTCAAAACTCCAACTGTTCATTGCTAAGATAAAAGAAGCCAGTTGAATTTTGTGTATTAACTATTTGTGGTGGTTTGAGTGAGAAATGTTAGCCATAGGCACATATAATTGAATACTTCTAGTGTTTGGGGAGACTAAAGAACCTGTAGGAGGTAAAGCCTGGCTGGAGGAAGTATGTCACCATGTGGACTTTGAGGGTGTATAGCCCTGACCCACTTCCAATTTGCTTTGAGGGTTTGTAGCCCTGACCCGCTTCACTTCTGGTTTGCTTTCTCTGCTCTCTGTTTGCACTTTACAAGATGTGAGCTCTCAGCTCCCTGCTCCTGCCACCATGCTTCTCTTCACTGCCTCTCCTCCCTGCTGGGATGGCCACTTATCTCTCAAGAACTGTAAGTCAAAATAAACATTTTTGTCTATAAGTTGCTCTTAGTCATGGTATTTTATCATAGCAATGAAAAGTAGCTGATAGCCTATCTATCCTGTAGCCTTAGCATCATCACTCATGAGTTTTGGTCAATTCTTGGCAATTTCTTCCATTTTAAGCGGTATGCTCTTTATATTCACACTGCCTTCATTGTAGTATTGTAGTCTTATTGCATTAGCTAGAATTTTTAGTACAGTGCTTTCCAAAGGCAACAAAAAGTCAGCAGTGCTATCAAGAAGGCCACAACAAAAATTCTCCAAGTTACCAAACTGAGGACCAGAAAAATGGCTGAGATCCTATTTCGTCTCGGCAGATGGCGCTGAAGTCCCTGTGTTAAAAGAGTCAGTTGTGCCTCTTCAAAGCTATGCACGGGGAGGTGGGGGACGGTCTGTCGAGGGAAAAACAGAGGGAACCATTGACAAGCCATTCCCTTATTCCTCATGGCAGGTGGCCTGGCTAAGGCCCAAGAGCCAGGTCCCGTTAAGTCCCTGGACCTGCGATTCTGCAGTGGTGAGGGCATCCGCTATGCGGGCAGGTGCATCTGTGGTAGGCTTGACTTTTCTGCAATGTATCCAGATGGGGGAGGATGAGGTTTCTGGAAAGATACAAGCATATCCTTGACCCTGTGTTAAGAGTGGGTGAGGTCCCTTCCATTCATTTGTGAGAGGGTCTCTCCATAGGACAAGGGGCAAAGGGGGAGTGGCTGGTTGAGATCTTCAATGTTTATAGGAGAGAGTCCTGTTTCATCAAAGGTAAGAAAATTAAGGGTGAAAAGAGCTTCCACCAAGGTCAAATGGGGATCCCTGGGTATCATTGCAGTTTTCTGCTTCATAATGACTTCCTTGAGGGTTCTATTTGTCTTCTCCACTATGGTTTGGTCCTGAGGGTTATAGGGGATGTCCATGGAGTGTTTAATCCCCCAGGATTCTATGAAAGACTTGAATTGGGCAGATGTATATGCTGGGCCATTATCTGTCTTAATTGCCCAGGGTACACGCATGACCACCATAGCAGTTTTTTTGCCTTAATGGCATGGGATGCCTTCTCACCTAAAAGGGTGATAGCAAAAACAAATTTGGAGTAGGTGTCCATGATGACATGGATATATTTAAGGTTGCCAAATGAGGGTATGTGGGTGACATCCATTTGCCAGATGGCATTTGGCATAAATCCTCTAGGGTTAATTCTCTGCAGCTGCAATGGGCCCAAGGGGGCCAAAGGGGCACAGGTTTTACATGTACGGATTAAGTGCTTACATTAGCTAAGAGAAAGTTCAGGGTAGAGGACTGCAGGTTAGAGGAGAGATGAAATCTTTAGTGTAAGCATCTAGCTTGTTCTAGGAGCAGCAAGGAAGTGACAGCAATAAATTTATCTACCTGTGCATTCCCGTCAGCAAGGAAGCCAGGCAGATCAGTGTGTGAGTGTACATGCTCAATGAACCAGGGATGCTGTCTATTTTCCATTAGCCTTTTTAAACCACTAATGGCAATATCTATTGGTTTATGAGCGGGTCATGTCTTGTTAGAGTAATTGAAAAGAGTTGGTGAGATATCTCCTGTAAAGGTTCTTTTGCTTGTTTGGTCAAAAGAATTTTGGGGGAAGGACTATCTGAGATTTTAAGAAGGTCAAAGAGGAGAAGGAATTTAGCTGGAGGAATGGGCAAAAAGGGCTTAAGCCAAATAATTTGGCCAGAGTTTTTGGAGGTCATTGAGAGAATACTTATCTTTTATTAGAAGTCTTGGAGTGAGGGGTTGAATATCAGTGGAAAATTTAAACCCTAAAAACCAAAAGGGGGTACGGATTGAAATTTTTCCTTGGCTATAGTTAAACCTAGTTTTTTAAGGTCCTCAAGAAGTATTTTGAGGAGATCCACAAGAACAACTTGTGAGGGGTGAGCAATTAAAAGGGAATCCATGTAATGTATTACGAGACATTTTGATCTGATTATCTCTGTGGTGGTTGACACAAACAATTGACAGATCGATGGGCTATTTTTCATGCCCTGAGGGAGGACCATTGATATCTCTTAGCTGGGATGTTATGATAGGCTCCCAGAGAGTAAAGGCAAAAAAGAGCCTGTCCTTGACCACCAAGGGGATAGAGAAAAAGCAGTCCTTAATGTCTAATATGATTATATGATATTTAATAGGGTAGGCCAGTTTGAAAGGAACCCATCTTTATCATATGTTTGTTGACCTGGCAAAGGTCCTGAAGTAATCTGTACCCTTTTTTTTTTGAGATGATAAAGATGGGAGAATTATGGGGACTGATGGAGGGCTCAATATGGCCAAGGTCAAGCTATTCTTGCACAAAGGATTTGAGGATGGTTAGTTTAGATTCTAAAATAGGCCACTGTTTGACCCATATGGGGTCTGAAGTATGCCACTCGAGGCTCATGGGAGCAACAGAAGGTCAGACAGTGGCCTCTAGAATTAAGGGTGCAGCGGGGTGTTGGATGGCTTATTGCAGTTGGGTCGCCCTGAGAGGCTGATAGTGTCATGGGCAATAATGTCATCATAAAAGGTCTTATTGTCTGTAGTTATGACAACACCCATGTCCATGAGGATGTCTCTTCCCCAGAAGGTATTAGAGATATTGGCCACCAGAGGGTGAAATTCACCTGTGTTGCCATCATAGTCCTCCCAGGTCACTGGTCTCCTAACTTGTCTTGTGGCTGTTGTCCACCAACACCCTGGATGTTAGCCACAGGCTTATATGCCCAATTGGTCATACAGAGTGTGTCATTGGCAGAGATAATAGTGGCATCCACACCTGTGTCCACAGTGCCCTTAAATTAAATGCTGTGCAAAGAGACCAAGATATGTGGGTATGGTCATAAACGGGGAGAGTCCATCTTATTTTAGGAGGGTAACCTCTTATGGGCGAGGCTGAGGGTTGCCCCTGGGGGAGTTTAAGGGCATGTTATTGGTGGGTTTAGTTTTGCAATCTTTGGCCCAATGGTAACCCTTGTGGCATTTAGGGCAAGGGGTCTTGGGCTTCAGGTTAGACCTATCAAACTTGGGGCAGGTCCATCAAAGGTGCTCTGGTTGGTTGAAACTCCAACAGATGGGTGGTTGAAGGGTAGGCTTCTGGCCAAGTGTTAGGGTCTGTATGGAGGCTGCCAGGGCTTCAAAGGGGGCAGCTTGGTGCCTATAATCCACTTGTGGAGTTCCTCATTGCACACAGCAGCAATAGCATTATGAGCCACTGTGGTGGCCTCCTCCCAAGCCAGTTGTTTGACTAGTGCACCTCTGGCAGGGCCGGGTGGCGTGTGCGGTCCACAGATTCTGTCACACATGAAAGGAAATCCCCGAAACCTTCAGATAGGCCCTGGACTAAATTATGGAAAAATGTATCTGGTTTTTGTGGGAGGCAGGCCTTAAGTCCTTGGAGGGACAAAGATTTAATTTGGTCAAAGTAGGCATGAATTCGCACTGTGGCTTGGGCCATGGGGTCTGTATAGGGGCCTGTGCCAAGGAACATGTCCAGGGAAACCAGTATCCCCAACTGGAGATTTTGGCGGGCTTGTGATTCAGCCAGGTCATTATAGGCTGCTTTCCATTGAAGGAGATCAGGTGGGGAAAGGACTGCTTTAAGGAGTGAGTACCAGTCATAGTAAGTCTGGAGGTGGATGGCCCACTGTAAGAGGACCTGCTCAAAGTATGCAGAATCCACACTGGACTCCTGAGCTGCTTTGCAAACGAAAGCCAGATCAGTGAGGGGAGTCGGGTACCAGGGCCTAACTGCTGCATCTGGTCCTACATTAGCAGGGAAAGTTGAGAGGGGCAGGGTGGCAGGGCCAGAGATGGTCCTTGCAGTGGGTATTGGTGGGAGGGAAATAGGGCTTGCCCAGTGCAAGGCAGGCAGAGTGGTTGGTAGGGTGTGCCGGGGCAGGGTGGGCGGGGCAGTTGAAACTCTGTCCACGAACTAAGTAAAGCCTCAGCCTGTAAGGGCTGTGCTGGTTCTCCAGCCCACATTGGGGGAGGGTGGGTGTTGCTTTATCCTTGGCAGTTGGGGACTCCCCTTCCTCATCTGAGTTATCAGAAGGGGGGCTAACAAAGACAAGGCTTGCAGGGTTAATTTTTGTTCCTCTTTACAGCTTTCATTATGGATGTAAATAACTTCCTCAACTGATGAGCCTTTAAGGCTGGTGATTATGGCAAAAAAGATAGGGAGGAATGGGGTGGGGGATGTGCGTCCCTCATGAACTTCATGCTTCCTCATGAGAAAGAGAACACAGGACCAAGTGGAGGCATCCCAAATGTTTAATCCCAAACGGCTAATCCATGGGGCTAGGATGAGGGATTCGTTCCAAAAACTGTTAAGATCTTTTTGTTTCACTTTCAAGCTGCACTGCAGAAGGGCTCTAAATCCTTGCAGCTGTGATGCTTCCTGGTGGGAGGGGAGACTGTTCATTACGGCTAATGAAATGGAGACTCAAAGCTGCTATAATCACTGCAGAAGCCAAAATGGCTAATATTGGAGCCCACTGAGACATGTAGCCAGAATGTTGGGGGCCCAACTGTCTCATGCTTTAGTGGGGAACCTCCACGGGTCTTTACACCAGCCTCTACAGAGTCCCATGGGTGGCACCCAAAAAGCTTCCCAGCCGCCTCTACAAGCAAGGCAAATCCATTGGCTAGCTCGCTGAAGTCCCTACGGCACCCTCCAGGGTGCAGCCAGCTTTTAAAAATCCCATAGTTGCACCCAGTTATGCAGTGAAGGAGGTGTGCACCATCTTTTAAAAGTTCCGCAGCTGCGCAACTCTGCGGGCTAGTTCCAGAATGCATGCTCAAGTGCTAGCGGCCTCAGCCCAAGCCACCACCTCTGCTCCAGGTTCTGCAGCTGCAGCCCTCCCCACAGGAACGAGCTGGGGGTAGTCCACACCACCGGGGAGATTTTAAATAAAAAATAGGAAAATAGGTCTTCCCCACGGCCAATTGCCCACACAGTGTCCCCGGAGAGGCTTGGCTGATAGCCCTACCATGGTTCCGAAATCTGAAGAGTAGGAGTGAGACCCTCATGTGATTTGGCCGGGACAACCAAGAAGGGAGGGGCCCACATGGACTTCAGGGACCGTGTGGTGAGGTGTGCTTCTTTTGGTGTACGAAGATGAACACAGGAAAGGGGGAAAAAGGAGGAGGTGGCTCACTCACCCTCGGGCGACCGTCAGCACACAGAATGCAGAGGAGGCTACTCACTGACAATCAGACTGGGGGTATCTCACCAACATGGCGAGGTGGCAGAAGCCCTGTTTGGCCACCAGATGTTGGGGTCCCTGCACTCAGGGCCAGCCTGAAGGGGACAAAGGGTCTGTGCTGTAGGGACATGAATAGGTGCAGGGTCAACAAACAGACACCAGGAGCTGGGTGAAAAGCAGGTGGTGGGCAAGCTGCTGCAAACTCATTTATTCATGGAAATGCAAGGGGTCCTATAGGTCTGGATAGCCAATCGCCTTATAGAATGGGGTCCCGACTGCAGCCAATAGTAATCTGTCCCCAGGTTGATCATCTTGGTGGTGGTTCTTTCCAGATGCTGGGCAGAACTGGCCTGGCCAGAGAGGAGCGCCATATCCACAGGAGGAACTCCCTTATTCTTCATAGCAGGTGGCCTGGCTAAGGCCCACACTGCATTATGCCTTACAGGCATGTAATTTTTTTCATGTATTATTTGGTTACTACGATAACATACTATTAAATAATTTTTTTTTCATCTTTGTTCATGAGAGAAATTGGCCTGTAACTTTCTTTTCTTGTAATGTTCTTAGCTAGTTTGTCCATTAGGGTGGTGTTAACCTCTAGAATAAATTAGAAAGTGCATCACTTCTATCTTCTGAAATAGACTGGACAATTGGTATGATTTTTTTTCTTTAATATTTGGTAAAATTTTCCATTGAAATAATCATTGTTGCTGTAACCTTTATTATGTTTTTCTGCTTTCCTGATGACCACATTGTTCTTTTTTTCTTTAGATTCTTTAGATGAAAATGTCAATTACTGATTTAGGTCTTTCGTTTCTCACACATAGATCCAATGCTATAAATTCCCTCTAGGCCTGGCTTTCTCTCTCAGCGTCCCACCCATACTGAGTTGTCCTTTCCTTTTCATTTAATTCAAAGTATTTAGCATTTCTCTTGAGATTTCTTTTTTGACCTATGTGTTATTCATGATTGTGATATCCCAACAGTTTGGCATTTCCTAGTTACCTTTCTGCTGTGGATTTCTGGCTCAATTCCATTGTGGTTTGAAAGAATACTTTGCATGACTGCTATTATTTTTAACTTTCTTGAGTGACTATGACCCAGGAGGTGGTCAGTTTTTTAGGAAAAAACCTTGGTAAATGTTTTATGTGAACCTAAGAAGAATGTGTATCCTACTGTTGAATGAAGTATCCATAAATATCAATAAGGCCTAGCTAATTGGTGATAAAATTCAGATACCTGCATTCTCACTTAACTTCTGTCTACTATATCTGGAATGGTGTGTAAGTCTCCAACTCTAATATGAATCTTTCTTTTTCTCCTTATGGTTCTACCAGCTATGGTTTACATATTTTGATGCTCTATATATACTTAGGCCCATATACATCAAAAGGATTGCTGTCATCTTTGACAACTGGCTTTTTTATTATTCTGTAATGTTACCTTTTGTTTTAAATCAATAAAAATGCTCCCATTAAAATAGCTGAATGTTAGCATTGTTTATTTTTCCATCTCATTTTAATCTATTTGTGTATTTATATATAAAGCAGGTTTCTTACAGATTCACTAGAGACCTATAGAAATACATGTCTTAGAAATACAAATATGACATGTTTTCTCTAGTTTGTGATCCCTAGATTTTATATAATCACATAAAATCATGTATATATAGATAAAGTGAAAGTAGTGAAATTGTCTAAGGGGACAAAGGAGATTAATGGAAGACAGGAGGGGCAGGTGAGAAAAATGTTTAAGATATGGGTTCCTTATAGATACGTAGAGTTGGGTCTTAGTTTGTAATTTGCTCTGATTGTCTTTGTCTTTTGCCTTCTGTATTTAGATGATTTACACTTAAAGTGATGGCTGATGGTGGAATTAATGTCTATTACCTTTGTCCCTTTTCTAATCATTACACTTCTTTGTGTTCTTCCCTTTTCTTTTTCTGTTTTAAGTTTCAGTTGAGCATTTTTTGTAATTTCATTTCTATCCTCTTTTAGCATATCGATTACACTTGAAAACTTGGTGTATTCCCTAGCATTTGCAGTATACATTTACAACCGATTTAACCTCACTTTCACATGATGCCATACTGTTTCATGGGTGGAGCAGATACTTCAAAAGACAGTATCACCCATCCTTTCTTCTCATGCCTTAGACAATTGCCGCCATTCTCTATGCTTAACTATGCTATTATCATCTAAGATATTGGTGCTATTATTTGGTGGTAACTGTTGGAAATTAATAAAATGATAAAATGTCTTATTTTACCCTCATTTATTTCCATGTTAGCACGCCTCCTTTCTTTACAATGTGGATCCACACTCTAGCTTTCCTGAAGGCATCTTTTGAAATACACAGTTCTCTTTTGTTGTTCTTTTTTTTTTCACCATGCTGTGCTGGAACTCAGGACCTCACACATGTCAAGCAACCACTGTACACTGAGCTGTACTCTTGCCCAAGAGACAGGTTTTCAACTTTAACATGGTTGGTTCAATTTTTTTCCTTTACGGTTAGCACTTAATGGTTAGCCCTTAATGGTTAGCACTTTATGGTTAGCACATGCCTGCGTGTGCGTAACTGCACCCATGTCGTGTAATGCCTATGGAGGACAGTAGAGGGTATTAGATTGCCTGAAACTGGAGTTACAGACAATTGTTAGCCCCATGTGGGTGCTGGGAACAGAACCTGGGTCCTCTGTGAGAGCAGGCAGTGCTCTGAACCATTGATCTCTCCAGCTTCATGGTTAACACTTTTAATACCCCAATAAAGAAACAATCTTTCCCTAAGATCACAGAAACATTTTCATACATTATACGGTAGAAGCATTAGTCTTTTAAGTTTCATGTTTAGATATAAAATTATCTTGGAGCGGATTTTGTATGAAGTACAAGGTAAAAATCAGTATTTTTTCCAAATGACACAATTTGACTCAAAAGCATCTAGCAGACCATTATCTATGGAGTCATTAAATTCAGCTTTTTCATGTTTTGGGTATCTTGTTAATGGACCTTTTTTAAGGAACTTTCTATTCTGTTCCATTTGTCTTTCTTGAGCCAGAAGAATCATAATATTTTACCTACTACAGGTTGTTTGTTTTGTTTTGTTTTCAGTACTGAATGTAAAACACAGGACGCTCTGTATGGTAGGCAGCCTTTGCCTTTGAGCTACCCTCCAAGTCCCATGTAGTTTATAAAAAGATTTATTTATTTGTGGTGGAGGCAGGGCATGCCACGGTGTACATGTGTAGGTTAGAGGACAACTTGCAGGCTTTGGTTCGCTCCTTCCATTTTATGGGTTCTGGGGATCAAATTCGGGTCACCAGACTTGGTGACGAGCACTTTTACCTGCTGATCCGTCTCTCGGGCCCCTTATTGTACCTCTAGACTAGGTCTTATTAGTTAACAGTGGGGGATCTCCAGTTTTACTTCTGTTCTGTACAGTCCAGAGAATTATCTACAATAGCCAGCTTTTAGGGTTTTGGTGAGTGAGTTCATTAAGTATTTTGCAAGCTAAAGGGAAAATGCAAATAGAAGGCAACAGGTATATGGAGGTTTACAATGGAGTTTGCAGTGTCCAGAAGACAAAACTGGAGTAGTCCAATTAAGAGAGCAAACAAATCAAAGGCTTACAAACATCCAGTAGAAGTAGACTTCGGAAGTTGGACAGTCAGCTGGAGTTCCCAATTGAGTTTTCTCTCCACAGATGGGTTTCTGGTTTTTCATTCCCACTACCACATTTCTATACCATGAGATAAACATGATGCAGAATCTCTCAAGAAAACGGTTTATTTTCTAGCTGTTCTCAAAGGTACGATGTTTTTAATCTTGGGCGATTTTGTTCTCTATGTCACAGGGTCAGGGAGCCACCTGTCCCTGGACAAGAGGCCCCAGAAGACCCGTTGAGACAAACATGCTTTGGTTTGGGATAGGGAGGGCCTTCTTCACTTCTGAAGTCGGCTTCTTAATAAGCTTAAACAGCAGATGACAATTTACCAATATGATGTGTATTAATGCCTCTTTATAAGATTATCTTATAACTGCCTCTGATAGAATGTTAAATAAGCAACATTTATGATTCATGATTTCAAGGAATAGCTTTCAATTTTCCATCATTAGGTCTAATGCTTGTTCTAGAGTTATTGGGTGTCTGTTTTTTTCCTAATTACTTAACTAGTTTAAGGGTGTTCCCTTCTTACTCTGAGAATTTTCTTTCTGATGATGGATGACTATTGAATTTTCTCAGATACTTTTTCTACATCTATGTAGATGATTACAAATTTCCCTTTATTTTCTTATAGAGATAAATTGCATTGACTAATTTTTAGTCTTCAAATCAATCTTGTATTGGTAAAATAAATCCGATTTGGACTTGTTTCATTATTTTTCTTCTTAGGGTCTAGATTTTATTTGGTAATGGTTCATTTAGTCTTTTTCACTATGTTGCGAGATTGAGCTACAAGATTTCTTTTGTGTTATTGATTTTGTCATAAAATACAGTTGTCCTCATAAAATTAACTGAAAAATGGTTCCTTTTTTTTCCTCTCTGGCTGAGTTTGTATAACATTAGTAGAATCATTTTCTTCTTATACATTTGGAAGGCTTTCATCAGTGAAAGATCTGGGTATAGAGTTATTTATGAGGAAGTTAAATTATAGTTTAGAATTCTTCAATACTTGTATGATGATTCAGATTTTCTACTGCACGTTGTGTTAATTTTGGTAATTTATGATGCTTTCTAGAAAATTTCACATTCCATTTGTATTTTGCAATGCGTTGCTGTAACATTTTCCACAGCACCCCTTTCTTCCTGATAACTTGTGTATTCTCTCTGTTATTGTTCATTTTGTCAATGATTTATCCATTTTATTAACTTCTTTTCCCACAGAAACAACTTTTTAAAAACACCATACTTTTAGATTTAATATAAAATGTGTTAAAGCTTATGTTCATGCCAAATGTAATTACTTTGGAACATTAGGGAAAAACAGCAGTGTGGGAGGGTGTTACCCCAGCTGGTTCTGTCTTCACCTTATCGTAGTCCCTGGGCTATTCCCTCTGCGCATGGTGCCAGTACTGCTTTGGATCCAAGGCTCTGGGTTTGAGACCCCCAGATGCCTCTCTGATCATGGACTCCGCTGAATCCACAGAGTACTGTTCACACTGCCTTCTTGACCACCGAAGCCACCCCATGACCATGCAGAGTCTCCACTGTCTCTTCCCTACCGCAAGGACAGTGTGAAGTCCCTGAGAGGCTGTTCTTCTGACTCACTGTGATGGTTAATCTTGGTTGTCAACCTGACTGGCAAGCCTTTGGGCACACCTGTGAGGGATTTTCTTGATTAGGTTGACGTAAGCAGGAAGACTCATTCTAAATGCGAGCAGCACCTTCCAGTGGTAACCCAGACACAAGGTTTGTCTTTGTTGTAGCTTGCGAGTGAGTTCATCTATCCTGTTGCTGCTGCAGCTGTTGGCAGCTGTCCTTTGCTGACATCAGAACTCAGTTTCTTTGTTCTTCCAGCATGGACTCTCCAGGATTCCTCTAGGCCTTCAGCCACCAGATTGGGACCGCTGAGACATCCAGTCTTGTGACTTGAGCACTACTGTTGAGATTGTCCTGTTAGTCTAGGGATATTGTTGGGTTCATTTTCTCAGCCAATTAAAGAAATATCTGAGACCAGCAGAGAGTAAAACACCAAACTTTTATTGGAAGATAATCACGTCCATACACCTAAAGATCACTCATACATTATATACATACTCATTCAGATAAAGCTTTCCACAAGCGGAGAGAGGATTTTGGGAACCAAGAATCCAGTGTCCCCTGCGAAGGGCTTAGGTTTTAAGGATTTCAGTGGTTTCCTTTCCCCTAAGTTTGGATTGATTAATTTAAACAAAGAGGAGAAGGCTGATAGGCTCATGACCTTCCTTAAATGATGATGTGTCCAGGTCTGGCCTCAGTCTTTTCTGAAATGCTTTGGACTAGTCGACCAGACAAAGAACTCTGCTAGTTAGAGGGGTAGGCCTCAATGTTTTGTCTCAGTCCAAAAAGAGGACAGAAGTAGGCCATCTTTATTCTCCTCAGTGACCATGTTTGTTTATTAGGGATTTAGTCCCTTATATTACCTTGGTCTCTCCAGTGGAAGACAGCCATTATTGGAGTGCCCAGAAAGAATCATGTATGCCAAATATATATATTATTCTTTCTTCAAGTTCTAGTACTCTAGAAAACCCTGACAAATACGCACCCATTTACAACCCTCACACCTGACCATAGCAGACGTGACAGCAATACAGGAAATTAAACATATTCTAAATATCCCACACACCAAATATAAGTCTAACAGGGGAGCAGGGTACCCACACTAGACTGATTGGGCCTGCTAACCTCATCCCAGGGATGAGCTGGTGCCTCAGTGGAGCAGCTCCAGAAATAGGCTCCTTTACCTAGCTGTCCTGTCCCCAGCTCCTTGGACCATATCACCTCACTCCATCTGTCTGGGTACCCCACACTGCACCCTGGCCTCTTTCTTCTCTTTTACTGCAACACGTAAGGCTACTCTCAGTCATTTTGGTTCCTTACTCTGAAAGATCAGCCGGATCTCTTCCTTGTCACCTCGAGCCCATTTAGACAACGGTAGTGGATATGTGCCTCTCCTTCAGAAAATACAGAATAAGGAATGTGCCAGGCACAGACTTGGGAGACAGGGGCACTAAAGAGGGTATTAACTGACAGCCTGTGTGTGATCTCAGACCTCTTCTTCCTTGCAATGGAGGCCCTAACAGAGACTCTTGCTAGGTCTGGCCTGTGCACCGGCCTCTCTTCTCGCAGCAAGGCTGGGCCTGTTTTCATGCGCCCTTTCAAGTGAGTTGCCTCCTCAGAGATGCTTCCCCTTTTACATCTTGCCTTCCACATTTCCTCAAAGCTTCCCATTCTTTGTAGCCTCACCCACTGCCCACTGAGCCTCGTCTGCAGAATCCGCCTGCATAGAAACTGCCCTGCTTGGTCACCAGCATACCAGCAGAGAGTTCTGATGCTGGAAGCCACCATCTGTACAGGGCTGTTCCTTGTGAACTGACCTGGCTTTGAGAACCCTTGGAGTGGGCCAACTCTGGTTGTGATACTGTGTGCCCAAGAAACAACTTTTGTATATTTTTCAGAATATTTGTTCTCTATTTCTTGAAGATATTCTTTTTATCTTCATCATTTGCTTTCTCTTTATTTTAGTTTTATTTTGTCCAAGTCTCTTTTTCTGTTGCTGTGATAACATATCCTGAAAAAGCAACTTAATGAGAGAGGGATTATTTGGCTTATAGTTTCTGAGACACAAAGTCCATCATGACAGAGGAGGCCAGTCACGTTTTACTGGCATTCAGGAAGCCAAGAGTAAGCAGGAAGTGGGGCTAAGCCATAACACTTCAAAGCCCATCGCTGTAAGGTACTTTGTCTAGAGACACCCCACTTCTTAAAGATTCCATAACCTTCCACAGCAGGACCACCAACTGGGGGACAAGTTTGCAAACACCAGGAGCCCATGGGGGACATTTCACATTTAAGTCACCACATGTTTTCTGTTCCTTCTCTTAAATTACATCATGTTTTCAGCTTCTTTTCTTTTCAGTTCTAGTATATGCATTTAAGCCCTTAAACATCCCTCTTTTGTGGCTGTAGTGATCTCCCATACATTTTCATTGTTAACAGTTCAAAACAGTTCTCAAATGTGTTATGATTTTTTTTTTCTTCTTTCTTTATCCACGGATTAGTTAGAAGTGTATGAGGCATCTATGTTTTTCTTTCCTAAATCTTGGGTCGGAGAATACATTCTATATAATTTCAATCCTCTAGGGGGAAAACGTGAAAGAATCTTTCTATGGCTCTAGTTAATTTTTGTGAATGTTTTAATTGTAGTTAAAAATATCGTGTCCTTTCGCTGTTTAGTGCAATGCACTTCATATGTCACTATGACAACCATTTATAAATCATGTACAAATCACGTTGTATGATTATGGATTGATATAATGACTTTAAATTCTCTTGATTTCTGACTAGCAAATTTTCAACTATATTTGAAGTGCATTCAGACTTAGAATTATTATCACTTCTTGATGGTTGGGTACTTTTACTGTTATTAAATGTCCCTCTTTGTTCTTAGTAACGTTTTCTCAATTAGGCTACATTTGTCAAGCAACTGAATACTGCATGTACTTTCATTTGGTTCATATTTTTCTTTTATTTATATGATTTTAAACCTTGACATG
Source organism: Eospalax fontanierii (assembly GCA_035773235.1). NCBI lineage: Eukaryota > Metazoa > Chordata > Mammalia > Rodentia > Spalacidae > Eospalax > Eospalax fontanierii. Next base: position 19,706,977 of record CM069547.1, read on the forward strand.
TACTGATGGTACAAAGTGATGTGTTTCATTCTATGTTCAGACTTGGTATGATTGCTCATATTCATACCATTACCTTCTTGTGTCCCCCCTCCTCTCTCATTTTCATCAAGGGTGTAGCTCTTGATAGAATGCTCATGCTCCAGTGGATGCCCCAATACCCATGTGTATTCAGACATCACCAACTGTACTCTTGTACTCAGTGATATATATATGCACACACACACATATATGTATGGTCTTATGTATATATGGTTATATATATATATATGACATTAAGGTGGGAGGGAGATATGTTAGAGAGGTCTGAGGGAGGGAGGAGGAATGGGATGAATATGATCAAGATAAATTATATATTAGTGTGTGTGTGTATGAAACTATCAAAGAATAAATAAAAATTATTTTAAAAAATTTAAAAAACAATCCCAACCCAACCCAACCCAAGGAACTTCTGACAGCTGATGGTGTCTGGGAGGTGGAGAGATAGTCTGTTACAGGGATGGGACTCTTAGTAAGTTGACCATGCTCCAGTGGATGGACCCACGCTTTGGGATGTGTAGGTACTCAAATCAGACTGTATAGTCCAATAGTCCATATTACATATATAGTGGAGTATACTGAGTTGGGTGAGGGGCAGTAGGGGATGGTGTGGGTGGGGGAGGGGAATCTAAATACCATCAAATTATATTGTATGAAAATCACAAAAATTCAATAAAAAATTTAAAAATACATAAATAAGCTTTGCTGGGTTAAATATGAATACTTAGATGGCAGTTTGATAAACAGATCTGTTTAACAAAACAAGAGTGGCAGGTCCCCTCCTAGGGCCTAGGGCCTCCCTAGCCGTGAGCTTTTGACCATTATGACTTCCCTCTTGTTGTTGAATGTGCCTCCAATTCAGTTAGGAAGCAGTTGATTACCCCTATAACGTAAGTCATGCACTCTTGAATTAGTGGGCACGTCTAGCCTGGCAGGTCTGTGTTGGAGCATACGGGGTCCACAACTGAGTGAAAACTCATGATTTCTCTCCCCCTATAAAGCTAATCATCAGGGAGGAAACTTCCAGCTCAGTTCAAGTTTGAATTCTCAAGGTCCTGCAACTAAAGTATGTAGTGTTTTCATCTTCAGCAATAGAGTCTTCCCATTCAGTTCTGGTGAACAAGCAAATAATTCTGAGGTTTCTTTTTCCTTCCTTCCTTCCTTTCTTCCTTCTTTCCTTCCATTTGGAGGGAGGTCTGGATGATCTATCTATTGTTAAGAATGAGTTACTGAAGTCACCTACTATTATTGTACAGGGACCTATTTGTCCCTTTTAATTTATCAGCTCTTTTCTTGTTTTATGGAATTGGGTGCCTAAAATTCAGTGCATATATATATATATATATATATATATATATAATTATTATATCTTTTTGATGGGTTATTCCATTTGTTAATACGTAGTGGCCTTATTTCTTCTAATTTTGGCTTGAAGTGTCCCTTGTCAGATATGGAAATGATTACCCCTGCCTGCTTTTACAATCTACTTTCTTGAAATATTTTCTCTCGGTCTCTATATGTGTAAATGCTCTTGTGACTGAAGTGAATTTCTTGAATAGAACAAACAGGTGAATTTTGTATTTTAATCCATTCAGATACTCTACATCTTTAAAAATATTTTATTGTTGCTATTTTATGTGTATGAGTGTATTATCTGCATGTGTGTGTTACTGTGTCATGCCTGAAGAGGTCAGAGGAGGGAGTTGGATCCCCTGGAACTAGATTTCTGGATGGTTGTCAGCCACCATGTGGGTGCTTGGAATCGAACTCAGGTCCTCCACAAGAGCAGGCAGTGCTCTCAACCACTGAGCCATCTCCCCAACCCCAGATACTCTACATCTTTAATTGGAGTGTTAATGCTATTTATCTTAGGGATGATGTGATGGTTAATGTCATCAGCCTGACAGGATCTGGACTCACTTAAGAGACAAACCTCCAGGCACATCTGTCAGGGACTATGTAGCCCCTCATGCATGTCTATTTCATTCCCTGGAACTGGGAAAAATTCTGATGTAATCTCTTGAACCAGTTTTCTATGTCTTTTGTCCCTATCTTGGGTCCCTATGCTATACCTATGTGGATTTATAATCCTGCCCTAGAGGTCTTGACTGCTTTCATTCTCATCATTGCCATCTGAATGTAGTGATTGCTCAGCTTTGTATTCCATCCATTCTTTTGCATGGTCCAGTTTATTTGCGATGCCTTTCCTTGGATCGCTTGCATCACTGCGCCATTTCCATTGCAGTATTTATTTTAATTGCTGACTTTTTCATTTCCAACTTTTCTGATTTTTCTATGTCTTTTCTGGATTTATTCTCCAAGTTCTTGAATTTCTTATCCACATCTTAATTGACTTCTCTCCTTAGAACTTATTTTCAGCCCTGTTATCTGGACCCTTGTCATTCACGGGGTCACAAAGAGAAACCTTGTAATCTGCCATCTTACCTTAAATGTTTCGTAAAGTTTAAAGTACATATCATCATTTTCTATCATTTTACACCCAAACTTTCTAAGTTCTTATACTTTACCTTATGTAATCTTTTAAAAATTTTAGATGTTTATTTATTTTACTTGTGTGTGTGTGTGTGTTCATGTGCCATGGCTCATGTATAGGTGAGTTTTGGGAGTCAATTTGTGGGAGTCAGTTTTCTCTTTCTACCATGTGAGTCCTGGAGATCAAACTCCGGTTGTCAGGCTTGGTCATATGATCCTTATCCACTGAGCTATCTTGCTCACACCTCATTTTTAGGAGGTGTTGTGGTTTGAATGTGAAATGTCCCTCAGAAGCTCATCATGTGTTTGAACACTTGGTCTGTAACTGTGATGCTGTTTGGGAAGGTTGTGGACTCTTGAGGAGGTGGAGCCTTGATGGAGAAAGTAACTCACTGGGGGTGAGTCTTATAATTGTATAGCCTGGTCCTACTTCTTGTTCGCTCTCTGCTTCCTGAGTATAGATACAAGGTGACCAGCCAGCCTCCTCCTCCTGCCACCAGCCTTCCCTGCCTGCTGCCAAGATAGTCTGTATTCTCTTGAAACTGTGAGCTTTTGTCAAGGTGTTATATCACAACAATGAGAAAGTAACTAAAACAGCAGCTGGTACTGGGAAGTGGGACCATTACTGTCACAAATCTTACCACATGGTATCATTTGTGGTAAGATTTGAAACTAGAGTTTACAGATGACTGTTAGCTGCCGTATGAGTGCTGGGAATTGAGCCTGGGTTCTCTGCAAGAGCAGCCAGGGTTCTAAACTGCTGAACTATATCTCTCCAACCCCAGGTTTAAGTTTTTAAAAAAAGAAAATTGAGAATTCTGGATAAGATGGTAGATTAGAAACCTCATTGGTGAGACTCAGTCAAAGAAAATAGGATAATACAAAATTTCTATTCTGAAGGAGATGGTCACCATAAATGAACTCACCAAGCCAGATGGGAACTCCAGAGAAGCAGGTATGAGGGGCTACAGAGCTCTGCATGGTACCCAGCCGCAAGTAGCTCAGGCAAGGTCAGTAGAATGACCCAGAAATACTTTCCTTCACATACACCAGCAGGAACAGTGAGCTGACCCATGGAGGGCGGGATCAGAACTGGAGCTAAAGCTTTTGAAGATGAGCACAAGGTTGGGCTGAGGTCATTAGGAAACCAGACAATGACTTGCATACTCTCTTCCCTATTCATGGGCACCAAGGAATGGCCTGAGAGAAGATTCAGCAGAACCTGGAGCTGGCCATGGTCCTCTCTATGCACCTCTCTGTGCAGAGAGCAAAGGGGCTGAAGAATGACAGTGGGAGGCTAAGGCATGCCTGCCCAGGCATGCTTCTGAGGTCAGTGGGAGCCTTCAATAAGGGGTCCCCGTGCCCTCCCCCAGCACTGCTGAGCTGGAGAACAAGCACATCAAGGAGGTGCTATACTGCTTAACTCAGCACAGTTGTGCCAGAGACTCAATCTAAAAAACTGATCTAAGCTCCGCTGGGGCAGTGTACACCACAAATCTTGTTTAATAGTTTGAATTGCAGATGCAAATTGTACCTCCCCCATCAATGCAGTTTGCGACATGAAGCCCTGACAGAGAGACAAAGAATCCAGCCCCATCCCACTAAGGAAGAACTACTGACCGATGCATTTTTAATGTAATTTGGTCATTTTAAATGTTATTGTTAATTTTAAGTATTTTTAGTTTTACTTCTTTGTTGTTTTTTAACCTTCACTCTTACAGAAATATCTGGTCAGTCTTGCTTGAGTTTGTGTATAGCTCAGTTAGGTTATATGGTTGTTCTGTATCCTTCTTAGTCCGTTCTGTTGTGGACTGTCCACTGTTTCCTTCACACGACCCACATGCTCTCTCTCTCACTCCCACCTCTCCTCCTCCTTCTCTCTTCCACACCTACTCCTCTTCTCCTCTTTTTACTTTTTTTGGTCTTTCTGAGACAGGGTCTCCCTGTAGCCCCAGCTGGCCTGGAATTCACTATGTAGACCAGGCTGCCTCAATTCACAAAGATCCTCCTGCCTGTGCCTCCCGAGTGCTAGGATTCAAGGTATGTACCACATGCCAAGCTTCTTTTTACATTACTATGATCTTACAAAACTTCAGTCATCTGTGAACTCTGTGGATCCTAACAATTTCCCAATTTTTTTCCTCCTATTTTTCTACTTCAAGTTCTTTCCTCAGTTGATCTAATACTAATCTCTGTCCTTGGTTATATCACCTCCACTCTTAATATTTAGTGATATTCTTAATTTCCTAATGCACACAATCCTACTTTTTCCCATTGATCCTCCAATTCCTGTTGAAGTTAAGTAGACAGCTGGCTAGTATGACATTTACATAGTGGGCATATCCAGTGGTTACTCCTGCAGGTAACATTCTACTCCGAGAGTAGTAGAGGGTTCATACTTGGTGCCCTAAGTACACAGACTGAGGTTATGTCATTTGTAGGAAAAATGAAAACAAGTGAATTAAGTCAGTCTCAGAAAGGCAAATACCATGTTTGTTCTCAATTGTGGGTCCTAGACTCACAGACACATGAATTCCTGTATGTCCAGATGACTTGGATATAGAATTGAAAATGTGTTGGGGAACAAAGGGAGAAAATAGAAGAGAAAGAGATGAGGAAGGGGAGGGCCTTGGGCCATGGGGCAGAATATCCTCAGAGTACATTATACACTTGTGTGAAATGGCCTTCTATGACCCTGAGAAATAAAACAAAGCAAAACTGGGGTTGCCAGAGATTCTCAAGTTTAGCTAGTAAATAGAATACCTTTATTTTGAAGGCTATGTCCACTGTGTATTGGAGTCTCGGTTAGAGGGAATTTCTTCTAGCATTTGAAACATGTTATTATATTGACTTCCATCTTTTATCATTCTTTGGGAAAATCACTCATCTTTCACACATTTAGCATATTCTACATGTGCAGCAGTGTGCACACTCATGGGTGGTTCTTATTATTTCTGAGGAGGTTGCTGGAGACTCTGCGCTGTCTTTCCAGGCCCTGTAGAACTCCCACAGTCCTTGGCGCATGGCCCCTTCCTTCTTCAAAGCCGCAACATCCAGGGTGAGTCCTCCTCCCTCTCCCCTCTCGTTCTGACACCGTCTTCCTCTTTACTCTTGTGACTGTGTCGGGAGCCAGGATCACCTCCTCGCTGCAGAGCAGCCACACTGATTCCATCCGCACATTTGCCACATGAAATGACCCACTCTTGGGTGTGGAATTTAGGACCTGGAATCCTGGAGGGGATTGTGAGAGGGTGCCCAACACAGGGAGAAATAAAGATGGAGACTTCACGCTGTGGGAGCAAGGCTGCGAAAGAATTTGACAGACCAGGATCCCCAGGATGAGCCTGCAGCACAGCTGCTTCCCTGTGGGCAAATCATGGATTTACTGGATCAATCTCCATTTCCTTATCCCTGGTTCAGTGTTATCCAAATACGTTGAGTTCATATGACCTGGATTTAATGCCCAAATTCCAATTATGTAAGAGGAACGTGTCCTTTTAACTTACTCTTTCCAGAACACCCTGCATCCTCAGCTTCATTAAATACCAAGTTCTCCATCAAAGTATTCAATCCTTTGTTTGTTTGTGATCTATAACGAACTGCCATCATGTTTGAGAGACCATGGACCATGCAGTGTGACAATGCTCCTTTGCCTCCTCCAAACATGCACAGGGGTTTTCTATCTGTTCACAGAAGAACTTTATTGGGAATCAATGACTCTTTTTTAAAGAACTGATTTTTTTTTAACTTCTCAGACTGTGATTTTTTTATGTCTAGACATTCAATTAGGTGATGTGTGTTTTCCGTAGGGCACAGATGAAGGCACACTGGGACTGTAGAATAAAGAACAATGGAAAACCTCTTGGTGTCTGGGAATGGGAAAGGTACAACTTTATCAAGGCCTGGGTGCCCAGGACCATGTCAAGATCATATCTGGTCATCAAGGGAGGTGGGAGATCCATTCTTGAAAATCAGTTCTCCCAAGATTAGAATCTGTAAATGACAGAAACCTCCTGTCCCTAGCATAAGTCCAACCCAGGCAAAGCCACTGCGATGTACAACCTGGGATCTCAGGGGAGGGGGTTGCGGGCCACTCAGAGAAGGTTGAAACTGCTGCCAGAGGGTACTCCATGCAATCTGTTCCACCATTAGCCCACCACCAGAGGAATATAGAACTGTTGGGGACCACAGCTCCAGCCCACAGAAGAGGTTCACATACAACTCTGGCTCACAGGAGGGAACCACAGTTCCAGGTTCATGGGAAGAGACAACAGCTTTGGGTTCATATGAGGTGACCACAGTTCTAGGTTCAAAGAATGGCTCATAACTTCAATTATACTGGTTCCAACTACTTTTCTTTCTCCATCATTCTGTCCACATGGCTATACTTGTGCTTAAGAAAGAACATTTGGGCTTCTGTGCTACAAACAGAAGAGACTTGCTGGCTTGAATTTCTCATTAACGATACATTAGCACTGGACAAAACCCTTTTCCCTTCTGCTCAAGGAGACAGATGGGTCAGTGTTTTCTTTTTCATGGTCAAGGATCTAGTTCGCTTTTTTGGTGGCTGCTGTCTTCACATCTTCCTCCACGTTAGGGGAACAAATGATGAGATATCTTCTTACTGGAGTCACATTTTAAGTCCTTTGATTGAAACATAAGATCACTTATAATTCCCCACCTTCACCACGCCCCAGGCTGAACCCTTGAGGAGAACATGGCTGGATCCAAGGGGCACACACATGTACCAGGTTTCAGGGATCCACTCAGTCATTGATAAGTTATCTCTAGTCTCTCATCTTCCAGAATCATTCAAGTTCATTGTTTCTGCTGTGAGGAAGAGCTTTGCCACTGGGGCTTCAGAAGAGACAGAATATTGGTCTCTGCCACAACAGTCAGGCTGCTGAAAGTAGCTTCCCAAACAGGCTGCTGGTAACAGACAGCCTTTACCACCATCCACACACTGAATGAATGTCTCATATTTGCCTCTATTTCAACTTGAAACAGTTGTGAAGCATGGTGTGCATTTAATTGTTCCTGTGTCAATGACATCAGAGAAAGGTAACTTGTATTCTTCTGGCCTCTGTAGCTTGGGCTGGAGTACCAGCTCAGAGCTGGGATGAATGTCAAGAGAGGTAGTTTGTGTACCCATTGGTGTTGACTGTTTGAGAAATTCAGCATCTACATCTACCATCTTTCTGTGGTTGGATTTCTTCCCAAGAGCAATGAATACATTCTCCCAATATAATGCCAGTAGCAGTATGCAAACACACTTATCTTCTCTTAATGCCTTCAGTGTGTCCTCTCCTCAAAAGGCATGACCCCAATTCCTCTGCTAGCTGCTTTAAGCATCCAGTGATATTCCATTTCCTCCAGGTCAGTCTCAATTCCATTTTAATTCCCTGAAACTCAAATATTATACTGCACATTTTAGTAGCAATAAGATATTCTATGTAACTTAGCCAAGGGAAGAATGCTGATAAAAAGGAAAAGTTGGCTAATGGTTAGTATGCATGTACTGGTTAGTTTTTTGTCCACCTGATACAAACTAGAGACACCTAGGAAGAGAGAACCTCAGTTGAGCAGTTGCCTCCATCAGATTGGGCTTGGCCATGTCTGTGAAGCATTTTCCTAATTGCTAATTAAGGTATGAGGACTTACCCCATGGTGGGAAGTCCTATCCCTGGGCAGGTGGACCTGGGCTATATAACAAAGGTAACTAAGCAAGCAGGGAAGCAAGCCAGCAAGCAGCATTCCTCCACGATCTGCTTCAGTTCCTGCCTTTAGTTTCCGGCAGTGAGTTCCTGCCCTGACTTCCAGTGATGATGAATTGTGACCTGGGAGTTGTAAGCTAAAATAATCCGTTTCCTCCCCAAGTTGTTTTTGGTCATGGTGTTTATAACAACCACAGAAAGCTAACTAGAACAATGCGTGAATATATACTCAACATAAATAAATAATATATATGTGATTACTTTGGTCCTAGTTTTTAACAACTAAGCAGAAGGCCACATTTAGTGTTATAAATGCCTTCCCTCTGTTGACTATTCCATTGACTTCAACCAAAATCTCTGTTCAAATTCTTTACTTGTAGATGTGATAGAAAATATTATGTAAGAAGAACCTGAGTTCTGGTCTCTAAGAATAGCAATAAAAAGGAACATGGGAGGTGGCTCAGGTGATCACTTGCTTGCTGTGCAGGCATCATGAGGACCAGAGTTTGGATTCCCATCACCCATGTAAAGAGCTGGGTGTGATAGCACATATAGCACATATTTGTAACTCTAGCACTGAGGAGCGGGCCTGGGAGAGGTAGAGACAAGTGGACTCCTGTTCATTGGCCAATTAGCCTGGCCAATAAGTGTGCTCCAATTTCATTAAAAGAAAGTATCTCAAAAAATAAGATGGCAAGCCATCAAGGAAGACAACTGATATGACCTCTGGTCTTTACATGTAGATACGCAAACATTCATATGAACACACATATCACATACATACACACATGTGCACATACACACACACCACACACACACACACACACAAATGGGTTAGAAAGATGACTCAGTGCTTAAGAGCTCATCTGCTTTTCCAGAGGACCAGAGTTTGCTTCCTAGTACCTACATCAGGCAGCTCACAGCCTCCTGTAATTCCAGCTACAGGGGATCTGATATTTTCTTCAAACTTCTATAGGCACAGACACATATGTGTGCACACACATACAGACACACACGTGCACATAAATAAAAGTAAAATATATCTTAAGTTAAAAAAATAGAACTAAATAGAAAGTATTAAGCAAATTACTACCAGCTTGTGTCTGACTCTTCCGGTCACTGATTCAAAGTATACATTTCCTCCTTTGGGAGAAGAGTTCAGCTTCAGCGTGTGTCTGTCACTGAGTCCTGTGAGCCTTCCACAGGCAGTCTGCCATTCCCTAATGCTGACCATTTCTGGTTATAGGGAACGTGGGTCCAGTGGACCCAATGACCAAACCATTGACCTTTCATCCTTTGGTACAAAATGTAACTCCTTTCTCTGAGACAGTGCTGGGTGGAATCACGGATGGTGAAATATAACTCAAAAGCCAACTCGTGGTATTTTGACAGAAATAGAGAAAGGCAAATGTGTATCTTGAAAGCATCTACTCTGGCAAGAACATAACACTGCCTCTTCCATAATGAGAGAGGCCCAGTGTTAATCTGCAGCAGATGCTGCTCCTCTGCATCCCGAAAAAGAGGCTGAAGGGCATCCCCTGACTGGATGGCCCTTCTCCTGCCTGTGATGGTCAGCATTGATTGTTAACCCGATAGAATCTAGACTCACCTGAAAGATGAGCATGCCTGCGGGGGATTATCTTGATTACAGTAACTGACAGAGGAAGATTCATCTTAACTGTGGGCAGGACCATTCCTGGGTAGGAGAAAGCTAACTGAGCAGCTTGCGTTCATTGCTCTCTTGTGACTATAGACATCATGTGATCAGTTGCTTCAGGCTCCTGCCACCTCACTTTCCCTGCCATGACAGACTGTACCTTGAACTGTGAGCTAAAATAAACACCTCCTCTCTCAAGTTGCTTTTGACAAAGTATTTTATCACAGCAAAAGGACAAAACCGAGATACTACCTCTGCTAGCTAGGCTTTATGGCATCACATGAGACACAGACATCATCATTCTCTAGGTCCTTTCTGAGAAATTCTTCCTTCCCTAACTATCTTAGTAAATTTTCCTGTTTTGAGCTAAACATTTGCCTCAGCTATGTATGTGGCTAACCATTCAGACATTGATTTCCAATTGGTGCCGATCCATTCATCCATCCAGTACTTTCACTTCCAGATAAAGTGGGAAATGACATGCAATTCTCAAAATTCTGCCCTTTAGGACAATTTATCTTGTTTGCTATGCTTCAGTTCCAATGGGAGGCGTATCGTTCAGTGGCTCTTCTCTGATTGGAATTCACATAGCACACAGAGCTGTCTGCAGATTAAAGTTGAATATTTTCTTGTTCAGTCATCTGGTCCTAGGGTCTGTCACATGAAGACATAAATAGAAGCTGAAAGAGAAGCAGTGGCCTGACAGATGACGCCGTAGAAGTGGGCGCCAGCTGTGGAAACTACTCGTACATTCAGGACTTACTTAGACCCGGTATGTATATTTCTCTACTGCTGCTGACAAATCTTTTGGGTCATGTATGACTCATACATTGGAAGGTCAGGGTAAGACACTCATGATGTAGAGCTCTCACTTGCATTCAGACTGAGAGATGTCAAAGAGACAAATGTCAAGTTTAATCCAAACCCTGGGACTTCTACTATTTTTCTCTATCAGGTCTTGTTACAGAATTCATGTGGCATCCTGTTCCATCACGGGCATTTTGACATACTACGTCATAAGGCTCATGTGACAAATCTGCTTCCGTGGTAGTTTAACCAACTTAAAGAACCCTCTCTTTCTTGAGTCCCATGCAAAACTTCAGTTGCTTTGAGTCTTACTCAATAAATGACTTTGATTTGTACAACTATATTTGGAGTGTTCTCTCAAGAATACAAAGATATTAATTAAATTTGAACCTCTTTATTAACGATTGAGTGCAGAACTTACCTTTAATTTAAATTTACATGAATATATTTATGCATAGGGAGAGCACCCTGTATACCATATACCTCAGAGCATGTGTGGAGGTTGGAGGACAAGTTTCAGGATTAGTTCTCGCCTTCTACCATGTGGATCCTAGAGATCAAACTCAGGTCATCAGTCTTGGCAACAAGTGCCTTTACTCACTGAGCCGTCTAACTGGTCTGTTGTCTTTAATTTCAAAAAATAACTTCTATCATATTCTAGAAGCTAAAATAAACCACAGACTCTGAAGTTTTTATGTAGCATATCTCTTACTTGCCAATCTTTGTATCTCAAAGTATCTAGGCACCTTTTATTTCTGGTTCATAAATCCTATCAATGTGAAATAATCAATGTAGCAGATCAGTGGCAAGATGTTCTGTGGACTACATATGACAGGGCATGAACCAATGTTCTGTTAAGTAACACTATGAAAGTATACTAATGTTCTTGCCCAGTAAAATGAAAACCGTTTGGGTAATCTCTGTTTATTGTAAGAGAAAAGGAATGTGTACATGCATGTGAGTGTGTGTGTGAGAGAGAGAGTGTGTGTTTTGCATATACAAACATGTGGTGCATGCAGAGAGCACAGCAGGACATCAAGGGTCTTCCTCTGTCACTCCCCATCTTCTTTCCTTGAGACAGGCTTTTCACTGAACAGTAAGCTCACTGCTTTGGATAGGCAGATTAGCCAACGAGCTCTCGGAATTCACTTGTCTCTTCCCCACAATGCTGGAGTTGTAGGCACGCTCAGCCATGCCCAGCTTTTTATGTGGGTGCTGGGGATTCAAACTCTGGTCCTCATTCTTGCAGACTAAGTGCTCTTACCCAATGAGCCATCTTCCCAATCCAAGAAAGTGACGTTTTTGTCAATAGATGTATATTAAGTTCCAGTAGTTGTATTGATTTTGTCCACGAAATTTTCTGTATCTGGAATAGTGCCTATAATTAGAGTTGCCATTTGAGTTTACAGCAATCCACAGTTGTTCTCTAAGAATCAGAAGAAGGTATAATAGAAATCCTTACTCAAGAATCTTTCTCGTCTTTGATGGAAGGCTTAGACTTTGAAATAATCCCTACACAGCATATGCCTCCGACTCATTGTTTTCATAGGGATGAGTCCTGTGGGTTTCCACGTATGTCTTTGTATTGCAATAACCCTCACTCGACCTGTCACAGAGACAGCTTGGGGAGTCTGAAGTGTGGATATTCCAGACATTGGTTCAGGAATTAACAGAGTAATCACAGATAACCTCAGAAATGTATGGAGTCCCATGAGTACATCACAGAAGTGGCGTGACCACTGAGTACAAGATGGGCTCGTCCTGCAACAGGCTGGACTTTGATGAACTATTACACAATATTTTGGTCCTTATCTCACAAGATTTTTTTTCCTTAGGTTTTTGTTAAAATAAACCTTAGTGGTTTCCTTCTTTACTGCACTGTGATCATAAGTGGCATTACCCCTTGACATCTGACCTTCTATTTCAGTTCAGGCCTTCTGAGAATACATTACTCTAACCAGAAACAACCTCTTCAATACTTCTATTTTTATCAAAAATCACAAATGAAAAATAAAAGTGGTAACTTCTGAAAATTTCTGAAGAATTCGAAAAGGACATGAACATGGTCCGAATCATCCAACAGAAGACATACACGCTGCACTCTAGTTCTATACAACTTTATTCCTAAAAACAAATACTTTTGCTTTAAGCTACTTTTATCATATCTGTTATTGCAAGTCTATACTTGCCAGAATTCCACAGATAAGCTATGGCTTGATTTGTTGAGATTCAAATATGGTGTGATGTTTTAAAATAAATTTAGAATTCTTAGAAACATTTAGAAAAATGTACTGAGTCCACAGTGGGGACAGAGTTGATCGAAAAGTTTTTATCCCCTGACCTTCACAGTGTTCCACTCTAGAAAACCATTGCTATGTTTCTGGACCTCCAAGTGTTCACACTATCATAGAGCCGTGATGGAATGATGGATAATTAATCTCATGCTGACCAGAAGCTCATTTTCAAAAAGGCCAAAGGGAAGATTCATATTGTATCTTATGCTGTTGATACTTCAAAGGTACTACATCCACCTTGTTTTGTGCCTCTGAACTAACCCCAGGAATGGACAAAGGCCATGGCTCTCTCATTTTGACTACAGCCACTGAAACAAGTTGGAGAGCCTCCAGCCATCAGGCATAGAGATCTATTGGTTGCTAATTTTGTTTACATTTTTGTTTGGTGGTAATATGAATCAAATCATACCTTGGAGAGCTGTCTAGAGCTGTTTTGGTCTAAGGACCTCAGGCTCACAATTCCTCTGTAATGATTTTAAGGTGTAATTAATCAAAATGGCACACTTATTTGAAAATGTGAATTTTTTAATAACTGGGAATCATTCTGTTTGCTCATTTAGTTGAATGACTAGGTGGTTACATAAAACCCAGCTAGTCTACAAGAAATTAAATGAAGGTGCCAGAAATCTTAGATATGTTATAAAACAAGTGTTACAAGGAAAACTCTTCAGATCAATTAAATTTAGTAAGGTTTATTTGAACAGAAGGGGAAGAGCATGATTTAAGGTTCAGGCAGCTCCCCAAATAAGACTGAAACCCCAACTAAAAATATGATCTGACAGCATTTATAGGAAAACAGAAGTAAGGCAAAGAGCTTAAGATGCTACAGTTTAGTCCATCAGTCAAGTGGCTAGAGTTTAGTTAATAGGCCACAGGACCTTGGGCAATCAACCACATCTCTACCTCTGAGATTAAAGCCTAGTCAGCAGGTGGGCATGTTGGGCCTCTTGCAAAATTTTATTTAACAGAAGCATGCACACTAGATTAAACCAGATTTAATGTGACCTATTCATTCATCTTTTGATTATGCCCCTAAGATAATCCAAAGTTTGAGAAGGACATCCTTTAAAGATCCGTAGTGTCTGTCCACTATGGTCTGGGGACACGGAGGTCAGCTGCTTTTGAAATGGGCTCTATGGTTTCAGTAGGAAAGATGAGATTCCCAGAAGAAACACCTAGCAGAGGCCCCTGGTGAAGCACTCAGGGCCTGAATGCGTTCAGATTGATTAGATCTGCCCTGGACCTTGAGCAGAAGTTGATTGATCATGGTGTCTCACCTGCCTCACAGAATTCCTGAAAAACTCATTTCATCCGTAATCTATTTCCTTTTTCAAATGAAGAATAACTCCAGCCTCAAGCTCATCTTTTCTCATTTATAAATTCCACACATCACAAGGCTGAAAACTCCCAAGAGCAAAGCTTTCTAAATGTTTATCTTCACTGAATGAACTGGAAGCCTGTCAAAGTAGAGCTGCCAATGAGGGGCTGCCCCGAGCTTTGAAATGCGGCTCCTCACGTGCTCTGGCAGATGCTGAAGCTGCTGGCCGATGGGTGGACTGCATTATGAGTGGGGAGAGCAAGAGCAGTTCCACTAAGGGCTGTTTGGGAGGGGAAGTTGAAATTACCCATCTAAATGAGGTTCAGGATTAGTGGATATCAATTATCCTTGACCCCTGTGGTCTCTTGTGACTACTGGCAATTCAGCATGGGCTAGAGCTTAAACAATTTATTCTAACTAAATGAACAGGATGAAATTCCTATAGACTGGGAGTTGGGCTAAGACGTCTTCACCTGGGCTGGGTGTGAGCCTGGGTAAGAATTTGATTGGCAAGTAGGAGAATTGCATTTTTCTAGACTCTGGTTCATGAATAGTATGACAGTATCACGGATTATGTCTGGGAGAATGTGTTCTGCCTGCCCCCAAGCATATCACTTCTCAGTTAGATTGGCACATGGAGGTCTCAGTGTACATGGAGTGGGGGCGGGTAGTAAGTAAGATGTGTGCTGTGTGAAGACTTCCGGGGACTGTCACATGTGGCCCTTCTCATGCCCACCCTGAGAGGAGAGTGTCCTGGGCTGTATAGCATCTGTAGATGGTACTGTGCTTCTTGGCCAAAAAGTCTTTCCCATGTCACTGTCCCCCTGCTTCCCACAGGACATGCATTCTAACCTCAGCTTCCCAGCTGCCTCTGTCTTTTCTACCTAGCTTCTGCCCGCCTTGATGCTTTGATATTTGTGTATCTGAATCAAGACAGAAAGTAGACAGGCAAACAGCAAACAGAGTCTTAAACTGTCTTAAACAGTTTCTCCCTGGGAAGTGTGGGCGGGTGGGGGTGCCAGTTACTTGGGAGGAACATTTTCCCATTTGTCTTACTTTTCTTGATAGTTGAGTAACAAAATCCAGCCACTTCTCCCTTCGTGTGGAGAGAGAAAAACGACCCTAGGAGCTTTTCCAGAAAGTGCTGGTATCTGGAGGGGCAAAGCCTGGGATGCTACTTGAATATGTGTGTGTTAGGGGAACGGAGGAAGGTTGCCTAACAAGAAAACTGTGTGTTTCCTGTTAACTTTCCGTAGAAACAGAATCAGCAACCTTGGTTCTTAAACACAGTACTACAGTGCAACTCCAGGATTGTGGGGTTATTTAGAACTTTTAATGCTGTTAGCATACTTAGGACCAGAAAAATAGATAAACTGAGGAATATATATATATATACACACACACACACACAGACATACACACACACTCACATACACACACAATAACATTCTTTTTGAATATTTTATGTGTATGAGTGCAGTGCCTGCACCCATGTCGTACAATGCCTGCAGAAGTCAGAAGAGAGTGTTGGATCCCTTGGAACTGGAGTTACAGATGATTGTTAGCCACCATGTGGGTGCTGGGAATTGAACTTGGGTTCTCTGCAAGAGCAGCGACTGCTCTTAATCGCTGAACCATCTTTCTGGCCCCACAATGATACTCTTATGAGCAGAATAAGACCCAGAGAAGTTAAATAACTAACCCAAGGTCACACAGCCTCTTACAGAGATGCAGGTTACTCAATCTATTCTGGGTGTCACTACTTTGGACTCTCTTTGCTTTTAATTTTGTTCTCTTCCCCCAAAAGAACCAAAGAGCAAAGATATTTATAGTAAGTTCTATGTTTGCTCACTTGTTCCCAGATCTCCAGGTTAGAGGAGAATTCTTGTGAGTGAATTGTGTGGATAGGAGGCAAACCTGAGGGCACTGTCATGAAACCAGCTTCCAAACAGGAGCCATGGCAAGGTGTCAGGCTGCCTTCATTTGTGTGGCCCCTGAGGTAACTGGGGATGCTTGCTCCACAGGCAGCAAGGCCAGGGCATGGCTACAGCTTCTGTGTAGCATCTCTCACAGGGCCTTCTGCCCCTGCTTCTGCCAGCAGGCTACTCTGAAGTCAGTGAGGTCAAGGTCAAACAGCCAAGACAGAAAGCCAAATTCAGGGAGCTAAAATTGGAAAGCTGACCCCACGGCCAGCTCAGTCATGACTCAGCGGAAGTCCTACAGCAGCAGCTGGAGCGGGCACAGAACCCAGCCGGAGCTGAAGTTGAATGAGCACAGCCCAGTGACAGAAAGACCAAGGAAGGAGGTGCCGAGCTCCAGCAGAGTAGTCAGGAGGGGCCCTCAGAAACACCTGGCAATCTTGGCAGGTGGCACGCTGCTGCCATCCTTAAAAGCCTCTCACTTTGACAGGGAGGCATCCTAGCTGACCCACTTGGAAAGGAACTGTGGCTTCCAACCACCGGGTGACATTTAGAGAGACTGTAAGATAGCTGGCAGTGAAGTTTCTTGAAGCTAGAGCATTAGAAACAGGCTTGGACTCTTGTCACCACCCTGCTCTGCGGAAGGAACAGCACGAGAGGGCACCTGGACATCCAGGTGTCAGGGTAGGAAGGGCTCGTGGCTCTGGCTTCGAGGGATGAGAGAGAGGGATGGAGGGAGCATGCGTGACTCCAGCTGGGGCAGAGGCTCTGTCCTTCTGTCTGCCAGACTTCAAGGCTGGAGCACAGCTGAGACCAGGCATGAGAGATGCCAGCTGCAACCCTGCCAAAGCCAGTGCACTGGTGAGTGGCAGCCCAGGCTCTGAGGGGGCCAGGGAAACAGCTGCGGGTGCCAATCCTGCCCAGCTGGGCTGTGCCTTCTCTTGTATTAAGAGACAGGAACAGTGGTAAACAACCCTGCCTTTTGTCAATTATGTTTTTAACACTCCTTTCACATGAAGTATAAACCTGTCCTTTCAGGAAGCTATACCAAAGTCTGAATGACTGGAGTTCTCTGGTTTGCTTCCCTTCCATGTTCTGAGACCAAGCAATCTTCTCAGCAAGACCATGAATGTTGTGTCAGTTGATAAGGGCAAAGGAGGAGACAGGAAGACTCAGAGAACGTGTTGCAAGGCACGGGCTTTGCCATCAGCAGAGTTTAAATCCTAACTCTAGCTCTTCTGCCTTTACTTGCACCTGAAAAAAGGATATGTCGATGGCTGCTTCATGAAGTGGACAGTCTGATTAAATGATGTGATGGTTTGAATGAGGAATGTACCTCAGAGCTTCAAGCATGTGAACACTTGGTTCTTGGATGGTGGCACAGTCTGGGGAGGATCATGGTACCTCTAGGGGTAACCTTGCTGGAGGAAGCACATCACTGGGGTGGGCTTTGAGGGTATATAGCTTACTCATTTCCAATCTGTTGCTCTCTGCTTCCTGCACCTGCTTGAAGGTGTGGGCGCTTGGTTCTCTGCTCTGGCTGCCTCCTGCCATGCCTGCCACACCATGATGGACTCTTATCCCTCCGGGACCATAAGCCAAATAAACCTTTCCTTCTCTAAATTGCCTTCGTCACGATCTTTAATCACAGCAACAGAAAAATAACTGACACAAATGGCATTCTTTTGTTTTTGTTGGTTGAGACAGGGTCTCCCTGTAGCCCTAGCTGACCAGGAACTCGCTATGTAGACCAGCCTGGCCTCAATTTCACAGAGATCTTGCTATGTAGACCAGGCTGATCTTAGTTTCATAGAGATCCACCTACCTCTGCCTTCCAAATCCTGGAATTAAAGGTGTGTGTCATTGTACCCAGCCTAGCATCCTTTAAAGGAAAAGATTTATTTTTATCTGTATAGTATACGCCTACATCCATATACATTGATATATATATATATATATATATATATATATATATATATATATATATATTTCACACATGTGGTCAGTGACTGTGGAGGCCAGAAGACGGTGAGTCAGAACCCCTGGAACTGACATTAAAAAGGATTGTGAGCCACCATGTGGGTGCTGGGAAGTAAACCCTGGTTTTCAGCAAAAGAGCAGCAAGTGCTCTTAACTACTAAGCCACCTCTTCAGTCTAGATGGCATTCTGATGTAAAACAACTGGTATCCTGAACGCCCCCTTCTCTTCTCTCTAGGGAAGTGGCAAAGGAGCTCAACAGGGATTTGTGGGCTGGGGATGAAGCTCAGGGGCAGAGTGTTGTCCCCACATTCTTCAGCCTCAGGCTCCCAATTTGTTCCTATAAACTAAAAGTGGAGAGAGGGTGGCAGGGGCCAGAGGCTAACTCTGAGCCACTGCCTAGAATCTGGGGCACAGTAAGTGCTCTGTAAATGTGCGTTAGATACCTGTAAATGCCTGAGAATCACCTGGAACTTGTTTTCTGTCAATTCCCTTCCTCTCCATTCTTTTCTTTAGAAAAAAGGGAAGAGGATGATATGCAAGCTGCTATTGAGAGAACCCACTTTCCTCAGTTTAATCAGGTGAGCCTCTGGCTTCTGGGAAGCTCTGCAAGGGGCTGAGCTGGAAGGATAAGCAGGTATGCACTAGAGAGTTAGATGGCTTATTAAAGAAGACTTGGCTCACCACAAGCTGCCTACCAGGCTCAGAATTGGGACGAAGGGACTGGGTTCTGGTCCTGAAGGGCTTGCAGAATTACAGCACCAATAAGCAGACAAACTGGTAAGGTCACACCACACTGTGGAGTTACCACTGCAGCCCAGCAGCTGCTGGAGAGTTAGGCACTGTCAGTCACATGGAAAACACAGACTCAATGAAGCCGGGCCAGGCAGCCCAGAATCTGCAGAGCCTTCACTTTGATGTTCATCTTGATTTTACTCCAGGCTGGAAAAACTGTTGGCATGGGTCCTACGTACTTAGGCCCCCAGGCAAGCTCCCTGGATCACCTACATGGGGATCAGCTGGGGACATGCCAAAGCTCTGCAGTCCTGGCCTGGGTGAGTCAGAATGTCTGAAGACAGGACTAAGAATGAATCCCTAGGAACCCAGTCTCTGGCTGAGGTTGGGGTCTGGGCTATTTCCTGGGGTGCCCTGGGACTTGGGTTCTACCTCCGACAGCAGCTCAGAGTCATTCCTTCTTTCTTCCAAAGGAGCTTTAAAGGAAGAGTAGCAAGTTGAGAAATTTGCTTAATGAACAGAGAGTGGGTGGGTGGGCAGTTAAACTCAGGTCTGTAGTATATACATTCTGAAGCCTCTTTGTAAACAGATGTTATCTTAGTTGATAATCTGTTACTATTATTTAAAACCTCGGACTGGGTAATTTGTAAAGAAAATAAGTTTACTTTTTCCAGCCTAGAGAGTGCAAAGTCTTGAGAGCATGGTAAAGGCATCTCTTGGTGAGGTGAGCTAGAGAGCTCTTTTATAACAAAGCCACCCCCATGATGATCTATTAATTCAAGAATCCATGAAAAGATTAATCCATCCATGAGGGCTCTGACCTCCTAAAGGTCCCATTTCCAAATACTATTAACACATGAATGTGGGGATTATCCTTTAGTGCAAAGTATCTGCCATTCTCCTGTGCATGCTTAACACAAACCAGGAAAGCCAGCTGACAAGGCCCAAAAAGCAAATTTGGGGGAACCTCAGTCTTGCTTCAGGTTGGCCTGATTTCACTAAACAATTCATTACAAGCAGGTTTCTAATCTTGCCCGCTAAGATTCTGTTTCACCTGCCTTCATTAGGAGCTAATGGAAATCCCTGTCCCAAACAAGCCTATATAACAAGCAAGTAGATTATCTCCCACCACAGCAGGCTGGAGTGGGTCTGCAGAGTTGGTTAATCCACTAGTTCAGAGTTGTCAGAAACAGCCAACACATGTCTGTCTGACAGCGGCATTTCCCAGAAGCCCCCAGCAGCATTTATCCAGCAGGCTGGAGTTCGTTCATTGGAAACCCAAACCTGACCAGCCCCTGGCAGAGGCCATCAGTAGCTTAACGTTCTCAGAATCAGCCATCTACTCGGGGCCCCAGGTTGGAGTTGAAACCCTCTCCAAAACATAGAGGAAGACAGATCCCTTGACAAGATCAGGGCATTGCTCTGAAGGAGGGTGTGGACAATGCAGAGGTTGGACAAACCACCAGATTCAGCCATGTTTGTGCTCCCAGAACTGCCTTGGAGAAGTGAGAACAGACCCAGAAGGTGCCTAGCAGCCAAGGGGAGGCAGGTAAGCAGTGGACAGAGTTCAGCTTAAGACTCTGCTTTAGTTTTGGGTTATACACATTCCCACCTCTTATAATGATGTACTGGGCAACTTAATTCTTTTACCTGCATGTTCTGTGCACGCGGGCACCCCTCTCCAAACAATGTGCCTAACAACCCCAGAACCCTTGACTCCCCTCCCCCACTGAAAAATGGTATGAGTTTTCCTTTCCCTGGTAACAATCAATCTCAGACCATTTCTCACTCATGTGGCCTCCTCTCAGCCTTAACAGGGTAGCCCTCCATAATTTGTGTTATTACTTTGCCCCAAATACAGATATCTCGCTGCTTTTGCAGGTCTGCGAGTCCAGTTCTTTGGGTGACAGACTGAGAAACTGGAAGCATCTGGCCCAGACCCCAACCACAGATGACATGTTTGGTGAGTTAACCAAGAGTCTGGGAGGTTAAGAGAATAATTTCTCTCTTACCTCACTGCTAAGATTTTCCTCATTACACTCTGTTTCGCTTTTTCATTCTGATGTCCGTGGCTGTGATGGCTGACTGAATTAATCTAATCAAAAACAGCCATCAGGTTGAGGCCTCTCCACCCTACAAAATAGGGGTGGCTGTGGTTGGATATTCAGCAACAGGTCCTTTGCCTAGAACAGAAATAGCAGCGAGAGAAGAGACCCAAACCATGGCAATGTAAATTCCCCTCCTCCTTGATATCATCTGAATTATCTTGGCCAAAGCCCAACTCTTACGCTGATTGGGATTTTTAAAAAGTTTTTTTTTTCCTCTGTCAGGTGTGGTGGTATATGTCTTTAATCGTAGCACTTGGGAGGCAGAGTCAGGTGGATCTCTGTGAGATCAAGGCCAGCCTGATCTACATAGTGGGTTCCAGGCCAGTTGGGGCTACAGGGAGACCCTGTCTTAAAAAGATCCCCCAAATAAGTTTTGCCTTCCTTTTGATCTCTTATCAATTTGAAATGTTTTACTATTATTGTACTTATTACTATTGTTACACTTTACTATTCTTGAACTTAAAACATTAAGCATGTGATTTAGCCAGCTGGGGCTACAGGGAGATCTGTTTCAAAAAGACCAAAAAAATGTGATTTATTGATTTATTTCTTGTATAATGGCTTCACTTGAGCAATTCACAAGCTACCCTATGAAGTCGGGCAGATGATTAAAAGGAAATAAAAAACAAGTAGTATCACCAGACTCTTGTCCAATATGAGAATAAGCTCTTTCCCAGAATGGGAACTCTCCATTGCATTTCCTGTTTTTAAAACTTTTGTTGTCTGCTGTTGCCAATCTAAGACAGATGCCTTAACAAGATCAGGACATTGCTCTGAAGGTTTTGCTTGAGCTGCCGTGTCTGTGACTTAATCTCTCATGAATACTTTAAAGATAATCCTATTGAGGGCCTCATTTTCTCCAAGTAATAGTCCTTAGATTCAAGGGCTCAGGGACCCTGCCTTTTCTGTAATATAAGATGGATTAACTCTCCCTCTCTCCAGAGAAGAATCACCACCTAATTGGAGTAAACATCTCAAGCATCTTATGGAGTGTCCTATCCCATCACTTTCCCAGACTCTGAGGCGGAAAAGAACACTTTTTAGATCACGACACTTTCCTGACTTACTTGTTTGAACATATGGCAGGCCAGGACCCTAATGTGATGAGGATTATAATTATAATAAGCCATCACTTGCAACTATAGATACAAATTCTTCCCCAACCCTCATTCAGGCAGTGACTCACCATGTGAACCAGTACTTTTCTTAGGAGGCTCATTGGCAGGAGACCAAATTCTTTAACTGGAGAATAGCCAAAAGCCAGTGCTTGCACCCAGGGTCACTGCAAGTAGAAAGAGGACATATATTATTGAGGAACTCATTTCTAAGGCTACAGAAACTAAAG
This sequence comes from Eospalax fontanierii, assembly GCA_035773235.1. Classification (NCBI taxonomy): domain Eukaryota; kingdom Metazoa; phylum Chordata; class Mammalia; order Rodentia; family Spalacidae; genus Eospalax; species Eospalax fontanierii. The sequence continues at coordinate 19,729,381 of CM069547.1, forward strand.
AGGCATCCCAGGATCCATCTTAGCTAAGACATTTGATATACTCGGTACCCTAAGAAAGGGTTCCACTGGGGCACGCTCTAGGAATCCACATTTACCTTATTCTCCCCTTCAAGGTGATACTTTCTAGGGGAAATCATGGCTGGGGTTCTCCAATTTCTCCTTTTTTACTTTTCTTTCTCCTCTTTTGTGGGTCATCATAGGAAACACCCCCTTTGTTCTACTGGACTCTCCTCTTGAGTGTGTCCTTAAACACTGATAGAGATTTGACCCAGAAAACAGCAAGAGAAAGTATGCTATATTTTACTGAAATACTGTGTGACCTCAATACCAGTGGGAGATCAACAAAGATGGTTTCCAAACAGCACCTTAACTATAATACTGTCCTTTAATTTTATCTCTACAGTAGAAATCAGGGGAAAAGGTCTGAGATCCTTGATGTCCAGGTTGTTATACCAGGCTCTATACCAAAACCCCTCTGTGGTGGTTTGAATGAGAAATGTTCCCCTAGAGATTCAAGTGTTTGAACACTGAGACCCCAGTTTGTGGTGCTGTTTGGAGAAGTCATTGAACCTTTAGGAGGTATAGCCTTGCTAGAGAAAGTACATCACCTAAGGCAGGCTTTGAGCTTTTACAGTCTCACCCCATTTTCAGTTCCCATTCCCTGCTAATATTTGTGATTGAAAGTGTGACTTCCCAGCTGTCTGCTCTGGCTGCCTGCTGCCATGCATCTCCCACCATTATGAAGGCCCCCAACCCCCAGTCTGGAACCATAAGCCCAAGTTAACTCTTCTATAAGTTGCTTTTAGTCATGGTATTTTATCGCAGCAAGTTAAAATAACTAATACAGAAATTGGTACCAAGAGATGTGGGGTACTGCTACAAAGACATTGATTTTGTTTATTTTTGGTTTTGCTTTTTTTTTTTGAGAAAGTGGAAGACTTTGGAATTTTGAACTAGAAATTCAATTCAAGACTATAAGTAGAAGTTAATGGGTTATTCTAGTATGAGCCTGGAAGACAGTAGTGTTGAGAGTAAGTGGACTGTAGCAATCCAGCTCATGAGGTTTCAGAAGGGAGAATGATATGGGCTTAAAGTCACTCATGTGATATTTGGACCAATTAATCTGACTGTCTTCTGCCCATGTCCCATGATCTTGCTCAAGGGTAAATTAAGAAGTAAGACCAATTTCTTAGGTGAAGGAAATTGCAAGACAGCATAACTTCATGTTTGTGACATGGTTATTACTGATAGCCCTTATGTAGATTTACAGTGAATAAGAACAAAGTGGGGTTGAAGAAAGACAAACTGCAGTTTGGAGAAAAAAAAAAAGAGGACTAGATGACTTAATGGTACTGTCTAGCCATGCGCTGAAGGAGAGGCTACAACTCTTCGTGAGATTAGAGTCATTAAGGAGATGCCTCCTGCACTGGAACAACGAGGATGATGTTCTCAGGGTAACACCCACACAGCTAAACTTCCAACTTATCAAAGAGAATGTAGAGTTTTCTGCTCCAGAAAGCAACTGCATACAAAAGCTTTTGCTAATATGTCTCAAGGAAGACAAGGCTCCCTTCCAACCTTGCCATTGAACGTGGCAATGTGATCCATGTGGTACTGGCTTTGTAAACATGAAAGATTCAAGAGTGATGGGGTCCTGAATACTTTCTCCTCAGTTTCAGAGAACTTCTAAAGCCAAGAAAATTGTGATGGTGCTGGAGCCCCTGAGAAACGAAGGCCCTGAGAGGCCATCATGTGAAACTATGAAAGTGAAGCTCAGGTTGCAATGAGTCCCCAAGATGTTGGAGATGCCTGGGCTATGAGATAGATACAGAAAGCTGCATACAAGGTGTAGAACCAGATGAAGAGAGAGATTTATGTTGCAGGCTACAAAGCTGGAGGGGTGGAACCATCTAAGCCCTTTAAAACTAAAGTCCTAAACACAGGCATGGAGCTAGAGCATGTGGTGCTTACTGTGGTGGATTTTGGTCTTACTTTGGTCCAGTATTTCCCCGCCATGACCCCATTACTCCTTTTTGGGCATGGAAATATATATTCCATGCTATTGTATGTGGGAAGTGGGTACAGTCAGAAGACTGCCTTGAGTCTCAAAAGAGACTTGGAGTTTGGACTTCTGAATGGTGTTGAGACTGTGAAAGTCTATAGGGACTTTTGAAGTTGGACTAAATTCATTTTGTGTTATAATGTGACCGTGAGCCTATGGGGGCCAGAGAGTAGAATGTGGTTGTTTGAATACAGAGTGTCTCCAATAGGCTTAAGTATTTGAATACTTGGTTCCCGGGTGAAGACGCTCTTTGGCAAGGTCAGGAAACCCGTAGGAGGTATAGCGTTGCTGGAGAAAGAATGTCACTAGGGTAGACTTGGGGCATTTACAACATCATCCCATTTCCGGTCTGTTCTCTCTGCTTTGTGTTTGTGGTTGAAGATGTGTGCTCTCAGCTTCCTGCTCTGCCTGTCAGCTGCCATGCCTCCTCCACTTTTATAGACACCCCCTCTTAGAACCATAAGCCTAAATAAACTCTTTCATCCAGCACAAGCTCTTATTTTCCATCTTTGGATTATAGGCTAAGAGCCTGGAAATACCTAGCCCAGATTCCCATCGCTGGTAAGAATGGTAAGGACCAGTTTCCTGCAGCTTGGTCCACAGGAAGACTGCCATTCAGTCTTTGTTCTCTGCTCCTGTTTGTTTGTTTCATCACAGAGGTAATGCTCTGGAAGCAGACACAAGGCAGTGACCATGGAGGGTATGGATAGCTAAGGGTGGGATGAGTCCCATGGAGCCTAGAACTTCTTCTCAGGGTGGGACCAAGGAAAGGGGCCAAACACAGACACCAAACCATCACCTATTGGGCATACAAAATGCAACTGAATAATAGACAGATTATTAGACAGAGTAATAGACAGACAAATAGATTTCCTCCAGACTGCCTTCAAGCAAGAATGCTGTTGGTGATGTCAGCTGCAAGGCTGTGACTGCAGCCTAGCAGGAACTGTGGCCTTATCTGGCCCCTTAGAAAGCTCTGAACAGGCCACAGATACAGCCACCAGGGCCAGCCCTGACATCAGCTCAGCCTCACAGCACGAGGATAAGGAAGACAGTGGCTGGCAAATGTTCTGCCTCTGAGGTCATCAATGGCCATGCACGCTTGGCTCGGCCTGAGCTTTCCCTGCAAAGCCCAGGAGGCACAGGCACAGAGTGAGCTGCCCAGGGCTTTGACGCGTATGTGCTTGATTTTGCCTCCCAGAAGAGTTAACCTAATCAGAGGGCAGGCTGAACTCTGATGCTCTGCTGTACTTTTGGTTTTGTTTTTATCACTAAGATATGGAATGAAGCTCCTTTATTAGTTATTTTTTGATAGAAAACATTCTTTGATGACGTGTTTACAATGTAAGAAACTATCTTAAGCTGAAAAATCAGTGCTATGGGAACTCAGCAGAACTCGACTTATCTTTTAAATTAACATGTAATAATTACACATTTGTGGAGTGTGGTATGATATTTCTAGACATATTTGGAATGTGCACTGATCAAATTAGGTAGTTAGCGATCCCGCCTCTTTGCTTTTTTGTGTTTGAAGGCTTTGAGTTCTTTGGTTTCATAGGGTACATAAGAGGTCACCATGAACCAGAGCCACCCCACTGTGCTCTAGAGCACCAGGGTTCATTTTCCCACCTCTGTCCCATGCCCTCTTCCCTTCCTTGCTTCTGCTAATCACCGTTTGTCTTTATTCTGCTTTAAGATCAACATTTTTATCTTCTACATGTGACAGAACATGTGGTATTTGTCTCTCTCTGACTTGTTTTGTAGTATGACTACCTCCAGTTCCGTTTATTTTGGTTCCCACAGCAAGATTTCGTTCTTTTCTAAGCCTCAGTAATATTCCATTGTGTGTACACTCCACATTTCCTTTCTCCATTCATCACCTGTGAGCACCCAGATTATTGGCTATTGTGAATAATTCTGCAGTAAACATGGCTGTGCAGAAATCTCTTTGATGTGCTGATTTCTTGTCCTTGGGATGTACACCCCAGAGTGAGACTGCTGCATCGTGTACTAGAACCACAATCAGTTTCCCCAGGAACATCATGGTGACATTTTTTGTCATGACCTTGTGTGACAAAATGGGATCTGGCTGCATTGGTTATGGGAGTAGCAGTCTGAACTGAGATGTCGGCAAGAGTGATTCTTTTAAAACACACGCACATGCACGCACATGCACATACATACACACGGACATGCACCCCACTTACCACTTTGTTTAAAAAATATAGAACAGAAAATTGCTTACTTCAGCCATTTTAAGTGTATGGGTCAATAGTGGTAAGTAGGTTCAAACTGTTGTGCGACCAATCTTAAATATGTTTTTGATTGTGCTATAACTATTGCAGAAAAATACACACACTCTAAATATTCAACCCAGTGAATTTCTACAAGATGAACATTCCTAGCTGGGTGTGATGGCTCACCCCAATAATCTCAGAATTCATGAGGGTGAAGCAGGAGAATTTCTGTATATCTCAGGACAGCCTGAGGTGATATAGGTGATATAGTGAGATCAGGCTAACCTGGGCTATGGTGTGAGAGTGGGAAATGGAACACAATCAGCTGGGAGCACTTCTCCTCCACTCCAGGTCCCTGCCTGCCCACTCCCAAAAGTGGCATGATGCTTAATCAGCATAGACGTGAGTGCTGCCTGCTTTTGAACCTTATATAAACAGAATGTTATAGTATATACTCCTTAATATTGTCATGTGACATTTCCTGGGAAGACATAAAGAAATGTCTTATTCAGACAGGTCACTGGCAAACTAAGACAGGATTCCTTCCTGACTTTGGGAACCTATGGGTTTATTGGGGTTACTCACAGGAGAATGGGTGACCCAGCAGTGGCTTGCATCTCTGAAAAGGACAACCCCTGTCATGGGTGATGACGTAAGGCATCCCAAACCCAAGTCAACCTTCTACTCCTGTATTTACAAGTTCTCCCAACACCAAACACACCTTGATGGCAGAAGGGAGTGATGGCTGGACTCTCAGTAAGGGTCTCCTGATTCTCTTCACTCGCTGTGGGAACACTAGCAGCCTTGTTACCATAGTCACAGATCTCACTGTCACTGTTTCATTCTGCTTATTTCATTGACTTGATTGTAGCCAAGGCATGTTGGAGGTCAACATGGCAACTCTGCTTCATAATGACCAGTGGTTATGTCACATCTGCAGGAAATAGCTCCACTACAATGGATATCATTTCTTTTGTTCATGGTCATGTTTCAGAGTCTTCAAAGTTGTAACAGTAGCCTGTACATTTTTGTTGTAGTGTAATATTCAATTATATGCCTATAACAGTTTGTCTAATGTTGGGGTCCCTCTGCATGGCGCAGGGTCTCTGCTGAGAGGGGCATGAGAGGCGTAGAGTCAAAACACAGACACCGGGAGCTGGGTGGACGCATGTGGAGGGTGAGCTGCCAGCAAACTCAGTTTATCCAAGTGCAAAGGGTTTTATGAGTTTGGTTAGCCAATCGCCCTCTGGAGTAGTTCCTGACTGCAGCCACTAGTGATTCCGTCTCTTAGGCAGATCATCCAGGCCCGAGGTGGAAACTGATGTCACACCTGGCCAGAGTAGAACGCCACGTCCACAGAAGCCATTCCCTTATTCTACATGGCAGGTGGCCTGGCTAAGGCCCACACTACAGTCTAATCTATTGCTGATAGATACTTGGTTTGCTTTCAGTTGAGAGCTACAATATTACTATTGCAGCAAATACTTCTGTAAGCTTTCTTGTGATTATCTTTTTGTGTATATATGTGCTACCCAAGAATAATAATTCTGGATCATATGGTGTTTATTCAAGTTTTATAAATACTGTCTGCTGTTGGCTGAATGTTGTGTCTCTTCAAAACTTGTGTGTTGAAATCTCAACAGATGATATTTGGAGGTGGGACTTTCAGCAGTTGATTGGTCCTGGAGGCGGTGGCCTCCAGAATGAAATTAACACCCTAATAAAAGAGACCCAGAGGGTTCCCTTGCCTCTCCAACCATGAAGAACATGGGGTGTGAAGATACCATCTCTAAGTCAGGAAGGGAACCGGACTCTGCTGGCACTCTGGCCTAGCTCTTCCAGCCTCCAGAACTATGAGGAAGGGGGTTTCTAGGGTTTTAGTCTAAGTAGTCTAAGTCTAATTGTGATCATTGTTACAGTGGTTCAAGTTGTTTCAGCACCTGCAGGGAAGCATGCAAAGTGACAGGATTGTTCCTCCCCTCCCCCCATGGCTCAGCTTCTCACGCTGCATCTTCACCTGCCCCTGCCTAGGCTTCCTTCCTCACCTTGGCCATTCTAAAGGGTGTCCGGAGTCTCACTAGAATCTTAACTTGTGTTTTCTGGTGAGCCATAAGATTTATCCTCTGTATATTTCTGTGTTGATAGCCTCTCTGTTCAAATCTTTGACCTTTTTAAATTTAAGTTGGGCCACAACTCAGATTGTCAGCCTTTGTGGCTGATGCCATTACCTGCTAAGTCATCTTATGGGCCCACAAATGTTTCATTAGATACCATTATAATAGCAGATTCCAGTCTAAAATATTAAATGTAGCTGATCTTTTGTAAGCCTTGCTCTTGCACTTAGAACCAAATATAATCTGAGCCTCGAGTTAATAAAAATGTTTTCTGGTATGACAAATTTAGCCAAAGTAAAAAACTTTTTACAAAGTCATTTTTCTATTACATGTATTAGCAATGGTTTTGTACATGCAAATCATGTATACAAATCATGTATGCAAATCATGTATACAAATCATGTATACAAATCATGTATACAAATCATGTATACAAATCATGTATACAAATCATGTATACTACTGCGAACAAAGTTGCAGGAAAGAATCTTACACTGAACCTCCTGTAAGGCTGAATAGCTGATTAGAACTTGAATAATTGTAGAGAGGTTGGAATGTTGCAGGTCTAGAGCCTAACTACAATTTATCTTGGGCTATCTTTACTCTCCTAAATAGCCATTCCTTGCCCACCTCTGGGCCTGACCCAGCATCCTGTGACTAACAAGTAAACCTTTTAGATTGTATTAACTTCGCAGACCACTAACTTCCAACACCAAAAGGGCTAAGAATGCCACCAGAGAGCAGCTGAAGCTCCAAAAGGAATTTCTCTGCTTTGTTGCAATAGGCCTACCTGGTAGGTCCATCACTGTGTTTGAAAAATGCCTTGACTTACGATTTTTTTTGTTTGGTGACTATAAAACTTCATGAAACTTCTGCCATATTGGAATATGGAATCTGAGGGAAACCTGAAGCCATGGTCACTCATATTTGGCTCCAGAATAAATGTCGTCTTATCCCCTTGGAGGTGAGAGTTATACTTCTGCATTGACATCATATCCCATAAGTACATGCAAATATACCAATTAGAAAATTAAAGTTATGGCACAAACCTGTAATCTCAGCTGCTTAAAAGGTTCAAAGTTGCCTTGAGACACTTCCTCAAAATGAGAAATTTTAGAAGAGCTGGAAGATGCAGTTGAGCACTAGAGTTTTCCTAGCATGCACAAGGCCCTGAGTTCAATGGCTTGTACTGAAAAACATGTTCTAAAATTTAAGCGGATGAGAGGACTGTTCTTGCAAACGGTGAAAGTCCCTGATGTTGCAATAGTCTGGTTTATTTTCTCTCTTTTTGAAATTTATTTTATTTTATGTGAATAAGTGTTCTGTATACGTCTATATAAGTACAACCATGTCATGCAATGCCTGTAGAGGCCAGAAGAGGGTGTCAGATTGGTTAACCACCATGTGAGTGCTCAGAACTGAATCTGGGTCCTCTGCCAAGAACAGCCAATAGTTTTAATTGCTGAGCCATCTCTCAAATCTTCTTAAAGGGAACTATTTCATAAAGGGAATTCTGTCTTCTTAAAGGGAACTAATTTCACAAGAAACTCTGCCTTTTCCTTGTTGATTTGTGAGAGCTCTTTATATATTCTGGACTCTCTATATTCTGGACTCAAATCCTTTGATGGGTAAAGGAATCTCAAATATATCCTCCGTTCTGGGGCTAGTGTTTTTAAATCTCTCCTCTAATAGTACCCTCTGTCCTCAGAGTCCTCCATCTGAATGCACTGAACATCTCTTCTACTGAACGTCACTTTTCCACAGGCTGTGCTTCTGTGAGTCTGGCTAGAGAAGTGTGTGTTGACCCAGGTCAGAGAAACAGTTTCCCATTATTTTTCAAACACTTGTTTTCCTCTTCACATATAAATCCACAATCCACCTGAAATTCATTTTGATTTGCTTTTACAAAGAATGTGGATCATGATGTTGTAAGATGAAGCCTCTTTTCCCAGGAGGGACCCTCAGGGCTGTTAGTTTTATACTTGTGAGAAACTATCCTTTTTAGTCCAATCTAAAAAAAATAAATAAAGCCAGTATAGTCTCATTTTACTGATAGCTCCACAGGTATTAGGAAACTACTCCAGGTTTCCTTTTCATTCTAGAATCCATCATGGATCGGAGGCTCTTCTATCTCTTGTACTTTTCTGCTTAGTTATTTTTCTGAAAGCAAAACTGAACATAAGCATTTCACTTTACCTGTACCTCACCCACCTGCTGGTCCCTGAAGGCCATGGTTCATCTGGTCGTAACACTGTGGCTACATTATCTCTGGCTGGGACAGTCCTGTGGCCAGATTCTTGACTCTCTCCGTCATGAAGCTGTCTTCGGCATAGTATCGGAAGCGACTTGGTCAGCATAGATCGCTGCAACTGAAGAGCCTGTGAGACCCCGAAGGCTACTCTCACGGCCTGTCACCCTACCCTGACCTCAGTTCTGCCTGGCATGTCCCTGGCAACTTCCCTTCTATAGCACCTACCTTCTTCGTTAGCCTGATGGATCTGGTTGTTGTGGTGTCCATGGAAGTCATTTCTCCTAGTGACACATTTTATCTCTTTCTGACTCTCTTCTTATTCTCTGTGGCTTATATGTAACCTCCACAAATGGTTTTACTGGGCAGCCATTTTGGATTGAAACAGTAGCGAACATTTTAAAAAGTAGATTTAGCACTGAGCTTGGTGGTAGAGCCTGTGATCCAAGCTCTTTGGATGGGTTTATTCAGAGACATTTATGTTTTTGAGGCTATTGTGAATGGGAGGGTTTCCTGGTACCCTTTCTCCCATTGCTTGTTATTGGTGTATAGAAAGGCTGCTGATTTTTGTAGATTAGTTTTGTAACCTGCCACTTCACTGAAAATGTTCATCATTTCTGGGACTTTTCTGTGGAATTTTTGGCCTCTCTTAGGTATAATATCATGTCATCTGCAAAAAGGGATCACTTGACCTCTTCTTTTCCAGTGAGTTCTCCTTTAACTTCCTTCTCTTGTCTATTGCTCTAGCAGGAGTTTCAAGCACTGTATTAAAAAGGAGTGGAGATAGTGGACAGCCTTGTCTGGCTCCTGATTTTAATGGGAATGCTTCTAGTTTTTCTCCATTTAAAATGATGTTGGCTGTAGGGTTTTTGTCTATAGCTTTAATTGTGTTGAGCTATGTTCCCTCCAGTCCAGTCCCCTCTAGGACTTCTAACATAAATGCATGTTGAATTTTGTCAAAGGCCTTTTATGCATCTATTGAGATGACTGTGTGATTTTTGTCTTTGAGTCCATTTATGTGGCTTCTTCCCTTTTAGAACATTCTTCTACAATCATCATACAAAAGCATAAAACCACTGCAAAAGTAAAGCCATCAATAATTTAGGGTGAAAATAATAATAGAAACAGATATCTCTGTCTCTCCCCCGCATGCGTGTGTGTGTACGTGTGCGTGTGTGTGTGTGTGTGTGATAACACTGGCTAGTCAATCAATTTGGGAAGTAATAGGTTAAATCATAGTAGACATTAAAGTAAATCACAGATGAAGTAAAAGTTAACTATAAAAAGTGAATAGAAAAGTTGTCCTCTGACCTATATATATGCACAAAAATAAGAATAATAATGAGTAAAATAAATTAAAATATCAAATAGTAAAGAATATAGATGAACATTTTATAATTTTTATGTGGTCATTTCTAAAGATTTAAAAACACAATTTTACTTTTAGTTGTGTGTGTATGTTTGGGTGAATATATACCACATGCTTCCAGATGCCCATGAAGGCCAGAAGAGGACATCAGATCCCCTGAAACTAGTGTTCTAAGTGGTTATAATGTATCCAAAGTAGGTGCCAGGAACTGAACTTGGATCCTCTGGAAGAGCAGTAAGCTGTCTTAATCACTGAGCCACCCACCCAGCTCCCTGATGTAGCCTTTTAGGCAAACACAATTAAAGGAACAAAAAATCATTAGACGTCACTAATAAAAAGCAAAATAAGAAGAAAAAGAAGAATCTATGTTGTTGGTGAGTGGGGGCTTATTCTCTGGAAGGGACATTTGAGTGTAACATAGTATACCCAATTATTTAATAATTTAATTAATAAATGTTTTAAAATGCTTTCATGCTTAAATTACCAGGTAAATGCACATAGATTCCAGAGACCACCACCTTATCCCAAGCTCTTATCTCTGACTTCATTTCTCCTGGAGTCTCCCTCTTCCCCTTCAGCTCCATTCTGCCCCACACCCCTGCCTCTCAGTCATGGAACTTTTCATGGTGATTATTTCCCCACAGTGTTAGCTCAGTCCTCTAGCCAGTTCCTGTTGGGCTGGAGTTGGATGGTCCAGTGCATCATCCTCCCAGGTCTGACAGCTCGCAAGCTAGCTACTGACAGAGTTGACAGCAGCTGTGGAATCAGCTGCTTCACATCATCTGGCTGATTAGCCTGGGCTCCTTCGCATGATGGGAACAAAGGGCTCCCCACACAGCAAGAGGACCAGCTCTTGCGTACAAGCACATGTGGTGTCTCTGTGTGCCTATGGTACAGTGGTTTATGTGTGTTCCCTAAAAGCCCTTGCATTGGAACCTTCATCCCTCAATGTAGAAGAATTCAGCTTGTGCTGGCAGAGCCTCCAGAAATGGATTTGACGTTTTCAGACTGGTTCTCTCTCCCACATTGCACCTGCTGGTCCCATCTCTTTCCACTGTAACTTGAAGCAGCACCAGACCATCAGTGGTAGTGGTTACTTGAGCCTGGACCTCCCAGCCTTCCAGAATCATATGTCAAAATAAACCTCTTTTCTTTATAACTCACACAGTCTTGAGTGTTTTATTATAACAATGGTGACCACTGAGCCACCTGGCTCTTATGAAACAGACTAGCCTGTCCATCTTTGTGAGATGGCTAAGACACACAACCAGTGTATGCTTGAGCAGTGAATGTATAGTTCAACAGCTTCATGAGAGAACACATTACACAGTGTCATTTATAATACACACTAGTAACTGAGACGTGCCCAAAAGTGGTCCAATAAAACAGGATCTACCTACACAGGGGACAGTGGATGGCAGTGTAGGACAGCATCAAGTGTACTTTATGGAAATGCAAAATGAGGTGTGCTGCAGGAAACCAGTTCAGTTGAGAAAAAAAAGGATGAGGAAAATGACTTGAAGGCCAGGATGTAAAATGCCCCCCTCCTCTGTGTCTGAATAGAATAATCACAAGAAATACGACTTTCAATCCATTCCAATTTTCTTAACTTTGGTTGAGGCCCACGGGGAATTACTATGTGCTCATTAAAGCACAAGCTGTTCTGGTCTCCTGGCTCCACTCTGTTACCTGTTACGCGTTTGACAACTGTTAAGTTACTGAAACTCACCAAGCCTCAGTTTGTCTATGAGGGGCCTGTTACAGTTATGCCTGCCTTGGAAAGTGGTCATGAGGACTGAATGAGATATTTGTGTAAAACACTGTAAGCATTTCTGGGCATATAACTGGTCAGTGAATTTTAGATAACAAGTCATTATTTTTATTATTAGAAACAAGCATCATAGATTTTTTATTATGTTTATTTATTTACTCTGTGTGCATGCATGCATGTACCATGACACACGTGTAGGGTCAGAGGACAGCTTGTGGGAATTGGTCTTCACCTTCCACCATGTGGGTCCCAGGAATCAAACTCAGATCCTTAGGCCTGGCAGTAAGCACCTTCACCCACTGAGCCGTCTCACTGGCCCTTGGTAGTTTTTTGCCACCACAGTTCAAAAGGTACAGATTTATAATGGTATTTGGATTTAGTCAGCATCCATTGACGGAGGAAATGTATGACAAGAATGGTTTTAGTAAATTTAACTTTGTGTTTTATTAATCCCATCAACACAAACATGACAGATACGGCAGTAGTGACCCTTCTCAGAATAGCACAAGAAGCATTTACTAAATCTACATGTTGTGTGCTGAGCAAATTGATCTGAAGTCCTGTCAGTAAGATTGTTTCCTATGATAGGAATCAATTATCTGAGACAGAAACACAAAGATGTAACAAAGTCAAGCCTGGCTAACTGTCAATTAAATTGTCTAGGCAGGATGTGACAGCTAACATTTCTTAAACTACATTAAAGACCTCCTCAATTACATAGGACACCCAGACGATTCCTCTTTCCTCTTCCTTCTCTTTTGAGACAGGCTTGCATGTAGCCCAGTCTGGCCTTAACCTTGATGTGTAGCTGAGGATAGTCTTGAACTTCGAATTCTCGTGCCTTTACTTCCTGAGTACTGGAATTCCAGAAATGTGCACCATATCAGGTCCACATCAGGACTTTTTATGAGTCCCTAAATATGGTCAACCAGTTTGTTTTTCTTTGTTTTCCTTTTCTGGTTCAGACACAGCCCTTATTGGATCAAATGCTTTCTGAATAGTGTCTATTATTTTTAATGTTACATGTAACACTCAGAGTTCTCCATGGTGAGTATCCTAGCTTACTTTGTGCCCAGAATTCTTTTAAATGCCCTTTGCTTTCTGAAGCACATTAAAACAAAACGCATGGAAGTAGTTGTCTGTTATTCCACTTTCCATTATGATTTAAAAGAATATCTGAGCCTGGAAATGTTACTGAGAAGAAATGCCTCCTCAGCTCACAGTTTCATCAGCTGAGCTCTGGCAAGGCCTCGTGGAGGATGGCAGTGCAGAGATGTGTGTGTGGGGGTGGGGTGGGGTGGTAATGAGGAAATGCTTACATGACCAGACAGGAAGCCAGAGCAGGGGTGGGGGCAGTCCTGTTCCTTATCACAGTCCTCTCAGAACAGGGCCCTGAGCCACTGATCATGAACCATACCTCACTCCAACAATCTGGTCAAGTCGTGTCTATGGTGCAGCTCCATGGAGCTTTGTGAGAAACAGAACTGTGCTCCATGGCTGGGCCAATACCCATCATGATGATCCTATAAATGTCTTTCTTCTCATACTAACAGGGTGTCCTCTACCTGTTCACACTGGTGAGTCTCACTTTCAGCTTTATTCTGGACAGAAGAGGCCTTTCAAAAATTTCTTTAGGGGGCCAAGCATGGTGGCATGTGTCTTAATCCCAGCACTTGGGAGGCAGAGGCAATCAGATCTCTGTGGGTTCACGACCAGCCTGGTCTGCATAGTGAGTTCTAGAACAGCCAGGTCTACAGAGTGAGAAAATTTTACTTATTTATTTTTATTGGTTCAATCTCCTTTTCTAGAAGGCTTTTCATATTTCTGCCTAACTTTGGGCTCCTCTCTTTGGGTCTTTCCTGGGATATCTCAGTACACCTGGCATACACATAGATCAATCATGCCCAGTACTCTGAGAACCGCAGGACTCCCAGGGAGGTTTTATTCTCTTCTTGATTTCAGGCACAGCTAAGAGAAGGTAATTTGGTAGGCATATTACTTGGAACAGGCAGGCAGTTTCTCCAAGACTCTGAGTCTTCCTCCAAGACAACAGTGGTGGGTAGTTTAGACCTGATCATCCCCTCCCATCCTGCCTGTCCCCACTCATGTCCTTCCCGTTGGCCCATTTATTGTCCTGTCCCTGACTTCACTGTCAACCCCAAGTAGCACACATGGCTTTCTTCTTGAGATGTCTGGGTGTTGAGTGACTTTCTGGGATAACACTTTGGATAGGGCACTGATGACAGACCCAAGAAACGATTCTACCCAAGTCTAGCTTAGAGAACCAGTGAGTTCATGGGTTTAGGAGTGTGGGTGAGGGATTACTTGTGGGACATGGATGACTGAAAGGTGTCTGCATCACCTCAATATGTGCTATGACCCATGAGAGGTATAGCACTGGAGCTTCCCGAAGTACTTGAAGACAGCTTGGTCCATTGACCTCTCCTGTCCCCAGCACTTGTTTCTGCTTACATAACCTAAGGGGGTTGGGTATCTTGTAAATTTCAGGAGCCTCCTGAGACTTATAAATTCTGTTTGCTTTCTGGATCTTAAGGAGCCTCTCTCCAGGGTGAACTGTTTTAATTTGGAAGAAACTGCTATATGATACTCTACCCCATCCTCTGGCTCTCACATTCTTCCCACTCTCTCCATGATGGTCCCTTCACCTTGGAGGGGATGAAACAGATGTTCAATTTTCTTCCAGCTGTGGCTGAGTACTGGGTTACTATGACAGTAGCAGTCAGTCTCAGGAGTTTGTTTATGAATTTGTACAGTATATCACCTGTTGCAAATAGAAGTCTTCCTCTCTGACTGAGGATGACAGAAGTAGTTATCCATGGGCATAAACACAAATGTTTAGAAGGTAATTTGATATTACAGCCATTTAATAAAAAACAATAGTAGAGACCGCCCCCCGCCCCCAAACCCTGCTGCACCATTGAGCTTATGACGTCCTCAGCCAGGGGTTTTTGTCCTCACAGTACCAGATGTGACTTCTCTCCTCTGGAACAGGTCTTAAATCCAAGTAGAGAACATCTGTTTGCACCTATACATGGCAGCTCCTGTACTAGTAAGCACCTCTTGCCTGGCATGTTGGCACACAGGATCCTTAGCCAAGCAGGACTACTGGTGATCTTTCTCCACCAAGCATCCCACATGGTGCCTTCTGGCACTGTGAAGCCAGCCAGCAGGGAGGGGGCTTCCAGTCCCAGCCTGAATTTTCCATGTTTTGTAGCCAAAGCATGTGGTGCCTTACCATCTAGTTCCGGAACACAACCAAGAGCAGTGGGGTTTGGGAGCATTCCTGTTCAACAACTCACAGGAAGGTAATCCACTCTTGGCCTTGAGATTTTCATTCAAAAACTGAATGGCTTCTGTGAGTGCCGTTTCACATTCATGCATGGTGCCTTCATTTAAACTCTTTAACTGTTGTATTTACTGTTCTTCCAAATGCCTTTCCAACTCTTTAACACGCTCGAGTGTTAGCATTACATAATGAAACCTCTACAGAAGTTTGGCAGGATCTATAATAAAAGACCACCATCCCACATTCCAAGCAAATGTCTTTGATGGCTAAGTCAATACTAAAAAATAAGCAGTAATAATAAGGTCTAACACAACGTGAAAAGACCCCACTATTTGTATCAATTGTTTTATCAAAAAAGCAATGTTGGTTACGTCAGTGTGGTTGGAAGACACTACTCCATGTAGCTTCCTATAATCCATTGTCATTTTCTGTGATCTATCCAGTCTCCTCATTCTGGGATGCTGATGTTTTCACAGGGCCACCATGTGTCTCGGCCTCCTCTGATGGTCTCGATGGAATTAGCTTGCCTTACCTGGCCTAGCTTAGGCCTGAGGGCTGCTGTTCCATGGCCTGCTGTGACTGTCTTTGGAGCTGGATCCCTAGTTCTGACAGACTCTGAACCAGCGCTGTGGCCCTTCCTTTTCCATTGGTCATGCTTGGCTGCTACGGAAAAAGCCACAGGCCAGGTGAATAATCTCCATCTTTGGTACACTTTCCTACAGGGGAGAAATGCACACAGAATACTTGGGGGCGGGAAGGAGTTGACTGCCTACCCTTAGGAAAAGCTTAATCTTTTACATCAGTATTTCATCATTTATGCCTTCTGTGAATTGTTGCTCAGAGGTGAAAGCCTTCCATAAGCCCTCTAATGTAGCACTTGACTTTCTGTTAATTTTCCTGGGAACTCCAGCATCACAGAAAGCTTGCCAGATTTACTTTTGATGATCCAGACAGACCCCTTTTTCTTTCTCTTGTCCCCTCTTGATTGCATTTGCACTTTAGAAATCTGATTTGCATGGAGGTTGTGGGGGGTCAAAATCCTTCAGATCTGCCAGGGCTTTTATTACCTCATAAAAATCACATCCCACCTTTGAGTTCAGCAAAACCACTAAATCCCCATACTAGTCCTCAAATCCCTACTAGATGAACATCGTTCTTAACTCTGCTGTGAACACAATCCTATCCAGCCCAATAAACAGGCTATCAAGCACCATATTTCTCATACCTTGCTTCCTCTCCATCATCTTCCAGTCCCTGATATTCATGGGGACCTTAGGAAGCAATAACAAAATGTCCCTCATGTTTCCTACGAGCCAGTCCATCTGGGACTGATTTCCTTTGTATGGCCTCAGATTTAGGCAGCCTTTGTCTCAAGGAAGGACGAGCAGTTATATTACTTGTTTTTTCTGCTTCACAACACCCGTACTGACCCATCCGTCCACATGACCCACAGCTTCACAAGCTAGGGCTGTGAGAGGCTCTTTCATTGATTGATTAAAAGTGTGTCTAAACTCAAGCAGCTTAGGTGCTGAGTATTCCCTGATTATCATAGTTTCTTGCACTGGACCCTCAGTGAGGGTCTTGCCTACATGATGAGTCATGAATTCTTCTCTTCCTTTCTATTAAAGACCTGGCCCCAGGGATGTCTTCCATCACTTCCACCAAGTTCTCTCCCTTGCTGTCCATTGTTAAGGCCCATCTTCATGCTGGGTTGCATTTTTCCTTTCTATTAAAGATTGGACCTGAGGGAGTCTCTTCTGTTACTTCCGCCATATTCTCATCCTCACTGTCCAATTCTTCCCATGGGTTCTAAGTTTTTGTATTCCAGAAATAGCTCTTCAGCACAGATTTAACTTGTTCTCTTTCCCTTGAAGCCCACCAGCTGTCAGAAACAGCAAGCGAATGCCTCCGTCTCATCCTTCGTTTCTCCACTTTTCCTGCCAAATCAGACTAATGCAGTAGATGGAATCTGAAAGTATTTTTCCATTGTGATGCCTCTCATACACGGGCAAGTTCTTTCTGGGAAGATAGAGCAGCCTCAGTTACATATCTTATATCCCACAGCGAAGTCCACACAGCGGATACCACAACCTGCTTACGATCTTGTCCCATATGTGTACTGTCAGGGTTTGTAATATATTCTCCAGTTCATCAGTGGGTTGGGGGACACCCCTTACTAGTGGATCTCATTCAGTAAGTACACAAGCCATCCCAAACCTAGTAGAGGAAGATGGCCACCCTAGGATTCCCCCAAAGACTTTCCACTTTCAGGTGGCTTGGTCTTGGTAACATGGCCTCTTACCCATTTTAAGGGGAATACAGCCGCCATTGTAGCAAGGAGGTGCACCTCCATCTCATGTCTCAGCACTCACTGCAGGGGACACCAACCACTCCTTCCTAGATGTTTGGCTCTTTCAGTCCATGTTCAGGCACCAGTTGGGTTGTGTAACTTTTCATGAGGGAATGAGAACAAACATCTATTCACTCCAGATGGGGCACCAATGACAAATCAAAGGAATTATTGTACCTAAGTTTAGCTGAGCACACTAGTGAGTTTTCTGAGGTTACTTATAGGAGCATGGGTAGAGGGTTTCTTTTTCTTCCTAAAGATTTATATATTTTTATTTTATGTATGTGTGCTTGAGTGCATGTATGTGCACCATGTGCATGCTGGTTCCCATGGAGTACCAGAAGATGGTGTCCGATCCCCTGGAACTGGAGTTATAGGAAGCTATGAGTTGCCTGGCATGGATGCCGGCATCCAAACTCAGGTTCTCAGTAAGAGCAGTATGCACGCTTAACCACTGAGCCATTTCTCCAGCCCCAAGAGTGAATGGCTTCTTACAGAACAATGGGTGACCCAAAGGCAGCTAAAAGCCCACATGGGTGATAACTCATGAAAGCTGCATCCCTGTCTCTTCTGAGGCCACTGAGCTGGTTGGAGCATCTTCTTTCTCTAGCAATTGATGCTGCTTATATAACCATGGGGAGGGGCTTTGTGAATGTTGTGAGCTTCAAGAACATCCTGAGACTTACAAGTCTTATTCCCTGAGGAACCTCCCTCTAGTAGGGCAAGTTTCATTTTGGAGGGAGTAGCTGTACAAGGCTGAGTCTGAGTCTTGATGCCCAGGGAACAGGATGAAGAATTTGTGATGCCCAGATGAAGAATTGTGTGACATCCTTTTCCATCGTTGAAGGTAAATGAGCCTGTCTGTGCTGCTACATGCCTCAATCCTGAGCAGCCCACAGGCCGCACTGAACACCCCATCACATGGACCCTTGTAATTGAGCCCTGCACACCCAGTATCAGTTACAAACTCTCTCCTTCCCAAATGTTCAGGAGGCTCCCCAAACTGCTTCCACAGATTCTTGAACTAGTCCTGACCTGCAGTGTGGACAGCTGAGTGGGAACTCTCTTGGGTCCTTGGACCTTGAACAACCATAGTCATTGGTTCCCCAACAGTCCTCAGGGATGTCATCCCCATCTCCCATGGCTCACTCAGATCTTCTGGGTGCCACCCACTGATGGGGCCGACACTTCAGGGGACCAAGGACTCCTGACAGTACAGGGAGGACTTCCAACCACACCAATGCTGCTCATCTGTACCAGAGTTGATGGGTAGCCAGCCACTGTCCTCCAGGGCAGGGCCTCCAACCAATCAACTCCTGCTGGCCTTGAGGAAAATTTGTTTTCATTTATCTTTGCTCTGGAGAACTGAGTGTAAGAATGATGCACTCTATACAAAAATTACCTATATCCTAAGTTATAATGATGTGGTACCACCGCTCTGTATTCAAATAGCCCTGAAGAGGGCACCAAGATGATAAAGGCGATGTGGTTCTACCATTAGCTACCTGCTCAAACCAAAACCAATTCCCTCCATTGACCTTTATGTATGAAGCTATCTTAGGCTTACTAGGCTAAGTTCCAATATCATTGGCCTGATTGGCACTGCTCACATCTAAAAGAGATTATCGAGTCAATGGTGCCAGCAAGATTGTTCAGTGCACAGCCTGCATTATAGCCCAGGGTAGTCCTGCGTGATTTCCTGATGATGCCTTTTCTCAGGTTCTGCTGTCTGCACTGCAGTGTTAACCTATCACATCAGAACTGCCTTCCAATCCTTGCTTCCCAAGAGGCTCAGAGCTCCACTTTCTTTCTTTGCCTTCCTCCAGGGCACTAATTAACCACGGTAAAAGTGGGAAGGACAGAGAGATGCTACCAGAACTGTACTCAGAGCAGCAACTGATTCCTCTTCTGTAGCCTGGCAAAATTTCCCCTGATAGGTATTAAAATGTCCCATCTCTTCAGGTGCTCAACTAATTATGAATTCTACAGTATAGGTTTCTCCTACAAGTCCCTCCCAGGTGGCCTAGAACAGAGTTGTCACAAGGTGCCCAGCCTCCCGCCACCCCACCTGAGCTCCTCTCTGACATCAGGCTCTCTTTCCCTCCTCCCAGGAAAGAGACCATCTGCTACGACTCCCTCCTCCATCTGTGTCTCCTTTTGTTTAAAGGACCTCCAGTGGGAATCTGGAAATAGCCTCCTCATCTCCACCACTCTCACAACCCCCGTGGGCTTTGTGTCTCAGTTACGGGCCATCTCAAGTTCCCCCGAGCCATATGTCCACAATTCAGGTGGCTGCTGTTAGGTAACTGCACCTTTGTTACTGTCCAAGTTATTGCAGGGACACCTGCAGACGGTGTGCCAGGCCGTGGGTGTCAGGATCTGATGCACACAGTCAACCACAGCTTGTGCGCCCATGGAGATCACAGACTGATAGGGAGATTTCAGGGCTGCTCAGACAAGCCAGTTGGAGATGCTGGTGAATCGTTATGTCTATATAGAGAGCCAACCTGGATCCAGCCCTGGCTGCAGGCCTTGAGACCTTTCTTTTGGGCAGCTTGAGACCTCAGACCTCCTTCAACACTTTGTTCTCGTAAATTTTACAACTTCTCAGAAAGCAGCAGCCAGGCACGTCATCAGAGTGGAATTTGATTTCAGGCCTGCAAAGAAGAAGCATAGCCCAGCCCTGTAACTGGGGCAGTGGTCAGCTTCCAGCTTGACTCTGTGTGATCTGGTGGTGATTCTAAAGCCACTTAACCTTGCTCATTTCTAAATAAAAGGATGTGCAGCGTAGAAAGAAGACTGGCCTCAGAGGCTGCAGAGCAGGTTCAACCCCAGCTCCCACCACTCTTCTGTTGGCCAAACTGTTCAGTGCTAAGCTTGCTTCCTCCTTAGGGAAGTAGAAAAGGTCATAGTCAAAGGCAGGATGAAAGGAAGATTAAATGGGAATAAACGTATCGCACACACACGCACGCACACATGCACACACACACACAGAGTTGTCTCTGAAGTCTGTGTTGACTTTGGCACAAAACAGGATTAGGAGCCATCAAACCTGGCTTTGCGGCACTGAAAAAATTGTGGTGGGAGGGGCTACCAGAGATGTCTGCTAAGCAGGGTGTGGTGCCACATGCCTGTAACATCAGTACTCCATAGGCTCAGGCAGGAGGTTTTACTAGTTTGAGGCTAACCTGGACTACATGGTCTGGAGGCTGTCCCTCAGTGGTAGAATCCCTGTCTAGAATGCACAAGACCCTGGCTCCTTCTCTCGTACCAAAAAAATGTAGTCCCCACCCCCAAATAACATGTGGGTTTGCGTACGTACAGCCCTCACATGTTCCGTGACCTCAGTTACCTTGTGTGTAATGGGATTGTTGCTGTAAGGGTTAAGTGACATGACACACATGAAGGCTACTGAACATCAAAGACTGTGCCAGTCAGAACATAGGGGAGCCATCCTTGTTAGTGTAGCAGTGAATATCCTTGAGGGAGATCTGGGTTCATTTCCCCAAGGGGAGCAGGCCACTCTGATCTAGCTATAACACTCTCATCAGAAGATAGGGACCTTCTCAGTGTATGCTCAGTGTGGTAGCTCTGGGCCCTACCTGACTCTCTGAACACTCCACTGCACATGTTTGTGGTAAAATTCCTTCTGTGGAGCAGCACAAATGACATCGGCCCCCTTCCTCCCTTTGTCTCGACAACAAAATGAGGTACAATTTTGCCCAACTACGGTCTGGGAAACCAGTGAGTTTATTGGCCTTACTTACAGATCAATGAGTGAGAGTTTACTTTCAGGAGTGTGGTGCTCCCTTCCTAAGGCCTCTCTCCATTCAGGCATGGATCAGACTTCCCCACAGTGGAAGAGAATACCAAGAGAGCTTCCTTACAGCTTCCTCAGCTTATATACTATTAGTTCCTCCCCCTCGTGCAAATAGGGTCGAGTGATTGGTTGGGAAGCATGGCTGATTCTCCCTGCCCCTCCTCTCTTGAAGAATGTAACAGTCAACAAGTTTGTCTGTGATCATGCTAAGCAAGCAGGTGGCACCAAATTTGAGAAGAAGGCGCCACCAAATTTGAGAAGAAGGCATCTGTTCATAGTTTGCTGGCTAAAGGATAGTTCTAGGCAACACTCCACTCCTTCCTCCAGCTATTACATTCTTTCTGCCATCTTCTTCCACAAGAGTCCCTGAGCCTTGGACTCTTCTTATTATTAAAGGTTGAATCCAGGGGGCATCTTTAGCTTTTTCTAGGTCAGTCACTACCTTCCTTTTCCCATGGGTTCTGGGTTTTGGGGTCCCAGAATAAGCCTTGTATTATTGTTCTAATCTGAGCTCTCTTTTCCTCCCGGCCCCCTAGCATAAAAAACAGCAGGCTAACACCCCTGTTTCTTTTTCTCTTTTATCCAATGTACTGGCAAGGCCAGAGGCCAACGTTGGAGAGACTAGCCTCATATCCCTTTCTTGCTGCAATTCCTCACACTTTCAATCTCCCTCTGGCCTATCACCTTGGCCTGGGACAGATCTCTTATTACATATAACAGTGACCAGGCTGTCTCTGAAGCTGCTTGCTGATAGTTTTGTCCCTTGTGCGCTACTCCCAGGGCTTGTAGTGTCTGCTCTGGACCTTCCACTGTTCTTGAAGCATCTCCATACTTCCATGGTGGACTCCACCGGTCAAGCAGGCATGCCTCTATGCCACCTACAAGAGTACCGCCATCCTGGGATTTCCCCCACTGACACCATCTGCTTAGGTGTCCTCACCCTTTTACATATCTCACTACACATTGCACTGTCCATGCCTCCGCCACTCCCCCCACCAGCCTGCGGGGAAAGCCCACTGTGTCAAAATTTCCTCTGCCAAAACTCTCCCCTCACCCAGCTTCCCTTTAGTTGTTGGTCTCCTTCCCCACACCAGAGAGAACACCATTGCTTTTCCCAGACTCATCCTCCGTTTTTTCATAGTTTGCCAGCTATGCCAACTGTTGCCAAAAATTCTTTCTGGTAGGTACAAATGATGCCCAGCCCCTCCTTCCTTGGTCCCTATGACAAACCGAAGTACAATTTCACCAAACTATAGTCTGAGAAACCAGTGAGTTTATTGGGCTTGCTTGTAGAGCAGTGGATGAGAGTTTGCTTTCAGGAGTGTGGGTGTTCACCCCCAAGACCTCACTGTAAATTCTCCATCAAGGCATAAGATCATGGCTTTCCCACAGCTGAGCAAAATGGCAAGAGAGCTTCCTTACAGCTTCCTCAGGTTATAGACCCTTCATCCAGCCCCCTCGTGAAACTAGGGCTGACTGGCTGTTGGGAGGAGTGGCCAAGGAGTGTAACAGTCAAAGGTTTGTCTATAATCATTCTAGCAAGCAAGTGCAACCAAACTTGGGAAGAAGGCATCTGTCCATAGTTTGCAACAATGTTTAAGATACTCAGGAGTGCGGATGGATGAGATGGACCTTCTCAGCCCACCCCACAACTGTGCACTGTAGGAATGCCAGTAGTATTTCCCTTATCTCAGTTATTAAATAAGTGAGTCTTTGTAATGGCTCCTTAGCTCAGGTACTCGATGATTGTTATAACTGTTGGTGGCTGAAATGTCCCCACAGGCTGGCAGCAGTACTTTGAGAGGCTGTGGACCTTTAGAAGTTGAGACCTGACTGATAGACGTGGAGCCACACTTTGAAGGTTATACCATCCCTTGGTTCCTGCCTATGCTTCCTACTCTCTGCTTCCTGTCTTCTGTAATGTGAGCACCTTCTGTCGCATTTCTGCTGCCATGAACTGAACTGTTCCATCATGCCTTCTCCACCATGATGGACTGAAACCTGAAACCGTAGCCTAAAGAAACATTTCCTCCCTTGCATTGTTTCCCTCAGAAATTATGTTGCACTGGCCAAAAGTAACCAATCTAGCAACAAAGAAGGTAGAAACTGGCAGGTCACCATAATATGAAGGTGGTCCTGTGGGTGTTCAGTCAGATGAACACTTAGACTTCTGGGTAAGGGGTAGCCTGGTCAGTCACAGTAGCACTCTGCTCACTGATTTTCAGAGATGATAGGGAGAAGGTGTCATTGCTACCTCCCCTGGATCTCTTGGAATATCCATTCCCACCTGGTGCCTGCCTTTCACATTCTGCCCCACTGTCTTAGCCCACTTATTTATAGTCACAGAATCTCTAGAAGTGCCTGAACATTACCTCAGAAGCCCATAGAAGCAAATACAGCATGAAACTATATTTGTGAAAGCCTGTGCTTACGATCCATCTAGTCTTCCTGGAGAGTTACTACTGCTTCAAATACAGAATGATTGCACTCAGCCTGGTGAGCTCTGAGATGGGATGGACACCCTCCCACTGGAGCGTGTATGGGTTCTGGGGTACAGAGAGCTAAACACATAAGTCAGTGACAGTGATGAAGGTGTTCCCCACTGGGGAGGTAGCAATCTTAGGACCAGCTTGGGCTCTACATTGTAAGAGACATAATGAACCAATGTTTTGGGATGAAGACAAATACTGGTAGAGGCTGTTGATCTGTCTTCTATTGGGGAATGGAGGCTGTCTTCATTTACAGAGTCTCGGGATACTCGACAGTTGTCCATGAATAGGGGCCTTACTGGGGATCTGGCTCTTTATGTTAGAATGGTGGCACGTAGGTGCTCACTGATACAGAAGTCATTTTGTGGTAAAGAATCTCTTCAGACCTGCAGATGTTGTGGAGTGGAGATCAGTCATCCCACTGGGCCCATTCAGGTTCTGTCTGAAGCGTCTGGGGTTTGCATCCAGTTACAGTGTACTTTGCTATGTGGGAACAAGTGTCCAGAAAGTCTTGTAGCATAGAGTATGTTTTACAAGGGCAAAAGGTTTTACTTTTGACAAACATGATGTGCTCAACAAATATTTACCTGAAATAAGCACAGACATGCAGTTACTGCTCTGCCATGGTGTGCTGAAGGATCTTTCCAGTCATCACACCTTTTGTGTTTCTCTACATACATATACATGTCTTCTAGCTAAATGCTGCTGTCTGCATGTGGTGGTTTGAATGAGTGCTCCCCTGCATAGACTCCAAGTATTTGGACACGTGGTCCCCAGTTTGTGATGCTGTTTAGGGAAGGTCATCGAACCTTTAGGAGAGGTGGCCATCCTGGAAGAAGCATGTCACTGGAGGAGGAGGGGTTGAGAGTTCTTAAGCCTTGATAGATGACCATTTTAACTCTGTTTCCTGTTCTTGATTGAAAATGTGATGCTCAGCTTTGTGCTCTGTCCATGCCTCCCCACCATGATGGACTCTTACCCCTCTGGAACCATAAGCCAAATACTCTTTCTTCTAATAAGTTGCCTCATCATGGTGTTTTATCACAGCAACAGAAAAGTAACTAATACAATGTGTAATGTCAAATACTTACAGGACGTTTATTTCATATCATAGAGAACTTATTTCTCTTTTTATATATATATATTTTTTTGCTTGAGCAAGATCTCACGTAGCCCAGGCTGGCTTCAAATTCTGCTATGGAGCTAAGAATGACCTTGAACTTATGATCCTTCTGTCTCAGTCTCCAAAGTCTTGGGATTACAGCCTTGCATCACTGTAAACAGTCTGAAAAACATGAATATATTATAAGGAGATACTTGTGTCTCTCAATCTATTAAACTATTGAAACAATGAACCCCAAGAAACTAGATTCCACCCATCCTTAGCCCAGGAATCCCATGCAGAAGGAAAGGACTGAAGCTTGGTGTCAGACAGAGGAGGAAATTATCTCTTGGAAAAGAGATTTCATTCAGGTCTAACAACCTGTTACGCCTCTTTACAGAATGAGAGTGAAGCTCAGACAGTGATGGGTTAGTTGTGAGCAGGACCACACCTTGACCAGGGCTGCCTAGATGTGTATATCCCTGGCCCTTTGTTTTAACTTTAATCCCAATTCAAGACCCTTAAGATGTACTGGAGAGGGTCACTGGATCTCTTTGTTCTTCTTTCCAATAGGATCGCTTTAAATAAGTCTCCTTTTTCTACTTAAAAAAAAAAAAAACTATGAATTTGGCTGTTTTAATTTGCTTCTCAAGAATAGGTGACTAAATCTGGCTTCTTGGGGCAAAAACTTTGACCCCAAGTTTGAATCAAGTTCAGTAACACTACCACTCCCAGCAAGGAAGTTATTTACATTGTATATGTTTCAAATATTTAAGAAGTGCAGTATACTTAAATTTAATGTTTCTTAACCACAGATGGTTCAGAGATTAAGAGCACTGGTTGTTCTTGCAGAGGACCGGAATTTGGTTTTTACCCACATGGAGGATAAGTCATTCATAACTCCACTTCCAGGGGATCTTATACCCTCTTCTGGCCTCCATGGGCATTGTACAACATGGACACATACATGCAGGCATAACACTCATACACATAAAACAAAAATAAATAAATAAAAATATAAAAATCTTTCTACATAGTGATACCTACTAAATAGTCTGGAATATTATATTTCTTTATTCCATAAAATAATGTAATGTTTTAAAACTAAACTATCTTGATACCACAAATTTCCTATATCTTCTGACTGGATACCCCTTTTAAATAGTAAATATTTGCTTTGTAAATAGAAAAATTGTCAGGAATGGGTTTGTGCTTCACTATCTTAAAAAAGATAATTCATACATATATTCAGTGTATCTTGATCATAATATGATCTTCAGGTCAACCTGTCCTCCACTGATAGATGGATTGGGTATCCTGCAGTCCCTCAACATTGGTGGGGACCCTTATGTCCCCACACTGATACATCTTCTTTTGAGATTATAGGATTCCTGAGATTTGGTAAGGGGTTAAACTGGAGGGGACAAGCTTAGTCTTAGAACAAAAAGAAACCTTTTCATTGGCTGCTAGGCTGCCTCACAGGGCATCCTTGGGTACTCTAGCAGGCAAGAAATTAGGAGAAATGACAGCAACGCAGCGTTGGTCTGGTGCAACATAGGTAGGTACTGGAGGGTCCCTTGCTGGTGCGATCCTGGTTAATCCTCAAGAGTCCTGGGCTGGTCTTTACACACACCCCAACCTGGTGTGACCCCAACTGGTCCCCAAAGGGTCCCTGGTCCCTACAAGGTCCCTAATATGACCCCAGCTGGTCCTCAGATCTGCGGGCTGGCGGTGGTGAAGGTACTCACTACACAGGAAGCTGGACTCTGTGGGTGAGGAACTCAGCTCCATTCCCAGTCCCACCGAGCATTTTTGGAAGCCATCACCCCTCAGGGAACTTCCGTCCTCTCTCTCCCTGCAGATTTCCTAGGCTCTGTGCTCACTACTGGCCCCTTGATTCCTCTGAACTGTAGCCCAGTCCCCTCTTCTCCAGCTCCCTAACCCTTACTCTCCTTTCTGTTCTGACACAAGCAAGGGATTTTCTACTTTGGAATCACATTCCAGGAAGAGTTATGTGCTAGTTTGGATTTTATGATCTATTTGTGCATACATTGTAGTAACTGAAGATAAGGAGAGGAGGAGGTTACTGAGGTAAAAGACTATAACAAGAGGTGATCAAGGACCTCTAGGGCAGGATTCAAGGGTAGGATGGTAAGTTAAAAGCTTTAGGGCTAATGGCAGAGCCCTCAGCTTGTCTGTGTAATTGTGTGAAGGCCAGAGGCTGGTGGTGGTGGCCTGGCCCACATTCGAGGCAGCTTGAGGACAGCCACACAGATGACACCAGCAGACTTGCTGGGGCAACACCTCGGGCCTTCTAAAGAGCACAGAAGCTGGGTTGCAGCTCACAGAATGGGCTCCATTCAGCCTCCTGGAGGCCAACAGCTGGCATGAACAGTCAGTCATGGTGAGCCATCTGCAGCACAGCCCCCAAACTCAGCCAAAATAAAATCTGCAGGGAAGGCGTGAGGATATTAAATTAACTAGGTGGCAGACATTATTTGATGACACTCTATCTCGGTGATGGCTTAGCAAGCTGCCCGGGTGAAATGAGCAGGTGGTCACAGAGAATTCAGGGCAAGGAGCTGAGTTTCTAGCTCAGACCAAGCAGGGACCAAACATGGCCTGAGAGCAACCCCTGTAACCACTCAGGGCATGAAAGGGACCTGCTTTTTATTCCTGTCACCCCCAAGACCCTGATGCTGACACCAGAGATGTTGTCAATGTTCAGTAAATGGTCACAGAATTGGGTCAAATGGACTCTGAGGGCAGAAATAAAGCTCCTCTCTTCTTGCTTCAGTTCCTTAAGACGCGCCCTGTGGAAGGCACTTAAAAAAAAAAAAAAAACTAAGACATCTAAGGGAACATTGTCCTAATTTTCTGAATTCTGCCCCTAGTTAGTGTCACACATTGGACTTGCTTGTAAAGTTCCAGAGTGCATTGAAGAAAAATCCCTGAAAGTGCACCTTTGGTGTGCATCAAAGTCATGGTCAAGGTGTACCTCCCTGGTCTGCCCATGGAAACTAGGAGAAGAGGAAGATGAGCAAACAGGGCTAGCCTCTAACTCTAGGAAATCCAGTTTGGAGAGGAGCTTCTGGCAGCAGCTCCCAGTTTCTGTTAGCATGAACTGAGCCCTTCTGGACCACAAGCCACAGCTCCATCTGCAGTGCTCCTATTTGGCTCCCTTGTTAGCCACCACACAGGTCTCTCTTTCTGGCTCCCCTGCTCTGTGTCCTATGGACAGACAAACCACAGGGAGTGGATTCCTTCATACCTCAACAAGCCATTCTTTGTTCAATCCTGCAGGAAGACTTTGTGTTAGAAAATCAAACATTGCATGTTGGATGCTAGTAATATTGTGGATAGCTGGGTTCATTCATTCATTCTACCAATACTTGAGGACTGTATTTTTATTTGGGGGGTTTTTTATTTGTTTTTTTATTTTTTATTTTTTGGTTTTTGTCTTTTTGAGACAGGGTCTCCCTGCAGCTCTAGCTGACCTGGAACTCACTATGTAGACTAGACTGGTCTTGATCTCACAGAGATCCACCTGCCTCTACCTCCAGAGATTAAAGTCATGTACCTCCATGCCTGGCTTAAGATACTTTTTTATTCTGTAATCCATTAAATGTTTACTGAACACCATGTATGTCTTAAGAATCAGAAATGGAAATGAACAAAATAACAGAGTGGGAAGCAGTTAGATGAAGTGTGTGTGTGTGTGTGTGTGTGTGTGTGTGTGTGTGTGTGAATACACAGAGCATTTAGAAGTGTGGGACACAGGTGACATGAATCTATAGGTTGCACATGAGCACATCAGAACAATAATTCTTGAATAGTTCTTACTGGACACCAGACACTTTTCTAATGCATTTATTTCATTTTCCCAATGACTCTATGAGGTATAAACTGCTATTATCCCAACTTTACAGTTGAGGAAATACCCTCAGAAGTTAAATGACTTGTCTCAAGTCACAGACCACGAGCTGGGGCGCCAACGATTTGAACTCCGTCTGATGCTTGAGCCAGACTATTCACAAACGCTCTTTACTCTTTCATATAGAAACTAAGAAGGGTCACAACATCTTGGGTCATAGCTCAGGGAGAAATATTCATGATTTTGAAGAAATACCTTCCATGAACCCAGATAGTAGCTAGTAACTCCAGATATCTAAAGATTTGTCACTGATGCCATTACTGTCTCTGCCACTACCAAACTTTTGTATTGGGGTTGGTTGTCATTGTTTGGAAATCTACCTTATTCTCACTATGCACAATCAATCCTGGGAGGACTGCTAATGATTGTGTACTCCCCTCTCGAGACTGGGAGTGCCAAGAGCTGAGTTGGGTTCTTAGATCCTCCCTGAGCAACACCCAATGGTGAGCTCTGAGTGGTTTCAAGATACAAGCCAGCTGGACCTGACTGTTGAGTGGTTCTGGGTACTGAGATTCTTGGAATTCCAGGCATCCTGAGGGGTCAGATTGTAGTTACTGAGTTCTACCAGCTAACAGAGTTCATATTGAGAATCGATGGCTGCTGCTGCTGAACCCAAAATGCCAACTGATGCCTTTGTGGGTAAAAGAGGGGTCAGATTTTCCTAGGTGGCTGCAGCAGGTTCAAGACCAGGAAGTTGATTTTATTTCCACATGGGAAGGCAGGCTATAAATTAGAGAGGGCTGAGCATGGAATGAGCAGCCTTCAGAAGTAATGAGATGCTCACTGGAGGTGTTCGGGCAGAAGGTAGTACATTGGAAGGCATTCCCCCATGGACTGCAAACTTGAACAAAATGCCCTAATGCCCTTCCGCCTGAGATGAGTTCACCATTCCACAGGTATTTTGCAGTGCCTGAGAATGGCCTAAGTGCATGCTTACTACCGCCATGCCCTGGTTAGTAAACAGGTGTACTTCCGACTAACTAGGAATAATGATAGTCCAGTAAGTACTCGGCAATAATGATAGTTAAAATCACAGGGGACAATTTTTTAAATTTTCTTTATCATTTTTATTTTGTGTGTATGGGTGTTTTGCCACGTGCATGTAAGTGTAAATATGCATGCAGTGCCTGTAGAGGCCAGAATGAGAGTGTTGGAACTAGAGTTATGGAAGGTTGTTAGCAGGAAACTGAATCTGGGTTCTCTGTAAGGGCAGTCAGTGTTCTTAACTGCTGAGTCATCTCTCCAGTCCCCCACCCTCATTGGGGACAATTTTTAATTGGGTAGTATTTTAAATGTTTTACATCTGCTAAAATATTTATTACTTGAAATTACCTACTATGGGTTGGATCTTGTGTTAATTTTTTTTTTGTTTCATTTTCTTTTCTTCTCATCATTGTTACCAAAAATATACAAAAAGAACAATTTAAGAGAGGCAAGGTTTCTTTTGGCTCACGGTTTTAGGAATTTCAGTCCTTTGTGGCAGGGCAGAGCAGCTCAGCCAACCAATGGGTTAGCAAAAGATTGTGGCAGAAGACAACTTCAGCAGACCAGGGAGCAGAGAGTGCAGGAATCAGTGTCTGGGTATAACCCTTCAAAGGCCTAGTGACCTGCTAGTCCCCAGTCTTAAAGATTCTAGCCTCCCAAAACAGCTGGGAACCAAACATTCAAAACATGAGCATTCAAACCATAACAGACCTGGAATGCAGGAGGAAGCTAGTCATTAAAGATGTGTCTGTGAAGGGAATATGGAAATGCTGGCCCCCTCTTTCTGTTTGTCTGCTTCCCAACTACCAGGAAGTGAGGCCCTCCCTACACATATGTTCTGTGCCCTGCCAGAGGCCCACATGTAATAAACCAACCTGTCATGTACTGAAACCTCTAACACTATGAGCCATAATAAATGTTTCATTTTTTAAAATTTATTATCTCAGGTATTTTGTCATAGCAACAGAAAGCTGACTACATGTTATCTATGAGATCTATATTATATTAGTATTTTCCTTAATTGCATGGAGAAAAGAAAGCAAGGGAAAAAAATGTTGTGAGCTAGTAAGTACAAAGGCATTCAAGGAGAATTTTACCTCCAAACTAGAGCAGAAGTTGTCATGGTGTGCATAGTGCCTATGAGGATGGGCCTGTTCATTGTCAGGCATCACTTGAAGAAGAATGTCCAAGCCCATTTCACTCATCAGTCCATCTGAATCGCCTTGCTCACTGGACATTACACATGATCAGTTCTGGATGGGAAACTCACTGTCCATGCGAGTTGACAGACCTTCCTTGGAGATAAGTGTTGCTGGAGTAGAAGGAGAGAAGTCAAGCAAGGGCAGGCTGAAGCCTGCTCTAGGCAGTTCCCAAGTGCTCATTGGGGTCCAGTTGCCTCCTGTTGATAGCTGGGAATAGTTCATAGAGAAATAGACCATATTTAAACCAAGAAAACTGACAAGTACTAGAGACAGTTATGCAATTGAGAAAGATAATTATCTCAAGTGTGGTAAACGAGGGCGTCATACACACAGCTGTCATTCTTCATCTGAGTGTGCATTGTCCAAGGGAAAAGGCTTTCTCCTCCTGTTCCTGCTGGAAGTGTCCTCTCCTTTCCTGTCCCCTGGAGAGTGCTTCCTTCTTTCAGGTGAAAGGTGGCATGCTGTCTGGTTAAGGCACGCATACAGAGCCAGCAACCTGCTCACCTCAGCCAAGTGTGGAGGAACTTGTCTCCAGAGATGATCTTTTTATAGTCACAAAGGGCTGGGTGAGACTGGCCCCAGAACAAGGACCTTGAAGCTTTGGTTTTCAATTCTGGAACTTTTGGGTGAACTTGAGCAAGCTAACAACAACCCATTCTGGGTCAGTTCCCTGTTCAACAAAACATAGATGCCAACATTCATTAAATCATCAGTGACCTTAGAGAATAGGGTGTTTTATCAAGCACTCTGCTTGTGTAAGAATCATCTATCAGAGGCAAACTGGGAGGTCCATCAGCTAAGGATCTGGAGATCTGTTGGTGGTATGTGCTCTTCAGGGAAAGAAAGACGGATTGGCATGCAGGTGAGAAAGGGAATGAAGAAGGAACCCTAGGGAAGAGGGTGCAGGGATATCATGGGTTGATGGTTAACTTCCTGTGTCATCTTGGTTTAGCTGATGGATGTCAGATAACTGGTAAAACACTCTTTCTAGGCCTATGTGTGAGGGTGTTTCCAGAATCGGTGCTCTGAGTAGGAAAGATCCACCTCATCAGTGTGGCTAGGCCTCACCCAAACTGGAGAGGATCTACCTAGGCCATAAAGAAAATGGTGCGAAAGAAAAAGGCCATAAAGGATGATTTCAGTCTCTCTCATAGGCTTGGGCATCCATCTCCTGCAGTTGGTGAGGAGTGCTGCCTGTCAGCACTGGGAGTTACACTGTCAACTTCCTGCTTCTCAGGTCTTAGGACTTGGACTGAATTACAACCAGCTTTCCTGGGCCTCCAGCTTGAAGGATGTAGAATTCTTGATCGCTGTAATTATCTGAGCCAGCCTCCACAATAATGGCCCTCTTACATAGCTATATCTTTTCTTATTTTATCTATCTATCTATCTACCATCTAGCATCTATCTATCTATTTATCATCTATCTATCACATATCTTTGTCATGTGTTACCAAATCTGTCACACATATTGGTCATCAATATCTATTTTATCATATCACATCATCTATCTGTTCTTATCATCTACCTTCTCAAATCTGTTATATGTATCTATCCTCTATATCTAACTTATATCATCTGCATCATGTCTCTTCTACCTGTCTCATCACACCCTTATATCATCTATATCTATCATTCATATTATCTATCATGCACCATCATATCTATTATCTGTATCATATCTATCCTCTATTTTTCTTTCATCTATCTAATCCACATGTTTATCTCTTTTCTACCAGTTCTGCTTCTCTGTAGAGCCCTGGCTAATTCACACAGCTACAGCACGCTGGTGCACAGGCACCTAGAATCTCAGCTGATCAACCCAACTGTGTGCTTGAGCCCACTATGATTTATTCCCTTGAATTCCTTGATCAGAGAAAATTATCTGCTTGCTCCAGATAGGAAATGCACAATTGTGCTGGCGCAGGGCCTGTCCTGCTCCCATCTGCCCCTTCTTCCTCTGCTCTATGTAAACAGAACTACATTTCCCGGCATCTGGGTGGGGTTGGACAATGAGAACAATAAGCATGAGATCAGAAAGTGGAAGGAGAGAGACTCAGAGTATTCACCCTTTCTTTCTCTGTTTCTTTCTCTGTGAATTCTCTCTCATTGGCTACATCTTGTTTTTGTGTGTGCCACAACCCCCACTGAACTTCCACTAGGCCAAAGCCACTCTCATTGTTTCTCAGCTCCAGGAGCAATAGCAGCTTTGACACTGCTAATTTGGTTTTGCCAAATTACCAGTTCCTTAAATTAATGTAGTAGTCAGGATTCACTAGAGAAATAGAGCCAAAGAATGATTTCAGGGTCTCACATAGCCCCACCTGGCCTGGAACTCACTGTGTAGACCAGGCTAGCCTCAGTCTCTCAGAGACCCACCTGCCTCTGCCTCCCAAGTGCCAGGATTAAAAGCATATGCCACCATGCTTCACATCAAAGAATGAACATTGATTAAAATAGAATTTATTACACTGACTTACAAATATGGTCTGGACTACCTGGGTAGTCCAACAATGTCTGGATGCTACTCAGTCCACAAAGCTGAATGCCTCAGCAGCCCCACTCTGTTGCTGAAAACCTGGAAGATTCCTGGAGAGTCTTGAGGCTCAAGAAGCTGGGTTCTGATGTCAGCAAAGGATGGTGGCAGCAACAGCAGCAGTGGTGACAGTATCAGAGGCGACAAGCAGCAGCCATAAAGCCAAGACGTCTTTCTATCTGGGCTGCCAGTGGAACATGCCTCCCACAGTTAGGGGGATCTTCCCATTTCAATGAACCTAATCTAGATCATCTCTCATAGGTGTGCCCAATGTTTGCCTTATGGATGAGTTTAGATCTTGTCAAGTTCAACTCAACAAAGGAAGGCTTGAGTTTCATACCAAATCACAAGCAACAGAAGAAATCCATGTGCCAAAACCACAAATACCAA
The DNA here is from genome assembly GCA_035773235.1 of Eospalax fontanierii. Taxonomy (NCBI): domain Eukaryota; kingdom Metazoa; phylum Chordata; class Mammalia; order Rodentia; family Spalacidae; genus Eospalax; species Eospalax fontanierii. Next base: position 19,763,296 of record CM069547.1, read on the forward strand.
TACGAAAAACCAAAATAATATGTTCCCACCAAACATTACCATTATAGAAGAATTCTACAATGAGAACTCCTAGAGATAACTCAGGACACAGCAAGAACAGTCATATACATGATCAAAGAATTCAACACATTTAAAGAACATACAAACAACTCAAAGAGCTACAAGAAGACAGGGATAAACTTCGGATTAAATTCACAGAAGAGAAATATTGAAGAAGACTCAGGCTGAAATGAAGAAGGAGTTTTAAAACTCAGTAAGCCAATGTGAAACAACAATTGGTGGAGAAAGCCTCACCAATAGAATGAATGAAATGGAAAGCAGATTATCAAGACTGACTGATAAAGTTAAAGAATTGGACTGCTCAAGCAAAGAATATGAAAAGTTTAGATCTTGTCAAGTTAGTAAACAATATTAACCATCAAAATTAAACCACCTCAGCCTAAAAGACCTAGAACAAATCCTACTTCCTGACCACTCTAGACAAATAGAAAGGGGAGTGTGGCTGAAGAGCCTCTGTGAACTCATGATTAGGTAACAATTTATTTCAGCTCCAAACACAATGTTCTGCATATTTATAGGGACCTGGTAGATGTTTATTCAGAGAACCAGGGTTAAGGATCCTATATTAAAGTTTCTAACCAGCAACTCAATAAACATGGGTCTCCTGGTCCTGGAATCTCTACTACCAGACCATTTTCTTCTGTTCTTCACGTGATAGAATAAAGAGGAAAACGTGGGAAATTCAAGTCTTCAGCTGAAGTTTCACAAGTTTCAGTCTTGCTGGTAGCTTAATTTAGGTCACGTAGGCAGCATACAGACATTCACCGTGGCAGGATGGGGATCATCAAAACCCAAGGAAGTAAGAGGAAATGGCCAACTCACTTTCCCTGGATGCCCCTTTTTTTCCTGGGGAGACATCACATACACACACACAGACACACACACATACATACACATATATACACATATACGTACACACACATCTACTCATCCAGAAAGGGAACCTATCACAAACCAAAATAACAATGGCACCAAAGTCCAACTTGGTGAACCAAATGAGCTTTGATGTGGGTCATCTATGGGAGTATGGGTCAGAGGTCGCTTACACAGGCAAGGGTGACCCAAAAGCAGCTGCATCACTGAAACTTACCCCAACACGGGCAGCTCACGAAAGCTGCAAACCTGGAGCTCTCTGCACAGCTTGAAGGCAGCTCCACGGGTCTGAGGATTTCTTCTCTGCAGCTCAGTCTCCTCCCACAGCAGTTTCTTACTCCTTTCACGCTGCTGGGAAAGGGCCATGAAGAATCTTCCAAGGGTTTCTTCCCTCACATTGCTGTGTGGTGATTTCCTCTGAAATAAGACATCTCACATTGTAGGGTAACTTGTTAAGACGCAGGATAGAAGCTAGGCCTGGTGGCAAATGCCTTTAAGCTTAGCACTCAGGAGGCAGGGGCGGGATAGCCTCTGTGAGATTGAGGCCAGCCTGGTCTATGTAGCGAGTTCCTTGCCAGACTGTCTCTTTTCTAGAAGGAATGTTTCAATTTGGAGGAAACTTCCATACAACAGAGTGGTCCTTGAGGAGACAGTGGCAATAGGGGGAAGCCTGCTCCTGCCAGCTCATGAGAGCTGATTGTGGGCATCTACTGCTAATTCTGCCTCCAAAGACCTCATGCTGGAGGCTATGAGGAGAGTATTTGCATCAAGAAAATGCTACAAATAATTTTTTTTCTAGAGAGCCAGCTATTGGCCGTTAACCAGCCTAGCCTGTGTTGGATAGTTATTTTCCTGGATTTTGTTGTGGAGTAGCTTCAGGTAGACCTCAACCCAAAAGTCATTGTTCTTCTCAAAGTAGCTTCATCTTCACACTGGCCCCTCTCCGGGGTCTGCACTGTTTCTTGTGATTTCCCAGCTGTCCCCAGTGCTGCAAGGGCCCCTTTATGGAACAACCCTCGGAGTATCTTATTCCTAGGTCCTTTGTTTTTCTGCAGGAACCATGGCTGATATACTAGAGACCAAGATAAGGCATGGTGCCTGCACTGTTCATACCTGGTGAGAGGTATGATTGCTAATCGTGACTTCAGGTTGAGAGTTCTGGAACCTGAGTGTACCGCCTCAAAAAAGCTAGAAAAAAAAAAAAAGCAGCTTGCGATAATGTCCACATTCTTTCACCTCTTCGCACACCAGCATCTCCCTCTTCCTACAGCTTCTCAAATTCCAGACTATCTTTTTAAAGAGATGACTTTGTTTGTTGGGCATGGTGGCACACTCTTTTAATCCCAGCACTTGGGAGGCAGAGCCAGGTGGACCTCTGTGAGATCAAGGCCAGCCTGGCCTACATAGCGAGTTCCAAGCCAGCTATGGCTACTGGGACTCAAAAAGACCTAAAATATGAAAAATAAAAAAGAGAGATGGCTTTGGAACCCTAATGTTCTGTTACATGTCCTGGGGTTACAAAGACAATTGTCTCTTGTTCGGGCAGCTGGTTCAGTGTGAAAGTCTCAAACCAGCAGTTCTCAGCTTCTGCTTCATACCACAGTGGTCTGAAAACTACCAAAAATTCAATGTTCTCACTCCACATCAATCAAATCAAATGATGATAGATTCTCACTGTGTGAGCTGAGGTATACCCTCGCTAAGCCATTGTCCTCACTGGAAAGGTAGGAAAGCCAGACCTATGTTGGGAGCTGTGAGGAGGCTGACAGAGAGTAAACAAGCAAAGCATCTTAATCAGCAGAGGATGCTCAGTAAGACCCGAGCGGGTGTACTTCCATGCATAGCCCTCCTTTTCCTGTCTATTAATGCCCAGGACAGACTTTGGCCTTTTCACTTGTGGGTGTGTTCACAGCTTTGCCGTGGCACATTCAGTTGCCAACCTTGCTACCCCTGTATTTGGGGGCCATTGTGAAGGGTTACTGGAACTTAGACACTGGGAAACCTCAGTGGTCTATCAGATAAGGAAGAAGGCCCCTGAATGATTAATAGACAAAGTCTGAATGTTCCGGACAAAGGCATGATTCATTTCCAGGGTGGGATGGAGCTGGATGACACAAGATCTCATTATACTACTCAGAACGGAGCAAAATTTTAAATTTATGGATTGTTTATTTCTGGGATTTTCCACTTAATGTTTTCAGATCGCAGTTGACTGCAGGGCACCGAAACAGTAGAAAGTAAAATCCTGGCTGAGGGGATGACTGTGTACATTAGCATACTGATTCATCTTCCTTCCTCCTCCTTGCCTTCAGCAGCTCCCAGCTGTCCTGCAGACAGAAAGCACAAAACCAGCTTCTGGCAGTTCTAGAATGGCTTCTAAGGGTGACACAACGGCCAGCACACCAACCTCATCTGGGCACTTGCTAGAAATCTAAATCCTCCAGCCTCAAATCCCTGACAAAGACTCTGGGATGGAGCCCAGCAGGTGGCATTCTAATAAGTGTTTCATAGGATCAGATGCATGCTGAGTGTGAATCTCCTTGGTTGAGATGATCCTTTCCTTATGTACCAGTGACCTCTGGAATGGCCTTCTGCACTTCTCTCTGGACTGTGACCATGTTTTAGTTATGTAGCTGACTGGACTCTCCCACTGCTCGGCCATCCCATATAGTACATTCCTACAATTTAAGACCACTGCTGCTTCTCCCACCTTCCAGCTCTGCAAGGTTACCTAGGAAAGGATTTCCTGAGCATGAGTTAGAAACCCAGGGTTCATTGTTTGTGCAAACACAGAAGTGAAGTCTCTTCTTTCATAAGATCCAAGGCCATGGTTTGGGGAAGAAATTACCTTCCTGTTTTGCTTTGAAAATGGCTGCAATTGTCTGTTTGCAAATTATTGCTCTGCTGATTCTCTTCCCTCATTAGATAAAGACTCTGGGGTTAAAGATATCTGCCCCATGAGATAGAAACATTGTACAAGGCTGTCCTCTCAGCCAAACTTCCATCTTTATATAAGTTCAACTGTGTCTGCTTAAAAAAGATCATCCCAGGAGTTGGAGAGATGGCTCAGCAGCTGAGAGCACTGGCTGCTCTTGCAGAGGTCCCAGGTTCAGTTCCTAGCACCTACATGGCGGCTAACAACCATTCATAACTCCAGTTCCAGGGCTCTCTTCTGACCTCTACAGGCATTGCATGATGCAGGTGTACACACATGCAGGCAATGCACTCATACACATAAAATAGGAATAATAAATAAAATATTTTTTTAAAAAGGTCATCCCGGCTGTTGACTTATTGACTGTTACTGTTCCCTCATAGACGGAGGGTCAAGAGGGTCATGGGAACTTCACCTGAGTATAATACAGTCACTCCTCTGAACCAGTTATATGCAAGTCTTCCCTAATTGCACACGGCCCCAGGGAAGGGTTAGAGAATATATGCAGCAGCCAAAAAATAGAGGACAGGGTAATAGAGGACAGGGTTCCATCTAGATCACCATTGGGGAGTCAACAACCATTTGGGGTGTAGACTTTCCAGTGTGGCTACTCTGAGGTCAATCAACCCCATGCTCCTGCTCATCCATTGCTCTGTAAATAAACCCAGTAAACTCACTGGTTCCCCAGAGTGAACTTTGGTGAATTCAAACCTGGGTTTGCTGTTGGAAGCTTAGGAGGAGGGGGCTAGATATTGGTTATGTCTCCCCCTAGGGAAGGATTTTTTGTGCATTTTTATTGAATATTTTGTACCTCATACACGGCATCTTAATTATCTCCCATCCACATCCTCCCATAACACACCCCCCAACTGGATTTCATGCATTCTGTCATTTATGTTAAGGCCTATCAAGTCAAGTTAGTGTACACAGATGTCCCTCAACCCAAGTTCATGCACTGGGTCCCAGTCAGCCTATCTAGAGTCTTTCCCTTAAAGATCAGCTCTCCCTCACACAGCGGTCATCAGCTCTTTGATGAAGACTGATGCCTGCTGCCCATTTCCCTAGTTCGATGCTGGGTTTTTGTCCGCTTGAGTTTGCATGGGTCTTATGTATGCTGACACCATGGTTGTAGGTTCATAGGAGCAAGCCCAGAAGCCTGTAAGACTCTGTTTCCAAATAGTCTTGCACCGGGAGGAATTTTAACAACAGTCCTGGAAAGGTATATCTCCTTTGGGCAGACAGCCTCCTGTAGTCGTTCAAGTGCATGCCTGTGTGTTTGAGGTGGTAGATAGATGATAGAAATTCAGGAGAAGAAAAGGGCAATACTGGTTTTTCTTTTTATAAAAAAAAACAAAACACCCTCCCTTCTCTCAGGGCTGCCAAACAATCTGGGTTGGAAGTTATGGACCAAGAGAGGTTAGAGAAGCAAATGTGTTGCTATGGAGATTATTTTCCAACCTAGGAGGCTGGAGTTCATCTGTGTGCTCATTTTTCAAGCATCAAAAGGAAGGATCTTTATGTAGCGTTCCTGCAAGGAATTTCTGACCAGAGGGAGGCTCTCCTTGCAAACCCCAACAGGAGAATTAACCTTCTGTCTGATTAGATGTAAGCCTTGGGCAAGTGTGAATGGTGGCTATGGGAAAACTGAGAGTGACAGGGATCCGGTCTCCGTGGCTTGCAGGCTTTAGACCTTATCAAAACGCTTTCCCCAAACCATGTTCATCATTCAGAGTCTATTTCTGTGAATTTTATTGATGATCACACAGCTACATGAATTAGACTCTGGGATTTGAGGACCATTCTTTACACAGTAGATGTAAATTGACTTGGACTCTCACTAAATGTGGAAACAGCCACTTGGTCTCTCATCATTTCATGGCTCCCTGTGGGCAAGCTTGGCAACAGTAATTATGGGTCATGTAAATGAATGGAGTTTTCCACACAGTGAGTGCTGAATACAGGAGCTCTCTTCTCTCAGAGCCTGGTTCATTTCATCTACGACCAATAGTTCAGCCATGAGCTATCTATTGGAGGTACATGCTAAACTACCACATGATAGATGATGATGGTGTTCAAATGTAATTTGCAGATCATTCGGCAGCATAACAGGCAATGGAGACTCTATCTGACAAAAAGTACTTTGCATTTTGGAGGCAGATAAAAAATACTGCACCAGCATTTCCATACTGTGTAAGAATCAGTCATGGGCCGGAGAGATGGCTCAGCAGTGAAGAGCACTGGCTGCTCTTGCTGCGGAACCAGGTTCGATTCCTGGCATCCACATCCATAACCCCAGTTCCAGGGGAATCTGACACCCTCTTTGGACCTCTGTGGGCATTGCATGACACAGGTGTACTTACACACATGCATGCAACACACTCATACACACAAAAATAAAAATAGTAAATAAAAATAAAGAATCACAGTCTAGCACAAGTGAGAGATGGAGACTCACTGCACACTTCCCATTCTGGCCTCGACGTGACAGTTTACCTGCAGAGCTTTACCCATGAATATTCTTCACACAGTGTAATTTTTCTCTTAATGTCTTTACATCTTAAATATATAAATCTTCATGCTGAGCGACCTGTGTGTCATGCACCTTATCCTTAAGATGTTGATGATGATTATGGGCTAAATTAAGGACCATAATCATAAAGCAAGTCTAGATATTTACAAATCACTGTGGTAAAACTGCTTTATAGCTGTGTATAAAATTCTTCTCAAGCTCTATTTAAATGCCTTCTAAAAAATAATGTTCTGTTATAAACTGAAGTTTTTGGAACAGTAGTTAACTGAAAGCTTTTGGTGTCAGGAAAGAAGCTACAAGGGCACTTGTTGCTATAGAGACCGTCATAAGCAAATTTTGTTCATTATCAAGATCTTACTATAGTCATGCATCAGTAACAATGGATTCTTGAGAAATGCATTGTTAGGGAGTTCCATTACAGTGTGAACATCACAGAGTGTGCTTACATACACAGACTGTATGGGCTGATTGCTCAACTCAGGCTTTTGACACAGTCAAGGGACATGGAGCATTAGCCAAACTTTCTCATCTCTGAGACAAAACACCCTAAAGGGGACTGCAAAATGGTTCAGTGGATAAGATGCTTGCAACCAAGCCTGAAGACCACAGTTTGACCACCCACACAGTGGAAGAGAAGAACCAGCTCTCTTAAGTTGTCCTCTGACTTCAACATGCATATACACACACACACACACACACACACAAAATAAATAAATAAATGTTTAAAAACTTTTAAGGGAAGAAGAATTTCTTTTGCTCACATTTCAAAGGTTTCAGTTCGTCATTGTGGGAGAGCAGAGGAGAGAAGCTCACATCATGGCAGACACGGAGCAGAACAAGCATTACAGGTCAGGGTCACGGCAAGATACTGCCCCAAGGACATGTCCTCAGTCACCTACTTTCTCCAGTCAGTCCCCACAGTCCACAGTTTCACCACCTCCCAATAGTCTATTCAAATTTAAAATCTTTACTAAATTAACCCTTTCATGAAACTCAGAAACACCTTCTCAGACACTCCCAGAAATATGATTTGCTAATAAAGTAGGTATCTCTTGATCTGGTTCATAATCAAGGTTAATCATCCCATGCAGTAAACATGAGATGCATGAAGTAAGATTATTTTTATTTATGTATGGGTGTCTGTGGATGCCACATGCATGTGGATGCCTAAAGAGGCCAGAAGAAGGTGTCAGATCCCCTGGAACTGGAGTTACAAGAGGTGGTGAGCTGTCAGTTTTGGTGTAGGGAACTGAACTCTGGTCCTCTGGAAACCCAACAAGAGTTCTTTTTCTTTTTCTTTCTTTCTTTGCCTTCTCCTCCTCCTCTTCTTCCCCCTCCTTTTCCTGCTTCTCTTTCTTTTTTGTTTTTTGAGGCAGGGTCTCACTCTGTAGCCTCAGCTGGTCTGGAACTCACTATATAAACCATCTCCAGCTGCCCTCTATCTCATGGCCACCTACCTTCATCTTGCTCCTGAGTGCTGAGATTAAAGTCATGTCCACCACACCTGGCCCCCAAACTTTGTTTTTTAAATAAGTAGGAGTGTAGTCCAAAATAATGACAGTATAGTAAATACACAAATTAGTACTGTAGCCATTTATCATCAAGTATTAAGCACTGTGCATGATTTTGTGTGTTATACTTTAAAACAATTGTGCAGTAGGTCTGTTCACACCAATGTCACCATAAGTACATGAGTAATACACTGAGCTACGCCATCACTGGGTGACAGGAACTCTCTAGTTCTATTATAATCTTACTGGACTACCATCAGATGTACTCCAGTGTCTTAAACTGTGAGTCATATGGTATCATGTGACCGAATGTGGGGCTAACAGAAAATTTGGCAATAGGAAAAGATTTCTGACCATACAAGAACCAAAATTAATCCAAAATCACATGCATAATGAATCAGAGGTATTTCTGCAATATTTGCCCATTCTATGTTGTAGAACTTCATTGCAGCCTTGGTTCTAAACACGTATAGAGGGTGCATTGCTCTGTAGAAGTCATCCCTCTCTCTATACAGCATTAGCAAACCACCTGAAACATCTCAGCTCAGATTCAGGATTATTATGTTATGAATTGTAGTGGTTTTATTGTACAAACACAGTTTTTTGCCCTTACAGGAACAAAGTAGCTTAATTATGGAAAGAATGTATGGAAAACTTTTAATATTTTCCTCCTCTCAATCTTCAACATGTACCAAATTATTAATAGGTGTCTTTACATTGTGTGTTAGAATGTTTAATTTTAAAAATTGTTATTTGAGTTACTGGCTTGAGTTTTATTTTAAAATGTTATGGGAAAGAACAGAATTTACCAATCTTTCTGAAATGGCCCTAAACATACTTGTGCCAGATTTCACTACATATTTATGTGAAGTGGTGTTCTCAACACTGACAATTATAAACTCAAAATATCAATCAAACTTGAAAAACGTTGAAGATGCTCTGTGTCCTGCAGCATCAAATATTCAGCCAAGATGTAATTCTTTGTGTAAAATAGAAACTTCCATCTCATTAGCATGCAAATACACTTTAGTCTTTAATAAATGGTAAAATTATATGTATAAGCTAGTCAAGGGCTAAGTCTTCAAGTATTCCCTCTCTAGAAGTTTCTAATTCTTGCTGAGAAAATAAGAGCCTGGGTTGAATGGCATGGCATGGCTCCCAAAAATGGGAGAGGCCAGATCAAGCCAATCTGGCTTCTCTAGGGAAGTTAAAACCAACAGTTTTCAGAATGGTGAAGGAGCCTCCTCATATCCATCCATAGACCTGGTTTCTACCAACAAATAAATTACGTTCTCATTCAGATTTATAAATAAATAGAAATGAGAATTATTACAATGAGCATAAGAAAGGTGTTTATTTGTACTGTGTATTTTATTGACTTACTACTGTGTACATGAATCTTTTATAACATACAGTTCTCTAGATCTTAGAAGGAAAGAATGTTAGAAGATATTCTTGGTGCCTCCCCATCCATCCTCTTCACTCCCTCTGTGTATACATCCCCCTCCTCCACCTCTCTCTCGTGCTCCCTATCTCCAACCTCACCTCTCCTCCCTTACCACTCCTCTCTCACAATCCCATTTCTCCTTCTCCTCTCTCTTACCTTCTCCTTTCCTTCACCTTCTTCTGCTCCACCTCAGTCTCAACTTCTCTTCTCCTCCTTAGTGCTGTTAATTTGGCTGTTAGCTGCTCTTGACTCATAAGTGGCCCCTCTCTGAGAGGGTATATCTCTATCTTCAAGGAATAGCTAGCCTACATCCATGAAACAACACCCTTGTCCAAGTGGGAGATAAGACCAGGATGATGCTTGTGCTCCTGATTCTCCCTGTGGATAAGAGTAGCAGCCATACTGTATTAAATAGTTTTCTTGTTGCTATGGTCAAAGCAGCTTAAGAGAGGAAAGGTTTATTCTGGCTTACAGTTCAAGGAGATACAGTCCATCATGGTAGGGAAGGCGTGGAGGCAGGAGTGTGAGGCATCTGCTCACATTGCATCTAGTCAGAAAACAGAGAAACAGATGAATGAGGTACTCAACTCCCTTTCTCCTTGTTAAGCCAGAGAGCCCAGTCCATGGTAAAGCTCACATTTAGGGTGAGTCTTTCCATCTCAATGAACCCAACATAGAAAATCCCTCATAGACATGTCCAAAAGTTTGTTTCCATGATGATTCTAAATTCTATCAAGTTGATAATCGATTACCATCACCTGTACCTCTTCTGCATTCCTCACTCCTTTAAAATTCTTCCTGGGGAGCATATACATAATAAATAAGGCATACAAATCCCAACTTCAGACCATGCTTTCTGGGACCCTGACCTGAGGGGAGAACCACAGAGCAAATCAAACTCTGTGTGCTCACCAGGCTCATAGGAAGGCCCATCACCTGGCTGCATACAAGATCCTAGGGGAAAACATCATCTTTGAGTTCTAACTTTACAAGCAGAGGCCCATAAAACGGTAGCACTTTGTCTTTATAGCCCCAAAGCTTGAAATATTAGGTCATCAATGAAAAATTAAGGAGAAAAATGCATCATTCCCTGAAATTTTCAGAATAAGTTGTCCTTAGATGACATGATAGTAGACACTTTGTTTTTAAAACTAGACTGGGTTTTGTTTTTTGTTTCTTAAGACAGGGTCTCACTATGCAGCTCTGGCTAGCCTGTAATTCACTATGTAGATCAGGCTGGCTCAAACTCACAGAGCTTCATCTGCCTCTGCCTCCTGAGTGCTAGAATTAAAGGTATATGCTTTCATGCTCCCCTGGTTTGTTGTTTGGACTAGACTGATTATGGCTTTAAAGGACATATTCTGTTGCTTTTTCTGTTTTGTGGACACTAATGTGAATTCACTTTGATTTTTATGAAATGATGGAGACTCGATACATGTCATAATATAATACTAAGGTACTTACCATGTGAACGATAAAATCTGAAGATCATGATTCCAGAAGAAGCTTAGAGGTCATGTGGACTATTTGCATTGCTGCCAAATAGGAAAACAGGAAATGTGATGGGTAATTTTATGTGTCAACATGGCTTGACTAGGGGATCCCTACAGAGCCACTAACACATTATTTCTCTGTGTCTATTTAGGTGTTTCTAGAAGAGATCAGCATTTAAATCAGAAGAGTGGGTAAAGAACACCCTCACCAATGTTGGTAGCTATCATTAAGTCTATGGAGGGCTCAAATAGAACAAAAAGGTGAAAGACGGAAGGGCAATGCTTTTGCCAGGGGTTCTATTTCTAGTCACCCCTGGTAGAGAATGAAACAACAGACCGATGAAATAGTTTCGTCCAAGTTCAGCATGATGAAGCCTTTAGTTTATTAGAGTGACAGGAACACAGTGGCCAGGCAGCTCTGTCACCAAAAAGCTTCAACCTGTGGGCAGCTACATTGTCTAAGAATATCACACACACACACATACACACACACACACACGCACATACACGCTCTCAGACACACATACTAGATTACTGCTTGTATAAGTCTGGTGCATCTTGAAATTTTGTGAACCTCTTAAATCTTGTAAGCTTGTGAATTTCATGAGTCCTTGTGCTCCTTGCAAAAGTAGATGTTTCAATCTAGAGAAAACAGTTATACAACAGGTCCAATTAATTCTTTTTGGGTGGGGGTGGTTTTTGAGACAGGGTTTCATGTAGCTCTGGGTAGCCTGGAACACATGTGTAGATGAAGCTGGCCTTGGGAGTGCTCTACCATACCTGACTCAAAAGCATGCCATGGTTGTCTTCTTCTTCTTCTTTCTTCTTCTTTCTTCTTCCTTCTTCTTCTTCTTCTTCTTCTTCTTCTTCTTCTTCTTCTTCTTCTTCTTCTTCTTCTTCTTCTTCTTCTTCTTCCTTCTTCTTCCTTCTTCTTCCTTCTTCTTCCCTCTTCTTCCCTCTTCTTCTTCCCTCTTCTTCTTCCCTCTTCTTCCCTCTTCTTCCCTCTTTCTTCTTTCTTCTTCTCTTTCTCTCCTCCATCATCTTCATCTTCTCTTCATCCCTGTCTCTGTCTTGGTCTCTGTTTTCATCTTCTTCAGAGGTGGTAAGAGTTGAGGTGTTGTCTCATGTGGCTTTGAATTTGCTGTGCAGTTGTAAATGACTTTGAAGTCCTGATCTTCCTGCCTCCATCTCCCAAATGCTAGAATTACTGATGTGCAGGCCCACACCTGACTCAGATTTATTCTTTCTGTATAATTTGAGATATGTGTCATCTCTTACTGTTGGACATTGGCACTCTTTGTTCTTTGCAAATACATGCAGAATAAGACTTTTTCATTGATGTCTCCAACTCTCAGGCCTTCAGAATCAGACTGAAGCACACCATGGCTTTCCTGGGTATTCCTTCAGGCTTCTCATTTTCAGGCAGATGGCAGGGGGTGGGATTTCTTGGAGGCCTCCTTAGACTTTTTGTCACTATGAAGAAATACCTGACATAACGAGCTCAAGGGAGGACTCATTTATTCTGGCCTATGGATTTGGAGGACTTATTTATTTCGACCCATAGTTTTAGAGGTTTCAATTCTGAGCCTATTGTGAGGCAGAGTATAATGAGGTTGGAACGTGGGTTACTCAACTCATGGCAGACAGGAGCACAGAAAGGGACTACAGGAAGGAGCCCAGAGCAAAACATAACAAGGATGCAGCCCCAGTGACCTGCTTCCTCCAACCTTCCATAGTTTCACCAGCTCTCAGTAGTTTTATTCATAGTTTACCTCAATCAATAAATTAGTTCATTCATGAAGACAGAGAGTGCTTAGAAACCTATCACTTCCCAAGATCCCATCTGGTAACCAATACCCAGATGCATAAGCTTGTGAGGCACATGTCATATTCAATCTGATGTGTAATCTGTGTCCCTGTTGCATCTATTTCCTCACAGCACATGAGTAACAGAGAGTTACTGAATGAGTCAGACTGAGAATTTCACATCGCTTATTGATAAAATTCACCGTGGTGTCAGATCAGCATGGCCCTGCAGGCAGCCCAGGGCATCCAAGACTGGAACAAACAGCACATCTGATAGGCATTCCTGCCCCGGCATTTGCTGGTTCTGTGACTTGATTCAATCAAAAGCTTCAGGCTTTTCGTTCTGAATATGCGGGACAGTACCTACCTCATGGGGTGGTTTAGGATCTAATACTGTGATGTCCAAAAAGCACTCAGGACTGTTCTAGGATGAGCACAAAATTTCAACAAATAGTAGCTGTTAATATTTAAGAAGGGCTACACTCCTGACTCAGGACTTTCTAAAGTGGATAATTACATAAACACTGTTGTTTTTGTTTCTTGTTTGGTTGTTTTTGTAGGCTGGGTCTCACTACAGTCCTGACTGGGATGGAACTCATAGGCTTTCTGCCTCAGCTTCTTAGAGTGCTGGGGTCACAGGCATGCTCTACCACGTCTGACTTCTAAAACACTTTAAAAACAAAAGTGTCACAAAGATCACAACTGAATGTAAGCTCACTCTTTGAGCTACTTTTGACCTTCATCTGTGCACTTACGTGAACCCAGGCACACTAGAATGCGCACGGCCATCTGCATTACCTTTCCTCTCATCGCTGTTTTGCATATGCATATCTATACATTGTTATTTTGTCTACTCATTTTATATACACCATTTTAATATTCCGTCCACAAAGAAGATATACAGAGAGTCACAGGATCGTAAAGTAGAGCTGACTCTATGATAATAATATTTGCTTCCAAAAAGCACCAGGGGTCGAAACCCTAAACCAAGCTGGTTAACCACCCATTCAGTATCTACTAGGAGACTTTGTTCAAGCATCAGTCAGCCTGACTCTGACTTAGGTCTGCACTCTGATTCCTTCTCTGCTTGCTTCCCTGCCGAGTCCATGCAGCTCTTAGCGTCTCCTTTGAAACAGCTTCTCAACTACTGCACTATTGGCACTTGGGCCAGGCAGTTCTCTGTGGCAGGGACTGGCCTATGCAGGATATTCTGTAACATACTAGCCTCTACCCACCCCATGCCAGGAGCACCTGTCCTCCATCTATGACGTTGCAAATGGTCTCCAGGTGTGGCCAGGTGTCCCCTAGGAAGACAAATCATCCCTGGTGTTGGATCTCTGCACTGGAATCTTGTACCACCATAGATCTTGGGTATTGACATTTCCTACTTATAGCCCCAAAATGCCTCTGGATTTGCTTCTGTGTCATCCTAAGACATCTCTTCCTCTGGAAGTTTTGTTACCATAGAAACGAACTGTATAGCCAATGTCTAAACTAGGGCACTATGACTGTGGACAAAGCAGGACATTTTCTTCTCAGTGTAATTGCAAGCAGAGTCGGAAAGGTGATCACCAATAATGGAACATATTCTTAACTTTCAGAGACAGAGTTCTTTTCTTTTTATTTTATGTGCATGAGTGTTTTCCCTGCATGTATGTAAGTGCACTGTATCATGCAATACCTGCAGAGGCCAGAGGAGGGGATCAGATCACCTGAAACTGTAGTTAAGGTTGGTTGTTAGCTGCCATGTGGGTGCTGTGAACTGAACCCAGCTCCTCTACAGAGCAGCCAGTGCTCTTAATCTCTGAGTCAGCTATCCAGCCACCCTCCCCAACCCCAGTCAGAGTTCTTCATCTGAGAAACAGAAGCAGTAACAGAGGAGCCTTCCTAACTTAGGGCTCTGTAGTAATCAGAACTGTGTTTGTTAACCTTCCAGTGCTGTGAAAAATACCAGAGAAAAACTGTCTAAACTGAGAATTTCTTGGAGCTCACATTTTCAGATGTTTCAGTCCATGGTCAACTCTCTTCATTGTCTCTGGGCCATGGTGAGGCAGAGTGTCACTGTAGAGAGGACACTTGTGCCATGGTGGCCAGGAAGCATAGAGAGACAGAGGCTATAGACAACATAGTCTTCAAAGGCATGTCCCTCAGTGACATTCTTCCTCCAGCCACCTGGGGAGCTCCCACGATTTTCAATAAGTTTTCACTGCATGGTTATTCTTAATGATGACAACTGCTGGTAACACAGGCACATGGTGAAACAAGACACAGAGTTGCAGGGAATGTTGATAAAGTTTCTGGGAATCCCAGAAGCAAGTGAGATAACTTCATACTGCCCACTCTAAGATATCCTAGCTTATATGTGGAGGAAATAAACAAGGACCGTCTGCAAACATGACCCCAAAGATAAGACAGATTAGCCACTGGGATAGAGCTGGAATACACATGGAATCCAGACCCACAAATGTGGCCCAACAGATACCCAGCTAGACAATACCAATTAATAAAGCTGGCAGTGCAATGTGATTGTGGTTGGCAGCCTTGTTCTCCTTTGGTGAAGCTCTGTGAAATTCTGCAAGGAGATGTCAGAGAAATGCGAGGTTCCATCAAGGGAGGTAAAACAGATTTCTAAGGAAGGAAGGAAGTTGAGCGTTATTTTGGATACTGAAACTTTTTTTTCTTTAACAGAAAGCAATTGGACATTTGAAAGTAAAGGAAATGCATTATGCATTGGCAATTACCCAGAAATAGGGACTCCAATAGTTCTGATGCTCATTACTGAATCAGGTCTACCTCCAGGCTGGGCCATCAGGAAATAAATCTGACTGAATCTGACTTTAGGCGAGGTCTCATGACTTAAATTTTGTATGCAATTCAATTTTTTATTTTTGAAAATTGAACCTTATCTCTCCTTTGATGCACACTAGAATCTCAAAGATAATCTGTTGGTTTCTGATTGACTTTTTCCTTTTCCTTTGAGGAGGTCATCTGGGCATTCTCTGCATCTCACATGATCCACAATGTACACATGTATAGTCACACACACACAGGCATACACACTCACATAGCCATCTGAGGCCAATGGCCAATGACTTTTGAAGGAAATCTGTGAGAGGTGTTCTAAGTCATGCACAGTCACTTCCTAGCATTGCTGTTTTGAAGATCCAACCTTTTCTATTTGGTCACATTTGTTACATTTTAAACTCAAAAGTGAAATAAGAATATCACAAAGACATTTTGCAACTTTCATCTCAAACTCCAAAGATTAGGATTCAACAAATATCTACATGGCACCTATTACACTATGGAGAAACCGTTGTGATTATTTATTTTTAGTTTACCTTTCTGTAACACACACACACATACACACACACACACACACACTGGCTTTACAAAGAAGCATATGACAAAGTTTCATGCTAGAAACAGACCCGTTTTCCTCTTTGAGTTCCTAGTACCTGACACAAGAGGTGGAAATAAGATAAACCTCATAAAAAGTTCTTTCAAAGAATGAACTGTCAGTTCACTTATGGAGTTATGTATATGTCATCAAATATATACTCATCCTACGGTATCCACAGAGCTGGTTCCAGAACCAACCCATGAATACTAAAACCCACAGGTGTTCAACTCCCTTACGGAAAGTGGTGTGGCACCTGCACTGAACTGCCATATATGTTCTATCCCCTATAGATTACCTGTAATATCTAATATCATATAAATGGTTATCATATTGTATTATTTACAGAATAATGACATAATGTCTACAGATTGTGTTTGGAGCAAACACAATCGTAATTTAATGATGCTTTAAACCCCCAGTTGGTTGAATCTATAGATCAAAACCCAAGAATACTAGTGGATAATTGTAAACAATATGTGTAAAATCACACATGTACTATCACACATAGTACAGCAGCATTGTACACCTACAGTCCCGGGTACGTGGGAGGTGAGACAGAGGGATTGCTTGAACCCAGAAGTTCAAAGTTAGCTTGAGAAACACAGCAACAATTTGTCTGATGAAAAAGAGCAAAAACAGACAAAAAAAATCATATATAAATGTCATGGAAGCTAAAACAATGATTAAAAAGGATGATCAGGGGGAATGATGCCAACACCAAGAGTCCTTTTTAGTTATCTGTCACTCAAACACCTGCTTTCCCCCATCAACCTGAGGCTATTTACTTTCTCCCGGGACCCCAGGCAGATGCTACAAAAGAAGAAATCTATGGACAAAGAGGTTTAGTGTCTTGTGTAAGATCTCATGGCTAATCAGAGAAAGATCTGGACTTTTCCAGTGTCTCAATTCTTTCCCTTCAGCTTTGTTAAGCACCACAGAAGGTTTTCAGGAGGACAGACCCTGAGTGCTGACCATCTGGGGAGACTCACGAAAGGAGCAACTTGGGAAGTAGAGAGAAGGAAGGGGCAGCCAGCTCGTGGAGACCATCAGCCCGTAACACAGCAGAGAACTGTCCTGGTAAAGAAGAACCAAGATGTGGCAGCCACTGTCCAAAACCAGGCCTGTTTCTCATTCCCCATGCATTTGTAGTTGGCACATGGTAGGCCCCTAACTGCCATGCTAGACGCTGAAACTTTGTCTTGTAACAAGAGCCCATGAAGATTCAGAGCCGATTAACTACAAAATCATCCTAAGGGAAGACTGGAATATTCAGGAATAAGGAGAAAGGACAAACTGAAGTTCCTTTTGCTACACAAGCACATCCTCTCTCTTCTCCTTCCTCCAGCCTCAGACTGCACCTACTCCCCACCTATTCAGCCCTTTATACACCTCCACGGTATGACACATATGATCTGGTGACTTTCGTGACTAAGGCACAGGCTTTGTAGAGGACATAATCTACACCCACTTACATCTGTCAGTAGAAATGGCTGCTCGCTCCTGGCAGGCAGCTGCAGCTTGCCTTCTGGGGCCCCCCCATCTCACCCCACATCCGAGTGACTCAGCATTTGCTGAGTAATACAGAGCCTGAAGCAAAGTGCACTGACTTTGTCCTTTTACAGGCTCAGCTTGACTCTAGGTTCTGCCCTGAGATGATGAGGGAAGGTCCTAAATGGGAAGGTCTCCCCAGGCCTGCTGATGGGGTAGAAGAGTCTGGGATGGCTGCTGGCCTGCAAGCTCCCTTAGTCCCTGAAGTGTCCACTTAGTGGCCTGTGTCAGAACTGGGATCTCAGCCAGGCGAAGGCCTGGTTTAGACATCAGCAAAAGGATTTGCTTTCCAGAAACGTCACTGCAGATGAGATCTTGGGTCCGCCATATGGACTCAAAACAGACTGAGAGATGGTCTCTGATGGGCACTTGGAGAAGCTGGGCGAGAGTTTTGGAGTATACTTGTGATGGTTTCTATTGATTGTCAACCTGACAGAACTTAGAATTATCTTGGAGACAATTCTTTGGGAATGTCTGTGAGAGATTTTCTAGATTAGGTTAGTCTGTGTGGAACTGAAGGACAAGGTGAAAACAAGCTGAACTCCAACATTTGTTACTGCTTCACAGTAGTGTTACTATAGACACAGTGTGACCAGCCACCTTGCCTCAAGCTCCTCTCACCATCCCTTCCCTGCCATGATGGACCATACTCTTGAACTAGAACCAAAATAAAACCTTTCATCTTTAAGTTGCTTTTGTCAGGGCATTTTATTATAGCAACGGGAAAAGAAACGAAGACAATACCTCAAAATACACATTTCTAAGAGGACACAAGGCATACATAGCGATGCGGTGCTGACTTTTCCTAGTGACCACAGAACTCTATCTATGAAGTTCTCTCAGATCAGGGACATGCAAACCCCAGTGCTCTTCCACAACCATTTCTTCCACGATCAGTTCACAAACCACTTCTTAACTCCAGGCATCTCTTACCTTGGGCTTTCTTTCTGATGCAAACCCTTTCTTTTCACATACAGCCTGTTCCTTCCCACTCTCCCATTCCCAGTGGCTCATGAACTCCACCCCAAACCCTACACCCCCCCACATCCCCGCAACTGGCACCCTGGATCTGGATCAATCCGCTCTTCTCCTACTATACTGCCCACCCACAGCAGGCAGTGGAAGAAAACCATAGGCCAAATGTTAGACACAAGGGTTTGTTATTTCAGGTCACAAGCTGCTGGCAGCTCCCTAGCCAGTTCCCTTTCTGACATTCCATGGCACTGGTAACTAATCTGTGCCACTGTGGAGACAGGTTGCCAAGCACACTGAGATTCCCCAGGAACGTACAAGCTCTAGGTGAGGAATCTGAGGCTCCCCCCACAAACCAGGCAGGCAGAAAGAGAGTAAAGGAATACTATTGTGTTTGAATTCTTGTGTAACTGTCCTTATTGCCTTGATATGAAGCCTGGTGATCTCAGAAATACAGACAGTATAAATAAGAAGCTATTCATAAATTTGTAAAAAGAAGAAAAGGATCCATTCTGGTGATAAAAATTCCACATCCCATCAAATATGTTTTCCAGAAGGAACAAGCTGATGATGTCATCATAAAGTTGAAAGTTTGGGTGATAGACTTTCCACAAACTTCCCATCTCTGAGTGAATATGGATGAGTCATGCCAAAAGCCAGTAATCTGCCTTTGTCTAGTTGATAAAACAGTAATGTATCATTAAAATACATTTTAAAAAAACTAAATTAGCACAAAATCAGTACTTGTGTGGCTCTGTGACTACATGAGCCAACTTCTATAACAAATCCCTGTCCATCTACCATATGCTGTTGGTTCGCTTCCTTGGGAGAACCTTGACTGGTACAGATGGGGGCCTGGCCTCTCCTTGTCCTGGCTTCACTGGGGTGAGGAGGCATCAGCATCTGTGCTGAACACCACTCTCAGACTGCCCTCAGCTCCACCGCACAGCTGTCAGTGTGGCAGGTTACAAACCCCAGGCCCTGCTCAGGCAGGGCTTTGACTTTGGACCACGAGACTGTCCTTAGCTGGGGTATTTATGCAGGACACCTGACAGCAAAAGAAGGTCTGCTACAGGAAGACTGTCACTTGCAGCAGCTCAGACAGGAAATACTTGCATTCAGGAGAGGGATCTGGGAGGAAGATCTATAGTGGGTGTGACGTGTGTGTAGACACTGTGCCAGCATAGACATGATGCTCCTTATATGCTGTGTGGCTATGATGCCCTGGAATGCATGATTCATATTAATGTGAATTTGACTTTCAGCTCCATTCCTCTTTCAGGGGACTAAACGATATGAATGGTCTGTTTATCCAAGCACTACTGACACCACAGGAGGGGAATTGCTAAGCCTTTCCTGTCTATCCTCATGCTCTTTTCTGCTTCCTCCTGCCTGTTGACACTTCCTTTTCAGACAGTCAGGGGAGATCAAAGGTAGGGAAATATAGGCCAGTCCACAGCTGGCTGAGGCCAGAAGCTCTGTTAGTGGGAACCGCAATATGGCCTATTAACTGCCTCAGCCTTTGCTCCTAATTCCTGAGATAAAATCAGAATTTCTCATGTGAATAGTCACAGTATCTTCTTAGGACCTCCTTCTTTCCAGCAAGTGGCTACACAATCATAAAAAGACTGATGGCTCAGGACCCACACTGTCAGCAACCTCAAAGAAAATCCCTACATTCAGACAACATAAAATGCACCTGAGTGGACACGGAGCGTCTTTCCTGATTCTCCATAGAATCCATGTCACTGTACTAGCATCTCTATGTGGCTGAACTTACAACCCAGACGGCCTTCTCCACCCTGTAGAAGCTGGGAAGCAAAACCAGGAAGGGCTCATCTTTCCTGCTCTTGTTCCAGACCCACCAGGGGCTGTGCCTCTGCCACATTCAGATCCAGAAATGGTCCATCCTCTTTGCAACCTCTCTCTCTCTCTCTCTCTCTCTCTCACACACACACACACACACACACACGCACACATGCACACACGTGCACACACACACGAGAGAGAGAGAGAAAGAAAGAGAGAGAGGCTGAAATTCCCACTGCTGGTGACTCATTCCTCCTGGCTCCGGAAGATGAGCCTTCCTCCCACTTTGTCTTTGTTTAAAGTGAAGTTTCCCCTGGGAGGGTGCTGCTGTAAGCCAGAGAATGTTAGAGCTACATAGGATCTGAAAAAAAAAAAAAAAAAAACAACCTAGTTCTGCACGTCCGTCAAAGTAGATGTTGTCCTCAGAGAAGAGCCTGGGGAAGCCACAGGATAAATGTGACTTGCCTTGGAGCAAAATGTTCCTAGACTCTGCAGAGTCAAATTTTCCTTAAACTAGAATATGCTTTTAAAAGCCAATAAGGATACAATATAGGACAGAATGTCAAACTTGGATGAGTTTGTAAAATAAATTGTGACATGCTGGCTATTTCTGGACAGTTACCAGTTCTTGAATTCACCCTTATTGGCTATTGTGGGTATGCCTGAAAAATTCACAAGGCACTGCTTTAAAAAGAACAAGTTACTATATCCCCACCAGGCCCATGTCTGGGTATTCACCTCAAAGAATGAAAAGCAGGGTCTTGAAGAGGATATTTACATAGCTAGGTTTATAGCTGCATTATTTACACTCACCAAAAGGCAGGAGCACCCTAAGTGTCCATCAACAGATGAGTGGAGTATGAGTTACTTCACTTGCTCTACCAAGATCCTGGCAAAAACAACGTAAGGAAAGAAGTGTATATTCTAGCTCATATCTTGAGGTCGCAGTCCACCGTGGTTGGGGAAGGTGCTGCAGTGAGCGCATGAAGCAGTTGGTCACACTGTGTGAGCAGTTGGGAAGCAGATAGTGGTAAAGGCTAAACTCTTTCTTCTTTCTATTCAGTTTGGGTACCAGCCTATGGATGGTACCACCCATGTTCAGGCTGAGTCCTTTCTCAGTTAAAGCTTTCTGGAAACACTCTCATAGACACACCCAGAGGTGTGTTTCTGTTTTGATTCTAAATCTAGTCAAGTCGACAAGGAAGACGAACCACCAAAAAATAGATAAATAAACTATGACACACACACACAGTGGAATGTTGCTCAAATTTTTAAAAGAAGACATGCTGACTTATGCAACATGAAAAACCTTGAACACATTATGCTAAGTGGCATAAACACAACACCCACTGAAGGACACACACTGTATGAATCTGCTCATAAAGAGTTACCTCGCAGAGTCCAATTCATTAGAGACAGAAGCAAGGGTGGGGACTGTTGGGGCCTGAGGGAGGGGAGTGGGAAGTTATTGCACGTGGAGTATGTCATTTCAGGTTAACAAAATACAAAGAGTTGTGAAGATAGTTGCCAGATAGACGGTTATACAGCATCATGAATGCATGTGATCTTCCTGAACAGAAAGTTTTTAAAAATAAAATTTCAGGATGGAAATTTTTATTTTATGTGTATAAGTGTATTGCCTGCATGTATGTAAGTACACTTGTGTCATGCCTGTGGAGGTCAGAAGAGGACCTCAGATCCCTCTGGACCTGGAGTTACAGATGGTTGTTAGCCTCCATGTGGGTGTTGGGACTCAAACCCAGGTCCTCTGCAAGAGCCGTCAGTTCTCTTAAGGATTGAACCACCTTTCCAGCTCTGGCAATTTTTATTTTATGTATACTCTACTGAAAGTTAAAATGTGGGAACATGCTAGAACAGGGACGGATTTCAAGGTCAGCTGGTCCCATCCATTTTATGCATTGCCAGGCAGCAGTGGGCAAGGTCAGACTTGCGTTCATTTCCTGGGGTGCACAGCTGGTTAGTGCTGAGGCTGAGCCAGGTTTCCTGACTCTGTCAGTTCTCTCTTCCAAACTTGCTATCGGAAATTATTTTCCTTGCTGGTAGGAGCGTTGGAAGGGACAAGACAGCCAGCAAGGCAGGTGTGCTGCAGTTCACACCCGCCCGCTTTACCATTCCTCCCACCTCCACCCGATCCCAAGCCTTTCCATAACCACTTGAGTTGCTGAGATGGCCCATAATTGATTTGACTCTGAGTGAACAATGCTCTGTACACACTCCTGTCAGGTGACGCTAAGTGTGCCATTCCCTGCCTCACAAGTTATCCACAGTTTCCCATTTTCAGAACAGGTGGCAAGAAGAATTTTATTTCGGTGCAACTTAACTGGTAGCAAGCACACGTATCCCAAGAAGTAATGAGATTCTAGAGGGGAGGTGCCTGTGGAGGGTAAAGGGTGATGGGAAAGTAGGCAGAGAGAGAAGAGGATTGGACAAAAGGAGCCCCAGTGGTCACAGCAGTCCTGAGCAGGTCCCAACCAGATCAATCATCTGTGCTTGAGGCAGAGATCTTATCACTGCTATGTGGTCATTGTCTGGGAACAGACTGCACAAGTGTGGTCAGTTATGTATGTTATGATAGATTCACAAGTGCAGCAGGTGAAGGCTATCAGTCAGCTGCCAAAAAATCCCACCAAGATCCTCCTGCAGGGGGATCTGAGGAGACAGCTTCATGGCAGCCTGAATACCCTTGGTCTTTTGGCATTTGTAAAGCAAGGAGCACCTGGATTGACAGGCCACACTCCATCCAGGAAAGAATGCCATCGTTAACTCCTGCCTGGAATCTCCTTTGCTTTGTGCAGTGGAACAGTTGCCATTTCTTCTCTTACCTATTAAGGCCAGATTCCCTAGTCAGCCATCTGAGGTTATCCATTACTGGTCCTTCTACACAATGAATGCTGCCCATCCCTTAGGGTGTCCTTCATCGGCCTTTCTTTCTAATCCTACAGCCCTCTGGACTTTTCTTATGGCCTTACCATTATGTGCTTTATATCTCCCAGTTCACAGACGTTATCTCCTTCTATAGATGACTCCTGGGGACTGGCAGGACACCTCATTCATCTTTCCAGTGCTCTTCTCATGATGGTATACTCCATCACCACAGCAGAGGCATTGATGTATAGTTTAGTCCATTTAAACTAGCTTTCTCATATTGATGGACTCGTCAAATGGAAACTGTATGCTCTATGGCAATGCCAGGGCAGACATGTGGGCCCCTTTATCCAAGAACACAGGTGGTTTTATCGTGCATTTGCATTTCCATGTGGTTGGTGTGGGGTTTTCCTTTTGCTCTGCATGTTGAGTTGTAATTCCATGCACTTAATGGATGTCTACAGAAAAGAGCTTTGTGGTTCTATAAGAACAGGCATTAGAGAGACATGATACAACTTATTACAACAAAAAGACCAGCACTTTTATTTTATGTTGTTTCAGAAATAAAGTAAGAGTAGAATGGGCAAGGTGGGGACTGTGCAGAGGGAGTGGTGGTAAGACCTGAATACAAAGTTCAACTTCACAGTTTGGCTCTGGATAGGCTAATGTTGGTCCTGGACCAGCTCCCAGACCACTGAGTTTGGAAGGGATGACCTGCCAATTCCATTTCCTTCTTTGCAGACCACCATTTCCTCTCCTGATGATACAGTTCTTCCTACACTCAACCTCTCTTCTCCTATTTGATTCCAGATGCAGTTTTTCCCTTTGATTGTCATTCCAACAATGGAAATGTACTAGACACTTCCCAACTGAGCAGAAATGGGCATAAGGAATTGGCTAGCTATCCTTCCCTGTGGGCGGGGGGGGCGGGTGGAATAAGATGAAGAGAGATGAAAAAGAGCCAGAGTCACTTTAGGAAGAAACTAACTATTTTTATGGAGGCACAGAACAGATTCTAGAACTTCTCTCCAGAGTGGACATTTGATGACTGCCTTAAAACCCACAGGGACTTTCTTTCAGGGTAGTATAGAAACGATCATTGTAATTTTTAAAATATTTTATTTATTATTTTTATTTTACGTGTATGAGTGTATTGTGTACATGTTAAATACACCTGTGTTGTGCAGTGCCCATGGAGGTCAAAAGAGGGAGTCGGATTCCCCTGGAACTGGAGTTGTTAGTCACCATATGGGTGCTGGGAATCAAACCCAGATCCTCTGCAAGAGCAGCCAGTGCTATTAACTGCTGAGTCATCTCTCCAGCCCAAGATAATTGTAGTTAGAGGAAATATCTTCAAGTACACACACACACACACACACACACATACACATACACGTTAGGGATCAAACTCCTTATCTCATACTAGGTGTGAGGGTTAATCTTGATTGTCCACTTCACAAGGTGTAGAATCACCTAGAAGACACACTGGTTGTATTCATGAGGATGTTTTCAGACAGGTTTAACTGAGGAGAGAGGACTGATCCTTGAAATGGGGCAGCACTACCCATGGTCTGGGAACCAGGACTGAATAAAAAGGGGAAAACAAGCTGAGCATCAGCCTTCATCTCGCTCTGCTTCCTGACTGCAGACACCACGTGACCGGCTGCCTCATGCTCCTGTTACCATGCCTTCCCAGCCATGATACACTGTATACCCTTAAACCGTGAGCCCAGATAAATCTTCTTTCCTTAAATTGTTTTAAATGGGTTTTTTTTGCCACAGCAACAAAACAAATAACTAACACCCTAAGCGAGTGCTCCATCATTAAGCCACATTTCAATCCTATTTGTAAATAAAGACTGAGTGATCGTAATTTATTGCGAGCATGGGCATTCCTTTGATCTAGATGCCTCTGTCTGCTTCTGTGGTACTCCTGTAGCCCTTGGACTGCCCTGGTACCCAAATGCCATACACAGGAGGAACAGAGAGCAATGACCTCCAGGTACCAGGGCTGTAAAGCTCTGGATGGTGGTTAGGACCCCTGAGGCATGCCAACTTTGAGTGCAATAAACAGAGTGGCCACTGGATTGCCATCTTCTGATGACCACCACAATTCATGTACCCTGTCATGCTCCACAAAACCAGCAAATCTATTAGAAAGGCAAAGACTTCCTCTCCCAAGTATGCACAGCCCATCAAAACAAAAACGCTACCCAGTTCTATTGATGGGTGAGATGGGTCAGCTTCACATTGACAAACAACATCATGAAGCTTTATGTCAACCTGTGAGTACTACTGCCCTCAGCCACTGTGGGATAGTAGTCCCTGGTACCAAGCAATGCTTTGGGAACCCACAGGGAGCATCAGACTCATTCCCAAACTCAAAGGGACAACCTACACCAGGCAGACTAAGAGAAACAAAAGGCGGAGCCACACAAAGAAACAGACACATGGATAGACAGTGAGAGGGAGAAAGATATAAAGAGAAAGTAGATGGAGGCAGGAGAGATAGCTCAGCAGCTGGAAGAGCATTTGTTGCTCTTGCAGACAACTCGAGTCTCATTCCCAGCACCCACATCAAGTGGCTCACAACCACCCAGAACTCCAGCTTCAGGAGTTCAACACCTGCCTCTGGCCTCTGGGCATCTGTGCTCACATGCACATAGTCATACAGAGAAACACACACGTACATATACAAATAAATAAATAATAAAATAAATCTTTTTAAAGAAAACAAAGAGAAAGGGGGAAAGAAAAACAGAGAATTAAAAGAGAAAGTGGAGGTGGGAAACAGGGAAGGCACTCCCCCATCCTCTTTTCTCCCTTACAGCTTGACACTTCCATAGCAATTATTCTCATTCAGCTCCAGGGAGCCCTGGTGAAATGTATCAGTCTGTTTATCTGCATTGACAGCACCAGAAGACACCCAGAGCAGGTGCGCTCTGGCACTGTCTCTGGTCTCTAGGGCAGGGACCACCAGCACAGATGGGAGGAACACCATGTCTTCCTTCACTGGGGGCTCTGGATAGCCTGAGGGCCCTGTGTGTGTACGCTAAGCCACTGTGGTCAGCAGGCACCGCACACTGTGGGGAAGGGGTAAGCAGGCGTGCTCTCAGAGGCAGGCCCACCACTCCTAGCCTGACCCCACCAGGAGCCATGCTGCCACTCTCCT
Organism: Eospalax fontanierii; assembly: GCA_035773235.1. NCBI lineage: Eukaryota > Metazoa > Chordata > Mammalia > Rodentia > Spalacidae > Eospalax > Eospalax fontanierii. The sequence continues at coordinate 19,789,741 of CM069547.1, forward strand.
GGATGAATTCTGTGAGTGAGCAGCGACCTCGAGGGGAGAAAGCAACTCTCCACTCAGCCAGAAGTGGGAGAGTCTCAGAGGCCAGGTTTCTGCAGTCAGAAACATCAGGGTGAGAGTTTGTTGCCTCTGGTGCGACCTGCGTGACTTATCACCCAGTCTCCCCTGACAGCTGTGGGAAGAATGACAAAGCCTTTGATGGAGTGCTGTTGTGTGTCATTCTTTCTGGTCCTTTCTTTCTAAAGGCATTTTTTTGCCTTGCCAACATTTTAGCCTTCAAGAACCCTTTCCCTAGTTTTAGCAAATTTACTGATTTATCAAGAGAAAAATCTACTTTGGCTTTTAAAGTAAAATTTCTAGTGATAGATTTTGTAAGGCCCTGGGTTCAGTCCTCAGCCTATCCCTCCCCGAAAAACCTCCAAACCAAAATAACCAAAAAGACCAAAACAAAACAATAAAAAAATACAAGGCAACTAAAAACTAGGTGTTTAATGTAAGGGATGACAACTTGCTTCCTCAATCTCCTGTTGTTGTAGTTGAATGGAAAAGGGCCTGAGCAGAGACTGGGGCATCACAAGGGTCAGGAATGGGGAATGGGCCCCACCTTTGGGTCCCCCACTTTCTTGAAGAATCCTCTCCCACCTTGGGTAGGGATGACCTGAGCAGCCAGGGGGTAGTGTTGTTTTCCTTCTTGTACTCTCCTTGATCGCTTTCTCTGGGATAGTGGGACATCGTGGTATAAAGAAGCTCAAGGAGAGAGAGGGAGGGAAGGAGGGAGGGAGGAACGGAGCGGGGGGGAGAGAGAGAGAGAGAGAGAGAGAGAGAGAGAAACTGAACTGAGACCTCCTATCCACATCATGGGAGCACACCCTACCCACATCATGGGAACATACCCTTTGGGAAGCATATGTCCCTGCTCAGCTCTCAAACAACCAGTATCCTAACTGTAACTCCTGCAGGGGCACCCAAGCCAGAACCATCAGCTAAGCCAACCCTGACATGCAGAAATGGTCTAAGATAATAAAGGTATGGTATTATGTTAAGCCACTGAGATGTGGCACATTTGAGTCCATAGACAGAAGAGAATACTGCAGCTCAAAGGAGAATGGAGAGCCCCCATCCCTGGGCTTGTAGTTCCCTGGGGCTCCTTGCCATGCGTCTGTGTTGAACTGCTGCCAGAACTCCCTAAGCAGTTTAAAGGAACATGGATTTTATAAGTTGGAAAGTTTGGGAAATTTATTGAATTAGGTATGGAAATAGATGCTCTGAAGAACTGACCTCCAGTGGACTGAGTTTCTAGAACGGGAAAATTTAGAGTGCTGTTGTAGTTTGCCATCCTAGAACCAGGCTTGAGAAAGCATTCAACTGAGCTGTGTCAAAGTAGAGTTGACATGAGCAGGCAGATGAGACTGAGTTCTGGGAGTCACAACATCAACTGTTCCCTCTCTTGTTACGTTTATCTGGGTCACTGTAAAACAAATATAATAAATCCCTTCTCCACAGGTGACAACACTTACACTTTCTGATTTCTGATAATCTGTGATTATATTTAGAAATAAATTTACCTCTCCAGGATGATGATAAGAATGTAATTTGCAGGTAGAATAAAAAGAGAAATTGGATTCAGAAATAGTGTCTCTACAGATGCTGTAAAGATTAAAATGCTACCTTCAGGAAGACACAGAAGATGTACTCCCCTGCAAGTCCCATGTGATTACCAGCAGGTGAATCAACTGCGACCCTGGGCTCTGTGAAACAGTTAAGAAACTTCTGGTTCACCCCCTGGGGAAGAAGAAGGCAAAAAGATGGTGTTCTTCACACATCATTCTCCCTCTAAGGCTCAGAGTCAAGAAAAATTGATTCCCATGACCTCTCTGAGGAGAAGCTATCAATCTTTTTTTGAGATATAGAAACCCATTATGGAGGGCCCAGCTTTTCAGTCTCTCCCAGCTGTGAGAAAGTAGAACTGGAATTTTGAACCTAAGGTTTTGGTCCTGTGGCTCAACTGTGCCTGGTGTGAAGTATCCTAGGAACAGTCTGTCCCCATGATTAATGTCCATGATGGCCATGCAGGCCTGGTAATGAGGAGCTGGGCTTCTGGAAGTATGATTGACCCTTGACAACCCCCGACCCAGTGCCCTAGAAATATCTTAGAATGAAGCCCAGTCAAGTTAAGAGCCACACTAATGGAGCTGAAAAGTCCATGAGCTTTGAGAATCATCTGGGGTGTCCACAATGAGAAGCAGCTTATTTATCTTTTGCTGCCTTAGCTCAAAATTCCATCTGGTCTGTCTTCCACTCTGGGCTTAAGCTCCTTAATAGCAGGACCACACCTCTGTCACCCTGTGTCCCAGCACTGAGCCCAGGGGTGCTGCCTCAAGAAGAGGCTCACTAAGGGAGGGGGCTCACAAAAGGGCCATGGAGCTGAACTGAACAGAAGCAGATGAGGAAAGCTCATTCATACATCCAAGATGAGAACACAGAGCTTCCAGAATCAAGGGACAATGGCAGTCACCCCAGGGTAGGTGCCCACAAAGGTGAGAGTCAGGTCATGGCTCGGTGCGATGAGTCCTGGGGAAGAAACACGCACAGGGTGTGTTTAAAATTTGCACGCTGCTGTAGTGAGGCCAGTAGCCACCTCCTGGAGGCTCCACCCCGTCATTAAAAGGCCACCTGCAACCTGTGGGTGAAATCGCAGAGGCCCCAGTCTTTAAAGTGCTTCCAATAAAGTGCTACTGGGATTTTCCTCCCTGGGATCCCAATGAAAGGGCTGCTGTGCTTCACAGCACACACCTGGCGTCGGGTGGAGCTTCTTGACGCCTGTGAATCAACTAGCCAGCCGACAGGCCTGCCCACTGGCAGGTGTAAGAACATATTAAACAGAGTCCCTCCCTCCCCAGAGCTTATTATATCTACTTATGGGGTCAGGACAACAAGAATGAAGCAACAGGCTACCTAGAAATAGCCTCTCTCTCTCTTTTTCTCTTTCTCTCTTTCTGTGTTTCTCTCTCGCACACACACACACACACACACACACACACACACAGACACACACCATTTCTCTCTCCCTTCCCCCTCTATCCTCTTCCTCTTCCCCTTCCTCCTTCCTTTCCTCCCTTCACTCTTTCTTGTCCTGGTTCCTTTCCTTCCGACTTTGCTGTTTTCCCCCTTCTCTGAGTTCCTCTTTTTCAACCTGCCTCACTGTGGTCCTTTCTCATCCCTGGTGCAGATTTTATATACAATCACTCCCCTTGTTTCATGGCAACTGCATTGCACTGAATGAATGTACTGTTCAATGGGTGAATTCTTGGGTTGGCAACACCTTTTGGCTATTATGAACATGTGTTCCTGAATCTGTCTTCATGTGGACATGACTTCTCTGCTTCCGTGGGTGAATACATAGAGTTGAGATGGCTGGCTCATTCAAGGAGTGAATATTTAACTCTATAAGAAACTGAAAAACCACTCTCTAGAGTTTTTTCCCATTGCTGTGCTATATGAGCATTTTATTCTGCAGGACGTCTTAGAATATCTTGTTCTTATTTTTATCTGGAATTTCCTTGAGGACTACCTTAAGTAGCTCTTGATGTGCATATTGGACATTTATATATCTCTTCTTATAAAAAATCTAGCTCATTTGGCCATTTAAAAATTGTATTGTTACAGGCTGTTGCCATGGCTCTTGGTTGCCAACTAGAACTACATGGTGAGATTCTATTCTTGAAGACACAACACACTTTGGTGGCAGGACAGAGGAAAATCAAACTGGAACTTAACTAAAGCTTCGTCCATGCTGGCAGCATTCACAGTGTGGGAAGGTGCTATGCAGGCCACTGGGGGAGAAACGTCATCAGCGCTGTTGCCCAGCATTGCATGTGCATACTACAGGACCAATCTGCCCGGCAAGATGTGCCCAATGGTGCAGTGGTGGCCTGATGCTGATAGTGGTAAGCAACCACTTTTGGATTGGATTTAAGGCCTGCTCCACAGGAGAGAATTCGTTCCTGGTACTGTGAACCTGGTGAAAAGTCCACCGCTCAGGAGCTCATAGGCCTTAGAGAGTGTCTACTGCTAATGTCCTATTAAATGGACATGTCAAACTTCTTCTAAGTATCTACACTTGGACCCACAGATTAATACTGCCCTCAAACTCGTTCAGTAAAGCTTCTCTCTGCAGTGGTCAGCAGTTAATGCAGAAACCGTTAACTAGTCAAAGTGCTGCGTATAATTGACTATTGAGTGCTCAGCCCTAAACGGGATATCTATATAACACCCCCAACTCAAAATTCAGGGAACATCATGGAAGAGGAGATGGAAAGAAGAGCCAGAGGGTGGGGTGGGGCGGGACATGACATGGCCACTGCACTCATGAAGTCACTGCAGTTATGGTTACCTGCACAAGATCAAGACAACAAGGTCAGTCTTATATACAGATACTTATCTGTATCTATCTATCTATCTATCTATCTATCCCCTATACATAGATATACAGGATAGACAGATAGATTTATTGATAGATAGATATTCATTTACTTGTCATTAAGAAAAATTAGCTATGGTGGTAAAAAAGTAGAAAAATGTTCTCTTATGAAATTCATAATCTAATGAGGGATATTGATATAACATATACACATGTGCACACAGAGGTGTGGCAAGAACTGTAAAAATCAATTCAAAGTGGGTCAAAGACCCTAATATAAGACATAAAGCACTGAAAATGATAGGTGAAAACAGGGAGAACACTTCATGATAGAGGCATGGACAGGACTCTGTGAAAAGGATTCTAACAGTGTGTGAGAGAGAACAAAGAAGGTGACACTCCTGTGAGCATGTGAGAGGAGATGGCTTGGGATGTGGGGCTAAAAGCAGAGGCATGGGGAGGGACTGCATCCTGACACACTGTGGACGTAGAGACAGTGATGGCTGTGGATGAATTCAGCGTGAGGTAGAATGGGGACTCAAGGACGTGTTGGGGATGATAATGTCATTTAATGAAATGTGGCACATTCAGGAATGAGTCGTTTGACAAGGGAGTAAAAGTTTAGTTTGGAACAGTCTGAGTTCAAGACATCTATTAATGGCCGAGGCCATTACAGTGTAAATGTGGAATCCAGGGGAGAGGCCGGGGCCAGTGTGGGATTCATCAGTGAACACGAAGCTACATGAGATCACTTATAAAGTGAGCATTACTGGAGAAAGAGCTTAAGACCTCCTCACTGGGAAACTTTTGGTGTTTTTGAAGCTTTGGAAAAGGAGGAGGACCCAGAAAAGGAAGCTGAGCTTTCAGGAAGAGACAACAAGGGAATGCAGGATGCAGAGACCCAATGAAGGGCTTGCCTCCATGGTAAAACACTACTCATCACTCCACAGCTGTTGCCAAGTGGAGGTGAATTAAGGTGACAACTGTTCGCTGATTTGTCTGCATGGAGGGCATGTGTGACTTTAAGGATGTCAGTCCCAGTGGGGTGGTGGGGACAGAGGACTCACTGGGATGGATGTTGAGAACGAAACAAGGGATGGGAAAAGATAGAAATGCATGACTTTGAAGGAGTCTTGTATCCAGGTCTAACCCTACTTCCTACACTTACAACTGGTGTTTTTGAGATCCGTCCTAGGCTTTCGGTGGCTGTAAAAACTGCCCGTGGTCCAGTATCTCATAAAGAAATAGGCTGTAGATAGCGGCAGAGTGCTTACCTAGCCTGAAAAACACTGAAAGAAACTGAGAGAAGGGTCTGGGTCACTCTACAACTGAATCTCAAGATAACTGACTCAGGAACTACAAAAATCACTTCATGAAAGCAGAGCCCCATGATCTAATCACCTCTTAAAGGCTCCTCTCAACACTATTACCTTGGGGACTAAGCCCCCATGTGCTATGGGACGGCTAAACGACACCAAAATAGTAGCAAGATCTGATTTAAGAAATGCACACTTACCCCCAAGTAATGGAAAGTTTCTCTGCCGTTTTCTTTTTGCTAGGTACGGAATTGCATTCCTGTTGCGATCCTTGATGCTGTTGATTTGTGTGTGCGAGATGAGCTAAAGCACTGTCCCAATCACCTTTGAAGACTTTTATGGCTTCTGCTATCTTCTAAAACTGCCTTCCCTTCCTCCTTTTCCCATTTCACACAGAAAAAAGATTCAAATATCCCCCAAACTGTCACCTCCAAGTTTATCATCTCCCCAGATCTGTGCCTACAACCCTGGGTTCTTTCCTGTTGATACAAAGGAATTATCTGGGTCTCCTAAGGCCTTCCATTTGAACCTTTGTGCTAATCTTCCTTGTCTACTCAGTGGTTCCATTCTCTGCATCACCAGAATTTCCCTCCCTGCTGAACCTAACTCATCACACTAAAGCTTATCACTGGTTTCCCCTTAAAATCCACAGCAACCCTCCATCCGCCTCCCTATCCCTCACCTTCTCTACATTCATGTCTCTAATACCGCTCTTTTGATTCTCCTTTGACCCCATTTACTCCAATCATGGGTTTTCCCCAACTCCATTTTGAGAGCAAAGCTGAGAGAATTTGCTGATATAAATTGCTCTTTCCCAAGTCACCACTGGCCTCCATATTTTTATATTTAAGAGCCAACGTTCAGTCCTTCTTTTACTTAACCTCTCACACTTTCTTCTGGTACCTTGCCCCTTTCTTCCACCTCCCTCTTGCCATGATGGGTGGTTCCAAAGCTCAGTCCCTGGTCTAATCTCGTTTCTCCATTCACTTCTCCTCGGAGCTCAAGCAGTGGGACTTCAACACCACTTACTCATTGATGGTTTCCTATTCTGCATCTCCAGGCTACACCTCTATCCTGAACCTCACACTCAGATCATCTCTAACATCTAGTCATTTTCTTATGTTGTGATGCTGTTGTAAAATGTGTCTCATTTTCTAATTAATGTTCTTGGCAATGATATCTGGTCTATGTGTGTGTGTAAGCTGACCTCGATGCACTTCATGCATCTGTAACTTATTTATTGAGTCTGGTAGATTATCTATAAAGAGTGTAATAGCTTTCCATTTTCCGCCTTATGTCCATTTTTTATTTTACCCTGTTACATTGCTGAGTAGCCTTTTTAAAAATTAGTAAAACAACTAAAATACACAGACTGAAATTAGTTGTGATAGTACATTTTAATTTCATGTATCCCAAACAATAGGGTTGTTAAAGATACTCACTTGATCTTCCAGCCCATTTCTCATTGCTTCCTCGTGGGTTTCTTTCTTTCCTTTTATGCTGGGGTTCTTCTTTGTAGAATACTTTGATTTCATGTTTAAAATTGCAAAGACTTAAGAACATCTTTATCTTATCCTTATATCTGAAAATTGTTCTGTTGGAGTTCTTTGCCTTTGCGTGTAGAATCTCCACTTGCTTCCTTCTCAGAGCTGACTGTGTAGTCTATTTTTTACCTGATCATTTTTTGACACAACCTTTTATTTTTAACTTTATTATTCTTAGTGATTGTACATAATGTTGCAGATCATCCCAGAATCTGGAGCCTTTGCAGTCTAAATCTATTTTGAACTCTTCCTATTGATTCTCAAGGAAGGTTGATTCCCTATGGTTTTGTAAACTCTGGTTTGGTTCAATTTACTCCATGAGAGACATAGTTTCTAACAAATAGATTCTACAGTAATTCCTAGGTTGCTATGACCTGGAGCTATTTTATTTTAATTATAGATTAATGGGTCTCTGACCATTAAAGAAATATAAATTTCATATCAGACCCAAGCTAAAAACAGACAAGTGGTTGAAAACTCAGGGGATTATCACTGCACTTTCTTTTTTCTTCTGGTAGCATGCTGAGGATAAATGTATTCCTGAATGACTCCTTTGTGTGAAGCCAATGGAATTTTTAAATCAATGATTTACTAAGGACATGGCTGCTTTCAGGCCTGGCTTCTTAGGAAAAGGCAAAGTAGTCAGCTCCTGTAGCCTTTCCAGTGCCCTGAATGACAGAATTATTAATATTCAAAGCTCTAGATTCCTGGGCTCACCACTTACCCCACAGCATTTGCTCATCCATGGGTTTAGCCTGCACATCCTCAGGACAGGATGTCTATTGTTCTAGGCTGTGTTCTGGGGCTGGACTTCCTCAGAGAACCATGAGAAATCCCTGCTTTCTATCTCTTTTTCTGTGAACCATCTCCCACAACACCTTATTAGTTTCCTAACCTCTAGGTATTTTCCAATTGAGGCACATGTATCTAAAAATTGAAAGCTAGCATCCATTTATGAAAACGAACATACAACTTTTATCTTTCTCAGTCTGTCTTACCTCACTCAGGATGAATGTTTCATGTTCCATCCATTTGCCTGTGAATTTCATGCTTTCAGTTTTCTTCGCAGCTGAGTAATTTTCCCTTATGTAAATTTGCCATATTTTCATTATCCATTCATCAGTTGATGGGCATCTAGATTGTTTCCATTTCCTGACTGTTATGAACAGGGCAGCAATGAACATGGATAACCAGGTATCCCTGCAGTAGGACACACTGTCCTTTAGGTATATACCCAAGAGTGATATGGCTGGATCATGTAAGGGCTCTATTTTTAGTCTTTTGAGGAACCTCCACACTGATTTCTGTGGTGACTGCACCAATCTTCACTTTTGTCAGCAGTGAATAAGTGTGGATCTTAACCATTCTGACTGGAGTAAGATGAAACCTCAAAGTACTTTTAATTTGCATTTTCCTGATGTCTAAAGAGATTGAACATTTAAAAACCATTTTCCAGCCATTTGTGTTTCATCACCTGAGAACTCTTTTTTTAGTTCCTTACCCCAGTCTTTAATTGGGGCATTTGATTTTTTAAATAAGTTTTTGTGTATTCTAGATACTAACCTGTCAGGTGTATAACTGGCAAAACGTTTTTCCTTTTCTATAGGTTGCCTCTTCACTCAAATGATGGTGTCCTTTGCTGTACCAAAACCTTTTAGTTTCATGAGGTCCCATTTGTCAATTGCTTGTCTTAATGTCTGTGCTACTAGGGTCCTGTTCAGAAAGTTTTTTTCTGTGCTTATAAATTCTAGTCCGTTCCCTACCTTCTCCTCTATCAGATCCTAGGAATAAGGTCTTCTGTTGAGGTCCCTGATCCATTTGGAGTTAAGGTGCATGGTGATAGAGACATAGTTTCATTCTTCTTCATGCAGCTGTTCAGTTTGACCAGCACCATTTGTTGAAAATGCTGCCTTTTGTCCAGTGTGTGTTTTGACCATTTTGTTAAAAGTAATAGAAAGGATGAGTTTAATGGGGTAGAGAATGGGAAGGTACAGCAGAGAGGGGAGTTAGAGGGGGGATAACTAACACTAAAGGCTGTTGAAACAGTCATGTGGAAACTTATTATGGAAGCTTCTCTCGATATATACATATAGAATATAAAAGAGAGTTTAAATGTAGCTACCCTATAACAGGTTCAATAGATTAGCAAATGAAAAACCTAGTTCCAGGGATGGATTCTGTCTTTTGAAATTATTGACCAGAGAGATATCATAGGTCCTTAAACAATCCTGGCTACTGCCATTGCACTTGGTTACCCACCAGAACTTCACGGTAAGCACCTATTGCTTAAGATACTATATACTTGAGTCACAGAACAAACAAGAAGAAATCAAGCTGGTATTAACCTTGAAGCTACATCTGTGCTGGCCATCTTTCATAGTATTAGAAGGTACTATTCATGTTACTGACAGAGAAAGGTAATCATCAGCCCTACCTAGTTGTGAGCCTTGTGATCTACGGTAACAACTGGCTTGGCCCAACAATGCAATAATGGTACAAATATTATGAGAGTAACCATCCACCTTCTAACTGGATTTAAGGCCTGCTTCACAACAGAGAGCCCATACCTGACACTGTTATCAGGGCAAGAATCCATAATGAGACAAATTACAGGCCATAGGAAAGAACTTAAAACTATCATTCTGCTAAATAGACATAATATTAAAGTAATTCACAGTGACTTATTATTATACCTATAGATACATGTCTCAGTTCTCAATAGAGAAGATTCTTCTTGCAGCAGGTGATGATAAACATAGAGACCCACAAGCGATCAACAGGTAAAGAGTAAGAGACTGTGAAGCCCTAAATGGGACACCTATATTTCACCTTCTCCTTCCAAGGCTGAGGGATCGTTGAGGAAGAGAGGAAGGAAGATAGCAAGAGCTAGAAGTGGTAGATAAGTACAAAGAAACTGTTGTCTGGACACCACAGGGCAGTTGCACAGATGAACCCACAGCACTTATGATGGCGTGACCTGTGTAAACCCAAGACAGACAGATGCTCAGAATGGATGGGGGAATGGGGAGGAAACCCCAGCCTTAGATCCTCAGCTGATGGATAGTGGGAGACCGAGAGTCAGCTTTCCTTACTGGTGTGAGGCCTGGTAGGTTGACCAGATTCCAGGGACTGGATCCACACCCAGGAGCACTTGGAATGCATGGGTGGTGATTCATAGGCCTTTAAAAAAACACAAAAATTAGAAATAAATGAAAATAATATAAGTAAACAAAAAGAAAAGACAGTTAACAATGGAAAATAAGAAATTGGGAGAATGAAGGCTGGAGAGATGGCTCACCAGTTAAGAACACTGGTTGCTCTTGCAGAGGACCTGGGTTTGAGTCCCCGTACCCATGTGGCAGCTAACAACCGTTTGTAACTCCAGTTCCAGAGGATCTGACACCCTCTTCTGACCTCTACAGGCATTGCGTGACACGGATGCACTTACCTACATTCAGGCAATACATTCACACTCATAAAATAAAAATAATAACTAAAATATTTTTCAGAAGACATTGGGACAGTGTGCAGTGGGTGAGGGTGGAGAAGGATGAGGGTATCTGAATGTGATCAAAATACACTGTATGAAATTCTGGAATCAATTTTTTTAAAGTAAATCCAGGCGTGGTGGTTCACACTTTTAATTCTATCACCCAGGAGGCAGAGGGAAGCAGATCTCTGTGAGATTGAGGCCAGCTTGATCTACATAGTCAGTTCCAGGCCACTTGGGACTATGGGGAGATCATGTCTCAAAAACCAAAAAGAAACTGAAAGTGTATTTTTGTCACAACGAAATCCTTGCTCTATAGAGATATTGTTCCATGGAGCATCGCCTGCACGTCCTCACTGACCACATGTCTGAGGGAGAGGGAGTGTAGGATAGACTTACTGCTTTTGGAATCAATTTTATATTTTAAAGTTATAATAAATACATGTTATGTATAATAAGTATATATAAATCATAAAATTTATCAGGCATCTATATGTTTTCCATAAGAAGTTTTTTAAAATATCTATTCCGTAATACTTCTGGAAGGCAGCCAGATATTTCATTTTTCAAATCCAATAATTTCATGTGGTTCTTTTTCTTAGATCTTTATTCTGTGTGGATATTCTTTGGGCATCATTTCTTGGCTACTTGAAACTGTGCATAAGCTTATATAAATGTGTTCTCTGTTTGGTTGATTAATTCTTATTTATCAGATGTAACATTCAGTTTATTGTGTGACTTTACAGTGTTTGTGCCCTCTAAATATGTCATTATTTTTCTCGTCTCATATTTCCTCGGTTCTTTCAAAGCTGATAATTGCCATAAACATTTGGAAAACTGGAAAAAATTAAACAAGTGTTTTCAGACATTGAACAGCAAACAATACAAGAGGGTGACCCCAGAAAAACGAAACACTTAAGTGAGGCCTATAATTTTCCCAGCTAACTGCCTGGAGGCAGATTCTGGGTAATGGTGGAGGGAGAGGAATTAGAGGGAGCTCAGCTTCCCATAGGACACACACACACACGCACACACACACACGCACACACACACACACACAGAAACAAAGGAAAGCTCAGCTGCTCACAGAGCACATACAGAGAGAGACAAAAACAGAGACAGAGCAGAGAGAGATATCAGAATTTGGTGAGGATGAAGTATTCAGAATGAGCACAGAGCTCATTAGAAGCACAGAAGCTGCATAGAGAGCTCCAGATGTCTGAGGAGTATCCTGGAGTCTTAGACTGAGTAATGATGTGAGCATGTGGAGGACACTCTGAAGTTTAGAAGAAAGAACCACTGAAAAACCATTCTTTAGGAACTACTACAGGGGCTGAGAGATGGCTCAGCACTTAGGAGCACTGCTGCTCTTGCAGAGAACCCCAATTCAATCCCAGCACCCACGTGGGCGATAACAACCGTCAATAACTCTGGTTCTATGGGAATTCAACGCTCTCTTCTGACCTCCATGGGCATTGCATGAGTGCACTTACCTATACTCAGGCAGTACACTCGTACACATAAATTAAAATATTAAATAAAATTTTAAAAGTAGCTACTAAAGTTCTTCCAGAGCTAAGAAGAGATTGCAGATCCACTAAGTGTAAGAGACCTCATAATACAGAAGGCATTGGACAGAGCCTTTAAAGGGCCAAACCATAATACTAGGGATGTTACCATAATGCAAAGGCTGCTCTGGCTCTACCTTTATAACCCTGAAAAGCAAGGCTCAAAAGCATCCCTCTGACTTCCTGGTACCTTAACTGGATGAAGAGCTCAGCCTAACACTCCTTAGAGGAATACAACAAAACCCAGCATTCTCCAATCTGAAATTGTTCTTATATAGTATTTAAATTTTGTTTGTAATTTATATTAATTAATCTCTTTTGTCATCATGTAGTCTTGAATAACCTTAGTGAAATATATTCCCCAGGCTCACAATATGGTCAGCAAATACACTCAAAATATTTATATATCATATGCTCCAAGAACTATGAACTACACTCCTCCAAACCAGTATTTCTCAATCATTTTTTCGCTATTGCTTAACTAAGGAGAGTTTTGCATATTTTTCACAGACTACCTAATCTTATGAAATTTTAAAATACTGTATGCCTTTCAATGCATTGGTTTATGTACTAGTTATGTTTTAAACCTTGCAAAGTAATATTTTTAGTTCTTTGGGGTCAATATCATTCCTACTGAGAATGCAAGCCCTAGAGCTTAAATGGTTTATTCCTTCAGTCCCTCCAAATAATTAAAATATACCCTTTGTAGCCACATATGTGCATTTCTGTCCTAGCAACAAGAAAATAGAAATAGAATTTTTGAAGAAGCACTTGAGGCAAGATGGCCAGGAGAATTCCAGGCCAGCTTAGGCAACATTGTAAATTCAAGGCTAGCCTGGGATACAGGACACTGTGACTCAAAATGTTCACGAAGTATTTCCAGGAGCACACCAAACATGAAATACTTAGAGATAAATTTGACAGCTGTTAAAAGGTACACCCTGAAGCCTGTAATGCTGAAAGAAATGACAGATCTAATTTATATTAAGTGACACATCACCTTCATGCATTAGAAGACTTCATGTCACCAGGACATCAAGTCTTCCCCAAAGTGACTACTGATTTAATATAATTCCAACATTCTAGCAAGTTTTTCATATATATGTATATATGAAAATATAGATAGATATACATATATGTATATATTCTAAAAATTATATAGAAAAATAAAAAGAACATAGAAAAGACAAGGACATTTTATGAAAGAACAAACTGGGGACTTCTGCTTAATTTTAAGATTTACTACAAAGTAATAGGAATCAAGGCAGTACAGTGATTGTGTGTAAGAAGAGACATGGACTAAAACAAGGAGACAGATGACACACATATGGTCAACTGATTTTTTGACAAAGTTGCCGAGGTACTTCAACAAGGACAAGTTTATTTGTTTCCATTTATTTCAACAATTGGTTCTGGATTAACCAGATATCCATATGAAAGGATATGAACTTCAATATGAGTCTCATACTGTATTAAAAACTCAATGCAAAATGGGTCATATCCCTAAATATAAAACCTAACACTGCAAAATTCCCAGAAGAAAATATAGGGGAAAATCTTTAGGGCACTATATTAGAAATATACTTTTTAGATATGCCCCAAAAAGTACAAACATAAAATTTTAAAAATCAGACATCTCCAAAATAAGAAAACTTCAAAGTTTTGAAAGACACTGCTTAGACACTGTGTGTGTGTGTGTGTGTGTGTGTGTGAGCGCGCGCGCGCACGCTCACGTGTGCATATGGATGACCAGAGGTAACTGTCAGGTGTCATTCATTAAACATCATTGCGCGCTCTCTCTCTCTCTCTCTCTCTCTCTCTCTCTCTCTCTCTCTCTCTCTCTCTCTCCAAACACTTTCACTGTCCTGGAACTCACTCACTAAGAGAGGCTGGCTGAAGAGTGAACCCCTGAGCCCCTGCATTTTCATAAGTAAACCTCAAGTTAAGTTTTTCCTTAAACCTTTTTGTTTGAATGCGACCTGAATGTGGTTTATGAAGAAGGTGGTGGGATGAGCAGGCCAGGTTGTCAGGACAAGGGATGTGATGAAGTCCGAAGCTGAGTTGACCTTATATGATCATGAAGGAAGCTTGTGTTTCGAAAGCAGTGAGGAGCTGTTGAGAGTTGTTGAGAGTTCTGGTGATCCAGAGGCTTAAGGGAAAGACACAAAGTCTTCTGGAGACAGGAGTGCACAGAGCACTGGGATGTGTCAAGAATATTTTATCAAGAATGTCAAGAGTGGGCTGGAGAGATGGCTTAGCAGTTAAGAGCACTGGCTGCTCTTGCAGGGAACCCAAGTTTGAGTCCCAGCACCCACATAGTGGCTAAAAACCATCTGTTAACTCCAGTTCCAGGGGATCTAACACCCTTTTCTGTCACACCTATGACACAGGTGCACCTACCTTCATGCAGGAAGTATACTCATAAAATAAAAATAAAATAACTTTTAAAAAGAATGTCAAGAGTAATTAGAACATGAGGAACCCCAGAAGCCCAGACCGAGAGCAGAGCTCACACCTTTTCATCCCTCCTTGTTTCACAGTTAAGGCAGCAATTTATTTCAAGATTTTCTATTTTTGGAAGTGTACAAAACACTCAGCTGGTGGGAAATGAGTGCCTAGTGGAGTCTTTGCAGCCTAAGGTCTTGGAGAGACTTCTCAGCAGAAGTGGATTCATTCATTGCCTTTCCAGTGATTTCTTAAATATCATTCAAGACTGAGTAGCCAACTTGTGTCACTGCGCACAGTGCTTCAACCTCCAGTTTCTGTTTCTCAACATTAGGCTTAGTTGACAGCGCAAAGCACAAACACTTTGTGCCAATTGAACAATCAATAAATTATTGTGATGGAGGACATTTGATTCCCCTCCCAGGGGAATCATTGTGTGTTCGCTGTACAACATAATGTTTCATTTGACCATTTTCATATATATATACATACAGATTATACAGCTTGCACACACTCACCTAGTCCATCACCCTCTCTTGTCGCCCACTCCCCTCTCCTGCTTGTCCCCTTCCTCTTCCCAAATAATTCCCTCTCTACTTTCAAGTCATTGTGTTTTGTTGTTTAAATCTAGATTCTGCATACAAGAGAAAATGTGAGTCTGGTTTCTGAGTCTGGTTCATTTCGCTTAATATGATGATCTCCGTTTCCATCCATTTTCCTGTAAATGACATAAATTCTTTGATATTAAATTTTTTTGAGAATGTCACATATATGTAAGTACTGCGTTTACATCATTTCTACCCCTTCTCTCCCCCTCCAACTCCTCCCATGTCCCCTCTCTCAACTTCATGGTCTCTTCTTCTATAATTATACTGAGTCCATTTAACATTATTTATATATACCTGTGCTTAAGGCTGACCACTTGGGATTGGATAACCTATCGTGAAGCTCAACCCTGAAGAAAACTGATTCTTTTGGTAGTCATGAATTGCCTGCAGCTCTTCATCTAGGAGGTGGGACCTTGTGAAATTTCCCCCATCCACATTGGCCTGTCACCTGGTGGTGTTGTTAGATAGGTCTTGTTTAGTCGGCCATATTCTTCATGGGTGCAAATTCCCTATCATGTTGAGAAGACATGATCTAGCAGCAGGCATCCTGGTCCTCTGGCTCTTTCAATCTACCCCTTCTTCCCTGATTTTCCTCTGAACCTTGGGTATGGGGTTGTATTGTAGATGTAACAGTTGGGACTGAGCACCCCAGAGCCACTTACTCTTTTTGACCAGTTGTGGATCTCTGTAATAGTCTCTGTCTGCAGCAAAAAAGAAGGTTTTTGATGAAGAGTGAGAGACATACTTCATAAAATAGTTAGAGATGATTTCGGTTCAGGAAAATGGCAGTAGTGGGTTTTCCTCTAGGAACTCTGACCTTTCTAGCCATGAGCAGTTGGCTAGACTTACATAGCAAGCATGGATTCTCTATTATAGAGTGGGCTTTTTAGTCCAGTTAGTTGGTTACTCCCAAGCAGGACAAACGGCACTGCTAAGTGTGTGTGTGTGTGTGTGTGTGTGCGCGCGCGTGCGCACATGCACATATGTATGGGGAGACCAGAGCTAATTGTCAGGTATCATTCATCAGACACCATCCCTTTCTCTTGTTGGAGACAGTCTCTCACTGTTCTGGAACTCACAAAGTAGGTGAGGCAGGCTAACTAGTGAACCCCCAGGATTTTCTATCTCGACCTCCCTAGAGGTGGAATTACACATGCACCTCGATTTTTATGTGGGTTCTAGGGACTGAAATTCTGGGCCTTATTACATTTTCTTTGTGGTGCAATAGTGTCTGTTCATCTGTTGGTCGACATACAGCACCTCATCTGCTCCCATACCTTGGCTGTTATGACTAGTGCAGGAACAAATATAGCCAGGCAGGCATCTCTTCTCTAGGCTTACTTTCTTTGTGTATATTCCCAGGAGTGGTAGTTGGGCCATACAGAAGTCCTGTTGTTAGTTTTTGAGGAGTCTCCACATTGAATTCCACAGTGCCTGCATAATTTGCTTTCTGGTAGAACATTCCGGTGGAAAACTTCTGCAAAATCCTCCTGCCTATGTCTCTAATCTCTGATCCTCTCTTTTTAGGTGACAAAGAACAGAAGAAAAAGAGTTTAAAAATGGTTTTTCAATCTGAAAGTAGGAACCAAGTATCTTATCCTATTAATTGATCTGAGACATTTCTTTTGCCCTCTCTCCTTCGGCATAATAATCTCTTGTTAAGCATCATTCACTGTGGCCTTCAGGAATAATGTGCCAAATTCCCAGGTTGTCCATTTGTGTCAAATAATAGACCATTAATAGACTTCTATTAATTGGACATTAAGAGGATTGGCGAAGAATGTGTCTGTGTCTCTGCAGGTCTGTTGTAGAAATAAGTCTGGAGAGGGAATGTCTGTGTCTTGATTCAGAGCCAGACATCTGATGGATGGCTATATTGAACACTCAGCTTCTCATCTTGGTGAATATATACATCTCTCTTTCCTCTTGCTGACCTGATGTCAAACAGTAAGACAGTAGCAATGGAAACTTCTCCAGAACTCCCCAAGTTTTCACATTTTTTTAAAATCTTTAAATTGACTAGATAAATTTGACTTTGAAAGCAGAAAATAATAGGACTGTGTGTATATGCCCTGGATTTCTTAGGCTACAGTTTTTTAAAAAGCAAGATGAAAACATTTTCTCAAAATGTGTGAATAGATGCTCTCAGCATTTATGGCATATTTCCCCAAATATAATGTAGATTAGTGCAGACAAGTGTAATGGAAAAATGTACACTTGAAGGAGATAATCAGCACTCACTGTTGATTGCTGTTTTTATAAATACTTATGAGTCTTGCATTTCTTCTGTTTAATACACTGTCAAGAGTTACAACGTACCTCCGTGCCCTAGGGCCAGACGCACAGTGATCCCTGAAAGTTTTTGCTCCTCTGAGACAGCTTATCTGCTGCAATCATTACTAATAAATCTCTCAGCATGAGAAGTAACAGGGCTGAATGACTTTGTGATGAAGAACGCGGGTAGCTGGCTGCTCTCCATTCATCTTGATAATCTTCATTGCTACATAAACAGTAAGACATGTGATCATGATTCATGTTCAAGGCAATTCTCAGCTCAACACTCATTCCACAGACAGTCTACCTAATAAACTGTTTTATTGGGGTTGCAAGGGAACAGCAAAAGCTGGCAGAAGATGCTGACGATCTGAACGTGTGAGTGACTGTGTGTGAGTGAGAAGGACAATGGGGAGAAAGGGTGAGAGCTCACTGTGAGGTCAGACACGTTCAGCAGCATCTTGAACAAGCACGCTTCTGAGAACAGCCTAACTCACTTTTCATTATCCTTGTTGGAATTTATATTATCCCAAGTTATCAGACACCAGGAATAAAGGGTACGCTCTGTATACATGTTTCAAGACCTTCCTATTTTTAACATCCTAAAACTTCCAAGTATTAAATCCACATGATCACTGTAGGGGACTGGTGTTCAGCAGATACTCTGAAATGACTGATAGAATCATGTCTCCAAACAAACCCAGACTTCTCTTACCTCAGCCCAGTTAGAAGAAAGCCCTCACTGTAAGGAAATAATTCTTAGGCACTTAGAAGAAGCTGTGAATGCCAAATATTTCCAGGGAATCACTTTTCTTCCCAAGATCCATGATCCATGTACATGATGTCCTAGTACTAAAAAACCAATCACAGAAGATTCCTGCTGTTTGAAACCCAGGAAAGCCAGATCCTCCATCACAGTTTCTTTCCTCTTCAGATTGCATTGGTTCCCACTGTGTGGAATTTAAAAATAATGTTCAAAGTATGCCACAGTCCAGCTGTTCAATGTTACAGTACAAGCTTTATGAATCCTTCCTTGGAGGGTTAAGGTACAGGAACCCAACAGGCTGATTTTCCCCGCTAATAAAGCTATTTGTTCTGGGAAAGTTGTTATCACCCTGTGATACTTCTATTGTTTTGCTAGTGCAAAATTTGAACTTTGAAATACATCAGTGGATTTAGGCTTGGATGACAAGGTCTGGGCATATCCCAATTTTGTTGACTAACAAGGAGCTGAGCCTGAATATGTCAAATCCATTGATAATTCTCAAATTGCACAGAGCTCAATTTAGCCATCTACACTTCTTTCCTTTGAGGTTTGGAATTTTACATGTTGACAGAATTGGCCACTTGCCATGAAACACTCAAAAGAGAGGTCATTGCAAGGCAACATGGTAAAGAAAGGAGGCATCCTGCACAGATGCAGGAGCCAGATCAGCCTGCACTCAAAGTCAGACTGCGATTTACAGTAACAGCTATACCTCAGCCTTCTCTTTCAAATGGAAAGCACCCTTGGTGGCGTGTGCCTGTGATCCTAGCACTGCGGAAGCTGAAGCAGGAGAATCATGAGTTCCTGTCCAGCCTGGACAACATAAGGAGACTTTGTCTTAAAAAGGTGTGGAGTGGTGTGGAATCTACTCAGAAGATTACTGGGAAAGTGCGTGAGATCACATGAGGTAAGCACTCAGCTAAGAGCCTGGGCTTTGGAGAGTGTGCCTATTTGCTCTTGGTGGCATCGCAAGCTGACACAAGCTCTACTTTACTGATCCTTGCAGGATTCCTGTGAAGAGAGACTTGTTTTACAGAGGAAGAACCTGAGACTTTGCAGGTTAATAAGTTACTCAAGTAAGGTGACTAGAAACAAAGAGCCAGGAGTGCTTGTGTGGGCTTCTTAGTACTTGCTGGTCTCTCTAGTACATCTTCTGTTTGTTTACTTTATGGTGCCGAGGACTGACCTGAGGGCCACATGCATATTAGGCAAATGATCTACCACTGATCTATCCCTAGGCCTATTTTTACATTTTATTTTGAGATAAGGTCTCACTAAATTTCCGAGCCTGGCCTTGAATTTGTCATCCTCCCACATCAGCCTCCACAGCAGCAAGGGTGACAGGCCCAAGCCACCAGGCCTGACCCTTTCATCTCTCCTTGAGCTGCCTGGAATCAGTAGTTTGAGGGCTTTGGATCCTTCTCTTCTCTTTGCTTTATTTCGTCTTGTATTCCCTTTCTGTAGCTTTCTTCTCAGAAGTATACGAGTGGCCTGAACCAAATGTTCTCTCAGTCTCCATGAGGCAGTTTCATAACACAGAAACACCAAGGGCCTTCCCAGTGTGCATGTTACGCAGAGCCCTGGAGGCCAGACCTTGACTTCCCACTTTGCCCCGGCCTGAAAAACATCTTCTCCCTAAGGCTCCTTCAGCACCTGTGCTAGGGAGCTGTTACTGCCCAGTGAGACATGTAGATGTTGACTCCACCGGCTCACAACAGCTCTAACAAGTCTTCCTCAAGCCTTCATTCAAAAGTGGTCTTCTGTGTTCCAAAGGACACCCCATCTCCCAGGCTGCCAACCTCTTAAAGAGTCTCACTTCAATAATACCCCAAGTCCTGGCCTTCGAGCCAAACTTTTCCCTTGCTTATCAGTAGACTTTACACTGAGTACTTATTGACCAAATACGTGAGGATTTCCCCTACACCAACCAGTTCTCTGAAGATACCAGCTGGGTGTCCTAGGATTCAAATCACTGTTGACACCATCTAGCTGGGGTTGGTATGGACACCCGGGTTAAGGGCTCAGGCCTCCACAGAGTGCTTGCACTCAGCTTCAGGTGCAATCAAAAGTGATTCCTAGCTCTTTGCTACCCACCTAGATGTAACCTGGACACACATGGTAGGTGACTTGATACAAATTGTCAGTCTCCGCATGCTCCTCCTCAGGAGCATTTACTAGAACAGCTCACAGAAGCCAGGGAAGCACATTCATTGGCTCAGTGTATTAAGGATATTTTATATATATAACACACACACAGTCAAAGTGTGAAGTCGAGGTCTGGTCTCCACTGCTCTGGTGACGTGTGCGCTGGGAAGGCCTTTGTGTTTCTGTGTTATTTATGAAACTGCCTCATGGAGACTGAGAGGGTGTTTTGTTCATGCTGCAGATAGGCTTATAAGAAGAAAGAAAGGGAGAAAAGAAAGACAAAATGAAATTAAGCAAAGAAAAGGACACACACACAAAAGATGCACATGGAGAGTTGCTAAACAGGGAAAAGGATGAGGTCTGAAAAGGTGCTCCACTCAGAAGCATCTGTCCCTGTGGACTTGGTATGCACTCCCCTCTGGAAGCATGAACATGTTCAGCAACCTAGAAGCTCCCTGAACCTTCCAGATTAAGGATTTTTAGAAAGGTTTCATCACACAAATTGATGGATAGTTAGTTCAGTTAACCTTCTCTCTTTTCTCTAAAGGTGGGAGTCAGGCTCAAAGTTCCAAGCTTCTGATCATGATTTGTTCTTTCTGCTGACCAGCAACCACCTAGGACCTCACCAAGAATTTCTCCATTAAAACAAAAGATGTGGGGCTGGAGAGATGGCTCAGTTAAAAGAACACTGGCTGCTCTTGCAGAGGGCCCAGGTTCTGTTTCCAGCATCCACAAGGTGGCTACAACGTCTAAAACTCCAGTTCCAGAGGATCTGATGACTTTTTCTGACCTCTGTGGGCATTGCACGACACAGGCGCATTTACACACATGCAGGCAATACACTCACACACATAACATTGAAATAACAAACAAATTTTTTAAAATGTTCCTGACACCTGAGGGCATTAGGAGCTCTGTGCCAAGAACTTGGTCAAAGACTATATGGGTACCCAGAGATGGTACAAGCATCGCTATGGCTCAAAAATTCCAAGGGTTTTAGGAGTTCAAGAACTGAGGGTAGTAACCAATATATATATATATTTCTTAGTTTGACACAAACAACAAGTACAGTTTTGTTGCCTTTTCCATAGGAAAACAAAAAGGAACAGGAAAATATCACCATTATAGGAGAGTACCTCTGAGTACCCCTAACCTCTAACATGTCACCTCCAGTTTCAATGATGGCTTAGAAATCTAACGAATTTTATCTCTAGAATCTTGACTTCAGTCTTCTCAGAATGCATTAAGATCACTGTTATGTGTGCATGTACACGTGTGCACATATGCATGCATGTACCCATGCCTATAATGATGGGAGTTTTCCTTCCAGGAGCTACAAACTGTGGCCACTGTTCCAGTGTAAAAGGCCAGCATTCTCCAGGGTAGCAGTGCTGTCTAAATAGGCCGCTTGGACATGCTGTTTTCCCAGATGTGACTTTGAATCTCCGATGATGGCTTGCCAAGCTAATGTGATTAATGTGCTCCTGGTGGCGGCATTTCCTGCTAGTCCGTGTTCTCCACGAAGACAGCTCACATGCTGCTTTACAGCCTTCAGCAGGGCTGGAGATGCCATGCAGGAAGGAAGCCAATCCGACTGCCGCCCACACCCTCACCCCTACACCTCAGCTGCTGTGCACACACAGCCAGTTCCTCAGGAAGGAGCACCATGCTGGAGGACATGGAACAGCTGGGGGGCCTGATTTTTCATCCCCTCTCTCCCTCCCTGTCCCGCTACACAGCCCCAGCAGATGTCTAGCACGAAATGGGGGTAGTGTGGCTGACTGCCATGCCTAGAGAGCGGGCAGAAGGAATAGATCAGAGAGACCTCAGAGCAGCTGCAGGGAACGAGAGGTGTGTCAGGGGCTGAGAGAGGGAGGAACCTTGAGCATGGCCTATCTTCATCTTTTGCTTCCCTAGAGAACTAAGGCTCAGAAGCCTGCCCTTCCTCCTCACCCAGCTGGACACTGATAGCACAGCTGTACCTACTTCATAGAGTCCTATACAGGACTTGATTTCGTTAAAGGTAATGTGTGTCAAGCAGAAGATGGATGAAAGTGCTTTTGCTGGAGAGAGGAACAGTGAGAGGCTTCATAAAAATAATCACCAAAAGATCTAGGATGAAGTGTGTGGCACTTCCCTCGCCAACCCCGGCCATCAGGGTTTTCAGAGGACAGTGAAAGAACTTAATTGGCTTTACTTTTGATTCTGGAATAGGGCAACACTCCCACTCCATAAAATAGAATGTGTTCAATGAGCAAACGATGTTTTATAGACAGAAAAGGGGTGGAGACAGAAACAAGCAAACAAACAGAGATTAATACAGTACACCTCTGGGTGTGTCTGTGAAGGAGTTTCCAGAGGATTAGGACAGAGGACAACCCTCGCTAACATCATATAACCCACAGCATCCCATAAGCTGGGGGCCTACAGTGAATGAAAGGAAAGCCAGCCAGTGAAAGTTCTCTCTCTCTTCTTCCTGGTTACTTTGAAGTAAGCTGCTCTGCTCCACCACAAGCCCTTTCACCTCCATGTTCTGCCATCACCACCACCTGAAAACAAGGAAGCTAGTTCACTAGGGCCTAAGACCTCAGACCTGGAGAACCAAAAGAAATCCTTCCTCCCTCAAGACATTTTGCTCATGAAGGCATAATCCGAATCTGACTAACACTTTCCTTCTTAACTTGTAAGGTGGAGGCAAAGACACAGGCAGAACCATAGGATAAAGAGTGATTGGTTAATATCCGATTAATTCAGGTTAGCCCCTCCCCCCAGAAAAGGATTAAGGCAGAAGAAACTTCATTATTATTCCAATAGAGTACTGGGATATTTGGGAAATTTAGCTATTTGGCTGTTATCTCTCCTGTCAGGATTTCTTGGAAGTTTACTATTAGAGGCTGGCATTTTGCTGACCTCATTCTGATGTCTGTTAATTCCCTATTTCTGTTTTTCTCTGCAGCTTTGTTTCTGACATAAGTTAAATCATTAGTCTTACTGTTCTTACTATTCTTACTAAAGGTAAAGGTTTTTTTTTTTTTTTCTGACATCTGTATTCTTCATGTTAAATTAACAAAGGGTATTCTAATCGGTAGACCATAGAGGCCGGTCAGAGCTGATCAATCACCATGTCATGGAAATCTTTATAAGATTTTATAATGTTTGTGCTAATGATTAACCACAAATTCTTGCTTTTGTACTCAGCTTTGCTTGCTTGCAGAAAGTCATGAAAGACCTATAAAAAGACCCTGTTGCTTCAGTTCAGGGCCACTTTCCTCTCCCACTCCCGTGGAGAGTGAGTTGGCCCAATTGCAATTGCAATAAATTTCTTGCCTTGCTACACATCTGTCTCTGAGCCTAATTGGACCCTGACTCTGAGACCATAACATTTACATAACAAGCTTAGTTCCAACTTGGTGATACAAAAACAGTGTGAGGGACTCTGTGATTCTCAGTCTGGTGAGAGTCTTGGTGTTGAATGCCCTACTGCCCCTCAAGGCCCCTGTATTAAAGGCTGGGTCCCCAGGGGGCACTACCAGGAAGTGGTGGAACCTTTGAAAGGTGGAGCTTCATAGAAGGTCCTTGGATCTTCAGGAGTATGCCTTCAAAGGGGCTGTGGAGTCAGGTCAGGGTCCCTTCTATTATTCATTGTTTCTCCCCTTTGCTTCCTGGCCATGTACAAGGTGAGCAGTTTTTCTCTGTTAGAATATATGTCCTCATCACAGCCCAAAATCAATGGAGCCCATCAGTCATGGACTGAAACCATCAAAACTATGAGCCAAAGTAAATCTCAATCTGATAGTCTCAGGTATTTTGTTATAGAAGTAGAATGTTGACTAACACATTGGTCTGTTGAGACTCAAGGCAAGTCTACAACAAAGGCATTCTATGATGTAGAGTGATAGGGAACTATCTCTCTGCAGTTTTTGTTTCTTATTGGTTCATTCTGTGGCAAGTCCCGCCCTCTGACCAATAAGGGAGGAGGGAGGCGGGAGAGTACAGAGAATCTCCCGTGAGCTGGGGAGAGAAGCGGAGGTTGTTAAGATCACGTGGGAAGAGAAACACCCGGATCCCGGGCCCACGAACCCAGGAGGCAGTGTGCCACGCCCCCTCCATCCCATGGATCTCATGAGTGAAATGAACTGAGAGACCTGGGCCCCCGCACACAGCAGTTACAAAGTTTATTGGGCTGGCTGCCGGCAGTAGCAAACTTTCGCAGGCAAGCGGGCAATGCGACCCCAGAGTCTTTGTAACTTTGTAGATAAATAAATCATTCTAAATGGAAGATCAGTTTCTGTTTTATCCAGCTGGATTAACCAGATCCCACCCGCTAAGGTGTGGAGAATAAATTTATGCAACATATGACTTCTGGCTAACAGGATAAAGGATTAGTAGCCCCAGGTTCCTTCCTACAAAGCAAAACTTCTATGAGACTCTATCTCAAGCCTGTTTGTTATACATTGCCATGACCTTGGGGTTAAAAATGATGGAGATCCTGGCTCAGAGATTTGGAGTTGTTAGGGCTGGATGGACCTGGGGATTGGGGCTTCTCTAAGATCCCAGTTGATTCTGATGTACAGGGACATTCGAGAATCACTGGTGAAACACAGGCTTCCCTCCACTCCTCCTTATTATCTTCCAGTCAGAGTTCACCCTCCACCAGTTATGTGCACTGCTGACTGCTCACCCTGAAGTCTCTGGGCTTCTGGTGTGTTCATGGATGTGGTCCATACCACTGTGGCTTACTTTACTGGACTGAAGCCCTGCTTCTGAGTGGATGGATGGATCTTTCCCAAGGAAAGTGATCCTGGGTTATACACTCCCTGATTCCCTGAAAATGGGGACTCTGTGAATGTAGACCCAGCAATGTCCCATTACTCCAAAGGGGGAATGAAAAGCCAAGCTCACGCAGTGTATGAAGCTGTCTTTTCATTCTTTGACTTTCTCTGCCTGGGTAGGGTATTGGCATTGGTGTGGAAGATGAATGAGAAAAGACTTTATTGAGGGAGGCCAATCTGCAGGCCTCCAACAAATAAAGGTTGGAGAAGACAACCTGATCTAGACCACCAGTGAGGACCACCCAAAGAATTATCTCTTACAGAGTTTGTGCATTGGATGCCAGATTGGGAGGAGGGAACACATTTGATGATGGAAGAATTTAGGAAAGTTTTAATGTCTATAGCCTACAACATAAAAGTTTTATCAACCAGGGAAGATTAAGAATGATTTGTTTAAGGAAAATGGCAAGAAAAAGAGCCATTAGTTATGAGAGGTGGCTTAGAAATGAAAAACTTCTTTTTAAGTGCACCTGGTAGGAGAATCATATACAACCCTGATATCTTTCATCAAACTTTAAGCATAGCTCAGTCAGGGAAGCAAGAAGGAAGAATGGGTGTTTAATGGTTTCTAGTATGACCCTCCACCCACATGGGGCTCTTGTTCTCATCTGAAATGCAGGACTGGCTCTGACCTTTACTTGGAATTTCATAACATCACTGTAGAAATGGTTCTATTAAATAGCTTTGTAAAGACTTATAATTATAGTTGTCATGTCATTGAGGTAATTTACCAAATGGTAGAAATGACTGTGCTTGTTTGTTTCCTTGAAGACCTTAGGAAATTGGTAGTAACTGCCAAAATACTGAATTTTATGTTTCAACTCAAGAGGGCAAAGTGAGTGCTGTTGTCAGACACTCGAATAAGGCAAATAAAGTAGTGAAAGAATCACTGTTATCTGAGTTTTATCTTTCTTCACCTTGTGTATGTCACAATTGCTTTAAAAGTGAAAAAGGGTAAAAAGAAGTAAATAAATGCCAACCATAGTACTAATAGCCACATATTACTATTATAAACACCAGGTAGTGCTCACTGTTTTTATAAATAAACACACTGTTTGCAAATTTGGGATCACAGTAGATAACACTTCATAATTTTTTTACTTATTACTATAATTAAAATTGAACCTGGTCATCTGCAAGAGTAGCCGGTACTCGTAACCACTGAGCCATTTCTCTAGTCCCTTGATCAGAATTTTAGAAGGATCCTTTTATTGTACAAGTTAATCATCTTTTTTTTTTCCAATACAGGATCTCATTATGGAGCAGAGTCTGGCTTCAAATTTGAAATCCTCCTGCCTCAGCCTACCAAGTGCTAGAATTATTGGTGTATACACCACAATCTGCTGAGGGCATAGTCTTAATACTTGAGATACCTTTAGTTTGTAATATAGTCTCCTAATAGTATTCTGTTAGGAAACTTCAGCTTACGACATAGACATTTGGAATTCAGGTGTCAACCTTGTGTCTTTGATTCAATGGAGTCCATGAATCAGATAAAATGTTCCAAGGGAACAGTGGGCATGAAGGCCCACTGCTTGGTGTTTTCATTGCTCTGCAACAGGGTCAAAATAATTAGGCTATCTCTTGATTTAATTTCCAGATAGTCAGCCTGTGTTAACAGGAAAACTCTCTCCATCCTCTTCCTAGTAGTTTGCAAACAGTTAAAGTTAACACTGTTAAGGCTGAAGGTTCTGGGAACTGAGACAGGAGCAAAATGATTATTGATTCATTCTTTGGAGAGGGACGTGACTCCTCTCTGCTAGTGAGTGAGGTGCTCTTTATACAAAGCCTATGAGTGAGTGGTGGTATTCCTAAGAAGTAAGAATTTCATATTCAAAGGTGATTCAGCACAGTGCTACTAAATGTGCTAGAAAATGCAAATGTCACATTAAATATTAATGTGTTAATATGTTAAATGCTGCCCAGTGTTGCTGGCATTTTCCAGTGTTTGAATATTCTCTGTGGCCAAAGTCTATAGTACAACAGCTTCTGGTGTTCACATCTGTCATGGTTTGGACATGAAGGGCTCCCTAAAAGGCTCATGTACTAAGGGTTTGATCTTCCGTGCAAGCAGTGCTCAGAGTTGGGGCTTTGAGGGGAGTGACTGGGTCATGAGACCTCTGCTTTCTTTATCCTATCAATCCACTTATGGATTCGAAATTTGAATGGACTACCGGAAGGCAGCAGAGCTGTGGGAGGAGGAGGAAGCAGGCCACAGGGGCCTGTATTTCAAGGATCTGTCTTGCCCTGGTCCCTTCTTGATCTTTGTTTCCTGGCTGCCATCTGGTGGGTAGATTTGCTCAGCCACACCATCTCACTGCTGCGAAGTTCTGTCTCACCACAGCCCAGAAACAACAGAGCAGGCCATTCATGGACAGAAAGCCCTAGATTGTGAGTCAAGATGAATTCTTTTCAAATAATTTTTCTAAGGTGTTTGTCACAGTGGAGATGGTCTAGAACTTTGAAAAATGAGTATGGAGTCTGGAGAGATGGCTCAGTGGTTAAGAGTACTGGCTCCTCTTGCAGAGGACCTGGGTTCAGTTCCCAGCACCCATGTGGTAGCAAACAACTATCTGTAACTCCAGGTCCAGGGGATCTAATGCCCTTTTCTAGTCTTCAGGGGCACTGCATGCATGTGGTACATATACATGCATGCAGGCAAAACACACATATACATATAAATAGACAAATTAGTATGAATTAAAAGAAGCAAAACCTCTCATTAGCAGTTTATATGTTGATTGTTGAAGTGTGATTTTAATTATTGCTCCAAATAAAATGTATCATTAAAATTTACTAGTTTTTTAAATGTATCTACAAGAATGTTTAATGTTGCTCACATGGATTTATCTTACGTGTGTTTCTTTTGAAAGCCAGTTCTTAAAAGTTAAGACACCAGATATGAAAGGAACAAACACAGTATAGGAATAACAGAAATGGAATTGTATTCTGACATTCTCTTTGACCACTTGAAGTTTCTGTTGGCCTTTGAAGTTCCTGGAATTGATGGTGAAAGAGAATGCTCGTGACTCGTTGACAGACTCATTCACATGTTTGAGACCTTTGTGTGCAGCTTTCATTCCATGTGAAACTTTTCAAAATTGTAATTGTTCTTTTGCAAGTGACGACAGACTGACAAGTCTTGCTAACTGTTGTTTTGACGAGGTCACAACCCAAGATGACTGAGATACTATGTAACCCTGCAACGTGTAATTTAATTATCTCTCCCTCTGTATATACAAATGCATTCTACCTATTGCATGTAATTCATAACTAGATAATGACTACTAAAGACGAAAATGAGCAGGAAAAGAGAGTAAAGAGGATGCTTTTTAGCTGACCAGGTTGAACAGAAACCTAAAGGAAGTAGGGACTGAACAGTGAGATTGCCAGGGGTGGAGGAGACGTCCTCCCAGCAGACAGAACAGCAAATGCAAGGGTGCTGAGGTAGAAACAGCTTTACCTTTATCCTGGGAGCAGCAGACAGGGATGTAGAACTGA
This sequence comes from Eospalax fontanierii, assembly GCA_035773235.1. NCBI lineage: Eukaryota > Metazoa > Chordata > Mammalia > Rodentia > Spalacidae > Eospalax > Eospalax fontanierii. The sequence goes on from CM069547.1 coordinate 19,818,647, forward strand.
AGAAGTACACACTAGATCACGCTAGAGCAAGACCTAGACTTAAGGAAGGACTATCAATTTCATTCTTCTGATTGACACACTTTCTCTCTCTCTCTCTTTTTGTGGTCTGGCTATGGGGAGGTAGAGACAGGGTCTTACTACATAGCCCAGGCTACCTTGAACTCTCAGTCCTACTGCCTCTGCTTCCAGGGTTTGGCTTTACAAATGTGTAACACCATGCCAAGCAAGGCGTTCTGTAATTAACACCTCACATTCAATCTTTCCTTTTTTTGCCCCACTAAACCAGAACATTTCAGCCCTGATGTGCCTTATGTACTCATTTTGTGACTTAAACTATAAGGCAACCTTACTTATGGTTCCTTGAGATCAGCCCTTCCCCACCATCCACCAGTTACAGGGTATGGGGAAGTCTAAATAAAGTAGAAAGTCTGAGGATGTGTTAATGCTAGCAGCACATAAACATGGACCATGATCAGCACTAGAAATGTCCATACAGATACCAGGAGGCCAGGAAGGGTTTTGATTAACACCAGCAAGTCACTCAACCAACAACCCTGGTAGCTGAGGTTGTTCTGGGAATCTGGATAAACTGATACTTTAAAAAGCTGACACTTTTTAAAAAGAAGAGGAAAGAAAATTTCCTTAGCACTAGCCTGGCTTTTTCTACTGGTTGAAACTGTTTTCAGTTAAGAAGGACAAAACTTCCTATCCCCAGTTAATCAGAATTCACTTGTGGTGACTTAAATTAGCAACAGGAAAGGAAGCTTCATCAGCTTGAAAATTAAACTAAGCAACACTTGGCTCATTGTTTGGAAATGCAAGTCAAAGGGGAAACTTTTCATAAGACAACATGTGCTTTAGGTTTCCTATCGCAAACTTGAATAGCAAGTAGTCTGTGTAAGGCAGCGTGGCTTGGAGACATCTCTGAGGACTCCCTCAGTCTCCTTAGGAAGCAAGCAGATGATAGCTTTGACCTCTTCCATTGTCAATGAGGAGCTAATATTTGCTATTTCCACCACAAAAATGATTTTTCATTTTCTTATAGCTACCTGTTCCACGAGGAGTGGCTTTCTACGTGCTGTTCCATCTACATAGAACACTCTTCCATCCCTTTCACCCTTCTCTCCTCTCTTTTCTCCTATGGCCTTGCAAGGACAGGGCTCTCTAGAGGAACAGGACGGATAGAAGGAATACATGTATGTGTGTGTGTGTGTGTGTGTGTGTGTGTTAAAGGAGTTTATTAATCAGCTTACTTTGAAATTGTAACAACACACTTGAGAGGCTGAGGAAGCAGCAGTGTACTCAGTCCTTGAAGGAAGGGTGCCTCAACAGTCAGTAGTGCCACAATAGCTATCTCACACCGAAGAGGCTGAGACCCTGATAGTTATTCATTCCAGAGGGCTGGGTGCCCCAGTTGTCCCAATTCAACACCAAAAACCTAGAGGGTTCCTGAAGAGCCAGTGATGGAAGTCTGGAAATGCTGGTTTTGATATCAGTGAAGGAATCAGCAGCAAGGGATAAATTAACTTGGCAGCAAGAAGGAAAACAAAACAAGCAAAAGGCAAATTATCTTCCTTCTGCTAAGCTCTTTATTGTCTAGGCTGCTACAGGAAGGTGCCACCCACATTTGAGATGTATCTTCCTACATCACTTAAAGAAATTAAGACAATTCTTCAACTGAGGTTTCAGACTCAAAAGATGAATCTAATTTATGGCAAGTTGATATTAAAATCAACCATTGGAGCTGGAGAGATAACTCAGTGGTTAAGAACACTGGCTACTCTCTCAGAGGACCCAGATTCTGTTCCCAAGCCATCTGGCGCCCTCTTGTGGCTTCCACAGGTACTGAATACACATGGTACATACATACATGCAGGCAAAACACTACCAATAAAGTAAAAATAAACAAAAGAGGCCTCTGCCATTTGCAGATTCTGGTCTTGGGAGAACTGACTCTCTGGAACAGACCTCCCACCTCCCCTAAGACCCAGCTGCAGGTCCTTACTCCACATGAGGTCTTGAATATCCAGGCCTTGATGTTGGATCTCTCTGTATACCAGCCACCAACAGGTTTTCCATTACTTTTTTTATTACTCTTCTACAGCCCGAATGTGCCTTCACCTATGCCCTAATTTAACTTCTAGAGATAAAAATCACAGTCTGAGAAGTTAAAAAAAGAAACTGAAAATACTATAATAACTAAACTGATATAATCCTCAAATTAAAAGTATGTAATTTTATCTTAGAATATACATTTGAAATTCTATATGTCTACTATAATTCTGGGGTATTGTTTACTGACAAAACTGTACTACCTAGCTTCAACAATGTGAAATTTGTCACTGTTCCTATAATGTGAACTTGCCATTCACTCCCTTTTCAAATTCTCCACCTATACAAAGTCTTTCAATGTAATCATGTTACTTCTTAAGGAAAGCAATGCTATTAAAATATTTTCAATTTAAAAATTCCAACATCCCAGGTCTTCAAATCTCAGTTCATTGTCTCCTAAGGTTTTCTTTGGCCATAGCATGATGGTCCCTTTGTTTCTAGGCACAAGGGGCATGTGTAGGACAGGGCCTGTATCATCTGCATGCTGCATCATGGGTACCTGGCACCTAATAGGTGCTCAGTGAATACTTGTTGAATGAATGACAAGGGACCAAATGGGTAAATGAAGGAACCTGTGAAGCCACCAGGACAACTGCTATCCAAGTATTTAGATTCATAGGCACAAATAGTCAAATGGTGTCTTTTCTAGGGATTCTGTTTGGGTTAGGATTCAAGCTGGATCTTCAACTGCTTCTTACTAACCAGAGGCTTTGGGTCTCCTTGTCTCTTCAACCCAGGTTTAATTCTATCGGAACATGGTATAAACTTCTGATAAACAAACATCTCCAACAGCCAAAGAAAAGAGTTGGGGTGGCCTGGGCTGTTCCCATCACCAAGCCAAGCTTTTAGATTGCTGCTGGCTCCTATTGCTTTTGCTTTGGGCAGCAACGGCTGTCCTCACCACCTTCATCATCTCTATTCTAGGAGGTCTAAAAATAAAGCAAATGGCAGGAGGAGGAGGAGGAGGAGAGGGGAAGAAAATATGCCAATAGGAGAGTCGTGGTGGGATGTGTGCTTCCTAACACTTTCTCCTAATGCCTGGCATGCAGGCAACTCTGCACCACTTTGATCTATCTATGTATTTTTCTATTCACCAAAAGAAAATTCTCAAAACGACTACCTTCTTTTTAAAAATAAAAACTTTGTGAGAGAGAGAGAGAGAGAGAGAGAGAGAGAGAGAGAGAGAATGATGTTTGATTGGTTTGAGTATGTGGGCTTGCTGATGCCACTGTACGTGTGTGGAGGCCAGAAGACAATTTTGTAAATTTCACTTTCTCCTTCCACTGTGAGTTTGGGGGATCAAACTCAAGTTGGTCAAATTTGAGCAGCAAGAGCCTTTATCCACTGAGCCATCTCACTAGCCCAGAACTATTTATTACCCTCTTAACTGTGTCCAGAAATTATGATAGACTGTAATAAAGTCTTCTTATATCTGATAATAGTTGAAGCACAAAGTCAATCAGAGAGGATCAAGCACAGATAATTGGGTCCAGGAGTCTTCTGTCTGAGCCAGTATTTTCCCAGGTTTGATGGTCTGTAGACTACCAGTATTGACATCAACCAGATTTTTAAATTTTTATTAGTGTATATGAATAGTGAGTTTCATTATGACATTTCCATACCTGTAAATAATGTATTTTGATCATATTATCCCAGCCCTCCCCCGCATTGCCCTACCTAAGACTTTTGTTTTTAGTGTTGCCTTGATGATTCTACAGAGTCTCTGGCCTGAGGACTGCTGATCTTGTCTGGACCTCTTCTTTGGTTAACAAGGAAAATTAAGCATAGCTAGCTGGGAAGAAGAGAGGAAAGACTGAATCTCTCTAGGGGGCCTCCTCTGTGATCACCCTCAGAGCTTTCAGCAAGGCTTGCCAGGGCTAAAAGTAAGTGTGCTTCCTGTAGACATTGTAGAATGGCTCCTCCTCATCCACACCATTCTGAAATCCCAAGCACCAAACATTCCAGCTGTGGCAGCTGGCTATATAGTATAGCAATCTGGGATTGCAGGTCTCCAGCCAGAGTTTACTGAAGACTTGGAGATGTGCTCTCAAAGGGTTCCTGCCCAGTCCTTTGTGAGTGAGAGTGATGAGGGCACACAGTGGCAGAAAGGCAACTCTTCTCGAGGGGGCTCAAGCATGAGCTACGGGCACAGCAGCCACTGTTGGAGTGTATGATGTGTTTTCAATATTTTCTGGGAAATTTCACAGTCTGCCCAGAGTGTCCCTAGTGTTACTAAAGTTCAGACCCTGCCATGTCTTTGAGGGGAGGCGTGCAGTCCTGACCAGAGGTCCAGACAAACCTCCCTGGAGTGAAAGGCCTTGTGATCAGTGGAGGAAGCAAAAATCCCATTGCCCTTTAGAAAGTAATTTATTTTTCTTTCCAGAACAGAGAGCTGTGTTTACTGAACATGAAGTCCTAAGTAGGAAGTATCACTTTTTCATTGTAGAAGCTTAAGGGGAAGGAAATAGATATTACTCAGAATAACTTCCCCGCCTTAAGCAAAAGTTTAACTGCAAAGGATGAACTCAAGAAATCTCTGCTCTGGGAGTTGAGTTATTCATAACTTCAGAAAGCACAGTGTACATCCAGAAAGGTCACTCATGGTCCCTCCTGCCCTGTAGTGCCAATGGAGCTGGCACAGCAACCCGGTGTCTGGCTGGGGGATGATCCACTTGGGTTGAGAGGAGGTTCCAAGTGACTGGAAATAAGTGAGTCAGTCCAGCTGTGTGTGGCAGCTGTGTTGAGGGTGAAGTTGGAACAGCTCCCTACAACATCCTGGGCTGATCATGGTTTACTTAACTCTCTTAGGCCGGATGTTCCCTGGGTCACATACAGTAGCCAAGAGCTAGCTCCCTCAAGCTGGACAGTTGGACCTGGAACCTGATAGGGGGTGGGGGGATGTTTGTGGCTGTGGTGCTGTGGTCTTATCTAAGTCTGTGCACCCCATTCCCTTGGCACCTCTCTCCACTCCAGCCCCAAATAAAACCCTCCAGGAACCCACACTGTGTGTCCCTTTGTCTATTTTAACAGTTCTAGGGCTTCAAATTTTTAATGTTGTTTTAGTGTTAAAAGCATTTACCAAGATCTTAGAGAGATGAAAAAGAAGATAGAAATTGGGGATGGAGAGATAGCTTAGAGGTTAGGAGCACTGGCTGCTCTTCCAGGGGATCTCAGGTCACTTGTCAGCACCCACATTGAAGCTAACAATCATCTGAATCATCTGTAACTCCAGTTCCAGGGGATCTAATGTCCTTTTCTGGCCTTCTTAGGCACACGCACACATGCACACCCACATGTTGCACTTAAATACATGAAGGCAAAACACTCATACACACAAAATAAATAATGTTTTTAAAAAGAAGACAAAAGTTGTCAACCTGTTGGTAGATTTCATTGTAACTCTGTGCACACTTGGAAAGCAGTATCTTTCAGCCTGCTCCAGAATACAAGTTCTGAACACAACTCACACAGGATAAAAATAGTCTTTCCACTTCATAGTGTTTTCATTTTCAACCTCTCCTGATGCCATAAAAGACCTATGAGAAATAACAGCATGAAAGCACACAGAGAGAGAAGGAGAGAGAGTGAGAGAGAAAGAGAGACACAGAGAGAGAGAGAGAGAGAGTTGTATAATGGAACATAAAGAACAAGACATTTATTCTCCTTATATTCCAGACACATTCAAGACCACACAGTTATAAAGATGGTATTTTTCTTTCCCAATCCTGGAAGTCTGATCTGATCTCATAAAGATGAAAACCTAAGGGTGAGGAAGATGAGGTTGGAGTCCCCGGATAATTTGCACTAGAACCCCACAGATGACACTTTGACATCTTTGGGAGGAGGCAGTATGATGAAAGCAAGCAGAGTCTGTTATCAAAATAACTTTCCCTGAGAGAAGAGTTATGGTTTGAATCTGAAATGTGTCCACACATGCTTATGTTTTGAATGTTTGTTCCTTGGATGCTGAAGCTATGTGGGGAGTCTGTAAAGCCTTTACAAAGTGGGACATTTCTAGTTGAAGTAGGTCAATAGGGGAATAGGTCTTTGAAGGTGACCTTCAAAGAAGTTTGGCCCCTGGTTCAAGCTGCTTCTGGCTTCCTAGTCTGTCATGATGTAAACAGTGTCAACCTCATACTCCCATGGACAGCACCTCTGTGCCATGCTGCCATGATTGACTAAAACTCCCTAAAACCGTGAGCCAAAAGAAGCCCTTCCTCCCTTAAGTTATTTCTCATAGATTTTGGTGACAAAGATATAAAAAGTAACTAATACAGATGGCTGTACCTGGGTTCCTGCTTTCTCCCTGTAAGCAGTTGCTCTCAAACCTCTGATGAGATCTTATTCTTCCTGGAGACTTGGTATCAATAATACCACATGGACCTCCAAAAATCATGTCAGAACTGAAAAGATCAGGGGCTAGAGAGGTGGTTCAGCAGTTAACAACGCTGACTGTTCTTGTAGAAGACCCAGGTATAGTTCCTATGACATATTCTGGGGAGGAAGAGACAATAAAGTCCTTGGGGTCTTGGTCCAATTGGTGAGCTCCAGATCCAGTGGAGAGAATTAATGAAGATGTCAGATGCCAGCATCAGAAATCCATGTGCACCCTCACCTACATGTGCACAAGCACCCCCACATACACATGTGTATGTGCATACAAGGACTCTATACACACGCACACACACACACACACACACACACACACACACACACACACAATTGAAAGCTTAGCCACCACTGAAGAACAGCACCCCAAAAACCTGACCTCTTCCCTGGAGCAATGGTTGTTCTCCTGGCAACTTATTCCCAAGAGGAACTTTAAATAACTCAAAGCTTCAAAATGCTATGGCAGGTGACAGGCAAGGATCGTGCAGCTGACCAGACCTACAGATCTCCCTCCATGGTACTGATAGTGACTACTTGGCCTAAACTGGCCTGGGCTCCTCTAAAGTGCCATGACCACTTTAGGTCAAACAGAACTGTTTCCTACACTCTTCAGCACACAATTCAGTAGCTAGCTCCTGGGTTCTATTCACGTGGGTTCTCTGTGGTTTGTGGGGGAAATCCTTTCTTCTCTACCACAAGCTAGAAGAGAAGCGTTGTGTGAAGGATGAGTCTAGGTGCCTGACCTGGGAAGGTGCAAAGATTTGAGAAGGGCATTATTGTTCATTTTCATTGTCTTTCAGACCTGAGAAGCTGGGGATTTCTAGGATACTCCAGTTTCAAATGTTGAGAATGCCTTTTTCACCAAGAGCTCAAGTCTGGAAAACAATCAAGACCTCACCAGTGAACAAAGTCAAACAAAGAGAGCATCCCCCAAGGAGGACTAGCCTCTGACTAACAGCCTTATTTTCACACAGAAATTGAAAGTAGATGACAATATCCTGAATAGACCCATTTCAGGAAATGCACTACCTATTTATGGTAATGCTAGGGCAAAGGACGTGATACTTAAATGAAACCCATTTCCCCTGCGGACACTCAGTGACATTGTCTCACAGAGCTGGCTGTAGCTGCTGAAAGATGGCCCTTTAATAATGCATTATTTAAGCTAAATGGATTTTGAAAGCCCTATTAAACTCCTGACAATTTTTAATTGAGTGCACTGATAGTTAATGGAGATTTGAAGTCATCTAGCAATTATGATGTAGAGAAAATAAGACGGATCACACAAGGACACCCTCTCGTTTCCAGAGCTGTTATAATCTGAGTGGAAACGGGACCATGAAGAAGGGTCTAATTGCTTTTCCCCACAGATAAAGAAGTGGCATCTGTAATCCAAAGAGTAACACCTGAATCAAGACATTCAGTGAAGTGTTTAGTGTCATCATCCACAGACAAATCCAAATGCTCTCAGCTGAGCCGACACTAGCTGTCACGACAGGGTGAGCGATGACAAATATTCCAAACCACTGCTTTCCCCATTTGCCTTTCATTTTTTATGTATTTTGATTAATGCTAAATATAAGAACTGGAGAGAGGGGGAGGTATGAGTGTGTATATGGACTTGCTTGTGTGTGTGTACATATGTGTGGAGGTGTGTGTGTGCTCATGAGTATGTATATGGACATGGTTGTGTGTGTACATATGTGTGGAGGTGTGTGTGCTCATGAGTGTGTATATGGACATGCTTGTGTGTGTACATATATGTGGAGGTGTGTGTGTGCTCACGAGACATGTAAAAGCCAGAGGTCTATGTCATGTTTAGCCCCCTATCACTGACCACTTAATTTTTTATTATTTATTTTAATTTTATGTGTATGAATGTTTTGCCTACATGTATGTAAGTGCACCCATGTTCTGCAGTGCCTGTGGAGGCAGAAGAGGGTATTGGATTCCCTGGAACTAGAGTTACAGCCAGTTGTTAGCTACCTACCAGGAGCTGGGAACTGAACCCAGGTCCTTTGGAAGAGCGGCCAGTGCTCTCAACTGCTAAGTCATGTCTCCAGCCCTGACTGCCGTATTTTTTGAGACAGATACTCTCTCACTGAACCCGGAGCTCACCCATTCATCTAAACTGCCTGACCAGCCAGCAAACCCCTGGGATCTTTCTGTCTCTGCCTCCCCAGCACTGGGATTACACACAGCACTCCTCTGCTGTGCCCAGCTGTTTACCTGGAGCTGAAAGTGTAAACTCAGGGCCTTGTGCTTACACAGCAATCACTTTACTGACTGAGACAGTACCCAGCCCAGCTTTCTCCATTTTCAATGTAAATTTTTCTAAGTTTTACTTCATGATTTTCCATCATAGTGTGAGTACAATTTAGCCTTTTGTTGATAGTTCAGGGTTGTACAGATAAGTGTTCCACTTTCACTTTCTGAGATTTCATTTATCTCAGGTTAACCTTGGTCTGGAACTGCTAAATAGAAACTTCTAGAAACAATTCATAAATTTAAACCTGCACGTCTATCTAAGCAGAATGGTTAAAATACCTAGCCACCATCAGTGACCTTCATTGACAGATCCTCTGCCATGGCTCCACAGTGCTTGTGCATTAGCAACCATTAGTTACTACATAATGGCTCCAAAGGGCCGCAGTAAAGATACAGAGGAGGCATCAGGACACGAAATCTAAAAGAACAGAGGAACTCTGGGACTGGGTCACAGTATACATAAGGTTAGGTACTGTCGGAGATACTGGAACACATCCCTCTGGAGAAGACAGGAATGCACTCAACTAGGGCCAGGCAAAGATAAGATGGTGATTCACTCTTACCTCAGATATCTCTGGGGTGCTGCCAGCTGTTTGCTGTTTTTGAATGAATCACCTATCTCCCATCACACCCACACTCTGTAGTACAGAAGCGCACTTGCTTCTAAATGCAATGCTGAGCTCACCAAGTGGCTAGTCGGAGAAGTGTCCACCCCTGAATCTCTATGGTGCTACTTATTTTAGTTAAGAGTCCTCAAACATGAATTACTGTCCAGCAGCAAATGGTAACCATGCAAAACCACACGACTGCTGCTTCGCCAGCATTCTCTGCATTTATGCATCACCGCCTATTGATAGCTGCAAATGCAAATGTGGACCTTTGGCATTTTCGCCCCTCTGCCTTTTGTAGCCAGTCTGCCCAGCGTTTCTGGAGGTTTTCAGAGCTATTTGTACCCCTCCTTCACAGACTCCCAGTTGTGATTGTGTTCGTAGCGTTTCGTTTTAGTTCTGTGTCTCTGACTAAACTGTAGACTCCAGAAGGACAAGAATAACATCTAACCACAAGATGAGTATACTCAGAATGACCCTTATCTGTGCTTGGTTGATGCCTGTTGAACAAATGACAGGGTAGTCCCCAAGGACCTACTTATGCTCTGTCCCAGCTCTCACAGCTGGTGCTGCTTTCAAGCTGTGGACCACAAGTCATTCCAGTTGACTTGTACTGAGGTTCTTCCATTTGTACCATGAACACTCTACAGAAAGGCAGTCATGATAAATTAAACAGGTTCCCATTATCCCAGTACCACAGCATTCTGCCAATCCCACTTAGAGACTCAGCTCAGATTTCTATCCCAGGGATCTTCTGAGACAAATCACAGCGTGTGTTCAGCCGCATCCCTCAAGCATCGCTAAGCCATATTCTCTGACTCCAGCAGCATGAGATACATTTAGAGGGCTCACTAAGTGGGACTGCCAAGCTTTCCTGTTCAGCGGGTCTGGAATGAAAGCTTGAATCTGTATGCTCAGCATGTTTTCAGGGGATGTAGGCAGATGCTGGCTGAGGGACCCCAATTTGAGACTCAACACTCACTTGACCCCAAGAAATCCTGTGTTGAGGTCCCAGCACTGTCTCCGCCAAGTTCCCATTTATTGTAGAACGTTTAAATGCTGATCCTCTACACACTAAGTACCCACTGGCTGTCAGCTTGCAGCTCTGTAGACTGAAGGAACTCTTTCAGGCTTGCTCGATCTCATTCATCAGCCAGAATGTGCACTTTATTTTTTATTTCTAAGAATCAGTGATTGGTGGGACATGAAAAGCCCCAGTTTATACATGAATGCAGCTTAGCGACCTCTGAGATGAACTCCCGCGTCCCTGGATCCTGTAGCTAGGAAAACACTGCCTAGCAGCACTTGGTACAATGCCAGGTGGCCTACTTTCCAGAGAAGTCCCCCTGGTCAGTTAAGGCGTGGGACCATAAAATGTCTGTCCCACCCCCACCAGGAGTCTGGAGGTTAGCTGCAGTCTGAAGAGAAACCAACAGTGCGGCTGGACCCTCAGAACAGTGAAAAAGTCTATTAAAATACAAGTGGCCCAGATTCTCAAATAAACTTTTTTCTCTGTTTTGTCTGGTATTTTCCAAGACCACATCCTGATATATACATATCCTAAGCAATCTGAATCCCACTGAGCAGTGCCCACCAGAGGTGATGTGGCGGTCTGAATGACTCAATCCAGTATTTGAACATTTGGTCTCTGGCTAGTGCTGCTGTTTGGGAAGATCATGGAATCTTTTGGAGGTACAGCCTTGCTACAGGAAATAAATCACTGGGGTTGGGTTTTGAGTGTTCATAGCCTCGTCCCACTTCCAGTTCACTCTGAGTTTCATGTTTACTATTGAAGATGAGAGCTCTCAGCTTACTGCTCAGGCTTCCTGTTGCCATGCCTCCCCTACCATTATGGACATTCCCCCCTCCAAATCATAAGCCAAAATAAACTCTCTTCCACACATTGCTCTTGGTCATAGTACTTTAACACAGCAACAGAAAAGTAACCAATATAGATAGTAATCATGTACTGTCAGCAACAGGCAAGCCCTGCATCACATAGGGGGTGACCCAGGCTAGTCACCTAAACCCTAGGCTAAGTGGCAGGCTTTCTAGGTTGCTGGGTTGGCTTAGACTGTCTCCTGAGGTTAAGGAGCAAGACAATCTGTGCCCTAATGCATACCAGTCTTGAGGCACCCACCTGCACCCAGCATAGCATCTAGCTGCTGGAGATGAGGTGTGAGCTAGTCTCCAGAGGCTGCCTGTAGAGACAGAGCAACCTCAGAGAGTAGACTCCAGTGTGCCTCACTGAAGAAGGCTTCAGAAGTAGCCCCATGAGAAGGGAACTGCAATGGTAACTAGGCAAATATCATGGAGAAAGAATCCTTCCCTGCCCCCAAGGGAGGGTCTTTGAGCATGTGCCAGGACCAGGGGACATCAAAACAGAAGGTACAATCCAGGCATGGAAGATTTCATCCATTTCTCATACATGCCTACAGCAAAACATAAGGTAAATGAAGTTCCCACCCCATACAGGTTCAGGAGTTAGAAAATATGGAGTTTAAATTGAGTTCAGAGCTGTATATACTAAACTGAATATTTTGTTTTTTAGAATGGGACTGTGCTGGATAGTGGGCCAGAAAAGGCACCAGACTGATGTCAGAGACACCATGTCTGAGGAAAAAGTTGTTCATATAGTGACTTGTAAGACCAAGTAGAAAAAAGTCCAGTTCCTAGGGTAGAGTCCAGCTCTTCCCTATGCCAGCCTCATTTACCAACTGTAATGTTTTGGTTCCAAGGTTTAAGAACAGACATCTGTCCTTTCAATGATCAGATCTCACACACTCATTATGCATTTTTCTATATGCTAGAAAAATTCAACACACACCTTTAACTACATTCGCAGTACCCTGTGAGGGGCCACCATTTATTATGCAGACCAGGGTCTATGGCACAGATTCATTCAATTATTTGCACTGCATACAAATGGAGCATTTGGATTCTAGAATCATTCTCTGCAGCAGGGACTGCCAGTCAGTATCATTTAGTCTCCAGGAGGCCATTTGGTGATTTCTGGAGATCTTTGGGTATGTGCTCTTGACATTTCATGGGTAAAGACAGTATACAACTTCTTCCTAGAAGAAAGTGTTATCTTGTCCTCCACACCCTCATCGTGGGAGAATTAGCTCGATGGCTCTCACATATATCAAGAGCACAAGTTCTTTATGCAAAACAAGGGATTTTATTCCTTTATGTAACACAGGGGTTTTTACCTAGAACTGAGGCATATCCTACATCTTCCTGTAAATCACCTTCAGGGATCTTATACAGAAGTCATCTGCCCCATATGAAGCAAAATGTAAATTTGGGAGGGTTTTCTTGTCTCTGGGGGTGGGTCCTGGCACTTCCTGGGTAAGGTTCCAGGGGTAACAGACATTGTATATTTTCAAGTCAGTTGCTCCAAGGAGACCACCCCATACAATTGTGAAATACCACACCAGACATTCAAGAAGTTAAAGAACATGCTTAGAGTAATTGGGTCCAAGACACAAACTTCATTCCAACTTGGACACAACTGACTTTTACATGCCCTGGCTGAAATAGTCCTGCAGATCCTGCACACGGGACATCTTGGACACTTGGTGTGCTTTCTAATATGTCTGTACCTGTGCATTAATATGTTGGAGTATTTCATTACAGATTTCTTTTCTGTGTGTAACAGTTACAGCAAAAATCTTAGTTTTCCTGTTGTTATGATGAAATACCCTGACAAAAGCAACTTCAGGAAGGAAGAGTTTACTTTGGCTTACTGTTCTAGGACACGATCCATCATAGCAGGGAGGTCAACGTAGGAGGAGCTTGAAGCAACTAGTCACATCAGGACCCACAATCAGAAAGCAGAGACAGATCAGTGTGTTCTAGTGCTTAGCTCCATTTCTCCATTTTATACAGTCCAGAATCCCCTGTCCAGGACATGACCCTGCTCATAATTTTGATGGGTCTTCCCACTTCAGTTTACATAATCAAGCTAATCCTCTATGCTGTGCCCAGAGGTCCATCCCCTGGGTGATTTTAAATTCTGGCGAGTTCACAATTAACAACAGCCATCACAGACAACATATTGCTTTTTAAAAAATACTTTTATTCATCCTTTGAGAATTTCATACTATGTGTTTTGATCATATTCCCCTCTCCCTCAACTCCTCCCAGATCCACCCCACCCCCCATCTACCCAACCTCATGTTGTCCCTCCCCTGCACCCTCATTGAGTCCAATTTGTGTTGTCCAAATACTCTTGAGTGTGGAACCCACCCTGGAATATGATCAACTGACCAGAGTCCATACCCTTAACAAAAACTGACTCCCCTCCCAGAAGCTATCAAATGCCCATAGTTCCTCAGCTCGGGGCAGGATTTCGTGCCCACCTCTCCTCCTCCATACCGGGATGTAGTCTGGCTTGAGCTTGAGCAAGTTGTATGCATGTTGTCATTTCTGTGAGCTCATACTTACAACTGCTCTGCTGTCTGGAAAACAATTTCCTTGTAGTCATCTACCACATCTGACTCTCGCAGTCTTTCAATTTCCTCTTCTAGGCAGATCTCTAAGCCTTTGGGGATGAGGGGTGATATAGATGTCCCATTTATGGCTGAACACTCTGCAGTCTCTTATTTTCTGCACATTGGACTAGCTTTCACAATGCTGAAAGGTGTTATGTATGCTACCAAAGGAGAAAAGCAATCAACAATCTTGCCCAGCTGTGAACTCTGCAAGCTACAATGATGATTGGCCTGGCAAGATAGGCCTGCTCATGCAATAGTGGCACAAATGTTACAGGAGTAACCAACTGCTTTCTCTTTGGCTTTAAGACCTGCTCCACAAGATGGAGCCCATGCATGGCACCATTATTGGGCTAGATAGATTGATCATAGGTCATAGGCCCTCAGGGAGAACTTGCTGTTAATATTTTACTAAGTGGACATAATATTAAAATTACTCTTAACACATTATTCTATCCCCACAGATTAGTGTATCTTTCAACATACTGATTTTTAAAATCTTTTTGTGTATGCAAGTTTAGATTCTTTATTTTTTAAAATAATGTATAGATTATATTATCTATGAATTTCATTTTACTATGGTAAATGGGGAAGCAAAAGCATTTATTGGAAAAAGAAGTCATTCCTTGGTCTGGTTAAACTTAGAAGCTGTGGTCATTTCTTAAACTCTCCTCTTCTTTATTTTTATTATGTGTATGAGTATTTTGCCTACATGTTTAAGTGTACCTATGTCATGTAAAGTCCATGGAGGCCAGAAGAGGGTGTCAGATCCCCTGGAACTGGAGTTAGAGATAGTTGTCAACCACCACGTGGTTGCAAGAGCAAACAGTGCTCCTAACCACTGAGCCATCTCTCCAGCCCCCAAAGCTCTGGTTCTTATCACAATTAATGTAGCCACAAATAATGTGGCCACTGTGCTCAAGTGTATGATAGTTTATTCAACAAACCAGCCACAGGTGGATATTGGAGTGTCTTTGTTTACCAAAGCAATAGCCTGATGAGTAAATACATTTGTACATATATCTCTAGGCACTCATCACATTATTTCCTCAAGAAAAAACTTCAAGTGAATGGGATTGCTGTGCCGAGTCAAAGGGTGTGCACATTCTTCACTTCAGTGTAGTTTTTTGAAATTATTCCATTAAGCATATATGAGACATATCAGTGGTACCCCACACTGAGGAGACAGTGAACCAGTAAGCAAACTCTCCTGCGTAGGATTTACACTCCTGACTGACACAGGCACTCAATTGCAAGGGATATTGTTTCATCTTAGTAAGGTTTTTTTGCCTGGACTTTGTCATGTTTTATTGAGCACCCCCACACATAACTTCCAAGCTGAAGCCTTAACCCTCGTGCTATGGTTGGAATATGTTCCCCAAACTTCATGTCCTGAAAACCTAATTTTCAGTCAAACATTGATGATGTTTGGAGATAAGGCATTTGAAAAGCAAGTAGGACTAGCTGAGGTTCTGAGGTTGAGGTCTCTGTAAGAACAGGAAGAGAGGAGCTAGAGAAATGGTTCAGCAGAGAAGAGTACTGGCTGCTCTTGTAGAAGATCTGGTTTCAAATCTCATCCCCACATGGAGGCTCACAGTCATCTGTAACTCCAGTTTCAAGGGATCTGATGCCCTCTTTTGACTTTCACAGGCTTTGCACAACATGAGTGTACTTACAAAATGCAGGCAATGCATTCATACACATAAAATTAAAATAATAAAGTTTTTAAAAAAGAAGAGGAAGAGAGACTAGCTAGTAACCCTGATCATTATCACCATGTGATGCCCCCACCTCAGTGTGATGTAGCTGAGATCTTATCCAGCTACCAGTATTGTGATTTTAACTTCCCAGCCTCAAGAACCATGAACCAAACAAACATCAATTGTTCATAAACTACCCAACCTATGGTATTCATGTATGACCAAAGAAAAGACTACGAAGACACCCTAACTGTGGGTTTATTTGGAAATGGGACATTGCAGTTATAGTTGAAGCCATTCTAGAATAGGATGAATGATGTCTTTACAACCAGGTGGGATTTGCACACAGGAACGCAAAGAGAGCAGGACGCAAAGCTGAAGGCGATGAAGGCGATGAAGACAGAGACTGTAGTGATGCTTCTAAAAGCCAAGAATGTCAACAGCTTCCAGGAAACCACCAGGAACTCTGTAAGATGCATAGTCACAGTCCTTATGGGGAATTAGAGCTGTTACTTCAACTCCATGATGTTAGGAAACCAGCTTTGCCAACACCTTATCTTTGAACATCCTCCCTGTGGAAATGAGACAGGTAGATTTCTGTTGTTCTAAATATCTAGTCAGTGGGATTTAATGCAATATTTGTGTGTGTGCACATGTGTGAGTGTGTGTGTGTGCAGGTGTGTGCCCCCTGTCTGTGCTTGGGTAGAAGCCAGAAGCCCATATAAGGTATCTTCCTCTGTCAGTCTTCTGTTTTGAGATGAGATCTCTCACTGAACCTCAAGCTCGCTGATTGGCTGGTCAGGCTGACCAGTGAGCTCTGGGAGTCCTCCTGCCTCTGCCTCCCAGTCCTGGGATTAAAGGCATAGGCCTGGTTTTATATGTGGGTGCTTACGTCCTCATGCTTATATAGCAAGCACTTTACCCACTGATTCATCTCTTCAACTCCGCTAGTGCAGACTTCTAATTACTGAGCATGTCAAGATCCTAATAGCAGGAACTTGGCAACTGTTTGACAGAACTGTTGAACAACAAAGCCAACAATGAGGTAATTTCAGGTGATATCTCTTCCACTAGAAAGAATTAAGATCCCAGAAGGCCACCTGACATATCCCAAATCAGACAACTAGTCTGTGACAGAACCAACTAGAATTCATAAGTCTATGAGTCCCACTCAACATCACTTCTTAGTGATAAGAACTGAAAGGACAGCTGAGCTCTGCAGGTCAGTGTCAACAGAAAATACCCTTCAAGGCTTCTCATGACCTAAGTTATCAGAACCCACCTGCTATATAGCTATCTCCCTCAAGAGAGGAGACTAGGAGAGGCTAACAAAACAAAAGACAGTTCCAAGACTCACCAGGCTCCTCCCTAATTTTAAATGAGCAGTAACAACTTCCCCTGGGAGGGTATCTTCAGTGGACCTGCCTGTAAATTGTGCATGGAAGTTCAGTGAAATCATGCTAGGTGGACTTTATGGTAATATAGCTGCCTTTGAGTCATCCATGTTCTTGTAAGTAAACCCAATAAATGCTTTGGTTTGCCAAGCTAGCCTTGGTGGAACCAGTACCACCAAAATGCCCTGGGAAATCTTTAAAAGCACAAAGCTGGCCTTTCCCTTGGACCCACTGAATCATACTTCTTAGGGTGAGTCAGGATCTGCATGCTTTATAAGTGCAGTTGATAGAAGAACTTTGTCATGATAGGGCACTCTATGGCATGGCTATAAGTGAGGGGATGCACTTGAGTTGTGAGGCAGACAAATCTTGCTGTGACCCTGGCCACAGCAAAGTCATTATTCAGTGAGGGACTAGTTTCAGGACCAGATACCAAAACTTGCAGATGCTCAGTCTCTATGTAAAATGAGTTTGTATTTTCAGAAAACCTATGCACAGCCTACTGTGTACTGTGAATTATCTGCAGATCACTTCACTGGCCAAAACAACGGCAACGTCATAGTTTGCATACTATGTTGTTGAGAGAATCATGTCAATGGGAATCATGTCAAAAGGAATCATGTCAAAGGGAAAAGTCTGTTCGTGCTCATTACAAACATGTTTTCTGAGTATTTTCCGTCTCTCGTTGGTTGAATCCATACACATGGAACCCACGGATGGGGCAAGCCGGCTGTACTGAGATTCTCCAGGTCTCAGCGTTCTCTGTTAGGTTACACAGCACTCATTAAAAGTCAGGTATCAAGAACAGAATGGGACATTTACAATACCAGCCTTTTGACCATAGCATGCTCTTGATGTTAAAAACTTTAAAAACTGTTCATTTCTTTGTTTGGCCATTTGTTTCTAGTCTAGGAAGAATGTGGGACTATGCAATTACCTCTACCTGAGTCACTCCTGCTTCCAAAATCCTACTCCCTTTTCAAGATCAACTGTCACCTCCTCTTGCCACCTCTCTAAATCAGGTGATGACTCCCATCCTGTGCCCCCTTCAGACACATCCACAATCTGATCTGGTTGTTCTTTCTCTGTTACCTTGACTTACTCATGGACCAGTACTGAGCACCATGGGTGTCAGGAAATGTTAACATCAAATATGAATACTCATTACAGTCCAGTGCCCTGCTGGACTCCTCAAGCTTTAGAGTCACCCTGATTCATCAGTCCACCCTTTGTTTAGAGGGCAAAGGGTGAGCAGGCAAGTGTTGGTGTCAGAGGTGACTGTAGACCTCCAATTAATTTACTAGGGAATGAGAAAGGATCTGAGTCATGAGGTTCCCAACATTCTTTCAAGGCTGCCAAGGGCACTGCATGGGGATCTCCAGGGCAGAACCCACGGGGCATATCCTGACTTTAATGTAGGCTGCACCTTGTCAGTTTCCTTTCCCAAAGGAAAGAGCAGTTCCAGAACGAGAGCCTCAGCTGTGTGTGGGGGGGCTGCACTAATCACAACGGATGCTCTGGGAGGCCATCACTCCAACACTATCTGCGCTTCCACTTCTTACTGAGAGTGAGCCAGGGGATTAGGTCAAGCGAGATGAAAGAGGAAGACAGAGAAAGGCAGAGGAGAACTTGACTAATGGTGTGGTGCTGAGTTATTTTTCTTTTAAATATCGTCTCCTTTTCATCTATCACAATATCCTGACCTGACAGGAAATCTCTGCCACTCTCTCCTATTGATGAAATGTGGCTGCACAGGTTTACGGTAGATTGTATAATCATGAGGATAATGTGAGCAAAAATTGAGGTAACTGTAAGGGGTCAAGGTCACAGGCAGAAAGGACGGTAGAAGACGATTAAAATCTACCAGAAATCTCGGAGCTTCTGTCTGCCACAACCTGTGCGGCTTTCCTTGCTTTCTGGTGCATTGCTGCTAATGATTTGGAATTTTTCTGCCATTGTTCAGTGAGCTATTAATCACTGGAGAGAAAAGAGTTTTCATTTCTTCCTAGAGGACTGCTCCCTCTCCAAACCTGTCCGACCCATTCCTCCTCCAACCTTTTTCTTCACTCTAGGGAATCTATTAACAGTTTCCTCTGACTCCTCAGCATCTCTGAAATTCTGCCCTTTCTCTCTTCTTCCTCACTGTCAGTACTTCCTGCTTGGATCACTCAGCCTCTTCTGGGCCATAGACCTCTCATAGACAGCCTCAGTCCTCGATCCTCCTATAGACACACAGGCAAGTTTGATCCTGACATTCAAAGCCCACAAAAGATCTGGACCACTCACTCAGCACCTTGAATATTGCTTTGCTACGGCTTGAAGGTGCCTCCCCAATTTCACAGATTAGAAACTTAATCTCCAAATTCCTACCCTAATGACACACAACACACGGAGGCTAGAAGTTTAGGAAGTGATTGGGTTATAAAGGCTCTTCCCTTGTGAATGGATTGATTCACTCTTGGATTTGTGGACTAACGAGTTGTAAAGGGAATGGCTTTGTTGTAAACCCCACTGGCTCACCATATGATATCCTTCGCCATGCCGTGATGTGAGAAGGAGGCCTTCAACAGGTACCAACTTTACAATTTTAGACTTTCCAGGTTCTGGGGCCATGAGCTTGTTAAACCTCTATTCTTTACAAATGACATAGTTTGTAGGATTTACTTACAGTAACAGAAAATGGGCATTCTCTCTCTCTCTTTCTCTCTCTCTCTCTCGTTTAGCTATTGTTTATGTATCATCTATCCATCATCACTCTTTAATATGTAATTCAATTGCATTATAATCATATTCCTTCTGCCCCTGAACCTTGTATTTGTTCCTGAACTCATGCCTGTTCTGTATGAGGTTCTTCAAATCAACTAGTTTTATATCAAGTTTGGCAAATAATGAATACCCAGGATATAATGCTCATTTACATATTAAAATCCCTTAGAAATCCTAGGACCAAATATGCATTGTTCTCTCTGTAACCCCTCTCAGGTCCTTCTGCTAACTGGCTAAGTTCCAACTTATCTTTTAGAATTCTGCAAAAATGTCTCTTTCCCAGAGAAGTCTCTGAGCAACCCCCTTCTAAAATGAAACCCAACACAGGTCCCAGAGCAACTTTCTTCCCTCGTGCACCCTAACTATCCCCTTTACAGCCACCTTAAGGTCAATATTTCCATTGGACTCTCAGCCTCTCAAAGGGAGGGACTACAATTCTCTAATTCTTCATCTTATTCCCAAGGTACAGAACAGGGCCTGGCATGCAATGGCTTATATATATTTATTGGCCAACTAGAGAAAAAAGAATCACTTGAGAAAATATTGCAGCAAAGAAATATTGTTGACTGGAACTTTTCTCCCTTTTTATATGCATGTTTGGCTGAGATGTTCCTTTCTGTCTGCCTCAGATGCTGTTGCCCCTTGACAGTAACAAAACCTACCCTTTGCTGTTAGTGAAGATTCCTCTTGATGCAAATCACAGAAATTCAGTTGAATGGCTTAATGACAAAGGAAGCAAAAAAGTCTAGAACAAAGATCAGCTTTTAGCAAGACTTAGGTTAGGCAGCAAATTAAAAGATATCACCTATGGCCTAACTGGGTTTAACCTATCTAGGCCTTCTGGGCGCCATGCTGTCTCTCCACTATGCCCTCCATGTGCCCTCCCTGCTCCCCTCGTTGTCCATGCCCTGACCCCAGCAGCTCCTCATTCTACTTGATGAAGAAGAAGAGCTGTCTCCTCACAGCACCCTGAATGTCTTCTCAAAGCCTCCATACAAGAGTTGGAGATTTTCTTTCCAAGAACTCATGAATAAGTTTCTTTCTTTCCAAGAACTCAGGGAGACCAACAGTTGAGGGTGGGAGAGGAGTAAGATCAGGTCTAGTTCGCAAGAGGATATAGCCAGCAGCTCGAATTCAAACTTCTAAAGGAGCCTCCTGCACAAAATTCATTTCAAGGATCTCGATATAAGACCTAATACCCTGAATGTAATAGAGGAGAAAACATGTACGACAAAACTTATCAGCACAGAAAAAAAGACTTTCTCAACAGGACTCGGGTAGAGTAGGCAATAAGACCAACAACTGACAAATGGGACCTCATGAAACTAAAATGCTTCTGTACAGCAGTGGACACCATCATTTGAGCAAGAAGGCAACATACGAAGTGGGAAAAAATTCTTACTAGCTATGCATCTGACAGAAGGTGTGTATCTAGAATATAGAAGGACCCAAAACACTAACATCAAAAAAGAAACAACCCAATTTTAAAAATGGGGCAAGGAACTCAACAGAGTTCTCAAATGATGAAAACACAAATGGCTGAGAAAAAATTTTTTAAATGTTCAACGTCTTTAGCCACCAGGGAAATGCAAATTAAAACTACTTTGAGACTTCATCTTACCCAGTCAGAATGACTAAGATCCCCCAAAATAATGACAATGCTGGTGATGATGTGGGAAAGAACATTTATTCATTACTAGAGGGAGTGCAAATCAGTGTGGATGTTCCTCAAAAGGCTAAAAATAGATCTCTTACATGATCCACCCACACCACTCTTGGGTTTATATCCAAAGGACTCTGTCTCACTACAGGATACCTGTTCATCAATATTCTGTGCTGCCCTATTCCCGACAGGGCAATACCCAGGAAAGGAAACAGTCTAGATGCCCATCAATGGATGAAGGAATAATGAAAATAAGATACATTTACACAATGGAGTATAATTCAGCTGTTAGGAAAAACACAATGATTAAATTGTCAGGTAAATAGATGAAACTGGAAACCATCATTCTGAGTGAGGTAAGCCAAACTCAGAAAGCCAGACTTGACATATATTCTCTTATAAGAGGATGATAGCTTTGAATCTTTAGATTCAAGCTGGTACTGACCTTGAAGCTTCATACTTACTGGCTAGTTTTCATAGTACTATAAGTTGCGAGGCATGCCACTGGAAGAGAAAAGTAATCATCACTCTTATCCAGCTTTAAATTCTGAGAGCTACAATAATGGCTGACCTGGCAAGATATACCCACTGGTACAATAGTGGGATGAATGTTATGTGAGTAACAGACCACCTTCTGATTGGATTTAAGGACTGTTTCACAAGGTGGAATCCATCCCTGCAGTGTTATCAGGAAGGAAAGCCTGTGGATAGACAGGTCACAGGGTTGGGGGGAGAACCTACTGCTATTATTCTTTTAAATAGACATAGTCTTAAACTGACTCCTAATGACTTACTGTTATACCCATCCAATTAGTTCATCTCTCAGTTCTCAACAGAGAAGCTTCTTCTTGCAGCAGAGGACAACACAGAGACACAATGTGCAGAGAAAAAGAGACTGTAGAGCGCTCTGCTCTAAGTTGAACCTTCTTCCCAAGGCTCAGAGATCATTCCAGAAGAGGGGACAGAAAGACTGTAAAAGCCAAAGGTGGTGAGTGAATATGAGGATATGTGTTGTCTGGACACAGCAGAGCAATTGCACATATGACTCAAAGCACTTGTGACAGCATGCACAATTCCTACACAAGCCCAAGCCACCCAAAAGCCCAGAATGAATGGGATGTGGGCAAGAAGCAGCAGCCCTTGCTGAAGACCGGCAATTAACAGCTGCTGGGAAGGGAGAGTCAGTTTTCTGAAGATGATGCCTGGTAGATTGTTCAGACTCCAAGGCGTGGACCTAAACCCAAGAGCATATGGAGAACACAAACAGGATTCAATAGGCTTTTAGAAAAAAGAAAAATAATAATAGATAATATGAAGTCAGTGGGCAGTGGAGGGGTGAGGAGGTGGGGAAGGTGGTCTGAAAACTCCAGGCAACTGCGTACTCTTCTATAGCCTTTCTTCCTTGTGGTGTTTGTGATGAGCAGCACAAATATCAATCCTTTCACGTACAGTGTTGTTGGGCTGACTCAGCTACAAAGCATGTTCTCCCACTGTAAGAGTTACTTAAGTCTGCATGAAAAACACTCCCAGACTTAATGATCTCAACCAACCCACCAAATATGCTTATGAATGTCACGAGCCAAAAATTATTTAGGGCCATGGCAGGGCCACAGAGTGTGAAGCTTCACAGGCTGTGCAATTCCATTACTGGGAGTCACTCAACAGCTGGGAACAGGAATCATCTGGAGATGTCTTTACTCATGTATCCACAGCTTATGTTAACTGTCTGGTGGAACCTCAGTGGGGCTGTTGGCTCAGGCAGTTTCGGGTGACATCCTTGTGTGGCTTCAGCTTCCTCACAGTATGGCAATCTCTCACATTCTTACTGGGGGTTAAGCCTGCAAAGACAAGCATCCCTAGGAGAACAAGGGGCGTCTTACCTCTGAGATGGGTCCATTTTCTGTTGTTAATAAAAAGACATGAGCCTGAATACTTACAAAGGAAACAGGTTTATTTATCTCCTAGTTTTAGAGCCTGAAGCATCAAGATCAAGAAGCCTCATCTGCTTGGCCTCTAGCAATGGCCCTTAGCTAGATCACAACATGGAAGGGCAATAAGAAGGGAAACATCCATTTGCAGATAGGGTCAAGCATGTAGAGTGGCTAGTTTATAACAGCTTGTTCTCATGGGAACCAGCTCGTCCCATAAAACCAGCATTCATCGCTTACTGGGTCAGTGCCACCTAACCACCTCCAACCAGGCTCCACCTCTGAAAGTTCTGTCACCTTCACTGCAGCCCTGAACACCAATCCTGCATGTAAATTCCTGGAGGATATGCTCAAATCCAGTCCACAGCACAGTGCCTTTTGTGACTCAGCCTCAAAGTCACACGGTGCCATCACTGCAGTAGGCAGCGCATCCACTTTCAAGAAGGCACACCAAGCTCACATTTCTCTGGAAGGACTGTCCAAGTCATGTGAAGAGCATGTGGGTGAGGTGATGAAATTTCAGAACATGAGTCATAACCAGAAGTAGCTTGACAAGGGAAGAAAAAGCCTATAGAAACTATCCAAGGAGTTTCTGACTTCCTGTCATCTGTTCAGCTTCTTCAAGCATTTCACTCCCACCCCCTCTCAAACTCATTCTTGCCCTTATTCTCTTGTTCCCTTGACCTTACCATCTGGACATAACAAATTTTTTGTAGATTTTTAAAATCACTTACAAGTCACTTTCCCCAGGACATTTGCACAAGCCACTATGCACCCAATAGAAATAAATATCTGTGGTCGTTAGGTCTAGTTTTGATGGCATCTTCTACTGGGGACTTTCCTTAAAATTGATTTATTCCTATATCACAAAATATCTCCTCTTTAGGGCTCAGCCTGATTGCCAATCTGTGTCCTCGAAGTTACAGACTCTGTAAAGGCAAAAACAGAAATCCCTCTGTAATGGTCATCTGGTACTGCTCAGCACACAATAAGTCTTCAAACAATATGCAAAAGCACTCAGAAGGTTAGAGGCTGGAGCATCAGAAGTTCCTGGTCATCCCCAACTACATAGAGAGTTTGAGGCCAGCCTGTGTTATGCACCTGTGCTGTGTGAGACCCTCTTTCAAATAACAAACCAATAATAAAAAACTCAGAAAAGAACAGGCAGTGCATTCTGTCACCGCTCACTGCAGCCTCGTGGACTTGCCTCTTTGGGACACCTGTCCACCTTCAACGGCCAGCACCCATATTCCTTGTCTTAGGGCTTGCTCTGGCCACCAACGTCTACATTCCAGGACAGGGTTCTAGTAACAGGGCAAGAGTTCAGGGAATTCATGCTTCCTGGGAGCAGTCCTCAGCCAACGGCTGGTGGGATTAGTGTAGACATACTGTAGTACTTACTGTATTATCTCTGTTGCTGTGACTAAAACACCATGCCCAAATCAACTCCTAGGAAGAGTTACTATTGAACTTACTGATTCCAGAGGAGTAAAAGTTCTTCATGGCAGATGAAGCATGTCAGGGAGCAGAAAGTTAGGAGCAGACACAGGAAGAAGAGAGAAAGAGAGAGAGACGAGACAGAGACACAGAGGGAGAAAGCAGGCTGTAAACTCTCAAAGTCAACCCCAACAAGGCCACACCTCCTAAACTTCCCCAAACATTACACTATTCAAATATTTACAGCCTCTGGGGGACGTTTCTGACCCAAGCCACTACCCATTCCCAGGTTCTCTCGCCCCTCAGGAGGAATAACTAAAGTCACGCGCTCTATGTGGACGTTACAAGGGCTGCTGACTCGTTGGCACGCCCTGTCGGCTGCCTCCCTGGATTCTTACTTGCTGATTTCCAGAGTGCAAACCACCCCTTGCTTCCAAATCCTGGACTCGAGAACCTGTTTCCCAGAGCGCTTGCTGAGTGAAAGAGAGCGTCCCTGCCCCGTCGGTCTGTGCCATTCGCTTGTGATACCCCAGCAGGTGCTCTGCAGATTGCCAGCAGTCATGCAAGCTCCGAGCATTGCGGGGAACCTCAAACCTTATTTCTTCTTCTGTTGACATTTGCAAATGAGACATAGGCAAAGGAGCATCATTTCACTTCAAAGTGCACCGCTGAGAAGTGGAACTGAATGAGATGATTAATAAATTGGTGAACAAAATGGCGCCTGTGAATAAGCATCACCTTTCACAAGAGACAAAGACAGATTCGTTGCCAAATACTGTCGGTTGCGTTTCCTCTGCTTGACATTGAGTGGGCATTGTGCAATTCTTCTGTCCTGCTGCAAGAATGCAGACCAAGAGTCACTGTAGCAGGCCATGCAATGATAGCCCGGATGCACACATTACAGTCGGAATGGAATTTGGCATGCTCCTCCTTTTTCTTCTTCACGGGCTCGAGATCAGTGAGGATACCTCCTCTTCTGTTCTCCCACTGCACTTTCGCCTGCATTTTGTAAATATTTCCTTTCTGGTCAATTCATGGATGTTTGCTGAGCACAGAAAGACTATTAATCTGATTCTACAGGGGATGAACACAGGGGAAATTTGAAAGGTATACATGCAACTTAATCCTCACAGGGGCTCTCTGAGCTAAATAAAAGATTAGTGTTCCAAGATTTGAAGTTCTCCTTGCCCCACAACCAACCTCATCTCTGAGGGTCTGGGATGGAACAGGGAGTCTAAGGAAAGTGGCATTTGTACTTCCCTCTCATGACCAAAAGAAAACAGTCTTAAAATTGGCCATGGAAAATTGCAGGTAGAATAAGGGAATCGTTAGAAATTAAAGGGGTTGGGGATTTACTCAAGTCACTCGCCTAGCAGAACACATAGTGCTGAGTTTAGTCCCAGCTCTGGGAGGAGACTGGGGAGGAGAGAGGAGGAGAGAGCCTTGTGCTTAAACCTGGTGATTCCTGTGGCCTGAAAGGAGCAGGCTGAGCCCCCTGCAGAGCCCAACAATACACGTGTGATCCAGGACAGACTGGTGCATGGTTCCAGCTACCTAGTGGTAACCCGATGCCAACCTACAGCAAGATTCTGAATCCTGTGATGCCACGTTTTTTAAAAAAGAGGTGCCAGGAAGATGCTGACTTTTAAAACATTAGAAGGGTTAAGCCAAACAAATTCCAGGATTAAACAATCTCATGTCTACTGGCTTAGTTTGCAAGTTCCAGCCTACAGGACAAAGCTGAAGCTTCTGGCACCACATCCAAAGCCCTTGATGATCTTGTTTCTGTCCCAATCATCCTGGACTACTGGTCAATTCCTTTGACCCCTAAATCCCAACCACTCCTCACACACATCAAGTAGCAACTCAAATTAAAAAGCAGGACTCAAAGTGAATTATACAGGGACACATAGCAAATATGTTATTCTTTTTGTTTTTATTAGAATATATTAAGTATGCATAACAATGGGTTTCATGATATTTTCATACATGTATTATAATATAGTTGAATCACATCTTCCCACAGACTCTGTTAGCCTGTCTTGTCCCACTGCCACTCCCACTAGTCCCCTTCCTCCTCCCACCCCCACCCCTGTACTTACATGTCTTTTTTTGTGTGTGATCCAATGAGAATCCTTAGTTGCCTACGGGACCATGGGTGAGGGTTTGTTTACAGCAGCATTGGTGCTTTACCAGTGGTTACATTACTGAAGAAATTGTCTCTCCCATCAACCAATCAGGAAAGGCTGAGGCCTATGAACTCGTTCCTCTTTCATGACAATGTAGGCATTAATGAGCTCACTCTTGTGCAGGTAATCATAGCTGCTGAGTTCAAGAGGGCAACAGCCAAGTCATGCCTGGAAGTCAGCATTCCCCACTTCCTACGGCTCTTACATTCTTTCTGTCCTTTTTTTCCATGGGTGATACAGATATCCCTGTAATGGAATTCCATTCAACAGTCATTTATTGCTTCTCAGTACTGTGACCACTTAAGAGTCTCTGCAGCCGCCACTGCTCACGCAACAAAGAAGTTTTTCTGACTAAAGCTGACAACACCAGTATTCTACAGAGATAAACATAATTATTTAGAAGGTAATTTGATAAGACCATCACATCTACTTAGTATAACAACAGCAATACCTCCCTACTAGGGTTTATGATATCCCCAGCCATAGGCTTTTGACTGGGTTAACAGTACCAGATAAGAATTTCTTCCTGTGGAGCAGGCATGAAACCTCCACACTGATCTCCATAGTGGCTACATCAGTTTATACTCCCACCAACATGAGTCAGGGCTGCCCTTTCTCCACATCCTCAGAAGTATTTACTGTCATTTGTTTTCTTAATGACAGACTGACAGCCTTTCTTTCTGGAGTGAGATGACATCTCCAAGTAATTTTGATTTGTGTTTCCCTGATGACTAAGGATGCCAAACACTTTTAATTTGTTTATTTGACATTTATGTGTCTTCTTTGGAGAACTGTCTGTTCAGTTCCTTGGTCATTTTAAAAATTGGATTGTGGTTTCCTTGTTGGTGGTGCTTTTAGTTCTCTGTATATTCTGGATATTAATCTTCTGTCATCTGTATAGGAGGCAAAGATTTTTCTGCCATTTTTCAGGCTGTTTCTTCATTCAATCAACTATTTTGCTGTAAGAAAGTTTGAATTTCATGAGTCCCATTCATTGATCATTGATCTTATTTCCTAGGTGACTGGAATCTTATTCAAAAAGTCCTTACCTTTGCCTATTTGAAGATTTTCCCCACCTCTTTCTCTGGAAGTTGCAGTTTCAAGTCTTATGGTAAGATCTTTGATCTATTTGGAGTTGATTTTTGTACAGGGTGAGATATACGGATCTAGTTTCATTCTTCTACATATAGCTATCCAGTTTGACCAGCACCATTTGTTGAAGATAGTGTCTTGTCTCCAATGTGTATTTTAGGCATCTTTGCCAACAATCAAGTGGTTGGAATGGTCTGGGCTTGCATCTGAGTCCTCTACTCTAGTTACTGTCCACATGTCTGTTGCAATATACTAACTATTGTTTTCATTACCATGGCTCTGTATATATCTTGAAATCTGGCATTATGATTCTTCGAGCATTACTGTTTTGTTTAGGATTATTCTAGCTATCTGAGATTTTTTGTGCTCCCATTGGAATTATAATATACTTATTTGCTATTTCTTTGAAGAATAGTGTTGGATGTATTGATGGGGAATGCATTGAATCCATGGGTTGCTTTTGGTAGGACAGCCATCTTCTTAATATTAATTCTTCTAGTCCATAAACATGGAAGGTCTTTTCATCTTCTAGTACCTCCCTCAATTTCCTTCTTCTTTGTTTTAAAGTTTTCATTATATAGATATAGTTCTTTCACTTTCTTGGTTGGGTTTATTCCTAAGGTTTCTTTTCAGGATATTGTGAATGGGGTTGTGTCCCTGATTTTTTTTCTTGGTATTTTTGTCATTAGTATATGGGAAGACTACTGATTTTTATATATTAATTTTGTGTTCTGCCACTTTGCTGTAAGGGTGTATCAGCTCTTAGAGTTTTCTGTTGGAATCTTTAAGGTCTCATATACACAATTATATTATCTGCAAATAAGTATATTTTGACTTCTTCCTTTCCTATTTCTGTCCCTTTTATTTCCCTATCTTGTCTTACTTCTCAAGCACTATTTTGACTAGAGATGGAGAGAGTAGACACCCTTGTCTTGTTCATTATAATATTCAAAACAGTTTGAGTATTTCTCACTTACCATGATGTCTGTATGTTTATCATATATAACCTTTTATCTATTGGGATCTATTCCCTCCATTCTTAATTTTGTCAGAGTTCTTATTATGGAAGGAAGTCATATTTTGTCATAGGCCTTTTCCACATCTATTGCAATGATCATGTGATTTATGTCCTTGAGCCCATTTATGTGATGTCCTAAATTTATTGATCACAATGAATGATCTTTTTGATGTATTTTTGAATTTGGTTTCCAAGAATTCTACTGAAAATTTTTGCCTCTGAGCTCATCAAAGAGGTTGATTACTAATTTCCTTTTGTTGTTGTTATTTGAGTATGGGGTAATATCGACTTTGTAAAATGAGTTTAGAAGTGTTCCTTACTTTATATGGAATAATTTGAGAAATGTTGGTTTTAGGTTCTTTTTAAAAGCCTGGAAGAATCCTGCCCTGAATCCATCTATACTTGAACTTTTTGGTGACAGATTTTTTAAAATGTTTTTGTCTTGTTGCTTGTTAGAGATCCGTTTAAATTATTTACTTCATCTTAGTTTAACTTTGGTAAGTCATGTGTGTCTAAAATTCATCTGTTTCTTTTAGAATTTACAATTTGGTGAAATATTAAGTTTAAAAGCTAGGTCCTCATGATTTTCCAGATTTCATTGGTATCTGTTGTAATGTCTCCCTTTTCATCTCTAACTTTATTAATTTGAGTCCTCTCTCTTTTTTTTTATTAATTTGGTAAGGATGTATTGGTCTTGATTATATTTACAAAGAACCAACTTTCATTTCATTGATTCTTATCTTGTGTTGTTTTTGTTGTTATTTCACTACTTTCTGGCCTAATCTTAACTATTTCTTTACATCTACTGCTTTTAAGTTTAGATTGTTCTCATTTTTCCATGGCCTTAAGGTGCATCCTTAAGTTATTTGAGATCGATCTGATTGTTTTTATTCCAGAATTTCACAGAATGTACTCTGATGATGTTTAGATTGCCTCCCACTCTCCAACCCCTTCCCACTACCTCTCTGACTTCATGTCTCCTATTATTATCGGTCCTTTTAAAATTTATCTTTATTTCTTTTTAAAACTGTGTTTTTTAAAGGTCGCATAATTCCATTCTGTTCTTTCCACATGCTCCTGGGTTTGGAACCATGCCCTGGAATGTGATCAACCTACAAGGCATTAAACCAATAAGGAAAACTGGCTCTCCTTTGGCCAGCATCCATCAGTTGCCATTAGATCCTTATCTAGGGCTGGGACTTCCTGTCTACCTCCCCCATCCATCCTGGGCCCCTACCTGCCTTGGGTTTGCAGAAATCAAGTGCTGTTCGTTCTTATGTGCAACTACCCTGTGGTGTCCAGATAACAGTTTCTACCACCTTTGAGTCTTACAATATTTCTGCTCCCTCTTCCACAGTGATCACTGGGAGGAGAGGATGTGACATAGGTGTCCCATTAAGGACTGAGCACTCAGCAGTCTCTTATTCTCTGCATGCTGATAAGTTGTGTGTCCCTGTGTTAATGATCATCTGCTGCAAGATCTTTCTCTGCTGAGAGTTGGGAGATGTACTAATCTGTGAGTATAACAATAAGTCATTGTGAGTCACTTTAATATTATTTCTACTTAGCAGAGTGATAGTAAAAGATTCTCTCCTATGGCCTGTGATTTGTCTATCCATGAATTCTTGACCCAATAACAGTGTCATGTCTGAACTCCCTGTTGTGAAATGGTCCTTAAATCCAATTAGAATGTGGTTGGTTACTGACATAAAATCCGTGCCACTATTGTACCATTGGGCAAATTTTGCCAAGCCAATTGTTGTATCTCACAGGACTCACAGCTGTTTAAGGTTGGAGATTGCTTTTCTCTGTCTCAGACATGCACAGCATTTTCTAATCCTATGAAAACTAGCCAGCAGAGATGTAGTTTAACCGTTGGTACCAGCTTGATTTCTTCTTGTTTATTCTGTGACTCAGGTATAAGGTGTCTACAGCAATAGATTCTTACAATCAAGTTCTGGTATGTAACCAAGTACAATTCAATAGCCTATAGGATCTCTCTGGTCAATAACTCCAAAAGAGAGAGTCCATTTCGACATTTAATTTTCCTTTGCTAGCCTGTGGTGTTTATTAGGATCATTGAACCCCTGCTATATGGTAGCTACATTTAAATTCCTTTTATATTGTATATGTATATATCGAGAGAAGTTTCCACATGACTCTTTCAAAAGGCCTGTGGTGTTAGTTATTCATTCTCTTACTCCTTCTTCTTTCTCATTACATGGCTGCATTCTATCTCCCTCCTGTGAACTACCCTATCAGCATGGAACCTTATTAGTTTCCTAATCTCTAAAGATTTTCCAACTGAAACACACCTATCCAGAGATTCAAAGCTAGTACCCACTTATGAGAGAGTACATGTTAAGTCTGTCTTTCTGAGTTTGGATTACCTCACTCAGAATGATTGCTTCTGGTTCTATCCATTTACCTGTAAACTTCATAATTTCATTTTCTTTTATGTGTATGAGTGTAGTACCTGAATGTATGTAAGTGTACCTATGTCATACAATCCCACAGAGATCAGAAGAGGGCATCGAATCCCCTGGAACTGGAGTTAGGATGGTTGTTAGCTGCTTATGTGGGTGCTGAGAATTGAACCCAGGTCCTCTACAAGAACAGCTAGTGCTCTTAACCACTGAGCCAGCTCTCTACCCCAATTTCATTTTCGTAACAGCTGAATAATAACCCCACTGTGTGAATTTACCATATGTGCATTAATCATTCATCAGTTGCTGGACATCTAGGTTGTTTCCATTTCCTAGGTACTGTGAACAGAGCAGCTATGAACAGGAATCTCTGCAGTAAGACACAGAGTTCTTTCTGTCTATGACCGAGAGTGATATGACTGGGTCACGTAAGATATCCATTTTTAGCTTTTTGTGGGACCACCACACTGATTTCCGTAGTAATTCCACCATTTTGCACTCCCACCAGCAGTGAATAAGTATTCCTCTTTCCCCATGTCATCAGCAGCATTTAACATAGTTCAATTTTTGGATCTTAGTCATTCGTTGTGACTAGAGTAAGAATAAATCTTAAAGTAGTTTTAATTTTTCATTTCCCTGATGGCTAATAATGTTGAACATTAAAAAATATATTTCTCAGTCATTTGTGTTTCATCATTTGAGAATTCTGTTTAGTTTCTTGCCCCAGTTTTTAATTGGGTTGTTGGTTGTTTTGATGTTTAAATTTTCACACTCTTTGTATATTCTAGATACAATCACTATCAGATGCATAGCTGGTAAAGATTTTTTTTCCCATTCTGTAGGTTGCCTCTTCATTCGAATGATGGTGTCCTCAGAAGTACAGAAGCTCTTTAGTTTCATGAGGTCCCATTTGTCAACTGCTGGACTTAATGCTTTAACTATTGGGATCCTGTTTGGGAAGTCCGTTCCCACACCTAAAAGTTCCAGTATATTCTCTACTTTCTCCTTTATCGGATACAAAGGTATTAGGTTTTATATAATATAAGATATATAATATCTTTGATCCTTTTGAAGTTGAAGTTTATGAACTAGAGATTTAATTACATTCTTCTGCCTATAGTTATGCAATTTGACCAGCACCATTTGTTGAAAATGTTGTCTTTTGTTCAATGTGTGGTTTTGGCCCCTTTGTAAAAACATCAGGTGATTAAAAGTATATGGACTTAAATCTGAATCCTCAGTTGTATTCCATTGATGAACATGTCTGTTTTTATGCCAGTACCCCACTGGTTTTATTAGTATGGCTTTATAATATAATTTGAAATGAAGAATGGCAATGTCTCCAGTATTTCTTTTATTGTTTAGGATTGTTTTGGCTATCCTGAGTTCTTTGGGTTTCCATATGAAAATTGAGGTTAATTTTTTTTTTTATTTCTGTGAAGTATTATGTTAGAATTTTAGTAGAGATGGCAGTGAATCTATAGACTGGTTTTGGCAGGAAGGCTGTTTTCACAATATTAATCTTTCTATCATCTGGTGTCTCCGATTTTTTTTCTTCAATGTCTTAAAAGTTCTGTTATAAAAATCCTTCACCTCCTTGGTTATATTTATTCCATATTTCATGTTTGTGCAGGCTGTCATGAATGGGATAGTTTCCCTGGTTTCTTCCCTTGTATTTTTGTTGTGAGTATATAAGAAGACCGTGATTTTTATGTTAATTTTATATCCTGATACTTTGGTGAATATGTTCATCAGCTTTAGGAGATTTGTGGTGGAGTCCTTAGGGTATTTTATCTGTAGAATTATATCATCCGTAATAAGGATACTTTGACTTCTTCCTTTATAATTTGTGTCTCCTTTACCTCCTTTGTCTTCTTGCTCTACCTAAGACTTCAAGTAGTATATTAAACAAGAATGAAGAAAGTATACATCCTTGTTTTGTTCCATTTTAAAAGGGATGCTTTGAGTTTTTCTCTACGTAGTATGATGTTGTCTGTGGGCTTGTTGTATATTGTCTATATTATGTTGAGGTATGTCTCCTGCATCCCTAGATTCTCCATGACTTTTATCATGAACAGATTTTGGATTTTGTAAAAGAAATTTTCTGTATCTAATAAGATGACCATGTGGTTTCTGTCCTTGAATTTGTTTATGTGGTAGATTATATTTATTAATTAATGTATGCTTAAGCATCCTTGCATCTCTGGATTGAAGTCAACTTGATAATATTAATAATCATTTTAACATGTTCTTGAATTCAGTTTTAGAATATATTATTGAAGATGCTTCTGTGTGTGCTCATCAGACAGACTGGCCTATAATTTTCTTTATGTCTTTGTCTGGGTTTGGTATCAGAGTAATACTGGCTTCAAAGAAGGAATTTGGAAGTGATCCTTCCTTTTCTATTTTACAAAATAATTGGTGGAGGAGTATTAGTATCAGTTCTTTGAAGGTTTAGTAGAATTCTGCACTGACTCCTTCTGGTCATAGGCCCTTTTAAATTGTGATAATTTTAATTACTGCATCTATCTTGTTCGTTGTTATGGGTCTGTTTAAATTAGTTGTATCATTTTGATTTAACTTTGGTAGTCCATACATGTCTAGAATTTTATACATTTCTTTTGGATTTCCAGCTTAGTGGTATATGGATTTCTAAATTATGTCCTTACAGTTTCCTGAACTTCTTCAGTGTCTATTGTAATGTTTCCCTTTTCACCTCTGAGTTTAT
Organism: Eospalax fontanierii; assembly: GCA_035773235.1. NCBI lineage: Eukaryota > Metazoa > Chordata > Mammalia > Rodentia > Spalacidae > Eospalax > Eospalax fontanierii. The sequence continues at coordinate 19,852,861 of CM069547.1, forward strand.
AACTTTGGGTCATTTCTCTCTCTTTTGGTTAATTTGGATTAACGTTTGTCAATCTTTTTAATACTTTTTAAAAAAAACTAACTCTTCATTGCTTCTTTTTATTGTTTTTTCCATTTCTATTCATTAATTTCAGCCTTGATTTGATTGATCTTTTCTCATCTTCTCTAATTATGTGTTTCTTATACTTAGTTTTCCAAGGCCTTTGGTGCATTGTTATTTATATAAGAAGTCTCTGATTTTCTGAAGCAGGTACTATACATTCTCTTTCAAGTCATTAAAAAGAACCTGTAATGTTCCTCACATTGTAATTATAACCTGTAATTTTCCTTTCATTGTATAAAATATAAACCTATAAACTTTGGTGTGTGATATTTTTGTTTTCATTCAATTATAGCAATTTTTAAATTTCACTTTGACTTCTTTCTCGATCCAGTTTTCATTCAGTAGTATGTTGTTTAGTCTCTCAGAGTTTATGTACTTGTCCCCATTTCTATTGTTACTGATATCTAGTTTTACTCCTTTGTGGTCAGATAGAATACACGATGGTTCTTCAGATTTCCTAAATTTGTGGAGACTTGCTTTGTGTCCTAATATGTGGTCAATTCTGGAGAAAGTTCCATGAGCTGCTGGGAAGAAAATGTATTCTTTGGTGTTTGGATGGAATGTTCTGTAAATGTCTGTTAGGTCAACTTCATTTATGATGTCATGAATCTGTTAACCTCAGAATTTCTATATTTAGTTTTTGTCTGGATGACTTACCTGTCTATTGGTTAGAGTGAGGTATTGACATCAATCACTATCACTGTGTTGAAGCCAATGTATGATTTTTAGATTTAGTAGTTTCCTTTATGAAATTGGGTGACCCTTTTATGCATATATGTTTAGGATTGTGATATCTTTTGGTATCTTTTTCATTTAATGACTATGAAGTGACTTCCTCTGTCTCTTCTGACTGGTTTTAGTTTGTAGTGTATTAACTACATCTGCTTGTTTCTTAGTTCTGTTTTCTTGGAATATCTTTTTCAATCCTTTCACCCTACGATGGCATCGATCATTGATGGTAAGGTGTGTTTCTTGGAGGCAGCAAATCAATTGATCTTGTTTTCTGATCCAATCAGTCTGTGACATTTTACTGGGTAGTCAAGACCATTAATATTGACAGTTATTATTAATAAATGTTTATTAATCCTTGTTATGTTGTTGTTGTAGTAGTGTTTTCTTAGACCTCTTTTGGTTAACTGTTCTGGAATTATTTATTCTTTGTGCCTTCTTGAGAGTGTTTCATCTCTTCAGACAGAGTGCTCTATAGAGTTATTCTCTATAGAGCTGCCTTCACGGACATGAATTGTTTAGTTCCATTTTATCACGGAAAGTTTTTCTTTCTCCTTTGATTATAACTTGTAGTTTTACTGGGTGTAGTAGTGTGGACTGGAATTCTTTATTCCATTGAAAAGTCAGAGGTTTTTCTGATGGCCCTGCCTTTATATGTGTCTTGATCTTACAACTTTCAATATCTTTCCATTATTCTCTATGTTTAGTGTTTTTTTATTATCTTCTTATTAAAATTTTGTGTATTTCACATAGAATATCTCAATCAGTCTTAGTCACTTTTATACCCCCTTCCTCATTGGCATCCTCCCACAGCCCGACCCCACTGGAATTCATACACTCAGTCATTTGTGTTAAGGCCTATTGTGTCAAGTTAGTGTCCCTGGACATTTCTCAGTGCAAGTTCATCCACTGAGGTCTAGTCAGCCTATCCAGAGTCCCTGCTTTAAGAAGGTTAGCTCTTCTTTACCCATCAGCTGCCAATATTTCTTCAGCAAAGATTGGACATGCTTTTATAGTGTTTCTGAGATGTCATAACGCTCAATGTGATGTCATAATCTTCATGATGTCACAATGCTTGCATCACAATGGTTCGTAGATGTCATAATGCTCCATTGTGATGCCATTAATGCTCAGTATGTCACAATGATACTTTTATAGCATTTCGCAGATGATATAATCCTCCATTGTGATGTGATAATCTTCCTGATTTCACAATGTGCTTTCATCACAATGGATCGTAGAGGACATAATGCTCCATTGTGACATCATTAATACTCATGATGTCACAATCCTTGTATCACAATGGTTCATAGATGTCAAAATGCTCCACTGTGATGTCATTAATTCTCATGATGTCACAATGATACTTTTAGAGTGTTTCCGAGATGTCATAATGCTCCATTGTGACGTCATAATCTTCATGATGTCACAATTATACATTTATCGTGTTTCTGAGATGTCATAATGCATTATTGTGATGTCATAATTTTCATGATGTCACAAGGCTTGAATCACCATTGTTCGTAGATGTAATAATGTTCCATTGTGACATCATTAACATTCATAATGTCGCAATGATACTTTTATATTGTTTCTGAGATGTCATAATCTTCCATTGTGAAGTCATCAATCCTCATGAGGTCACAATGCTCCATCACAATGTTTCGTAGATGTCGTATTGCTCCATTGGGACGTCATTAATTCTCCTGATGTCACAGTCATAGTATAGTGTTTCCGAGATGTCATAATGCTCCATTGTGAAGTCATTAATTCTCATGATATGACAATGATACTTTTATAGTGTTTTCGAGATGTCATAATCCTCCATTGTTACATCATAATTTTCATGATGTTGCAATACTTGCATCACAATGATTCGTGGATGTCGTAATGCTCCATTGTGATGTCTTTAATCGTCATGATGTTACAATGCTTGCATCACAGTGGTTCTTAGATGTCATAATACTCCATTTTGAAGTGATTAATCCTCGTGATGTTTCAATGTTCACATCACAATAGTTCATAGATGCCATGATGCTCCATTGTGATGTTATTAATCCTCATGATGTCACAATGATACATTTATCATGTTTCCGAGATGTAATAATGCATTACTGTGACGTCATAGTCTTCATGATGTCACAATGATTGCATCACAATGGTTTGTAGATGTCATAATGCTCCATTGTGACGTTACTGATATTCATGATGTCACAATAATACTTTTATAGTGTTTCCGAGATGTCTTAATCCTCCACTGTGACATCATAATCTTCATGATGTCGCAATTCTTGCATCACAATGGTTCGTGGATGTCATAATGCTCCATTGTGATGTCTTTAATACTCATGATGTCACAATGCTTGCATCACAGTGGTTCTTAGATGTCATAATACTCCATTTTGAAGTGATTAATCCTCGTGATGTTTCAATGCTCACATCACAATAGTTCATAGATGCCATGATGCTCCATTGTGATGTTATTAATCCTCATGATGTCACAATCCTTGCATCACAATGGTTTGTAGATGTCATAATGCTCCATTGTGATGTCATTAATTCTCATGATGTCACAATGATACTTTCATAGTGTTTCCAAGATGTCATAATGTGCCATTGTTAAGTCATCAGTCCTCATTATGTCACAATGCTCCATCACAATGGTTCATTGATATCATAATGCTCCATTGTGACATCATTAACCATCATGGTGTCACAATTCTTGAATCTCAATGGTTTGTAGATGTCATAATGCTCCATTGTGTCATCATAATCTTCATGATGTCACAATGATACATTTATCGTGTTTCTGAGATGTCATAATGCATTATTGTGACGTCATTAATATTCATGATGTCACAGTGATACTTTTTATAGTGTTCCCGAGATGTCTTAATCCTCCATTGTGACATCATAATCTTCATGATGTCGCAATTCTTGCATCACAATGGTTCGTCGATGTCGTAGTGTTCCATTGTGATGTCACTAATCCTCATGATGTCACAATGCTCCATCACAATGGTTCATCGATGTCATCATGCTCCATTGTGACGTCATTAATCATCATGATGTCACAATGCTCGAATCTCAATTGGTCGTAGATGTCATAATGCTCATTGTGACGTCATTAATCTTGATGATGTCACAATGATACTTTCATAGTGTTTCCGAGATGTCATAATGCTCCATTGTGTCATCATAATCTTCATGATGTCACAATGATACATTTATCATGTTTCCGAGATGTCATAATGAATTATTGTAACATCATAATCTTCATGATGTCACAATGCTTGCATCACAAAAGTTCGCAGATATCATAATGCTCCTTTGTGACGTCATTAATCCTCATGATGCCTGGATTTCCCCTGGATTTTTGTCTGCTTGAGTTTTCACAAGTCTTGAGTGTGCTGACACTATTGTTGTAGGTTCATATGAGCAGAGTCCCAGGAGTTTGCAGGATTCTATTTCCATATGGTCATTCACCTCTTCCTGGACTCTTACAATCTTTCCACCCCCTCTTCTGCAATGGTCTCAGAGCCCTGGGTGAGTGAAGTATAATATAGGAGTCCTGTCCAGGGACCCACACTCTGCAGACTCCTAATCTCCATGCTTTGGCCATTTGTGACCTTTTGTGTTCCTGGTCCTCTTTTGCATGAGGGAGCTTCATTGATGAGAGCTGAGAAATACATTAGTGTCCTCTTTACCCCTTGTTCTATGTTGGCCTGCACCTTAGGTATAGAGGTTGCATTGTAGATTTGCTGCTTAGGCTTGGGCAATTCACAGACAATGTCTGTGCATGGCCAGTTATGGTACTCTGTAGTAGTCTTCATCTGGTGTGTAAGAAGCTTCTATGATCAATGGTGACTGGAATACTTGAATAGAAGGATTTGGTGCTAGGATCCACAGATGAGGGAGAACACATGTCATTTGTTTTTCTGAGTCTGTGTTACTTCAGTTATCATAATAGTTTCTAGTTTCATCCATTAACCTGCAAATTTCATCTTTCTTTATCGCTGAGTGGAACTCCTAATCTTCACAGTTTGGCCATTTGTGACCTTTTGTGTTACTGGCCCTCTGTTGCATATGGGGGCTTCATTAATTGGAATTGAGAGATTCCTTAGTGTACTCTTTAGCCCTTGTTCTATGTTGGCCTGAGCCATAGGTGCAATGGTTGCATTGTAAAGATGTGCCACTTAAGCTTAGGCAATACAATGTCTGTGTATGACCAGCTGTGGTACTCTGTAGTAGTCTCCATCCATCTGGTGCAAAAGAAGCTTCTTTGATGAGTGGTGCCTGGGATACTTGACTGTAAATATAAGGATACATATTTTGTACTTAGTAAGAAGTTACATAAGTTTAGGAATTGACAGCCTTGGGAATTTCTCTAAGCTCTATGACCTTTTCTGCCATGCGTATTTAGCTATGTTTACAGTACCACACATGAGTTTCCTCCCATTGAGCAGGCTTTAAGTCCAATTAGGTGGCCATTGATTGCCCCCAAGATAAAACTGCACCAGTGTCATATGCTGTGCAGGTCGTCGATGTGGTTATTTGGTCATGAAGCTGGTGTTGGATCATCAATTGATGTTCTTCCTTATCGGCTTCCATAGTGCTTTCCAGAGTTATGAGAGCTAGCTTCAGGGGAAGTGGCTTCCAGGTCAGTGTCAGCTCCACTGCTTTAAATCCAGTCTCTGAAGTATGTCCTGTCTTCAGCAGTAAGGTCTTACATTCAAGTTCTGGGAGGCAATCAAGGGCTGTGGCAATAGTCTGTGTTATTTTGGGAGTCTCTTGGGCCACCCTGGCCAACAGCTCAAAGGAAGGTTTCTCCTGTGTGGTACTGTTTCTTGTTATGTTGCCTTCAGCTATGCACGTGGGCTCATACAGAGATATTGTATGTGGAATTTATCATTAGCTTGTTAGATTAATATGATTCCCTCTGGTTTTTTGCACTAACTAGGCATAATTTATCTCCTCTCTCTCTTTCCTTGTCTAACCCTCCCTCTATGCCTTCCCCATTTCTCCCTTGATAATACTGGTGTCTTATGGTCCCTCCTTTCTTGAGCTCCTTCTTTCCCTTTATCCCCATAGTTCCTTGCATAACCCTCCCTCCCCCCTCCCACTTAAGTGCCCGCATTTTACCTCCGTTTCCTACTGTTCTTCTCTCTCAGGTTCCTTCTTTCCCTTCACCTCCCTGGTTCCTTTCCATTCCTGCAGTGACATTAGGATACATACTCACATATAAGGGTTTGGTGTTAGGATATGTACACTAATGTATCATCTTCTTCAAGCCCTCATAGTCTGTCCTGCCTACAGTTCATTTCCACTGACCTTTTTATTTGAGTTACTGAATTGTTCATCTCCAACGTCATTTCAGTCGGAGATTTCCTTCAGGGTTTCCATCTTGTTGTCAGATTTTATTTTCAGATCCTGCATCAACTCCTTTACTTCATCTTTTTTGCACATGCTCTCTTGGCCTTCATCCAGGTATGCGTATGCAGCCTCCTTCATTTCTTGGAATATATTTATCATCCTTCTTTTGAGTTGAGTAAGACGCCTCAGTCACTCCTGTTGAGAATTGTTACTGTGGGACTGAGAGATTTTGGGAGGAGAAATGCTGTTTTTGTTTTTCTTGTGACTGTTTTTTTTTTATTGGGACTTGTGCATCAAGATTAGATTGTTGGTTGATTTTTTTTTAATTTAGGTTATCTTTAGTGGAAATGTGTGTGATGTTCAAGAGGGACTAGGTTCTTGTATGATTAAGGTGTCATTTCCCTCTGTGTGACTGCTGTTTAGGGCACCAAGCTGTTCCCAGTTCTCCCCTGCAAGTAGAATACTGTTTCTAAGTCACTCTCCAGGGGTAGACCCACTGTGAAAATAGAGTAATAATCAGCTATATAAAAAACACCTCTTAAGAGTAGTCATTTAGGATGCAAAGGGACATTAATAGTTCTGTGTGTACAAATATACTGTGATTATAAGTAGTGATTAGTTACTGTAGTTATGAGTATGAAAAAAAAAAAGAAAATCAGTACACTAATGATTAGTATTGAGATAATAGAAAACAGAGGAAGAAACTTAAGTAGAATGGGAAAAATGTGTTGAGGAAATTTTGACCAGAGGTAGATTGTCAAGAGAGAGGTAAATACATGGCGATCAGATAATATTGAACAGCTCTGTCTCTCAGGAGACTGAGCCAGAAACCCTGCAACCAGGCCAGACTATGTTCTTTAGTAGATGAAAACATAAAGGAAAGAGTAAGGAGAGAAAATAGAGAGAAGGGGGGAGAGAAAGAGAGAGAGAGAAAGAGAGAGAGAGAGAGAGAGAGAGAGAGAGAGAGAGAGAGAGAGAGAGATCAGGACCACAGTAGAATTACAATGTCTCTGACTGTTAAACACAGGTGGGATAGGTGTTGAGGAGCGAGCTGGGTGGAGATGTGTGAAGACTGGCCTGACTGTGACTTCCATCCTGAATCTCTCACATTCCTTTCCTGGTGCCTAGGATATCACGCCTCTGAGAAATGTTCCTCTGCCAAAATGTTTTGTTTTTATTTAGAATATTTGTTTACCGTGGCCCTGAAGGGTGCTGAAGCTGACTAGGGGGACACCAAAGCCCTCATCCATCTGTTTCCTTCAACAAAAATGTTTGATGCACTTCTCCACCTGGTAAAATTGCACCTGCCCCCTGCCTAAAGCCCTGACCCCACCCGAGTTGTGCTCCTCTCTGCCACATTGCCACTCTTGTTACATGATACTGTAGTGTGTTCACTGCCTCCCAAGCCAGACTTTTATGGACTGTCAGCTCCCTGAGTTTGGGGACTGTCTTGTGCCTCCCCACCCCATGGGCCTGGCTCACTGAGCTGGTCCTCTACTTCTGCATTCTGAGATCATCTGTCAGGTGCCTGGGAACATGCTGCAGCTGGCAGTAAAGTGAAACTGAAAGCAGAACTCGCCTGGCCATGTTCCTGACGCACAGCTTTCTCACAGAACACATCTCACTGCACCTCACTTACCGGTCATCTGCCTGACTCACTTCCCTAATCTGATTTGCCGTTTCTGATTCCTCCTTCAGCCAGGGATGTTGTGCCTCGGGTTCATCTGCTGTGGGGTCCGGAGACTGCCCCCCTGGAGCAGCCATTCAGCCCACAGGGCTGTATCCAGCCTGGTAAGAGAGAACAATGTGACCACAGTGAGTGGTGAAGACAGCAGTCAAAGTGGGTGAGAAAGAGCAGGGGTCGAGTGGCGTCCATGTGGATAGGTGCCCGGAGAAGTGCAGAGATTCACTTGGCATCCTAACCATCCTGAGGTATTCTGCGGAGCAAGGTTCCACTGGAAAATAATTGTACTTTTCATTAGAAAAGGGACCTGTCACCTTTGATGCCGAAGCCCTGGGGAATATCTTTTTGTGCCAGGTACACTGCACATTTCCATTCCTCTCACATCAGCTTCCGGGGAGGTACCATGTCCAGCCATCACAGTGTGTTGATCTCCTGGTGGAAGGTCATAGCATAATCTTGAGTACTGTCCTTGGAGGAGATGAAAGTACTTCTTGTGTGACCCCAGGAGTTGACTCTAGAAATACCAAGCTATTATAAAAAGAGAACATTTGGCTTCTAAATCCCTCTGGCTTCCTGTCTTGCATGTGATGCCCGCTTTGTGCACATTTCCCTAAGATGCAATCACCATGTTGTTAAGTAGCCAAGTGGGACCTCACCACAGTCAGCCAGCACCATGCTGTTTGGACTCTACTGTGATTTGAATGTGAACTGTCCCCCACAGGCTCTTGGTCCCCAGATAGTGGCACTATTTGGGAAACTTGAGGAGATAAAGTCTTGCTGAGGAAGTATGTCTTTTGTCTTTCGGACCAGGCCTTGAGATTTTAGGAGCCCTGTCTCACTTCCTCTTTTCTCTCTCTTCTGGACTGTAGATGCAATGTGATGGGTGAGCCTCATGTTCCTGCCACCATGATGGACTATATCCCCCCCTGGAACTGTAAATCAAAATAAACCCTTTCTCCCCTAAACTGCTTTTGTCAGAGCATTTTATCACAGCAACAGAAAAGAAACTAATACAGCCTCTAAAACTCTGAGTTAAATACACCTCTGTTCTGCATAACGAACCCAGCCTGAGCAATGGGAAATGGACAAAGACACAGTGATTCAGGAGAAGCTGGGATTTGAAACAGGCTCTTCCTAACGCTCAGGAGGACAGGGCAGTCTGAGACCCCAGCATCCTTCGTTCTTATCATAGACATTCCTTCTGTGACAAACAGAACAGCTGCTTGGATATCTGTGTCTGGTAACTTCATTAAAATAGAATCACTGAGATCTAGTAAGGACAGGACATACACATCATTGAATTTGTGTGAAATAAAGGTATTCCAATAAAAGTGGCCCCCAAATAGGCCCCAAATTCCATTTTTAAAGGTATCTAGTAGATTTCAGGAGATGGCTCAGGACTAGCTACACAAATCTGAAAACCAGAGTTCAGTCCCTGGAACCCATGTAAAAAGACAGATGTAGAGGCTGACATCTGTAATCTCAGCACTTCTATGGCAAGATAGGAGGCAGAAGCAAGAGAATAGTCCTGAAGCTCCTGGGCCAGCTAGCCTGATGTACATACACAGCAGCAACAGTAGAGAGACCCTGCCTCAACATGTGAATGAAAGCTGTTCTCTGACTGCCATGTGGGCATCATGACACACGTGTACCTGTGCATGCCTATGCGCGCTTGGACACAAACACACAAATTAATTTTTAAATGTTATGTAGCTGGAGTAAACAGGAAATGGAAAGCTGAATAGCTGTTGCTTATGTGAGCTAAGTGACTGATGAAGTGTGCAGCTCATTTTGTTTTTCAAGAATGATAATAAGGGGCCTGGAGAGATGGCTCAGCGGTTAAAAGCACTAGCTGCTCTTGCAGAGGTCCAGGGTTTGATTCCCAGCGCCCACATGGCAGCTAACAACCATCCATAACTCTAGTTCCAAGGAAATCTGATGCCTTCTTCTGATCTCCATGGACATTATATGACATAGGTGCACTTACACACATGCAGGCTATACACTCATACACACAAAATAAAAATAAATAAAATATTTTTAATGTTTAAATAAAGACTATTAAGATGGTAATTGCTCCAGGGAGTGCAATCCTTTCTGAAATCCCAGCTATATTTTTGGTATATATCGACAAGCTGATCTTAAAATTCATACAGAAAGAGACAAAACAGTCTTGAAAAAGGACAAGGTTGGAAGACACAGACTACTCAGTTTCAAAGGTGACTCAATAAGGAAACACTAGTAGTTTCAATTAATAATGCTAGATTAAGAGAACATCCATATGAATGAAGGACGTGGAACCTTACCTCACTCCAATCACAAAATTAACCCAAAACAAACCAGATGTGAGTGTAAGTGCCGAAACTCTGGAACTCTTAGAAGAAAATAAGAATACACTTCTGTGACTTTACAAAGACAGTAGTTACCTAGACATAACACCAAAGCATTAGCAAAAGCAAAAAGTATACAGAGCCAGCTTCATCAAAACTAAAAGCTTTTATGTTGCAAAGGGCAAGTTCAAGAAATAGAAAACATAACCTATGGAATGGGAGAAAATATTTTCATACCATTCACATGTCTATTATTCAGATTAAATAAAGATTCAATAATAAAAAAAGCATTTTAAGTAGGCCAAGTATTTGCATTGACAGAATTGATCTGTAAATATACAACAAAGAAGATACAAATGACCAGGATACAACAGAAAAGCTATGCAGTATCAGTAGTCATTAGGAAAACGCAAACCAAAGCTATAGTGAGGTGCCACACTGCACTCTCTTGGATGACGGTAATAAAAAAGATGAACAAGTAAAATTTGAGAGGATTGGAGAACATTAAAACCCTATATATTGCTGATAGAGATGGAAATTGGGTTTCTCTTTGAAAAATGCATTAGCTGTTCTTCAGTGAGTTAAATAGTGTCTATATACTATATACATATGTATTAAAACACACATATGTGGATATATAAACATATATATATATAAATATACAATTCTCTAGTCAAGAGAATTGAAAATTGTATCCATGAAATAACTTATACACAAATATTCCTCTCAGCATTATTCGCAATAATTTAAAAATCCAAATGTCCACCAACTGAAGAATGAATACGTAGACTTTGATGGTATAACCATACAATGGAATATTATTCAAATATAAAAATAACGCACTGCAAATATATATCGTAGTACATATAAATATACTAAGTGAAAGAAGTCAGACCCATGGGAGGCATGATGGTGCAGATCTGAAAATCTAGCACTTGAAAGGCAAAGGCAGGAGGACCAAGAGTTCAAGGCCAACCTCAGATGCAAAGTAAGTTCGAAACCAGCTTAGATTACATGAGATACCTCCAAAGAAAAAGAGAGGTTGGAGAGGGATGGAAGGAGGAAGGGAGGAAGGCAGGGAGGGAGGGAGGGAGGTAGGAAGGGAGAGAGGGAGCAAGGGAGAGAGGGAGGGAAGAAATCAAGTCCCAAAGACCATGTATAATAGATCATTTTGGTGAAGTCTAGATAGACTCATCCACAGAGAGAGAAAAGTAGATTAGTGGCTGTCAAAGGTGGAAGGTTATGGGAAGTTATTGTTATTGGGTTTAGGATTTCCTTGGAGGGGTGAAAATGTTCTGGAACTAGTAGTGATAATTGGACAATTCATGTTTATATTACATTCACGGAACTGTACACTTTAAAGGGTTAATTTCATGTCATGTTGATTATATCTCAATTCAAATGCTCAGATTTAGATCAAAAAAAGAGAAGAAAATATCAAGATGTGCATTTTCTAGCCCATCACTGCAGCCATCAGTTCATGAGACACGATTTCTGACTCTCTGAAGAAAATCAGATGAAATTGTTCCCACAGAGAACTACAGAGGGCACCCCGTGGTCCCTCATATTAGTGAGGTTTTCCAAAAAGGCAGAATCACTTAACTAGATAAATGATAAGATTGATGGATACATGACAGACAATAGATGATAAATTAGATAGATAGATAGATAGATTAGATAAATAGATGATAGATAAGTGATATATAGATGATAGATGACTAATAGATAGATGATAGATAGATGATAAATAAATGGTAGATGATAAATAAAAGATGGTTGGTAGATGATAGATAGATAGTAGATGATTGATGATTGATAGATGATAGATTGATAAATAGGGGATAGATGATAGATAAATGGTAGATGATAAATTTATGATAAAGAGATAAATAGATGATAGATGATACATGATAGATAAATTGTAGATAAATGAAAGATGCTTAATAGATGATAGGTAGGTAGATAGATAGATAATTGATTGATCTGTAGACAAATGGTAGAGCATTACATACTTTCCTCATTTTTGTAACATAATACCTGACATCAACTATTAAAGAAGAGGAATGTAATTTGACTCACCGAAGTTCATGGTGGGGAAGGCATGGTGGCTAGGGTGGCCGGAGCAGCTCAGTTCACGTCAGTGAGATCATGCAGCAAGCAGGACTGATCACATACTAGATCAGGAAGCAGACAGTGGATGGGAAGCAAAGCCAGGCTACAACCCTCAATGACTAGGGGCCTACATTTGTCAGTTAGGCCCTACACCTCAAATACTCCACAGCTTCCCAAAACAATGCCACTAGTTCAAAGAAACCTGTGGGGACAGCATTCAAACTATAATGATAGAAAGAGAGAAAGAAAGAAAGAGAGAGAGAGAGAAGGAATGAGGGAGGGAGGAAGAGAGAGAGAAAGAATAAGGAAGGAAGGAAGGAAGGAAGGAAGGAAGGAAGGAAGGAAGGAAGGAAGGAAGGAAGGAAGGAAGAAATTGATTAAAGGAGTTTGCTCACATGAATTGCGAGGCTGATTCATCTCATGATGGTCCATCTTCAAGTTGTAGAACCAGAAAAGTCTGTGGCATGGTTCAGTCCATGTTGAAATGTCTGAGACCTGTGGGTCTGCTGTTACAAGTCCCAGAGTCCAAAGGCCAGAAAGCCCAGAGCTCTGATGCCAAAGGGCATAAGAACATCGTAGCAGAAGAGAGAGGAGGAAGGGAAGAGAAAAAAGGAAAGGAAAAGGAGAGGGAGTGGGATAGAAAGTCAGAGAGAGAAAAGAGGAGAGTGAGAGAGATCTCACCTTTTCTTTACTTTCTCACTCTCTCCAGGTCCTCATGAACTGATGGGCACCCACTGCGGTGAGTGAGGGTGGCTCTTCCTAACTTGGTCCACGGATTCAATTGGTGATCTTTTCTGGAAGCACACATAGGAACACTTAGAGATAAAACTTTACCAGGCTTCCAGGTATCCCTTAGTTTTTCAAGCTGATACCTGTAATTAGTATCACATCCTTCAGGCTCAGACAACTATGCTCTTCTACCTTGTTAATGCAAAGAAGGACCTTACTCTGATCTCCAAATATCTCACCCACTCCCTCCAGAAGCCCTTGGGTCCCTCTCCTGTTACAGTCTAAGAACCAGGCTGTACTCAAGAAATGCAAAATGGGCTTCTATGTGTTACCCAGATCCAGAATTGCAAGATCTATAAAGAATTCAGACTGCAAAGGAAACAATCCAAAGCTTACAAATGTGTGCAGTGATATGCTTTCTATAACCCTGAAAACTGGAAACAATCTAAGAAAAGTTATGGAAAATCCTTAGAATAGAATAGTATAGAACTCCTGAAAGAACTGACTCTTGGAGCTTTCAGGGGTAAGTTTATGATGAAGGCAAGAAAATGCACAAGACAACAGGTTATATGTATATTATATTCTCAATTATGATAAAAATATATATACCTAAACAAATATGGCGAGAAATACACCAAGACAGTAATAATAGTCTACAGTGGGTAGGTATTTTCACTCAGAAAGTTTAGGGTTTTTCCATAATAGGAAAATGTCTCAGTTCATTTTCCATTGCTGCAACTGAATGCTGTAGTTTTAAGGAATAGAGGTTTGTTCGGCTCACAGTCATGAATGCTGGAAAGTCTAAAAGCATGGTGCTGGCGTCTGGTAAGGCCTTATTTCTGCATTATGACATGGCAGAGGACATCAAAGGTTGAGACAGAGCAGGCATATTATAGAGAGCTGGTTTTTACACAAAGCCGTTTCCGTAACTACTTATGAATCCACTGTCTAATTGTGAATAAATTAATCCATTCACGAGGCAGAGCCTTCATGACACAATTGCCTACACAAGGTTCCACCTCTTAACACTGCCTACTGGAAATCAAATTTCAACATGATTTGGGGATGGGACAAACCATATTAAAAAAACAAAACAGCACCATGGAACCAGGCTTAGTAGAGTATGCCTGTGATCCAAACACTCAGGAAGCAGGAGACAGGAAGTTTGGGGCCAGCCTGAGCTACACAGTGGGACCCTATTTCAACAATAGTGAAAAGGCAGTAACTTTTTTTTATCAGAAAAAAACAATCCCTTGTGGGGAAAGCTCCAGGTAGTGAGATAAAGAAGTGTGGGAAGCCCCAGATGCGCACCGTTAGGGGTTGTGAGAGGACTGGGTCTGCAGCCAGACTTAGCCAGCTGATGAGGATCGGTGCTGTTGTTAAGTGATTTCCAGCACAAATGATCATTTCCTCTGCTGCTTGCAACAGTTGTAGTAAATGGCATCATTAGCCTTCATGGCATTGATGAAGAAAAGAAAGTCATATTAACTTACTTGCAGTGTAGATCAATGGCTCATCTCAGTATAAGTTCATTATCTATTTTACATGACAGTCCCATCCACAGTTCACTTTTGGTTCACTTCTGCCTTTCACATGGACTTTCAGGACCCAGAACCTCCCTCTGTGACCCTGACGTCCTCAAGGTCCTCAGAGCCTCCTCCCTCCAAAGGTAAGGGAAAGTAGGAGGACAGGAAGGGGGTGTGGGTGGGGTCCACACCAGGCTCTGGCAGACATGTACTCTGTACATACCCCTTTGGTCAGAAGCAGTTCAGTGACTGCTCCTAGCTACTCCCATGGGCCTTGGGGAGTCACATGATCTGGGGAAGAACCAGCTTCACCAGAGTCCCAAGAGCATAAAACACTGGCTCAGGACCACACAGCTAAGAACAGAGAGAGCAAAGACTCACGGTCAGGACTGAGCTGAGCCTTGGTCCCTGCCAGGTCCTCAGAGTCCTCTCACCTCAGTGATGTCTCAGTCTCCTGCCACGAATGTCCATCCTGGGTGCAGGCACCAGAATGATCTAATGGAAATACTCATATTAAGTATCTGTGAGCCTTTTCAGCTCCATCAGTCACTTATGTACAGTACTTTCTTTCCGGACTTGTCCTTGGTGATTTCTGTACTTCTTCAACTCAGTTTTAACACTGTGGTGCATTTTGTTATTGTGCTCATGGTATATCATGTCATTCATAGATTTGTTTTCTCAAGAGCAAGACATCAGACTCTGCCTCTCAGGGACTTTCCCAGCCAGTGAGATCTGCTGCCACCAGGTGGAGGGAGGTGCTTTGTTCTGTCTCAAAAGGTGATGTGAAAAACAACTAAGTGGGCAAGAATATAGATCAGTCAGTAGAGTGCTTATCTTGTATGCCTGAGTCCCTGTTACACACCCACACACATACACACACACAGAGACAGAGAGAGAGAGAGAAAGAGATAAGGAGAGAGGTATACTTGACTGGCTAAAAATATTAAGAGAAATGAATTCTTGCATTTAAAGACATTTTCTTGTCTGACTGTCACATATCTGACTATTCCTGTTACGTATATGGAAGCTCTTGAGCCTGACAGTGAACAGACTGGGGTTCATCTTCTTGATAACTTTTTGCTACTGACTTCTACAAACCCACTCACTGTCAAAAGAATGAAGGAGGAATAGACATTAATAAAAAATAACGAGACCTACTTCTTAGGGTCTGAGGGATAATTGAAGAGATAAAGGATTTACAGCCCCCGGGATACCACTTCAATCATTATCTATATTAAAGATAAGAGAATGTGGACTCAGACAAGTGATTTTCTTAAGGTGAAACTGCCAACTAGTGGTAAGACTGAAATTTAAATCCAGTTCTGACCAAGTCCAATGCCAAACTCCTTTTACATTCACTGTCACTGAAACTCTGTCTTACACTATTTTCTGTTGCTATAACAATATATCTGAAGATGGTCCTTTTATAAATGAAAGATTTATTTTGTCTCATAGTTGTGGGTATCTGGAACATAGTGCTGTCATTGGCTTGTGGTGAGGGTCTCATAGTGGATAACATCAACCTGGTAGTGGTAGAGAGAGAAAAATGAGAGGGAGAAATCAAGCAAGAGCAGAAGCAAGAAAGTGCAGATAGCAGCCACATTTGTTTTGTAATAGTCTGTCCTCTCAGAAACCAAGCCAGACCCAAGAAACCTGCATTGATCAATTCCCAGACTGGTCCTTCCGTGACTTACCCACTTCCCTGTTAGTCCACATGTCTCAAAGGTCCTTGACATCACCACATAGGACTGAGGATCAAATTTCCAGCTCTTGAACCTTTGGGGAAATAACCACATCCAAACTGTAACACACACTTATACTCTAGGACACCTGAAGAATCAGAAATAAAGACTCCTAAGTCCCATCAGCTCCTGGTTCACAGGTAGAGTCCTTTCTACTTAATTAATAAAACATTGCAGATCCTGTCTTCTCAAATCTACTACGTTTTTTATTCCAGCGTCATTAACTGTGGCTAGTTTGCTGTGAACCTTTCTCACCCAGAATGAATGTCCACCTGAAAATCCTAAGATCCCTAGAGCCGTCCCCAAAAACCTCAGTTAGAATTTATCATAGTCTCTACTCACCTTGACTCACTTGGCTTGTGACAAGGGTTAGAAGAAAGCAATATTCAAGGGAACAGCCTGCCATCTGCAGCAGTCCCAGCACTCAGTAGCTGCAAGGTATCCATGAGGTGAAGACACCTACAATTCATCTGTTCACCTCACAGCCAAGATCATGAAAGTCAGTCACAAACTGTTAGTCGATGTTTTCAAAAACTAAATTGCAGTCTGCTTCTGCACATCTCTTCAAATGGGAAATGCATTTCCTCTCTTGGCAATAATCATGGCTAATATCTTCTGGAATGTTTTACATTTCCTCCTTAAAGCAAAACTGAAGGCTGGAGAGATGGATCAGTTTAAGAGCATTAGCTACTCAGCAGAAGATCTGGATTCAGTTCCCAGCACCCACATGGAGGCTAACAACTGTCCACAATTCCAGTTCCGGGGGATCTGATGCCCTCTTCTGACCTCTGTGGGCATTGCACAACATGGGTGCACTTACATATATGCAAGCAATGCACTCATACACATAAAATAAAATAATAAATATTGTTTTGAAACTGAATGCAGACAAGAATTCAGAAATGGTTTTTCATTCTGTATCTTGTATTATCTCCTTATTATACCTTGGATAAATGTCCCCCCAAATCTCCATGTGTAAAAGGTGTGGTACCCAGCCTGGTGCTTGTAATGGAGCAGTGTACTAGTTAGCTTTCTATTGCAGTGATAAAACACTGACCAAAGCCAACTTGGGGAGGAAAGGGTTTATTTCACCTTAAAGTTTAGTTCATCATGGAGGGAAGCCAGGGCAGGAGCTCAAAGCAGGAACCTAGAGGCAGGAATGGAAGTACAGACCACAGAGGAACACCGCTTACTCACTGCCTGTGCTCAGCCTGCTTTCTTATACACCCAAGGACCACCTGTCCAAGGGTGGCACCTCCCACAGTGGACTGGAGCCTCCCACTCAACAATCAAGAAAATGCCTCATAGACACGCCCATGGGCAACTGTGATAGGGGAAATTCCCCAGTTGAGGTCCCTACTTCCCAAGTGTGTCAGGCCGATAAAGTCATCCAGCACAAGGAAGCGATAGAACCTTGAAGACATGCATGAGGCCTAATGGGAAGTCTCAGGGTCGGGGGACATGACCTAGAATGGGATACAAAGGCCTGGGCCCCTACACTTCCTCTCTTTGCTTCTTGACTGTTGTGGGATGAACAAGCCTCCTCTACCACAGGCCAAAAGCAAGAGACCAACCACAAATGTACTGAAATAAATAGCCAAAATAAACTTTTCTTTTCATATTCTGATTCACTTAGGTATTTTGTTATAATGACAGGAAGCTGACTAATACAAGACTCAGTGCGAATTGCTCTGTAGTAGGCAAGGATGCCTACAATTTGGCAGTTAGCTAATGTCTCTGAAGTTCCTGTGGGAGGTATAAGCAACAGCTTTCTCCTCCTCCTTTGATCCCAACTACAAACAGAGGTACAGCTGGCCAAAGTGCAGTCTGGGAAACCAGGGAGTTTATTGGGCTTACTTACAGAGCAGTGGGTTTACTTAGAAGATTCTGGGTACTCCCCTCCTACAGCTGCACCATGCAGTCGTTATCCAAGTGAGGATGATGACTTCCCAACAGCGGCAGAAAATAGATTGTGAGCCTCCCTTGTGAGCTTCCTCAGCATATATACAACCTCCTCAGCTTATATGCAACTAGAGCTGACTGCTTGGTTGGGTCCAGTAAGTATCCCTGCCCTGCCGTCCTTCTAGAGCATGCAGTCAACAAGCTTAGTTGTGATGATCCTAGGCAAGCAGGTGCAAGCTTGGGAGAATGGCATCTGTCCGTGGTTTGTCAGCTGGAAAACAGTCCTATGCAACAGCTAATATTTTGGGGAAAGAAAATGCAAGCTGGGGCCAGACATGGTGGTACACGCCTTTAATCCTAGCACTCAGGAGGCAGAGGCAGGTGGCTCTCTGTGAGTTCAAGGCCAGCCTGGTCTACATTGTGAGTTCCAAGCTATCTGGGGCTACAAGGAAACCCTATCTCAAGAAAGAAAAACAGAAAGAAAGAAAGAAAGAAAGAAAGAAAGAAAGAAAGAAAGAAAGGAAGGAAGGAAGGAAGGAAGGAAGGAAGGAAGGAAGGAAGGAAGGAAGGAAAATGCAAGTTGTTATGCAAATGGTAAGAGTATTTTGACTTGACAAACAGAGAAGAGAAAAGCAATCAGACGGAGCACAATGGGATTGCCCAAAGTGGCACACAGGGTGGGCACACCTGAAATCCTGGAATTTAGAAAGCTAAGGCAAGAGGACAATGAATTCAAGAGAAGGAAAAAAGAAGCAAGAAAGAAAAAGAATGGCTTCAGGTGGACACCCAAGGCAGGCAGATCATTCAGATACCATTACAGTAACCCAAACATAAAGAAATTCGGAATTGGAACAGGGAACTTGTGAGAATAAAATCCTGCAGACTTGTCAAAATAGAGCCCAGAAAAAGTCAGGCCATCAACTGGAGTTTGTATCGATATTTGACAGTTCCAAGAATCCATTCATTTAAATATGTGAGTCAGATGTGTGCCAGGGGCCAAGGATACAGCAGTAAGCAAGATGTTCAGGACCCCTCATGGAGCTCCTGGGCTTCTTGCTAGGGAGGCAGATCTGAGAAAGAAAGACAGGCCAGAAATGGAGGAGCCTGGGCCAGGGAGGTGAATCACCTGGAAAAAGTCTTGCCTTGCAAGTACAAGGACCCGAGTGCAATAGTCAGAACACATTAGACAAAACAAAAATTAGTTGTGTGCTGGCCTTGTAACCTCAGCAGTGGGGAGGCAGAAACAGGCAGATGGCTGGAGCTCACTGTTAGTCAGCCTAACCTGCTTATTGAGTTTCAGGATAGTTACGGACACTGTTTCCAAAAAAAAAATGTGGGCAGCACCTGAGGAACAGTATCTGAGGTTGCCATCTGACCCCTGCCACACACACACACACACACATACACACACACACACACACACACACACACACACACACAGAGAGAGAGAAATGAGTGAGCATGTAGCAGGACAACACGACAGAACCCTGGATGGGGGTAAAGCGAATCCGGGAGCTTCTTAGGGAGTTCAAGGGGCTTCTTGAAGGAGGCAACATTTTGGCTGAATCTTAAATGTGTATGGAATATCATATATCATATCAAATAGGAGGTTGGAGGATGAGCAATGATCAAAACATTGAATTGAATTAACTTTTTAGGGAGTTTACCATTTGGTTTACACTTCAAGATCCCACTGTGTCTCCCAAACAATGGACAATCTCTCACAATACTACAGAGATGATCTTGCTTTCTTACATGCGTAGTAACTTTTCACCCTCTAAGATCTTTTTCCTCCCAGTGGCTATGAGTCAGTTTCTCATGTCTTTTTAGAACAGCTGACCTTCAGAGGTTCCAACAGGTTCTATTCAGTGTCTCTAAAATACTTCCCTCATTAATAACAGGACCAAACCAAAGTGACCCGAAGCGCAAATGCATCGGATAAAACAAATGCCCTAGTCCATGTAATAGAAAAGTTTTCAGGGGGAAAAAAAAAAGTAGGTGAATATTCCCATTGAAAGAGTGAATCCTTCCATCTGGTATGACAAACACTATTCTTGGATGGTGTCTTTGCCTTAGACCATTTGCCAAAACCCGTTCCATGAGTCAGAGTAGTGAAGATCATCTAAGTTGCTCCAAGGAGATTCAATTGCACACTCGTTCCAGGCATAAGACATCAATTTGGCTTGATTATAAAATGAAATACTCTATAATCCACAGAGAATCTAATTCATTCACCATCTGGTTTTGGAAGAAAAACCTCTGGAAGAATTCAGAAGCATGCAGAAAGAACTGACATGTTCTTCCTGACCTCCCCCAAGGCCTTTCCACTCACATGCAAAGACAGTACTCTACCTGAACTGTTCCCCCTGTTTCAAAGTGATGCATTCTTGACACCTGCTTTGCTTTGTAATCTGTCTTTGGGCTTCCTTGTTCTCTTGCCCTGACTAATAATAATGTCAAGACACGTTAAACACTCTCCGTAGTTGAGGGCTATGAGTGACTATGCTCATCCAGTTACAATCTAACTAATTGTATTGGTTATTTTCCTGTTGCTGTGATAAAGCAACATGACCAAAGGCAACTTATAGAAGAAAGAGCTTATTGTGGCTTAAGATTCCAGAGGGATAAGAGTCTATCATGGTGGGGAGGTAAGGCTGGCATGGAGGCAGGAGGAGGAAGCTGACTGAAAGATCTCATCTTCCAAGAATAAACAGAGAGAGAAAGAGAGAGAGAGAGAGAGAGAGAGAGAGAGAGAGAGAGAACAGGAAGTGTGGTAAGGCTATGAACTCTTAAAACCTGCCCCCAGTGACATATTTCCTCCAGCAAGGCTATACCTCCTAAGGGTCTCACGACCTCCCCTCAAATAGCACCACTAACTGAAGTCCAAGAGTTCAAATATTTAAGCCTATGGGGGACCTTTCTCATCCAAATCACTACATCCTACTCCCTGGCCCGGCAGTTCCAGTGTTTTCAGTCTGCTTTGCCCATGGGCCCTACTGCTCCCTGAGTCCCTCTAGGAATTGGTGGCTGGGCTTTGGGGAGGTATGGTATACTGCAAGAACACATGGGGAATTTCATGTGTGCGTGTGTATGGATGTTTGTCAAGGAAGCAAAGATCTTTAAAAGGGCCTGTGACATTTACCTTCCACAAATAAATGGTTACAATTCAGGTTTATGCTCTATGTTTCTTACTCCAAATGTTCTTCCCAATCCCCGGGATCTCTCTGATGCTGTGTGTCTTAATTTCTCTTCAGAACTTAAAACAAAGCCAATGACTGTCATTGGGACTTGGCAAATTTCCCTCAGTGGAATAGTTTAATTGTTCCCTTTTTCCAAATATTAATTCAAAAAGGAAGAAGCCAGATTATTCCTAAGGTGGTCTTTACATATGCAAATAATGTGATAATTTATCTCAATTGATAGCACAATTATCTTAACCCTTAATCACTCCCTTCTGAGTTGATTTACATCCTGCTTTTAGCACAGTGGCTCCACGTTGCTGAAGCATCTAAAGAGCTGAGTGGATATATTTAACCACTTTGACACAGATAGAGCTTCAACTATGAAAAGAAAACCACATTCTCATCTGTAAAAAATCACACAATGATATCATAGATGGGAAAAACTGCAAAGATTCAACTACTCTCCAGATACCAAAGCAGACCTTCCCCTGCTGCCTGTGGGCTCTGCCTGCAGAGGAAGTCTTATAAGAGCAGATTAGCTACCAGACATTTCCCCACCTGGCTGGTAGGTGAATGGGCATATCTGCTAGCTGTCCACTTAATACATCACCTGTCTGGGGAAGAAATGGCCACCACCTGGTCCCACCTGGAAACAGTATAGTGTGCCCAACATGGCCCTCCATCTGCCTGTGCCCATCACCTCTTTCCTTCCCCCTGGAGCAGAAGACATCAGAGTCCAAAGTTCAGGGTTCCAAGGATCAGAGTAGACACCTATTCTGGAGACAGAGGAGGCAGGACCACGAGTAAGTTGAAACTCTAAGCTCTGCAATCATCAGATTTGATTTACAGATCAAAATTTTGCTCAGGTCACATGGGAGATCCATCTAAGTGAGGGCCCTGATGACACGACGAGCAACAGTCAGCAAATATTCCCATTTGCCTCCTAGTCAAGGTCTGAGAACCCCCCAGAATGTAGGTTACAAATTTAGAGGTTTTCCTTCCCCCATGTGTTAGGTGTAGGCTGAAGGAAAGAGAGACTGACTTCCTTGCCTCCAGAGCCTCATGTTCTCATTTTGCATTGAACCCTCCATGTTTGCGGGAAGCAATGGCTGGGACAGCTCAGTTCTACAATCTTATTTGGGATCCAGCTGGAAGGTAGCTGCTGCCTGATACTGGTCTTCTTACGGCAATAGGAGAAACACTGGAGGCCAAACCAAACTGCTATGCAAAGGTGTGGATGCCTAATTCTGTTACGAGGAAACAGAATTAGGACTGGTAATTCACTTCTATCAAATGGCCCATTTGATAGAACAAACCTGTGACTCATCAGCTCTTTCCAGTGTTACCAATTTTTAAAATCAAAATAGAATTATGTAATCAACAACAAGGCTGAATGCTGATTGAATAACAAGGAGACTTGTTATTCTCAGCCAAGAATAAGAGATGTTTAAAACAGACTCTCAGATCGGTTTCTGAACACATGAGGGCTTAAGAAGTTGGAGACTATATTGAAATAGAATAAAATGCTGAGGAGGGGGAGTAGGCTGACAAGGGAAAGAATATGCATGTCTTTTCTGGGAATAGGTAGAGAGCTTCCAAGAATTTGGTTAGTCAACTCTTTTCCTCCTTTATATTCTTTCCAGTTGTCATGGCAATTTGTCAACTGTCATGACCCTAGGGGTGTGCTGTTTAGCATGCAATGACATTATAATGAAGTTACAGGCGCTCTGGAAGTCATTCTGGCAACCATTTTGGACCAAATCAATTTTAGCTAAGCCACCTGAAAAAGACTTTTGGCCTACAGGATCCTATCTTTGAATATAAGCAAGACTAAGGTAAGGAAAACATTCAGCTAGGACAGCTAGGGAGTACAAAATTAGGGTAAGATAACACCATGTCCCTTTCCCAGTCATTCTTTCTACCCATGGAGGCATAGGATGATTATTTTAACTACTGACTCAATGATTACAGCAACTCAGAGAAAAAGTTAGTGTTCAGAGCTAAATGTTCACAAAAAATATTTTAAATCTTAATTTAATGTGTATGAGTATGTGTATTGTGAGGAATACGACAGGGTCTACAATATAAGACTCTGAAACACAGAATCTAAGTTGGAATAAGTGTCTTTAGGACTGGAATGGAAACGGGGAAGTGAAAGGACTGTTGAAAACTTCATTAAAGGCTAGTTGAGCTGGTAACTGTCAGGGAAGCATGACATTTAGATCAGACACATGTAAGTAAGAAATGGAACTGAGATAAAAAGCCTCTGGTCCAGGCATCACAACAGACTAGACCTGGCTATCACCCCAATGTGCCAACCGTAGATAATTAATACTGAAAGGCAGAGAGGGGATCTAACAAACAAGGCCACATTCGAAAGAAGAAAAGGTAAAGGGATTTGTCACCCATATCTTTCAGGCATCTTTAGAGCATGGACAGTAGCTTTAGGTTTAAACAGAGGAAGAATTGGGACAGGGACAAGACTAGGTATAATCAGAAGTCCAGGTCGAGGTGCAGTCTGGTTGATCACTATCTCAGTTCTGGTTCTACAGAGAAATCCTTGCCTGAGGGGACAAGACGGTTTCCCAAAGACCATGATTCCTGCTCCAGGTGCAGCTTCTCTATCATAGATAATTGTCCTCTTTGGGGACGTGGTCTGTGAGCCCAGACTTCACATTGCTTGGGTGTAGTTTCAGTACTTATCATAATAAAGGGGCTTATCCAGGAGTTCTGTTGTTCCTGGCTTCCATGGTGATCACAGATTTCACAGAGTTTACCAACTAAAGTAACTGTGATGTCACTAGGCCATATAATTCTATGGGGCCAGCTTCATGTATGTGACCCTTAATTGACAGAAACACCATTCAATAGAACATTAATGGGGAAAAGAAACATAACCATGTATATAATGTTACTTTAGTGTATGTCTAATATTATTTATGACTGATTCTGTATTTTAGAACATATTACTCACCTTATAGTAATTTTGTAAATGCTCACTAAAATTTGTCTTGAAAAAAAAAGGATTAAAACTAAAATGAAGACAGCAATCTTAAGAAATAAATACCATAGTTATCTAGTGTAACATATGTAATGCAGATGCCTTGTTTGCTAAAGCATCTGTAATAAAACTGTTTAAAAAACATCTTAACCCCTCAATGTCTGCCTCAGCAAACATGCCTGAAGAAGGAGTTTCCTCTTAGGGCACTAAACACCTGTGCTAATAGTCACATAGGCTGTATACCCACCACTGCTGTGATAATGCAGGGGACCCATACATTCTGTGAAAGGATTCAAATCAGTGCTCAAGGTCTTTGGAAGGTAGGTCTGCTTAAGTCTGCTAGTGTAAATAAACTTTCCTGATTTCTCCACATGAATCTCTTGATGCCTTCTCTGTGCATGGCTGGGGTCCAGTGCCTCAGCTTTCCTTAACTTGACAGAATCAGTATTCACAACAGGTTAGTAACTCTATCCTTTACATCAACCTAGACTCGAGGTGAAAATTTCTAAGTGTTAAAGTAACCTCTTCCAAGGAGGGGCAGGACCCCGTCCTTCCCTCAGCCTATGTCTCCTAAGAGACATTGCTGCTTTCTCCATCCACACTGATGCCTTCTAGTCCTCGCTTTCACTCGTCTCTCTCTGTCTCTCTCTCGGCTCCTTTTCATCCCTTTCTTTCCCACACTCCAGTGGGACCTCTCCACTCTGCTTGCTCTTATTCGGCTAGAAATAAAATTTGGGGATCTCAAGGACCCCACTGATACCACACACACACACACACACACACACACACACACACACACAAAGAAACACAGGGACAAAATCAGCATAACTTTTATATCTGGGTTTCACATCTGAAGATCCAACCAATCGCAGATCAAAAATAATCAAAGAAAATATCACATTGTTGCCAAAGCGTACCACATAGTTAGGCTTACAGTAGTTGTGTCTGTAGTGAACATGTACAGACCTTCTTTTTCTTGGCACTTACTTATTAAATAAGTCAGTGTAATGATCTAAGTATTGTGGCACATGCTTGTAATCCCAGTACTCGGGAGACTGAAGCAAGAGGATTGCCATGAGTTCAAGGTCAGCTTGGGCTACATAGTTTCATGCCAGCTGGGAATATGTAGCAAGACTCTGTCTCAAAACAAAACAAAACAAAACAGTACAGCAACTATTTTCATAGCATTTATATTTATTGAGTATTATAAATAATGTAGGAATACTTTTGAGTATATACAAGGTATGAGAATATACCATTTTATAAGGGACTTCAGTGTCCATGGGTTTGGGTAACTTCAGGGGAACCAATGTTCTGTGGATTTTGAGGACAACATATTCCATACCCTGCCTGATACCTCCCATCCTTCAAGTACACTGACTTCAAGAACATAGGCTCACAATGTAATTCTTGTTTCAAGCCTACTGGTCTACGAGTCAGGTTTGTCAACAACCATCACAGAACTAAAAGCATGGACTAAGAATCACTCTCAGCTCCCTTCCCGCTTCTGTCCTTCCTCAGACTCATTAGAACAGGTGCGAGCTTGGGGGGATCTAATGTGTGTGATTCTTTCCAAGGGGCCAAGCATTGCTCAAGAAAAATCACATGATCTCAGTGAATAGCTAGACAAGTTCATGAACACCAAAAGCACTCTTGCCCCCAGCAGCCCTCCTAACCTAACCTCCTTTCCTGATTTCCCAGACCCCTTTCTTTCTTTCCATTCCCAGCTGATGGACTCGCCTCATATTTAAGGGAGAAGTTAGAAGCAACCTATGTCTTGATGGCTTCATCTCTAAATCCCCAGCACTGACTAAGATGAATTTCTCCTCAAGTCTTCACAGTCTCAGAAAAAGGCTCCACTCTCCAATCAACTGCTTATTATTCAATGGTTTCCAATAAGATGCTGTAGCTGCATGCTGCCTCACATCCTCCCTACTAACAGAACACTAGTCCAGGGTTGGAGTAACCAGCCAAAATACTTACCTTGATAAAGCTGTTTACAAGTGACCAAAGTCTGGCCAATGTGATATACTCAGATGTTCCTGAGTGGATTCCAAGGAAATTTCTAGAAGGGAACAACCCAGTGAGAGTGATCGTTCATGGCCTCTTCCTAACTGCTTCTTTCTTCTTGGTCAAAAATGGACATACAATGGTGGGGTTTGGAGGGGGTTGTTCAGCAACCATCCTGAGGCAGAACAGAGGTCCCACAGGAAGGTCAGAAGGGCAGAGAGGATCTGAGGCTCTGGTGGGTTCCCAGAGCAGTCGTGCTGGCCCTGTGCTGCCACTACCTAGACTTGTTGCTGCTTCTAATAAAGACAAGTTTTTCTCTATTTCCTTAGGCTCAGTAATTTGGCAGCTGAACTCCACAGTTAACTGGAACTGCAATCTCCACTGACACATGTGAGTCTGACAGGAAGTTCTTAAGCTGGGCCTGCAGAGCTCATAGCTACTCACCAGCGAGGTAGGATGTTGTGCCTGGCTTTTTCATTCAAACCAGTAATCTGAGATACACATTTTCTTAATTTTTCTTCACCAAGTTCTCTTATTCATTTGGTTTTGAGTTACCACCAAAATAGCTGGTGCGGGTTGGTTTTGTTTTTTCCATGACTTCTCTTTTACATTTGGAAACACATTTAGGATCCTCATATGTTTGTGGCAATTTTTTTTCCATAAAAGCCCATCCATCCAAATGCAGATCTGGGCCTTCCTAGTTCAGTTGATTTTCTCTAACGAGTCACTGATGGCCAGCACTGTCCTAAGGGTTTTACAAATAGGAATTGACTTGACTTTCAAAACACCCCATGGAATAGGGCTGGTTTTTATCTCCATTATTCAGACAAGGGAAATGAGGCCCAGAGAAGTTAATGAATGTTTTTGGCATCACACAGTAAATGATAGAACTAGAACTGAAAACCAGGCAGTCAGGTTCCAAAGTTTGTATGTCATGCTAAGGCAACATGCAAGTGGTGCTAAGTCAATCCAACAGAAATGTAGAAGCAACAAAGATTCTCAGCAGATTAAACCCCCTACTACAAAGCACCCAGCTGTGAAGAAATACCACCGCTGATAACTCTGTGTCCTCTGATCTCAGAGACTTAAAACAGAGAAGACAGGCAGACCCATGGAAAGACAAAGCAATAGTAGAAGGATTAAAGCAGGAGTGTGGGATATTGTCATGATAAACTACCCAAGGAAGCTTCTGAAGGTTTCTGTCCAGGCTGTGATGGGAGGGGGCTGCTGAAGAATAATTTCTTCAGCATGTTTCGGCATCAGTGGTTAAATGACCTCAGTCAGCTTTCTTTCTGTCTGAGGTTTGAACTCCAGCATTTTTAAAGTGAAGGGTATAAAGTCTGTGGTAACTTCCTGTTGGACAAGTGATAGGTCTGTGACAGCTTATTATTATTACCAAGCTCTCTTCCTTCATCCCACGAGCCTCAGGTTAGCACTTCCTCGCTTCCAGTGACTCTCAATGAGTTTGTTTGAAAAACTGGAACCTCTTTCCACTTCAAACATAACTGCAATTCATCTTTTTAATGCCTCCATTTTTATATTTTGTGGACCTTCCTTTATTTCATCTGTCCTATGGGGTTATGCTTTTGGTTTGGTTTGGTTTTGTGGTATTAGAAGTGGATCCCAGGGCCCCATACATGCTGGACTAGGGTTCTGCCAATGAGCTTTATCCCTTGTTGTAGCTGTTTTATTTGACACATGACCTCACTAAGGTGCCCAGGCTGACTTCACATTTAAGCTCCTCCCACCTCAGCCACCTGAGTGCCTGGAATCAGAGGTGTGCCACTCATCCATCATTGAGGAATCCTATTTCACTCAAAGTTTGATTGTTTCCAGATTTGCTGCTACAAATCATCTCTGTTCCATCATTATTTTTTGTTCAATTAATTCCTAAGGAAAATTTCTCAGGAATAAGTTTTTCAGATTGGAGAGAAGGCACAATTTAAAAGATTTTTTGATACATATTGTCACATTTCTTCCATAAAGTTCCCCCTACTTTGTATCTGAAAATATGAGAGTCCGGGCTGGAGAGACGGCTTAACAGTTAAGAGAACTTCACTGTTCTTGCTGAGAACTGGGTTTCAGCTCCTGGCACCCACGTTGATGCACTCTTCCTTCTTCAGGTACCTGTACACATGTGGTACACATAAACTCATGCAGTCACACATACATATATGTAATAAATAAATATATAAAAATATGTGAATCACTTTTCTTTTGAGTTAATCAATCTCAAATATTATCTGAAAAGAAAAAAAAAACTAAGAGCTGGATGTGGTGGTACATTCCTTTAACCCCAGCACTCAAGGAAAGAAGGACGGGAAAACTAACATTTGCCATTTCAGTGACAAAACAGTTTATCATTTGTGTTTGCACTTCTTGGATTAATAGTGGTATTTCCAACTTTTCATAAGCGCACAGTCCTGCCATAGTTCTTCATTAGCAAATTGGCTGTTTGCGGCCTTGGCTCATTTTTCTGTTAGACCTTATGTTTTCCGTATTGATTTAAAAAATCAATCTACTTTCATATTTTACATTTTACAGCTGTTACATTTTATAGCTATTTTAGAGCTACCAACCCATTGTTTAGTGCACATGCTGCAGATATTTTCTCCATTTTCCCATTTGTTTTTTAATGATTCTATTGATCTGAATTGGTTAACTTTTATCTAGACCAAGAATGAGCCATCTGAAGGTTAGGCATGAAAAGCTGGTCCTTCAGAGATGTCCATTCTCATTTGGTACTTGGCTTCTAATTAGGATAGCTGCCAAAACTTATATACAGCATCTTTCTAATACCTATGATCTGAATCAATAGATTTCCTAAGCATATTTACATGAAGAAAAACAGAGAACACTTTGTTTTTGCACTCAATTATACATTTCATTTTATGTTATTAAAAACCACATTTTATCAAAGCAGATAAACAAGTATTCAAAAGAACTAAAAATCATTAAATCTAAGCTGATAATGCATCAATGAAAGTTTTTGCTCCAAAAACAAAAATCCAGAAACATAGTTTGTATTTTGGGACATTCACTATGTGTCAAGGCTACACTGGACATCATTCAGGCATTCACTTTTCTAACCCTACAACCTGCAGAGTGTGACATAACATCACCCCATCTTAGATACAGAGGAACTGATTCTGCATGGCACAGGTGTCCCTCAACATCCACGGGAGGTTGGTCCTAGGACCCTCCTTTCCAGAATCCTCATACCACCATGCTAATCTCTTACAAATAACAGATAAGTTTATCATCTACCTGTGCACTCTGAACCATCTCTGAATGGCTGTGAGGCCCTGTATGTTGGAAACACTGTCCGTGGCTGCTACACTGTTCTATTAAGGGGATGATGACAAGAAAGGAGTCAGCAGGTATTCAGTGCAAATACATCATAAGCCTAGCCACATCTGTGATCCAGTGTTGAATCTGCCCATGTAGGGCCTGGGTTTATGGAGAGTTGATTGTACACATTTCTTCTTTCAAGCCACCTGGCTAGTAACATAGCCTGAACTTGAACCTTCCTATGCCTAAGCTAGAGTCCATGCCATTAAATTGCTTTTCCCCAATAACTGTGAATAATTATTTTTAAATATTTTATTTATTATTATTTTTATGTATATAAGTGTATTGCCTTCATGTATGTAAGTGCACCTGTGTCATGCAATGCCTGTGAAGGTCAGAAGAAGACATCAGATCCCCTAGAAAAGGAGTTATGAGGGCTTGTTAGCCACCATGTGGGTGCTGGGAATCGAACCTGGGTTCTTTGTAAGAGCAGCCAGTGCTTTTAACCCCTGAGCCATCTCTCCAATCCCACAGAGCTCAGCAGTAGTATCAGGCCTGTCTCTAAGGAACCTCCAATTACGGGCTCTAATAATCCCTCTGGATCTGCTCCAGGACACTCTGCATCTTCCCAATGAGGAAACTCAGGCATAGAAAAGTAACACTGGTAAATATGGAGCTTGTCCTATAGACTCCAGAATCCATCTTATACATACATACATATGTGTGTGCCTCTGTGTGTGTGTGTGTGTGTCTGTGTCTGTGTCTATGTCAGTGTCTGTGAGTATGTATGCCCACATATGTATGGGTACCTACAGAAGCCAGAAGATCTGTCTACCTCTGCCTCCTGAGTGCTGGTATTCAAGGCAAGTGCCACTGAGCCTGGCTTTGAAACTTTTTTTTTATGTGTATGAGTATATTGCCTGCATATATAGTGTCATGCAATGCCCATAGAGTCAGAAGAAGGCATCAGATTCCCGTGGATCTGGGGTTATAACTAGTTGTTATCTGCCATGTGGGTGCTGGGAATCAAACCCAGGTTCTCTTCAAGAGCAGCTGGTGCTCTTAACTGCTGAGCCTTCTCTCCAGCCCCAAAGCATATATTTTTAAAGCTAGTTAGGCCTCTAGCTTCTTCCAAGTAAAGATAATAATGCTGCCTTCTTAAAATTACCCACCATCTCCTTGACAGCCAAGTATGCCTGGAATTCTTTATTCTATGTATAAAGATGCAATCTTCCATCCAGGTAGATACACAGTACTGGGAAATCCAGTGATTTCTTCCCTTCTAATAACTGGGCAGTTTGCTCTGTGAAGTTGTCACTTAAGCTGGTCCTAACATGTGTCCTTCTACAATCATCAGTCATTTTTCACTCTGCCTGCTTCAGCAAGTAAGCTGCCAATAATAACAATGTAGAGTTATCAGTTCATAACATTTTATGACACTCTGGAAACTAACAAAATGGTTTGAACTGGTTTAGCCCGACTCAGGTATGAGCTTGCAGTCCAGCAGAGGAGATCTCTTTCCATAACACTGACTAAGCAACTGCGACTGGTGTGCTCCTGCTGGAGACACTGGCGACAGTTCCAAGATGTGTCCCCAGAACATTCTGTAGCCACCTTTGCATGCATTACTACTGAATGGGCATCCGCTTCAATCTCAGAATATGTGCATAAAGGGATTGTTTCTGACAGCGTGAAGTTGCTTAAACTGAGCCTTAATGCCACCCAGCAATGTTAGGACTGTCATCCTGAGGCGTGACTGACTGCCAAGGGGCACTTGATCGCAAGAGGAGGCTACTGTCCTCACTATGCCCAGTGCCCCATGCTTCTCACTCAGAGCCTTGACCTGGGAGGGGAGGAGATGAGGTCAAGGAGGTACAGCCTGGTGACAATGAAGCTGTCATTCTTGGACTAGAAAAATATATAATCTGGAACCATTCTACCAAAATGTGGGCTCTCCAAGGGGCTAACTATCCTATTGTTGCTAGGCCCACTTTTCTGAATTTAAGAGCTTCAGAAGCCAGTTTATAGTTTATGTTTCAATGAGAAACCAGATCAATTCCAACATGTCAGGAAATCCAATAAGAACAGACACGGAAATTTATGTGCTTATTTAAAGCTTGCTGCAGAACAATTACACGCATCCCACTTATGATCATTTACTACACTTTATAAGTTACTAGTCACCACAGATGGTTTTTGAGGAGATAGGAAAATAAATTAAGTTCCCCAAATGTTGTAGTATGTCTGACAACCAAGATGAGAAGCTATGAAATTATAGGAACCAGAAGCTGCACTGTGTGTACGTGTGTGTGTATGTGTGTGTGTGTGTGTGTGTTTGTGTGTGTGTGTAAACAAGCATGTGTGCACACTCTTCTGCACTTCAGTAAAAGGAACCCATGGGTCATTGTCACTAAGCTGTCCCTCCTCGACCCCACCTCTAGGTCAAGGTTGTTGCAGTCTGTGCACCAAAGCTATTTACTGACATCTTTCTACAGGCTGTCTGCCAGCTAGCCAAGGGCTACATGGAAGCCTAAGACAGCAGTATTTCAGGAAGCTGAAGATTCATCTGATTTGTCAAATTAGACAGTAGGTGTTGTTGAAGTTCAGAGGAAAGATGAATGTTATGGGAGCGACTAGGGAAGGCTTCCTATGAGCCTTGAGAATGGCTATCATGTGGGGAAGGGAACAGACATAGAAGGCACTCAGCGGGGGAGACCCTAAGCCAAGGCATAGCGGTGGGGTGCCGGGGTTATGTGGGGGAAAAGTGATGGCGGTCACTGGGGACAGACATTAGGATAGGGGATAAGGAAAGTAGGTCCAGATTTAGGGGTGAGGTAGCTCTTCTGTAGCACAGCAATGCTGAGTCCTGGTCTAGAGCCTGTAGCCTGAAACGTTCATAGGAGACTTCAAAGCCTTGTGTGCTACTCAAAGGTCTGCAGACTCCAAATTCTGAATCCATGAAGCAAGCACAAGCAACATTTGAGGATTTTGTGAAAGGAGTGATTGAAGTGGGATGAGAAGAATAAAGCTAAATTCCAGGAGATCCTTGGGGACCCTACAGTCCTAATATAAAAGCGGCTCCCTTGTGTCCTCAGTGAGGAATTAAGATACCTTACAACTCAAATGCTTCTACCAAAGCTCAAGAACCCAAAATTAACAGAAAACTCAGTAGTCTTCCTATATACCAATCACAGATACTCTGAGAAAGAAATTCAATTGGGAAAATAATCTCATTCACAATAGCCTCCAAAATGTATGCCTTTGGATAAACAAGGAAGATCTTTAAAATGAAAACTTTAAAATATGGAAGAAGGAAATTGAGGAAGACATCAGAAGATGGAAAACCTTCAGTGCTCATGGATCAGAATAAATATTGTATAAATAGATATGCTACTAAAAGAAATCTACAAATTCATTGCAACCCTCACCAAAATTCCAATGCCATTCTTTACAGAAGCAGAAAGGTATCTTAAGTTTCATATGGAAGCACAAAGACCCTAGGCAGACAGAATAATCCTGAGCAAAAAGAGTAACCCTGGAGATGTCACCATACCGGATTTCAAGTTACACCTACAGAGCCGTAGTAATTTAAAAACAGCATGATGCTGTTGCAAAAACACACATGCAGATCAATGGATTACAACAAAGGACCCAGGTACAAGCCCACATAGCTACAACCACCTGGTTTTTTACAAAGATGCCTAAAATACACATTAGAGAAAGTACAGCATCTTCAACAAATAGTGCTGGGAAAACTGGACGGATCTATGTGTAGAAGAATGAGACTAGATCTTTTTTTTTCCCTCAATGTATATTTTTATTGAACTTTTGTAGATTTCATACAATAAATCTTAATCATATTGGAACCTCCCCTACCTGCACAACCCCCATGCCCCACCCACAGGATTTCACAAATTCTATCTTATATGTTAAAGTCTACTGAGTCGTTTGTGTACTCAGATATCTCTCCATGTGAGCACATCCATGGAGCCTGTTTAGTCTATTCAGCATCACTCCTTTAAAGAAGATCAACTCTCCCTCACCAGCAGTGATCAGCAACCAATAGTTCCTCAGCTAAGGTTGGGGCCTCCTGCCCTTTTCCCCAGTTCTATGCTGGTTTTTCTCTGATGAAGCTTCCATAGGTCTTGTTCATGCTGTCATCATTGCTGTAAGTTCATATGAGCAAGTTCCCAGGAGCATGTAAGACTGTTGAAACTAGATCTTTATCCCCATGGTGCACAAAAATCAGCCCTAAAGAGATCAAGACCTTAATGTAACATAGATGCAGGTGTAGTCTTTCTGCAAAAGACTCAGCTCACTCAGAAAAGAAAGCCAATTGACAAATGGGACTAATGAAAGTAAAAACCTTTTGTATAGCAAAGGAAACAGTCAAGTGAAGAGATAGTATGCAGAACAGGTCAAAAATTTTGCCAGTTATACATGTGACCACAGATTAATATAGGAATATACAAAGACCTGAAAAAACAAAACCTAACAGGTAAACAAGTCACCCAATAAAAAATTGGCTATAGATCTGAGCAAAGTCCTCAAAAGATGAAACCCAAATGGCCAGTAAGTAATTTACTGACCAAGGTGCAGAGAAGAAGAGACTACAGAGTGAATATCCCTGAATTGAACACCTGTATCAAATTTCTGCCTCCAAAGGCTCAGGGATCGTTGCAGAAGTGTGGACAGAAATATTGTAAGAGTCAGAGGTGGTGAATGACCATGAGAAAACACAGTTTTCCAGACAGCCAGGAAGTTATTCATATGAACTCACCGTAGTAGGTAAGAACCTACAGGCCTTCCTGAGAATCAGTCTTGTTAAGGGTGTGAGTCTTAGTAGGTTAACCAGGTTCCAATGGATGAACCCACATTGACAGGCATTTGGAGACACAAATTTGACTCTATAGGCCTCTCTCTTTCTCTCTTTCTGTACATAAAGGTACATGAAATTGAGAGAGGAATAGTAAAATTCACAAAAATTCAATTAAAAAGAAATTAAAGCTCTCTCTCTATATATATACATATATATATATATACATTTATACATACATATATTTAAGCAAAACTTCACTGTATTTTCTTGGAAGGAAGAAACCCCCTAGTTTATAATTCAAGTCTATTATAGAAATGCTCAAACAGTAATAATTCATAATTCAAATTTCTAATTTTGAAAACTACTTAAAGTGATTTTTAGACTGCCTCAGCTTTTTTTTTCTTTTCCTACATAATCATGCTGCTAAGAAAATACAGCATTTTGACAAGACCATTCATGTTGGGGAAAAGTCTTTTAAAATACTCATTAGAAATAAATTATTTTATTGCAAAAAAAAAAAAACATGCTCAACATCCTTTGCCATCAGGGAAATGTGAATTAAGATGGCTGTCATCAAGAAAACAAATGAAAATAAATGCTTCTGAGGATGTGGAGAAAGGACAGCCCTGACTCACTGTTGGCAGGACTGCAAACCCACGTAGCCACTTACAGAAATCAGTGTGGATATTTCTCAAGAAACCAAAAATATAATTTTCATATAACCCAGCTATCCCATTCCTGGACATGTACTCAAAGAACTCTGTATCCTACTACGGAGATATTTGTACATCCATGTTTATTGTGGCGACCTTCACAATAGTAAAGAGGTGGAATCAGCATCACCTGATGAGTGGATAATAAAAATGTGGTACATGTGCATGATGGAACTTTATTCACCTGTAAAGAAAAATGAAATCTGCAGGAAAAATGTCATATTAAATGAGGTAACAGGCTCAGAAAGACAAACATGCATGTTCTCTCTCATGTAAGGATTCTAGTTTTTAACTTTTATATATATGCACTTAGAAGGGGGTCCATGAGAAGGGGGAAAAGACTGCTTAAGGGGAGGAGAGTAGTAGACTGCATGTGATCCTCAAGTAGAAGAGGGAATACAGAGAGTGGAAAGGTTTGAGTGGGGGGTGGAGGGAGGTAGAGAAGAGGAGGGAGCTGGGAAGAGGGTTAATCAAGTAACAATAAATGAAGAAGCCATGAGGAAATCAGATACTTGATAAGATAATCAAAATATAAAATAAGGGGCTGGAGAGCTGTCCCAGCAGTTAAGAGCACTGGCTGCTCTTGCAGAAGATCCAGGTTCAAATCCCAGCACTCACATGGTTGCTAACAACTGTCTGTAATTTCAGTTCCAGGGGACCCAATGCCTCTTCTGGATACTGTAGGAATTGCAGGGAACTTATAAACATGGAGGAATGACACTCATACATATAAAAATAAAATGATTTATAAAATAATTTGAACCAAGTTACTCTATGTGAATAGATAACCTTTCTCACAGAAGCCATAGGTTATTAAATAAAAACCTCACTGCCAAGAGTGGGCTATTTCCCCACAAGCTGTTGCTCAGGGAGACTCCTGGACTCCCCAACACCATACAGGCAACTGCCACTGCTCTTGGTTCCCATTAGAACTGGATGGTTTGACTGTGGTGGTGTGAATGAGAAATGTCTCCCATTGGCTTGGGTGTTTGAACATTTAGTCCCCAGTTGGTGGTGCTGTTGTAGGAAGTTTAGGAGGTGTAGCCTTGCCAGAGGAAGTACATCACTGAGGTGGGTTTTGAGGATTCATGGGCTCACCCCACTTCTAGCTCTCTCCTGCATGTTAATGGAAACGTGAGCTCTCAGCTTCCTGCCTGTCACTTGTCACCATGCTATCAGGATGACATGATGAACTCTATTCCTCTGGAATCATAAGTCAAAACAGACTCTTTCTTCCATAAGTTGCATTGGGTCATGGCATTTTATCACAGGAACAGAAGAGCAACTGATACATGTATGAACTGGGACCATCAAGTAGCTGTCTCTTCTCCCAGACTGCAGTACCTGGAATCTGGGCAGCTGAGTAGCTCTTGCTCCAGAAGAGAATCTGCCAGGCCTGTCCTGGCCATACCTGGAAGAGACTCAACAGGCATCAAACCACCAGAAAGAATCCACTTCTTCCAGTCTAAAAGGGACCTGGCGGAGAGGGGTGGAAAATGAGATTGAACACACACAGCCCAGAGGACTGTGAGCCTACACTAGCTTCCTGCAAAACTGACAGAAAGCAAAAAAGACCTCTGCTTGAACAGGAACTTAACCAGTAACTAGCAACTAGTAAATTCTGCTACTCTGTTCCAAAAAACCAGGAGCCACATTGGCCTGTCCTGGGTCTGATTCTGTGCTGTTCCAGGCTACCCCAAGATAAAGGGCAGAACCTGACACTTTGCTGTAAGCAAAGTGGATGGTGGGTGGATGGTGGTACGTCAGCACTCACCCATTAGCAGGTCTTTTTGCCCAAGTCTTGACATTGTCTGGAAGCTGACATGTCCTAGCAGTTGTGGAAAACTGCCGAGTCTGTGGAAACCAGCTCGGTGATGGCAGGCTCCTGCTGACTCCAGATGCATCAGCTTCATTCTTCGTAGCTGCTCAGAGCAAGGGGCTTCGCTACGCTCTGTTTTCATCTGCCTGGCAGCTGAAGTGGCAAGTGTTCAGTGTGCTTCTCTGTTGCTGTGATAAGCACCATGACCAGAAACAACTTAGGGAGGAGAGAATTTATTTTGGCTTACACGTCCAGGTCACAGTCCATCACAGAGAGAAGCCAGGAACCACGGAGGAATGCTGCTTATTGGCTTAATCCCTCTGCTCATGCTCAGCCAGCTTTATTACAAAACCCAGGACCACCTGCCCATGACTATGCCCTCCCACATCAATCAACAATCAAGAAAATGCTCCTTAGACATGCCTACAGGCCCATCTGATCAAGGCAATCCCCCAGCTGGGACATCCTCAGATAACTCTGGGCTTTGCAGAGTTGACAGCAGAGCAAAGATGTCTGTGGGGTCCAGAACCACTGAAAGCAGACACAGGAACACTTGGGGGGGCCTTTATAGAGTGAGTGAAGTTGGGTGAGGAGAAGAAACAGGCTCAAAACTGCAACCAGAGCCCCAAACTCAGAGCTTCCAGTGAACTCTTTACTGCCAGAGCTAATCCATCTGTGACTATCATCCAGGTTAACATGGAATGGACCTGTGGTGATTTGAATGAGAATGTCCCCCATAGGCTCCAAGTATTCAGATATTTTGTCCCCAGTTGGTGGTGCTGGTTTTTTTGGGGGGGATTGGGGGGGGTGTTCTTAGAAGGTGTGGCCTTGCTGGAAGAAGCAGGTGACTGGGGCGGGCCTACTTAAGCCCTGCTGGATTCCCAGTTGCCTCTGCTTCCTGCCGGTCTGAAGATGTGAGCCTCGGCTTTCTGCCCTGCTCTAGTACCTTCCACCACCCGGCCTCCCCACCGTAATGGATTCTAATTCCCCTGGAACTGTAAACTCAAAGAAACTCTGCCTTTTATAAGTATCCTCGGTCACAGTGTTTTATCACAGCAACAGAAAAATAATAATACAGGACCTTTGAATCAATTAAACAGCACAAGTGACGGACAAAGTCAGTTCTCTGTGTGCACCCACACCATGCACATTTCTATGCACCATCGTGTGCTGGATGTTGGGAAAACCCATGAAGTCATGGTTTTTTTTCCTATGTAGGATTCTGGAGGTACATGCAGGAAGCAGGAAGCAGGGAGAGGGCAGGGCTTTCTGGGGAGGACATGGTGGTGTGGAATCCAGACCGTGTGGTCATCTTTCTCTTTTCAGATTAAACCATAGTATCACCCTCCAACTACGAGTTCTAAATGAACCTGTCCAAAAGAAATACCATACCAATCACAAATACAAGCAAATGTGTAATTTAAATGTCCTAATAGCCACATTAAAAAAGTAAAAAGAAATAGATGCAGTAAATTTTAATAAGATATCTCATTGAACCCAATATGTCAAGACATTATCAATTCTGTGTCTACTCAATATAAAACAGTAATGATGAGCTAACTCACAAAATTTTAATCATATTAAGTCTCAGTGTATTTTACAGTTATAGAATAATTCCAGCTGACACAGTGCATTCCATGTGTTCAGTGGTTTTATTTTAAATGCTCCACTAGACTGTGTGTCTGTTATAGAATGACTCCACATCATGACAAGACAGCGGTTGGTACCCCAGGCACGAGTATACACAAGAAAAAGCTAAAAGAAAAAAGTCCATGAGACATAGTGAGATGGGGAAGTGAAGTTTCGTTCACTAAAAATGCTCTCAAGGGGAACACACACCACACCTAGTTGAGAGAAATCCTTTAGAAAGTTTGACATGTGGAAGATAAGAGTGGAAACTGGGATGGGAAAAGCTTGCAGAGAAGGTTGGGGAAACCCACTCATAGCTGAACTTGAGCTTCTTAGAGAACTTGCTGATACTTGAAAGTTACCTTTAATTATCTTTCTATACCCAAGATAGGGGACAACAGTGACTCAGTTATTGAAAAATTGTGAGACTTTCATTGTTTAAGAAGAGGACATTAGAGAAAGTGTGATCCACCCACATGAAGCAATGTTTTGCCCTGGTTAAAATTCCATTTAGAAACACAAGAATAGACCTGTTATAAAATCATAAGTAGAGGCAGGGTCAAGGGCAATTATTCACACAAGCTGATGTGTATTAAATGAGTGTAAGTGAAGAAATGACAAAACATTGCCACTGTTTTTACTAAGAAATAACATTAGCATTGCTTTTTGTGGACTTTCTGGTGTTTTTCTAATGGATGCCTGTTACACTGTGGATTGGAAAGAAAACATAAAACAAAGCCCAATGACTCAACCAGAATTCCCCCAGCTGTGTAATCGCTGGGCCTTGTATCTGTGTCTATGGTGAGTGTGTATGTGTAGGAATGCAGATGTGTCTGCACTTGTGGATCTTCCTGAGCTGTCTCCAGAGCCCAATCTCAGACTAGTACTCAATAGACCCAGAGAAAACAGTCTCCACACTAGCACAACTATTTCTCTGGATTGTGTTAATTTAATTTAGTTAAAGTAACCCTACTGTAGACATTTGACTCTTCTTTCTCTCTCTCTCTCTTTCTCTCTCTCTGTCTGTCTCTCTCTCTTTCTCTCTCCTCCCTGCCCCCCCACAGCTGACTTGGGTCTCTGTACATACACCATGGCCTTGATCTCATAGACATCCACCTGCCTCTGCTTCCCTGTGCTGGGATTAAAGGACACCCAACATGTTTCCCCTTTTTGTTGAATATGCTCAGAAACCACCCCACTCTACAGATCTGCCAGGAACATTTCCTCCTTTAACCAACCCGGACAACCCCTGATTGGCCCGTGTTGCAGCTTAGCCCTGGATCTAGGCCCGGAAGTATGGAGAAGCGGAAGTGGATGCTGACATGGACGCTAGTCTTTCTGTCCTGCTTTGCTAAGGGAAGCAAAGAAGTCCTTCCCTTAATAGGAAGGGAAAAATTCAGGGTAGGCCAATACCATCAAACCCCAGACTCCATTCAGCCTTTTCTGCTAACTATAGCATGACATGAAGGCTTCTTTACAAGTCCTAATTCTTAATTTAAAATATTTTAACTTCACTGTTGTTTTATCAGTCTGCAATATATGAATGTAACTCTGTGTGTGTGTATGTGTCTGTGTGTTTGTGTACATTTACATATGTAGATGTATAGGTCTGTGCACATGCCTGTATGTTTAGGTTTACACGTGTTTCTGTGTGTGTACAAGTGTGTGGACATATGTGTGTATTGCTAGGAACTAGATCCATAGCCAGCCTTACACATATTAGGATGCTAGGTCAGTACTCTGCCGCTGATCTATACCCCCAAGCCCTAGATGTAACTTAATAATAATTGCCCATAACAACTAGTAGAGGGGATCTCTCCTAATTATCAGTTAGGAAAGGGACCATCAATCATGGTGCAGACTTAACTCCACATCTCTATATCTCAAAAAGGAACTCCAGAGCAAAGGCCACTGTTTACAGCCCCATGTTGGGCAAAATTCCATCACACCATCTCATTCACCTGGAGCTGCCCTGTGAAGACAGGATCTATTCTGCCCTGGATCTATTCCCACCACTTTGCTCAGACACTGACTGGGAGGTTTCTCCAAGAAAAGGATCCCAGTCTAGAAATTGGATTTAATATCTGAATTTAGGATAATGGTTAATATATAAAAATCAGTTAAAAGCTTGTGCCACATATTTTAAAAGTTGGCTTAAGGGCTGGGGATATAGCTTGCCTGGGTTTGATCCCCAGCATAGCTTAAAATCAGGCATGACATTTGAAGCTAGGATAAACATTTGAGAGAGACACATGCTATTTTGTCTTTCTGGGCCTGGGTGACCTCACTCAGTGTAACTTTTTCCAGTTCCATCCCTTTACCTGTAAATTTCATGATTTAATTTTTCTTTACAGTAAAGTAGCCCCATTGTGTATATGTACCGCATTTTCCTTATCTAATTATCAGCTGATGGACATCTAGGTTGATTCCATCTTCTAGATATTGTGAATAGAGCAGCAGTGAACATGAATGTACAAGTGTCTCCATAGTAGGAGGCAAAGTTCTCTGGGTACATGTCCAGGAGTAGAATAGTTGGGTCACATGGAAGTTCTATTTCTAGTGTTTTGAGAAGCCTCTAGACTGATGTCCACAGTGGCTGCAGTAGATTACACTCTCACCAACAGTGTATAAGGGTTCCCCTTTCAACACATCCATGCCAGGATTTGTTATCATTTGTATTCCTGACCATGGCCATTTTGCCTGGGGTGAAATAAAATCTTAGAGTGGTTTTAATCTGCATCTCCCTGATAGCTAAAAGTGCTGAACACCATTTTAACTGTTTACTAGACATTTGTATTTCTTTTTGAGAAATACAATTCTTTCATTTTGAAAATGTTTTGTTCAGTTCCATAGTCCATTTTTAATTGGGTTGTTTCTTGATGTTTAATTTTTTAAATTCTTTGTATATTCTAGACACTAATCCTCCATCAGATGTATATCTGACAAAAAAGTCTCCCATTCGGTGCACTGCCTCTTCACTCACATTAGTTTCCTTTGCTACACAGAAGCCTTTTAATGTCATGAGATCCCATTTATCAAGTATTAGTTTTACTTCTGTGCTATGGGAGTGCTAGTCAGAAGATCTGTACCTGTGAATAACCTGTAGGTAACCCACTTTCTGACTGGATACGAGGCTGGCCTACAGAAGGGATTTCCTAGCTGGAACTATAAACCTGGTCAAAAGCCCATGACTGGGGAGATCTTAAGCCATAGGAGGAACTATGGCTATTGTTTTATGAAACGGTCATGTTGTTAATCTCATTCTTAATATTTATGCTTATCCCCATAGATTCTAGTATGCTCTGCCTGTGCTCTGAGAGGTGGTTAAGAAAAAGCAAAACAGATGCTAACATAGCCCACGTGGGTCAGTCATGCTGAGGTTGAACAGTCAGAGGGAGTACCGCAGAGCCAGGAGAGACTAGGGTATCCCACAGGGTATTCTATGAGGCAATATGCTCCCTGACGACTGCACAGGCAGACCACATGAAAGTTGGAACAGGGGAGAAAGAAGGCAGCTCGGGTGAAGAGAGAACACACATTGTAGCATTGGGTGGCCAATCCCATCAGCTAATGAAAGAACCAGCCATATCATCTTGTGGAAATATTTGCAGAGAAACAAGCATGACCATAGGAATCAGTAAATGAAAACTTGGTATTCAGTGACACCTTCATGTCCAAGCTAGCTGGAAATCTTAAAACTGAAACCACAAATGTCAGTACATGTCAATACCAGCAGCCACATAACCTAAATAAGTGTCATGAGCCCAGCAGGAATAAGGGAGAACCAAAGACTCCCAAACCCACTGAAAACAGGCAGGCTTTACCCAAGGCCACTGCTTGTTGTTCTTGGGAACAAGGACTGACTTGTGCCAAATCTTTAGATTGGTTTTGAAGCTACAATCTCAATTTCTCTGTGCAATTCTTTAGTTTTGAAGGTTATAAAATTTTTAACTGGGGCTGGAGAGATGGCTCAGCAGTTAAGAGCACAGGCTGTTCCTTCAGAGGACCCAGTTTTGATTCCCAGCACCCACATCTATATAACTCCAGTTCCAGGAGAATCTGATGCCCTCCTCTGATTCCACGGGCATTGGACGACATGGGTGCCCTTATATACATGCAGTCAACATACTCATATACATAAAATAAAAATAATAAAATAAAATATTTAATGGAAGTTTTTTGTTGTTGTTGGGGTTTTTGTTTGCTTGTTTGATCTTTTTGAGACAGGGTCCCCCTGAAACCACAGCTGGCCTGGAACTTGCTATGTAGACCTGCCTGGCTCTTTTTTAACTGAAGTATTTTTAAAAGGTTGGTACAAAGAAAAAACTCTTATCTATGATCCAATAGTTAATGGCATCTATGTGCGTTGTTACCTATTGACCCCGTACCACCAACACTATAAAAATCTTTCTTCCAAACCATCTGGTCTCCATCCCTAGACACTTTGCCCCCAAATTATCTCTTTTTCTCTTGCTTCTCTGTATGGAAGACTCTCTGCCAAATGCTTGATTCAGTCTCTCGAAGATTTGCTTTTCAAATCATCTTTCTTGGCTTGGCCCACTACAGGCTTTGCATGAATGATCTTCCACCTGTGTTTGATCTTGGCATCCACAAAATACACTGCAGTGTGGGCCTGCAATCCTTTCTCCAACTTGCATGAAAAGAGACAGGTTTGTGTGTGTGTGTGTGTATGTGTGTACATATTAATAAAATTAATAAAAACACTGAATTGAACTGAGAAATGGGGATTTGTCCCAACACACAAATTGGAATATGAACACAGAGGACTTAATAAATCAAGACTGTATTCTTAGTCACAGTGCTTAATAATTGCTAGCACTGGTTCTTAACCTCGGCTACCCATAACAATTACTTAGGAAGACTTTATAACAATAGTTGCTTAGGCATTATCCCGCAGAGATTCCAAGGCAATTTATCTGGATTATGCAACTTGGCATGAGAACTTTTTAAAGTTTTCCATTGATCTAGAAGGCAGCAAGGCTACAAACCATTCAATGAGGGTCAGACACCAGAGTACAGGGTTTCAAGGCTGATTCCCATGAGGTAATAAGAGATTCTGGTCCAGCTTTATCACCCAATAGCATGTGACCTCAGCTGGTATACCTGGAAGTCCAAGGTGTTCTCAGTCCTACAAATACCTCCTTGATCGGCTGTGTGACACTTAGCTGAAGCACTTGGTGGGGTGCTTAGCTAGAGTGAATAAACAGTGGATGTTAGTGATGGTGGGAGGTAGGAGGAAGAATTTAGTGGCTATGTGTCAGTTTTACAATTTTTTAAAATCTTGTTTTGTAAAAATAACTCTTTATGTACTCATATAAAAACCCCATTGGAGGGATGGAGAGATGGCTCAGCAGTTAAGAGCACTGACTGCTCTTGCAGAAGACCCAGTTTTGATTCTAGAACCTGCAAGGCAGCTAAAAACCATATGTAATTCCTGTTCCAGGGGCCAATGCCTCTTCTGACCTCCCACAGGGTACGCTTACCTACATGCAGGCAATATTTTCATACACTTAAAAACCACTGGACATATTATTTATATATACATGTAGATATACACAATCAACTGTGCATAAATACACATATAAATCTACATCAACTTTGTACGTGCACAGTCATTTCAAAATATTTTGCAACAAATCATTTTGACATTGACATGGAAGCCACTGAAAGGTCTTTGGGAATGTTAGGCAAGCATCTTTGGGCATATGCAGCCATCTGGGCAGGATAGTGTCATCAGTTTTCTTGGATAGTTGCTGCCTTGGCATCTGTGAATGAAAAGAATTCCCCATAGGCTCAAGTATTTGAACACGTGGTCAGTTGATGGCACTGTTTGGGGAGGATCACTCTTTAGGAGGTGTGGGCTTGCTGGGGGAACACATCAGTGGGGAGGGGTTTGAGAGTTCATATTTGCCTTTTCTCTGCTTCCTCCATGCACTTGAATATGGGAGCTCTCAGCTTCCTGCTCTGGCCTCCACCATAAAAGACTCCTATCCCCCCGGAACCATAAGCTCAAATAAACTTTTCCTTCCATACGTTGCCTTGGTCATTGTGTTTTATCGCTACAGCAGAAAAGTATCTAATACAGCACCCCTCTTTAGGGCTTTTTGAAATCTAGTTTCTCTCTCTCTCTCTCTCATGTTACCCTCGTTCCCTCCCGGGTACTCCTAACCTCTCTGGGACCTGTAATAA
The DNA here is from genome assembly GCA_035773235.1 of Eospalax fontanierii. Classification (NCBI taxonomy): domain Eukaryota; kingdom Metazoa; phylum Chordata; class Mammalia; order Rodentia; family Spalacidae; genus Eospalax; species Eospalax fontanierii. Next base: position 19,897,764 of record CM069547.1, read on the forward strand.
CTTTCTTCTGTTTCATGCATCTGTTTTCATATCTGCCTTGTGTTTCATCATCATACTCATACCCAGCTTCTTCCTCAGTTGGGACTCCCCTACAGAGAGGCTGCTTTGGCTTGTGGCCACTCTTAAAAGAAAGAACTCAAAACCAAATTAGAGAGAAATTAGAACAAATGCGCCCACCCATTTTAATCATGTGGAGAGAGGTAATATATAAAGCAATAAAAAGGCTATCTGTATATGATGAAATATTGAACCATCTTAACAAATTCAAATTAAATATAACACTAAAATACTTCTGTTGCCTGTCAGGTTAGTCAAGATTTCTTAAGTACCCAGTGTACCATCATAAACAAAATTTTGAATTTCATGCAGTGATGGTACAAAAGCAAGTTTGTGTGTAGTTCTTACAGAAAATTTGGGGCATACTTATCAGAGTGCTTGCCTAACATTCACAAAGCCTTAGGTTTGATCTACAATGCCACAAAAATTAATTAAATAAATAAATATGTATAGTCTTTAGCTCAATAATTCTAAGAACTAATTATAAAGGCAGCAATGTATAAATTTTTATATGCAATCATTCTTATTGCTGTGCTGTGTATAATAGCCAATAGTACAAAACAATTTAGACATCCAATTATAATATAAATAAATTCTAGGACATCCAGATCATGAAATACTACCTAGACATTAAAAAATCATTCTCTTAAAAGATTAATGACATAGAAAATGATTCACCAGAAAATATCCCAAGAAGCTGGAGATGCAGATTAGTAGTAAACTATTTGTCTGGCAAGCACAAGGCCCTGGGTTCAGTCCCCAGTATTACAAAAATAAATAAATAATCAATAAGTAACTGCAAGTAAGCAACTTACATTCAAAGAGGAAAAAAAAGGAGAAATAAATAAAACATGCAAATAGTGACCATTCTTGGTTATTGGGATAGTAAAAAATTTAAAGATTTCCTATTTTTATGATAATTTATACTGTTTTATAGGAAGAAATAGATGTCATAAACTTTAAAAAATTATAATGCCAAAATTCAGGAATTTTCTATGAAATGCAAGTCAGTAACTTAAATAGTTTCAGGAAAGAACATTCACAATACAATCTAAAGACGCATTCACGCTGAGGAATGATGGTGGCGAGAGACTGAAAGTCTCTCTCTTTTTGAAATCCGTGATATCCTTTGACTTTATTCTTGTGATCTCAACTTGTAGAGTCATGTCTCAGTCCTAGCTGAATGAATGGTTCTCATTAAGGAATCCTTTTTGACAGAGCTCACTTGTGTCTTTAGACCAATGTCAAAGAAATTTCTATTCTGAAACGTTGGAACAATGCGGAATCTCTTAACATCAGCACTGAAAACACTGAACTAGTTAAAAAAGAAAATCCTTTCCACAAGTATATCTGTCCCAGGAAGAGATAGGCAGATATGAGCACAAGGCAGAGAGCAGGGTAGTACTATTAAGGATACACGTCTGAGGATGTCCCAGGTGCTCAGGAAGAATCCAAGGAAGGATACCCGAGGCCAGCAGAAAAACAAAAGCCTGAAGCATGAAAGAGAAGCTAGGACTGAGACGTGACTCTGCAAGTTGAGATCACAAGAATAAAGTCAAAGGATATCACGGATTTCAAAAAGGGAGAAGACCTTCAGTCTCTCGCCACCATCATTCCTCAGCGTGAATGCATCTTTAGATTGTATTGTGAATGTTCTTTTCTAAAACTATTTAAGTTACTGACTTGTATTTCATAGAAAAAAATAGTTAAATCGATTTTAACTTTGTATTAGGAAAAAACTTATCTATGTGTATATATGTACACATACTGTATAAAGATAATAGAGAATAAGGACTGAAACTTGGGTTAAACTATCATTTAAGAGATGGGAGAAGAAAGACTGCTAAGTGGTTAAGAGCACCGACTGTTCTTGCATGGACTGGGGTTCAATTCCCAGCACATACATGGTGGCTAACCATAACTCCAGTTCCAAGGGAATTCAACTCCCTCTTCTGACCTCTGCGGGCATTGCACTACATGGGTACACTTATACACATGCAGGTAATACACTCATACACATAAAAGAATAAAATAAAATAAGAGACGGGGGTGGGAAATGTCAGCAGTGTTGGAAGCATGTGTTTTTCTTCCTTACCACCATCCGTAAAAGTGACAAAAGGAACTAGGGCAGCAAGACAAAGCACCACAATGGTACCTACAGTGTAGATGTTGACAAGGTCTCCCACCAATTTTTCCTACCAAAATCCAAGCAAGTGCAGACAAAGCTTTGGCAGATCCAAGATCTGTGTCCCACTGATGCTGCACTCATGGAAGTTCAAAGAAGCAATAGGCCCCCAATGGACCCAAGAATTCTAGTGGCTCCCCTGAAAAGTGCGGCAAGTCAAGTAGAGAAGATCTGGTGTAGAAGAGTAGAAAGGGTGTGAACATCTCAAAAACAGAGGGGCTCAAATGGTTCAAGTTTGATGAACTGAAATGGTCTGAGAACTCTCAAAGCAAAAGAGCTAAGGCTCCTTCCAGGTCAGGGCACACTCTGAGAAGAAATGTCTGGAAACCGGATGCAGACTGAGCAGGATATGGTTGGTAGACACAAAGAAAAGGGAAAATGAAGACAGACATGGCAGTGTGGAACAGGAAGAGAATGGACACGAAGTCTAAAGAGAGAAGAGGAGGAATCTACAGCGTTATCAAAGTTCACAAAGAGTAAACTGATCAAAAAACAAAGGGTGGAGGAGGAAGAGGATGAGAAGAGGAGGAGGGGAGGAGGAAGAAGAGGAGGAGGAGGAATAGGAGGAAGAAGAGAAGGAGAGAAAAGAAGAGGATGGGGGGAGGAGAGCGAGGAGGAGGAAGAAAAGTTGATTCTCAGTATTAAGGTAGCAGTGTGGTTGCAGCGGGAACTGGAGGGACATTTGCTGCTAGAGAAAGCTCCAGTCCACCGAACCCCTTGGAAAGGCATGCACTTAGCACCAGTAGTGAACATTAGATATATACTTAAATATACAATGGAGACAGAAATATTAAGAAAGCATAAAGTAATTAAAAGGTTTGGGATGAGATGGCTTAAGTGAGATACTGAGATGGATTACTGAGGAGTAAGGAGTATATTAGAAAAGCCATGAATGTTGTAGACAGACAGACACAGTGGCAACAGCATGACAGGGCTCTGAGGAACGTTCAGGCCCAGCATCAGAGACAGACAGCATGGCAGGAGCTCTGAAGAGAGGAATGAAAGTCCATATGGAAGAAGTGGAGTCTCCTTTTATCCCTCTCTGATATACGAGGTTTCATAGCACAAGCTGCAGCCAGGCCCTCTGATTCCCAGGCAGGAGGCAGAGCAGGGGTGGGAGCAGGATGTGTGACCACCAGCATCCCCTGTGATGTAAACGCACTTCCCCGGGTGAGAGATCCAGGCCCCTGGGAGTCTGTTCTTCGCTAGGGACTCACAGTGTCTCAGTAGGTGCCTGTGGGATCTTCCACAAGGGAAGAGCTGCTTCAGGGGGCTGCAGCCTGAGCAGCAGCTGGATTCCAACATTCCGGTCTTACAGTAGTCATGTTGCGATGATGTTTTTTTAAGATGGTGGGGCTTGGGGGGTGGGGAGAATGGGGAAGGCAAGCACAAATTTCTTAAAATTATCTTCAATAATCCCATTCATGAGCTAGGGTTAGTGTCTAATAAATGTCAAACACTCAGACAGATGAGGCAGGAGGATTGCTGCATGTTTGAGGCCAGCCTCAGCTACATATCAGGTCATCCTGCCCTGTCTTAAAACACCAGAACACAACTGGAGTGATGACTCGGCTGTTAAGAATGCATACTATTCTTGCAGAAGACTCCAGTTTGATTTCCAGCTGCCTTGTGGGTTATTTCACAACTGCCTGTAACTCTAGCTCCAAATATTGTATGCCTCTGATCTTCTCAGGCACCTAGACTCACAGGCACATACCTCCACACAGACACACACACACAGACACACACATACACACACACACATAATTATCTGCATCACTGAAAAGTCTCACCACTCCCAAGACCATGTAGAACCAGGGCAGGATTACATGTAGCTGGGAGCAGGAGACAGTGGCAACTGGAACCTCATGTGAGGGTCTGATGACATATTCTGATTTCAAGGAGGCAATGACTATACCTAGAAGTATATAGAGTTCCATGTTGTAGAATGGAGTGAGCAGTGGTCTGCACATGTATAGTCAACCACAGCTCTTCTTTCTGTGTTAGAGTATGGCAACATTGGCCAGATTCACAGGTGGAGTTTTTAATCCTCTGACATCAAAAGGTCACTCATGGGACACTTGATCAGCACCAAGTGATGAACTCACTGGCATCAACTGGTTTAAATTGGACAAATTTAATTTTGAGGACAAATACCTCAAAATTCCCCCAAAAATAGCTTTAAATGATCATTTCTGCAGTGATCAAGCATCAGAGGTGTTATCTACAGCTGAGCTATCTGGAGTCTGGAACTTTATTGTTTATCTACGAGACTTCTAAAATCAGGAATGGGAACAAAACTAGAAACCAGTGACACTGGGGGGTGGGAGTGAAACGGGGTGAAATGAGAGCATCCCCTCGTGGGTTCTCAGTCTCATTCATAAAAGAATTTAAGAATGGACCCAATCGGAAGCTTTAGGACAATTTTATTGGAATCTAAAGAAAAATCCTCAAGGCAGGCAAGCTGGGGATCTCAGCAGCTGCCTGGAGGAAGAGAATGGAGGGAGAAGAAAAGAAGCCCAAAAGTCATGCAGGTTTAGGGCATGCTTGGGGTCAGACACGCGGCGGACTGGCAGCCACATGGTTGGGAGAAGAAGCTTTAGAGAAAAAGTAGAGAAATACAAGATGCTAGGGCAGCCCAAAGCCTTAGAGAAAGCATGTTTAGAAAAGGGATATGAAGAAGAGAAGGAGAGATTATGCTTTTCTGAAGAATTCAGAGAAGCGGGCAGACTTATGGAGAGCTACATGTCTGTGGACGGGTCCAGAAGAACTGCACCGGGAGGTGGGATTCCCGGTGGGAAAAGTTCACTGCCTCATTAACACACTTTGTATTCCGCCCACCTATTTAGTATAGCTTAAGTTGAACCCACCTTCCTAAGGGTGGTCCTGTGATCAGGTGATTGACCAGTGAAACTGGAAATGTGGGTCTTTCAACAAATAAACTAGAGAATTTATAGTCTATCCCAGCTAAATAGCTATTTGCTCTCTAACAGGAGGGTCTCCAGGCTTACCCCTCGGGTTTAATACTAAAGTCATACTACATAAGAAATTTCTTGACTACTGTAACAAAGTCACTGAACCTCAAGAAAACCAGTGGAATGTTCTATATCATAGTGATGTTTCCCATCTCTACTGCCAGAAAACAAAACACACCTTACTCTTTTCTGAACACACCTTACTGCTGTTGGGAAATACAGCAAGTTATCTGTCTATGCTGTCAGGCACTTGGCTGTGAACACAGATTCTGAAAGAAAAGCTTAGGTATAAATAAAACATTCAGTGAAGACTGCCTTGGGGACACTGGGACCAGAAGAGGGTGTGTAATGTGTCACAGCTGACACTGAAAACCAGATTCTATTTTCATGACCTTTGGCACACACATTGCTCCACTAAAACTGGCAGAGTCAAAACTGTACTTGCCAGAAGAAATATGTCAAAGGTCAAATGCATAATATAGCAACCATTGAATTCAAGCCTTTCACACAATCCACAGCAGCCTCCAGGCCACATGGCCCCTTCATTAACATATTCAACAGATAATGATGTGCTGGCTAAATCTGAGTATCCTAAAGTCTCTCTCCCATTGCATTTATATTTAATCCATTTTTCTGAAAATTTGAAAATTATAATAGCAAACGTGTATACCTGTGTGTATATCTCTGTCTGTGTGTATCTGTGTATATGTCTCTATATGTGTATGTCTGTGTGTATATGTCTGTGTCTATCTGTGTGTGTCTATGTGATTGTGTATGTGTGTCTCTTTGTGTGTCTTTGTATCTGTGTCTGTGTGTCTGTGTGCCTATGTGTTTGTGTGCCTGTGTATATGTTAGTATGTATATATGTCTGTGTCTCTGTATGTGTTTCGTATGTATGTCTCTGTGTGTTTGTCTGTGTCTATGTCTCTGTATGTATGTCTTTTTATGTGTGTGTCTGTGTGTCTCTGTATGTGTGTGTCTATGACCTTTATCTGTGTCTGTGTCTGTAACTGTCTGTGTCTATGTGTCCGTGTCTCTGTGTGTCTTTGTATATATGTAATCTGTGTGTGTATATATGTAATCTCTAGCTAGAAGAGAAAGATAAAAAGAAAAAGTTCTTTTAGTGATTCTAAAACTTAGTTTCCCAGTGGAATCATCTGGGGGAAGGGCTAAAACCCGAATGACCATGCTCAAGACTCATTTCAAGTTCATCAGTTCCTCAGGGGGGAGCAGAAGTCAATACTATTTGAAGTCCCCAGGGGATGGGCTGGTCTAGTCAAGGCTGTGAACCATTATCTTCTCCACCTAATTCTCTTAAGAACATTAACAAAACTATAAAATCATCTCTTTCAGCTTCTAGTATTTTAAAACTCTTCCTTTGTCCAAAGTTAAGAACCAAAATTATAGACTGAGTTCCATTCATCACCCATAAATAGAATATCTTCTCCTTGTGGTTTATTTTAATATAATAGAGCAATTAAAAAGAAAAGATGGGCTTCTGCATGCTGGGTCACCTCCAGCTGAGTTTTTAGCTTCCTTCGTTCTGCACACTGTGCTAATGCTTAGGTGCACTCTCCCCAAGAGGCTGCAACTCCCCGAGGCTGTCACAGTCTTCCACTTGGATTCTTCACCACTTCGCACATGCTGGGTAATCCGTGTGCTGTGATTTCTAGGGCTTTTCACTTCCACTGAGTAGCAATGTTTAAAAATGTTTGTCAAACTGAACACGCCTTCCAGCTGCCCATAAGGATGCACGTTCACGTTTCTCCTACAATCCAGAAACAATTCCTCCTCACACCCCTCTTGTGGTTTTGGCCACACCTTGCTTGACAAACTGTCTCTTCAAAATGTTCCCTCTGGGTTTGGTTTCCATGGAAACCTGTCTCTGGGGGAGAAAATTGTACTTGTTGGAAAGAATATCATAAAGGCTTCTTTTGCCTCCTGGTATAAAAGAGTCAGTAAGGAGGCTAGAAAGAGAGAGTTGGGGCGGGGGGACTTTTACCAAGTCCAGTGGGAGATGAGAGCTCTGTGCCAGGGGGAGTCTGCACCTACAGGGAGAGGGTTTGTTGTTGCTGTTTTGTTTTTTTTTTTCTTTCTTTCTGTTGTTGCTAAGTTTTCCCAAACTCAAGACAGAAGTAAGTTATTAGAGTCTTCTGGTCACACTGGCTGAAGCAAATTAACGAAGCATGTTCCTGTTCCAGGTCACTTGCTCTTTGGGGGTGAGGTGAGAGATGAGGACAGAGTCAGGCCGAGGCTTTGCATGAAGATCTGACTGGCCAGCTCCAAGGCAGGAGTGCGGTGGAATATTATTTAGCAGAGGCTGAGATGTGCTTCTCAGACACGTCACAAGGGGTCAGTGATGCAACATAAGGCTAGTCTTCATTTGCTATGAGAAAACACACACACATACATGTGTGACTGTCTTCAGACAAGCAGAAACTCAGACCTCCCAGGAGTGTTAGCCTATTGAAAAGGGAACTTGGTGGGATGGGAGGGGATGCTCAACCAAGGGAAGGCTCCCAGGCCCCTCCATATTCTTGCTATTCTGGAGGGACCACCATTAAGATATAGCATCAGACAGGGACTGATGGAAATATTGCAATACCTGTTGCGATTTTTAGCATTTTCATCTCCTGTTAAATATGCACACATGCTTAAAAAGACTCTTCAACTTTATAACTAACTCATTTCAGCTAGGGAGGCAGGAATGCTTGGAGGTGAACTGTCAAATGATACAGGGGCAAAAGCATGAACCTATTACTTCCGGATTCTCTGAGTGTACCCCAGATTCCAGGTAGAAATGTCCATTTCTGAGTGTCCCCTGTTTCTCAGGCCGCAGTGGTGAAAGTTTCCATCAGCCACACAGAAATACTCTCTCCCTGTCCTCTGATTAATCATTTCATTAATTAAATACTTAGCTTCCACTTAACTGTACACATACAATGTACAAGATGCTGAAGGATCACAGATCAATAATACTTGAAACCTTCTCTGCAGGAAGTCAAGAGCTAGGACTGGTGGTGTCTGAGGCACCACTCTGTCGCTGGGGTGCTCTATCTATTTATACAAGTCTTCTGGGGGCTGAGGAGGACAGCGACTTTTGGCACTGATGTTTATGACACAGGATGAGGGGAAGGATATCCTGAGGCTCTTTCTGTGTCATTAAGTTGCGTACTTGGTCTACTCATAATGGTTCCCAGGTTAGAATCTTAGAATTGGTATGAAAGGGTAGTTGTGACCATGATAACAAAATCTTGCGTAAACCCCTACAGTTATATAGAAATATTCTCTCTTCTGATAATCAGAGTGACTTCATGGTACTCTGTCAGGAACCTTCAATGCCCCTGCTATGTGCTGAGCACTAGATAGCTCCCAGGGCTGATGGCTATCATTTAGACACAAGAAAAGGAAAGGAGCAAGAACATTTCTCAGGCTGTGGGTGCAAAGTTTACTAAACACCCAAGGGAAGGGAAGGATAAGACAGGGCTGGTCTCCATCAAGAGTGGTCCCACTCTGACCCCATGCCTGTGCATACAGAACCAGGTAATGAGAGACAGCTGGGTAATTCCAAAATGGTGACGTAAGTATCATTTACAGAGGCAGAAACAGTGTGGTACAGGAGCACAAAGATGTTTCTTCGTCCTCCAGGGGAAGATATGAAGGAAGGAAGAAAAGAAAGAGCTTTGCATTTGATAGTGATCACCCTGATGGTCATGTGGGACTCCAGAAGGCAGGGGAGACACGTTCAGTAAGTTCTGTAGGTGTCCCATTCTTGTCCTATGAGATTGATAAATGGCCACAGGTACTATGTTGCAACACAAAATTGATAAGTAGCGCATGGAAATCCTGGTGTGAATGCGAATCTATCCCTTTAAATCCTTGCTCAAACTGCTCAATCATCCAGGAAAGTATTTGCAGGCAAGGAGAATAGGTTCAAAGAGGAAAATAGACCCAAGGTCATGCATATAAGCATGGCTTCTGGGGTCTCTGACCCACCTGTTAATCATCTGAAAAGGAATTCCTTGCTCCTTAACACAGTGTATAGCAGCTATTTTTTGTTGCTCTGATAAAACACCATGACCAAGAGCAATTTCTGGATGAGTTTATTTTGGCTTAGTAAGCACCAGAAGGATGAGTCCATTCATGGTGGAGAGTATGCAGTAGACAGCAAACATGAAGCAGGAAGCTGAGAGATCATATCTTCAATCCCAGACACTAGGCAGAGAGGGAAATGGAAGTGGGAAAGCTTATAAACTCTCAAAGCCCACCCCCAGTGACATATTTCCTCCAGCAAAGCTCTACTTCCTAAAGAGTCCACAACCTCTCCCAAACAGCACCACCAACTGAGGCCCAAGTGTTCAAATATTTAAGCCTGTGGGAACATTTCTCATTCGAATCACCACATTCCAATCCCTGGTCCCCATAGGCTCATGGTCTTACCATAGTAGAAAATGTATTTAGTTTAACTTTAAAAGTTTTCGTAGTCTTTCACAGACTCAAAACTGTTCAAAAGTCCCAAATCCAAGGCAATCTCTTAACTGTAACCTCCGGTAATATAAGAAAGCAAATTATATGCTTCCAAGGTACAATGTTGAAAGACGAACTCCCAGCTTCCTGCCCCTGCTGTCATGGCTGCTGCTTGCTGCCATATCTCCCCACCGTGGTAGACTCTTATCCCTCTGGAACTATAAACCAAAATAAACTCCATCGTCCACTAGTTGCTTTTGATCATGGTGTTTTGTCACAGTGACAGTACTATGGAATCCATTGGGTTTTTCTAGATCGTGACTCCATTCTAAATAATGACTCGGTTGAAACCAAGGCCCTTTCTTGGGAAAAAAGTATAATTAAAGCAGCTAGAATAGTAAAAAGCCCTAGGAACACAATGTTCCTGCAGAGGCAGCCCATTGGTCTGAGTTTATAGCTACACCTTCAGGTATTCACTGCTGTGTCCACTACAAGGGTTCCTCTTCCAGTCAGAAGCTATGAGCTTTCCATGGAGAAGATTCCTGAGGCAAATCTGCCCAAGTGATCAGTGCTGATCAGTTTGCAACTCAGATATAAAAAACAGAGTCTCAAAGCAAAATAAATATAAATCTTTTTTTTAATCTGAAAAGGACCATGGGCAAACAAACTAAATGGATTCATGGTCTTGGCAAAATCCGCAGAACTGGAAAAAAGTGTCTACTGTTAGCTATGGAAACACATAAAGTAAGTAAAACTTACTTGTCTGTGTCAAGAGCAGTATTCATTGTAGACAACAGCATAGTTAACTCCAAAAAAATAAAAAAACAAGAAGTTTAAGACTGATAAGATTCTTTGCTTGGGCAAACTCCAATCAAGCTTCTGAACCTTTTCCAGGCCACCTGTGATTTTCCTTGTGAAGTCCAGTTTAAGCAGAGATCCCTGCTAAGTCAGTTCAGCCAGAAAGGTAATCTCTTCTATCTGATCAGGTCCTTCTGCCTTCACTGTCCCTTGGGACAGTGTTCTCCCATAACTGTCTTCACCAAGAATCCTGTTTGTTTACCCAGAATCCCCTTTTTACCTGCTGTGACCTGTTAGTAAATGTCCATCCACCAACAACCCCTGCTACATGGCTATTAATTCCAGCTTCTCCTCAACTGTAAGACCCATTGTGGTGGTCCCTCTATCACAGAAGTCTTGAGAAAAGTCCTCCAGACTGTGCCGCTATAGTTTGGGTCTTGATTACTCCCCTAAGGCACAGGTATGAAAGGCAGGGTTCCCAGCTGGGCACTATGGGGAGGTGGTGAAAATGTAAAGAGGTGGGGTCTAGCGGGAGGCCTTTAGGTCATTAGAGGTGTGCCTTTGAAGGACAGTGGGACCCCGGCTCCTCCCTCATTCTCATTTGCTTCTTGGCCATCAAGTAAGCAGTTCTGCTCTGCCATGCACTCCTTCCTGGAACCCAAGTCCCAGAGTCATGGAGCCAAGCACGGACTAGAACATCACAACACTGTAAGCCTGAACCTATTTTCTTCATAAGCTTATATCCTTGGGTATTTATTATAGTGCCCAATGCTTTGATATTCAGTGGGTACTTTTTTCTTTAATAAGAACTCTAACTAATTCTATCAGATTTATCTACAGTTTGGGGTCATAGATGATACTCTTCTGTGTGCTATGGAGCTAAGCCATACTCGGAGCTGAGATGGATTTGGTAGAACAGCCCTAAAGACACAACTGGAGACAAATTGGGCAGAAGCGGCCTTCTTAAAGGGTGCTGTGCACTTTCTAAATACCTCAAATCCTGACCAAAGAATGTGATAACAGCTTCTTCTTCAGCTTTTCATCCCCTACACTGCGTTGAACTTCCCGGACAGTAGTAACACTCTGTAATTGAATGGTCACTTCCGGCTGTATTTTTGGTTTTGTTTGGGGGCTTTTATTTGTTTTTATGTGTTTTTAGATTTCCACCTGTGTTATGGTAATATACCATTCTCCCAGACAAAAATAAAACATATTAAAACAAGAATTCTTCATAAGGGGCTATTTTCCTCATTTTGCTTACCCTAGATTTTGGAATTTTAACTAGGGACCACAGGGCCCAGACATTTACACACCATAATAATTACAGCAGCATTTTAGAATCCCTAAAGACTTCAAGTAGACAACAAAAGTATTAGTTGAGAATGACTGTATTCACAGTTGTATAATTAGAGCTCTATTCAAGTCAGAACATATGCTTATAATAGACATATGGTAGATTCTGGTGTCCATTTCTGACTTCTTCTAAACCCTCCCCATACATGCCTGTCAGTGTTCCGGAGTGCCCTGGTTTTAAGAACAGCTAATCAGAAAGCTCTAGGCACTTGCTTCAGTAACATACAGGAGTAGAAGGTTCAGGATGTATAGAACCTTTGAACCCTAATAGAAAAGGGGACTGGAGAGATGGATCAGTGACTAAGGGTAAGTTCTTGTAAAGAATCTGCCCACCCACGTTGGGCAGCCCACAACACACTCCAGGTATTGTGATTCCCTCTTCTGGACTCCAGAGCACCTATAGTCACGGGTACATACTCATACATAAACGTAATTTAAATGTAATAAAAACACATCTTTTAAAAAAACTGATCAAAAGTATAAACTGCATAAAATTAACAGAATAACTTATGAAATCAATGTATAGTTCTACTTTCTTTTTTCTACAATGTGATTACAAATTTTCCAGGTTATAATAGGATAATCCAAGAAAGACAAGGGGCATCATGTAGATAAATTACGACTACTTATGTGCATCTTTCTCCAGTTGTGTTTTCTTTTCCTGTGTGTGTTAAAGAAAAAAAATCATATCATGCAGAAAAATCCAAGTTTATTTCAAGTGAAGCCGGTCTAAAGTGCCACAGAGACATGACCTAGTGCTGAGTCATCAGAGTTAGAAAACAGGGAAGGTGAATCATGATGGCAGATTCCCAGAGAATGCAGATGAACACAACGCAAACTCCAGGAAAAGAGCAGACACAACAGAGACAAATATGAAGATAACCAGAGGATTTGAAAGGCCTGTTCGTATATCAGCCTGCTACAGTATACAAGGGTAAGCCCCAGGAAGCCCCGTACCTTTAAAAAGCGAAATGAGTCATAGACAAACAGAATGATGGCATTGAATAGAGAGCCTTGAAATAGATCCGCACATTTCAGCCCCGTTCCTCTAGAGTCAAGTCCTTGGAAAGGAATTCGAATGTGAGCAGTTTATTTGGGGCGGGGGCTGTGAGGAAGAGAGGTAGTAGAGGAGGCACCAATAAAGGCTGGAACAGCTACGCCAGCCCCAGCACAGGATGGAGGAACCGTTTCCTGACAGTTTCATAACTGTTCCTTCAAAACCAGCATCAGTGGGCAATAGGAGTAGGCAAGGGAGCCTGGTTTTCCCACTCCAGTTCCTTTGACTTTGCCTGTGAACCGTTCCCACAGGATTTTGACTCCTCAGCACTCTGAGCCTCTGTGGTTCTGTAAATAGATGAAACAGTGATAGCCAAAATCATCAGGGAAGTACTGAAGAAGTAAACTCCTTATATGCTATGCTTGGTATACTAAAGTGGTTATTCTACAAACAAGTAAGGAAGAAATGTACTGTTTAATAAATGACATCGGAACAAATGATGATCCATGTGGCAAAAGACAAAAGTATCTTCCAATCTTACAGACAGATGAGATACCTAGACAGAATCGAATAAAAACATATAGAAAAATTATGGATAAATATGTCTGTAAGATTTTCTGCACCAAAGAATTTTTAAAAGAATAAAAGCCATAGATTATCAAAGAAAATGTATATTGACTTTCTTAAAAATTAAACATGTAGGAGAATATCTAGATGTCTGCCCCATAACAAAACAGATGTATTTAATTTAGAATGATAGATTTAATGTTTGTGTTTTATCATTATAAAAAATACAACGTATGATAAAGGACCCTTAAGTATCCGGAAGAACAGCCTACAGACTTAATGAAGCTAAGAGCCCAGGAACAAATAAAAGATCAGTATCTAGAATCCACAAACCCATCCTTTTAATTGATGAGGGGGGAAGCTAGTAGATAAGTAAGCAAAAGAAAAAGATGCGATTTCCCAGGAAGAAAACCCCAAATCAGCATCCAAAATCATCTGAAGAAAATGTCAGCCTCAGTAAAATCCAGGGAGATGCAGATTAGGTCACAGGGAGAAACTGTGTCTCATCTATCAGCTAGGCAAAGATGAATTCAAGGTGACTCAAATACTAGCAAAGATGTTGGGAAGTAAGAACTTCCAGACGCTGCTGTGGGAGAAGGAAAGGAAGTCCTCACCCTGGAAAGCATTTCAGCAGCAGCTTGTGGGGCAAAGATGGATGGTGAAGTTAACCTAACTTTGCTCAACAATTGAGCACTCACATAAGGTTACATCCTAGAGAAACTCTCACACAGGTAACAAAGGACACATCCCATAGGAGTTCAAGTGCTACTTGTAACAAAGAAAGGGAAAAGGAGAAAGGAAAAGAGAGAAAAGAAGGAAAGAGAGAAAGAGGCAGAGAGAAAGAAATGACTTAAGTACCCCACAAAGGGAAAAAGAAATAATACATGTTTTGTTTTACATGAATTGTTAAAATGCTATGTGTATAAACGTGGCTGAATCTTAAAAGCATACTGATATAAAAATGTTTACTTACAAAGAATCCTGATATTATGACACTTTTACCATCTATTTGATTTTTTAAGTAAGTAAATAAAAAATGGTATAATACTTTATGGCTACCAAAAAAAGTCAAGGCAGGAATATTTTGATGCTGCTTAGGAAGAGTTGAATGAATTTGACAAAAATCTAAACATAAGTTTAACATCAGTGTAGATTGTGTCTGTTGTGCTATGGTTGCACTTCAATATTCCATAGGTTAAAATGCTAAAGTAACAGTAACTGTGATGTCCAGAGCAGGCTCCAGGGTGGTCTTTGGGGTAAATTCCCCTCAGGGATGTCACCTTCAGTCTCCTCATGAAGGTGTCTGGAACACCTGTTCTAAACCAGGCTGTATATGGTTCTTTGTCCCCTTGGAGATCAGGGAGAGTCAGTTGATTTTCTCAGCTCAGGATAAGCCAATCTTATGATGTATAAAATGATTTAATTAATAAGATAGCTAATACGACTCCTCTGGAATTATAGGGAGGGAGCCACCGTTTCTAGTCAGACCCAGAATCATGAGGGGGAAGAACTCATAGTCCGCCTTGTACTATGGCTAACCTACATGTGCAGTAGGTTAGATATAGTCAATTCATTTCCAACTGACAGTGAATTTGCTGGGATTTGACCCATCTTAAGTCGAGGAGTCTCTGAACTTTTTAAAGTTTTGTTTGTTTATTCTATTGTAATTTAACTGTTTTAAGTTTACAAAGTATAAAGTGATTATAAGCTCATCACCTCTGTTCAGCTCAATGGAGAATTTTGCTAAGCTGAGATTGTGCTTTATAATGTTATTTATAGAATTACATCTTTATAGGGTTACATGTGATTATTATAGTTCATTACTATTCCTTTTTTACAAATATGTGGGTCATGCCTGGGCACTATAGAGCTTGGATAGGTTTTCACAGGACCAGGGGCAGAGGTGGAATTTCAAATGCAGTTCATCTGTCAGGAAGCCCATATCCTCTTCTTTATGCAGGCTGTTCGCTATGAAAAGTGTCCTCAGGGAATCCCAGAGTTCCAAATTTCACTTCAGTTCTTTACCACTTTATGGTTTTAGATTGGGGGAGGGGCGTGCATTAGATGGAAGATGAAAGATTCTGGCAAAGGCTGTGAGGGCCTCATTCATGCAGCACGTCTCAACTTAATGTGTTGCCTTTCTGGTCAGTGGTGTGCACTGCAGAAAGCAGAGTGGAAGTAGCCAGTTCTTCAAATTTAAGAAGATCAGGAATTCCAAGCAGGACAAAAATGAAAGAAAATTTTACATCCGGACAAAACTGCTAAAAGCAAGATAAAAAAAAAATCTAAACATTGACTGAAGAGGATGTGGGGCAGAGGGTATACTGAGTGTGACATCCCTTCAAATCAATGACAAGGAGATTGGCAGCTTCTCAGAAAGACAGAAAGGAGGGAAAAACTTTCTGAAGGGATAAAAGTTTTCAGTTCAAATTCCAAAAGATAGCGTTAGGAGATTAAAATAAAACAGATAATGTATCAGTAGCTGCCTTGCACTAAGGGGTTCTTCGTAAAAGTTATCCCAGCTTTTTAAAATAATCATAGACAACAAAAACGCAAAGGCACAGGGAGGAATGAAGACCATTGGGAAGCAGATGCTTATTTACAGTACCAGTGAACACTGACCATCCACAAGCCGTCAGTTAGAGCTTCTGAAGTTCAAACTACAGTGCACTGGTCCGTTAGAGGCAGCATAAGAAACAGTACAGGCTAGGTGACTTGCAGAAGAGAATTCTACTTTCACACAGGTCTAGAGGTGAACTGTAAGATGGAGCTGTTCATTTCTCCTGAGGCCCATCTGCCTGACTTTCAGGTGGCTGTCTTCTCCCAGGTCCTCTGTATGCATGCACATCCTTGGTGTCTCTCTCTTTTTAAAAGAACAACTGTCCTGCTTGGTTATGACCTTATTTTTATGGTCTTTTTTAAATCTTAGTTACCTATTCAAAGGCTCTGTCTCCAAATAGTCACATTGGGACTTCAAGTAGTATGGGAAGGGGAGGAATGTGACACAATTCAGTTTATGATGTGTACATAAAGTTAAAATGTAAGATAAGGAAAGGCAGTGAGGTAGAATGCAAGAAAAGAGTTAACATGGACTAATGTCAGTGAGCCCTGGAGGCCTATAACCTCAGCTTCTTGGGAGCTGGAGGAAGAGGATCTGCCCCGGCCAGCAGGGCAGTAACTGGAGCATGAACTCAGGTACCTGGAAAAGAATAGGGGCAGGAGGTGCAAGAGAGAAGGGATGGCAAGCCTAACAGTCTGATCAAGCCGAGCCGTCTTTATTGAGCAGTAGCAATCCTTCTATACAGAGGCAGTTTGATACACTGTGCCCGGGAGGAATTTTTACAGAGGAATTTGGGGAGGGGAATCAAAAATCACAAGATGTTATGCACATTTGCTCACAAGATGTTTTGTGCATTTGTAGAAAGATACAAATCACAGTCACAGGATGTTTTTCTCCAACCTTGTTTTTTTACAACATATCTTTTTAACAGTTTTACATTGCAAGATTATTTTTACTCAGTATTAATGGCCAATATATTTCCTGTGGTCAATACCCAAAGGTTAGCCTCTCCAGGAGGTATTTTCTCTTAGCCTACTCAAGCTATCTCCACAGGATGTTCTGCTAATTACAAAAACATCTTAAGCTGTTGCTTGGTTCCTGGCAAGGATTTCAAGGGCTGGTGACAGAGTGAGTTCAAGGCCAGCCATGGCAGTTTAGTGAGATCTTGTCTCAAAATAAAACGTTTAAAAAGGACGTGGGAAGCACTGAGGATGTAGCTCATTGGCAGAGACTAGCTTAGCATTCATGACACCCTGGATTTAATCCCCAGTACCACAAAAAAATTATATATACATATGTGCACATGTGTGTACAAAGCCTCAGCATAAACTATTTAGCTACTAACCAAAAATGCATAACTAACAAATAGAAAAATTGATTCATCAAAAGCAAAAGTCAGGAAAGAATAGGAATAGGGCTCAGTGGTAAAGCACTTGCCTAGCATGCCTAAAGCACCTGGTTTAACCATCAGTAACACAGCGTGGAGGGGAAGGGGGAGAGAGAGAGAGAGAGAGAGAGAGAGAGAGAGAGAGAGAGAGAGAGAGAGAGAGAAGACAGTTGGTTCAAATAGAAAGCAAATAGTATACATCCGGTGGTAATTTAAAAATCTAAATATAAAAGAGAACACAAAGTTTATTGAAAATAAAAGGAGAAAGTATCCTCTAAGGCATTAAAAACAATCAGCCCTGGGGCTGGAGAGATGGTTCAACAGTTAAGAACAGCTACTGGTCTTCCAGAGGACCTGATTCCCATTTGCCAGAACCCAACTGGATGGCTTATGTCACTTGTATCTAGCTCCTGGGGATCCTCCTCAGGAACCCACACTCATGTGCACACACACACACACACACACACGCACGCACATGCACACACATGCAGGCAATACAAGCATACACATAAAATAAAAATAATAAAATATTTTAAAAAAAGAAATTAGCATCTTTCTATAGATCCTAGCAACCTTAACAATTATTTTTCTTTCCTTCCTTTTAAAGTGTAAAATGTTCATGTTGTCTCTTAAAGGAAACATTTTTGGCTACTTCTTCACATATCCAAATTGCCAGTACCATTCTCTCATCTTCTGAGACTGTTACTAAGTAAACTATGCATCATGTGAACCCAGGCACTGCAGCACGCAGCTGATATGATATCTGAAATGGCTACTAAGTGGCTAATGAGTGGGTGGTGTGCACAGCCTGGATACACTGGATGCTCTCAGAACAGCATACAAATGAAAAGCTCTGAATAGCTTCCACAGGTTTCCATTTCATGTTTTCAGGCTACAGGTCACTGTTGGCAACTGACTGCAACTATGAAAAATGAGTCACAGATAAGGAGAGCTGATGTTCATACAATGTATGGCTTAAATTATAAAATTTAAACAATAATTATAATTCTGGAGGCTACAAGTCCAAGAAGCAGGTGTGGGACAGGCACTGGTGATGGCCTCTCTCCTGGTGGCCAGTGGCCCCTTGGCTTTGAGAGCATATCTCAAACTTTCATGCAGTACTCTTCCTGTGTGTCTATTTTCCACATTTCCTCTCCTAACAGGAATACAAGTCATACTAGAAAAGAGTTCACCCCACTCCAACATAGAACCTATTTTAACTGATGCAATTGGATTTGCATTGATCTTTTTTTAAGCATCTAAGTGTTTTGACTGTATAAATATGTGTACCACATATGTGCCGTGCCAACAGAGACTATATAAGGGTAATCAGATCCTCTGGAACTGGAGTAGGATGGTTGTGAGCTGCCATGTGAGTGTTGGGAACAAAACTCAGGTTGTCAGTATGAACAGTGTGTGCTCTTAACACTGAACCACCATCAGTCTAGCCCTTTGCATTGACTCTACTTCCAAATAAATTGACACTCTAAAGTCATGAGCATTAAGATTTTAATGTATGGTGAGTTTCTGGATTCAGCCTCATAAGCAGATGGGTACACCAGTAGTTCCAATTTGAAATCCCAAGGAAAATAGGATCAAAGAGCAAAGCCACACCCCTCCCATGGGTAGATGAGGATGGAGGAAGGAATGAAGTCACTCATTTCATTTTAGATGTGATACAGGAATATATCACAGCAGGATGGCACCAGGGGTCATCAGCAGCATTACTGTCATGGTCATCACCTAAATCATAGCCCCAAAGTGGCTGTGCTCTTACATAAATGTACTATTTTTACACGACTCAACATAGTTGATTCTCAACTCAGACCAATGGGGTAGGTATGACCATCATCCCCAGTGTTCTGAGTGAATGCTCAGAAAGATTATACAGCTTGTCTGAGAGCCCAGTGAGAGATGGCATGACCCACATTCCACTGTAGATCTGATGAACTCTAATGCCTGTGCTCAATTCAACCCCTCTGCCACTATCTACTCACACTGAGGGGAAGGGCTGCCTGGACCCCTACTGAGGAAAGATGATGAGACTGAATGGAGACCACATCGGGATTGGGGATCTGGGTATGAGTGTTGTGTGTATGCCATCCCCTGGAAGAAACACTGAACAGGAACTGCAGCGAGTAGGGCTCCAGAGTTGGCTCTGCTCAGTCCGTGATACAAGCGCTCATCCTTCGGGGCACCAGCAGCTTCACCCACAAAACAACTGAATATCAGTGTTTTCAAATTCCCTTCTCACTTGAAAGGGTTTTTTTGTTTGTTTGTTTGTTTGTTTGTTTCAATAAAGAAAACGAGAGTTGCTCCTCTTGAAGAACAATTCGTAAGTGTGTAAATTACATTTTTTGTGCATATTTGCATATGAAATCTGTTTTTTATAGGAAAAAAATCTGAATATTTCTATCTGAACAGAATTACTTAAAGATGTTTGTAAGATCTCTTTCTCAAAAGATGCTTGGCTGTGTCTGAGAAATTCCTGCGGAGCTGGCAGCATTTAGAGTCACGCAATGTTTGAGTGTTCCTGGGCAGGAGCTCCAGGAGCTTCTCCATGCTCTGATGCCCCACTACCCTTAGAATAAGCTCCGTGCCACTCAGGGTTCAGTTGCGGGAGGCCAAGCCTGGGTGGGAGGCCATGGCTGTTCAGCTGAATTGCTCCATTTTGTTCCTCATTTCCCAGGATGCTGGAAGGATTCAGGGCTCTCTGGCCAGTCTCTTTGTGAAGCATTTTCTAATCTTCAAAGAAAAGATAGCAGATAGGTGTAAAATCACTGGCAGCCTGAAACAACGTTGTCACTCTGTCTCCTTGCAACCTGCCAATAAACTCTCTCTTTATATACATCCTCATTAAGCTGTGAAAGAATTTCAACAAGGAGTGACAAGACTCCCCCTTCCGCCCTCTCCTCACTCTGCCATCATTCTCAGAGTGGGTGTGTTTTTAGATTTGAAGTGCTCAGTGTGCTGGATAGCTATAGTTGTCAACCTGACAAACCTGGGTTGAGGGAGCCTCAATTAAGGAACTTCCTCCTTTGGACCGACCTGTGGCCATGTCTGTGAGGGCAGTTTCTTGACTGTTGAGTGATACAGGAGGGCCCAGCCCACTGTGCGTGGTGCTACCCCATGCAGGTTGTTTTGTATTGTATAAGAAAGCAGACTGAGCATGGGCCAGGGGAGCAAGCCAGTAAGCAGCATTCCTCCAAGGCCTGTGCTTCAGTTCCTGCCCCTAAGCTCCTACCCTGAGTTTCCACCTTAGGCTCCCTCGGTGATGAACTGTGACCTCGGCGATGTAAGCCAAACAAACCCTTTCCTCCCCATGTTGATATCGGTTAGAGTGTTTGGTCAGAGCAAGTGAAAGCAAACTCAGCCCTGAGAACTTCAGTCAGAATCCTTTCACTTGGAAGTTGATGCCTACCCTACTCCACAGACATCTTTCAGACATGAGAAAAAAGCTAGGCTGTTGCTTCTCCCAGTCCCATCTTAAGGGCTGCTCCCTGGAGCATCCCTGGGGATAGAGGAATACAAGCATGTTGGAAGCAGGGAGATGAAAGTGGGGAGCTCTGGACGAGCTTAGAGTCAGATCCTCATTTACAGTGGTTTTGTGCACAGCCTGGGGAGTGCCTTCAACACTAGCCAGCAAGTTCTCTATCACTGAACTACAACTCCAAGCCCACCATCTTTTCACAAAAGAGAAAGAAGAGGGAGAAGGAAAGCCATCTCCCTCCCCTGAGTTAGGGCACAGAAAGATGTGAAAACCATCTGCTGAGTCCCCAACTCATCCGCCACACTGAAGAACCTTGACACCAGAAGTCTCCAAACCTCACTGAAAGGAAACCAAAGCATCTTAGGAGCAGAAAGCACACCTTCACAAAGAAAATGCAACAAATCCAAGGCAGACAGAACAGAACTGATATATGGAAGGAAGAAGCAGCTGTGACCACGTGTGAATAAATAACACAGGGTCAGACTTGGAGCCACTCAATGCCATGGTCACCCGCAAGGAACTGACAGGTGGGAACAGGTACCTGAGAGCCCAGGCCAAGCCTGGCAGGGCCCATATAAACAGAGAAGGCTTTTACCTTGGGTAAGATTTGGACACCAAACTGTCTCACATAATGGTAGTCTTAGTGAACAAGGGGCCAGAAACTCATGGCTAATAAGCAGGAGCACAGGTGACTCACCCACACCCACCACAGCCATAAAGACAGTATTCCATTTGATCCCTCCCACTCCCAGGGGCGGTTCAAAGCGGTCCTTCTCTTTCTTCTTGCCCTTAATTCCCTTGCTCCACGTGGTGTTCCGGAGGTCACCTCCTTCCTGCATACATTGCCTGCTGACTTCTGCTCCCATCCAGCCCTGTCTGCCAGTGTGGAAGATTGAACACAGCAGCCCAGGGAGAGTTCTGCCTACCCATACATAGTACCAAGCTCTCAGTCACCCAGAGGCTTGATTCAGACTCCCCTGCCCATCTGTGACTAATACACTGTGGGCAGGCCCTGGAGGACTCAGGTTCATTCTTTCCAAAAATTCTATTCCTCAGAAATTAATTCACCAAATGACCAAAATTGCTAATGGAAGCCAGTTTGCTGATTTGTTAATTGGGACTTGGAAATAATTGACCGGGGCCAGCAAACAAAGCCTGGGGGACCCATAGATTGAGCTGGAGGTGAAGTCGAAGAATAATAGACAGAGATTTTGCCCTATGCATCATGGCGTCCCTGTTATGGAACAAGCTAACCATGTTAGCTACTGGTTCAAGGACTTGGGGATCCCAGGACTCCATCAATGCCCTCTTGACCCATTGCTCAGAATTCGTGATCTCTCTTGCTACTCTGATATCATTCATGGAAGCTCATGGTCCTTTGGGTTGGAGGTCCAAGTTGCTGGTCACCAAGGAGTGAGAGGACACAGAGTGCCCATTTTCACTGCTTCTGAAAGGTCCATATGGCAGCCTGATGATCTTGACAGATTAACTCAGGAAGGTGTTGGCTTAATAGCTGGCATAAAAATAGCTTCCCAGACAGCCTTTGGCCTTTCATAGCTCCATTTGTGAAATAGCTCGCTCCTATATTCCTCGTCCTCTGCCTTCCCCTCTATGACAGTCTCAGTAGGGCAGAAGGTTATCAACCTCTGAATCATTTACTTTGAAATATAACTGTACCTTCCCCCAAAAGACATTCTCCAGATCTCCTCGTGGCTTGCTTGGAACACTGCCACTATCCCCAGAAACTAGAAGGGACTTTGCCACTCAAACCCATGGCTCCTAATTTGGCTACTGTGAAGTAAGATGACTTTCAGTTTCTGGAAGATCACTTCTAGTTTCTGATCCAGGCTGTAGACCCTCAGTGAGGATGCAGGGATGTTGTACATAACCTGTACCACCTCCCTGGGCTTCTGCACACCCAAAGAATCTTGCTCCATCTTGCTGGCCTCTTTCCCGGTACATGATACAGTCTTTCCGCACCTCCCCAAGCTTTATGAGCCTATCCCAGGACCATGCTTTCATTCATTCAGGGTGATTCCATCCACTTCCTGTTTCTTCCTGCTTCTCCTTCCCTTCCATATTCCAGTTCTATGCTGAAGAACCCAGAACCCAGAACCAAAGCGAGTTGGGTTCTTGTCTGTTAATCATTTATTTTGAAATATACCCATACCTTCCCCAAAAAGACATTCTCCAGATCTCCTCGTGACTTGCTTGGAACACTGCCACCTTGTCTGCTTCCTGCCTCCCAGGGCTCCTTTCCCTCTGAAAAGAGAATCAGCTCTATTTAAAGGATGCCATTAAAAAATATTTATCTCTGGGGCTGAAGAGATGGCTCAGTGGTTAAGAGTAGAAGACCAGGGTTCAATTCCCACCACCCACATGGCACTAACAACCATCTGTAACTCCAGTTCCAGGGACTCCAAGACTCTCTTCTGACCTCCATGGGCACTGCATGACATGAGTGCACTTACATACATGCAGGCAATACACTCATGCATAAAAAATAAACATGATAAGTAAAATATTAAAAATATGTATTTGTCTCTGATCGCTCCTTCTGAATTTCTGAAGGTCTAGAGTGAACTTAGGAAGTCTCTGGAATCCGAGAGGAATGAATACATGATTTAAAACAAGAAATGCTTCTAGGTCAACCTCTCTGCTGTATCTCAGTTTATCAATTAAGCTGATACCCTTCCAAGGAGTAAGAAACCTGTTTTTTATAAATGAAAACCAAAAATTAGGAACAGGAGCATCCATGGTAACACACTTCCATCTTGGCAAATCTGGTCACTAACAGCATGTTCAGTCTGGCACTTGGAGATGCAGGTGACAAAAGCTATCTGTTTTTCTGGCCCTTTTAGTGGCCCTGAGAGGCTTGGAGTGGGAGAGCAAAGTGTAAGGACAAATAGGATTGACATTGATACCAACGCTGATTATCACTACAGACATGGAGGAGAATGCCTTTGTTGCACTTTATCAACTGCTGGGACCCAGCTGGGCTCCAGTATTGGGGAAGATGCTCTCAGCAATGCGTGGGGGAAAAAGCAAAACAAGGACTGGTGTTAGTCTAAGTTTTCTAAGACTACAGCATCTTATTACCGTCTCTCTAGGATTTTTTCCCAGAACCCCCCTCACCTTGCCCAGTTTCATGCCTCACACTGAGACAGCAGCCAATGTTTCTCCTTTTAGCTATCTTTTTTTTTTCATATTTCAGGGGTTCTATTAGCATTCCTTGTGCCAGATCCCACCAGATCTCTGCTATTCCTAAAAATCAAGAAGAATTCCCTTAAATTATCACTGGTCTTTCCATTAGTGAGTATCTGGCTTTCTCATGAACAGCCCCTTAGCTGGCATCTTCTTGCAGGTGAAGGCCCCGTTCAGGTATCCAACCTAGATGTAAGAAGGCAGAAGAGACTTCAGAGAGTGGCCATGCATTAGGAAAGCACCAGCAATACAGAGCAGGAAAGGGCAGCACTGGGCTGCAGAGAAGCTGCTTAAAGACTGAGGGTCAAGAAGACAGCTCTAATCTGAGTGAGGCTGATGTGATGCTCTGAGGTCCTGTCTGATACCAGAGGCAACAAGACTCAAGAAGAAACAACGGAAGTCAGGGAGCCTCCTGATGACAGCCAGAACATGGTGTGACAGGCACAGGTGTCTACACACAAAGACTGCCAGCCCTCCTCTGATGACTTCAGGGGATCTGGCATCTATTCCTGCTGTCTCTGATAATTTTCATATTCTCAGTACAATCTGACATTTCAGATTTGTTAATCCATCTTCTTAGGGCATCAAGTATGTCAGCATGACATTACCCACTATGCCCTTAAGACGATTCCTCCATGATGCAGACCAGTTTTCTGAGCAAGAATGTATACCCTGCAGTGCTGTGGACTCACAGCAAGTGCAGGCCCAGAGAACAGGGTGCTGCATTGGTCAACACATATTTTTGGATGTACAAGAGAGAAACCACACAGAGAACAGCTTAGGCTATTTCTTAAAACGTTACTTTAATTACTCATTGAATAGTTCAGAACGTATTGGAAGATGCTGATATGTGCCATTGTGGTTGGAGTGTGGCCTGCTTTCCTAAGGCTCATTCATTAAAATCCCAGTGTTCAGTGTAGTAAGAGCTGGTGCTTGGTAGGAACATGTCACATCATTGAATGTTCCTCTTGGAAGGGATTACCATAGTTTTCTCGGGACCCATGTCTGTATCATCATGTGATCTCTCCCACAAGGGATCTGCTGTGAGGCCATCCCCAATGCTGTGACGCAGCCAGGGAGGTCCTCCACAGAGCCAGTGTTAACACCTCCAAAACAGTAAACTAAGTGAACCTCTTCCTTTATAAACTCCCAAGTCTCTAGTATGTCATTATACAGCAGAAAAAAAAGACATATATAATCAAAGAAAGGACTGATCAGCAAGCCATGAGAAAAGGAGGATATCTGGGCCTCAGTGATGATCAGAGTCAGAGTGTGTGTGCCCGTGGAACTCACGAGACAGTTCATCTCTCTCTGGACTTCTCTCAGAAGTCTCTGCCCTAGGATGGTGCTTTCTCCATAAGCAAGAGTCATGGAGACCATTCTACTGCTCTGGCCTCAAAAAGAGACACTAGTGGGCAACTTAAAGCTCTCTGGGGGCTCTGGGAGCCATATCTACAGACTCAGTGTGGTAGTGTTGCCACATGACCCACCCACAACACTAATTCCCTGTAAGTCACAGGGAAGAGTGTTCCATGAACCTAGCAGTTCCCAGAAGAATGGCAGAGAAGCAGGCACGGTGGGAAGAAAGGAAGAGATGGGTGTCCCATAACAGATGAGCCCATGGCAAGCTCAGAAAGTCCTTCCTTGGGACTAGGGGCATGCCTCAGAGGGGAGGAGCTCTTGCTGTGCAGACATGAAGAACTGAGTTCAGGTCACCATCACCCATATTTAAAAAAAAATGAGACCAGAGAGATGGCTCAGTGGTTAAGAGCACTGACTTTTCTTGAAGAAGACTCAGTTTTGAATCCCAGTACCCACAAGACATCTAACAACTATCTGTAACTCTAGTTCCAGGGGATCCGACACCCTCTTCTGTCCTCTGTAGGCACTGTGGGACATGGGTACACTTACATACATGCAGGCATAGCATTCGTACACATAAAATAAAAATAAAAATGTCTTAATTTTTTAAACTGAGTTTGGCCACACATAAGCCAATAGTCGAAGCACTGCTGAGGAGGCAGAGACGGGAAGATCGTTGGGGCTTGCTGGTCAACCTAACCAAAATGACAAGCTCCATATTCACTGACAGACCTGTCTCAAGAATGATGGAGCAGGACAGCCAACATACTGGTGCACACATACACTACGTACATGCGTGCGCGCGCGCGCGCACATACACACACACACATCCTTTTAACCAGGAAAATGGAAAATGTCCATTTTTCCTTGAAGGTTCATCTCAAGTGATACCTCCAGAAAATTTCTCTGATCCCCCAAATGGCCAAAAGGCAAGCCCTCAACAGGTAGTTCTCGAATACCACACCAAAGAAGTGATGCATAATAAAAGCTGATACGATACTGACAGCAAAGCAGGTGCACAGCAGTAGCTACAAGGCAGCTCCAGGGACACCCTGTGGAGGTCCCAAGGGCAGCACGGCTTGCCAGCTCAGAGCAACCAACTGTGTTCTCAGGGCCATCGAGAAAGGGCAGGAAGTTTTTATACATTTTAACATTTTCTGCCAGATGTGTTGGTACATGCCTTTAATGCCAGCACCTTGGAGGCAGAGGCAGGCAGATCTCTATGAGTCCAAGGTTAGCCTGTTGTACATATTGAGTTCCAGGCAAGACAGAGCTACATAGTGAGACTTGTCTAAAAATGTTTTTTTCATTGAAAATATGGAGAAATTTTGATTCCTATAAATACGTGTTTCCTTGATTTCTGTACAACAGTGCTTTCATGACTCTTGGTTTATTCTTAGCGAAGGCATGCAGAAAACGTCCAGTTCACTGTGGGAAAGGGGGATGAGGGACATCCTAAAGCAATAATAAGATTTGGGTGGGTTTAAGTGTATGTGAGGTTGGAGCAAAGATGGAGGGACAGGTAAAAGATGAGCTCAGTTTTGGACATGTCACCTCCGAGGTTTTTAGAGGGTCTTGAAACCCCAAATCCTCCACATCTCAATTATAGATAAACAACAGCAAAAGTAACAACGCTATTCATTATTCATTCACTCATCAAACATCTGATAACTACATAAAATGTGCTGAGAATGTAGCACTTACACAATTCCTCTCTTTAAGGACCCGGGTAAAGACATGTTAACAAAGAATACAAAACAAAAGGATAATGTGTTGTTCTACAGATGCAAATATAGGAAGATTGTTTAAGTAAACTTCCTTTTTTTTAATACCTAACTTAAAGCCAGACTTGGGTGGAAAACAGAGGTGATTTTAGTTATTGTACCCTGAAGTCATTTTCTCATGATCTCCTGTTCTGGTCTGATTTCCACTGGTGTGATTAAACACTGAAAGGAACTTTGGGAAGAAAGAGTTTATTTCATCCTACTCTTTCAAGTGACAGTTCATCCTTCAGGAAAGTCAGGACAGGAACCTGGACGCAGGAACTGAAGCATAGACCATGGAGGAATGCCGCTTACTGGCTTGATCCTCTGGCCTGTGCTCAGCCTTTGTTGTATAAACACAAGACTGCCTGCTCAGGGGTGGTACCACCCACAGTGGGCTGGACCCTCCCACATCACTTGACAATCAAGAAAATGCCTGACAAACACGCTCAAAGGCCAAGTCAATAGAGGAAATTCCTCAATTGAGTGTTCCTCTTCCCACATGTGTCAAGGTGCCAACTAAACTATCCAGCACATCCCCTAACTGCACATTTTCAACTCAGCAAATATCATCTAACTGTGAAGATGTGGAATTATTTTTAATTTTTCTTCCACAGAACCTTTTAGTTTATTTCAATCAAATAAGTATATTTATTTATATTTAGACATATATATATATACACATATATATCTCACATTGCTGAATATAAAGTAACTGAGAAGAGTTTGCAAAAAACAACTGTGGGCTGATGGTATGGCTCAGTGGTATAGCACTCAGCAAGCATCCCTGAAGCCATGAGTTCTGTCTCTAGTACCAAAAAAATAAAAAGAATAAAACCAGTTGATAGACAGCCAAAAAACTGCATGATCCCCAGTCACTTTTGAGACCACCATGGACCTGACACCACAGCAACCCTGGGAACATGTCTCAGTGCATTTCCTGATGCTATAACAGAATATCTAAAACTAGGTAACTTACAAAGGAAACAAATTTACTACTGACACCTCTAGAGACTGGGAAAACCAAGAGAGGGTACTGGCATCTGACAATGGCCTTATTACTACGTTATAATATGATGGAGGGCCATGGGCTAGGGGGTTAGAAGGACATGACAGTGTGAAAGATCTCATTTAAAAAATATTTTTTTCTTTATTATTTTTATTTTATTTTATGTATATGAATGTATGTATATGAATGCATGAAAATGTATCCATGTGAAGCAATGTTTGTGGAGGTCAGAAAACAATGTCAGAGCCCTGGGAACTGGAGCTATAGATGATTGTTAGCCACCATGTGGGTGCTGGGATTTGAACCTGGGTCGTTTGCAAGAGCAGCCAGTGTTCTTAACTGCTGAGCCATCTCTCCAGCCCCAAGATTTCATTTTTTCTAATAACACCAGCCATTCCTATCACAACCAGCCCACTCCTTCATCACCTAATCATCTTTAAAGGCCTACCTCCTAATACTTCCTAACAACAAAACTTCCACAGGAGTTTTGGAGGTTACATTCAAACTATGCAACATTCTAGGTAGGAAATCTAGAATTCTTGGAAGCCCCTGCCTCTTCTTATTGTGCTCAGTATTGAGGCCCAAATTTCATAGATATACACACTACATCTAAGCAGATACCTGTTTTCAAGAACCAGTGCCCAGCTGTCCTAGAAAATGTACTGCAAACATTGTTATTAGTAGACTTACAAAGAGCAGTGTTTTGATGAAGAGAAGGCAGAGGAGAGCAAAAAGGCCTTCCAGCTGCCCAGCTCCACAAACAGTGCACCATCTTAGTGGACAGATGGCTCCCTCCTGTTTAACTGGAAACACACGTTTCAATGACAGCTACCAAAATAGTGCTCCTGAACGTTTCCCTGGCCCCTTGCTGGGGTGGTTAATTTTATGTGTCATTTTGGCTGTCCACAGTCTTGTTCAAACATTATTCTGGATGTTTTTGTTGTTGTTATTGTTTTTAATGAGATAAACATTACTTTAGATCAACAGACTTCAAGAAAAGCAGAGGATGCAAGTGGGCCGTGGCTAAGCAGTTGAAGGTCCTAATAAAACAAAGACTGAGGTTCCCTGGGACAGAAGGCCACCTTAAATTCAAACTAGAATTGCTCTCTAGGCCTCCAGCGGTTCTGCACTTGATAAACCTCTATAAGTCCATGAGCTAATTCCTTCATTTGAAGTTCTCTCTCTCTGTCTCTCTCTCTCTCTCTTTCCCCTAGTTGGTTCTATTCTTCTAGAGAACCCCGACCAATTCATTTAGGTTCTTTTCAGAAATTTTGTTCAGATATTTTGTTCCCAAGACCTGAAGCCATATTTATTATCTTTAATTCCAGCAGTTTCTGCATCCTGTCATCCATGGTGCAGAAGGAAAGGCAGGAAGAAGGCAGCATCTGGCTAGCAGTGTCTGGCTTCCTGAGACCCTCCCCGATCCCAATTCCCACCCTAGTCCACCTGCAAGATCTGAGCTTCAAACCCTGTGCGTTTAATTTTCAAGCAGGGAGAGACCACACCAAAAAGTTCCAATCAAAGTCAGACCTTCTATGCCACCCTTCAAAATGATCAGTCAGCATTTAGTGAGCACTTACTGTGCCCCATGAGTGTTGGTCAGTGAACTCAATAGTCAAGTACAGCCACTGCTCAGAGAGCCAGAATTTTTTGTTCTTCTTGATACCTGGAAATGTCATCCAAACATAAATTACAACTCTTTCAATTTCCTTCAGACACCACATAAAGAAAATGCTGCAAATCCCTACTGAGGACTGTGCATTGACAGCCCCCACTCTGGGGGTGACTATACCCAGTGACACAGGAAATGATTGTAAGTGTGAAAGCCCCAGAGTCGTTTTTAGACAGCTGCCGGAGCATTTTCAGAAACTGTTTTGAAATGCATCTTTTTATTTCATGAATATTTTTCCTGCATGTATGTAAGGGCACCACATGCGTGAAATGTCCTCGAAGGCCAGAAGATGGTATTGGATGCCCTGGACAGCAGTTACAGATGGTTATGAGCCTCCATGTGAGTGCTGGGAACCAAACCCAGGTCCTCTGCAAGAACAGCAAGTGCCCTTAGCCACGGAGCCATCTCTCCAGCCTCCCTTTTCCATGTTTTGAAGTGGGTTTTTTTGTTTTGTTTTGTTTTTTAAGTAAAAATGGTGCTTGAGAAGAGAACTGCAGGCTTTCTTTTGGAACCTGTTAAAAACTTTTCCCAGTACATGTACTTTCTGGGAATCGTCACTATGTGGCAGCAGGAGGACTCCGTGACTTCCTACTGTTGGCTTGGGAAGGGCAGGAGGAGGAGAGGAGAGGACAGGGTGACTGATTCTGGTTTGGTGTTAGTGAGTGCAAGGGTTTGCCTCTTGGCACCAAATATGTCCAATCCTGCGTTTTAAAGCGCCTCTGAGGGGAGCAGGGGAGGCTGCCTGATCCGAAAAGCGCTTTGTCCGTTTGTTGGGTCTGAGAACCGAGAATAACTAGAACAGACTCCGTTTAATTTAGTCCAGAAAAAATTTAATAAAAAAGAAAAAATATTCCAGCTAGCTGGGGCTGCAGCTCCCCATCCAATACAGAGGACAGAGCCCCGGTTACAAGGCTCATGCCTTTTAATAGGGGAAAACCCACAAATAGTATGACCTTTTACATGATTGGGTGGTTAAAGAGGGAAGACAAGGGGCTGCTACTTATTGGTCCCTCCACCTGGGCTGACCACAGTCTCCTCACTCCTGGTGTTAGCAGATAAGGAGCCTGTTACTGCAGTTGGTTAGTTCTCGGAACAGTCTGGGTCTGGTGATTTCTTATAACTGGAAACTTGAGCCAGCTTGGGGCAAAATGGCAGCTAGGGTTAAACAGGCTTATCAAAATGGCGGCAGTTTGGTTCCTATCAACCTTTTCACTTTCAAGGCCCGTGGGCTTCTGTGAGTGTTCTCAGCACTCATTGTCTTGGCCTCCCTGAGGCATTAATTGGGACTCACTTTTTCTACACAGACTGCTGAGACTAGAAACTTTACTCAGACAGCTGGGTACACCAAGCTTGTTGTCCCCAATTTTCTGACTTGTGCCTCAAAATGACTTTCTAAAAGAATGTACAGTTGTCCCTTGGGATTCATGGAGAACTGTTCCAGAAGTTCCTATGATACCAAAACCTGCTGATGGTCATATCCCTTCAGAGACTAGATGGATGTTTGCATACACAATCTACACACTTCAACCTATGTACTTTAATGTGTAATTGTTAATACAATGTAAATATTATGCAAATAGCTGATGTACTGGTTAGGGAACGAGGAGTAAAGATTCATTTTTAGTTTCCACATATTTTTGATCTGTGGATGGTTGGATTTACGGAGGATGTAGAACTGACAAATATGGAAACGCATAGTTGAACTGTGTTCTCTGCGCTTGGAAATGAACACATCAATGCCCTGTTAGGATGCTATAGAGATGTTTCCAGAGCAGGGGAGGATGAATATTAAACAAGAAGACAAGCAAACCTGGGATGTCATTGTTCATAAACAGCAATTACAATAAGCCCGTTCCTCACTGTAATGGTCTAGGGAAATGGGATAAAGACTTTCATTTTGTGGTTTGTCCAGACTTCAAAACTTGACCTTTGCCCAAAGCCTCCAAGTGGCACACCCAGCAAGGAGTGACCTTGAAAGTTCCAAAACAGGCCCAACCACACCCTACATGATGTTCAGATCTGGGAGGGGCCTGTGCAAATAGATAACCCGGTGGTCTGTTTTTGTTAGGAATGTGCACACCGGAAACTTTGTGAAATGCTTAATTCTTATTGGATGTTGCAAATTGTAACCTGTCCCCACTCCCCAGACCCTATAAAAGCCTCTTTCTAAGTATGATTAGGGTTCGCTATAAGCGGCCCAGCCAGTTGGAAATAAAATACCTTGCTATTCCATCTACATGGTGTTGGCTTTTTATCTCAACCCATTACACTCACAGCTAGAAATGAGCAGCCCTGGGGAGAAGCAGTTCCTATGTCATCTACAGTTTATACCTCACAGCACTGGGCTGAAGAAACTGCTTCACCAGCTCCTCCTCTATTCCCCTCTGTTGTGAGTGCTTCCTCCAGGGCCTTTAACCACAGGGACTTAACATTAATTTGAGCACTTACTGTTTTGTGGTCTGCCTTCTGGTCTTCCCATGTCTGGTTGTACTCAGTACCCTCTCTCCAGGATTTTATACACAGAAGGAGCTTGATTATTGCATGAATGTCCACCTCAAGTCTATTTCTTCACAGATGGACATTATCCACTTCAGATCCACTGTACAGTTCACTGAGCTGGTCCTGGCTCTCTGCAGCTCTCCTGAGTGACAGGTCATCAGTCCTTCGAGAAAATTTCCAGAAAAGTTGACAGTTTCTGATGTTGAAGACTTCTCTTGAACCTGCTCTTTGTGTTGTAATTCCAGCCTCTTGGGCTGCCATCTTCCTTCGGAAGAGATTATGTTCACAATAAAGACATGTTTTCTCTCTCTTTCACCAAAATGCATCAGAAGACAGTCACTTTTTTCTTCACTTTCCAAATTTCCTCAAGTGATGATTTTTAACTCAAGAGATTATATGTACCTTCATAGCTCCTGAAGAGACTAAACAGAGCAAGCCTACCGCCATCCTAGGGGCCCACCACCATCTTAAAAACCCGTTTCCCCTAGGCCCCAGCTTGTTACCCGGTTTCTTAAGTTTCGAATTGCCGACCTTTGACTGGCCCCTGTAACAACAAAGAACAAGGTAACTGTGGTCTGCCCAGGTGGTGGGAACCAATGGGAATCTTCCACTTGTCTCTTGCTGGACTATTTGCTGAAATTTCCCTCCAGGCACCTAATCATATTAAAGGTTACAAAGCTTACCCAATCACGTTAGAGGTTACATATTCTGAGGCTTTGCCCTAAAGAAGTGCTTGTGCCCCCTGATCAGGCTGCTGTTCTCCATATTGGACACAGAGCTGTAGCCCCAGCTAGCTGTAGTAATTACGCTTTAATAAATTTGGCTTTTCAAAAAATTTATAATTCCCGATCATTCTCAAATCACAGACCTAACACTCCCAGGAGAGCAGCAGGAGGAATTTACCAGGCAGACCAGAGAGTGTGCTGGGAACATTCAGAGCTGGAATACGACCCAATGTGACCTTTGGTGTGCTCTTCTACACTTCCTAAAGAGGAATATTTACTTTTGCTCTTCATAAAGAGAACATTGGTCAGATAGTATGTCTTGCATCCTCTCTTCCACTCTTGAAACTCTGTAATTATGACTGAGCCATCTGTCCAGAGAACAGTTACCCCATCCCAGGTGAAACGAGTTTCCTAATAAATATATCTCTATCTCCAAAGAAAACAGTTAACCGTAGGAGCTGTTTCCTAGACGTCTAATCTTGAGATAGACTATCTGAGTGTCTCACAGACATGTTGACCAGGGCCAGGGGAATTACTTCTCAGAAAAATAGCCATCAAATAGAGTTTTGTCATCTTTTAAGTAACCCTCACTGTTATCAGTTTCCTCCTGCATTTCCAAATGATTGCATGTTATGAACAGTAGATGATTTCTTTTCCTGAGGCCCTATCAGGAACATGCTATGCCAGAAACATAGACTGATAGATTTGTGTCTTTCCACAGTGCCAGAGTTGATTGAATAACAGTAAAATCACAGGCTATGTATTGGCTTTGTTGACTGTAATTTACTAAGTAACCCCAATTTCCCTTGATAGGTGGCCATTGGCAATCTCTGGTTCTTCTATTCCAATCTAATTACTAATATTATGCTGTGCCCAGGTTATAGAATCCTCTCAAAAGACCACCAGGGAGGTCAAATCTGCTCAAGCTCATCCACAACCCAACACACCAAAGCAGTGGGTGGAGGGTGAGTGGCCACGAGGAGAGGTAGGTGGGGCTTCTTATAGGTTTTAGACAAAGGGAGGAGGGGGATTTGCCGTGTTCCCCCAGATTAACTACTGAGCCAGGGTGTTGTGTACATGAAAAAATCCTGAAAAGTGCTGAGTCTGAAAATTGAAATGACACTGGACCTGCACCCCAGAGACCATGAGTTTAAACTTTGAGGTTTTGAACTTATCCAGGTCAAGTGTTGACCAAAACAAAACAACAAAAAACAAAACGTCAGCATTCTCCAAAGAATTTAAACCAGAAGCAAGCAACATGGCTGAGGGGATAAAGGTGATTGCCGCCAAACCTGATGACTTGAGTTCAACCTCATGGTAGAAGGAGAGAACCAGCTGTCTCAAGCTGTCCTCTGACCTCCCCATGTACACTGTGGCATGTGCATACAGCCACACACACAAAGAAATAAATGTAATAAAAACTGTTTAAATTAAAAAGCATCAAGAATCAAGTTACTCAGGAGTCAAAGTGTGGTGAGGCACCTCAAGACTAACCATAGCTATACTATGTCCTAGCTAAACCCAGTAGTTAAATAGTTAAAGCTGGAAGCAGTTATCTCAAAGTATGGGAGTAAAAAAGTTTGACCAAGCTGTGGGGTTGAGAAAAGTTGAGCATGCACCTGGTTACCATGGCTAATGACAGATCTGTGGCTTCTGTCCTTTCTGCTTGGCTAGTTCTTGCACAACAGGAATTGTCAGGACTCACCATCTTGGTAGTCAGCATGTACCTGACTACCTAAATACCATGGTTAATGGTAGATCTACGGCTTCTGTACTTTCTGCTTGGCTTGCTGCCCCTAGATATGTTTTTTTCTTTTCCTCTGTATAAAAGGCTGACTCTGAGAAAGACCTATGCAAAGACAAATTTTCCCAGTGTAGTTGTCAGCTGACTATTAAAGACTTTCTTTTGGCAATACATCGTGTCTGCATGGTCTTCTCTGGTGAACCACCTCACTACAAAAGAACTATGAAAATCTCAACACACAGGAAAAGAAACAATCAACAGATGCCAGTAACACAAGGAAACAAATGTAGAAATTATCTGCAAAGTTTTCAGTTTTTAATTTTTAGTTTGTGTATGTGTATCCTTTTTTGAGACAGGGTCTCCCTGTAACTTGCTATAGAGAGCAGACCAGTCATGATCTCTGAGATCTGTCTGCCTCTGCCTCACAAGTGCTGGGATTAAAGGCCAATAAAGGCCATGCCTGGCTAACGCTTTAAAATTTTTCAAATAAACAATCATGAATCTTCTTGAAACAAAAATTAAAATACAAAGCATAACAATAGAAACAGAAGACAAAAAGGAACTCAAAATAGAAACTCTACAGTTGCAAACACAATAACCAATATAAAAAACACCCAAGCCAAAAAAAAAAAAAAAAAAAAAATCAAATGACTCCCTGGATGGATACCACATAGAATATAATAAAGGAAGGAGGGCTGTCACTGACTGGGCTATAGCCCTTTTAGCATGCACAAAGCCCCAGAGTTCAAACTCCAAATCCAATAAGCAAACAATAATACAATGGCCACAAACTTATCAGACATGGCGAAAGACGAACCTATAGATTTTTGAAAGGTGAATGAACTCCAAGTTGTGTAAATGTAAGTAAATCTATATCCAGATGCATCAAAACAAAATTATTTTTAAAAATAAAGGTAATTGGGATGAAGAGATGGCTCAGGGTTTAAGAGTACTGGCTGGTCTTGTAGAGGACCCAGGTTCGAGTCCCAGCATCCACGTGGTGACTAACAATCATCCATAAGTCTAGTTCCAGGGGATTCTACACCCTCTTCCAACCTCTGTAGGTATTGCATGACTCGGGTGCACCTACCTACACGCTGGCAATAAACTTGTACACAGCAAATGAAACTAGTGAACAAAATATTTTTAAAAATAAACTAAATAAAGGTAATTAAAATCTCATGAAAGCAGCCTGACACTCCGCCCCTTTTCTCTCTGGCTCCTTTCCACCATCCTCTTCCACGATAGTCCCTGAGCCTCAAGAGCAAGGGGTCTGAGATGGAGTAACAGGTGTAGGATGATGTTCTTTCTGCTGTGGCATGGATTATCATCTGGCTTCAGTGATATTCTTTCTACTATAAAAACACAACAACTGTAAAAACAACAACAACAGCAAAAATAACACCCATACAAATATTGAATGACCTAACCTATGGGCATAAACACAAATGCTTAGGCAGTACCTAAGTAGGCACATCATATTCATCTTGCAAACAATTACAGTAGCTTCTTTATGGGAGCTTATAACTCCCACCATCACCACTGGGAGCTGACTTTCTTTTTCCCTAATATCAGCTGTGTGTTCCCTCCCTGAAGAGCAGGCCCTAAATCCAATTATAAATACGCCGAGACTGCCACCTGGGTATTTGCTCCACCAGTCTCATCTGCTTAGGCAAGTTCACCTTAGTTACATATAAACCACACTATCCCTGCAAGGGCCACCACACACACCAGTCCTATGGGGATAGTTCACCATGTCAAAATTTCCTCTGCCCACACTCTTTCCTTCGCTGGTCCCCACATTAGTGGCAGCCATGTAACTCCTTTTCCCGGAAGCATTTTCCAATTTGTCAGTTATTCCCGCCAACTACGCCATTGTGTCTTATGAATTCTCCTCTTGCAGTGAGGCCAGGCATTCAGCCCCACCTCACCCGCCAGGTTTGAACCGACTGAGCGAATGGAGAATGCTCTCCTATTGGAGAAACCAGTTTATTCTGGGTTATTTGCAAAGGATTCATCACCATGGAGACAGAAATTTCATATGGGGGAAGCCAGCATTCTGATCAGAAGTCCGGTGGACCTCCTGCGCGCACACACACCCAAGACGGAGACCTGCGGAGCCCCACCAGCATCTCCTATCCAGCTTTTTCTACTTTCCCACTGGATCCTCCCCACTAAGTCACTGGTTGGTTGAAAAGTAGTTGACTCTATTGTCTTCATCTGTATCAATCACATTCTTGGAGGCATGTTCCTTGAGGCCGAGAGAAACTGTAAATTTACCCCGACAAGCACCTTACCACAATTCTGGCCATCTAGCATCCCAAAAACTTCCTGACCACTCCAGCCCACAGCAACTGTCCCTCATCCAAGTCTCTCCAGCCTGCTTACAAAGGACTTCCTTATGATTTGCTGAGCTAAATAATGGTTACTTTATTAGCAAACATTTATTCAGTCTCACATAGTGCCAGGCATTTGAGGCCACAGCATAACAAGAACAAGCACAGTTGTGCAAGTTTATCGATGGTCTAAGGGCCACACGATGGTGGCTGGGGTCCATTCAGCTCAACTTGCAATATCCTTTCCTCACAGGCTGTATGTGTCCAACTAGGTACGCCCTAACTCATATATGTAAGGATGTGCTATGTGTCTTTTGATACATGATCTTCTTTTTCGAGAAAAGGAAGAAGTGAGTGAGGAAGAGGAAAAAGGAGGAGCAACTCTTTTATTTTGACTTTTCATATTTTGAGATACAGTCTCATGTCACACATATTGGCTTCAAATTTGCTATATAGCTGAGGCTGGCCTTGAGCCCCACCTTTCTCCCTCCCAAGTACTGAAATGACAGGTGTGTGTTACACCTGGCAACTCTCTTTGTTTCAACAAAAAAGATCTCAGACAAATTTTGATTCATTTAATTGAAAAGAAATGAAAATTTCAGAGAAGTAAAGGTAAGAGATGGTCCCAAGGGTTTTTACAGCCCTTTTGTTTTCCATCAAATTCAGTGCAAGGCAAAATTCAAATATTGTCCCTCCACGCCCCATGCGCCAGCCATGTCTGAAGGCTGTTTCCTTTGTAGTTATCTGAGGCTGCCCCCTTGTAAGTGAGGGCTGGTGACTCCAGAACAGCATGTCTTCCAGCTGTGTGCCTTCAGAGGTGTGATACAGCCTCCAAAGCAAAGGAAGAGCTCATTCCTCTGACTACCCTGGAGCAGAAGTTAGGGGCCTTTGTGTGTCAAAACTTTCTTAACTTGATTGACTCAAAGAAAGGTCTTACTTTATAGTCTTATTTCTCTAGTAGAAAATGAAATGCTAACTTAAACAACTTGGAAACCAAGAGAAGTACATTCCAGAAAATTCACAGAAACGACCCAGTTTCCTCACTTGCTAAAAACGTGACTTGTCCTCTAAGAAGGGGATTCAAGAGTATGTGGAAAATACTGCTTAGAAACAATCAAGAAGCCAGGTGTGGTGCCATACACCTTTAATCCCAGCACTTGGGAGGCAGAGGCAGGCTGATCTCTGTGAGATGGAGGTCAGCCTGGTCTACATAGTAAGTTCCAGGCCAATTGGTATTACAGGGAGACCCTGCCTCCAAAAAATCAAAAACAAAAAAAGTAGTTGAAGGGGTAAACTTTAGGTTGTATATATTTTGCCACAAGAAACAGTCAGTGATAGGCCTTGTTCATTAATTCCATATGTTTTCCTTTTAAAAAAATTTCCAGGGACAGAGATCTGTGGGTCTACAGCAGCCCCAGCATTCCACAAGTACCCAGGGCTATGCCAGAAAGTTTCAACTTTACTCCAGTGTCCTTTGCTACTACTTGGCACATGATAGATGATCAACAACTACTTGCCAGAGGAATAACTGAAGAGTGAAAGAATGTTGTCACTATGCCAGTTACAACAATGCTTCCAACACATGAATGCTTCAAGAAGCAGGTGTCCATGGCACATGAATGACAGGTAAGTCACTTTGCATGAATCGCATTAGTGAATTGTTTTTCTTATTGGCATTTTATTGATAGCAACACTCTAATACATTAATTCCATCCAACCTATGTACCAACAGTCTCTGTAAGGCATGTAATTAGATTTATGAAGATTATCTTCAGTAATAATTGGGCTTAAAATATTGAGAGATATGAAATGTATGATAAATTTCTCCATAAAACTCTACAGATACTTAGAATGAAAAGACTTAATAAGAGAATAATTAGCAATAAACTATTACATTGATTGCACAGGACCTGTGAATTTTCTATCAATGAAGCCACTTATTTTAATGTATCCTTCATAACTGAAGACACTATTAGGAGAGGAGAATTTATAGTTCACTCTGAGAACTCCCACCCCCTAAGTATTTTCCACTGCATAATAAAAGTTCTCTGCAAATTCCTTACCCTGTCTCCTCTCTGAATTCTTTTTCTAATGCTAACAAGAACCTAGCAACACTGGCTGGAGTCTGTATCTTTCCTGGGATTGCCCCAGGCCCCCATAGCCAACAACATATTCACTCTAAGAGAAACTGTTAAAGTTTAGTCTGAAGGAAAATGTTTCCAGAAAGAAACTGGAAGAAGACTGACAAATCCTAAGTCAGACTAATAAAAAAGAAAGAGGGAGAAGACCTATATTAACAAAATCAGAGATAAAAAGGGAATAGTTATTACAACAAACTCGAGTAAAATCCAGTCCATCATTAGGAAATTCTTTGAAGACTTACCAAAACCTAGATGAAATGGAAGAATTTCTAAATGCATATAAACTACCAAATTAAAGTCAGAAGATACAAATAACTTAGTCCATTTCCAGCAATGAGAGTGAAGCTGTAATGAAGTCTCCCTACAAAGAAAAGTCCAGGTCCAGGTGGATTCATAGTTGAATTCTACCAAACCTTTAAGGAAGATCTAATACCAACTCTCCTTAAATTGTGACACCAAATAGAACCAGAAGAATCACTACTAAATGCATTCTATGAAGCAGAATCATTCTCATATCAAATCCAGATAAAGACTCAATGGATAAAGAAAACTGCAGACAAATTTCCCTAATGAACATAGATACAAAAATTCTCAACAAAATATGTGCTAACAGAATTTAGGAACACATTAAGATCACACATGATGACCAAAGGGACTTCATGTCAGTGATTCAAGTTTGACTTGACATATGTAAATCAATTAACATAATATAGAATATAAATAAACTTGAGGACAGAAGTCATATGATCATCTGGCTAGATAGAGAAGGGTGTTTGATAAAGTTCAACATGCTTTTATGATAAAAGTCTTGGAGAAACTAGTGTAAGGTTCTGGGTTCGAGAGACGCAGCAGAAAAGAGAGACCAGAGACTCCACTGGGAGCTAACAGGACCCGGTTTATTAAGAGAAGACCAGCTGGAACTAGCTTCTCCACACTCGGGAGTGGAGAAATGCTAGCCCCCCTCATCTTGGGACTGGGGGTTCCAGGGAACCGGGCTGGCATGCCTAACTCCAGATCGGGATGGAGGAGCTCCTTCAGGGAGAGTGCAAGAGGCTAACTCCCTGGGAGAGCGAGCTCAGCCCCCAAAGCCCAAACCCTCAAAGCCTCAAAGCCTCAAAGCCTTAAAAGCCCTCAGCCCCCTCCTAGCTTTTAATGAGAGGGGGTTGGGATCGCCATGACATCTGATTGATGTTTAAGGTAGGCTTCTGGCCATGAAGTAGTCCTTTTTTACAGCTGCTTGTGAATCCTGGGTTAGGGATCTTATCTATTCAAGAAGTTGTAAGAGTCTTTCTTTTTCTCAGATCTCTCAGATCTCAGTGGCCCCTGAAAGTCTGGGTTGGAACTGCTGGGGGAGGGATTGGAGGTTCCAGTCACACCTAACATTCTAGCCTTTTTGACCATAGGGGGAAAAAAGGGGGCACCATTCTCCTCTAGCTTCTTCCTGCTGATAAGGCCCGATGGGGGCCATGGGGAATGACACATGAGGCTGGAATGGGTTATACTGTTGAGTCCTCATCATGGTTAGGCAGCCGTGCATATTTCCTGGTGGGAAGGTGAGCAGAGATGACTCGGTGGCTGGTCACCCTCATGATGTATGGCTGATGCTTGAGTGGTGTCAGGGTCCCAGCAAAGCATAGTAGAAGGGCAGTCCTCCCATGTAGGTGAGCAGAGGGACTGGCGCTGAGACAGTTTCCCCCCCATACAAAACTGTTGACCAGGTGAGGAGGTAGGCTTGACAGTCCTCCCCGTCTCTACACCCTGGTGGGATAAGAGAACAGGATAAATCTTCAGAGGCTTAGCTGCTGGTAACACTGTTTCAGACCTGAAAGGGTTAATGAAATGGTAGCTTTGACACTTTGTAGGATCTGGTCCAGGTAGAGAACAAAGAGGATTCTGTAAAAGCCATAACCCAGGTTAAGGTTGAAGGACCCTGCAGGAGGCCATTAGGTTTCAGAAGAGGTAGTCCATTCAAATTCACTGAAAGTGCAGAGCCAAGCAGCCTAAGATGAAGGCTGGAACCACTTCCTATTTTCCTGAAATTTAAGGAATTAGATAACATACATTCAAGGGGGTAGAGATGCTAGAAAGATTGGCCCATGACAGAGGTCAGACAAATGAGGTGTGTAAAGGTTAAAGGTTAGGTTAAAAAAAATTATCCAGCCTAAACTACCCATCCTTAGAAGCATATGTTTACATTTTAGTCATTGTCTTTGTTCCTGATTGCAACAAATCCTGGCATTATATCCAATATTGAATGCCACCAGAAACTGTTAATCTCAGAGTCACAGATACAGATGTGGTCCCTAACAATGATTATTTGCTTAAGATGTTCTGCATAAGATTAGACACTCCTCTTAATACCATGAGACATAATAACATTAAGGCTGAGACAGGTGATTGGATACTCAGGTGAGGGTCCAATGACTCTACTTAACAAATCTGTAAGTGGACACAGCTGAAGTCATGAAGATGGCAGTTTGGCTCAGAAGAGTGCTGTGTAGTATCATCTTACTAAAGGACACACATAACGTTATGAATTGATATTTTCGGTGTGTACATTACACTTTATAAATTTCCAGGCAAGCTTGTAGAAAATACAAAAATTGTAGTTGAGAGAGAAAGAGAAAAAAAAGAGAGAGAGAGAGATCTACCAATGCTTTAGGTGTTGAGGGAATATATGAGTAATAATAATAATTTGTCTGAATTAGGAAAACTAAATAGGGGTGCCCAGGGCATGAAGGGATAAGGAAATGTTCCATTTCAGAGAAAATTGTTTAGATCGTAAAGAGAGGCAGTAATTGAGACCAGTGAAGGATGCCTTTTAAAGCCTGACCCAAAGGGTGAGAGCTGTCAGGGATATCTTAGAGAATGTAGGGAAGACATAGAGTAGCTCTGGGGCTGTGGGGAGGCCCATTGACTCCCACCATGGAGAGCTGCTAAGGGCGTGTCTTACCTGAGTAGGAAGAGGAGGACAGACCATGTGGTCCCCTACTGCAAACAGGCCTTTTGTCTACTGTGGCAGTGGCTCTGGGTTCCTCCCTTGCTGTGGTGCAAAAGGTCAATCCTCAGTGGCCAGGCAGATGAGTTCTGTCAGTGAAGAAGATCTGAAAGTGGGTTTGGGGAGTCTGCCCTGGCTTCCCTCAAGGATGAACTGTGATCAGGACATGTAAGTCAAATAAACCCTTTCCTCCCCAAGTCAGTTTGGTCAGTGTTTTATCACAGCAATAGAAAGTAACTAGAACAGCTTTGAATGAGTGTAAATTATATAATCCGCATATATCTGCATATTTTATGATTCTCTTTTGTGGCTGACATGGGCCCACTGTAGTGTAGCTATCATTCTCATTCTGTTCTATACATCTGGACAGACTATAGGTTCGACTTTGTACAAATAAGAAAAAAGAAGATAATTAGGAAAAAAAAAACCCAGCTATTTATTTGACAGTAATATCTACCACTTCCAGTTTTCCCAGAGGGGAACACCCGAGGGGTACTTCTTCACTACAGAAATAGTTGAAAGTTGATCACTGAGCATACACAAAAAGAGTGAAAGAGACTTGAATGAGTAAACAAACTGTGCACGTATGAGGAATTTAGGTGGAAGTGATCAAATGAGTCAAATGTTTACTTCTAAAATGTCTAAACTATAACAATTTGGAATAAGGAAAAAGCAGACATAGATAAGAATATTACTTTTAGGCTCTCTGACAATATCACATATTATGATGTGAGAAGGTGATACAAAGCCTAACTAAATGTGTTACGCCTTTTGCTACAACTGTATCCGAGTCTATCTGGCACCGGGCTGAGGAATTGAAGACACACAAGACACACACAACAGAAACACCAGAAATGGTGGGGAAGCTTCCAATTTACTCAAGCAGGGTGCTCAATA
The DNA here is from genome assembly GCA_035773235.1 of Eospalax fontanierii. Taxonomy (NCBI): domain Eukaryota; kingdom Metazoa; phylum Chordata; class Mammalia; order Rodentia; family Spalacidae; genus Eospalax; species Eospalax fontanierii. The sequence goes on from CM069547.1 coordinate 19,940,950, forward strand.
TATATACATCCAGCAGGTGCCAATAAAGAATTGCAGGAAAGTTTCACAGGGAGTTTGATAGGGGGCAGCAGTTCAGGCTTCCAAGAAACATCTGAGTACATGACTGTGCACCTGGTTCAGAACAATTGCGGGTAGGCCTCTAAAGGTCAAGCTGTTCTCGATTAAGTTGTTTATGTACAAACTGCAGCTGACAAACTGAAGCTAGTTCCTGGCCGGGAACCTAGCGGAGAAAAAGGTATGTAGGGAGACCAGGCCCTACATAAATGGAAAAAAATAGAGATAAAGTGAATTACAGTTGGAGAAATGGCTCCATAGTGAAGAACACTTGCTATTCCTGCAGAGGACCCAGATTCAGTCCAAGCACCCAGATGACAGCTCACAACTGTCTGTAATTCCAGTTTCAGGAGATGCAGGCAAAACATTTATATACATTAAAAAAAAATAGATCAAAAAAGAGAAAGTGAATTTTGTAAAGAATACATAATATGTGCTACCAGAATGTAATATTCTATGCTATTTGCCACTCTACTGAAGACCTGGGAGACAGAGACAGTGAAAGAAAACAGATTTGTTCATGGAGGGCCTGAGGCAGGACAGCTAGTTAGGAAGCAGAGGAACATGAGAAAGGGAAGCCCTTCCCTTCACTCTCCTTGTTCTAATGTCCACGCCCCTGGCTGACACTCTGGTGCTTATTGGTAACCAACTAAACCACCTGCAAAAACAGCTTCAGTCTTCTTTCTTAGAACATCAGAGACAAGACTGTTTCATATGCTGATGATATAAGCCTTAGTGCAATCTCCTTGTGACCTGTGTCAGGAAGGATCCCTCTGATCAAATGTTTTCTACTACCACGCCTTTCTCCATCTGCAAGCCTGTGCAATGTACCTAAAAGTAGTCTTCTCCTCAAGAGAAGGAATCTACTAGCACACAATATCTAAACTTTGTTACAGCTTAAGTAGTTTCAAAGCTCCCACATCGTATACATAGCTACCACAGAGGCACTTGGCAGAGTTCTGCTTCTAATGCATGAACTTCACTATTTTTGAGTGCATCTTGTCTTTCTTGTTCATCAACAAACTCACTACCTGCTTCACTCTGACCCATCCTGAGGTATTCAGTCAAAACCAATTGTGGCTGAATAGAGTACTCCCTGATTACACAAGGAAGGAGTCCTCTGGAGGGACTCCTTTGTTGCCCAAGGGACAAGTCCCAAATCTCTGATGAAGCTCCTCTCTCTCCCACGTAGATTACCCCTTCATCCCCTCAACCACGTCTCTGAGAGGGATCCTCAGGCTACCCAATTGGAAGCATCCAGTTCAACTTCCTGCTACTAGAGACAGGCCCTGAGGAAAACAGAGGAATCTTTAGTCTCAGACCTCCATCTTCAGGGGGCTTAAGGGTACAAAGGGCTACTATGGCCTCTACAGAGGGCACAGCGAGACAATCGGCAGGAGCTTCCTGCACTGGGTGGGTTCTAACTCTCCAGAACTCTCATCTCCACCATGTCTTCTTCCTCATCAAAATGCATTTGGTCCTTGACCTCCTGGGGGTAGTGTTAAAGACACATTAATTTCCTGCAAGTTATCTCATATAAGCTGAAAAGAAGAGAGAGCATTACAGTGGCCCCTTTTTGGAATTCAGAATATTATGTGGAAGGGATGAGTTGTTAAAATATTAAGGGAAAGACAGACATGTTGACAGACACCTATAATCCCAGTAAAGTAGAACAATTCTGACTTAGGGCCCACCCAGGGCTATATAGCAATACCCTGATCCAGGAAGAGAGGGACAGAGAGAAAGAGAGGAAAATGAGCGGCGGCGTTGGCCACAGCCCCACTGCATACAATCCCAGCACTTGGGAAGTGAAGTCAGGAGGAACAGAAGTTCAAAGTTAACCTCAGCTAAATACTTTGAAGCAAGCCTGGTGTACATGAGACCCTGTCCCCCCCCAAAAAAATTTTTTTTAAATGATTAGAGGAAGAATAAGGGGAAAGACTGATATGAAGATAAAAGCATAGCTTGTGGGAATTTGACAAATAAATGACTCAGTGGTTAAGAGTACTGACTGGTACTGCAGAGGACTGGAGTTTAGTTCCCAGCACCCATATAGCAGCTAACAACCCATAATTCCAGTTCTAGGGGATCCAATACCCTCTTCTGGCCCATGTATTGCACACATGTGGTGTACTTACATACATACAGGCAAAACACCCTTACACATAAAATTTAAATAAACAGATAAAAATTATTTAAAACCAAAAAAGCTTCTGCCTGTTTTGTTATAATAACAGGTTCAATTTATCTCAAGCCAAGGCCATGAATCTAAAGCTGGAGATAATTAAAATGCTGAACAAAGAAAACAGACTAGTAACTTTTAATGGCTAATCAAACTGTGATAGATTCCCTCCCCCCTGAAATTTATGCAGGTGAATGTCACAGCTTCCTTGGTACCACTTTTCCCAGTTCATTCAACACAGAAACTTGGCAAAAGTCTAATTCCTTTGCCCTGAGTTCTGACTCACTGAGAAACCATAGCACTTAGGTTTATAATTTAGGAAAGTCAGTCTGGGAGCAGGAAGAGAAGCTACCGCAGAGGTGGGACTCAGAGCAAAACGGGTCAAGTAACAGCAATCCAGAAGCAGTGAGGGCTTGAAGTAAGACTGTGCAGAAACAGGAAAAATCATGACATAGCTAAGAGACAGAATCGAAGACAGGAGATGTCAGCGAAATTCAGGCTTCTTCCAGACCTGACGCTCACAATGCTAACTGGGCAATGTCGTCAGAATTGTTCCTCACAATGAAATGTGGCAGAATTTTAGAAGCTATAATAACATTATTTGATGATTTTAATATCAGAAATAGAAACAATAATTATGACTGACAAGTTCACCAATCATAGATCCTATCACATCGTCTTGAGAAACATCTAACCCAAACTGAGCACACATTGTGAAGAGGAGACCCTAGTCCCTAACCTTCAGTGTAACCAGAGACATTGGCTGCATTCTTGTGATCACCAGGTCCACGATTCTGTGTACCAACACCCTTCCTAAGCAGTACTGGCCACATTCAATCAAGCCTCTAAGGTGAGATCTAACTGAGCTGGGTACCTCCCACAAGATCTCCACAAGAATCAAGAGACTCTGGTCATACAGTAGAATAGAAAATGAGAGGTCTGGATGAGGTCTTTTTAAAAATATACATATTTATTATTTTTATATTATGAGTGTATGTGAGTGCACCCATGTCATGTATTGTCGAGGAGGTCAGAAAAGGGCCTTGGAGTTAAGGACAGTTCTTACCCACTATGTGGTTACTGGGGATCGAACCCAGATCCTCTGTAAGAGCAGTTAGTGCTCTTAACTACTGAGTCATCTCTCCAGCCCTAGATGAGGTCTTAACAAGTCTTCTGCATGTCTGCCTTTCCTTTTAAATGACATTTTAGCATTTATTTAGAATATGCGGGGTGAGGTGGGGGGAAGATGGATGTACCATGGCACAGGTGTAGAGGTCAGAATATAACTTTCAGGAGTTAGTTCTTTCCTTCCACCGTGTGGGTCCCAGGGATTGAATTCAGGTTATTGGACCAGCAACAAGTGCCTTTACCTCTTTACCTGCTGGGTCATCTCGACAGCTGGCATTGGCATTTCTTTTATCTGGCATTATCCTCTGGGTGTGCTGTGAGTCCCTGTCCTCTCTGTGAACTAGACAGTTGGATCTTCAAGGACTCCCTGATATTCTCAGCAGAGTCTAAACTCCTTAGCATGGACACAGTGTTCTTTGTGCTAGGTTGGAACACTGCCCAACTCTCAATGGGCCCCTTTTATTGAGAACTACCCCACCTCCACCCCAGTCTCAATCCCAGTCTCCAATCAAGCAGTGCGTTTACATAGCTTGGGCTCTGCTCCTAGTATTGTCAGCCACTAAACAAGGGAGGCACCTCTAGGAGCAAACTGCTATATTAATGAGCCTGCATAAGTGTCCTTTTATGTTCAGCTAAAACTTCATTGCAGGAAAAGTGTGTCCAGTGTCATTCTTGTTCATTTAATCTTTTAAGCATCTACTCCATGGCCTTAAACTAAGCATGCCTAAGAATGTACTCCTAACTGGGCATATTATAAATGGGCCAATCTCTATATAAGTATGCTTAGGCTCTCTGAAAAGGAACTTCCACACTTCCTTTGATCAAGGGCACTGCCTTGGAAATAACTTCTGTGCTCACCTTGCCTGCTGCAGGTAATAATACATCCTTCTCCAAGATAGGAACCCATTGCGTTTGATTCCAGTAAGTCTGGGAGACCACAGACAGACCCAAGATGACCTTCTGCCAGGAATCTCTGTCTCCTCAGCCACCTCCCCTCACTCAAGTACTAGCACATAATGAAACTTTAATCAAAGACAGCAGGCAGTGTGTGAGTGGTTTTATGCTGAGGATATTAGCCATCTCTGTGCCTAAGTTCACAATGGGTTACAGCATTCTTTGCTTAGATTGGCTGTGTAAATTTTTTTTTCCAAACCTTTCTTTACTATCTTGTTGGTTCCCTAATGAATGAGTTAAGTAAATTGTTGACCTATATTTTTTCATGCTAGGACAAATTCATTTCCCACAGTCTCACATAGTAGGTGTACACCTGAGAGTTCACCTGGTGATGTGAAATGTTTCACTCATCCAGGCATCAATGAGTACGCACACGTTAAACACATACCTCAGTTCTGCTCCTGGGTTGCCACATACTCCCCTAGAGCAGGCAAAGTTCGAATCTTCCAAGCAGTACCACAGGGAGTCTAAAAGTATTTCTGAGAATGGTCTGGAGAATAAGGAATTTCCCAGTATCTGCAATTCCTCGTGTGGCTTAGTAAAGGGTCAGAGTCTTTGAGAAACTCAGGTTTAGCCAACCAACTAGCATTTTATAAAATCTGGAAGAAATTTTTGCAGTAAGCCTAAACTCTTCCGTCTGACTTTCGCTGCCGCTCTCATTAGGTATGACCCAGATTTGCCTGATGAACCAGCGTGTCATCAGCACAGAATAATGAAGTATTGTAAGACATGAACTCTCTCCACTTGGAAAAGTCTGTACTTTGAGAAAACCACCTAATCTCTGAACTTCCACATCAGCACAGAGATGATGAAAGAATTGCAGTCAGCCTTAATAGGCCAACACTGTGGGCCGTGCCAGTCTAAAGCATCCAGGCATCAATGAGTATGCACACATTAAGCACACACCTCAGCTTTGCTCCTGGGTTGCCACATACTCCCCTAAAGCGGTCAAAGTTCGCATCTTCCCAGCAGTACACAAAACTGAACCCAGCAACCTGGACCAGCACCCCCTGCGCCCAGTCCCCCACCCTCATCCCTGCAGCCAGCACCTCCTTCCCTGCTGTGTCCAGTGCCCCTTGCCCGGGGTCTCGGGACCCCTGCTCAGCACCCAGAGCCCCTTCATCTGCGTCCAGCGTCCTGCCTCCTGGACCCAAACCCCGGCGTCCCTGCGCCCAGCGCCCCTTGCCCTGCACTCAGAGCCCCTTCCTCTGAGTCCTGCCCCCTGGACGCACACCCCTTTCCCTCTCTGCCCAGCGCCCCGCCCCAGCGCCCAGTCCTTTCCGCCAGAACTCTGACCTCTTTGCCAGGTCACGCGCCGGGACACTCTGATCCCCTGTGCTCGGGATCCCGCCAGCCGCCGTTCCCGCGCTGGTCCCGCATGTCTGGGCCCCGCCCCAATCCCGCCCGGATGGGCGTACCTAAGGAACTCCGACCCTGCCCCTCCAGTCCCGCCCTCTCCCTGGCCTCACAGCCTGGCTTTGCTCCCAGGTCCGGGTTCCGCCCCCAACCGGGGCTCAGCTCTAGGCTCCGCCCCTATCTCGCCTCGCCCGCAGCTCCTGCCAGGCTGGAGTCCGGCCTCTCACTTCTTGGCCCGAGACATGGCATTTGTGGCCTGGAGCCTTGCGCGGCGCCGGTGCCCGAGGTAAGCGTGGAGCCTCGGCTGCCGGATCAAAGTCACTCCGGCCGAGGGTTGTCGCCCGCCCGTGGAGCCGCCAGCCGGACTGTCTGGTCTGGCAAGTAGGAACCGCGGGATACTCGTTTGGTGGTTTTCCAGCGAGAGCTCTAAAGAGGGACCTCAGTGTCCGTCCTCCGCTGAGTCTGGAAGGGTAAGAATGGACGCATCCCAGCCGGGACCTCGCTCCGGTGCCCGGGCACGCAGCAAGCGCGGGGCCTGCGGAGCCTCCGCAGTGTCGGGTGCAGGGGCCTGCTGGGTACTTCCTCGGGGGCGCAGTACCCTTTGCTAAGGTGACAGTGTCCGTGCACGCGTTTGCCCAGGAACACAATCTGTTATCCTCCATGTAGCTTCGTTTTGCTTTTGGAAAAACGGTTCGCTATAATGTTGAGAGAATTGATTGGACAGAGTCAAGGATATGTAACCACCAAAAAGGAGAAAAAAAAAACCTGGAATGCGGTGCATGCCATAAAGCGGTGGTATGACTGATGTGTTTCTGCAGTTTGTTTTTAAAACTAACAATTTTAAATAAGTTGGTAGGACATTCTGTGGAAAGTTGCCTGTACTTGGGTCTTCTGTGAATACTTTTAAGATTCCTTAATTTTCTGCTTAAAATTGATCCCTTGCCAAATTTAAATAAAATGTAGATTTTTCCCTTTTGAAAAAAAAAAACACTGTAAACAATTTATTTCTTTTATCTAGGAATCATTTGAAGCTAGCTTGTTAGGACAGGTTAGAGACATAGTCTAGATACACATAAATAGCATTCTGATCTTTATGGGTTGGGACCAATCAGCAGTTGGGCTGCAGAAATGCAAACAAATAGAAACGAGTCCACTATTTGTAGTCTCCAGCAGGTTGTTAGTTTCCAAGTGACTCCGGTGCACTTGGGCAGACCGATCATGGGAGCCAGTCAGAAAGACTTTGAAAACGCAATGACTCAGGTGAAACTCTTGAAGGACGATCCAGGAAATGAAGTGAAGCTGAAACTCTACGCACTGTATAAGCAGGTAATGGCCTAAGCTCTGAGGTTATTTAAGCAAATCACTCCTTGAGTAGATACTGCTTTTAAAGTGCAGTTTGAATGTTTTTGGGTGCATAGCTGACTCCCCTCTAGACTGTATATATATGAGTTTTGTTTTGTTTTGCATTTTATATTAGGCCCAGAAATACTATTGAGGCACAAAGTAGCACCTCAGCATCTCTCTAGAATGAAGAGATTTAAAATATATAATATTACGATGTTTGATCCTTGTTCCACTCCTTACTGATTAGAGAATATCGTTTGGGAAGGTATTTTGAGACAACATGGGAGATTTGAATATGGAGTTTTAGCAACTACCAATTAGTGGTTCCATGGTTCTTGTTAATGGTGCTATGTTTATATAATGCAGTGTTGATGTTAGAATCTTTATAGCAAGATTGAAAAAAAAAATAAGCTTTTAATTTAGACTGGCAGAGACTTCCCTGGTGCGTTTCCACTGTGGATTCATGCACCGGCTATCTAATTTTCTACTAGGTGATTGGTTGAACTTCACCTACCGATGCTGTGTACAGCATTTTATTTGTCCAAAAAGACTTTGCCTTCAGCTCTTGGGAGGTATTATCCGAGCCTTTGGACTGTCACGCTTAGAAGCAGCATTTTCATTTGCCTGGAGAACCTAACAGTGGACTTGGAGTACAGGATCCCGGCTTTAGGTTAGGGAGGCTTGCCCATGTGGTAAAGCCCTGATACTGATGCTTCAGAGAGCTAGTTCTTCATTAGCCAGACCCCATGGATAATGCATGGATCCATTAACATGGGGATATTCCCCTTTCCTAACTCTTGGCAAGGGGACAACAGAAGGGTCACAGTGGCTTCTGCTCTAAACTTTATCCAGTGAACTTTACTCACCGGTTTAAGTCTGTATCCATTCCCTGTAAGGAACTGTAACCATGAATATCACAACTTGTAGGGGTTCTGTGAATCTTTTTAGGAACTCATTGAAAGGAGGTGGTCTTGGGAACTGCCTTATGACTGGTGTCGGAAGTGAGAGCAGTCAGAAGGGAAAAGTAACCCCTTTTTTGCCTTGTGGACTTTGTCCCCTTTAACCTCCCAGATGACTGACTCTTTTAGGGTGGCTTTGTCTATAAAAAAAAAAAAAAAATCAAAGCCTCCACTGTCTGTGATTTTCAAAACCTCTTCTGTATTGCAAAATTTAGAAAATTTTTACTTTAAATAGTCACTTCTGAAAAGCAGCTGAGCGGGATATTTTCTTCATCTCAGGACACCCATTTCTCCTGCCCTCAAACAAAATTTAGATGTTGCTTTTTGCTGTCATGTCCTTCAGTTGAGCTTCAAGACAGCCAGTACGTCTAAGAGCCCACCTCCTATCTCTGCCAGCTGCTCTCCTGGTGCTCGGTTACCAGGAGTATACCACTGGTTGTGTCCTCATTAGATGGGACTAAAGAGTAACTATGGGCTTCCAATGTTTGTCGACAAGTTCCTTTTGAAAATGGCTTGAATATTTTCATTGCCTGGAGAAAATGTGAATACAAAATTAATGAACTATTAGGTTTTTTTAAGGCCCCCTTTCCCAAAGGCTTTCTCTTGAATTATTTCCATACGCAGTAATCATTTATATAAGGGTGATGATCAATAGCACCTTTTGTCTCTTTTTCTGATGGTACATTTCTTTTTCTTTCTCTCTCTTTTTTGGGGTGTGTGTGTATGTGTTTTCAGCAGTAATGTCAAAGAGAATGAGGAGAAAATTGAGATCATTTTTCATGCCCTGTGAAAAGATTTAGGGAACGTATTCTTGCTGCCTCTGAATTGTATGGATCTTCAATACTTAGGCCCCCAGTTGGACATTTGGCCATTAATCATCCCTGTCCTCTTTACAGGCCACAGAAGGACCCTGTAATGTGCCCAAACCAGGTGTGTTTGACTTCATCAACAAAGCCAAGTGGGATGCATGGAATGCCCTTGGCAGCCTGCCCAAGGTAAATTTATTTACTCTACTGTTGGTCACACTTTTCAGTTTGGTTTTTCATCAGTTATCAATACAACCTTTCAGTTTTTTCAGTTTTTTTCTTTTTCTTACTATTGTAGCCAAGATTGGCCTTGAACTCATGATCTTTCTTGGCCTCCTGGGGGCTGGGATTATAGGCGTGGACCACTTAGCCTGTTACCTTTGAAATCTCGATATGGCTCTACTGAATGAAAGCCTCTGCTTGTCTTTATTGCCAATAGTGTTTTATTAGCACAGTATGTTTCTCAAGAAATGCTTATTATTGACTGTGGACTGAAGTTCTTTATCATCTACTTGTCAGGAAACTGCCAGGCAGAACTATGTAGATCTGGTGACCAGTTTGAGTCCGTCTGAAGCCTCTAGCCAGGGAGAGCTTGGAGTCTGCAAGAAAGTTCCAGAATCTGATGGCATTGTGGTGACCTCTGAAGATGGCATCACAAAGATTACATTCAATCGGCCAACCAAGAAGAATGCCATAACCCTTCAGGTAATGTTAGCTGCCCAGGGAGTGGGTCCTATTTTTTCTTTTTCTTGTCTATTTGTTTCACTTGAAAAACTGCAGAATTTCAGCATTATTCCGATTTTTGCGGAAGAAGATTGGGGCATTCTTTGTTTAGAATGACTGAGTTTCAGGTAGGTCCTACATATCACAGGTAATGCAGCTTTCCTATGAACGGAAGCACAAGGTAGCTGAGTCAGTATAAGTGAGGTGCACATTGACAAGAGATAAAGAAAGGCCTTCTAAGAGCAGCACACACTCCCCCCAGAGTGCTTCATATCACTGCCTTCTGAGCCTTTTCTACTCCCATGAAGGAGAGGGAAAGCCTTCATCTTCAGCAGTGTTAACCAGCCCTGATTTGAATGAACTGCTTCCCAGGGCAGCTTCAAACTCCTTGAACTGAAGTGATAATAACATAACCACTTGAGTCCCTTTCCTCTGATATTACAGGGAGTTTATCAGATGCCTGGAGTTGAACTGAAAGTCAAGTCTCTAATCTGCAGTGTGGTACAGCATGCTAATTTGAAATCTTAAGAATTGCATAAAGTTGCCTATGTGCCATTTAATTAATAATGAGAACACTGTTTCTGTTTGCCCTGAATCATTCTGTGAAAGCAAGGCATGTATGGCTGTGCACTGCAGGATCCAAGAGTCAGGACTTTCCACACAGAGGTTTATTTCATTTTTGTAAGAACCCTGTTGCCATGATTTAACAAAATAGTTCAATGGGTTAAGAAGTAACTTGTTCAAGTTCATAATAACTTATAGGCAGGAGATTCTAAATGAATATATGCCTTTCCTAACCCTCAATCTTGCTGGTCACCTTGCCTCCTATGTCATCATCACTGGAATACCAAGCTGATTTCCTGTCCCATTGAGGAGGATGATCACATCATTATTCATGCGTTAAGTCCACACTTTCATTGTCTTGATAACCATAAACATCCAACTTCATCATTCTTTCCCACATTGAACTCTAAAAGTAAAAACTGTACCAATCTTAAACACACTAAAAACTATGGCAAGATTAGAACTGTTGGAGGCCTGAATCCCAGTACAGCATCTCAGAAATTCAGACTTCCGACATTTGTTCACACTTCCCAGACTACCCAGGACACTCCTTTTCCTTGAGGCCACAGCTGAGACAGTTCTTCCCAGCTATCTTCTCTGTCAGCCACTCTCTCTAAATATCCTCAAGGGTTCCAACAAACCGTGTGCTCTCCCATCCTCCCCCTCACCCTGGCCATTAGAGCAGAGTTCTCTGTTAATCCCCAACACTCAAAGACTGTGTTTCTTTTGTTCATCTTTGGAACAAAGTGGTTATGCACTACATTGGACACATTTGTGCATGGAGTAATTGCCAAAGGAGTGAAAATCCTTCAGGAGTACTGAGCCACCTTTTTGGTTTTCAAAGTGCAACTGCTGCAAGTACTTGGTGCTGCTGGAGAAAAGGCTTACAGACTGGTCTGTGTGTTGGTTCACTGGGTGATGGCTCCCATTTTCACTGTTCTTTACCCTCCCATTCACACAGATGTATGACCAAATTATACAAGCACTTAAAACTGCAAGCATGGATAATTCATCCATAACTGTTTTCACAGGTAAGACATTTCTGACCTAACTAAATTTCTAAGTACAGAACTGAATGAAAAAGATTGAGGATATTTTCTAATACTGTAGCACTTTAATTTGTAATGTACAATAATACTATAGATATACCAAATAACCACTTTTAGGGAATTACTCATGGTAAAGCATATATCAGACTTGACCATTACAATAGCAGTCCTGCTGGTCTGATTCACAAAAGCCAAAGCAGAAAACCATTCATCTGTCCAAAAGAGAGAGATTTTAGACTATCCATCAATCAGAATTAGGCTCAGCAATGAAAAGAAATGAATACTTAACATATACAAAAACATGATGAGTCTTTGAAACATGGTTCAGCAAAATCTATAAAATACGAAAGTACAAGTTGTCTGGTTCAACTTATGTAAGTTCCTCAATATTAGGCAGAAGTTCTATACTTTGATAGAGCCTAAAAGTGACTGCCTTGGGGCAGCTGGAATGGCTAAGGCTAATAAACAGAACCTAGGGGTGCAGGAGAGATGGCTCAGTGGTTACGAGCACTGACTGCTCGTGCAGAGGACCCGGGTTCTATTCCCAGAACCCACATGTTGGCTAACAACCATCCATAACTCCCATTCCAGGGGATCCAGTGTCCACTTCTGACCTCCTACATGCACCCACCTACATGCAAGCAATACACTAATACACATTAAGTAAAAAAGGAAAAACTATGAGCATTCTGAGGTGTTCTGTACAATAGCCCCTCTTAGTCAAATTCCTCTCTCTGTAGGTTTTGTGTTCCTAGGTTTCAGTTACTTGTGGCCCTCTTGGCCCAAAAATAATAAGTAGAATTTTCTAGAAAATAAACAATATGTTTTAAATAACTTTTAGATAGTATATTATCATTTTAAAAATTTGTTTTTCTGTTAAACTTTGTCCTAGATATGTTTGTACAACTGGCCCTCTGTGTCTCTAGGGAATTGAGTCCATGCCTCCCACCAATACAGAACTATTCGTGGTCAAGTCCCTTGTGTAAAATCATGTAGTATTTGCATGGACACCTTCCAAATATGGATGATTTAAGGCATTTGTGAGCCATCTTGAAACATATACTGAGAATAAGGGGTAACCACTTTATCTTGCTTTGGACTGTGATCACTTCAGTATTTACAATTACCAAAACTCATTAAGAGGACTAGGGATATATTTCAGCTGTTAGTGTTTGCCTATCATGCAGGAAGCCCTAGATTTGATCTCCATCATGGACTTGGTGGCACAGGACTTAGATCCTGGCACTCAGTAGGTAGATTCAAGAGATCAATAGTTCAAGGTTATCCTCAGCTACATAATGAGTTTGAGAACAACCCAGGCTATACCTGGGATATATGAGACCCTGTCTCAAAACAAAACTCATGAAGAACTGGCTGCTTTATTGTAGGCCAATTATACTTTAATTCACATACCAGTGGTTTTTAAAATAGCAATGGAAAGAAGCAAGTGGAACTCTGTGAGATCCAGGCCAGTCTGGTCTACATAGCAAGGTCCAGGCCAACTGGGGCTACAAAGAGTCCCTGTACCAAAAGGAGCCAAAAACTGGGTTCTTACTGGAATCTATAAGTCCCACACAGACCATCTACTCACCCTGTTAATACATCAGTTTCCTTCCTCCTGTTTTTTCTCTGCATCAGCCTTGTGGCTCTTATTTCAGTCTGTCATTTAGACCCTGGAGACCCTGAACCTTTGCTCATGCTGTTCCATCTCTGCCAGCCTTGCCTGTCCTTCAGATCTCCATCCAGTGTCCTTTCCTGAACAAAGACCTGCCCTTGACACCCTGATTAGATCAGTCCCTTTTTCATAGTCATATTGCATGTGCCTCTCTTCTGTCGTTGTCACACCATCTACACGTATGTGTGTTCTTTAAATCCATGTCTGACTCGTCACTAGTCTGTAAATGAGAGCTCACCCATGCCCTTCCAGTGTCTGGCCTGGAGCCCAGTGCAGAGTAGAAACTCAGCAGCTCTCAAGTGAGTGAACAGCGAAGGAGCGGTGATGCTGTTGGTTTACTCTGTCCAGGAAATGGTGACTACTTCAGTAGTGGGAATGACCTAACTAACTTCACTAGCTTCACTGGTGAAATGGAGGAGGCAGCTAAACGTGGTGCTGTTATGCTGAGGTGAGTGACCTTTGTCTGATGTGTATGTTTGTGGTGTGTATGTGTATACATATGTATGTTTTGCATGTGTGTAGGTGCATGTGTGTGCATGTGCATATGGAGTCTGAGGTTCCACCTAACTCACTGAGGCAAGATTCAAACAAACCCAGAGCTTGCCTCTATGGGAATTGCTATGAGGATTCCATCTCCATCTTCTGAGGTCAGAATTGTGCACAGGCTGCCACACGCACCTAATATTTATGTGGGTTCTGGAGATCCAAACTCCATTCCAGTTCTCACATTTCAGTGGCAACACTTTAACCACTGAGCAATCTCCCCAGTCCCCTAAGAAGGTTCATTCTTACCCATCAAAATGGTATTTAGCTGAGCAACAGTAAAATGCCCACTTCTCTGTGCTGATGCAGTCAACTGTGAGTTTGAACAAATGTATTTCCCCAAGTTCCCTACCAGTACAGGCACCTGTTCTATCACCTCGATGTCTGCTACCTCTTCATCCTACCTCTACCTGAGATTATCTAGAAAGAGGCAGAGATTTGAACGTGTTCACCTGAGTTCAAATACAGGTGAATAGACAGTTCCCGTAATTGCTGGCAGTAGACTAGAAGGAAGTCATGATGAAAAGCGTAGAAGGAGGTTCGAGGCCTCGATTTCCCATCCCAGTCCTGTGAGTGGCTTAGTTCCCTGTGCTGTGATCATGTTTCATCCTCTCAGTCACCAACCCAGATCTCTCAGACCACAGCTGGTCCACATCTGGAACTCACCGCCCAGAAAAACATGTGAACAGGGCTGAGCCTATGGGAATCCCAGCCTGAGCTTCCATTAGGCATCATTGACAGGGGTCCTGGGTCATTTTGGGGAGATAACCCTCGAGGGTGGTGTCATCTTAGATTCACACAACCCTTTCTATAGCTTGGGAGTACAACTGTGGAATGCCTAATGCCCTCCTGTCTCCATTTCTATAGGGATTTTGTAAACACCTTTATAGACTTTCCCAAGCCTTTGATTGCAATGGTAAATGGCCCAGCTGTGGGAATCGCCGTCACCATTCTGGGGTTATTTGATGCTGTCTATGCATCGGACAAAGTAAGTTGGCTCTCACAAACATAAGTCAACCAATGAGCTCCTTCAGTACCGTTTTGTAATGAGGACTAAGTATATCACATAGGGTTGGAATGCAGAAATTCAGCTCGTTCTTAAACAGTCTAATTTGAAAGCTATTTTCCCTTCATTATTAGTTAAATTTCCTTAACCACCAGTATTGTTGTGAACATTGTCTCAACTCTGATGGTTTTGTATTTTAGCCAAAGTATAGAACAAATATTCAATTTTCAGTTTTCCTATTACCAAAATTATTCAGGAGATGCTTTCAAGGGAGGAAATGACATCTTTGCAGGTTGTTTGATCCTCTTCATGAAGCGGGTATTTAGACTTTCAGACTGTTCTCCCTCCTGTGCAGATAAGAAACTTTGAACAGTTCCTCACTTCCAACACAGGTCAGCCTTGTGCTCACTGTTGCATTAAATATTTATTTTCATTCTTACCACAGTATTTTTTGGTGGTAACAGAAAATAGAATTTTGGAAAACATGAAAAATACAAAGAAAGAAAATCATGTTTAAAAGAAACATTCCACAGTGGATGGAGGTGTTGATGAGTAGTGGGTGTACTGTCTAACATGAGCAAGGCCTTGCATAGGAGCCCCAGCCTCATCAAAATATACTCCAGGGGGTGTTGGGTGGGGGTGGAGGGACTAGGGAGATGTGGTTCAGAGGATATAAAGTAGCAAATATTTGGGCAAAAGGATCTGATGTATTTAATGAGAGGACTGTAGTCAGTAATGAAGGACTGTATCCAGGAGTTTTGCCAAATGAATAGATTATAGCTGGCCTTGGTTGAGGTGTGACTGTATGAGTTAATTGGTTCCACTAAAGCAGTTGTTTACTGCATATGTATCTCTAGTAACAGGTTGTCTACCTTAAATATACATATTAAATTAGTAATTTTGAAAAATCACTCATTTCATCACTCAAACATAAACCATTTAATATATAGAATTTACAGATCTCACCAGCTCTGGCTGTTGAAACCGCAGGTTGTTTCTAAGTTTTGTCATTGTCAACGCAGATGTGAGGAACAGTTGTCTTAGAGCTTGGACCCTCGAGCATTTAGCACAGAATTGTAAGCATCTGTGGCCCTCAGGTTCTTCTAGTGTCTTCTGCTTATGAAGTGGTAAGGTCTTCTGAGCCACCACATGTTAGAATGCTTGGTTATTGCCACTGAAGAGATTCGTCAGCTATTATTAGCTTCATAAGCTCATACCATATTAAACAATGGACTCGCATGTGACCTTATATCAAAATGTTCATTACCCTGCTGTCTGTCTCTAAAGGATAGTGCTCATCGATATAACTAGTGGTTAATTATGCTAGCAGCTCCTCTGTCGGCCATAGCACCTTTCCCATGTGAGTTTAAAAAGTATTCAAGTTTGCATGCTCACTACATGCTAGGTACTCTGTTAATACCCATCGCATAGATACATTTCACATAATTCCAACAACAGCCCTATAAGGTAAAACCAGTTTTACAGATTGCAGACATCACAAACAGAGAAAGAAGCTTCCCCCAAGTCATTTAGCAATCTGTTGCCAGAGCCTAAACTCTTCATTACAACCGCCATTCTGTTCCTGAAAATAAGCATTTTCATACCTGCCCATTGGCAGGTTTGTACATACCTGTTGATGGTTCCTTAGCTATGGTCGCTTTACTTTCTTAGTTTTCTTCTTACATTGTTTAGGCTGTGATGTCTCAGTACATTTTCTTAAATATGATTTCTTTTGGATGAAAAGAAAAATTACATTAATGAGAATATTTTATATTTTTATTTATATGCTGCCTATATTATATAGTGATATATTGTCACAAAGTGCATTAAAATAATACCTTGTTGGAAATGAAATCTGAATATTCTTCTTTGTGTATCAGCTAGAAATTAATTTCCTTTCATGAGTATTTTATTCATCAAAAAACATAAATAGGTAGGTGTGTTGTTTTATGCCTGTAATCCCAGCACTTGGAAGGCTGATACAAGAGGATTACCATGAGTTTTAGGCCAGCGAATCTAGACTATAAAGTAAGATCCTGTCTCAATTTTTTTCCTAAATTTAGAAAATAATGAATGCAGTTATCTTCTAAATAACCAATATTGAAACTGACTCTGGAGTCTGAAGCTAGTCAAATGATCTCTGGGGCTAAATCAAGACAAATGAAAGATTGAGGAAACAATTTTTCAACTCACCCAACAAAAGCTAGTCACTCTAAAATGTTTTTAAAGTATATTTATAAAGCGGTAGATCAAGACTGTAGTCCAAAAATGACAGTGACATACATGTAGCTGCATGGCCTGGAGAAGATGAAGCATAATGGCTCTTTAAACCATGAAAAAGTGAGCTTTAAAAAATGAAAAGAGACGGGACAGGCAGGTGGCTTGGTGGGTAAAGGTGTTTGCTACCAAGAGTGATGACCTGAGTTTTGACCCCCAAGACCTGTTTAGTGGAAAGAGAGAAACAACTCCAGCAAGTTGTCCTCTCACTGCCGTACTCATACACACACACAATAAATAAATGTAATAAAAACTTAAACAGAAAGAGAAGCTGCGTGTGATGGTATATGGATATAATCCTAGTACCTAGGAGGTAGAGAGGCTAGAGAATCAGGAGTTCAAAGTCTTATTTGGCTACATAGAAAGTTCAAGGCCAGCCTGGGCTATAAGAGACCACCTGCTACTGCCCTCCCCATCAAAGGGGAAAAAAGGAAAAAAGGAGCTTGGTATCACATACCTGTAATCCCAGAACTCTGGGAGACTGAGGCAAGAAGATCGCTGGAAGTTTGAGGCTAGCCTGGGCTATATGGCAAGACACTGTATTAAAAAATAAAAGGGAAAGGTAAGCCACAGTCCAAAAATATGTATGATACTTATAACCTGTGTATAAAGAAGTCTTACAATTCAATAATAAGAAGGTGAATGACCGAACTAAAACAAAAACAGGTACCCACATGGCTATTAAGTACAAGAAAAGATTCTCAACATCATTAACTAATCATTATGGACAGCATAGAAACTAAAAACATGAGATACCACTATTCATGTGGTAACGTGAATAAAGTTAAAAAGACTTTGTTGAGCAAGGACATGGAACAGGTAAAGCTGTCCTACATCACTGGTAGGAGTGTTGAAGGTGCAGCCACTCCGGGAAAGAGTTGAGCTCCTTCTTCTAAGACAAACATACATCTTTCTCACAACCCAGCAACACCACTCCTAGGTATTTACCCATAAGATTAAAGGCCCATGTTCACCCAGAGGCCTGTATACACATATTCACAACTACTTCTTTTTTGATAGAATTAATCTGATAAGGGTTTAATTTTTTTCAGCTTTATTAGGGTATTGACAAATTGGAATTGTATGAATTATATGAAGTCCATAGTTTTTGACTAGCCTTACTGAGAATAGCCAAAACACTGGAAATAGTCCATACAAATCAGCTGATGATGACACAGCCACATGTGACAGCAGCATTAACAAGAAAGAGACAATCAATATGCAGCCTCTGGGTGGGTATCTCCCAGACATCAAGCCAAGTGTCAGAAGCATGAAACAAAGGTCTACAGTATGTAGGATTCCATTCATGTAACGTTCTAGAAACAGGTGTAACAACAGGGACAGAGATCAAATTAATGATGCATGGGGAAGGCAGAAGAGCATTGCCCACAGGGGCATACAGGAAACGTTGAGGTGCTAGCAATTTTACATGTTGGAACTGGTGGTGGTTACATAATTCTACATATTTGTGGAAAAAAAAATCCACTTACAACACACTACAAGTGAATTGTGTCTGCATATTATGCCACATAATCTTAAATTGAAATGTTATCATTAATTAAGAATAGCAGTTTGGTGTGGTGGTACATACGCGTGATCCCAGCACCTGAGAGGCCAAGGCAGGAAGATGGTGAGTTCTGAGCTATATAGGAAGACTGTCTCAAATACTCACTCTCTCTCTCTCTCCCTAATTATGAAGTTAAAAATCAAATAGTAGGGGCTGGAGAGGTGACTCAGTGGTTAAGAGCACTGGCTGCTCTTGCAGAGGACCTGGGTTCAATTCCCAGCACCCACATGGTGGATAACAACTGTCCATACCTCCAGTTCCAGGGGATTCCATGCCCTCTTCTGACCTCCGTGGCCACCGCATGATATGGGTGCACTACATACATACATGCAGGCAATACATTCATAAGCATAAAATTAAAAGTTTTAAAAATCAAATAGTAATTTTGAAATGCTTTTCTTTTCTCCCCCATCCCAAATAGGCAACATTTCACACTCCATTCAGCAGCCTCAACCAGACCCCAGAAGCATGCTCCTCTTATACATTTCCGAAGATAATGGGTCCAGCCACGGTAACATCTAAACTTAAAATTTAGTGTGTCATCTTTCTTGCAAAAGCAATCCTCTACTCTCTCCTTCCTCTTGCTAACCTGGGCAGAGCTGTAGAGGATCATGACTTGATCTGCAACTCTAAGAGTTTGACATGGCGGAACCAGGCTATGGGGGGATGTGGTATAAAGGCCTGGGACTATGCAGCCTCTCTGGTTCAGCTCAGCTCAAGGCCACTTAGCTGCTCTGTGGACGAGCAGCGTCAACTGAGATGACATGATGACTTCTTCGCTTTTGGAGTCATATGCAATGCCAGCAGTTGGAAGGCTTCCTGGGACATTACCAGATGTCTTTCCACCAAGTGTTGTGCCTATATGCTGAGACTCCCAAGGTGGCCAAGTGGCTGCTCAGCTCTAGCTGCCTGCACACTGTGGAGCAGCTCCAAGGGTACTGCAACAGCACTGGAGAGGAAGGACGGAGCTCAGCAGGCATTAGTTATCATCTCGAATGGGAATGGGAATGCAGCCTATTTGTGGACTATTAAGATTTTTTGTTGTGAAAACCCACACAAATATGCATTACATATACAGTGTATATGCATACACTTTCTAAACTTTATCATGCTGTTGTGCCTTGCCCTGAGTAGTTACTGAGGGTTAAACTCTGAAAAGTTGGGCAGAACTTGCTCATCAGACTTACAGTATTTGGAGTCGTGTTTACTTTTCTAGAAGAGAAACTGCAGCTGTAGAGTCAACAGCTGTTTAATGACTTCAGTTTTTGTAGAAATGCAATATAAATCATCCCAAGTTCCTTCACTCATATAGAAGTCATCTAAGTACCTATGCAGGTCAAGAATGTGCTCAGAGCCAGACTACTAGGACAGCCAACCAGGGAGTGGAACTGAAATCTTCAAAAAGTTGACCCTGTGGCCATAATTTTTCTGTTTTTCCTTCTGTTTCTTCTGTATTCCTTTACAGTAGAAACAGAAAACCCTAGCTGCTGCGGAATCAGGTCATTTCTGCTCTGGACTTCCCGTTCTCACCACTCCACCATAGACCCTCACAGAAGGAGCTGTCCTTCAACCCCTCCAGAGGCAGAAACTCCATGGTCTCAGCACAGTTTGCAAACCCTTGCCTGTTGAGGTCATCCCCTTCTCTCTTACTATGAAATACAAGTAACCTCAACAGACTGAGCAAATCTGCGTCTCCTGAAAGTACTCAGTTCTGAGGTCAGCTAAACCTTGTTTTATTCCGCTAGTATCTTAATCTTGCTTTTCATTTCAGGCAAATGAGGTGCTTATTTTTGGGAGGAAGTTAACAGCAAAAGAAGCTTGGGTCCATGGTCTTGTTACTGAAGTTTTTCCTGAAAGTACTTTCGAGAAAGAAGTCTGGACCAGGCTGAAAGCATATGCAAAGCTCCCTCCAAATGTTAGTATTTGTTTTTAACTTGCATGAACCATGGATGTCATTTCTAAAGAGGGAAAAAGAATATACCTTAAGGAGAATACATTCTAAAAAACATAAGACATTTCTTTAGTTGGCTTTAAGCACATCTAAATTCTGAATGAATTAATAACTATCATGTTGGAAATGCTGGGATGTTTAGAAAATGTATCAGACATTTCCTTTCTGTGATACAAGGGCAGAAGGTTCTTTATGGGGTTGACTCAAGGAGGGTGACAGAATTCACCCAGCACTTTTACTTTGGAATTTGGGTGAAAGAACAGATAGGTTGCCTGTATTTTGGAGACCCTCACTCTGTAGCACTTTTGTGTGTGTGTGTGCGTGTGCGAACGCATGTCTGGTTGATTGTGTTTACATTCTTGCTGCTGAGTGCATGGTCCTGGAACCAGTAGCTTTAGCACCCCCATCAGGGGCTGCTTAGAAATGCACAGTAACAGACTGGCCTCACACATGTACTGGGGTGATGATCTGTGTGCACTTACAGGGTTGAGAAGCATTGTATCCTTTCACACGTGTCGTAGTAAGATTTAACAAGATCGGTTAACTACAGTAGAAGTCAATAATAGAGTAATCCCACTCCTGTTAGAATAACATAACCTTCTTAATGGTTTTGTTTAATCAGGCCATGAGAATTTCCAAGGAGTTAATCAGAAAAAATGAGAAAGAAAAGCTATATGCCACGAATGCTGAAGAGTGTACCACCATGCAGGGAAGGTGGCTGTCAGAGGAATGCATCAATGCAGTCATGAGCTTCATGTCCAGAAAATCAAAACTGTGATGACTGAACACAGCAATTGCACTTGCCAGAGGGAAGGGTGTGCCGTGAGTTCTGGTTTCCAGTGTTTGACTTACTCAGACCTGCTATGCCTTTTTCATTACTAGCATAGCAACTGTGGTAAGAATGTTTTACATCTCTAATGAATAAAAAAACCTTTGTAAAACTTTAAAGAATTCTTGTAGGTTTTTGGCATTAGAAAGTCTTACATCTTTTGACATAAATCGATGCTGCCATGAACACTGAAACATTGTGCCTGGGCTCCTGCTTTGGAAAGCGCTCACAGCCTTACAAGCTGAGGTTATATCATCGAACACCACAACAGCACTTTGTCGTCCACAGGAGAAGACTGAGCGGATTGGGCCAAACTCTGACAGCCTTTGGACCACCGACTTGAGGTCCTCAGTGGGTTGCATGTTCTTTTTCAACCATCTGGGAAAGCAGGAAATAGGAGGAAGAGAAATGAGAATCTTCAGCCTGCCCCCTTCAACTCCCAGCTCCCCCTTCCCCCCCATCACAGTTTACTCAAAAGGCATGCAAGAGGAAACGGGCCCATCATTGGAAAGCAGTGCCTCTTGTTGGTTTTTAAGACTTCCTTTAGTGTGGTATTTGATGAAGCTTTTGAAGCCCACAAATTTGGGCTACAAAATTGTGGAATATATTGCATTTTAAAAGACTTTCTTTTCTTTTATCTTTTCCTTCAAGAATTACTTTCCGGGTAGCTAACATCTCATAACTCGCAATGTTTTAGTTCTTAATTTTTCTTTTTATTCTGGTAATACTAGCCCACAGAGTTCAGTTTTAGGGAAATTTGAACAGAAATAATCATTAATATTTTTTGACCAGTTACTAGTGCCTGGTGCCCATCATCACATTATCCCTTCAAGATGATACCAAAGAATAAAAATCAAGTCGATGCTGCTGTTATTATAAGTTGAGATCCTAAGACAGAGTGAAGTTTTTCTAGAGTGAAATGCCTAGTGAATGCCAAATACTGTGATTAAAAAGCCAGGCAGAGTCCAGTACCACCAAACTGCAGGCACCAACTACGTCCAAACCTCCCACTAGGGATAGAAAAGTCTGTGGACAAAATATGAAAAGAAGTCTGTGAGAAGCCTTCCATTAGAAGTGGATTGTGGAAAGGCATCAAAATGCAGAGCAGTAGCTTTCCCTGATGGTGAGGTCTCTCTCGAGTGTTACGACATCTGTCTCAAGGGCAGACCCTGTTCTGGAGGTTGCTGTGCTGGCTGTGATATGGTCAGATAAATATAAGTCAAAAAAAGGCAAAAAAAGGGGTCTTTCTGTCCAGGCAGAAGGCTACCTGGGTATTAGAGAATCCCAAAGTGGAGAAAGAAAGAAGTTAATTCTTGTATGAACTCTCAAGTGTCAGGTTCATGACCAGGATAGGTGCAATAAATATAGCAAAAGCTTAGAAAACCAAAGTGGGATTTTCACTGTCACTCAAAATGAGGAGAGCTTATCTGAATCAAATCAGCTTGAGGAGGTGCTGAATGCAGCATTCTCCAGATTCTATAGCAAGACGCAAAGGCTATGCACCGTAATATTCACAATGTCCAAAGTAGAGTCCAAAATCACCTGGCATACAAAAAGCCATGAAAAGCTAAATACTCTAAGATAAAAAGGACAACATACATTAACCCTCAGATTACCCAGATGTAAGAATTATCACATAGGCTAAAGCTTTATTTATTTTAAGGGTATGAGTGTATTGTCTGCATGTATGTACGTGCACCCGTGTTGTACAGTGCCTATGGAAGACAGAGGAGGTGTCCGATCCCCTGGAACTGGAGTCATGAAATTGTTAGCCACTATGTGGGTACTGGGATTCAAACCCAGTTCTCTTCACCACTGAGCCACTTCTCTAGCTCTAAGGCTAAAACATTTCTCAAAACTGTTGTACAAGGTCAAGAAAATCACACAATTATATGTAAAATTTTAGCTGTTATAATACATAAAGTGAAAAGGACTAAGTAGAAACTTTCACATGGAAAATCTGAAAAAGTTCACTGCAGAGACGCACTGGCAGACTACACGACAAAGGAAGCCAGTGCCAGACGGAAGCGGAAGGCATTTACCACCATTGCATGTGCCCTGGAGGAAATGCTAAAGGAAATCCATCCATTCGAATGATCTTAAGAGAGCTGAGTAGTACCTGGTTTGTAATCCCACTTATATTCCACAGGATTTAATGGAGAATTGCATAAAAGTAATTATGAATCTCCTCTAATGAATACATACTGTATAAAGATATAATTTGTGGCACCAAAACAGAAGGAGAGGGGCTGGAAAGATGGCACAAGGGTTAAGAGCAATAACTGCTCTTACAGAGGACCCAGGTCCAGTTCCCAGCACCCATATGGTGGTTAACACCCACTGGTAACTCCAGTTCCAGGGGATCCAGCATCTTCTGGCCACTGCTGACATTGCAGGACATGTATACATTTACACACATGCAGGCAAAACACTCATAAAATAAAATTTTTTTTTAATTTAATAAAAAAAAATACAGGGCAGAGTGATGCACGCCTTTTATCCTAGCACTCAAGAGGCAGAGGCCAGCCTGGTCCACATAGTCAGTTCCGGGCCAGCTGTGTCAAGCCCTGTGTCAAACAAACAAAAACATAGAAGAGGGAACCTACATGCTTAATCATGAAAGACTGAAACTTTCCCTCTAAGAACAAGCTCAAAACAAGAACGTCTGCTGTGCAGTTTAACATGGCAGTGGAAGTCCAACCTAGGGCAATTAGGGGGAACAGAGAGGGAAAAAAACCCAGCTTAAAAAAGTAAAAATATTTTTGTTCATAGACATGATCTTGGATATAGAAAACTCTAAAACTTTTACACACACACGTGTGTGTACACACCAATAGAATTGTCAAACAAATTTATCAAAATTATAGGAACATAAAAACCAATTCTGCTTTTAGCAATGTGTTTCTGCACACAATACATTGCATTTCTACACATTAGCAATGAGCATTCCCAAAGGGAAATTGAAAACATTTCATTTATAATATAACACCCAAAAAAACATACTTAAAAATAAATTTAAACAAAGAAGCAAAAGGTTTGTACAATGAAAACGAAGAGAAGTCACATAAGACATAAATAAACAGGAAAACTCTCCTTTCTTCCTGGATCAGAAGATGAATGATGGATAAAATGTAGTATAGGCATAGAATGGAGTAATATACTTGAAAGGGAAGGAAATTCTGACAAGTTACCAAATGATGAACCTTGAAGTCATTGTGCTAACTGAAATAAGCCAAACCCAAAAGGACAAATATAATTCTATTTATTTGAGGCACTCAGAATGGGCAAATTCACACATTCAGAAAATGGTTGCCAAGGATTCATAGAGATAGGAACTTGTTATTTACTGTATGAAGCTTCAGCTGGAGAAGACGGACAGCACTGGTGACTAACTGGCAGTGTGCATGTACTCCATGCCACTCATCTGTGCCCTCAAAGCATGCTTCAAAGAAAAGCTTTTAACTACAATTTACTGTAATTAAAATCTTTCCAAAAGCAGTGTCATTTATTAAAGTAATGGGGAAAAAGTAATATAACTAATTCAATAGATGCAGCAAAAGCATTTGACTAAATTCAACATCAATACAAGATAAAAAAAATTATGCATGACAGTAACTGTGGGGAACTTTCTGGGACTGTTAAAATTTACAAAAACCTTATAGTGAACATTATTTTTATTTGTTTTCCTCCTGAGAATGAAAAAAATCAAGGATGCCTGTTTTTGCCACTTCTATTTAATATTATACTAGAAATCTTAATCCTTGTAATAAGGCAAATAAAAGGGAGAGAATAAACATTAGAATGGAAGATATAAAAATGTCCCTGAATAACTATTTACAAAGAAAAATCCTAGAGAATTATATGATCCAGCAAGCTTCACTCATGGGTATTTTCCAAGAGAACTGAACTGAGCTTCTCAAAGTCATGTCCTCTGACTGAGGGAATGATACACAAAAATGTGGTACAGACATTCAAAAGAAGTCTACTCAGCCTTTGAAAAGACAGAATAACACCAATCTTGAGGACATTATGCTAAATGAAATGAGCCAGTCACAGAACGACAGAAAGATTCCATTTAAATGAGGCATATAAAATAAGCAAATTCAGCTGGGTGTGATGGCACACACCTTTAATCCCAGCATTTGGGAGGCACAGGCAGGTGGATCTCTGAGTTCAAGGCCAGCCTTGTCTACATAGTGAGTTCCAGGCCAGCTGTGGCTACAGGGAGACCCTATCTCAAAACAGACCAAATAAAACCCCAACAAAATAAAAATCAAATGCATGCATAAAATCAGAGTGAAATGGAAATTACCAGGACTAGGGGTGGGTGAGGCAGATGAGGGGACGTTAGTATTGAATGGGCACAAAGTTTTAGTCAGGCAAGATAAATGAACTAGAGATGACAGCACAGCACTGTACTTAACAGTAAGGCACATCCCAAAATTAAGAGGATTGGCCTGTTCAATATTCTTATCAAGGACCTGGAGAGATGGCTCAGTGTAGTTCAGAGTGCTTGCTGTGCAATCAAAAAGATGAGTTTGGATCCCAGCACCCATGAAAGAAACTGGGCATCTTGCATATTCCTATAATCCCCAGTTCTGAGTGAGGGCAGAGACAGAAGGATTGCTAGGATTTGCTGGCTGCCAGCCTCACACCAGGTTTGGGTGATCAGCTTGCCCATCACAAGATGACTGCAGAATCCTTAGATGGAACTCCCTCCACCTCCAGTAGTTCTCTCCAGCCCTGCCCAGAAACCTGTCACTTGCTCACTCCAGAGATGGTTTCCTATCTTCTAACATAGACTGGTTTGTGGTTTCCACTCCAAAATCCCTGCCCCATTTCTGGAGGAGAGTTTGTGATTGAGGCCTGGTCTTTGGAGACTCCTTTTTTTCTCTCGAATTTATTGCATTGTGACCTGGAAGTGTAAGCCAAATAAACCCTTTCCCTCCTGCAAGCTGCTTGTGGTCAGAGCGCTTTATCACAGACACAGAAAGGAAACTAGAGCTACATATAATACTCGTGTTTCTGTGCCTGGCTTATTTTGCTTAGCATGCAAACAATATAATTTCATTCTTTATGGCTGAGTAAAATTCTGTTGTGTCCATATATCACATCTTTATAAATTCATCTAATGATGGAACCCTGGGCACTGTGAATTACGCTATGATAAACACAAGTGGGCAAGTCCCTCCGTTGTACACTGATTTTGGTTCATTTCAGAATGTATTTCTGTGACAAGGCAACAAGACAAAATGTAGTATTATAGGTGTGAATATATAAAGGGAGAGAGCTTTTAGGCAACTGGTTTGGGAGATTGTTGGGGCTGATGAGCTTGGAACTTGTAGGGTTAGTGAGCAAAGTCCAACAGGAGTCTATCTTTTAGTCCTGCATCCAAAGGCAATCTGAAGCCTGAATTCCTTCTCCTTTAAGGACTATTGGACTTTTTATTAAGGTTTTCAACTGACTGAATGAGGCCTACCACACTGTGGAGCACCATCTCCTTTACTCAAAGTTTGCTGGTTTAAATATAAATCTCGTCTGAAAAATGCCTTCATAGCAGCATCTAGACTAGTGTGGAACCATACAACCGGTACCAGAGACCTACCAGGTTGACATGTGAATTTAATCTTCTAATCATCATGTAAGTTGAGAACAATGTGCCCCTTGGTACCCTGAGGTAAAGAGGATTGTTGAGGCCAGGAGTTTCTTTCTTTTCTTTTTTTCTTTTTTGTCTTTTGAGACAGAATCTCCACATACCCTCAGCTGTCCTTGAACTCACAGAGATATGCCTACCTCTGCCTCCCAAATGCTAGGATTAAAGGTGTATGCCATCACACCCAGCAAGGACAGAAGTTTGAGGCCAACCTGGGCAGCAGCATGTAGAATGTCTGTTGGTGAGGCTTTCTCCCAACTACGAATGAACTCAGGGACCTTGATGGACATGTTATTACTGATGAATCAAAGCAGGTTAGAAATGCAACATATTCAGGTGTGGTTCCAGTCTTTGTTCTGTTAAATTATCTGTGTTATTGGAAGGTAATTCTCTCTCCTGGACCAAAAGTCCTTATCTCCCAAGGCTTGGCCTACAGCTTTTACAGCTCTGAGGGCCTGTGGGTCCTGCCTCCTTTGGAGGGTCAACTACCAAGGGAAGAGATAACGATACCTGGCTGCATTTCATCACCTATATTCCCAATTTGTCCTGTACCAGTTTGAAGTAGACACCATTAGATGTTTTTCATGACTGCCTAACCAGCATCCAGGTGAAGAGCTTGGCTTGGAAGAACAAGTATGCTCTTGTACTACACCACAGTAAACATAACAGAGATAGATGGTGGTGCCCATTGCCTCTTTAGGGCTAGCCCCGCATAAAGTTTAACTGCAGTGTCTATGGCAGAGACGGGGAGCAGAACACATCCTGGGCCCTGTCCTCGGTTACAACCATGTTGAGTAATACAAACATTTTAGAATCTAAACTAAAGATCCCACATGGACTATTCAGCCCTCTCCTGTTCAAGTTTGCTTTGTCACTCTTTCCAAAAGAAAAAAAAAAAAATTAAGCCCTAGAGCCTGTGAACATGACATATTGAGCCAATAAATGCAGTTTACAAGTAATTATAATTTACGTGCAGTTTCCAGTAGGGATTTACAATATTATAAAACTGAGGTCTGGCATCCTGCCAAGTTCTCCAACAGGGATAATACACTACCATCTGCAGCTCTAGACGCTTGCAAAATCTGCTTACCAGCATGATGTGTCTTTGGGGTCTACTGACTTATTTACACGGTGCAGAATGGAAGGCTTTTATCAAAAGTCAGTGTTGTATAAGATCTGACTCTACAACTGTGACTGCTATATGCTATGGTTTGAATGTGTTCACCAGAAGTTCATGAGTTAAAATCTTGATTCTCAGTGTCATGGTGGTGGGGGCTTTAAGAGGTGATGGACTAAAGGGATTAATGCTTCTCTAATGGGACTATGTTAATTCTCATTCTTATAGGACTAGACTAGGTAATTACAGTTTTAGGAGATGGCTCAGTCGGTAAAGTGCTTGCTGTGTAAAACATGAGGACCTGAGTTCAGTCTCCAGCACCTACATAAAAGCTGGGCATGGCAAACGCCTCTGCATGGGAGGCAGAGACAGGTGTATTCCAAGGCTGACTGGCTAGCCAGTCTAGCCAAATTAGTGAACTCCAGATTCAGTGAGAGACTATCAAAAATATAAGGTAGAAAGTGATTGATGAAGACACTTTATAACTACTTCTAGTTTACAGAGAGAGAGAGAGAATTCCCCAAGACCTTGTTTGGGAACGACCTTGCCCCATCTGTGCCAGCGAAGATACACACTCTAAACAGACATTTGCCAGCATAAGTTCAAAGTCAGTTCCTCTGGTTGCCTCAATGTAATAGTTAAACATATTAAAACATACGCTCTCACTGTATTTTAAACTTGTCAAAACTCAATTGTACCAGCCATTTTTTCACAAAGTAAGAGCTTACCAGTTCCATTTTACAGGAAACAAGGGTAGCATCAGCAGCGTTATGAGTAGCATTTAGACAAGCATGATGATCTTGATACCGTTCCTCAAGGACAGCCAGGCTTGCCTTAAAGAGTGGATGCTCACAAGGAGGCCCGTTAAGTCACCAGAGATTAAGAATAGCACGGTTTTCAAGTGTCTACATGGTCCAAGAAAGGCAAGAATCACTGAGCCAAAGGTACCGTGATAGTCCACTTAGTTCAGCAGACCCCTCTGGCAACAGGAATCACAGCAACCACAAGGGATCATGACAGAGTCTTTGCGAAGTGGCCCCACATCACTAGCAAGGCCTTTCTTGTATCCATATCCCCTGCAAGTTGAGTTTGCAGCAGAGCTGGTTTCTCTGCTCCGGGACCCTCCCAGTGCTACACCTCCTCTCCCTTGTGAAGTCTAAAGCACTTGCTTCTTGTAGACCCCAGCCCTAAACAAAAAAAAACAAAAAAGTATAAAACAGGGGTTGGAGAGATTGCTCAGCAGTAAAAAACACTGGTTGCTATTGCAGAGGACCAGGGTTTGATTCCCAGCACCCACATGGCAGCTAAACTATCTGTAAACTCCAGTTCCAGGGCAATCTGACACCCTCTCTGACCTCTGTAGGCATTGCATGACAAGGATATACATACTTACATACATGCAGGCAATACACACATAAAATAAAAATAATAAAATGTTTTTTAAAAGCATAAAACAGTCCTCACTTTTAAGGTAGGCTCATAAATCCTTGTAGAAGGAAACATGAAGCTAGGAGTCAGTTCTCATATTCTAACATCAAGCTATGTTTTCATCTACCATACTAGGATAAAAAATAAAGTATAACACTTTATGGGTGCTATCAGAGTCTGAAACAACCTTCTATGCTATTGAAACTTGATTTTAAAAATAGCCTTCAAAGCAATCTTACCTTGACTATCTCAAAATAACTGTTAACCTTTTCTGCTGTACACAAAAATTCAGTGCCATTATCCAGAAAGTTGTGGTTCTAATGAGGAGACTGGACAGAACAGACTCCGTCTTGTGAAAAGTTTCCATCTTGTTGCTTATTGTAAAAGGACCCAGTTCCAGGCAAAACCCCCCAAAGTCCTCTGCCCCACTTGAGCAGCCCTGAGGTATCCTGTCTATAACCTAGCTCCGTCTGTAACCCAATCAGCTTAAAATGCACTCTTACCACACAACTTTGTCCAATCAAGAACGCCAAGGTGTTCTTGTGGTTTCCCGCTGTGGTTTTTCCCTTTAAGAGCATGTTTTCCCCTTCACTCGGGGCCACTAACCCTTCACCCAACGCATCGGCGTGTTGGGCTCGAGCTTGCAAATAAAGATCCTTGTGTGATCGCTGTCCATATTTGTGTGCGTGTCTGTGTTGTTGATATTTGTGTCTGTGTTTTTGACTGAGACTGACGATATGAGACAGACCCCCTTCACCCCATTGGACCTAATTCTCTCTCACTTTAAAGATGTCAAATCGTGGACTCATAGCTTTTCTGTGCGATTTCACACACACACAAAAGGTCTGAAAGCAGGCCATTCCACCGCAGGAAAAGGTCTCTCCTTTAACCTAGTTTCTCATTCCTTCTGCCATCTTTTTGAGTAATTTCCCCCAGCAATAAATTGCATCTAGGAATGACGAGATCCAGCGGACACTGCTTCACATTCACCTTTGCACTGGGATTCTTGATGGGATCATAGAAAAGCAAGAGAGTCTCACACAATCTTTTGTAACAAGGTTAATGTATTTTTATGTCAAATTAGGAAGACAATATCAGCATTTTTAATATCATTGGTCTGTTTCTAATGAAAATTATTTTAAATTCCAACTTTTAACATAGTATTTACTGGTTTTTAAAATGATTATTTTTACATTGTCTTATGCATTTACTGGTTCTTACAGGAAACAATTTTAAATTCTGATATTTGTTTATATAGCATCTTTATCTGTTTTTAAAAGAAATTATTTTGAATTTTAATATCTTTTATATATTTGATGACTTCTGAAAGTGACTTTTAAGACTTTACATTGTTTGTCGGATTCTAAAAAGAACTTAGTTTTTCTAGGCATGGGTGTGACACAAAAAAAGCAGTTTTCTCTCTGTCCGCTATGAGGGATGGACTTCAGGCATGACTGACAACTGAGTAACCAATGACTTAAGGTGGGAGGCTTAATGGAAATGCAGGGGAGGCTGGGAAGGAGAGAGGCAGGCATGGTGGGAGGTCACCATCTTGGGCACACACTCCAGAGTTTCCCTGATCAAAATGCAGGCTCAGCCATAGGAAACCTCCTCCTCCCTCTATCTGGGGATGAACACCTTGTAAGTAATATGGATAAACTAGTCTCTCTAAAGAACATTCTCTATTTGTTCAGTTGGTTCAAACCTGGGGGTGGGTGAGGCTGAATGCTGGGTCCCACCATGAGAAAATTCATGCAACAATAGGCCTCCAACATTAGCTGGGTACAAAGTGAACTGATATTTTGTGATGGCTAAATCTGGGAAGCTCATTTGAATTTGTAGGGACAAGCTTGCTTTTGTTTCTACCCCTTTCATTCCCAGGATGGACACCGGTTAGGGTTAGGGTTAGCTACAAAAACTCTCAGGAGGTCTTCAGCTTCTATCTGTTCCCTGGAGGTTGGAGAGTACTTGCATCTGCCACCTTAGCTATCATGTTAAGCCCCTGCAAGAGCTCTCCACTTCTCAGTGTAAAACTCTGATAGACTGGAGATAAAACCAAGGGTGTAGTGACAGGTCCTGCCAATGGTGGCACTCACTGGAGGCCACAGTCCTCCTCCAGCCCTGCAGATAGATCTCTGCTCTCTCTTAGAAGGCAATGGTTGGGGATGGCTCACCACTGTTTGCATTTCCATGGTTCTCTCCCAGTGAGGGCCCTTTCAGTAGTGTGGGGTATATGAAAATTAAGGCTATGTGCTTTTCTACAGAGCGAGGCTTGTTGCCATGTCCTCTATGTTTCAGAAAGACCACATTAAATATGGATACAGGACTCAAGTTCGAGAGCCTACCTGACAATGATGGTGCACATGGGCGGGTCCCTTACAGTCCTTTTCAATAAATGGCACTTCTTCCAGCTGTCATTCAAGTTGTTGACATTTTTTCTTTTCCATGAGGGCATTCTGCTTGGCTTTGGAGTCAGACTAATCTCTTTTGGCATCTGATGTCTTGCTAAGATCTTTTCTAAGCCAGAGAGTTCAGAATCCTCACCTGGTGACAAGTATTAATATAATTCAGTGTTTGTTTCCACTCTACATAGCAAAGTGTATGCCTTTGCAAGTGTGTGGTGCTGAGGATGGAACCCAGGGCCTCCCATGTCTTAGGCAAGTGCTCTACCACTGAGCCACACCCCAGCCCAATTTATGCCATATAATAATTCCTTTTCAGTCCTGCTCCCACTTCATCCCAGCAATATTACTAAACATTTAGCTCTTAGTCCGACAAGTGCACTGGACATAAATATATGCATGAGCAGATGAAGCATGCTGGGACCCCTGCTGGTTTTGTAGGCTCCTTATGCAGGGCTTACAAACTAATGGTAAGTTGCTGTCAGTTATTATTGTTATTATTATTATCATTAATTATTATTATTGTAATTGTTATTTTGCATTTTGAAGGTTCTCAGAAGAAATAGGGTGAGGTGACACTATTGTTTAGGTCCTAATTTGGGGCCCCAAGCTTTGAGAAGATGAGGTGGTATCATGCAGGCTTTACTGGAAAGGCATCCCTCCCAGGTCAATCAGCAGCTCCATGAGAGGCCTGCACTGTTGGTTGTTTCTCCACGTAACCAAGGACAAACCTAAGTCTCCTTACTTCCCTCTTGTTCTCAGGAAGAGTTGTGCAATGTGTGGTGAGTGCAACATCTTGAGATAAGGGAGAACTGGCTGGAACAAATGGGTTCTGTTCCAGTCTTCTAATTAGAAACAAGATGTCCTTCAATACTTTCCTTCCAGGACTCAAATGACCCCAGGGTATAAAAACCAGATGAGCTGCTTTGCAAGGAGACTCATCCATGCTGCAAGTAGAGCACAAACCATCCTGACCTTGAATACCCTGAGCAGCTTTCCTGACCTGAGGAGCCAGCTCCCAGTGCATCACAGAATTCTATTGTCCTTAAGTGCCTATCTGTAAATAGTAAACCTGATTTCTTCCTGTAACTTATGTGGGAGAGGGGGTATCCTGTCCTACTGGACTCAGACAAGTCAGAAACCAGTGCTCCAGCTCATTGTGAAGCTGTGTCCCAGGCACTGCTACTCACTATTAGGACAAGGAAATCTACAGTTACTTGAAGAATTGGAGAGATGCTCTAAGCATCAAGGAAAGATGAGACAGGCAAGGAAACAGAAATATCTCTAGACTAGTAGCCCACTCTCAAGGCTATGGGATGAACAGAATGAAATCTAGAAAGAGGAAAAAACTAAGTTTTGCAGGTGACACCTGGCAAGGTAGGATCCCATACTCCCATTCTCATTCTTATTAAGGCACATTTGATCCCGCTTTTTAGAAATATATGTAATCTTCAAACACATTCACTATATCCTATATTTAAGTCACATCAATTGGTTCACATTGACCTCAGCTGGCCTCTAACCCAATTATTCTTCTACACTGAGACACAGGTCTTGAGCCAGAATGGACCTCAATATACTCTTCCTTCATCAAGGCAGTCTTGCTGCAAGAAATAGAAAAGTAAAACAAAATAGGGAGAGAGGGAGGAAAAGCCTACTTAGTGTAACACTGTATTGTACAGTAAATTTCTCAACTCTTCTTCAACTGGTAAAAATTTAGAACACAGAGTCAGCATGTAGATCTATAACTCACTGAGATGGATTAGAATACAAGACAGCTGTTATCAACTTAATGCAAGCTGAGCCTCACAAAGATCCAGAGTAGAGGAATTAGGTCTAAACTAGCTCACCTCCTCACCTCCCTTTGTTTTCCAGAATGAACTGGTGGTTCCTTCCATAGCACAGAAGTGAACAGAACTCCCTCAAATATCAAGAATAAGCCCAAGGGACCACAGCTTGGTACTCTGACTAAATGATGTGTGGCAATGAATTAGTCTAGACTAAGTATCTCAATTCCAACAGGACTGCAAACTGAGGCTCCTACGTGGTAGTTTAAGATCTGGGAGTGACAAGCTTCTATCTACTGCCCTCAATGGCCATTTACTTAGCTCAGTGACCAGGAGGCTTGTGTCAAAGAAAGCTCTCACAGGCACTATGTACCAATAGGAATGGCAGATGGCTTGCTTTGGTCACCAGAATTTAAAAGTTGAATTTTACACTCAATTAAATTAATTCAATTCAGGTATTTGGTTCAGACCTATTCTGTTTTTTTGTTTTGTTTTTTTTTTTTTTTTTTTTTTTTGGTTTTGTTTTGCATCAAATGTGCTTTTTTTCCATTATTTTCTTACATACTGCCATGATTTAGATGAGAGTCTATACATAAAAGACTGGTCCCAAGGGTGGTGCTATTGGGAAGTACTGTGTCTGTAAGAGGTGGGATCTAGTGGAAGATCCTGAGGTCATTAGTAGTGTGTCCTTGAAGGAGACTGCAGTGCCCTGGTCTCTTCCTGTCCCTCTCTGCTGTGGTTAGAGATGTACTCCCTCATTTGCTCCTATGAACTATTTCCATGACATGCCATCATCAACTGCCCTCACCAGAACTGAGCCAAAGCAGAAACCATGCCCTGGAATTTTCAAAACTGGGGGCTGAATGAACATTTGATTTTTATAAATTAGTTGCTTCTGGTATTTTGTTGTAGAAATGTGAAGTTAATACACATATACAAACTTTAGTATTATAAACTATATCAAGTGCTTTATAAATAGCAAGGAATAAATGAGTGAAAGAACCCTTTAATAAAATGATAAACTCTCACTGGCTGTCATGACTCATGCCTGTAATCCTAGCATTTCGGAGGTAGAGGCAGGAGGATCAGGAGTTCATAATCAGCCTCTTCAACACAGCAAGTTTGAGGATACCATGGGTTACTTAAGACTTTGTTTCAAAAACACAAAATAAAACAAAAGGTAATTCTCATTCCTTCAATATTAATTCTATTTTAATATTGCATTGGACAATTATATTAAAATTCAAAATTTATTTTTAAAATTTAATTGGACCATGGTGTCGGTCATATTGTTAGAGAGTAAATAGCTATTTAGCTGGGATAGACTATAAATTCTCTAGTTTATCTGTTGAAAGACCCACATTTTCAGTTTCACTGGTCAATCACCTGATCACAGGACCACCCTTAGGAAGGTGGGTCCACCTTAAGTTATACTAAATAGATGGCGGAATACTGAGTGTGTTAATGAGGCAGTGAACTTTTCCTGCCTGGAATCCCGCCTCCCAGTGCAGTTCTTCTGGACCGGCCACAGACATGTAGCTCTCCATAAGTCTGCCAGGTTTTCTGAATTATTCAGAAAAGCATAATCTTTCCTTCTCTTCTTCATGTCCCTTTTCTAAACACGCTTTCTCTAAGGCTTTGGGCTGCCCTAGCGTCTTGTATTTCTCTACTTTTTCTCTAAAGCTTCCTTCTCCCAGCCATGTGGCTGCCAGTCTGCCACATGTCTGACCCCATGCAGGCTCTTGCATGACTTTTTGGCTTCTTCTCTTCTCCCTCCATTCTCTTCCTCCAGGCAGCTGCTGAGATCCCCAGCTTGCCTGCCTTGAGGATTTTTCTTCAGATTCCAATAAAATTGTCCTAAAGCTTCCGATTGGGTCCATTCTTAAATTCTTTTATGAATGAGACTAAGAACCCACGAGGGGACGCTCTCATTTCACCCCGTTTCAATATTATACATTATAATTATAATTATCAGTTATATTGGATTAAGAATTGATTCTAAAGCCAGGCACAGTGGTACATGCGTTTAATCCCAGAATTTGGTAGACAGAGGCAGGAAGATGTCTGTGAGCTTAAGGTCAGCCTGGTCTACTTAGCGAATTCCAGGCCAGCTGGGCCTATAAGGAGACAACAACAAAAAAGAGAACTTGTTCTATCTATTCTAAATATGACCTCACTTGAATATAATTAACTGCATGGATTCCTTTAAACACCCCATTTCTAAATATGGCCACCAACTGAGATGCTAGAGTTAAGACTTTAATATATGTTTTCGAAGAGACACATGCAACTTTTAACACTTAGAAACATACATCAGTGAGTGACTGGGACTGCAGCCACCTCTGGTTCTAGAGAAAAGAGGGAGGTGTTGGAAGCCAGCTGTATTACATAAATTGCTTCCGGTAGAGGAACCAAGGACTCAGATTTTTTACAAGGTATTAGCCTTGTAAAACTCCCTGGAGAACTCCCTAGAAAGTAATGGGTCTTGAGCCATAACAGGACAGAATCTCAAGAGATATTTGGTCAAAGGTTGAGGCACTCTCAATTGAAGCAGGAAGAAAATGTACTATACAAAAGTTAGGGAGGGGTGGTGCTTTGATTTGCGTATGTGTGCCCTTGAAGATTCGTATCTTAACCCCCAAGGTGATAGTAGATGGAGGTGGAGTCTTTAGAAGGTGAGGGCCAGGAGAGAAAAGCACTTATGAATGGGATTAGTGCCCTCATAGCCTCTTCCATCGTGGGGGGGCATAGAAAGAAAATTTTCTAAAGCATTGCTATCTGTAAGCCAAAAAATCCATAAAAGACTCTGGATCTGAGGCCAGGCATGGCAGCACACCTTCAATCCCAGCACTTGGGAGGACAGAGGGAGGTGAAACTCTGTAAATTTGAGGCCAGCCCTGTCTGCAATAGCGAACCCCAGGCTAGCCAGAGCTAAACAGTGAGACCTGGTCTCAAACAAACAAGCAAATAAACAAAAAAGACATGATCTGCTTTGATCTTAGACCTCCCAGAACTCAAGGAAGGAAGAAGCTTCTATGGCAAAGCACCCAGTAGTTTGTAACGGGCACGAGTGTGTGTGAAGAACACCTACTTGTCTTCACTAGTTTGTCGTCATCACTGTGGAAGCTTCTGTTTGTCTCCTCAGTTCAGGAGCCCAGACCACAGCCACCTGCCAGTGTTCATTTAATCACAAGCAACTCAGGGGTTGGACTTCACTAAGTTCTATATTTCAATCAAATTCTCAACCATCCTGACCAAATTTCAGGAACAGCAAGTCAATGAAAACTGAGAAATTTATAGTTTACTAGCTATGTGGGGGTGGCAAGTGTCTGTGGTTCCGGTTCCCCATGAGGCCAAAGCAAGAGCATGGCTTGAATCCAGAAATTCCAGGCCACAGAGCAAGGTCCCATCTCAAAATAGAAATGGTAAGAAAAAATCTCAAATGACTTATAACCCTCAGGAGAATGACCAATTTTGTCCTAGGTGCCATAAATTGTGACCAAAGAAGGGAACTGTGTGGAGTAGAGCAAAGGGATGAAGCTTATGATCTGACCTTCAACTTGAAAGTTCTCTTACTCATCTTAAAATCAAACCTAAAGCTTAATTTGCAAATTGGGTATATTTCACACTTGACCTGTTTTCATGTTTCTGTGGGTATGCTTTGCCCAAAGATGAGTGACAAACTTAATGCTGGCCCATGAGAGCCTACCAAGAAAAGGCAATTAACTCTACCCATGGGATAAATTCCACAGCCAGTCCTGAGAACACAGGCTTGTAAACTCATGATGCAACATGGATATCAAGAACTGATGGCACCTGCAATGTCAAGAAGTCAATACCCGTGGCTAAAAGAAAATGACAGTTGTATCAAGATGAAAATAAAAGCAGTCCCATGTGCCCTCTACTACATACATTTGGCTTTCTCCTCCCTGCTCCTGAAGGAATGAAGCACTTCCACCAGATGATTTGGAAGCAACTTGTGAAGGTTAGATAGAAGTTCAAAAGTCTGATTCAGGACATCAGGCTGGGCATAGTCTTTTGCCTCCTGTTTGTCAGGACCTTGGAGTTTCACGGAAGAAGAAGTGTTGCTGGCTGTTTCCATGATGGCCTCTTAAGTTACAGGGAGAACAAGTTGAGAACTTAATGAGTGGGGTGACTTGCAACTGTTCTTCCTCTCACTTCCATCCTACCTGATCCAAGAAGAGATAATGGAATCCACTTTCTGGTCTCTGACTGCTCTGCATTCTGAGTGTCATAATGGCCCAGGTATTAGCCTGGAACCCCGAGGGCTTGCTCTGCATCTTCAATGCAGAGAAAAGCCTCTCATGGAAAGCACCCTGCCAGATCTTTCAAGGATTGTCCACAGAAACGCCACTTTCCTGTCTGGATATGGACGAGTTCTGAGGAGAAAAAGAGAGTTTTCCTGAGAGGAAGCAAACAGAAGGAACTTGGTGTGCACATAGCCTGTATTGTCTTCCCACCTGGCACCTCACAGAAGCTTTGCACCCTGTGTGTGCATAGTTAAGACTCCACAGAGCTACAAGAGAGCGGTTCTACCAGCAGAGCCCTCTGTAGAATAGAGGAAGAGCTTCATGGTTCAAAACTAAGGAAATGGCCAGATTAACACAGGTAAGAGACCCAACTGCTTTTTTATTTTCTTTTCCAAACTAATGAAAATCCCAAAGTGAACAAATAAAAATCCCAGGCTCTAGATTTTCCAGCTCTAGATTTTATTCACCACAGATCAACAGAGGATAACTAAGTATTAAGTAATCATAAAGCCACAAACTTAATAAGCCAGCCCAGAGAAAATGAGAAGCTATCAAGAACCACTCCCCAAATTGGGACAAAAATGCAAATAAAGAGCTGGTTAGATCTGCTTTTTCACTTCTACCGCACCAGGCAGAGAATCAGGGTTGCCTATAAAGACTCAACACTTGAACTGGCCGAAGAGCCACATTGTAGCATAGTGAGAAAGTGGGAAGAAGACACTCCAAGTACACTTGGCCAGTTTCATATCAAACCAGAAACCCCTTAAAAAGAATCTTAAAAAGAACATGACTGTACCACATGGAGCATTTGTGTCCAGAACAGGAGATATAGAATTCTTCCACTTCTTTATTCCCAACCTGCAAACAAAAAGTAAAACTTTTAAAAACAAAGTATATACACACATTTAAAACATATTAGAAAGAACCAACAAGAACACTTGAATGCAATGGGATTCTCATAATTGCATAGTTCTTTTGGCTGGAGAAGGGATCTGATGGGGAAAGGCAAACAAGACTATGTTGGCTAGTGCCCTGACTTGGCTTCTTTCTTCTGAGTAAAGTTGAGCATGTTACTCTAGCCTTCATTTTCACAAACAGAAAAGAGCAAACCATGTTTTGATTGTATAAGGAAGCAATCTATCAAAACATGATTCTTTGTATGCCGTGTAAATTGGCATAGATTAGAAGCAAACAAAATAGATCTGCTTCTTCTTGAACACATAGTCAAAACTAGCAAGGCTGAGACACAAAGAAGTGGAGAAAAAAAATTCCTACCTGTAGCAGGCAAAGCCAGTGCAGGACTGATTTCCAAAGCAGTACTCTCCTGGAGTAAAGGAAGCACGAGGATTTTATTGGGAAAGCCTATAGGAAAATGCTTTAAAGATGAGCACACTCCTCAGCATGTTCAGTTAGGAACTTTGTTCCTGAGCATGCTCAGTTTAAGGTCATAATTTAAGATGACAGACACATTTTGCTTAGCTCAAGGTTGTGGAATACACATAGAAGGATTTAAAATAGTGGACAGGAATGCCTCTGGGTTCATTCAACTTGTTTCATAGTTCTGACTGAAAATAAAGGAATGGACCCTTTGAAGATGCATTGACATAGGAGTTTGCTCCTACATGTGCCGGCCTTACGTCGTGAGTAGTAAGATTTGTGTTGTTTTGGTTGTTTATTGCAAGTAACAGGGTCTCTATGTAGCCCCAGCTGGCCTGAAACTTACTATGTAGAATCAGGCTGGCCTGGAACTCACAGAGACCCACCTGCCTCTGCCTCCCAGAGTACTGGGATTAAAGAAAGGTATGTGCCACTACAATCAACCTAATCATATATTCTTGTTACTCTAAATAGCAAATGATGGGATAGTCATAGTTAACTGAAGTTTATTGACCTTGGCTGAACCCAGATGTAGGTCCCAATTATTAAATTCTATCTTTAATTTTTTTTTTTTTTTTTGTCAAGAAGACAAAATACTGACAAGGGCGCTGAGAAAAGAGAACCCTGAAGTTCCCTTTCATTATTAGTGAGAATGGAAATTAGCATAGCCATTATGAAAAACAATATAGAGGTTCCTCCAAAAATTTAAAATAGATCTAGTATAGATCCAGTCTTCCCCTGCTGGGTATATGCTGAAGGAAATAAGATCTGTCTATTGAGGAGACACCTGTATACCCATGATATTTGCAGCAATGTTGACAATAGCTAGTATATAGAATCAGCCTAGATAACGAATAAAGAATGAAGATGAATAAAGAAAATCTCTCTCTCTATATATATATCTATTGCCAATACTGTTCCCCCATAAATTCTATTTTTAATAAACTATCAGATGAATTAGGGAGGCTGGCTTTGTTTTTTTACTATTAGTAAGACTTGTAGGAGTCATCTTATTCGTTTGTTTCTTAAGTACAGTGTGGTAGAAAGAGCACTGCTTAGGTTGTGAGCTCAGTGAGGTAGGAAGGCTGAGCAGCATTCTGCTGGCCATAAGCCTGGTGATCTGGGTCCATGGTAATCAGCCTCCAATACAAAGCAAAGGCTTGCAACTCTCATCTTGTTTGCTATTCCACCTACTTCTAATTCTTTTCTTCAGTGTCCATGTACAATAGTCAGCTATTTAATAGATTACTGCTTCCTCAAGAGCAAATGAGAGAATTCTGCTGTACCAGTGCCCCTTTCCTTACTGCTGCTGGAAAGAATGAGTTGTTATGCTGGGCCAGTGGCCACTTAGGACTCACTGGCAACCTTATTAGCTAAATTGATCCCACAGCGCAGTGTAGGACAGGGTGGTGCAGCACGCTGGGTTGTTTTTCTAGTGAGGTGGATCTTCATTTACAGATCTTAGATAACCATCAACCCCCTTCCCTTTATTTTTTTCTTTCCTTAAAGAGGGCTCCTGTGTCTCTGGAGCACCTTCCCCTGTCAGCAGGCCACAGCTGTGTTTGTGACAAAATCAGCTGGCTCCCAGAAGGCAGAGTGTTCAGCAACGTTCAGAGGGAGAGGATCATCTCAAAGTTTCTCAAAGGAAGTGTCCTGAAGAGAGTGTTTGGATCACAGCAGATGAAGTGGGAGGGCCTCAACTCCCAGAAAGAAGATTCCAGCTCCATTTCTCCTGGTGCCAGAAAGTAAGTTTGGTACAGAAAAGTAGACCAAAACTTAAAGATAGCTCGCTATGTATGGCTGGAAGAACAGTTGGGTGCCCAAAGAACCAAAAGGCCTAGGGGAGTGCTAAGCACTGAGGGGTCAGGTCTAGCAGTAAGATCAAAATAAAAGAGCAAACACGTGACTGAGAATTTACTCAAAGTACCAGCTTCAGCACGCATGTAGAAACAGAATTCACTGACTTGTATGCTTATCTTGTTTGGGGAAATATGTTCAAACACTGTAGGAATATGTAGATTTTAAACAAGATTTCTTGCATTTTTTTTTTGCAATAAATAGTAGTATCCCAAAGAAGATATTATTATTAAGGCTGCAAAACAGCAAAGGTTAATTTAAAAAATAAAACTTCAAAGTAAAAAAAAATGAAAGATCCTTCAAAGTAGAAATATTTTGCTTCTATTTCTTAAGATACAAATCTTAAGAAAAATTTTAGATACAAATCTAAAAAAGCATTTTATAATGAATGCTCATAGAAACAGAGTCCCAAAATTAGATGATGAAATTAGTACTCCTGAAAAGCACCATTGGCAGCTGGCGGGGGCTGGGGGGTGGAGGTGAGTGAATTAAACTAGGTTATTAATCTAAGCCATATGCTAAACACCAGTTGTCCAAAATGGATTTGAAATGTTTCCCTCTGGTCAAATATCTTCTTTGAGCATCAAGCAAAAATGCATACTGTCAATTAGAAAATACTGAGCAACCAATTACACAGAGGGAGACTGTGAGGTCATGCATTGCCATCCATGACCTTCCTAATACTGAAAGGTCGGAGAGGTGGACAGATGTACAGTAATACCAAAACACGAAGGGCATTGAAAGGAGTCTTTTCCCTGAAGAATAATTAAGAAGTAAGAGATGTTGTTATGACTGACATTTCTTTGCAGAGTGGAGGCGATAAAGACACTAAAGACATGTGTTGAGATGTTTCCATAACAATTACCTTGTGGTCAGTGCTGTTGCCTCTACTATAGGAGAAGCTGAGGCAGGCAGAAAGGCAGGCTGGCTGGAATTCTAAGTGCTTGGCCCAAGGCTTGTCATGTCCTCCTCTGATTCAGACCTTCTCTGTTGCAGTCCGTAGAAGAGATTGGGAAACACCAGCAGATACCCAGAGGGCATCTATCTTACTCTAGTTCACTTTTGAAAGAATGGTTT
The DNA here is from genome assembly GCA_035773235.1 of Eospalax fontanierii. Classification (NCBI taxonomy): domain Eukaryota; kingdom Metazoa; phylum Chordata; class Mammalia; order Rodentia; family Spalacidae; genus Eospalax; species Eospalax fontanierii. Next base: position 19,982,886 of record CM069547.1, read on the forward strand.
TACTCTAGATTAGCTAAAGAGTTACAGATTTAAAGTAAAGCCATCTTGATATTACGTCTAAGAATCAAATGCTGGTCATGACCTTGAGGCAGGTTCATTCTCTTTGGCCAACAGTAATGCTGGATCTAATCTACAAAATGGCCCACTGTCTATCTTCCAAGGCTGGACTAGAGCCAAAGCAGACTGAAAGGCTTGTAGAAAGTCCTCTTAGTTGTTTTCCTTACATTTAACTCCTCCACAGTCTTTCACGTTTAGTGATGGTGGGAAAGGCAGCCATATTTTGGACACCATCAAAGCATGAATGTAAGAACAGTTGAGTGGGAATAAAAATGGGAAAGAGAGGCTGTTCAGAATGGGTGTGGCAAAGAAAACAAGAGAGAATCTTAGAAGATGTACTTATGGCTGACAAAGCTCAGAGGGACTCTGAAGAACCTGGATCAGTTCCACTTTCCAAACAAAAGAAAAAGGCAGGAACAGAAACATTAAAAAAAAGCAAGATGAGAGACATATCTACATGAAATCTGCACATACAACACATGTTGGGCATAATGTAAGGTGGGCCTAGCCTAAGGCCACCCGCTGGAAGGAATAGAGGAATGGCTGCTGTGCGTGTGGCATTCTGCTCTGGCTAATTGTGAGACCAGCACCTGGAAAGAACCTGCCTACCTGGAGACAAACTTACTATTGGCTGTATTTGAGACCCCGCCCCATAAGATCATTGGCTATCCAGACCTATAAGAGCTTGTGCACATATTCAACAAACGAGTTCGCAGTGCCACAGGCTTGGGCTGCTTCCCGTCCAACTCCTGGAGCCTGTGGCTTGACTCTGCGTCTACTCACCCCGGCCCCGAGTGGTGAGACACGATGGAAATGAACACGACTATAACACACACACATGTACATATATATAATTTTATTCCAGAGGGGAATAAAATTTCCCAGGAGATACTTTTATAGATAGGATTAGCTAGAAGTATAATGACCCCACTTCACTATTTTTCAAGTAATTATAAATTGAGAAAAGTTCATATATCTACAGCTCAGAATTCTCATTTATAAACTAGAAACAACTCACAGTAGATGCCTAATTAAGTTGAGTATTAAACAGGTAATTCATATGAAATGATCAAGAATATGACTGGAGCCTCTAACACATCATATATTCTGGCAACTATTTTTGAAACAATAATTCAAACATCTGTTGAGTGCCTACTATATGCCAGACACTCTTCTAGACAGAAAAGCAGATTTCCCCTTAAAGATGTTGAAAAGATAGTGAGCTATTGCAGATGGATAACTGTTATGTCAACAGGAACTATGAACAAGTTACTATAAGCCAGAATAGCAATCTTGGATTGGACAGTTTATTCTTCCTGAGTAAGTCAAAAAGGATGATTAGTGAACTAGAACAATATTATTTGAGTTTAATACTGCAGGTTAAAAAACAAAAGGGAAGAGGATAAAATGGAGTGTTGGGGAAAACTGTCAAATGTCTGACATGATTGACAACTAATAGGCCCTAGAGAGGAAAGGTGATGAGCAATTACTGAAAAGTAGGCTGGAGAATTCGGATTCTATTATTTAGGCATTAGGAGAGCATTTGACAGACCTATGTGTCAGAGCTACTGGATGGAAAACAGCCTAGAGGATAGGGCCTAGAAGAGGCTTCAGGGAATGAGACCTCCACAGACCTTACTCATTCTCTTCATGAACTGTGATCCCACTGTGGGCTCCATCCAATTTTCAATTAAGGGGGATGCGCTAACAGACCAGGCAGGCAAGACCCCTCCCTCTCTACTAGAGATAAAGAGATAGTTTTAAAAGTCACCAAGTAAACAGAACTCAAACAAGACTGTGTGCAGTACAAAGAAGTAAAGAGTTTGAGAAAGAACAAGGCAGGTGGGAAGGGCTTCTTTAAATCTTTGTGGGGGGTGGAAATGCAGAGGAAGGAGACTGACATCTGTGGGGTGAGAATGGGAATCAAAGACCTGAGAAACTCTTGAAATTATGTTCAAAATTTGGTGTGTACATGTAGGTGTATTTGTCCACAAGATTCTCAAAGGGACAGGAGATCCCATGCCTCTAGATAGTAAAGGGCCAATGTATTTAAATGTTGATTGAAACCTTTTGGGATTTGAATCTAGAGCCTGGTGTTCAACCCTAACAGAATACAATAGTATTATCAACAAATAATTGCAAAAATCTCTCCTCAAATGTCAAAACTTAATTATAAATAATATAATTATTTTAATAGTCATTTTCTTATAGAATTACTTTTATTTAAAAATTTCCTCTGTATCAGACTGTTCTGGGAAAAGACATATGTATATATCTTACATATATAATTCATTCTTTTTATCTTCCCCCACTTAATTTGTGGAGCTGGCAAGAGGTACTCATTTGGGGGTACAAAATTGGACTCTCAAAATCTAAGTGTATCCTAGATAGAAAAAAAAAAAAATCCCGACTTTTGTTCTTCCTATTCTAAGACAGGTGACTGACCAATTGAAACTGACAGGGGAGGGCTTGCTCTCAGAGGAGATGCTATTCTTCATTTTTAGTATTTAATGTTTATAAGCATAGATAACTATCCGACATCCACCTAGTTTAGGATGTGTGAGGCAGAGCTCCTGCCTTTATTTAAACAGACAGTAGAGTGGAGGTCTGTGGGCCAGGACCTGGGTACCACGGGTTTACCAGACACAGTGAGAGTCCTCAATTTCATCCTCAGAAGACTACAGGAGTCCCAGTAAAGGCAAAGAAGTCCCAGAAGTCGCTTGGAAACCGAGGGCCCTGGGAAGGAAAAAGAGTGGGATCAGGGAGGCACGGAGGGAAGACCGAGGGAGGCCCAGAAAGGGCCTTCAAAGCCCCAGAAGTGGGGCAGGGAGCTGAGAAAGACCTAGAACGCCCAACGGAGGCCTGAAAGTTTCCCGGGGGCTAAGAAGGAGGCCAGGGGAACTCTGGAGAGGGCCTAGGATGCGGTGGCCCCGGCAGGGCGCCCTGCGATGTCAGGCCACCGAGCCGCGCCCGGAGGGCCTGGTGGGCCGCGGTGCAGCGCCCCAGCCCGGTGCCCAGGCGAGCCCCAGGCGCTCGGCGGCCCGCGCCCAGCAGGAGCTGCCGGGCGACGCGGTTGGGGCGCTGCGGAGCCGCAGCCCCGGGCCTCGCTGGGCCGGCCGGGCCCGGGTGCGCCCCCGCTGCGGTGACAGCCCAGGGGCGCCGCGGCCCTCAGCCCGCCGCTCTGCGTGTCGTCCCGCCGCAGGAAGGCCGAGGCCCAGCCCGCGCCCGCAGAGCTGTTTGCCCAACGCACCGAGGGTCCTGCGCCTCGGGGCGGCGGCGTGGAAGAGGACGCCCGCCAGGACCCGTGGGCGTTCGGAGAGGAGGGGTAAGAGCGAGTCCCACCTGATCTCCGGGGCCAGGGCCTCAGCCTGGGAGAGGAAGGGGCGGCTCCCCTGTAGCACCCACCTCCCCCGGGTCACAAGAGATCCCCTTGTCTCCAAGGCCCTCTTCCCGGTGTGGTGGCCTGTGCACGTTCCAGAGTGACCCCAGCACCCCCTCTCAACAGCCTGCTTCCCCCCCCCCCCCCCGCCCAGCGCACGAACAGCAGGTGGTCCAGTGCTTGTTGGTTTGCAAACTACCTGAACTATAAAGAGCTGTTATTTTTGCAAATGAAAACCATTGGTAGATCTACTAGATTATTCCAGTGGCTTGTAATTTTTCCAGTTAGCCAGACCGTCCATCTAGTGATTGCTTTATTATTTCATAGCACCCTATTATGTTTATCTTAAACGGTAGTTGGGATTTTAGGCATCAACATAGTTTGGTATGGAAAGTGTCTGGCTTCAGGACCTTGTAGTGTGTCTGCCTTTATGTAAAGTTAGTCTTGTTTTCAAGGGGTGGGGGGGATTTGGTTTTGAATGATTAAAAGCAGGCTTGGTCTCAGTTTTATCAGTTCTAGATAATTCACCATATTTTTTTCCAAATTATCTTCCATCTTTTTATTTTGACATCTCACCTCTGACCTTCATTTCCTTATATTTGGTCAATTAGATCTTGCCATTTATTTTTGTCTAGGTCTATGTTCTGGTCCGGCTTGGACCTTGTTTCTGACTGATTTCATAAAGTTACCCCTCTTCATTTTTTAAGCTTTTTGTTGGTGGTGTGGTGGTAATGCTGAGGGGGTTAGAACCCAGGGTCTCCAGACTACCACTGAGCTACATTTCCAGCCCCTGTAAGCACTTTTCTTCACATCCTTTAGACGGAGAGTCAAAACTCAGGCTTCCTTGATGTAGATGTTGAACCTTACCCAGGCATATGTCTATTCCACAATCTGTACAGGCCTTTAAGGGGACAGAAGAACAGCTATAACAAAATGGGAAGAAGAATTGGTGAGAAGTGTGGCAGCAGCCAGCATGTGTCAAACATCTCTCAAGAGGTATGGCTGATGTCCTTGAATTTGAGATTTTTGGGAGCATGTCTCTTTGCCGAAATGGAGCTCCTTTTGAGTCTGACAGTGGAGATAATCTTGCTGCTTTTGCTTTGTGAGCAGTTTGTACTGAGCTTTCTTTCCCCCTAGCACATTCTTAATATCAAGTGAAAAAATTTCCATCTATTTTAACATAGGGGAAGTTAGATTCTTTTTAAATATCAAAAACATTTATAGTTGGAATTGGATTTCATTAAAGGCAGTCCTTGGCTATCAGTCAGGCAGTGCTCTCCTTATTTTCTACAATGTATTTTTGCAAACTAACTACTTCATGTTTCGTGGATCAGCCTTCTTTACCAGGTGGCACTTTGGTTATATTCATTTCATTCTATAAACAGTTCAGTTGTCTCAGCTTCTCTTTTCCATTGTAATGCAAGGATTTTTTTTTTCTCACATGTAACATTTCAGAATCTACTGTCCTAGATATACATAGGAATAAAGCCCAAGGTGATTCTTAGGTAGAAACTAGACTCTATTTATATCACCTCAGAGAACAGAAAGTCATTAATTTTACTTTTCAGTCTGCTTCCTTCTTTACCACACCCAACTATTTGTCCTATCAGGAGGTATCTCTCTGTGAGTAAATTAAATCCTCATGCTAAATTGAAGCTTTTGTCTCCCTCCACAGTATGCAGATGATGCTTAATAAAATCTAACATTTCATTTGCTTAAAGATTCGTTGACAAGTTTTTTCTCAGATAGAGAGACCTGGTCACATTCCAGAAGTGTTATAACCCCATAGTCTTCTCACAGCACTCTCCAAATCTGATACAAAATACTTACTAGACATTGGTACTTTCTGTTTATTTTTGGCTTTCTTTGGTATGTTTCTTGTGTTACCTAAAATCCAGAATATGTAGTAAACTGGACTGTAATGGGAGGGTTGGATATTTTCTGTGGTTGATGGAAAGATTTTTCAGGCTATCAGCTCTGGCACTCATGTTCCATCATGTACCAGTGACAGAATGAATAGGACATGTGATTGTATTTTAAAAATCAGTATTGGATACCTGTGTGTCACTATTTTTATCAAATTGAGAATAAAGCCATATATTGTTAAGAGCCTTTCCATTTTTAGAGTAACAAGCTGGTAACGATTTGATAAGAACAAATTACATGTTCCTCAAAGCTCCTGACTTTGTCTGTATAAGAGGCAGAGGGTGCCTTTTGTCATATTTTACTAAAAATGTCATCTAAAATTGTATATGTGAGCTCTTCTAATTTCCTTAATACTAATTTTATCCTTTAAAATAAATATTGTTTTAGAACTTATCTCAGTGGAACTTGGATTCTGAAGAACTTGTTACTGAAAATAAAAGTCTCTCGTCTGGAAAGGGCAGTGTGGCAGGTGGTAAGAAGTCCCGGATGTGTGTATATTACAAGAATTGCTCAGATTTAAAATTTAACTTGATTTGTAAAACTACTAATTGACATTTTTTTCATATACATTCTTTCAGGCAAAACTAACAAGGTAAGGATATTTGGTTTAAAATAATTCATAAAACATACCATTTGAAAATATTTGCACAGTCCTTGAATTTTTTTCTTCTTCAAGGCTGAATTTGAAATGTTATTTCTAAAGAGGTTTTTAAAAATATTTTATTTATTATTATTTTATATTATGTGTATGAGTGTATTGCCTGAATGTCTGCAAGTGTATCGGTGTTGTGTAATAATGCCTGCAGAGGTTGGAAGAGGGCGTCAGATTCTCTGGAACTGGAGTTACAGAATCGAACCTAGGTCCTCTGCAAGAACAGTCAGTGCTCTTAATCAATAAGCCATCTCTCCAACCTCTTCTGAAGAGTTCTTAAAACAAGTCAAAGTCTTTACCATTTTACAGGGTTGCAAAATGGTCACTAAATTATGATTTGGGGTGGGTCTGGTAATACAGGCTTGTAATCTTAGGTTCCTGGGAAGCTGAGGCAGGAGGATGGCAAGATCAAGGCCTGCCTGTGCTACAGAGTAAGTTCAGGGTCAGCTTGGGTAGCTTAGTGAGACATTGTCTCAAAAGGAAAAGTGAAAACATGGCTGGAGGTAGAGTGCTTGCTTAACACCAGCAAGCCCCTTGGTTCAGTCTCCAATGTTACATATACAAAAATAAAAGCAGAATTTTGTTACATTAATTTTTTTCTACATAAAAACATTGTAACTTGAAATTGGTGTTGTAGCAAATACAGTGCTTTCTAGTCATTGCCCAATAGAAAGTATCCTCTGCCCTTAAGATGTCTTGAAGTGTGTGACACAGTCGATACCCTCTTTTGAACTAATGAAATTAATCTTTTCATTTACCCTTTATATCAAGATGTGAAACATTTAAGAGTAAAAGAAAGGTGACATCTAAGTCTCATTAATTGACAATGTTTACTTAGTATTTATAGACGCTACTAAATTTTTGCTGAAGCCAGTAGAAACTGAGAGCATGTTAGACTTGACTTAGAACACGAGTAGTAAACAGAGCTGTGCTGTACTGCTGTCTTGTAGAGCCATTTGGAAATCTCGACAGAACAGCTGGTGCTGGAGCTGACCTTGTCAGAGCATGCTCACGTTAGAGCACAGGTGGGATTTTATTTCTCGCACTCTTCGGTGATTGTTTTTTAAATTCATGCAGTTTCTAAAACACTGCATGTGGTTTTTGTATTAGCAGAATACTAACCAAGGCATATTTCAGTTATGGAATTATCCTCTTAATAAAGGAAGTACCATGGACAGCAGGTGAGAAACATTTATATTTTTAATACTTCACTGAAATACATTTAAATATAGATGAGTTAACTACTTGAAATACAAGACTCAAACACTTCTAGAAAAAATGATACTAGGTGCAAATAAAGGGAAATTACAGAAATTCACTCTTAACTAGTAAGTGACTATAGACACAAGACAGCCAGTGTATGTGTAAGAGTTTTGAGCTTACTTTGCACTTACGCTGAGGCTGAGATGGATGGAGTTGGACTTCTCATTGAAAGGAAAGGAAATTGGTAGAAAAGTACAATTTCAGGTACCAGTAACTACTTAATTCCACACACATCTGACGAGATTGTTGTCACCATCTCTCCTTTATAGATGAGGCCATTGAGGCTTGGTGACAGGTAAATAACTTGCCAAAGTCATGTAATTAATAGGTGGTAGAACAGGCTACAAAACATGGCTTAGCTCATGTTCACAGTCTCTGCAGTTTCTCCTATAAGACACCTCCTTTGGTTTGAATGCTGATTATTTGGTTCATTATATTTTGCATTAGCAGCTAAACTGCGTCTTAACAATGCAAATTAGTGATGTTTGAACAGGACCTTTTATTGCACACTGCTTTGTGTACCTTCGTGTGTAGTGCACTATCAGGTTACTGGCATCCTTAGTTCTGTTCCTTGTTCATCCAAGGATAGCAATAGAGTGCTCACTAGACAGTGACCATCTGGTCAGAAGACTTTTCCGCTATGAACCCCAGACTAGAGCTTGCCTTGTGTTAAAACTCAAGGGGAAAACCAAGAAGTGTGCAAGGGAATTCCAGGGACCAATGTTCGAAGGGAATGGGGATGCTGATATCTATAGGAAAGTCTAGTTTTATGACAGATTACTCTGCTGGGAACAAGAATTTCAAGGTCGGGGGTCATATGGAGGGAACAGAAGTTCCTCACAGGAGCAAAGGTCAAGTGTGGCAGTGTGATGTCCTACTGTTCACAAATGAGGCTTTAACACACTCTACCTTAGCTTCCTTCATTGTGAAAGGGGGAAATAAAGTTTTACTCTGACATGCTATAAAGAATGTCAGCTTTTGTTGTAGAGACAGAAATTTGATATTGATGAAATATTTTATTAGTTTTCTCCTCGATATACCGTCAACAACTAAAAAAGGATCAGGACTTAGCTTAGTGTTTATAAACACATTTCACAGGAACATTCCTAGGAGCCGTCCTGCTTCTCGGAGCAGCTCTGAGTGGCATGGCTGTTTCCCTGCTGCTTCCCCATTGATGGCAAAGACTTCCCTCCAGATTTACTACAGTGTGATGTGCACTCCACAGGCTTCTGCCTGTTAACAGTTGTAGATCTGAAATGGTTTTCATGTGGCATTTCAAAGGGAAGGTGATATTCCTGATATTTATCTAAATGCGCATTTGAATTGCTTTTGAAAGAAATGAAAGTATTTTTCAAAGGCCTAGATTTCATTATTTTTATTCAAAATTGGCCCTAAAAAAACTAAGATGCTTTGATGACTACATGTCAACTAAGTGCATCAAATCTTTGCCTTAGCATTTCTAGTTATTTTTTATTCCATTATTTTAAAATTTATCTTTCTTCTGTGTGACTTTTGCTTTTGTGTACTCAAGTGCACCACATATGTGCAGTGCCCACAAAGGCCTGAAGAGGGCATCCCGGTTCAGGGTCCCCCGTCCTCTGGTCCTCTGAAGTTACAGGTGGTTGTTAGCCACAGTGTGCTAACAACCCAGGTCCTCTGGAAGACCACTCAGTGCTGTTAACTGTTGGGCCACCTCTCTAGCCCCTTTATTTCAGTTTTCAAGAGTATGTTGAGGTGTCTCACTGTGTTGTCTAGATTGGACTCAAGACTCTTGGACTAAAGCTGCCTGTATGCCTCAGCTTTCCAAGTAGCTGGGTCTGCAGGTGGATGTCACTGCTACCTGCTTAACAGGTATCTTCAAACACACACATAAACAACAAAACCCAACATAGCTAGAAACGCAGTATTTTATAGCCTGGTATTCTTTTTCCTTCAGTTTTCCGTATTACTTTGCAGTATTATTATAATGCAATGCCTAGAAATATTATTTCTAAAAGGGCATCATTAGAAGAAAACTACCAGGAACTGGGAAATTTTTTCTTGAGTTCTTTTTTGCTAAAATAAATTTAAAAACCACAGTGCTTAACCTAGAAGTCTTTGTTAAGTAACCTATACAACATTTTTTAAAAGTTACATTCAATTCTAGGTCAAAAAACATTTATTATACTTTCAGTCTGAGTCGGTTATCCTAAGTTTTAGAAATCATAATTTAATGTACAATATAAGCAAATAGATACAATTAGTGACTTTTAACCTAGTGCTACTCAAAGCTAGTTAGCCATCTTCAGGCATCACACAGATAATTAGCCACTTTAAATACATACATAGCTGTACTGCTATTTTTAGGTATCATTATGGACTTAATTATGCTTGCAGAAGAGATGCGCAATCAGTATTTAATATATAAGAAATTTATATAATCGTATCTAATTCAGGCATAGTTGGAAATGAACATTTCTGTTACAAGTAGCTAGATACATGCATGCTATTGGGAACTAAATAACCAATCTTTTATAAAGGTACTTGTATCATTTAACATCATTTTCATTATAGTCAACAAGCCACTTATCAATTAAATGATTTTTTTAAGGGAATTCAAAAAATCTTCAGTGGAGTCTGGCTTCAGTGCAGCCAAGTATCCCAGGCTCTTCACTCTAAACCACTCATTAACAAGTGTTCCAGGGATGACAGAGACCAAGCAAGTTGGTTCTTATCCTGGACAGTCTGAGGCAGGTCTCTGCTGTCCCTGTGCTGATGGAGACTCTCTTAAGCACAGAAATGAGGTTCACAGTAACTCCTGTTCAACTGTGGGAAACAATGGTGACACTTCATTTGCATCAAATTGGAATGTGAAATTCAGAAACAGCAGTGTAGAGGAAAATGTCACAGATGAAAGTGATTTATCAGAAAACGAGAAAATGAATGATACTTTGCTCAGCTATTTTAAAAAGATGGACATGGACCTAAAGCCAGAAACAATAGAACACGTTGAGAGATCATTCACAGAGGAACCAAATGAAGTATTTATATATGCCGACTTTCTCCCCCATCCTTTCAACACTCTGGACCTGCACAGATTTGCCTTGACAAAATGTGAAAACTGGAAGCTGGCAATAGACCCTCCAGAAACCTCCATTGAGCGTCTGATAACTCGCTTACTGGAACTGGAAAGGTTACAGCATATGACCATACAGAAAGAGAAGCCAAGACTACCAAGTACTTTTTCTACTCCGGCAGTTCCAGTTTCAGGACGACCTTCTTCCTCCAAAGCCATCGTTTTGAAAACCAGGCAGCTGAAACTTCCTGACTCTTTGACTCTGCCAACAGCAGGTATAGATAAAAGTCGAGATAAGAGAAAAAATTCTGGTTCCGGCAAGCTAGATCACAACACTTTCAAATGGAATTGGAGCAGTGCTGGCAAATGTAAATCAAACTCTAGATCACCCTCACTAAAGTGCTCATCTACTGCAAAACAGTCTGCTCCAACTCACGATGACTTTAAGAATTCCAAAAGCTCCATTTTAAATCCTTGCCAGGAACTCCCACCCAAGCCTTCTACTACCCAAACAACTCAATCACTGGTCAAAGTGGTCTCAATAAGGTCTCACCCACCAAGGTCCCCAGTACCAGTATCACCTATACCCTTGTCTTTTCCCGAAAACCAGAAGGAAGAAATTAAGGCACCTAGGAACAAAAAGAAACTTCACCGAAAAAGCATACTACTGAATAGAACGTTCTACATTCAGAAGCAAAAATGTTTATCACCTTCATTTTTAGCTAAGGGAAAGTCCTCACCCACTGACCAAAAAAGTTAACTTTTTTTCTTCTATGCTTCCCAGTGTGAGCAAATCTATAACAAGAAACTCAGTTAAAGTATGGTACATCATTGAGACACGAGTATTAGAAACAAAAACCCCACTCCCACAAAATAATCTCCTGATAAGATGTGGGGTGGAACCTGTGAATGTCCCTACTGAGATGTGTCTTACATCCAAGGGCTTCTTCCTCACAGACATATCTGATAATCCTTTGCATGTTTTTACTTCAAAGAAATGCCTCAGGAAAGCAAACTATTCAGAAGATTGTTCTTTTGTTGTGATTGTGTTCCCATATAATTCCACTGTCAATAAATGGTAGAACTGACTTACTGCTCTTGTAGTTCTTTTATTTTGTTCAATTATACCATCCTGTAAAAGCTGCAGTTCCCTGGATTTTCTTAGTTTTTCACACCTTGGCACCTTTTCTTCCTCCTTTCTTCACAATCTGTTATCTAGTCTTTGGGCATTTACTTGGCTCTTCAGAGTTGCTATTTTGGCCTAAGACCTGAACTGGATTCCTAGAACTCATGGTGAAAGGAGAGAAAGGTTTCCTGAAAGATCTCAGTACTAGTTACCTTTCTGCCACTATGACCATGGCAACTTATAGAAGGAAGAGCTTATTTGGCCTATGATTCCAGAGGGATTAGAGTCCATAATGGCGGGGGAGGCACGGTGGCAGACATGGCTGGAGCAGAAAGCCAAGCAATCACATCTTCAAACAGGCACAGATAGCAGAGAGCAATTGGAGATCCAGCGAGGCTTAAGAACTCTCCAAGCAACCCCCAGTGATGTTCCTCCAGCAAGGCCACACCTCCTAAAGCCTTCCAGAATGGTACCACTAACCGGAGATAAACTGTCCAAATATTTGGAGGTTATAGGGGACAGTCAGTCTCATCCAAACCACCACAATCTGACTCCACATGCAATCATAGCACATGCATGCACGTGCACACAAATATTGAAAGGTTATCATCACTAAGTGAATGAATAAATATACCAGTCTCACAGGTGATCCCAACTTTTTGACATTGCAACACAACATTTAAGTTCATTCAAGAACTATGCAACTTACACACACACACACACACACACACACACACACCAAACAAAACCCAGTTAGTCCCTCATGTAGTCCCTCATGTTTTAAGTTTACAGTCTGGCATTTAGCCACATTGATATGCTGCTATGCTGCTATGCTGCAATGCAGCCTGCAAGTTGTCAAACTTGCTGTACACTTTCCATTTCTCAGGCCCTTCTTTGTCCTATACAAAAAAGTAGTACCTGTTCTCTTCTGAGCCACATATAGGCTTAATTGTGAGATGATAACCCATTTCTACTCCTATTATAGGAGATACCACAGAAAAAATTAAGATCACAGTTCACAAAGCAAAATACTACATCGCTGGTATTCCTCTCTTCCTCCTCCCGAAAATTCTGTTATGTTTTTAAGTATTAGTTCTGGTCAACAGGATGTAAGCTAAAACTTTTAACTCATTAACTGGAAAAAGGCAGATTGGGTGATTTACAATCTTTATTGCACCAAAGAATCAGGAAAACAAAGTATACCTTGGCTTTTGCTGTCAGCTTCCTACAACAGTCTTTGGAAGTAGCATCCACGTTCTCTAATCAACCAACTTTGGATATTGTCAACATTTGACTTAACAGGGTTACATCAGGGTCTGGATGTTTAGGAGGTGGGCACAGCATGTGCTTTGCTTATAAGTGGATGGTGAATTCAAAATAGACTTTTCTAGACAATGAATAATACATGTTGACTATTTCAGACACTAGCAAAGGTACCAAATGAAATAAAAGTACACCCTACTACTGCTGTATGTATAGACCACTATTATTTTTTAACTATCATCCTCCTTAATGAGATGGAATACTGTAACTGGGAAGAGTCAGATGAATTAAGACAGTTCAGATGAAATGTTCAAGAAAGTAACTGTAGCTTGTTTCCTCATTTACTTTTAATAAACAAGGCTCAAAGAATTGAGAGGCAGGGGCCACAGGTCACAGAAAGCATGTTTAGTTCTCAGGTTAACTTCTAAGAGTTATCTGGAATAATATGAACACAAGAGAAAATGGTAAATTGAATTTACCCCTCTGCTACACACTCTCATTATCCAAAGTGGGTGACAGTCCTTCCTAATTAAAATGCAATGGACTTAAACTTTCACTGTTCTAACTCACTGTGACTGTTCTTGGTTCTCATCAACCATCTTTACTCTTTTAAACAATTCTCTATGTAGAGTCCTGAAGCTCTGACTATACCTTGAATCCACTGTTTGACCTTTACATACTGGATTATGTCCCCTCCCTCACCTTTAGGTTTAAAAAGTAACCTGTCTATAAAAGGTCTTTAGTAATCAACAGGCCCATTTTATTCACTGCTGCATCCTGATATTACTGAACTGCCAAAGGGACTTTTCCCCATCATTGGGATAATCAGGCATGCCACCACTTATTCTGGGAACTTGAACCTAAATTCTATCACTTTACAGTTCTAATAGGGAAGGCAGTTCCCTCCATCTCTGCTTCACTTTTCTGATGTTAAGTGCTTACTATATCTTTGAACACATAAAATCACAAGGATTAGGTGACTAAGAGAAAGTTACACATGTCCCATGAATACAAGAGGACAAGAGAAAGACACAGGAAGGCAGGCTGGCTGGACTGAGCCATCTTCATCGTCGGTGGAGGATGGCAGTTCTCAAGGAATCAACACTACTTCTTGCAAGGGACATGCCTGGCAGGTACAGGGACATGACATGGATTAACAGACACAAACCCCAGCTTGACGTTAGGAGTGGCAAAAGGTGGCAGAGGTAGAAGCCAAAAGATTAAGACTGGCAGTTGTCCACCGTAGTCTCACACCAGAGGACTGCTTCAGTTCTTTTGAATGTAGGAAAAAAATTATTCTGGGCTTTTGACAGCTGTTTAAGAGATCTTTTTCTTCTTCAAAATTTGGTCATCACATGGAAATGCACTTACTGAAGGTAGAAACAAGGATCCTAAGGGCCAGTCTCTTATGGGAAATTTTACAGTACGTAAAATTTAAGATGCTACTAGACATAAAACATGACGGGGAGGTGTTTTGGGCAAGGTGACTGGGTACTCACCTTGTAAGGAAGCCCTGGGTTTGATCCCAGCACCACATAAATTAGGCCACATTTGTAATCCCTACTTGAGAGGTAGAGGCAGAAGGATCAGAAATTCAACCCCAGCCTAGGATTTATGAGATGTCTGAACATAACAACCTACCCAGCCAGCCAGCCAATGAACCAACCAACCCGCCCATTCCAGACTGAAAAAAAAAGAAAAGAAAAAAAAAGACCCCAAATTGAAAACCCCAGGATGGTTCTGTTAAAAAAAAAAAAAAAATTGGGGGGGAATGTTTAAAAATGTACCAAAAGTAATGCCATTTTCAATTACTGGGCCAAGGGACTAATACTTTTAAAAGATTATGTAAGTGAGAACAGCTGGTGAGATCTTTGTGTTATATCTGAGTCCCTAAAAATGAGACCAAAAGGGACAGGATTTGTAGGCCCAAACTAATATAGTCATCTACATTATCCAAGATGGATGTGGGAGGGAGAAGGAAAACTTTAAAGGGCGATGCACATGAATCCAGTGGAAAGGAGTTCACTGAGTGCTAGGGGAAACTGTCAGAACGAACCAACACAAAGATCTGGCTACCTTTCGGGCTTGCTAGAAATCTAGTCATTATTTTTTATGGAAACATCTAGAAGGGTTTAAAACACAAATTAATACAAAGTAATCCTGCCCAAGAAAACTTTGATTAATTTGGCTTGCTCTTAGGTCCCAATGTTAAGCTCTCACTGTCCAGACTTCCTCAACTCTTCATTGGATCTTGCCTCTCATGAGATACACAAGGTCTTTAGGCTTGTGGCACACTCACCTTGATTAATACACACTGTACACCTCCTTTTGGATGCAACAGATAAAATCAATTCATGGCCACCTAGGTGGAAAGTAGATTACAACGAGGGGCCTTTACAATGCCACTGAGAGCTTCTGCCCTTGGATTCCTGACAAAGCCAGGCTCCAGTTGCCACTGGGTAGCAGTGAGCTCCAGCTGGGGTGAGGTAGTGTCATGAATGACACTTTTACTCTTGTGCACCCTTCAGTCTTGTTTTGCTTATGCTACAGATTCACACTTTCTTGTTCTTAAGAGCTGAAGCCATCTCCTTTAAAAGTACCCGGTGGGTCTGATTTCACATAGGATTATGCCTATCACTAGGAAAACCAGAGCAGCAATATATGTAACCGAAACATGAATGTAACACTCTAGTATTCTTCATTGAATGCCCTGAAAATATTTAGATGTTTATAAGGAAAAGCAGCCTGCTTCCAAGCTTTAGGCTTCAGGGGAAGATTTCCTCCCACACCTTTCCCCGTCGTTGTGGCTCACAATGCACATCTAGGTCTTCTGAGAATTTTGTGTGGTGTTACGTGTGTGAACATTTTTGTATGCAAAGGGGCACACACACGTGAAGGCCAGAGGTTAATGTTGGGAGTCTTCCTCTATCACTCTCCACTCTGCTCAACAAGACAGCCTGGCCAGCAAATCCAGAGGATTCTGTCTCTGCCTTGCCAGAACGAGGATTACAGGAACAAGCCATAACACCTAGCCTTTTCTGGGGGTGCTGGAGATATGAACTCAGGCCCTCATGCTTACAAGGCAAAGACTTTACTGATTGAGCAAACTCCCCAGGACCCTCTTTTGAGAATTTTCTAGGTAAAGATTTCATTAAACTTTACCCCACCAGCCCCAGTCACTCTGAGCATATTTATCACTAGGTGAATCAGGAACTAAAAAGTACAGGTTAAAGAAAGTGTTTCTAATTTAAGATTACACATAAAATGCCACGCTCAAGCAAAGAAAGTCAGTAGACAATATGGTACCAAGAGGCATACTTTATTAGGCTTCCTAGTAAGTTGTTTGGGAACATGTGCTGCTAAAATGCAAGTTACATTTCAAATGACACCACGGACAATTAGGGTATACATCAAGCATTTTCAGAGAGCAGCTTCCGTATCTTGATCACTAAATGGAAAGGTTCTTCAGAACAGTCCCTCACCCTATATACAGAAGAAGAGAAAGTAAGGGTACCAAAATGGTATCTCAAAGTCACCAGAAAACAGCTTACAGTCAGTTTTGTGTACAGCATTGACATGAGAAAAGTACAAATGAATTTGCAGTGGTATCTGTCTAGCACATTCTATGTATGAGAATAAATTCAGGGTGAATATACACTGGCCCTACAATACTATTGAGAAATGTATTTAGAGAGACCGATTGCTAATGGTGTCATAAGGTAATTATGTATTTCACTATATGATCTCATCTTCAGAAACTGAAGGGTCAATCTCTAAATGTTTAACCTAGATTTTAATACAGGCAATTCCTTTGTTTCACTTCAGAATTGAGGCCTATCTTTTCAGCTAGGGTAAAATGGGAGGAATACAAATCTAGGGCCAAACTGAGACCCTTCTAATTCACTAGCTCTACTTTGCACCATACAGCATGCATTTTGTATTCTAAAAATTGTCCTGAGTATTTATTTTTGTTATGAAAAAAGTGGTCATTAGAATGGCAAGATAAAAATCACATTATTCCATTGTTACACATAAGGTAGCTGAGGTGGCAGAGTGAAGTCTCTGGGGGCAAAGCACAGGACACTATTAACTGTCAGAGCTTAAGAGCAAGCAGTGCTGGGAGTGCTGTTAGAGCAAGATCCCAAACATCTAAGAGGGACCCTTCCTGGTCATCCATTCCTCATCTAACCCTAGGAAAAACTATCACCTCTGACAGACATGCTTAAAGAATTTTGTGAACCCTTAAGTCTAACAATCATTTGATATAATTCTTGCCATAAAATACACGAAAGCTAAAACTCCACAACAGGTAACTATAGCTATTCATAAAAAGGAATGAATGCAAGGATGCAAGGATCATTCACTAAATGACCTTAATCTAATCGAAAACCTAAAGAACTCCAAAGTTAGGCCTCAGCGAAATTACAAAGTCAACTAGAACCAAGTTTACCGGTTCCTGTCAGACAGATCACTGAGGACCAACTCTGAAAAACTGATACTACCACCAGTCTTATCTTCCAGACGAGAACCTGACAGCTGTCTACTTAGCAATTATTTTAAGATCGTGCCATTCAAAAGCCAGATTGCTAAAGAACCAACTGGAGAACAGCTATTAAAGAAGCTGAACAGTATTCTGAAAATTCCAGGCTATTCTTTTACATTTACCTAAAGCTTAAGAAAAAAAAAAACCAAACCAAAGACAGAATCTCATGTAACCTAGGCTCCTGAACTGAATTCCTGGTCCTTCTGTCCCCTAACCCCAAATGTTGAGATTACAGGTGTAAGACACCAAATCAAACTTGCAGAGACCTTTCAAATGCACACTATCCTGACAGCTGCGATTTTCCTAATCATCCTAATCATCTTCAGGATCCAATTTTGATAACTACTAGCTATTCGGGCTCTTACCACCCAAGGGGCTTTTATATGGCTAAATCTGATCACAGCTTTGATTTCAGAGGAGGGGAGGGGTAGGGCTGCAGGAAGTATGATAAAACGAGCACTTTACAGATGAGCACAATAGCAGTACTACTCTAAGTACCCAACAGCAATGACACCCAAACCACAATGCTGGAAACTCAAAATCAGACACAAACTAAATGGAGAACTGTTTAAAATCTTTTATAGGACAGAAACCTTAGCTCATGTCTTCTGGCTGTCATCATCTTCCACTGAGCTGCACCTAAAACACAAAGAACAAGTAACAAGCAACTTTGTTTTTTAAAGAACAGGCAATAGTTTTGAAGGCATAAGATGAACTCTCTAGTGAGTTAACTTATTAAATAATTTTATAAAATGAAGCCATGAAAATCACCAGAAGCATCAAAGCATTAACTATTTATTGAGAACAACTACAAAAGTCTTGAATATGCAGCATATTTCAGCAAAATAAAGTAAATCATGGTGGGAAAGTCACTATCCATGTTGCTAAGGTAGAAGCTGCACTGTGATGCCTTCTTTAAAAGGCTTCACTCTACCTGCAGATGGAATCACCTTGGATTTATTTTAGTAAGTTTAAACCGTGAAGAGATGGGGTGTGGGTTCATAGGTGGCTTATTAAATCATCTATCACCTTCCTGGCTGTGTAGTTCATGTCTTTAAATGGAGCAAAGCCCACCAGGAGAATGCTGCTATTCTGATTTTCCATTCTTGAATGCACCAAAATGTGCATGCTTGTTGTAATTAGGTGCCTGGGTGAATAAAAAAATCCCATTTACAATTTAAAAATATTATTTAAACCTTAATATTTGACTGTTTTCCATAGTCCTCAGGGAGATAAGCATTAATTTTATTCCCCCCTCCCCAAACAGAAAATGTTACACTGGCTTTTGAAAATACTCTTTGACCATGTTAAAAATACAAATTCCCTTTGTGTTTCAAAACCAAGCTGATTTACATGATTTTGTTTTAAATTGTTGCTAAATGTTTATCTACACATGCTGTCAGAAATAACCTTGTTAAGAAGGTGAAGCTGGTGTCTCAGCAAATCAGACCCCTTGGAGAAGGCGTCGAATGGCCTGTGCCCCGTTTTCCTTTTTTCTCTTTCCGCACCATCAAAAGGAAAAGTGAGAAAATAGCAGAAGCATTAGTTAAATCCTGAATCACATCCCATAACCTACAGGAATAACTCACTACACTGAAAGCTGACTAATATGTAGGACTCTTTCTGGATGAAATAAGTAGGACCCTAATCATTAATAAAATGAGAAAAAAAAGGGGGGCTATATTTACATCTTTAACAAATACTTTTAGTTACTTTTAGGAGAAAAACAAAGGCTGCTTTTAGCTATTTATAGTTACCTGACTTACCAGCACTGAAGACAAAACTTTTAAAAATGGCTACAAATGCCTTGTTCACAAAAGACTTTATTATCTAGTGATGCATACTGAGAACATACAGAAATCTGCACGGCCCACTTCCCATGCAGTAGCACAATCTTCACTTTACAATAAGTGAGTGTCAACTGTTTATGCAATAGACAACACTTTAAAGTCACATTTTTAAAGAAAGCTTCATTTACAAAAGAAATAAAAGGTAAAGAAGCAATTACCGCTTTTAAAAAGCAGCTGCTTTGCTCAAGAGTGGAAGGGTTATGCCTGTATTGAAAGACAACATGATCACAAATAATGCAAACAATGAACAAATGAAAACACTTTTACCGTAAAGCAGTACACTTTCAAAATGACATACAAATAGTTAAAAATTTCATTATGTTGTCTATTTTTTAAATATGAGGACTTTCAGAAGTAGGCCTCAACATTTGTAATTAGTAAATGAAAAGTACGCATTGTTTCTATGTCACTAGGAACTGTATTTAACAAAATGTATATAAAGTCTATAGCAAGTTGATTTTTAAAAAAGTAAAGTTAATAAGAAACAGTACACTGAAGGCGCTCTATCCATCAAGCGCATACTCTTCAAATTTTAAATGTGATGAACAGAACAGAAACTGTAACTATGCCACAGTTGCGATGCCAAAAAATAAAACGAGATCAGTTATCACACATGCAGGGAATTCTGCCACAAAGCTAATTATCCCTCATTTGTCAATTATTCCAATAAAATAACATCTTAAAACACTGTGATGTTGATGTTTAGCTTACCTTCAGTGTACTGAATGTTGTACACAACCTGCTTTAAAAGAGGAGACATCCCTGCAGGCAGGCTCAAGAAGGAACAGACCCCTTCGGCACTGACTACACCAAGGGCATGCTGCTGTGGCCTGCACACACACACCTAGGAAAATGTGAATATAAACAGCATTTATGCTGGCCATTGTATCTGAAGACCAAAATGAAGCCAAGTCTGCTAAAAACAAATCAACCACCCAGCATTGCTACTTATAACAGATGCTTTTGTCTTTTATGTGAACTGCAACCATATACATTAGCACTATAATTTTGTGCAGTCTTGGCAATTAAAACAGTTCTACAGTGAAATTTCACATAAGACACAAAACAGATTTAACTAACATTTCTAAAAGAAATATCACCCTTGGTGTTAATTCAAATATATCATGCTTCCTCAAATTTGCTGGAGAAATATTTATAAGTTTATATACATTAATAATAAACTGCTGTGAAATTTCTTCAGTCTTTGTATTTAATTACTCAAACCCTTGGAGTTTCTTCATCTCGTTTAAATTTTTTCCTGGATGAATGCATGCTGTAGGGCCTGGTTGATGCTAATTCGCTTAGCTGGGTCCAACATTAGGATCTGGTCCAACAAGTCCTTTAGCTGGTGTACTTTTTTACGTTGGTCTTCAGGAAGTCGCTGGCACCCAATCAAGTCAGCCAACAGGTCCTTTGTTGGATTAATGGTGCTCATGACAGTAACTTTCTCCTAAAAATAATTTTTACAATGCATATCTCTAAATAAGTTACATGCATGTCAACTTAAATCAGACTGTTTTTGGTCTACCAAAATATTAATACACACACAAGAGTATATAAACCATGATTAATTTACTGTCTTGAAATTATTATTTGGCTTTGTCCTCCACATCTTTTCAGTGATCAAGAAAGGCAAATGGAAAAAAGGCTCCCAAATTATTCATTAATAAACAGTAAGCAGGTGCTGTCTGCACTGTCCTTTCCCTACCATACTCCGGTCTAAGAAACACATGTGGAAAAGGGAAAAAAAAGACATGGTATAGCAAATACCACTCAGCTCTCTGACCAAGTTAGCACACAATACCGTGGAGCAAAAACCAGAAAACTATTACCTCATCCTGTAGGTTTTAGAAAAGCTGATGCAGAATGTGTATTTCAGCTGATGCTTGAATAAGCAAGTTGAGGAGATGAGGTAACTTAGGACACAACTAAGTTAATGGAAGTCTGAGCACAAAAGCACAAAAGTCTGTGGGAACCAGGTACCTGCTGGCAAAATGTGGAGTGGCAGGGAAAGGAGGCAAGATTTTGTACAATGGAAACTTCATCTCTAACGAGAAACTCAAAATATAGAAAACGCACTCCAGGATCAGTGCAGAAGCTCCCCAGGAGCCAGCCCAAGTGATCTAATGGAGGTGATAAGGCCTGTATGAACCTATCACAGTAAAGAAACATTTTAGAATCTCTTTGTTGTTTTCAGAGCCTGGTGTACTTTATTCAGGAATTAGTAGCAGCAAAAAGGAGTTACTTATCTTTAAAAAAAAAAAAAAAAAATCATGGCTCCATGTACCACACAGAACTCTAGTGATTAAATAAAGCATTCAGAGTGAGGCACTTAGCTCAGTGGTAGAGAGCACTTACCCGGTAAATTCAAAGCCCTGATCTCAGTCCCCAGCATTGAAAATAAAGCATTTAGTACAGTACACTTAAGTCAGACTTACCCTCTCTGTTACTTTATCAACTTCTATGTACATGAAGTTGAGATTTTGATCAAAATGTTGATCTTTGAATACACCTTTCCGAATCATCTATAAAAAAGAAAAATCTGGTTTTAAACCACTACAAAGCAGGCTGTCATACAAACATAACTCACATAAATAAATTAGTCTTTGCTGCTGTTAAAGCCCAGATTTCATTGTTTTCAGGACCTCATCAACATCATCAGAAAAGCTAAGAACTTCAGTCAGGTTCTTAGAAAACTCACTGTTGACTCTTTTTTTATTCTCTGAATATAGAACTTCTTATATTCTAATTAACCTCATTAACAAAGGTGTGTTCCTCCTACTTTATATGTTATTTAAAAAAGTTGTTCTCTTATTATTTTCATTTTGGTTTGAGAAAACATTTATATAGCCCTGGCTAGCCTGGAACCTGTTATTTAGATCAACTTGGCCTCAAACTCAAAGATCCGCCTGCCCTTACCTCTGCCTCCAGAGTGCTGGGATTAAAATGTGTCACCATACCTGCCTTTTAAAAAAAAGACTTATTTTACATATTCCTGAGTATAAGTATGCTGTGCCTGCATGGATGAAAACAGGGCAGTGGAACTTCTAGAACTGAAGGCATAGGCCCAAAATGTGTGAGGATAGAAACCAGGTCACCTGCAAGAACAGTAAGTGTTCTCAGTAACTGAGTTGTCTCAATAGCCTCTTGTATTGTTTCTTCTGGTGGCTCTTGGCTGATTAGAACCACTAATTTTAACACTAGAAAGAGCAGAGAAGCTAAGGAATCATGGTAGCCACCATCTCACCCCCTGCCCCAAGCTTTGTTTTACAACAATGGTCTATGTGACAAGGGAGCTAGCAAATTATCAATCTACAAGAAGAAGCTTAAAAAGTAAGTTCCTATTAATACCTTACCTTATTAGGCATCTTTCCTTTAAGATCCATAGCAAGCTTCAACATATGGTTATTGGTTTTGCCAGGAAATAAGATTTTTCCAGTATATAGTTCATATAATGTGCAACCTACAGACCACATATCTATACCGTAGTCATAGCTTTTACCTATAACTGAAAACAAAGTGCAGGTTTTAATGCATGAGGATAAGAATGGGTGACTTCTTAATTTTTATTTCATTTAAGGGGACTACCTAGGCTTGGACTATAACCACAACCATATCTCAGTTTCATGTTCTTTCCCACTAATGCTTAAAAGATACTTTAAAAAAAAAGAAAAAAAGAAAGAATAACTTTAAAAAACAGGGTTAAGGGAGGAACTAAAGGGGCAAAAAGAAAATACAGATGACTTCTCTTTTTCATTTCACCTTTGGTGGAGGTGCTAATCAACCTCAACCCAGGCAACAAGAAGAGAAAAACCAAAGGTCCCATACAATCCATAAATGTGATAATCAGACCTTGAATAATCAAGAGCAGTCTTCTAAAGTCGAGGATTTTCCACAACTGTTTTGCTACTCTTGCTCGATATGATCAAGACTCCTGTCACAACTACCTTCATTCCACCTGAGGAGGATGAACTTGCTATGGTTCCCTTCCTCATGAATGAACTCGTGCAGCTGCTGAAGTGTGATGGAAAACAGTGCTTAGACATTACAGAAGCTGTTTCCACCGCACAGGATGGCCCAGGTAAGGAACACTGTAGGGAACTTACTGATTTCAGGAGCACGGTAAAATCTACTGACAAGATAAGGCGTTATGTCATTATCCGCAACATGGGAAGCCGACCCAAAATCGCAAAGCTTTAAAATGGTTTTTGATTCATTAACCTGCAAAACATTTTTTCAAGAAAATTTAATTCATGCCAGGAATAATTACACAAATTAAAATAGTCTTAAAGAATTTATACTAATTTCATACAGAGAACAAAAGCCATTCATTTAAAAATTCCTTTTCTTTCATTTTATTGCTCAATTTCCTAAGTATGAAACATTCTGTTATAATCAGAAAGACTTTGTCAGTGAGGAAACATGGGCAACACCAAGTAATCTCACTCAACAGCATTTAAAATACAGTTGAGTAGTTAAAGAGAAAAATCTCATTTTATGAGACAAAGCACCTTCTAAAACTCCCTTGAAAAGTTAAAAAATCAGGTTACTCTTTCAAGGAGAATGAAAATATTTAATAGAGAATCAGACTTCAGTCAACTTTCAGTTGCCAGAAAATTACAATGGCAATAAATGCAAAAGGAAGACACTTAAGTTTGGACAGAAACAGAAACAAAACAATTTGTCTAACCAGTTTAGATCATCAAAACTTAGCGATCACTTTCAAGTTTAAAAACTATTAAACCCCTTCAGTATAGTATTAGTCAAGAAAACGTTAAACATATCTGACAAAACTGATAAACATGAGCTCTGTATTAGTCATCTGATCGTGTTTCCTCCGTAAATACTTCCACATACACAGTGACAGTGACATCTGCTGAGAAAGGCTGGAGCTGCTCCCATGACTGCTGCCACTCATGAGTCAGAAGCATGTTCAGGATTAACAAGTGAAGATAATTCATATTCCAGAGTCCCTTCCCCCCTTCAAAAGAGACACATACAAATTCCGAGTTGGGACTTGAACTTGTCCTACTTATTCCCGCTCCCAAAGAAACATAACAGTTTAAACAGCTCTAGGCAGTCTCTACGGGGACATCACCAAGTATGGTCAGCATTACGGATAGGACTATGACCAACTGGAATCTGCAGACAGAATTAAACTGTAACGAAGGATTTTTTGAGACAGGGTCTTACTAGGTAGCCCTGGCTGGCTTCAAATGCACAGAGTTCACGTGCCTCGGAAGTGCTGGGATTAAAGGCATTTGCTACCACATCCCACCAAACAGAAATTATTTTAAACTGCCATTCTATGTCCATTTTCTTTACTTTGGAGATCAACAGAAAGTTATATCAAAATGGTAAATAATTTCAAAGCTTTTTTAAAAAGCTTAATTCAGCTACTTAAAAACAGATGCAACATCCAGAAGATAGAGAACCATGTTCCAACGGAACTCTGGAGCTGGCTGAAACACGCGATACAGCAGTAGCAGGGTACCCACACTCACATGCAATGCACCTTGCTGTGTGTGCTTATCTGGGGCCACCGGCATGCTAAGCACACTGATGTGTTGTACCCTCAGACCCACATGCACTTTAGTTTGCTATGCAGCTTCTGCTCCCCGACGAGGGATGTGATTTATTTATCACCCTCTGGCTAAAACCATGGGTTAAAAGCTTTGGACATTCAAGAATGTAATCAGCTTTTCGTATGTTCTCTTAGATGTCTCTTTCTGACAAGAAAGGAAATTTACTTCCCAAAATCCACATGAAATATCTAAACTAGCATTAATTAATTCTAGGAAAAATGAGGTGCTAAACAAACCTTGGACAATGCCAAAAATCTTTAACTGCTACAGTTAAATAGTGCTACACAGGTATTGATGTGTAATTATCTTCTAAATCACAGGTGTTTGTCTATTTGATATATATGTTGCATTTCACAAATTTTAAAAAGAACCTGAAGTAAAAAACTGTATCATTTCACTGTAATTACTCAGCAAGCCTACTCAAGTTATCTTAGATACAAATTCAAAGAATGGGCTCATAATGCAACAGTCTGGAATAAATTTTTTAAAGATAAATGGGGGAGGGGCTTAGTGAGTAAAGTGCTTGCTGTGCAAGCATGAGGGCGAGTTCAGCTCCCAAGTCCCCACATAAAAAGATAGGCGTGGTGGTATGTGCTTGTAATTCTGGGAAGGCAGACAGGACACTCCCAGAGGCTTACTAGCTAATCAGTTTAGCTAATGGGTGAGCTCTAGGTTCAGTGAGATATTCTGTCTCAACAGTCTGCCTCTGTATACACCCTCATGCACACATGTACGTATTCATAAACCACACAAGTACACACACACACATCACACAAGAGAAATGTAAACTAGCTTAAAGAATCTTTAAACATTAATGAGATTACAGTATTTTTGTGTGTGGTGCTGGAGACTGAACCCAGCACCTCATGCATGCCAGGTACACATTGTATCACTGAGTTACATCCCCTACCGAGTCACAATCTTTAAGAATTTTTGTTATAGCTGAAACATGACTTCCCAGTAAAGTACATCTACAGACTTGGTTTTACAAAAAGGAAAAGACATGCAGAACATAATACTGGCAGATGATCAAGCATTTCACCAATGAATATGCCTCAAACTGTGACTACCCAGCACAGGTAAAGAAATGGGGCCAAGGAAGGGAGGAATGTGCTGATGCACTAATATAACCATGATGTGCCTCCAAGTTCCAAAACTTTACAAACACTACAATCCAGGTTTTACTATGTCAGAAGTCACTAATAAGAGAGGGCCAGACTTCAAAAGGAATGACTCTCAATACAACACCTACCCACAACTGAGCCTTGCTGCTTTGAGAATTCCCAGAAACCACAGCTTAAAAACTCATAAAAAATAAAGAATGGGAACCTGGTGTGGTGGCATATGCTGGTAATCTCAGCATGGGATTTGGGAGGCTAAAGCAGGAAAATTATGAGTTTGGGGCCATTGTAGGCTAAAGAACAAGACCATGTCTCAAAAAGCCAAGTCAAACCAAACAAGCACTTTTAAGCTTGAACTTCATATAGAACCTTAATAGAGAAAATTCCTTAAATATCTGTAAGACCAGCGAATACTTCAACATAGCAGCATTATACAGCATTTTTTGCCTATCAAATGAAACTATTTTTACTATACTATACTATTTTTGTAGTTGGTGCATACTATGAACTCATCAATCAAGAAATTTTTACAAGCAACAAGGATCCATTTCCTTTTCCTACTACTATAAAATTCATGGGCTTAATTTTTTAAAAAGATAAAAATTGGTGAAGAAATTTTTGAGTTATTAATGCACTAAATTATACTTTAAGATGTTATTCTGAGTACAGTAATAATTTTAATTGTTAGTAAGAAGAGAAACAGATAAATAAAAAAGGTGGTCTGATCGACTTACCAGAATATTGTCTGGTTTGATATCTGCATGTAGGATATTGCATCTTTTCAGGAGTTTCAATGCCAGGAACAACTGTTGACTATAGGATCTTACAGCTTTAATATGAAGACCAACATCCTTACCATATTTTTTTAATACCTCTCGTAAATTCATACTTTTGGGAGAGAGAAAAAAACAGGGGTCAAAATATAAATACAAAAGGCAAGTAAAATCAAGTGCAAGATAACAATTTACATAAAAAATGTTGTTTGGGAATTCCTATCCCAATGCTTGATAAATTATTTTACACTGAAATGAGAGCCTAACAATAAATGGTGCATATGCAACATAGTTTCACAATAATGCTCAATTTCCCAAATAAACCCATTTTATGATGGGTTTACATTTGATAGCACAACACGAAGCCACACTCGTAGAGATAAAACTTGTATCTCTAGGCTACCAATCCCACTTCTTTCCAGCAGTGATTCTGCTACCCTATAGGCTACTTGAGATCCCTGGAACATGTATAGAGAGTCAATCAATGTTGTACACATTAATGATTGTGAAGGAAATAACATAGTTAAAAAACAACCAGAGGGGCTGGAAAGATTGCTCAGTGGTTAAGAGCACTGGCTGCTCTTGCAGGGGACCCAAGTTCAATTCCTAGCACCCATATGGCCGCTAACAACCATCTATAAACTCCAGTTCCAGGGGATCTGATGCCTGCTTA
Source organism: Eospalax fontanierii (assembly GCA_035773235.1). Lineage (NCBI taxonomy): Eukaryota > Metazoa > Chordata > Mammalia > Rodentia > Spalacidae > Eospalax > Eospalax fontanierii. The sequence goes on from CM069547.1 coordinate 20,010,152, forward strand.
TGACCTCTGTGGGCACTGCGTAACATGGGTGCATTTACACGCATGCAGGCTAATATATTCACAAAACAACAACAAAAAACAAAAACAAAACAAAAAACCCCAAAATACCCAACCCAAGTAAAATCAATAGGGGAAAAAAAAAAACCCCTCAGAATATCCCCAAAATAGGTCATAGAATTTACCCAAAATGAGGTTGGCAGACATAAAGAAGGCTTTAAGACGCTACCTGAGAGGCTCAAACACAAGACAGAGGTGCTGCTTGTGATAGAAATGTCTGAAGAGTCGCAAGCAGTGAAATTTGTCATCAGGATCTGCATCATTAAGTTTCTTCAAGAACTCTAGCTCTTTTAAACCAGTCTTCTGCCTGTAATAAGGAAAAAATAATTAGGGCACAATTAAGCATATAGAATCTAGAGGCAACATCTGCTGGAGTCCATCTGATATGCCACAGGCAGTAAGTAAATGCTCTTGCTTTTATAAAATTTATTTTTTTTTAATTTTGACAATAATTTATTTTGGGTATGTGTATATCAGTGTTTTCTGCCATGATGCACATGTGGAAGTCAGAAACCAGTTATTTCTTTCTACCATGTGGGATCTGGGGCTTGAACTCACGTTGTTAGGTCTGGCAGCAAGCAAGCACCTTTACCTGCTCAGCCATCTCACTGTGTCCTGTGCCCATTGCCCATCTTTTGGAGACAGGTCAAGCTATGTAGCTCAATCTGCCCTGAATTATGATCCTCCTTCTCAAATGCTGAGTTATACAGGAGTCACAAGGTCTGCCTTGATAGCATGCTTTAAAACCCCTAATCTATTTATAGAGGAGTAAGTCTCTATATCAAACACAGCAGTTTATACTTATCAAATGGATCCAGAGCAAGAGTTAATTTCCCAAATAATCAATAAACAAACAGAAAAATTGTAAACAACATGATTTAAGGAAATTCCATCTTAGACACTTTATCTCAATCTATTAATATAAGAACTTTTTGGTCTTTTTAAGAATGTAATTAGTCAGCATGTCTACATACTAATTTACAAATATTTAATACTTATAAAAATCGGTTAACTTGTCAGTGAGGTACATTTTAAAAGCAAGTCTATACCACAGAAGACTGGATTTCCCAACCAAACAAATCTAAGCTTAGGACAATGTAAGATGTCAGAAAAAATCTGTTGATACTTTGGACATTTTGAAACCAATGATAAACTGGCTCTACCACTAGCCCAATAAGTGGTACACATTAAAATATACAGACATGGCAATGACCTATGCTATGAATAAAGTTCCCACCAGTAGCTAACGAATTAGCAGTTATCTTCTGCTAACCTCCTAGGTTCAGTAAACAATGTACTTTCATGTCTCACTTCTAAAGATTTTCACAGCAGAAGACGTCCTAAGATGGTACAGAAGAGATCTAAGTATATATTAGTACAAGGAATATTCAAACGAATTGAACTTAATCAACTTATAGTTCTAGAACTTTGCATGTAACATGACTGTACATTAAAAAACTAGTCAAAAGCTTTTTCTTTTAATTTGAGAGAAAACTATGATTATTTTTGTTGTTTGGTTCTGAACTTACATGAGCTCATTGTTTCTGATGATCTTCACAGCCACTTCCTGATTGGCTCTTGCATTATCTCTGGCACGTACAACATTACTGAACACCCCCTGCCCAGTGTAGCCATACACATTGTAACGTTTATCTAGGACTTCACCTATATTCACACCTAAAAAAAGCAGATTAAAAAATAAAGTCTGATTATAATAAACAGAACCAGTCAGTAATGAAGAGTTGGGTCCAATGTCCACTTTTCTTGTATACATGTCTCCACTGGTCATTCTTTTAGCATGTGAGAGAAGCTACATGCCCATTCCAGACAACTGTCAGAGTTCTTGTGGGCCTATCAAAGGTTGGCAACTTTAATACTGAACAGGGAACAAATGTGCTCATTAAAGTGTTTTCAACTGTAGTCCTGCATGAGACTTGTCCCCCAACTCCTTGCTTATCTTGGTTTATTATATAAAGATGATCATGCCATCCATATCTTTTCTTCTGAAGGACACACAGGGTTGAAAATACCTACGCGTAGAATTAGGCTCACTTTATTTACAGTGTGAGGCTTCTAAATTGCTGCTTAACTCAAATATAAAAAAAATTCATGCCATGACTAGATATGCTACACTGCTCTATTGAGACTACTCCAGAGTTCAGCAATGTGTTATTAAGCCATCTTTTTAAAAGTTGCACAATGCATTCTAAAGTTAGTGAAGAACGCAAACTTACGGTAATAGCCTTCTGCATCAGTCCAGTTATCTCTGAGGTTAGGATTCTCTTTGAAATCTTTCCCAATGCCAGCAGCACGAAGACGAGCACTCTGAAATGAAGGAGGTGGCAAGAGTGGTTACTGGATGACTGCACACTTAAAGCACCTCCTTGATAAAAAACGAAAAAGGTAAAACTAGTCAATGATTACTACTGCTTGGCAAACTCAAGGCTGTCAAACCACAATTACCAAAGTGTCTTAGATCACAAAAAAACAAGGCAAAAATGTTTAAAAGCTTTTGGGTATGATTAGGGTGCCCCAAGTAAAGTAAGGATTCAATATTAGCTGACAGACTGGGAGGAAACCCTTACAGAATGGCACTCTGCTCACAAACACTGTCCAGTCACATCCATAAGGTCCTCTAAGACTGCTAAGCTTGAACAGAATGTCCACCCTTCAAAGGCTGTGTGATAAAAACCTGGTCCCCAGACTGGCACTACTGGGAGGCAGTTAATCTTAAAGATAGGGCACCCAGTATGATGTTAAAAGAGGATTGTGGAACCCGAAAGTCTTTTCATTTTTTTCCCTTCCTGACCATTAGGTGAGCAGTTTTACACACTGCTCTCTGCTCAAGCCATGATACACTGCCTAGCCATGGACCCAAAGAGGGCCAGATTATGGACTGGACCTTTCAGCACTGAGCACAAGTAAACCTTTTCTGTTTTTAAGTTGATTATCTCAGCTATTTCTTTACAGTGAAAGGAAGTTAATCCAAATATCACCTAGGCAAATGACAAATGCCAATATTTCAATGGGTACATGGTTCATTTCATCTTCTCATAATGCAGCAACTTTTGGTGTACCTGTTGTGGTCCATGTGACATACCACAGACTACCTAAGCCACACACTGTATCTTCAGGGTCTTGCACACTGTTTGTTCTACCTCGTTTTTATTTCCCTATTGCATTTCTCCTCCCAGGGTCTTCTTACCAAGGCCTCATCTTCTCACGTCCTTTTAAATGCATACTGAAAATGGCCTCAGTTTATGATGTGTTTGTAGTAAAACTTTCAATAAAAGGCGGTTGATTAAAAAAAAAAAATTACAGCAAAACAAATCTAAGTGATTAAGTTACTTAATCCATTCCTTGCAACATTTCCAACTGTTCAATGACTACTACCACAAGACTCCAAATCCTAAAATACTCAACGGCCTATCACACAAAAGCTTAAAGCAGATAATTCTAAGAAAGGCCTAGAAAATACTGACATTATCTAAAGAACACACATATATTGCTGTTCATGTGTTGAGATATGTTGGGCATAATGCAGGGTGGGCCTAGCTAGGCCACCTGCCAGGAGGAATGAAGGAACGATGGATGTGGTATTCCCAGTTTCTGCACAGCACCTGGAGGGAAGCTGATCCACCTGGGAACAAACTGTGATTGGCTGTAGTCAGGACCTCACCCCATAAGGCTATTGCCTAACAAGACTTAAGATTCTCTGCTCTTTCTTGAATAAATGAGTTTGCAGCAGACCACCACTGCTGGCTTTCTGCTCAACTCCCAGAGTCTGTGTTTTGACTCTCTGCCTACTCGCCCCCTCCCCAGAGTAGAGATCCTTCAGTCTCCCTCGGGCTGGCCCTGAGTGCTGGGACCCCCAACAGAGATAGGTATGCACACACATTCACAGAAGTAACTACACATTTAGGCCATTTGGTGTGCAACCTTTGTGAAACTCTCCATTTCTTCATTTGCACCTGTCTTCAATTTTAATATAATTTTAGACTTGAAAGGTACAAAACTAGTACATTGACTTTTTCAGATACTGTTCACCCTGCCTTGTCATTAACATTTCTTAATTAGCTCTCCATAACTATACATACATTCATAAATACATACATACATATGGAGCACTTGTTAACACACTGGTCCATGTTTAAAACCGTTAGTTTAAAATTACTTACATCAAAATAAGCAGCAAACATATCATCAGATTCTGTAAACATATCTGGTGCCAAAAGCTTCTTCTGAGATGAACCTTAAAAGAAATTTGCATTAATATTTCAGAAATGAAGACAGAAATGAAAACATAAGGCAACAGAAAAGTTGGTAGTATTTTAATCAAGCTTCTTTTTCTTCTTGTAGTTAAGCTTTCAACTTTGAGGCAATTCATTACACTTTACTGTTTACTTCCCACCAAAAAGCACATTCAGAAATACTTTTGCCACTGTTAGTTTAAATAAGTTAATGGCTAAATAATAATCCTGAAATAAAATGAAAGTTATCTTTAAAGAAACTTAATACCCAACCTCACAGTGAGGGAAACACAAACTAAAACTACAACTATGTTCAGCTGCTCACCAAGGATACTGCCTAAATATGCAAAATCAAGGCAAAGCTATGTTAACAAGACTTTGGACAAAGTACTCAGCCATGGTTTACAAGATGGCAAGATCACACTCTTGCAAGAGGAGATTTAAGCAACATAAGCAAGAATGGACATTCACTCATTCTTCTGAAGCAACAGATCCAATTCTAGGGAATTACCCTGAAACACAATGTCTAGCTCTGATAATGACACAATGTGCAGTTATTAATATCTAATGAGTAGCCACTGTACATAATGCTGTCAAGTGACTGAATAGAGTATTCACATCATTACAAAGAATTGAGGAACATCAAACCGATCAGCATGTAGAGAAAGACTGTGCGCACGTGCAGACAGAATACTGCAAAGACTGTCCTAATAGAGAATTCTAAGACCTAAAGAAAACAGAAGAGCTGGAAGTGTTGGCACAAGCCTATAATCCTAGCACTCAGTAGGCAAAATCAGGATTGTAAGAATGAGGCCAGCTTATGTGTCTTCAGGACAAAAAGAATGAATGCCTTAATATATATATCAAGTTTGAATATAAGAAGCTAATTGTATTATTAGAAACTAAATAATCTAAATTACTGAAAGGGAATATACTTACTACTTGACCCCTTAAAAGAAATTTGCTGGCCTCTAGAAACCTTTAAGCACTAAAGGAGTTACCTGAAAGGACAATGGAAAACCCACTATACACACCCTGGCTGGATAGAATAAACCTAAGCTTTAAAAGGAAAATTGACAGCAATAAATTGAAACATATCAAGTATACAATGAAAGTACTCAGGAAGCCTGAATATGCATAGTATCTAGTTTTCTCTGGAGCATTAGCTATACTCTTTAAAAGCATGACAATGAAATTTCTAATGAAAAAAATGGGCTTAAGTAGTGACCATCAAGAATTGCTGAAATAGTCCTGAAACAGCAGAGGAAACCACATTGATTGGATGTGGATCATCAATCCCAACACGTTTTCATGTCAATAAAAGCAGGTCTATACTCCCATGAGCGAATGAGGCACACTTATTCCACTCCACTTATGATCCACTCCACTTATGAAGCACTCTCACCCTAAAATGTAAACCTGAATCTACTTGTCTTTAATGCTAAGTATCAGTATTTAAGAAATACTGGGGGCTAGAGGAAATAAATCACAAGAACCTGACCAAAAAATAAGCGAAAACTTAGCATACATTGCTCACTATCCCCGAGTAAATGTCAAGACAGAAAAAAAAGGAGAGAAAAAATATGTTTATAAATGTATACATATATACATATATATATGTAACAATAATCAAAGAAGAGGACATGAAATTGAGAGGGAACGGGGGGGGGACTGGGAGGGATGGAAATTATGTAAATATTCATGTATGGAGTTCTCTAAAAACAAGAGAGATTTAACAGACATAACCCAAATACACTGTGTGCATCCTATTTGGAGTCTGATTCAAAAAAAGTATAGAGGCATTGATGATATAAAAAGAGTATGCATTTCTTAATTATATATAACCTTCCTTAAAGTACTAAGCAGGGAAAATGAAATTGTTACCTGGGAGACAGACTGGACATGTAACAAACAGAGACTGTGAACTAACAAAAACACATTTATACAGGAGCCAACTGGTAAAACACTTGCCTTAGAAGCACATGGACCCGAGTTTGATCCCCATATAAAAAAAATTCCCGCATTGCAGTGTCATGCACTTATAATCCGGCACTGGGGTGACAAAGACAGGCAGATCCCTGGTCCTCACTGGCCAGCCAGAGACCCTGACTCCAAAAGGGGAGGAGGAGCTAAGGAATGACACCATGTGCACCATCCCTCACCACACAAAGACAAATACAAACAAAAAATGAATTAAAAAACACATTAACACAGGACACTCCTTAGGATACTTAATATTGACACAAATTTCAGTAGGTACAATATTCTTACTTCCATGTTTTCCCTCAAATCTACCTCTCACATCATTTTTATAAATGTCATAGATAAAAAATTCAGAGAAGAGCACTGCTAGGACAAAACTCTCACCATTATTCTGTTCAACTGTCATTAGGTTATGCTTGGCTTTCACTGAGGCCTCAAATGTGTCGACATTCTCCCGTTCATACTCTTTCACATCAGCAGCTACCCGCTCCAGGATGTCATCTGGAGAAGGAGACCGTGTCCTGGTACTGCTCTGGGGACTGCTCGGTTCAGATGGCACGGATATATTGCTATCTTCAGCAAGATACTTATATTTCTGAAATAACAATACAACATTTTCATAAAACTGGACGTTATGCTTGCTTTGCCAAGAGTTGCTCCATTAGAAAAAGCAAAGGAATATATAAAACAAAGGTACCGACACCTCTGTTGAAATGGAGGCACAATCCTCAAGTAATTCCAAAATTCACTCTGACTGGTATTTCAACATTTTGTTCCCATTTTTCAAGTGGTAAAACCTAACCATACCAAGGTAGATTGTATTTATCCTTACTTATCGCCTGGTATGACTATTTGTGTATCTCATTTTAGAAATAATGTGTTGATTACAAGGTCTGCTCTAGACCCTTCTGATGGCTATACGTGACATGCTCCGATGCACCATATTATTAACATTCAAATATTTCTGAGTTCTGATGCCCATCTGGCAAGGGTCGGTGATAAGGGGTTATGGACCTAGCCAAGAACAAAGGAATCCAACAAGTTTTCAGGGGCATCAGTTCAAAATTTGTTTTTACAGGTATCCCATAATAAACTCTTTAGGTGTGCCCTGCCTCTAGTTTGCTGAGTGTGCCAGGTGAGCTGCCATGGATGCTCTGGCCTTTGTCCTTTGAGAATGCATTTATGAGGATTGCTATTCCCAGTGTACCCACACCAGGCTGTTGTCTCATGGGGAAACTGTTCTTTTAAGAGGCAGCAAACCTTGTTCCCACACTGACTGTCAGAACCTGTGTATGTCATAATCTAGCTTATTTATTTCTCAACTGTTTCATTTACACTGCAACAGGAAACTGGCAAGATGGTTCATTCGTTAAGAGCTCTTGCTACCAGCTTCACAATCTGAGGTCCATCTCGGGAAGCCCACACGGAGCAAAGAAAACCAACTCCTACAAGTTATCCTCTAACCTCGGCATGAGGACTGCAGTGAGTGTTCATGCAAAACACACAAATAAATTAACACAAAAAAATTTAACCACAATTACAATGATAAAAATGTGCCATTATTACACACTAAAATGTTTGTTTTTTCATATAGTAATGGACACATTTTTCTAAATGAACTTTCAATTTCTCTTACATTTGTCTTACAAAAGAACCTTATACCAGAAGTCCACGTATAACAAAACAAAAGGCATCGTGTCAGTTTTAATAACTACAGAATCTATCATCTTTCTAATTCTCAGAAACTTATATCCCATAATGACCTGGTCAGCTCAGCTGTCACTAGGTCAATTTTTTATTTTAGAATAGTGATTCATAAAAGAAGTTTATAAAAGTCACTGAAGCTGTGTACCTGAACAATTGCCTGCCTCTGTATCCGTCTCTGTTCTATTAGAGCTTCTTCATCCTCTTCCTCTACATCAAAATCTTCAAGGCTTAAAAAAAAAATTTTTTTTTTCAAACATTTTTGCAGCTTCTAATACAACGTAAACATTTACAAATGAAGGTTAGAGCAATAGTCTTAAGCCACCATTGATCTGAAACTGTCTGTTAGCTGTCTGGTGGAAGCCTAGCAACTTTATCCTCTCTATCCTCTCTCTACACTTCAGTCTTCTGCTCACCTAGTTCATGACACCAAACCTAGAAAGAAAGATCTAGATTCTTTTGTGATATTAGAAAGTTGTTTCACCTTCTGAGTTCGGTTTTCTCATGTATAAAACAAAATGGGTAGTATAGAATCCTTTGAAAGATCATGAAGCTACTGGTCTTCTTTCCTATCAAAAACGTACATGAGAGTAGACTGTGGCGATGCCAGTTAACCCAGCAAAAACAAAACAAAACATACACAAAATACACATTCCAGACTGGAAAGATGGCTCAGCAGTTCAGAGCACTGACTGCTCTTGCAGAGGACACAGGTTCGATTTCCAACATCCACATGGTGGCTAACTGTCCCTAACTCTAGTTCCATAGAATCCAAGGTCCTTTTCTGTCCTCTGGGCACTGCACTACATCACTGCACTTACACACATGCAGACAAATACACTCATATACAAAATATAAAAATAGTAAATAAAATACACATGCAAACACCTCCTCTGTTCTGAATGTGACTCAATGCCCAACACTGCCCTCACTGTCTTCCACTGGTTCCTCAATGATGACCTTTTCAACCCTCATGCTCCCTCCTTGGTGTACAGCTGTCAGCCTTTTCCTTAAGTGTTTAAAATCTGCTGAATCATGCAGAGACACTTGTACATAGCTAAATGCACTGTAAGTGCATCAGCACTGATGGAGAACACCCTTCTTCCCAGCTTCCTCAGCCATCAACTCATCAGGGCTTCTAAAACAAGCACTGCTGATTGGGGGAGATGGATTGCTTTTTAGGGGGATTAGCCTGTGCATTGCAGGATCTAGAATCCCTGGCCTTCTGCCATCACATGACAAACAACGGACCCTTCAGACACTACTGAAATGTCTACAGGAAAGGGAACAGCCCGGCTGAAAATTACTTAACTTTATGAGCTTTGCTTTCCAGACAGTGCTTTTAGATAAGCTTGCATTTTAAGTTTTCTAATACTTTGGAGGATTTAGTTATTGAAACACTTACTCACTACCAAATAGTCAAGTGCAAAACATACAACATAGGTTGGTAAGTCTAAATGTTACATAATTTCTTCTCCTAAATTCTAATAATAAGATATAAAATGATGGCTCAATATTCAATCTAGACAAACCATACACCGCTAAATTCAGAAAAGCATTACCTATGACACAGAACTACCTATAATCACAAAAGATTAGCTTTTAAATTTAGGACCAAATTACTGGGTTCACTTTTTCCATTAGTTAGAAATTAAGGATTTCCAGACTAACAGCCTTTCTAGAACAGAACCATGAATGACAACAGCTCCATTCTTACTTATCATCAGATGAAGACTCCTGCTCAACTTTCATTCCTTCAGAGAGACTTCCTTTAAATTTATCTTCCTTTACTTTGCTTCTGCTCCTTCGTCTGCGACCACCTCGTGATCGAGACCTTCTTCTCAAGCGTGATCTGCTTCTCCGACCTCTATCTCTATTTGAGAAAAAAAGCACATATCTAATGTGTAACTGAAATATTAATTGTGTACATATATAATACAAATATCATTTAGAGTAAGCAAAGTGCTCAATTTAATGTGAATCCAAAATGCATCTAAAAAGCACTCTACTAAAAAAATTTTAAAAAGCCACAAGACTGAAGCAAGAAGACTGAAGAGTTTGACACTAGATCATTTTAAACAACATGAACAAAAGTAATTTAAAACTCTAAATGAGAGTTTCAGAAAAACTGAGCCATTGCCTTTACTAAAAATAACTGAACTGGGCTGGAGGACAGCTCAGCAGATAGGGAGGCTTAACTGCTCTTGTAGTAAGTCTTATCCTAGGGGGTCAGCAAGATGGCTAAGCAGGTAAAGATGCCTGCAGCTAACCCTGGTAGCCTGAGTTCTATCTCTGAGACCCACATGGTAGAAGGTAAAAACCAACTCTCTAGGTTGTTCTTTGACTTCCCTCCACTCATGTGTCTGCATCCTAAGTCTCCCCTCCCCCAATAACAAAACATAAGACTTCAAAGCATTCTTATAAATGTTTCAGGCTTGTGGCCCTGGTTAAACAAACAAATGTCCGGATTCAAGGATTAAGGATGAAGTTTAAGTTAGAAAGATACCACAGAGCTGACAGAGAAAGCTGTTTACATCTAACCATTGGCAAGTTCCCTATCTGTGTCACACCTGACTTCCACCAATTAGCTCAAATTAAAAATCTTTTTTTCTGTCTTTTGAGACAGTCTCCCTATAGCCGCAGCTGGCCTGTAACTCACTATGTAGACTAGGCTGGCCTTGATCTAACAGAGATCTGCCTGCCTTTGCCTCCTGACTGCTGATATTAAAGGTTTGCACCACCACGCCCAGCTCTCTTTTTAGAAATTTTTCATTATATTCTATATATGTTTTGTGTATGCTTGTGTGTGTGGACAGACATGTGTGGAAGTTGCAGGAATTGGCTCTCTCACCAGGAGGTGATCACTAAGGATCAAACTCAAGTAAGTCAGGATTGAAGGCAAGCACCTTTATTTACTGAATCATCTCACTTACCCTAAGATTTCTTTTGAAATTTTACCACAGTGATAAAATGACAGCACAGGACACTTAAGGAAACCCACAAGCAACAAGAATGTGGAGAGACAGGACCTGTGAAATGCACAAAATGAAAGACAGGACATCGACAGGAACTAAGCTAAGCATAAATACAATGGGAAGAGACCCTGACACCCAGAAAGTCCAACAATAAGATACTGTGTTTTCTGAAAAATAAAAAACAAGGTAAGGGCTCAAAACGAATGGTTCATCATTTTCAGAAATACTCTTGTATCTTCTCCAGCCTCCAGATTTACTTTCTTGTGAGATACTGGTTCTTACAAAAAATGAAGACTCAAGATACATGTACCAAAGCCAGAGAGATTAAGCCCAAGTTGACATTTACATTATAAAGAACCAGGACACTACTGGTAACCATGTCTAGAACACTCCAGCACAAGATCTGAGAAAATCTGGAAGGGTTGACAGTCACTAACAAACTAAATTATCTTCCTAATAACCCTGAAGTGACAAGCGCTAGTTGACAAATTCTACGGTGTCAGGAAAGAAAGCCTTCATTGAACCTGCAATGTACTCAGGACTAAGATCAGAATAGCATGAAGAAATGAAGAACCAGCTGTCTGAGAGAAGCAGTTCAGCTCAGTATCATCCTCTGAGAGAAGCTAACTCCATAAAACACAGGTGTTTTAAAAAACACACAATGAAAAAACATCTCAGAAAATAGAAAAAAAAAAAAATCATAAATGAGGAAAAAATTAAATGGAACAAGAGAAGGCCTGACTGCAATAAACAGAAAGAAAGCGAAAAAAGACAAGCTTTTCCTCAAACAGAAGGCCACAATCTTGTTTATCAACTGACAACCAAAATAAGTTAGAAAAAAAATACCCATAATTCAAAGCACATGAAAGTAAGACCAGAATATGGGAACCTTTAATGCAAAGAGGAAGAAAGCCCCCCAATATATAAATATATAATACAAATTAAAAATGATGATACCCCTCGCCCCAAATCAAGTCACTTCAAAAGACCCAGGAATCAGCATCAGCCCTTACAAGAACAATACTGAAGACTACAGCCTGTAGAACAAGTTTTAAATTCTCTATGAATGAACTCACTCTACAGTTCTATTCCTTGCCCAAGCTACAGAGAGAATACAGGGCACTCTAGAGCGCTAAGGTCCCCGAAGCATCTTTCATCTCATTTCCTTAGTTAGGCTGTGGAAGATAACAGGAGTACACCACAGAAAGATGACACTGGCACCAAACATGATCCACAAGTCGAGAAAATACATAGATGCCAAGAGGACAGCAAGGGAATGCTACCTCCCTGAAATCTGCTCAGTATAAGAGCAGCATGCACTTGAACACAGGGATTATAGTCTGGTAACACACAGCAAAGAAAGTACAGGCAGACCCCCTTGTGCACAGATACTCTGATCATGTACTTCCATTTCTAGGAAGGTAGTTTTAAAAAACTCAGAAATATGTAAAGTTGGTTCTAATGCAAGCATTTGTGTACAGTCTTTTGAAATTATACTTTAAAAAAGTTAAAAGAATGTTCACTCATGTATAAGTTCAGTTATGGCTTAAAAAACCAATCCTTGCTTTAAAAACCTATCTTTTTGATTAATCTGCTAACAATGCATGACTTTAGATAAAACTGCTCGCTCACACTTGCACTCGCTCACTCTCTCTACATATATACACACATACAATGTGTGTGTATGTACACCCCATTCCTAACCAAAAACTGGACCACCAAAAATCTTACTAGTTTTAAGTAAGTAAACAAATCTTGCTAATTAAAAAAATAATCTTTGGGGCTGCAGAGATGGCTTACCAGTTTGGAGCACATGAGTACAGTCCCCAGCAACCACACGGTGGCTCACAACCTTCTCCAATTCCAATTACTAGCAACCCAATAACCCTCTTTGAGCCTCCAGAAGCAATACATAGTACACAAACAGGCAGGCAAAACACACATAAAATATATATCTTAAAATAAAAATCTTTAAGCAAGCACAGCTAATTTGATATTTATCTCTTAGAAAAAAGTTTTATTTTTTAAAAGATAAAGTTAAAAAAAAACTGATACTAATTTTTAAAGATCATTTTTATTCACGTGTACATGCATGTGTATCTTGTGTAAGTGCATGTCATGTGTTTACAGGTGTCCATACATGCCAGAAGAGGGTACCAGAACAGGTGCCCAACATGGGTGCTGGGAATGGAACTCTGGTTCTCTGAAGAACAGAAAACGCCTGTCACCTCGGAGTCATCTCTCCAGCTTTTTACTTTAGTTCTAATGAGCACTGATTTGAGTAAATATGAAAGGAAACTGTACTAAAGATCTGTCGGATCACAAGCCGACAGAGGAAGCCACGGGACAATGCATTAAAACGCTTCTGAGAAACATGCATCATCTAAGGGAAGTGACCTGCCAATGCAACCAACCGAAGCTTCCAGAAGATCCGAAGGTTACTGGAGTGCAAAGGGAACGTATGTCACTCATGCTCACCTTCTCCGAGGAGACCTGCTTCTTCTTCTTGGAGACCTGCTACGTCTCAGTGGGGAACGGGACCTCCTCCTAATGGGAGACCTACTTCTTCTTCGGGTTGGAGACCACCTATTGATGGGACTGGCATCTTTTGAACGTTCACGCCTACTGAGGATATCATCTCGAGGTCGTGTTCTTAAGGGGAACAAATACAAATTCAGATAAAAACAGACCAAACTAAATGAATCTGCTAAACACAGAAGGAACAAATTAGGATTCACAAACCTAACAAGAATAACTTTGATTATTTTGCATCAGAATTTAAATTCAGATGACCCCACTGAAGTGCATTACAGGGTCATAGGAAACACTCAATAAAAGACTATTTCACATGGAGTCGGAATCTGAGACTCTAAAAGGCTATTCATGTTAAAGAGACAGGTTCTAATTTCTGGATTAACTGAAATGAAACTTGTAATGGTATTTTAGTTCTTCATTTGAAGGTTCTTTCTATATAATGGTATTTCTGCAATTAAGAATCTTATTTTTAAATTTTGGGTTTTTTTGGGGGTGAGGAGTTAACCATTGCACACATGTGAAAGTCAGAGGATAACTTGCACAAGTAAATTCTCCCCTTCTACCATGTGGGTATCAGGAATCGAACTCAGGTTTTCAGGCTTGAGCCGTCTTTCCAGACCAAAGCAACTTACTTTATTAGTTCTCTGAAAATGCCATATGCAAGTCCTCCCTGATCTCAGTCTTGCCCATATTATTTTAAGTGTTAACCAAATACAATAGTATTTTACAATCAATGTTAATCTCAGAACAGAGGCTTCAGCCTCTCCCATTCAAAGTTAACTTTGCAGTAAAAAGAAGTTATTTCAAAGACTTAGGTTTGGTTATTTTATTACAATTACAGGAGTAAAGAATCTCTTAAGGTTCAATTTGAAAGCATTGTGGAAATTTCTCAAAAACTTCAAAATCAAAGCTATACACTGAAAATACTAATATGAGCAGAGAAATTAGCTAAGAATCCACACAATCTTTACAAGCTAACATTCTTTAGTAAGTAAAATGTGATAATTTCAAAATGCACAATTTCTAAATATATAGAAGACAGTTTCTAAATGAATCTCTGCTAGTCCCCAAAATCTTGTCTTCCAATTCTAGGTAAATCATTTGATTGTACATTATATGTAAGAAATAAGACCAGGCATGGTGGTGCACACCTGCAATCCCAGTGGTTAGGAGGCTGAATTATGAGGACCAAAAGATCCAGGTCATCTGCAGTCACATAATGAGACCTTCTCTCAACACCTGCCCCCACCAAAAAAGGTTTTAGGAAACTCTCAGGACAACTGAGCCAAGATAATCCCAAGGAGATTTAGTAAACTTCTTGAATTTAAATGTTTGGTTTAGCAAATTAGTGACTAAATTAAGTCAATAATCTGAAAAAAAGTCTTTTTTATCATCAAGCTCACTCTTTGTAAAATGCCCAAAAAATACCATAAAATTTAAGTGTTCATATAATTAACGTTCTGGATTATATTTAAAATTACAAAACTCATTACAATTTCATTTTAAATCATTCACATAGTCTATATTTCTAATATAGAGTACTAGTTTAAGCATGAATATTTTGTGACGTGAAGTTACCTTGGAGAAGAGAGTCGCCTCCTCTCTGGTTCTCTTCGCTTTCTTTCTAAGGATCGGCTCTTAGCCCTTCTACCCGGAGACAAAGTTCGAGAGGGAGATTTGCTCTGTTTAGATCTCCTGTCATTTACAAGTGGAGATCTACTTCTTCTGGACTTATCACGTTGCTTTGGAGACAAACTTCTTCTTTTAGGACTCCGGCCTGGTCTTCTACTAGGTGACCTGTTTTCTTTTCCAGAAGAAGCATCCTTAGAGGGAGATTTAATTGGCTTCTTTTCTTTATCAATTTCAGACCTTTTTGATTTTCGCTCTTTGGACCGAGACCTTCTGTCTTTGGATTTATCTCTTAAGTCAGCTGGAGATCTGGATTTTTTACCTCGATCTCTACTTCTTTCATTTATTATTGGCGATTTTTTCCTATCTTTCATCTTACCTTTATCTTCAATTTTAACCTTTTCATCAGGCGATCTGGCTTTCCCAATTTTCTCTTGAGATCTCCTCCTAAGGGTAGGGGACTTTGATTTTCTTGCTTGATCTTGAGACTTGCTTCTTTTGGATGGACTTTTGGACTTTTTCCTCTCCTTTGACTTGCTTCTATTTGTCTTCTCTTTCACCATCTCAATGCCTCCCTTGCTTTTCTTTTTATCTGACCTGTGTCTAGTCCGTTCTTTGGATCTGCTTTTACTTCGTTTTTTTGTGCTATTTTTATTGTCCATAAGTTCAAGTTTCCCCTTTGTACTTGAAGATCTAGTACTAGACCTATTTCCATTTCTTGCCTTTTCATGAATCTCTCCTTCTTCTTCAGAGCCAGACTCATAACCCTGCAAAATGAGCCCCATCCCAGACTGGACCTTTCCTTCCATTAACTCATTATCCAGTTCTGCTTTAATCAAGGCTCTCTGTTTTTCTAAGTCTTCTAGCAAAGCTAAGTCATCAAGTTTAGTTCTTTTTGCGGGGGACATACCTTCTTTGTCAGAAGCATCAATAACTTCTTTTCTTTTGTGTTTCTTATGTTTATGCTTATGTTTATGTTTTTTATCTTTGTCTTCTTCTGAGGAATGTTTATGTTTCTTATGTTTACTTCTGTGTTTATGTTTCTTTTTTTTGTGACGACTATGTTTATTTTGAGACTGGTCTTCTGATACTTCTCCATTTTCTTCATTCACACTCTTTTCAGAATTATCAGCATCTTCCATTCTATAAATGTATGAGACACATTTTTACATTCATAGTATTTATTCAGTATTCAGTCATTAAAAAGTAAGTCATAATAAAATGTATCTTGGTGTAATACATTATAAGTTAACCATCAATTTTTTTTTTTTTCCAGAAGGTATGACAAGAACTGAGGTGGTGGTAAGAGAACAATCTGTTTTAATGCTGATGTCACAAACCACAAGTAGTCAAGGAAATATGTAACCGGGTATGATTTTTTAAAAGATCAGTTCACGGAAAAGAAAATCCAAGTCAGTCTCAGTAAATGTCCATTATTTTTGGTCATATGGTAACCCTGGTAACCTGATTTTTAAATCAGCATTTCTCACAAATATTTAAACACATGGGCTACTTTTGTTCCCCAAAGCATATGATATTGAAATATGATGGTAAAGTACTGTTTTCTACCTGATAATAAGCAAATGTGCTATGTCTACCATGAATCTATCAGGTTTCTTGTTTTGAGCATCTCACCTAATCACCCCTCCTTGAAAAAAAAATCTCAAGGGCTAATATTCAGTAGATCCAAAATAAGCAACCAGTGTGCACTGGTAGCTTCTGGAGATGATATTAACAGTATAAACAAATCCCCAAGGTTTAAGACTTCAGAGAACTAGGCAGGAGTGAAGACTCTTGGTCTGTAGCTGCCTGGCTGCACCAAGCAACCACAGGGAAGGACACGCCATAGGTCAACAGTGGTCCAATATCAGAAACTCTGTATGTTTGATCCAACACTGATTCAGCTAATTACTGAATCTCTCTGAATTCCAAAGGAGAAATTTCTTCCAAATTATGCTCCTACTAACAGGTGCTATGTAAAAAAAAAGAGATTAAAAGGAGTTAAGTTTAAATACTTGGGTTACACCACGTTAGAGTTTACAATTTACCATTTATCAGCACTGAAGTGTTCAGTAATTCCAAGCTAAATATAAGTTCAATAGCATTCTAGGTGCTCCTTGATTTGTTATGGGTTATGACTAGTAAACCCATGGTAAATTCAAAGCATTCTAAGTAAAAAAGGTACTTAATACACCAACCTTACCAAACATCAGAGCCTAGAAACCCAAGAGGCATTTAACTTTTCCCTTTAAAGTCACTTCACCTTACATTTTAAAAAAGATTTATTGTTATTTTATGTGTGAGTGTTTGGCTGCAAGTAAGTCTGTGCCACGGAAGCCAAAATAGTGTCAGATCCCCTGGAACTGGTGTTACAGATAGTTGTGAACTGCTACATGGGTGCTCTGAACTGAACTTTCTGCAAGAAGAGTCTTAACCACTGACCCATCCCTCTAGCTCCCACCATGGGACTAAAACCAAATGTAGTCTGGGTCTAGTCTATTACACTACTTTGGAGGAAGATTAAGATTAGCTTGTCTGCCTTCAAATGATATATCCCTGTAGTCTTTAGTAAATTTATTATCTGTTCCTTACAAGAGAAGAATTCATGAGGCTCTTCACTAATCTCTAAACATTTTTAAATTACAAGATTTAGAAAAGTGAAAGGAAATTTCTTTTTTAATTACAAAGTTGCATTTGTTTCCCAAGGAAATTACAGTCCAGTAATCATTCATCAAACCATAAAACAGTGGAAAAATGCCAACAACGAGGGATACTGGAACAGTGAAGATTAGCGGAACTCAGAATTTCTGAGAACGGACAGGGAGGAGTTTATAGACAACATGGGGTGGGGGGAGTCCAAGCCATGTGCTAAGCAGACGCTTTGGTGGACAGATGTTTACTAAGAAGGAATATGAAAAACTAAAGGCTGCTGGGCATGGTGGCTGAAGCCTTTAATTCCTGCACTTGGGAAGCAGAGGCAGGTAAATCTCTGGTCTACATAGTGAGTTCCAGGCTAATCAATTACACACTGAGATCCTGTCCTTCATCCATCAAGGCTGAGTAACACAGTCCCACAGAATGAGCAAATTTAAAGGGTAAAGGGGCATTTCAAATATAGAAAGCAGGTGGCAAAACACAGTCATGCACAGAAAAACTATACCCAGATCACTGTGTTAAATGCATCAAACTTGTATTAGACTTTAGTCAAAAGAGGTTAAGATCCTAAGTGGACCAATTTCGAGTGACAAGACATGTGATTCTAAGAGTGAGTGATGATGAAGAGTCCCAGAGGCTAAGGAACGACAAGGTTAAAGTGCTGGCTGGGTTGTTTATAAAAGCACTGCCATTTCTGGGGATTGTGGTAGGAGTTGGGATGTACAGTCTTGTCTTCCAGCCAGGTCTCAGTTTTCAATAACTTGGGCAGGAAGAAGAGCAGCGAACAGAGGGATGCCGGAGATATCAGCTGACAAACAGGGCCATGGAAAACAGACAGCCAACACATCAAACAAAAACAATTCTGAAATTTGTCACCTTCCATTTCTGGACTGTGGAGTATAGGAAAGGAAAAAGTACTGGAGAGATGTACAGAGGGAACATCCTACAGTGAGAGTCAGGTTTCAGTGCCAGCTGACTTTTTCCTCGCAGGCTGAGACCATATAGGACAAATATATTAATGTTCTCTCCAAACTACAATTTTATTCTCAAAGATTTGAAAAAGAACATTATCTCTACACATTAAAACATTATCTCTACATATTAAAAAGGACATTATCTCTACACAGAGAGAGGGGGGAAAAAACCCCACAAGGATTTAAATAGGATATTCAAAGGTAATTTTGTTCCTGATACAGGCTACACTGGTAACTCCCTCCTTCCCTAGATCTCATCCTATAATCCAGAAGATGGAGAATATCCATCTCTTGAATCCTGTCTGAGTAGGGGGAAACAGTTGAGGAGAAACTGCATTAACCACTTGAAAAACAGAGTATTACTACTTTTAGATATAAAATCGAAGTATCCATGGTACAAAATTCTGGTTATAAAACTTTAGTACTACCCAAAACTGTCTTCAAGATAAAGTTCCAGAGTGCTTAGTCAGTCTCCAGAGCTAGACTGCTACGGTTAAAATCCTGGTTCCACTACTGTACCAGTTGGGGGGGGGGGGGTCTTTGCTAATAAGCTTAATATTTCTGATCTCAGTTATTTCTTCCAGAAGATGGAGAAAACAAGAGTCCCTATCTGAAAGGTTGGTAAGGGCTTATACCAGGGCTCAGCAAGAACTGCCTGCCTGTAAAGCAACCTGCCACTATTATATACATAGTAGACAAATGTATCTATTCACAAAACCAAGTGGAGCTGAAAGGGAATTTACTAACAATGTGATTTAAAGGAACACTGTCAAAAACACTGAATTCAGGAGTCAAACAATCTAATTCAAAATGCTGCCCTCAATACCGCTAAGCACAGTGCTCCTGTATGCCCTGTTGAGCTCTAAGTCAGAGGCACAGGTTACTCCTAAGTTTGTTATGGCAATTAGATGGGTTCACATAAAAGTGGTCATAGAAATGACCATAGAAATGTCTTCTATAAGACAAGTGTGTTGGATACCACGATGCCCAATGTTACCAGAATGATTCTCACCTGGGAATGACCCATTTCTACTCGAACTTAATGAGCAGTATGATCTTGAGAAAGATTCGGCTCCTGATGAAAGTCTTATTAGCAATTTAGGAGCAACTACATTAACCGCAATAATTCCAGATTTCTATCCACACAGCAAACTTTTACTTTCAGTTGCTCTCTTAAAGTAAATCTGAGAAAAGAAGGATTACAGGCTGTGGTCTAAGGGCAGCTCAGTGGCACAGAGTCTAGCAGAGTTAGGCCTTTTCTATCCCAGCACCATAAATAAATTAATGCGTATGTAAATAAGTCAAAAAATCATTCCTTATCAATAATTTTCTGAGAGCAGTGGAAAAGGTTGCTGGTTAAGAAAACCATGGTTTCTTGGATTAGTTTACACTGACAACACAGGCCGTTATGAAACATAACAACACATAAATTTACACTTTATATCTGCATTTTACAATGTAACACCATACATGTAACAAACCAGTCTACAACAAGCACATCATAAAACAAGTATTTACTGAGCAGCTACCAAGTACTGGGTAGCGTTCTTGAAATAATTATTTGGGAGCCAAGCTGAACCTGAAGTACAGTCAACACATGGGTGGGTGTTCCTTTGTTTAGTTTTACCCTTTAAACCACTCGGGCTGGAGATCCCACACAGTGAAAAAATCACCCACAACTTCAAAATAACAAAGTGTTATTTTGTTATCAAAATAACAAGCATTAGTGTTACTTTAACTTTCTCTTTCACAAAGTTTTCCCCAAGAATAGTCTCTTTGGGGCTGGGATGGAGTAGGGTGAGATAGGGCATGACTTAGCTAGCCCAAGCTGGCCTAAAACTTTCATTATTCCTGCCTCAGCCTTCCAAGTGCAGCACGCATCACACATCCAGCTCAAAGGATAGTCTTGGTGAATTTATTTGGGAAACATCCCATTAAAGCCCCGAAGATAACAGAGAACAGATAACACCTTTCAAGCTAGATAAGTCTTTAGAAATTTCCCAAAAATGGATCTTTAGCTGGGCATAGTGATGCATGTCCATAAAAGCAACACGTGGAGTCCAATAAGGGAGACACAGCCAGACTGCAATGGGGGAAGGGTCCTGGACAGGTGCCGCTCTGTGGATGAGTGCTTCCTTACGTCAGCATGTATGAAGTTGTGGGTTCATCCCCAGGACTACCCCTTCCTCAATGAATCTCAGACTGAGGATGTACCTCAGGGGTAAAGTACTTGCTTTAACATGTGCAAGAATGCTCTAGGTTTGATCTTCAGTCTCTCCAAGCCCTAAAAATGATCCTTCTGGGATAGTGGCAAGAGAAATTATTTCAAACCTTAAAAGCAGTTTGAAACAGAGCCACAGTACAACAGTTAGAATCAGGACTTTAAAACCAGCTTAACTGCCCAGATCTATCACACAGTGTGACCTTGAGCAAATTAATGTGTTTTAGTTTTATTATCTGTAAAATACAGGCAGTAACTGTATCTACCCCCAAAGCATTGCACTGCGACATAGATTAATGAATTCATATTTTGATTTAAATAGTACCTGGCCACTAGTAAATGCAAATAGTTTCTTGTTGTTGCTCTTTAAAAAAAAAAATTAAGCTGAACTAAAGAAGCTGACAAGTGTACAGGCTACTACAATAAAAATCCTTTGGGCCTTCGAGGAGCCTTGAAACTACTTCATTCATATACCCTCGTCCCCACACACTTTTGGAACAGTTCTCACTATGTAGCCCTGGCTGGCCTAGGACTTACTACTTAGTTACAGAGAGCAGCTTGCCTCTGCCTCCAATACTGAGTGTCAGTTCACATATTCTTCCTTAAATTTCTATTCTGAATAGTTTCCCTGTAACTAAGTATAAACTACTCACTGTAATTATAAACCATTCAGACACTGCATTTGGGCACTCACTATGGTTAGCTCGAATAGTACTCGCTTTCATATCAAACGTATTTTCTTCAATTAATTATTTTCAAATTAGTGACAATGGGGCACACAAAGAAAAAAACATCCCATTTACATCGAGTAATGGGAGGAGGGTAAACCAAGGACTCAGTCAGCTACGCATTCTTGCAAGATATGCAACAAATGCATGTTTGTAACTACAGTATTATTTAAATATGCAAGTGAAATACAATGGAATCATCCTGAAAAGGATATGAACTCCTTTCCAAAATCAAATAAATGGACATAATACTAAGAACTTTTCGGATTTCTTAGGCACTCAGCTGTATAGCTTATGATGTACATTGTACTGTACTGTACTGTAATTGCCAAACTGAACTGAGAAACAGTAATCTCTTCTGGTTAAAAACCCATACGTTCTCTGCTAAGCCAAAATGAAATAATGCAACTTTCAAACACCCTTAATAAAAAGAACAAACCAAAATCAAAACACCACGCTTAATTTTCTGTCCAGGTTAGCAAAGCAAATGACTGAAGAACCCAGAACTAGACATTCTGCCAAGACATTCTGTCTGGTGACAACGATTTCTCCTATCTTTGTCACAGGTTGCTGGAGACTGTATCAAACTCTTAAGAAGGCTGGAAAAACAGAAGATAATGCAGATGCCAAAGGAGGGGCGCTGTTGCAACACTATCTTCAATGTCACTGTCTTTTAGGTTAAGTTTTCCTACCATAAGAGAAACAAATTACTGCCCGTATTTAAGCAACAGCTAGGCTTTGCATACCAAGGATGTGCTCGCTTGGTCTCCTGGATTTTTACATTAGCTTAATTATGGACAGAATGATTAGGTTTAGAAGTAACAATTTCCAGTAGTTCTTCCACTCATCTCCAAAGGGGCTCTAATCTGGAGCACAAATTGCGAGGCCTCAAAAACCAAGTACTCTGACTTTGCCTCTCAAGTTTGCAAGTTGGAAATAAACTGCTTTTAGGGAGAGAAATATATCGGCTAATTGTTGGGAGTAAAGAGAAGGGGCTTCGCTAGCACAGACTAGTTCCGGACGGTCAAAAAGTGTGACCCTAGCACCTCCGCCTTCTAGGATCAGCAGAACCTGGGGTACTGCATGCACTCGGAAAGTGGGCTCGGTCCGCCTGCTGCCGAGGCTGCGGCCAGCGAGCTCCAGTGTGTCCCCAGGGGAGGAGCAGAAAGGCGCGACCTCAGGGCAGCGGCAGCCACGCGCACCGGACCTGTAGAGGCCGCTCGTGCCGCCGCCTCCCGGGGCAACGACGCGCAGCAGGCCGCGCAGCCGGGGCCCCAACAGCCGCGGCCTCCCGGGGAGAAAGCCGGGGTCGCGGCCGCTCCCACGCCTCCCGCCGCACCACCGAGCGCGCGGAAAGGCAAAGTTTGCCGGTCGCCGTTAGGCCGGAACTTTCCCGCCCGCCGCGCAGGTCCCCGCCGTCACCCGCTCCGCGGCCCGCGGGCCCAGCTCCCGCCTCCCGCACACGCCACTTACTCCGGCTGCTCCCGCAGCGACGGGGGCTCCACGGCGGCCATCTTGAACTTCCTGACTTCTCCGCGGCGCTGGCGGCGGCTCCCCGGACGGTGGAAGCCAGTGGAAGTGGAGGAAGAAGGGAAAAGCAGGCGCGCATGTGCAAAGCACGGAGAGAAAAGCGGCACTGGGAGTCCGCGCTAAGATTCCGGATAGAAAACCTTACATCCGGGGGCAGGGAGGCAGGGCGGTGTGACGTCACTTCCTGAGACGGAAGGCGGAGCCTGCTGGGGTTAAAGTCGTGACTTACCTGGCTTGTGCGATGAAGGCTGCAGGATCCGGGATGAGAGCCAAGCGCTGGGGTGCTGCTACTGACTTCGCAATGGAGCCCAGCAGCAGGGAAAATTCCTCTGTCTTATTGCTGAAAAGACCCGTCCAACTTCCTCAGCCAGAATACCTCCCTTGTCCCTTTCTGACCTTCTTTGTGGTGCACTTATATGGAAATTAAGCTTCCTGTTTGGGTGGGGAAGGACAAGGGAGAGACAATAGTAGAACACTTGTTAATGTTTGATACCGAACTGCCTGAGGGCAACTTAAGATTTGCACAAACCATTCTTAAAAGGGCAGAGACCGGGTGTGGTGGCCCCAGCACTGGCTAGGCAGAGGCAGGCGGAGCTTTGTGCGATCAAGGCGAGTTCCTAGGCCACCCAGAACTACATAGTAAGACCTCTCTCAAAAAATAAACTTTTTTTTCCCACCAAACTCATTTCCACGGTTTTACTGGTTCGGAGCAAAATAGGGAAAATTTAAGGACACCTAGAAGACTTAATAGAGGAAGCAAACAGTTTGAATTACTCAGCAAACGTTTACGAAGTGACACTTAGGTCCAACATTTCATTCTGGTACGTTTTCCCTTGTGGGGCTCAGGAACCTTGGAACCGGAAGGCCACTGGGGCAGGCGCAGTTTAGGCGGAAGGAGACGAAGACAACGCTCCCTGGCGGAACCAGCTTCCCGGAAGTCTTTGGCGGGCTAGAAAGACGCAAGCGTACTGGCGTCTTGGGAAAGGCGTGGGCGGGTTTAAAGTGGGCCAGGTCATGGGTGTCACAGCCCGGCGGCTTCTGGTCCGGGGTTCCTCCCCTGTGCGGCTCCGCCTCTCTTGATCGCCGCGGGGCTCCCGGTCCTCCGCCCCATCGACAGCGTCTGCTGGCCGCCATTCCTTCCAGGCCGTCTGCCGGAGTTGCTTGCGTGCCCTGCGTTTCCACCTCCGCTTCCCTGCGGTGCGGATCTTTGCTAGGAAAAGCTGTGTGGTACGGTTTGGTTACCCGGTGTAAACCTCTACCCTGGGCACGCGGCCGCCTACAATCCAAAAAGTTTACAGGCCGGGCGCAGACGAGGCTTTGAGTAGAAGTTTATGAAAGCCTAACCTTTTCCTACCCTCTTTGCTTATTTAAAACAAGATGCTCCAGAAATTAATTTGAAAGTGCCTTTAAGTTATGTGTATACCCATAGAAAGGTATCAAAGTTGCACTGTCCTCGTCAGTTCCCGTAAGCCATTAATAAGCTCTTTGTGACAGACCAAAATAAGGAGTATCGAAAATCCATCATTCATGCAGTTTCTGAATGTCTGAAGAATGCAGAACACCCTTTGAACAACACTTTAAAACCTAGAGGTGAAATTTGGAGCTTTTGGTGAAGATAGGGAACTGGTGTTGACGGCTGTGTCAACCTTGCCTGACTTTGTTATTTTTGTTGTCGTTTTGAAGCAGTTCTGATGGAATTATGAAAACTGGGCAAACAGAAAAATTACCCTCCATTACCCATATGTAACCAACGTTTGACATGCTGGTTTATTTTGGCCTTTCCCTATATATACAGTGCAATAGTTTGCTTTTTCATGTAACATTTCTCAATTTTATATAATTCTAATTTGGCAAACATAGCTATACTGTCCTTGTTACTAGGTGTCTACATTGTATCAGTTTTGTACTATTGTATGTAACTATGAAGAGGCAACAGAATAGTATTTAGAACATAAAGGGATGGTGAGATTATTCAGTGGCTAAAGATGCCTGTTTGCCAGTGAATGTCTGCACACAAAGTGGAATCAAAATAGACTTTTTAAAAAAGAGCATAGGATTTAAGTCAGATTGGGTCTTCATCATTTATTGTGCAACTGAAAACTCTTTTTTAATTTTTCTGATCTTACAAATTAACCACAGGGATAATAGTTCTCATTTCATAAACGTGAGAATGAAATGAGTGAAAATGCAATATTAGTAAACATAGGCAAATATTTGTTTTGTGATTTTTTGGGGGTGAAACAACTTATTTCCATATTTTGTGTGTAGATCCTATCACCACACCAGATGCAAGGTGCTTTGATGCAATTTTTCATGTTTTATTCTAATAGATATATGAATTAGAAATTTTTTGCACTAAGAAAAAATTTTAATTGCCTATAATTTTACTCATGATAATTATTCATGATCAGGAATATCTTATCTCCGTTTTATGCATATATAGATTATGGTTTTCAAAATAAGATATTATAAATTTGATTTAATAATTTGCTGAAGATAGCAAAGATTCAATTATGATGGGAATAGGTGATTAAAGAATCAGGAGGATGTGGTGGTGCTTGTCTTTAAACCCAGCACTCAGGAGGCAGAGACAGGATCTCCAAGTTCAGAGGACAGCCTGGTTTACATATTGAGTTCCACATCATCCATGACTACTCAGTGATACCCTGTCTCTAATTAAGTAAATAAATAAATAAATACATAACAGTATTTTTAAAGGAGTAGGAAATAAACTAGAAAAAGAGTTTGTTAGGTTTGGATCTCATTACAAATTTACTGGGTGGACAAACATGAGAGTCACAGGGTGATATTCAGTTTTTATTTAGAGGATTCATTTGGCTATTTAATGGAAATAGGCTGCAAGGGGTCTCGATCACCCCAGATTCCTAGTTTGGTTTATGTTGCTGAGATTGAAAAATGACCTAACCCAACTTTGGGGGAAAAGGGCTTATCTCATTTTGCATCTCCCTGTTCCTAATACATCACTGGAAGAAGTCAGAAGAGGACCTGAAGCAGAAACCACAGAGAAATGATGCTTCCTGGCCTGCTCCTCCTGGCTTGCTCAGACAGCTTTCTTATACAACCCAGGCCCACCTGCCCAAGGGTGACACTGCCCATGCCCACAGCGGGCTGGGCCCTCCTACATCAGCTAATGATTAAGAAAATGCCTCACAGACATGGGACAGGCCATTCTGATGGAGAAAGCCCTCAGTTATCGTTCCTTCTCCCAGGTGACTCTAGTTTGTGTCAGTTGACAGTAGCTAACTAGCAGCACACCAGTGAAGAAGGAATCCAACTGGAAGGCTATTTCAGTAATCCCACTGACAAATGGTGGGGCTTAGACTGCTGTAAGAAGGGGAAAGTTATATTTTGAATGGAGAGGTTATAGGATTTATTAATTGATTAGAGAAAGCCATTTAGAAGTTTTTGCCTTAAGGATAGGGATTGTAGTTCCATGGTAAAGCACTTGCCTAGCATGTATAGAAGCCCTAGGTTTGATCCTCAGTACTACATTAAAAAATGTTTTTAGCTGATGCAATTGGGCAGTTGCAATTGCTGTTTAATAGCAGAAGATGCAGTCTTTAGGATTTGTCATGCAGGCTGGGATGGTCTTTTCAGTGATTCTGCTGCCTTTGAATCATCTGTGCTCCTGTAAGTAATCCCTCACCCATACTCCTGTAAGGAAACTCAATAAACTTGGTTAGCCAAGTTGGATTTTGAAGAAATTGTTTCTTTGATCTGCCATTGGTTCTCTATCTAGGATGAATAGATGTTTGTTTACCTCTCAGGAAGTCACATGACATATTTGGCACCTGAGCAGGGACCGACAGAACCAAAGATGATTTGGGGAGGAGTGGTTGCCTGGTACCTGCAGTGGGTGCTGAGACATGCCACATCAGCTGATCTGTGTAAAGGTGGAGCATCCAGGGGGTAATCCCACTCTGACTATCTTTCCCCACGTTGTATGGCATGGTATGCCTCTTTGTCATAGTGATGGCTGCATGTTCCTTACAGGGGGGTGACGGGATATGCAAACAAGCCGAGCTCTCTGATAATGGAGTATCCATGGGAGGAATCCCAGAATCTTCTATGTGGCATGGAGTTGTACACCTACTTGATGAGTGGGGTTGGTCTTATGAGTATAGGGATGCCCTAAAAATGGCTGAAGGATAAAATAATGCTTTACAGTCTCCAAGAGAAGAATGCATAGGTCGAGATTGCCCGAAAGCCATGATAATGTGGCCACTGCTATGTGTAATAAAACATGCATCTGATGTTGAGATGACTGCCTAGAGAGGACATGATTGTTTTACAGAGGAATTAAAACAGGGAAAGGAATTGTACCTAGTGTAGTGCTTTCTTGGCTTGTCTCTAGCCTGGGTCTTGAGGGCTTTTCCTCTTATAAACTCCCTTAAGTCTCAAGCCTTCTTAACTCCGTGCTTTCTTTAAACAGCCTCATCCCTTTCTACTATTTTGTCAGTTGTATTCTGAATTCTTGATATATTTATTGACTGCTTTATAGAATTCTTATACTGAAACCAGGCATGGTGATACATGCTAGTACTCTAAGTTCTTGGGAGGAGAAAGCAGAAGTTCAAAGTAATCCCTGGCTACAATAAGAGTTAGAAGCCATCCTGGGCTATATTGAGACTCTGACTCAAAAACAACAAAACAAAACAAGCAAGCAAGCAAGAAACAACCCACTAAATTGTCTCCTTCCATCTTCTTATCTTGGTACCTATCAGCTTCATTCCATTGACTGTTGAAACCAGTCTATTTCGTCTATTATCAAACCCTGTTTTTAACCACTAAAACTTAGTGAATTCTTCTTTAGTTTTTTCTAATTCTGATGCCACAATCTTCATCTAAACCTCTGTCTTGTTGAAACTCTTGTTGTTCTGCTCCTCATGGGGAGACGTGAACATAGGTCCATTCACTGTAGATAGGGCACCAATGGCAGGTCAAAGAAACCGCCCCATCCAAGTCTGGGTTAGTAAGCCAGTGAGTTTATTGGGCTTGCTTATTGGCACATAAATGAGGGAATGTGAGTGAGCCCCACACTGCTGAACCAGTGAAAAGTTCTACCCAAGCATTGGTGATGAGGTCCTGCAGGTCCCCTCTTCATTAACGTTTTTTATATAACCTCTAGTACCTCTTGAGAATCTGTGCATCCAGGGCAGGCTTCTATGGAGCTAGGGGTGGGGACAGGAAGGCGTGAGTGACTGGAATCCCTGGTAGGGTTGGATCATCCTCTCAAGCCCCTCCTTCTATTCTCTGCCAAGAAACCGGAGTAAATTTTTAGAGAATTATTACATCATATCGCTTTCTAACTTCGAACCACATCACTCACTGTAGCACTTCAAATAAAGTCAAACTTTTCAACATTGCCTGAAAGGGCCTTGGTGATTTAAGCCCAGACTGTATTCGAGTCAAGTCTTTCAGCCATGGTATTCAGTGAAGCACAAGCATGTGTTCATGGTAATCTTAAGACATGCCATGTTTTGGAAGGCTTAAGGTTTTGCTGTTTTTATTGTCTAAATTTCTCTTCATCTTGACCACTACAACTCATTCTTTAGACATTACATAAACATCAATTCCACAGAGAATTCTTCTCCAAATGGCAGCTTGTTCTCTAATCATAATATAAATTTGAACCTATCTTTCCTGTACTTTTCTTAAAGCAACATGTTGCTTTCTCTAATAAGACATTGTTGGACTATAACTTAGGTTGTCAATTAAAGGAGGCCTATTTGTGATGGTTAATGTTGATGCTAACTTGACAGGATTTAGAATCACCATAGTAAAAGACCTCTCTGGGACAGTCTATGAGGAATTGTACAGATTAGGTAAACTGAGGTTTAAATTTGGCTGGCACCATTCCATGGGCTAGGGCCTAGGAATAGGGCCTAGGCAGAATAGAAAAGAAAAGGTAAACTAGGCATAAGCATTTTTCCCTAATTCTTAATCAAGGATGCAATGTGACCATCTACCTCATGAGCCTGCTTGCCCATGCCACAATGATAAACTATAGCTTGAGGTTGTAAGCCAAGGCAAACTCTTCCTTAAGTTGCTTTTGTTGTGTACTTTATCATAGCAACAAGAAAAGTAGCCGAAACATGACATGGCTGAGATAAACCTGGCCATGTAGTCCTTAGACCTATAGAACTGGTTTACAGGAGGACTGCAGAAGAATTTGGAACTTTGGGCCAGGAAAGCTCTTGAATCCTCTAAGCCAAGCTTAATGGGACATTCCAGTGGGATCATGAAAGGCACGAATGCTAGGAGAAATGTGAAGGGTAGTGGGGTAGCCTGGCTCCTGAGGTTTCAGAGGAGAGCAGAACTCTAGGAATTGGCTAGGAGCCATGTCTATCATATTCTGATGAAGAATCTGGCTGCATTCAAGTATTGTCATGATTACTACTCATTGTTCTCATTCAAGGCTATGTGTAGGAGTAAATTTACAGAGTTTCTCTCTGCCTCAAGGAACATGCCTCCAAGAATGTGAGTGACAGAGATGAAGCCAATAGAGTCAACTACTTTCCACCCAACCAGTGACTTGAGAGGGACTGTCTAGGGGGAAAGCAGTGAAAGTTGGGTAGGGGATGTGCATTCAGGGAGCTGTTTGCCATCTTGGGGAGTGTGCTGGAGGTCCCTGGAAAAACCCTTTGTAAGTTACCCTAAATAAACTTGTTTCTCTAACTGGAGAGCATTCTTCTTTTGCTCAATTGGCTCAATCGGGCCGAATGCTGGGCCTCACTGAGAGAGGAGAATCCTTAAGACACTATGGTGGGAGATGAAAAAATGGAGGGGAAGCCAGTCTTACCTAGACTGGTTTGGGGAACATACACAGTAAGGAAAACCATGTCCTCAAATGAACATTTAGGGGAAACCCCTATTTGCCATATGATTAAAATCAGATGCATAATGAGAAAGGCTTACATAACACAGGCCTGTCAGTCAATACAGATAACTACTTATATTCTACTCCTTAATAACCACGAAAGGAAGCCCTGGGCAATAATCATGTACTCCTGAGTAACTCAAATCTCAATCAGAGCCCACTGTTCTACAATATATCTGACTTTGCTTCTGAATAAAATTCTTTGCTACTACGTTCTTTTGTGTGTATTGCTTTGAACAATACAGCAAGAACCTGGAAATCCCTAGTCAGGACAGAGACCAGAAGTAACACAGCTGTGGTCCAAGGGGGCCAGGTTCCATCCTAAACTGGCAGCAAAACTTTGAAGTGTCATCTGCATGGTACTGTTTTTGTAGGCCTGAAGATTCAGAATTGAGAGAATCACTGAGACCTGCTCTACAGGTCAGGAGGGCAGCTGTGGTCAGACAGTGTGTGTGTATGGCAGGGTTGCAGTCTCCTCACAGAAGCCCTGAGAAGCAGTAGCATGGACCTATGGACCCTAGGATGTTGAAGATGCCAGGACCATGGGACATCTGTTGAGGAAATCTGTATGTAAGAAGTGGAGCTATGTGTGCTGCAAGGAACAGAGGTGGAGGGACAGGACCACCCAAGCCCCTAGAGCTTGGATGCATTCTGTATTATGCGATGGCCTAAGGAGACAAGTGATGGGACATTATAGCTTTAAGTGATGTGTTTGCATGTCAGGTTGACTAGGAGTGGACTTTTTAATGGTTAAACTTGATACCTTTTAATTTTATGTGTATAAGTGTATTATCTACATATATGTAAGCTGCATCCCTGTCATGCAATGCCTGTGGAAGTCAGAAGAAGGCATTGGATCCCCTGAAAACTGGAGTTAAGGACAGTTGTCGGCTGCCGTGTGAATGCTGGGTATTGAACCCAGTTCCTCTGCAAGAGCAGCCAGTGCTCTTAACCACTGAGCCATCTTTCCAGGTCCCATTTGATGTCTCTTTTACTAAACTACAAATGACATAAAATTAAACCCTAGCTCTTCTGTCATTCTGTACTTAGGTTCTGACAACACTGAACATAGCAGTAGATACCCATAAAGTACAATGTTTGATGAAATCATGGAAAAAGCCTTCATTAATGTGATGTCATTGAAAACATGGAGGACTAAAATTCATTACATACATTTGTTAAACTGTCAGAACTAAAATCGTTTTAAAAAAGAAAATAGGAAGGAGAGTGGCAGGGACAGACTTTGAAGAAGGCAGCATGGGTTATGGTAACAGGCTCAGGGTATCCAGGAAATATTTTTGGTGACTTCCCAGCACCTTTTAAGCAAATATTTTATATTTTTTATTATACATGTATGAGTGTATTGCCTGCAAGTGCAGCAGTATCAGGTAATCACTGCCTGTGGAGGTCAGAAGAGTATTTCAGATCCCCTGGAACTGGAGTTATGGGGTTGTTAGCTGCTGTGTGGGTTCTGGGAATTGAACTCAGGTCCTCTAAAAGAGCAACCAGTGCTCTTAACCACTGAGCCATCTCTCCAGCCCCTGTTTGTTTGAATTGGTGGTAGCTATGTAATATGTAGCTACTTCATGGACTTTTTTTGTTGGGAATGGACTGGCCAGTCTGCTCCAGAGTTCTAGTCTCTTGGCCTTCTCTAAGAGGGATTATGGGCACAGCTGACAGAAATTAACCAAAGGAAGGAAATTAGAAAAAAACTTGAACAATTTTCACTATCTGTTAGATTTCAATTTTTAAAAAGGCAAGAGTGCTTGAAACAAATGATTAAACTGAAATTTTAGAAAAAAATGTATCAGCCTCTCTCTCTCTCTCTCTCTCTCTCTCTCTCTCTCTTTCTTTCTCTGAATAAACTGGCTCCATGATGTGATTTTGTTCGTTTATTTGTTTTGTTTTTGAGACAGGGTCTCATTATGTAGTCCTAACTGGCCTGGAACTCACTGTAGACCAGATTGGCCTTGAATACACAGAGATCTGCCAGCTTCTGTCTAGTGCTGGAATTAAAGGCATGCACCACCACACCCAGCTCTGATACAATTTAACATGATATCAAATAAACATGGTCCATATGAATCTATATATATTACAAAGATTATTTTATTGAGCAACTACTTATTTATGTGAATATCAGTTGTTCAGTAAAGTTTGAAGTTCAGCAGTCCTTGTAACCCTCATATGTCTTAAGTTCATTCTTCTGAAACATCATCTACATGTACAACTAGGAGCCTGGAAGATACTAGTTATAGGAAACATGCCTGTGGTTAATGGTTAGAACTTTTATGCATCTTTGTACATCTTCCATCAGAGGGCAGCAAAGGACCAGCGTGAATTTGTTCTTATCATGTAGTCTCTCTCAGCAGCCATTCGCAGATCTTGTAAACTTAATGGAAATCTTCAAAGAGGAAGGGTCACTGATTATGGTTTTACTTCATTTCTAGATTGTCTAGTGTGATATCATGTGGGTTATTGTCTTCAAAGGACTGAGGTATCAGAAACAGCCTGATGATTAGTCGTTTGATCCTGGGTCAGTTTTCAGAGTTTGAATTCTGGAAGCATATCATTTACTGGCTTTGTAGCATGGAAATATTACTTGTGTTTTCTGAGCAGCCAGAAACACACAAATAAAAAACAAATAGTGAGGATTAATCAGTAGCCCATCTTCCTACACTCTGAAGATATTTGATGTAGCCAGATTTCTTTTTCCATCTCTCCCTTGTAAAATACCTGTATTTTAAGAAAAAAAATTAATCTGAGATTATTATTTTTGTTTTTTACTTGTGCCTTTTAAACACGTCTCTTAAGTGGTGCATCATAACAGAGAATCATAACCTCCGGTTCATGGAGCATTCCACATGAGGCCTTTGTTACCTTTCACGTATTTTAATACTGATTGAGACTCCATGAAGCTACTATTCAGTTCAAGATGTGAACCCACATCTGACTGTGCTGTGTAGTACTCGGTTTTCTTCTGCACTTTGGACATTATTCCATTGACTTTCACTAACTTATTTAGCTGTGTTTCCTAAACTTATTTACATTTTTTTGTTTTCATTCTGTTTTTTTTTTTTTTTAAAAAAGAATCACTCTACAGCCATGCCACCTTGAACAAGCCAGATCTCATCTTAGAAAAGAATTATGTAATATATAATCTTGCAAGACAAATGAATCTTTGAATGTCATTCCATGGTATGGATATGTCAGGTTTTATTTTCCAGTCTTCTGTTAATGTTGTTTTAAGTATATTCTAGCTTTCTGCTTAAGCACTGAGTTTTTTTGTTTTGTTTTGTTTTGTTTTGTTTTGTTTTGTTTTTTCAGGGGAGAGGGGAGCCTGAAGCAAGGAGAAGGCCTTCCAGGCATGTTTAGCTCCACAGGTATCCATGACTATTTCCAAAAGTGTTTGTGCCAATTTGGAATCTCATGGGATGGATAAGAGAGTCTGTGGTCAACATCTTATGAACCATTAGATATTCTTAGTTGACAAGAGTCAACATTACTTTATTGTTGTCTTGACTGAAACTTCTTTTGCCTCTAGCAAGGCTTAGCTTTTTTCCATAGGCTTATTGGTCACATGTGTTATTTTTCTCATCTTGAAATGACTGCTCTTGTTTTTGTCTATTGTTCTTTTTTGTCTGCTCTTTATTAACCTGGCATTCTTTGAATATTAAAGATATCAGTTATGTGAATTCTAAATATGTTCTCATTTGTAACTCGTTTTTTATATTATGCAAATATATTTTGATGAACAACAAAATTTTTAATTTTAATAACTGTGCCTGTTAAAGTTGAGTGTTATAACTTGTATCTGTAAAACCAGCACTCAACAGGCTAAAGCAGGAGGATTCCATGAGCTTCAGGCAAGTCTGGACTATATAGTGAGTTCCAGACCAGGTGGGCTATAGTGGTAAGGCTTATCTCAAAAAATACAATAATGAAGGCTGGGGAGATGACTCAGAAGTTAAGAGCACTTGCTACTCCTCCAGAGGACTCAGGTTCAGTTCCTAGCACCTACATAGAGGTTAACACCTATCATTAACTCCAATTCCAGAGGATCAAATGCCTTCCATACACACATGTGAAACACGTACATGCAGTCAAAACACTCATCAGCATAAAATAAAATGAAAAGAAAATAATAGGTGAGTGTAGTGGTAACACCATTAGTCCCAGCACTTGGGAGGCGAAGAGTTTGAGGCCAACCTGGTCTACATATCATGTTTCAGGCCAGCCAGGGCTTCGTAATGAAACCCTGTCTCAATAATCCTAATGATAATAATAGGGGATAATCCTTATTGTCAACTGGATTAGACTGAGGGATACCTAGGAGATCACTGAAGTATACCTCTTCAGTGTTCTTGAGGGCATTTTCAAGGGTAACTAGATCCTGAGAGCTCTGAGCTATCAATCCACTGTTAGGTTCAAACTTTGAGTCGTCTACTCTGTTTCCAGCTGCCAGGAACTAAGCAGTCTCTGCATATACTTGTGTTGCCATGATATTCCACCCTCCTCCAGTCCAAAGGGAGGAAGCCAGACAGCCGTGGATGGCCCCTCAGCCGCTGTGAGCCAGATGGAATCCTTTCTCTATAAACTCTTCCTCCCCTGTATTTATCACAGCAATAAAGTTTGCTTAACCCAATGATCGATTATCATTCTTTTATATTCCTGCTACAGAGCTACTATCTGTACTTAAAAATTGAGATTCAGGTTGTCCATGCCTCCATCTTGTGTTATACTGTATGAACTTCAGGTAAAAAGTAAAAGCAGAAGATTCTTCATGACTCCACTCTGCAGTGGTAACCACAGTAAAGATCAGTGTAGAAGTGTCCAGTATTTCTGGCTATGTGCATGTCAACGTTCACATAAAGATACATAAAGATAGTACTGTTCTGTAGAAACATATTGTTTTAGAATTTCTATTTCTGTCCTAGCAATACAAGATGAATCCCCAATACAGATGATGGTTTCCAAGGCAGACCATGAGTGTGGTGTGTAAGACTGATGTGGAGAATCAACACTTTCAAAAGAAGGAGTAAAGAAGTAAGGGACAAGAAGAAGCCATGACGCCGCCTGGTAACATCTCTCTAGAGTTTACACTGCTTGGCTCAGCTGTCCTGTATCAGGTTCAAATGCCTGTGCCATTATGCCCGCTCCTTGGTCAGTTCTGTAGGCTGGCTGAGCAAAGTGGCTTTGAGCAGGTCAAGTGGACAAGAAAGTTTCTGGCAGCTGAACTCCCTCCCTGTGGACAGGAGCAAGTCTCTCTGTCTCTCTGTCTCTCTCTCTTGTTTCTTCCTCCTCCTCCTCCTCCCCTCCTCCTCTTTCTCCTCCTCTTTTTCTTTTTGTTTTGAGCATAAAACTCAAGGCCTTATGCTAGGCAAGCTTTCTACCACTGAGCTACATTCCCACCCCTTAGCAAGTCCTTTCTTGAAAGGGGCTCTGGGAATCTTCATTTTGTGTTGTGGTAACAGGAGACCAAAGACTGCGTAATTTAGAATGAACGGGGATTTAACTCTCTATTTGCAGAGGCTGGGAAGCCAAGGTTGAGGGGCTTCTATCTGATGAGCGCTTTCTTGCTGTGTCTCACCCATGACTACAGAAAGAAGATGAAAAGGAGGACAAAAGCAGGAGATTGAACTGGTAGCTAGAAGCACGTTTGTGACCAACATTAATCCATTCATGAGGGTGGAGCCCTCATAATCAAAGCACTTCCCTTTAGGTTCCACCCCCAAAACTGCTTCAGTGGGGATTCTGCTTCCATCCAGCCTGTGCTTCCTGGCTGGTCACATTCCAACCTTAGCAGCGTGCTTCCCTGCATTCACCATAGTCAGTTCCCTGCTTCCTTTGGAGGTCCTCTGTTTTCATTCCTTGTGTTTGACTTGTTCTTAGTAGCTTGTTTAAAATCACTGAAGGGATTCAGTCTTAAAAATCATCAGAACTACAGACTTATGGTAATACTAAGATGTATTATAATTATAAATTTAAAGAAGTTTCCTGATTAATAACACTTTCTTTTTGAGACAGAGCCTGGAAGAGCAGGCTAGTCTCCATCTCACAGAAATCTGCTTGCCTCTGCCTCCTGGGTGCTGGGATTAAAGGTGTGTGCCACCATGCTTGATGTTCCTGATCAATAACTCATTTGCTCTTTGTTGTAACTTTTTTTTTCAATGATGTTTGACAAATATATTTTAAAAAATGGTTCAAATTCTTATGCAAATTGGTGTTCATAAATGTCTCAAAGGTCACTAGCAACATGTTCCTCAGCACACTGAGCATAACTGAGCGTACCAGAAATGTTCCAGCTTTGTTGTTTCAAAACAGTTTGGCTATGGATGTTAAAATACAGAGGTCATTTTTTTCAGTAGATGACTTTCAATGCTTTAATCCCCAGAAAAAAGGGGTGAGAGGGGACAGGAGGGATTTAAAAGGAAACATATACAGAAGATGCATCACCCACGACACTGACACTTCAGTGTTTATGATTTTTTGTCTTTGAGACACTGTCTCAATTCATTTCAAGCTGGCCTTGAACTCATAATCCTCTTGCCTCAGCCTCTGGAGTGCTGGGATCACAGGTGTGCATCACCATGCCTAGCTGTGATGGTTATTTCTTTATATTCTAAAACTAAGTGTTAGAAAACTACTTGGCTCAACCATCTCTCCCACAAATGGGAAATAAAGAAACTGAAAATGAAAACATTGTTTTCTTCTTCTTATGTTTTTTATAGCACACACATCTGTTTCCATCATGTGTATCTGCCGTGCACACCACCTTTTCTCGAAATTCTTGGAGCTTATTCTTGCTTCAAAACCATTGTGTTTGTTGTTCTTTCTAAAATTCTCTTTTTCCATGTGGGCCACTCCTCTGGCATTTAACCTTAGCCCGAGGGCCCATTCTCAGGGACCATCCAGGCTGAAGTCACCTCCAACCATCCTTTGCAATATTTTACTTCCGTTTCACTACTTAAGAATGTATAGCATATAACTGCTTCCTTTCTAATTAATTCTTAAGTTCCTGTACAGAATAGCAGGTTTGTGGTTATATTTTCATACTTAGGTCATAATGCTTTGCTCACGCTCACTCTCTACCCTTCCCTGCATAATTGTGTCTTTTCCTTTAACCACTAGACATCAAAATCAGATGAAGTCTAGAGAATCAAGGATCTTTTCTATTTTCTGTTGGCTGCTGTGACCCTAGCATTTGACTATACATTGCATATGACAGGTGTATGGTAAATATTTGTTTTATTACTTTCAGTATTGTGAGTTCACATTTCAGCTACTTATTTTTTATATGAATTCATCCAGATCATCATTGTTTCCAATTAAGTTAAGAAGGAGAGATCTATATCCTTGAAAAGAATACTGCTCTTATTTCAACCATAAGAATTATCCAATGTACCCAACAGAGACTGAATCTAGGTCGCTAGAAAATTTTAGGACTGGCAAGCTGGCTCAGTAGGTAAAGGCACTTGCCGCTTGGTGACCTGAGTTCTAACACACACACACATACACACACACACACACACACACACACACACTAATAATAATACTACTAATAATAATATAATTAAAAAGAAAAATTTAGACATTTCCATAGTTTATTAACGATGTTTTCTTTTATAGAATAAAAGCATCTTACTTGCAGTAATGGCAAAAACAGCTCTGTCTTAGTGGGACTTTTCTTTCTGTTTTGGACAGGATTCCTGTCAGTTACTCTCTCTCAGGGTGACTCCCAGTTCTCTGTTGGAAGGCTGGAGCTCCTGGTTTCCTGTGTGTTTCTAGGCTTTGGAGATTTGTTTAAGATCGGTGTATTTGGAAGCAACATCTCCATGGTTACACTCTCTCCTTCTTTCATCCTTGAAAAAACAAGAACAAATCAAGTAATCCGATTCCTGGATTACTACTACACAGATGTCTTTTATATCTGCCTCCACATGAAACTTTGGGGCAAGTTCCATTTCCATGCATTTATTCCCTTCAATGCTTCTTTTAAATGAAGCATTTTTAAGATTATAAATAAAAGGCTTGGACTGGAAAATTAAACAGAGAATGGTCTATGTTATGTAAATGGTCTGAACTCATGTAGGATGAATTTAGAGGTAGAGTATATGAAGGACGAGATTGTTTGGGGAGCAAAACTAAATTATACCTTCAGGCAGCAAACTCAAGTGTGTGAAGAATTAATAGTGTATTTGGAAAGACTACTGTGTTTAAAAAGTGTTCTGTGTTTTAGATATAAAATTTCATGTTAGACTATTAAAATAAGCACATGCACTTTTAGTCTCACATAGCAGGGAAACTCGTTCCCTGTAACAATGTGCTTTTCTAGAATCTAGCCCATACTTTTCTTCCATGAGTTTTACAAAGCATTTGCATAGGCATACTCGAATTACACTCATGAATTCATTTAAGGTGTGAGGGAGTAAGAGATAAATAATTATATGAAAAGAATGACAGAGGTTATTTTTAATTAGACTTTAGGAGAAATACATATTCCTTAAAGCAAAAATAAGTAGAAAAAAATGGCATCCTTGTGGTAGAAACTGTTTGAAAAATTACTATATTAGTTACTTTTTATTGCTATAACAAAATACTTGACATAAGTAGGAAGGATTTATTTTGGCTCATGGTTTGAGGAGATGTAGTCCACCATGGGGCAAAGGCATGGCACAGTTGTCTCCATGGTGGTGGTAAGGTATAGCTGGGAATCCTCACTGCCTCACTTCTTCATAGACCAAGCAGCAGAGCTGAGACAGGAAGCAGGACCAGTCTATAAATCTCAAGATGCTCCCCAATGACTCACTCCCTTTAGAGAGGCTCCACCTTCAAAAGGCTCCATAGGCTTCCCCAAACAGCACCATTAGCTGGGGACCAAGTATACAAAATACATGAGCCTCTAAGAGACATTCCACATTCAAATCTTAGCTTTCTACCCCTGGCCTCTATAAACTCGTAGTCACCTCCCAGTACAATATTTATTCAGTCTAATTTCAGAAGTTCCCGTGGTCATACAATTCTAGTAATACAAGTCCAAAGTCTCCTCTGAGGCTCAGTGTATCTCTTAACTGTGACCCTTATTAAAATAAAAAAACAAGTTACATGCTTCCAACATATAATGGCACAGAATAAACATTCCTATTCCAAAAGGGAAGAACATGTGGATAGCAAATAAAGATTGGCATAAACACAGCAGGGTAAAGACCAAGCCATGTTCCATGTCTGGCATCTAGGCTCATGCTAACATCATTCGGGCTCCAATGGGCTTGGAAAGCCATGCTCTTTCAGCTATATTGCCTGTGGCATGTGCAGTTTTTCTCTTGGGCAGGCTCAACTCAGTGCTTACCGCTTTCTTTGGTGGATATCCCTGGTTTTGGCATCTCTAATACTCTGGGGTATGCATTGCTACTTAGATTTCACCTTCACAGCTTCATGCACAGCCTATTCAGGAACTTCATGCAGGGAACCTAACCTTGCTAAATATTGCCCAGATTTCATGACTCTCTGGAACCCTGGCACAGCCCTCACTCTTGCATCTTACATGCCTATAAAACCAGTGTCATTTGGAAAATGTTAGGTTCTGCTGCTACCTTGTAGTCTGGCTGCCTATAAGAGCAGCAGTTGTGGCTGAACCTGGGAAAATACCACCCATGCAGCTGTTTTCAAGCAGAGAATCCTAGGTGACATTCTAAATTCAGGGTCTCACCTAATCCCAGCTCTTGGGAGGCTGAGGCTGGAGGATTACCATGAATTTGAGACCAGCTTGGACTATATAGTGAGTTCCAAGTTAGTCTGGGATCTTTTCTCAAAAAACAAAAATAAAAATTTGTTCAAATAAACTTTCTGTTTTATTAGCTAGCACCTTTGAAGGATGGGTCTTCCCCTCAAGACTCCTTTCTAACTGTTCTAGTGCAGACCGTTCAGTTTCTTTTAGGTGGAACCAATATCTTCAGTAACAGCCACTTTGTCCTCACTCACTTTGCTGTCCTGTCCACAATTTAAACTATGTTCCACACCCATTTTCTCACCAAACTGCACATTTTCATATCTTTCTCTTCCACTTGCTCATGATGAATCTGGCTAAGAGCAGTGAGCAGTAACCATACCCTAACCTGGATGTTATGCTACCTTGAAATTTCCTCTACAAAGCAGTTTAGTCAGTTAATTTGAATTTAGCCTGAATGAAATTATCAGGACACAGGCCAAATGTAGCTAGATTCTTTGCTGGAACATAACATGAATGACCTCTACCCCAATTCTCAATAGGGTCCTAATTCCACTTTGAAACTTCAGGAGCAAATCTTTCCCACCTATACTACTGTCAGCACTTTGGTCTCTGGCTCTTTGACCAAAATGGCCCATTAAGCTCCACTTCCATCATTCTGGGCTTCTCTAGTCCACAGGTCCAAACTCTTTCACATTGCTCCCACAAACCAGTTCAAATGGTCAGATCTATTACAGCAATGACCTTACTTATGGGTACTGATTTTCTGTATGAGTTACTTTTCTGGTTTCTGTAATAGTGCCTGATTAAACAACCTAAAGCCGGAGGATTTATTTTGGCTCATGTTTTAAGGGAATAGTCTATCACTGTGGGAAGACACTATGGCAGGTGGCTGGCTCTATGACTGTGAGAGCATGGAATATGTATGAGTCCTCACCTTCTTATGCCTTGGGAGATCAGGAAACAGCGACAAGACAGAAAGAAGGGCCAAGTTGTAAAACTCCAGGCCCATTCTCAGTGACCTATTTTCTCTAGTAAGTCTCCACATCTTAAAAGTTCTACAACCTCCCCAAATAGCTCCAACAGCTGAGAACCAAGTATTCAAACTTTGGGGGACTTTTTATTCAAGCTGTGAAAACTAACATGTGAATATGTGTGGGGAGAAATAAAGATGGCATCCTGCTGCTGCTTCCTCCTAGAGCCAGGAGGTTGCCAAGGTTACAGGAAGGAAGTATGACTGGTTGCTAAAAGCATGCAGGCCTTGTGACCTGCGTGTGATGTTTACCATGATTGGAGGCTCGCTGCCCACGACTTGACCTTTTAGGTGATTGGCTAAGCTAGGGGATATAAAAGGAGAAGAAGCCCAGGAAGAGTTAGTGAGAGTTAGAGTTGTAGTTAGTTAGTTAGTTCGAGTTACTGTTGGAGAGTTCAGGTTGCTATCAGTTAGTTGGAGTTGCTGTCTGGGGGAAGAGTTGCTGTCTTGAAAGAAGGACTGAATAAAACTGCTTGCAACCGGTATGTCTGGAGTGCGGTTTTTCCTTGCGGGTCGAGGGCCACAACAGATGGTGCCGTGACTCGGATTCGTGACTCGGATTCGTAACTCGGATTCGTGACTCGGATTCGTGACTCGGATCGGTGACTTGGATTGGCGACTCGGATTGATAACTCGGATAGGTGAGTAAACTAAGAGTACTTAATAAGCCTGTTACGACAGGGAAGGGCCCATAATCATTAGCTGAGATAGTCCCAGGGAGCCACGGAAAAGCGGAACACGTACGTGAGGTTCGCGGGGAAAGCGACTAGCCCAGGAAGTCATGGGGAATTTAAATTAATAAGGATTCTTTCAATGTTAATTATAAGTTTTATTGCATTGAGGTCAAAAAATGCAAGAAATCATTTCAATGTTTTTAAATGAGGTTTATTTTATGCCCTAGTATGTGGTCAGCTTTGGAGAAAGATCTGACAGTACTAAACAAAATGTGTACTCTTTGGTATTTAGATAGGATATTCAGTAGATGCCTGTTAGGTAGGTTCATTTTAAGTAAGATGTCTCTCTGTTTATTTTCTTTCCTGTTGAACTGTCTAATGGAGTTTGAGTGTCTGGAAAAATTTTACTGTAAATTTATCTGGGTCTCAGCTTTTATCATTCCAGAAGTTTTTGTATTACTCTTACAATTTCTTTATGTGTTATGGGTGGTCAGGAGCCATTTTTTTTGTTTATGTGTTAAGGTAAAACATTCCAACCTGCAGGGGAGCTCATTAAGCTCAGGAAGTAAACAAGTCAGGAGCTTCAGGAAGTCCCTGAAACTGACCAGGTTCACTAATTTGACTTCCTGCCTAAATTCCTGTGCTCTAATTAAAGGTAAAAATAGAATAAGCAAAACAAAGTTGGAGCCTCAGTATTTCAGAGTCTATTCAGATAGAAAAGGTTCAAAAAAAAAAAAAAAAAAAAAAAAGACAAATGCAAATGGATCTGGGATTAAAACTCAAATGTAGGAGAAAAGTAAAACTAAGCCTTCAGATCTGTTGGAGGGGCCAGCTTTTGTGGAACCTCAAATCAAACAGTTCCTCAAGAGTCTTTAGATCCCAAAGAAAAAAAGGAGAGAGAAAAGGAAGCTGTTAGATATCTGAGAGAGGAGGATTTTAACAGTTGTTTTCATCCCTCCTAAGTAATTGCTGAACTCAACAGCTCTTCATGTAAACCACTGAGTGTAAAAGAGATAAATCTTTGTGTGTAAATTTTGGATAACACTGAAAGATTGACTCTGGAGCTGAATTGGCCACCTAGCTTCAGACTCAATCCCACTTCAGAATGTTCTTCAAAACCTGTTGTGGGATAAGGCTGGCCACCTTACCCTATAACAAATAAAAGAAAGAACAATACAGTCTCAGTACAAAGACATTGTGCTGTTGATGAATAACTAAGGGATAAACTAATTTCAACAGATTATCATTCATCTTCCTCATATACTCAAGGTAGTGCTGGCTGCCGCTTTAAATGTTATTCTAACTAAAACTAAGCATTTCAAGTTTTTGTTAACAGGAGAGTCATATACCATACAGTATAGAATATGTAACTGGAGGCCTCCAAGAGATCATAATAATCTAAAAATCTCCTGGGCCACAGGCGTTTAATCACATGTCCTAATCCTATTCTTTTAAAAATTTACTATTACCCACATTACTAACATCCCCTATAATCCTACAGGTCAAAGTGTAGTCGAGCGAGCACACGCTACAATTAAAACCCTTCTTATAAAACAAAAAGGGGGAGTAGGAGCCAAACTATACCCACAGAGTAATTTTTTAAAGCTGGATGCTTTTGGCCTATCCACAGCTGAGCATCATGCCCCAGGCCATGACTCCCCACGTGAATATGTTAGATGGAGGGATGTCATAACAAACAATGGAAGGGCCCGCATCCGGTCTTACGCCGGACGCGAGGAGCTGTTTGTGTTTTTCCGCAGGATGCAGATGCTCCGGTATGGATTCCTGATAGACTGGTGAGAACAGTAAAAGGATATTCGGAAAAAGACAACGCAGATGACCTGGCTAAAAATGGCAAGGATCTTCGTGATGACACAACATAGTTTTGCAGAGAAGCTGGAGTTGTGGGCTGTGGCCAAGGCGTGGCCGGTCCCACTGCCGGTTATCAACAGCTCCTCCCTGCTGCCACCCATCTTCGCCACCAATGGGTAAAGAAGAATCTTATGGAATGGACGATTGAGTTGCCCGGAACAGTACTATGGCAGTTCAACAGGCCATGAACCTTCACTCAAAGACAGGACTGCTGTTAGTTAGTACTTAATTCTGGCTCATGGGCAACGCTTATGTGTTAAACCTTCCTGGGCTTTGTGTTACTCCTTTATTTGTTGATAATGCCTTTAAGGCATTAAATTTGTCCCAACAAATTGGTTGTATGCTAGGTCCTAACGGATCCTGGTCATATAACCTTTATTGACCAATGGACCAAATGGATCAGGCAAGGATTCTCGTTTGCCAAGCAGTGGGCCGAAATGAATAACTTAAAAATAATCGTTGTCCTCCTGGTAACAGTTGGCTTCAAAAACAGCAGTAGGCTTTTCCGGCACACGCCATCTTAGCTCTCCATCACCATGATTCCCCAGAAGTATGGCTCACTATGCTGGACCGGTAGTCAGTGACGGGTAAGCACCCGGTAATGCTCTACCAACCTAAGACAGGTCCCTTAGCCGGAGGGGTAGCCGATGACGGGTAAGGAGATGCAAAACCCGGGGCGCCTAAGACAGGCACGGTCCCTTAGAAAAACAAAAAGGGGGAATTGTGGGGAGAAATAAAGATGGCAT
Source organism: Eospalax fontanierii (assembly GCA_035773235.1). Taxonomy (NCBI): domain Eukaryota; kingdom Metazoa; phylum Chordata; class Mammalia; order Rodentia; family Spalacidae; genus Eospalax; species Eospalax fontanierii. The sequence continues at coordinate 20,054,346 of CM069547.1, forward strand.
CCTGCTGCTGCTTCCTCCTAGAGCCAGGAGGTTGCCAAGGTTACAGGAAGGAAGTATGACTGGTTGCTAAAAGCATGCAGGCCTTGTGACCTGCGTGTGATGTTTACCATGATTGGAGGCTCGCCGCCCACGACTTGACCTTTTAGGTGATTGGCTAAGCTAGGGGATATAAAAGGAGAAGAAGCCCAGGAAGAGTTAGTGAGAGTTAGAGTTGTAGTTAGTTAGTTAGTTCGAGTTACTGTTGGAGAGTTCAGGTTGCTATCAGTTAGTTGGAGTTGCTGTCTGGGGGAAAAGTTGCTGTCTTGAAAGAAGGACTGAATAAAACTGCTTGCAACCGGTATGTCTGGAGTGCGGTTTTTCCTTGCGGGTCGAGGGCCACAACAAATATGGTCAACAGTTTTAATACTCTAGGTTTAAGGTTCTTACCGATTTTTATAATTGTGACTTTATGATAGAATGACTTCTTGTCTTTTTGTTTTGCTTTATTTTATTTTTTATTTTTTTAGACAGAGTCTCCTGCAGCCCCAGCTGGCCTAGAACTTTCTACAGAGACCAGGTTTGACTCAGTCTCACAGAGATCAGTCTGCCTCTGCCTCCTGAGTCTGAGATTAAAGGCGTGTACCACCACACTTGACTGATCTCTTGTTTTTGTATGGTAGTTAGAGCTCACTTATCCTAACAGCTATAACTTGCCCATAAATAAAAATTGGTGTCAATTTTTTTCTCTGTATATGGGCAGAACCTACTCTCAAGCATGTTGTTAACATCCTTAAGAGGGACTATCCCAAGAATGCCCTATTATTCTCTTAGAAAATCTGATATTGTATTCTTAGGCTAGAAAAAAAACCCAGATATTTAAAAGGAAAGTCATGTGTAAGTAGCTGTCTTAGTTACTTTCTATTGCTGTAATTAAACACTGAGCAAAACCAACTTGGGGCAAAAGGGGTTATTTGGTTTATACATCCCAATCCTAGTTCATCATGGAGGGAAGCCAGAGCAGGAACTTGGAGTAGGAACCTGGAGGCAGGACTAAAGCACAGAGCACAGAGGACCACTGCTTCCTGGCTTGTTCCTTAGCTTGTACTCAGTCTGCTTCTTATACAATATGAAACCATATGCCCAGGGTTGGCACCACCCACTGTGGGCTGGGCATGCCCACATCACTCAACAATCGAGAAGACATCTCACAGACATGGCCACAGGTCAGTCCAATGGAAAAAATTTTTCAACTGAGGGTCTCTCCACCCAGGTGTGTCAAGTTGATAACTGAAGCTATTCAGCACTGTGCGCTTTTGGTCTTCAAAATTATTTGCTTTAGTGATTCATTTTCCATATTATGTAATTTATCAGAGTTGACATTGTCAGAATCATTGTTCATTTGTCACATCTGTGCTTTTTATGAACACAGGATCTTTAATTAGATTCCTTTGAAAGGTACAAGAGCATCATTTTAAATAAGCACAAATTTTATTTCATCTGATTCTGAGGAAAACCATTTTTTTAATGAAGAGACCAGTGAGCGTTTTATCGGCTAGTGAGTAGGAGGAATCCTTCAGCTTTGTACTTGCATATAGTCCCAACCTTAAATTCTTGGTACATTAGCAAAAACTGCTGATATGTAACATGTCCTAATTTTTACGTGTCAGTGTTCAAGCTAGAGTTGAATTATTCCTTAATGAAGGTGTTAAGTAATGTAGGTTTCCTAAACAGTTATGCAATTAAAACAAATCTCATAACCAACAACTACATCCCTTGATGTGGTCCAGTGAGTGAAACACAAAGTCCTTCTTTGGATTCCTATTGCCTTTTCACAAGTTCTCTTTTCTTGCTTTTTGCTTTCTTGTAGTCCTTTTTAATTTTCACTCTCAGGAAAGAATATCTACCCAGGGCTTACCTCAAAACATAGCACAAGTGCCTGGCACAAAGTCAAGGGGAGGCTGTTCAGTAATAATGTAAATGATTCATTCACTGAATGCTCTTGGACTGCTTAGAGTGGGCTATGCTGTTGCTGGCCATCTATCATCACACCTGGGCAAGCTCTCTATTTCAGATCTGTGCTGCTATCCTCATTGCTTTAGGGCCAAATGATGAGGAGCATTCAAACTGATAATTCATTCTTACATTTTATAAAATAAACATCCTATACCATTATTTACATATCTGGAATGAGCTTTGTCCCTTGGAAGGAATGGCCTGGCCAACATGATACTCCAGTAAATGCAATCTGAAGACTAAGTTTTTCTAACAATTGTGAAGCCTCTCAGACATTTAGTACTTAGTTTTAGGAGTGTCTTCAGAGCCTTAAACATATCTTGTTTTGGTTTTGGTGCTGGGGATGGAACCTAGGCCTCTCATAAGCTAAGCACTGACTGAGGCATACTTTTGGTTCCATTGAGCACATTTTTACAAATATTGTCAGTAGAGCTGGGGAGAAGACTCATGGGTGCTTACCATGAAAGCATGAGGAGCTGAGTTTGAATCCCTAGAGCCCAGTAAAAATAGATGCAAAGTGTGAGCAGCTATAATCCCAGCACCCCTCCTGGATGATGTGAAGCAGAGACAGAGGTATCTCCAGAAGCTTGTAGACTGGCTAGTCTGGTGTACACTGAAAAAAAAAAAAAAACAATAAAGAAATTCTTTTTCAAACAAGGTAGAAGGCAAGGACCAATGCCCAAGGTTGTTCTCAGACCCCTACATTTGCTCTATGCATGTACATGCTCTAAATCTAATATTAACACCAGAGCACAGACCCAGGAAGCTTAGGAAACAGTAGGCAGAGATACATACAAAAAAACATATCCACTTAAGCTTGTCATAGTCAAGCTGAAGAAAAAAATCAAACAGAAAGGAAAAAACTCAGAAGCCAGAGGAAATAAAGCACATCATCTGTAGAGGGCCATGCAAGGAAGAAAAAGCTTACCGTGTGACTCTACCATCTTTCTGCACTAAAATGCCAAGATTGTAAACTTGTAAAAAGAGTTCAACTTTGGCTCAGGTGTGGAGGGCCAGTCTGGAACTCACAGGACCCAATGCTCTTAGGCCTGTGGTGAGGCAGCAGACCGTGCACAGGAGCATGTAGCAGAGCCAGACCACTGACATCATAGTGAGAAGTGAGGGAGGGAGGGAGGGAGGGAGGAGGGGAGGAGGGTCCCGACCATCCCCTCTGAGGGCACACTGCTAATGGCCTAAACACTTCCCACTTGGCCTGCCTCTTAAAGTTTCTATCACATCACAACACTGTCAGTCTGGGGACCGCGATTTCAACATAGGGGCCTTCGGTGGACTTTCCAAATCTAAACTAGAGCTCGTACAGACTTAGGCTTCTTTGTCACACAAAATTACCTTTCAAAAGCGAAAGAGAAATAAAGTCTTCCTCAACCCCCCAAAAGATTGAGTTTATTTGCCACCAATGCATTTGGTCAATAAATGTTAAAAGGTTTTCAAAAAATAGGAACATGACACAGACAGAAACCCAGGTCTTTGTCAAGGAGGGAAGAGTGTGAAGGAAAGTGTGAGCAAGCGGGGTGCTGGCCCCTTTCCTGAGGTGCTCTTGTGTGCCCAGTGCCAGTATCCAGGCTGAATGATGTGGACATGGAACAGGCTGTCTAGATACAGCCTCCCCATTCAAAGTACTGAAATACACATGGCAAATGCTCTGAGTCAGGAGGAAAAGTAGAAGGCTTGACAGAGAGTGAACAAGAAATGTACACAGGCTGAAAGCGGGGAGCATTGTCGTGATGTCATCGTGCCAGTCATGTTCAGGCATCATTTTGAGACCAATCACTCACAGTTCAGAGAGAAAGGAGTTGAATTATTTTATGTGTATGTGTGTTGAGCTGTTTAAAAGGCAGAAGAAGAGAAAGTTTTTCAAGCTAGAAATGCAAAGCACTGAAGTCTTGTGTGGGTTGAATTGTAACAGTAAATACTGAATGCCACACTCCTCATGAACAAAAGCCTTTTGGGTTCCCATCTTCTTTCTTCCTAAGAAAGGAAAGGTTTCTTGAGATGAAGAAATGAAACATGTAATCAATATGAATTATCTCCAGTCATGATGGACTCTTTTCTATTTTATTCTCTTTAAAAATTACATTATTTGTTTGTGTGTGTGCACATGTGTGTGTATCGGTGCCATGGCACATGTGTGGTGGCCAGAGTTTCAATCTTCAGGACTTGGTTCTCTCCTTCCACTATGTAGATTCTGGGATCAAATTCAGATCCTCAGATTTGAGCACAAGTGCCCTTACTCGCTGAGCCATCTCTCTGGCCCATGACCACTTTCTTTCTTTGGCCCCATAAAGAGCTATGGTTAGAGAATTCCAGTCACCTATTTAAGTCCCTGGCTGGATTATGGTTTGGGTCCTTTAACTTGGAAAGCTGATTTTTTTTTTAGTGGCCTGAAAAGACTTTGATACTTTCAACTATTTTTCTTAGTTTTAAATCTACTTTTCTTTTCTTTTTCTATATTTTCATTTTTCTTATTTTGCAAACAACAAAAATTCTATCCTTTAATTTTTCATTTTTTTTACTTTTGTTTGTTTTTAAATGAATTATTTGACTTTTGTTTTTCTTACTTTTTCTTAGTAACTCTTTTCTTCTTTGAATTTTATCATAGTTTTACTTTGTTTAGTATTATTCTAAAATAACTATAACTATAATAATTTATCAAGGGAAATTCAATATCAAAATAAGTAAATTGTGACAACAAGGATATAGAATGTAGAGAGTTGAGGTAAAGTGCAGAGCTTCTGTATGCAGTTGAAGTTGTTACCATGTTAAAAACCTGTTATAATAATAAGATCTTCTACATAAGCCTTGTAGTAACCACAAAGCACAAACATACAAGAGATGCACAGTAGATAAAGAGAAAGGAATCAAAACATTGGTGTTACAATTTGAATATGAACTGACCCTCACAGGCTCATGTTTATTTGTTGGTTTTGTTTTTGTTTTTCTTTATTCTGAGGCTCGTGCATTGAACACTTGGTTTCAGGCTGCTGGCATGATTTTAGAAAGTTATGGGAATTTGAAGAGAGGGTCTAGCTGGAGGTAGAGTGTTCCTGAGGACATTTCTTAGTTATCGTTTTCTCTCTCTCTCTCTCTCTCTCTCTCTCCCCCCCCCTCTCCCCTTACCTCCCTCCTTCCCCCTCCCCTTTTCTCCTGCCAACTAGTAGGTGCTGAGCCTTCTCCACATACCCCACATGCCATGATGGTTTGTGTTTCGATGGCCCAGCAACATTGAGACAGTTCGTGGTCTTGGATGAACCCCCTGAAACGGTGCATTAAAATAAACCTCTCCATGTTTAAGTTGCTGTCTAGGGTACTTGGGGTACATTGACAATAAAACTGAAGTGATAGAAAAATCATTCAAGGTACAAAGGAAGATTGTAAAGGGGGAGAAAGGAACAAGGAGTCACAGAATGATCAGGAAACAACTAGCAAAATGGTGGAGCAAGTCACTTTGAATGTAAATGGAGGCTATCCATGGAGTGGCAGAATGTACAGAAAAACAAAATCAACTTCTTGCCTAGGAGAGACACATCATGTGACATTCACAGACTGACAGTGAAGGACTGGGAAAAAATATTCCACACAAACAGAATAAAAAAAGAATAGGCACAGCCACATTGATATCAGACAAAATAGATTTTTGAGACAAGGTCTCACTATGTAGCTCTAGCTACCTTGGAACTTGTTATGTAGACCCTGAACTCACTGAGATCTGTCTGCCTCTGCCTCCAGAGTGCTGGGATTAAAGGAATGTGTCACTACACCTGGCCTACAAAATAGATTTTAAGACAAATCTGTAAAAAGAGGCAAAAGGGTCATAATTTAATAGCAAAGAGGTTGAGTCATCAAGAGACTGTAACAACTATAAACACAGATATGCTCACCATCAAAGCACCTTAATGCCTAAACCATATTATTAGATTGTATGGTAGATATAGACAGCAATGCAATAGTAATAGGAAGTTTCAATACCTGCCTTCGACCAGTGGACACATTATCCAGACAGAAAAATAAAAAAGAAACACTGAACTACATTTCGTTTCTGACCAAATGGATCTAATGGACTTACACAGACTATTCTGTTCAATTACAGCAGAATATGCGTAGTTCTGACAGGATAGAGTATGGTATAGTCCAAACAGGTCTTAACGTATTTAAGATAAAAGTCATCAAGTCCTCTGTCCCCCTCTCCTTTGTTTCTTTTTTTTTTTTCTCCTTCTCATTCTCTCTTTCTTCCTGTTGTGTAGGGGTAAGTGGGGACTCAGCTGGATATGTGGGTTGGCAGCTAGACCTGAAAGCACAGATCGTATCTTACAAAGCTTGCCCTGAAGTATGGGTACAGAAATGTCAGATAAGATTGGAACTTTCTGAGTTGCTGCTGCTGCTGCTCCTGGGCCCCGGATGGACTCTTCCAGGACCTGCTCCTCCAGGATCGCCCCCAATCAGCCTCATTCACACAGGAAAACCACACTGGTGCTCACAGCTCAGTGTGACATCCTCATCCCTCCCAATCTCCCATTCACCTTGCACATTCATAAACACACATTTTTCATTTGCCACAGCCCTGCCTGGTGCCAACAGGACCCAGGACTTTGGTGTCTCTTTCTTGGTCCCCCAAAGACAATTAGACCTTAGAAGTAGAGTAGCTGGTACCACTTGGGTCAAGACAGGTCTACACAGGCTCAGGTGGGTACCTGGGGTTGAGAAGGAAGGATTAAGCACATGGAGAAGCTGGAGGCTCTAACGGTCTTGGGGGGTGAGGAGCTTAGAAGTACCCAGAAGTCAAGGACTCCACCAGAACAAAGCAGACAGCTTTCTGGGCCTGATCCAAGACTCAACTTTGCAGAACTGGCCTGAAGCCTGCAGGTGGCTCGGCTGAAATTATACAGGAAGTTTGAGTAGCAACTGCTAGGTTCTTGTGGAGTGGGGAGCAGCCCATATTCAGGGTGTAGCCAAAGCCCACAAGTGTCCCAGTGTCAGGGGCAGCAGACACAGTCAACAGGAGCTGAATCAGTCAGAGCAGATGGTTGACATCAGGTGGTAGATTGCTGTTCTGCTTGGGGCAGGAGAAGCATCAAGCCCTGAGCTTGCTCTATACCCAGAAGTGTAGCCAGATTTACTAGCAAAAGACTCAGGTTCTGAAAGTGATGGAACTCCTTTCTGGGATCACAAAGCCAAAGAAGCATGACTTCTGGACTTCAAAGAGCTCCTTCAAAGAGATCAGGGCAGTCGGGAGATTTCAAGTGTGTTTTTGTTGTTGTTGTTGCTGTTTTTCTCCTTACCATAATGGCATAAAATCACAAATCAATATCAGGAAGAAACTTGGGAAATTCATAAATATATGGAAATTAAGGAACATATACTTAGCTGTGCTTCCAAGTATTTTAGAAGGTGAACAAAAGGATTGCTTGAGCCCATGAGTTCAAGACCTGCCTGGCCAGCATAGTTAGAACTTGCCTCAAAAGAGGGAGGGGAAAGAGCCCTGGAGAGATGGCTTAAGGATTAAGAGCATTCACTGGCTGCTCATGCAGAGGATCTGATTAAGTTCCCAGCACCTACATGGTGACTAACAATCATCTGTAACTCCAATTCCAGGGGATCTGATACACTCTTCTAACCTCTGTGGGTATTGCCTGACATGGGTGAACTTATACACATGTAGGCAATACACTCATACACATAAAATAAAAATAATAAATAATTTTTTTAAAAAGGGGAGTGGTAGGGGTTGGCATTAGAACTGGAAAACCCATTTACATAGACTTTATATCAATTTACATATCAACCTCTGGTAATCAACTCTAAATATTCTTCTATGAATTCAACTAATTAGTGTACTAAGCAGTGTGTCAGCCCAACCCACTACTGAGAGCTTTTTACACATGAAATTCTGAATAGATTTGTAGTCAACCATGGAATCCTAAATCAGCTGAGGCCATTCACGAATGCAGCTGGTGCAACTGCCTCTCAGCCCTCGTTCCTCATTCTCTCTCTCTCTCTCTCTCTCTCTCTCTCTCTCTCTCTCATTTTTTTCTTATTGGAGCTTGAACCTAGGGTCTCATGAATGCTAGGCAAGCAGTCTACCATCGAGCTACATTCCTGGCCCTGCTGCAGTGATTTCTCAACAAATTCCAGGGAAACTGTTCCTTTGTAACAGATGAATGACTACCCCCAAACTCACTGGGTCAAAGTGCTTCAGATCTGAGGATCTGAATTCTATCTCCAGAATGGTTGAAGGAGAAAACTGACCTCTGAGAGTTGTCCTCTGACCATCACCTGATGGGTGGCTACCCCTACACACACACACACACACACACACACACACACACACACACACACACACACATACACATACACATTTATGATAACAATAATAATAATAAATAGTAAATAAATTAAAATTAAGAAAGGGAAAGAAGCGAGTACTCCTTTAGCACCTTTCATGGTACAGTCGCTGTTGGGCCAAAGCTGGCACAGGGATTAGTCCACATTCATTCTCTCATTTAATAACACTGTATGGCGGCTGCTGAGAACACAGGGAGAGGGGCGCTGCAGGTGGGGTGATGGTTTCCGTCAGCATCTGCAGACATAACTGTTCTCCCAGCTCTGAGATTGTCCCTTCCTCCTTTTCTTTTTGCTTACCTTTATCCTGGAGAGGCTGCACCTCATCCTGACCCATTTAAGAACAGAAAGTCCAAGGAAGGCGGTAGGTAAACCCTGAGGGACATTTGCCTTGCATTGATTCCCCACTTTATGGGTTGCCCTGGGCATTAATAGTGTTCTAGGCTTTATGGAAATAACAGATTAACTTGTGCCCTGTACAGCTGAAGTTTGGTAGCCTTTAGGGAAAACTTGTTATTCTTTGCAACCACTTTAAAATACTAAGATCTTAATATATCTTAATGTAACTGATACGTATCATATGTTAAAAAATAACCCAAAGGTATTGAAATTACCAGACAAGAATTTGAAAGGAACCATTATAAATACATTCATGGGGACAAAGAAATCTTAGAGTGAATAGACACATGAAAAATCATCAGAAAATAGACATTATGAAAAAAAGAGCCATGGAAATTTATCTGAAATGAAAACAATTACTTTTAGCTTCTTGAGAAATAGAAATCATAGAAGAAAATCCCTGTAGAAAGAGTAATAGAAATGATCCAGCCTGAACGTAAGACTGAAGATGGAAGAATTATGAAGCCTTGGAAACTTGACGGGATGTTGTCCTGGATGGAGAAGGGGAACGGGGTTGTGGGGGCATGGGGAGGCAAGGAACAGGAAAAGTAAATGGGTAGACAAGTAAGTCAGTAACCAATAGCTGAAACTTCAGCATTTGATAGAAAACTTAAGGTGTGTGTGTATGGTGAGGGTGTTTTTGAGACAGGGTCTCTCTGTAGCCACAGCTGGTCTGGAACTCACTATGACCAGGCTGGCCTCCATCTCACAGAGATCTGCCTTCCTCTCCCTCCTGAGTGCTGGAACTGGAGGCATGTGCCACCATGCCTGGTTGAAAACTTAAGTTTTTAGACTTAAGAAGGACAGCAAAGCTCAAAGACATAAGTAAAAATTAATACTTGGGCACATGAGAGTCAAACTGACAAAATTCAAACATACAAAGGTGATCTTGAACATATCCAGGGAAAATACTCTATTATAAACAGGGAAATCAGAAGCAATGAACAGCGTTTCACAAAAATCAGCAAGGAAAGGAGACAGTTCAGGTACAGAAAGAAAAACTAAATGTCAACCCAGGATTCCATATTCAGTAGGACTCTCCTTCAGGAATGGAGCAGAAGCTATGGTGAGATAATGCAGATGGCCAAAATTAAAAATGAATGTGCCTAAGTGCTGGTGAGAACTGGGGAAACTGGAACTGGAATGCAAAGTGACAGAATGACTTTGGAAAACACTATAACAGTTTCTTGTAAAGATACTGTCTGATCCAGATGCATCTCAAGTATTTACTGAATCAAAGTGAAAACTGGTATTTAAACAAAAGCCTGTGTGTGTATGTTTATAAGGATTCTATTCATCACAGCCCAAAGTTGGGGATAAGTCAGTTGTCCTTCAACAAGAAAATGAATCAACAAATTGTGATGCATCCAATCAAATATAATAGAATGAACTACTGGCTCACACAATAACACGGGTGAATTGTCAATGCATTTCTTTAAGTGAAGGAAGTCGGATCTGAAAGACTATACATTATACGATTCCATTTATATGATATTTGAGACAAAGCAAAATTCCAGTAATGGAAAATGATCAGTTGTTGCTAAGGGGGCTAAAAGGTGTGGCAAAAGAGAATTTGGAGGTAAAGCAACTATGGTTGTAGGTACATGCAGTACTTCCAGACTACCACATCCGAAAAGAATGAATTTTAATGTGTGCCAATTAGAAAAAATTTAACCAAGATTTTAATCTTCCATAGAAACCCCAATAAAAGCTCTTGCCCACAGAGTTAGGGTGGTGTCTCAGTCTGTAAAGTCCTTGCTGTGCAAGCATGAGGACCTGAGTTTGGATCCCCAGGACCCACATAAAAGCCAGGTGTGGCAGCATGTGTCTATAACCCCAATGCTGCGGGGACAGAGACTGGTGAGTCCTAGGGCCTCTTTGGTCAGTCAGCCTGCACAAAATGACCATCTCCAAGCTCAGTGTCTCAAAAGCAAGGTGGATAGTGGTAGGAGAAGATATCTGACACTGAGTTCTGACTTATGCACATATATTCATGAGTACATGCGTACATGAACCTGCATATGCATGTGCATATATGTATATACCCCCTCCCCACATACATATACACACACCATAAAAGCCCTTGCCCACTTTTTGTTTCATGACCTCAATGCTTCCTTCTTGAGGACTCTCCCTTTCTCTTGGGAGCTGTAACAAACTATAATTCGTGTAACTTGGCTGTTGCCTCCTGATTTACAGACCTTATTACATCTCACCATAGTTTGTCTTCTCTGGGGGAGAACAACAAGCCATAAGGATCTCAGAAGCTTTGCTACTATCCAAGGTCTTAACTGTGTCCCCATTCATCTAGGAAGGCAGGGATGCCTTTACATTAATGACACACTGTGCCAAGGAGACTCGTTTGACACCTGAACACAGAAAGACAAGCAAGTCCAAAGGTGAATCCTCTCTGGGTTCTAGTAGCAACATATTTATCATGCTACATGAATCTCTTTGCTGTGGCTACTTATAAAATATCTTGCCTCAAGTGGAGACCCCTCCCACAAAAAGTTCTGAAATCTGCCCAAAAGTTTTAAACTAAGGGCTGGGAATGGAGCCCTGTTGGTAGAATTCTTGCCTAGGATGCATGAAGCCCTAGCACCATGTAAACTGCACTTGGTGCATGCCTGTAATCCCAACACTCAGGAGGAAGAAGCAGGGATGTCAGAAGTTCAAGACCATTCTCAGCTCCAGCTGAGAAGTTCAAGACCAGCCTAGACTGCAAAAGAAAACTGCCTCAAAAATTTTTAAATTTAATTAAATAATTTAAAAATGAGCAAATGCTGCCATTAGTCCCCCCAGGAAGCTCTGGCACCTTCTTTCTGTGTTTTCCAAAGTGTCTCTCAGGTCACCCACGATGACCACAAGTCATTCATAGGCTTCTGATGCAGGACACAGCCCCTCTCAGCCCTGCGTTCTACACTACAGAAGCATACATGGCTGACCATATCCAAAGCTGAAATACTCTCTGAGACTTGAAGTCTATGACCTTCATACCTGTCTATTCATTGCACTTTTAGTCACACAACTATCCCTGCAATCTCAGCAGGCTACTAAGCCCTACTTAAGACAGAGCTGAGGCTAACCTGGGCCCTGTGGCACACACTGCCTGCAGGAGGTGACCTTCCCCATCTCCAGTTCCTTGCTAGAAGCCACAGTGCTGAAGAAGGTCCCCCTTCCTTAGAATGTGTGGCCATGAGGATGTCCTTGGGATAGACTAACAGAGCTGCTCGGGGAGTTCCCAGAGTGTAGGAACTGGTTTTCCTTCATCATAAAATAGATGGCGCTCGCTCCCTCTCCCCGGCCTGCAGCTGCCTTGCATCCCTCGGCCAGGATGCTCTGATGAAGGGTAAGTCAGCTTCAGGCAGTCATCACTTGAGGCTTTGATCAACATGTGGCCCACCTTTGTGTTTATTGCAAATTATTGGGCCATTGCCTAAGAGCCCTCCACCCCAGGTATAAAGCCTCTAAAAAAATCTCTTGCTTTGCATATTTCCAACATGTAAAATCAAAACCACATACATTTCTGCATTTATTAAGGGCCGAGTGACTGTCTTGCCAGGACACTCCCCATCCCTACAAGTTATAGATGTCCCTGATAGTAACTGATGCACACGTTTCATGTCTCAAATTGTGCAATGCTGGACTCTTCATGAAGACATCAATAGGAATTTCATATCCCCATTAAGTCTCCTATAGCTGCTTGGAGAGGTATTGCCTCAGGCAAGTGCCTTTCCAATCTAGCGTGGGAGTAGGCATCTGTCTTATCTAGGTATTAATTTTTCTTAATTCAAATCCCCTTGACCAACTCATATCTTACACTAACTTCTAATTGTCTTCCTTTCTTATCTTTTAAGGGTGTTATATGTCACCTCTCTGTACTTAAGAACTCATTGCAGATGAGATCCCTTAATCCTGTTTCCCTGAGTCTTCATTTTCAGCATTATCCCTTCCTGTAAGGGCCAGAGGTATTGAACTGCTACGCTGTCACAGTGAACACCCACGTCTGCCACGCAAGCTAGAATCAGAGAGTAGTTTTCTGTAAGGTACAGTTCTACAAACCAAAAACATAAGATTGATAGAAGTTAAGGAACTTGACCCACAACCAAAACCAAAACCAAAATATTTCTGAGGTAAGAGGTTAAGTCAGGAAGAGTGCTGCAAGTTTGAGGCCAGCCTGGACTAAAGAGTGATTTCCAGGCAAGCCTGGACTACATACAGAGTGCATACCAGGCCCACCTGGGCTACAGAGTATAACTCTGTTTCAAAACCCCCAGTGACAATAATGATAATCCTAACAATAATAGAAGTTTAAGAACTTAAAATGTCTGTAACATTAATAGTACATCTGAGACTGTAACTCTGAATCACCTTTTCCTTTGCTTGGTGTTATATGATGGAAGCTCTCTCTTCCCATCCGACAGAAATAGAAACAGCTTCAGGCAGGAAAGGTTTATTTTGGCTGACAGTTTAGGAGCTGTTGTATAGTATACCATGGCAGCTGGGGCAGCTCTGTGCGTATCTGCAATACCACCTATTCACATCTTAGCAGATCCAGGAAGTAAAGAGTGCAGCATAGAAGCGGGAGACTGGGCTGTAATCCTCAAAGGCTCATCCCCAGAGACCCACCTCCGCCTGCCACGCCTCCTTCCTCAAAGGTTCTACAGTCTCCTAAGGGTGGAGAGAAGGCTGTTAAGAACACTGGTTGAAGAGGACCCAGGCTCAAGTCCCAGCACCTACACAACAGCTAACAACCATCTATAACTCCAGTTCCAGGGAATAGGACACCCTTTCTTTCCTCCTCGGCACTGTACAATACGGGTGCACCTACCTGCATGCAGACATTATGCTCATACACATAAAATAAAAATTAAAAAAATGAATAAAATATTTTTTAAAGATTCTATAGTGTCCTGGAACTAGTAGGGACCAAGTGTTCAAACATAGGAGCCTGTCGGGGACCTTTCAGATCCAGACTGTGACACTGGAATCTTAATATCCACATAGTCAATGCCCCCCCTCCGCCCCCCTTTCAGCCTCCTGTTCTATCTTGGTTCAGAAAAACAAACTCATGTTTTTTTTTTTTTTAAGGGGAAGTTTCATGTATCTACACATTTTTTAAAAAGAAAAAGGATGGTATAGAGTTCCTTTTTCATAAAAAATATGTCTCTAGAGCAGGCCATAGTTTTAGTGGTAAAGTGCTTACCTAGCCTAGTCCCCAGTACCCCAAAATGAGGAAGAAGGAGGATGAGGAAGAGGAGGAGGAAGAGGAGGAGGAGAAATAAATGTCTCCAGAATTCTAGAAATGTGCATTTATAAAATTGTTGGTAAACTAATCCTCTGGCTTATCACAAGAAGGGAGACTCAGGACCACAGGTAATATTCACCAGCTTTTCTCCCCTCACCCCCCACCGTCTACATGAATGACTGGCATCCAAGAGTTTCTTCTCTCTCTCTCTCTCTCTCTCTCTCTCCCTCTCTCTCTCTCTCTCTCTCCTCTCTGGTGCTCTTTTTTATTTTATTTTACTGGGGTTTTTTTTTTTTGAGACAAATCTCACTATGTAGCCTTGGTTGTCCTGGAACTCTGCTATGCAGATCAGGCTGACCTCAAAGATCTGCCTTGCTAGGCCATCCCCTGGGACCTTTCTTTCTTTTCTTCTTCCTGATTCCCTCCTTTGTCTCTCCATCTCTCTTTTCCTTTCTTCCTCCCTCCTTCCTTGATCCCCTCCTCCTGAAGATTCACCCCTTCTGACGACCTCTTGAGGATTCATTTCCTCTCTGGCAGGAGATGATTTTGACACTGCACCCTGTCTGTCTCTCTTGGGCTCACCCTCCACAGCCCTTCAAGCTTCTGCACCTCTCCTTGTGTGTCTTGGGGTGGTTTTACTCTGGGGCGTCTTCATGGGACAGGGCTATACCTGACTGGTCTTCATCATCCAATCTGCCGGTAGACACTGATAGGTTTTATTAAGATTAAATTTTTTAGAGAAACTTTCAGTTCAAGACAAAATTGAGAGAATAGAGAGATTATCTAAGTATCTCCTGTTCCCAAATAGGCACAACCTTCACCATCAAACCCCACACCCCCTGGTGCGTTTGCTTTAACTGGTAAGCCTCACCAAGTAGCATCACCTTGACTCTCCCAGGAACTTTAGGTCTCATACTGTCTTGACCTTTCTGTGGATTTGCAAACATTTAGAAGGACATGCTGTGAGGGGAACCGGGCACACCAGTCCCTTCTCTTCCTTCTGCTTCCTCAGTCTCCCCTCTCCCTTCCCCTCCCTCTCTCTCCTTCCTTTACTTTTTCTCTCTATTCCCCTTACTAAATTGTTCTCGCTCCTTTGTCGAGGATATTTGTGAGTATATTTATGAGCTTCTTTTTAGTCCCACTAATACATTTCTCTGTTCTTTCTCCTACACTATACTGTCTTTGTTACTTTGTTACTTACTGTGGACTTTTTTTTTTTTTTTGAGACAGGGACTCTCTGTAGCCCCAGTTGGCCTAGGATTCACTATGTAGACTAGACTGGCCTCAATCTCACAGAGATCTGCTTACTTCTGCCTCCCGAAGGCTGGGACTAAAAGTATGTGTCACCACACCCAACTTTACAATGAGCTTTTAAAATAACATTACCAGGACCCAATTTGACTGTACCAGGCACATCAATATGCATATTATGCATATGTTAACTCTTCAAGGCAGTGATTAGTATAGTATGCCCATTTATAGATGAAGTGTCAGCCCAAGGAAACTGTCCTAATCGGTTTTCTGTTGGGAAAACTGAGTACCATGAGGTGGGTATTTTATAAAGGGTAGAAGCTCATTTAGCTCCAAGTTCTAGAGGCTGGGAGGTCCAAAATCAAGGGGTCATAGCTGGTGAGGATGCTTTTCAGAGTCTCAAGGAATCACCAAACATTGAATGACAAGACCAGTGCATAGGAGAGAGAGACACAGCGAAATGGCCATTGTAATAGACCCTTGAGATAACCCATTAACCATCTAGTGCATTTTCCATGATTGACGGAGTACATACAGTCTATAGATTTCTTTTCCAAAACTCTTTTGAATGTCATACATGAATATAATGAAATGTGGTCATGCTCCCGTCCTCCATTTCCACCTTCCAACTCTCACCCTTCCTTAAAGTAACCCCCCTTCGCTGAAGAGCTCACAATGGGGCTTAAATTTCCACATGAGTATTGATGAGGATATGGGAAGCTTAACAGGAATGGAGCAAACTTTTAAGTTCTAAACCTACTCAGTGACAGAGACAGGATTCCAGATGGGCCTGACTTTGTCTGCTTCCTCTGTCTCCCTCTGGGCCTCCTACCCATGTGCTGACCCCACTCCCTGCCAGGTAGTGTGCATTGGCTTCCAAGCCAGGCTCAAGCAAAGCCCCGGACAGATGCTTAGAGAATTACTAAACGTCATTTCCTTATTTGCAAAGAAAGGATTACTCATATCATTTGTCTGCATAAGACAAACTATTAAAGTCCAATTTAAATTTTAAGCTGTGTTGGAGACATGGAGACTCTGGAAATGTCAGAAGCTTTATCCCAATGAAGGGCAAGCCTTTTCCCCAAATGCCAGCTTCAGGTCTAGGTGTCTTGGACCTCTCTGAGTTGTGTTTGTCTCTCCAAATGCCAGCACTCCCTCATTCCTGTCCTGGGCTATTTGGGTCTGGGAGCTTGGAATGCCTTGGCAGGTATCAACAACAAACATTCATGCCTGACATATCTGAATGGTACGTGTGAAGAGACAAACCATGCCTTTTGTCCAGGGTCTGGGATGTAGCTGGCCATTCAGTAGATGTTAGGCATCATTGTTAGGATCATGGTATTTATTTACCAACCTCAAAATTTAGCCCCAGTAGAAGCTTTGTGGCGTCTCTGTGCAACTAAAAAGACTGCAACTCATTACTCTGTCTCCTGCCGTTCATATATTGTCACTGCCAACTTTCTCTTTCAAGTCACATCGAAGAAAGCATTCATTTAGCTGACAGCCTATCACAGGGCATCTTTCGGCATAAAATGAACCAATTTATAGTCACTGCTGACAGCTGGTTTGAAGGAAAGGCCGTTTGCTTTTGCTGATTGCAAGAAACAGGGATTGATTCAGTTCCTCAGCCTGCAGCAGCAGATGTTAGAAAGGGTCCCATTGTATCAAGCCCCCTAGGTCTCTGGAGACCCAGATTTCTGAGCATCAGAACTTCCTGAGTCTGGCCTGGCCCTCCAGGAGTCACTTAACCCACCCCTGCCTCCTATGCTATTTTTAAGACCTCTCAGAAAATAGTCACAATTTCTCCTGGGCAATGAGCCATTGGGGAGGGGAAGGGGAATTCAGTACATTCCTGTTTTAGGATTCTGTGGGCATTAGAAAAAAAATCCTGCCTCACAAAGTGTCCAAGAGACAAAGTCTGATGCTGCAGTCATAGAAAATATTGAAGGTGCGTGCTGAGGTTGCCTTTCTTTTTCTCCCCTTTATATAAACCTAATTGGGAGAAAGGATGTGTGGAGAAAGGGGCTGATATAGGACTAGTGACATGATGTCAAAGGAGTTTTCTTCTAGAAGCTACCACACAGCAGGAATCCCCCCCACCCCTCAACACGCATCCCCTGATCCTCTGCTGTGAGGACAGATTATAATGACCATGGTCAAGATGATTTCTTGAGCCTTGCTGTGGACCCTCAGGTGGGGCCTGAACTGAAGGAGGGAGATGGAGAGCAGAGAAAGAGGGACTCAAACACCGGCCTGAGTAGGGGACAGCTTTTAATGGGAAATGATGGATGTTGACTGTTCTCTAACTCTGTGCCAGTGATCTTGAAAGTGTTTTCCCTCCAGTGGTACACAGACCTGCCCTGCCAACTGAGTGTCCCCAGTGTTGCTAAGCGGATCGCTGGCCATTCCTCTTTCCTCCACAGACTAAACCACACTACGACATCTGTGCCAGTCTGGTAAGTGGAGCCCCTGGGTTGGAACCTTGGAATGAGTGAGCAACTATTTGTTGTGTGATACTTCCTAGGGAGACTTGTACAAACGTCCATTTACCTCACTTAGGGAACCAAAACAACAATCCCACCAAAGTCCAACTTGCTGAGCCAATGAGTTTACCCGGGTTATGGATGAAGGGTTCCTTAGAAGTTCTTGGATGACTCACAGGCATATACAGTACCCAAAGCCCATCCCAGTGTACGGTGGTGTACTGTGCACAACTCATAGGCAGCTCACCAGATCAGAGAGTCTCCCTTCTCAGTCATGTTACTGCTTATGCAACCTTGGGGCCCCGGGAGATGACTTGCACATCTGGTTAGTTCCAGGGACTTCCTACGACTTGTGAGTTGTTGACTTCCTGAGTCTTAAGAAGTCTCCCTTTAGAACCGTCTACGTCTTAAAAGTATTCCTCTAGAATGGAATATTTCAAATCAAGGGATGTTTCAAATTGGAGGAAATTGCTGCACAACACCCAAGTCATCTCAAATGGCTTCCAACAGCATGAGACTGAAGCTCGGTTCCTAACAGCCTGGATTCAAGCTCTGAAGCCAAGTGTTATGCATGTTCTTGTGTGAAGTCACCCAGGTCTCTAAACACCACCCTTTGATGACTTTATCAAATTCACTGTGATGTCTAAACCTGAGTTGCCTAAGCAGACATAAAGAGGGCTAGACAGGAAAAACAGACAAGGAATCCCCTCTATCCTGACCAGGAAAGGATGGAGGAGTTGAGCAGCTTCCTGTCTCAGTTTCCAGCTTCCACGCTATATGAGGATGTTTCAGACAACCGGGGACCTGCGAGGCATAAAGGAGTTGAAAAATTCCTACCTCCTTGTGATGTCATTGGTGTCATTAATGTTCTCATAGCACAGTGAAATCCTTGTGTGTTGTGGTGATATTGGTGTAAATAAATTGTCAAGAAGACGTGGTAGTACTGTGTAGAGTGCACAGTACTCGGCACTGATAATAAACCACTGTTGATGCTTTATATATTTACTTTCCTATGCGTTTTTTCTCTTTCACCATTCTTTTAGAGTGTTTTTCTCTCTGAGGGAGTATCCATTATTAATAGACAACTGTATTTTTTTCTCTGTTGAGTTGTGCTTTTTCTTTGTTTTATGTTCTTGTTTTGTTTGCACATATTCATGTTTTTCCTTCTTTGTTACTCGAATAAAACTCTTACTGATTCTTTTCTCTGCGTAGCCAATGTGAAGAAACTTTATACATATGCCCAACTTTACAGATCTATTTCTTCTGTTTATTATTTATGGACATTTTTTATTTGGGGGGTAGTGAGCTGGCTTGGAACTCGTTATGTAGACCAGGCTGGCCTCAATCTACAGAGATCTGCCTGCCTCTGCCTTCCAAGATCTGGGATTAAAAGTGTGTGCCACCATACCTGGCTTATGTATGGACACCTCATTAAAATGTTGGTGAAAATCATAAGGATAAGGATCAAGTCTTTTGAATTTGTCACAAGAGCATTTTGCATCTTTCTGGCCAAATTTTGTAGTTCAGTAATAGGATAGTATTTTGGTTTTGGACTTTGCACAGGTGTTGTTTCATATCTGTGAAACTCTTTTTTTTTTTTTTTAGGTAAGGTTTCACTATGCAGCCTAGACTGGCCTTGAACTTGCCATCCTCCTGCCTCTGCCTCCTAAGTGCTGGGGTTATGGGCCAGTGCCATCCTGCCCAACTTCATGCCTTTTAGAGACATTTTCTCTTACTCGCTACCCTCTCTGAATTATGCATTTTAGGACCACCCTCATTACAGATACGGAAACGACCCAGAGAACTCAGCTGGTTTGAAGTAGGGCTGGAGCTGGACATCCTGCTGTCTGACTCCGTGACTCCTGCTGTTGCTATTAAACACTCCCTGAAGGAAGAAGGAGCTGCTGCCCAGAGCAGACACTGAATTCCTGTGGTTTCAGCATGGAGGTTCCAAACAGCCACAGAGTGTGCAGAAATGGCCAAGATACTGATTTTTGAACTTTTCAACCACCTGTGCTACGAGAATGAGCCTTAAAGCGGGATTGTTTCCTTACTCAGGGAAGCACTAGCGTGCATTGCTTCAGGCCCCAAATTTGCGCAACACTAGGTCCTTGAGGGGGCCAGGACTGCTGACCAGAGCTGTGCCTCATATTTCCCAGAGAAAGTATCCTGTACTGAGAAACAGCTGGTTTTTCCTTACCTGCACAACCTCAAAGGAGCAAGAAGCCATATCTCTAAGGCAATGGCAGCAATGGTGCTCTGAGGCCTCCCTCACCCAAAGAGAGACCCCCAGCATACATTCTGCTTGCTCCCTGGTCCTCTGGGCCAAGATTGTCTAGGGAAGTCCCTGGTTCCAAGAAAGAGAACTTTAGAGACACATTCTTCAGCAGGCAGTGAAACAGCCCCTTCTCTTTACCACCCAAAGTGAAGTGTGCTAGAGATGAACCATTTGATACCCGGGCTTTGGTCCACATTGAAAGAAAAGTTGGTACCACAGGAAGTTATTTCCTGAAGCCAGGGGACAGGTTAGATGTCAGTCACCAGCTACCAGAATATTATTTACCAGACTACTTGTCTCTACTAGGGTGATGCCTCTTAATAAGTAGCTCAAAGTGGCCCAGGACCCAGGCCCAAGACTGCTTATAAACTACCATTCTGCAATGTTCAGCAAATGTAGGGGAGCTGAACCTTGAATCATTTGCTTAATGGATCCCCCCACCCTTTCCCTGGAAACAGGAAAAAAAAACTCAGTTTTCTCCTTGAGCCTTAGGCAATGGGGCTCATGTAAGTCACTTTCCCTGCCTTGTCTAGCAAACAAAGATGCATACATGCTCCCCAGCACTGCAAACAGCCTTTCTTTCAGTGGCAGCTGGTCCAGCATCAAGTTCCCCCCGCCCCCTCCCCCAACCCTGGCCCCAGAGTAAATTGCTAGACTTCTAGATTCATTCCTTCCCTGCACACAGGCTCTTTGTAAATGGAAAGAGTTCGCACAATGTTACTCTACATCCCTATGGGAACCAGATGGGAAGGTGTGTGTTTGCACCCAGACATGTATAAGTTGCAATCCAAGCCAGAGAGCTGGTGACCTTGCTGGTCTGTGTGATTCTTGACAGAAATTGCTGTCAGCTCCTTTCAGTTGGCTACTCTGACAGTCAGAGGTGTCTGGAAAGAGCTGGAGACAGTGACCTGGAGAATTCTTCTGTAGTATCATGGAACAGCTAAGTCCCTAATGGGCTAGATTAGCCTCT
The DNA here is from genome assembly GCA_035773235.1 of Eospalax fontanierii. Lineage (NCBI taxonomy): Eukaryota > Metazoa > Chordata > Mammalia > Rodentia > Spalacidae > Eospalax > Eospalax fontanierii. The sequence goes on from CM069547.1 coordinate 20,075,324, forward strand.
AAAATGTTTGGGTGAGTGTGAGAATGACTCCCAGCCTACACAATTTCTTTTTTTAAATAACACTTTCAATGATCCCAAGATTCCTGCAAAAATTAGATATGTCCTGAGGGCTTATCCTAAAGTATTTTCACAAAATTAACAAATTAGTGCAGCAAGGTTCCATATTAGAAACAGAATCTCAGCACCCAGAAATACCTTGTGTCTCTACCCAGTCCCTGTGTCACAGGAAGTATCTACCTACCCACCCCTAGTACTGTTAATTGGTTCTGCCTGGCATTAAGCTTACTTACATGGACTCAGCATGTCTCAGTATATGTTCACACTGTTGTGTGGGAGATTGCTAAAGAGTGTTCTGATTTGTGCCTTGTTCCAAAAGAATGGTAGGGATCTTAGAGATTTTGGCCCTCTGAGCTGATCTCGAGGTAGAAGGTAACTGAGGACATTCCCACAGCTGTCTACCCTCTCTTGATCTAGCTTCTGTTCCCATTTAATTCATTGTATAAGTATTGCATGCTAACAGATTGGGCCACTGGGGCATCAAAAAATATTTCTAATTAAATGTCACTATTTGCTTTAATAAGTTTACATTCTGTGCTATGTAGTAATGCCGTACTAACAACCCCAGACCCATACCAGTGACTGGGATATGCATAAAGTGAAAGACTGAGAATCTGCTTCTAAGGGATGTGGGGTCAGAAGCAATCAGTTGGTGTGTGAATCAAGAGTTTATTCAAGGCTTCTGGGTGCTTTTCCTTCATTTATTTCCTTAATCTACAGACTCTAAACTACAATCTTACCACATGACACAGACAAAGGCAGTCCATGATTTTATATTACATTGCTTGATAAACCACAGCAAATAAACCATGGCGGGAATATTGGTGTCCCTTCAAAAGTCATGTGTTGGAATTTAATTCCAATGTGACAGAATTAAGACATGTGGCCTTTAGAAGGCTGTTAGGTAAAGAGACCACACGAAGGAGACTAGTACCCCTTCCTCTCAACTCCCCAGTGCTGGGAAATGTATATACTAGATAAGCACTCTACCACTGAGTTACACCCCAGACCAGTGACTATGAAAGCCCCTCACCAATCACCATGCCTGCAAGTGCCTTGATCTTGATTCTGTCTTCCAAAACCCAGCAATAAATTTGCATTGTTTATAAATTACCCAAGCTGAGAGGGTTTTTTTTTTTTTTCCTAATAGCACAAACAGACCAAGACAAAGCCCAAGCTGCCTAGCCTAACAGGAGACCTCCATATAAAGCTGGAACATCAAAGCTCTTCTCTGTGTAATGAAATAAGAACCAACCCTGCCATGAAGAAAGGTCAGTGGGAGAAGCTGTCCACCTTCCACCTTGGCACATGAAGGAGAAAAGAAAACTCCTATGAGAATTTGAACCACAGGGATTTCTGATAGGTTGTAGTCTGAATTCACATTGCCAAGCATAACATAGCCGGCAGAGTTCAGGGGTTCTAGAAGAATCAAATGTTTATTCTTTCTGGAGGAACAGACGGCAGCTATAAGCCACCATTAATTAAAAGACGCTTCCGAGTTTGGAGATCTTTGGGTGTGACTCACCCATGTGCTGTAGTATGGTAATACTTCCTGCTTCTCAGACCTGGGTGGATATTGAAGTAGAAACATGCCAGGCACATAGTAAAGTCAGTCAGTAAGAGCTACCATGAATCCTACCATACGGTATTTAGGAGAAAGGGACCTGTAGACCAACAAAGTCTTCGTTACTTTTCTGTTGCTGTGATAGAAACACTGACAAAAGCAACTTCTAGAAGGTTCTAGAGGGATCAGAGGGATCAGAGTTTGTTATCGTGGGGAGGCATGGTAAAGTGGCCAGAGTGGGAACAGAAAGCTGAGAGTAATGTTCACATCTTGAAGTGGGCACAAGAATCAGAGAGAGATTAGAGATCCAGCAAGGCTAAGAACTCTCAAAGCCTTCCCCAAGTGACACACTTCTTCCAGCAAGACCACACCTCTTAAAACCTCCCCAAACAGCTCCATCAGCTGGGGACAAAATGTCCAAATACTTGGAGCCTACGGGGGACATTTTCATTCACGCCATCATAACCATAAACTCTAATGTAACAAGAAGGGACATCAGTGAAGGTGGGCTGGCCAGGGAGGCTGTGTGGGCAGCAGAGGCATCAGCACCCGTCACAGAGATTCAGCAAGTGAAGGGGAGAGGAGATTCTAGGCTTTAGAGACAGTGTGAGAAAAGACCAGGGAGCAGATGTGACCATGGTGTAGGAAGGAAAGGAAAGATACAGGCTCAAGGAAGTGGGTCCAAGGTCAGAGGCAGGACAAGGGTGTACTGGGATAAGTCCTGTGAAGTCCTGGTCAAGGGCTGGTGAGGGTTTTGGGAAAAGAAGGTGATATCGTCCCTGTCCCGTATGCTGACCAGGATCTACTTTGATGTAGAAGCAAGCCTGGCATGATGGGAACTAAGAAATCTTGAGCTGTGTTGAGATTTGATAAAAGAGTATGACCAAAAGGAAATGTATAAGTTCAAAAGCTTACTGAGAAACGCGCACACACACACATACACACACACACACACACACACACACACACACACACACACATACACATACACATTTGTATAGCTGAAAGCTATATAACAAAAAACCAGAGTGCCAGGCAGGGGAAACCTCCCTTCTATTTGCTCAGGGAAGTCCAAAATAACACAGATTATTGCCACAATCCTTGATTGTCTCCCAGATCTGGAAGGTAAAACCCTATTGCCAAAGACAAGACATACTTCAGACACAGGACTTGGAGCAATCAAGCTGGAATTGATCTGGGAACATCATTCCTGAAGACTGGCTCCCATAGTATCAGAAGATACTATGCAAACTGCCAAGGGAGGAAATAGTGTCCTATCCAGCTGTAAGTCTATGAACCACAATAACGACGAGCCCAGCAAATAATCTCTAGTGGGGCAGTGATGGTGCTTTTATCTTGGGGTTAGACTCACTCGATGGGAGGGAATTCATGTGTGGTACATAGCCAAGTATGCATGGCTGAAGAGGTCATAGATCCTACAGAAAAATCTACTTTTGTCACATCTGTAGATCAACGTAATTTCTTACTATGGTCTAACTATGTGTCCTTACATTTACAGACACATGCACCTCTCACTACTCACCAAAGAAGCTTTGCAACAGATAGAGTCTGTTACAAAGTTCCACAAGTAGTCACACTCAGAGAGTAAGTGTCTGTGAGGTGCCTCACCCTAAGTGACCTCTACAATGCAACCTCTACACCTAAGGCTCAAGGAACATGGCAGAACAGGGAGCAGAATGACTAGTAATACATTTGTCAACTCTCACCAGTGAAGCTTCCTCATGCAATAGAGAGTGATTAACACAGAAAGCCACAACTAGACAGAGTGCAGAGAAAGAGAGACTGCAGAGTGCTTGCTTATTCCTGAATGAGACATCTACACCAAACCTCGGCCACCCAACTCTCAGGGACCATTGTGGAAGAGGAAGTGGAAAGATTGTAAGAGCCAGAGGTGGTTGAAGACAGCAAGGAAACAGTTTTACAGATAGCTAGAAGTTTCTTATATGAACTTACAGTAATGGTTACAGCACGCACAAGATCCATGCAAGCTCAAGTCAGGCAAAAATCCCAGACAGAAATGGAGAAGTGGATAAGAAACCCCAACCTTAGCTAAGGAACTATTAGCAGCCAATAACTACTAGAGGAAGGAGAGTGAGTCTTGTTTAAGAGTATGACACTAGGTGTGTTAACTAGGCCCAGGTGAGTGGATGCACACTGAAGGACAAAGGGGACCCAGACTTGACTCAATAGGCCTTAATATATATGATAGAGTACATGAAATCTGTCAAGGGGCTATAAGAAGGGTGCAGATGGGGGAGGGCATCCGAATATGATCAAAAGATATTGAATTAAATTCACAAAAATCCCATTAAAAAAAAGAGTGTGGCAGAAGGCTGGGTGAGGATGATATGCTTGGTGACTATAAGGGACAGGCCATCCACAAGGCAATGACACAGCTGACCCAAGTGGATGGAGAAAAAGGCATTGGAGAACGAAGGGGGAAGAAAGAGTAGGATTGGATTTCGTCTGTTTGTGCATGAAAGGGATGAAGAAGAGAGGCATTTACAACAAAGAGCCTTGCCATCTCCCAGCACAGACCCTGACGCTCAGGTCAGGCAAGGGGCCTGTGAGTCTGTCTGAAGCAGCACTAGAGAAAACCCCCCTGGTAGCGTTTCTGGCAGCGTTTCCACCATGTTGGTTACCTCTGCAGGCCTCCCTGCACACTGCACTAGTTTCCTGATCACCAAGTGGACTTATTCACAATCAAGTGCCACTGAGGCTACATGCTGAGACATGTGCCCCTAAGCAATTTTGTCATTGTGTTAACAGTGTCCTAATAGTAAACTCTGTGATAAGAGTCTGCTGCATGCTTAGGACAGTGGTGTATGGTACAGTCTGCTCTCCTCTGGCCTTGATGAATAAAACACAAGAGTAATAAGGCATTGGAGAAAATGACACACTCAAGAAGCAAGGCTGGGGCTGGAGAAATGTCTCAGTGGTTAAGAGCACTGGCTGCTCTTGCAGAGGACCCAGGTTCAGTTCCCAGCTCCCACATGGCGGCTGACAACCATCTGTAACTCCAATTCCAGGGGATCTGATGCCCTCTTATGACCTCCACAAGCATTGCATGACACAGGTGTGCTTACATGCTTGCAGGCAATATACGCATACACAGAAAAATAAAAATAATAGAATATTTTTAAAAAATTAAGCAAGGCAAAGAGATACTTCGGATGGTTGTGTCAATGTCACATGATGTGCTGTTTCTTTCTCTTTTTTTTTTTTTTTTTGACACAGGTTCTCATTATGTAACCCAGGCTGCCTCTAACTCTCTGTGTAGCCTAGGTTGGTCTTGAACATACAGTCATGTTGCCTCAGAGTGCCGGAATATTGCCTTTAAAAAAATTAAGGTTATTTTTTGACAATTTAATACATGAACAAAATGCATTCTTATTACTCTAACCCTTACTCCACGCCCTCTCATCTCTATTGAGCCCTCCTTCCAAATATCTCTCCCAGATTACTGTCATTTTGATTTCTTTTGTGACCCACTGAGTTATAGGGATATCTATGTGACTATCAATTTGGAATGATTGACTGCAGTCTGTTGGGTTCACTGGTGGGTAGACAACTGAAGGCAGAAGTATGTACTAACTGATGTCAAAATACATAGTTTAGTAAACATGTAAATCAGTGATGTTGTGGCTTGTTACTGTTATTATTATATATTAACACAGTTCTGTGTCTTCTACTTTTGTAAGATTAGTAATGCAATAGGTATGTCAACACCAGGATCACTGCAAACACACGCCAAATGCATTGTGTGGTGATAGCAAGGTGTCTCCCGTGTTACATGGTGATGGATTTCTAGATTCATTATAATCTTATGGCAAACATGCAGTCACAGCACAGAAGCCTGTTTTCTCCCTTCCTCATCTCAACTTCCAAAATCTCACTCACCCAAACCATGCCTTGATTTAGTCTTTGACCAATGAGTGTAAGGTCCTCGAGAGAAAGCTACTTCCCGCTGTCTCTGCTTTTCTTCATTATCAGTGGGTCTGGCTTCTCTGATGATTTTATTCATTCTGTGACCATTTGTGGAAATGGCAGAGGTACACTTCCTGGACAAACACAAGTGAACGTACAGGCTTCTCCTTGGAGTGCCAGCTGGGCACCCATCATCATCAAGGGCAGAAGATGCTGTGGTCCCTGCTTCAGTTTCCCACCTTGACCTCATTGTACCATATAAATAAACAGCTAGGAGATAAATACACCTCCTATGGAATGTAATCTGAAGTTGAAGGGAAGAAAGGTGAAGGATGAGAAGAGAGGGAAGGCAATTGACACACGATGAGGTGCTCAACCTTAAGTCTGATACTATGTAATGTTGGTGAGAATTAGATCCTGGACTTGGAGAGGACACACAATCGAGAGCCAGCCATTTAGCTGCTGCTCTCTGAATACAAATAAAGCCCTCAAAGCCCCACATCATGGGAGCTGGGAAGAAAGGGGCCTTCTTAAAGAATTCTCCAAGTCATTGTAGCTCCTGTTCTGTCATCCTTACACAAATTACTGATCACCTCGTGCTATGGTTTGAACATAGGAAGCATCCCCAAAGGGTTCATGTGTCATGATTTGGCCCCCAGTGTGAGTACATGTGTGTGTGTGTGTGTGTGTGTGTGTGTGTGTGTGTGTGTACGTGTGAGTCTGTGTGAAGAATACCTCATAAATGAGGACATGCAATACTTGGTTGTTGCTCATCATGGTCTAGATAATTTGTTTAGAGGTTTCAAAATGGTAATTTTCCAGTTTTAAAGTATTTTCCTTCTTGTTTTATGGAATAAATCTATTACGGAAATTTTCTCTCATCAACTAGTTGATTACCTAAGGTACAGTTTGTAAAACAGAAGCCAAATAAATGCTTTGGTCTTTTTCCATAATTACTGTAAGCCGAGATGCCAAATCTGAGAGTCAAATTCCAAACTGCTCCCAAATCCAAAAGTTTTAAACACTGACATGTCATCAGTACTGGGAAATTCCATGCCTGACCACCTGTTGTGGGTCACAGTAAAAATGCAGAAACAATGAAAATAATGTGCAAAATTGCTTCCAGGAGCTGGGCAGAAGATGTGCATGAAACCAGTGAATTCTGTGTTTACACCTGGATCCTACTGCCAACGTCTCTCATAATATGCAAGCATTCCAAAATCAGAAACAAATAGAACTGTGAAATACTTCTGGTTGTAAACGTTTTAGCTCAGGGATGCTCAATCAGTAGTTTTGAGATAAGAGGTTGGATTCCTAGTATCTTCCAACCAGGGAGCTGCAGTAGCTGCTGTTACAGCTGTGCTGAGTATCTGTATGGTAAAAATGGATTGAAACATAGACCTATGCTTCTTTTCCTTGTCATTTTGTTTTGTTAGGATGTTAACCATGCCTTCCACTTCACAGCAATGGGAGATGTGCATGGTGGCATAGACACTGCATGTGATTACTCCATTCAGAAGAGCTTGCCATTCTGTGCTCTCACTGACTGTGGGTGCCCACTGGAAGTCACTCAAGGTTTTCATCACCTCATCTGTCTGCTTCATTCATGAAGAATAGCCTGGACAGAAGACGAAATGGATGGATGACCTTTGGTAGGCCATAGGGCTGAAAGTCCCATGATATCAGCTGCTGCTGAGCTTACCTTTATGATAACTGTTCCTAGCCATCCTTCCAAGGCACTCACTGGGGCAGTGAGGTAGATAGAAGTCATGGTAGGAAGTGCAAAATGGGGGCTGTCATGTCATGGAAGGTTCTAGACATGATCCATCTGAATAAAACAGAGTCTCAGGGAACTTAGATTTCTAGCTAGGGACACTATCAATAAACAATATATAAAACAATCAATACACAAAGTAAATGAAACAAATGGTATCAGAAAACCATAGTATAGTGTACAGAAAGCAAATGGGGCTGTGTGCAGGGGGATTGTCATTTTAAATAAAAAGCCTGTGAGGTCAATGTAGCAAAGATCAGGAGGCAAGAGACCAGCTATGCAGGAATTTGGGGGGTAAACTTTCAGTCAGTGGAAGTGACTAGCCAAGCCTGAGGGTTGGGAGATCCTCTGCTTTGCAATTTAGAAAAAGCGGCTCGCTGAGCATCACTGTTTGTGGTTCACACTTTGTGAAATGATGCACCTTTAACTGACTCCATATTTTGTGATACTGTAGTGTTTCTTCAGATCTCACTGTTACATGGTACTCCATTTTATGAACATATTGTGGTTCCCTGAATCATTAACACTTGAGAGGCCTCTAGCTTTTTTGTGTTATTAATGATGCATATGGACAACTCAGGCACGTGAGCAAGAAGTTTTCTAGAGAAGCTCCGTCTGGATATTGGTCATTCCCACCCCCTCTTTTTTTTTCTTATGAATATCCCTCTTTTAAAAATATTTTTTGGATTTATCTATTTTTATTTTTTGTGTATGAGTGTACTGCCTGCATGCATGTAAGCACACCCATGTCATACAATGCCCGTGTAGGGTAGAAGAGGGCATTGGATTCCCAGGAACTGGAGTTACAGATGGTTGTTAGCCACCATGTGGGTTCTAGAATTTGAACCCAGGTCTTCAGCAAGAGCAGCCTATGCTCTTAACCACAGAGTCATCTCTCCAGCCCGAATGTCCCTCTTTTTTATTGTTTATTATATGTATATAATATTATGATTAAATCTACCTCCCATTTTCTCCTCTCCAATTCTGTGCCCCCTGAGCCACCTTTTCCTCCTAATTTCATGTGATTGTTTTGTTTTAAATCACTGAGTCTACTTAAGTGCTGCCTGTTTGTGCATGTGTGTAGAATCATTTACTGGAGTGTGGGAAATCCCTCAGGGACTGCATCACTCCCCTTCTCCTCCCTCCCTCCCTCCCTCTCTCCCTCCCTCTCTCTCTCCCGCCCCTGCTTCTTAATTTTCCCTTCCTCTTGCCATTTTTTGCTTATCCTTAATAATATTTCCATAACGACCACAGGAAAAAGTAAGGCAAAAAGCCATCTAAAAATCAGCATTTCTTACGATGTGGTCTGTAGGCATCAGGTAATACCACATTTACTTTGGTTGGCTGAAGGGAAAGGAACAGATGTGGCTTCCATTCATGGCATCACAGCTCAAGGACAAAGGTGCAGTACGTGGATGAAGTGTGGACAGAGATCTGGATTCCCACAAGCCCTGTTCTAGCACTTATTCATGTGTTGTGCAGCTATTGTTTTTTTGTTTTGATTTGAGATTGGGTTTGGTTTGGGTATGTGTATTTGCAGAACGATGTCATCTGTCCCTTTCAATTAATTTTGACTATTTACTTTCATTAGTTTTGTTGTTTTGTACTTAATTTATAGACAGTATAAAGAGATTTCAGACTCACAGCTACTATGTACAGAATGTTACAATAAAAATTAAAACCTCCACATACTTGTTCATCCTTTTTGTCATTTATCTAGAAGTCACTGAAATCCAGTATGATGGAAGGAATTCCAGTGGACTCCAGTCATGTCTACCCGGCACCTCTCGTCTCCATGTAGGTCTGTGTAGTACTACAACAAAGCACGTCAGACCGGGTAACTAAGAAACAACAGAAATGAATGCTTATGGTTGTGGAAGCTTGTAATTCAAGATCCAGTTCCAGCAGATCTGGGTCTGGTGAGCTGTCTGCCCCACCCTGCTGTGTCCTTATTGCTGGAGGAGCAAACAACTCTTCTTCATGAAAGAGGGCACTAACTACGTTCAGCAGGACAATACCTCCATGAACCAGTCAGTGCCTAGAGGCCCTCATCTCTTACTACCGTTACATTGAGTTTTGGGTTTCAAATGCATGACTTCTGGGGAGACATAAACACCCAAGCCACAAGACTCAAATTTTCTGCTTCTTTATAGAGTCATAATTTTGTTTAGCTATTACACATCCCCTGTAGCCACTTGTTTAAAGACTGCCACCTCCACACTCCAAGGTCCCGATGGTTCTGAGCCAAGCATGGTGACCTCATGCTCTTTGCCAGTGATTGGTTTAAATGTGAATGTATGATGCATTTTTTTTCCACTGAGACCTAAGGGGCAAACTGGAGTCATATTTGCAGGAAAGATTTCTTCACTGTTAACAAGACACAGTGGGAGTGCATGGCCCTCCGTTGCTGTTGTAAATAAAGGCATCTGAATGTTTCCCTTGCTGCAGCTGTCTCCTAAGCACAAGGATGAAATTAAGATGAGGAAGATGGACATGAACTGAATCCTTGATGACCCTCCAGAATCTGTACAGTGAGCCCTGGAGAATCTCTGCTCTTGACTTCCATTTCAGGAGAGGATCGGTTTTCTTCTCTTTGGAAACAAGCAAGGGCTCTACTTGAGGATGTGCGCTGGGGTCCACCCTCCCCCAACCAGGCCATGAGCTCCTGAAGACCTTTGGGCCCAGTACTGGCACAGGGGTGGCAACCAGCAAGCACTTAATAAACACTCCTGTGAGGAGGGGGCGTGTAATTGATGATGAGGGAAGGGACCTAATCTTGGGACTACATAGTGGGTAGACAGACAAGCCGCAGTGTGTGCTCTTTAGATGCAGAAGTGATGTTGATGTCGATGGATGCTAGTGTCTGCATTCTCAAGCATCACCAGCCTAAAAGAGGCTGCTCTTAACTGTAAGTTACACTGGAAGCCATCACAGACTGGCAAATGGTCAGCACAATGAAGGACAAATTAGAGTGATTAATAGGAATGCAATCAGAAACTCTGTGGGGATGGTGAAGAATAATAGATCCTAAGTGAAGCTTGGGGTTGGTGCAGTGGCTGGATTTCCAGAGCACCAGGCGGCACGCTACATCCACCCTTCACACCAACAATAGAGAAAATAGATATGATTTTACCAAACAAAGAGCCTAACTAAGCAGGCAGATTTAGTTCTTTTTCATAAAGAAGGAGGGAGCCGCAGCTGACTAAAACAATTCAACTGCTCTCCATGCCCAGCTGGGATGTAGAATGAATTTCTCTTTTTTGTATTAACTTAATAAATCTCACTTTTATCAGTAAAACTGAGTGAGATTCTAATGGAAGATGCTGTTGCTGTAAGCAGAGGTGTGCAGCCAGGCCCTGTAGTACCATCAGAAGGAAGCAACTGATACCATTATTCTCCTTTCAGGTAAAACATCAAGATCAAGTCCAACTTGTAGACACTAGAGCTTTGCAACCACAAATAGAACTCTAATACAACACAGGATTAAAATAAACACAGAGTCCTGGCCTTCACAAGGCAATAGATAAACCCACCAAGAAAAAAGTCACGCATTTTACCTCCCAGTAATGGGTCTTTTTTATTTAAAAGAAAATCAATGGCATAAGCAAATTTGTGCAGACAGATTTCAGATCTTGAGACTTACAGACCAACCCCTCACTGGAATCCCAAATGAAGGCAGACAATGGAATTTGGTAAAGACCAATTCTCTGGCTTCTCTTCTGGCCACCCTTTTGAGGAAGGAAGGATCCTGTCATGCCATGAAGGAAAGACACCACAGCTTGCCAGAATTCTGGACCCTGGAAGTCCACTGCTTGAAAATTGTACCCCAAGAATTGACTGATTTTGAAAGTTTCATCAAGGAAGTGAAATATCTCTACAATGAAAACTTTAAGACACTGAAAAAAGAAATAACGAAAACAGTAGACGTTGGAAAAACCTTCCATGTTCCTGGATTGTCAGAATTAATATTATGAAGATGGCTTTATTGCCAAAAGTAATTTGTAGATTTAATGTAATCCCCATAAAATTTCAATAATATTCTTCAAAGTATTAGAAAAAATAATACTGAAAATTATATAGAAGCACAAAAGACCATGGCTAGCCAAAGCAATCTTAGGCAGAAAGAACTTGGGTGGAAGTCTCATAATTATACTACAAATTACGCTAGAGCCACAGTGATAACAGCCGCATAGGACCAGCACAGAAACAAGCCTTGCAGACCAATGAAACAAAATAGAGGGCCCAGAAATACGCCAGTACAGCTATGGTCACTTAATTTTTGACAACAGTGTCAAAACATAAACTAGAAAAAAAGGCTATCCAACAAGCGGTGCTGACAAAATTGGACACACACTTGCAGAAGAAGTGAAACTAGACTCATTTCTCTCATTCTCACAAAAGTCAATTCAAAGTTGATCAAAAACCTTAACTGTAAGTCTGCAATTCTGAAACTTCTAGGTGAAAATACAGGAAAAACACTAAGATACTGACATAGGCAAGAACTTTCTGAAATGGATTCCAGTAGCACAGGGATTGACAGATGGGGTTACAGGAAATTCAAAAGCTTCTATTAAACAAAGGAATCTACCAGCAGAGTGAACAGATAGTGTACAGAATGAGAGAAAAATCTTTGTAAATAAGGGGTTAACATCTAGATTATCTATTTTAAAAAACTGCAAAAAAAAAACCTTTATGAAACCACAAAACTGTCAGTTAATACATGGACTAGTGAAGTGAGCAGACAATTTTCAAAAAAAAAAAAAAAAAGAAATACAAATGACCAATAAACATTTTAAAAAGTGTTCAACATCCTTACTCCGGGAAGTGCGAATAAAAATTACTGTGAGCCTCTATCTTACCTCAGTCAGAAGCTATCGAGAAAACAAACCTCACATTTGTTGGTGAGGGTGTAAGGAGAAAGGAGCCCTCAATTCACTCTAGTGGGTAAACTGATGCAGCCACTGTGAAAATAATTATGAGTATTTCTTTAAAAACTAAAAATATAACCAGCATATTACCCAGCCGTTCCACTCCTGGCATGTACCCAAAGGACGCTGTATTCTGCCACAGAGAGATTTGACATCCGTGTTTATTGCTGCTCTATTGACAAGAGCAAGGCAATGAAATCAGCCTAGGTAGCTATTGACAGATGGATGGATAAATGAAACGTGGGGCAGGAGCACAGCGGAATTTTATTCAATCACAAAGCAAAATAGAACGATGACATTTGCAGGAAAATGGATGGATCTGGAAACAGTTATGTTAAGTGAGGTAATCCAGACTCAGAAAGCTAAATATCTCATGTTCTCTCCTATGTGAATCCTAGTTTTTCATTTATATGTATATGTATTTATGTGGGTGAGTATTGTATAGGTCTTGAAACTAAAATGGGGACCATGAGACAGGGAAAGATTTTAAGGAAGTTGGGAAAGGCCATAGAATATATGTGACATAAAAGTGGAAAGGAGGCACACACCTTTAATCCCAGCACTCAGGAGGCAGAGGCAGGTAGATCTCTGTGAGTTCAAGGCCAGCCTGGTCTACATAGCGAGTTCCAGGCCAGCTGGGGCTACTGGGAGACCCTGTCTCAAAAAGACCAATAAATAGATAAACAAACAAACAAATAGATAAAGTGGAAAGGAGACTACTGGTGTCAGAAGGGGACTAGGGAGGACAGGGGATAGATAAGAGGACTGGGAGGAGGGTCAACCAAAATATGTATGAAAACGCCATTATGAAATTGTATGTGAATTTAAAAAGAAACCAAAAAACTGTATCAAAGAAAGACTTGCTTGGGCTGGAGAGATGGCTCAGCGGTAAGGAACACTGGCTGCTCTTGCAGAAGACCTGGGTTCATATCCCAGCACCCACATGACGCCTAATAACTGCCCATAACTGCAGTTCCAGGGGATTGGATGCCCTCTTCTGACCTCTGCAGGCACGCATGACATGGATGAGCTTATACGCATGCAGGCATAACACTCACGGTCATAAAACAAAACAAAAAGAAAGACTTGCTCAAATCAAGTCTTACAGATGGCCCTGAGCAACTCACAGTGAGGGCTTCTGTGCTGAGGTTGTGGTTGGAGGCTGTAACTTGAAGTACTTGCTCTTCCCTGCCTTCCACATCAGCCCTCAGATTGGATGCTCTTGTCTCAAAGGTATTTGCATAATTAGCATCGCACAGCTATGTGCAGATTCAGAGTTCTGTAATTCAGAGTGTTCAGCTGTGGTTGTACCATACAACTGTCCCTTGGTGTCTATGAGAGATTAATTCCTGGAACCTTACTGTGTATGGATGCCCAAATCCACTGACACTCAGTCCCTTCTCTAAAATAGAATAGTATTTGCATAGAACCTAGGCACAGTCTTCTACACACTTTATTACTTTTTGTGTGTGCACGTTTGTGTATGTATGTGCATGTGGAGGTGGATGCTATCTTTCTCAATTGCTCTTCATGATATTACTATTTTGCATTTATTTATTTAGTTTGTGTGTGTGTATGTCTGTGTGTGTAGTGTGTGGGTGGGTGCACATGTCATCGCACAAATATGGAGGTCACAGGAAAACTTTCAGGAGTGACTTCTCTCTATCATCACCTGGGGTGCGTCTGTTCACCGTGTCATCTTGCCAGACCTTTACACTTTTTTTTCTTTTGAGATAAAGTCTTTCTCTCAACCTGGAGCTTGCTGATTTGACTAGACTAGTCAAATCTTCCTGTATCTGCCTCTCTAGTGCTGGCCTACCAAATGCAAGCTGTCACGCTTGGCTCTTGTATGTGGGTGCTGGGAAGCTAAGCTTGGTTCCTCATGCTTACACAGTGGACACTTTATAGAATGAGTGAGCTACATACTTATTTCTAGATGACTTCTAATATCTGATACAATGGAAATGTGGCATCCATGGCTCTTAAGGAATAACAGGAAGAAGAAAGTTCAGACAGGTACAACTGTGTGTGTGATACGAATGTGGATGTGTCTGTGTACATGTAGATGGTTGATGTCAGGTATATTCCTCCATCTCCCTCTGCTTTGTTGATATCACCCCTCTCCCTCAACCTGAAGTTCACTGATTCAGCAAGACTAGGTGGCCAGGAAGCCCCAGACATCCTCCTGTCTCTGCCTCCCCAGCGTTGAGATTACAGGTGCTTACCACTGGACTGGATTTTTACATGGTTTCTCAGGCTGACAAACATCCATGACTCATACTTTACCAAATCAATAATCTTCTCAACCCCAGATAGGACTGTTTTTTTTTTCTGGGTATTTTAGACAACCAGTTGGTTGGGTCTGCGGCTGTGCTCTTATTTTATTTATTTTATTGTCAGTACAGGTGACCAGGTAAGTGATTTACTTGTATTTCCCTAGAGTCACAGCACCAAGCCTTGCAGGGTCTAGAGCTCATGAGTTGTAAACTTGTTGCCTCCTCTCTGATATAGGAGTTCTCAAACGTTGGTAGACATAAGAATCATACAATGATGGTTCAAAATACAGTTCTTGCGGCCAGTTCCTGACACTGTGGATTAATCTTTCTGGGGTGGGACCTGGAGATTCACATTGTCCCCAGAAGCCCCACTGACTCCTCTTAGACAGAATAAGAAGTATGCTCTTGAGAAACCTTGCTCTCTGGTGTAGGGTTTTGATCTAGTGGTGCTGTAGTAAAATATTTGAGACTGGGTTGTTTACAAATAGTAAGAATTTCATTCTCACAGTTCTGGAGGTGAAAAAGTCTAAGACAAATTACCAATAGGTTTGGTGCCCGATGAAGGCTATTCTCTGCTGCCAAGATGGCACCTGGTTGCTGTGCAATCTGTAGAGGACAAGCCTGTATCCTTATATGATGGAGAAAGAAAGGAGACAAAAGGGATGAACTCTCTTCCTCCAGCTCTTTTATAAAGGCTCTAATCCTGTCCACAGCACCCAGCCTCCATAAACCTAGATGCTCCATCTCTCAACACTGTCACATTAGGGATTAAGTTCAACATGAATTTTGGAGGGGCACTAGGAACTGTGTTCCTCATGATTCTAGTCACTTCGTGTCTTCAACACATGGTCAAAACCATCAGAACAGGAAGTGTGCTGCTTCTCTGAGTCCTCCTCAGTATCAGTGTGGCCTGGTTGTCATAACAGAGCATCATAGACTGGGCGGCTTAGCCAGTGGAATTTGGTTTGCGCGTGGTCCTAGAGGCTGGAGATTCTGGATCAAGAATCTGGATCAAACAGGGCTGCTTTCTTCTAAAGCTTCTCTTCCGGGCTTGCAGATGGTATTATCTCCCTAAATTCTCACATGACTTCTTTCTGTATGTGTCCTAGTCCTCTCATCACCACACCAGACACATTGGGCCAGGGCCTACCCTAATGACCTCATTTTCAATTAATCATCTCTTTAAAGGCCTTATCTTTACAAAGTCTCATTCTGAGGCACTGGAAGTCAGGGCTTTCAACCCATACAGTTAAAGGGTGTGTGTGTGTGTGTGTGTGTGTGTGTGTGTGTGTCTGTGTGTGTGTCTGTGTGTGTGCGTGTGTGTTACAATTCAGTCAATACCGTGCTATGAGAGGATGTTCAGTTGGGGGCTTTCCAAGGCAGCATGTAGGCACAGGCCCTGGCTCTGGGTTTCTAGTAATGGCTACTTAGATCATTTAAGCCAACAAAATAGAAACAAAACTGAAAGATTACACTTTATAGTCACACAGGACAGCAGGGAGCAAGGAGGACATCAGAGAGACAGGAGAAGGAAACAGAGGCATGGATCTGGTGACCCTGGTTTGGGGCCTTTCCCCCAGGACACCTGCTGACTGAGAGCGCCTTCAGTGGAGCTGAGGTCACAAGCCTTGACCTGCTTCTCCTGTCAAGCTGTTTACATTGTGGTCATTTCCTGATTTGGGTGGTTATGGTTATGATTTTGAGGGTTGTTATTATGGTTATGATTTTAAGGGCTATTATTTCTTTTCATGCATTTTTACCCCCCCAACCCAAAGTCATTTAAAAAGATTTTGACAGGCCACAGCCTTTTTAAGAATGTGGTAGAGTTCAGTCTCTGCTTTTGCTCCCCTCGCCACCCCCATCCCTTCATGTTAAAACGGAGTGTCCCTCTCAAAGGACCATTAGGAGATGTAAATGTCAATCTGGCAATTGCCCGGAGAGTATTCGGTGCTAGAAAACACCAACAGCGATACTTCATCACCATTTACTGAGAATGTAGCATGCCAGGCACTGTAGTAACCTCTTATATTGTAACTAATGTGGTCTGTGACACTTCACAGACAAGGATGCCAAGGCTCAGTGCATCAGGCTAAGTGTGTATTCATAAACGGAAACTGTTAAGGTGGTATTTAGGAGGTAACAGCCTTAGGAAGTGAGCAGGTCATGAAGGTGGGGTCCAGAAGAGGTGTATGGCCCGCTTTATGCCATGTGGAGATACACTGAGAAGCCAGCGGTGTTGGCTGCCACCAGTGATGTTTTCAGACTTTCCATTCTCCAGAACTGTGAGAAACAGGTTTCTCTTGTTAGAAGACACACAGAGCAAAATGCTCAGCTCTAGAAGTCCAGGCATACTAAGATAGTTAGCTGTGCAGTCTTGCTCAAGAAAGGTGTGGTTGGAATGCAGATCCAGTTCTCAAACTAGCCCCGAGGACCTCCATGGTGGCTTGCTGGCCACTTGCTGTACTGAAAATACTGTAGTCCCAGGTGCTGTCTACATTTTATTAGGTGAGTACATTCTAGAATTCATCATATTTCTGGTTGGCCAGACTACAGACATTGGTCTCAAGTAACTCTAAATTCAAGGGGAGGCATTTTAATCCTTTCTGTTCTTGAGAAGACATCCAAATATACAGTAATTTGGAAAACAGATTCTATCCCAGCATAACCAAGATAAATCTTTGTCAAGTTCAGATGCAATGCAAAAATGTCTGTTATCCTTAAAAACAACAGTAAAACCAACCACAACTGTAAGAGCTTCCATGTTCAGGGCCAGGAAGGGGGGACTTTGGTGCAGGCTGGGGACATGGAGGTTATGAGCCCATCTTGGGCAGAATTCAGAAACAGTTTTAAGAATGTTTGGCAGCTCTCCCTAATGGGGGTTCATCTGCAGCTTGGTCTCGCACCCCTGGATGCACACACGACCCTTTCCCAGCAAGCTGGTTCTTAAGTACCTCTATGTTTCATTTTATGTGTTTCTGTTTGTTGCCCTGTAAACATTTCTATTGGAAAATTCCAATCTTGACTTAGATGAAGTAAGAGGAAAAGCCATGTGTCCACACCCAGGCCAGCCCAGCCAAGGAGAGCAAAAGGCCGCTCCAGGGCCGGCTTTGTCAACTCGGCCACAGTGTGGCTCTAGCTGGAATGCTAAGGAATCTGTGGGGCCATGTGGTGAGGTAGACACTTGGTGTCAGAAACTCTGGGAACACGGGGCTGCTTTATTGACCTCAGGCCTTTTCTTTCCTCTTCTAGCATTTTCCTCCTTGTGTGTTGGTCATCACCAGCACTGACCACTTAGCTTTGTAACTGACTCCTCATTAATCAGAGCCTCAGAGCCAAAGGCTATTGTTGTTCATTTCACTCTCTCCAGTGCTGAGGTGGACAGAAATACATAACCCAGATGAATTAAATGATGAATGGAATTAAATGATGCAACACTGACGCGGTGTGGGGGAGACTCTGTGAGTGAAATGATGGCTCCTCCTAACCTCCCAACCAGGAAATCCCAAACCCAGGAGAACAGGGGTGTCAAAGACAGTTCCCTCCCCCAGAAGAGTTTATGGTAAACCTGGTTAGAAGGTTGGGAATATTAGCACTTAAATTGTTTGTTGTTGCTCTTGAAAGAACTTTACAAACCCTTCCTTCACAATGGGTTGCTTGGGTCAGGGTGAGTTTGCAAAGGTATGTTGGGGTGTGCACCCTACCTCCAGTGCCTGCAGTCTGTCCACCAGGGGGCGCTCACCTCTTGGTCTTCGATCCTGCCAAAGAAAGATGCATTATTTTAAAATTGCTCCAGAACAATTAACTTCCTTTGGCCCAATCTGTATGCTCTGTGCCTGGATTAGAGACTTGAATGCTTTATTTCTCTGGGGACCCAGGATGTGGTGAGCTTAGGCACATTTGACAATGAACTCCAGTGAGCCTGCTGGGGAACACATAGCTAAATGTCATATAAACCCCAGCTTCCCAAGTTAGCCGGGGCACAGGTGCTTGGAACAGTGACCTGGGTGGCTTGCTTGAGAAACTTTCTCGACTGAACACTGTGACCTTGACCAGTAGGACTGTTGTCAGCTTTTGTGTGGCTGAAGTGGCCGTCTATCAAATTCACCTGTAGACATGACTGTGTCTTTTGTGCTTAAGAATGACAGTTTACAGGAGAAAATAAGAAAGATCTTTGATCTGGGAGATTTGTGAAAGAAGTTTTAAAACATGTTCCAGGTAAGTAGTCCCATGTGAGCCAGGACGAGAATCCTTGAACCGTCTTTTCTATTCTTATATCTCCCCTTGGACTCGAGGGGCACACTTAGTTATGAGATGGCACGATGATCGAAATTAGGTAAACAATGTTCTCTAACACATCACTTCAATGCAATGCAATCTTTCAATGTTGCCCCTCCTGCCCCCTCAATGCTGTTCAGCCATTTTATAGGTTAACAAGACAGACCCCAAGGATGCTAATCTGGCCCACTGACAGATCTCCAGAATCTTCAAGTCAAGCCAGTTCTCACCAGCTTGGAGAGAATATGCCACCTTCTGGTTCATCTTCCTGGCTTCCTCCTGTCATTCCACAGGACTGGATCTTCAAGGTCTGGAGAGGTTTGTCTTCTTGACATAGCAATTTCACTTCATATGAGTCCTGAGGTCGGCAGGTGGGGGTGGGGCAGATGAGTACCAATTCTAAAATGTTTTTAAGCAGTGTGTAATCTTTTCAAATGTCACCAGCAGATGATACTAACCTGCCACATTTCTTCAGGACTGGGTAGTATGTGCACACATATGTCAGTCAGTCCTGACAGCAGTCCCATTAGGTTCACTTTGGAGGGAAAGTGAAGATTGGAGAAGGCAGTGATTTGTACAAGGTCACCAGGCTGCTGTATTTTGGAGCTGGGATTAAAACCTCTGTGACCAAGTCCTGACTCCTTCTTTCTCAAGGCCTTCTCTAGTTCTGGGTGCCAGGCATTGTCCTGGGTGTTAGGAGCACAGCAGAAAACAGTATCTGCAAACCTCTGTCCTGGGGGTCAGAGGACCTTACAGTCCAGCGGGCAATGAGCACATACAGATGTGGAGCCAAATCGATGTGCTGAGTGGTGACAGGGACTTGGGGAAAAAGAAAGCGGGACAGTGAGGTGCCCATGGCCTCAAGGACCCTCCTGGGCACTGTGGTGTCTGTTTATGAGATTGTTATGATTGTTCCACACAGCAGGGTCCTTTATCCAAACCTTTGCTTTCCTTGGATTCTGTTACTTTAAGTCAGCAGTGGTCAGAGAATATTAAATGGAAAATTCCAGAGAAACTGAAGTCCACAGAAGTTTTTGTCGTGATATGTTTCTTATAACATTTTTGCATGCTGTTAGACATTATGATTAATTAACCTTGCTTGGTGCCTAATTTATAAATCAACTTTTATCACAGGCCTATATGCACAGGAAAAAGCACTACAGGTAGAGGATTTAGAACTGTCTGATGTTTCAGAATCCCCTGGGGGGATTGGGCCATTTCTCTACGGTTAAAGGATGGTGACTGTATTGCTGTTGTGGTTCCACCATCACACTATCCTGTCACAGAAATATGCCTGGCCTTTTGTGTTTAAGAGTATCAACATGCAAGAGAAAGATCCTCAGTCTCTGAGCTTCTGGTGAGGACGTCAGAGCTGATCAACCCAGGGGCCTCCTTCTGCTGTCTCTCCAGCTTCTGTTATTCCCCTTGTCCTAAGACCTACACTTATTCATGGAATTACTCTGTGGGTGAGGTAGAGTTTTAAATAAGGGGCTTTGGCCCCATTTGAATATAGGCATGAACATGGGATTGGTGACTCATGCAGCGGTCTGGAGGAAGAGCTTGAGGCAGGGGAAAAGGCCAGGCAAAGGCCTGCCAGGGAGGCCCTGAGGCCAGGGGAGTGGTGGTTGGAGAGGCCAGAGCCATGAGGTTCTTTGTGGAGTAGCAAGCAGGGAAGGCCACCAAGGTGACCCGGGTTCTTCCATTACAGGATGGAGGCCCAATCCAATATGTGACAGGGTATTTTGCATGCACAAAATTGTTTGTGTCCCCACAGGTAGTCTTGCTCTGTATATGGAGGCCAGAGGAGGCTCTTGGGTGTCCTGTTCTGTCAGTTTCTGCCTTATTCTTTTAAGACAGAATCTCTCACTTAAACTACACCTTGTCATGTTGAGGCTAGGCTGGCCAAGCCTCCCATTTCTGTCCACCCTCCTCCCTGAGCTATAGGCATGCAGGACTATGGAGCTTATATGTAGGTTCTGGGGATCCTAACCCAGGTCCTTGTACTTACACAGCAAGTGCTTTTACCCACTGAGCCATCTCTCTAGTCCCCTAGTAATGGAGTCTTTTGATGAATATTTGGCCTTACTAACAAAGAAGTTACTGAATAACAAGCATTTTGAACAGTTTTCGTAAATGTAATCATTTGACTTCACTGTCTAAAATTAACAAATAAATCATCCTAAATACTTTAACAAAAGTTCTTGAAATACAATTAAAAAAAAATCTATAGCCTGGTGTGGTGGCACACACCTTTAATCCCAGTACTCAGGGGGCAGAGGCATGTAGATCTCTGTAAGGTTGAGGCCAGACTGGTCTACATTTCAAGTTCCAAGCCTTCTGGGGAACAGGGAGACCTGCCTCAAAAGACAAAAACAACACAAAAATCCAGAGATGCGACATATTTTAAACATTGCCAAATATCAGTGTTAAAAATCATGATTGAAACGGCCAAATAGTTAACTATTAAACTGTAATTTTTGAATTAGAATTACACATTTGACCTGAAATTTCAGCACACAAAATCCCTTTTTTCAGGGGCTGGAGAGATAGTTCAACTGTTAAGAGCACCACCTCCTCTTGCAGAGGACCCGGGTTTGATTCCTAGCACCCACATAACAGCTAACAACCATCTGTAACTCCATTTCCAAGGGAATTCGACGCCTGCTTCTGACTCCTCAGGCATTGCACAACATGGGTGCACTCACACACATGCAGGCAATACACTCATACACATCCCGAAGACACACACACACACACACACACACACACACGTAGGTATGTGACCTCATCGCCCACTGTTCTTATACTTCAGTTTTCATCTTCTCAAGATCTCAGGTGTTTAAATTTCTCTTCTTGTTGTTGTGATGAAAAACCCTGACAAAGTAACTCAAGGGAGGCGGGATTTGTTTCAGCTCATGGTTCAAGGGAGCAGGAGCTTGAAGCGCTAGTCACCTCACAGCCTCAACCAGAAGCACGGACCATAATGCATACCAGTGCTCAGCATTTTATACAGTCCAGCCAGGATCCCTGCCCAGGAAATGGTGCCATACATAGTGGGCAGGTATTCCCACCTCAGTTATCATAATCAAGATAATGCCTCGCAGTCATGCCCCAAAGCCCACTTCCTAGGTAACAGTAGATCCTGTTGACTTAACAGTAAGCATTAACCATCACAGCCAGCCATCTGCCACCAGAGGAGCAATCATATCATCAGGAACAAATGCAAGTTTGGATTCCCAGGCAAAGTCAGACCACCAGTGGTCTGAGGTTGACTCACTCACAGGAGTGTCTTCTAGTACACACGAAGAGGTTTTCAGACCATTTTCTTGAGTTTGTACTTGCTAAGTACCTGTCTTGCCAACAAACTGGCTCATAATCCTGGTCTCCTATGTTTAGTTGCAGGCTACTTACCTCTGTGAACTTAGACATCCTTGCAGCTTGCCAGACCTCTGTGTCATGTGGCCAGATTTAACAAGGCTATTTCTGGCTTAATTCTACCCTAAATTCTTCTCATATTCTGTAAATCTGCTGCAGCTGGAAACTAGTTATTGAAATGATGTCAGGTTGGATTCTGTGTCTGTCTTTACTGTCTGACAGACTGATGAGTTTTGAAGTCAATACAATGAGGAGACCTGCACTTTTGTGGAAGACCATGACCTAAGCAAGAAGAAAGCAAGTCTGCAAAGATCCAAGGCTTAGACCCTACATCAGAGACAAATCCATCAGTCACAGCCATGGTCAGTGAATCAGAGTGTGGTGGAGGCTGGACTTCTCTGACATCATCTCCTGGGCACTTAGAAGAGCTGGAGAACCTCAGAGACAGCGAAAGGAAACAAAGGTAGAAAGTAAGGAACTGGGGGAACTCTACAAAATACCTTGGAGGCTTGTAGGGCTTTCCCAGTCTACCCTGGAGGATAATGAAGAGGCTCAAAGGTAGACAAGGGAGGGTGGCCAGTCAGTGTGCAAACGTTGTTGTTGTGGTCAGGCACAGCTTGCTGAATATAATCTAGCCTGTCCTCCTTGTTTGCCCTAGGGAGTACATAGGAGGAAATTGCATAAACAGGACATGGGATTTTGAGAGCCACATCATCAAATAGATTTTGCTGAGCTGTGACATCATCAACCAGGAATCTCTTTCACTGTGAGGAGGTTGGAAAACCTGCAAGAGAACCATTACATACTAAGTTCTAAGACTCTATTTTTATGGCATTTTCTTCCACCTTAAAGTACTTGCAAAATATTGACATGGGAACGTAAATAAACTTCCTTTCTCTTTTAGTTTTAAAACAAGAAGTCTCTTGATTTGTATTGTTTTGCTGCTTAAACCCAGATCCTCAAGGCAAACCAAGTTCTTGGAAACTCTCTAAGTTACTCCTGTTTGCACCTGACTCCCCGGTTCCCACGGAGTTCGAGATTTCACCAAATCTCTCCAGGGCTAGGGACACAGAAACACACTACCACGGTACCTCAGTTAGTCGGGGCTCAGAAGTGCCCCTCTGTGCTGTGCTGTACTGTCCACTCAGCTGCTGGCCTTCCCATGCTCAGAGAGGCTCGCTCTACGCTATGCTGCATCACACACAGGCTGCAGAACTCTCTGTCGAAGCAGGCTCACCTCCAACACGGCATATTCCAAAAGCAAAACCTTCGCCACGATCCACTCCTTTTTCTGCTTATTAAAGAGAGCTACTGTCCACACAGAAAATTACAGTTCCCACGCATGTGGGTTTGGAATCTGAACAAGTATTTTATTTTGGAAATACCTCATCAGAGCTGAAAATCATGATTCCTTGCCAGCTATGATTTCTCTTTGCCACGTTACTAAGATGCAAGACTAGGAAAGTTTTGAGGGTTTTTTTTTTTTTCCCCTCTTGGGTTTTGCTGGTTTTAAAACTCAAAAGCCACTAAGGAACGTGGCAGTCATCTGAGTCAGCATCTTCTCTGGAAATAATTATGCTGTGCAAATGAAACTGTGGAAATCTGCAGTGCTCCAAAACACCATCCTAGCAAACCCAAATAAAGAGAGCTAAATCCCCTCATGTTTTGTTCTCAGCTGTGTCTAAGACTCCCAGAGAGTAATAAATGGTCTTTACCCAGGACCTACTGTTTCAAATAGAAGTCAAAGTCACATTGATTACTAAATAACGAGTTTATGAGTAGGAGAGTTTCTAAGAACTTTAGAATTATCTTTTGGTGTGTAGGTTTCTACTTTAATTTTCAAAGCATTAAAAGCAGCCCAGATTCTTCTGGTCTGCTGTGATCACTAAGCTCCATCCTAGCTCTCTGGTACGCTACTTTTGTCTACACAAGAAGCATGTTATTAGAAAAAAAATGTAGATCTTGCAGACTCCATTAGAGAGATGGAAAATCAAGACACAAAAGAAGCAAGAGGTCCCTCCTTTCATTTGGACCCAGTTCTTTTTTATCTTCTTTTAAGATTTTATTTCTACATTTATTTATGTGTATGTGTGTATGTCTCTCTGAGTATGTGTATGTTATGTATATATGGATGTCTATGCAGGTCAGCAGAGGGCATCAGATTCTCTGGAACTGGAGTTACAGACAGTTGTGATGGGCCTTTGTGGGTGCTGGGAACTGAACTCTGATTCTCTGGAAGAGCAGCCGTTGAGCCATCTCTCCAGCCCTCGGTTCCTTTCTTAAATCAAAGAAAGTGCTCCCTGCTGCCATGAATAGTTTTTTCTTTTTAACTTATATATTACTTGTGGAGAGGGAGTGGGTATGTCACAGCACGCACGCGGTCAGAGGACA
The DNA here is from genome assembly GCA_035773235.1 of Eospalax fontanierii. Classification (NCBI taxonomy): domain Eukaryota; kingdom Metazoa; phylum Chordata; class Mammalia; order Rodentia; family Spalacidae; genus Eospalax; species Eospalax fontanierii. The sequence goes on from CM069547.1 coordinate 20,099,912, forward strand.
AGTTGTGGAAGTTGGTTCTCTCTTTCTACCTTGTGCATTCCTGGGATCAAACTCAGATCAACAGACTTGGCAGCAAGTGCTTTTATCCCCCAAGCCATCTCACCAACCTAGAAGTTTTTTTTGTAAATGTATGCTGTATTTGTGGTGACAGGCAGTAGAGGCCCTCAGGCCCTCAAAGGGTGGGGCACAGGAACACACTGCCAAGGTCTTCCAGTGACTCAAGACTCAGCTGCTCACTGCGTGTTGCACCGGAACACACACTCAGCACATGCTCAGTTGCTCAGACTGTTCTGCTCTACCGCTAGCAGACAGGGCTACCAGTCCCAGTCCTGGGTATTGGGGATTAGCTACATGGGTCTTTTGAAGAACAAACCCAGATGCATATTTATTTTGAGTTGTACCAGAAAGTCAGGCCAAGACACTTGCCTTTGGAGGAAAGGAGAAGAATCTTTAGTTCTAGCTGATTCTACTCCTGCAGTCACATGTGTTCTAGGACAGGGCCACAAAAGAATTTGGGGATGGAGGCCGCAGCTCAGGGAGCAGATTCAGCCCAGGCAGATTGGAAATACTTCAGAAAAAAAATTGCGCCTGTGAGAACACGTGTAGATTTTTCTTGTTATTGCTGTCTAAACAATGCAATGTAACAACCATTGATACAACATTTATATTTTATTAGGCATTTAAATAATCTAGAGAGAACTTAAAGAATATAGAAAGGTATGTGTAGGTTTTATGCAAATACTAAACCATTTCAAAATATTTTATTTATTATTTTTATTTTAGATGTATGAATATACTGCCTGCAGGCATGTAAGTGCACCTGTGTCATACAATGCCTGTGGAGGTCAGAAGAGAGTGCTGGACTGGATTTTCTTGGAACTGGAATTATGGGCAGTTGTTAGCTATCATGTGGGTGCCAGGATTTGAACTTGGGTTCTCTGCAAGAGCATCCAATGCTCTCAGCTGCTGAGCCACTTCTTCAGTCCTGCTATATCATTTCATAGTAGGGGACTTGACCCTCTGTGGACTTGGGATGACTATATAAAAACATTTAATTATAACTGAACTGTATAATATTATTTCATTCTTTGAGTTTTGTTACTAATACAATCTAAAGGAGCATTGCAGATTTAATTAAGTTCTCTAATCAGTCGACTTTGAATCAAAAGGGTGATTCCACTTTGTTGGCTTGGCCTAACCAGATGAGCCCTTTAAAAGAGTCTTCTCTCTGTGTCTGAGGAGATTGATTCCGGGACCTTTCACTGACACTAAAGATATTGGATGTTCAAGTCCCCGATATGTAAAATTTTATTTTTGTTTGTTTGAGTTTTGCTTTTTGTTTTTGTTTGTTTGTTTGAGACTGGGATCACTCTGTAGTTCAGGCTGGCCTTAAACTAATGATGTTCCTGCCTCAGCTTTCTGGATCACAGATCTGTGCCACCATGCCTGCCAGGATATAGTATTCCCATAGGACATAAATACATCCTCCCATGCGCATTACATCATCTCCAGATTAGAAGTTGGCTAAGGTTACTGCTGAAGTAGAGCATTCTGGGAGGTGGAGTCTGCCTCACTGTGTGCCTAGGAACAGTATAGGAGGAATGAGAAATTGGTTTTTATAAAAGGACAGTTTCATCCCTGAAGTCTTAAGTCATAGTCTGATGATTCAGTTAGCATTTGATCTAGGCATTCTCAACATTGTACAGCCCTTAATTTCCTTCTAATAATAATAATAACAATGAAAAACCCACACACTGCAGAATAGTTTTTTTCTTTCATTTTCCAGTCTTCTCTAAAGTATCTTCATGCATATCACCCTGTGATTCTGTTTTCCTTTTGTTTTTTGTTTGTTTTCATTAAGTAGAGTGGGTGCTTAATCCTGCTTCCCATTTTGCCTCCCATTCTGAATATCATTGCTTAAATCTGGGAGTATAGATTTGAAATATTCCTAGAGAGAAACTGGGACAGAAAAGCAGTATAGGGTCTATAACATGTGAAGACTATTCCAACACAGGTATTTCAAGGTTCGATACAGTTATGGACTCAGTAGAGTCTTGATCTCTAACAGCATGAATGTTCTCACATGGTTCTGAGTGGTGTGCTTAATATAATCACATGTATGTATGCATGCTATTTGTTGTTCTGACAGACGAACTAGAAAAAGCAGTTTAAGAGAAGAAAGATTTATTTTGACTCACAGTTTCAGAAGGTTTGGTCCAAGGCCTTTTGATCCCAGTTTCCCAGACAGGACATTCTGCCAGTGGGAGTATGTGGCAAAGGAGAGCTAGTCACTTCGTGGTTGACAAGGAAACAGAGAAAATGACAGGAAGCGGCTAGTGTTAATATTTTACCAGATATCCACTTCAAGTGACCCATTTCCTCCAGCCATGTCCCACCTCCTGACTTTCCACAGCCTCCCAAAATACTGCCACTATTTGGGAAACAAGCATTCAAACATAGGGTCCCAATAACATGACCATGATTTCACTGGGTACCATACCAGTGTATTTGACTCTGTTTCATGTTTTTATGCTTATTGGGCCATTTTATTCTCATCTACACCCAGTGTATGTCATCCTGTTGAGTTTCATGTATCTCTCTAATTTGACTGAAATTCTGTTTGGATGTGTCATACCCCTGTCACCATCCAATTCAGAAGCAGTCTTTCTTTAGAGTTTATTTACTACAGAGTCATAAATAGACACATTTTAATGTCAAAATCACTTCCAGAAACCAACCATTAACAATATCCTACTGTCTCCGAAGTCATATATGTTGAGAGTTTGATACATATGAACCAGATGTCCAACAAGAAGGAAATGGCTTGATGTATGACACATCAAGACCATGAATATTATGATACTATTACACTTGTAATTATGAAGTCTATTTTGAGACATAAGATAGTATAATGTTTTATGGAAGAATACATAAAATCTTTGTCTATTCTGATTGTAACTATAACTAAATGTTTATATCCCAGAGAAGTTAAAGGTAATATGTAAAGCATAAGGATATGCATTAACTGCTTTAAAAACATTTAATCTTGATGGAGAATTATATATAATAGATTGAAAAGAAGAAAATATGAACCCTCCGATCCCCGTTTGCCATGAGGACCACCTATACTTTGTGAAGGAATACGCCAACGGGTGTGACCTCATCTACGTGTCCAATAAGGGGGCATTTAAAGGAGTCTCATACTAGACTTTACATGGCATCACTAGGCAACATCTGTTCTTACACAGTAAGTGACCTAAGACTTGACATTGTGATCCTGAGGGGCACATACAGACTGATGATTCTGGCATGTGTAAGGACAACATGTAGGAAGGGATGATAGTCAAGACATTCTTTGGCTTTCCAGACTACGTTGCCCCGGGGGTCATTGCTAATCAGTCCTATGGGAAGACTGTGAGTAGGTGGGCATTTCGAGTATTGTTGGACAATATGTTGATTGGACAGGCTCCTTTCCGAGGGAGAGGACAAACTCTTCTAGTTTGCCATGGAATGCTGTGGCACTTATCTCAAGTCCATGTCCAAGGAAGTTGTGGCCATTTGCAAAGGGCTGAGGATCAAACACCCAAGGGTAGACATGAAGGGAACATGATATGGAAGAGCATGCATTTTTCTAGTGTACTTATTGGGAGGAACTTGAATGCACAGAGTTTCAACTGCCATATGAGCCAAAAGTTCTTTGCTTGATAAAAATCTCAACTTATGAGACTTTCCAGTAATGACAGAATTTAAAATTGAGACCTGCCACCAATGACCCAGAAAAAGAAAGAATAAAGCTTATTTCTTGTTATATAAAAAGCAGAAACATGACTACTGAAATTTGTGAAGGCAAGTGTGACTCTTGAGGGTGAGTCTAACTGCTTAGGCTCTCCATGATACTGGGTCATAATACTGTCTAAGAGCACTAGAGAATTTTCTTTCTCCATTCATAATGTTTCAAACCTATAAAGAGTTAGTGGTTTGATTTGCCCAGAATTGTAAGTGTGATATCAATGAATGAAAGTTGGAGAAACAAACTAGACAAAATTCATTCATTCAAAAACCTTATTGGGACCCTTGTCTTGTACCAGAATCTAGGGGATACCATGATGGACTCAGACCATCCCAATATCAGTCACTTTTCTTGTTGCTGTGATCTAATGCCTGACTAGAGGCACCTTAAGGGAGGGAGCCTTTATTTTGGGCTTCACTAAGAAGCGATATAATCCATCATGGCGGGGAAGGCAAGGTGACAGAATGGTCACATTGCATCCACAGGAGAAAGAGAGGAGAGAGGGAGACAGAGACAGAGACACACAGAGGAAGACACACACACACACACACACACACACACACACACACACACACACAGAAATGAATACTGTGCTCAATTAACTTTCTCCTTTAAAAAATATTTGTGTGTGTGTGCATGTGTGTGCATGTATGTGTGTTCATGCAAATGTAAATATGTAAGTACCATGATGTGTTTGTGGAGGTCAAAGAATAACTTTCAGGAGTCAGCTGTCTCCTTCCACTGTGGGATCCGGAATCTACTTCAAGTAGCCAGTGCTTTTGGCCAAACAGTCATCTCTCTGGCCTGAACTTTCTCCTTTTATTCAGCCTCGGCTCCCAGTCCAAGGAATGGTGCCATCCACAGTTGAGGTCAGTCTTCTCACCTCAATTTACCCAGTCTGGATACTCCCTCCCAGATGTGCTTAGAGGTGTGGTGGTTCTAAATCCCATCAAGTTAGCAATCTTAAGTTTCACAATCTTGTGGAGTCTGTGTACTGACTGGGGAGGGGCTCATCTTGGCTAGGTTTGTCCTGCTTATACTGCAAAAGAAGACATTTAGGTGCAAGAACTTGGAGGGCATTTGGATACTTTACAGCTTGGTATCCAGTTGTCCTGTACTCTGTGTGTGTGTGTGTGTGTGTGAGTGTGTGTGTGTGTGTGTGTATGTCTGTGTGTGTGTGGTGGTGGTGGTGTGGTGGTGGTGGTGGGGTAAATCCAACTGCCTCTCTCCCAGTATAGAAGCAAAAGGAATTTAATTGTCCTTCTTCCTGCCAGGAAGTATCTTCAGGGGTGAACATGAGCTCCCAGGCCCAGTCAGGTGTGCTCTTCTGGACTCCAGCCCCTGAACAAAAGCTGGGAGCAAAGACCAGGGTTGTTTCAGAAGCAAAGGCTTAACATGGCTGCCTGACCCTGGAGGGAGGTGGTTGCTTGTCGGGATTGTAGTGCATCCCTGGACCCTGTCAGTTCCTGAGTTTGAGCTTTCCACTGTCTTGGGATTCTATAAGCTGTATATAATATATGTCCTCCATGGTTCCCTCATGGCCTTTGCCTTCCAATAAATTCCTCTTTGCCTGTCTTTACCAGAGCTTGTTTTCTGTTGCTTGCATCCAAGGGTCCTCATCAATACAAGCAGTTCTGCAGTTGTCATCTGTTTTGTTTAGCATAGCAGGTAGGAATAAGGTAAGGAAAGTTGAATCTTGTTTCAAATACTCAGAAACCTGAAGTTTCAAAAGCTATAAATGCCTCTTTCCTAATTTGAAACTTGAGGAGAACAGTGAATAGAATTAATGAAGATCATGTGAGTAGACGCTGTGGTCAAGGGAAATTCTATTCTGGATGAAATTACTGTGGGGAGAGAGGGCAGGGAGGGAAAGAGAGGAGGCAGGATGTAGGGGGCTCTAAATAAGAACCGGGAAATCATTCTGACAGACTGCGCTTAAACCCCTTGGAGCTGCCTGCCATAGCGCCGAGACGACCAATCAGCTGTGGGCTCCTGGATTTGCAGCTTGCCTGCGCAGATCACTTCGTTTTTCCTTCTTAGGCCCAAACTCTTTGTTCTCCACTTTGGGACACATTTACTTTGGGCTTTTCTCAAATCTGCGTCCTCCGAAGAATTGCAATACCTGAAACTCTAAAGCCCTCTTATTCTTTATCGCCTTGAGATTGCGCACTGACGGTGTAAACAAACAAGCCGTCTGGCAGTGTGCCTCGCTCATTCTAGGACGGTCTAAGGAAGGTTTTCTTATCGACCTCGAATAATTAGAAGTCTGCTGGCTGGAGAATATTAAAGCAAACCAAGGAAACAGGAATCTATTGTTCTTTGCTCTGTTTTCCAGTTTTTGCTCCCCTGATCGCTTGGATAGCCGTGAGCAGGGCGTGTATATTTGTAGAACTAGATAACCAGATTTAGAAATTCTAAAACCAGCCGAGTTTGCTAATGGAACAATGTACATATTTGTTGACAATATTTTGAAAATTCATAGTGCATTTTTGCTGATGATTTTCAAAACCAAAGCGGAGGAATCCTTTCAGCTTATTGTAACCAATGAAGGAGAATATAGGATGTTTATGCTATGTGAAATTAGCATACGGTAAAAACAAAAGCCCGGAGTTACTTTACCAATCTTTCAAGACAGAAGAGCCCAATGAGGCAATGCCAAGGATTGGAAGGGTCACAGGGGTGGCCTGGCCTCTTCATTTGCAAATCTGATTTTCCGTTTCACCTTGAGCCTCCCTGAAGGGGCAGCACACTCAGCCTGCTGAGGCCCAAAGCATCTAAGTTTGGTTTCAGGAATAATGGCAAGAAAGGGTCTGTACCTGTTGAGTACAGATGAAAAGTTTTGGATGCTTGGCTGACTGGAATCAGCAGATGTGGAAATCTCTGAGATTTACAGAGGAAGGTGGACTGTATGTCTTTATTAGTGATGAGTGAACAAGATGCCTTTCAGGTTACTTCCAATGTGAGATAAAACTTGGTGGATAGAGTGAACAGATGAATATGTAAGAGGGACTGAAAGTTTATTGCTCAACAAAGAAATCAATTAAGCAAACGACCTTTAAGCCTAGGGACCTTAAACCAAAATAATGAATTGTCCTTCACTGTAACTATGGGATAGGAAATTGAGAGATTTCCTTCTAGGTGGTCCTGGCTTGGGGTCTCTCATGAAGACTGAAGTCAGTTTTGGGAAAAGCACATTTTCACCTGGAGATTTGTACACAGAGGGATCTAGGCAGCCCACTCCCAATAGACAACAAATTGGTATCAGTTCTTGTCTGGGGGCTGGCTCATCTTTCAGTCAATATTGGCATCTCTGTGACCAAAATACCTGGCAGGGACAAAAGGCCCATTTTAGCTCACAGATTTGGAGGACCCATTCCATCATAATGGAATGGAGATGAACAGTGTTGAAGAGGTTCCTCCATCATGGCTGCCCAGGGAACAGAGAAGAGGCTGGAACTAGAAGCAGGTATAACCTTCACGGGCCTACACCTAGTGACCTACCCTGACCAGAGAGGCTCCACAGCCTTTAAAAGAGCACCACAAGCCGGGGAACAAATGGTAAGAATATGAGTCTTATGGGGGTACTGCAACTTCAAACAGTAAGGGCTTCAAGATGAGAGGCTCCCACACCCCACACACTGTATTTTGGTGCCTCTTTCAAAGAAAGACCTGGATCTCATTTGCAATAGAAATTCTCACAGTGTGAATTAATATATGAAGACAGCAAAAGAGGCACCACAACCATACTTTTTGATCCTGATGAAAACGACAGAGGTTTGATCTTATTTCCCTTTCCCGTTTTAGGCTATTTACTCATAATTAAAATCGAAGTTAGTGTTGACTTCTACAGACTTTTAGTCTGAAGGTGGTGCTGGTGGAGATTAGAATTTCTTCCAAATAACACATATCAGAATGCCCCATCTGACCCAGTTACTGGCTGGCAGAGGGAGGGTAGCACTGGAGGGAAATGACTGCATAGACCCAAGCAGGTTTCCAATATCAAAGCGCTTCTCTCTAACTCTGTCTCTTCAGAGCTGAGAGCATCTGATGTTATCAGTGACTTTACATGTGGGATTAAACTCAGCAGTTCACTGTCTTGAAAACCACCTCTTTAAGAATCAAAGCTAATATGCATGCCACCCTTGATCAGTGTGCTTCTGAAATCAGAAAGGTTGTAAGCTGCAGCCTGACCACGCTTCTAAGGGATGTTGTCGGGGAGACTTTGGATGCTGTAAAAGTGAATCAAGCTTCACCTCAATATCTACATGGAAACACAGGCTCCTGAGGGACTCTGATCTAGAAAAGAACCCTCTCTAAACCTGTTGGGTCATCACCCAAACAGATAGGGTCTTAACCTGGGCAGGTGGTTAACCATTGGATATCCAGCTCTTTTCCTCTCTTCGAGCAGTCTCTCTTCCAGTGTGGACCCAGCAGTCAGGCCCCTTTGATGCCATGAGGGAAATGTCTCCATCATTTCTGTTGTCTCCATATCCTCCATGTGGTCAAAAGAGCACAGAGGGTGGCTGTTTTACACTGGCTTTCAAGGTGGCTTTTTGAGGGTGGTTGGAGTGCTTCCGTGTAAACATGAAAGGACTTTGTCTTGAGCCACCTTGTCTGGCACAGACAAAACCTCACAGGTTCCCTTCCTGCTCATCATTTTGATGAACACATGCATTTGAGATCACATCAAGGCCCAGTTTAAAGGAGAGCAGGTTAGACCATTTTCTGGGACAGTTTCCCTAAGTCTCCGTTGCTTTGCTAGCTTTCTTGCCCTGGGTACTGACTTACTTTGCACTCCTGCTTCTCTCCTTCCTGCTTGGGGCGGCAAATCCCAGCCTTCCTGATGTTATTCAAGCTCCATAAGCCTACAAATGAGCGTGCCTCATTTGTAACCACACAGATGTTAGACACGGCCCATTAGGACAATGAGACGATGCCACAGTGGTTTAACCTAAGAAAGAATAAGGAAGTGGAAGACCCATACGCTTCTGCACAATAACAAAGAATGTCTGTCTTTGTATTTACAGGGCCCAATTCCTCACATCTAAGAACAAAACCCTTGCCGTCCTTTTTGGAATAGGTCTGCTTCTAGCCTGAATAAGGCTATAGGAATCCCCAGGTCAGGGATGGATCTTTTTTTGGAGTGGCCTGACTTCTGGACAGCAACCTCTGCAGTGGTCAGTTCAGCAGTTTCTAAACATCAGTTGATGAGGCCATCCAAACTCTGTGAACTTGGCCCTCTCAGGACTGGCCCTGGTCTCAAGGCTCTGGGTGTGTGTGAGTGTGTGTGTGTGTGTGTGTGTGTGTGTGTGTGTGTGTCTGCAGAGCCTCAAAACATATCTGAGTGCATGTGTGAGGCTTGTAAGGTGTGATCGAACCTCCCAATAGTTTCAGACTCAGGAAGAAATCTGGAGCCAGAGTTTGCAAAAGAGGAATGAAGAAAGATGGACCTTTTACAACCTCTCAAAGATCTGAACCTTGCACATGACTGCATGTGACTACTTCGCAGTGATGATTGTACGATCCTAACGAAAGGTTGCGGTGAGGGGATGAGAAGCACAGTCCCTCATTCCCTCAGTCCCACAGCGTATTGTGGAGGAATTGCTTTGGTGCACTTAGGGGCTCCGGAATCTAACAGTTTCCGGTAGAAGAGTAGCCAATGAATATTGGCCAATCCCATATCCAGCTCTCGGGACCGCCTATCTGTGTCGGGCACTGGTAACACTGGCTCCTGCCTGCCGTACAGACCTAGCTCCTGTTCAGTTTGGAGGATGCAGCTCTGGAGGAGCGGTCCTCACCCTGGGCCACAGTTTAAACTCTGTTTCTGGACAACTTGGAGCTAGCTTCAATCCGGGCATCACGTTGCCCTTGTTCCGGTTCTGCCTTAATTGTAGAAGACTAGGGAGAAATTTATGACCTGAGTCATGATTGAAAACAGTAAAACAATTAACTAGAAATTAGTGAAGACTAGCAAGTAGCTGTAATACTAATCAAAGAGATCAAGCTTGAAGATAAAGTTGAGGGAGAAGGTTTGAGAGGAGGCATAAAGCACTGTACAAATGCAAGGAAAATTGTTGTCACCGAACTAGTGAGGCCAAGTCACTAAACAAACAGCAGTCTCCAGGCTGGGAAATCCGTATCCAGAGCTAATACACATAAAGCTCTCAACAACAGTTCTGAGTCATACAGAGAAACAGAAAAGAGCAACCCAGGCCCAGGAAAAAGCTGAGCAATAGAAACGACCTTTAACGTGTGCAGATGTTGTGTGTAACCAAGGATGACTTCAAAGCAGTGACTACAACTGTGTTCTAAGAAACAAAGGCGACCATGTCTGAAGAACTAAGGGCAGATGGAGGGTAATGTCTCATCAAATAGAAAACAGAAATAGTGACTGGAGAGGGGAACCAAATAAAAAGGACAAGAAGGGAAGTGAAAACTTCACTCTAGATGGACTTGACAATAGAGCTGAGCTGCAAGGAAAAAGAATAGGCCAAGTTGAAGATAGATTGATACAAATAATGCAATTCGAGGAGCAAAGAGAAAAAAAAAAAAAACCAACAAACAGCCTCAGGGGAACACAGACAGCATTAAATCTACCAAGACATGCATAGTGAGTGTACCAAAAAGAGAAGAGAGAGAAAGAACAGCAAAAAGTGTTTAGGAGCCAGAGAGAGGGCTCAGCAGGTAAAGGCACTTGATGCCAAGACTGAATCTGGATTGGATCTTTTCCCAGGACCCACACGGTGAAGTAGAGAACTGATTCCCACAAGCTGTCCTCTGGCTTCCACACACTCACCATGGTGTATCTGCACCAACTCCTCCCCCCAAATGAATAAATAAATAAAAGTGCAATAAAAACATTTCGAAAAGTATCCAAAGAAGTAATGGAGGCAGTGGTTACTATTTGGGGAATAAGAAGAGAGTCAGTGAGATGGGAGGAGGGGGGAGGGAGGAGAGTAGGGTGGGACACGAACAAGAACCAGAAGTGATGATGTATCATAATAAGCCCATTTTACTTTGTGGCTAACTTTAAACAAAATTAATTGAGGACTAGGGAGATGGCTCAGGTGGTAAAGGTGTCTGCTGCCAGGCCTCATAACCTGAGTTGGATCACCAGGACCTCATGGTGGAAGGAGAGCTTGTCCTTTAACCTCAAAACATGCATTTACACACACACACACACACACGGAGAGAGAGAGAGAGAGACAGAGAGAGAGAGAGAGAGAGAGAGAGAGAGAGAAAGAGAGAGAGAGAGAAAGAGAGAGAGAGAGAGAGAGAGAGAGAGAGAGAGAGAGAGAAATATGCTTTATTTCTAAATTGTCGCTTTGAGAAAGAACGAATTTACAGGAGATGCTTCTCTACTTTAAAAAGTTTTTAAAACAAAGTAATGGCTACAAACTTTCCAAACTTACTGAAAAGATTATTCTACACATCCAAAGAGCTCACTTAATTCAAAGAAGGATTAAAACAGTCGTAACCAAGCACAGCACAACGAAATGAGAGCCCAGCACGATGAAATGAAGCCAGCAATAAATCTACAATCTTGAAAACTGCAAAAGAAGAATGAGTCATCAGACGCAGTAGGTTGAACTGCCTCTGTCGCTGTAAGCTGGTATCTCACCCAAAACAGTGGAAGCCAAAGGCCATACACAAAACTGTTTCATCCTGTCAAACCTGAGGCCATAGTCACCTCCAAAATGTGCAGAAGAGTTCCCAAGAGGATTGTCTCGAGTCATCCTGAGGAGAGACAGCTGGAATCTCACAAAAGCAGCACTATAAGCAGCATTCTGGGCTGCTGATTCTCTAGCACATCTGGTAGGGGAATGAACTCTCCCTGTGCTAGGCAGTCTACCACACAGACAGGGGACAGGCATGTTTCACCCAGCTGTGTCTACAGGGGTTAGGTTGACATACTCATCCTAGGTCTTAGGGGTTGGGCTCAGGTTCAAGTCTGCTTCTTGCTGAGTCTTACACAACAGCCCAGCACCTTTATCAGTGCCTGGGATGTTTTAGACCCCGGCTTGGATTCAGACCTGGAAGGAAGCCTGCAGCTGGTGGATCACTGCGCAGCCAAGAGCTCTGTAGTTTGAGCAAGACAGCGACAAAAGTGGGGAAAACTGAAGAGTATGAGCTATAAAGGTGAGAAAATCCATACCTGTCAATCAAGAACCTCCTTCCACCCAAACTTGAAAATGAGGCTGAGAAAAGATGTTCCCAGGAACACTAAAAGCCGAGGGAACTGATTTCTTGGAAAAAGAAGAACAAACTTATATGACACACTTCTCTACTATAGAATAACAGTTCGGAAAGGACAGACTATTATAGATCAGGGACTAGAAATATGATTTTAGAAATAAAGCATTTTCCTACAAAAAAAAAATTTTTTTTTTTGACAGGGTCTCTTTAGTCCCAGCTGGCCTGGAAGTTACTATGTGGAATATGGACCAGGTTGGCCTTGAACTCACAGAGATCTGCCTGCCTCTGCCCCGCAAGGGCTGAGACTGAAGATGCATGCCACCATGTATTTTTGAAAAAAAAAATGAGGGTATCCGAAAGGGAAAGAATAGTATTTTCAGCAAAATAGTGCTCGGAAATGCAACTATAGAAAAAAATGAAATTGGATCCTGACCTCACACCGTGTTATCCAAAAATCAACTCAAAATAGATCAAGAACACAAGTAAAATGAGCTGAAATGATAAACTCTCAAAAATATGAGTAAATCTTCATTGACGTGGGTTAGGCAATTCATTTCTTACATATGACACCAAAATCATAAGAACTACAGAGAGTAGGAATAGGAAAGTGTCTGGCAATGAACACTGAATTTATTTGGGAGTAATAAAAATGTTCCAGAATTATACTGTGCTAATAACATTTGCAGAGCTCTGGGGAATAAACTAAAACCCACTGAACCCTGCCCTTTAGGTGCATGTGTATATATCATGCTGTGAGATGTGTGTCAGTAAACACAGAAATATTAGTTGCATATGGCTTGTGGCCTCTCATGAGACAGTCAGGTTGTTGAGGCGGGAGGTGGGTGGTGAGGCTGACATCCGTCTGAAAGCCTGATGGAACAGGATCTGATTCCAAGTCTGTGGCCCAGTTCGCGATGGCTGCTGGCAAATGGTCCTAATTCATTGTTCCTTGCCAAATGGCCCTTTCCATGAGGCTTTCTCATTGTTCTCAGAACCTAGCAGATGGCTTTGCTTGTCGTCAGTGATCAAGAGAGCAAAGCCTGTGCCTTTTTAGGGCATAGTCTTCTGTGTTACACAGAGTTATATTGCTAAAATCCTATTGATAATTTAAGAGTGTGAAACCAAGAGGAGAGACTCACTTCAGCTTGGAAGCTGGCATGGAGTGAGGTAATTAAGCCTACCTGATGTCTGCTCAGGTCATTAGTCATAACTTATACCACTAGGCATCACCCTTATTATATACCCAGTGCCACTGTGACCCCTCAAGCTCTTGAAGGAACAGTTCAGTGTTATGTTGAGGATCTGGGTGTGTATATACACATGCACACATATACATATCCACATTCGTATGCACGAACAAAGTCTTTCTCAAAAAGTCTGACTTACTGTTCCATAGATAATGGATTCTCCTAGAGAAATAAACTTCCAGCCTGAGTTAAATATGAGAAAAAGATGTTTTCTTCCTAAAACCATTTATTATAACATTCACTTAGCAAAAATCTGCATGTACAGGAAATGTCTTTCCCTGATGTAATCTGGCTAGAAGGAAGGCAGAAATTCCGATCCTGTTGCTCAGGAATCACGGAATACATAAACCAACTCCTGTGAGACTTTCAGATCAATATTACGGCACCTGCTTGTATCAGTCAGTATTTTCTGAAGTAACTAAATTAATGACGGTTTTTTAAAAAGATGATCCCCTTTTCCAATGGTTTAATTGGAAGAAATTCAAGGTTGGGTGGTCCACCTGCCAACCCTGTATGAGAATATTGTCTTTACTTCATTGTATGAGGCTTGTGGTGTCCATTCCCCAAAGCAGCTGAAAAAAATATCAAAAGGGTTCCTGTTGTCAGAGGAAGGAAACAGAGCTTTATCCACCTAGGGAATGAAGAATCAGAACAGGGTCATGCTCCAGTAATGCTGGGACCTTCAAACTACAGTCATGTAGCTCTCCTGGACACACACCAACACTTCACCAAGGTGAAGGAGACCTTCACCTTCCCAACCACAGCTCTGAGAAACTGTGAATTCTTCATTCCACCCCTCGGAGGAGAAAGCTGTAGCATCAGAGCTGTCTGGTCTAGTGTTGTTTTGCTAACCTGCCCTGCAAGCCTAGGCTGGTCACTTCCATGCCTTGGGCCTGCTTTCTACTCTGAAGCATGAGAGCATTGGACTAACTCAAAGGTTCCCAGACCTGCAGATCCCAACAGCAACAGGGGCATTCACAAGGTGGCCATTTCTTTCTCCTGTAACTAAATATTTATATTTTAGCAGCTCAGTGTCTACAATGACTATATTTTCATTTTAAAGACTAAAACCTCCCACCCACCCCACAAAAAAGGAAAAGGCAGACTATCCATACAAATGTATCCATTTTAATGGAAAAAAGTTTTATAAAATACTCAATGTTGTTCATTTAAAAAATATTGTATTATCTTATTTTTATGTGTTTAATATTGCCTATATGTGTGTAAGTGCACCATCGCGTTGTGCCACCAGAGGTCAGAGGAGGGTGTCAGATTCCCTGGAACTGGGGTTGGGGCAGTTGTTAGCTGCCATGAGGATGCTGGGGATCAAACCTGGGTCCTCTGTAAGAGCAGTCAGTGCTCTTAACCGCTGAGCCACCTCTCCAGCCCTCCATGTTGTTCTTATTCTCACTCCCTACGTAGCTTTGAAAAACACCCTGACCATCCTTTGGGATCTCAGGTGCTGTCTGTGCAGGCTCCTTTAACTGTGGCAGCCAGAGACTCTTCCACAGTGTGTGTGGCATACCCAGTGCCCCAAGGCTTGCCCTTGTCTTGCTCTTCAGGACACCAGCCATCAGCCTCCCCAGGCTTAGCTATCATCTCTCCCAGGTATGCTGATAGCTGCCTACTGTGTTAAGCATTACTTGTTCAAAGTTCTGATTTTCTTAGGAAATTTCAAGGGTGGAAATGCTTCCACTTTTGTTTAACTGATGTGCGTCATCAGCACCGCACCCAACTTGGTATGGTATGCCGCTGCCTCCTTTGGTGGGGATTTACTGCTCCTTCATTAAAATTAGTCCCATAGGCTCCGTGCATGGTTCTGTGGCACAAGCTCCCGTAGATAGTGGACAGTTCAGTTGACTGAAATGTGCCCTCACCCAAATGTACATGTTAAAGCCCTAAATCCCAACGAATTTACAACTGGAGATGGGACTTGGGGGAGGTAATTAAGGGTCAGATGACTTCATGAGGGTGGGACCCCATAATGGGATTAGTCACCTTAAAGGAAGAGACAATGGAGAGCTTTCTCTCTCTTGTTTTCCCCTCCCTCCTCTTTTCATGTTTCTCTCTCTCTTATCGTGAACCAGGCCCTAAATGACAAAGTGCATCGCTAAGCTGGAGGTGGCACACCACCCTTCTGCAACCCAGAGCAGCAGCAGGGGAGACAGGTAAGAGAGGAGGCGGCAGGTGGGTTGAGTTTCTGCTAAGCATGTTAAATGGAATCAGCAAGAATGCAGGTGGTAAGATTATGGATCCTTGCCTTTCACATCATGAGAGAAGATGATTTACAGCCTGCCAAACTTTCACCTATTTCGGAGGCTAAAATGAAGAGCAGTTTAGCAATTCAAATTCTAGACACAATTTTTTTTTACTAGTAGGGATTGAACCTAGAACCTTGTGCCTACTAGGCAAATGCTTTACCACTGTTTATTAATTTATTTTGAGAGAGGGTCTCCCTGTAGTCCCAGATGGCCTGGAACTTCCTATGTAGATCAGGTTGGAACTCCATCTCACAGAGATCTGCCTGCCTCTGCCTCCCAAGTGCTGGGATTAAAAGCATGCTCCACCAGACCCAGCTCACTTTGTATTGATGCAGGGTCTTCATCAATTATCCAGACTGGCATTGAGCTTGCCATCCTCCTGCCTCCATCTCCTGACTAGCTGGGGTTATAGGAGTGTACCACAATGCCTGAGATAACATGAAACTTCTTAAACATACTTGGATCATGGAGCATTGGAAGAATGTGCACTACCAACCAGAGGAAGCAAATCAAGAAAGATACAAAGGCTCAGGCCATGCAGCTTAAACACACCAGAAAGGTGGCAAGAATCCTCAGAGTAGACCAGAAGGGAGATTTTAGAAAATCACCTTTACATTGTGAACATCTGACTCAGATTAGAGCTGACAGGAAAGCTGCTGATCAATGTTCAATAAGCTGAAAGTAATAGCATCTTGATAACTGAATATTGAGAGAGTTTGATGTGTGCGAAAGAGCGCTAGTCTGACATAGTCTCCATTTATAAATACCTGTCGCTCCCCCATAACAAGGTACTCTTGTCTCAAAGTGATCTTTATTTTGTCTTTAAAACCCCTTGCTCTCCTTTACTTCTCGGGGTGTAACTACAGTCCTCTATCCTTTGAAAGGCACTACCTACCCCAGGCTGCAGCCATCTGTCACTCTCTCCCAAGCAAGCTCCTTGTTGTTGGAGAATCTGTTAATTTTGGTTGAGAATGCTAAGCGTAATACTAAGCTTAATACTTAATACCAAGAGGGGAGAAGACAACTGACAGAAAGTATGAGGTTAATTTAATGATGACATAGAATTGAACCCAAATAGAGAAAAAAAACTTATTAATTCCCGGAAAAGTTATACTGTTTATAATGAGCATATTGTAAACCTGCGGATACTGACCAATTGAAATCACTCTTCTAAAAGGCTATGGGGAAGATAGAGTTGGTGTCTGAAAGCAACTCAAGTAGCAATGTTAAGAAGACACTCATGCTATTTAGTGTGATGCAGAAGGAACTTTGAAGAGTTTCTGCTCAAAACAATTTACCTTTGGGGACCTGGAAGAGGTAGGGAGAGAAAGGACAGGTGCTTTGTTCCACACGCCTGGAAAGAGCAATCTCTTTACACAATGTGCACTTGGAACCATGATGAATAGACATGAAGTCACTACAAACAGGAAATCACAGGCATTGAAACCAAACAGATCTAGGTTCAAATCTGAGAAAACACACTTGTCAACACTTCACACAACGCTGCTTAACCGGCTGTGTGTCCACCATACATAATTCTCTTGCACCTTTGGGTCTGCAAAGATTCAATTGAATTTGAAACTATTTTTGAGGTGTACCAGATCCTACGGACTGAGCAGTCAGTCTCAAGACTGCCTCCCTCCTACCCCCAGACTCCAGTCCCAGAGACAGAGGATGGCAGACTAACTGTGTTGACAGGGGTACCCCATGACTAATTACCTTCCACTAGGCCCCATTTCTTAAAGCTTCTACCTTCTCAGCAGGCTGTACTGTGGGCCAAGCTTACTGCATCTTTGGGGGACACACTGGAACCATAGTCAAACCAGAACAGCGCACTGGCCATTTCCTCCTACTCTCTACAGTTCTGAGTCATGTGCCTACTAATATGAGTCTAGCAATGCTGGGAGCACAGCCTTGCCCAGAGAGACATCCCTGTTTGTTGCCCACAGTCCACATCTAGAACCTGCAGGGTATGAGACTGCAGATGCTTCTCCAGGCCCCAGTGAAGTTATCAGCACTGGCTCCAAAACTAAAAGCACAGCATGAGGTCAGTTGATACTGGCCCATGTCAAGCCTGAGACGACGCTTAATGGTACCGCTTTCCACCCCAATCTGTTGTTTCAGGGTGGCACTCATTACATTTGAGGGTTGGGTAAGCAGAACTCAGATGCCTGTGAGTCAAGACTGTGGTTTCAGACTTAAACGATTTGTCTAGAAAATAACTGTGCCTATATTTAGTTGCACCTAGAAAACTGAGCAGAACACTAGCTAGACTTTTAAGGAACCTGAATTGCCCCAAAGTTGCTACCCAGCCTCAAAACAGTCCTCAAATCAGCGTCAGCAGAAAGTAGGCTGCAGAAGTCAAACGGCATGGGTAATATAGTCATGAAGAACCAGGGAGAGGAACCTCCCAGCGGGCCTGCTTCAGCATGGAGGACAGCGGGTGCAAGGCTGCCAAAATGTTTGCAGTCCCTGCCCGTTGAGATTTGATGATGGCCCCAGAACAGGTGGAGACCAGAAAACAGGTGAAGGCCCCTGATTCCTGCCGCCTCTTCCCGGCAGGTCCATTTGTTCCGTCACATATCAGGTGTGTGGAAGGACAGGCTGCTGTTCTGTTCACGGAATGACACACAGGATTGTGACTCCAAGTAGTTGCTCTAACCTGGTGCGTTAGGGCTGAGTGTGTTAAATGAAGGTGGGTTGATGCCACGCTCCCATATTTTAGTGATAGAGGTATGGATTGTGTCGGGTACTGGATCTCTCCACAGATTTCTGTCTCTTTTTTTTTCCTTTTTTGATACTAGAGAATTTGCTTTTCCAGAATAAAGATTCACAGTCTCCATTGCAGTTAAGTGCAGCAACTGTGGCTATATAAACAAGTTCTGGCAGATATATTCCTTGTTGATTCACAAGACTCTTAAGAGATGGCTGTTTGAAGCCATTTGGATGTCCTTACCATCTTTCTGCATTCTGAGATGTAGATGTGATGGTTACAACTGTGTTGCTATCTTGGATCAAGAGGTAAGTGTGGATATAGAAGCCACAAATGATTAAACAAGGTAGAATTAGTCCCAGCTATGGCAGACTCACCTCTAAACTTTTATGAGGCAGAGAAATGGGCTTCCCTAAACCATAGTCACTTTGGGTTTTTGTGAGGTGCAGTGAAAGTGTAAACAACAGCAAAATAATCAGGAGGCACACCACATGCAGAAGAAGGAAACTGACTCCCTTTCTCATACTACGTACAAAAATCAACCCCAGATGGATTAAAGATGTAACTAAGAGATCTGAAACTCTAAAGCTACTAGAAGGAAATATACAGGAAAAACTTCTTGACATTTGTCTGGGCAAAGAATTTTTTTTTTAGATATGACCCCCAAAATGTAGGCAATAAAAGCAAAGAGAGAAAAACAAGATTGCATCAAAACTAAAAAGATATCAAAGGAAACAAGTAACAGAATGACCAGGCTAGCTAGGGATAGGGTTAGGAGGAGGAAATGTTTGCAAGTTATACGTCTGATAAAGCATCAATATCCAATCAATAGTCAAAATACCCAAGGACCTCAGCTATATATATAAATATATATATGTGTGTGTGTGTGTGTGCGTGTGTGTGTGTAAAAACCAAGTATTCCAACTAAGAAACAGTGTTTTAGGCAAGTGCCTGGACAGGTGTATCTCAAAAACAGATGCTAATGGTTAACAGATGATGAAAAATGTTCAACATCACTAGTTATTAGGGAGATGCAAATCAAAACCACATGAGAGGCCATTTCACACCTGTTAGGTTGTCCATTATCAAAAAGACAAAACATACTGCTGATGTAGAGAAAACAACCTTTTTACTGTTGTGGAAATGCAAATTAGTCAACCATTATAGAAAAAAGTGCAGAGGGTTCTCAGAGAGCTAAAAATAGAATTATGTAGGATCCAGCAATCCTATTTTTATGTGGTCACCTAACCACCCCCTCCATACATAGGAATTGAATCTCCGAGTATTCTCAGTGCTCACTGTGACACATTTCACTATAGCCAAGTAATGGAATCAATTCAAATATTAAAGAAAGGATGAGAAAATAAAAATTTTATATGCAAAGAATACTATTCAGCCTTGAAAAAGACTCTTCATTTTTGGCATTGTGGGTAGAAGTGGCAGATATAATGC
Source organism: Eospalax fontanierii (assembly GCA_035773235.1). NCBI lineage: Eukaryota > Metazoa > Chordata > Mammalia > Rodentia > Spalacidae > Eospalax > Eospalax fontanierii. Next base: position 20,119,571 of record CM069547.1, read on the forward strand.
AATAAGCCAAACACAGGAAGATAAATACCACACATTGGTATTTATAAGATAACTAACACAATTATGTTCATGAAAAAGAGAGTAGAATGGTAGATGTCAAAGGCTGGATGAAAAAGGAATGCAGACAGAATCCAAGGGTCAGGGTCTCTGCAAGAGGGAATAAGTCTGAACTTTTAAAAATCACTTGCATAGTATGTTGAATATAGCTAATGCTTCAACATTACAAATTTTAATTACTAAGGGTAAAATTTTCATGTCAACATGAAAAGTTAAATACTTGAGATACTTACAACAATTGGTTTAATTTCTCCACCCTATTCTGCACTAAAATACAACCTTGCCACCGTAAATATATAGTCATAATTTGGCAACACAATTAAAAATCAGGAAATAGATGCCAGAGTTAGAATGTGTTCAGTACACTGGTTTTTAAATTAAAGCTGAACTGGAGGACAGGGCTTAGACCTCAGCTTAAGAGCTGGGATTCTATCATGTAGCCTAGTGCTGAGCTGGCATTGGGAAGTGCTAATTGAAGAACAGACATTTGGCCAGCCAGAGGCTCCTTAAATCTCAGTGTTCGTGAATCACTCAGGACTCACCTTCTGATTCAGCAGGTCTGGGGTGGGGCCTGAGATTCTGCTGACAACTTCCTAGGGCTGATCCACTGAAGTGAATCAGGAGCGAGACTCAGCCTTGCTCTCTTCCCCAGTGCTTGTCGCTGAAGGAAAACTCAGGGATTGAGAGAGGGCAACCCTGGAGAATTTCTGTGCAGCCTGGAAGCCTGCCCATTAGGGCCTCGAAACAGACTGTCACCTCTACATTGCCCTGAGGGCAGGCTCTGACTGCAACCAGGGAAAGTGTCCCGCTTGATCCCAAGGGACAACCAAGGCTAGAAGTCAGCACCTGGGAAGGCCAATGTTCTGTGGAATTCCTTATTTCCAGGCTGGCACAAGAACTTGGCACCAGGACACAGAGTTGGATCAACAAAGCATTTGCCTTGGATTTTAAAGTAAAAAACAAAACAAAACAGAAAACAGACAAAAAAAAAAAAACCCAAAAACTCAATGAAAGAGATAAATCACAGTTTAGATTATATTTAAAATGAAAATTAACACAATAGTCAACAGTGAAGAAAATATACAGAAGTTAAAGATGGGATTTGGAACAGTGCCATGTGGAGTCATACTGGTTTTGGGCAGAGGGACATGGGTGGTATTATAAGCTGTGTACTGCTATGTTCTCACACTGGGAACAACCCAGCTAGTGAGGCTATCTGCCAGCTTTTGTGAGCTCCCTCCAACTCCCAACCACTGATCCCAATACCAGTGATGGGCAGATCATCCCTTGTCTGGATACTTCAGAGCTGGTTCGTAGAAATCCTTTAAATAAAGCATCCAAGACCACAAGAAGAACAGCAGACATTTATTGGGTTCTAAGTGCTTTACAAATATTAACTCATTTGCTCCCCATATTGGCCTTATGAGGTGGAGAAACTTGAGTTTCCAACTTTAATAAATCTTCTCAAAACTACACTGCAAGTAAGAAGCCGAGCAGGGAAATCAAACCCGGTCAGTTTGCCCCCAACTCCACCCCGCAAGTCCGTGTTCACAACTGCTTATCCAAATATGTGTCCTTTATTTTATCATAGACACAGGACACAAAAGAAACCCACACCAGAGCATTAAAAGTCAGGGGAGCAACAGAACGACCACATCTGGTTTAGAGGAACCGCCTGTGTTTATTAACTTTCAGGGAGAAACGCTGCGGGCTGGGTGCTGGAGTGTCACCGGATGGTGTACTTGTCCCACTTCTTCTCGGGGTCGTAGGGCTCCCAGCGGCTGGCGGGGAAGATGTGCTTGTTCTTCTCGTACCAGCTGCGCAGCACCACCTTGCCCGCGTGCGACTCGTCCTTCTCCATGGTGGCGTCGCTCAGCAGCCGCACGTCGTCGTGCACGTCGAAGCTGAAGAGAGGCCCGCTCTTGCCCCGCGCCTTGGCCACGATGAAGTCGTAGAAGGTGTGGTAGTGCGGCAGGATGAGGTCCTCCTTGACGTACATGAGCTGCTCCACGCCCGCCGCGCGCAGCTCCCGGAAGTCCCTGCGCAGCCCCTGCAGCGCCCTCTTCAGGAACTGCTGCACCGTGCTGCCTTTGCGCATGCGCACCGTGCGCCGATGGCCCGAGCCGTCCCAGTAGCTGAAGGTGATCTCCACCTCCTCGCTCTTCACCTTCTCGCGCTTCGCCTCCCACTCCTGCCGCAGCTCCTCGCGCAGCCGGTTCTCCTCCTCCTCCCGCTCGCGGTCCGGCAGGAAGCTCGTGTCCACGTCGGGGTTCTTGCCCAGGTTCTTCTTGCCGCGGCTGGTCTCCGCAGCGCCGCCCTCGCCCTGGCGGTGGTCCTCCCTGTCGCCATCTTCTTCCTCGTCCAGTGTGAAGGACAGGTTGGAGATCTTGCGCTTGCGCTCTCGCCTGCGCTCCTTCTCACGCAGCATCTCCAGCTGCAGGCGGCGCTGCTCCTGCTGCTCCCTCTTGGCCAGTTGCATCTCCCGCTCCCTCAGCAGGGCTTCCTGCTTGGCCTTCATGTCGTTCAGGGTCACCAGACCCACCGTGCTGGACTTCAGCTCAGCCTCCACGGCATCATAGTGTGCCGAGAACTTCTTGTCCACCTTTGACTTCATGATGGTCTCCTCGGCGATGCGCTGCTTCAGCACCTCCATCTGCTCCTTCTGCTTCTCGCGCTTCTTGATCAGGTGCATGGCCCGGCCGGCCTCTCTCATGGTGCCTTTGTATTGCGCCATGCCTGTGGGCTGTAGAGTTCCTTTCTTGGGTAACCTTTCGGATCCGGGATTAGTTCATGGATTCTGCAACTAAAAGGAAAAAAAAACAAAAACAAAATAAAAACACACTTGAGAAAGGAACCCGCACGGCAGCATTGTTAATGATCCATCTACACCAACGCTTTACAGTAGAACTTTCTGCCAGATGATCCTGTCTCTGTGATGGCCCAGTATAGTAACCACGAACCATATAAAGCCACTTGGTACTGGAAATGCAACTACTATCACGAAAGAAACGGTTTAAGTTAATCAGTTCAAATTGAAAGCAGTGTTACGTGCTGGGTTTGGGGGATTGTACGTGGAGGTTGGTCTGTACAGCAAATCGTTCATCTGTCCAGTTACCCCTATCTGTTCAAGAATCTGCTCGAGCACAGGCATGTAAAAGTAGAGCCCCAGGAGCACCTGGGTCATGGGTACCGGCAACAGGAAAACGGGGGTTGAAAGGAAAAATGCCTGTTGATGTTGAAGATGCCTCTTGATGTGGAAGGTTGGCCGGGAGGAAAAGCACTTGTCTCAGTTAGATCCTTCTCACACGGAACAGAAGGAAAGGAGGAGAAGAGCCCATGCTATGGACTCTCTCCCACATGCACTTCCCTGGAGGGTGGTTTCCATTAATGTGATCAAGGCAGGACCTTGCTAGTCGCCCTTCATGCTGCTTTGTAAGCAATCACTCTGCATTAAGTTGTTTGTTGGGGCCAGCTTGTGTTGATGCGAAAGTACACAGAAGCATAAGAATTGTCAACACTGCCTTGCTTGCTGCGGAAACAAGGAATCAGAGGAACTATATGCAACAGAGGAGGGCTAAGCACAAAATGCCATGCAGGGTTTCAGCCAAAGCAGAAGTGGGCCCTCTTAATTTAATTAGACTCAGCCTATGGACATTGCTATTCTGGGCATCATCAGCAGGACCCTCTCAGCACCTTTGCCTCCTCATTTCCAGTAAGTAACCTTTCTCTTACCCAGCGATCCTCTGCTAACTCGGACCTCCCAATCCAAAGGCCCTCTGCACCTCTCCATATCATCACATCTGCCTATTGAGCAAAACCTTAAGCAAGAAACCTTTCAACAAATGATAAGACAGGGCACATAAAAATACCAAGATGATACTGTAGGGACCACTCACCAAAATGTCCAGACTAGAAACCTGGACATTCTCTTGTGGTTCACACATAAAACAGTTAAAGTCGTCCAAAGTTTTCATTCCACAACTTGACTTAATCCTAGATAATTGCACTTTTTCTCCTCCACCTAAACCCCATCTTTCCATTGGCCCATCATTAGTATGTTGGGGGTCCCTGTGCTCGGGTCCAGCCTGAGGGAACTGAAGGGTCTCCACCGTGGGAAGGTGAGTAGGCGTGGAGTCAAAACACACAGATTCTGGGGGCTGAGTGGGAAGCAGCCAGTGGTAAACTGCTGCAAGCACTGTTTAATCAAGAAGTGCAAAGGGTCTTATAGGTCTGGTTAGCCAATGGCTTTATGGGGTGGGGTCCCGAATGCAGCCGATAGTAAGTCTGTCCCCAGGTAGGCAGGTTCTTTCCAGATGCTGGGCAGAAGTTGGTCTCACGATTAGCCAGAGCAGAGCTCCACCCACACCCACGGGAGCCATTCCTCTATTCCTCCTGGCAGGTGACCTGGCTAAGGCCCATCCTGCCTTGTGCCCTACAGTAGTGTATTCTTTTTATTTGTTTGTTTGTTTGTTTGTAGACAGCACTGGTCTGAAACTCACTTTGTAGACCTGGCTGACCTCCAACTCAGAAAGAGATCCTCTTTCTGCCTCCCAAATGCTGGGCTTAAAAGTGTGTGCCATCACACTGGCTTATTATATTCTAATTCTTATCTGTCTTCTAAACACTGTCTAGTCTATCTTTTATATGCTATCTATAGTGATCCCATAAAAGATCAATATGAGGGGCTGGAGAGATGGCTCAGTAATTAAGAGCACTGACTGCTCTTGCAGAAGAATCAGGTTAAAATCCCAGCACCCACATGGCAGCTAACAACCATCTGTAACTCTAGCTCCAAAGGATCCAATGCTCCCTTCTGACCTCCACTGGCATTGCACGAGATGGGTGCCTTACATACATACAGGCATAGCCCTCGTACACATAAAATAAAAATAAGTAAATCAAAAATAAATTTAAAGATTACTATGATAGTCTCTTTCTTATTGGAAAGTCACCTCCAGCTCTCCCCCTTAAGGACTGAATCTAGATCCTTTTGTTCCACAAGTTTTCTAAGAAATGAAGCCACCCATTTCCCAGTCCAAGTCATGCAGGTTATACTCTGAACTTCTCATTCATCTCGAGCAGGAAATATTCTTTCATAACTCTTAGGTTTGAATACTTCCTAGAAAGTCTTGCTTTCCACTGACAATTTCAGGATCAACTTAAGTAGCTGTACCAACAGCAACCACCATAGACACAAAGTTACCAGTATTCTTTTTCTTACCTTTAATATACTTAACATAGTCAGACTGCCCTGTCATCTCAGTACATAATCCAGGCAGCCACATATTTTTTCCCATAAAGGATCTCCTTAATGTAGCCCAGACTGGCTTTCAATCTATAATCCTTGTGCTTAGTTCTGGAACTACAGGCATATATATGTCATGATATCCAGCCAGCCAGCTACACTTTAATTCAGTTGGCTGTAACTTGGTCTTCTCTATTACTATCATCCTTTCTCTAGACTAATTAGAACTTAATTGTCTAAACTCATGATTTCTCCCTCCCAATATCTAATATTCATCCTCTAAAAATCTAAGCACTATTGTCAGCCTCCAGAATTAAAATGAATAGTCTGGAACTACTGGAAAAATTAGGCAAGAAAAACAAAGAAGAGCTGGACGTGGTAGCACAAGTCTGTAATCTTAGCAATTGGGAGCTAGAAGTAGGAAGCTCAGGAATTTAAGGTCACCTCCAAGGCCAGCCTGTCCTATCCAAGACACTGTCTCAAAAGAATACAAAAGAGAAGCAGAAAGAAGCAGATTTATCCAAAGAATCTGACATCCTCTTTTCCAAACTTCCCCCCAAGATCTAAGATGGTAACCTCGTTTGTAGGCTTGGATTCTTCATGAAGATACAGTCCACCAAAGGTAAAGCACCCTGTTATCAATAATAATACATATAACAAAGAAAGGGAGTAACACTCTGCTCCAATGAACAGGAAATGCTGAGTCAATCATATAGATGTTAGAGAAAACATCAGTAACCTCCTACAGCCTTAAAGGTAAAAACAATATGAAATAGTAATTTTTTTTTAAAGTTATGGCCTGGGGAGATGGAGCAGTTGGTAAAGTGCGTACCACACAAGCATGAAGACCTGAGTTCAGATCCCCAGCACGCACATACAAAATTGATGACTGAGGTGGTAAATGTTGGGGAGGTGGAGACATGTGGATCCCTGGAGCTCACTGACCGGCCAGCCTGGTTGAATCAGTGAGCTCTAGGTTCAGTGAGAGACCCTGTCTCAAAAATTAAGGTGGGAAGTGACCAAGGAACATACCTGACATCTACCTCTGGCCTCTACATGCACCCTCATGAATACACATCTGTACACACATGCACAGAAATCTAAAATTTAAAAATGAACAAAACTCAGTTTCTACTGTAAAAAACAAAATTCAACAAATAACCCTTTTTGCCATGACTGCTTTGCAACTTACCTTCCTTCATATTCTGTTTTAAAATGAATATCCTGCAAGTAGCAAGGGTCCAGTCAGCCTGGACCTGGAAAGGCTGATGGTGGACCAGGGTCTGCAAAGGCCTCCTTCCCACTCATCCCAAACTGGGTCTATGGAGTGCCTCACTGCGTCCTGAACTAATTGTCAAAACAAAGACATGGGGTTGCACATCACACACCAAGAAAGGACCAGTGTGTGACCTCTATAGAATGGAGTCAGCAGACCGGAAGTCCTTCCTAGGATCTAAACTATATAGAGCACACTGGCCTCTATCTCACAGAGATCCGCCTGCCTCTGCCTCCCTGGTGCTGGGATTAAAGCTGTGCACCACCACACCTGGTATGTTTTTACAATGTTTTACAAAATAAAATTACACGAGGGTTAGCCCCAGTGAGGTGACCAAGGCACCTGCACATCTGACAAACACACTGTATACTGAAAATACCATAAGTGAACAATGTATTTAACACTCCTAACCTACAGAAGTCCCACTTAGCCACATAGCACTCTGTGGAATGTGGATTGTCACCTCACCCTCAACCCTTGAGGTGTCAGGGCTCACTGGAAGTTGCTGCTTGGGAGCCCAGCATCACCTGAGAATCCCATCACTTACCTAACTCAGTAAGACCCAAATTTAAAATTCCACGCTTGCTTCCTACAGTTTGCTCATCATTTTCCCAACATATAAACCAAAATATCATTGAGTTGGATCATAAGTTAGGGCTCACATATGGAAACTGAGTGCTGGAGGCAAGCTCCAGGGCATATGCTAGGTGAAGGACAGAGAAAGGCAAAGTCCATCTTCTACATTCTGAGTCTGGCTCAAGATCACAATGTATCACCCAAACAGAGCTTGTAACAATTTCACCAGAGAGTGGAGGGGACATCACAGAATGCAAGGGAGGAGACTAGATTCCTCCTTACATCAGGCCACCTGAGAGACTGCAAGGGGACCGACAACCCACAGTCACCCCAGGACACGTACTGGCTGACCTGGCTTTTTCACACTAGGCCCTTTCTTTTGAAGGTCTCTGCCACATACAAGGGATCATGCTCCCTTTGGAAGATGCTACAGATTCTAAGTATTTAAACAGCACAGGAATGACCCCTCTCTCACTGTTCATGCAGAGAAGGGATATGTTATTTTACATAGAAATGGGTAGAAAGCCTCAAATAGGCACTGCCAATCATTCCGGGCATCCTTTTCCTCAGAATGCAGCATAGGTGGCTTTCTCCCCTGTACTTCCAAAAACTGCTCCAAGTCAGAGGAATGCCTGGCTCACACTCACCCTGCCTAGGCAATTACAAAACATTCTTGGGTACTGGTCTTTGCTAGTCCTCTCCTCTTGTTTTAGATACCATCCACAATGATTATTTGTGTCTTAACATCACCTAGGTCTTATTGTTTTGCCAAACCGAAAGCCATGGTTTGAATCAACAAGGGTCAACAAGGAGACTGATGTATGGTGTCTGAATCTACATCTTCTCCCAACTTGTAACTCTCCTGGCTGAAGAATGTCTTCCTCACAGTCATTGTGCCCTCCTGGGCCTTTGTCCCAGGCTCAATGAAGGCTGAGCTCCACATAGCTAGTGCTAAGACCAAACAGAGGGTTCTGAATGTCAGTGAGGTTGATGTACCTAGAACCAGAGAGGTTGGGAGCAGGAAATCCTGTTTCTAGTGTTGCTCTCCAAGATGGCAGTGCTGGGGTTCACAATAGGACTAGGAGGTGGGAGACTCTCCTGAGATACCAACTTCTTGGCTTGAAGTGTATGAAGATAATGCAAATCAGAATTACAATGTTGTCACTGGTAGCTTTGTTGATATCAGTGGAGATAGAATGTGCTGTTTGAGACTCTGTGAACTTGTTCCCTAAACTTTCACTTATTTTCCAGAGAATTCCCTCACACCATCCAGAGTATCTCGCATATTATCCTTGGTTGTGTGCCCAGGGAACTATTGCTCTGGAGTTTTGGGGACACACACACACACACACACGCACTCATTCACCCCAAACTTCGTGGAAAACTAGACTGGTTCAGAATTTTCTCAGCACTGTCATGATCCTCCAGGGATCTGCCATCCTCAAGGGAGTTTCATCTCATCTGTGGTTACCAATGTGTGTTTTACTTAGCTTGTCACTGTGGCGGTTTATTCTCAAAACAGACTGTGAGCATGGAAGTTACTCCCTGAGTGACATGAGCACTGTGCAATACACACACAGAACAATACATGCTGGGCTCCTAATCCTTCTGACTGGCTCCCTACCTCCATTTTTGACCTTTCTACAGGCTTGAATTTTCCATTAGGAGTTCTGTTGTTTGTGGTAATCCCCAAATCTCAAAAGAAACAAGTTGGTGGCATATATTCTTGCCACTCAGCACTTTAATTTGGGACTCTATATGGGAAAAGGCATGGCTAATTGTTTACAGTTTATCATTCACTGTAATTTGAGATGCAGTTTCCTTTAGAGCTCTTTTTTTTTTTTTCAGTTAACTTTTGCATGTGCACTCAATGCAACTCATTCTCTTTGGTGTTCCTTTACACAAGTTTTGACAAATGCTTAGATGCCTATAATTTTTGGTGAAGTCTGAATTGTGGCCGTCTTCCTTTTCGGAGACTCACATAGTAGTACAACTTTAGAAGCCCCCATGGGCCCTGTGGGCTGGTTTCCTAAGCACCACATGCAGAGCATTGCCTGGTCTGAGGCCTCAGAGCTTTGTGCTGGGGTTCAGAGAGGCACATAGTTGGAGCTGATGTCATCCTGGACTCTGCCTTATGTACGTGACCTGATACCCTGGCTGCAGGGCCACATTTTGCTGTGTCATCAATTATTCAGAAGAAACTTACTTAGCTCAAGACTTCCTGCCTTCCTGTTTCACTCAGTGTTTTGGTTGAAAATTCAATCTTCTGGAAGAAGGGGAGGAAGAAGGATGCTTTATTGACTGTTTTTCTATGTGAGATCCTGCTGAAGCCCGAGGTAAAATGCTTTTAGCAACATCTTTGTCAAAATGTTAAATAAATACAGTGAGGGTCAGGGAGATGGCTCAACCCTTGCCATGTAAGTCTGATGACCCCAGTTTGTATTGCCATGTAAAAAGTCAGATGAGGTGGTGTATCCAGCACTCCTACAGAAAGAGAAGATGGAAGGCCAGGACCAGCACCCAAGGTTGGCCCCCAACCTCCATGTGTTGTGGCAAGTATATGCACACACACACACACACACACACACACACAAACATTTTAAAAAATTTAAATATAGTTTGATTGAGTTCTTTCTGGCATGCAGTGCTATAAATTGTAGCCTACACATCATTATACATGGCAGTTCTCTCTTACAGTTGGTTTTGCTTTTCATGGTTTCAGTTACGTATAATCAACAGCAGCCCAGAAAATATGAAATGGAATGCTCCAGAAATTAACAATTCATCAGTTTTAAACTGCATGCTGCTTTGCCATTCTACTTAATAGTTTTGAAAGTTCCTGTTGTATTCTAGGTCCTTCATGTGACCTGTGACTAGAGAATTTCTCCTAACACCTAGCTTTTCTTTTACTCTCTTAGCTGTTCTTATCAGAGTAAAATTTTGATAAGTCCAATTTATTAGTCGCTTACTTATGGATCATGCTTTTGGTATCTAACCCAAGGTCACAAAATGCTTTCTTATGATTTCCTCTAGAAGCTCTATGGTTTCCATTTAGGTGTATGACCCACTTTGAGTTATTTCAGTATTGTTTTGGAATTTAGCATCATCTTTCTATCTAAATGTTGAACTTCCTTCAATATTGGTGATTTTAGTAATTAGTCTACCACCAGAATTCATTCATTCCTTCCTTCCTTCCTTCCTTCCTTCCTTCTTTCTTTCTTTCCTTCCTCCTTTTCTTTTCACATTCTTCCTCCCTCTCTCTTTTTCTCTCCCATCCTGTCTTTCTTTTGGTGCTAGGGATCAAACCCAGGCCCTCACCCAAGGTAAGTGAGCTCTGTAGCACTGATCTACCACACTAGTCCTATCACCCAGATGTCTAAAACTATAGTTGGTGCTGCTTCTGTGTGTTGTGAATTTATAGTAAGTAGCAACAGAAGAAATTTTACCCAACAGAATGTTGAAGTGGATCTCCAAGATTATGGAAAACAAATAGGAGACATTAGCCAGGATGCTTCCCGCTGCTGGTGGCACATGCTGGGATACCAGTGTGACCTAAGTGGCTGTTAATGAGGTCAAAATGGATGATACCAGACTCCCCAACTGTTTCCTTGAGACAAGCATAGGTGCCATTTCTGACATAAGGAAGCTACTTTTCATAAGATGAAATGGTTTTAGAGTTTATTAGCATACAGCCATGCTGTATTTGTAACAAAAGTTAATGACCTAAATTTCTGCATAGTTCAGGAAATTATCTGTAATTGTCCATGGATTAGGATTTGGTCTCTGTGCCTATGTGATCATGTATCTTGTCCTCCAAGGAAGATTGTGATACTAAGGATGCTGAGACTCTGAGCAAATGGCATGCAGAAGATAGAAGTGCTGTGGCTTTAATATGAAATGCCGTTGACGGGCTTGTGTTGGAAGTGTGGTTCCCAGCTGGTGGTAGTATTTTAGGATGCTGTAGAAATGTTAGGAGACAGAGCCTGACTGGAGAAAGTAGGTCCCTGGGACTGAGTCTTGGGGGAAGGGAAATGCTAAGTAGTTTCTGTCTACTTGACACACACTAGAGACACCTGGAAAGAAGGACTCTCAACTGGAGAATTGCTTCCATCATACTAGCTTGTGGGTATATCTATGAGGCATTTTCTTAATTGGTAATTGAGGGACCACCTCACTGTGAATGGTGCCCTCCTTGGACAGATGGGCTAGGGCTATGTAAGAAAAGTAGCTGAGCAAGCCAGAGGGATCTAGACAGCAAACAGCAGTCCTCTATGGTCTCTGCTTCAGTTCCTGCCTCCAGGTTCCTGCCTTGAGTTCTTGCCCTGAATTTCCTCAGTGATGGACTGCCATTTGGTAGAATACGATTAACTAAACCCTTTCCTTCCCAAGTTGGTTTGGGTCAGGGTTTTATTATAGCAACAGAAAAGTACACGGGGGGAGGGGGGAATGCTATCCTCGGCTCTTTCTGTCCTGCTCTCCTTCCTTGCTTGCCGTGAGATGAACAGCTTTCTTCTTCCATACACTCCTATCGCCATGATGTCCTTTCCAAATCAGTGGAACCAAATGATTGTAGTTTGAACACTCTGAAACTGTGAGCCAACATAAATGCTTTCTCTCTTAAACTATCTCTGTTGGGGTATTTGGTTACAGTGATGAGGGGCTGATAAATACCTGAAACTTCTTGTATTTCATAACCCTGGAGATGATCGCTATGACAACTAATTACAGTCCCTGTGTTCCCAGGATTTGCATCTAAGAATTGACTGCATTTGAATTTTGCCAGAGGACCTTAAGTAAATTGCATATTTTGCAATGATATTATAGTTCTCTGTAGAATACTTACTCAAACCAAGGATAGAGGATCCATTCCACAGGACTGTGGGGTGATGAGATAAGAACAGTGAGTTATTAGCTCTCTCATTGCTGTGGCAGGATGACTGACATAATTAACTTAGAAGGAGGAAAGATGTATTTAGGTAATAGATTCAGAGGTTGCTGTGCATGATGGCAGGAGGGTGTGGTTAAGTGGAGCTGTTCCCCTCCAGGTGGTGAGAAAAGAACTGTCTTCTTTCCTCTTTTATTCCCTCTGATCCTATGGAAAGGTCCCACCCACATTCAGGGCAAGCCTTTGTCTGATATTTATTAATCATTTCTGGAAATGTCCTTATAGACACATGGAAGGTATGCTTTACATTTTCTCGGGTGCTTCTCAGTTCAATGAAGTTGACAATTAAGATTAAGCGTCACAGACAGCTGCATTAAAATTATTGTTTGTATTTTTTTTTCCACTCCAGAACTTGGAATGTTTTATAGGTTCAATAAATATTTGATGACTGAATGAACAAATGTTGTATGGTTTGAATATGTGACTCTGAGACCTGACTGAGATTGACAACTCTAAGTATCAGAGAGGAAACTTCCCTTCCACGTCTTCACTTTCAGTTCTCTGTTCAGAACCAGGGTGTCAAAGTTTCCTCTTTACAAATCTGAAAATCTTTGGACTCCTGCACCTGGCAATCAGAGATGAGGTGTGGCAGAGTGGAAGTCACGTTGCTGAGGGTTCAGAGGGCTCCATGGCTAGAATGTTTTCTCATATTGGCAGTAAAATTGCTTAGGGAAATCGTGTGACTATTGTAAGCTTCAGGTTTTTCATCTGAACAATTACAAGCTGAGACTTTCTGACCCTATGGATTAAAAAATATTTATTATTTTTTTACTTTATGTGTATGAGTATATTGCTTTTATGTATGTAAGTGGACCTGTGTCATGCAATGTCTGCAGAGGTTAGAAGAGGATGTTGGATCCCCTGGAACTGGAGTTACAGATGGTTGTTAACCTCCATGGGAGTGCTGGGAATCAAACCCAGGTCCTCTGTAAGAGCAAATCTGTCTGGATTTATATAGGACTAGGATTCAACTGATGCCTTTTTAAGTTCCTCACAAGATGTAAGAGAGACCATGACTTATTTGCTAGTGTAGTTTCCCCTGAGACTTCTTATCTAGAGACTCCAAGCTCTAGTTTCTGGGGGCAGGAGATGCAACTCCACAAAGGTATTAGTGCATAGGGTTCTGTTAGACTTTGCCCATTCCCAATAGCACTGACATGTCATGACTTTAGTCAAAGTAAACTTTGACACCCTGGTTCTGAACAGAGAACTGAAAGTGAAGACGTGGAAGGGACATTTTCTCTGTGATACTTAGAGTTGTCAATCTCAGTCAGGTCTCAGAGTCACATATTTAAACCATACAACATTTGTTCATTCAGTCATCAAATATTTATTAAACCTATAAAACATTCCAAGTTCTGGAGCAGGAAAAAAACCCCAATAATTTTAATGCAGCTGTCTGTGATGCTTAACCTTGATTGTCAGCTTCATTGAACTGAGAAGCATCCAAGGGCTTATAGGGGAAGAACAGGCATGAGAAACCCCTGTCTGGGCAATGCAGATAGAGCCTAGAAAAGCAGTGGGGACTACTGCTCAGACTTTCCAAGGAGCCAGCACTAAACTTTGGCAGCACCACATGCTGAGAGGTGGAACCAAAGAAACCACAGCTCTCTGTTCACCAGGAACTCACTGTGAAACTTCTCTACTCCTGGTTTCTTGGTTGAGGAAATTGCTTTCTTCCTTCCCTCCCTCCTTCCATCCCTACCTCCCTTCCTTTATTCCTCCTCTCCCAAACACAGCAGTACTCAATTCAGGAACCAAAGATTTCCCTGCCTGGATTTCTCTCTGGCTTGTGCTCATTTAATTATCTATTGTAAAATAAAGTCATTAATGTCATATAATCAAATGGTAGAACATTTGTTCCTTCAGTCATAAAATACTTATTGAGCCTATAAAACATTTCAAGTTCTAGAGCAGAAAAGAAAAAAAGTGCCACAGTAGCAATAATTTTAACCCAGCCATCTGTGATGCTTAATTTTGTCAATGTCATTGAACTGAGAGGGACCTGAGAGATTATAAAGCATGCCTCTTGGTATGTCTGAAAGGACATTTCTAGAAATGATTAACTAATGTAGGAGAGAGACCTATCCTGAATGTGAATGTGTGTGGCACCGTTCCATAGGCTGGAGGGCCCAGGGAAATAAAGCTGAGGTGGGGGATGGGACGCAGTTCCCAGGGCACACAGGACATGAATTTTGTAAATATTTTACATAAAGTTATTTCTGTGTGATCTTAAACATGAGAAATAACCATTATTAATAGATAGAACTTCAGGAACTTAGAGATACATGTTAGTCTGCTTGTTAATGTGAGTGGGATTTTTCTGTACATTGATACCCTTCAGTAATAGACCATTTTTTAATAAAGTAATAATAAGTAATAGGCTTATTTTTCTTGTAACACTGGAAGACCTAACTTATCTTTCAAATGGCTTCAACATCTTTTCAGGATGAGAATATGCCACGATATATTTTGCTACCATCTTATTGTTTGACTCTACAATGATCATTCTTATACATCTCTGTGAGATAATCTTCCAGTGCCTGGTGCTTAATAAATGTTAGTCCTAATTCTTAGTAACCATTTTTAACCTGATGGTCTTTGACTTTGGTCTTAATCTAGCAGCTTGTCAGATATTTCTTAAATTTTGTGATCAAATATTTTACCTTTTTTTCTTTTGTAGTGCTATGGATGGGACCCTGGCCTCATGCATGCTAGGCAAGCATTCTGCCACTGAACTACATCTCCAGACCCTTATCTGTTTTTCTATTGAGATTTGTTCTTTTCTTTAAATTATTTTTTGTTCATATTGATCCACTCTGTACATGGTGAAGGCCCTGACACTTGATCCTTGACATTTGCTCCCAGTTTGTTTACATGTTTTTTTTTTTTTTTTTTTTTTTTTTTTGCTGTTGTTGTTTTTTTTTTTTGTCTTTTGAGACAGAGTCTTCCTGTAGCTGTCCTGGAATTCACTATGCAGACCAGACTGGCCTTGAACTCACAGAGATCAGCCTGCTTCTGTTTCTTGAGTGCTGGGATTTAAGGCATACACCACCACACTCAGGTTTTGAGTTTGTTTATATCTTAATTTTACTTAATATGGGAATTTTAGTAGCCTAAATTTTTTTATATTTTAATTTTTATGTAGTTAGCTTTGACTGCCTTTGTTCTAATTACTTGTGAATTATATATATGTTACACATATATATGTAAAATTCGGTTTTACAGATCCTTAGTGATTTGTTTCTTCACATATATATTCTAATTGAGATCTATTTCTGAACATACCATGAATGAAGGAACTAGGTTTCTTTCTCTCCTAAAAGAAGATACTACATTAAAACAAGAACTTAGAGAAATTTCTCACCCTTCTCCCTGGCTGTCACTATTCTTGCTGCTTTTGAGTAGTAAAAAATAGTAAACGAGAATGTTTTAAGTGCTTCATAAGACTAGTTTGTACACTACCAATTGAGAGCCTTTTTATAGCCAAGCAAGAGAAAGCCTGCCTCAAACTGACTTTAGTAAAGTACTTAATGATGTATTTATCAGAAAAGATCTGAGGTCATATGGGCTATGCTCTGGCTTAATCAGAAGTTCAGTAATCTCCCCTCTTTCCTTCTGTTTCACTTTAGACTGGCCCTCCTTGGGGATATAAGATCATTCTAGCAGTTTCCAGGGGCTTCATGCTATCTCCTTTGATTGCTATCCAAGAGAGATGGCTTAGCAATTAAAAACACTTGCTCTTGCAGAGGACCTAACCTCAGCTCCCAGCACCCACATGGAAGGTAGTAACTGTCTATAATTCTAGTTCCAGGGATCCAGCACCCTCTTCTGGCCTCCTTGGGCATTGTACACATATAGTGCATTTATATACAGACAGACAAAATTCTCATACATATCAAAAATTGAAATTAAAATATAAATAAAATTTTAAAAGAAGGGTATGAAGTATTCAATATATCATCTACCATAAGCTAACAGTATCAGATGAGTTAAGTGATGTTCACATGCGGTAGTTAATCTTGCCAACTTGGTAGGATTTGAAATCACCACAGAGATACACCTATGTATGTATGAGGGTGTTTCCAGAAAGGCTTAACTGAGGAGAGAAGACCCACCCTGAATGTGGGCATCACCTGCCATATGTGGGGATCCCAGACTGAACAGAAAGAGAAAAGGGAGAATGCCAGATAAGAGCACACATCTCTCTCTGGTTCCTACCGCAGAGACCTCTTGTTCTCACCACCACACCTTCCCTGCCATTATGTAATGTGAGTCAAATGGAGAGTCCAAACAAACCTCTCCTTTCTCACATTGCTTTTTGTTAGGTGTTTTGTCATAGCAGAGAGAAAAGTAACAAATACCATTCAAAAGGCAAGCTCCTATGTTTCGAGTTCACATTTGGTAGTTCCTGCTTGGATTATTACAGTAACTTTGTAAAAATACCGTCCTCATTTCTCCTAGTTCAACCACCACAGTAAATGTTCCCAAATTACAATAATAATGTCATTACATTACTGATAGGGTTCATTAGTGCCCCCTGCTTATGGGATGACATACAAATTCCTTTGCTTAACATTTGACTTCCTTCACGGTTAATTGGTTTTACTAGTTCAGTAGCTGTACTTCCTGTATCATCCATTTGGACTCAAGCCAGTTCCCCCTTACCTTTGGATTATGAACCAAGAATATTCCTTCTGGTGCTTTGCAGATATTGCTTACTCTTAACTGACGTGATTAATATGTAACTGCTATGGCAGGCACTGACCAGTCAGCACAGAGGCTCAGCCAATCAGAGTATGATCATGTGTAACTGCCATTATAGGGTGACCAGTTGACTCATTTCTGCCCCAGTCTCTGTCCTCCTGCCCACCAAAATCTCATTTGTCTACAAAGTGTTCCTGGACTTCTCTTGTTCATGTGGGACTTTGTTTGTTGGAGATTATTCCTTGGATGTAGGGTTTCACTAAAGAGGTGATACAACAGTCTGAAACATCTGCAGGTTTTTTGACAGCATAACCTTTATTGCCTCTCCGTCGGGTAACAATTTTGTGATATTTTCTGCAGAAAAAAACAGGAAGGTATAATTCCGTCTTGCCTGTAGCATGGTTGATCAAAATTACTTTGATATTTTAGAAAAGTTTGTTTCCCCAGTTTCAAAAATTTGTGACTGATAAGGATATACAATTTAAAAATTTTATTTCTTCTTAAAAATTATTTGTTTTTATTTTATATGTGTTTTGTCTGCATGTATATAAGTATACCATGTGCATGCAATGCCCATAGAGGCCAGAAAAGAGCATTGGATTTCCTGGAACTGGAGTTATGGATGGTTGTTAACTGCCATGTGGGTGCTGGGAACTGAACCCGGATCCTCTGTGAGAGCAGTCAGTGCTCTTAACCACTGTAAATGTAAAACAGCATGGGCATTGCAGTGAAGACAGCTTATTCAATGAAAGGTTGGACTGAAAGTCTTCTGGCCAAATCTCTTTTGAGGGGATGTACAGAATTAAACTCGGCAAAAGTGTCATTCATGTTTATAATTAGCCCTGTCATCAGCGCCACACCCTTTCAAGTGTCTAAGCTCCCCCAGTAAGTGAACCAACAACCAGACAAGTTACTGGAAGAGACACTGTCTATCCCTATAGATGCCCTGTACACCGATGCCACAAGTGAGGAGACCAGACTAGAATGTGGCTGTAGCAATGCAAAAGAGCACGGATGCCATGTCTGTAGAGAGGAGTCACCAGCAGTCTGGGTTAAGAGCAGTAAGGACAGCAGTGAGTCAGAGTCAGCCTGTGACAATGTATATGGACAGTTGGGCTGTATTCAGAGTTCCAATTTTATGAAGAGCTCAGAGGGAGAACTGGCTGGTGATGCATTAGCCGTTGTAGATACAGCACATGTGGAAGTAAATATATGACATAACCAGGTTGAGAACAACTAAATCCAGTAGTACCTTCACCTACCTTATAACCCTATAGGGGGCTGGAAAGAATTTGAACCAAGATACCCTGCAACAGTAGAAAAAAATACTCTAGGAGTCCATAAAGTTATTGAATGAAAACCCCAGTGCCAGGCATGGACTGTCTCCTTATGAGTTCTTGGTACATGAGGCTCTTGAGGCCCCCCAGACGATACAAGTTATTGCCATTGCTCTTAGTTACCCACCAGGACTAGATGGGTAACTGAAGATTCTGCTGCCGAAGACACCTCACGCTTTGGTTGCAGGACACAGAGAAATCAAGCTGGGGCTAAGTTGGAAGCTTCTTCCCTGCTGACTAGCTTTTGTGGTGCCATAAATCATCATGCAGGCTGCAGAGAGAGAATTATCACCCATAGTCCTACTGGGAAGCAGACCCTGCTTGATATATGAGCAATATGCTAGACAATATATGTCCTTTGGTACAATAGTGACATGACTGTGATGGGTGTAACCAGCTATTTTCTGATTGGATTTAAGGCCCATGTCACATCAGGGAATTCACATTTGGTCCTGTAAGCCTAGATAAAAGACAGTAGCTGAGGTGGTGATAGGCCCTAGTGGAGAAGCTACTGCTATTAAACAGGTGTGAATTTGCCTGTCAAGTTGTCCTCTAAACATTTGTGTTTATTTCCAGAGAATACTTCTACCTTCAGTCTTGAATCCAGAGGCTGGATTATGTTTTTGTTGGTTGGTTGATTTTTTTCAGAGAAGTTACTACCCAATCTTATATTCAGTTAAACTGCTAAAGAATAAGATTTGTGACTATGTCATGGTGGCCCAATGCTTTGGCACAAATGGAAGAAAATAAAAACAACTGGACTTCTCTATCACCCTGTACAGTCTTGTGGAACATCACAGAAAAGGAGACAGAGAGAATATATGAGCCAGATGAAGGGTGGAGTATTGTAGAACTCTGTCCTCTGAGCATAATATCCATTCCTATTCTTTCTCTCTCTCTCTCTCTCTCTCTCTCTCTCTCTCTCTCTCTCTTCTCTCTCTTCTCTCTCTCTCTTCTCTCTCTCCCTGTGTCCCTGTCTCACTGCTGTTCAGGTTCCTCAGGAATTAGGCAGTAGGGACGGGCAAGGGCTAGTGGGAGCTGGTGAAGCCAAGGGAATCTTGCGTGCCTGTACTGGGCTTCCTTACTGGTCATCTGCACTGTGGGAATCCAGATCTGATTTCCTAAGCTCTTTCTGATTACCAGGAAAAACACCCAATTTAGATTTTTAATACAAAATATTCCAATTTTAAAATGAGAGTCATTTATTCAGACAAACATGTTAAGACCTTCAGAGGACAGAGAAAACACATTGGTGGGTCTGTGGAGCATGGAGGACATACCCTGTGGAACACAGGCTTGTCTGGGGAACACCTGATCTTTCCATCATGCCTGTCAAGAATGAGTGAACCAGGAAATGGAAATGCAGAGAATTCTAGAGTAAGCTAATGAAGCCGAGCTTCTTGGTTCCTACCTTGTTCAAGCCTATTATCTGGAGCCACATATTTTGCAATGTTTTCAGGTACAGTGGGGCAGGCTTCCTAGAACTTGGGAGGCAGAGAAAGGAGGATGTAAGTGCAAAGCCAGCCTGAGCTGCAGAGGGAGTTTGAGGCTAGCCCAGACTTATTGAGACACTCAAACAAAATAAAACAAAATACCAGGGAGAGAAACCAAAACAATGATCTTAGATATCTAAAAATCTTTAAAGAGCATATCATGTATAGTTTATTTTTATAATATTGATTGCACATTAATCATAATAAACTTTGCTTTGATCATACCTTTAAAGAGAAGGAGTTTCTCTAGAACTGCTTTAATAAGTGGACAAATTCGGAAGAACAAGCGAACTGCAGCTCGATGGGGAGTTACTTCGGATTTGTCAGAAAGCCTACTTTTTATGATCTTCCTTTTAGAGTTAAGCTGAAAAATTGGCAGAGACTCCTGTCAAGCCTGTGTGCACCTTGACAAAAAATATGCACAACAGTGTAGAAGTCTGTCAGAAAAATGAAACTAAAATTATTGTGTAAAGAGTTTCTCAAATTTTCCCAACACACAGAATGGATGATAAATACAAAGATAAACACTGTCTACGGCCAGGTGTGTCCAATCTTCAGCCTAGGATAGCTCTGAAATTGGCCCAATGAAAAATTTTGAACTTCCTTAAACATGAGATTTCATAGGTTTTTTGTTTTGCAACTGTTTTCTTTTTAACTTAACTGCATGATCCTCAAGTGTAAGTTTTGTAGATGACAACACTATATCACAGTGTCAGAAGGTTGGAGATGCCTGGACATGTATTCAGGTGCCATCTTGTGCCCCATAAATATGTACAGCTATTATGTGTCAATGCAAGATAACTTTTAATTGCTTCATTCTGAGATAGGATCTTATGTAGCCCAGGCTGGCTTCCAACTCTTCATTTAGCCAAGGATTACCTGGAACTCCTGATCCTCCTGCTTCAACTTTCTAAGTGCTGGGATTAGAGTTGTGTCCCGAATGCCTGGATGAAATTATTTTCTTAGAAAGGAAGCAAAATTGGAGATAAAAGAGCTTGAAATACAAAAACAATGTTTATACAGTCTGGAAGGAGGTTTTACTTAACACGTGTCTCGCCGTGTAGCACTCAAGTAATTGTGGTTAGTTTTACCCTCAGAGCACATTAAATACATTGCAGGCAGAGGAGGAAAACGGTTAAGATGATAGGGTCTGTGCATATTTTGCCTGAACTAAAAATAGACGAAAAAGACATATTGTGATCTGCAGTTTCTCACTTAGAATTGATCGTAGCAGGGACCGGGACTACAGCTTAGTTGGAAGAATGCTTGCCTAGCCTTGGGCTCAGTTTCCAGCACCATATAAAATTAGTTATGGTGGCACATGCTTTGGATCTCAGTACTCAGAAGGTAGTGGCAGGAGGATCAGTAGTTCAAGGTCAACTTCAATTACTTAGCATGCTTGAGGCCAGCCTGGGTTACACGAGATCTTGTCTCAATAAACACACATACACAGAGCTTAGTCCCCAAGAGGATATGGTATAGCTGTCAGAGAGGCAAATGACACAGGAGAATGATACTTGGAGCTCCCAAGGCTCATTCATTGGCCACCTGAGGGGGAGTCAGTTCACGATTAAAGTGAGCTGATATCTGACCTCTATAGACTTCTGAATGGATAAACACTTCCCTATGTGGTCAGACTCATGCCTGTAGGATCCAAATCAGTGATCACAACCTTTGATGAGTATTATCTACAGAAGAGGCAGAGGGGCCAGTTACGTGGACGAGCCTAGCCTGGCCAATAATCTTACAAGACAGTTGACATTACTCAGTCAAGGCAGGCTCAGTGGTCCCAAGAGGACCACTGTGTGCAACAGTTACATCTATAGAATTACAGAGGTCTGATTTAGAACTAACTATAAACATGGATCCAAGCTCCAGAAATGTCCAACTGTAGCATCTCTTGCCCATGTGTGCACATATGGACTGCACATATGGTGAGTTGTGGATTTTCATGTGCTATCAGTGTGGCTTTAATAAACATGAATCTCAAACTCATATCTAGTCTGGCATGATTATGCTAAAATATCTGTGGTATTTCTAAAATGTGTACATACATTCTATTAACTGATATGTTTACTTATAATATTATACTCTTTGTTATGATTTGAATATGAAATGACTCCCCCAGCCTCCACACACAGAGGCTTGTGTTTTGAATAATTGGTGTCTGACTGGTGGCACTATTTTGGGAGGTGGTGGAAACTTTTAAGAGGTAGGGCCTGGTGGAAGGCAGTGGGTTATACTTGGTCCCTGGTTCCTTCCTTTTTCTTTGCTTCCTATCCATCACGAGGTAAAGTTCCTCTGCTTCTTCCAAATACTCCTACAACAGTGATCTTCCACCCAAGTGGAAGCGACCACGGACTGAACCTTCAGAAACTTTCCGCTAAATAAATCTCTCCTCTTTTTTCAACATTTTATTTATTATTTTTGTTTTCTGTATATGACTGTTTTGCCTGCATATATGTAAGTGCACCCACGTTGTATAAAGCTGGAAGATGCCAGAAGATGGTGTTGGATCTCCCGGAACTAGAATTATAGACAACTGGAATTCGCCATGTGGATGCTGGGAATCAAACCATGTCCTTTGGAAGATCAGCCAGGCTCTTAATTGCTAAGCCATCTCTCCAGTCTCTCTCCTCTTTAGGTTGCTCTCTTAGGTGTCTTATCTCAGTGATGCCCAAGTAACTGACATACTATTCATTCTGTTGCTTAGCTCAGTGCACCCATAGCTGTTTAGGATCCCTATAATTAATCTAGGGGTCAATTCATAATCAAATCATGACAGAGTATAAAATGTTGAAAAAGTGTATCAGTTACTAAAAGGTAGGCCCATGTTTCAGCAGTTTACAAGGGGGGGTGTTGCTATGGTCTTAGGCTAGATATAGCTTGTTGCCTTAGTTTTCCTATCTGTAAAATGTATCTGCCTCACAAGTTTGTGATGAATGTACAGTGGGTTAGTACAAGCAAAATCCTTAGAGCTGAACCTGTCATATAGTAAGTACTCAATAAATTTGGCACTTAATATGTGTTTGTGAATGAGTAAGAATTTCTTCCAGGGAGTGTGTGGATAGCTCCTGCCTCCAGTCCAGCCACTAAGGTCCTCATTACTGTAAATAGTTTCAAATTCATATGTTGAGGCTCTTTGTTAGACTTCTGATTGATGCTGAGATATGAAGAGACAAACTTGGGAAAAACCTTATCCTGATCTACTATGTAAATCATAAAGGTCTTGAAACAGAGTCAGATGTGTTGGTATGTGGCTTTAATCCCTTTAATCTGTAAACAAAGGCAGAGGCAGACTTTTGTGAGTTGGAGGCCAGCCTGGCTACATAGCTAGTTCCAATCCAGTCAAGGATACACACTGAGACCTTGTCTTAAAAAGAGTCTTAAAACACTCAGCTGGGTCGTCATTGACAAAAAACCTTCCCCTAGAATACACAGTCCTTGTGTGCCAAGAGTCAGCACTTCAAGGCCCTGCCTGGGGCGCAGCAAGCATCCAGTTTGTCACGTGAGATCACCAGAGTTGACCTGGGAGCTGGGTATGCAGCCAAATCAACCAGATGGTGTGCTTTTGTTCAGGACCATGGAACACATGTTCCAATTCCAAGGGAAAAGCAGCTCCGGACTTGTGTTTTGATTATTCTTGGCTCCCACCTCCTCCGACTCCAGACATTTGTGGAACAGGGAAATGAGCTAGGAGTCCAGTGATACTGCTGATAGGATTCAGGATTCTGTCAGGAGGAAAGAAACAGGAAGCTGAGGGCTGGCTGCTGGATGGTGAGGTCATCTCTTTGGCATGCTCTCCTGGTTCTGGAGGAAGACAGGAGACAGAAGCTATTGGGCTGTCTGGAGTAGGATGAACTTAATCTTGGAAGTCTTAGCTACGAGAGCCAGGAAAGGATGAGGTGTTGGTATGTAGCCTCTGTTGCCAAGGATGCAAGAAGAAATGAAAGAAGGAACAAAACCCTTCATTTAAAATGCCAGTGGAAAAACGTTCAAGACAAACACCAAGACACACAATGTGCTTTTATTATGCCTGGGCTTTTGAAAATGGGTTTTGGAAAACAGTCTCCTAATGGCTATAAAGTTCTTCCTGACTACAGGGCAGTTGGGGATTGTACCTCATGACTGAGGACACTCCTGGACTAGCTTCTTGTTATTGTATTTTATTTTATTTCCCAAGACAGGATCTCATGTAGCCCAGGCTAGCTTCAAACTCCTGATTTTTCTGCCTCCGTCTCTCAAGTACTGGGATTACTGGTGCAAGCCACCTTGCCTGGCTTTTCAATTGGCTTCTCAGTGAGGAGGAAGATGCCATTGAGTGTTAGCAAGGAAAGTAGGAAGGAGAGGAGGAGACCAATGTCGAGGTTCTGCTCCATGACCAGAAGGCAGATATTTTTGTTTTGTTTGTTTGAGACACAGTCTTGCTACGTAGCCCAGGTTGACCTGAACTTAGCTCCTCCTCTCTCAGTTTGCCCAGCACTTGGATTGTAGGCATGTACCACCATACCCAACCTTGGTAGTGATATTTTCTAGATAGTAAACAAGGTTTTAGGGGATTCATCCCTAACCCAAAGTCAGTCGACAAAAATTGAAGATGGCTCAGGGGCTAAGAGTACTGGCTGCTCTTACAGAGGACCCAGGTTTGATTCCCAGCACCCACGTGGTAGCTAACAACAACCCATAACTCCAGTTCTAGGGGAATTCGATGGTCTCTTCTGACCTCCATGGCATTGCATGACATAGGTGCACTTACATACATGCAGCAATGCACTCATACACAGAAAACAAAAATAATAAATAACATATTCTAAAACAGTTGAAGTCTGAATGGAAAGTTAGAAACAAGGGGACTCTTGGGATACAAGCTATGTACATAGCTAATGTCACCAGATACCATCAGAATCAACAAATAAGCTTGGAGCAGGATCAGGGACAGTACTCCATAACACCTGGCCCAGCTCCAGCTTAAGGGTCCACATCCTGCAGCAGAGGGTCAGTTCGGCTGCTGCTTGCTTTTGTAAGGCTTGTTCTGTTGGAACACAGCCACCCTCTGGCTTCTATATAATAGCAGCATCAGAGCTGAGAAGCTGAGACGGATACCTTAGCGCCCAGACAGGTGAAAATGTTTGCTCTCTGACTCTTTACAAACATAGTCACCTGACCTCTGATTGAAAGCAAGAGCTATGCCAGAGGAAGTCACAGTGTCCCCATTTCCTCAGTGCAGCTAGCTTGCTGCCTCCTCCTCTGGCAGCACATGAGGCCTGATAGGGGAAAGTCTGGCTGAATAATGCATGGGCTATGCTTCTGGTCTCAGTTTCCCTGGAGTCCTTGAAGGTCATCCAGCTGGGCTAGATTTTAAAGCTCCTCCAGCTCCCTCTTCTCTTGGGCAGGACTCTATTACAGTATAGGGTGAGGCTAACTCACTCCTGTGTTCTTTCTACTTACCATAGACCAGCCACTCCATGAATTCCATTTTCTTAATAATCACAGATGTTTTCTAGACTGATAGCCGGTGAGTACCTCAGCCTCCTCTGTCACTCATATAGGACACCCTGAACCGCAGCCCAGCTGGGCTGAAGCACATGTGAGGGGTTTTGATCAGCTTTGTCCCACTTCCAGACAACATCCTTTTAACATTTATTTCACATTTATTAAGTGGGAAAAATAAGATTTTATTATGGGAAAACTTGTATATATCTTCCACTCCATTAAGGCCTTTATCTGATGCATTGAAGAAAGCACAGTATTTAAACCTACAACATTTGGAATTGATACTCTTCTACAGCTTTTCCATGGCTTATGACTGGGTTACAATTGGCAATTCACATACACAAAGAATTGAACAATGGTGCTTATTCAAATTAGATTTCAAAAATGCATTTTTCTTTTTTTTTTGCCACCTCAAAAATACTTTCCACTTTTCTGGAGTCCTTAATATCTCTGGGGTTTTCTTCTGAAATTCTTTGGAAACCACTGGTATAAATGAAATACCTGAAAGTCTTTACAGTAAAAATCCACCCAATCCCAAGAGCATGCTCTACTGTGAGTTCACTGGTTATGTGGTCGCCATAGCTGATTGAGTTCTGGTTTTCTGTGAGAGACTGAAGGCTATTCTCACATCCCTCTCTGAGAAGGACAAGCTCACTCAGGAAGCCTTACCTCATTTTCTACCACAGAGGATTGACAATTCTGGTGCCGATGGGTTTATATTTGCCATTTATATGGAGCCATGCACGGAAACTTGAATGAATGGACATCAGGATTATCATCTGTTCCAATAACCTTTAGTGTAGTTGTGGACTCTTGCCTGAATGTCTAATGGAGTTCAGCATGCTCATCTACTTCCCTCACGTAGGTAACATCAGTACAGCCCTAGGGGATAGATGGCCTGGAAATAATGATGGTTACCACCACACAGAGATCTCCATCAAACAGGGAGGGATGTCTGCGTCTGGTTTGCTCACTATTGTACTGCAGCTCCCAAGGAGGACAGAGACTGGTTAGCAATTCATTGGGATTTAATAACAGTACTCGGTTAATACTTGCTGAATGAATACATTTACTGAAAGCTTAGTTGGGGGTAAAGTTCTCCCTGTGTCATTTTATGTAGCCCTCATAAACTTTCATGAGCATGATACCATTGCATCTATTCAACAGGTGAGAAAACTGAAAGCTTTGAGGTTAATTGGCTCACTTAAATATATACAGCTGACAAAGGAAAATATGGGGGCCCATTTGACCCCCAAGACCTTACTCCTTGGTCACAGAGTCATGGAGTTATTGCTATTTGAGAGCCAATCACAACATTTTATTGCTTAGGCATGGATGATAACCATGAAAATATTCACCCTCTGCAAATAATAATTACCATACAGAACAGGTTCAAGGCTATTTGTAAGGCAGTGGGAGGTGCAATCTATTGCCAGCTGCAGATAAAAATCTGTTCGTATTTCTTGCATCGTCCTAGCAATGAGTGGCTTTACATGGCCACATGTGAGCAGGTTAGGCCAATGGAGGTGGGGGCACAGGCTTGTACTGAGTAAATTTGACTACAAAGAAGCTCTACCCCTCTCAGTCTATCTAGTTAGATGCTGCTTTTCATTAAATGGGGGCCCCAGCTTAAGACCCTGTGAACAGACAGGCAGAGTCTGGATACAATGTTGTGTTTGCATTTGTGTATGTGTGTGTGTGTGTGTGTGTGTGTGTGTGTGTGTGTGTGTGTGTGTGTGCTGGCTAATTCAATGTAGTGTAACTTAATGAAGTATCAATGTTTTGGCATGGGAGCCTAGCATGGGCTGGGGGTTGGTTAAAAATGAAGAGTCTCAGACTTCATCCCCAAGGCCTGGAGCAGCCCATGGTCAGATTCCAGGAGTGTCTACTCACTCATGAGTTCCTCTGACAGTTCTTACACATACTGAATACCAAGAACTAGTACTCACTTTTTGGTTTTTGAGGGATGTGATGGTGCTTTTGTAATTAAAAGAAGAAGAATGGGTCTGACTGAAGGTAAGGGGGGGGAGGAGGGGCTTTTAGTACAGGAAACACCATCACCTGTTAATACTAGTTCAGATTCTTGCCATCCATTCAGACTGCCCCTCACTCTCTCTTCTCTTGTGTTTGGATCTAAATGTCACACAAAGTCCATGAGTTAAACACTTGGTTCCCAGGTGATGCAACTGGGAGGTGATGGAACCTTTAAGGGGTGACCCAGGGACTACTGGGAGGTTTCCAGGTCATCAGGAGAGTACCCTTGAAGGGGCTTGTGAACCTCAGCCCTTTATTTCTACTTTTACTTCTTGGCTGTGATGTAAATGGCTCTGCTTCACAGGACACTCTGCCTGTCATGACCTGATGCCTCACCACAGACCCCAAACAATGGGACCAACCAACCGCGGATCGTAAGCCAGAAGAAACATTTTCTCCTCTTAAGCTGATCATCTTGGGTATTTGCTACAGTGATGGAAAGCTGCCTGACTCATTCTCATGATCATATTATCATCTCCATTCAGCCATAGTGCCCTCTCCTACCCCGACCCTCCACAAAACAAAAACACACACAGAAGCATCCAGACTAGGGTCTGTAAGTCTTTGGATGCTGAAATTGTTTGCTTTGCCTGAGAGACAGGTATTGCATATTTCACGAGTTGTAGAGCAAAGCCAAACCTCACAAGGATTATTTACAAAGTTGCCTTTTTAACATGAACAAATAAAGAAATTCACTATATCCCCAGAGTTGTCCACTGATGTGGAACTATTCTCCACACCCTGCTATGTAATAAAAGGATTTTTATGTTTGTTTAGATGAGAGCTGTTTACCTCAAAACACAGAAAGAGTGTGTATTGAAAAGGATATTAAATTCTAAAAGTATTTAGAATTTTACAGTTGGAGACTTTAAAATGAAACCCATTGATCTGCTGGCCTGTGGCAGGGGCAGAAGCACGTGATATAGACATTAAACCACCCTGGACAGTGGCAGTTGTCTAGTATTCCCAGAAGGGGGTGTCTGCTAATCTGGGGATCTCATGTGGCAAACGTGAATCTCAGTTATTAGTGTTCTCCCTGACGGGTGGTTCGAATCTGGTGATGCTCTGCTTATAAATAACAACCCCATTTACTGACTCCTCAGCCAGAACTGGGTGCCTCCCTCCGAGGTGGCTGGAAGAATCTACACGTGAAGAGGGAGGCAGAGAGAGGCTCTCTGTGCTGGGACCTCACAGAGCGGTCATACGTCTCCACTGAGAACCCTGTACTCTGCTTCTTCTAGGAGCACGTGCCTTGGCCACCACAGCGAGTTCCTTACCCTGGAGTTCTAACTGCACTCAGTGGCATCAATACAGCACTTTAATTGGGGCCAGGTGCGGTCTACAGAGTTCAGAGCAGGAGTCACCAAGGTAACAGGTGGGTCTACCACTGGCTGCACACTGTGGGATAGCACCGAGTTGCAAGCACTCTGTGGCAGCTTTGTTTGGCCATCAACACTTCAGGTGTTGAGTTTGGACCTTAGTGTGTGGGCTTGCCTGAGCATCTATTAGAAGGGTGGAAGCTCAGCTGGCCCAGACATTCAGTCAGAATCCCTGGGTAATTCACATGTCTGCTACAACTAGAAGCTTGAGTGGCAAATGAGATCCCCAAGCTTCAGGATCTGTGTGTTTGCATGTGTGCACTCTGGACCATCTTCAGAAACACACTGGGAAACTGAGGTAGCCAAATGCACCTGATAACTACCTCCAAAGCCCCCTTAAGTCTGTAGTCCACAGAGCGAGGACGGGGAGGCTAAGTGAAACGGTGCCCGGCACTGTACTATCTCTGCATTTGGAATAGATCTCCGGGGACAGTAGTGGTCATTTTCTTGTGTCTTTTTACTTTTGGCTTTCCTGAGATAGGATCTCACTATGTAGTCCAGGCTGGCCTCAAACACACAAATTTTCTGCTTCTGTCTCCAGGTGCTGGGATTATAGGGCTTTGTGCACCACCATACCCAGTCTTGTGTCTTAATGACTTATTGCCATATAACAGGGTTTAAAATAGCTGTTCATTTGCCCTCTGACCCATTATTAGGACAGAGATCAGTTGAAAACCTTCTCATAGCTTTGCCAGGGATCACTCCAGCAGCTGCAGCCGCCTGGTGGGTCCACAAGGCCAGGGTATCCTGGGGTGGCCTCAGTTATATCTCTGGCACTTAGCAGTGGTATCAGCCAGGTATTGGCTTTGGTTCTCTGTGAGGCACAGTAGTCAGGAATTTTATGAGGTGGTGGCGGCGGGTGTGGAAACTGCAAGATCCTTCACAGTCCCATTCAGAAATTGACGTGTTGCTTCTAGAGTATTCTAGTCATTAAAGCAATGAATGTCAGGCATAGCTCAGAAGCAGAGTACTTGCCTATCATGTGCAAGGCCATGGGTTCTAGCCCCAGCTCTGCTAAATAAGTGTGTGTGCACATACACATGTACTTGTCTATGTGAATGTTATGATTTGAATATGAAATGTCCCCCATGGGTTCATCTGTTAAAGGTCCCATTCTCAACTGATGATGCTATTTTAGAAGGTTCTGGAAACTTTAGGAGAGGGGCCTAACTGAAGGAAGTGAGCCATTAGAGGTGTATCCTTGAGGTATATAGCTTTTCTTAAAAAATGTATTTTATTAACATTTTAATTTTTTGTATATGAGTGTATTGCCTGCATGAATGTATATGCACCTGTGTTGTGCAATGCCCAAGGAGGTCAGAAGAGGGCATAGGATTCCCCTGGAACTGGAGTTAGAGACTGTTATTAGCTGCTGTGTGGATGCTGGGATTCGAACCTGAGTCCTCTCCAAGAGCAGCCAGTGCTCTTAACCACTGAGCCATCTTTCCAGTCCAGGATATGTATCTTCCTGTTTGTCTTTATTTGTTTTCTGGCCACCACATGTGACTTCCTTCCCTTGGCCACACACTTCTGCCCCTAGGATGTTTTGTACAAACACATGATACTCAGCAGCCATTGGCTGACTCCCCTGAAACTATGAGCCCAGACAAATTTTTCCTCCCTTAAATTATGTCAGTTATTTTGGTCACACTATGCCAAAGTAACCAGCAGTGTGTGTGTATGTGTGTATAAAACTGTATATATATATATACATATATATATATGTATATACAATATATATACCCACATGTATATGATACATATGATTAAAGCACATGGAAGTCTGGGTCAGTTTTGGGTGGTAGTAAATCTCTCTTGTTGGGAGAAATGGCAAAGCATTTATGGATTTTTAAAATCTGGTTATTTGGATTTCTGGCTAGAGTGATTTACATCACTCTCCCTTGTATGAATGTGCACCCAACCCAGACCTCTTGAGTTCTCAGTCCTTTCAACTCCAGACACAGAACCCATTATTCTATGCTCTGATGCCAATTCAGACACAGGTGGGTCCTTGGGAGCACACAGGATCTCTTCATCTAGATGCTTGTGAGTGGAAAAGACAAGTCTGCCACCCACCACAACAGAAATGTGAAGGGGAAACAGGACACTGAAGTTAAAAAGGGAAGGGGGTCTGGAGAGATGGCTCAGTAGTTAAAAGTGCTGGTTGCTAACAACTGTCCAGATCCAGGGGATCCAAAACCCTCTTCTGACCTCCATGGGCATTGCATGCATGTGGTGCATTTATATACTCATACACATAAAATAAAAATAATAGATTTTTTTAAAAGGGAAGGAGACTGCTCACAGTAGTCACTGGTACATAGTAATTCTGACTTCCAGCTGGTGTGGAGGTAAGAGATAAGCCCTGGTTCACTCCTTTCTGCTCCACTGAGGGTAAATTGCTAACCTACCCAGTGAGAGATCTTCCTTTTAATAGAAGAGGTCTGTTGTGGCTTAGTGACTTCCAAGTCTTCTATCTGCTCATAGAAAGTTTGGCCTCTAGAAGTCTCTTTAATGTGACCTGCCATGGCTTCTTTTAGTCTGAGCTACTGATATCCTCCCAGGACACAATTAAAGACTATATAGGTTTCATGTTAGAGTTGGTGGCACTTGCCTCTAATCCCAGCACTTGGGAGGCAGAGGCAGGTGGATCTCTATGAGATGGAGGCCAGTCTGGTCTACATAGCAAATCCTAGGCTGGCTAGAACTATATGGAGTTCCCTGTCTCAAACAAAACAAAATAAAACAAAACAAAACAACAACAACAAAAAAACCCAAGTAAACAAAAGACTGTGTTTCCCATGAATTGGATAGAGTCTACCACTCCATGCTCGAAAAGCCACAGATATTTGATTCGAGATAGGCAGGTCTCTTTTCACTTGGTAATGCCAGGCCACTTGGGGCCAGCATCTCTGTATGACTTGAATTTTACTTTCTGAACCCCATAAATTCCGAATCTTCTATATTCCCTCTGAATTCTGCTTACAAACCAGTTTTGTCTTCACTGATCTCTTTTTCAGTATCTAATCATGTGCTGCTAAGAACATTAAACTGACCCTCAAAAATCTACAAAGAGATGTTCCTAACCATTATGTTCATTGAGTCTTTTTTGTTGTTTTCCAGTTTATCACAGGGCCTTTTCTCTAGTTGCCTAGCAGGTTGCATTGTTTTTCCAACCTTAGAATCTCCTCACTGACTGTTTAATCTTCATGAGCATCCTGTTTACCATTGCTCTAACCCTTGTTAGCAACCTCCTCACTTTTCCAGAGTCAGCATAACTGACTTTGTTACTTGGACTAATAACCCACTTTCCACCAACGATGACGTCATATATGTGCAGTTTTCTCTTATGTCATTCCCTCACTTCTGGAAACAAGCATATCAAAATTTATCTTTTACTTGCTGAAGGTTTTATTCAGTCTGGGCCCAGTTAGACAGTTCTTCTACTAGTCTAATCTTGGTCATCCTAGTCACTACAGTCATTTGCAGTGTGCACTCTGGTCTAAGCTGGGCCCACTCCCATAGATGATAATTAGTTGGTCCATTAACCTGTTCACCACCAGACAGTCCAAGAGAGTGCACAGAGGAAGTCACTGGGTATTCTCAAGCCTCGCCTCTTAGCTAGTTGCACAGTATCACTTTTATCCTATTTGTGATCAAACTATGGCATGGATTCAGGGAAGGGAAAAAAGAATTTTTGGTCATTTTTATTCTACCTTGCCTAGGAAATTCTTTCTTAATAAATGTAATTTGAAAGACAGAAAGCTTCATTTCAAATCACAGAGTCCAAGAGAGTAAACAATGTTAAGCATATGCTTAGAAGTGAAAGTTAATAATAAGTAATAAATAATGAGCCACAGACATTCAGATATTGGGTCAGGGAGTCCTGGGAGGGAATGGGGGCGAGGGCAGGACACCTGTGTGGAAGGTGGGTAGTCCATGCAGAACTGCTGCTTTCCACCAGCTCCAAAACAATGTCCACTTCTGATGTTTACTCAGAGACGACCCCAAGTACCTTTATATGCAACATTCATTCAACCCTCCCAGTGTGCTTTGCGTGTACTTCACGTTGATAAAGGTAAGAAGTTTACCCGTGGAGTTCCAGAGTGAATCTCTGCCTGGATAAAGTCCTTTCTAGCAACCGTACGGTGAGAATCTCCTGGTGGCTGTTGGGTCTATGACACACGTGAGCAATTGTACGGAAAATGCTATGTGAGCAAATATTTTTCCAGTACAAGAGTGGTGCCATCTTCCTAGAGAATGCAGTATGCAGTTTGCTGGTTCTGGTTCTTTAAAGAATAAGCAAAAGATCCCCATAGAGACCAGGGCCTACCTCCACCCAATGATCAGACATGGGGATGTCATCTTTGTCTGTACTCACTTGTAAAATAAAAGACTGACACTGGAGGGATGCCCAACACATCTCCAAGTCTTAGTATTCTGATGTTGGTTTGAGGCTGTCTACATGAGTGTTCTGAAGAGCCTCACTGAGCTTCAGTAGGAAGCCTGTGACTGGAGTCAGTGCTGCTGTGCAGGATGTAAGCCCGAATGCTGAGAAGCACTGCGTACGGAGGAGGAAACCCTTGGACATGTCAGGGAGTGGACCGAAATGTGGAAGCTGGGCTGGGGTGGTAGCTCACAGTAGAACACTTGCCTACCTTGTGTGATGTCTGATGTTCAATCCCAAGCACTAAAGAAGAAGAGTTAGGTTTGGATCCTGTGTGTACACCACCCTGATACACTCAGAACTAGAATGCCTAAATAGTATTATCAAAATTGTGATGTGAGAGGCTGTAGCGATGACTCAGCATATAGCCCTTGCAGAAGACCAGAGTTCAATTCCTAGAATTCCTGTCAGGTGGCTTGCAGGAGCCTGTAACTCCAGCTCCAGATCCTACTCCCATTTCTGGTATGGATGGGCATCTACACTCACATGCACTGCCCCCACACTAATATACACATAATTAAAAATAAAATCTTAGAAAATTGTGACCTAATTTGATTTTCAGTTAATTATTGCAGTGCTGGGGGTGGAACCCAAGATCTTGACCATGCCGGGCACATGCCTTACACACAGAGCTAGAGCCCTAGTCCCAAATCTTGTTTTAGCTGACATATAAAACAGTAACAAAATGTGCATGTTTATGGAGTGTTATGTAATGTTTGATATTCGTATGCATTGTGTAATATTCAAGCAGGGGAAACATATCCATATACCTATCTCCTAGAACTTGTATCAATTCCATGATAAAAATACTCAAAATGTTTTCTTCTAGCCTTTTGAAATTTACAGTACTTTGTCATTATCTGCATTGTGCAATATACCCCAGATCATCTGATTCCTATCCGACTGTAAGTTAGAACTCACTGCCCCACCTTCCTCCATCCCTTCCCCTGCACTCTCCATCTTTGGGCAACCACCATCCCACTCTCAGTTTCTATGAAGCCTGCTTTTCAGATTCCAGATGAATGAGATCATGTGTCTGGTTCATCTCACTTACTTTACGCAGTGTTCTCCATTTCCAACCAGGTTGTAGCAAATGATAGGATCTCATTCTGGTATGGCTGAACAATATTTCAGTTTGTATTATGTGCCATAGTTTCTTTATCTAGTCACCTGCTCTCGGGCATTTAGTTTGAGTCCAGGTCATGCCTGTTGTGAATAGTACTTCACTAAACATAGGAAAGCAGATCCCTTTCCAACATACTGATTTCTCTTCCAAGTATAATCTCAGAGGTCGGGTGGCTATATCATGCAGTAGTTTTATTTTTATGTTTTTGAGGAACTTCTGTTCTATTTTCCATGGCTGTAATATTTCCACAAATGGCATGACCTGTTTTAAACATTTACATTAAATATCTAATATGCTCATCCCACAGAGTACTGTGGTCATTTTGCTTGAAGTATGATGTCATATAGGACTGAGCCCATTGGTCCTCCAGTCTCCCTCTTCTTCTATTTATTCTCCATCTCTGTCTCTCTTTCATATCCCCGTTTATTTGTACATATATGTCCATCTGATATGGATCATCTGAGATAAATCAGATCCAAAAAGTCTGATATAATGATGCCAAAAATTAATGATAAGTAACAAACAAAGAAACTCTAGAGAAAGGATTAGAAGCTCAGAGATCTGTAGCATTTATGGCCATTGCAGGAGGATTTCCTATATGACATGATGGTGTTATCAAGATGGGTGAGCAGTAAATCCCTGCTGGTGAAGGTTGAGTTAAAAAAGTAATTGTGAGAACTGACTGTGAGGAGAGCAAGATGTAGTGCTTTGGTCCCTTTCTAGGAAGATGAATAATCCACTTCGGGAGCTGGTGAAACAGTCACATTTAACAGGTAGGGGACCTACAGGCAGTATTCTTTAGGATCAAAGCTGTGGCAGGACTCCATCTGGGGAGTCAGGAACAAACATCTATTCACTCCAGAGAGGGCACAAACAACAGATCAAAGGAACAGTGGCACCCAAGTCTATCTTGGCAAACCAAGAGTTTAACTGGGGTTATTTACAGGAATATGAGTGAGGCGTGACAAGAGCACAGACAACTTACAGGCAGCTATTCCACTGAAGATCTCCCTCCCATTCAGCAACTGATACCCAACGCTGCTGAAGGTGTGGGAGGCCTAATGAGCTGCCTCATCCTCCTCCCTTCCCAAGGGAATGTTAGTGGACCTAATATTCACAGGGTCTTTTATAAGTAATCACAGCTGCTCCTATTTCAAGACAGCAATGACCATGTCGTGCCTATGGATCAGAATTCCACAGCACCCCACCACTTCCTCTGGCTCTTACATTTTTTCACCTCCTCTTCTATTATGTTCTCTGAGTTTTGTGGGGGGGGGCAGATAATATAACTGTATGACTATTTTCTCTCATTTAGGACTGAGTGTTTGCCTGCTATGTCATAGCAATAGTCACATATTCTAAGAAGTTTAATTGGTTATGAGTCACTGTAGTAACTGCTACTCATTCTGAAAACAGGCTTTCCTGACCAAAGCAGATGGTACCAATTACTTATGGACACAAACGTAAATGTTTACAAGGCAAGTTGGCAGACACATCTTGTCCATTTAACTGAACAACAGCAGTAGCTTCCCCACTAAGACCCATGACCTTCTCAACTACAGACTTTTGTCTTACAGTACCAAACAGGGGTTCCTTCTGTTGTGTGAACCTTAAATCCAATGAGAAAACAACTCTTTGCACACATAAGAGTAGTACTACTACTACATCTATGGACACATTTTGCTTAGCACACTGATAGTGTTAACATGCTTCTCATAGCTGAACAGGACATAGGAAGGGACCAAAATTAGCAATGATTCTCTTCTGATAGCCTACATAACACTTGCTAGCACTGTGAATGGAAGGAACTTTCAGCTCAGTCCCAGACTGATTTCTCCATATCCTGGACCTAAAGCATGTGATGTCAGCAATAGGGAATTACCATCTATCTCCAGCATATAATCAACATCAGTGACAATAACCTGTGTTGTATATGGGGCCTCACTGGCCTCCCAACAACCCACCCTGGTGCTGAAATGTTCAATCACTAGCTTTATGGCTCCTGGAATTGTCTTTTTCCACCCACAGAGGTACCTTCTTCAGATTCTTTAACCATCCTTTTAATGTTCATAGACAGAAGCTACTGTAGAATTTTTTTAGTCGTTTTGTTGGGTATCATCTCCACCTTGCCCAACCATAAAACCCCCAAGAATTTCACAGCTGTGCCTGGTCCCTGCAGCCTGTGAAGACAGATTTCCCATCCTTGCTTCTCTAGGCATGCTTGCACATCTTCCAGATGCTTTTCTAAATCTTTAAAACACGCTGAGGTTAACATTATCCCATTGATGTACTATTATCTTCTCACAAAGAATAGTCAGGATTTCTGAAGCCCGCCCCCACCAACCATCCCAAGCAAGTTCCAACTGGTCTTGAAATCCATCAGCTAATGAGATACTTGAAATAGAGTCAGCAAGGTCCAATACAATGTGAAAAGATCCCATTTCTTGTATCATTTGTCTCCTCAAAAGAGCGCTGTTAGATACAGCAGCATGGATTTAGTTTTCTGTAATCCACAGTCATTCTCTGTGAGCCATCCTGCTTTCTCGTCCTGTGGTGCTGTTGTGGCACTGTTATGCCTCTCTCTGTACTAGAGGGGCAAGGCTGGATCTGATGCTCACTGACCTGAGTCCAAGGGAGATTTAAACTATGCTTGCCTTCTGGGCCTGTGTAGGCTGTCTGACTCTGACAGGCTCAAGGTCCCAGCTGCTCCCTGACTTTCCATTGGCCATATTTGGCTGCTGAAATGGCTAGAGGCTTGATGAATAATCTCTATCCCTAGGCAGAAATTCACACAATATTCTCAAGGATAATTATCCATCTTTAGGGCAAGCTCAGTCCTTTTCACCTTCATTCCTCTGTCTCCATATTTATAAATTTTGATAGCCATTGTCCCCAATGCTCCTGGGGGATTTCAGCAATCAGGGCACAGCATTCACCTAAGCTCAAACATTCTGTACATTAGTATGGTATCAACAAGTACCAATAAGTCCACAATTCAACACGGGCTTTCAGTCACCTACAAGATCCTCACCTGTAGGTTACCCCACCAGGAAAGCATTTAGGCAGTTCCCACCCCATGAGATTGCCTTTCTTCATAGCAGTCGGCATAAGGGAGATCACCTGTACCACTTTGGTATGTTGTTGATCTGGCTCTAAACCGTCCCAGAAGCTCACAAGCACAGCATATAGATTTCTGATAAATTTTTTCCTTGAAACTGGCTTGCCACAGTTTCTACTTTTGCTTCTGAGTGACCCAGACAAGCCCCATTTTCTGCCTTTTCTTTTTCTTATCCCCTCTTGATTGGTGTAGCACATTATGAACCCACCTTAAGTCTAAGTCATCCAGATCTGCCAGAGCCTAACCTGGTAAAAATCGTGACTCTACATAGGGTTCCACAAAGCCTATCGTCATACCAGTCCTGTAGTCCCTGCCGAATTAACTTTAAGTCTTAGGAGAATGCAGTCCTGTTCACCCTAGTGAACCCACCACGCACAGCCCATTTCTAGTTTATTTTCTCCCTCTTCAGTCAATTCTTCTCATGGATCCCAGCTGTTTGGATCTCAGGACATCTTTTCTTTATGCCTATCCTAGCCTTAAGAAATAGCAATCCAAAATAAAAATAAATAAACATTTAAAGAAACCATGGCAATCGCTTATTAATTGATCCATTGTGTAGCATCAAGACATTTTGCAAAAATAAGAACTTTTCCAAAGTCATTTTGATTTGTCAGTAAAATTGTATGCTTTACAGGATTGCGGACTTCCTGGCATGTGTACCAGTACTTCCTGGTTGACTACAAATACTCTTTTGTACATTCTCTGGGTAACACCAAAGAAATGGAAATAAGCAAGAGCTGTGCTCAGACAAATTTTGTCTTTTAGATTTTAAAAAAAATTATGAATGGCTAAGAAAAATAGCAACTCAATAGTGCCTCTCTCTCATCCTCTTCTTTATCCAATTTACACACCAAAATGGAGGCTGGCATCGAGGGTACCATTCACGTGGCATGCCTTTTCCTTGTAATTCCCCCTGATGCAGGCAAATTCTTTCTGGGCAGATAACTGAACCTGTGTCATGTCTTACCACCCATGGCAGGAACAATGCAACTTCTGCTACTGTTACCTTACAGTACTGCTCCATATGGGTTCCTTTTGGAACTTCAATACAGTCTCTGGTCTTTTAGCCGTTTCTGAGGCATCCCCATATCCCTTGGTGAAAACATTCATTACCCCATAAGACACAATGGAAAACTTGGATTTCTCCCATGAACTTTTCACCCTGACTTTCCCTCTGGGCAAAGAGCTTAGTCTCAGTTGAATTTACCACCTACAACAGAGTTCGTACAATGCTGCTATGTAAAGTCACGATTTTTACCAGGTTAGGCTCAATGACACTGGTTGGTGACTCCATGTGGGGGATGGCCACACCAGGGTTACCCCAGGGAGTTCTACATCCTCAGAGGGTTTAGTTTTAGTTACATGGTTTAGCACTCCCAGAAGGGGCAGTACACTGCTCTTCCAGAATGAGAAAGGACAAAGAAATGATTGCACTCAAGTCTAACTTGGAGAACCAATGTATTTATTGGAGTTACTTCTCGGAGTGAGGGTGATGGACTGTTTGCTTACAAGAGCATGGGCGACTCACAGGCAGTTGCACCACTGTGGAGTATTCTCTACTTCATTGATTAGTTATATATTTCTGGAGAGGGCTGGGGCTACCATCAGGTGCTATCTCATAAGCTCTCTTTCCCCCTCCGTGAGAGAATGTTAGTTGGGTCCAATATTGTGAGAGTCTCACAGCTGCTTTTCATTTCAGGATAACCATGCCATACCTGGACATAGTTCTATGACAACAGATGGAATTGTGGTTAGGGAAACTCTTCAGCAGGAGCAAGCAGTCAGCACGGAGAGGTTACAAAGAAGACTTCATGGTGACAGTAGTAGGATTGTAGCTGGGTCATACATGATGGAAAGAACTCATGGGAGGACCCTGGTGGGAGAAGTATGCCGGAGAGATGTGGAGACGGGGCCAAGTAATCAGACGGGGAGAGGGTGTTTTCATTGGAAAACATAGGTAGAGAGGAAGAGAAACACGGATGGATCTACCATGAGTGGATTTTTTTATATCTGGCAGTTATACATTGCTACATATCAAATGAAATGGCTTAAAGTAACAATAATCTGTCATTTCTTGCTGTTGTGTTGGTTTTCTGGGCTCTCCTGAGAGGATCTTTGGCAGGGTTTCTATGACTATACACATCTAGATGCTACCCTGGGTCTGAGTGTCCACAGTTGCCCATTTGTGCTGCCTCAATGACACTAGTTGGTGACTGAACACTCAACTGGGCAATAGCCAGCATTAGTGCTCCTCCAGTTGGGCTTTGCATAGCAAGTGTGCTCGGTTTCAAGTGGGTGTGCTCTAAGATCACAAAAGCAGAAACTGAAGATCAGTGGAGATGCACCTTATTCTGTTGATCACAGTGGAGAACAATGCTAGTCTAGATTCAAGGAAAAGAGAATTCTTTTAAAAAATGTTTTATTATTTTTATTTTATGTGTATGAGTATATTGCCTGCATGTGTGTAAGTGCACCTGTATTGTACAATGCCCTCAGAGGTCACAAGAGGGCACTGGGTCCCCTAGAACTAGAGTTACAGACAGTTGTTAGCCACCCTGTGGGTTCTGGGAATTGAACCTGGGTCCTCTGCAAGAGTAGCCAGTGCTTTAACTGCTGAGCTGTCTCTCCAGCCCTGGAAAGGAGAATTCTTATGAGGAAAATGGGAAATAATTTGCAGCCATCTCTGATCTACAGCAACTGCCAGTCTCAATGACCCAGTAAATTTATTTATTAGTGACTTAGTAAGCTATTTGTTCGTTCATGTATTATATATCCAACTGAGCATTCACTAGACACTTGGTATGCTAGTGGTGGGGGAGGCAAGATTAGCAAATAAGGAACTTAAATTCTAGGGAAAGAAGATTCTAGGGAAAGAAGAAGACCTTGGTCAAATGATTACATTAATTTATGCAAGATATAATCCAAAGTAGTATTTTCAGGGAAACTGAGTATTCATGAGAATTTAGAAGAAATGACACCAGCATGAGATGGAGGAAGCTGGATGTTCAGAGAACATTCCATTAAGGAAATAACACTTGGGTGTAGAAAGATTGCTCAGTCGTGAACAGCACTGGTTGCTCTTGCAGAGGATCAGGGCTCAGTTCCCAGCATCTGCAATGGTACCTAAGAACTGTCCCCCTATTCTCGGAGGTCCTGCATCCTCTTCTCTCCTCCATGGTCACTGCATGACAGGGGTGCACTTACACACTTGCAGATGAAACACACTCCTACACACAAAAGAATAAAAATAAATAAGTCCAAAAGATAACAAAAGAAGCAATATGTGAACTGTGGTATAATTCAGCATTTGCTAAGGAAAGAGTTCAAACCCAGAGGCTAAGTAACCTGCCCTAGGTCACACAAACGTGAGTTGAGTTCAGCTGTGTCTGGCTGCAGAGCCCTTGTTCTTTCTCCTTATCTCACTGTGCAATGGAGCAGTGTTGAGGAGAGAGCTGAGTCATAAGGGAGGCAGAGGGGAGTGGGAACGTTTCTTGAACTTATGCGCATTGCTTAGTCTGTGAGGAGTATGAATTCAATGAAAATTAATTCTTTCATTTTTAAAGACTCATTTTTTAAAGCTGGGTATGGTGGGTTATGCCTAGAATTCCAGCACTTGAGAAGCTGAAGCAGGAAGACCATGGACATGAGGCTAGCCTGGGTTACATAGTGAAACCCTGTCTCAAAGAAGACTAGTTTGTTTTTTTTTTTGTTTCTGAGACAGGATCTCACTGTTTAGCCCTGGCTAACCTGGAACTCACAGAGATCTGCCTGCCTCTTCCTCCGAAGTGCTGGGATTCAAGGTGTGTGTCACTATCCCTAGTCAAAAGTTATGTCTTTATTAGATAGATAATTGTGGACATATTTTAATTTTAACAAATATTATAGATCTAGCCAAAGCCCATTCTAATAATTACTAATCCCATTCTTAAGGTAAGTGCCGTGATTGTTGTCCTCTGTCTTTCCTTCCCGATCTACACCTACTCCCAAATACAGTTATGGGTTGGGGGTACGTTGTGAGAACGTGCAGAAAAGCATGGCATGACTCCATTTCTGTTCTTAAACATTCAGACTCAACTGAGTATGCAGACATGTGTTACGTGATGAGGTTGGGAACAGTGATGAATCACACACACAATGGTGGTGCCGAGAGTGTGTCACTTGGTGACATCATAAGCAGCTTAATTTGGGCAAGTACACTGCATGGTGTTTGTCCAACAACAAAGTTCCTTAACTACCCTGGAGAGGTCTGAGGAGAAAGACACAGCTTGAACGATGGTGGCACCTTCTCCTGGGCTGAGGTCCTGGACTAAATAAAAAGGACAAAAGGAGACATCGAGCTGGATTACCAGCCTTCATCTCTCTCTCCTGACTGGGTGCATTGTGACTAGCCGCCTCAGGCTCCTGCTGCTGCGGGAAGAGCTGCTTTCACTTCCAGAACCTTCAATACCATGATGGACTGCATCCCCCAACTGTGAGGGAAAACCTCTCCTTCCTTTTCTTGGGTATTTTGTCAGAGCAGTGAGAAAAGTAACTAGTACACAAGGAGACAGATATCTCAGGGAGTTCTTAATGTCATATATAAATATCTATATCATCCTATGAGAATTTTAAATTTAAATTTGGAAGACCTAGGCTTTTGTTTTAATGACAATACAAATATTTTTCCAGTTTTGAAGAGATAGCTTCTCCTTAAGGAGTGACATTCAACAATTGAAAGACAATACAGAAAAAGACCTTCAATTAAAAGTCTGGATTTGTAAACACAGAGAATAAGACATGTTCTTGGGGACCCGTGAGTAACTGCTTCTTTCTTTAGAAGGTTGCTCAAGTACAAGATCTGCCACTTCTGCAGGGACATCTCTCCCCAGCGAAGCGGAAGCGAATGAAGCTGCTGTGACTTGGCACTTCCTCATCTTTTTCTCTAGGTTGGAGAAGACCAGAAGGTTGGCCTCAACCTGGAGACAGAAATGCAGTCTGAACCCTGTGGTGCCTTGAGTCAGAATCTGTATTGTGACTAGCCCAGGGGATTCATTGAGGATTCATTGTAACAAGCCCTGGGGTTTGAGGACGTGATAAATAAAGATGACTTCACAGACACTTTCCAACAGAAGTTCTGTCATTCTGAAACTCCAGGCAGCTGCTGAGCCTAAGTGGCCTGAAGCTTTCTCTGGGCTAGGCCTGGCCTCTTGACGTCTCTGGCTGCTTCTGCTGAGTCACCAGAGCAGGCGAGCCAGGGGAGGAAGCACTGCATCCTGTGAGCTTGGAAGACCAACCAGGCTGGTAAACTCAGCAAGTGGGAGAGGTCAAGCCCCCTAGCCCTGTCTCCTCACAAAGATGGAAGCCACCATAAAACCCTGTGATTGGATCTGTTCAACCAAGAAGGACCTACATTTCTTCCATTTTTATATGCCCAGTTTCTAGCAGTCCTAAAATGAAATAGAAGGGTTTCATTCACCTTTAATCTAACCAAGTGGCTATGAATTTAGTTAAATTCTGGGGTTTCCTGAGCTCACTTTCAGCCTCTATCAATTGCTGCTACTACTCACAGGCCTCAGAACCCAAGAACTATTTAAAATGAGGGGAGCAGGGGTGGTTAAAAGCACTGGCTGCTCTTGCAGAGGACCTGGGTTCTAATCCCACCACCCACATAGTGACTAATAACTGTCTGTAACACCCTTTCTGGGGGATCTGATGTCCTCCTCTGTCTTCTGTGGGCACTGCACAACACAGGTGCACTTACATACATGCAGGCAAAGTACTCGGACACAGAAAATAAAAATAAATAAAACATTTTAAAATGAGGGGAACAAATCCTTTTCTTACTCATCTGTTACAATTTACTTTTTAAAATAATGCAATCACATGGTAATGATTTTTATTAGCTTCTTATACATCCTTCCACCTAAGTATAAGCAAATACAAATGAATGCTCCTATATACCACCTTTTCTCAGCACAAGTGCCGTATGATACTTATTGTTCTGTAGTTTTCTTGCTTGACTGAAGATGTGTACAGTCATCCTATGGTATCCATAGAAACAGTCTCAGGACCCCTACAGATCTCAAATCCTCATGTGCTCAAGTTCCCCGAATAAAATGGTATAATGTTTACAGCTAACCAATGAACATTCTCTCATGTATATTAAATCACTTCTAGATTGTTTCTAATGCCAGATATAATATAAATTCTATGTAAATAATTTTTTGCTGGGTTGTTTGGAGGAATAATAACATGTTGTTCAGCACAGATTTGATCACAGGCTTCAACTGTTTTTTCCATCTGCCATTAGTTAAATTCACAGATGTAAAAACTGTTCACACAGAGGACCAGTGTACTTTTCTCTGCAGCTACCTGGAGAGGCACATTCAACTAAACACGTAATCCCCTATGGTTGTATCCTCTTGGGTGCCTCTGGAACCCCCAGGATCTCAGACCTGGAGAAACTGTCTGCTGTTCACTACAGCTCTATAGGTGTCCCCAAGACCTCAGGTAGTGTCCGAAGCAAGCTCAGTCGTGACTATGAATAAGGGCACATGTACACATGTGCACCCAAATGCATTCTCACCCCTGGCCAGCCCTGCACAACACCACGCTGACCTGATCTGCCTATGCCTGTCCCAGGAGCCATTCCTGCTCGAGCTGGACGGCCTCTCAGTGCAGCCAGTCTTTCAGCTGTTCAGCTGCCTGTTCATGCTGTTCTTCCTCGGGAGCTATGTTTTGACTTTGCAGCTATAAAATGAAAACAATGCATTCTCCAAACACTTTTTAAATGTGTTCATCTGTTGTCCTGGTTCTGTGTCTCTCTCTGCTCATTGGCAAACCCTTCTGATTCATAGTGTATCAGCTGGAAAGGTCAAAAAATCAATCGAAGTCCTCCTTACCATAAACAAAGACAAGGTCAAAATTGTACAAAGAGATGGCCCATTAAGCAGTACTGTGAAGAAAATAACCATACTTTTTTTATTTGCTTTTTGTAAGGCAGGGTCTCACTGTGTATTCTAGGCTGACATGGAATTAGTAATCCTCCTGCCTGTTCCTCCCAAGTGCTAGGATTATAGGTGGGATGATGCATTCATGCCAGGTTATAGATCACACTTTCTGACACAGGAAGGTGACATTACGATAACCTGATATACAGCAGTGATGTGAACTCAGTCATTCATCTTTAGCGACCTCACTGTCTTGGTCATTCCTATTCAGGACTCCAGGGTCCCACTTGTGAAGGCATTTTCAATCAGTTTTCCTCCACCCACAGCCTCCTGGAACCTTTCCATCAACTTTGTTCAAGAACATTCATTTCTTATTACTAACAGCTCCCCAGGAAGTGCTGCTGGCTCTTATTTTATTATTATTAAAAAAAAACTGAGTAATTCTTACTTCATCATTTGGCACACGTTAGGGATATTCTTTATGGCAGTTTCTTTCATTGGGAAAGATATGCCTTCTGAAAGCTCTGTCTAGGAAGGAAGAAATTCAAGAACTTACGGAAATGTCTGGATGTAGGGCCAGGAGAGACACGACCAAGGCAGGGGGGGAGCGATGGTTGGGTGGCTAGA
Source organism: Eospalax fontanierii (assembly GCA_035773235.1). Lineage (NCBI taxonomy): Eukaryota > Metazoa > Chordata > Mammalia > Rodentia > Spalacidae > Eospalax > Eospalax fontanierii. The sequence continues at coordinate 20,164,360 of CM069547.1, forward strand.
TTTGAAGGGTAGAATAAAGTTTCTTCACACCAACGTTCTTCAGAGCCCCAACACCACCACTAAAGAATAGGGATAAATGCCTAGGACTGACTTTGGTTCAAAGTTTAGGGAAATAGTTGTTCAGAATTAACAAAGAGTTTTTCTGTAGAAATGATATAAATGGAGGTTTAACTTTTCAGACCAAAAGAATTGCATTCTTTTCATTATGTCATCACTAGCTGTGCCAAGCAGAGCTTTAGTTGATGTCTGTCTCTGTTTCCTCAAGTGTAAAATGATGATGGTGGTGCAGGGGTCTTACAGCGTTATTAGCAGAATAGTATGGAATATTGGTCTGTTTTATGTCAGTGTAACAAAATATCTGAGGTTGGATAATGCATGAAGAAGAGAGGATTACTGAGTCATGATTTTGGAGGCTCAAGGGACAAGTTTTTGTTCTTTTATATAAACCCATTCTCAAGAGAATTAACTGAGATCTCATAAGGACTACTTGGATCCCTTCTGAAGGCAACGCCCCTGGTCATCCAAGTTCCTGGCTCTGTGCTCCTTTTAAGAACACCTTTAGGGCTTTATCACCTTCCAGAATCACATTAAGGGCAAAACTTCAAACATATGAATCTTTGGGCTAAAATCCACCTAAACCATACACATGGATTTATGTACTTAGAGCAGTGATTGGTACATAATCGGGGTTGCATTTATTGTTGTTATCATTTGTAGCAAAACTGTAATACCACTCAGTCCCTCTGTTCTTGGTCCTTGATATGGGGGAGGGGGTGAAGACTTGATTAGGAAGGTTGCAGGGTAGCAATGAAGAAGAGCCAAGACTGAAGAGGTGATTCCTGCCTGGGCCATCCGTCAGCCTCATCCCTGGACAGGAGTCTGCTGAACATCCAGGGAAGGCCAGTCTCTGGGTCAGATCCATTAAAACAAGAAGGTTCACAAGGGAAGAGAGCACTGGTCTTTACTAGGGGGTGAGCACAGAGCACTCTACGAAGCAAGTGGGGCACCCAGAAGCACCATGAGAGGCAGGGCTATTGTCCAAGGATTGTCCCATCTCTGCTTTACAGAATCCCAAGATTAAAGGCATCCCCCAACACAGTGGGAAAGTTATTTATTTATGTTGGGTTTGATTCTGCTGTATTCAAATTTATCCAACACCAGCTAAGAACAACTGAGAATGAAGTGAAAGACACCCTCCCCTGCCCCCGGGTGCCCAAATGGCCTTCAACTTTCTTTTCCAATACCTTAAAAACAGGTAAATGAATTAAAGAGCAGGCTGGTGAAGAATAGGCAGTCTTCCCGAGGAGACAGCAGGTCTGGAGGAGCCCATAACCAGCCAAGAGTTGGCAGATAGGGGTCATAGCCAGGAGATGGACTTCAGCTCTAGCAGTCAGTTGTAGGACACTCAAACTACCTTATTTGAACCCCAGATTCTGCCCTCCCAAATTTTCTTTCTTTCTTGTATAGGTAATTTTCCTCTGAACACAACCTGATCCATTAACTAAGGCTTTATAGCCTCCTCCTCCTCCTCCTCTTCTTCTTCCTCCTCCTCCTCTTCTTCTTCCTCCTCCTCCTCTTCCTTGTCTTTGTCATTATCTTCCTCTTCCTCCTCCTCCTTTACTCAGGAGACAGTTGTTGAATTGCTGAGCAACACCCCCATCTCCAGATATTTAAATTTTAAAAAATTAATTAATTTTTATTTAACACGTACAAGTGATATGCCTGCATGCATGTAAGTGCACCCATGTCATGCAGTGCCCCCCAGAGGACAGAAGAGGGCACTGGATCCCCTGGAACAGGTTGTTAGCCACAATGTGGGTGCTGGGATTCAAACCCAGGTCTTCTGCAAGAGCAGCCAATGCTCTTAATTGCTGAGCCATCTCTCCATCCCCAAGATATTTAAAATTTATATTATTTTCACTAGTACCTAAGAATCTTACAAAGGTATATATTATATAATTATTTATTTATATAGATTTACATGTGATCTGAAGATCTGAATATTTTATACTCTATACACACACATGCACACACAAACATGTCTACTTTGTAATCTGCACACAGCAACTCAGACTCACAAACCTCATTTCACAATAGCATGGGAGAGACAGAGCTAGAGCCTTGGAGTTATTTTAAAGTGTTTTTAGTAAAAGTAATGCATGAGCCATCTGAGGTAAGGATTTTCCTGAAAACTCTGTGACATGCTACTTTTACCAGCTGGCGTTTATTGAGCACCTTTGTGTACCACGCTGAGTGCTGGAGACTCTATGGTAAAAAGGCAGATGTAACCCCAGTTTCAGGGGATGTGGCATTATTCCGGCTGGAATGGGATTTCTGTAATTATATTACATGGAACTGTAGTTTTTGCATGTTCTTTCAGCAAACTGTGTTTGCTGCCAGCATTAATCATTAAATCAGTGATTAAGAGTCACAGTTTAAAATGCACATGTCTCATTTCCTGTTACATTTAGTTCTCTCCCTGTTCCTCAGAGTAAAACTACCTCACTTTTGAACAGCTGTTATCATCATGGAAATGAGTCAGGTGTGTAATTTAAGATTACACCAGAATGAAAGCAAATGGGAGATCAGTTATGGGTTGAGCTACACCTCCCCCCCAAATATCATTATGGGATATTTGCTTTAGATTAGGGTTTCTCAACCTTGGTGCTGCTCACATTTTAGGGTACACACTTCCGTGTTGTGAGGCTGTCCTATTCAGTATAGGATACTGAGCAGACTCCTCAGCTACCTCCCACCAGTGGCCAATGGTACCATGCCTGAACCCACTTGTGACAATCCAAAATGCCTCCAGAGAGCACCAGTGCCCCTCGATGGGAAAAATGACCCCTAATTAAGAAGAATTCAATATAGACCAAAGTTCTAAACCCTCGTACATGTAAATGTGATCTTGTTTAGAAATAGGGTCTTTGAATACGTCATTCCGGTAGGATGAAACCAAACTGGAGCAGGGTGGAGATCCTGGATCCAAAGTGATGGATGCTCTTCCTGAGAGAAAAAAGACACAAGGGAGAACAGAGGGTGAGGCTGGAACTATGCATCTACAAGCCCAGGATAACCAGCAACCTCCTGAGCTTAGAGACTGCGTTGGGAAGATCCTTCCCCACGGCCCTACTGCCATCTGATTTCAGGCTTCCAGCCTCAAGAACTGTGAGCAAACAGAGTTCTGTTACTTTAAGACAACCAAGATTGCAGCTCGTTGTTACAGTGACTCTAGGAAGCTATCCAAGCACAGTCAGCTCTGCCCTGAAATGGCTCACCTGGAAGGTAATGCTTAGGCATTGAATCTCCCAAACTATTTATCCCTGCTGGTGATGGCACAAACCAGGTGAGGCCCACTGATTTAGCCAAGAGGAACAGTTCCTTCAGGGGAGGAGCCCATGCCTTGGTGTTGAGTCATAAAGACTGTGGTGCTAGGTCTAGAAAACTCTTAACCTTATCCTTACCACACCAAGGTAAGTGTGGTTTATGCAGTAGCTATGTAAATAATTCATACACTTAAAGAGTATGTACAGACATCCTGTACAAACATACAATGGACAGGCGTGTGTTAGCTGCTTTTCTGTTACTGTGATAAAACGCCCAAACAGCGCCACCAACTAACCAAGTGTTCCAGTGCTTGGAGCCTGTGGGGGACTTTCTCATTCAAACCGCCACAGGTTTATCTGGGACAAATGTGATGCTGTAACACTGGCAGTTAGCAAGGGAGCTACAGGATTAAACCTTCCACCCAAATAGACCAGAATGTGCTCCATCCCCAAATACGTCTCTTTGGCATAAGAAGCACTTTGAAAAACCACAGAGCTGGAGGCTCTCAAAAGGATGCGAAGGATACATTTTTATAAGGGAAATTTACATCTATAAAAGAAATCTCCACTTATAAGGGCACCTGTCTTTCTGTATCAAAAAAGAAAGGATGCTGTAAACAGCACTAAACACTAAGCACTAAGCACTGAGGCCTTGATTTAAATCTGCATGACAAACTGCACTAAAAGAATTTTCCAGGTTACTGCCTATGCCTAGATGTCTCTACCCTTCTCTGTTTCAGCTCAAGGCTGCCCTGGGCTTGAACTCAAGCTGCCTCAGAGATTTATTCATTGTCTTGGGTAGATCCCATGCGCATATGAAGCATACAAGTTGGTAAGTACATGTTTTTCTCTGGTTAATTTGTCTTTTGTCACAGGTCCATCCCCTACTAAGAAGTCCAAAGGGTAGAGATAAAAATGTTTTGTCTTCCTCTGTGAGGATTCTCTATCTGCATGAACACTCACTCTCTTGGTGAGCTCACTGTCTCCTAGAACTGGATCTTTAGTGTGTGGATTGCTTAGAGGGACCTCCCAAGTGATGATTCATCACCTGTGAAGACAATCAAAAGAATGGTGGTACTGGGCCTGCCAGATGGCTCAGTGGGTAAAGGTGTTTGCTAACCAAGTCTGTCACACCTGAGATCGATCCCTGGAACCCATGGAAAGGTAGAAGGAGAAAACAAACTCTACCAAGTTGTCCTCTGACCTCCACATATGTGCCACAGCATATGCGCCCCTCCCCACACTTATAATACATTAAATTTTTAAAAATACGGTACTCAGTTGAAACAGGTCATACTCTTTTATCAGATGTACTAGTTAGGGAATATCACGTGTCTATGCAGGATAACATGATACGGAAACTGATACAGTAGAGGTTTAAGGGGGAAATCAAATTGACTTCCCTCTAAAAGGGGGTTAGTTGTGTCACTTTTGCCATATCCATGGGATGGAATATTCCTAAGACATTAAAATTTAAGTCTCAGCAAATGACTATAAAACATGAAGTATAATCTCAATTCTAGTAAACCAATAATGAAAGGCTATAACTCAAAGTCACAGGAGATTCTAATAATTTCTCATATGATTTTTTTTTCTGTTCTCATTTCATTTTATTTCTTATAATGACTATACCTGTTTAATAATAAAAAAGCATTTGTCTGACATATAAAAATATCCCAGCCCATTTTCAGGATGCAGCTTATGAATTTTGACAGATGCACACACTGTACAACCACCCCAAGATATAGACTCTTCTATCACACTGTTAGTGTTATGAGCACATTGTCAAAAGCATGGCTGGATGCATTTGTGTCCTTCCACAATGTCAGAATGTATTGACTAACACTAATTATACTTCTTTGACTGAAATTGTCCTAGTATTTCTTATCTTACTTGATGACAAGTAGTACTCACAATTAGAAGTTCTCTACCGGTCAGTCCCTTGGTCTATACACTGTAGTTTGATGATGGGTCAGTGGGGGCTGTTGCCACCAGAGTGCTAAGTGTTCTCCTCTTTATTGGGTCTAGGTAGAGTGCTGCACAGTTTTCTTAGTCTGAATGTTTAATTTAAAGTTCTCAGTTTGGTTTTCCTGATATGATTTTATAGAGAGACAATGGCTAAAAATAAAAGCAAAAATCACCCCCCTACACAGAAATCAATTCAAAATGGATCAAGGACCTTAATTTAAAATTGGAAATGCTGAAACTCCTAGAGGAAAACATAGGTGAAACACCTTAGGATATCATCATAGGCAAGAATCATCTGAACAAAATTGCAATTTTTTACTTATTATTTTTATTTTATGTGTATGAGTGTATTGCCTGCCTTACATACGTAAGCACACTCGTATTGTGCAATGCCCATGAAAGTCAGAAGAGGGCATCAGATCCCCTGGAACTGGAGTTATGGATGGTTGTAAGCTGCCATTTGGGCGCTGGGAACAAAGCTTGGGTTTTCTGAAAGGGCAGCCAGTGCTCTTAACCACTGAGCCATCTCTCTAGCCCCACTGAACAGGATTCTAATAACATAGGAAATAATCCCCAAGTATTAACAAACAGGATGACATGAAATTGGGAAGCTTCTGCACAGTAAAGAAACTATCAGCAGTATAAACAGACAGCCCAGAGAAGGGGAGAAAATCTTTCTCAGCTGAACTGACAAACTGATAGGGGATTAATATATAGAATATAGAAAGCACTGCACCAAGTAAACAACAAAAACACAAAACGGCCAATCAATAAATGAATGCTCAGTTCTCAGCAGAAGTAACAAAAATGGTCAATAAATATTTTTAATACCTTTTTCCATCGAGGAAATGTAAATTAAAACTACTAGGATTCATCTTAGTCTAATCAGAATGGCTGTCATCAAGCAAACAAATTACAACAAACACTGACAAGGGTGTGGGAGGGGAAGGAACCCTTATTTTCTGTGGTGGGAATGTAAATTGGTGTAGCTATTATATAAAACCAGCATGGAGGTGTCTCAAAAACTATAAACAGGACAGTCATATAACCCAGCTGTTCCATTCCTGGACATATACCCAAAGACTATATCTTACCACAGAGATATATTTCTTATTGCTAGATGCCCATCAACAGATGAAAAAAATGAGAATGTAGTATATAACAAAATGGAATTTTTCATAAAGAAAAAATTAAATTATGAAATTTAGAGGAAAGTAGAGGGATCTGGAAGTTATTATATTTATCAAGACAGCTCAGACTCAGAAAGACAAATATTACATGTTCTCTCTCATATGCATATCCCAACTTTATATATATATATATATATATGCATACATACATATACATATATGAGTATGTGTATGCATATATGGTGCCTTGTATGTATGTTTGCTTATTCTAAACTCCTTGCTTCTTCAACCCTTTGTAATCATACTGTAACCTGCATATACACATACAGGACAACTTACAAGAGTCTTCTCTACTTTCCCAAATTTTGTCACAGGGATTGAATTCAGGTCATCAGGCTTGGTGGCAAGTGCCTTGGATTAGCTGAGCCATGTCATTAGTTCCAGAGGCTTGTCTATACAACATTGAGGGACAGCTCCTAATGACTCACTGTTGAGATCAGTTTACATCCTGCCTTAAATTACTCTATATTGTATAAAAAGGTGGTTTTTCAGACTGTGCTCTCCCCTGAGACAATCCATTCTATGCACAACTTTTGAGTCCATGTTAAGGATGGAAGATGACTCTGCACTTGAATGGACATGTGGATAGCACCCTGTTTGACACCATCCATCCATGAAGCACGGATGGACAAATAACATTCCAGAAAGTAGAAAGAGTGCCACCCTATAAATGTATTGTCATGAAACTGGCACTGCAGGGGACACGAGTGCATTGAAATCACATCAAGAAAGCCAGACCCCAAACACAGTGAGTCAAGGAAAGGGTGTAATTCCTTTACCGGAACCCCATGAAGACATAGACACCTAAGCACTAGGATGCTGCATCCATCAGTCATTTGACCACCTGGTGTGTGTGTTAAAGGACCAGCAAGCAGAGAACTTCCGATTATCCCAGGGGCCTCAGCTTGGCTCCATCCTCACTGCTGACACAGCCTATTCAAATTGCCATCTGCCCATCCTCCTGCTCACCTATCTGGACCTACCATCCATTCCCCCCACACCTTTTTCTTTGGTCTGAATCCAGTTCCGCCTTTTTCACCTCTGCAGCTGGACTCAGCTCTGCAGCTCAACTCTGACTTTGCAACATACTCTGTGGCAGCCACAGAACTTCTCCAGAGACCTCCATCTGGCGAGTTAGCTCAACCTCTGATCAACTTTACATTTCTAGCTGTTTCCAAGCTCTAGTGTCTCAGGCCTCGTTGAAACTCTCTATCTCTTTAACCTTTTGCAAACATTCTGTAATACAGATAGATGATAGAAGATAAAGAGATGATAGATAGATGATAGATAGATAGCTCTAGATCCAGATCTAGATATTTCCATTGTATGATGTGTAATGTGTGATCTGAGAATTAATATTAGCAATTAAGATTGGAATAAAAGAGCCTGTGTAATCTCAGGCAAGACTATCAAGGAGAGTCAGAGTGACTATTTGGAAAATTGCTGCCAATGAAACTACCATATCTTATAATTTTATTTTTATAATTAAGACACAAATGTGGTCTGCTGTGTTTATGACACAGCTGCTCTGGAAACCATGCTGCTTCACCCCAAATGGCCAATCTAAAGCAAGTCAAAGGTGTTACACATTTCATTATATATGTCCATGTCTTAGGGCTGGAGAGATGGCTCAGTGGTTAAGAGCATTGGATTTTCTTGCAGAGGACCAGGGTTCAATTCTCAGCACCCACAAGGTGGCTAACATCTATTCATAACTCCAGTTCCAGGACAATCTGACACCCTCTCGAGATCTCCGAGGGCATTGCATGACCCAGGCGCACTTACATACATGCAGGCATGCACCCATAAACATAAAATTAATAAAAGAATAAAATATTTTTTAAAATTTACTACATATGCCCAATCTCTTATCTATTCAAATAGATTCCCTACAGGGAAAGCTCCCTAGCCACCAGGGGAATGCAAATTAAAACTACATGGACATTTCACTTCATCCCAGCCAACAAATACTAGTGAGAATGTAGGGAATGGGAATTCTTGTACATAGTCCATGAAAATTGGTCTGGTCACTATGTAAATCAGTGTAAAGGTTTATCAGAAGACTAAAAACAGAACTACCACATGATCCAGCTTTAGTACTCCTGCACATCCATGCAGGACTTAAGTCAACACATCACAAAGATGCTTGCACATCCATGTTTCTTGCAATACTATTCACAATAGCCAAGCTATGGAATCAGCCTAGATATCCTCCATAGACAAACAGGTAAAGAAAATGTGGCATATAAAGTAAAGCGGTTTTATTTTATGCCACGAAGGAAAATGAAATTATTTTGCCTGCTAGAAATTGGATGCAACCTGAGATCATCATATTAAACAAAATAAGCCAGGCTCAGAAAGACAAATGTTGCATGTGTTCTCTCATTTGTGGATCATAGGTTTCATATAGGCATTTGCAGTAATATATATATATATATATATATATTCTGTTTTCATATATATATATATATATATATTTCATATATATATATATATATATATATATATGAAAACAGAAGTGAAACTGTCAGGGAGAAGGAACGGGATTAGCAGGAGGAGGGTGTGAAAGGTGAATATGATATGCTTGAAAGAAAATGCCTGCATGAAACCTATAATTATACATATATACACCAATATATAAAAAGATTGGTATCATTTACACAGAATCTTGATAAAGACCAAAAGAGTCAACTCCTTTCAAAAATCAGAGACCTCTTATTTAGGAGATGACTTAACACACACACAACACACACACACACATTCCAAGTTTAGTTCCTGTATTCCTCGGACCAAACCCAGAACATGTATTTTTAACATCTTTTGCAGCAGCCCCAGGCAAATGAAAACCCAACCAATATACTGGATTTTGGGATAGGCATGTTAACCAGCTCACTTCTCCCTCCCCAACCTCTTGTCAGGACACTGGCAATCAGGAGGAGGTAAGTGAGTCTAATTACAGAGGCTGAGAAGAGAGAGGAGCATAATGACAGGGAGCCCTGCTGATCACGACATCCCCCCGGCTAATGTGGCTCTACACATTGCCACTTGCTGGAGAATAATTGGGCTGCTCCTCAGTCCAGACCTCAGGAACGCCTCGCTTGGGTCATAGCTCATCACAAACACTTGAACCTCCTACACGCACTGGTTTTCTTTTTCTGCCTCTCCAGTCTCTATATCCTTACATCTAACAATGCCAGCCCTGGGGTTGCCAGAGCAGCATACCCTGCCTCTGCCTTTCCTGCCTGCTACCTGGTGGGCCTTTCCCACCTGGGACAGAGGCTCTCTAACCTTCCTGACCCACAGAAATAACAGCCTGAAGAAGCCACTCCCATTCCTGTGTATCCTTTACACCGCTTTGATCACTTAGAATTTTTCGGCTAGGGTCAGCAACCCACTTCAGCTTAACTTATGAAGAGAATAGACATCTTATTGTTCTCAAAAGCCAGGAGTGCCAGGAGGCCAGGATTCAATGGCTGTCGTAGCTCTCAGCTTCTCTTTGAGTGTCTTCTGTCTCACTGTCTCAAACTCTGTCCCCAGGGAAGAGCCAGAGGGTATAGGTCCAGACTTCAGTCTTCGTCTTCAGACCTGGGTACCTTTGGCCTGTCATTAATCATCTAATTAAAAGAAAGAGATAACATAAAAATGTCATGTCAAATCATTACCTAGTTGCTGCTTTGTCAAATTGTTATCAATTACTGATTAAATTATATGATAGGCTATTTTAACTAAGTTTAGCCATGATAATTATGAAAGCATTTTATAAGTTTTAATGTTTTGAGTTCAATATGGCCCATTCCTTATGAGTGACTGGCTTCCTTTTGATTCCTACGGCAGCGTTAAAGAAAGCAGTTGATGATACTGCAACAAACTGTTAATTATAAAAATGTGCTTTTGAGACATACTGTCACAGACTCTAGAAAAAAGTGCCTCAATATATGGGTGTTTTTGAAAAATATATAAACAATTTATGTTGCTGGCCCCAGGATATGCTGGGCATGCTGTAAGCTTAAGGCCGACAGGGCAGGAAGGAGATGGCTCGGAAGCAGAGGTCCTGTACTCTTGGTGTTATCCTCCCTCCTTTTCAGCCCCCATTTCCTAAAATTCATCCAGCAATCTCCTTATCTTTGTTTCCATTGGCACCTTAGTCCGGGCCTGTGTCATCTCTCCATAGATCAGAGTAAGGCAAACCCCTCTTCAGGGCTGGAGAGTAAGTGCAGTCACTCACTGAGGAATGAAATTTGGGCCAATGATGGACCATATATAAGACAGTAGTCCCATCAGATTATAATGGAGTTGAAAATGCCTATGGCTAAATAACACTGTAGCCATCCTGGCATCAAAGTACAACCCATTACTAATATGTCTGTGGTGACGCTGGTGTAAGGGCATTGTGCCATCAGAACATGTAATTAATTATGTACAATACTTGGTACTTGAGAATCATAATAAATGACTTGGACACTGGTTTATATATTTACTATATTATATTTTATTATTATTTTATGTTGCTGCAAAACAGTCTGTATTCAGACTGTTTGTGGACTTACAGTCTACCCCACTTGCTTGTGTTATCCAAGTTCAAACATTAATATGAACAGGTATGACTATAGTCCAGTAACCCAGGGTTCTGGCAGGCCTGGGGTCTAAGACTGGGCTCACCAGCCCTTGAAAGCATGTATCAACTACTTCATCACAAATTCTTGGCTTGCATTTTAGTCTTCTTTGTATCCTCCAGCCCATACAGAGTGTCTGGCACCTAAGAGTCAGTCAATAAAAATTGTTGAAAGAATGAATGAGGCTCTAGCCCATGCATGAATACTTATATCATTTCGTATTAAAGTTGCCAAATACTACTTACAATCTCATTAACTTTAGATAAAAGATTGAGAACTTTTGCAACTTACTAAACATTAGAAATACGTGTCGCCTCTAATGGTACAATCTCATATTACTTAATTGTTCTATGAACAGTTTGGGAAATGGAGAATCCAGCATCTGATATTGTAGGCATTTTACCACACCTTCCCGTTGGTGAGGGTAAATGGGGTAAATCTAATCATGGCTTAAACAAGAAGTGTTTTGTTTGTGTTTAAATAAGAGCATCTCAGACACAGAAGAATGATGAAAGGGCCCTAGCTGGCAGGAAGATAATCGAGCCTTTAAACCTCCTTTGGTCAGACATATTTTGCATACCTGCAGGGCTACTCATTCTTATTATTCTAAGTCACAGCAAGTAGGCTTTGCTTTAACTGTTTGCTTTCACAAAGAAGGGTTACCATGAGCTACACAGCTTCCCTCTGTCCAACACGACTTGATATAAGAAGAGTGTGCCCTCGGAGACTGGAATGACGCTCTGGTATCAGACACTGGATGAGCACCACTGTACCCAGGATGAATCTCTAAGTCGGAATAAGATCTGTGTAAGTTGTCTACCAGCCACCTTAGCAAAATCTTCGAAGGTATTTCCCCCTATTTTTTCGTTCTCTTTTCTTGCAGTGCTGGGTATACAGAGCTGAGCGCTTTATGCCTATGGGGCAATTGCTCTATTGCTGAGCCAAACCCCAGCCTGACAGTGTGCTTTGAATAAATTATTAGAGGCTTACAGAGTCAAAACACAAAATAGGCGAACTGGGTTTGAGATCAAATCCCTAATATGCCCATCTGCAAACTGCTATGTATGGGAGCTAGCCTGTAAGTGTATATATCTTGCACCAGTAACTTGGTGTCTTGAAATCAGAGAAGGGGAGTGTTTATACAAGGAAAATGGGCAAGAGATAGAAATCAGGGCTTTAAGAGGCTGATATTCAAGGTTTCCTAACACACCCCTGACTAACTCCTTTGCAATGTCAATGTTTCCCATCCCCCAGCTTTTGAGTGAGAACTCTAACCACCTAACACCTGCTTTCTCATCTAGAAAATGGGAGTTGCGATGCTTTGAATGGCCCCACCAAAAGTCCTGCTGAAATTTAATCTCTTTCGTGAGATATTAATAAATGGGACTAGGTGACACTCTTAAAGGTGATTTGGTCCTAGGGGCTTTCCCTTTATAAAGAATTCGTTCTTTCACCTGTAAGTGGATTGATGGCTTATCTCTGTAGAAGCTTTGTTGTACCAGTGAGCTCTCTGTGGCACACTTCTCTGTGGCACACTTCCTGCGCTTTACCATGCCATGCCCTCTGCCAAGCTACGAGTCAGCACACCAGACACTCAGCAGATGCTGATACCATGGTTTTACAGCCTCCAGAGCTAGACAAAACTCTAATATTTTATAAATTATCTGTGGTATTGAGTTTACAGCAACAGAAAACAGACTAAGACAGGAGTAGTAATACTAACCTTACAGAGAGATAAAAGGATTAAGTTAAATGATAAGTAAAGAACATGTAGTTTGTTACAAAGTTGACTGTGCACTTTAAAAGCAGCTGTTGATATTGTTGATTAACTGGAACAGAAAGGGGCTGGGTAACAAGGGGAGCAGAAAGTAAGACATGAGGCAATAATTCTAGTCCAGAGGCCACAGAAGGTTAAAGGATGCACATCAGGTATCTATCTGACTGACCACTGCGGCCCTGCTAGCATGAGAAACCAGAACAGGGAGGCTTGGGATTGCCTCTCAGGTGCTTCAGTCAGTGACTGGCTTTAGGCTCCTCTCACAGCCTCACCAATCAAAGATCTTAAAACAGATGACCAGCTGCTACTGACTCCTACTCAGCTGGCCCCACACCAAGTCCTCAGGAACCTCCACCACAGAAAGTGCAAAGAAAGAAGACAACGGCGAACAGCGCTTACAACGAACTTGGTGTCTGTGGAAGCAGGAAAGAATCATATGATGGCTGGAACACATTCCGAATTGGCTGGCTCCCAACTGTTTTGAAAAGGAAGCTCTTAACTATGGTAACTAGGTCACTGTGGACATCCTGAGCAACCACAGAGGAGAGATGAGTTAAGCTCTTGTTTCCAGGAAGAAGAAAAGATTGTTAGACTGTTTCATGTGTGATTCTGCAGGATTACCGTGATGGTGTGACTGAGTTTGATAAAACAGATATACAAGTGAAAAAAAGGAAAAATGTTCAGATGTCTTTACACATCAGGAATTAAGAGCTAGAGCTGTTGCAATGTTCAAAAGAGATGGCGAGTAAGTGGTGTGCTAACAATGGGCTGCTTTCAGCTGGTCCCATCCACCTTGCCATTGGATGTGGGTTTACTGTGTCAGTCAGGAAGCAGCAATACCCTGGCTTCAATGTGTCCTCTTCAAATTTCAGGCACTGCTAATGCGATAGTGTTAAGAGGCGGGAACCATGAGGGGAATCTTAAGAGGCGATTAGGCAGTGAGGGGATCAGCTGTGGATGGGACCAAGGCTCTATAGAAGAGACATCATGACACACTCTGTTAGCTTACTCTTTGGCCCTTCCACCTTGTGAAGACACAGCATTCCTGCACTCTTGAGGATGCAGCTCTTGTCACACAATTGAGCTTGCAAGTGATCTTGGAATCTGCAGCTTCAAGAAGTGTGGAAGATAAATGTCTATACTTCATAAATTACCCAGTCTTGGATTTTTTTTATAGTAGCACAATCAGTCTAAGTCAAACAGAAACCAATGTTCCAATGTAATGAAGTAAATAGCTGGTAAGTAGAAAAGCAGTAGGTCTGGGATAGCCACCCTCCTCAGACACCCTGGGTGAACATTAGGCTGGTATGAAGTGGGATTGTCTTTGGATTTCACCCTGTGTAAAAGTGCTGTTTCAGTATTTCAAGCACACATCTTGTTGGGAGGGACTGTGAAGCTCTGTCTGGGCTCCACATAAAAGAGTAACATCATCAACAAGTGAAGTTGAAGTTTGCCGTGAGCACGGGTGAGGGATGTATTGTGATGTGCCATACCCGTCCGGGAGAAGGACCAGTCTACTCTACAAATTCTCAACTTCCTTGCAAAGCATTGCAATCTGCTTTTAATTTTTATTTATTATTATTTTAAATGTATGTGTATGAGTGTTTCGTATGCATGTATGTAAGTGTACCATGTGCATGCAGTGCTCACAGAGGCCAGAAAAGGGTGTTGGATCTCCTGGAACTGGAATTACAGACAATTCTTAGCTGCCATCTGTGTGTTGGGAATGGAACTCTAGTCCTCTGCAAGAGCAGCCAGTGTCTTAACCCCTGAGCTATCTCTCCAGGACACAATCTGCTTTTAGAGATCTGAGCATACCAACCTGGTTCTGGTTGAGACAGCTGAGGGCCTGAAGTGTCTGTGATTGTTCCCCAAATGCCAGCCTGGTCTGTTCTCTTCCCAATCTCCAGGCTGTTCCTTGACTAGGCTTTTCCAGCTAAAATGACTGACATGAATTATTGATCTCAGAATAAATGCTCATTGCTCCCAACAGTGGGTAGGGGAAAGGAGCAATTGTGTTGTGGAAAGGCCCAACAACTTGTGTTTGTTTCGCATGTATTGTCTACTGTAGCTGACCTTGCTCTTATATGGTATGTTTTACTCCTGAGACAGTACAATTGGTTCAAATCTATTCTAGGGTAAGAAGTAGCTGAGTCATTTGGTCCTTCTTAGAGCATATACTTACAAAAATTATTAATAACAAAACACATTACAGTCACAATTATTAGCATCACTAATAATAAGTAACACAATACAGTAAACTTTACAAAACACTTAAGTATATAGGTTATTGCTTTAAGTTTCATGAGTAACAACAGCCTCGTGAGTTAGTCATCATGGGTAACAACAGGAGCTAACTATTCTCTGTCACTGTGCTGAGCGTTCACACACATTCATCCCGGCATCAATGCCCCAAGATGACTACTATTTTCCCAGCTGTCAGAGGAGAAAATTAAAGCTTAAAAAACTGAAGTCACTTTCCTAAGACAATATTACTTTTTGTTGTCCTTCTCAGATTTTTTTTTTTTTGAGATAAGGTCTTACTATGTAACCCAGGGCTGACTAGGTTGTCTAAAACCCCAGACCCTCCTGTCACAGCCTCCAAGTGCTAGAATGACAGGTGAGCTCCATGGTGCCTAACATAAAGTCACATTATTTGTAAATGGTAGGCAGTGGGGCCAAGCACACATCTGCCTCACTCTAAGTCTTACATCTCATTCCCTTAACTCTAGTGTCCTTTATTGTTATTATTTTCATTTGAATGTTACTATTATTCCTATTTTTTGTAAAGTCAGAAAACCGGGGTTCAATGACTGGACACAGCTGGTAAAGGGCAGAGCCACCTAAGATTCCATATTCCATTATCCCAAGAACTGAGACAGAATCCTGGGTCATAGCTTTTGGAGAAGTGAGAAGATTGGGACACAATGAATCGTCTATTTCATCAGATGCTAACCCACATTAAAGCTCCTAAGCACAGCACTCGACAGCTTCACTAAAGAAAAGCTGGCTGGAAGGCAGGATGCCAGGGTTGGAATCTTGTTCGGTTTCTTCTCTAAGCTCTGTCTCCTTCGGGGGTGATACTTAAATACCCAGCACACTTTGCTATCTGTGCTCACCTTTCCCCTTTCTCTGGGGTCCAGAAAAATCTTTTCTGGTCACATTCTACTCTCTGAGCTCTTCGGGGGTCAGTGCACTCTGCTCATGATTTTTTTCCCCCACAGGATTTGAAGTCTAGACATTTTCAGGTTCTTTAAAGCAAATTTATAAAATGAAGCTTTCATTTATAAACTGAAAACATACTGTTTGAAATTCCCATGTCTTTGTGTCTGACATTAAAAGGCGAGTCTGAAGGGTTCTACCTGGGTCTGAAAGCAGAGGTGGTTCTGAAGTACTACAGGCCCTCAGACCTAGCACCTTGTCCGTCAGAGACGATAAGCACGAAGCCAATCTTTATTCATTTGCTTTCTTGAAAGAGGATTTTGAGACATTCAAATGAGAGCTACAGTTGAGACCTGCCTTACATTGGACTGTTGTCCATCAAGTGCCTTAGAGGCTAAGTCTTCCTTTCAGACTCCAAGTTCTCTAAGGACAGGCACACTGTGGTTTAGTCCACAGTAGGGGGCCCAATAAATGGTGATTTTGGATGTTGCAAGTAAATGGATGAACAGATGGACAGTTGAATGGACAAATGGATAGAAAAATAGATGACCAGATTCTGGATGGATAGCTCATCTCTCTCAGTGGAAATGTTGGTACAAAAGAAAGACACTACTTCCCTCTGGGATTTTAGCAGAAACTTTCCACCTCTAGTTAGATAAACACTCGTGTAAAAAGAAAATCTGGATAAAGGAAGTGAGACACTTGGATGACATTAGTCATGGCCACAGCCAACCACAGGAGGAGGGACTATCCCGGCCTCGAATGTGGGCCACAGCCACAGTGACAGCAATGCCACCTCAGCTTTCTGTGAGGGATTCAACTCATTCCCACAGTCTCTTGCCCCAAGCTAAGAAGGAAGTGGTACCAGACCTCAGGGTGTTCTTTTTTGACTGTACAAGATGCAGAAGCATGAAATAAAATCTCCCTCTGACCCCTCCAGCAGCCTCGAGCACGAGTAGCTTCATTAGGAAAACCCTACAGACTCCCATAGCATAAAGCTGCCCCTGACATTTTTTTAGTTTCTCTTTGTGGGACATATATCTTCAAAGTGCCTACTGTGTGTCACACCAAGGCAGGGTATTCTTATGGCAGACTGTAAATTATATTTTTGGTTTTATTATAGTTGACATCTTAACACAAGTCAGCATTTTAAGTGCACCGTAGATGGAAGTAAGTTAGGTTTTTAGCTTCCTTCAAGCTAAACAAAGGAGGCAAGTGTTTAAGAAAGTCACAGGACTCATCCAAATTTGTGAAAGTAGTGAAGCAATAGATTAAAATCTGTCTCTGAAATAAAATATTGGCTTTAAGTGAGAAATACTCAGGTGACTTATTAGGAGTATGGGCCAAGAATGCCGGCGAGATCAGCACATTTAGTCTGCATGAACCATAATCAATAATGCAATGATCACAGACATCTGGGTTTTGATTTACCCACAGCCTTTAGCTCCTGTGTTTCAGATTGCTTTGTTTCCTCTGAGTAGAGTTCCACCACACTTGCATCTTTGTTTATTGCTCCTTTCATTTTTACAGTGCTAGGGACTGAGCCCAGGGCCTTGCACATAGTGGCCAAATAGTCTACCTTTGAAATATGAATATGCCATAGCCTTCTTCAATCCTCTGTCTGCCTCCTCTATATTCACCTAGGATGCTTGCCATAACATTTTAGTGTTGGTATTTCCTAAACTGATGCCTTGAAAGATACTTCTTAACCAAATACTACAAAGTGGAACTCTAAAATATCTCTCAGGGCTTGCCATTTCCTGGACACATGGTAACAGGGATGAGGAATTTCAAGGGCAGCAGTACGTTGCAGGCCTCAAACTCACTGAGCCCAAAATACATTGCTTTGCCCTCTATGTATGTACACTCCCTGAAAGTCAGAAATGCAATTTTGAAAAATCTTGACTAAATAGATTTGCTTTTTTGCAATCCTTAAAGTCCTTTTCTGCCTGGGCACCTTGTCTATGATGCCAGTAGCTGCCAAAAGACAAACTTTGACTTCACTTTGGTGTCTAGTGACACTGTCTTCCATTGGCAGCACAAACCAGGGATAATTCAGCTTCTGAGCATTCCAGAATGATCCTTTGAGGCTTGGGTTTCCTCTTAAGCCACAGTCATTCCCTAAATGTCAAACAATAATACCTGGTCATGCGGAGCACTTCAAAGTCTCCATATTCTTCCATCCAGTTCCGGGCCGTAGTTAGCCTTTTGCTTGTTGGTTTCCCTTGAGAGCAGGGACCACCTGTTGCTCTTTTTCCCATCACCCGTGTTTCTCGTACTGTCTGCTGGAGTGGTACTCAGGGAGATACCCACGGGCTTCACAGGTGAGCAAGGCAGGCCCTTCTGTCTCCAATTCACTGCTAGTCAAACTGATGCAAAAGGAGGTAGGTCTCTAAAGGATGTGGCACAAGCAGGACTAGAACCTGTGACTTGGGAACTCATAGTTCCAGTAATCAGGTCATTCTCTGTCAGGTGCATCTGGCAGAGGGCTCTAAACTGTCACTGAACAGTATTTCAGAGGGTGAGAAAAGCCAAGATTATGATTGAAACTGGAAAAATGAGAAACTTATTTTCTCTAATTTGATGGAAGATTAACACATAATACCCATGTAGGAGGAATATACAAACTTTTCCATATCATAAAACTATTTACTTATTTATTGGTTTATATGAGAAAGGGTACTCAATATGTAGTCTCTGCTTACCTTGAAATTGTGATCATCCTGCCTCTGCCTTCTGGTGCTGGGATGCCAGGCATGTGCCACCACCAGTCTCAGAAATCTCTCTCAACAGTCACGAGTTTAGATTTGGCAGGACTGAAGATGTGACCAAGCAAAAATAATGAAGCCAGCTCTTTCCAGACTGTGAGAACAGAGAAACAGAATGCTCCTGCTACTGCGCATGGAAAACACCACACTGAAACAGCTCCTGCTTGGGCCAGCATTTAGAACTTGTGTTCATGGCACAGCAGAATTGCCCCGCAATCCCAGCCTGATGACTTTCAGTCCCTTGCCTGTTAAAGCAGTAAGAAGGTAACTGCAGGGATGAACAGGCACCAGGTTTTCCCACCTCCCTTTATCCTAATCCCCAAGATGGCCCACACAGCAGACTGAAAGGATTTTGATGACCCATTGC
Source organism: Eospalax fontanierii (assembly GCA_035773235.1). Classification (NCBI taxonomy): domain Eukaryota; kingdom Metazoa; phylum Chordata; class Mammalia; order Rodentia; family Spalacidae; genus Eospalax; species Eospalax fontanierii. The sequence continues at coordinate 20,183,531 of CM069547.1, forward strand.
TACATCTGAACTGCCCACAAAGGCTGGGATTAAACATTAGGCCATGGTCTTAACTGAAGTATCCATAGAACCAAGGTGCTGAAACTCAGAAAAGTTTCCTTGTCTGAGTATTTTGATAAAATACTTTATCATGGGAAAGAATCTAGAAACAACTGGATGTCTTTCCAAGGGAATGTATTTATTCCGCATCTTCATTTATAAAGGGCAAGAGCAGACTTGTAATTTCCAGGAAGGCAAGAGAAAAAGTCCTTCTGAAAGGAGCTATTTTAATAGTCCTGCTCACTTTAGGAGACAGTTCCAACAAAGGCTCTCACCTGTGGTCATGATGCCTAGACTGGAGATATTTGCAACTGTAACAAAGAAATTGTTTTGGTCCATTCCGTGCTAAGTGTGCTTAGAGCTCATCCAAGAGTCACTAGGCTCCTCTTACCCTTCTCTCCCAGAACTGACGGCTAGTGCCTGCTTGTCTCAGAACTCTGGAGCTGGAAAGTTGCATGCAGTCTGCTGTGTGACTGAGCCCATGGTCAGAAAAAGGGGCCATCTCAAGGCCCAGGATCATCATTGATAAGGCTTTGCTTCTTGAAGCAGTAGGATGGGGAATTTGGGGAATGGGTTATGCTAGAAGAGTGTGAGACTGGAGCTCTCTGGAGTACCAGCCTGTGGGGAAAAGAGGGCAAGAATTTCTCATGATCAGAAACTTTCAAAACCACTGTCTCAAGCCGAATCAGCAGGCCAGCCATTTTTATATTTTCTCTATGCTTGGAGGCCCTCTCTGTAGAATGGTACACTAAAATGGTTTGGTTTCCCTAGTCTCTTGAATTTGTTGTTACAGAGTGAGGGGCTTGCATCTCACAGTAACATACATTATCTCCGGACCATGTCTCATGAGAGAGTGCAAGCCTGACATCACATTCATGGGGATATCAGGCTTTGAGCCTGAGGATGTGGGGACTACCTTCACGCACCACAGCTCGCCACACTGGGATCTGCCCCAATGGCACAGCTGAGAAGCATCATCAGGAGGAAGTGGGATCAGGAGATGATCTGATCCAGGCTTCCTGCCTTTTATGAGAAGTGGTAACCCGGAAATGGGGAGCATTTGGGAGCATGGATTCTTCACTAGGCCCCTGAATGGAATCCTGGCTCTGCTGTCGCTCTGAGTGGTACAAGCTGCTGGCACAGTCTGTGATGTGGAAATGATAATGTAAAGAAACCCAGAGAGCAGTGCCCAGTACAGAGAGCAAGCTGTGTAAACGCTAAACTTTGGCAGAGCATCCCTGCCCAAGGAGAGCTGTGCCTGCCCTGGCTCCAGGTCCCAGGTCCCAGGTCCCAGTCTAGTCTCCATCTGTTGGGGTGAGGATGTGCCCTCTTGGAGCCCATGTGTCTTTCCCTAGACTGCATTCTGGGTAACTGGGACCCCAGATTTCCTATCCAAACTGTCTAATTCCCACTTTGTGAGTCAACATCTCTGGGGTCCAAACTAGGTGATCAAATCCCTGCCTGGGTTCATGGGTTGTGGCTGAAGCCCAGGCACACAAACAGGAAGTGCATGTCTGCATAGGAGCTGCTTCCTAGCACTGGAGTGAGGAGACAGATTAGGCCCAGGCCAAGCCAGCTTGTTCTGATCTGCATCTTATATATGCCATTGACCCCCAGAGCTTCCAGAAATACTCAATTTGAACTTGGTCTCCAGGTTATTCTGCAAATATTCTTTTCTGTTTTGTTTCTTGGGAGAGGATCAGATGTAGCTCAGGCTGGCCTTAAACTCCACTAAGCACCTAAGGATGACATTCAGCTTCCTTTCCTTCTGCCTTTATTTCTCAGAGCTGGGATTCCAGGCATGTTCGTTCGCCCTGTAAGTATATCTCAAAGGCTGGAGGATAAGAACCTTTTCTTACAGTTTGATAAGCAGCATACTATTTAGAGGATGATGTTGGTCCTCACTGGTGCTCTTCCCTGAGGCCACAGGGGATAGAACTGGTACTACGGTCATTTATATTTTTCATTGTAACAACCATGCTATTGAAGATCCCATAGGGTAGTGTTGCCCATAGTCAGGGCAGGTTCCCTGCTCAGCTAATCCTCTCTGGAAATGCCCTCACAGACATACCCAGATGTGAGGCTCACCAATTTCCTAGGTGATTTCAGGAAGTGTGTTATTGGGCATAGAATGCTGGGCCTTGCACTAACATAGCAAGCACTTTTCTACTGAGTTATATCCCTACTCCTTGTTTTTATGAGGCAGACCTCTCTATGTAGCCCAGACTACCCTTGAACTTGTGACCCTCCTATCTCCTTTTCCCAAGTACTGGGATTATAGGAATGTACCAACTTTGCTGGGGTCTCCTAGGTGATTCTAAATCCATTCAAGTTAATAACGAAAATCGACGGTCACCATGTCCCAGTAAAACTTTTGAAAAAAGAAGCAGCTGGCTTACCAAACTATGCTACAGACTCAATCCTTGCAGCTCAAAGTATGGTCTCTGGACCAGCAGCATCACCCAACAGCATGACAGACATGTAGCGACTCCTGCAGCTCCACAGACCTGAGGATCCCTAGTTGAGGAAGAGCATCGGGCAATATGAGTGCAAATTAGCTTGAGAAACACTGTCACAAAAAATGGTTCTCATACATTGCTACTCACCAGAGTCACTTGGGAGCTATCAAAAGTACTAATGCCCAGACATGCACCTTCATTTGGAAGGAGTCTCAAAAAGTCTCCAGTTAGTTTTAGTCTATGACCAGAATTGATCATAATACAATAATAATAATTAATAATAATAGTAACAACAACAACAACAATTAGCTATCAGAATGACAAGTAAGGTGTTTGGGGCAAGAGAAATTCCTACCTGTTTACAAGTGAGACCACACTTAGCTGTCTGCAGGCTGGCACTCCTAACCTGGGGGCAGATGCCTGTGAGGACCTCTACCAAGCAGGGACGTTGCCACTTGCCAATTCAGATTCTCCTAAGCTAGTTCCCTTGTGCCTTTCACAACCTGTCCATGGAGGACACAGAGTCCTCAGAGTCAGGCTAAGCCACACAGAGTGAGAACCCAAGTACCACAGTTTAACTCCAGGAGAACATGGGAATATTTAGATGTCTCAGTGCAAAAAGAAGAGACAGATGGCTGTAAAGGCAGAGTAAATCACGTATTCAGAAAGCCTAACCCTTGATTGCACTGCAGAACTTGTTCATAAAAAGAACAAACATAAAGACACTGAACATCAGACGGGTCCCTTTTAAGTGTCCTGAGGGGTGCGGAAGGAGGAAGTGGGCATACAGACATGCTGCGGTCACCAATCTGCTGAGGGGACCACCAAAGGCGAGGCCTCCTTGAGACTTTAAAAAGAGTGTTATTTGTGCAAAACTACTGACTGTTGCACAGGGAATCCAGAACGGTAATGCAAACCTGCTCCTGAGAATAAATCCCTATGATGTTTTGATGGGATTCAAACCAGGAATCCACAGCCCATTCTGTAAAAACAGCTAAGTAGGGCTGGGGAGGTAGCTCAAGTTGGGCTTTGTGTTCCCCATATGTGAGGCCCTGTGTTCAGTTCTCAGCACACACACACACACACACACACACACACACACACACACACACACCCCTATGCAAGAATGCAAAGGGAAGACATGATCTACCCATTTGCCATAGCTGCCTTCATTAGCACAAGTCCTCTTCATTTGCAAATGTTGTGACCTGAGGTCTTCCCCAGCTCAGACACACCTTTGGACACCTAAAATCAGAGGCTATGAAGCCTTTGACTCGGTGTATTAAACCATGAAGTCACACCCACGAATCCGACCTGAGTTTATTTTTGGACCTCGACTTTGTTCTTCTACATGTACACAGACTGAATGTTTAAGATTTCCAGCCACAGTGGCATAATTAGCACAAAGTGAGGGTTATGGGTGTTGGCACCTCAGGAAATGTATCTGGTCTGTTATTTTCCTAGTGTGGGGATGACAGTGACTGCAGGCTTTGGGCAGGAAAGTAGTGCCCCTCTACTGAAATTAGTAGCATGAGAAACCTCATCTGGGCGGAAAGAGGTGACCACAGATTGCCTTGCCCAAGCTGAGATCACAGACACATGCTGGGGCTGCTCTGGACAGCATAGTCATTTGGAGACAGTGCCCCTTTCTGCTGCCGTACCTTGCTGTGTCCTTTGGTAGAACAATGAGACACGTCTTGGTCAGGACAAGGAACATCCGACATTCCTGAGACCTTATGTGCACATTCCTCCCAGCAGCCATTGCAGTGTCTTTGTGACACTCTGTGTGCTACCAAGTGTGTTCATCAAAAGCAAGCTAGTCAGTAAGCTGTCTCTTAGGGAATGAGCAAGTATATTCCAGCACAACTTAGGAAACGGTTTACACAAAGGCCTGATGCTGTGCTTCCTCCCCATGTCCATCTGTGCCAACACGGGCTGTGCCTTAAAGCCATTTCCATGTGTGAAAATGCACACAAGGCACTGGGGCCCAGATAGCCTCATACTGTGAAAAGTGTTGAGTAAATGTCCCTAAATGAATTATATATAAATAAACTGTAGGGTTGACTGCAGAGTGACTAGATGACTGTTAGGACAAGCTGGAAACAGAAGCTCGGCATGCAACTGTGCACCAGGTTTAAAGAGCAGGAGGAACAAATAATGAACTAGAGCACTGCGTCTCCAGTATTTTCACTGTAGGACCATTTCTATCAAGAAACGTTTATACGGGATAATCAACAAAAGCAGGAGATTAAAGAATAAGTTTTAACTACCTATTTGCTGTCTGGCCTTCCTTACCATGCCTCAAACGTCTCATCTAGCATTACAATATTAATATCATCATCTCTTAGAACTAAAATCACATCCTGAACTCAGGGCTTTCTTGACACTGTGCAGGGCATAATGTAAAGGCCTGCTAAGTGCCCACTTTTATTATGACATTATTCCATTTCTTCCTCATGATAAATCCTGGCAAAAGCACTCAATCTGGGTGCTTCCCTCCTTCCCTGGGGAGGATCTGTCTCAGTGTACATCTCAGAAGACCTCGAATCTACAGAAATGCCGTCCGAGCGACCTCTATGTCCCCGTGGCTCTCACTGGCTGCACTTATGGTCATGATGCTTTCCCAAGTGACAGAACTGCTGCCATCTTCCTGTGTCCAGCCTGGCCACAGTGTCCCCAGAGACCTCAGAATCATCACATGCCACCAAAGGAGTCATCTTTGTTTTTCCTCCACAGCTGCTTCTCCTCTGCCTTTGGTCTCTGTCGGAGCACGGTACCCCTGATTTCTCACTACCACACTGGCAGGAAGCCGATATGACTTCAACTCTCTTTTTCTTACTCTTGTCAGGAGGCTACCAGGTCTCCCAAGGGGCTTTGCTGTGTGTGAATATGGTTTGAGCACTCTGAAACTTGTCGGCTTGCCCTTGTGATAGTATTAAGAAGAGGGCCTGGGGGGTAGTTCAGAGGGTAAAATTCTTGCTGCATTAGTACAAGGACTGAAATTCAGATCACATAAAAAGTCAGATGTGGTAGCCTGTAACTCCAGCACTGGGAAGCATAGAGAAGACAAGAAGATCCCTAAGGCTTGCTGGCCAAATGGTCTACCAATTGGTGAGCTGCAGTTTCAGTGAGAGACCCTATCTTTAAAAAAAAAAAGATGAAGCACAATAAAGGAAGATGCCCAATTGTTGACCCCCTGACTTTTAAGTACACCCTCTTCCCCCTACACACATGCACACACACATACACACACACACACACACACACACACAGACAAATAGACAGACAGAGAGACAGAGACAGAGACAGAGGGAGAGGGAAAGCTATATTACTATCACATCACTGTGACAAGCACCTGCTAGAAGCGACTTAAAGGAGACGTTTGCTTTGGCTCACGGTTTGAGGGACTACAGTCATCAAGGCAGGAGGAATAAGGGGAAGATGTCCGAGAGAAGGGGAATTTGCAGTACAAGTTGTTACACTGCAGTGGATCAGAGAGCAGAGCCAGCCTATAACCCTCGAACCCCACCCCTGAGGCACTGTTTCTGTCAGTGAGATGCCATGTCCAAAAGGTTTCATAGCCTCCCTAAACAGAACATCATTGAGGGACCAAGTCTTCAAACGCAGAAGGCTGTGAGAGACATTTTACACTGCTGCCTTGTCAGAGCCTTTCGGAGGCGAATGGACTCATCCATTTGTTGGTTATTCAGGCCGGATTTGCAACCCAAGGCAGCTCTCTGGCCTAGCCTGCTGTCTTTCTCCTACGCCATCCACCATGAGCTGAAGCAGTATGAAGCCCCCCAAGATGTGGCCACTGAACTTGAACCTTCCAGCCTCCTGAACCATGTGATAAACTAATTCCTATTGCCTGAACTGTTCTGTTCTAGCAACAGAAAATCAACTAAGGTAGGCTTTCCACACAGCCCCCTGCTTGCTCTCTCCCACAGGTACCTGCCTACTTTAGCCCCTAATAACAGGCAGCATCAGGGCTCCACCCTGAAGCCTTTGACACTGACTGTCATGCACAAGGGTGAAAAGTCCAGTCTCTGGCATGGAAGCCTTCAGCACACCCTGCACTTCCAGCTCCCTGCAGGGTGGGGCCAAAGTGACTTTCTATAGGATTTCTGCATGACCCAAGGCTTTCAGAGATCCCATCTGTCTGCTGTTTCTCACTTCTTTGCTGGTCTCCCTGAGATCACTTTTTTCATAAAGCTCCTGCCCAGGAATTCTTGTCTGAGGGTTTCCTGCTTGGTCACCTGGCTTCAGAGGTCCTGTCAAATGACCGTGGATCTCAGTGGCCTCTGAACTTCCCCTGTGGCTAACACCTCTTTACTACAGGAGCTTTTTTGATGTAGTTTGGTTTGGTTTGGGTGTTTTTGTTTTGTTTTGTTTGTTGTTGTTTTTTGAAACAGGATCTCCCTGTAGCTCCACCTGATCTGGAACTCTCTAGATAGACTTAGCTGGCCTTGATCTCACAGAGATCTGCCTGCCTCTGCCCCTGAAGTGCTGGGGCCATCACACCCGGCATCTACTACAGCGTTTTACAATTTCCCACTGTCCTCTATTTAAAATAAGACAAGGTTCTGTTTTTCCAAAATGAGGCCTACTGAACAATTCATGGGCAATATGCCACAAACTCTATAATTTGTATTTAATTCAGTACATGAGCTAGAGTTAAATCTAGTGTTCTTCATGCTTCTCTGTCAACTTTCCCTTGGGTGGGTTTGAATGAGAAATATCCCCCATAGGGTCATGTATTTGATCACTTGGTTCCCAGTTGGTGACGTCATTGGCAGAGGTTGAGGAGGTGTGTCCTTGTGGGAGGATGTCTGTCACTAGGGCAGCGTTTGAGAGTTCAAAGCCTTGCCCTACTTCTGGTTCTCTCTCTCTCTGTTTCCTGTTTGCCATTGGAGAAGAGAGTTCTCAGATTTCATCTCCTGCTGCCATGCCTCCCCCACCAAGATGGACTCTCATCTCTCTGGAACTTAAACCCAAATAAGTTCCTTCTATAAGTTGCCTGAGTCATGGGGTTTTATCACAGCAACAAAAAAGTAATTAATACACTTTGCATTTGAAATTTAAAAAAAATGATTGGAGCTAACTCAGCAGTGGGCACATCCTTAGCATGTGTAAGGCCCTGAAGTCAACACCTTACAGTATGGAAGAAAGCAAAATAAAATGAGATAAATACCACTTCATTCCCCTCAGCCGAGATAAATAAGTGTTGGTGAAGATGTAGAAAAATTAGAACCCTCTTGCAATAGCTGGTGGGACTGTAACACAGCACAGGCGTGGAGGGATGAGCATGAGGGTTCCTCGAAACTTCAAAATGGAATAGAAATATGATCAGTAACTGAGTTCTAGGAATACACTCAAAAGAACTGAGCACAGGGACTGGAACAGATCCTTACACATGCATCATAGCATTAGTCAAATCTCTACTGGCAGATGAGATGGATAAACAAAATGTGGCCACTTCATACAGTGGACTACCACTCCTTATTAAAAAAAGAAAATTCTGACACATGCTACTGTGCTAATGAGCCTCAAAAAAAAAACTTATCAAAATAAAACCAACATAAAAGGACAGATTCACTCCTATGAGTTCCTGGGGACATCAACCTCATAGAAACAGGAAGCAGGAAGATGGCTCCAAGAACCCCAGAGCCTCCATGACCTGACTTGTAGAGTGACCCCCCTCCTACAGCAGAAACTCCAAAGCCACACTCTAGCATCTCAGCCAACAGTCAAGTTGGTCCTTTGGTGCCTCTACTATTACTGTCATGTGTTGTTTAAGAATGGAGACACACTGAGAAATATGTTAGGACGTGTTGTCTTGTGTGAACATTATGGACTGCACTTCACAAACCTGGCTCTGCAGGTCAGTTGCTCACCATGACCAAGATGCAGTCAAGACCATGATGTAAACAAAAACACCGGATGGATGGGGTGGCTGCTGGTGTCAAGTGGCAAGCCAGAATTTTTTTTTTATGAGTAGGAACACAGTCCACAATAACACTGAATAGTATAGTGTAATGAATACGTAAATGAATAACATAGCCGATTATTACTGTTATCAGGTATGGTGAACTGTGCGTAATCGTATGTGTTGTGCTCTTTGAGGCTGACCATGTGGTAGAGGTTGTTGACACCAGCGTCACCACAAACCAGTGAGTAATGTGCTGTCTTGATATGATGGAGGCTGTAATGCCACTGGATAATAAGAATTTTGGGCTCCATTATAATCGTATGGGATCTTATTTCTTCTTAATCAAAGCATCCTTAGGCAGTGCAGGACTGTATTTTGTGACAATTTCATGGTGTTGATAGTTTGGGATAAGATCTGAGATACCCACAGGATGAAGACACTCTGGACTGATCCTCCAGGTCTTTTCTCAGATATGTGGTCCTAGGGCCCCTACAAGAGTTCCCAGCCTACCTTCTTCATCCCAGCAAGGGCAACACAGCCCTGGCAACAGAAGAAAAGTGGGAAGCACAGGATTCTGAGCGCAGGGCGTTATTGATCCTGGGATGATTGGGAAGTAATAGCATTGGAAAACTTCCTACCTAACACCCACAGGATGCTCTGACAAGTAACCTGGAGTCAGCGCAAGCACAAGTGAGAAGGAGCCCAACTGCTAAGGCAAGAGACAGACTACTATTCCCACTGAGCAGCTCCAAGAGGCAGGGCCTGAGTCCCAAACAGTTTTCTCAGGAATAAAGCTGGGGTACTTTTCCTAGCAGGACAGAAAGGATAGCAACCTCATATCCTATGAAGAAGAGAAGAAAGAGAAGGAATTGCCTGCAATTTAGCTTCAGATGTAACTTCAGGCTGGTTCGGATGTGCCGGTTTTGAAACAGAGACCAGTAAGTCACTTAAAGAACTAATTAGGACATGAGTCATTGCAATTTGTCAGATACTTTGATATTGCCTTTCATACTAATTTTTAAATGGTTGAAGTGATTAGGGAACCAGTGTTCCCTGTCTGATTGCTTGGGGTGGAGGTGGGGTATCCCAGTCTAGTGATTGATGTCACAGTCCATAGGAAACTGCATGTCTGAGGCTTTTACTGATTGTCCAAATCTCAGCAGCTTTGGCAGGACAGGGCTGCAGGCACCTGAAGCTATAGAAAGTTTGAGAGGAAAAATTCCCTGGGCCAAAAGGAATACAGCATACAGTAAACATTCTGTGAGATGTGCAGACCTTAATGTATATAAAAAATGAATTAATGTGATGTGGTTTCTGAGGCAGACCAGGATTGAGTAACAGAGGGGAAACTAAATGATCTTCATTATCTTCTGGCCAGCTGAGCTGGCTGAACTTAAACACATGCTGTTTTTCTGGTCAAGAAGGGACTATATTTTCATCCCAAACAGGCAGCTTTGGAAATGAGCTTATGCCTGGCACACGCTCAGCCATGCATGTCGCCGCACATCCTTGCTGATTTCACTGAATTTTGTTTTCCTGGAAGGGACTTCAAGCTGTTGCAGGAAAATTATAGCTAAGGGTGGGGAGAAGAAAACAAGAGAGGAGGAGCTTTCTTGGCTAGTCTTCAGCATGAGGAGAGGCTTGTGAGTCAGGAGCCACCTCTTCCCACATTGCAGTCCACTGTCACTTATAGACCTATTGATTTGGAGTAGAATACGACAGACACAAAAGGCACTCTCCCGAACTCTGTGCATGGACCAAAGGGACCCACTGTGAGAAGCAGAAATTCAGCAGAGAACTGTCTGGCTTGGCTGCCCTCCTCACTGACCCACAGGACCCAGGCAGAGAAACCACAGCCACCAGCTGCTGGACTACACGCAGTGAGTCAGGGAAGACCCACACTTTCAAGTTCCTGTGGGCTTGCCTCAGTTGCCCTGAGCTTGGTCAGACCCAGGAGAAAATCCCTTACCTGGGACCCACAGTCGGGAGGCCACTCCATATCTTCAGTCCCACCAGGCCACCAAAAAACATTTCTTCCTCTCCTTCTCTCTTGGACAAAAGTTTAACTACTATTTCTGTTGTATTTTTATTTGTTTTATATCTTATTTATGTGTTCAAGTCTACTGTTAGCACGTAGGTAGGTCACTCGTGTTGTACAATGTCTATGCAGTCAGAAGAGGGTGTTGAATCCCCTGGATCTGGAGTTACGGATGGTTGTTAGCCACCATGTAGGTACTGTGAATCGAACCTGGGTCATCTGCAAGAACAGTGATCTTAATTTCTGAACCATCTCTCTAGTCCCTTATTTTTATTTTATGTGTATGAGTATACTGCCTGTATGTATGTAAGTGCATGTGTGTTATGCAATGCCCTTGGAGGTCAGAAGAGGGTGTCTGATTCCCCTGCAACTGGAGTTAAGGACGCTTCTTAGCCACCATGTGAATGCTAGGAATTGAACCCAGCAAGAGCAGTCAGGGCTCTTAACTGAAAAGCCATCCCTCCAACCCCTTATTTTTATTTTTTGAGAATTTATGCATGAGCATTATATTTGCATCAGTTCCACACTTCTCAGTCTCCCCTCCAATTCTTTCCATGGCTCTCCCTTTCAATTTTTTGTCCCTGTCTTTGATTATTATTGTTACATGTATATATACATACATTTATAAATATACATATGTATATAATACACTGAGTTCATTTAGTGGTGTTCATGTGTACATCTATTTTAAAGAAATGGTTCAATAAAATCTTGAGTTTCAAGTTCCTTTGAGGAAAAAACTTCATGGCTTCAGACTCAGCTGAATGAGAAACCTGTGTTCTCCCTAAAACACCCAGAGCCCTCTGCCTGAGTTAAAGGCACCCTGTGGTGGGAGAAATCCCACAGCTCCTCATCCTCTCGGAGACCCACCCACCTCAAGTTAGTATAATCCCTTGACAGTGTTCTCTTGTCTCCCTGTTAGCACAAACTGTTCTCCTATCCCAATTCCAAAATGTCCCCCACAGTGCCCCTGAACACACTGCCAGGTGTCCCTAATGACGACTATGGGTCTGCCTCTGTCACATCCACTTCCAACACAAGGTTGTGAATTAACACACATCTAATATATGTACTCTCAATACACACCTAATAGATGTACATTCAACACACACTCAGCATGCATACTCAAAAGATACACCTAACAGATATACTACTCATCACAAATATATTCAACATCCATATACAGCACACACATCAAACAGGCATACACACTTAAACACACTCAGACTACACACCCATCTTACTTACACTCATGTTCACACATAATCTTCCATCCATATGCATGCTAAACACATATATATCAAGGGACCAGAGAGATGGCTCAGTGGTTAACAGAAGACCTGGGTTCGAATCCCAGAACCCAAATGGTGGCTAACAACCGTCTGTAACTCCAGTTTCAGGTGATCTGACGTTCTCCGCTGACCTCCATGGGCATTGCACAACATGAGTGCATTTATATATGTGCAGGTGATACACTTATACACATAAAATATAAATAATAAATAAAATAGCAAAAAAAGACCCCTAAAAACAAATGCTAATAGAAAGAGAGATACTCAGGAAGAAAGTGAAACAGGCATGTGAGATTACCAAAGAAGAAGTCTTTGTTCATTCTCTATAATAGTCATGTAGAATTTTGGAGATTTTTGAAATTATTATCTTCCAAGGGTTGTTAAAGACTTTAAAATTTTAATTTGGTTGGTTCTTGAGGAGCACCTGACAGGGTTACAATTGATAAGATAAATCTTTAGGTCACTGGCATGCAACAAATTAGGATATTGCCACTCTACACAAAGTTAATAGTCTTGTTTGTGAGATTCAAGACAGTATCTAGGAGAGAGGTGAAGCCCTGCCCAAGGTCCTGCACATTCAGACCTTAAGCTCAATTCACTCTTATTTTAACATTCTTAATTCGATTTTTTTCCATGTCCTCTGGTGGCTGCTGGGATTTTCACCTAACCTGCACTTTATTTTCTCTTAAACTATAAAATAATTGTCCTTGAGCTTCCTTTTGAGTCCATTTCTATATTCTTTTATTAATGAGGCTAAGAACTGCAAAGGGAACATCAGTATCCCTGTAATACAATCATTCTGATGCTCATGGTACCTGGTTTCATTTTCATTTAAACGTATTTTATTTATTATTTTTATTCTATGTGTATGAATGCATCATCTGGATGTATGTATGTGGACCGGTGTCATTTGATGCCCATTGAAGGCACAGGAGGGCATCAAATTTCCTTGGCACTGGAGTTACAGATGGTTGTTAGCCATCATGTGGGTGCTAGAATCAAGCCCCAGGTCCTCTGCAAGAGCTCTTTACTGCTGAACCATCATCTCTCTAGCCCCTTCTTTCCATTTTAAAATGATGACTACATACAACCATTTATTCATTTGATTGCTTCCTGAGAGTCTGCAGCCCTCAAGTATCTGAAGTGAGTCCCCGGGCCCTCAGTGAACAAGGCCCAGATTTTGTTACTGAGTTGGCTGAGTAAAGTTAGCCATGGTGATTCTGACAGGCTTGAATTTTACATTATTTATTGTTTGCTTGTTGAAACAAGGTCTCACTATGTAGCATAGGCTGGTGAGAAACTAAAGATCCTGCTGCCTCTGCTTCTGAAAAACTGGGATTACATCTAGCTACATTTAAAAAATTAATTTTTAATATTTCATTTATTATTTTTATTTTATGTGTATGAATGTATTGCCTGAATGTAGGCAGGTGCACTCCTGTAGTGCAGGGCCCACAGAGGTTAGAAGAATGCATCAGATCCCCTGGAACTGGAATTATGGACAGTTGTTAGCTGCCATGTGGGTACTGGCAATGGAACCCTGGTCCTTTACAAGAGAGGCCAGTGCTCCTATCCACCGAGCCATCTTTCCACCCCAAATATTTATTTTATAAAAGACTTTACTTTCATTTTTTAAATTATGTGTATGTGTCTGGATGGGGGTATGCATGTGTATGTGTCTGGATGGGGGTATGCACACATCAGTGGAGGTCCCACCAAAGGTCAGACCCCCTGGAACTGGGGGTACAGGCAGTTGTGAGCTGCCTGACATGGGTTCTAAGAACCAACCTCTAGTGCTCTGTCAGAGCAGCAAGTGAGCAAGTGCTTTTTTTAAGTGCCATCTGTCTAGCCCCTTAAATTTTTTATGTAGAGATGGGGATTAAACCTAGGAGCTCATACATGTAACATGCTCTACCACGGAGCAACTTCCCAGACCCATGTTATTCATAATCTTAGTTTTACATGGTTTAATTCATGTCCAGAATAGGTCATCATCTAAGCAAGCAAGGCATTTGGAATAAAGACATTTAAATACAGGTGTTTGAAAACATAGCATAATTTTCTTCAAATAAGCATCAAAATTTTTACCATTACGTCCATCGAATCAAAATTCTTAGAGGACATCAAAGTCTCCCATATGTCAGAACCCTTATCTAACAGAGAGAATTGTGACTGTCTCCTTTCCCATTTATTAAAAGTAAAACTTAGCAAAAGAAATATTTTCTCTTATCATTTTAAAACCAAATATGAAAATTTTAAGATGCTGAGTCTGTGGTTTGTTTTGAATACCCTGAATATGGTCCACTAGGAGATGTTTTAACACTTTTTCCCTCAAACTCCAACACAATACAACAGACTATTGTTAAATGGTTTTGCCAATAAGTTGTGCTTTTTCATTCTAAATTAAAATATGTTAAATAGCACCAGCATTCCTTAAGAGAGAACAAGTAAAAAAATGCATCAAATTATGATCACTGCTAATGTTGCAAAATATCCTTTGATATCCTAAAATAAGACACTAAAATTGAGGTATCTTTTGGCTAGTATCATGTGTACAAGGTATACCTGATTTGAAATCACACCTTTTCTCTAACTTCGATTATTTGTCTGTTTACTGTCCTATGACGAAATACCCGAGATTAGATATATAATTTAAAAAGAAATGTATTTAGTTTTCAGTTCTAGAGGTTCAAGAGTATGGTGCTGGCTTCTGTTTGCCTTGATGAGGGACTTCAGTCGATGGCATTGTCAGTAATGAGGAGAGCAGAGACCCAGTTCCACACTACCATTCCCAGCGGGAGTTCCCCTAGACTTTCAGGGTCCTTGGACTTGAGTCAAATGGATTCGTGACTTCAACACTGAAAAGAATTTCATAACTAGTCAAAGTAATGTCAGTTTTATTATAGATGTTTTAATATATATATAGAGAGTCACTTAGAAGCAAACAAGCCAAATCAAAAAGCATGGGCATGGCACTTTTTAAAGAAGCGTGCAAAGTAAGATGTAGCCAAGGGTAGGCACAGGCCCCTCAACCAAGACTCACAATTAATTGCCTTAGCATTAGTCATAAGTACCATTTTGGTGCCTCTCAAATTACCTTATTAAGAAACCATTTTTTTCCCTTCTCTCTTTTGATAAGAGACATAAGTGAGGTGGCTCTTGAAATGCTTTGGATGCAATTATAATCTGATAAAGTAAACCAGGAACCACGGGGTTGCACAAGGAGCTTAGTGCAGGTCTACTTCTTATAAATCGAGTTTTTAAGTGAGATTCTTCAGAAAAATGAAAAATAAACACAAATAGAATTGCAGATTTATATCTGAAAGAGAAAAAAGGTCTTAAGCACTTGTGAACGGGGCTGAAATTCTTGCTTCTCCTCTGGTGAGAGGCTTCAACTGGGTTCCAGAGTAAGGAGCACCTCCGTCATCCCCCAAATGTTCCTGCCATTCTTTTGTGCCTCAGTGTCACAATGTTGGGAATAAGTGGGGACAATCATGGTGAGATGTAAGCCAGAGAACTGGCAGAAGCCAGTCTTCCTCTCTTATAACAAACAAGTCATATTGATGGGAACTAACTCCCTCCAGAAGACCAGCATTCATCTGTTCCAAAGATAGTTTTATGGGAGCTTTTTTTAATTTTTTGTTTGGAGACAGTCTCCCTGTAACCCTAGCTAGCCTGGAACTTACTATGTAGACCAGGCTGATCTCAATCTCACAGAGATCTGCTTGCCTCTGCCTCCCGAGTGCTGGGACTAGAGGCAGTGCCACCACACCCAGCTTGTGCCTCTAGTTTTAATAACCACCCTAGATAAAAACAAGGACAAGGCACGTGTGAGAAACACCCACCTTGTCAGAAAGCAGGTTTTCTAGGCAACAAGAAGTCAGAAAAACAGGTTTGTTGGTTGGCAAAGTAGTGTACTAAGTAAAAAGAAGTCAGATCTCAGAATGTGGTCCTGCCCTAGAAGATCCTAGAAAGCTGCCTTTAGGTAGAAGGCCTGGAAGGCTCTGATCAAGAACTAGGTGAAGATTTTTACAGATTTGTGTACCTGATCAGGTGGACTCAGTTACTTACCTCAGCTCTGTCTCTTACCACTTGGGAAAGTTATTAGACTCTGGTTCCTAATTTATACAATGAAAAATTTCAAAACATCTCCCTCCTCAGATTAAATGAAACCACCCAGGAAAAATGTCTGACTCCATAGGGCTCACCGTGGTGGAAAACCCCAAGACAGACTGGGGAGAGAGGATTTTGCCTCCACCTTTGACTAGTCTGATGGGAACGATTTGCATATTCCCTGCCATTCACTCAGCTGGTGCTTCAGTAATTAAGCACTCTGCAAGCCTGGAAATTAGTCTTCCTTGGGTCAAGTTAGAACATCTGGTGAATGAGGTTCATCAGTACTGCTTAAAAAAAAAAAAAAAAAAAGTTTCTGTGAGATTTTTTGAGTGAAGATGGGTGTTCTAAAGAAAAGGCGTTTTCTAACAACAACCCCTATTGCGCCCTGCTGTGCTGTTTGATTAATTCTTGCCAAAAGCATTCTTCTATTTAACATCTTTCAGCAATGAAAATGCAATTGTTAGCTGGGCTTACAAATTGGAAGTACAATTTCGAAGATGGTAGAATAACTCACTAGAAGTACACAGACTGGTAATGAGATTAGAGGCTCAACTCTCAGCCATCACATAGAATAAAACTCATATTCAGATGCTCTCATGGAACCTTCAGGAAGCTGAGAATGGGCTCCCAGGGCCACCAGGTAACTGAGGGGATGGATGTACCAGTCAGGGAGAGGATGAAAAGTAGAAAGTCATCTTTAGACGTCTCTTTTCCTGGAAGATGCAGCTGGTTTGGAATTGGTCCCTCAGAGGACCCTCCACCTCCCCTCCTGTCCTGGCTGGCTAGGCAGAATACAAATGGGAATCTCTCCAGAGACACCTGTAAATGAATTCACCAAGCTTTTGAGTAGCAGAGGAGGCCACTGAGATGCAACTGAGCTGTAACGATCAGAGAAAAGGAGAACAAAGACTGAATGGCTATTTTCTTCTTTATCCCTTGTGGTTAGGCATGATTTTTCTTACCCTATTGTTTGAGTTGATTGTGTTTTCCTATCTGCACCTTCCCTCTCAGACACAGTGCTCTAAACTGTTTAAACTTTAGCACATTTCAGCAGATATTTGGATGGCAGAAATATGCTGCAGAATGATAATGCTTTTTTTTATCAGGGGGATGGAATTGGGAGTTTGGGACACTCATGTATTTCCAGTCTCTCTCCTTAGCAGTTTTTTCTTCCTAGGGTATAGAATGACTGAAATCCAGGAGAAGGAATGTGTAAGTCAGTTTTGCAAGGACAAGAGAAATTTCCAATATGCCGTTTAAAGTGCACTGGAAAGCCTTCAAGTGAAGTATGCCTCGAATTCTGCACTGTCTGAAAGTGCCCCTCAAAATAGTCAGGAAACTTGGGGCAGATAGAAGCAGTCTGGCTGAGAGTATAGTTCAGTGTTAGAACATATACTCCCCATCTACAGGACCCCAGGTTCAATCTTCAGCACCAATAAGAGAAAGAAAAACAGAAACAAAACCCCAGAAATTAATGGTATGCTGTCTAGAGAGAGCCCCAAGTCTTAGTTTCCAGGAAGTATTCTATATAAAGCAAACCGGTGTTTCTCACTTTGATTACAGTAGAGCTGTACAGGGGGCGGTTGCTTACATTGTATCATAAATGTCTTCTACTTTGAAAGCGTAGCCATGGTGGGATTAAACGTAATATATGAATTTATCAGAGGCACTAGACAATCAGTTTCGACTCTATCATCTTTCCATCCGTGCAGTCATTACCGTGCCGGGTAATTTGTGATCTCCTAGGCTAAGGTGTTAGGCAGTTTTCTACCACTATAAAATATATTGGAGATAATCACCTT
This sequence comes from Eospalax fontanierii, assembly GCA_035773235.1. NCBI lineage: Eukaryota > Metazoa > Chordata > Mammalia > Rodentia > Spalacidae > Eospalax > Eospalax fontanierii. The sequence goes on from CM069547.1 coordinate 20,201,206, forward strand.
ACAAAGAGGAAAGGTTGATCTGGACTCACAGTTTTGCAGCTTCCAAACCATAGCTAATAGGTTGCTTTGAGCCTGCGGTAAGGTGGAAGTGATACGGGGTTTCCGGGTGTCTTTGAGAGCGACGGAGCCTTTCTTGGCGCTGTTGTGCTTAGCTTAGGAGGCTAGGGTTCCGGAAACTCAACAGCCACCAAAGCCACCTCAAGCCAGAGGCTTTTGGGTTCTTTTCTCATAAATTCGAAGAATGAAATTCACGGACCACGGAGAGTGAGCTTTAGAAAGGAGAGTTTTATTGTAGGGAGAGAGAAAGCAAAAGCTCCTGTACAGCAGGAGGGTCCCCAGGAATGGGGGGTTCATAAAGGTTTAGAGAAGGGAGGAGGGGAGAGGAAGATGGGCTACTCAGTCCAATTCGAAATCCAGGTGTCCAGGACCCTCAGGGTTCCAGTCAGGCAGTCTTGGTCAGGTGGTTCTAGTCAGGAGGTCTAGTGACCAGGTCACAGCCTCAGCTTATCTTCCAAGGACTTTAGGGAAAAAAAAAAGAGATAAGGAAAAACCAAACCTTCTTACTGGCCTCCCCAGCCTCTGGGGAGCTAGAGACATCTTTAGATTAGATAGTTCTGGCATCTCTAGTCTTGGGTGGGAACAAATTTACTGGCATATCTGAAGAATTTCTAGTTCTCAGCGGGAAAAGAAACTGGCCCTGGGCCCCACCTGTTAAAGGTTCACCACCTTTCATAGTGTCAAACTGGGCACCAAGTCCTTAATACATGGGCCTGTGGTGGACAATCTAGGTCCAAATTATAGCAGCTAAAAAAATCCAAACGTTAAAACAGCTAACAATCCTGATCACCTGGTTTCCTCTCAAGCCTCCTGATGGTTTATCTTTTATTAAGAAACAGCCAACATCACATAAGAATTCTCTACTACCACGGGCGTTGGGCTATATGTTTTGTCACCTGATGATAAAATAGGTTGAATGAATGAATGAATGTAAAAGATCAGAAAATGCATGGACAAAGAGAGGCTTTTGGAGAACAGAAAGATAGTACTGGATGAATATATTTTAAGAAAGATTAAATAGAAGAATAAAAAGGTTTAGACATGTAAAAACTAATATCGGAAAATAGACCCACAGACTTAGCTTTTACATGTGAATTTATAATCAAACTGGGAAAAAAAGGCAAGTTCTCTCAAGATCACCAATAAAATTACAGTGGCTTTTAGGAGTTTCATTTCCTTAGGAAGTATACTGTTCACAACATATTGTCATAGAAATGTTTTTTGAAGTGTTGGTTTCCGGCCATTTTGTTGTTCCCCTGAAGAACCCAGGAGACCACCATGTACTTGTTCAGAAGAAGAGAACATGACCCTCCCCCCACCCACATACCTGTACTTCCCTCTTCCCCACCCCAGTAAGAGGGTGGTACCCTTCTTTGACATAAGCGATCATGGAACCATCTGTTGTTTGAAACCACTGACAGTTCCCCATAGCTTGGAACCCATACAGTGCAGGCAGAAGACCAGAAGATGGGGAACAGCTTCAAGAAGGCAGTACAAGGTTCCTGCACAATGCAATGTTTAATCTGGGATTATGTGGAAATATTTGTACCCACCTCTTTTTTGTTGTTTGTTTGTCTGTTGGTTTTTTTTTTTTTTTTTTTTTGGTCTTTTTAAGACAGGGGCTCCCCATAGCCCCAGAGCCCCAGGTGGCCTGGAACTCACAGAAATCAGCCTGCCTCCACCCCCAAGTGCAAAGATTAAAGGCACTTGTCACCACACCTGGCCACTACCTACCTCTTTAAAATGCTTTTCATTCTTTATTTCTATGAAGCAGCTAAACAGCATGAACAATCAAGAGACTATTCATAAACCTGTGTGGGGTCTGTACTGAATGAGGGTATTCCCAGGAGCAGTGTCTTCTCCCTTGGCCTAGTCACCTGTTCTCATTCTTATACTTCATGAAGTGATAAGAATGGCAGCAGCAACAAGGAAGTAAAATCAGTCAGGTGCTCACTGGAAAAGATTCTCCTCAATTCTGGTTTTTATCTCATTGAAAAATACTGACTACGTGTCAAAACTTATTTCACTAAAAGTGGTCCACAGCACAAAATTAATTACCGAAAGTTATTATCATTGAGTATAAAATTAAATAAAGGCCTCTGAAGATGAGACAGGGCTTAAACTACACACAGCTGTGGTTATGGGTGCGGCACTGGAGAACACGTGAACCTCGGCTGTTTGCCAAGCAGGCCCACGTGGCTACCTTCAGTCTACCAGCTATTTCAACTGATTTTGAGCAAAGCCATTTTTCAATGTGGTAGGAAGGGGCCCCCCGGGCACCATCCACACAGGACTCCTGTACTGTCTGTCTTTCAGATACAGCACACTGGCAAACCAGAAGAGTCTAACTTTCTGTCAGACGAGGATTTGCTGATGATGAACTTGGAGTGGAGTTTTAGAAGGAGTATAATCAGAATCCAAAGAGATGCCAGTTTAAAATAGGTTATTAAAAAAGAGCAGTCTGCAATTGCTCAGCTCCTGACCGATGGCTGTTTAGCTCAAGGCTGGCCACTGGAATTCCCACTGGTTTTCCAGACCGTACATTTTGAGGTGGAGAAAGAGAGTAGCGGCAGTAAATACCACAGAGCACAAACTTTTCACACACACATGCACACATGGGCACACACACATGCACAGGCACACAGGTACATATCATACACACATGGACACACTCACATTTTTCACTCAGATATTCAATGTAACATAAGCATTTTTAAAAGTGTTTAATGAGGAGGGAATATGTATTCTAGTTAGTTTTTCTTCAATCATGGATCAGATTTAGATTTTAATTTTTTTTTAATCTCGCTGAATATTTCTTTACTTATTTCTTGAAATCTTGGTCTACAACCTCTGCTCTGAAGTGATGGGTTCTGGTGCCTCCACTGCTGAGCCCCACCCCTATGGCCAGGGTGTTTTGTATGTTCAAATTAGAAAGTCCCTGAGGAAAGAAACTTCAGTCATTTTCCTTTCTGCATATGTGTCAGAACAGTCCATCACAGCACTAGTACAAAAGTGATCACTACTGTATCACTCGCTCCTGAACCAAACCTCTCCGGAGTTCCTTCATTAAATGCTTTCTGCCTGGCAGACTTTACACCTGGTTGTCTCAAGAGAATGGATAGCAGACATTTGTCACTTAGTCGAGGTGCTTGGGATGTACAGACAACTAAGGTGAGGATTTGAGCCATACACGGAAATAAATACAGAGCCACCTAGAGAGAGGAGAAAGGGGAACTCAGAGCCTTCACTGATACACGGGTTTGCATAGAGCAAAGCTAGGTATGACTATAAATACAGGTGTCCTTGCTGCCTCACCTACAGTTTTGCATTTTGCAGTTTCACTTACAAAAATTAACCATGCATCTAAAAGTATTAAATGGAAATTTTCCAGAAATAAAAAAAAAAAAAAACCCACAAGTTTTCAATTGCATGCCGTTCTGAGCAGACGAGTCTCCCACCATGCCTTCTGAAGTGAACTCTCCCTTTGCTCAGCCTATCCATGCTGTGCACATTGCGTCACTTAGTAGTCCTCTGGCTCATCAGATCTAATCCAGAGGTCTCACAGTGCTTGTGCTCAGTGATTCCTATTATTTAGTAATGGCACCAAAGCACAGGAGTAGTCGTGCTGACAAATTCATTGCAGTACGTCGCTACGGTTGTCTTTTATAATTATGTTACTGTTAATCTCTTACTATGCCTAATCTATGAATTAACCTTTCTCATGGGGCCTGGAAAGATGACTCTGTGGTTCAAAGCACTGGCTGCTTTTGTACAGAACCCAGGTTTGATTCCGAGCACTGACACAGTGACAAACAACTACTCCAGTTCCAAGGGAACCCAACACCCTCTTCTGGCCTCTGTGGGCATTGCACGCATGTGGTGCGCTTACACATGTGCAGACAGAACACTCATACACATAAAATAAAAATAAATAAGAATGGTTTCTAACCTTCCAGAATGGTCCAACCCTGTAATTCCTACCATACCAGAGTGGGTCTTTGGAGTCATTATAGCTGTTGTTGTTTGGGAGAAACATCAGCCTCTCAAAGTTGAGGTGAAGTGTTGTGCTGGATAGGTTTAGTGTCAACTTGACAGACCTGGATTGAGGGAGCCTCAAATGAGGAATTGCTTCCATTAGACTGGTCTGTGGTCGTGTCTATGGGGTATTTTCTCGATTGTTGAGTGATATGGGAGAACCCAGCCCACTGTAGGCAGTACCACACCTGAGCAGGTTGTTCTGTATTGTATAAGAAAGCAGGCTGAGCATATGTCAGAGGAGCAAGCCAGTAAGCACCGCTCCTCCATGGTCTATGCTTCAGTTCCTGCTTCCAGGTTCCTGCCCTGAGTTCCTACCTTGAGGTTCCTTAGTGATGAACTGTGCACCTGGAGATGTAAGCCAAATAAATCCTTTCCTCCCCAAATTGGTATTGGTCAGAGTGTTTTGTCAAAGCAATTGAAAGCAAACTAGGACATGTGGTAATATTAACTAGGTATTACAAATTCATATCCATTTCAATAAATGTAGGCATTTAGTACATCCATGTCTTTCCAGAAACATATCTACTGCATAAGGTGAAGCAGAGTGGACTTCAGCCTTGGTCTTCTGAATCAAGAGCTCTTATTTACTTAGTCAAGGTGATCATATGATCAGACTGAAACTGCACAGTCAACAAGTTGTAGGCACACAGACACAAGCAGCTATCAGATGAAGGAAGCATCTTACAAAACAATCCTCCACAACGCCTTAACCATTGCTGAAGAATTTCCATCCCCTTTAATTTACTCATAGAATAAAATCTTTGTTGGGTACCAGTCTTTAAAGTCCATGTTATGTGACACAACCAATGTATTCAGGATGATATTGCTGCCCTACAGAGCCTGAATTATGTTACAGTGGGCATTCACTACAGTCAAATGCTTATTATCATCCCTTTCAACTGCCATGTTAAATAATCGTGAATGTTTACTTAAGTATCTAATTGGGGGATTTGGGTATAAAAGGCAACATTCTAGACTCAATTTGCTGGGGGCGCTTGTGCCCTTTGATGAGCTCAGGGTGCCTTATGCTTTAGCTTCTCAGGAACAAGGAGGCTTCAAATACAACTGCCACCTCTTTTTCTCCTTGTGAATAACTCTATGAAGTTGTCTTGCATGCTCTATGGACACTCTAGGAAGTTGTCTCACATAACCCACAGGTACCCTAGGAAAGCTGTCTGAAAGCTCTATGTGATTCTTTTACATAGTCTGTGGATACTCCAAGATTGTCTTACATCCTCTGTGAACCTGTATTATATCAGACATAGTGCTGGCCTTCTTTCCTTGACCTTTGACTCTCTGAAGAGTTACGAGTTTGAGAATAATCATAATGTGCTTGATAAAACTGTAAGTGCGCTCATGATTATGCAGAATCCAAGCCTTTAGTATTTATTTACCTGGTGAAGGAAGTTTTTAATACCATAACCTGCACCTATAGGGAGGTTCATCAGGCTACACATGTGTAGAGGTCCTTAATCCTACCTGCGGGCAATGGGCAGACTGGGGCTCACAGAGGATCCTGGCCCAGTTGGAAGGGCAAACCCTCATCTGTGATGCATTAGACATAGCCTTTGAGAAAATCAGGAGAAATACATGAACTGTGATCATATCACCTCCACTGTCCCAGCTCTCTTCAAATCCATTCTGAATCTCCAGCCTCGAACTTCGTGTCCCTTCTTTTTAAAGTCCATCAAGCTGAATTTGTGTTTCCCACATACTGTTGGGTGTGGGTCCATTCCCTGGAGTGTGATCAACTCTTCTTCTCTCAGCAGTTATTAGTTGCCGATAGCTCCTCAGCTGGGGGTGGGACTTTGTACTCACCTCCCCTCCATGCTAGGATTTTATTTGGTTTGAGCTTGCACAGGTCTTATGCATGCTGTCACAACTACTATGAGTTCCAGTGTGCAACTGCCTTGCCATAACCAGAAAACACTGCTTCGTTATAGTCATCTACCACTTCTCTCCCTTACAGTCTCTCCACCCTCACTTCCACAATGATCCCTGAGTCTTGAGGGGAAGGGTGTAATATAAGTGTCCTATTAAGGTCTGAGCACCCCAAAGTCTCTTATTCTCTGAATATTGATTGTGGGTGTTTGTGTTAATTGCCATTTACTACAAAAAGATGTTACTATGATGAGAACTGAGAGATGCATATCTATGGGTTTAATAATAAGTCATTAGAAGTCTATCTAAAACTATGCCCATTTAGCAGAATAATAGCAATATGTTCTCCTCTGTGGACTTCGACCTATCAAGCTACAGGTTGTTGTCCTCCATAACATTGTCAAGTATGGATTCCATCTTGTGGAATAGGCCTTAAATCCAGTCAGACATTCATGCCACTATTGTACCAGTGGGCATATCTTACCAGACTGGACATTCCTGTAGCTTACAGGGTTCACATCTGGATAGGACTGATGACTACTTTTCTCCTCCAGTACTGTGAACACCACCTTCCAGCACTATGAAAGCTACCTTGTAGAGCTGAAGCTTCCAGGTTAGTTCCAGCTTAATTTCTACCTTCTCTGTCCTATGACTCAAGAATGTGGTATCACCAAGTGTGGTGGTACATGCCTTTAATTCCAGCACTTGGGAGGCACAGGCAGGTAGTTTTCTGTAAATTTCAGGCCAGTCTGGTGTACCTAGCAAGTTACAGGCCAGTCAGGAATGCATAGTGAGACCTTGTCTTAAAACAAACAAACAATGTATGTGGTGTTTTTAGCAATAGGGTCTTACTGTTAAGTTCTGGAGGTTAATCATGAACAATGGCAATAACATAATGTCTGGGGCTCTGTGGAATCTTACTGACCAACAGCTCTGAAAGAGGTAATTCATTCCTGACAATGGAACTTTTTATTTGTTAATCTATGGTGTCTATATGGGCATTGTCACTCTATTATAGGGTAACTCGATTTAAACTCTTTATATATGTACGCATTTTAGGAAGCTTCTACAGTAGTAGGTTTCCATGTGGTTTTAAAAACATACCTTTAGTGTTAGTGATTCCACCCCATACTGCCTCACTTACCCACCCTTCACTCCCCTCCCCACTTAACCCTTCCTCTGACATTATTTTCCGTTACCACTTTACCCAACTGTGTTCTATTTCCCCTCCATTGAAAGTCACCCCCCATTACCCCTCACTAGTTTCTTGACCTCTATAGGTATTCTGAATGAAACACATATATCTAAGGATTCAAAGCTGACATCCACAAATGAGAGAGAACATGGGACATTTGTCTTTCTAGGTCTCAGAATAATTGTTTCTAGCTCCATCCATTTACCTGTGAGTTTCATAATTTCAATTTTCTCAACAGCTGAATAATATTCCATTGTGGAGATGCACGATATTTTCATTATTGATTCATCCACTGATGGACATCTAGTCTGTTTCCAATTCCTGCCTCTTGTGAATAGTGCAGCAATGACAACAGATGAGCAAGTATCTCTGTGGTATAATATAGAGACTTTTGGGAATATGCCCAAGAGTGATATAGCTGGATCATATGGTAGATCTATTTCTAGCCTTTTAAGGAATCTCCACACTGAATTCCACAGTGGCTTCACCAGTTTGCATTTCCATCAGCAGTGAATGCATTTTAACATTTCCCCACATCCAAGGCAGCATTTGTAGTCATTTTGCTTGTTTGTTTGTGTTTTGTTTTTACCTTAGCCATTCTGACTGGGGTGCGATGAAATCTCAATGAAGTTTTATTTTGCATTTCCCAACGGCTAAGGATGTTGAACTTAAAAGAAAATAAACCTTTTTGTTGGGCATGGCAATGCATGCCTTTAATCCTGGCCCTCAGGGAGGCAGAGGCAGTGGTTCTCTGTGAAACTGAGGTCACCCTGGTTTACTTTAGGACTTCCAGGCAGGCTATAACTAGGGAGACCCAGTCAAACAAACAAACCAAACCCCCAAATAAAACAGAACAATAACCTCCTTGGTCATTTGTATTTTATCTTTTTAACTTTTGAGAACTTTTCAGTTCCATGATCCATTTTTTGATTGGGTTGTTTTTTCTTAGTGTTTAGTTTTTCAACTTCTTTATATATATTCTAGACTATCAGTTGATAAAGTTTTTTCCAATTTGTAGACTGTTTCTTCACTCAAATGATAGTGTCCTCTGTTGTACATAAGCTTTTTAGTTTCATGGAGTCTATATGTTAACTCTCAGCCTTAATGTCTGTACTACTGGAGTCCTGTTAGAAGAAGTTCTTTCCTGTGTCTATAAGTTGAAGTGGGTTGCTTTCTTTCTACTCCACTAGATTCAGGGTATCTGGTCTTAAGCTGAAGTCCTTTATCCATTTGGAGTTGAGTTTCATACAGGGTAAAAAACAGGGTTTTCATCCTTCTACTACAGCCATCCAGTTTGATCAGAACCATTTGTTGAAGACATTGTCTTTACTCCAATGTGTATTTTTGGCCTCTTTGTCAAAAATCAGGTGGTTGTAGGAGCTTGAGCTTATGCTGGGTCCTCAATTCTATCGCAGTGATCACTGTATCCATTTGATACTATTCTGTTTTGATTAATATGCCTCTGTATTATAACTTGAAATCAGGGATGATGATGGCCCAAGCAGTGCTTTTGGAGTTCAGGATTGTTTGGGCTATCCTGGGTCTTTTGAGTTTCAAATATGAAATTTAAGATTCATTTTTCAACTTGTATAAAAAATTGTGCTGTAATTTTGATGAGGATTGCATCAAATCTGTAGGTTGCTTTTGGTAAGATGAAGCTGGTCTTTTTAAAAGATTTATTTACATTATGTATATAAGACTGTGTGTGGATATATGTACCTGTGAGTGCATGTACCCATGGGGTCCAAAAGAGGATGCTCGATGCTCTAGAGCTGGAATTATAAGTTGTGAGCTGCCCCATGTGAGTGCTGGGAACCAAACTCTGGTCCTCCGCAAGAGCAGTACATACTCTTAACCTCTGAGTAATCTTTCCTGCCACTTAAGTGTTTTTATATTTGTTTGCTTGTTTTTGTTTGTTTTCTTGTTTTGTTTTTGTTTTTTGAGACAATGTCTCCCTGAAGCTCCAGCAGGCCTGCAACTCTCTGTGTAGACCAAGCTGGCCTTGACCTCACAGAGATCCACCTGCCTCTGCCTCTTGAGTGCTGGGATTAAAGACATGTGCCACCATGCCCAGCCTCAAGTGGTATTTTTTAAGAAGCACACAGAAATACTCTCAACCAACAAAACAGAATAGCTGTTCTCTGCTCCTGACCAGGACCTTAAACATCTGATGCTTTCAGGGTACAGCCATGTACAAAGCAGAAAAAGTTCTCTTGCCAGAGGCTCTACATGGTAGTTAAAAGTTGAATCAGACACATAGTCATGTATATGAAGAAACAGCTTGAATTTGTCCTCTGAATGTTCATGTGTTGAAAAGTTAATTCCCAAATTCATATGCTGGTGGATTCAGGGAAGAAATTAGAATCAGATAAGGTGATGAAGCAGGGTCCCCATAATGGCCTCAGAGCTTTATGAGAGAAAGCAAGAGAGCTTATATGTTCTTGCTTCCCTGTTGTATGAGGTTTTCTGTCATGTACCGAAGCAACAAGGCCTTTGCCAGATGCCAACTATGCTGTTGGACTTCCAGTCCCCACATATAAAAAATAAACCTTTGTTCTTTATAAAGTACCTAGTCTCAGGTATTTTGTTTATAGCTGCAGAAACAGACAAAGTCATACAGTATGGAGAAAGAGTGATGGGCAGGACCATGTCCTTTCTGGGGGGCAGTCAAGGGTAACATTCTGAAGAGGTACTAGATTCAAGCAGCAATCAGGGACAGAGCCATTGGAGGAACTACGGAGCTGTGCTATTCTGGGGTACCTGCTGAACCTCAGCTGGGATTTGCCTGGTGTGTTTGCAGAAGAGTAGACTGAGGAGTGTGGAACTGTCAGGGCACAAGATGGAAAGTGGGTGACGGGATCACAGGGTAGCCAGGTCTGGCCATGCAGAAGTCTTGTAGGCCAGGATATGGAGTCAGAGTTTACTTCAGACACAGGAACCCACTGGAGGGAAGCCACTCTAAATCCACACTTGTAATGGAATCAGTATCTCTGAATCTTTGATCCTTATTTCTCTACATTTTCCTAGGCTTTAAATCCTAATGTATGCACATTTTATTGTATATCTACGTTGGCAAGTTATCTTAAATCCTTTGTGGAACCAAACATGTCATATTTGTCTCTATTCTGTGCCTATGTGGTAAAAAATTTAAAGTTATTTTATTTTAGTTTCATTACTTGTTTAGAGTAGCATTGATATTTAATGAGGTATTATGTTGGCTCAAAACAGGAAAAACGAATATTCAGGCATCAAAATTTTAGCTCTATTTCAAATATGAGGAAATGCAGAATCTTAGTAGGAGTAATGATATCTCTATTTATCTAACCATACACAGTCACACAATGAATGTCCTCCTCCGGTAACAGTCAGTCCTAGTATAAATATTATGAACCAGCATGAAGCACACTGTCTCCATCACAATGTTGATCCATAAACATTTTCAGATTGAACTTTAGACTTTTGCTAGTTTCCACAAACAAACCCCCCAGCTCACCTGCTCCCTGCCTCTGGCAGCCCATGGAAAGTGGGTCAAGTGGATGTGCCAGCAAGCTAGGAAATGTGAGACCCAATCATAATAGGAGTTAGCTTAACATATTTGTGCCTTCCTTCCAATAGGATGGCTGGGGGAGATGAGCGGGGGAAGACCCATCAACACCAGGTGTGACCACAGGCTATTTAAAGAATGATGTCACAGGGTGATGATTTGATGCTGTGAATGGTCTCATACAATTTTTTACCTTGGATCTCCTGCATGCTAGGCATTTACCCCTGAGCTAAATGTTTACCTGCCTTTTTACTTTTTGTTTTTGAGACAGGGTCTTTCACGGCTGCCAGACTGGCCTTGAACTCACTCCGTAGCCCAGGCAGGCCTAGAACCTGCAATCATTTTGCCTGAGCCTCCTGAGTAGCTGGAATTACAGTTTTGAGCTATCAGGTCTGGTTAGTCTCACACAGTCTTAACTTTTCTTTGATTTGTAAGAATCTCAGTGTTCGAGTGGTGATTTATTCATAAATCATTCAATGGACAAAGGTAAATAATACAGTTGGACTTGTAGTGAATACAGTCAACCTCCATATTCATAGGTTCAAAATACTTCAAAAATTTGTTTGTACGGAATATTTATAGACCTTTTTCTTGTAGTTATTTCCTAAACAATATGAACATTTATTTTATTTATTTACTTATTAGTTATTGCTTATTTATTTGTCTTTTGGAGGCAGGGACCCCCTTCAGTCCCAGTTGGTCTGGAATTCCCTGTGTAGACCAAGCTGCCCTCAGTCTTACAGAGATCCACCTTGTGTCTGCCTCCTGACTGCTGGGATTAAAGGCATCTTTAGTAGTGGTACTCCCACAACACGGTGTTGCATCTCCACTGTCCCAAAGCAGCAAGGCTAAGTGACCATAAAATGGAAACACGTTTTCCCATTTAAGTTGACTTATCCCAAGTATTTTGTTACAGTGACAGAAAGCTGAGAAAGAATGAGAAGCAGTGAAGGACTGTGGTCACACGGCGAGCTCCTCATCTGCAATAATGAAAGATATGTGATTATTAAAGGCAAAAAATCTGTTCTCACGAACTTCGAAATTACTTTCCAGTTATAGCAGAGATGTCCAGTCCTTATATTAAACTTAGAAGATGCAAAAGTGTACCGAGGAAAGACATGAGCTCCCTCTAGGATCCCATTCTTGAGAGACAGTAACCATGAGCAGTAATCGCTGAGCCATCTCCCCAGCCCCTGGGTTGCACTCTTTGAAAGTGATCCAAAGCTTAAGGTTTGAGTCTTCAGTAAAATTTGGGCTGATGATGGGTTGTGAAATTTTCCCCCAACATCCCATTCCTCGGGGTGATATGGCAGTTTCTATGGGAGGGCCATACTGGCTTTCTGTCTCATCCGGTCATCCATGCCATTCACCCACACAACAGATATTTAGTGAGCATTTACCAGGTGCCAGGCACTATGTACTGGGAATATAAATAGGAAAGACATCATTACAGTTCTTTTCCTGTAAAGATTCTATTCTAGTCAGGAAATATGATGATGACTTCGTAGTGATTATGAACCAGTGCAGAGAATTGTGGAATTATCTCACAGCATCTCCTGACATCTTCCAGATAAAGTGAGGCTAGGCCAGGGCCAGCCATGCTAACATTTAGCAGCTGCAGATAATCAAGCTCTAGGACTAGATTAACAGTGCAGGAGCTCTGGCCCCCCTCAGACTTATTGCCTCACAATCTGCTTTGTAATGAGGTCTTCAAGGATTCATGGGCATGTTGAGTTTGAGACGCGCTGGTGGGACGAGGGAGTGGGAATCCAGTTTAGGCAATGGAGGAAGGTCACTGTAGCCCTGGATGTGAAGACACTTGATGCTTTGCGACAGTAAAGGAAGACCAATATGTTGGGAATAAGTCCTGGTGAGGATTGTGGGTCATCAGTCTGTATCAATCAGGTCCTCAGAAGTGCTCTATTTGGGGCTAGATCTCTGCTCCAGACTACTCCAGAAAACTCTCACCTCTACCTCCAGCCTTCAGCTTCCTCATCTGCCAAGGAACAATGCACTCCTCCCTGTCTCCTCAGCTCCTGAGTATCACACCTTCCAATGTGCCTGAAACCTGTCCACAACTCTGAGGTTCCATCACTACTGTTTTAAAGAGAAACAGATGAGCTGTATGCTGCACACTCACACGAGCATCCTCTGGTATGCAAAATAACTGGTGAGGCCAAAGCCTCCAACCTCCCTAAGCAAGAGTTGAAATCAGGCTGCCTAGAGCTCTGGCTTTATATGTTGGGAAAGAGGGGAGGTGGGGATAGTTACAAATGGCACTACAAGATCCCAGCTGCGCTACTGGCAACATCTTAAGCTCTCCATCCTTACTTCCTGCTCCAGGCTGAGCACTCAAGTCTCTCATTACACTAAGCTGCTATCTAGTGGTCCATTGCCAAATGTACGGGTCACACAGGGTGACCTGGAGTAAAGGCTTCCAACCTTTACGTTGTCTTTCTCTCAATTTTGAAAACTAGGAAGAAAGGCAAGAGTTTGGGAAAAAAAACCAAAACAACCACAGAAGAAAAATAGACAGAATATCCAAGCAGCCCTTCCAAAGTAAAGGCTCTGAATTTCATGAGGACTTGCACGCTCATTATTTAGTCTTATTAATCGAATGAAGTATTTGGTTTCCAAAGCTCTTACCCACAACCAGGGCTCCTTCTTGGATATAACTTTGTAATTCTAAACTGTGCTTGGATGTGGGACAGGTGACCCAGAGAGCTCCTGTTTGCTGTACTCCGTTTTTACATTCTATTATGTAGACCTAAGCACTGAGCCAGCCAATCAGCTTGATTTATAATCCAAAGCCACCTACCTCCCTGTGTCTATCACTGATGTTTATACAACACAGGTCCTCAAAAGTGTTCCTGGTACATTTGCTGGCATATACGTTGTCCTTGTCCTTAACAGTACCGGAAGGCTTTTAAATTCTCAATTTAATTTAAAATGACTCTCAGAATGTTCCAGATTCTTGGAGCATTTTGAATTTCAAATTTTCAGATTAGAATTGTACAACCTGGTAAAGTCTATGAGCATATCTGAAAATCAAAGAGTTCAAAATCCAAAGCTCTTTTGGTTCCAAGCATTTTAGAGATAGTAACAGAAATACTAAAGAAAACATTTAGAGTGCTATTCCCAGTACCTAATCATGCTAGCATCTTGGCTTTTTACCTCCACAGTCCCAGTTCCTCTATTAAAACTGCACGAATGTATGCATTCTCATTCAAAATTTTATAGAATACTACAGAAAAAAAAGAACAAAAGCCCTCAACACACTCCCATCTTGATTTGCTCGATGTCCTAAGCCACACTGAGTGATTTGGTAGGTTGCTTTCTGGGTCTGCTGTTGCCTTACCACATGCATCTATATTTCTCCACTATGCCCTCTAGCCACTTCTATTGATGACAGGGTCTCATTTTGTAGCCCAGACTGGCCTCAATCTTGAGATCCTTCTGACCCAGCCTCTTCATTGCTGGGATTACAGATGTTCGTCACCATGTCTGGCTGTCTACCGACATTTCATATCTCAGATCTATCCACAGCTTTTGAGCTGATTCATTTTTTAAAACAATATTTTTATTAATGCTTTGACATTTTTGCGCATTTATACAATCATTTTGATCATCCCTATCCACCACTACCTCCCCGCAACTCCCACTAGTGTTCCCCCTAATTTCATGTCCTCTGTTTTAGTTCTGTAATTAACCCTGAGTCTAGTTAGTGCTGCCCAAATGCATATGGGAGTGGGACCATCCACTGCAGTGTGGACAACCTATCAGCAGCCATGTCCCCGAAGAGAGTTACTCTCCCTCCCTAAGTAGCTATCAACTGCCAACAGCCCCAAAGGTATGCTGAGGGAGGGGGTATCTCTGTCCTATCAGTACTGGACTTTTGACGGGCTTGATCTTGCGCAGGTAACCACAGCTCCTGTGAGGTGATGTGTGCAACAGCCACGTCATGTCCAGAAGTCAGCCTTTCACAATTCTCGTCCCCATCTGTCAGCTCTTACTTTTTTTCATTCTTTCTCTGCCCTCTTTTGAAATGTTCTCCGAGCCTTGGACGGAGGGAGGTTGATATAAATGGTTTATCCACAGCAGAGCACTCATAATTTTGGTACTTTTGGCATTTGGTACTTTGGCTAGTTATGAGTCCCTGCATTGACAACTACCTACTGCAAAAAGAAGTCTCTTTGACCGAAGTTAAAAGCAACACAGATCTATGTGTACAAACATAAATATTTAGAAGGCAGTTTGGCAACAGGACCATTTAGCAAAGTAACAGTAGGTTCCTCCTAGGACCTAAGCTCTCCCTAGTCATTGGGTTTTGGCATGGTTTGTAGTACTAAGCATGAAGTTCCTCCGGTGCAGCAGTCCTCATATCCAATCAGAAAGTGGCTGGTTACTCCCATACTGGTCATGCCACTATTGAACCAGTGGGCACATCTCACCTGACAGATTAGTATTGTAGCATGCAGGGGCCGAGCTGATTCACTATTACAGCTGTGCTTCTGTGCCAGTAGTTTATTCATTCCCTTTGGATAGCATTCGGTTATCACTCTCGCCTTAGAAAACTGCAGTCAGTGCACATCTTTCAGTGCATATGTGAAAACATTTCTTGAGAACTGGGAAACACATTCCCTGGAAGAGGAATACACGTTTTCAGCTTTGACAAGTCCAGCTAACCTATCTTCCAAAGGGCTTGTTCCAGTCAGTTCTACACTCTTGCAAACATTTTTTTGTTCTTGTGAAATTTGTCCAGTTTGCACAGGTTAGAAATATAACTCCCACATGTTTCTACAATGCTGGGCATGGTGGTGCACACATTTAATCCCAGCACTTGGGAGGCAGAGGCAAGCAGAACTTCTGTGAGTTCAAAGATAGTCTGGTCTATGTAGCAAGTTCTCCCAGGCCAGCTGGGTGCTACAGGGAGACCCTGTCTCAAAACAACAACAACAACAGAAAAAAACAAATGTTTCTACAAATACAGAATGCATGTGTGTCAAAAATTCTACTCATGGGGAAATTCGTAAGATGAAAAATGTGATTCAAAAACCATATGGGAGCTGGATATGATGGCACATGCCTGTAATCCCAGTACGCAGGAGACTAAGGCAGGAAGATCAGTAGTTTGAGCCATCCTGGAGTACATGGTGAGACCTTGTCTCAAAAAGAATTGACAGAGAGGAACTGGGTATTTATATATTCTTTGTATGGGGGGAGGAAGGGAGTATATTTTGAGACAGAGTCTCAGTAAGTAGCTCAGGCTGGCCTCCAACCTCATATCTTCTCGTTCCAGCCTTCAGAATGACAGAATTTCAAGTGTGAATCACCACTCCAAGCATAATTAATATTTTAAAAAAATATTAAAATTCAGTTTCTAGGCTGTATACAAGATGGTTAATGTTCTACAAAGCAATAAAAGATAACGTGTTCCAGCCAGTGACTTTTTAGCACTGGCTATTTTTACTTGGCCGTCTAATTTTCTCAGCTCCAGATCTCTTTAAACAAGTATCACTAAAACGAAAACACTTTCTTCAGCGACCAGGAATGCCTGGCTCATACTGAAGGCCAGTCTCACCAAGTCAGGCCTCTTGGGCAACAAGAAAATGAAGACCTCATTGTTTCCAATTAAGCCTGTACATAGCAAAGGGTACCCAAACGATGGGGTTCCTTGGAAAGTCATACTTGGGGGGCGGCAGCAACAGTGGGGTAGTGTGTGTGGTGGAATATAGAAATACCTCAACAGGACTTTGTGGTTAGGAAGCCAGTCAGCACCACTTGGCACATTACTACAATGACAGCAGTGGTCTAAATAAACCAGGGGTCGGAAAGCCGAGGGACTGGAGACAACTCTCTGGTCCAAATTGGGTTCAGGGAATGGATACCTGTCTTCAGTCTCCAATGTCTCTGTTTCATATTTGGGCTCTGGGGACTTTGTAGAAATGTGGAAAGGTTTATTCTCCCTCCCCCTGCTATGGGCAGGAGAGAAACGTCTGACACCAACTTGTAACTCTTAAACTATCGCTAGACATTATCTTTCGATTTGGAGCAGCCTGAGTAAAGCGCGATTGTATGTGTTCTCAATGGGCAGCTTTCCCAGCTGCACTTCCGAAACTCCTCTGCTTCCCGTAAGGCTTCCGGCTCACCCCGTCAGTCCCTCCCGGGAGACCCTGTCCCACTACATTGGGTCCCACCTGCCCTTTTGGAGGACAATCCCGAGGTTGGCCGCCCGAGCTCCGGGGGTCCCTCCTCCCAAGGACCGCACAGTTTCGTCCTCTGGTCAGAGTCCTGACTCGTCCAGGGCCTCAGCTGGGCTGAGGAACGACCGGAATGCGCGGGAGAGGTACCGGAGAGGACACGGGGCAGGCCTGCCTGGACCCCAGGCCAGTCCGGGCGTTGCGGGGCGGCGCGGGGATGAGCACCAGGCCCACCGCCCCGACTCCGGACTCCAGTGACGCGCAGATCCCACCCCCGCGCGGGCGGGGCGGGGCGCAGCTCCGGGCCGGAGAATCCCAAAGATCCAGAGTCAGAAAGAGGAAAAAGTCTCCGCGCGCCCCCGGAGCGCAGGGCCCGCCCCGCTTCACGTCCCGCGGACTCCGGGAGGCGGCGCCCGGCGCGGTCCGCCCCGCGCGGTCAGCCCTGGGCACCTCCCGAGGCCGGTCAGCGGGAGGAGGGAGGGAGGAGGCGGCGCCGCCGCCGCCGCCGCCGCCGCCGCCGCCGGGCCTCGACGTCGACAACCGCGCTGCCCGCGATGGGAAGTGCCTTATAAAGACGCCGCCCGCGCCGCCCGACCGACTCCTCGCGGCGCCGCCCCGAGCGCGGGCCCCACGCAGCCGTCCCGAGTGCGCGCAGAGACGGGCAGAGCCGCCCCGGACCGACCTGGAGAGACCCGGATCCACCGAGGCCCCGATCGCCCTGCGGGGACCAGCTTCACCCAGGCGGACTGAGACCCCTGGGCGCCCCTACCCGGACCGACTCCGCCCAGGCGGACCCCGGGCGCGGGGCCGAGGGCGCCCCCTGCGGCAGGGGCATGCGCGTCCCGCGGCATGGCCTCGGCGGTGTTTGAGGGCACGTCGCTGGTGAACATGTTCGTGCGCGGCTGCTGGGTGAACGGCATCCGCAGGCTCATCGTCAGCCGGCGCGGAGACGAGGAGGAGTTCTTCGAGATCCGCACCGAGTGGTCCGACCGCAGCGTGCTCTACCTGCACCGCAGCTTCGCGGATCTGGGCCGCCTGTGGAAGCGCCTCCGCGACGCCTTCCCGGAGGACCGGCCGGAGCTGGCGCGCGCGCCGCTGCGGCAAGGTGCGGGGCTGCGGGGGTCTGGGGAGCCGGGGCTCCGGGGCTGCGAGATGCTGGGGGTTGCGGGGTGGGGGCACGTGGGGACGCAGGGCGACGGAGAGGTGCTCGAGGAGGGAAGTGGCGGTGAGGTTTTGTCAAAGTGCTGTGAAGTCTGCGGGAAGAGCCGCTTTCTCCGAGACTGCGTCTTCTCGCTCCCTCTGGGCCCAGGACCAGGGTAGTTTAGACCCGGTGTCCTCTAAGGAAGAAGCGGCAGTGAAGCCAGGACACCCACTCCTGGTGGAGAAATGAGGTGAGTGGGAAAGGGACCGAAGTCAGCAGGACCTATCCCCTGACTGTCCCCAAGTACGAGTCGCCCACGAGAAAGGGGCAGCTTCGCGAGACGACACCCAGGGCTGGCCATTGCTGGGTCCCAGACCACTGTCCCGGAGTGGCAGCTGTGCCCCTTCCCTCTATGGAATCAGTAACAGCAGCCAGAGTTTGCGGGGGAGTGCAGAGACAGTTTTGGAGTGTTGGAATTGGGGGATAGTGCCAGGTCTGACTGCCACGCCTGGATCTGGGAGAGGCTGCGTCCCTTCTCTGTCCCAGGAACAGCTGAGCCCCAGAGTGAGGTGCCACGCAGCTACTCTTCCACCTCCTCAGAGGCTGCCCCGCCTGCGGCTGTCGGGCCAACCCAGGGTCCGCCCCCGAATTGGGTGGGCATTAGGGTTTGATTAGTTGCAGCCACCTTGTGACCCGTCTGGGTTGGCCTTGACTTTTGTTTTCACAAACAGCGGTGGCTTCCCTTTTCCTATCGCCAGCAAGAGGCCTGGAAGAGCGGAGGAAACCACAAGAGAGGCGGAAGTTGAGACAGGGAAAAAACGGGGTCCGGGGCGGTTAACTGAGGCCCAGAGGGCCAGGGAAGAATACAGCTTCTGAGTATACCATCTACCCTGCAAGGTGGGGCTGCCTGGGGATCTAGACCCTTGGCCCCAAGCCCTTCTTGGGGACATCCTGCAAGCTGAGAGCCTGGAGCAGCTTGGGGAGATAACAGTTACCCAAGGTCGGCCAGTACAGGTCTCTTTGGTGGACTGTCTGAGGTCTTGAGATAACTTCCACTTCCCTCTGGTGATCGGCCCCACCCGTGTGTGGATTATATGGATAACTAGCTCTAGTTCTCATGACACATCCCCTGGCAGACACATCACTTGGACAGACTCCTAAAGCCAGCGCATGTGGAGGCTCTGAGTGACCAGCCTGTCTGTGCTCTCTGCTCACCAGCCTCTTCCAGTAGCTGGGTGTGATTTCAAACATGGGACCTGTGTTTGTTGTTGTTTTGTTTTGGATTTGCTAAATATTATCATATTTTTTATTTAACAAGTGAATGTCTGAGTCAGGAAAGCTGTGAAGAGACCATAGTTTATTCGATGGCTTTTTCTGGAACTACGCAGGTCATAAACAAATTGGACTTTCTGAGTCTCCCTCTGGCCAGGTCTCAGAGCTCAGCCGTGACCACCAGGAAGGCTGGAATTGGCTCCTCACCTTATGGTGTTTGTTGAGTGGTATATTGTCTGATGCCAGTAAGCTTCTGGAAATGCCACTTGTTATGTTTACTGTCAGCATCGGCTGCTTCTGGCTGAGGTTGCTGGCGCACGCAGGGTGTGGAAAGGGTGTGATTAAAGTGTGGAGGCCCAGGTGAAAAGGCGTTCCCGGGAGCAGAAAGGAGGAAGTTACCCTGCCCCATGGCCTCCTTTGCCCTTATGCAAACTGATGGAGTCAATTCACAGCTCTGTGCTGCCTGGACCCTGCTCCAAAGAGCAAAGGAAATATTTTAGAAGTGGTTAGAAGTGGATGATTATCATGGAGAAAAAGTAGGGCTTCAAGTACCTAAAGGGTTAGAAAAGGCTGAAGTAGGGGTTCGATGTGGTGATAGAGCTCCTAGGGCGAAGAACAGTGGCTGGAGGGAAAGGACTTTCTGACCTGTTCTGTCACGAGTCCTGTCTGATGGGAACCTCTTGCAAGGGTCCAGCTAGCACCCCCTAGAGGGGATGAAGATGGGTCCTGACAGCAGAGGAGGGGTCACCTTAAGTCCAGGTCTCTTCTGGCCCTCTTTCTCTGTTTACAGGCAAGCTGGTTCTCCCACAGCACTACCTGAGTTTGGTTTTGCAATGCCAGGGAGACCCCTTTTCTTTCTTTGATCCTTTTAAGTCTAGGGAAGTCATTTGCCAAGTAAAATAGTTTATTTCCATGCAGATTTGTTATTTGCATAAAAGATTGTCTGCATTTGCAAACTATATAAACACAAAAGGTAACCAGCTGTGTGTCGTATTTGTAATGCCAACTTTTACTCCGTATAATTCCAGTCTTTCAGATTCCCAAGTCTCTAATGAAACTTCTGGGCTGGGTTAACTTTGCACTCTCTGGTTTCATTCAAAAGCTTCCTGAGGAAATCTGGTTCCTGAACTACTCTTGTCATACCAAGAGGGTGGGGAAACTGTGGCCCCACTTTGCATTGCTGAACCCTCTCTCTCAGTTCCTCGAGCGTTGCCATGGGGGAGAATGTTTCTATGGCAGGACTGTACTTTTTCTCCCTCTGTGGTGTTACGCTTGGTGGTGTGTCCTGGTGACACACAGGCAGGGCTGCTGGTACCCCTGCATGGGGTGCAGGCTCGGTGCTTACTAGCTTACCTCCCTGGCTTTCTGTTTGAGTGAGGCAGGTGATGCTGACCTTGGGGCTTGGCTTGTTCCTGTCCTGTAACCCCTTTCATGGAACCTGGTCTTTTACCAGACCCTAAGTGGCAGCAGGTTGGTAGCTTTAAACCTGGATCCGATATATATGCCTCTTGCTGTGTTGTCCCCTAGCTCTGGGAGGGAGAAGCATCTGCTTCCTTACAGACATTAAGTCTGGGTAACCCTCTTACTTTTTCTGCTCTTCTTCACCCCGGGGCCGAATCTTAAGTTTATGCAATACTGACTGATTCAGACCACAAGCAGAGTCTTTTGCCTTGTTTACATCTCTCACATTTGGGAAGGGTTGTGTTTTAAAACAGAAACATACAAAAGTTTCCCATTGACTGACTAAGGCTCTTGGACTCTTTTGATCCTCTTGTAATAGCACTCCTTGGGGTCTGTGACGTCTGAATCGGCCTGGTTACTTCTGCTGCTACAGATTCTATTTCAAAGTGGTCAGGTGAGCTTGGATTTTTAGTGACTACAACAAACATCTTGGCTTTGCATTCATTCATCCAGTTCTGTATTTACTGAGTACCTGCTACTGTGTGGGTCAGGCATTGTGCAGGTGCTGGGGACACTGAGGTGAGCAGACAAAGCAGCAATGAAAACCCTGCATCTTGTCTTCATGATCCTTATATTCTGACTAGGAGAAATACAGTAATAAACAAGATCAACAAGTGATAAAATACGTAAGATCCCAATAAATGTTCAGAAAGAAATATAAGTAAGCCACAAAAGGGGTTATGCTTTTAGATACGGTGCTCAGGGATGGTCTTATTGATGAATGAGTAGGTACCCCAGTAGGTACCTGGGGCATCCAGGGAGAAAGGTGAGTGGGGGACAAGTGCGAAAGCCTTGGCTGTGCTGAGTGCTTGGGGATGGAGTGAGCTGTGATCAGGCCACTGTTGCTGCAGTGGGGAGTGTAGTTAGGGAGGTTGAATAGTAGGGCAGATCACAAACATGATCTCCATCATCTCTGAGAGCTCTAAACAGAGAACTGATTTGATCTGAGTTAAACTCTGGCTTCTGTGCTGAGAAAGATGGACCAGAACAAAGGGGAGCAGGAGGCAGGTACAAGGTACTGCTGGGGCCAGGTGCAATGGAGCAGGTGTGAGAAGGGGCTGGACACTGATTGCTTTTGAAGAGAGGGAGGGAGAGAGAGAGAGGGAGGGAGGGAGGGAGGGAGGGAGAGAGAGAGAGACACTGAGAGTCTAAAGGAGGTTGGTGTAGGCAGCTCAGCATGAACCTAAGAGTTCTCCTCCCAGCAGAGTGGTTGTTGTCCAGTGCTACAATGCAGCCATAGAATGATGGGAATGGGAGTGGTTGACTGGGGAGACCAGTCTGGAGCATAGCATCTAGTATTTTCTACAGGTACAACCTGGGTGGTGTGTCTGTGTGTGGTGTCTCTACTGTGTTCAGCTTCATCATTGATGGTGATCATCTGCTTCATGCAGTCTCTTCTTGGACTTGAGATCTACAGGATGGAGAATTGAGGCATCTAGGATAGTACCAGAAAGGGCAGGACACTGATACAGCCCCTGACTCCCACGTCCTTGACATCTGCTCCGTTTCCTGGGTCTGACTCGTTTTCTGCCCATATTGCCCTCACCTGGACATTACAGATAAGCTTGGTGTTACACCCAAACGGAGAGAACAGTGCCTGATGGTTGAACCAACTGCTGATCAGAGGCAGAGTTGACTTCTTTAATGAATGTGGCTAATGGTAACCGAGGCCACTCGAGTGCTGAGCAGCAGAGCTGGGCATGGAGATACGCTCTCTGCCCAGCCTTGGCAGACCTCTGAGTTTGGTTTGGTGGGTAGTGCATCCCTTGACTTTTGCGGCAGCCCCATCCCCGCGCAGAACTTGTCTATGGGTGTCCCGCCCTCCTATCTGGGTGTTTGGGAATCTTCTCTGACTCACAGACCTACTTTTGACTCCTTTCTGTACATAGGACCCTGGCCCAGCCTAGTCTGGGTTGCCTGCCCTCTGCTCTTTCTTTATTCCTCGATGTCCGCTTGCTCCCACGTGCCCACGCCAGACTCCGCCCACGCCAGACTCCGCCCTCATACTCTTGCCCCTCTTCTTTCTCCATAAATGGCTTCCTGCCTTTGTTTGGTTTCTGTTTCCCCTGTCTCGTGCCACAGATTGTGTACCAGACCTCCACGACACCCGGCTTACCTTCCCAACTGAAGAGGGAATCAGTCAGAACTCACACAGGTGCTGCAGCAGCTTGCCTTCCCACAGGATGTAGGAGAAACTTCTACTCCGTCAGATCTTACCGAGATCCCACTTGACAGTGTCCCTAGTACCCCCAGGCTGCCTGGGCCACTTCCATTTTAAAAACCACTTTGGACCTGATATTTCTCTGCCATTCTTTTTTGGCAAACACTTTCTAGAAGCAAACGAAGAACCATTCATGCATTGCACATAGTTCGAAGAAGAGCAGTAGCCATGCTTGTGAATGGTGATGCAGAGCAAATCAAAGACCAGGGCTGTGAGTGCACCACGGAGCTCTGTGTGCTCCAGAGGAGGCTCATGGGCTGCAACTCTGGAGGCTTCAGGGGCTGGCAGTGAGGCACAAGCTCAGTGTGCATTCAGTGATAAAAGTCCAGGCCATGACACGCTTCCCTGGGCCAGGAACAGACTTGGGCAGCACATAGAAGGCACACCACTATCTTTTGTTGGTGCTGCCGTAGCACAGAAAGACAGTTTGAGTGTTGTTTTCTGTTTTCTGTGCTGGGCATCGAACCCAGGGCCTTGTGCATGCTAAGCACACACTCACTTTAGCTACACTTCTAGCCCCTTTTATTGCTATTTTTGTTTCCCCTTGACATTTTGGGGTCACTGACTGGTTTTTGTTACCATCTCTTAAAATGTGCTGTGTCATTTCTCAGTCTGGAGAAGGCCCCGAGAGCTCCTTGATCTGACCTCTGTCCTGATGCTGGGGGGTGTGGGCCTGTGCTCTGTTCCTTCCTGGCGGCTGCAGTGTCCCCTAAATGATGCCACCTCTTCCGCGTGTGCCCACATGCTACTTACTGTCCTGACAACACTAAGGACTGTTGTCTGTCCTCATTCCACCCCTAAGGTGAACGAGGATGTTTGCATAGCCACGTGTCTCTTGCTAACTTACTTGTAAAAGATCTTCCTACTTGTTTGAAGAACAAAAGTCTCCCTTATCCTTTACTGACATGTCACTCAGAAGGGAATGGGAAGAACACATGGAACAGCATTTGGATACAGCGAGGAAAAGAAGGATGAAGGGACTTTGGCCCACTGTGTCTCTAATTCCCATCATCACCCTTCTTACCTCCTGCCTGAGAACATGGAGGCCCGATGAGATTGGGTGGCAAACCAGAGCACACAGACAGGTCAGTTGCCACCTCTGCACCCAGAAAAGTGGATTGCCATACCGACTCTCACCTACTGCTTGCCATGTGACTTTTGGCCAGTTTTCTCCCATCCTTAAAGCTTGGTATCCACTATCGGCCTCGTCTTTTTTTCTTATTATAGGTAGCATACAAAGTGATGGGCTTCGTTGTGACATTTTCATACACACGTTTTGTTTTAGCTTGCTTTACACACCGCCCTCTCCTGTCTCCCTTTCCCTCCAGCTGATGAGACCATTCGTGATATACTGGCAATAACATGTGGCAAGGTTATGAATCCTATTGAGTTGCTGGCTTTGACTCGGGCTGTCTGTCTGTCTTAGGTCCTGGAACACAGAGTAATCCCAATTAATAGCTTTTAGGTAGGAGAATGAGGAGGCCTGGTGCCCAGCAAAGCCCCAGTGCCCTACAGGGTGGATCCACCAGTGATCTTGCTTACTGCTCCTGATAGTGTGCTCTCTAGGTGTGTCCCCAGTGACTCTTTGCTCTGTTAAGAGAGAACCCACCATGCTCCATAGTGGGACCCAAATGGGCACACTGGGCTTATGGTTTCACTGGTTCCCAAACTAGAATTTATGGCTTGGTGTGAATCTGACTTGAGTGACTGGAGAATCCTGGGCCAGTGTGTATGTCACTCTCAGAGACAGAATTGCTGAGTGTGGTGTTCTCATTGGCAGAACTTGCTGGGAAATTGTGGTCTCCTTAAACCCCACAGGGCTTATCTTTCCCTCTGTCTCAGCCTTGCCCACCCCTGCCTGCCCTCACCAGCCCTCAGAGCTTCCTCTGGGCCTCCACACTGTCTTCCTTTCTATGTCCCTCCCTCACCCCCTTCATGAACCACTCTTCAGCCCTCCTCCTGCTGGAGTGGGTGGAGCCCCTGCTCTGTGTTTCCCTAGCACCTGGACCCTGTCAGCCGTAGGTGGTCAGTGTGTATCTCCTGACCACCTCTCAGCCAGCACAAATGCACAGGGGAGGAAGGGCTCTTCCCTGGTTTGGGTCACAGTGTCCCCACACTTGGTTTATGAGCTCTGTAGATTGGTACCTTGGGAAAACAGCAAGCAGTGCATCCTTCCTGTGTGGAGAGGTAAAGATGGCGAGGCACTCCAGGGGTCTTTTATGTCTTAAGACAGACTGGTGGGGCAAGAGGTATAGCTCAGTGGTAGAGCATGTGTGTGGTATGCATGAGGTATGGACTTGATACCCAGCCCGGCAAGGGAACGGGGAATGAGCAGCAAACTGAATAAGTGTTTTGTCTGCTTTGTTAAAATCGGCTCTCACCTTTAACCCAGGCCAGCTTCAAATTTCAGACCCTCCCACCGCATCTTCCTAGGTGCTGGGTTATAGGCATGTACCACCATGCCTGGCTGTTAGGAGGCGTCTAAAAAAAAAAATTAATCCTGCATTTTAAGAAGGGAATTTGCTTTCATGGGGAGGAGAATAATGAAAGGAGCAGAGAAGAGGGTTAAGAACACAGGAAGAATCACAAAGTTCAATTCAGACGAATTTTTTCCTACCTGGAGAAAACAGCTTGGTCGTTTTAGAAGACCCATCCTGGGAGCAGGAAGTGGCAGAAGAGGAAGGAAAAGCAGCTTCCTCCTTTGAGTCCCGGCAAAGTTTCTTTTGGGCTCCACCTCTTTTTCCTGTATTCTCTGTCCAGTGTTGCATCCTGGGAAGGGAATATGGACATCACTCCCTTCTCCCACAATCCCTGTGGGCCTCATTGTGCCCAGGGGCCAACAGAGAATGGGGGAACCAACCAGCCAGTGTCTCCCATGTGTTGCAGGGTGCTTGTGACGGTGCAACACTGTTCTATTCTGTGTCAGCACGGCCTGTGCATGTTCCTGCCTTGCAGTTATGCCCTGCAACATAGCACGTGAGACTCACATGGGGAAGAGTCACTGCCATTTTCCAGGATGTTAGAGCTTCTACTGGGACTCCAACTCTGCATAAAATAAGGAGCTAGTCATTTCTTAGTTTCTGCTTTTTGAGTATCAGCTACTTGTTCAGAGGCTGGGGGTGTGGCTCGGTAGAGAGTACTTGCCTGGCATATCCAAGGCCCTGGGTCTATCCCCATCAAGAAAGGAGGGGACAAAGCAGATTCTTAGAAAGTATTGAGTGTTTTCCTTAAAAAATTAAAATAGGTTGTTTCCAAAGTTGGAAGTACATTCATCCTTTCAATAATATATATCTGAGAGGGGGTGTGACTCAGCATTAGAGCCCTTAAAATGAGACTTAACATTCACAAGGTCCTGGGTTCTATCACTTTGTTTTATTTATTTATTTTCTGCTTTGACTGTGGATAGAACCCAAGTCTTGCATGTTCTGAGCCCCCACTCATCACTGAGCAGCAGATATGTACCACTTCTGCAACGCACAGATGATTGTAGTCAGAGCTCTGTTTCTGTGTGCAGCGTTTTGATGGGCACATTTACTAAATGGACAAGAAGCAATTTCAACGCAGTTTTTTATCTGGTCCCATTTGAAAATGCCCTTAACAGGAAGTTTCCCCCAGGGCTGTCTTGGGGGAAGGTCAGAAAACTGCTTCTCTCCTAAGAGAGGCAGGTGCTGTGGGCCATGGATATTCCTTAATGCACTTGCTTCTCTACTGACCCTGGCAGCATATTGCCTTTACGTCCAGAATTTCAGCAGCATGAAGCATTCATGTTAGTGTCCCCTCTTCTTCCTCTCCCATGCCCTCCCACATCCCTCAAGGAAACCCAGGGCAGTTGTCAGAAGTGTTGAGCCAAGCTCTGTTTATCAAAAATGTGAGACTTCGGACCCAGGTTTCTGATGTTAGGAAACTATTAGTTTATGCTTGTTTCATTCAGTTTTGGTTCCAGGAACAAGACAGGTGCATGTTTTGGCAGAAAGCAGTTAATCTCGAAACCCCCACAAACATATTTTGTGTTCTTTTCTTGTGAGGCTAAAGCCTTTTAGAGAGGAAGGCCCTCTAGGCAGCTCCTGGCTAACATTTAGGCTCTAAATATATGCACACATGATTTGCTGAAATTTACATGCTATTATTCTTTTTCAAGTCCTTAACTGTTTGTACTAAATCTTGATACAAGATTGTTGTGTCACAAACCGTGTGAGGATATATTTTAAAAGTTAAGGTGATATAAAAGATTATACGCTTTCAGAAATTAGAAAATTTTTCATGGACCTTGAAGTGTCTGGGGGCTAAAATCTTTCAATGTGAGTGGTAGACATTTGGCTACAGTTCTGGGAACTAAATCCTAGAACTTACACAGAGTGTTTGCACCCTCTTCTGGCAAATTCCAGAACAACAGCCTGCCAAGGAGGATTGATTTCATTTTCACATCAGCTACTCTATCTATTCACCTGCAGTATTATAATCTCAGGTATGTTAGACAGGCACCTCCTACCACCAACAGTATTTGGAACATAAAAACCAGAAGCTTTGGGTGATCTAAAAGAATTGGTTGTATTTAAGCGCATTTTAAAAACTAAGGTTGAAAATTGTGACTTATACACAAATCATGTTCAGAAAAGCCAGGCTAGCTTTTAAGAGTCAGATAACTTCAGACCCAAAGGTAGAGTGCAGCAGGTATGCTAGGACAGCGTGCGAATGTTTGTCATCTTGCTTGGACCCGTGGCTCTTGTCACCAGTCCCTGAAAAATAAAACAGTGACACCTGGCAGCAGGTGTGTGATGATCCCACCAGCTGGGACACCTCAGGGAATGTGAGGCAGTAAGAAGTTTCATGGCCCCAGGGTTGTGTGTGTGTGTGTGTGTGTGTGTGTGTGTGTTCACTTTAAAGCCCCCCCCTTTGTTTTTTTTTTTTTAAAGACAGGGTGTACCTGTAGCCCCAGCTGGCCTGGAACTCACTGTGTAGACCAGGTTGACCTTGAACTCACAGATCCACCAACCTCTGCCTCCCAAGTGCTGGGATTAAAGGTGTGCACCACCATGCCTGGCCTATTTTAAAGCCCTTTTGATGTTTTGGTGGTAAACACTTTCTAAACACTCAGAGAGGAATACAGTCCAGCTCCCCAACTGAGCTTTGGTGTTTGGGGCTGTCAGAAGCCCATGACTGGCAGTGAGTCATCTGTGCTCTGCTGGTCAGGGGTTACTAGGGGTTAAGTCGGGGATACTGGCTCTTTACTGCTTCCTGAGGCCCTGCTATGGAGCCCTGGAGGTTGTCGCTGCCGCCCTGTTTGTCCAGCTGTGTAGCATTGTAGGGAGAGTTTTGGTAAATTAGGGAGAATCCATCCATCACTTTGTGAAGCAGCAGAACCCTCCTGGGGAAGAGGCCAGTATACCTTTTCACCCAGATGGGATGAGTTCTTAGAGAAAGGAAACTGGCTCCTTAAGAAAGCTGATGTAGATTGCCAGCTTGATTGTCACCAAGGAGCCAGCATAGGGAACTAAATGATTAAAAAGTGCCTTGGACTAAAAACGTCAACAGAAACCACCTGTCATTTCTGTGCTTGCGCACGAGAGTTCCTATCCTTTTCCCTTCCTCCTGCTTGGGTCTCAAGCATGGCTACATTTCAGCCTCTTGGTTTCCATTCAGAAACATAAAGAATGAGAATGACTTGTAGTCTGAATGCAACCGAGTCTTCCACAGTGATCTTCTGGCTTCACGGGCCATAGGTGGCACTTGGAACTCTGCTTCTCAGCGTCGCCCCAAGGCAGTGGGAAATGTCAGGGGCACTTTTGCTTTTCTCTATCACAGCCTGGAAAAATGGCTCACAGAGGACATGCAGAACATGCAGTTCACACTGATGGTGAGACAAACAGCAGGCACATTTTCAGTATCCCAGGCCTTACTATTGCATTACTCACTGTATCTCTGAAATTACCTGGACAGTCTGTATTTTATTTGTGAAATTAGGCCACCCTGAAAGATTAGAAGTAGAGTATATTTACTTCTCTAAGTATTGGCGATCTTAGCCCAAATCAAGAAAAACAAAGGTGGGGACTGGAGAGATGACTCAGCGGTTTAGAGCCCTGGCTGCTCTTGCAGGGGACCTGGATTCAGTTCCCTGAACCCACATGGCAGCTAACAGCCACCCGAAACTCCAGTTCCAGGGGAATCTGAAACCCTCTTCTGACTTCCTTGAGCATCTCAGGACACAGGTGTACTTATATACATGCAAGCAATGCATTCATACACATAAAAATTTTAAAAATAAAATAAAAACAGATGTAACCAGAGATATGTCATCACAGCAAACTTTGGAGATTCATAAAACCTGGTATTTGACAATCATGAACTATCGCTTCCCATCCCATAAATTGGTGCAGATATGCCTTACACCTGGGCTGTATTTTATAATGCACTTTCAAAGCAGAAAAGTAGAACTACTGTGCTTATGGACTTAAAACTAGTATTATAGCTCTCAAAAACCGAAGGACAACAGTAGTATTGCTTGTCTTTGAATAAAGAAGTGGAAATGAGTTAATGTGATCACCTTCTTATAGACAACTTTCCAGAGGGCCAGGCAAAGAGGGCAGAGGCATTAGCAATGGCCTAGGCTTTCAGGATTCTTTCCCCTTGTATCTGGGGAGTTTGGGCGGCACTCCCAGGAAGCGTGTATGCTGGAGCCCCCTAATTTCAATCCAGTAGTTTAAGAAATTATTTTGATTGCTTTTTCTTTTTACCCATGTGGTGAGTTACCTGAAAACTGAACAGCCCTTTCCTCTTTATGAACAAAACTAAATTAGAAACAGAGAAAGCTTTACTGACTGACTGTAGTTCTGGGAGCTAGGCCTCTGGGGTTCTGTTGAAGCTTATAGGGATGGTGACATCTGGGTTATCCAGTCTGGGGAGAAGCCAGTGTGCCTAGGAGTCTAATTCCATCCCTGAGAAGCTGATGGGAGAAGCTGAGATGAAAAGTCTTGGGTTTGCATTGCTCATGTGGAGACAGAAAATTCCACATCTCCCAAGTATGGCCTTGAGCTATAGGGTTTTAAAAATAAAATACTGCGCAGCCCAACAGCCAGTCAGAGCCGGTAGTGACCATAAGCACAGATGCTTGGGTTCCTGGAGAGGGCTGTGAGTCATACCCACTTGGGTTTTCTCTGGGCAGAGATCTGACTTTTTTCCTTCTAAACATGGCATTTACATGACTTGCCTAAATATGGGCTCATTTTACTTAGCTCTTATGGTCTGGACAGTTGTGGTTGGCACAATAAGCCCTTCCCTATGTCATTGGGAGGGAGGGGTCCTGGGCCAACCACCCTTTGTGGTTGGGGGCCCAAGTGGTCTCTGGCTAAGCTCTGGCTGCATCCAGGTGTTGCTGGACTAGTCCTGGAATGTCACAGTGCAGGAGGTCTTATACACATACACCCTGCTCACACTCTGCCATTTTCTTTGGATCCATGGCTTTGGCGCCAGAAAAACATAAATTATTGCTGTGTTTCACAGGCTAAGAGCAGGCCGCCCAGAACTTCATGGGCAAGTACTAAGTCTTCCTTAGCTGAGGTTTTGTTTCCTGCTCTTTCAGGCCAAAGCTAATGACTGAAAATATTTGTCAGGAAATTCCATAAATAAACAACTCGTAGGTTTTAGATTACACGACATTCTGATAGCGTGATGAGAACTTGAGCTGCCCCAGCTTGTCTCCCCTGCAATGGGAACTCTTCCTTTGTCCCATAATTCCATGCTGTCTGTCACTTGCCTGTCACTTAGTGCGGTCTTGGTGATCAGGTCTAGTGTCTTGGTATCTCAGTGCTTGGGGTCCCTATTTTGCTAAAATGTGAGATTGGTGATGCTGGCTGTTCAGCTACACAAGAGGGGGCTGCGAGGTGCTTCTGCAAAAGTAAAGGTGACTGAAGAGACAAGGAAAAAATGTGTGCTAAGATCTCTACAGTAGATGGAAATAGTTTCTGTGGAAAAGTATGAATTTCAGGGTGGCTTTGCCATCTCACCGAAGCCTGCAGAATCTACAGCCACCATGTATGATTTGGGCTGAGTTAAGGCAGGAAAGGCATTGCATTTTAGGGTTGGCTCTATCCATGGTTTTAAGTATCTGTTGGGGGCCTTGGGATGTATTTTCCTTAGACAATAGGATAGTTGGCTGTGAAGGGTGATGTCAGGGAGGGCGTCTTTGTCATGAGACACTTCATGAAGGACACACGAGTGCTGCTTGTTCTCTGACGTGCCCATTCCTGTCTATGTTCCAGGGCTGGTTGCCATCAAGAATGCACATGACATAGAGACCAGGCTCAACGAGGTGGAGAAGTTGCTCAAGATGATCATCAGCATGCCCTGTAAAGTGAGCATGGGGTTCGAGTGGGGCAGGGAGGGCAGAGTGGTCTGACACCACCCAAACTTAGAGGCGTTCACCTCCAGTACTGATCGGCTTACAGCATCTCACTCAGGATTTTGTTTCCTTCTAGAAGTCTAGGCAGGCAAAATCAGAAGGAAGACTTTTTAGAAGAATATATTTTTATTTTATGTGTATCATTAAATGTATATATTAAGTGCATCATGTGCGTGCAATGCCTGTGGAGGCCAGAAGAGGCGTCAGATTCCCTGGAACTGGAGAGTGGGATGGTTGTTAGCCACCACACGAGTGCTGGGAACTGAATCCAGGTCCTCTGCAAAGCAGCCAGTGCCCTTAACTGCCAAGCTCTCTCTCCACCCCCTGAAGGAAGACGTTTGTGGGACTCTCTGCTGGTTTTTATTTCTCTCCTGGGGACAAAGTAGAGCTAGAGACAGGCAGGTGTGGGGCAGGAAGGGACAGCAGTCTTTCCAGCTCTCATAGCCTTTGCTCTCTAACCCAGCTCAGAACCCACTGTTCTTGCTCAAGGGGCTTAGCATGGGCACAGGGAAGCCGAGAGGAATGTAAGCCGCAACACTGGCAGGCCACAGTGTTTAGCTGTGTCTCCTTTAAATTAGGCAGGCCACGGTGTTTAGCTGTGTCTCCTTTAAATTAGGCAGGCCACGGTGTTTAGCTGTGGCTCCTTTAAATTAGGCAGGCCACGGTGTTTAGCTGTGGCTCCTTTAAATTAGGCAGGCCACGGTGTTTAGCTGTGGCTCCTTTAAATTCAGCTTGTGAGCTTTATGTGGAGCACTGACAGGGAACTTGGACTTGAGAGTCAGACAGAACTCATTAGCTCTTAAAGCTCTGTTTCTCCACTGGAAATGGGGAAGGTAGCTGGAACTCAGCTGACAGTAAAGAAGGGAGCTGTGTATGAAATGCCAGCAGTGTGCAAGGTGTTCCAAAGAGTCGCCCACCCCATCCAGAGGCCTTGCATGTTAGCCACGTGTAAATGATACAGCTGTAGTGATCCAGCCACTGGGTGTGGTGGTCACCCAGTCCCTGACCAGGCCTGGGATTGCTTCCTAGGCTCCAGCATCTGTTGGGGCCACCTCTGCGCAGAAATACTGAGACAGATGGGAACCACTGTGGGGAGCTCTCATTTTCAGTAATTACTGTGTTTCTCCCCAGTATTCTAGGTCAGAAGTTGTGCTCACCTTCTTTGAAAGATCGCCTCTAGATCAGGTGTTAAAAAATGATAATGTCCATAAAATTCAACCCAGCTTCCAAAGTCCTGTCAAAATATCAGGTAAGAGCACTGAAGACGTGGGAGAGCTGCTCTCAGTGGCTGTGGTGGTTGGGGGGCCTTTCCAGTTTGTGGTTGTGGTAGGTGGACACAGCCTCGACCCTTGGGCTCCAGAAAGACAATTTATTAGAACTGAGAAATGACTTCTTCCACAGAGTGCTTTGTACTTCCTGACCTGTGGCCTTTACTGCTCCTACTTCCAAAGGGGTTTATTTTGTGTTTTAATTAGAACTTACTTAAGAAATAGGGTAATAATGATATCAACATCAGCCAGACATTCTTGAGGCAAATGACTCAAGTCAGTAGGCTCACCTGTTCCTGCTGCATGGCATTGAATTTGGCTCTTGGTTTTAGGGAAATTCATACCTTAGGTATCCTTGGTGTTGACATTGGACTGTGCCTTCTAGCAGAGGTCAGCAGAGGTCAGTCACTGTAAGATGGGACTGTATATGGAAGGAGCTTCTTGCTAGCCCTTCTACAGGCTAGATGGTGCAGAAAGAGCCCTTTGGCCCTGTTTGGTAGTTTCCTAAGAGCTGGGTTATACTTGTCCTGAGAACATTAGACGTGTAGTTTTTGTTTGTTTCTTTGTTTTTGAGAGACTGACTTTAAACTCACTATGTAGACCATGCTGGCTTTGAACTTGGAGCACTCCCTCCCTCCCGTGTCAGCCTCTTAAGAATTGGGATTATAGGCATGTACCACTGTTCCTGGCTTAGACATATTTTTACAGTGCTATTTTGGGAAAGAGGAACATTTTATAGGAAAAAGAGCTCTGTCCTGGTGGTCTCCAGGACTAGGTTTCTCCAGGCAAGGAACACTCACACTGTGGCCTAACAGGTGGCATGGAGGGAAGGAACGGAGGATGCGTGAGTTCTGAATGAAAACAGAAAGGAAGGAAATTTGGGAAGCTGATGACATGGGAGCACATGCTGTCTGTGGGAAGGATCGGGAGAAGAGGCCTGGTAGGGACAGAGTGATGGTGTTGTTGGTGTAAGAGTCCTTAGGGAGTTACCTGCCACCCAGTGATGACAATCCCAGTTATGTGCTTGGGTGAACTAAGCAGGTGGATTCTGGAACCTGGGTTGGGAGAGGTCTCCTGGGTGTTACTATGAATATACAGGGTGGGTGATCCATCTGGGTTGCTCTGTGATTGGCATTTTTGTTGCCTCCAAGACAGCTTCCTGGGCATTCTTAGAAGAAAGTGGGTGGGCAGAGTCAGGGGTCCCTCCTTGATTGGGGCCTGGTCTCCAAAACTTTCTTTAGAGCAGAGTAAAATTAGTAAGGCTTTTTATCTGGAATGGCATCTGTGGACCTGCATCCTGCAGGGCTTGCCATAAACTCTGAGCCTGCATGGACTGTCTAGATTATCTCAGAGCTTGAGAAATATCAGCTCTTTAGTCTGAATGGGAACAGTTCTCACACTGTGTGCCCATATTTTGCTTTATTTCACTATTTTGGGCGAATGGGAGAGCAGAAAGCAGCAAAACCCTAACAGGACCTTGTGTCATGGAGGGGCTGGGACACTGCTTCAAGATGACCTGGAAACCCCAGGGTTGAGGAGACAGATGAGCTGCATGAAGCTGTTGTTGGAGAATTCCCTGTACCCTCTCCTGCCTTGTTTCATCAGTCATGTGATGACCATGTGGCCTGTGTCTGTCCTGCAGGCCTGGAAGTGACAGCAGTGTGAGATGTTATGCTCAGCTGTGCCGACATTGTAAAACAGCTGCTGAATCAAAACCAAAGACCAGGGATGAGGGGGGGCGGTGGTCAGAAAAGAGGGAAGAAATGAAGGAGAGATTAGGAAAGTACCCCTCAGGTGCTGGTGGGTCTGAGTGGGAAGTAGTTGGCCAGGGGCTGGTGTGGGGCCGGGAGGTTAGGGTAAACTTGGTTTGGTATAAAACTTGGCCAACAAACTGGGAGTTTGTAAATGGTCTGCAACTAAAAGGCTCAGTACAGAGGTCGGTGTGTGTGTGTGTGTGTGTGTGTGTGTGTGTGTGTGTGTACACTGCATCATGAGGCAGCAAGCTGGGGGACAGCTTCCTTCCAAAGAAGTGTTTCCAACCCCTTGGATGCTTCCTCCTTTCCTGAGGCTCTGCTCTTGAACCTTCCTAACCCTTCCATCTTGGCTCCCAGACCAGCCATGTCTCACTCCGAGCCAGGACTTCTAATGTGAACTGGAGCATGCGGTGAACGACATTCAGTCAGTTCCATGCAGAATGCTCTTCGCTCTTCACTGGGGTAGGAGACACATTCACTGAGCCACGAGAGCTTCCGTACTGCTTTCTGATGAGGCTTCTATTCCCAGAAGCACTGCCATTCCCTCAGGAAACAATTCCCACACAGACACCTCAGGTTTGTGTCTCGGCGCTCTAGTAAGTGTGTTCCTAGATTTGTGGGTCTCAGGAGGAAGCCCAGAGTCTGGAGAGTGCTGGCCTCCTGGAAACCCATGCACGCGACTTCCCCTGTTGCCATTCCCTTTCTCTAGACTGCTGATGCTAGAACCCCAAACTGGCTTCTGACATTCGCTGCTTTTCTCAAAGACTCACACTCAGGATAAAGCTACAGTCCCTTGTCATCTCAGATGTATTAGAGTCTGGCCCATGACTGAGTTTTGACCTTGTCACAAACTCTTTTACTGGACTCTGGCCATTGCTTGTGCTCTGACCCTCCAGTGTCACTGAAGCAAACCCTGACTACCCATTAACATTCTGGTGATACAGGAGAGAAACAAGGTCCTCAGAGGGTCCTTGGTCTCATTCATAAAAGAACTTAAGAATGGACTCAAACAGAAGCTTTGGGACAATTTTATCAGAATTTAAGGAAAAGTCCTCAAAGCAAGCAAGGCATAAATCTCAGCAGTTGCCTTGAGGGAATGGAGGAGAGAAAGAAAAGAGCCATAAAGCCATACAGGTTTAGAGCCGCCACGGAGGCCAGACACATTGTGGACTAGCCACAGAATGGGGAGGAGAAGAGCACTTTAGAGTAAAAGCAAAGAAATATAAGTTGTTGGGGCAGCCCAAAGTATTAGGGAAAGCATGGTTAGAAACAGGAAGAAGAAAAGGTGAGGTTATTCTTTTCTGAAGTCAGAAAAATGGGCAAGTATTCTGCCTCTTTAGCATGACTTGAGGTTAACCTGGCTTCCTGTTTGGCAAAACTGGAAAGTTAAGGTTCTAACCAGGCCAGAGATTTTTATTTATTTGCCAGTAAATCTTATGGGGCTTTATACTACTCTAACTGGTCAGTTCTAGCCATTTGGGAAAGTGCTATTCATGGTCAGGACCTACACCTGTCCTTGTTCCCTTCCCTTAGGGCATTTCCATATACCTTCTGGCATTTGGAGAGATGATGCTATGGGCCCACACACTGACCCCTCTCTGGGTATGATGAGTTAGACAGTGCACCGAGTGCCCAGAGTTTTTGGAGTGTTGAGACCAGATGGTCAGGGCTCCACTAGATGGCGCCAGGCACGGGTTGTGCAGAAAAACCTTGTCAGTCTCCTGGGGCCTCAGCAAAGACAGCTCCTCACCTTTAAGCAGTCTTTTCCCATGTTGATCCAAATGGTTATCAAACCCAAGAAAGCACCGATATAAAGTGTCTGCAGCTTGGCTATGGCTCTGCAGCACAGGAGAAATACAGAGCTCAGTTTCCTCTGGTTGTGGCTAATAGGACTGATAAGAATTCACAAAATCAGGTCATTCAGGTTCAAGGTTTGGAAATAAAATGTTTTTGTGTTCATTAATCCAGTATCTATTCAGTTTTATTCTTAATTTTTAGTATATGAGGATGGATCTGTTATCCAGTTAATAAAAATATGTTGTTTTGAGTTTTAGGCTGTTGGTGGAGTACTTTGAAAATACTGGATTAGAGAGGATTTGAAAGAGAGGAAGGCTACATGATACATGTTTCTAATGTCAAGACCAAGTATCTGCAGAAGAAAAGCAATGGGAGAATTAATGACCCAGAAGGTGCAGACATGGCACACGTGTAAACTCAGTCACAGTTACAATATAGGAAAATCACCCTTACAGCAACATGTACAGTGGGTGATGTTGCAAAAATACATATGTTGATGGAGATGTGCTGAGATGAATGGGTGGAAGTTTGGGGAGAAACAAGGTTTACACAGTATTAAGGCCTGATTCTCCAAGATACTGTTAGGTACAGAAGGGATACCTGTTGGAACCATCCTTACAGATCCAGGTTAGCATTACCAGTGGACCTATGGACATTGTGTAGATGTATACATAGGTGTGTACACGTGTGTGCACGCACACACACATACATACACACCACCATATATCGCAGAGGGGACTCAGTGTTGCTCTGTGAAATTCCTTCTAATGGTTCATCACCTAGTTTTAATTGCTTGGGCATGCAGCTTGAGGAAAAGACAAGCTAATCTGTCTCTATAAATCATGAGAGACAAGGAAAGGAGCCGTCGGGCACAGGAGACCAAGACCCATCAGCCTAGTGTGGCAAGGGGTCTCGGATCGGATCTGCAGTGAAAGATCCAATTATTAGGAATAACGGTATTTGGAAACCGCTGAATGAGGGCTGTGGTTAGTGGAATTGTCCCCGTGTCATTTCCTGGATTGGAAAGGGACTCTAATTATGTGAAATGTTATCAGGAGAGGACCTGCTGAGGGAGGAAAATGTGGGAGCCCTGTTTGTCATCTCATAACTTTACCTCTAATTCTAAAGTTTACTCAAAATTAAACAACAAAAAGTGTGAAGATAGGAATATAAACAAAAGCTTGAGACCTGGAGTGTGGCTTAGTGGTAGGATACTTGGCCAGCATGTGTGAATTTGATCCTCATCTCTGAAAAAAAAAAAAAAAAGAAGGCTTGATAACGAACTGTTGCAGAGTTAGTCAGGCTTGTTATTAAAGAAATTAAATTAGCCAATGATTTTTGCTGTGAGTACTAAACTGAAATGCAGGAAATTCCCCTTTTTAAGTTTGTTTGAAAGTAGGTCACAGGGACTGTCATTTTTCTCTAATCAGCATTTTATTCAGGATTTTTGTTTTTAATTCTTGTGCTGAACAGATGGGAAAACATGACCAAGAGTGATGGCAATAATTAGTATTATCTGAGTTCCCAGTGTTAGACTCTTCACACATATCATCTCACTTAATCTACAGCTCCTCTGTAGAGCAGATACTAAGCAAGAAGTAATCCACTCCCTGGGCACAGGCGACAGGAACAGGGTAGAGACAGCCCCATGCAGATTCAGTGTCTGTATTTGCTAGTACTACAGATTACCAGAAGAATGTGTTACAGTTATTTATGTTGTCCCTTAGTGTAAACCTCACAGAGCCCTTGTCCTTGAAGGCACAGGTCCTCAGCCTATACCACCCAGATTAGCTACTTTTCTCATTGCTCTGACCAAATACCTGATAAGAAGTAATTCAAGGTAGAAAGAGTGTATTTTGGCTTACAGTTTAGAAAGAATATAATCCATCACAGACATGATTGGGGAAATGTGAGGCAGCTGGTCACATTGTGTGTGCAGTCAGGAAGCAGACAGAGGACAGGAAGTCGGACCATGTTACCAAACCTCAAAGCCTACACCTAGTGACTCTTTCTAGCAAGCCTCACCCTCATTAAGGGCTTCACCACCTTACAAATAGCACAACCAACAGGGACCAAATGTTCAAACACAGAAGCCTACGAGGGACATTTCACATTCAGAACACACCACCACCTCCTGTGAAGACTGGTCCGGTGAGCAATGCTCACTCAAGCATTTGCTGCCTAGCGTATGCATGGGGGCTAAAGGGCATCGCTGTAGAGTATTGGCAAAGTGATGATTTTTAAACTTTTTTATATTTTATTATTTCTGTGTATGAGTGTACTGCCTGCATGTGTGTAAGTGCACCGTGTTGTGCAATGCCTGTGGACATCAGAAGAGGGTGTCAGATGCCCTGGAACTGGAGTTATGGACAGTTGTAAGCCACCATGTGGGTTCTGGGAATTGAACCTGGGTCCTCTGCAAGAGTAGCCAGTGCTCTTAACCACTGAGCCATCTTCCTAGCCCCGAAAAGTGATCATTTTAAACCCATGGTTTGCTGCAGTTAGAGATGGGCTATAGCTAAAGACTCTCTTTTCTTTTTAAACTTTGGACAATTCTTTTTAGGACTCTAAATGACAG
The DNA here is from genome assembly GCA_035773235.1 of Eospalax fontanierii. Lineage (NCBI taxonomy): Eukaryota > Metazoa > Chordata > Mammalia > Rodentia > Spalacidae > Eospalax > Eospalax fontanierii. The sequence continues at coordinate 20,240,008 of CM069547.1, forward strand.
CTCTTGTGAGTACTTTCTTTTTAACTGAATGAAACAAATAAAAATATAAACTGTCACAGAATCTTTGTCCCATTTTCAGCTAGCCCAGCTATTTGGAAGCCTTGTACATTTGGCTAGCTTTTGGGTCTGATGTGGCACTCACTTTTGTATTAATAAGTGCTTTTCAGTCAGCAATTTCTCTCCAAGCCAGTTTGGAATGGATGTTCTGAAGGTTATACAATCCCCCATCTGCATAACCTGGTTTGCTCTGGGGTTTATTCAAGGTCTGAGGGCTCTCAGAAAGTTGCGGTGGTGGATCCAGGAGCGAAACAGCTTCCTAGGAACCATCTTTTATGAAGATACTGGCAATTTAAGTTAGATTCCTCTGCAGCCTGTGACTGTGAGGCACTGAAACACCAATATACTTTAGTGAGGAGGTGAGGGCATCATAACTTGTGTTCAGTTGAATGATTTGCAGTCTGCCAGCTCAGCCAGGCTTTGCTAAGCATCTTCTCTTTGTCCTTTGTACACATAGAAATGTAGTTGATCTTGGTTCCCAAATCCACTCCTTAATGGTTTATGGAGCCCCAGTTCCACTGCTCCGTCCAACAGTGGAGACAGGAGTGTCCTCAGGGCTCATCTGGCCTGGGGAACATTTATATCTCATTCATGTTCACAAAGGCTTTTTGTCCCAAATTTCTGGGAAATTATTAGCTCCATGTCTGTTTGGGAGGGATTGCTAAAGATTCTACCTTCTAGACTCTGCAGCTCTCATTTAGGAAAGATTAGTTATGCCAGGTAGCTTCTGAAGTTTGTTTCAGAAGTGATGTGTTCCAGTGACATCTCTTTGAACTCTCAGGTCTCCTCCCCATCCCAGACTCCCTAGGCAGAGGGCTGGGAGAAAGGGACCAGGGCTGTCAGTTAGCTGTGTGAAGGCTGTATCTAGCTTTCCTCAGGCAGACAGATTTGGGTCAGAGTTAATAAGAATAAAGGAAGTAGCTGTCTGCTTCCACGCCCTTTGAATGGGGAGGTGAGGGAATGGGAACTTGGGCTGGATTTGTTTCAGTCTACCAGTTCAGCTAAGATCTTCCCTTTGCCCTGTGCACACAGAAATGTGTTTGACCCGAGTTCTCTAATGGTCTGTGCAGCCTCATTTCACTACTGCATCCCACAGAGTGGATCTTGGAGGAAGGCAGGGAAGAGCCAGGAGCTGGTGACCCATGGATGTGAGGGAGAGATGTGGGAGAGAGACCCATGGCACATAACGGCCCCTTCCCTGGGAAGCCAGTCATGCATTTCAGGAAGCATTTAGCAAATGTGATTAATGAATAGTTGTTTTGCACTCATGGGGTGAAGAGGAAACCTCTATCTCTTTATTCCTTTGGGATACTTTTGTTGGGTTATTTTATTTGTTTGTTTGTTTGTAGTTCTCGGATTCTTTGCATGTGGAGAGAAGTTCAAAGAGAGGAGAACTAAATGTCTAGAAATATTAAAAATAAGCAGAAGTGATCATTTCAGTCATGAAAAGGCAAGCATATACTTGTGGATAATAAAATTAATCTGAATTATGCTAAGTGGGGAGGGACTAAGGTAATCGTCTATAAACAAAGGTATCTGATGCCCAGTAGCCTCATGGGGAGTGAGAAATACTCTTTCTATTGGCTCAGTGGACCAGGAAGAGAGGAAGGATGAGAGAGCTGTGTACCTAGTATGAGGAAGGCGATGTGAAAGACTGAATGCACCCAGAACCTGGGGTGTATATTGAATGTGTCTTTTAGGATGTGTCTGAGAACTTGGGTTGAGAGGACAGAGGTGGTCCTGATCAAGGACCGCAGCTGTCCAAGAGCCACAGATGAAAGACGAACCAGGCTTGCAGGGAGGGGAAGTCTTCAAGGCTAAGACACCAGGCTTGCCCATCTGCTGAAGGGAAGGACAGAAACCCAGTCCCTTCTGAAATATTCAGGCTGCAACAGTTAGAAAGAAGAAAGCCAAGTCATGCTTGCTTCTGACACCATTAGCTCTCTGTATTTGTGGGTTCAGAGTCTGTGGATTCAACTAAGTGAATGAAAGGAGGAGAGCAGAGACCACTGACAACTCCATGGGGGACAGCAACTTACTGGGGGATCAAACCGCTGGGCTGCCTCCCAGGAGCAAAGAGACAGCGACCAACAGCAGAAGACAGGCAGCCTTTATAGGCAGTTCGGGGGCTGGGTAACCTTCCATTACATAGGCTGGGGCTGTTTAGCTTCAGATTGGTTGGTTTCATGGTAAGCAGAGACTTGCCCAGGCTACGCCTGAACCCACCATCTTAGAATACTGGGAGCTGTGCCACCATATTAGCAATCTGCCAGGAACCTAACATTCCAGCCTATGTTGATAAGGGCAGTGGTGGTTTTTTCTGACTACTTCTTGCTGGACAGGGACATTGGCAAAGAGGAGTGGCCTCAAAAGGCTAGAACATCAGTCTGAAGTACAGGGTCAGGCAGGCAGGTAGTGGTAGAGACCTGAGGGATTTAAGTTAAGAACATCTGGTTCACTAACTGTCAGGTCATCTCATTGATTCTGTCCTGAAAAAAATGTATGGAATAATTATCATTATGAAGAGGATGGATATCAATGGGCCAAGGGGTAGGAGGACTAAAGGCAAGAGAAGTTAGGCACAAATTCTAGTCAGAGAACCAGGAAAAGTCAGAACAGGGTGACTTTCAAATGTTCAAATCAGAGTTTCTTGATGAAGGCTTCCAAAAGGAGGATGGATTTCTCCTCATTTTTCTTTTGGCTGCCATGACTAGACTCAGGATTTGCTTTTTCAGGGACTTTGATAGCTGCTGGAGTGGCTAGAATCACACTGTGAGTTCCCTCCCAAATGACCTCTAGACAGGAAGAGAGAAGAAATTTAGCCACCATTTAATTTGTAGATAAGGACAATAGTGGGTTTTCCCTTTTGGCTGCAGGTAGGCTCTTCAGACTTGATAAGGCCAGGATTTGAAGTCTTATACCTGAGCAGCATTTTCTTACTAACAACACAATCATTAGTGAGAAATTGTCTAAATAGCATCTTATATGAACTTAAGCCTAGTGTCTGGGAAGTGTAATCCTTTGGACTCTTAAAGAAATACCAATCATTTTAATCTTTGGTTATACTTTCCAGTTGGCCCAAATCAATTTATGTTTACTCTTAAAGTTGGCTGAGGATCTGTTCCTCAGGGGTCACATGTATTTAAGAGGAACCTCTGGTTTCTTAGACCATTCATCTATGTGAGGATAAGTCACTAGGTCCTGTCAGACCATGGCTTCACTTGGAAGCATTGAGGCAATGTTTCCTCTGTGCTGACCCTCCTCTTTGTAAACTGGACACTGGCTTGAATCCTTCTAGTGGGGTCTCCATGGCCTCCCTGAACAAGAGGACAGGTAACTCACCACAGTTATAGGACATTTCAAGAGAGGCTCCATAGTCTCCTAGAACTTAGTTGACCTTGGAAGACAAGAAACAAAAAAATTGTCCCTTTAAGTCTCTCTGACTCCAGATTAGAACAAGCCTCAAAGTATGATTTTTAAACATCCAAGAAGGTCAGTTGCACCAGTCTGGTACCTTTAATGATTGTGTAATATGTAGCTAAAGCTTGAATTAAAACCCAACATTTAAATAAACCCTGACTGGAAGAGATTTAACCTTACAAGTTAAGCATTTGGTTGAAACCTGTTTAGACCCTCAATAGACTTGCTTAACATTTTCATTATCCCCTCTATTCTGGAAATACTTGGCTATCTTAATCTTTATACATAAGTTTTTCTTTATTACAATATCTTTATTTTACATCCTTTACCAGTCTTTTAACCTATTCATTTTCTTTATTGATGCCTCAGATATAATATTTACAAACAAATGTATCATTTGTTGTGAGAATTTACTAAGTAATTAACATTTTTATATATATTATATTAATTGACGAACAGTTATCTCAAATATACTATTAAAAATTTGAGATGTCCTTGTAAGCCTTGAAGCAGGTTTTAAGTGACTAATTTCTTTTAAATGTTTAGAGATGTTTTTACATACGCTTGGACTTGACAAATCTGTGTGTTGACTCTAAATAGGCCATAGTAGTAAACTGTTTATTTTTATATAAAACATATCAAAAAGCAGAGATAAATTGTACCCTGGAGCAGAAGTCATCATTTCTTAAAATTAATATATATATATATATATCCTTAAAGTAACAGGAACCATGTTGTAATTTAACAATTTTAGCTTATGTGAAAACTTACTTATAATCCAATTTTATATCAATTATAAATTATTTTTAAGTAACTGTTCCATTAGTATTGAATATAAGTCAACATATTAACAGTCCCATATAATAAATACTATGGCTGTACACAATGTTATGACAAACTAGTTTTCAAAAAAACCCCACAAAACTTCAACCACACCTTGATGAAAATTCTGATCAGAATAAAATGTGACTCTAAAATTTAGAATAGTCAAAATAATAACATTTCACAAAGGAAGATGGAAAACAATGGCACCCAAAATAACCTGGAAAGAGATGGTGTCAGAATGTTCTTTCTCTTTAGTCTGTCCATGACATTTAACCAGAGAGTGAAGAGAAGAGATTCCCAGGGGACGATGGGGTAGAACCAAAGCAAGCATAAATACTCTATTTCAGAGAAAAACAGATTTAGAGTCACAGTACAGAAAGGATAGGAATTAAGACCAGCGAAGGCAGCATTTTAAGCCTTCTACCCAAGTAGGCTATTACCTTTTAACTGACAAATATTTTATGCAGAACAGTGTTAAGAATTCAAAATAGTCACTCTTAGAAATCAGCAAATATACCATATAAACGATGTCAAAATCCAAAATAATTCCCTTAAAAACAGGTAAATGTCATGCAAACAAAGTCAGAACCAAAATAGTTTCCTTTAAAAGCCAGTAAGAATGTGAAACAATGTAAAACTTTACATAGTCATTTAAAAAAACAGAAAATACCATACAAGAAGTTAGAACTCAAAATACTCCCATTTAGAAATAGGTCAAAAGAATGTTAAAATTTAGACTCCCATTGTGGAGGTTTGGTATTACATTCTTAGTCTGTCATAAAAATGTGTTGACCTTCTTACAAAAGACTGTTTAGAATCTCTTGCTTTTCAATGATCCCAACAAGAATCCAAGATGAAAACAAAACAAAACAAAACAAAAAAATTGCAAGAGAATTAGTCGAGGGAATTCCCAGGTTATCCTAAACCCCTCGAGCTTTGTAGTACTGGTAAATTCCTGATGTGACCATTTTGAATTATGCCTTGTGGTTGGATTAAGATGGTGGCAGGGTCACGCAGGTCACTGCCATTTTGAAACTGCTACTACTGTCCAAGATGGCAACTAAGCCATGTGGCTGTCCCCATATTGATGATGTCATTACCAAGATGGAGACCAGATCACATGCTTGCCTCCCTCTTGGTGAGGTCACCAGCCATGATGGCAACCAAGCCACAGGGCTATCTTAATTAACTCAGCTCCATGATAAAATAAGCCCATACCCCACCAGGATATAAGCCCTGATGGATTCACATATCTCACAGGTTATATGTGGATAGAAAACCTTTTTACTTTTAGAAAGCACCCAGTTAAGTCAACAAATATTGCAGGAGAAAGTACTCTCAGATATGTAGGTCCCAAATAGGAAAGCAAAGCAAAGGAATTCATGGTCTCAAACCATTGCAACTGTGAATGCGAAGGGATGTCCTCTGGATCTTGTCCTTCTTAAATACAAGCTGTTTCTGGAAAAGAAACTCATGAAGGCAGAAGAAAAAATGCGGGAGGAGCTATGTCCAGTGCACACATCATTACATCATTAGGCAGTTGCTCTGAGAGCACATGTCTCACTTGAGCATGATGTGTGACTCTCCTTGTTCACTGAAATTTAAAATGCTTACACTTACTTAGAAAAGTAGCTGCCTGGGGACCACCTGGTCTAAGCCCATGAGATCCAACGTATGGGCCCCTCTGCTCTGACTGTTCTCCCTTAGAGAACAATGGTGGAGAAAAACAAAACAAAATAAAAGACTGAGAAAAAGTCCAGGAAAGAAATGGCTGTTAAAACTTTATTTTCCTTCTGTCCAGTCTGCAGTTTCAAATGCCTAAGGCAAGACTGCAAGATAGATAAAGGAGTTCACCTGCTTAGCAGCCAGATTCAGTGTACCTGTAGAGTTTCCATATGGCCAACAAATAAGTTATTAGAATTTGGGTTCTATTTGTAGTCACCAAGATGATATGAAGAAAGAACGTGCCCTTTCGGACTCACAGTCTCATTCCCAAAAAGAATTTAAGAATGGACCGAAACAGAAGCTTTAGGACAATTTCATTAGACTTTAAACAAAAATCCCTAGGGTAGGCAAGCTCAGAATCTCAGCAGCTGCCTTGAGGAGGAGAGCAAAGGGGAAAAGTGAAAAGGCCATGAGGCCATGCCAGTCTACACCCTGCATGGAGTTCAGACACGTGGTGGACCGGCAGCCACATGGTGGAGAGAAGAAAGCTTTAGAGAAAAGGTAAAGAAGTACAGAAGGTTAGGGCAGCCCAAAGCATTAAAGAAAGCCTGTTTAGAAAAGAGATCTGAGGGACTGGAGACATGGCTCAGCGGTTAAGAGTGGCAGCTCTTGCAGACAACCCAGGTTTGATTCTCAGCATCTACATGGTGCCTAACAAACATCCTTAACTCCAGTTCCAGGGAATCCAATACCATCTTCTGACCTCTGTGGGCATTGCATGACATGGGTGCACTTACCAACATGCAAGCAATATACTTGTACCCATAAAACAAATTATTTTTAAAAAGGGATATGAGGAAGAAGAGGAGAGAAATCACACTTTTCTGGGCAGACTTACAGAGACCTACATGTCTGGGATCAGGTCCAGAGCACTCAGCAAAGGCAGGATGAAGGAAGACAGAGAAGAGTTGGCTAAGCAAAGCTAGGGTTGCGGGAGTGGGGGTCGGATTATTCTGCCCATGTGGTAGCAAAGTCATCAGGATCTGTGAGAATTCAGCAAGTATACATTGGACCAAGCTGTATCGCAATAAAAAATAAGGCAGCAAGGCTTGATAGTGTCCCTAAGTCCAAGAGGAGAGAGATTTCAGGAGGCGGGCCAGAGAGAGAGACTAGGAGGGAAGCGGTGGGTATGAGAGGAAGATTAAAAGGCAGGAGTGTTCGGAGGACAAGGGCCAGTGGAAAGCTGCCAGAGTTTCTGAGCTGTCTTAATCCTTAGAATATAGAGAGAAGAACGTGAGATATGTCCTTCTAAGTCTAGGATGAGGAAAAGAAGGTGAGGTCTCTCCCTGAGGAACAGTAGCCATGAAAGGCATTCCTGTCAAGCCGCCATTCCCCCATGAAATAGTGCCCAAGTCACTCTGACTGTGTCCCAAGGACAAGTGAGGAGCACCCCCAGCAGGTCGTGGGGAGATGTTCGACATACCAGCATGATTTAAAACTGAGTCACACACCTCTGGAGAGAAGGAAAGACCTCCAGGCAGGAAGGTAGAGGAAGGAGGGAGAGCAAGAGATGGAGAAATGGAGAGGAGAGGAACAGGGAAGGGGGTGGGGGGAGAGAGAGGGAGGGAGAGAGAGAGGAGAAAAAGGCAGAGAAATACATTGTCGGCTCCCCAAGGGGAACACTTATCCAAACTCTGTCTGAGAGCGAGCAGGACAGAGGAAAATACGCAAGATCCTTGGGCCTGATGTGTTGAGTGGTGGAGCTGGCAATGGAGTCTGTATCACAGTGTCTGGTCAGCAATTTGTTTGGTTTGGGAGGAGGAACCGGGTCATCGGAGACCCAGGGGTCCTTCCAAGATTTTGGCACCAAATGAATGAAAGGCAGGTAGCGAAGACCACCAACCGACAACTCCATGGGGGACAGCAGTTTATTGGGGGATCAAACTGCTGGGATGCCTCCCAGGATCAGAGAGACAGTGACCAGCAGTAGAAGTCAAGCAGCCTTTATAGGCAGTTAGGGCGTTGTGTAACTTTCTATGCCATAGGCTGGGGCTATTTAGCTTGGGATTGGTTGGGCCCCTGATAAGAAGAGAGACTTGCCTAGGCTAAGCCAGACCTGCCATCTTAGAATATTGGGAGCTGCACTGCCATCTTAGGAGTGTGCTAGGAACCTAATACTAAGCACAAGCCAAAAATATTGGGAAAAATATCAGGTCCACTAAGCCTTTGTAGCCTCTCCCCCTTTGAATTGTAGGAGCTATTTACGTGGCATGTATATTCTATCAGGTATTTTAAATGATCCAAAGATGATTAAAAGTCTAAAGAGAGAATGGGTGTAGGTTCTAGAAACATTGCCCCACCTTCCATAAGGACTTTGAACGTCATGGGTTTTTATGTTAAGAGAGGTATCTATAAATAAATGGATGCCTACTTGTCCTAATGGAGTCCAGAATCTCATGGGATAATAGAGTTATATCCCTGGAGATTCTCAGATACAAAGGTTTTCCATGGAGGAGGTGAGTCCCAAGGCCATGGACCTGCTGCCCAGGCCCCCCGCCCAATGCTGGCTGTCCACCTTCTGTTTCAGCTCTTCTAGCCATGTTGAGTCCTTCCAAACTAGTAGCCAGTGCAGATACAGCAAACCACTTTCGGTTGTTGACTTCCTAAAGTACCCACATCTGTGCTTATCGGAAAAAAAATCAAAGTATATACACATTTATAGAAAGCAAAGTCAGGAAGTCATTCATTGGACTTAAAGTGCACCCTCATGTTAGTGATGCTCAGGACAACCCAGGGTGTGGATGGTGTCAGCCCTGTCCCAGCCATAGGGTAGAGCTCACAAAAGGGCAGGAACCTGTCGATGCCACTTTTGCAGTGTGATAGATCTGCGTCAAACTTGGGTTTACAGCCATGAACTCCATCCTCTCTCTAACTCCTCGTCCTCTGCTTTGAACCCATGGGGAAGGGCACGGTGGGGAGTTGCTTAGATAACCAGAGTATCTTCCTTCAAGAAGGGATCCACCTACTCCTGCGGGTGCTGGTGTCAGCCCCTTAGTCTTTCTAGCAGAGCACTGGATGGTCCTCTGTGCAGTGTGACAGAGAGCAGGCACCGACAGAGGGTGACGGGGAACGGGGGGTTGGTATGAACCCAGAAGTGATTTCTTAAAAATTATTTCACAACTTTTACATGTATATAAATGCACTTTGATTATATTCCTCCTGCTTTCCTCTCTTATCTCCTTCTTCCTCCCACCAGCCTCCCCTTTTTCCAATAAGTTCTCTCCACTACTCCCCTGACTTTATAAATATGTCCCACTTAATTTAATTGTGGTTGTTTGCATGAGTGGAAGGCAATTTACTTGAACAAGGACAACTTGCCAATATCTATACCACTGAGAAATATGACTCCCCATCCCAAGTAACCATTAATTGCCTATAGCTCATCATGATGGGTAGGGCCCAACAAGCCCCTTGTCTATCCATGATGAAAGTTGATAGGCCCAGTCTTGTGAAGGTAGCCACTGCTGCTGTGAATTCTTCGGTACAATGGCCATGTTGTGTCCAGAAGACAGCCTTTCACAGCACGCCTCCCCACCTTCTTCTGGCTCCTACCTTCTTTCTGCCCCCTCTTTCACAATGTTCCTTGAGCCTTGGGACAGGGAGGTGATAGAGATGTTCCATTTAGTGCTGAGTGTTCAACAGTCATTTATTCTCTGCATCCTGATCAGTTATGAGTCTCTGCATTAAACACTGCCCCTTGCAACCACAAGCTTCTCTTACCCAGGAGTACTAATCTATGGTAAACCCTAAAGTTTTAATCTTCGTACCTTGGCCCCTCCTGAATACTTACCTCATTGCTTTGCTTTTCAGAAATCATGAGGTCCAATGGATTTTGTTTGGCAAACACAGAAACAATAGTCATTGATCACAGCATACCCAACGGGAAGGACCAGCACCTGGATGTAGATTCCTCAGAGCATTCGTGAGTATACACTGATTTTGATGTGGTTTCATAGCTGGGGTCCAAAATGGGTGGGTTGTGTAGGGCTCAGTAGAAGGTACGGATGTAGGTCGAGACACACGGTAGCTGACTCTGCCAATTTGGGATTTTTATTTTTAAAACTTGCCTCATAATCTGGTGAAAGTTTGGTTCATTGACTTGGATGGAGGTCTGGTCACCTGGTCACTAGATGTAAGGGGCATTTAGGAGAAGTTGCAAAACTCCAAGTTTTGGTAGACACGCAACACTATCTTCAGGTCCAGAAACCAGGGCTGAGTCATACACCTCCACACTCCCCGGATGGGGAGTGTAACACATATATTGGCCTTGCAGATGGTCAGTGGTCCATGGTGGAGCCTGTCCCACTAGATGCTTTTCTGGAGAGATGTCTGATTGCTGAGGGCTGCACAGCCAAAGACACTGTTCCTCGTGTTCTTCCCCCTCTGACAATAGAACTTCTGACCAGAATGTGCGGTAGGGGGCCCAGCACCCAGACACCAACAAACACAACTGCCTTCATGCTTGGCTCCTGCCTGTCAGCTTCCTGGGCAGGACAGGAGCAGAGGAGCAATTAGCAGGCAGACAGGGCGAGGCTTCTGTTCACAGTGTGGGCCGAGTCCAGGCTTCTCGGCTGTGTGTGCTCAGGAGCGACTTTCCCCATCCTTGCTTTCCCTGTTGCTAGGGAGGCTGTTCTCCCTCATCACGGGGGGACCTCCAAACACTGTAGAAGACCAGTGTATACCGCTTGACACAGGACTCTACAGAGGCAGTGCTGGCTATAGTGTTCCATTGGGGGCCCCTGAGCAGCAGAGCAGAGGGGTGAGGTGGGTTCTGAAAGGCAGAGGCTTAGTCCTGTCCACTTGGTACTTTCAGCAGAAGCAGATAGCAACTAGGATGAGCTGAGCACCTGTGCTGAGTGAGTTACACCCCCAGGATGATGAGCTGAGCACCTGTGCTGAGTTACACACCCAGGATGGGCCTGAGCCTTCTGTGTGACACCCTTGCTCTGTGAAAAGCCCTGGGGGCATTAGATGCTGGCATGAGACTCTGGCATGAACAGCTCTGCTGGTAGAGTGCCCTCTGGCCTCCTGGTCTCTGGCAAGCCTTACCCAGGACACCATGGAATACTGCACCCATCACATGCGGTTCCCTTGCTTGTTCCCAGAAGCACCAGATCTTGAGGACATGGCTGTCTGTTCTGGGACTTATGGCATGGAGAGAGAGCAGAGGGAAAGAGCTTTGGTCCCGAGAAAGCCGAAGTGGGTAGGAGCAGCATTCAGAGAGAGCCCTGGCCCAGCTTGTGGGGTGGTGTCTCCCTTGATGCTGAATCTAGGACAAAATGGCCATGAGTACTTCGGAACAGGCCACCATCAGTCTCTCAGGAGTATTCTGTGGAACACTAAGAGGCATGTGGCACTGGAGGGTTATTATGTGGCCCCGTGCTATGAGTGGAGGCTAGCATACAATGGCATCTCTGTAGGGAATGCCCAAGTCAGGGGAGAGTGGGCGCCGGTTAATGGGTACTTTGGGCGCCGGTTAATGGGTACTTGGGGAGCAGCAGGGTATCAGGACTCCCGCTAGTGCTGTCCTGAGGCATTTGGCAGTTCCCCCTCCCTTCCCGCTTTCCTCCTGTGTCCAGGACATCCTGACGTCAGAGGCTAGGTAGCCAAGGCAGAGCAGGTGGTGGGAAGCTCTCAGTATTGTGTACACCCTTGCTTTGAGTACAGTTAGAGCTCTTTATGAAACACATTGAAAGCTAGGATAGGGAGTCCTGAAAGGAGCTATGGGGAGGAGCCATAGGGAGGAGCCTGAGGCAGGAGGTGGACAGTGTCCTTCCCCAGCTAGACACAGACATAGCCTTCAAGTCACCTCACATTCTGCACCACACTGTGGAGGTAAAGGAAGACCCACCTCTGCCGGCTTTTCTGGTCTGATGTTTTAAAGCTGTTATCTCCTTTTTTAATTTTTTTTCAGCATAAGACTGTGTAAATTTGCAGCTCTAACTAGAGGAAGCCACAAGGGAACCCCTTTGTTTGAGGTTAGCAGGCTTCCGCAGAGTATACTCCACCGGGAGAAGCCCAGCTGTCCATGTCAGAGGCTCCTGACTGTGCAGTATGGTGCATTTGGGACTTTGGGTCACTCCAAGGTTTGCAGGGGGAATCAAATTCCCACAACTTCTTGCTGATTGATGGCATCCTTTAGTGCCCAGAACCAGCTTGTTCTGTGACTGTGAAGGCCCCTTCCTGTCTTACAGGCATTAGTTTCAGATCAGGAATGTAGGAATGGTTACGTGTCTCCCTTCCTGGAGAGAAGGCCCTTGGCTCTGTTCTTTTATATTGCTGTCACAAAACCATAAACTTGGCCATTTCTAAGAATCACTTTCTCATAGTTCTGGAGTCTGGCATCTAGTGAGGGTTTTCTAGTTGCATGGTAGAAGATGAGAGAGACAGACAGACAGAAGCAGAAAGAAAGGAGCAACAGAGAGACAGTCACAGAAAAAGTCTGATAGAAAGAAGGAAGGAGGCTGAATGTGCATTTCTCATGGACTCTCTCATAACGTCCATCCCTCTATGAAGGCAGAGTTCTCAGCTTAGTCCTCTCTTAAAGCCACCGCCCCCAACACTGCTGCACGGGGGATCGAATTTCCAACACATGAAATTTGGGCAAGCAAGCATTGCCAGTTCTTTATGCCCAGCTTCTCTTTCTCTGTTAGGTACTTTTTTTTTTTTTCTTTTGACAGGGTCTCCTTGTAGCCCCAGCTGTCCTGGAACTCACTATGTAGACCAGGCTGTCCTTGATCTCACAGAGATCTGCTCGCCTCTTGCCTCCCAAGTTCCGAGATTCAAGGTGTGCACCACCACACCTGGCTGTTAGGCACTGTTGGGATCAAGGCCGGGCCAGACAGGCAGCAGAAAGAGCGCCAGCTCAGGGAGACAGCCAGGAGGACACGTCTGAGTTTTTACCTTCCCAGCATTCCTCAACCACATAAGCTTCCCACATCCACACGGTCTTCATCCTCCAGAGCCTGAATCAGTTTGGAGCGAATCAAGCTTGGCCACCAGGAAGAACATCCCTTCGTGACCATAGGGAGCCTCCTGTGATATCCTGGCAGGATTTTGCTCTCTGAGGACATGTCACCTGCTTGTCAGCTGATGCTCTCTGAACTGATACAAGCCTGGAACTGAACAGGAGAGCCAAATGACCATTTTGCAAATGAAGGAAGGATGAAGGCCCGGCAGCTTGCTAAAACAGACAGCAGTTGCAAAGGCTCTAAAGCCCAGAAGCTCTGCCAATCTGTAGCACACCATCCATTTCATCCAATTAATCATTGTGTAGTCACATGTCTGCAGCAGGCCTGGGAAGGACCTCACCTTGTCAGTGTCCCTCGTTCCTTCCCACAGAACCTGGATCCCTCAGCACTGTCCCAGTTGTTACCTCGTACCCTCTCTCTCCCTTCTAGCTGGGGTCCCATGAGCATGGCCCTCATCTCTGGCTTCTCTTTCAGGTTTGAAAATGGCGACGAGTTCACCTCAGAGCTGGAGGATGGTGACGACCCAGCGGCTTATGTCACCAACTTGTCCTATTACCACCTGGTTCCATTTGAGACAGACATTTTGGACTGAGCCTCTCCATCAGGCCTCCCCGCCTCAGCCCTTGACCACACATTCTCACGTTGTCCACTGTGTGGCCCCCAAGAGCCAAAGCTGCTGCTTAGCCTGGGCCTCCCAGGGGCTTGAGGCTCCACATCTGCAAGGTCTGGGTGTCCTACAAGCAACTCTTGGTGTCCACAGGCGGATCTCAGATCTCCAGCAATAGGAAGCCATGCGGCCTGCACTTCTGAGGGGCCTTCTGCCTGCACTGGCTTGCCTCTTCTCCTGGGACTCACTGCCCCTGCTTGGTGCCTGCAGGCCACGCCTCCTCTCACTCTCACCGCCTTCTTGGGAGGGAGCATTCCTTTTGGTCACATGGCCCTGACTCCCTACACTTCCCTCATACGTCGAAGACACAAAGCATTTCAAGGGAGGGTTTTGATAAATCACCAAGCTCTGGACCCCACAGGCAGGATGTTAAGTGACTCAGGACTTTCCTGGGGAGCAGGGTGTATGGCTTTGATTTTTACTTTTCATCTCCCTAGAAACTAGGTTTTGGGTTAACCCAAAGGAGTGTTTACAGACGGTCTAGCATGGATGGAGAGTGTCAGCTGCAGGGAAGAGAAAGCATTCTCAACCACATGTGCACATGAAGTTGGGCATCTAGCTAAAAAATTCTCCAGAGAAAAGCCCTTCCTAATCTGCTGCACCTGTCAGCTCTGCTGCAGGGCTGTGATGCTATCACCACCGCCCAGGGCGTCTGAAGTTCCCCTGGGTGTGCTCAGTGACATAACTGCCGTAATGAATCAGAAAGGAAGGGACCAGGAGAGAGGAAGCTTGCAGCTTGGCCCACAGGAAGGTCTGGGTCCTGCAAGTTTGTCCTCCTAGTGTCTACTAATGACCAGCACATGCTAATGTAAATAACAGTAAATTATTGAGAACTCTAATTCTTTTACACAGTCTGTTTTTAATCTATTTTAATTAAATAAAATATATTACTCCACTTTGATATTGAGGATGTTTGTGTAACAAGATATGGTTCATTTTGTCCTCTGCCCGGGAACAAGAAAGAAAGTAAACACTGGCACCCCCACCCCCACCACAGGACCTGGCCCTAGCCCACCCCCTGTCACACAGGTATTTAGGAAATGTTATGGTCTCATCCAGGGAGTAATCTATCCAACCTGCAAAATGAACACAACCTTGGGTTTGTTTTCTTCTTAGGGCTTCCCCGCTTCTCTAGTTCCCTCTTGGGCAGCCACAGGAAGCCTCTCTGGTGGCCCAGCTACAATGCAAATGGGATTTCCGTGGATTTTGCCTTCCAGCTGTGTTCAGCTTAATGCATCCTGCCTTTCATATATGCTACTGGAGGGGGATGGGTTCTCTTGGTGTCAAATTCAGCTCTGTACAAGGATAGAGTTTCCTCTAGCAGTTAACGTTAGAACCACCATGCTCAGTTGATTGTAATCCATTTTCCACACCTTCTTCCAGAGACCTGCTTCTCCATTTCTTTAGTGACCATATCCATTGTGCTGTTCTGGCAACCAAGAGACCATTCTGGCCTAGCCAGTCCCCTTTCTTATTAACATTTGTGTGCTGGCTATTGTCCCAGGGCCTCCTTGTTCACAGTAGACAACTTCCAGCTAAGTAGTATGCAATTAAAGCCCTTTTGGCCAATCAAATCATTAAAGTTACCTGTTTCCTATTGAAAAGAATCATTGGCACATGCTACTTATAGGCCAAGGAATCATTCCTTCTTTATTTTGCAAATAAATGTTGCCTTTCTCCTCTGAGGCTTACAGGAAGGGAAAAATGACACAATGTGGTCATGAACAGGGTTGCTCTCTGATAACCGCTGCACACAGAATTCTCATGCTCTCTAGTATGCACCCTCATTGTAGGATTCAGACACACATCACCTGGGCATTCAGTGGGATGTGGACTCATCAGTAAACATGCAGTTTTCAGGCACAGAGCACTTGGAAATTCTTGCAGGGGTGTTGGTGGCCACATTGCCCTGAGCCAGTATCTCTCCAGCCCCCAGTTACCTTTCTTAGACAGTTCAGGCATACCTACCCTAGGGATGGCACTGCCTACAGTGGACTGGACCCTCCCACATTGACTAGCAATTAAGAAATGTGTCAAGCTTGGAGTGGTGACACATGCCTTTAATCCCAGAACTTGGGAGGCAGAGGCAGGTGGATCTCTATGAGTTAAAGCCAGCCTGGTCTAGAGGTCAGCCAGGACTGCACACTGAATCAGTCAGCCCCACCGCCCCCACCTTGTATGCATGGTGTGTTAGTTATTTTCTATCACTCTGATATAAAGTAAATACCAAACATTAACAAGGAGGAAAACTTTTTTACCTTAAAGGTTCATCCTTGATTCTGGGTGTGTGCGTTGTAAAGCAGAGCATCACATAACAGCATGTGGTAGAACAGTGTAGCTCACCTCATAGAAGACAGGAGGCAGAGAGACAGGAAGAGGCAGGGACAGGATACACCCTTCAAATGTAGTCCACTTCCTCCGATCAGATCCACTTTCTTCCACAGTTTCCACCACTTCCCAATATCCATTCAATTATAAAGCTATCAATGGATCAATCCATCACGTAGTTTAGTACCTTTGTGATCCAATGTCTTGTGGGGGTCGGCAAGCTTTCAACCCATGAGCCTTTGAGAGAGATGATTTATCTCTGAACCACAACCAATGATTTAAGGGTTTAGCTATTAAGAACACATGGTCCATTAGGCACGTGTAATTTTACTAGATCTCTAACTAAAGCCAGATTTTCTATTACCTGCTCTTGTCCGTTTAAGTAGAGGTGAACAGAGTAGTGGAAAGTGGCAAAGAAGGGTCGGATTGCCACAGGCTCGGTGTTGTTCTTACAGATGGTAAATATGAATACCAGTCTCTCTCCTATGGGCACACACACACTGATTAAACCAACTTGAGGCAGATGTCCAAATGCCTAGTGGTCATCTCAGAAATCGGAATACTTAGAAGTCATGGATAGCCAGTGCATTCACCCACTGTAAGTAGAAAAAGTCAGATAATCACCTAAAGCTGCTGTGCTGTACAGGAATTAGAATGAGGAGGTAATTAAATTAGTAGCACTGGAAATAATCATTGGTTCCAAGGCTTTGCAGTTTTCATGGAAGGCACTTACACATCCCCCAGATTCAATAAATGAGTAGTGTTATAAAGTTGGTCCAGGGAGATGGCTCATTGGGTAGAGGCACTTGTACTCTGGATCCCCACAAGGTGGCAGGAGAAAACCTATGTCTGAGAGTTGTCCTCTGACCTACACACACACACACACACACACACACACACACACACACATACACAATAAATAAACAAACAAATAAATAATAGTTTTAAGTGATCGTTCCTCATTTTCTTGAGGGTGAGTGAAATTTGACATAGGCAGGTCAAATTTTATTAGAACTTTATTGGAACCCTCCAAACGAGGAGACAAGCAAGGTCTATTGCACCAATTGAAAGCTAAGCTATAATGTCTCCTTGTCAAAGTGACCTTGCTTAGACAGACGTGGCTGAAATGTTCAGAAAAGAGTTATGAGGGAGGACCCTCATCCCTGTCCTGGAGCATCCTGGCTCATCAGGAAGGTGCTTCTCCAAGAGCAGTGTGTTGGTGGGACGATGGAGCAGTGGAGGGGGCCCTGTTCATGCTCTAACCACATCCTCTTGGTTTGACTGGCCAATGTCTAGATGAAACACTCAAAGTTAGTTGGATTAAGATTCCTTCTCTACCAGCTGGTGTTTGATGCCATTAGACAGGTTTACTTTTGCCCTTCCTGACCTCTTTTTTTTTCTATTTATCTATTTACTTACTTTGTGTGTGTGTGTACTAACAGTGTGTATGTGTGTACTAACAGGTTTACTTTTGCCCTTCCTGACCTCTTTTTTTTTCTATTTATCTATTTACTTACTTTGTGTGTGTGCACTAACAGTGGAGATCAGAGGATCAACTTGCAAAAGTCCATTCTCTGCTTCTATCTTGTGGGTCCCAGGGACTGAACTCAGGTCGTCAGGCTTGGCAGCAAGTGCCTTTTTACCCACTGAGCCATCTTGCTGGTCTGAGTCATAGATATTTTCATAGATACTTTAAATTTTTATCACTTTTTTTAAAGACAGGATCTCACTATGTGCCTTTGGATGGCCTGTAACTTGGTCTGTAGAGCAGGCTGGTCTCAAACTCACAGTGATCTGCCTGCCTCTGCCTCCCAACATAGACAATTTAGTATGTTCAGATACGTCTTACACTCAAGTTTTGGGGCTGAGACTTTCTATTTGGAGAGACTTCACATCTTATCAACTGAATGTTATTTTTGGATTTTGTTCACAGACACTGATCTTTTCTTATGAGTTAACCAATACTGTTGCACATGGTACAGCATTCAAAAATGTTAAGGGTTGCTCATTGAAATGCTAGTTCCTGCTAACCCTCTCCTCCTGGCTACCCAGTTTCTTTATTTAGGGATCCAGTTTCCTAGGTAACACTGGAGGAGCATATACGATTGTTAAAATTCCTGTACCCTTTCAAGCACCTGGACCTCTCACTTAATGATTTGGGTGCAGATTATTCATGAAGCCACTTTGTTCTTTTTACTGGAGTTCATTTCTTTAGCTAGCTGCATTTCCCCTTTTATTTTCTCATAAAACTTCCTGTTTTATATTTCTCTTTCAATTAAATGTTGAAAATCAGTAACCACTGACATGCCTCAGAATATTACCCCATTTATTCACCCTATGTTCATTAAAAAGAAACAGGCACTGAGTGCCCACTTCAAGGACAGATGCTATTCCAGGGCCAGGAACGTAGCAATGAACGATGACACTGATTTGGTCATGTAATAGACAAGGAAACAGTGCAGAAGGTTGGAGCATGAATGGGAAACTGGAGGGAAAACGAACAGGGCCTGGTGAGCGTGGGAGGAGTGGGTGCAGGGTTAGACAGCGACCAAGTGGGTCACCCTTCACCCAGGAAGGTGAAATTAGAACAAACACTAGGAAGTGGAGGTCGGGAGGGAGTCCTGTGGGAACCTAACTAGGAACCTGTGTAATACTGGACCTTGGAGCCAGTAGAAGTTTTGGCTTTATTCTGAGTAAGATAGGAACTGATGGATGGCTTTTGGGGGGAGGGCTCCACAGCTATTAATTTTTTTTGAATCTTTGCAACTTTCATGCAATATAATTTGATAGTATTTAAATCACCTCCTCTATTCAGGTTTTCCCCACGCCCCCTGCCCAATTTAACTTACTATATAAACATAATCTATATTATATAATTATAATATAAACTATATATTTTTATAAATTATAAAATAATTTATAATAATAATTATAAATATAAATATAAATTATAAATTTATAAAATTTATTATAAATATAAAAAATAATAAATATAATAATAATTATAAAAAATATTTTTATAATATAGAAATATAATATAGATATATAATATATACTATTTATAAATATTGCATATTTTAAATATATAATATTTGTTATATATATATATAATAAGGCTTACAGAGTCTAATTTGTGTCCCAATGTCCTTCAGTGTGGGTCTACCCACTGGAATCTGGTTAACCCTCCCAGGAGTACCATCCTTGAAAGAGACTGTCTCTCCCTCCCAGCAGTTATCAGCTGCCAAAACATCCATAAGTTAGATTGGGTTTTTTTTACCCACTTCCCCATGTCTATACTTGGATTTTGTCTGGTTTGAGTTTGCATGGCACTTGCACATGCTGTCTCCAGTGTTGTGAGTTCATACAAGTAACTGACCAGCTGTCTAGACAACTCTCTTTCCTTGTGGTCATCTAGCACCTCTGGCTCTTGTAGTCTTCCTGCCCTCTCTTCCTCAGTGATCCCTGAGCCCTGGGAGGCAGAAGTTTGCTATAGATGTCCCATTCAGGGATAAGTACTCTGCAGCCTCTTGTTCTCTACACATCAGCCAGTTGTGGGTTTCTTTGTTAATCACCAAATCATCTGCTGCATACGGAAACTTCTCTGGTGAGAGTTGAGGGATGAGTTAATCTATGGATATGTTATTATTAGTCGATTGAATACAATAACTTTTCAATTGAAAACTAGTATTAGGCTCTCCTCTGTGTCCTATGTCTAGCCTCAGGTTCCTAAGCCTGATATTAGCGACAGGTATGGGCTCCATCCTGTGAAGTGGACCCTTAAATACATATCGACAATGGTTGGTTATTCCCATAATAGTCATGCTACTATTGCACCCGTGGCTATATCTTGCTGGGCCAGTTGCTTGTAGTTCACAGGATTCACAGTTGGGTAAAGTTGATGATGAACTTTTCCTTCTGGTAGTATGCATAGCGCCTTCCAGCACTATAAACATTAGCTGTAGATATGAGACCCTGAAGTTAATATACAGGACGACTTTGAGCAGGGTGACAGGACAGGTTATGTGTAAGAATCATTCTGGCTGCTGGGTAAAAGAAAGATTTGAGGGATGAGGCTGGAGCAAGGACTCTATTATCTTAGTCCATTTTGGGTGTTATAACAAAATGCCTTATGCTAGGTCATTTGTAAACAACAGAAATTAATTATTCACAGTTTGGGATACTAAGAAGTGCAAGCTCAAGGATCCAGCAGATTTGCTGTTTGGCAAGGGTCCGTTCCTCATATGTGTACCCTGTATCTGTCCCCACATAGGGGAAACGATAAAGAGGTTTTCTCAAGCATCTTTCATAAGAGAACTAATTTTGTTCATGAAGCTGAAACCCTCAAGACCTAAACACCTTCTGAAACACCTCCCCACACTTAGTTTTTATTTATCTGTGTGTGTGTGTGTGTGCATTTATGTGTATAGGTAAGAGCATGTAAATGCAATGTTCATGAAGACCAAAAAGAGGGCATTAGATCCCCTGTAGTTACAGGTGGTTTTGAGCTGCCTGACATGGGTCCTCTGAAGAAGTAACAGGTGCTCCTAACCACTGAGCCATCTCTTTAGCCTTCCCTCTTTTTATGGCCTAAAATTATTGTTATGCTATTTTGAAGTGTCATATTGTAGAGAAACAGGAACTAAAGTATAAGTAGAAAGGCAGCTAGAGTGATGGGAGGCCTGCGTGGACCGTGGGGTGTGACTGAAGGAATAGGTGATACTTATTTTGGAGAAAATACATTTAATGAGAAGGGGTTTTCACACATATTTGAATGACTGCCATTCAAAAGGAATAGAATTGGTTTTATCTTTTCTTAGTTAAAAAAAATTAGGACTGGGGCCAGATGTGGTGGCACATGTCTTTAATCCCACAGGAGGCAGAGGCAGAAGGATATCTGTAAATTCAAGGCCAGCCTAGTCTCATAGTGAGTTCCAGGAGAGCTGGGGCTATAGAGAGACCCTGTGTCAAAAAAGACCAAAAAAGAAAAGAAAAAGGAAAAAATGTTTTCTGGTTCTACATTTAATGTAATATATGAGAATTTCTGATGATGAAATTAATTAAGTCCTTATAAAATCATTGACAGTAGAAATATTCAAACAAAAACTAAATCAATGACTCTTGAAGTGGAATCTCTGAACTGGTAGCATTGGTACCATCTGAAAATATTTCATGGATAATTATAGGCATAATTGCAATGAACAAAAGCCAATGGAGTTAGTACAGTCAAACCAAACTTACTTCATTTCAAATCAAAGTGAATTTTGATCAATTAATATTAACTTTCAACAGATTATAAATTAAGAAAATGATACTTCAAACCTTAGAATAATTATTTTCATTTAAACATTTTTCAATATAAATCTAATTTCTACCAGTCCCTAGTATAAATTTGTTAGTCTTTAAAAATAAGTGGATACTTTCTCAAATATAAATACCTCTTCAAATGAAAAGACAGCTGCATCATCATCAGAAAACGGTAAGGAGCCAAGGGAACTTGCTGATTTTATGCCTATTAGTGTTAAAATACTAGATGGAGGAGCTAGCAGATAAGACATTTTCCTCTTTTTCGTTTGCTTGTTTTGTAATTAGTTAATTAGGATAACCTACACGAGTGTGGACAGCTTACTAGTGGCTATAGCACTCATGAAAATGTCTCTTCCTCGGTTAACATCCTCAGGGAGGTACAGGGCCTCATGAGCTCTTCTCTGTTCTGTGATGGAATGTTGTCAGTCCAATCTTGTGTAGTCATCACAGCTGCTGAGTGTTCAAGAGTGCATTGACCATGCCAAGCCTGAACTACAGCCTTCTATGCAACATTCCCGGTCTTCCTCTTGTTCTTACATTTTTTTCTACTGCATAGTGTTCCCTGAACCTTGGAAGAGGTGGCATGTATGTCTCATCTAGGGCTGAACACTCAATAGTCATTTATTCTCAGAACTTTGATCATTACAGGTCTCTGCCATCACCAATGCCAACTGCTAAAAGAAGTTTCTTTTACCAAAGCTGACAGTAGCACTAATCTTTGGGCATGAACATAAACACCAATCTCTTTATACCATTGTATAGGAGGTTTCAGTTCATGACCTTTGGAGGGTCATCAACATTCTGAGCACAGTTAGGAAGCTCTTACAGTGACCCAGGCAGTAGCTAAGAGCAGACTGAGTGGTAACATGGGGAGCGGCCACCTGTAGTTGGATTGGTCAGGTGCCCATGAGAAGCATGACCAAGAGTGATTGCAATTAGACTGTGAGCAAATGATCAGTTCAAAAGCAGAGCAGGTTTAAAGGAGAAGAGCAGAAGTTCTGCCGTAGACATCGAAAATTTGAGATTATTATATCATTATTAGTTGTGATAGGGTTTGGTGTTCAGAAAAGAAGAGCAAATACAGAAATGGAGTTTGGAAGTTATCATAACAAAAGAGAAAATATGTAAAGCCAAGAGACTGGACTCGATCACTAAGAGAGGTGGTATAGATCGGAGTTTCTGAGGTTTCTGCACTGCGCACTCCAGCATTCAGATACCAAAAATGAGAATGAGGAGTTGTGTGCTTGTTACACAGCAAAGGCTGAATGCTATGCTGGTTCACATCCTTCATACACGACCTATAAAGAACACTACAAAGCCACAGAAACAGCATTGAGTCCTTTACTGCAAAGGACCAGTAAGCAAGAGTAAGTAAGTAAGAGAATGTGAAGTCCTGGAAGCCAAACAAAGAAAGTGTTGAAGAAGCAAGAACTTATCTATGGTTAGTTACAGCCAGTACAGCAAGGGAAGGTGGCAGAAAAGATAACACTAAATTGGAACAAAATGGAATTCACTAACAGGCTTCACAAGAGCAGTTTTAGTGGAACAATGGCTTGACTAGAATAGAAAAATGGATGGTAAAAATTCCTCTCCTCCTGTTAACCACCTGCTTGTTTCCAAGAATTTCTCAGTCCCATGACTCACATACTCCTATTAATTTTTATTCATAAGTCAAAAAGATTTTGCACGCATTATAAGCATTTCTGAAAATATATATTTTTTATCCTTCATTTTTAGCATCAAAGCTAACATACTATGCACACTGATCTGGATCTTGCTATTCTTAAAACACTCCAAGGATATTTATCTCTCTGATTTTAAGGAGTTCCCCATTTTTGCTTGCATCTGAAGGAAATGAACTCCTATTCCGTCGGTCTTTGATGCCTAACACATGCTCCAAACGATGCTGAATATCTGTTTACACAGCTCTCAACTCTGTGGGTTCATAGCATGGATTAGACTTACTTTAGATTCTGCTATCTGGAACCAGGTTTGGCTAATCTTGGCTGGACTTGCTGGGCACAGGAGAGCTCCAAAGGCATATCCTTGCTGTGTCACCTTTTTTCTTTCATCCAGCTAGCCTGAGATCTTTCTAGCAGTTAACTCATGGTTCCATGAAAAAACAGGGAAAACTCCAATGTACAAATGCTTTCTAAGACTGTTGGCATCTCATCTGTTACTTTGCCATTGGTTCCGGCAAGTGACATGGCCATAGCCAATGTGTTAATACACTGCTCTAGCGCTTGAACAAGTTGGAGCCATTATCACAATTGTATTAGTTACTTTTCTGTTGCTGTAATAGAAACACTGACCAAGGGAACTTATAAAAGGAAGAGTTTATTTAGCTTACAGTTCCAAAGGGGTAAGAGTTCATCATGCTGAGGAGGCGTGACAGCTGAGATGGCTATGGTAGACACAGGAAACAGAAAGTGACTAGAGATCCAGAGATCCGACAAGGCTTAAGAACTCTCTAAGCCCGCCCCCAGGGACATGCTTCCTCCAGCATAACCACACCTTAAGACCTCATAAAACAGTGGCACTAACTGGGGACAAAATGTCTGACTACTTGGAGCCTATGGGAGACATTCTCATTCAAACTAACACAACAATCAATCTATGAACCCATAAAAGCCTAGTCTTGTGTGATCAATCTAGTCTCCTTTATCAATTAGTGAAAATACTGTACTTCCATTAGAGTCAGTTCTTGAAGCAGCTGATACAACAGATGCAGTTGTGGTTTGAGACTGTACATAAAATTCTTTTCCTCTCGAGCAACCCACCCCTGTAATGCTGACAGGGCCTAAGTCTCGGGTATGGGGCCACTGCAGAATGTGGGATCTACCTCATTTCTGTGGTTTTGAAAGTAGGCATTTATTTTCAAAAGCAGCTTGCTTGTCTTTACTCAAAGGGAGCTTAATGACCAGGTATCCCAACAATGCACACACCCAGCAAAGTGGGTTTGGTCTTTGCTAACTTTAAATGGCTAATGGGCTTCAATAGAGACAGACAACATCAAAGTCAGGGCTTTAGGAATGCTCTGGAACTTCTTAGGGTTGGACTGAAATCTTCCCCAGTGACTTGGGATTTTGACTAATTAAAAATGATCTTCTGGATTCTTAGTCCCACCTTGTTTGTTTATCTTTAGATCAAGAGTGCAGTTGACTTCACCGAGTCAGTCTAAGAGCCTGCTGTTTGGAGGGAAACTTTTATAATAAAGATCTATGCAATTAGTCCTCTGAGAGTTTGTTCAGACAGGTGATGTCTTTGCAGTGCCTAAGACATGACTGCTGCTGTTACATGACTATTGTCATACACATCCATGCCTGGAAGAAGTCCCTGATAGGGAATGGAAAGAGGGAGAGAAGGGAGGGGGCCTTTTATGGAATGCCTCACTCTGCCCCAAACAGTGCAAAACACTCAGTGTTCAGAGATGTATAAGTCCTGTCTCAGCCCTCAACAGCTGAAAGATAACATACTCAAAAACCTACAAAAGCATACGTGAAAGAGGAAGAGGTAAAGGTGGTAAGATGAAGAAGGGAAAGGAGAATAAAACATAATTATAGTAAATGGATAACAAAGAGATGTGCTAAGACATCTGAAGAAGTTCTTAAACTATTACAGAAAAGCGCCGCAATGACTTCAGTCTTCGATTAGCCTCACTGCGGAAGTCAACTCACAGAGAGCATGTGTATTTAATTCACTGCTGGCTGTAGGGCCGAGATCCACTGGTGGAATGACTTTCACCTTGCGTCTGGTCTATACTCCACGCTCAGATTTGAGTGTGGCTTAGAACAAAGCTAACAGACTGACCTCTGGAGTCTGGTGAGAATCCAAACAAGAGGGGAGCAGAAGAGGCCGCAGGACTCCTCAGGAATGCTTAACTCTGCCGAGAGATTGCAGTTCAATGAGATCACAGACAGGAATCTTGCTAACCCCTCATTTTCCCAGCCCATGAAAAGGTGTCTTCCATGAGAGAGGGGCTGAACAGTCTGTGTGGAGCAAGCATGCTGTGCTGGCCTGAACAGGTTAGTCCCTCTCCCTAAAACATGGGCAGTCCCCCAGAAGTCCTTATTTTCTCTGGGAATCTTGTTCAATTTGACCTTCGATAGTTCTGGGAATATTTGCAACATTCCTCTTCTCCCCCAATGCACACCAGAAATAATTTCCCCTCTTAAAATAAGAAAGAAGAATGTCCCAACTCTGTGCTCTAGGTATGCCTAAGAATGCCAGAGGATGTGAGGGCCCTTGAGGGCTGGAAGGTCCCAGTTTGGCCTATGAGAAGTAGCCAGATGTCCTCCTCAGGCTTTGGCAAGTGAACTGTGAGCTAGGTGACCAGGAGACCCATTAACCAGAGAGTGCCTTCCTCTGCCTAGCTCCTGCCACACTGACCCAGTGGGGAAACTGGCCTTCAGTCTGAGTTTTCTGGAACACCCA
Organism: Eospalax fontanierii; assembly: GCA_035773235.1. NCBI lineage: Eukaryota > Metazoa > Chordata > Mammalia > Rodentia > Spalacidae > Eospalax > Eospalax fontanierii. Next base: position 20,265,739 of record CM069547.1, read on the forward strand.
GGCATCTGACAGGGTGAGACCTTTCCAGAACATATATCCTATATATAGAGCGCCTTCTTCAGGCATTTGTCTCCCGTAGTCGATGCTGAGGCTGATGGCTCTCTCCAGCCCCAGGGCCCAGAGAACTAATGTCCTGTCATTGACCAACCAAGGCACTGCATCTCTGTGATGCTCCTGGTCTGCAGCAGGAGATTTACCATGCCACCTCTTCTGTCACCTGTGCCGCCTCCTCCTCCTCCTCCCCCCAACCTCCTCCTCTTCCTCCTCCTCCCTTTCCTCCTCTTCTTCCTCCTCCCTCCTCTTGTTTGGGGGATGAATTCACTTGCGCATCTTTAAGAGTATCTTCACAAGTCTTATAGGCATCTAGCAGAATTGATTAGATTTTACCGTGGACTTTATGATCTCTTGGAGATCATAATCAACTGGAAACACTGACATCTACCAGGACCTAGATGATGTTGGTGTAGGTGATTTGAGTACTGACAGCCCATTATTTCTGAGGCTCAGTGTTTCCCCATCTCACACGGATCTAAAGCTGCTCTTAGAATCCATAGCTCACTACTTTTGCTCTCTTTCTATCTAAGATAGATTCCAGTGCTATTCTATTATTACTTTCTGTTAATAATTATTTCACTTCAGTAGTGAAGTAACTATTAGTGTAATCTTTCTCTTCTTTTATGTAATAGTAAGTGTTACCATTGTTATGACTAAAACCATGAATTTGTAGCAGTCAGACTGACCTGGGTTCAAATGCTAGCCATGTTACTAAACAGCCCTGGAACTTTGAGCTGGTCACATGATCTCAGTTTACTCAACTGAAAACAGGAGTAACAATTACGTATCAACATTGATCTAGGACTTAAATGAAGGAAAGAGTGTAAAACTCTCAGCTCTGAGAAGAAAATGTGGCAAATAAGAGACAAACCCTGTTATAAGATTTCCGACTTTCCTCAGCTGGTATTAAAACCTTCATTTAGAACAACTTGTATTTGTTTTCTTAAAAATGAAGCAAGCTGTTCATCATTAAAAATATAATTTACATTTCTAAATGCATCTAGGAAGGGTCAGAATAATTCAGACTCTGCATGTGCTGCTGGATTTAGGGGGAAACCTTGAAAAGATGGGCCCAAGACCTGCTCATTTCTTATCTTCCTTCTTTCCTTTCTTTCTCTTTCCTTCTTTCTTGTGCATGTTTGTGGTATATATGTTTATATAGGTGTGTACATGTGTGCATGTATGTAGATGCCACAGGTTAACAACTGTCTTCCTTGATCACCTTCCTCCTAATATTTTGAGACAGGGTCTTTCACTGGACCTAGGGCTCATCGATTTGGCTAGGTTGGTCCATGAGCCTTTGCGCCTCACAATATTGAGGTTACAAGCACCACCATGGCTGGCTTTCTGTGCGGGTGCTGGAGACCTGAACCTGGGTCCTCATGCTTGTACAGCAGGCGCACTACTAACTAAGCCATCTCTGTAGCCCCAAAACTCCTGCTCTTTGAAGCAGAGTACGGGGTACACATCTGTAAAAATCCCAGCCCTTGGGAAATGGAGGCAAGGAGGATCAGGAGAACAAGGCTAGCCTTGGGCTATATAGTGGGTTCAAGGCCAGCCTGGGCTTCATGAGGCCCTGTCTCAACAAAACACAATGTAAAAGCTTTCTCTCTGCATCCCACCTCCTGCTTGCAGCTTTGGAAGTTTTCGGGAGGACAGTGATATTTTAGTTTATATAAAGCTGCCCCATAGCTGTACTCATGACTTCAAATTTCCTTTGGAGTCCAGGAAATGTGGACACAAAGCCTCCCTCCTGTCTCCATTCATTCATCCATCTCATAAGTCCATAAAGAGAAGCTACTCCCAGCAAGGTCTAGGATTATACAGAAAGGCAGCTGAGGACCCTGGCCCAGAAGGAGCTCACCCTGTAGCCACTGTGACATCCCCTGCAGAGCTTAGTTACAGCTGGAACATGTGCTCAGGTGCTCCCAGTATTACTGGGAGTCTCAAGGGCTTACCTGAATGAATGATCAGTAAGCGGAAATGTGGAGAGAGAAGTAAGTAGCTAGGGAGTAAAGAGGCTCTTTAGCAAAGAGCACCTAAGACAGAAAACAGCATAGGCAAAGGCCCTGAGGCAAGACAGGGGTTGGTCCTGAGTACTGCTTGCTTTGGTTCACTATCTTCTTCCCACAACCCTTCAAGAAGAACAAACTAAAGGCAAAAGGGAGTGTGGAGGGCCTTGACCAGATCTGGCATGGGGTAGGCCTTTCTCTTTCCGAGTGCCCGCCTTCTTCTTCTTAAAATCCTGCTAAATTTTGCTTCTATCAAGGGACTAAATGCCTGGAATTTGGGTTATTTTGCTGAAATTGGGACCCAGGACTCCAGGAGGTAAAACTGTGTTCTTTAGCAGACAAGATAGGTGGGTGGCAGGTGGCTGTTGCCTCGAGGAGCTCCCGGTGGGACTGCCTCAGGGATGAGCATTTTCTTCTCTGTCAGCTTGCTTTGTCAAAGAATTCTTGGTTCCTTCCAAACACAGCATGAAAAGACCAAAGGACTAGCTTTGCTCAGCTCCAGTCTCAACTGAGCCACAGTTATTCTCATGGGCTGGATTAATTATTCAAATGGAGCAGTTACGAGGGTAGCCTGTGGGTTCACCCGTGAAATGAGCCACACTGTCTCCTTGTGGGGATCCCTCAGCCCTGACATTTAGCGCCAAGGGCTGCACTCTCTGTGTGCATCCAAGAGATTTCTATTAAACCTTCTTTGCCTGGAGGAGAGGTGTCACCGGGTCCTGTCCCCTGGGGATGGCTCCTGGGCCCAGGTTGTGCTCACAGTGATTATAATACTGCTGAGACTTCTTCCGTGTTCTGTGTTGATTGTGTTGAAATGTGTTCATTAGCAAGCACAGAACAAACACGTCTTTGACACAAATTCTCATCTCACCATGGAATATAAGAAACTAGACATTGGTAGAGTTGGGAGAGGAAGTCTGGTCTCTAGACAAATGAAAACCCACTGTGATATACAACTCCAGAACACCAGAGGAGCCTCTTGGGGGCCATCTCTACCTTTCTCTGGCCATCTTCATCTCCATCCTAGCCAAGTCATTTCTTTCCTGGGGTCCTGCTTCCTTTGCACCCCTCCAGGGAGACTGTTCAAGTCCTACAGAAAACAATGAGAAGCTCTGTTACCACGTGATCTTGTGGAAACACCAGCATCTTCCAGGTTCTACGCGCTGCCCCTTCACAAGCCGTCCTACAGATCCTCCAGGGCCTTCGGTCCCCTCATCACTCTGTGCTTCTTCATTCATGGTGTGTTCGCAGTAAGATCTTAGCTCCTCGCTCCTTAGCCTGCAGCTAATGTCTACTGGCTGGTGGAACTGTATAATCTCCGAAAGGATGCAACCAGTTGGGCTGTCCTGGGCCACACGTGCCTGTGCTCACGTCCTTTATTGCTGATTCTAATAGCAATTCCATATACGTGCGTGCTTGGGGTTTTCTGACTTGTGATGGTGTAATAGTGATATGGAGTCAGTAAATCTGTACTTGGAATTCTAGTTCCCCAAGATATTGGTCCTTCTTTTTGGTGCTGGGCAGTGGCAGTGAACTGCAACTCCCAGTCAGCCTCAGGATTATGAAGGGAAACACACATGCAGACACACAGGCACACACACTCACATGCAGGCACACACAGGCACACACAGGTATACACACTCACATGCAGACATACACTCACATAGAGACACACATTCACGTGCAGATATACACACATAGTCACTAGCAGACACATAGGTAATCATATGCAGACACATAGATATATATAGGTCTACACTCACAAGCAGATATGCACAGATACCATAGGCAGACACATACAGCCATACACTCACATGCAGATACACAACCACAAGCAGACACAGAGATAAGTTTACAGGCAGACACACAGCTACACATCTACACATTCTCACATGCAGATACATGAAGGCAGACACATAGCCACACACATAGCCATACACTCAGACACAGATATTCACACACAGACACAGAGCTGTGCACACATGCATACTCATATTCAAACACACATGGTCAACAAATGCATTTTGGAATTCCTCTGTGTCTTTCAAGATCAGAAGAACATGGGGATACAGAGGACGTCAGTGTCCTAGGCAGAAACAGGTGGCCGGGAAGCAGGGTTCTTCATTAGGGTCGTTTCCCTCGACATATACTCTGTTAACTGAAGTTCTCTGAAGAAGCTGCATTGACATTGAAGATCATGCAGATGGGTTGACCTTGGTTGACTATAAGAACGTCACCACCATTGACAGATCTGATGTTGCAGGTCCATAGCCAAAATTATCCGGGGTTCTCTTATCCCATAGCTGAGGACCAATCACTTCAACTTTTGTATGTGATCTAACATCCTCATAACTAATAAAGTCAGTTTCTCAGAATGCATCACTTACTCAGAAGACCTACCTCTCTCCCAGTCCTGTGATTAGAGGTGCCACAAGGAAACATCTGAAGCCTCAGTTTCTCTGCTTTGCTAAAGCCCCCAGACGAGATGCCCCCACTGATGAAGCTGGTAAAAGAACTGATTTATGATTTTCTTTTGTTCAGTAATTGCAGAAGTTCATGTAACCTGTTCAATGGTAGAACATATAGTCCTGGGTAACTTGAGTCTGTCTGCCTGGAGTCACTCATATTTGGCTCAGAATAAATTCTTTTATTTTTCCTTTAAAGAAGAAGCATTACGGTATGTTGACAGGTTTTATAGTCTGATGCCAACTCTCACACCAGCTGGGTGTCATGCAATTAAATTAAATTTTTTCATTATCATACCTGAAGTTTAACACAGAACCCAGAAATTATATGGCATAGTTCCACCAAGACTTCCCTCACTTCAGATGGCAGCTGTTCCTTGTGAGGAGGCTGTCCCAGGCCACTTGCACTTCTGTTTGATGAAGGTGCAGATTCAGAGGTCTCCATGACCTCTCTTCAGGTTCACCAGTTCTCTAAAATGCCTTACAGAAACTAGGACAGCACCATATTTATAAGGAATACAAATGAGGAACAGTTACATGAACCTCTCCCTGGGCCGTGCATGGTCTGGGACACGGAGCATCTATGACTCTGTGGAATCTGGGTGTTTAGACCCAGCTTAGTCTGCCTACTGCCATCTTGAGTGGTCGCCACCATGATGCCCCTAAGTGATTCTGACCTGTTTTCTGTCTGGGTTCTCAGCTTTATGCCTGGGACCCTGGTACCATCAGCATAGGAATGGCCTGAAGCCTTTGTTATTGATTTGACATAAACTAGGTACTTTCCAGCTTAGATATGTCCTGACTAGCATATAAACCATCTCTTTTTAACCCAAATTGTAGAGATGTACTTGTGTACATAAGTCCCAATTAAAGTGAATTCTGTGCAATACTTAAACACTGGGGCCAGGATGTTCCAGAACGCTGGGTACTTTATCTTCATAGCACATCAACATGTGAACAGCCAGAAAGCACCACTGAGCCTCAGCATGGTTAAGTTTTTGAGGTTTCACACATAGGTTTGACTTATCAAATCAATAACCAAAAGATGGACCACAATGTCCAAGTCCTTCCAGACCACGGACGTTGGGTGGCTGGAAATTTCAACCCTCTGGTTATAGGCTGGTCTTTCTGGTGGCCAGTAGAAGTTGTAGGTGCTATATCATTAGCAAAACAAAGGCACTCCTATCCTCTGGGAATTCTAAGACTGTTTGAAGTTCTGTGTTAGGAACTGGGAACGAAGACTGGATATATTTTGTATTATATCAACGTTCTTTGGGGGAGGGCAAGTGTTTCTCTGTAGCCTAGGCTGGTCTTGAACTAGTGATCCTTCTGTCCAAGTGCTGAGCTATGCACCACCATGCTGAACTTATAGTTCTTACAGCTGTTTTCATAAGCTGGAATGGATGGCATAATTAAATGTTCAATGTTTATTTCTTCAATTGATTAAGCTTCATGGAAACAAGGATATTGTTCTCATTCCTCTGTAACCTTAGCATTTAGCTCAGTGCCTTGCATATTCTACTTGCCTAATGAATCTTAGCAACATGAGTAATTGTGAAATGAAAGACTACAGATATGCATTGAAAGTACATTATATGAGGCCTTTCAGTGCTCTACCCCTGAAATGTTTCCAGCATTCTGTCATTTCCTATCAGTAGTACTAAACAAGCATTACTGAAGAGGCCCGTGGAGTCTTTGGGACCTGCTCTGGCTTGCTGAAAGTCCCTTTGCAACATGAATACTCGGAAGTCCAAGGAGGGTGCCAGAGGCCTGGATGACTCAACATTTGACAGCAGTGAAGGTGTAAGCTCATCTCTAAGTGGAAGGAAAGGGCCCAAAATAAATCATGTGGCAAGATCTGTCTCTCTTTCATGTTCAACAGCCTGAAGGGGAGACACAGAGGAGGGACACTAAACTAAGATTAGTTTCAGTCCCCACTGAGCATCAGTCGACATTAGATTAGAGTCTCTGGAAACCCTGGTGACCTTAAAGGCTCAGTTCCTAAGTTTGAATTTTCTTCTGCTAATAGTCAGATCAAAGAAAAACAATTGATATTTCTTCATGAAGAAAGACAATAGTGGAGTGGCAGGCTGGCATCATAAATAATAACAGGCTACTGATTTCATTCAGATCATGTACGTATCTCCCCAAAGACAGAAATAAAGGGAAAGGGACCATGCATGAGTTGTAGCCTAGCAGGGGTGCCTTCCTGGTTCCCAAAGCCTCATGGTCTAAATAATTTTAACTTTTAACTATCTCAGCTCATTTCTTCACAGACATCCTGATATCACTAGAGGAACAAATGACTCAGGGAATACTCTGTTCTTACTTATCACAAGTCTAACCTGTAAGACCTAACATATTGGCCAATGGTCAGTCAATAATCTGCTCCATTGTCAATCAGTGCAACTGTGACAGCTACTTGACTGCAACCCTGCTTTTCCATTGTTGTGACAAAATACTCAGGAAACCAATTTAAAGGAGGAAAGACCTATTTTGGCTCATGATTTCAGAGGGTTCAGTCCACAGTTGGTTGAGAGGCTCCATTGCTATAGCCTGTGTCGAGGCTGATCCCCAGGTCAGTGCAGCATGTGACAAAGGGGACTGTTCACTCTAGGGTGCCTGTGAAGCAGAGAAAGGGAGAGGATGAGGGCCTACAGACAAAATGTACCCTTCAAAGACATGCCCCCAGTGACCTCCTTACTCCAAACTAGGATCCACTTCCTCATGTCTACCACATCCTAATAATTCCATCATATAATGAATCCCTGAGCCAATGAATCACTCATGATCCAAACATCTTTATGATTAGATCTACTAGCTGATGACATCCACACCATAATACCATCACGTTGTTTAAGAAAAAATATCTAAGTTGGTCATGGTGGCTTTAATTCCAACAGGAGGCAGAGATAGGTGGATCTCTGTAAGATAAGAGTCCAGCCTGGTCTACATGGTGATTTTCAGGCCAGCTGGGAATACAGGGAGACTCTGTCTCAAAAAAGAAAAGAAAAAAAAAATCTATAAACCCAGGCCCCTTGGACATTACTTTAGAGTACTATTTATGCATGTTTAACGTTATATGCCCAGGTGGCCTTCCTTTTACTTTACCCTGAATAAATTCTTTGTTCTCACATGCAATCTGCCTCAGTTTGTCTTTCAAGTGGATATTCCCCTTTTCCCAGAGCAGAGTGAGGAGGACTTTAAATATTCAGATACAGGCCGTTGATTCACCACTACACGGTTCTAGAAAGCACACGAGCCGCATTAGAACTGTGATGTCTTAGTCAGCTTTCTGTCACTGTGACAAGACACTTGAGATAATCAAGGGGTAACAAGAAGAAAGGTTGATTTTGGTTCAGAAGTTTCAGTCAACAGTCAGTCAGTTCTGTGACTTTTGGTCCTGTGGTGTTACAGTATATCACAGTAAGTATATATGGCAGAAAGGCCTGTCCTCACGGTGATCAGAAAGCAGAGAGAGCGGAGGGGTTAGGGACCCACTTCAAGAGCAAGTCTCCAATGACCTAATTTCTTCCTTCTGGGTCCCACCTTCTGAAGGTCCCATCACCTCCCAATACCACTCCTGGCTGGCGACCAAGACTATAATAAATGGGCCTTTGGAGAATATTCCACACAAGACCCATGTGTTAAGAAAACTCATGGGAAAATCTCAAATGCCATAATTTGTAGTTCTAGAAAATTGCCTGGCCCTCCGGTTCAGTCCCTGGGGAATTCAAAGGAGCAGAAGCACAGCATAAAGACCTGCACATAGATTTTTTTTTTTGTATACACACACACACACACACACACATACACACACACACACACACACACACACACACACACGACTTTTGCACAGTGAATCTTAAAGCACGCTTCTCCGAACCTTCTCTGGAGGCCATTCTCCTCCAAAGTGCCGCCCTGGGCAGCCACTCTTTCTCCATCCACGTTTCCTACCACTGAGCTGCCTTCCCCCTTCAGTCCCTGCTTCCTTGTCTCTGATCTGCCTCTTGCTGGAGGAGACCTTCAGGACTCTGGCCGCTGGACGTGTCCTAAAGCTCCCTGAGCCGTGCAGGCCTCACTATCCCTGACGACTTCCCTCCTAGAAATTCTTATTCAGTGTTTCTGGTGAATGAATCTAATATCCAGTTTTCCTCATGGGCAGTTTACCCCAGTGCTAGACGCATGGCCAGCACTGTTAAATACTGCTGGGAGGACGTGGGCATCAGATTCCATACCTTCTAAGTCATCGGGAGCTATGCGCATCTCATGGTCCACAGGCTGCCTTGTTTTATTGTAGAGGAAAAAGACAAGCCATGCTCTAAATTGGAGGGGTCTTGCTGTGACTTTCTTCATTCCTCTTCCTTGAGGTTTTCTGTCCACTCTGAGGAAGGTCTATTCTTTGCTGAAGTTAGGGGGTGAGGCTGCTGTCTATGATTAGTCACATCTTACATGGAGGTGAAGGCTTTGAAGGATTTCAGTGGGGTTGAAGGGCCTAGCCTGTAAGATCTTTTATAAAGCAAGGGAGGAATTCTGTGTCAGGCTCCCCCGACCCAGGCTTCAGTGCTGATGAGAGATCGGAGTTGTCATTACTTTCTGTAACCTTCAGTGAGCCAACAAATTGCTAAGTATGCTACACAAAATCTTTTTCATGACGAATAATGGAATAATGGTGAGAAATCTCTCCTTTTCTGTTTAGGCTTCTGGTCTGTGCTACTTGTTGGTTTTTAAAAAGCTGAAAGTTTACAAACCTAATATGCAAGAAATTACCCCATTTTTTCAATTTTACCTGTGCTTGGGTAAGTTACCACCAGGTGGATGGGTAAAAGATCTTGGCTAAGGACGTATTGTTGTAGAAGCAGAAAACTAGACCTAGAGTGTTTGAGACCTATCACATTTGTTTGTTTTTTAGCTAACTAACCCTCTCACAATTTAGTACAATAATCAAACATGAATATTGTTATACTGTCAAATAAAAATGTAATATTCAAGCTTATACCAAAGCTTCGAAGATTTGAACACTAAAATGTAGTTACTTTAAAAACTCTACATTTTCACCTGTAACTTAGTAATTACAAATTCATTTAATCCTAATTTCTCATCATATCCTTTTGCGTTGAATAGCTTTTTCCTAATCATTTAAACTTCCTAGAAAGATTTTATTTTCATTTATGTGTAGGGGTGTGTGTGCGTGCATATGTGTGTGTATAGTTCCCTCAGGGGCCAGAAGAGTCAGATCTCTTGGAGCTGGAATCAAAGGTAGTTGTGAACTGCACAACGTGGGTGCTGGGAATTGAATCCAGGTCATCTAGAAGAGCAGCAAGTGCTTTTAACCTTGCTTGTCAGCTTGGCTGGATCTATAATTAATTGAAATCAGAGACTTTCATGATCAGAGCATTTGAAGTCACTTTTTGCAGGTTAGCCTTCTCTCTCACTGGTGGTTTCATCTTGTTGCTATGGCATTCCTCTACTGAGAGCAGAACCAACTTCTCTGGATTCCAACCTAGACAGAAGGCTAGCAGACCTTCAGGAATCTCTTGGGCCTCAAGTGCCAGATTGGGTCTTCTGAGACATTCAGCCTCTCCAGTGTGGTGCAGCCATTGTTTGATGGCTTGGACTGTACCCTGTAAGCCAATCCAATATACAGTCTCTGATACCTCCTTAATCTCTGCTTGTCTTTCATGACCTTGACACTTTTAACAAACATTTATTTTTATTTTGGAAGTCAGAGGACAAATGCTGGAGTTGGTTTTCTCCTTCTACCATGTGGGTCTTGGAGATTGAACTTAGGTTGTTGGGTTTGGCAGCAAGCACCTTCACCTACCGAGCCATCTTGTCATCTTCCTCACTATTTTAATAGGCCAGCTCCTCAGTTCAAGCTTGTTTGATGTTTTCTCACAATTGCATTGAGATCATACATTTGGGGAAAGGAAGCTATATGTACCCTCTTCAATGCATCATCTCAGAGGGGCAGTAATGTCATCATGTCTTATTGCTTATGGCTGCTTGGTGAAGGTGTGAGGTCTCGGGGGTCCCAATCCTCAAGACCCCAGTCAAGCAGTCAAGGAGGATGCAGCACATGATTACTTCAAGAACATCCCAGGGACTGTGTCAGAAGGCAAATCCATTTATTCAAACTTAGCTAGGGGCTTATATACTCTACTATAGGGTAAGCATACATCATTGCCAGCAAACCAGTCTTAGATCATCACGCACTATCTACCTCACCTTAGCTCATAGGGCAGTTCCAGGGGAGATGTGTGGGCAAACAAGTAGTTCATGGTGCCCACGCTTCACCTGGCAATTACATGGCAGGGTGTGCCTGAGTCATGAGTTGGCCAGAGTGTGCTCATGGCCATTGTACCTGGGTATGCGCATGACATACCTGTGCCCAAGACTGATCTACACCCACAAAGGTGCTATCTGCTGGCTTTTGCCATTCTAACATTCTTATCTCTTCCTTTGTGGCTACTGTTTGGAGGGAGATACATTGAGACTATCCCGCTATCCTCTCATGGTGCTGGCTTCCACCAGCGCGTCTTGGTGCAGTGTTTGTTCTGGTACTCAAGTGGTCAATTTTTACCTCCCGGTTCTTCTAACACTGTTGGTGGGAATTTTTCTGTAAGGAAGTGCTCTTTTCTCTCTGATACTTATTAACTATGAATATTGTGGTGGTTTGAATGAGAATGTCCCTCATAGGCTCTAAGTATTTGGACATTTTGTCCCCAGTTGGTGATGCTGTTTTAGGAGGTCTTGGAAGGTGTGGCCATGCTGGAGGAAGCTCGTCACTGAGGGCGGCCTTAGAGAATTCTTAAGCCTTGTCAGATCTCTAGTCCGGCTCTGCTTCCTGTGCTTGAGGTGTGAGCACTTAGCTTCTGCGTCTACTTTCTCTGCCATGGTGGACTCTTTCCCCTTTGGAACCATAAGCTAAATAAACTCTTCCTTTTTAAAGTTCCCTTGGTCAGTGTTTCTACAACAGCAACAGAAAGGTGATGAATATAAATATGTTTTCCATGAAAAATATGGAACATTTATTTGTCCAATCATGTGTTTGTCAGTGTGGACTCATGAGGAACTGGCTTTGCTCTGTGGGTCACACAGCACTCTTGTTATTTATTTGATTGCTTGCATTGTTCTGGCTTTGGCCACGGGTTGCTCCTTGAAGGAGATCCGGTTTCTGAAACTCCTGGTGCTTTCTGAGCACTTCATCCTCACATCTGGTACCTGAGGATGCTCCAGGCACTTTTATTGTGCTCTTCCTGCCCTAACGCTGGAATTAACTACTTATAGCTTCTTTTTTATTAGAAAGTGGCATTTAGATACCAAGAACTGGGAATTAGTTGTGTTCATTGCTACTCAGACTTTGTTGCTTTGATGCTTTTTTAAACAGACAGAGGAAGCTGGGTGTGGTGGTGTATGATTTTGCAGGCAGAAGCAGGTGAGCTTCTGTTAGGCCAGCCTGGTCTACATAGTGAGTCCCAGGCTAGCTAGCCAGGGCTACATACTAATACCCTATATAAAAAATAAATAATGATAATTTGGAGGGTGGGGACTTAACTCGGTGGTAGAGTACTTACCTAGCAGGCCATGGGTTCAGTCCTCAGTCTCAGAAAAAACGGAAATAAATATATGTATATTGACCAATATATGTGTAAGACATTATCTACCAGTCATCATCTTTATATTAAAAATTCATGAGTTCATATTGATACCGCCTATGTATCAGATACCACAGGATCCATTCCAGGCTCTCTCCTCCTCTAATCTGCAGCCCTTTTAAACACTGTTGCATAATAACTGATCCATGTTGCTTCTCTTTCTTACTCAGTAGTCTAACTTTGTGTCATATTGGTTTAAATATGTATCCAGTCATTTCTGTTGTACTTACCTCTGGCCTTTTCTTTTAAGAGCTCTGAGTAACAATGTTATATAATTAAAGTTTATCATGCACATATAAGACCTATTTTTGAAGAGCATAAAGTGTAAAGAGCATTAAAATGGTGTTTTTACAACCTGTTTGATAACCGTTTGGCCCTAAAATCACAGTTCATAACACAATGATGAGGAAAATGAGAAAAATAACCTAATATAACATGTTGTTTCCCTCTCAAATCTGTTTCTGTCTCACTCGTAATTGAGCTATGAACAGCTGCATCATTTCATGACTGAGACTTTAAATCCCCCTCCTCCACCTCTAAAGTCTATCTAGTAAACCTGCTCTTAGAATTCACATTAATTCCTGGCAGCAGGCAACCTCTCTTCTAACACCGTAAGTCTATCCTGGAAAAAAAATGAAGGCTGAAAGTAAGTAAAAATTTTTTGTCACGTAAAGGGAGCTAGACCAGAAATATTTTCTAGATACTCGGATTTTAATGTCAGGAATGAGGATCAAAGTTTTAGGAACATCTGTGATGAGGTTTTTCCATGAAGCCTGGAGCCACACAAAGAGTATTGTGTATTTAACTGAGACAAGGGAAACACTTTCTATAACTTACTATCCAATCAGCCAGTCCTGAGCTGTGCATGGAAATAAAATCAATTGTGAGAAACTGGATGTCATAACTTCTGCTGAGTGTTAATGTATGTTCAGAATTCTCAATACCACCTACTCAGGATCAGAATCTCTAATAGAAAACTAGTCTAGTTCTGAAATAGTTTCAAAGGCAATGGGGAAATTTTTCCACAGAAAATCCATCGCAACCTAGGATACATATGGAACCCATGTTAGAGGAATTCCCACTAGGGACGAACTCAGAGGGAAATATTTCAAGGTGGGTCAGAAATTTAGATCAAGCACTGACACAATACTATTGACTAGATGGTACAAAATGGTAGAAAACATCTATGAATCTATGGACAACAGAGCAATCTGAACACAATTTTCAAACAGAGAAGGAATAGAGCCTAGAAAGCAAAAATAGAACAGAGTAACACTGGGCTTGAAAATTAGCCAAATGCAATTCCAGAAAAGGACATTGTGGTCATAGAAACGACCATCTTTCATGGCTTATCCGCAGCTAATGAGAGAGCTGACTGGCTGGACAGGCTGGCTAATGAAACCGTCTAGAATAGAGTACACTTGGGATCGGGATGCAATCGATAGAAACGGAGACTAAAAACAGAGGAGAGATGACTGTGCACTTAGAACTGAGTACAGGACTCCATATTGAACACTGTGCCAGGTTCCAAGGAAGACACACAAGATATTGCAGGAGAAGTTATGGAAATCCAATGAAAACAAACGCCTCAAAAATAAGTGAAGAAAAATACTGCAGAAAATGACAGATTCCACATTCGCAATGAAAGTAAAAAGGAAACAGCAGAATGATACCTTCAAAGTGATGAAAGTTCATTGTTCTAGAGAACAGGGTGAAGTGAGACATTCTCAAATGATTAAGAGAACCAAGAACCTACTAGAAAACTACTAGAGATACATTTTATCAAGAAGAAAAGTAAATTCAGAAAATGACCTAAAAATTGTCTTCAAATATTTAATGATAACTCATTTGGAAAGCATAACAGAGATGGTGGAATGGAGTTAGATATCTTGGCTTTTCTGATGACTAAGACAAACATATGGAACAGTTTTTGCCCCATGTAAAATATAAATTATAAACAAGTATAAATATGGTAATAAGAAAAAGAGAATAGAAATAGACTGTTTAACCTTAAAAATGATAGACTATGGACTCCAGAAAAGTTGATGCAGTGAAAGCTAGGAAGGGAGAACAAAAGAAGAAAAGACAAGCCATGGTCACCGCTTCCTGTCCACTGTGCCATGAGCAGCTTTGCTCTACCCCATGGTTTTCTGCCCAACCATATGAAGACACATGACCAGGAATAGAGCTCTCTAAAGCTGATGATGAAGATAAACTGGCCTGGAAAGACAGGTTTCCAGATTACCTGATAAGCTTTGCCACTGTCTTCCTCATGACTGTTCTCATGTCTTTGGGGTCACTGAGTATCAGATCACAACTGTGACTGCTCTGTCTCTCAAGTCCACACACTCCAATGTCTGTATAACAGACAGTCATCATCAACCTGTGACCACCTCATCCTGGATGAGAGCTATGGTGCTTGGGGACAAGTGGCTCACCAAAACTGAAGTTCTACAGAAGAACACAGGAGATGAATGCTTGATTCTCAATATTTTCTTGCTAGTTTGTCAATGTAGCCCATCGTCTGGGTGGCATCTTTTAAGGGAGGTTTGTGGGCCTGGAAGCTATGGATATGTGTTCATTCATTTCTGCATGGAAGAGTATGCTCTGGGGTCTGCCTCATGGAGCTCTGTATTCAGCTCAGCATCATCATGAAGTGGAAGCAGCTGAACTCAAACAGCATCTTTGAGACTGAGGTTTCTTATGCACTGACATCCTTCTGCCTTTACCCTAAGGGGCTAGCCTAGAGGTGCCGGACTTTGAGCAGGATTTTCATGTGGCTTGGCTATTTACTCTTCTGTCTACTTTCCAGTAACATTCTCATTGGGACAAGGCCTCTCCCACTGGCCTTGTTTGTCAATCTGATCTGGGAAGTTTGTGGCTCAGAAAGTTTAACTGCTTGCTTAAATACATATAGCCAGAAAAATGTTATAGCTAGGAGTTTGACATCTCAAACCTGAAAGTATGTAATATTTTAATACTATTTGTCCTCCCAGTGAATAAGAGGGAGGACATTCTGCATCGAGGAAAGATGATATGGAAGCCAGAAACAATGGAATCGCTTAGGCTAGTCTCTGGAGAGGAAATGTGGCCTATGTAATGTTAGGAGGGGAAGGAGGAAGAGTTAGTGAGGCACAGAAGGGTTGTTTTATGCTGGGTTAGCTCTCCTGTCCCCATGGTTTTATATGTTTCATAGAAGGACTTCTTTCCAACAGGTCTGACATTGAAATGAAAATGAACACTGATGCACAGGTCCTAAAAGAAAAAACTAAATAAGCTAAAGTCAATCTCTAGATCCAAGAACACTATAAATCTCCTCTGTCTGTCTTTCCTTCTTGTTTTCCATGGGAGACTTTGTCCCAGAGAGTAGCTTAAGTGACTCCGTTGTTTCTGACTTCCATACAGAGTGTCCTCCCTGTTATTCCCTGGGAGGACAAATGGTGTCAAAATATTATGTACTTTCAGGTTTGAGAAGTCTAGCTCATCGTTCTGTCATTTACAGGCTATCTGTATTTAATCAAGTGGCAAATCTTTCTGAGCCACAAATATCTCAGGCAGAAATCACTGAATGACAGAGGTGACCAGAGTGACTCTAATGGGCTGGGCCAACTCTTTTGCAAACCACTTGCAAGACTGGGCCATTCTGGACTGTGACTATCAGATGGTCTTCTCAAGGTTAGTCAAAGATCATGTGCCACACTCTGTCTCCATGCCGCGGATTACCTGTGCACTGATGGTCTAGACTTCCCATAAAGAAACGTGGTTAATCATTTCAAAAAATGGGCATGGTCATCATAAAAGATGATAAAACAGGTCTACATCTATCAAAAATGTGATAAATGTAAATGGATCAAACTCATCCATTTAAAAATAAAATCTCTCAAGTTGGATTTTTTTAAAGTTAGGACTAGAGAGATGGCTCAACAAATAAAGCACTTGCCATTCAAGACTGAGGACATGAGTTCAGATCCCCAGAACCTATGTAAAATCCAGAACAAACGGATTTCAGACAACTCATCTGGAACCAGTTCCAGATTCTCTTTACCTCTGATTCCAGCCTCCACACCTCCTGCATTTCCTGCACAGTTCCACATTGAGATAACTGAAAAATAACATTCTATGGGTGTTTAGAAGT
This sequence comes from Eospalax fontanierii, assembly GCA_035773235.1. Taxonomy (NCBI): domain Eukaryota; kingdom Metazoa; phylum Chordata; class Mammalia; order Rodentia; family Spalacidae; genus Eospalax; species Eospalax fontanierii. The sequence continues at coordinate 20,282,063 of CM069547.1, forward strand.
ATTTTCTATTAATATCCTAAGTTTAAAAAATATTTCTATTACGTTTATTTGAAACAAAGCCACACATAACCTCTTTTGCGGGGTTCTTTCTTGATCTTAATGCATTATTTAAAATTTATCAGGTTTAGTTGTGCAAATAAAGATAATTTTTCTGCTCTTTGTTTCAAGCCTTTTTACTCTTCACGTTGCCTTTGTGCTTGAGGGAAATTTACCTCTAAGCTGTTGCCATGGTAACCAGGGAGCTGTCTTAGTGGAACAAATCCATGACATGCAAATAAGTGAGGATAAATGTGATGTACAGAGTTGATTCACCCTATGTCTTATCAACAATATGTCATATGAAAAGCCACTAAAAGACCTTGGCAGATTTAGTCACATGGAGTTTCCATTCATAGAGAAAACACCCAGAATCAAGTGCTACAGCTGAGTAAACATATCTGCTAACAGTCAACTCTTCTACTTCTAAGATGACCTCACCCTGACATTCACACAGCATACTTCCTCCTGCTCATTTCTAGCGGGGTTGGTCTTTGTGACCAACACAGTGCTAATGATGGCAAATTACTGCCATTAGTATTAATATTCCAGTATTAGGTTATTAAAAGGCTGTGGCTTCCATCTCTTAGTTTACATTCTATAGGAAGCTAACTGTGTATGATGAGGACTCTTACACAGTCAATGGACATCTTCATGTAACAATAAACTAAGGCTTCTGGCTAATAGTGAAGACCTGAGGCTGCCCAGCCGTGATGAGCTGGGCAGCAGATCTTCTATCTGTTGACCTTCAGATATGACTGCAGTCTTGGCCAGCAGTTTGACTTCAACTTCCTGAGCAACTTTGAGCCAGAACCACCCTGGAACTGAACTGCTCAGGGATTCTGACATGCAGAGAATAGGAGAGAATAAATGCTCTTGTTTGTTAAGCCGCTCATGTTTGGGGTAATTAATTACATAGCAGTAGATAATCAAGATGCCATTTTTACAAAAATTTAAAGGTAATATGAAAGCTACTTATCACAAAAGGTAGACAGAAAGTAATGTAATCTTCACTTTGTTTGGGAGCTCTTCCTGGCTCTCCCAGTCTGAGGATTCTCACTCTCTCTCACCAGGTTAATGTCACCTTCAGTTTGGACTTGGCTTGTTTATCCTGGTCACCTCAGTGTCTGACCTTTGTCTGGCAAACAGCACAAGCTAGAAACCATGTCTTGAGTTGCTGGCTTTGTTGTCATTGTAAGATCTGACTAACTGTAGACAGCATGGTCCATGTGGTCAGCTCTCCTGCGCGTACAAACTAGGCTCTGAGAGGAGCTTTGCTGAAGTGGTTCCTTTTATCACTTAATTGCCCAGTGCCTCTGTTCCTTAATGTTTAATAAAAATTAATGAATTATTAACGCATACAACATGGGAAAATCTTAAAATAACTCTGCTGAGTGAAAGAATTTAGATAAAAATATTACCAAGATCATTGGTTTAGAGTTTTAGATAATTGTGATAGAAAGAATATCAGTGGTTACTGGGGAGCAGGAGAGGGCTGTAAAGTACAAGAGATTACAAAAGGCATGAAGAAACTTTGGGGGAAATGATTATGCTCATTGATGTAAAAACAAAATAACAAAGAGGGTATGCTAGGCAACTATGACATTACATAGCTGAGATGATCATCTTAAAAGCAAGAAAGGTTTCTTTCAGTTCAGGGGTTTAGAAGCTTTGGCCCATGGTCCTCGGTGCCATAGCTTCAGATCTGAGTGGCACAGCATACTATGGCAGAAGTGGTAATGGAGGCCTGTTTACTTCATGCTTTCTAAGAAGCTAATAGAGAAGAAAGGGGCCAGGGACCCAAGAAGGGGTCTTTTCCTAATGACTAAACTACCTTGAACTAGATACCACTTCTCAAAGGTCTCACCACCTTTCTATAATACATAGGACACAATAAGTAATTAATGGGTATCAAATGCTATAATTTGATGAATTGTGATGAGCAACATTTGTGGCGCTGTCTGCACTTGAAAGCCATTATGGACACTTGCACTTAGCATTTTCTGATAGACTTTGCAATCGCCTTTATCATATTATTACAGTCACTTAAGTCTGTGGCCAACTTGAAACAGTTTTCCTTATAGAAACACAGAGGATTGGTTGATTTTATTTGTTGCAACTCCTTGAACCATGTTCCAAATAGTGCTTAAATAGCCAGGCTCTCTGAAATTAAATGTGGACACAGATTAAATGCAATGTGGGCTCCTAGGTTGGGCTGTCTTTTAGAAAGGAAAAGGGCAACAGCATTGCTAGGAAATATGAAATATGAAATAGAATAGAAAAAACAGAATAGTTAGCAGTTCAGGTAGTACAATTGCATCAATGTTAATGGCTTAGTTTTAGTTAATGTGCATGAAGGTCAGAAGGCTCAGCCTAGCAGGAGGCATCTGTGCTCTTTAAAATAAGAACGGAAGAGGCACAGTGGACGGCATTATTAGAATGGGTAGGTAGGGAGACGTGAGCACAGGGAGGGTGTGCCCTGCACCCCTATGCAGTTCGGTTCATCCTGACCTGGTAGACAAGGAGTTGGATGTGAGGTAACCAAGGAAACAAGAGCTGTGTCTCTGTAGCTTTGTCTCATGACTAACTTGCTCCTTTGTGGCTTAACATTCTTGAAACTGTAGCTACACTCGTCCCTCTATATCAAAAATTAAGGGTACTTTTCCAGTAGTGATACTTGCTCACCAACCAACAACTTGAAAAGCAGAGAAGGAAATAATAACACGGAGGAGCATTTTGACCCTAAAGCATGCACAGAGGAGTGAGGATGGGAAGAAGACAGTATCCAAGAAGAGAAACTTTGACAACAACATCACAAGAGGGAGTGGACCACAAGAAACTTCTTAAAATCCCACATGGTGGAAGGAGAAAATTGACACCCACGGGCCTGTCCTATGACCTCTACATGTGTGCCATGGTGCACCCCCACAAAAATTCAAGAATTAATTAAATTTCTTTTAAAAATTGACAAGGAGACCAAAGAAAGCAGCTCAAGGCAATGCTTCATGCGCTTCTGAGAGCCCCGAGTTCTTGCTCTTCTGTGTCTTCCTATGTGTACGGCTTTCATTTGGCCTGTTGCTTCATGACTGCAGCTCCTCTGGTTGCATATCCAGGTTCCGGGCAGTAAATGGACAAAGTAAGTGACCAGGACTATGGAAAGTATGTATGCCAATATAGCAGGAATGTCCCAGGAATACCTGGGAAAGTTCCGGACAGCCAGGATTCTGAAATCTCGCTACAGAGGAGATATTCCCCAGCAGAGGTTCTAGTTGCTCCCCAACTCTACCAGCACTTAGTTTTGCCCACCTTTTACATTTTCAGTCATTGATCGGGTAAAGTCATATCTCACTGTGGTTTAATTTTTCATTTCTCGAATGACTAGTTTCTTAAGTATCTTCTTCATGCTCATATTGTGTATTTGTCTTTTATAAAATATCCCTCGTGTCTTTAACTCATCTAGAAAAACCAAGGGATCATTTGCTTATTGAATTGCCAGAGTCCTTTATACCTCCTGGTTCCAATTGTTTTCTCAGATTTACATGGTATGGCTCTTTTCTCCTACTCTGTATCTTGACTTTTCTGTGTCTCGATTCAGAAAAAAATTTAATTTTAATAAAGTCCAATTTACAATTTTCACACTTATATGACAAATGGCTTTGTGTTCAGTGTAGTCTGCTATCTATCACCGGATATAATGTCTGAGGCAATGTGCTCATAAGAAGGAAAGGTTTGTCTTGGCTCTGGATTTCAGAGTTTTCAGTCCATAGTTACTTGTCTCCATTACTTTGGGGTCTGTGGTAAGGCAATATATCATAGAGTACATGGTGAGGCAAAGCTGTTCACCTCATGGTGACATGAAGTGAAGAACAAGAGAGGAAAGGGACAGGTCCCAATATCCCCTCAGGGATGTAAGCCCAATGACCTAGCTTCCTTGCACTAGGCCCTACCCTCTGAAGAGTCCATATCCTTCCAATAGTGCCACAGGCTGGGCATCCAAGCCTTTAATTCACTGCCCTTATCTGGACCAGGTATGTCCCATGTAAAGAATTTTTTCATGTGTCCAAATTACAAAGATTTTTCCTTATGTTTTCATCCTGGGTATGTCAGAGTTTTATTCTTTACTCGTAGACCTGTTATCTGTAGCAAATAAACTTCTTGTATGCTATGAGGAAGAAGACGCAATTAAGTTTTAAAAATATAAATACTCATGTTTTCCAGGGATAGTTGTTGAAAAGACAGTTCTTTTCCTCATCAAATTGCTTTGACACCTTTACAAAACACTGAGTGTAGATATACCTTTTTCTGCACCTTATTCTGTCCCATCAATTGGTATTTATTCTTATGCCAGTCCCACATTGGATTGGTCACTGTAACATTATAGCAAATCTCAAAATTGTGAAACTCCTGCTCTTCAACTTTGTGTTTCTCAAAATTGTTCTTGTTAGTCTAAGTTCTTTTTATTTTTAAATAAAGTTCTAAATTATCTTGCTAATTTGTATGGGGGAAACCCCACTGAGATTGTGTTCATTGATCAGTCAATAATGAGGGGCATACATCTCTCTATTTAGATGTTTTAAATTTTCTTGGCAAGATTCTGTCATGTTCTACACAGAGATCTGCCACGTATTTTGTTAAACTTATGTGTATTTTGTGATTTTCCATTATATTATAAATTTCATTTTGAAATTACTTTCTCAGTATTTGTTACTGGAACACAGAAGTGCAATTGGTTTGGTTTGGTTGATTACACATGATTACTCATTTCTAAAAACAAGAGCTTTACTCTTCTTTCACTGTGTGTCTTTCTTCTTCTTCACATGTTTCATCACTAGGATTTTCAATATAATGTTGGATGGAAGTAGGAGTGGGTCTCTGTGTTGGTTAGTCTTTGTCAATTTGACACAAACCAGAGCCACCTCAATTGAGGAATTCCCTCCCACTGATTGGTCTGTGAGGCATTTTCTTAATTCCTAATTGTATGGGAAGGCCCAGCTCCCTGTTTGTCACTGTCCTTGGGCAGGCGGGCCTGGGCTCTAAAAGAAGGTGTCTGAACAAGCCGAGAGAGAAGCAAGCCAGTAGGCAGCACTCTTCTGTGGTCTCTGCCTCAAGGTTCTTGTTTGAGTTCCTGCCCTAACTTCCCTCAATCATGGGCTGAGACATGGACATAAAGAACTCTTCCTCATGGTGTTTATCACAGTAACAGAAAGCAAACTAGAACAGACTCCTTAGCTTGTTTCTAATCTTAGGGAGAAAGAGTTCAATATTTCTCATTCTGTTACCTCTGGGTTTTTCAGAAATGTACTTATTGAGAGAATACACTTCTATTTCTGGCTTGCTGAGATCAGTTTATGTATCATGAATGGGGATTAAATTTTACCATTTGCCAGTTACATGGATTGATTTTCACAATAGCCTTTTATTACTAGATGAATCTCAGTTATACATAGGCAGTGTGATATTCTCTTATACATTCCCAGGTTAATGTTTCCATCTATCTTCATGAGGGATGTTGGCTTGTATTTTTTCTTGTATTTTTTCCATGTTTGGTATAAGGATCATATCTTTATTATACAAGAAATACATCTATAAATAAGTAAATAAAGAGGAAATATATGTCCTCTTTTCTGAGTGAGACAGCGTCAGATGAAAATTATTTATTTCTTAGAATTTTATACAATTTACCTGTGAAACTGACTTTAGAGTTTTTTAAGGTGAAGTTTTAGATTACAATGTAGATTTCATGTATGTATATGCTATTCATATCTTAATCTTTAAAAAAATTACTAGTTGGGGGTGTGAACATGTACCACAGGATGCATGTGGAAGTCAGCAGATAATTTGGGGGAGTTGGTTCTCTCCTTCTACCATGTGGTCCAAGGGATTGAACTCAGGTCAGCAGGCTTGGCAGCCAGTGCCTGCACCTGCTGAGGCATCTCATCAACACTGTAATTTCTTCTTGAAACACTTTTTTGTAAATTGTTTTTTAAGAAAATGTCTCCATTTTTGCCTAAGACACGTGGGGTTGTTATAAAGATGTTTTTATTATTCCCTTATGATTTCCTGTCTACAGAATTTAGAGTAGCATTCACGACTTCATTTGTGATAGCGATGATTGGTGTTTTCTCTTATGGATTAGTATTTCTAGAACTTCATCAAATTCATAATTTTTTTTCAAGGAATCATTCTGGGTTTTGTTAATTTTCTCTGTCATTTGCTTCTTCTCTTTTGCTTTGTTTCTTTTGAGACAGAGACTCAATCTGCAGCCCAGGCTAGCCTTGAACTCACAGAGATCCACCTGCCTCTGCCTCCTAACTGCTGGAACTGAAAGTAGTGTCTGTATTTTGTGGTATGGCACATTTCTAGGAGGCAACAAATAGATGGTTCCTGATTTTTTATCCTATCTACTAGTCTGTGTCTTTTAATTGGAGAACTGAGACCATGAATATTCAGAATTATTGGAAGGGGTCTATTGATTCCTGTCATTTTGTTGAGTTTGCAGTGTTTGGCTTTTCTGTCTTCTTTTGCTTAACTCTTATTCTAGTGTGGTTGACTCTTTCCTGTGGTCTCCTTATTGATCTGTTTTTCTCTTCAGTCTGAAAGACTCCTTCAAGTATCTTCTGTAGCTGGATTAGTTGTCACGAATTCCTATAGTCTATTTTTATCACGGAACTTTTATAGTTTTCCTTCCATTATGACAGATAGCTTTGCCAGGTATAGTAGTCTGGGTTGGCAACTGATTTCCTTCAAAACTTGAAGTATATCAACCATTCTGGCTTTTAAAGTTCAGTTGAATCATCAGCTGTTACACTGAGGTGCCTGCCTTTCTGTGGGACTCCGTGTTTTTGTCTTGCCACTTTCAAGGTACTTTCTTCGTTCTGTATATTTAGTTATCATATTTAATTATACGATGAGGGGAAGTTCTTTTCTGGTCTTGTTTGTTTGGTTTCTTAAATGCTTCCTGTATCTAAATTGGTGTATCTTTTCCTAGTTCTAGAAAATGTTCTATTATGATTCATTTGCAAATATTCTCTATGTCTTTAAAAGTCTTTTCCTTCTCATAGGCAATAACCTATAGATTTGGTCTTTTCAGGGAGTCATGCATTTCTTGAAATTTATACTGGTTCTCTATGATTTTATCTTTGTTCTTGTTGAGTTATTCCAGTTTCTCTATCATGTCTTCAGGCTCAGACATCCTGTTCTCTCCTTGGTCCATTCAGTTGTTGAGACTTTCCAGAATTTAACGTGACTTTGTTCTTTGTTTTCAGCATCTCGGATTTTTTTTTTCAGTGTTTCTCTTCTTCATTGAATTCCTCTTTCATGTTATGCATTTCTTTCCTTATTTCATTCAGCTGTTTGTATGTTTGTATGTATTTATATTCATTACTGTGAGTTCTCTGCCTGGGATGTCATCTAACCCCCTCTGACTAGATGCCATTACTACAAGGTTAAGAATTTTGGTAGGAGTTATGCTGTCCTGTTTTTTTTGTTTCTTATGTTACTGAACTAGAATTTATGCAACTGGTTTTGTTTCTTGATTTCTCTTTTTACTTAGCTGTATTATTTCTGTTGAAGTATTTGCAATGTTTAAGTAGAATTTTGATGTGGTAGACTTTGAGTGTGTGTTTCAGAAAATAGTTACTTAATCCAGGAGCTCAGGGTGCCTGGTGCAAACTCCACATTAGTCTCTGAATAGAGCAACCAAAACTGCAGGATATCACCACTATGCAATTGCTATGTAGCCAATTAACAACAGTGACTCCTTTGTATACAATAACTGTTTGAGGATAAATAACCAAGTATGCCATAAACCCAGGTTATAGTTAATATGATTAGGATTGGTAGGGAAGTAGGGATAAGTACTATAGACTTTGAGAAGAAAAAATAATAGCTGTTCTAGTTGCTTTCTATTGCTGTGATAAAAACACTGACCAAAAGTAGCTCAGGAAGGAAAGGCTTTATTTTATCTTATATCTCCCAGGTCATAGGTCATTACTGAGGTTAGCCAAAGCAGGAACTCAGGGCAGGAACCTAGAGCACAGACCATGAAGAAAGGCTGACTTGATTGTCTGGCCCCATGCTCAGTCTGCTTTCTTATACAACACAGGGCCACCTACCCAGGAGTGGCACAGCACAGAGTGTGCTGGGCCCTCCTGCATCACTCAATAATCAAGAAAATGCCCCACAGACAAGGCCACAGGCTAGCCCAGTGGAGGTCCTCAGTAGATAGTCCTTCTCCCCAGGTGTGTCAAGTTGACAACTGAAGCTGTGCAGCACTGGTAGAGTCCACAGATTTTATAGGTTGTTACAACTATGGAAGGTTATAATTAAAAATAAAAGGAGAAGAGAAGAAGGATGGGAGAAAGAGGAATAAAAGGAGTAGATGAGACGTGGCTGTATGGCAAACGGGGTGAAGAAATAAACATTCGGAAAACCTAACTACACAATGTACATACAAAAGCAAAACCTTCACGAGACATCTGTAAACGTGGAAATTAAATAACAGAAAGTAAACAAAAAGAATACTTACGGAGTTAATTGTCACCGCTGTGATGAGCTGAAAAGTGAAGTTCTCAGATCCATTTGGCTCCAGCAAGTTCAACGTAGTAACGTGATATATGTTGGGGAAGGGAGCCAGGGAGCAGTCGGCTCTGCAGCCTCCCATTTCTGTGCCGTTTTGGACTGAGGAAAGGAGGGTTTTAAGTCCTTCCCTGGTAGTTCCCTTGAACCCTTGTACTGCATTGTGGCCCTTTCCCTTTCTGGTCTTGTAGTCTGGTCAGTATGTGTGAGGAATTGCACTTCCTGCGAAGTTTCTACAGCCCCCCCCCCCCCGCAGCTTAATTCAGCTGCGTGATGCCAATTTGAGAGGGCTTGCAGCTGGACTGATTCTCAGCTTTCCTGCCTGCATCCTTGCCAAGGGTGCCCTTTTAACTTAATGACTACCTTGAATTCTTGTCAGAGAAATGGATTGCAGAAAGAGTGAGCTAGCATGGCCTCCATGTGCTCTAACCTCAGCTTTCCTTGGCAGGCTGGCCCAGACTGGTAGAGTGACATGACTGATTGGTTATCCTCTCACCATGACTGCTATTTGACTAATGTGGGACGATGTTGACAACTTCTCTATAGGAATAAAAACACTTGTTAGGATAAAGGAGTGAGGGTTGGGAGTGGAGCCAGGGAAGGAGGGAAGAGTGAAGGTCCTGCACTAAATTCTTTTTGGGATTAGAAGCAAATCCCCTGAACCGTGGCCATGCCTCTGAAAGTCCATGCAGTCATGGGTCTGGCTAGAGACAGCTTCTTGTCAACACTTCCTAAACAAGACTCAGAAAAGCTGTTCTCCTGGCTGTCCTATTTCCCCAATGCTGAATGGACGTGAGAAACTATTTCTTAATAGCTTGCACATCATAGTCTTTTTCTAACTTAATCCTCACCATCATCTTCTGTAGTGGAAACAGGTCAATGTGTTTTCATTAAATTTTTCTCCCACAAGAACTGCATTCATTTTATTTTTTAAAAAAAAATTTATAATTTTTATTTTATATGCATGAATGCATTACCTGCATGTTCATTAATGCACTGGTGTCATGCAATGCCTGCAGAGTTCAGAAGAGAGTGTCAGAGTACCCTGGAATTGGAGTTACAGGTGGTTGTTAGCTGCCATGTGGGTGCTGGGAACTGAACCCAGGTCTTCTGCCAGAGCATCCAGTGCTCTTAGCCTCGGAGTCATCTCTCCAGCCCCAGGAACTGCCTTTATTTAGAAATTCTTGGATTAGAAGGTAAAGTTCTGAACTTCCAAAGGAAAAGAGAGTTCTGAACTTCCAGAGGAAGAGAAGGGCAGAAGGGTTCAAGGGAACCCCTTCCCTCCCCATCACTGCTAAAGCTTCAGAAAATTCTATGTAAATCCCAACACACTTCAGACAAGTAGTTTTCTATTTTCTTTTTGGTTCAAAACTGTGAGAGAGGAACTGGCAAAATGTGTCAGTGGCTAAGAGTGAGCACTGCTCTTGCAGAGGACCTAAGTTTGGTTTCCCGTCCCCATGCCAGGTGTCTCACAACTGCCTGTAGCTTCAGCTCCAGGGAATCCATGGCCTCTGACTTCTGGCTTCCAAGGACACCTGCACTCACATGCACACACACACACACACACACACACACACACACACACACACACTTTAAAATAGATAAAAATAAGTCTTAAAAACCAGAAACAAAACAAACAAAACACCCATAAGGGAGCTAGGCTCTGTAACCAGTTTTGTGGTAAAGACAGAGAAGACAGGTGAAAATGTTGTCATCAATTAACCATGAGAGAGTGTGAGGAGGTAGATAAGTGGCTTGGACTGGAGAGATGGCTCAGCGGTTAAAAGCACTGGCTGCTCTTGCAGAGGACCTGGGTTCAGTTCCCAGCACCCACATGACAGCTAACAACTATAACTCCAGTTCCAGGGCATCTGATGCCCTCTTCTGACCTCTATGGGCATTGCATGATACTGATGCACTTAACATACACACAGACGATATGCTCATGTGCATAAAATAAAAATAATAAATAAAAAAAGATACGTAGGCTCCACAGAAAGGATGGGAAGGCCCATCACACTCCACTGGGTTTGGACAGATGCTTGGAATGAATGTATCAGTTCTCCAGAGGGCATGGAGGTTCCAGAAAGACAGAAATAGCTCTCGGGAGACTTTCTGTGAGGACCCATTGCAGGTAAGATTGTATCTGGCTCGCTCCCCAGGTGAGACCACTGGGTGGAAATCTGATTAGTTTTCTTTAATTTTTAATTGTAGAACCTTTCAAATACGTACAAGAGCAAGTAGTATAATAAACCTCGTTTCAGCTTCAACAAAAATCAACGAATTGTATTTTATCTATATCTTCAATTTGCAATCATTTGAAATAAACCCCAGATTTAATAATCCTAGATGCAGCAATTTTGTCTGCTAATATTTCAATATATGTCTAGAGGATAAATGAGTGCTATCACCATCACATCTAAAATTCATATTCTTTTTAAAAACATTTTTAAAATTATGTGTTTATGTGGGAGGAGATTGTACATATGTGTGCAGAGACCAGAAAGGGTGTCAAAGCTCCTACAGTTGGAGTTATAGGTTGTTGTGAGCTGCCCAGTGTAGGTTTTGGGAATTGAACTTGGGTTCTGTGCAAGACTAATGCATGCCCTTAACTGCCAAGCCATCTTTCTAGTACCTAATATTTTTTTGTTAATAGAATTTCCCCTATTTGGTTCAGGCACATTTTCAAAGTCTGATCTGAACCAGATCCTAATAGGCAGTCCACCCTGCAGTTTCATGCTAGGGGAGGCTAGTGACAAATCTCTAAAGTCTTTACTTTCTTTTTTTAGTTTTTATTTTATTGACCTTTCAATGTATATTTTTATTGAGTTTTTGTAGATTTCATACAATACATCTTAATTATATCTAGACTCTCTCCCCTATCTACACACCCCCCATAGTCCAACCACGGGATCTCATGCCTTCTATCATATGGGTTAATGCCTATCGAGTCAAGTTTGTGTACCCAAATGTCCCCCACTGGAACCTCCTCATCCTGTCTGGCGTCACTCTCTTAAAGAAGATCAACCCTCCCTCACCCAGCAATGATCAGCTACCAATATTTCCTTAGTTAATTTTGGGACCTCTTACCCATTTCCCCAGATCTACGCTGGATTTTTGTCTGAATTGAGTTTACATGCTGTTACTATTGCTGTAAGCTCATATGAGCAAGGTTCCAGGGGCCTGTAAGACTTTCTTAAGATCATGCACTACCCCTGGCTCTTACAGTCTTTCTGATCCCTCTCCCACAATGGTCCCTCGGTGGGTGAGGTTTAATATATGAGTCCTGTCCAGGAATACACACGCTGCAGTCTCTTATTCCCTACACTTAAGCCAGTTGTGGCCTTTTATGTTTATTGCCTTCTATTACCTGAGGAAGCTTCGCTGATCAGAGTTGAGAGATGCATTAATAATCTCTCTACCCCTTGTTCCATTATGTTCCATGAGCCTTAGGGGTAGAGGTTCCTTTGTAGATGTGTCACCTAGGGTTGAGCATCTCACAGACACATTCTCTGTGTGTGATCAGTTGTGGAATTTTGTTGCAAAAGAAGCTTCTTTCATGAGTGGTGACTGAATACTTGTCTGTAAATGTAAGGATCCATATTTAACGTATAGTAAGAAATTACATTTGTCCGGGAATGTGACAGCCTTGGGATTTTTCTTTAAGGTCTATGGCGTCTCCAGCTATGTGTATGTAGTTATGATCACAGTGCCACCGAGGAGTTCCCTCCCATTGAGAGAGCTTTAAGTCCAGTTAGATAGCTAGTGCTACCCAAGAGAAAATTCCCACTACTACACTGATACAGTTTGCTGTGCCAGCCATTGTTTTGGTTGTTAGGCTTTAAAGCTGGAGTTGGGTCACTGATTGATTTTTCTCCCTGATTGCTGATTGCACAGTATCCTCCAGAATCAGGAGAGCTAGTCTTCAGGGAGGAGACTTCCAGGTCCGCTCCTGCTCTATTGCCCCAAATTCTGTGTCTGAAGTATGACTTGTCTTCAGCAATAGGGTCTTACCTTCAAATTCTGGAGGTAATCAAGGGCTGTGGCAGTCCAGTGCTGTATGAGTTAGGTACCCTAACTCATATACTAAATAGTGTTTAACCTTGGGACATGCCATGAGCTAGGCAAAAGCATCATCACTGACCTCACTGCACACTGAGGCACAGAAATTAAACTGGCCCAAGATCATGCAGCTAACTCGTAGTGATCTTTTTCTTCTTTGTTTATCCTTAGGATAACTTCATTTTATATAGGAGGAAGCTAACTTCAGCACCTGTTTAGGCAGCAAAACAGTAGGCCACAGAATGTGCACTGTATGTAATCTGTCTCTTCTAAGCTCCTGCTCAGGGGACTTCATCCCAGAGCAAACGCCAGACCAAGTCTGACCTGATCAGAGAGAGTGAAGAGGAGCATCTGGGAGCTGGTTTTAGAATGGTGAGATGGTAGTTAAGAGCTCTGCTTGAGGATATTTCCAAGCAGAACTGCAAGTGATTCAGGTGTGTGTCTACCTCCAGCAGGGTAGATACGGCCATGTTAACATTTCTCTTTGGGAGAGGCAGACCAACTTAACCTGCCTCTCTCCCCTGCCTCACAACCCCAAAAATTTCCCCAGAGATTTTTGCAACAAACACGCAAATTTCTCCACTCACAGTTAAACAGATTCTAGCTAGTTTACTTGGGCTTACTAACAGAGCAGTGGGTAAGGGGTTACTTACAGAACACTGGGCGCCCACCCTCCCCTCCCCAAGTTACATTAGTAAATCCATGAGGCTAGGTTCTTACGACTTCCCAGTAAAAGATCCAAATGGCCCATGGGGGAGGGGAGAAAGGGGCCGGCTTCCTGCGGCCCCCAGTTTAAATGCTTTTAGCCCCTCCTCACATCCAAGGCCAATAGACAGGGTGGGTGGGGCATCGGACTTTCCCAGCTCCTCCTCTTTCTGCTCAAGGTGGTCCTGGATGATACCACTCTGGGAGGGGTGTTTGTCCACAGTTCATCAGGCTTTTCCCTCGGAGAATCCATCCACTCTACAGGCCACTTCAATGATAAGATTATTGTAAGCTTCAAGTGTTTGCAAAAGCTCCCAGCCTGCTACCTAGCATGCTATAAACACACATAAAGGGCAGTCTTATTCACTATTTTACAGGCCCGTTGTTTCCTACTGATGGGAAACAAAGACATGTCTGCTAGATGCGTGGAGAGTTGGGTTTCCTTTTGCAGAGCGGAGTATGAGACTTTGGGGATTGCATGGATTCATCAAGCAAAGCTCTGCCTTCAGGTGCTGCTTGAGCGGGGATGGCAGGGATGTGTCTGTCACCCATCCCAGTCCTCCTCCATGTATTCTGACCTAGACAGTCCCTGTGGTGGGAGATCTGCTGGTTCTGTTTTTAAGGCTTTAAAGGACGGCTTCACAATCTAAAACCTGCGGTAGTTTCTTGAGACTGTAACAGTGAATGAAGTGACTCGTCCACTTTCCAGTAGACCCTTGTATTTCAACGATTCTGGCAGGAACAGTCATTTTTAGTTTTTTACTTATTTTTGTAATTTGCCTAGTACTAGGCTCAAAACCTCTCACCAACTCATTTTTAACTTTTACTTTAAAAGGTTTAAAAATTATTATTTTATGTATGACTCTATCTGAGCTTGGCTGGCCATGTTGTTTAATGGCTTTGCCATTAAGTTGTTTTGTTTTGTTTAAAGTTTATTTTATTTTATTTTTATCTTATGTGTATGAGTATATTGCTTGCATATGTGTATAAATGCATCCATGTCATGCAATGCCTGCAGAGGTTAGAAGAAGGCACTGGAAACCCTAGAACTGGGTTTGTGCACGGTTGTTAGCCACCATGTGGGTGCTGGGAATCGAAACTCAGGTCCTCTGCAAGAACAGTCAGTGATTTTAACTGCTGAGCCATCTCTCCAGCCCCTTGTTTGGGCTTTAAATTAAGCCAGAAAAGCAAATAATCTCCTGATATATACAGCATTTTGGCTGACTTAATACTGTAGATATTTACTTTGATATAGTAAGCAGAGGAGTCCTCAGCAGCTGCTGTGGTTTGAATGTGAATTGTCCTCATAGGTTCATACATTGTAATACTTGGTCCCCAGTGGTTGATGCCATTCTGCAAGGTGGAGGGAGGGAGTGACTTGAGGGGAGCAGAAGGAGGACTAGCCCCACTTCCTGTCTCCTCTTTGCTTCCCATTCTGTCAGGATGTGAGGAGGTGAAGAATCCCAGCTGTCCACTCCTGTCGCCATCAAGCCACCATGCCATCATGCCTCCCCCTCCATGACGGACTGTGTCCCTTGAAACTGAACCCAAATAAAACCTTCCTCCTTTACGTTGCTTTTTGTCAGGTACATTAGTAGCTTTTCTCATTGCTATGATCAAATGCCTGGCAAGAAGTAACTTAAGGGAGGAAGACTTTACGTCAGCTTACAGTCCAAGAGGATACAGTTAACCGTGGCAGGGAAGCTGCTGTGGCACGAGGCTCTGAGGTGTGGGGAGTGCACAGCTGGTCATGGCTGGGGGCAGCTCGTGACAGTAGGAATGTGCCACTGTGACATGGTGACAGGGCTCCATGGTGGCAGGAGAATGCAGCTGTGTCTCCTCACCACCTTACCTCTCAGCAGAACAGGGAACAGGAGGACAAAAGACAAGGAAGTGGGGCCGGGTCCCCCCACGGTCCACTTCCTTCAGCAAGGCTCCATCTCAAGGCTCACTCAGGGCTGGGGACAAAGTGTTCAAGCACATGAGTCTATGGAGACATTCACATTCACATCACATTAGGTATTTTGTCATAGCAATGAGAAAAGTAACTTATACATCAGGATGCAGCATGGACAGTCTTGTGAACTTCTCAGACCTCAGAGATTCACACACATACAGAAACAGAGAAACCTGAAGTCATCTTAACCTTCTGCCTGTAAAGCTTGGTCAGGTTCCAGAGGAAGCAAAACAAGCAGGTCTGGCCACGTCTCTTCCTCTCTTGAGAGTTTCACACTGCTCCTGTTCTTTGTACCTTAAAGTTCAGCTTGGCAAGCTTGGCACATACTTTGGTTTGAATATTTTTCAGCCCTCTGAAACCTTATGTGTTGAAAACTTAATCTCCAATATAACTGTTAGGAAGTGTGCCTTGGGGAGCTCTTCTGTCATTGTGAATGACTCATGGCATTCTAAAAGGGCTTCGGCGTGTATTTCCTCTCTTCTACCTAGTGAGGGCACACTGTTCCTTCACTTGCCTTTCACCTTCTACCATGTGACAGCACAGCAAGAAGACTCTACTGGTCTGGCTCCTTGACCTTAGACTTTGCGGCTTCCAGAAGTGTATGGAATTATTTGTGTTATTTGTATATTGTCCAATCTCGGGTGTCCTGACATAGCAGCACAGTAGTAGAACTAGACTTGGACAGCATGACTGGACTCTGTCGTCCAGACAAGTCACCCCTCATGCACTCCTCCGTAGTCCTCCCTTCCCTTGTGAAGCTCAAAGCCCAAGCTGCTGAACATGAAATCTGCCTTGTTCATGTCCCTGTGTCTTGTCTCATGGCCTGGGATGCCCTTCCTCCTCACCCTTCATGAATCCCTGCTCATCCTTCACCATCAATAGAATCTCACCTTCTCTCAAAGGCCTTCTTTAACCTGTGCTAGGCACAGTTGTTCCCTTCTCAGTGATCCAGTAGATCTGGAGCAACTGCCTCCTCCTAGTTACACTCTTTCCCATGGTATCAAGATGTAGTGGTTGGTAGTCTTTGGCCTTGTGAGAAGAGAGACTTTGCCAATCTTTCTTAACAAGGTAATTAGCTAGCATACATTTGGGGATGCTGTTCACATCAGTTGTACCCAAATTAGGATGGCCAAGGGAATGGGTCCTCTATCCAAATAACACGAAGATAGAATTATACCTATACTTCCAATGATCTTCCCTAATAATTTCATTAAATAAATCCCAAGGGTTATTGTCTTATTCTCAATGCTTTTTTAAAAAAAAATCATGAGTATACTTTAAAAGAAATTTCCATTAGGGGTTGGAGAGATAACTTAGCAGTTAAGAGCATTAGCTTCTTGCAGAGGCCTCTGGTCCAGTTCCCAGGACCCACACTGTAGCTGACTCTAGCTCCAGAGGCTACAGCATCCTCTTCTGGCCTCTGTGGGCATTGTACAACATGGGTGCACTTACATACAGGCACACCAAACACTCACACACATAATTTTTAAAAGTATAAATAAAAAAGAATGTTAAAATTCCATTTAAAAAGTAGGGGTAAAAAGAAGAGTGGAGAATGTTCCAGGAGATGGGTGGAAGTGTTGGGACTGGCTGCCCACCCTGGTTTTCCACAGAGAGTTTGTGGCAATCTGTGAAAATGAAGTTCCCAAGTTAGAGATTAGACTTATTTAGATGGTTCTGTGCTTAGAAAGCAACTATGAGAAGCACTGTGGTTGGCTCCCAACCACTCCCCCTCTAGTTTATTAATAGAATCTTCGTTCCCGGGGACAGAGAGCCTGGCAATGGGCCAGAACAGCAGTCCTAATTTATCTAAGTCAATTATGAAAAATGCTGTGTGCCACTGTCCTCTCTAAGGTTGGGGATGTGACTCGTTTTTAACCAATGGAGCATAAGTGATGCTTTATGGGTAGGGAATGGACTTTGAGAAACAATTTCCGCCACATAATAGAAAAAGAGAGCCTCAAACTCTGGGCACAGTCTTTGCATGAATTCTGTGGTCAAGATGGAGAAGAGCTCTCACAACCTGAGGATGGCAATCATGGACCTCTGATTTTATCCCAGAACCAGTAAACTAAGCCTGGGCTATCTACTGTAGGACTACTTGTTAATAAAAATCAAGTGTCAGTGTGTTTTAGGCCACTGACAGATGGGTTTTCTGTTGCTTGCATCCAGTGCCTTCTGACTTATTCAGTAACTAAAGTTCTTTGAAGGACCGGGTCTAGGTGGGAAATTCTCGGAAAAAATATTTGTGATTCTAGATCTGTATAATATACTGAGCCCCAAAAGAAAGAAAGTTTACCTTGAGACTCTTAGGAGAAATGGACACTTAGTAAAAGTGGGCTATGTGGTTCTTTGGGGACCGGAGGAGGTAAGCAGGAATACCTGACAATGCCTTGAAGGACTGAAAGGGATTAGGTGTGGGAAAAAGGTTCATTTGACCTACCAATGGTCCCAAATTCAATGGCCTTAAATCAGGCATACAAGAGTCATAAGAAGTATGTGACTCAAGAGAGAAGCCTCCTTATAGGAGCAGCAGGTCAGGGTAGGGGGAAGAAGGGATGTCACTGGGACACTGTTGCCTTTGCCAGAAGAAATGGATACAGAACACACTGTGCAATGTAGTCAAATATTATTGAAAACTCAAGGTGGTGGTTAAAAAAAAAACTATGAGGAAATGTACTCTCCAAGGAGACGAGGAGGAATGATGCGTCATAAGAAAGAGTGTGTATCGTAGGTATGTTTTGAACATGAGTGAGAGAGAGCTGGGGATATCACCTAGGAAGTACCTCTGTGATCTGCACACAAGACCCAGTTTACCTTTTTATCTTATCTAGTTTTTGAAGTCTTAATTAACTTGGATAAGAAGAAAGTGCTGATAGGCTGTGATGGTTCTTCCAGTTTTTTCAGTTCAGCCTGTCAATAGCCTTCCGACTCTTTATCTCTTCCAGACTGGGCTACCGGAACCCAGAACTTTCTATTCCTACCTTTCTTCCATCTCAATTATTGGTATGCCTATGTGTTTTCCATAGAACACAGCCAGTCCATCAAGCACACTTGCTTTGAAAACTTCTAATTTTGTATGCTGGGCTAAGCAGCTGTTTGACACTTGATGGTTACTGACAGATAAGAACCATAATAAACTTAATACCACTATGAAAATAGTAAGAAGCAGTTTTCTGGCATGGTGGCACATGCCTGTAATTTCACCTACTTGGCAGAATGGGACTGAAATAGGAGGATCACAAGTTCGAGGCTAGCCAGTGCAGCTTATCAAGCTTTTCTCTCAAAATACTTTATTAAAAATTAGGAGAGGGGCTAAAGATATTAGGTTAGTGGTAGACCTTGAGTTGAATTCCAAATACTAAAAATAAAACAAAAAAAACAAGGATGCATAGACACAAGGAAAGAAAGCTAACTTTCAACATACTTAGCACATTGATTCCTTACTTAAGAGCCATGGGTAAAATGCCTCTGAAAATGTCTCAAGAGTTGACATTTGCTTATTCCATTGTAGTCTTGAGTCCAATGAAGGAAATGTGTTTTTACTTCTCTCTAATTAGGGCTTCTTAAATGTTACTCTTTAATCATAGCCCCTTCTTGTCTGAGAAATGCTTAGGTGTCCTCAGCTATATAGGTTTATAAAATAAGTATATAAATAAAACATTTATTGGTAATTAAAAATAAAGAAAAACTTTTTTTTGAGAAAGAAAAACTTTTTTTTGAGGCAGTATCGTCCTGTAGCTCCTGGCCTGGAACTTGTGATATAGACTAGGCTATCCCCAGTCTCACAGAGATCTGTCTGCCTCTGCCTCCTGACTGCTGGGATTAAAGGCATGTACCACCATGTCCAGCCAAGAAATTAATTTTAAAACAATTTTTTGGTGTACCTATAATTTTACTATTTATTAAAAACAAAAATAGGAGCTGGAGAGATGGCTCAGTGAAGAAGAGCTGGTTGCTCTTCCAGAAGAATTGAGTTCGGTTCCCAACACCCTTATCAGGTGGCTCACAACTGCCTATAACTCCAGCTCCAGGGTATTCAAGGCCCTTTTTGGCCTCTGTGGGTATGCACACATGTGGTATACATTCACACATACACGTAAATTTTTAAAAACTAAAAACAAAAGTGAATTTGCACACTAATGATTTTATTTTTACTTGAAGAATTAAATCTTTGCTGAATATTTAATACTGCAGAATGTAGAAGCTTTGAGCCTTTTTCCAAGTGGGTCAATATTTTGATTTTATAATCATCAATGCCGAGAACACTGCTTCCTATGAAGAATACATAGTGCAGAGTAGAAGTATGTCCAGAGTCACTTCAGACACCATTCAAGATTCTGTCCTCACCCAAGTCAAACTTTTTTAATTATCTTTTTTTAATGAAGCTCAAGTCAGCAACTCACACGATAATTTTAAAAATCAAATATTTGAACACACTCCAATCCAAAGATATGTTAATTTGTTATTTTCATGCTGAGGAATGACAGGGAAATATTAAAACTCTTTGTTTGGGGGCTCTTAAACTGTTATGTTTACACAGAAAACATTGTAAGAGCATGGTACTTCGTAACATATAGTAGCCTTGACTCTGAACAACAGTGTTCCAAGCGTCAGTCATTGACCTTGTGCTGTGAGATGACGCGTATACTGCAGTGTATTCAGAACCAAGGCTTCGGTTTCATTGCACAGCAGCAAAGGTGAGCACTGCCAGAAACACTTTGAATTCATGATGTGCCTGAATTTGCATTCATTTTTATTTGTTGCATGTTCAGAAAGCTTTTACTTTGCTAAGTTTTTCATGACCCACATGTTTAGCTATGCGTTCTGGTATGAGGTTGTGACCCACAGTTGAAGAAGATGAGCCTTAGGCCACCTGTCCCAGGAAAGCTACTGAATCAGTCATTGGTACTCAGATTTTGGGTGAAGAGCAAGACATTTTTGAATTCTGTGGCTAGATTATCATATCAGCTAAGGGTATATAGTATATATCAAGTGAAACAAAACACAGCAACAACCAAAACAGCCTGCATCATTTTGTTTTGGATTCTGCAAGATCTGCAATTGCTGATAAACCTGCTTGTATTTCCCAGTGTCTGACAGAAGAAAACCCTCTTGATCTCCTGTCCTGAGTAAACACAGTTTGTGTAAACAGCTGTCTATACTACACAGACATGATCTTGCATTAGGAAGGGAGAGGGAGGCCCTGAAAGAATGGCTGGGCTCTCAGATCATGCATTTTATCTAAAACAAAGATTCTCACTCCACCCCCGAGCCCCCCACTCCCCAGCCTCCAGCCCCCACCTCTGCCACAAGGGAATGCAAGCTTTAAAGGCATCCACAGGAATTCCTCTTTGCATGCGTTTATGGAGGAAATAAAACACATGACTTTAAATACCTTCCTGATGGCGTGTAAGATGGAGTTTCTCCAACAAGCACTGAACTGATGTTTTTTTCTGCTAAGAGATAAGATAAACATGCCTCATGTTTCAAAACTACTGCTTGGCAAGACCTGCAAGTCCAACCACAGTTGACAAATGTTGATGGGGAGGAGACCTGGGATGCAGTTCTGTGCAGCAGCCTCTTTATGTTTCTCTTCAGTGTCTTTATAACTGTGCTCTTTTTAAAAAAAAATCAAAGAAAGTTCACTTTCTTTTCACCAATTCGGAACATGTCTTTTGTCATAAATTCAGTAAGAAGCAGAGACAAAATGGTCACAGGACGGAACTAGTGGATTAATTTGGACTCTTTTCCAGAGATTAAAAGGAGGGCAGAAAGAACATTAACCAGTAAGTTCTTCTATAAATATAATGACTTAAATAGTACAGTAAACAATAGAATGATATTTTTATACTTGCCTTAACTTTTAAAGGCAGATATATATTATAAAATACGCCTTAAAGCAAAACAGTCACTATCTTTCCATCATTTAAAGAAGGACAATCACCTGAGGACCTGGTTAAAATGCACCTCTGATTGTGAAGCCTTAAGTGCAACTTGAAAGTGGACTTCTTACAGATTTCCAGAGATGCACAGCATAGGGAAATGTACTACGTTTCTATTTACAAGACTATCTATCCAGACAGAGGATAGCTATGGGATGAATCAAGATGAATCAGGATGATCATCATCTCTGACCAAGTATTACAACTGCACATTCTGCATTGCTGTGCATAGGATCAAGAGCAGAATTAACTAGTGTAGACTGTTTGTTGATAGGATTGTTAGTCTCGCTCCTAACCTTCACCACAAGATATATACTACCTTTCAGAAGACCTCCAGTTGAGACAGAGTTCATGAACTTATACGGATATTTGACTCATCATCAAAGATGGCCAGAAGGAGAGCTCGGGCTGGAGCCAAAATGCATATAACTGGCACATTCCTGTCAGCTAGGAAACACACACCAAAGGTCCTTCAAACTCCCAAAACAGTAATATCAACTAGAGACTGAGTGCTCAAACACATGAGCTCATGGGGAACATTTATAGTCAACTCATAATACTCTACCCATGGCCTACATAGGCTCATAGACATCTCACAAAGAAAGATGCATCAAATCAAAATTTTAAAGTCTCCAGTCTGAACAGTCCCAACATTACTGAGAAGTTCAAAGTTCAGCATCTCTGCTGAGAAGTCAGTCTCTCCACTGTGATTTCCAGTAAGGTGATAAAGAAACTATATAATTCTAATATGCAATGGTACCGCGTAAACATTCTCATCCCTAAGCGAAGGAATGGGGCCTTAGCCAGGAAAGATTGGGTCAAAGCAAGAACGAAATCCAGCTGGGCTAACACTAACCCCTGTAGCTCCATTCACTGTGTGTGGTGGTATCATTTCAACTCCAATAGACTTGGGTGGCCTGGCTCCTATGCTGTAATCTGCAGCAGACATGGATTCGGTCTTGAGCAGTTCCACTCAGTGCCTAAAGTTTTCTTCAGTGACTGCTCCATGTTCCAGATATCTTTGACATCCTGGTGTATCCATGATAGCATAGATTACACCAGCTTCATGCATTGGTGTCTTGGGGTCCCCGGGAATGGTATCTGACCTCACAGGCTTTTCTTTGGAACCCTGACACAAGCCTCCATGGCCCTGTAGCTCTTCCATTCTCGCTGTCTAAAAAACCTGCATCACTGGGAAAATACCAAGTTCTGTCAACTTGAAAGGTAGCCAGGCACCCATGGACAACATGTTGCCTTTGGGTGCCCCTATAGCGAACCAATGAAAACACTTCCCTTTCTTGAGAAGTTCACCCTTGGGGTAGCATTCTCTTTTCCCTTAAAATGGTGTTCAGTTTTACATCCTGGAGCCTTTGATGGTTGGGGTCTTGCCTCCTAAAAGCCTTTCCTATTTGATGGTGCTAATCTTCTGTGGCTCAGGAGAGATGACTCCATAGCATGAGATGTAATAACAATCAATTTAGAAACAGAAAAAGAGAATGAGCCTAGAAAGGAGCAGCCCATCCCCTCCAGTAGAATTCTGGAAGACTTCCAAGAAAAACATTCTTTTTTGTGTGTGTGTAAAGTTGTGTTAGAGAACTTGACTCAGCCCAATCTAACTTGCCAGAGTTTTAGTGGAAGTGGTAGGAACTGTGTAACCCTCCTCAGGGTGACGACAACACTGTAGACAAAGAACTAGGGTTGTGTGGGAGTAATGTCCTGAAGCTGCAGGAGATAAAGATACCAAGAAGTCAAATGCTGGCATGACTTCAAGCATGGCTAAAGAAAGGAATGGAGGTTCCCCTTCCAACCTTGAGCTAGGCCGGCTCCAGATCCTTCTACCTCAGATCTCTGGATTAACCTCTTAGTCCAGGCTCACCCACTGCGTCCTCATCCCCTGCACCCAAACTAGCTCCGTCCTCCGGCTTAGTTTGTTAGGCCCTCCACGGGTTGTCCTCACTTCTGTCTAACCCTTGCCCCCACCCGCCGATCTGCCTGCCACAGACCTCCTGCTACCCAGACACACAGACCACACACCACTCATCAAAGAAGCTTCTTTTTACAACAGATGGAGGCTATTACAGAATTCCACAACTGGTCACACACAGAGAATATATGTGTCTGAGAGATGCCCAACCCTAAGTGACACATCTACAGTGGAACCTCTATACCTAACGCTCATGGAACATAACAGAACAGTGGGTAGGGAGAAAACTAATAGGTCCCTCAACTCTCACTAGCGAAGCTTTCTTATACAGCAGAAT
This sequence comes from Eospalax fontanierii, assembly GCA_035773235.1. Lineage (NCBI taxonomy): Eukaryota > Metazoa > Chordata > Mammalia > Rodentia > Spalacidae > Eospalax > Eospalax fontanierii. Next base: position 20,305,606 of record CM069547.1, read on the forward strand.
GCGGTGCACACAGAAGGCCACAACTGGTCAAGTTTTAGAGAAAAGTGATTACAGAGTACATGTCCTGGATAGGCCTCCTATATTAAACCTCTCCTACCCATGGCTTAGGGACGGACCATTGTGGAAGAGAGAGGCAGAATGCCTTAAGAGCCAGGGTTGGTGCATGAACATAAGGAAACAGAGACTTTCAGGCCTGTGGGAACTTGCTTATATGAACTTCCAACAGTAGTAACTCACAAGACCCATGCTGATTCAATTAGACAAAACCCAGCATAGAACTGAACACATGGGCAGCAGGCCCCTTAACTGAGAAACTACTGACAATTGATTACTACTGGGTGAGAGAGAGTAGATGTTTAGGGTAGTGACTCTAAATAGGCTGACTAGACTCCAGTGGATGAACTTGTACCAAGGGACATCTGGGTACAAATGCTTGACCAAATAGGACTCAACATACATGACAAAATGCATGAAATCTGGTGGGGGGAGTTGTGGAGGACACAGATGGAGAGGGGCTCTAGTTTGATTAGGATCTATTATATGAAATGCACAAAATTAAAAAGAAAATATGCACTTAGAAAGACAGGAATGGATATGGAGCTGTTCTTCATATCCTGTCACCCTCCAGAGAAACATGAGACGAGTTTTAGTTAAAAGTCAGAATAACAAGAAGTCAGAAGCGAATCAGCTCCAGCAGGATGGGGAGCTATCAACCAACGTGGCTGCTGAAAACCCAAGCTCTCCAGAGAGCCACTGTCCCTCTATGCCTGGCCAGCTGACCCAGCACAACAAAGCTGATAAAGCAATCCAGGGCTGTCCTAGGGTGACCAAGAAGCAGCACCCTACAGGACATGTGCTTTCTGGCTCTTATTTGGAGCCCAAAGTACACAAAGAGGCCAGAGTGAATATGGAGCTGTAGGACCACAAGGAGGCTGGTATTAAAGTGCATGATTCGCCTGAAGTGCTATGATCAGAACAGCTGGGGACCTCTGGGAGGGACGTTGTTATACAGATCCCTGCAGGCTTGAGAGGCCAGTGTGACGCCAAAGCCTTCCAATGTGACATGAGCTGCACTGAGAAGCCACATCTAGCAGACGTGTGCTCCCCAGTGCTGAGTTGGAGCATAATGTCAACCCTGAGTGGCATGAAGACAACGACAGTGAAGCACATGGTGTATCTGAGCAACCATCCGACAGAGTCTCTTCCAAATCATTCAAATGCCAAGTGCCCCATGCAAGGACCAGTTTAATGTCATCATGAGAAAGAATATCTTCCTCTTTTGAAGTAACATAATTCTGATATGCAACAGGTTAAGAACAATGTATAGGAGGTGGTCACGTTGTAATGCCAGCTACATAGAAGATGGCGGTGGGAGGGTCACTTGAGTCCAGGAATTTGAAGCTAGCCTGGGTAACAGACAAGCCTCTTCTCAGAAAATAAATAAAGTAATAGATCTTATCTTCAGAGAGAAAGGAACAATAAATAGTTTTCAAAAGTAAGTGCTGGGGCTGAAAAGATGGCTCAGCGGTTAACAGCACTAGCTGCTCTTGGAGAGAATCTGGATTTGACACCCAACATCCACATAGTAGGTAACAATCATCCATAACTCCAGTTCCACACCCTCTTCTGACCTATTTGGACACTGCATAACATGGGTGCACTTACACACATGTAGGCAATACATTCATACACATGAAAAGATAAACATGACAAAATGCTGAATTTTGGTCTTTTTTGAGACAGAGTCTCCCTGTAGTACCAACTGGCGTGGAACTTGCTATCTAGACCTGGCTGGCCTTGAACTCACAGAAAAATAATAAAATATATTTTTTAAAGTAAGTGCCACTAAATAACTCAAAGTTCAAGAGTAAATTGTGATTTGGATAAGAGTGCCAAGCACATGATGAAGGAAAACAGATTTGTAAAAAGTACATCAAAGTACATATTTTTTTTTTGAGACAGGGTTTCCCTGTAGCCCCAGCTGGCCTGGAACTCACGAAGATTTGCCTGCCTCTGCCTCCTCAGTGCTGGGATTAAAGGCGTGTACCACATGCCCAGTAAAAAGTGCATCTTATAAACTAAATGTGATATCCTGGTAAGAAGGGATTAAGGTTCTTATTGCTCTTAGGGGAACATCCCCCTAGTTCCCCCACAATTACCTGGTGCCTATTTGGGGCTGAGGCGCAAGCATGCAATCAACTCAGAAAGCAGACCTGAGGCCATATAGATGGTAGAGTCACTAGGAGGGGAATGCAGGACAGTGGGTCCCAGCTAGATAAGACTTAGCCCCTTGCGCAGGGGCCCATGCAGCAGCGTCTGAGCTACACTGGTGCGTCACAGCTGGGGGAAGGGGAAGCCTGGCACCTGGCAGCAGAACACAGCTGTGCAACGTGTTTCGCAGCCTCCAGTGTACAAGACCACCCCGAACTAGGATGCTCCACATTCACGAAGAGAGCTTCTACACTGATGGGTGTTCCGTGACAGGTCCCGCCGCTGGCTCCGGGTATTCCCACACGGTTGGCACTGCCCCTTCCCATTGTGTCTCTTCTCCTCTGGTGTGAAAATGAAGCAGGATGAAGCAGGATGCTCTCCGGTTCCATTGTGACAATGCAGCTTTCTGTGCGGCAGTGTGCTCACTGGCACGTGTTGTTACCAGCTTCAGTATGCAATGTCTTTGTAATAAATAAGCTAGCTCCCAGGAGAGAGCAGCCAGCCTCAAGAGAGTGCTTGAGAGGAAGCTGGTGCAACCCAGGAGCTGTGGGCTCGATTCCGTATCATATTAACACCTATGAATGACTGACCGTCAGTGCCAGCTGTTGGGTAGGCCATTTTAGGGTTAGCATCTGAGGTAGGAGGATGGCGAACAGGTGATCCTATGAGAGAAAGTCACTGGCACGTCACCACACCTGGAGGAAGGGAGCATCAGTCGTTGCCACTGCACTGTACCATGGAAGAAGCAAGGATTTCTGCCTCTATTTCCTCTGCTCTCTGTGCCTATCCTCGTAAAAGCTCAACGTAGTGGAGGGAGATGGCTTTTTTGGAAAAGTGCCCACCACACAGCATGAGGGCCTGAGTTTGAAAGCCCAACACCCATGTTGTCACACACCTGTAATATCAACATGGGGAAGGCAGCAGCTGGAGGATCCCTGGGGCTTGTTGGCCAAATCTGTGAGCTCCAGGTTCAATGAGAGAATCTGTCTCAAAAACAGGTGGAGGTCTGGGAAGATGACTCGGGGTAAAAATTTTTGCTGTACACATATAAGGACCTGAATTTGAATTTCCAGAACCCACATGAAAGCCAGATACACAGCATGAGGGTCTGCAATCCTTGCACCTCTATGATGAGATAGGAGGTGGGGCCAGCTAGCCCCGTGTACACAGCAGTAAAAATCAATAGAGACCCTGACTCAAAACAAGCTGGAAGGCAAGGCCCAACACCCAAAGCTGTCTTCTTATCTCCACATATAAACTATGGCACTCAGACATGTCCACATGCGCACACATGTGCACACACACACACACACACACACAGGCTAAGGTGACAAAGCAATTGAGGAAGACATCTGATGTCAACCACACATGTGCACGGACACATAAAACACATGCACATATACACACCACAAGTTTTCTGAGCTAGTCTTCCTAAAGCAAGGGACCCCAGATAGGCTGTCTAGACCTCAGTAGATGAACCTGCACTGAGGATCATTTGGGGACACTAATATGACACAATAGACCTTAACACAGATGAAAAAATGTATGGATTCCAGTTGGGGAACTATGGAAGGGTGTCAGTGGGAAAGGGCGTATAAAGATGATAAGACTGATTGAGATGTTCTGTATGAAACACAAAATGATTCAGTAAAAACATCTAAAAAAATAAATAAAATAAAAAGTAAAAAAAAAAACAAAAGAAGATTTTTAAGGAGTATTTAAGCTACAAAAATATTTTATTTATTATTTTTATTGTATGTGTGTTGAGTGTATCGTCTGTATGTATGTAAGTGCACCCATGTCCTACAATGCCCACAGAGGCCAGAAGAGGGAGTCAGATCCCCTGTAACTGGAGTTACCAGTTGTTAGCTACCATGTGGGTACTGGGAACCCAACCCATGTCCACTGCAAAAGCAGCCAGTGCTCTTAACCACTGAGCCATCTCTCTAGCCCACACCAAAAACTTTTAAAGACCCCCAAATAGACATAAGTATTAGAGGAGATAAAGAAATTAGACAGAAATCCACTGAGACATCCCCTCTCCACTGTAGTCTAAAGAAGAAATGAGCTGGGAGAAATGAGTTTTAAATTAGGTGAGAATTTGGAATGCTGATACTAGAATGAACTGCAAGTGTTCTTGGAAAGCTATAGGGTTTAATTTCATCCAAAGTCTACAAAGAACTATTTGATGGGGCAAGCTGAATGGGAAATCTATCTTCTACTTGTGACCTATCAAGCCTGACTTATCCAATAAACTGGTTGTTCCTAATCCCAGCGCAGGAAAGCCTAAGGAAGGAGGATCTTCCGTTTAAGGCCAGGACTATATAGTGGGTTCTAGGCCTGTCTGGGCTACATAGCAAGACCCAGTTCTAAGAAAACAAAAGCTGATTAAGAATAAAATTATATAATTTTCAAGAAAATGGATAAAACTGGAGATCATTGGGTTAATTAAAATAAGCCAGATTTGGAAAGATAAATAGCATATTTTCTTTCATATGAGAAATTTAAATAAGCCTCTCTCTCTCTCTCTCTCTCTCTCTCTCTCTCTGATAGCTCTGTGTGTGCGTGTGTGTGTGTGTACATACATGTGGAACTCAGAGATAAATCGCAAGTGTTGTTTCTCATCTTGTTTTTTGAGACGGGTCTCTCATTGGCATGTGGGGCTAGGCCATCTGGCTATAAGCCCCAAGGGTCAGCCTGTCTACATCTTCTCTGCTTCCACAAGTGCCACCACACCCAGCATTTTATGTAGCTGTTTATGGATTGAACTCGGGTCCTCATGCTTGTATAGCAAGTCTTTACCAGCTAAGTTATCTCTCTCTAACCCTAATGATGGATTTATTCATGTAATCAAAATACATTGTAAACATGTATTAAGATGACATAATAAAACACTATTTTGTACAATAATAAAAAATTTTCTCTGATAACAGAAAGCACCCAAGACTGGGGATGTGGCTCAGTGGTAGATTACTTGCCTAGCTTGTATAAGGCCTTGGGTTCTATCCTTAGCAACGCTCAAAGAAAGAAAAACAAAACAAAATCAGTTGCATCAACACTCAGAGTAAAAGAAAACAACAGCCTGCCAAAAGAGTGAACAGAGGGGAAGAATTGGTTAGTTGGTCAGTGTTAAGAAATCTTGCTTAAAGTCTGACTGTAAATGAAAAAGGTGCCAAGCATTATTTTCCAGGTTCATCCTGGAACGTTCACAGGCTGACCCAGCAATAATAGATTGTGATCACTGAGGGCGTGAGGGGTGAGCTGTCTTTGATTCTGCTTGATGTGGGGTTGTAGGTGGGCCTGTGGATAAAGAGATTCAATTTGTAGGACGTGGTCAAGTCTGATGATGAGGAATATTATTCTGTCATGCTTTCCAGGTGAACAGAGTTAACCTTTACTTCTCAAATGTCCTTCAGCCCAGTTTTTTTAGATCTTCCTGACTTCTTCATGGATGAGTTGAGTAAAACTCTTGGCACTTGTTCATGTCTACATTTGAATAAGAATCATGTTTTTAAATAGAATAAAGCCTTCAGATTCCTCTTCCCTTTATCCTTATTCTGATTGAATGCCCTTCCTTCAAAAAACTCAGGTTGAAGTTTGTCAGTATAAATGTATTAAGGAAGGTGATGCTTGGAAACCATGCTTAGGGGGCTTTCAGATTAATGCTGTTATCCTGGTACTGGCTAGTTACAAGCTAAGATAGGATTCTGCCTCTCTCTCTCTCTCTCTCTCTCTCTCTCTCTCTCTCTCTCTCTCTCATGTGTGGGTATGTTTGTGTGTGTCTGTGTGCTGTTTGTACACATCTCTGTGCAGGTGTCCATGCTCATATACATAGAAGACAGAGGAAGATATTGAATGTTCTGCTCTAGCCCTCTCTTTTCCCTTGGACATGGTCTCTCACTAAACCTGGAGCTAGGCTGGTGGCCAGCAAGCACAGCGACCCTGTCTCCACTCCTCACAGCACTAGGGCTATTAGCATACACATAGCCATGTCCCACTTTTTACCTATGTGCTAAGGATTTGAACTCAGTTCTCTGTGTTTGTGCAACAAACACAGTTACCCGCTAAGCCGTCTCCTGGGTCTGCCCTTTTTTCTCTTGGTTTTTTGGTTGTTAGCCTGAGCCTTTAACGGCCAGGTTATCCCTCCAGTCCCCCTTTTTCCTCTTTATCTCCAGTGTTATTTTTTTGCCACATGTCTTCTTCTAGTTTGAATATGAATGTCTCCCCACAGTCTCATGTATGAGGGACTTGGCTGCTAGATGATGGGAGGAAAATGACTGGATCCTGAGGGCTTTAACGTAATCAATGAATTAATTCCTTGATTCATTTGTAATATGGTAGCCATAGCAGGGTTAGGAAGAGGGGTGAGGTCTGGGTGGGGGAAACAGGTTCCTGTAGAATATGTCCCTGTCCCAGAAAGATGGATCTTGTACTTCAACCTTTCACTTGCCTGTGTTCTTGTCTGCTGGGAGGTGAGCCACTGTGCTCCACAAATACGATGCTCAGGTCTCCAGGAAGGGAATCAGAGACTATGGAGTGAAACTACATCTTCCTTCTTTTAGGATGCTGTAGGCCCCACCTCCTACCTATTTTTTAATCACTTCTCAATAATGCCATCATATTATGAGTCCATGAAGTAGTAGAGTGAAGCCTTCAGGATCTAATGGTCTTCAGAGAGAGTGCCTCAGATCCTCCTGCCAGGTGTGCTTTATTCATCTCGTAGGTGTTTATCAATCTATTCAAACTGACACCATCACCATCGTGTATGCTGAGTCAGGCCAGAATAGGGAATAGCTTAGCAACCTGGGACTCCACTTGGCTTCACTTGGCTTGGACGATGCACACACTGCTCTCCCAGCAATGTACCTAGCCACCCAGCTGCATCAGGCTATATTTCTTTTAAACAACAGAAACAAGTTACTCCCCTTAGCAGCTCCTGATAATGCCCCATTTCTGTTCAAATACATTCTAGAACACAAGCTAGAAACTAGCTTGACCTCGAATTCCTTGACCTTGTGTGAATCACACCTGTGCCTCTTCTATCAGGTCAATGTATGGCATGGCAAGAAGTCAGTCTCTCAGAGGAAAGCAGCTGGTAGCTGCTGTCCTGGATTGAGGCTCTCGTAAATGCCCTTCGAGTGTTGGTTTTGCCATTCACCCTGAGGCTCACAGTGAATTCTTAGGCAAGTAACTTAATTTCTTTGGGTTCAATTTCAATTTTTAAATGTTTTTCATTTTTCTTTTATGTGTATGAGTGTGAGTGTTCTGCATGTATGGAAGTGTGCCACATGCATGCAATGACTGTGGAGGCACTGAATTCCAGAAAAGGAACCCAAGAAGTTGGATCTCCTGGAACTGGAGTTATGGATGGTTGTTAGCTGCCATATGGGTGCTGGGAACTGAACCCCCCGTCCTCTGCAAGAGCAGCCAGTGCTCTTAACCACTGAGCCGTCTCTCCAGTCCTTCATTTATAGGATAAGAGATATATTCTGGTATGAGTCATTTTTCATATATATGCTTTGAATATATTATCCCAGTCTGACTTGCCTTTTTGTTTTCCTAAATGGTATATTTTAGTTAATACAAATCAATTTAATACAGTCCAAATTGTCTTTCTTTTCTTTATGTATCTTTGTGTATCCTGTTTAAGGTTTTTTCTCCCAAGATCCTGAAGCTTTTCTGCTGTGTTCTCCTCCACAGCTTCTATTGTGTTCTTCCCATCACATACATGATCCACCTGGCTGTACGTGTGCTGAGAGGTGCAGGGAGCTTAGATGCACTTTTTCTCCATATGTTCATCTAATTGACCTAGATATTCTTTTCCTCATAAATATGGAGTGTTTCCTCTATCATCTTTATCTATCATCTATCTATCTACTGCTATTTTTATGTGTGTTTTTCTTAGTTTTTTATTTTTATTTTTATTTCATGTGTATGGATGGATTGCCTGCGGGTAGGTAAGTGGATCCATATTGTATAATGCTGAAGGAGGTCAGAAGAGGGCATCTGATCCCCTGGAACTAGAGTTAGGGTGGTTGTTAGTCGCCATGTGGATGCTGGGAACCAAACCAAGGTCCTCTGCAAGAGCAGCCAATGCTCTTAACCTCGGCGCCATCTCCCCAGGCCTCATCTGCTATTTTTAATTCCCTACTCTCTTCCATTGGTCTATCTGTCTGTTTAAAGTTGTGCTACACCAAATTCATTGCTGTAGCTCTGTGATCCATCTCTGTTTCTGATACTAGGCATCTTCCAGTTTTAACCTTCGGGGGGAGCTAGTGCCGTGCCTTTCCCCTGAGATCTTGGCCTTCAAGCTCCACTACATTTTTCTTTTGCTGTCTTCAGATACTGCCCTCCCTCACCCCCCGACCCCGCCCGCAAATGTCCAGCATTCCTAGTTAGTATTAAGAAAAAAGTATTGGTCTGACTTTAGCTGCCCAGTGATAGATGGAAGTGGAAATTCAATTATAATATCTTTTTGAAGATTCTTTTATTGTGTTTAAAACAAAGAAAAATCCCACACATCATAAAGTTTACCATTTTAAAGTGTTTGACTTGATGGTACCCAATATGTTTGTGATGTTGTTCATGATTCACTAACTAGTTTCAGAGCATCATCATCCTCACTAAGCACCCACTTTCCATCCCACGCTTACCCGGCACTCCCAGTCCTGTTGTCATTATTCCTGATGACCAGTGCTGGCAGTGTTCTTAATTTCTAGAGTGCTTTGTGGACACATCACTCATCACAGAGTGTGTTGACTGTTGTGGCTACAGTGTTTGGAACATTTTACCCTTAACTGCACCTCTGTCTTGGTTACACAGAACATAAATGAATTTGTTACAGCTTGGGACTCATCCTCAATATACCTCGGCATGTATATGCAAATATTCTAAAGTGGGGTCCCACAGGAAGGTGCAACTTTCAAATCAAGAGACACCTCTGATTCAGAGCATTTCAGATAATAGCTTCTCAGTCTACATCTGAAAAAAAATTCACACCCAGTATCTTATTTTGATCTTCTCTAGGGCCCTGAAGGGGGTCCTTGTCTCACTAGTTTTCTAGTATAAAAATGAGCCCACGTTGGAGGCTGAGCAGGGCTGAGGCCAGGTTTGCTGAGGCCAAGCCCAGGGCTTCCCAGTATCCCACTGAAATGTGCCTCTAGCCACTCCCACCTCCCTTTAGCTTTGTGCCTTCCTTCCAACCTCAGATCTGGTCTCTGCTAAGATGCTAACCAATAATTAATACGACCCAAACCACCTTGGAAGCTGGAACATTCTGTGTCTGGTCAGAGACTCGGCATCTCCTGTCTCCCCAGGGAAAGTGAATAATTGATCACCTGGCCGCCCTGCGTCATAGAACAAGCAGTTGCTATAACTGCCTATTGGAGACCTGTTGTTATTTATTACTTATTAAATAATAAATATTTATTATTTGTATTATTTTATACATTATTATTAAATAATAAATATTTCTAAATAATTTATTATTTATAATTATTATTTTATGTGCATGAATATATTGTCTGCATGTATGTAGGGGTGCCTGTGCAATGCCCACAGAGGTCAGAAGAGGGCGTCAGATCTCCTGGAACTGGAGTTAATAATGGTTGTTAGCCACCATGTGGGTGCTGGGAACCGAACCTGGGTCCTCTGCAAGAGGAGCCAGTGATCTTAACCACTGAGCCATCTTTCTAGGCCCTGGGTGTATTCTTATGGGGCTGTTTTGCTACTCCAACAGTACCATACTCCAGCCCTAAACCTCCAGCATAGTCTAATCGTAAGTGTTTGAGACCAGACATACGGTCTTTTTAAACAAAGTCACAGTTAACAGGAGAAAAGAAGAAAAGAGTAACTTGTGGGCAGCCAGCAGCACAGCCCAGATGCCTAACCTCACTCTAATTAAGGGGTGGGGATGGGCGTGTGGCTGTAGCATTGCTAAACTCTGTTTGCACACTTTCTTTAGCACTGCCCTGAGTTTATCTGGCTGCTGCTCATGGTCTCCTTGCTCATCCAGTCTATACTTCATGACCCCCAGGTGTTCTTGGTGTTCACTGCTGGCTTCCAGGCACTGAGCAGGTTTGATTAATCTTCATTGGGCAGTGTGCTGGTGAAAGAATCAGTTCAAACTCTGCCCAGGGTAATGGGCAGGGCCATGGCATGATGGACTCTTGGACAGCCACTCTTCAAAACCTGCTGGACAGGGTCCCGGATTAAAGAATATTCATTTTTTAAGCCCCATAAGAGAAAATTGGTCAAAGGAACAAGAATCTCTGGCCTAGGTAGAGCTTGAACTTTCCAGTTTTTCCAGGTCAATCACATGGTCACAGGCCCAGTCCTAGGAAGGCAGGACCACTTTAAGTCATGCTAAAGAGATGGACAAAATACCTAGTACATTAATATGACAGTGAACGTTTCCTGCCTGGAATCCCCAGCCCCAGTGCTGTGCTTATGAATGGGCCACAGACATGATTCTCCATAAGTCCACCCGCTTTTCTGAATTCTTCACAAAAGCACAACCTCTCCTTTTCTTCCTTAAATCTCTTTCTAAGCAAGCTTTCCGTAACTCTCTGCACTGTCCCAACATCTTGTATTTCTTTCACTCTTTCCTTAAAGCTCCGTTCACCTTCCCCACCATGAGACTGCTAGTCCACCACGTCTGACTTCCACGCTGGCTCTACTTGACTTTTTCCTTTCTCTATTCTCCAGGGTAGCTGTGGGAGCTACACCTTCCCTGTCCTGAGAGCTTTTCCTTAAATTTGAAGAAAGTTGTCCTAAAGCTTCTGCTTGAGTCCATTTGTCATGAATGAGACCAAGAGCCCTGAAAGGGGACCTCATTCCCCCCGTATCAAAACTGCCCTCATGTGGGAGACTGAGGGCCTCAATGATGGGAATTGGTCACAGGCTGCCTTGTGGTAAAGGTGTGGTTCCAGCACCTGGTGCTTTTGGGACATGGTGAAAACTTTGCATGGTGGGGTTTCATCGGAGGAAGTTAGGTCACTGAGGACAAGTCCTTGGAGAGGATATGAGTCTCTTCTGTTTTGCTTCCTGGCCACCACGAGGAAAGCAGCTTCTGCCACCTGTTTCTTTCATGATATATTCTGCTACCACAGGCCCTAAAGCTACAAGCCAGTGAACAGAAACCTTTGAAACCATGATCAAAATAAACCTTCCCTCTTTTTAAGTTGATTGCCAAAAAATGCTTTATTCTAACAGAAAGCCAACTAACACATTAATGTCCTCTGTAATCAGGAATGCCCCATGAATTACAGAACAATGCTCTCAATGAAAATTTTTCCACTCCCAAATTAGATACTGCCCTATTGTGAAATACAGAAAGCAAATCATTGAAGAGTTGGTCAAACTTAGGTTCTGAGTATAGTCCTCTTCAAGACTGCCCTTCCTGGAGCTGCCCTTCCTAGATGACTTCATAGTTAAGAGTGTGCATTGCTCTTGCAGAGAACTCTGATTTGGTCCCAAATACTTAGCTTAGGTGACTCGCAACACCTGCAACTTCAGTTCCAGGGGATCCAGTGCCCTCTTCTGGACTCCACAGGTACCTGCACACATATATACAGACACCATCTCTACACATAGGCATATCATTTTAAAATAAAAATAAATCTTATAAAAAGACTGCTTTCCCTTCAGATACCTGGCCCCAGGTGGGAGGCGTCATGTCTCCTCCGTCTTCAGTTGCTCAGCCTCTCTAGTAGCTAGAGGTGGTCATGAAATACAGATCTTAAAAGTGAAACTTAAATAGGTACTTGCTGGGATTTGTAGGAAAGCTTCAGCAGTGTTTTGTGCCCATACTTCTGCCAACTAACCACTCTTTACCCAAGATAAACACAATGTTAGCTGTTCTTTGTCTTGGGGTTTGCTCTCTATACCAGTAGGTTCCACACCCAAAGATTCACCCAAACATGTGGTGTAAATAACAAAGGAAAAGTTGTATGTGCTGTGACCATGAGCACAGTTTTCTTGGCAGTTTTCCTGAATGATGCAATATAACAGCATCATTCACATCGCATAAGGTATCTTTAATCATCTAGACATGATTTGAAGTATTGGCCGGATGTGCAGGTTCTATGCAAATCCAATGCCTCTTGAGCAACCACAGATGTTGGTATCCAAGATGGGTCTGAGCCAGTGTCCCTTCCCACCCTCTGCCCGCTCATGCTGAGGGACTGCATATGGAGCTGTTAGATCTGCTGATGACTAAAGGGGAAGGGGAAATCTAGAGAACAAGATTTTATTTTCCTTGTGCTGTTATTTTAAGGCTGAGCCAATTCCAGTGGAGCTCCCACTTGCCTGGGAGTTTTGTTATGTGGAAATGTAAGGCCAGACTGCTTTGTGCTATTGATAGCTTGGTGCACTTTTCTTGCAGCCAAGAACCATCCTGATACAGCCTCCTGCCAGGGGGTTATTGTCTGCTTGTGTTCTTTTTCATTTTTTTTTTCTTTCTTTATGAGAACCATCTGCTTACATCTTTAACATATCTTTCTCCTGGGTCATTTTCCTTTTTTTATTGTCATATTAAAGAACTTTACATATTAAGGGTATCATCTTTTTGTCTGAAATAGGTACACACAGTTATCCTTTCTTTCTCAGGTTGTCATTTATCTTTTAACTCTCTTTACAGTGAATGATTGTATCTTGTTGTGTGTTAATTTGCTCATATTTGTTCCTGTCTTTCTTGGTGGCTTTTGAGTTGTAAGTCATTCTTAGAAACACCTTATCTACTTCAAAGGTACGAGACTATCCGTCTGTCCAGTTTTAAAGACTATTTTATTGTGTGCTTGTTTTATTATCAACTTGTCATTTTCTGAGTTACGTTTCATGAAATCAAGTCCAGTGACGTGACCGCAGGCATGGAAATGATCGTTATGTTACAGAGGAAGGGGTTTGTTATGTTCCCAGATCCCCAAAGAGAGGTTTCACAGCTTGTCCTATGGGGCTACAGGAGTTCAGGTAGAGATGGAAAACAAGTGCTGGAGCCTCTGCTGCAGTTTCTACAGGAAGGAGGAGCAGAGAACCAGCCTGCTTGAACAGCTGCAGCAGGTTCCTGGTGTAGAGCTATCCTGGATGCCTGGAACCTGAGTGTTCAGGTTCCTGGGCTCTGAAAGCCTGACAAAGAGCACCTGGGGGGAGTGCTCTGAATTGATGACTGGTTTGTATATGAAAGTGAGCTACCAGGTGCCTTGTTAGTGTTCCAGGGGAGTAGCTAGACCTGGGAGGGGCAGTCCCTCCACACAAGCAGATATCAAAACATCAAGGCATGGAATAAAAGAAAAAAAATCCACTTTTGTTGTCATATTAAAGAACTTTATATATTAAGGAATTATCTTGTGCTCCACTGGACTTGTGCTGCTCTTTGGGGAACTGTCTTCTCCATTCTGTTATGAATGAAGTCATAGGCACCATTAACTGTCTGCCTGATTTAACAATGAGCTGAGGGGTGGCCATCTGACTCCTAGGCACACAAATCCATTTTTTAAGTTTTAAAAGTGAAACCAAAGATAAGAGAGAATAAGATTACAATGTAGAGCAAATCGGAAAAGAGAGTGGAGAGCCTGGAGCACTTACTCCCCAATCCAGACCTTCCCAAAGCTAGCTCCAATCTCTTCCTTGATAGCAAAAAACATTCATTTTCTCTTTTGCCTAAATTATTTTGAATTGGCTTTTTCCCTTTGCATTTTATCTTTGTACGGGAGAGATAATCTGTGTTCTTTAATTTGTGCTTAGAAAGTCCAGGCAGGCTTGTTTTCAAGGGGTGTTTAAGCATCTGTGCGTCCTCATCTGCAACGCGGCATTTCAATGCTTTAAGAACTCAAAATCTCCTCTGCGATGATGAAAAACAAAAGTGAATGAATTTTGAAGGCTAAATAAAAATGGGCCGAGCGGGTGGTTTGATCACTATGACTCCACAAAACTGCATGTGAACTCACCACTGGGGCAAAGCAAGCACTTCCATCTGATGAGATTCTGACAGGAGTGACTGCTGCTGGATACTGATGGCTTTAGCCCTTGGAACCAAAGAAAGGGTTCACGAAACTGACCTTGGTGATTAGGCAAGTCATTCTCCAAGAAACACTACACCTGCCTACTGGTCTGAGAAAGGACTAATGGGGATTCATGGATACTGTCTGTTGGTGATGCCTGGAAATGAGACATGGGGCAGGGAGGGGCCTAAGTAGAATACCAGGAATCTGACTGCTCATTCATATCAGAAGACAGTCTGGCTCCACTCTCAGACACCGTTAGAAATTGCTGTTTGCTGAGCTAATGCCACTGGCACCCAATGCTGGCAGACCAAGCTGTGACTCGGTGGTTTTCATTTGCTTCTGTTCGTCTTCCTCTTCCATGTGCAGCCTGGAATGCTCAGCATTGAAAACACCGAGTGCTGTCATCAGGAGATGGTTTGTGCTGACAGCGGTGCTGTGGAATCTTTAAGAGGTAGGGTCTCGTAGTAGGGGTTGTTAGTCATGGGAGCCCTTGGAAGACACTGAGACAGTTCTCCTGAGTTGATTTCCATATGACAGTTGTTTAGGGGACTGGAGCGATGGCTCAGCAGTTAAGAGCACTGGCTGCCCTTGCAGAGGACCTGGGTTCAGTTCCCAGCACCCACATGTGACTAACAACCATCCATAATTCCAGTTCTGACCTCCATGGACATGGCATAACACAGACACACACCTACCTATGTGCAGTCAATATACTCATACACGTAAAATAAAATTTTAAAAATGAATAAAATAATTTTTTTAAAAGAAAGTTGCTTAAAGACGTATAAACTTCTAAGGCATTGTGGTGAGCATCTGTAATTCCAACACATGGGAGGCTGAGTCAGGCAGAGCACAAGTTTGAGGCTAGCCTGGGCTACACTGCAAGATCCTATCCAAACAAACAGAATAAAAACCAAACAAATAACCAAAACTCCAAACAACAAAGACCAAGCCTAGCTCCCTCATACACTTGGGCACTCCTTTCTGGTTGTGTGGTACTTTGGACGCTCTCCTACCCTTGTGATATCTCACTAGAGATATCACACTAGATGTCTCACTAGAGATGAACTGATGCAGTCACCTTGCCTTCGGACTTCAGCTACACCTCTTTTCTTCCTAAGTCACCCAGCATTTGCTACAGTGATACAGTAACAGAAAACAGACTAGCACCTAGACAAGGCAGGCATCCTCAGTCTATTATGCTTTTCACAAATGTAATCAAATTCTAAAAGAAAAGCAGGAAGCTCGCACCTTAGTCTCTTTAGAGGGAACAAATTCTGCCATGCTTTCCCTCTGTTATTAAGCGGGAGGGCACAGCAGAAGAAGAGAGGCGATATGGGTGCCCAAGTGCCCTAAGGCAACACAACCTGCTTGCCTGTTTTCTTAGCCTTGGTTTTGCAATGAGGGTGGACATATCCCTGTGGGTATATTTACTTCTGTGCTCACTAATAAAAACGGCTTTAAAGTCACAAAGTGAACCATATATACACACACACATTCCTAGATTAAAGTTCATTATTTTCAGTGCCAAAGGCTTTTCTTCCTTCTCCCCCTTCCTTCTTCCTGTCCTTCTCTTTCTTCTCCTCCTCTCTCTCCTCCTCCCTCTCCTCTTCCTGCTCCCTGTCATCCCTTTCCCCTCTCTCCTCTCCTTCCTGACCTCCTCCCTTTTAAAGGTTTGACCACTTCTTGTGTTTTTAGTTTTTGACCCTGCTTGGTCATGGAACACAGGTTCCTGTTGTCCTCTCATGGTGCCTCCCCAGCTTGTGCAGAAGAGACAATTACATTTCAGTGACGAATGGGTAAACGAGTGGCTCCTCGGGACAATTACCTTTCAGTGACGGGTGGGTGGACGAGAGGCTCCTCTCATTCCACACATGTCTAATCTGTGAACAAAGCTCGGTGCTCAGAGCAGTAGTTGTTTAATTATTCACTCCTTCATTCGTCCATTCAGCAACACGTTCAATAAACATTTATTAAGTGCCAATTATGTCTGAATAAGGCATTGTCTTTGCCCTCTTGTAACTCTCCTGAGTCCTTCTGCAATGCCTGTCACAATTATGAAGATGCGCTGTGAATGAATAGCCAGGCCACAGTGCACAGATGTCATCCCTGCCACCCACTAATTTGCATTTGCTGCGAATGCACTTCTCAAGAGGAGCAAGCCTCAGGGGGCACTTCTCATGTGCCAGGTACTAATAGGTTCACATGTGGCAGCTCTGGGAGCCTTCTCCATAGTGTTTGGGGTGATGGTTATGTCACTCTTCTCATTCCGCTGTGAAGAAGCTGAACTAATGGGTATTAGGTGACGTGTACAGGACTTCAGAGTGCAGCTGAGAACCCAGGCAGTCTGGCTCTGAGTCTCCAGCCATCCTATCAGAGTATCTCATCCTTCCAGTAAAAGCAAGCAGACAGCAACAACAGAACTCTGCATTTGTCAAGTGTAGCATCATTCTCCCTGGAGTCTTTACTTCTTCCTTGTCCTCTACGAAGTCATGAAGGGTTGGAGATGCTCCTCAAGGGCTTGACACTGGGCTGTGTCCTTTCTATACATTCTGCCCAATAAATGAATATAATGCAAGCAAGGGCATAGAGGAATGTCCTGGAAAGGTGGCGTCATTATTCTGTTACTTTTCAGTTTTGAGAATGGACAGTTGGCTCTCCATATCCATGGGCTCTACATTCACAGACTCAACCTACCTTATATCAAAAAACACAGAAGATGCTTCTTCTGTCCTGAACAGATAGAGATTTTTCTGATCGTTGTCCCCTATACCACTGTCTATATCATATACAGTGCATTAGGCATTCTAAGTGATCAAAGTGATTTAAAATGTATGGGAGGATGTGCAAAGGTTATATGCAGACACTATGCCATTTTATAGAAGATTTGATCCACCTAGAATCCAGGTGTCCCTTGAGTTGGTCACCTGAGGGACAACTGTAGATGAAACTTTGTTACATCTGGTGATGGCTAAAGTAATGGGGCAAATCTATAGACATTTTCCCCTCATTCTATGGGTGTTTTTTGTTTGTTTTTACTTTTGTGAGACCATATAGCTCTGCTCACCTGAAACTTTCTATGTAGATCGGGCTGGCCTCGAACTTACAGAGATCCACTTGCCTCTGCCTCCTGAGTGCTGGAATAAATGGCATGCATCACCATGCCCAACTTTAAGTGTTTTGTTCTGTTTTACTTAAATACTGAACCAGTGCCCCAGTAGGGGCCCTACCTGTCTCAGATATGAGGTGTGCCCTGGGATGAATCCCCAGATACTGCAGGGTCACTACATGAAGAAGAGTTGCATTTCATGTAATTTTCAAGCAGGATAAAATACAGTTCATACTAAAAAGCTTTCAGCATGATATAAACAGAGTGATCTGTCATTATTACAAGTTGGATATGCCCATACTCGGCAGACTAGGTGATCAGAGCTGGTAACTGCAGGAGGAGGCAGTGGCCCTATCGGGGAAGAGCATTCTTTGGCCTGATCCAGGGCTGATGCCCAGTGCTGACTGTAGAAGTACCTGTCACAGGTCCACAGCCCACACACCCAAGAGTTGCCATGCCCCTGCCTCTGCCTTAGGAGAAAGGCACCCAAATTAAGCCCAAGTTCTATTGGGATTCAGCAAAGTATGTCTTCCTTCCTTAAAAAAAAAGATGCCATTAAAAGAAGAGCATTTCTATAAACTCTGCCCCAGAGTTGCATGAAATGTAAATACTTAAATGACTTGCTAGATAACACACTTGTCTCTTTTGTCAAGTACTCCATGGCACCTTGTTGAGTTTCTCCCATCACAGCTCCTGCATCTACAGGGCAGCACTGGGGTGTGGCTTACTCTGTCATAATTATCTGACAATCAAGCCAGTGGCAAGGCTGGATGTGCCCAGACTGGCCACATACTAACATTGCTCCTCCTGTGAGGTGGCTGCATGGTCCCTACATTCTCTCATGCTGCCAAAATCAGTGCATGCTTACTAAGACCTTGTCTCTGGGTAGAACTGGGAGTTACCATTGTTGAAAACTCCTTGGCCAAACACAAATATGAATTGTGTCCTGTGCCATATGTCCTGTGTATTGCCTGCATTCATCTATGCTCCATCTGGCCGTTTGTGATGGCTAATCCTGGTTGTTGATTTGACACACTGGAAAGCAGGAACTTCAATCGAGGAATCTCCTCCATCCTACTGGCCTGTGGCCATGTTTGTGAGGCATTTTCTTAATTGCGAATTGATGTAGGAGGGTCCATTCCCACTGTGGGTGGTGCCGTCTCTAGGCAGGTGGGCCTGGGTTGTGCAAGAAAGGTAGCTGAGCAAGCCTGGGGAAGCAAGTTAGTAAGCAGCATTCCCACATGCTCTCTGCTTTCAGTTCTTGCCTCCAGGTTCCTGCTTTGGCTTTCCTCAATGATAGACTGTAACCTGCAAGTCAAATAAACCCTTTCGTATTCCAAGCTGTTTTGGTCAGTGTTTTGATTTTCAATCACAGCAAACAGAAGTAATCTAGAACATTCTGTTGTATCCTCACACAACTCCTCTCAGGGTCTGGATTCTGTGTAGAGTAACTGAGTCTGAGCTGTCCCTGCCGTCCCAGCTCCACTCCAGCTGGTGTTCAGTGAGCCTAGATTTCAATCTTGCTTTGCCAGCACAAAACTGTGCAGTGCCTTCAGGGCTGAGCGTGGGAGTCATTTAAAATTCAAGGTGCTCCTCCAATTTTAATTGTGGATGAGTCACCTGGGGGTTCTGTTATGATGCAGATTCTGATTTAGTGCATCTGGGGTAGGACTCCAAAGTCTATATTTTTAACCGGCTCCAGGGGATGCCCAATCCAGTTAGTGACCTAGAGAGTTTAGACTTAAGACAGGACAGAAACTCCGTCCATATTGCCTGTTCACACTGGGCTCCTGGTAAGAGCTGAGCTCTATCACCACCATAGCCCTGCACCACCAAACTTACATGGTGAGGTCGAGGTAGACTTCAGAGACACACACAGGGGAAGACTGTGTGAAGAGACACAGGGGAGATGCTGTCCAGAAGCCAATGGAGAAGCTACAGAAGAAAACCAGGGTGCTGGCCCCATGATCTTAGACTTGTAACAAACAGAACCATACCATAAGCCTGAGATCACAAGCTTCTGTTAGGCCTCCAGTCCACAGTGCTTTGTCAGGGGAACCCTAGATGAATTTAAACACCGGGGGAAATGGTCCTTTCTCTCAGCCCTCGACCATCTCACAAACCTCCACAACCCCAAGATGGAATGAAGGATCGGAAGGGTTTTTATGTTTGGTGCTGGGGGTGAAATGTAGGGCCTCACACATGCCAGGCAAAAGTAATGAACTTTCAATTCCCATGATCAGATGAATAAAATGAGTCACATGCAAGCACCTCGTCTCCTCAGGCCCTGAATTACAGCAAATAAGAAAGAGGAGGAGGAACAGGAGGAGGAGTGAGAACAGCATTTTCTCTAACAACTTAATTTCTACCTTTCAAAAGAGTGAATCTTTGTCAATTCTGGGTACGTTTGAATAACCTGTCTTCTTAGGCACTCAGTTTCCTCCCTCACCTTTCCATGGGCTAGAGGAACTCCATGGGTTTTACAGAGCACCGAGGAGTGGTAGGGAGGTATTGCCACCTGTCCATATAGTGTTCACTTAGTCACACACAGCATGGCAACCCTGTGGTATCTCTGAAGCACACACATCCCACACCTGGGGTGAGTCATTGGCCCCCGGAAGACATGCCTGCCTGCATTCTGATCTTTCAGCTCCTCTATACCCCTGTCGGTCATCCTGAACTATCTGCTAGGGGGAGGCGGGTCCTCTGCTGGGCCGATAGCCTCTTAAGCTACACTCAGAAAGCAAGGCACAATCTCTGCTCTTGGATACACAACACAATTGGGGGTTCTCTATCTACCCCCAATAGATAGTTGGTGTGAGAGAGGAAGCACAGCTAAGTCTAATGTCTTCCCCTTAGTCTCCCAGACCTTCCTCAGTTCAGCCTGGTTAAGGGTGGGCGTGGCTTAGTAACACCTGTCTCCCCACTTAATTTTCCCAGGTTGGTGTGGCTTGAATACGGATCACCCAAAGGCCCATAGCCTAAAGGTTTGATCTCCAGCCCGTGGTGCTATTGAAAAGTGGTAGAGCCAATGGAAGAAGGAGCCTCACGGGAGGAAGTTGTCACTGCGGGTATGTGTTTGAAGAGGATGTTGGGACCCTGGCCCTTCTCTTCCCTCTGTCTGCTTCCTGGATGCCATGACATCTCTCTCTCTCTCTCTCTCTGCAGTTTTTTTGCTTCATACTCCCATCATGACGTGCTGCCTTGCTACAGGTCCATAGCAACCATGGGCCAAGCGACCATGGACAGAAACCTCCAAACCTGTGAGTCAAAAAATCAAATGGATTACCTCAGGCATTTTGTCACAGTGTGAGAAAGATGGCGAATGCCCAGAGTGATTTATATTATAATGCCTTTGGCCCCTCTACATGTGGGACTTTGAAAAGAAAAAAGCCCAGGCTTTTTCCAAGCTCAAAGACCCTCCATTCCCCAAACACACACACTGTTTTCTTTTCTTCTTAGAACCGTTGCCTCTACTGTCCTTTTAAAACCTCTTGAAATTCAAATGTCAAACATGGGCACCACCTTTCCTCTCTCCAAGGTCTTGTAACAACCCTCAGGCATGTATGGGCGACAGGAGAACGCTAGCACTGACTGAAGAGAGGAAGGAGGCTAGGACAGAGAACCCAAGGTGCTTGAATGGACAGTGGGTAAAGTGTTGGGAGCCATTTGCCTGCCTTGAACTATGGCCTGGTCTAGGGTTAGGCAGAAGTCAAACTTGTTCACAGAAGTGCTGTGGGAACAGGATGTTTTGCTATGCAAATAATTTACACCTGAGGGAAAGTTTATCTTATACCCAGGGCTGAAGACCCTGGAAGGAAGATGTGATTGGCTTAAGTGGTTTTGCCTGTGTTAATATTGTTTTTGTGTTGAACTTTTGATTTGTTGTTTTGTTCCTCATTTCACAGAGTATATATAGTCTGTGCTTAATATTAAGTCAAGGCTACTTCTCGGTATTGACTGGCAGTGCTCCGAGTCTATCCTATCTCTGTTATTTCTCAGTCTTCACTCCCCTCTTCAGGTCCGGTTTGATTTCTGCTGGTGGGCTCCGGCAGTAAAGACAATGCAGGAGCACACACACACAGGAGTCTGGTTCAGTCTTGGGAAGGAAGGAAAGTCTGGCACATGGTATAGTACATACCCCACAGAGGAACCTCAAAGACAGGGTCAGTGGCATAATACTGTCGACTAATACACACTGTATGGTTCCTCTAATATGAGGCCATCAAGTTCATAGATGCAGGAGGTATAATGTGGGTGACCAGGGCCTGGGGGAGGGAGGGGAATGAGCAGTCATTGCTTAATGGGTACTTGGTTTTAATTCATAAAAAGTTCTGGAGATGACAATGGATGGTGATAATAGATATTAATGTGAATGTGCTTAATGCTACTGAACTGTACACATAAATGGTAAATTTTATGTGTGAATTTTACCACAATTTAAAAAATTAAAAGACAGATTCTTAATAATTTAAAAATACAAATTCTTACTCAACCCCAGGCCTCCTACAGCTTTCTGGTGAAGCCAGAGAACCTTCATCTTTCATACACTCCCCAGAGAATTTTGAGAATTAATTTTCAACTAGAACTCACCATGAGGCAGTAACAAGAAGGGAAGGACTGGGTGTATTGGGTAAATGTCGTTCAAACAGGAGGGGATCACTCTCTGCAGCAGGCAGAAACAAGCTCAGCCCTTAGAATCTATCAGTGACCGGCTCCAAGACCTCAGTGGGTGCCAAAATCCATGCTGCTCGAGGTCTGTATATGGATGGCACAGCGTCAACACAGAACCCATGCCCGTCTTTCTGTGCACTTTAATTCATCTTTAATTTGGTTTTAATGCCCAATACAAAAAAAACACTGTGGACATAGTTACTATAGTGTATTGTTTAGGGAATACTGACAAGAAAAGTCTGAGGTTCTGGGGAGATGGTTAAGTCAGTAAAGTGCTTGCCACACAAGCGTGAGGACTCAAATTTAATCCCAGTGCCCACGAAAAAAGCCTGGCATGGTAGTACAGCCTTCTAATATGAGCACTGCTGACGTGGAGACAGGCAGATCCTCGGGGCTCACTGACAAGCTCCAGGTCCCAATTGTCTCAAAGCAAGGTAGATAGCTCCCAAGAAACAATACCTAAGGTTAACCTCTGGCCTCCACATGTGCACACACACACATACCTATACCTGTATACACATGAACAAGTACACATACAAAATAAAAATAAAGGTCTATATAGAAAAAGAACAAGAGAAAGAAAAAAAAAGAAAGGTCTGTATATATTCAGTATGATGCAAATTTTACATATTTCTGTGTATATATGCATGCCTTCCCATGTTCATGCATTTGTTGAATCAAGGCATGTGGAACCTGTGGATACTTGGGGCTGACAGCACACTGAACACTGTTGAGCATTAAGCTCCCTTAGGTGTTCAACCCTGACGGTCACATCCAGCATCCTGACTTCACAAGGTCACTCAGGGACATGAAGTCATCAACCTGGAGATGATTCTTCAAATCCTGGGGTTTTACATCAAAATTGTCTTCAGGATGCCTCAGCAAGTTTATTTTCTTCCTGTTCTTAAAATCAGAGCCAGTGGAAACAGAGTCCTGCCAGCCACCTGCAGCCTCTCCACATCAGCGTTGTCAAACACCACCACAGTCTCAACATCTGCAATCAACAACCCCATCTTGTCTTCAAACTCTGGAAACATAAAATGCCTTTAAGATACATTTTTATTCTGACACTTACTCTGCTAGGAACACAGTCATTCTTTACTGCTTTTTTCTTGAAAGTGGACTAAAAACTAAGAGCTTCCTCAATGGTCCCATTTGGAGGCAATTGCAATACAGCTTGACTGAATTAACTGGGAGAACCTTAAGGAGTTAAAGAGTCAAAGGAAGAACGATTTTGCCAGACTTTCTGGAAGTTTGGTGCCGACTCTGCACTTTAGACAATTATGCCAGATGAAGCTGAAGCTGAAGCTGAAGAATTGCCTCAGATGAAAATATTTGATTTTGCTCCTATGAGAAAAAATTGTAACCAACACCTGGTGTTCCATGGTTATGCATCCCACACGTCATCCCCAGATACAATCTGTAAAGAACACCCCTGAGGGAGCAGCCCCTTCCTGTGTAACTGCAGGAACTGAGGAAAACAGTTAAGTTAAGCCTCAAAGCATCCTGCAACAAGGGATTTTGAAACTGGAGTCGTTTATTCCTTCTTCAAAGTTCCCTGGAACTCTCTCCTTTATATCTGAACCCCATTTAGTTTGGGTATCTAGCATGTTTCCCAGCAGAGAGGTCTGTGGAAGGGAGGATCATGGTTAGATTAACAAGGTCAACTGGGTAAGCCTACTAAAAATAAAGACAGTTACAACAGTGGGTTGGTCAATCCTGTTTGAATAAGCCAGTGATGATGGTGGCATGAGGCGCCTCAATAGAACGAACCCTTCATAGCGGTGGTGAGGGGATCCTAAATAAGGCAGTCACAGCAGTGAGCAGAAAGTCTTATCAGAATAAGCCAGTTGTGGTAGGGAGCTCCATGGGTGGGTGAGAGCTGGACTTCCAGGTTTGAGGAAGCCAGTTCTCATAGGCATTCCCATGGGGCCCTTGGCTCCATTTGAGATGATGAAGCTCAGGAGAGGGCAGGTGAGTAGCTTCTTTAAAGTTTTTTCAGCTTTAAAAAAATTTTTACTTATTTTTATTTATGTGTATATGTACATATCTGTGTGAATGTATGCCATATGCGTACAGGTGTCTACAGAGGCCAGAAGAGGATATCAGATCCCCTGGAACTGGAGTTATAGGTGGTTGGAGCCATCTGATATGGGTGCTTGGAACTGAACTTGGGTCCTCTGGAAAAGCAAGTGCTCTTAACTGCTGAGCCACCTCCATCTCCTTAGCTTTTAAATAAAAGACTCATATACAAGTGAGGGGCATTTGTAGGTTGTGCTTAGGATGCCTGAAACTGCAGGCATTTTGAAATCCTGGGGGTACAGCTGTTACCTGGGAAATCAGGGTCCTCTCTTGGGGTTTTTAGGCTCATTGATAAAAAAAGAAATTTTTTTTTTAGCATAGGCTAAAATGCAAGTCTAGGGACAGTTTTATTAGAATTTAAAAGAAAATCCCCAGGGCAGGCAAGCTGTAAATCTCACAGCTGCCTCTTGAGGAGAATTGAGAAGAGAAGGGAAAAAAGTCATGCTATTTTCGAGAAGCCAACATGGAGGTTAGCCAGTCCCATGTCCAACAAATAGCCACATGACAGGAAGAGGAGCTTTAGAGAAAGAGTAAGGAAGCCAACAGACCAGGAAAAAAAGGGATATTTAGGCTCTGACCAGCATCCAAAAGAAAAAGACAGAGGAAAAAGGACAAGTTACCCCTTTTTGACTGAGGACTCAAAGGTGGGCAGATCCAGCTGAACCTCACAGTGGCTCTTAAGGATTGTGCTACAGGGCAGGAATTTGGAAAAGAAAAAATTATCTCACCGAAGAAGCAATTATTCCTCCTATCTCTCTCTCACAGTTTAAGGTAGACCTGCCTTCCTGAGGGGTGGTGCCTGGCCAGGTGATTGACCTGCCCGACTGGATTAACTCTTCAGGGAGACAGCAGTAGTATTTTTCACTGAATAGTTTTAGCTGTCTACTTGACACACCTGGGCAGAAGGAACCTCAATTGAGGAATTCCTCCATTAGATGGCCTGTGGCCATGTCTGTGGTATGTTTTCTTGTTTGTTGAGTGACGTGGGAGGGCCCAGCACACTGTGTGCAGCGACCTCCCCGCCCCCAGGCAGGTGGTTCTGTATTGTATGTGAAAGCAGGCAGAGCACGGACTAGGAGAGCAAGTCAGTATGCAGGGTTTCTCTATGGTCTGTGCTGCAGGTTGCTGCCCTGAATTCCTGTTTTGTCTTCCCTTGATGATGGACTATGCTATAAACCAAATAGACCCTTTCCTCCCCTAAATTAGTTTTGGTCAGTGTTTTTGTCACAGCAATTGAAAGTCAACTAGGAGAGAAATTCATACAGAGCATATAAGTTTCAGAGCACTGAGTTCATTCATTTAAAAGGAGGCTCTATCATAGCCCTTGTCAACTATCCAAGAATAAAACAGTGGTCTTCATATTATCATTTTTATTTCTGCACATTATTTGAGTGATGTGGAGAAAAAGACGTAAGATTGTTGTATGCTAGTCATGAGGGATTGGTTAGTGACCCACCTCATTCCATACCTAAGTTCTCTTTATAAAGTGATGTAGTATTTGCACTGAATCTATACACCTCATCCCATATACTTTAAACAATTCCTTCATTAACAATAGTATGTATTGCAGTGTAAAAGCCATGTAAATAGATGTTCAAACCTATAGTTTAGGGAGTAATAAGAGGGAAACAAAGTCAGTAGGTATTCAGTAAAACTGTTTTTTAAATAATATTTCTACTCATGATTAGTTGAACTCATAGACGTAGAGCTGGTGGTGTGGTAGGCCAACTGAACACGAATACAAAGTTTGACTACGAGGGTCTTGTTAGTTTTTTGGCTAAGATCATGTGTAGAGTGTCACTGTGAGAGAGGTGGAATTCTCAGTCCACACATAGAGTTTAGCAATCCAGGTTGTCAATGCAGACTGAATGACAGGCAACCAATTTTCATGGAGTCATTTCACTGAGATGTGTCTGAAGTGAGTGAAGAAAGAAAGGAATTTGGCAGGGAAAGTGCAGCCTAAGGGGGGTAAAGCAGAAGACAGCAGGCTCACAGGGAGCCCCAAGGGCATGTGCATACAAAACTGAAAACCGAGACTCCTTTTCTAGGATTAAGAGGCGGACCCCTATGCAGAGACCAGGCAGTCCTGGAGCTTGTGGTTGTAGGGTGAGGCTTGGGTTCACTTTTATCTGATGATCTGACAGTCAAGAATCCTTTTATAAAGTGTGAATATGATCCGTAAAAGCTCATGAAAGTAGTTTAGTGGGCTACTCCTCACACTTAAAGCCTGGGAAGTAGGCAAAGAACAGGAATACCTCACAGCCCTGCACTTGATTGTCATGCTATGTGTCGAAGTGTGTGTGGTATGTTGTGCTTGTTTGAGGAAGGGAGATGTGTTGGGTATATGTTTGTGTGTATATAGGTGAATCTGTGCTTATGCATATATACATGGTGCATGGCTATATATCTGTGTATCTGTATGTATGTATGTATGGTGCTGTGTATTTGTAGGCATGTGCACATGTATATATAAATAAGACATGGATATATTAAGATTTGTTGTATATATTATGTGTATGCATCATGCGTGTATGCAGGTATCTGGGTTTGGATGTGTTGTGGCATGTATATGTATGTATTTGTGAGTATGCATATATTTGCATGTGTAATCTGTGCATGTATGTATGTGCATACTCACATATACATAATATATGTTTGTATATACAGTATATACACCTATGTGCATGTGTACAGAATGTACACATGTACATACATAAAAGTCTGTATATGTGTGTGTATACTGTGTGTGTTCATGTGTGGTGTGTGCATGTGTTTGGTATGTGCATGTATATGTCTATGAGTATGTCCATGTTTATATGTGTGTGTACGTATGTATGTACAGGTGTGTGAATCGTCATATGTTTGTGTGTGTTTGCATATGTCTGGTGTTTATGTCGGCTGTATTCTGATGAACTTCTGTGGTCTGGGAAATCGAAAACCAGGACTTTGAGGCTCAGCTCTGCATTCCTGGAACTGGGAAAGCTACTTAGTCTGTCAGAAAGTGATCTGTTGCAACTGCCTGCCTTCTGATTGGGTGTCCAGCAGGGCAGCTTCTGGGCTTTGGCCTCCCTAGGGCAGCTGTACTTCTTGGATTTGTTTATGTACTTCAGCAAGTTTGAAACGAGAGGACATGTGAAGGTAGAATGTGCCCAAATGGAGAGGACCTTGCCTTTCTCAGTCCATCCTATGCGAGATTCCGGCACCCGAATAGGACCCAGATGCTCCTGTGGGAAAGGTAGGGGTTGGAAATGAGACTTAATTAGTAATGGCTCCTAAAGAGAAAGCCCCCTGGGAGACTCGAATGTTTCTTTTGCTCCTGCTGGTCTCTCATTGCCCATACTAGAGTTTTCACTCCACTGAGGTGGAGGCTTCCTGTTGAGACTTCAAAACTCACTTTAAAAGTGTGTGTGTGTGTACATGAACACATATGTGGTGTACACATGCACATGCATGTGTTATGTGTGTGCATGTGGAAGCCAGAGGTCCATATCAGGCGGCTTCCATTCTTTCCACCTTATTTTTTGAGACCAGGTCTCTCACTGAAGCTTGAGTTCACCTTTTTGGCCAGGCTGGCTGGTCAGTGAGCCCCAAAGATCCTCCTGTTTCTGTCTCCCAGCACTGGGATTACAGGAACATGCTACCACACCAGCTTTTACGTGGGTGCTGGAGATCTGAACTCAGCAAGCACTCTATCCATTCAGCCATCTCCGAAGTCCAAGATTTCAAACTCTCTTGACTGGGGCAGGCTTGTCTCTGCAGTAGTAAAAATATAGATACATGTCAGAATCTAATGGTGCAAGGATAGGCATTTTCTTCAGAGAGGAAAAGTCTCCTTTCTACTCTCAAATCCCACTTGAACACACAGACTTCATGTTCATGATTCCTTCCTTCTCCTGGCATAGCCAGCTGGAGATGACAAAGGCCCATCCATCAAGGATGGTATATGGAGTTCTTGACCTTTACAACGTCTGTCCTCGAGGCAGGGCTTCTGTCCCTTGCCTCTCCCTTCCGTTTGGTCCATATTCCACAAGTATCACAGAGGGAAAAGACTTGTCTGCAAAGGATTGCTGGTGCTTAAATATCCTTTTCCCAAATAATCAGAAACTTCAGTTCTTTCTTGCCCCAGGTAGGACCATGAAATATGGGGTCCCTGGGAGGATTTGGGCCTCCTTTCAAACCAATATTCTTTAAATAGTCATCCAACATTTATTTAGCAGAGGTGGCATTTTTTTAATAAAAAAAGATCTTTTATTTATGTCCCAAATTAGCGGTTTATGACATGCATTTGTTAGGTGTCATGTTCCAAACCACACAATTTATTGGCAGCCATAAACTAGTTCAATTGCTTAAAATGTAGATAATAAAAGTCAATCACACAGTTCCAATAAGCAGCACTATGTTATGCTGGGCCTGAGCTGCCTCTGGCTATTGGGGTGCAGCATCCCTCAACTACTCTCTCTCAGGAGCTGGAGGCTGGGTGGCAGGTCCACTCTGATCACTCCACAGCAGAGCAGTGGGCACAGGAAGTCATCCCTGGCTGCCTGTACCAGGCAAGCAGCAGGACACTCAGCCTGGGGCTCTATAAGAGGGAGCAGGGCCCAGAACCACTTGGGAAAGAGGCAAAAGAAGCTTCTTGATTGCACAGGTGTATCTGGCCCTGCTCTGCGGGAATAATGGCAGCCTGGCAGCCTTAGGTCTTCCATGGAAGGCAAAGGCCCAGGGGAGTCTGCTTCTGGTTCTTTTACAGAGCTGTCAGTGAATAGAAAGGTGTTCTGTTAGTTACTTTCCTCATTGTTGTGATAAAATATCTGATAAAAGTAACTTAAGGGTTTATCTTGGCTCAGAGTTTGAGGGTATACAGTCCATAGTAGTTGGAAAGACATGGATGCAGGTATGTGAGGTAGCTGGTCACATTACATCCTCAGTCAGGAAGCGAAGAGGTATGAACGCTCAGCTCCCTCTTCCACTTTTATTCGGGTTGAGATCTCTGGCCATGGATCCATCCATGGCCACCTTTAGGATGGGTCTTCCCACCCCAGTGAACCCAGTCTAGAAACTCTCTCACAGGCATGTCTAGATGTTTGTCTTCTGGATGATTGTAGATCCTGTCAAGCTGATAGTCAATACTAACCGTCACAAGCACCCGTTCCTCTGCCTGTGTCTATAGGTGTATCTCCATCAATCCTAGCACTAGTTTCTTGGGTGGGTGTGGGCTCACGGTAAACCTGCCAGGTCTGGATGGAGTCAGGGAGGAAAGCTACATTACCTGGCCCAGGAATTCCAGTTTGGTCCCATGCTGTTTGTGCTGCTTTTGTCCTCTTGTTCTTTCTGAACCAAAAGCAGGCTTGAGGATCTGAGACCACTCCAAAACAGTTACCTGAAACTATCCCTCCGAGTCCACTCTCATGGTAGCCTTGGTGACAGGTTAGATGTGGACTGGCCCCAACCGCCATATTTTGAAAGCTTGGTTCCAGCCTACGGAACTATTAGGAGGCAGGGGAAATTCGATGTGGAACTTAGTGAAAGAACATTAGATCATTGGGGGCCTTGCCTTGAGATGCTAGGGTCCCAGAGCCTTCCCCACACTCTGTTTATTTGGGTTTATTTTCTCACTCTGCTTCCCAGACACGGTGAGGTGAACAAATCTCTGCTACGTGCCCCTGTCATGATGTGCTGTGCTGCCATAGGTCCATAGCAATGGTGGCTGAAACCTCTGAAATCATCAACAAAAGAAGCCTTTCCTCCTTTAAGATGTTTATCTCAGGTATTTTGTCACAGCAACATTAAGCTGATTCAGAATGTGATTGGGAGGAATCCCTAGGGGCATCCCGGCATTAGGGAACACCCACGCAGTCTTCTTCCCCCTTCCCTCACTGACGGCTTCAAGACCATGACACAAGGTTGACACGTGGACTCCAAGTTTGCAAGGTGCATAAAACTGCTAGAGATTTTGACAGGCTTGAGTAGAGATGCTTGTGGCGCATAGTAATGAGCACACTGTCAGGCTAAATGCCATTTCTGTCATTTAAAGGAAAAGACTTACGCAGTTTTTGGTTGTTTAAGGGCAAGAAGCCTGGAACTCTCTGTCTTCTTGTTAAAATGACAAGGAGTAACAAGCTTTATTCTTATCTTCCTTAACAAGTAGAGACTAAAAGGTAACTTGCTATTATAATGAACTTAGTAATATATATGATATTATATATATATTATATGTATGAATATATATTATATATAATATTGTATATAATATATATCATATTATATATTATATTATAATGAACTGCTGATGTGGGAGAGGCAGACTTCAGCAAAGTACACTGTTGTTCGTCATCATCACCATCCTCATCCTCACCATCATCAGCCCCTCAATATCCCCTCAACATCATTATCACCACCAACACCATCATCACTCCATCACCATCACTACCACTATCTTCATCATCATCATCATCATCATCCTCTTCATTACCATCACCGTCTTCCCACCATAACCTATACCACCATCATCACTACCATCATCATCATGATCACCATGATAATCATCACCATTCCCCTCATCTCCATCGTCATATTCTCCCCATAACCAACGTCACTAGCATCATTATCACCATCACCATCTTCATCATCTTCTCACCATCATCACCATCACCATGAACCACCACTACCACCATCATCACTATCACCACCACCATGACAGAGAATTCTGCCAAGGCTCTGTCAGATTAACACTTATCACACTACCTGATCCAGGGATAGTAATGTCTGAGGAAAGTAATGCTCTAAAACTGCAGAGAAACTATTCCGTTCCTTTAGGTGTGCAATAAATATGTATTGAGTCACCTACATTGTGCCAGAAATTTCTATGCTAATACTCTGGGAGTCTCAGAAGCCTATGTCACTATCATGCTCTACAAAGGAAACATAAGGAGATGTGGCCAAAGTAACAATTCTTAGGGGATCAGAGTTGTCCTTCAGGAGAATATCCATGCCTAGCATAATATGCAGTTTGAATTTATTCACAAGAGAATGGAGAGCTTTTAAAGGATTTTAAGTGGCAGACTGCCATGATTGGGTTTGCATTTTAGGAAGATATCCAAGGACCAAAACAGCAGACTTGAGAGACAGTGGACTGAGGAGGTAGAATCAATGAGGAAGGGTGGGGAACCAAAGTCCCAAACTGCACGGTTCAGAGACTTGGTCACTGTCATTCTCCAGGAAGAGGAATCCAGAGAAAGGAAGGAGTTTGGAGAAATGTCAGTGACTTTTGTAGAGTGTTTGAATGTAAGGTGCCAGTGGAGTAACCAGGGGCAAAGATCTGTCATCATCTGTAATAAGAAGTCTAGGCCTGGAAATGTGATTAAAATTAAAGATGCACTTTGAAATCCTCAGATGAAAGGGGTCATGGGAGCAAAAGGGTCTTTATTTTAGTGTATTTTGCATACTCTCATTGCCTCATCAAGCAGTCTTTCATGATGAAGAGAACGCTTTCCTCATCTTGATTTTAATTGCCTCAGATGCCTGTGCTAGCGTATTCCAGCATGAACAGAATAAGAATCACTAATGTAGTGTGTGGGCTGGGCTTGTGGGAGGAAGTTTCTGAAGACCTAGCACAGAGAGCCAGAAGTAAGAGAGGTGAATGAGGGTCTGTTCTGTACCGTAAGATTCGGACTCAGTCCCGTTCAACAATGCCCTTTGTTGACTGGTTAACTGAGGCAGGAAGACTGTAAGAGTTGGAGGCTGGGGAGGAGGGCTGTGAAATGGTGTCTTCTGAACATGACATGGTCTGTATTCATGAACCCATGGCAGCTGTGCTTACTTGACTAAGTCTTACTAGGATCAGCCAAAATTCCTGCATAGATGGGGAGATGATCTCCAGGACCCATACCTGACCGAGGAGCTTTTGGATGCTGCTAGCTGCAGGGAAGGAGAATCATTTGAGGGGACAACCACTAGGGTCCCCATCCTCCCCTGGATGGTTCCACACTCATAGTCATATGGGCTGCACACTAACTGGATGTAGTGGGTTTTCAGAGGAGGAAGAGGCATAAAGTTAAGGGATGAGGTGCTGGGGGTACTACGGGAGGAATTGGAGGAGGTAAGTGGAGGAATGTATATGATCACACTTCATTGTGCAAAGTATGAAATTCCCAAAGAATAAAAAAATAGATAAAAACAACAACAGCAAAGACAGGAAACCACTTTGTTCAATCATGGTTTGAACATTTTATAATACTAAAGAATTGTTCTATCCATGGGACTGGAGAGATGGCTCAGCAGTTAAGAGCACTGGCTGCTTTTGCAGAAGACCTGGGTTCAATTCCCAGCACCCACATGGCAGCTAACAACCATCCACAAATTCAGGTTCTAGGGAATTTGCCACCCTCCTCTGACCTCCAGAGACACTGTACAACATGGGTGCACCCACCTACAAGCAGGCAATGCACTCGTATACATAAAATAAAAATAATAAATAAAAATTATTTTAAAGAATTGCTCTGTCCTGAGCATCTATGGTGTGGCTGGTGTGCGGGATCTGATACTGAGTAAGGTGGTCAGATCCTACCCTTGTAGATGAATTCTCTGACAGAAGAAGTCTTAAGGCACCCCCATAGATAACAAAAAGGATCAAGATCGAATTGTTCTCGAAGAAAACTGCTGAAATTTCAGAAAATACATGGCTACTGTCTCTTTAGGATAGTCTTTAGAAAGTCTGCTTTCCTACTCGAGGAGACTTCAGTGGTGGAGGAGTCAATAAAGTAGCTTCTCCTGGTGGACTGATGCATGGTATGAATCATCACATGTGTAATTCACATCCTGAAGGTTCAAAACCAATGCCTTCATCTTGTCCTGCTTAAGTGTTTATGTGGCCTTATTACTGGGATTATTTATGATCTGCCTCAAGGTATGGGGCAAGTATGAACTGGGAGCTTGTTTCACAAAGTGGAATGGAATGAAATGATGTTCATAACTGTATTTAGTACCTTCATGGAGCCCCATAGCTTAATCTCCCAGCATGCTGTAGGGAGACCACCCAGCCAAGTTATTGAACTGGAGGAAATGCATCTGGTACAGACAGAGTCAGGTTCACTTTTCACCGCTTGTCTGTCTCTGAAGGACGAGTTGCTCGCTAGAAATAAGAACATTACTGTCTCTGCCAGGAACACTGTTTTCCTCTCCTTCTGTCTAGAGAGGTCCTACATTTCCTTTCCTCCTTTACTTCTGTCCTATGGAACACTTGCTATTTCAGGTGCCATACTGGATTCTGGAGAGGTATGGGAAAAACACATAGCTCCTTCTCTCTGTAATCTTGCTCTAGTAATAGCCTGCTCTCCACCATCTTCCAGTCAAGGAAGTAGGTCACATTTTATCTTCCATTACCCATGAGCCAGGACCCACCTTTCCTTTTGATAGGTTTAGCCATTAAACCAATCATAGCAAGGATTTTCTCTGTATGCAACTAATCAGTAGGGACCAACCAGTACTTCAAAGCATGAATGGGAAACAATCCTGTTGTTTAGTAGGTGGAAAGTTACTTGGGTGCTAATAGTACTAACAGTCCTCCATTCCCAGAGAGAAGTATTACCCAGCTCCCTGGCTTTATCTGGCCTGTGTCTGTGCTCCCTCTCACACCACCTGGTATGACAGGTCTTGACATAAAGAAGAACAATGTTTCCCCCAGTTTCTTATGCTCCAGAGGTGACTCTAAGTGAAAATCAAAAAGGGTGAGGCTGGGCAGTGAAGCTGTACCAGAAGCATGCGATTTACCTTTTCTTTGGGTTGTCCAAATGGACATGCCCTGGAGTGGAAGTTGCTGGATTAACTCGCTCACATGCGGGATTGCATTGCCCATGTCCGTGCTCCCATTTCATAGTACTTTACAGACAAGTTTTAATCCCTAAGTGCTGGTACTTCCTGTGCCACCATTCAGACCAGAGAATTGTTATCTATGCCGATGGCACAGGATGAGGCTGGGATCAACATACAAGCCAGCCAGGCTCTTACCTCAGATCCCAGTGCTTCCCCATGTAGGATCTCCACTTTGTCTCACTCCCATGACCGCGGCATCTGCTGCTGCCACCTCTGTTGCTACCACTGTGGACACTGTACAAACTTGGTTGTCAACACCAGGCAAATTTGAGGCCCTGCGGTACCCTAACTAGGCCCAAGACATACACCAGTACTCCTGGCCAGGCTATTAGGTGAATTTTCTACTAGCATCCTGCAGTCTGCCTGTGATACTTAATATTGTAACGAGATGATCTAGAATCACCTAGGAGACAAACCTCTGGGTAAGTCTATGTAGGAGTTCCTAGGCTGGGCTGAGGTAGGATTTGTCACCCTAATGTGGATTCATCATTTCCCTGGGCTGGGATCTCAAACTGAATAAAAAGGAGAAAGCTGAATATAAGCATTCACTTCTCAATTCTTCTTGACGATGGATGCCATGTGACCAGCCTCACTTTCCATGCAGTTGTGAACTGTAGACCCTCTGACTGTGAGCCAAAATAAATTCTTCCCCGGGTAAGACTGTTTTTGTCAGGTATTTGGCCACATAAAGGAGAAAAGTAACTAATACATCACCTAAGCATATTTACAGTCTGTGTCTGGATCAAATCGTTCTATGTCTATGTGATTATCAGGGCTGTCAGTGGAGGATAATCAAAGTATTATTAGGGAATATTTTGAAAACTTTCATTTAAAAAAACTAGAATATTTACAAGAAATGGATAAATCCCCAAACACATATGACTTACCAAAACTGAATCATGAAAATATAAACATTTTAAATAGACATAGCAATCAATTATGAGACTGAAGCCATAATAAACAGTCTGCCCATAAAGAAAAGTCAAGGAAGAGATGGGTTCACTGCTGAATTCTGCCAAGCCTTTGGAAGAAGTGCTAACACGAATGTTTCCCAAGCTGTTGCCCTAGAAATGGAAAGAGCACTACCAGACTCATTCTACAAAGCCAGGTGCATGGTGCTGCTCACTTTTGATCCTGGACTTTGGAGGGAGAGGCAGGCAGATCTCTGTGAGATGAAGTCTAGCCTGATCTATATTATGAGTTCCAGGCCAGCTAGGGCTACAGGGAGATCATGTCTCAAAAACAAAAACAAGGAAACCAAACCACAGCATTATCTTAATACACAACAAAGAAAGCTGGATCAATTTCTCTAATTAGCATAGATACAAAAATTTCCAAAAACATACTTGTAGACCTAATTCAAGAGTGCATTAAGATCACACACCATGACCAATTTGGTTTCATTCTCGAGGTGCAAAGATGGTTCAATACACACAAATCAATAAAGGTACTACAGCACGTAAATAGACATAAAGACAGAAATCACATAATCATCCCAATAGATGCAGAAAAGCCCTTTATCCAAGAGCAACGTCTCTTTATGATGAAAGCCCTGAAGAAACTAAGATTATAAGAAACAGATCTCGATATAATAAAGGTTGAATACCTCAAACCTACGGCCAGTATTATATGAAATGGGTACCTGTATTTAGAGAAATTCTTTTTTAAAAATATTTTACTTATTGTTTTTGCTTTCTGTGTGTATGAATGTATTGCCTGCATGTGTGTAAGGACAACCATGTAATGAAGGACAACCATGTCATGTAGTGCTTACAGAGGTCAGAAGAGGGTATGAGATTCATCTGGAACTGGAGTTACGGATGGTTGTTAACCATCATGTGGGTGCTGGGAATTGAACTCGGATCCTCTGCAAGAGCAGGCAGTGCTCTTAACCACTGAGCCATCTCTCCAGCCCCTAAAAAATTCTTTTTAAATGGGTTCATTTTACTTCAAAAATGTTCACATGTAGGTCAATGAGATTGCTCAGTGGGTAAAGGGGCTTACCTCCAAACCTAATGACCTGAGTTAAAGCCTGGAGCACAGCACTCAGTGGAAGGGGAGAACCAACTTCTACAAGTTCTCTGCTACCTACACACACTTGCCATAGCACACACCACACGCACACCCCTCCCCCCAAGATAAACCACACATATAACACATACACATACAGAATAAATCAATTTAAAAATGTAAAAATGCACACATCTTATAACACTTATACACAGGCTTTTGCATCAGAGTCAATTGATTCCTACCCTTAGCATTTGATAGGTGGATGATCATGTGCAAGTTAAGTGATTTCTTTGAGCCTTGCTGTACTCATATGCAAATGAGGCTAAAAAAACTGATAGGGGACATATTTAGTATGTTTAGCATACTAATTAATTCAGATGCAGAATTTAGCACTCAATAGACAGCAGCTTCTGCCAGAATTACCAAGAATCTTAAAAGTACACCCCTTCCATTTGATTTAATAGTCAGCTTCAGACTCACCTTCTGATAGTCTGGGAGTTTGTGCTGGCTAGCCTGTCTTCTGTATTTTCTCCTTTGGTCTGAAGACTGAAGCTCCCCTGAGGTGGGTCCTGAAATCTCAGGCAGCTGCATCCTGCACTACGTATCTTAGATTCCCACAAGGTATGCCCAGCTTAGCAGACAGCCTGGGAAGGTTGAACTGAACCCAAGTTTCACTCGGGTTTCACAGCTGCTTCAGGCCAGCCCCAGCCTTAGAAGAAGACAAGATTCGTAGTAGTTCACCACCAGTAGCCTGCTCTTGAGAGCTTTTTTCCAAACCTCTATCTGTGGCCCCTGGAGGTCAGGAAAAGTTCTGGAAAAGAGGTTGCTTTAAAGGGTGATTGTTACCTTAGAGGCCACATCGGTTGTGTCAGGAGGACAGATCGCTCAGATGCTTGCCTTCTCATATAGGTGAAATGCCACATGCTGAAGTGCTTTATTCTCACGATGCTGACATTTATCTGACACCCAGAACATGGAAATTCAATACAGAAAAGCACAGCACAGCCCTGTCTTTAGGTACCTGGCCTTTCGAGAGGCACCGAGTAGCTGACTGCCTCACTCTCGCTCTCTGACTTGTAAGTTCCACATCACACATGCTGTTCTTGTCACGCTTACATTCATCATGCTCCTGAGTCCCAGATTTGGCATAAAATCTCTGTCCTTGGTAAATGCATCTATAGGATGCTGTCACATTGTCACAGTAGGAGAAACGGTCCTCCAGGACACCTGATCAAAGGTGCACAAGACAATGAGGTGGAGATGGGGAACTCCACTATATACGCAACTCTGATGTCTAGAGTTCTCCTCCTCCTCCTTTCTTCCTCCTGTCTAACTGTGTGTGGTCATCTCTCCTGGAAAAACTGTAAACTTCACTCAGTGAGTGACACATTTTCTTAGTTCCTCTGGGTACCAAGTGGTACTGAACTCTATTAAAATGACAGAAAGTGAGTCTCTTTGAGCACTGGGGACAGACAACTTACTGCTTTACGACTCATCTCAGTTGACTTCAAGATACACATGGGACCATCTGCCAATAAATCAAGTTTTGTTAAAGTTAGACAACATTCTACAGAAGAGAGACAGATATAAAATACCGATTTGAAAAAAAACAACAACTCTGAAGGCTAAAATTAAACACACTGACATGTGAAATAGCTGGATTAAAGCAGAAAATGGACATCAAGCAGATAATGACATTTACTCTCTGAAGTCCTCCCCATCATTGATGATCAGAATTTCACTATCAACTTGTGGACCCTGTTAAGGGCCCCTATGTAAATCTGATGTTCAGATAACCAAACCTCTTCTTTTTATGTCTTATTTCTAGTCTCTTTACTTTTAAATCAAATATCCCCTAAACAAATGTGTTCTTTTGCTTTCAATGAATCAAGTTACTTTTTAGAAGGGAGACTCAGTTGAAATGAAGTCCTCTGCATGGTTTTGGCCACTGAACAAGAATGGTGTCCCTTATTCTCCTTTAAAAATAAATGCATGTCTCTTGCTGTAGAAAACACTGAACCCATGAAATGTTGAGTGCTTTTAAAAGTTATATATAAAATTGTATACAAATGTATATACTATTATCTCTTATTATTAACAGGATTAAAATTGCTTGACAGAAATATCAGAAAATACTCATAGTGAACTGTATCAAATAATTATAGCTCCAGCCACTTAGAAATGATCACTGATAATCTCTTGGCATGTCCTTGCTAAAAGTTTAGATAGGCATACACAAATTCATGCACATCATATATGACTTCCATATGTACATAAACATGTATCCACATCATACATACTTTCCATATACAAGCATATGAGAATACCACGTTGTCTTCCTTGTATATGAACACATAGACTCATCATATGTATCTTGTATATGAACATATATACATGACATTGTTTATGTGTTCATAGAAACATATGTGTACCAGATTTATTGTTCACATGCACACAAATGCAAGCATATATCATGTGTCTTTCTTGTACATGTAAACATAATGAGCATCGTATGTTTCCTACTTATACACAAACATATCTAGACATGACATGTGCTTTTTCCAGAGCACAAAAATATATACACACACCACAGTCCCTTCCATATTAACACAAACACATATATAATGGTTATCTTATATAAATATGTATATATATAAACTTCAGCATGTCTTTATATACAAATACACATATGCATACTACCTGTGGCTTATATGTTTATATATTCTTGTTCAAAAATGAGGTGGTATATAGTCTAGTCTACTGAGCCCTGATATTTACACTTTCACATGGTATATGTTTTCAAAGTCTTAGTATGTACAGTCAAACTCTCTTTTCTTGGAGTCAGTGATTGTGCCTAGAAGACAGGTCGTAAAAAGTAAAGGGAGGGGTGTGTAACTCAGTAGAGTGCTTGCCTAGCACCTGCAAGGTCTTGAATTTAATCCCCAGTAAAACATAAATGGGAAAAAGGGGGGGGGAGAGAGAGAGAGAGAGAGAGAGAGAGAGAGAGAGAGAGAGGAGCTTTAGAACATCACAGCAAATTTTTAGAATACTGAAGCAACAGAACTTAAAAGAGCCTGTTAGAGTTTAGATATTTAGAATTGCTTGATGGACAACTGACATTTCAACAGAAGTCAATGGAAGATGCTAAAAATAATGAGTTGTCACCCTAAAAATCATTTCATCCAGGAATACTACTTTCTGAGAACAGACATAATATCCTATGGAACAGTCCATCTTACTGTGAAACTTTTTGGAATTGAGAGAATAATCAATAATGAGAAATTGCTAATCTAGACAAATATTGTTAACATTTTTGTTATATTTACTTCATCTATTTTTACAATTTAAACAATTAAGATCAAGTCTTTAATGTTATCTAGATAGTTGATTAGATTCAGGCTTAATATTTCAAGCAAGAACACTTTATACGGCTGGGCATGGTGGCATATGCCTTTAATCTCAGCACTCAAGAGGAAGAGGCAGGGGACTCTCTCTGAGTTCCAGGCCATCTAGGGCTATATAGTGAGACCCTATCTCTAAAAAGAATCCACTTTATAGATCCCACTGTGTCATGAAGAAGGCATGTAAGGTCTGATTGTTCTATAGAAAGTGTTGCTACATATTTGGTCAAGAGGCAAAGAATTATTTAACAGCGTCACATCTTCAGTAAGAATTTATACCTTCATAATTTTAAACACAAATCATCTGAGGATAATGCTTGTCATCCTACACTTCCCATGCCATATTTCACCTAGTGGTTTGCCACTGTTCATGATCCTTATATGAACTGAGTATTTGTATTTCATTTGAGATTGAAAATGGGTTACTTTTCCAATTCTATCATTCCTACAACAAATAATTGCTGTTTTCTCTTGTAAATATTATTTTTCCTCATCTACTAAATTTGGCTTGCGATATGCTTTCTGCTGA
The DNA here is from genome assembly GCA_035773235.1 of Eospalax fontanierii. Lineage (NCBI taxonomy): Eukaryota > Metazoa > Chordata > Mammalia > Rodentia > Spalacidae > Eospalax > Eospalax fontanierii. The sequence continues at coordinate 20,345,494 of CM069547.1, forward strand.
AAAGCGGCATGGGTACTTAATCCCTTCCAATTTTCAGCAAAACGAGTTTGTAAAATTACCATTTCCCATAGTGACGAATAATGTTTTATTTTCAGTGCCTTTTAACAAGGTATTGTTATGGACTTACAAATTTGGTATGAATACAAAATATTCTGAATATTATGCATCTCTCAACTCTTGCCAGTAAAACTTTCTCATGTAACAGAGGGTGATAAACACAGAAGGCCACAACTGGCCAAAGTAGAGAATAAGAGATTACAGAGCGTGTGTCCCTGGATAGGACTCCTATATTAAACCTCATCCACCCAGGGCTCAGGGACCCTTGCAGAAGAGGAGGTGGAAAGATTGTAAGAGTCAGGGTTAGTGCATGACCACAAGGAAACAGTCTTCCAGGCCTCTGGAAAGTTGCTCATATGAACTTACAGCAATGGTGACAGCATACTCAAGACCCATGCACACTCAATCAGACAAAAACCCAGCACAGAGCTGGGGAAATGGGAACCACTGGCAGCTAGTAACTGTGGGGTGAGGGAGAACTGATCTTCTTTAAAAAGTGAGCCTAGATAGACTGACCAGACTCCAGTGGATAAACTTGCACAGAGGGACATCTAGGTCCACAAACTTGACTCAGTAGGCCCGACAGAATGCAGGAAGTCTGACAGGGGTGGGAGGGAGTACAATCACTCATCTATGTCAGGTGGTCCCTCAAACCAGCACCATGTTTCTGGAAACTGATGACAAGATTTCCCTTTTAGGTTATGCCACTCTGTTCTAGAATATTCCCAAAAGGATGTACATGTTCTCATCCATCTTTTGATTCATTAGCAGAGATAAAACAGGATTAGTGAAAATATATTTGCAAACAAAATGTCTCACAATGCTCAAAATCCATGTTATTTTCAATCTAGTAAAGATCATTTTTCATTGCCTTGATCATTGTCATGAGAAACCCTTTTCATGAAGAAGCTCATTTTCTTCTAAGTGGTTTTCATTTATGCTCAGGCATAGAGCAAACAGTCACTTAGTTTCAACACATGGCTGAGGGTGTGAATCTATGTTCCCTTCAAACGGATGACCCCAGCTCTATGGTAGACAGTTTCGAAGATGAAACTGGACCACCTGGTTTCCCAGAGAGCAAGGACACTATTGTGGACAGGAGAACTCATATTACAACCTGAAAAGGCCACAGGTTGTCAGATGGGGGCAGTTCCAGCATATGTGGGTATAGAACTTGAATGGGTCAGAACACATGTATGCTCAGAACTGTTGAAGAGCAACACTACGGAGCATGCTGGGACATCCCATCATTCATGTTTGTTTCAAGGCAGGGCTTTCTTTGTGAAAAAATGAGCTTCTTTCTGTGAAAGATTCCTTCTAAGGAGGCTTCTGACTGTGGAAAAGCTCTAGCTAAGCAACAAGGAAGACACACTGTTCTGTACCTCCCAAGGAACACACAGAAGCAGGTCGAGTATCCCTTCTCCATAAGACTGCAGACCAGAAGAGGTCATAATGAAGATTTCTGCTTCGTTTTTTGTTGTTGTTATTATTTTTTACTATTTTCTTATGCATGCTAAGAAAAAATCTTGGAGATTTGACCCAAGCCTAAAGATGAAATGCATTTGTGATATATATTATGATATATATATTCACATAGCTTTAAGGTAATGTTATACAATTATTTTAAACAATTTTATTTATCATCTATTCTGGGGGGGCATGCACACATGCATAGGTACTCACGTGTGGAGGTCAAAGGACAATTTTAAGAGTTAGTTTTTTCCTTTTACCATATGAGATCTAGGGATTGAATTCAGGACCTCAAGCCAAGGAGCCTACCTCTTGACCCATATACAGTATCTTTAATGTGCTTCCATCCTGCCTGCTACCTATCATCTGACATCACATATGGAATTTTCCATGTGTGATATGTCTACCCTCCAAAGGTTTCAGATTTAGGAGCATTTCAAAATTGGATTAGGACTCTCGGCTTCTATATGCCTTAAACATACACACAGAGTTATGTATGTTGAATGAAGACATCTTCACCATCCATATCTATAGTCCCCACTCTCCACTAGAGAAAATAGCCTGAATCTGATGGCACCTTTAGAGCCAACAATCAAGCAAGAGGAAGAGCAGGGGTGCCAGACCACATTGAGTCATCCATAGATGTCGTAAGCCCACTTGAGGGGAGACACTACAGGACAGCAAGTTCTATCAGGCATAGAATGCAAGAAAGCCAGTACATGGAGAGACCTAACAGCCCACAATTGGGGGACTTCACTGAGCCCTCTTTGAAGCAACTATGCTATAAAATGAAATGAAACTTAAATCAAGTGGAAATTCGAATATGACTAGATTCTATATCGAAGAATTATATTCTCTTGTTTGTTCATGACAGTGATAGTATGATGCTAATCATTCTTACAGTGGTACATGCTGAAGGTTTACAGGTTAAATGATGAGCTTGGTCAGATTTGCCTAGAGTTAGTACATGAGAGAAGGACACAGGAGAAGCAAAATGAAGCAAACTTATGCTAAATGAATTATTAACAAGGCTAATTTACATGTGGAATGCAGTGGTTTCCTTACTCTCATGGGATGCAGTCAAATCCCCAAATGATGTCTGAAACAAGATAGTACTGAACCCCTTATAGACAAATTTCCCTATACATACATACCTTCAATAAAGTTTAACTTGCAAAATAAACATTGCAAGAGATTATCAGTAACAATAATAAAATGGTACACTTATATCAATGTTCTGTAATTAAAGTTATTTAAAACTTAGGAATAGTGTATTTATGGAATTTTCCACTTCTTACTCCCAATCTGGTATTAACTGTAGGAATCCACAGAAAGTAAAGTACCACATGAAGGGGACACTGTGTATCACACTTTTCTGTGCCATGCTGCTTTGGCAAGCATCACAAAAAGTTTTAAAATTAGGTACATGTTGACATAAAAGCAAAAGAACAAATAGCTGCATTTATTCAGGTGGGTACATTGAATTAACCCATACACGTCTCCCCTTATCTCTTGCTCATAGCAAGAGGATCTATCTGCATCTACGTTCGTTCCCCTCCAAACAAGAAGGATCACAAACCCTAAATTAAATTGTCGTAACATTTGCATTTCTTTTATGTTGAATTCAAAATTCTATACTATTTCTACAACTGCTATTTTTTGAATAATAATGTGAGCTAAAGGCTTTTCACAGCACAATGAAAGCAACACAACATAATTATAGTCATTTCAGTGAGTACAGAACTTGCCAGTTTAATAAAAACTTACATCATATTTAATTCTCAAAAAAATACAGAACAGGCTGAGTAAGCATCTTTGGAGTCATTTTTATAGAAAGGGGAGGGGAAGAGTCATCCGAGCTTGCACAATTATTAATTGGCAGAAGCTGTATCGGTTATGAAGGAATGACTTTTACAATCATGGAAAGAATCTGGACTCAAGACTTTTATCTAACCTTGCAACCAAAACTGAACTGTTTCTAATGTAAACAACCTTATTGAACCATGTACTCCTTTCCTGACCTGGGCATATGACTTTAATCCCTCAGGACCCCTCTTTGCCCAGCACTCAAGATAGTGTAAGATAGTGCATGAACATGTGAATGTATGCTTTACAGATCAAAGTGCTGAAAGCAGCGTGCTTTCCTCAGGCCAAATAATGAAAAAAATTGAGTGTGTGTGATATTCTACGTCTAGGAACCGAAGGACAAAATTCTCTGATAAGACCTCCACTTCCTCATTTCATGCTGGAGATACTGTTTCGATTAAAAAAAATGAGTGAACCTCTAGCTCAGGAGCACAGTTCCTAGAGACATCTGAAGGAACAGGTTATCAGCAGTTCAGGTCCACTCTTGACCTTAAAATGAACACTAAGAATCATTAATTCATGCATAATTACATTGTGGCAAAGAAACACTACAAGTTACTTTTTGTTGTTGTGATAAAGTACCATGACCAAGAGCAAATTATAGAAGGAAGAATTGATCTGGCTTCCAGTTCCAGAGGGAGAGTCTGCCATGACAGGGGAAGCAGGGCAGCAGGCAGCCAGATCAGGAAGCTGAGAGATCACATCTTCAGCTACACACAGAAAGCAGAGTCAACTGAAGTGGAGTGAGGCTATAAACTCTCAAAGCCTACCCCCAATGACAACTTCCTCCCCTTCCTAAAGGTTCCACGACCTCCCCAAATAGTGCCACCAACTGGGGACCAAGTCTTCAAATACATGAGTCTATAGGGGACATTTCTCATTCAGCTACAGGAGACAAACCCACATTCTGTTACTTGCTGTTTAATATTTTATCTCTAGATATTGAGGTTTCTTTGAAGATCAAAGTAAGCATAAATAGTACATTAAGATGAAAATGTATTTTGTCATCTTATAAAGCCAAACACATTAATACATTGAAAATAATAAGATTTAAATTCAACAGCTTATTCAGCGATTAAACGGTTGATTTTGTGTGTGTGTATGTGTGTGGCCACATGCACATGCAGCACTCATATGTAGAAGACAGAGATAGACATGGAGTGTCTTTCTCAATCTTCTCCACCATATTTATTTTTTGGAACAGGATCTTTCACTGAACCTGGTTCTTACCGATTCAGCTTGACTGACTGACCAGCAAACACCAAAGAGCCTCCTTTCTCCACGCCCATAGTACCAAGAGTACAAGCTCATGGTACACTGTGTCTGGCTCTTTTTATTAATATGGGTGCTAAGGACTGAATGGAGATTATCACGCTCACACAGTCATCACTTTTCAGACTTAGCCATCTTCCCAGCAACAACTGATTATTTTTAAATCATTTGTCTCTTTAAAATATGGCTTATAATTTTTCCATAAATTTTAAATGTTCTTGAGTTTTCAGAACAAAGACTCTGTGGAGTAGTGGAGACCAACTTTTCACTGATAATCAGATGACAATTTGCAGATATATTACTGGGAGAAAATGTATTTCCTCTCATCTTAAACTTCCAAGGGCTTCTGGCTCTGCCATCCTGTGACCTCTTTCTGTTCTCAGATTTTATTTCTGATGAAGTTCATCTTTGAGAGAGCTGAAACTTTATAACACTACTAAATGTATAAAGGTTAAAGAAAAATGATATCAGAAACTCCATCACGGAAGATAAAACCCCAATTGGTGAGCACAGATGCCTCTGAAATCATTGTGTATCAATTTCTCTCAGCTAAAAATTGCCTGGCAGTGTTTTCCTTAGCAAAGGATGAGTAAGGATCAAAAAAAAAGAAAATAAATCCAAGCCCCAAAACAAGAAGGCATCATCCATAGGAAACCCAGTGGGCTGTGTCAAGAGAGCAGGTGGTAGAAAGTCTAAAATGGATGGGCTGTTGAGATAAATTATCAGAAAGCTAGAGACACACAGCAGAAATCAAATCTGTTACAAAAAGCATAAAGAATATTGAGCGAAATCAAATTAGTCAAGTGCCGGGCAAAGCCTCTGGCTACAAGTAACAGACAGTGTTTTAAATACTAAAGTTATTTTATTATTTCATGTCACAAAAACTTAGTGGCATGTGCTTCCAGGTTTAGTACAGAAATTCAGAGGCATCTGTCCGGACGCATGTTCTTTCTGTTTTCTTGCCACCATCATCCTTCATGTGTAGGACTTTCATGTGCCTGCTTGTTTCCCCACATTGCAAAATGACTGTCTGAGTTCCAGCCATTAAATCCACATTCAAAGAGCAGTAGAAGTAGTTGCACCAGCCAGAACTATTTTTATTTTATTAAGGATCAAAGACATCCTTAGAACTCCCTCTCACCTTTATGTCTCAACAACTACATCTGTGTCACTCTTAATGCGAGAGTAACTATAACTAGGAAAAGTAAGATTTCTCTCTGCAGTCTCCAAAGAGCATGGTAGACAGTGGAGAAGGAGGTAGCAGAACATGTCTGGACACCACACTGATGGACCATCCAATATTCTCAGAGTCAGACACATGGAGAAGGCAGATATAGTATATGATTATGAGGCTACAGAAAACCAAAGCTTCCATCTGTGAAGAGTTCATACGAATCAGTAAGAAGAAATGGGAAATTACGAAGTCCGAGGATTCGAGGTGATTTACACAAACAGCCATTCAACAGACAAAAAACAAATTGCCTACCAACATCTGTGATCTAGAAAAATCAGCTTGAAGGAGTGAAATCATCCCCAGAACGTCCAGTATTGTCTGCCTGTGGTGACAACTCTGCCCTGCATCTGCTGGTGGAGAGTCAAAGACACCTGCCAGTACCCTCAGGACTCTAAATAGAAGGTTGGCTTAACTTAGGAGTTCTAACTCTAAGAATGCTCCCAAAGAGATAATTAAGGAAGTATATAAAAACACACGTGGATAGTTAACCAAACACTGTTTAAAATAGAAACAAATTTGAGGAGTTGATTACATAAGTTAATTACTCATTACAAATAAAACTACCAGGTTGGAGATATGGCTGAAAGGATAAAAGTTCTTATCATGCAAGTCTGATAACCTGATTTCAGATCCCCCAAACCCCCAATAAAAGCTGGACCCAGTAGCACCAGCCTCTATAATGCTGGTGCATCTTTCTAGGGAGACGGCAGTCAAAGACAACAGACTCTTCAAGAGGCTCGGGGCCAGCTGGTCTGGCGAGGAGACCCTGTCTTAATGTAGACCCACACCCAAAGATAGTCCTCTGACCTCTATGCGCTCACCATGACCGGCATGCACCCACTCACACACATGAACACACACACACACACACAAAATGCTGCAGTTACACAACATAAAATATCCTTGAGTGGAAAAAGCTAATTATCAGAATAACAAACATGTAGTATTCACACATTATGGAAATATTTTTTAAGTGAAATAAGCTTTAAAATTCCACTTTCTCAATCTTACTCTGTATGAGCTGGGGAGGGGGCACCGTTTCTTCTGTGCATCTCTATGTTTTCCAAACTTTATTCTTTAAATACATTTCTTTCTGTTTGTCAATGCAAAATTACTAACAGTTGAGTTTGCAGATCTAAGTGTGCAATTGAGTGAGTTCTGACAATTGGTGTCCTTCTGAATCTTATTACTTCATTCAAGTCCCTCTGTGCAACTCTGGGGCCAAAGCACTGAGAGCCTGATTGCTTCATTGACACAGATCATGGTTGTAATTTTTTAAATGCTAAATATTCCAATGCAGAAAAACCCTCAAGGGGGAAACTCATCACCAAAATGAGATAATTAAAACAATCTTTAGGTCCAGTAAGTTTGGTGTGAAAAACATTGTTACTGTAGAATAGGAGACTTAAAATGAGCTATTTGTTATATTATTGAGGAATTTGAAGACTCATTCATTACTCTGCCAAATTCTCTCGTTAATTTCTTTTTCTGCTCTAGTGACTAAATATGTTTGTGTACAATCCTAAAAATGAAGATGCCGTTTTCAGATAGGATTCCAGGAAGGAGAAGGCTTAGAGCCAGGCTCTAGGCAAAGATGGGAGTTCTGATAACCAGGGATGCATTTAGAGTGAATGTACCTCTAAGAACTCTGCAGACTTGGATCTCAGGCAGCTTCTATTCCAGCTGACAAGCAATCGACCAGAAACCGTTCACAGCACAAGGCAGTATGCTACTTCTAATATATATGTATTTATTGCTGACACATAATAATTGGACTTACTATGGGGTGCTCTGTGAGATTTCATGGCATGTATGTGAGGAACATGATGTCATAGGATGAACAGAATAGGCACATTCATTGTCTCAGACAGTTATCTGCCTGCTAAGAATCTTTGAAATTGTGTTACTTATTTAAAATATGTAAGGGGCTAGAGAGATAGCTGAGCAGTTAAGAGTATTCACTGTTCGTGCAGAGGACTTGTGTTCAGCTCCCAGCACCCACATGTGGCTCACAATCCTCAAAAATCCAGTTCGTGGGGGGTTATAATGCCCTCTACTGGCCTCTGCAGGTACTGCATGCATGTAGTGCACATAAACTCATGAAGGCACACACACATAAAATTTTTAAATCTTTATAAAATATGTAACTAATCATTGTGGACCATTTTTGCTAGACTGAAGCCAGCCGACTGTCTAGTATGAATGGTGAGAGCGGCTTGGAGGGCCTGCTAGGGGCTGTAGATCTGTGTCACTGCTTCCCACTGCCCTGGTCCCCTCCAGGGTTGCAAACCCACAGGCCACAGTGAAGGAGGTGAAGTGGAGGCAAAGGGAGGGAAGGTCTTCTGTGGGGATCCTCGTTCTCCAGTGATGGGGCCAAGAGCCGGGACATTTCTTGCTATGGGGACATAGAGGTCCTGTGAAGGGCCCTGGGCTGACTGGACTGACTGGGCTGACAGAGCCTCCATCACTCACATGAATACAGATACACTATTCCAAAACACCACTAATCTCCTCACCCTGGCCAGCATCATTTGCTGAGGCTCAGCGAAAGTGACACTGTGAAAATCCAGGGAAGAAACATGTTAAGTGTACAGGCTAGGAGACTTTGGAAGGGTTCAGCCCTTGCACAGGTGACTTTCAACTTGCACAAATCCTCAGAAGTTCAAGGTCCTGACTGAAGATCCCAAATCCCACACCCAAATCCCTTATGTAAAATTACCTTTTTTCATAGAGCTTATTAATGTCCTCCCATAGACTCTAAACCATTCTAAGTGACTTACGATGTACACTAAAATGCATTACGTAAATACTGTCAAACTGGATAGCTGAGGTAATGACTTAGAAGGGTTTTCATACATTCAGAACCAGGTGTAGTGACACAGACTGAGGCAGAAGTACGGGCGTATGGAGGCCAGCTTGGTATACATAGTGAGACCCTGTCTCATATAAAACTCTAGACTTTAAAAAGCCTACTGTCTCATTAACTGAAGTCCATATTGGAAATGATTAAATCAAGTGGACAATGGAATTGATGTCGGGTAATTATAGAGAAATCAGGCTTCAGTAGAACTCCTGGTTTGAGGGGAGCCCGTGCATCTCATTGTTAAACTGAGGAGCGCCCCATGCTTTCTGTTTGGGGCCATTCACCCACAGCCTGCACTTCTGTGCCCTAGAGCCTCCCAAGGTTGTCTGGTCCCATCTGTGTATAGAGGCTCTTTTTTTATGCTCTCTTTCCTGGGAGTGACCATCAGATTTTTGAGATTTAGAGGCACTGTTAGGGTCTCCCAAAGCAGCTCAGCTTAGCTCCGCTAGGAACGTGCTTCCTCCCTGAAGCAATGCTCCTTATGGAGTCTGGACTCAGTCCTGAAGGTCCTATGCATGCTGTCCTCATGATTTTGTACCAGGGTCCCTTTAAAGCCATCCCAGAAGAGTCATACTGGGTACTAGTCACCTCTCACCAGCAGAGAACATCCCCTGTTCACTGCTTCTGCTCAGCTATTGCCTGACGTCCAGGGCTCTGAACAGAGCTCAGTGCTCCAGTCCTCCCCGGGCCTGTGCAAACCTTAGTTGCTGGGCACCAGACTTCCTAGATGAGAAACTTCACATCAGAGACAGCTCCTGCTTCGCTGATTGTGTGGCCACTTGCTCTCAGGACTGGGAGACCCTCCAGTGTAAGGTCGGGCATCCCCAACTGGGAGCGACAGGTTGGACTGTGGAGTTGATGTGGGTTGGGGCCAGAGAAGAGAACTGGACTTGGGGTTGTATAGATCTGGGGTCATCTCTCCTTCTTTGGGTCCAATAACATGGGCTATTTGAATGAAATATAAAAACCCGTGTACCAGTATTTGACTATGTACCAAGTGTGGGACTGAGTTTATTTCCATTTTCCTAATGTGAAAATAGTAATGCATGCTTTGAAGGGTGCTTGTGAGAGAACAGGAGTCTAACTTCTTTATATTGCCTATCCTTCCCTCCATTAAGCCATGACCTTCAGTACCCTTGAAGCCCTTGAGCTGATCACCTGAGTGATCATATGTAGGAGACTAAACAGGATTTCTGTCTCTCACTCATCCAACAGTCAACTCTGAATAGATCAAAGGCCTTCAAATAAGACCTGAAATTTTGAAAATACTTCAAGGAAAGATGTTGGCACAGACAATGATCTTTGGATATGACTCCAAAGCAGAGGGAGCAAAAGCAAAAACTGACAAATGGGATTATAGCAAGCTGGAATTACATAGCAAAGGAAATGATCAGCAAAGCAGAGAGACAAGCTCCAGAATGGGAGAAAATATTTGCCAACTATTCATCTGATGAAGGATCAATAGCAAGAATTATAAGACACTCAGCTGGGTGTGGTGGCACACTCCTTTAATCCCAGCACTTTCAGGGCAGAGGCAGGTGGACCTCTGTGGGTTTGAGGCCAGCCTGGTCTACACAGAAAGTTCCAGGCCAGTCAGAGCTGACTAGTGAGACCCTGTCCCCAAAGAAAAATTTTAAAAAAATCTAAAAATCTCCAAGTAATCCAATTTTTAACATGAGTAGACGATCTGAAAAGATACTTCTCAAAAGAAGAAATACAACTGGCCAGTAGACATACGTTAAAATGCTTGGTGTTACCATTATTTGAGGAAGACCAAAACTACCATGACATATCACCTCACCCCAGGTGGAATGGCTATTACCAAAAAAAAATTAATTAATTAATTAAATTAAATTAAGAAGCTGGTGAGGATGAGGAGAGAGAGGGATTTTCACACACTGTTGATGGGATGTAAACTAATGAAGCCACTTTGTTCCTTATGGAGAAGAGTGTGGCGGCTCCTCAAAATGCTAAAAATAGAAATAACATGGATCCAGCTATCTCACTTCTTAGTATATATTCAAAGGGAGTCAAATGGATGTACCAAAGGGATAGGTGCATTCCCAGGTTTAAGGCAGAATTATTCACAATAGCCAAGATGTGAAAGTCTCAGGATGTGAGCAGGAGAATGGATAAAGGAAATGAAGTACACACACAAGCACATACACATACACGCACGCACACACACATACACCTACCACATGCACATGTGCACACAGGGCAGAATGTTATTTGACATAAAGAAAAATGAAATCAGGTCATTTAGTAAAACGAACGGAACTGGGGACATTATGTTAATGAAATGCACCAGCCACAGAAAGCCACACGTCTCCTGTTCTTTCTCTTACGTGGAAACTATAAAAGAACAGAAAGTTTGACCTGAGAGTCAAATGTTGATGACTAGAAAGGGAGAAGGTTGGATCTGATCGGTGCATGTGTGGAAATATCCCACAGAGTCCCGTTAATATGGATAATTAATATATGTGAATCATAAATAAGAGAAAATAATTATGAACAGAGAAATCTGCTGAGAGGCCTCGCTTGGGGCTCAGCTTTGCATCTGCTGACTAGCTTTTACAGCTATTGCTGCATGATTTCCCACTTTCAGCAGCAATCTGAAGGCCTGAGGCTGTGCCCCTGCCCTCTCGTTTGGGACACAGTAACCAGATGGCTCTCCCATGCTCTGCCAGCACCCAGCACGGAGGACCTAGAAGCCAGGAGTCTGCTGCAAGGAGGCGTCTCAGCCTCTGTGACCCTGCCAGTCCTCACCCTATGGCTGGAGTTAGGGATCCTCATTGTAGCAATTTCTTGTAACTAAGACAAAACTTGCCTACAAGCATTAAAGTCATTGTATTTATTGTAAACATGGTCTAGCTAGGAAAGCAACTGGATGATATACAAAAATCACATAATTAATTTATTTTAGAGAAACTCAAAACATATGCTGAATTCATCATAACTCCCTGTGAGGCAAAACCTTGACTCCCTGAAGATTCTTTACTGCAGAATGTTTTCCAGTTTGAGACCTGTCAGAGGGATTAATAAAGAATGACCTCATTCATGCTGGTAAGTTTTAAACAGTTACATGGGAACAATGGGAGTTCTCTGCAAAGATGTTCCCATGGTCACCTCACCCAGGCCCCAACTTCTACCTCAAAAATAGCAATTGAGGGGTTGAAGAGATGGCTCAGTGGTTAAGAGAGTTGGCCACTTCAGTTCCCAGCACCCATAAGGCAGCTAACAACCATCCATAATTCCAGTTCCAGGGGATCTGACTCCCCCTTCTAGCCTCTACAGGCTTTTCAGGACATGAGTGCACTACATGCATGCAGACAAAACACTCATACAGATAAAATAAAAAATAAATAGCAATTGAAAATAAAATAACAACCACAAAACCCCAGCGACTCCCCTATCTGTTCCCTGTTCTGGAATCGTGTCTAAGGCTTGGTTGGGTGAAAGGATTCTATGACCACAAAACTTTTCAACTTTTCACAAACTTTGGAGCCAGACTGTGCCAGCCAGCCTTCACAGCTGAAAAAAAAAAAATGTACATGAGGTAAAGAACGTAAACATTTATTTGGCTCATGGTGGCTTGGCTCTGTTGTTTTGGAGGTTGTGGTAAGGAAAAGATCATGGCAGGGAGTCTGGGGGACAAAGGTTCTCATGTCATGTCACAGAGGCCAAGCCCCCTTAGAACTAGGGTTACAGTCCAGCAGGATACCGGACTCATATGTGGGGGCTAAGATCAAACTATTGTCCTCATGATTGTGGAGCAAGCACTCTTAATCACTGAGCCATCTTGTCAGCCCCATATTTAATATTTTTAAATATATACAGCAATTAAGTACAGGAGTCCATATGGCATATGATCTAATTAATTGATGGAAACCTGTTAAAATTCAGACTAAGCATTTGTGGATAAGAACTTCAAAGATCCTACAAGTAATTTTTTCTCTTAAGTAGTTCAGTCATTTTCCCCTCTTGCAGTGTTTGTATATTTAGTTTGTTTAATAGGTTACTTTGATAATTAGGAGTAGAAAGGCAAATGTCAAACTATCTCTTGGCCAAATTATCAAAACTTCAAAATTAGTGGAATTTTACTCTGTTCACTGACAAAAGGGAGGAGGCAGCTGCATGTATGTATGTGTGTGTGTGTGTGTGTGTGTGTGTGTGTGTTTGTGTGCAATTTGAGGCACTCAATATTAGTCTATCAGAGTCATTTTGGCTCCCTGATTGATTTCATGTGATCCTGTGAAAGAAGCATTGCATAAGACAATAATTGATCTGTGTTCAGGTCTCTCCTCTAGGAAGATCAGACTGGGATAGGGATATACATAACTCAGAGGTAGAGCACTTACTTCTCTTGCTGTGTCAGAACCAGAGCCAAGAACATATGGTCAACTCCACATGCAAGGGTCAGAGTGGTGGTTTTAGGGACTATCTCAAAAGGAAGTGATAACGGTAAATTAACCTAGCATGGAACTAATGAGCTATGTCCTCAGCTTAACTTTGTTCTGTGTGGTAGATGAGTAAGTACTAACAAACATATTTGACAAGAAACTTTTGTACCCCTAAAAATAAGTATGCTTGCTGATATGTGTAGAGCTAACAGGGATTTGGAAACTTCTGCTTGTACTCAAATCATAAAGGTCACCTGAGCTCAGCTTCAGGTTGAGATAAGACAGGCAGACAACCATAAAAACTGCTGTCTGTGAGTGCCTTGGAAAATGCTGCCTCTGGCAGTGGTCTTTCAGGAAGCACCTGCTACCATATGCCTTATTTGTTAAAATAGCTAAGATTATACAGGCATCGGCATATTACTGGGATGTTATCACGCTTACCCAAAATATCTGCTTCTTTGTAAAATGCTAGCTGTTTAAATTTCCTACACTAACCTAAGGGACACATAGACATTTGTGCTGGAAGTCTTAAACCCACCAATATGATTACTGTCAAGTAAAGATGTGAAAAACCCTTTAAAAACCTGTATGTATTTCTGGTCAGTGCCTCAATTTTTCTGGAGCAGGTTTTGCCCAGTCTGAGACCCATATATAATAAAGAATAACTGCTTTACCTCCTGCATATGGTTTGAGTCTTCTCAGTGGGACAGGTCAGTCTGTGGTTAATTCCTGTACCAGAAGAAATGAGAACAGAAACACACAGGGTATCAGATAAGCTCAGGGTGCCATACCCTGACAGATGGCATGGCACTCTGAGCACCAGAGGATGGTGGAGACACGTTCCCTGCCTGGATTGAAGGATGGTACCGACTGTTGAGGTTGAATAAGAAATGGATTTAGAAAACCCCTCTGCCCTGACACTTTTCCAGCAGTATCTCCCTGGATAGTAATTAAGCTTGCAATCGAGTATCAAAAGGATCTCCATCACCCACTGTCCACCAGCCGCTTTTTAAACTCCTTTGATGTCAACCCTTGCATGGGCATCACCGTGATGTTTCTGAAGGATTCTGTGCACTATTGAGCTGGAGACTATTATTCTGTCTAACACACTGAAGAGTTCTTACAGAGTTTTCTGTCACCGAGGGAATTTCTTTAAGTGTATCTTTCAAGTTAGCTGCAGCAGGGAGTCAAGCTGTGTGGCTGTTTTTCACGTGTGGTGACATTAACCATCCCAGTAACTGGAATTTGACAGAACAGTTCCAGCTTTCCAGGTCCCCGAGGGAAGACATACCACGTGCAGAGTCACCTTCCTCATCTGTTTTAACTGTGCTGACATCTGTGTGCTGGTGAGCTGTAATACACAGGAAGCAAGCAGCTGTAATCTCTGGATCTGTGCTCCAGACCAACGCTCTGCTGTTGAATCCTGAGCTCACACCCCTCACAGTATGCATCATGGCTAACTTTCCACTCAGCAGGAGTCAGGACCTGAGAATCTGTATATATTTCAACATCAGATTGGGAACAAAGGCCTGGGTTCCATCCCCAGTGTGGATGGGTCTCCATCTCTAGCACAGCTGTTGTGCTCCAGCCATGCCAGAGAATGGAGGACGATCGAACTGGGGGCCTCAGGTGCCATTTCCCAGACCTTGGCACCTACAGTATACAGTCAGTCTTCTGTATCCATGGGCACCTGCCAACTAGTTCCAGTTGCCATATTTGGGCTAGAATGTTGTTCCATGTCAGTGCTTCTCAGTCTGTACTGGGGGTGAACAGACCTTGTCGTTGTTCCCTGAATAACAACTGTTTACACAACATTTATGCTGTATTTGGGAAGGTAAGCTATCTAGAGATGGGTTAGTCAGGAGGATGTGCACAAGTCACAGGAAAATGCTCTCCCATTTTCCTTCTTTTTACCTTCTCTCTCTCTCTTTCTTTCTTTCTTTCTTTCTTCCTGTGTGTGTGGGAGGGATGTTACCTCTATGTAACATATGAATGTTCGTATGAGGCAAGAGGGTGTCCTGCTTTGCCACTCCACCTTAGTCTCCTGAGACAGGGTCTCTCCCTGAACCTGAAGCTGCCCTTTTGGTGAGGCAGGCCACAGAACTCCCAGAACCCGCCTGTCTCCACTCCCCAACACCGGGGTTAGAGGCGCACAAAGCCATGCACAGTCTTTTTTTGAAAAAACATGGTCTCTGGAGAGTCTGTCTTGGGTTTTTTTGTTTACACAGCAAATACTTTTACCCTTTAAGTCATCTCTCCAGTCTTCTACAAGAGACTAGACAATTCATAAATTTTGGGGTCCATAAGCAATCCTGGGACCAATGCCTTAAGGATTCAGAGAGGTGACTGCATCAAGTGGAGTAGACCACAGACAAGAGACAGTTATCAAAGAATCAACAAATGAATGCTCATTCAAGAGGCAATGAAGCGATCATTTAAACATGGTGATGATGATCAGATCAGGGTGCAGCCTTTGCAATGCTGTGCTTAGACAGGGCTGGTGAGTACATTCACCACCTTTCTCGTTTTTGTTAGTCTTTGTTTTTTTAGATTTACTTTTGATGTATTTACGTTGACCCAAAATCTCCTTTGTAATCTAAAAATCTGGTGACAACCGGCTTTATTCTTCCGTTATAATATTTCAAACTAAAAACATCAAGCTTATCAGGAGGGGAGCCAGCTTTTGTTAAATAACAACCCAATAACCCAATTATAACTGAATAAAGGTCTGAAAAATAGTTCTTTAAAAAAAGATATGCACATAGCCAACAAGTATATGAAAAAATGCTCGATGTCACTAATCATCAGGAAAGCTATACATCAGAATTCAGGAAGAACAGCTTATCTATATATATAGCCATGCCCACAAGGACATGAGAAGGAAAGACTTGTATTACACACTGTTAATGGGAACATGAATTAATGCAGCCATTCAGAACACAGTGGAGAGGCCTCAAATGAGTAAATCCAGAGCTACCATAAGATCCAGCAGTCCTGCAACTGCGTACATAATGAAACGAGATAAAATCAATGTGTTGAAGAGACTCCTGTACCCTCATGTTCACTGAAGCACAGCTCACGACAGCCAGAACATAAAATCAGCCTGAATGCCTATTGATAAATAAACATAGTCTATTTACATGAGATATTGTTGGATAAACCCACAGGACGTTAGGTTAAGTGAAATAAGCCAGACACAGAAAGACAAACACGGCACGAACACTCATAGGCAGAATCTTAAAGAGCTGATTTCAGTGAAGCAGAGCGGTCTCAAACATCTGGGGAGAGCGTGGAGGAGGGATCAGGGTCAGGTTAATCAGTGGGTAAAATGCTACTGATGGGGAGAACAAATTCTGGTGTTTTGTGGCATAGCAGAGAGAATATAATTAGCAATAATCTGTTTATGTCTCAGAATAGTTACAAGACAGGAACTGCAATGTATTCACCAAAATAAATGTTCAGAACTTACTTACATTAATTACCCTGAGTTGGTCACTATCCACTCTACTTATAAATCAAAACATCACATTGTACCTCACAAACATTTACAAATGTGTGCCAAGTAAAATATTTTTAAAGAATTTATGCTATGCATACTTATTCTTTAAGCATATTCTGCGGGGGGGAGAGGCAGGGATAAATCTAGTATTAAGTGAGCAAAATTTCAGTGAACAGTTTTCTTGTTTAGAACACTAAATAATAATAAGAGTTCACACAGCAAGCTATCCTTTAAAAAAAACTCCCAGTCATTTCTCATATAAAGTTCTAATAAACTCTACAACTCTGTCATTTGCTCTTGAAGCAAGATTTATAATTCCATAGACGATGATGGATAACGCACAGGTTCAAATGCTTGGGCATCACTCATGTCCTGAGGACCTCATTCCAATTACTCCCTTAGTCTTGGGTCCCTTTCACTATGAAATATGGAAGAAGAAAACTAAAAGCTCAGGACAGGGCATATTATAAACACACAATAAATGGTAGCTGTCATGAATTTTACTTTAGTTTTATTTTCCTGTAAAGTAGAAATGAGTGAGAAAAAATGACGGAGGAATTTGTCTCAGACCAATTGTACCCTGAAAATATTCTGCATGCTTCTGGCTGAGGACATTTAGAAACAAAAAAAGTTAGGAAAGGAGATAACATCTTTACTGAAGTATAAATTCTTGGTCAACTGCTGTTGGACTTACACGCATCATGCTCCCAATAGGCTCTGACTTTGGTTTCCTGAGACTGAAATAAAGGAAGGGCCTATGTTAAATATATTTAGAATAATATGAGTTGTAACAAATTCCTTTAAAAAAGAATTGTGTCAGGTTCCTCTTTCTTGAGGGCGGACTTACATTTCTGATGGTATCTGGTAGAACTGCCACTTTCCGTGGTGATTCCAGAAGGAAAGAATCAAAGCTGGTCTTAGCCTGTTTCATGTTGCTCTAACAGAATCCCACAGGCTGGGTGATTTATAAAAAACAAAGATTTCTTTCTTGCAGTTCTGGGAGGCCAGATCCAGTGAGGACTTCCTGCTGGTGGAGGGCCTCAGGGGGCGTGGCAGAGCAGAAGAGATGCAGAGCCTTTTATAAACAGCACTGACCCATTCCTGAGGGCAGCCCTCCTGGCCTGTTATTCTCTGTTTAGTAATTGTTCTCATTACTGTGACAAAATCCCTAACTAGAGCAATGTAAGGAAAGAAGAGTTTGTTTTGGTCTAGAGTCTGAGGTACTGTCATCAGGGCCTTGAAGTCATGTTGGCAGGAACTTGAGGCAACTCATCACATTGCATCTACAGAGTGGAAATATGGAGAGATGAATGCTGGTGTCCAGCTGGCTCTCTCCTTTTAATTCAGCCAGGTACCTCAACCCATGAGATGGTGCCACCCCCATTTACTATGGGTTTTCACACCTCAGTTAACCCAATCCAGAAACTCCCAAACACTCTCAGAGGTTTGTCTCCTAAGTGATTCTAGATCACCACAAGTTGATAGGATTAACCATCACTTCCTCCATACGGCATCTCCTTCCAACTCTGGATGTCCTTACCTCAGTCCTGTCAATGAGCTTAGAGGAAGATTCTCCAGCCTCAGCTGAGTCTTCAGGCACCTGTAAGCTTAGCTGATGGCTTGGATTCCTGATCCTCAGAAACTATGTGAGATAATGCTTGTTGTTTTAAGATGCCATGTTTTGGGGCAATCTATTATACAACAATAGATGGTGTGATCTAATTGAAAAGACTGACCATGGGGGCTGGAGAATAGCTTAGAAGTTAAGAACACTGGCTGCTCTTGCAGAAGATCCAGGTTCAATTCCCAGCACCTACATAGAAGCTAACAACTGTTGATAACTCCAGCTCCAGGAAATCTGAATATCTCTTCTGACCTCCAAGGGCTTTGAACGACATGAGTGCATTTATATACATGCAGGCAATACATTCATACACACAAAATAAATATAATAAATAAAATACTGTTTAAAAGAAAGTATTGACCGTTCAAGTAAGTTCTAAGAGGAAAAAAAATACAGTAACATTAGCAAAAAGTCAAACAAGCTTCATAAGTTATCAGTGTGCGGGAAGAGAGTGCCACAGGATGAGAACTCCCCACCTCCTTATAGCATCTCTGTGTCCTCCAGGGCCCATGTTTGCCTGGTACCCTTGGTATAGCTGCATTACAAAGCACTAATTACTTCTGCACTGTTAGTAACCAGCTGTCATTCAAGGCTCTCAGTTGCCTCCCATATAACCTCCACTGGCCTATGGTATCAACCAGTCCTAGGACCTAGATCCTATTCTCTCCCACAGGGCCAGTATCAGACCCAGGTGTCACTGTCTGCCATGCTGGAGGGCTGGCCCAAAGCAAAGCAGATGGTGGTATTGTAACTTCATGCCACCCCTCTACGAGAGGGGAAGGATTTCTGTCCTAGCAACTCTTTCTGCTTTGTAGCTACAAGAAAGTAAAAAGGGTCTTCAACGGAAAGTTTCTTCCTTTCCAAAATTCTGTGGTCCTTCATAATGCTGAAAGTGTTTGATGAGAAAAGTGAGGAAGTTTAGTTAAGGTCTTAATGGAATTTAATTAAATATGCATAGACACACACACAGGCTATATAATATATATCGCACATTGAATTTATGTTATATATGAAATATTGCTAATATAAATATATAATAGATATATAATAAATTTGACTTCATGCTATAAGATGCTTCACATACACACACACATGTATATATATATAAACTATATGAAACATAAGTTGCTTGGTTTTCAGATCTCTCTTTTTTTAAGCAAGAGGTCTTAAGTAAGAAACCTTTGGGGCTGGAGAGATGTCTCAGTGGTTAAGAGCACTGGGTGCTTTTGTAGAGGACATGGGTTCGGTTCCCAACAGCCACATGGTAGATAACAACCAACTAGAGCTCCAATTCCAGGGGATCCAACACTTACTTTTGGCATACATGTGGTATACTTACACACATGCAGGCAAAACTTCATACACATAAAATAAATTTTTTTATAAAAGAAAGAAGCTTTTTTCATCATCTCTGCCAATGCAGGTCCCAGGCAAACACTCCTCCCGTGATTGAATCTGCCAGAAAAGTGTTGAGCATAATGCCTACCACATAGGACCTGAATAAATGTCAGCTTCCTTTCTGTTTCTTCCCCTGACAAGTGCCACAACCTTGTTTAATTGATAGTGAATCTCTCCAGAGACAAGCATGCTATCAATTTTCAGCAGCAGTGACGATGAATTCAGATATGTTGAGAGTGTGGGGAGGGCCTAGCTGTATTGGCCGGGGTGCTGGAGTCGGTGAGCCTGGGCCTCTCTCTTGGACCCTAGAGAAGGTTTACAGTGTTTGTTTTGTTGTCTTAGGCAGCCCAGAGCATTTTCTCACCACCCAAGAACTGTCTTGTCCAAGAGTCTGTTGCTGATTCACTGCTACCTAATTACTATCTTGAGTGGAGTCTTAAATGTTCCTCTGGAGAAGTGGGAGCCAGGAATTTACCTCTTAGAGGAAGGGACTCCGCCCCTGAACAGACCCTCCTGGAAAGGCTCATCCTGTGGGTGTAGGTGAAGTCCTTCCAAGCCTATGGTCCCCATTCCACACAGTGCTGCTGGCCCATACACCCAAAGAATTTCCAAACCAGTGGGCAGTGTACAGAGTCCTCATTCCTGGGAACCTCTGTTTCCCAAGTTAGCTAGCTGGACTACTGATCACCTGTGAGGGGTGGGGGAGGACCCACCCTTAGTGCATACAAAATAGGGTCTCCGCCCTGCTCTGACCTTTCTGTCTCCCCCAGGGCCATGTCATCTGACAGATCCCTGATATGTCACAGGGACTGCTTTGTCTTTGGTCCGAAAATGATATGACAACATGATCGTTTAAGATAATTTAAAAGTCCTTAAGCTAAAATTCAAAGGCAATTCAACCTACGTCTGTAATATCAGCACTCAGGAGTGAGAGGCAGAAGAATCTCAAGTTCAAAGTCAGCCCAAGTTACATTAAAAAAAAAAAAGAAAGAAAAAAATGTATATGAGGAAAAAAAATACAGCATGATAAAGATGATAAAGCCAAAAAGCGTAAACACCTTTAAAAATACAAATAGCCAATGTGTTTTAAACATAGCCAGCCTCAATGGAGAGAACTCACTCAGTAATAGTAAGGTACTTGCTTTGCAAGCACAAGGACTTAAATTCAATCCCCAGAACACACATCATCCTAGTACTGGGGAGGCAGAGACAGGTAGATCCCGGGGGCTCACTGATCAGCCAGTCTAGCCTAATCGATGAGTTCCAGGCCAGTGAAAGATTTTATCTATTTTTTTTTTTTAAAGAGGAAAGGCACCTGAGGAATGACACACACACAAGCACATACACACACAAAATGAAAAAGAAATAAAAATAGAAAATAGCCAAGCTCTTTATTAGAATGTGTGAGGCCCTGGGTTTGGTCCCTAGCACTGAAAACCAAAAAGAAGGGAGGGAAGGAAGGATGGAAGGGAGAAAAGAAAAGAAAATGAAAAGATTGAACTGCTTTAAGAATCAAGCAAATGCCCGGTGTGGTGGCACATGCCTTTAATCCAAGCCCTGGTGAAGCAGAGGCAGGCATATCTCCATGAGTGAGTTCAAGGCTAGCCTGGTCTACATAGTGAGTTCCAGGCCAATTAGGGCTACAAGGAGATCCTGTCTCAAAAACAAACAAATAAACAAACAAAAAATGAAATGAAAAGACCCCAAAAGTATATCAGTATTACATTTGTGTAACTTCCAAATGTAGGGAGGAAAGGAAGTTCTGCAAAGAGTTGTGAGGGAAAAGTAAAGGTCAGAGTTGTTAGTACTACAGGTCCTACAGAGAACCAGTAGAACCAGAACAGATGATATTTTTTAAATTAAATAACAAATCAAAGTCCATTAGAATTGTCACATCGATGCCACATTTTTAGCTCTAAGAAACCACATCAGTCATCACCCTAATTCCCCAGTAGCACTTAATTACCTCTTCTGAGGGAGAATGAGAAATATGGGAGGTAGAAACTAGACAGGCAGCTCAGGTCAGGAACCCCGAAAGTAGCAGTTCCCAAAATGTCCCTGGTTCTCAGGGCAGGAATGCCAGAAGTGTGGTCGGCTTTCCTATCTCTTAAAATGAACATCCCTGCCCAGAGGCTATATGTAAGGACAGGTATGAACATTCCAGTCCAGACATCAAGCCCTTCTGGAAAACAGCTTTGGAAGCAGATCTCTAGATTTGCGTAGTACAAATGGGTTACATCTACCCCCAATTTCAGCCTATCTCCTAAAGGATGTTAGAGCTACTTCTTTGGAGAGGGAATGACACAGCAGCAGTGAAGACCCATTAAGAGAAAACTGGCCTTCTGGTCATGAGGAGGAAACCTGGCCTGTCTAACAATCCAGTTTGGCCAGTCAATCACCGGACCAAGGGACCATCCCTGGGAAGGTGGGCTCACTTCAAGCCAGGCTAAAGAGATAGGTGGAATAATTATTCCTTTAATGCGACCATGTACTTTTCCTTCCCAGAATCCCCAGCTAGCACGGTAGCTTATAGGACCAGAGTCTGCAGCTTCATAAATCTGCCTGGTTTTCTGAATTACTCATAAAAGCATAGCTTTTTTTATTGAATTTTTGTGTATTTTGTAAAATGCAACTTAATCATACTTAAACCCTACCCCTATCTTCACCCTGACAACTCCCCGATTCTGTCATATGTTAAGGTCTATGGAGTCAAGTCTGTGCTCTCAGATGTCCCTCGGTCAGCCACTGGAGCCTGGTCAGCCTATCTAGTGTCATTCCTTTAAGGAAGACCAACTCTTCTTCTCCCAGCAGTGATCAGCTGCCAACAGTTCCACGGTTAAAGCCGGGGCTTCTTACCCACTTCTGCAGTTCTATGCTGGAATTTTGTCTGATTTGAACTTACATGGGTCTTATGAATGCTGTCACAATTGCTGTGAGTTAATATGTGCGGTTGCCCTGCTCCCTGGAAACACTATTTCCTTGTTAACCACCACCTCTGGCTCTTACAGTCTTTCCACCCCCTCTCCCACGATGGTCTCTGAGCCCTGGGTGGTGGAGGTTTACTATAGGAGTCCAATCTAGGGACATAAACTCCAAAGTTTCTAATTCTCTCCATTTTGGCCAGTTGTGGCTTTCTGTTTAATCACCATCTGTTGCAGGAGGAAACTGCCCTGGCAAGAGTTGAAAGATGCATTATATTCTCTCTGCCCCGTGTTCCACAGTGTTCTCTGAGCCTTAGGAGTAGAGGTTGCATTGCAGATGTGTCACTTAGGACTGGGCATCTTACAGACTCTTATTTTCTGCATTTGACCAGTTGTGGAACTCTGTAGCAGTCTCCATATTTTCCAAAAAGAAGTCTCTTTGATGAGTGGTGAGCGGTGTACCTGTCAAGCTAGTCCAGAGGTCTCAGGTGGGATGAGCAGGAGGGGGCCTAGGCTCAAGGTGGGGATGTGGACAGTATGGGGAGGGTCTGACTAGTTAAGCAGAGTAGATATGAGCCCAGCCTAGTCCAAAAGTCTCTAGAAAGGCAAAACTTGTAACAAATGTTTTTTATTAATTCTTTGAGAACTTTATACAATGTATCTTGATTACATTACCTCCTCCACAGCTCCTCCCAGATCCACCCCATCTCCAACTATGTGTTCTTTTCACTTTTCCCCACTGAGTCCAATTTATATTGCCCAAATACTCTCAGGTATGGAACCTGCCCTGGAGTGCAGTTGACCTACCAGGGTCACATCTTTAGAGTAAATTGACTTCCTTTCCTAGCAGCTATCAAATACCTCATCAGTAAGGGGTAGGACTTCATGCCCTTCTACGTGCTATGCTTTATGCTGGGATTCTGTCTGGCTTCAGTCTGAGCAGGTTTTGTGAATGCTGTCACAGTTGCTGTGAGTTCCCTGCTGTCTGGAAACAGTGTTTCCTTGAGGGAAGAGGTGAGATATGGATGTCCCATTTTAAGGCTAATAAGAAACTCCACATCTCTTATTCTCTGCACATTGACCTGTTTGGGGTCTCTATGTTAATCCTCATCTACTGCCAAAAGAAGATTCTCTAATGTGGGTTGAGAGAGGCACTGATCTATAGGTATAATGGTGTCATTAGGAGTCACGTTAATACTATGCCCATTTAGTAATATATTAGTTGTAGGTGGGCAAATGGGACCACATGAAACTAAAAAGCTTCTGCAGAGCAAAAGACACTGTCATTCAACTGAAGAGGCAGCCGACAGAATGGGAAAAAATCTTTACCAGTTATATATCTGGCAGAGGGTTAATACCTAGAATATGCAAAGAACTTCAAAAACTAAACATCAAGAAAACAGCCAACCCAATTTTAAATGGGGCTTGAAACTAAACAGAGAGTTCTCAAAAGATGAAATAAAAATGGCTGAAGAACAATTTAAAAAGGTTTAGCATCCTTAGCCATCAGGGCAAAGCAAATTAAAACTACTATGAGGTTTCACCTTACCTCAGTCAAAATGGCCAAATTCAAAAAACCAAATGATGGGTGAAGGTGAGTACCCATTCACTGAACACTCATTCAGTGCTGATGGGAGTGCAAACTGGTGCAGCCAGGATGGAAACCAGTGTGGAGAGTCCTCAAAAAGCTAGAAATAGATCTACCATAAGATGTAGCTATACTTTCTTGGGCATGTGCCCAAAGGACTCTGTATCCTACCACAGAGATACTTGCTCATCCATGTTCATTGCTGCTCTATTCATAATAATCAAAATGGAAACAGCCTATATGTCCATCAGTTGGTGACTAGATAAGAAAAAGGTGGTGTGTTTTTACACCATAGAATATTATTCAGGTATTAAGAAAAATGAAATTATGGAATTTGCAGGTAAGTGGATAGAACTAGAAACAATCATCCTGAGTGAGGTAATCCAGACCAGAAAGACAAACATTGAATGCTCTCTCTCATATGTGCATGCTAGCTTTGAATCTTTAGATATGTGTTTTTCATTTGGAGTACCGTAGAGGTTGGGAAACTAGCAGGGGCCATGGAGGGGGAGGAGATAGAATGCAGAGATAGAAAGGAATAAAGGGGAATAATGGAACAGGAAGGATAGACTAGAGTGGGGGTGGAGGGCAGCACTGAGGAGAGAATAGGGGCGGGATAACTAACACTAAAGGCCTTTTGAAAAAACTAGATGGAAACCTACTAATGTAAGAGCCCTCTAAATTATATCCATAGACACATACAAAAAGAGTTTAAACGGTTACCTTATAATGAGAGGGACAGTGTCCCAATTAGACACTTCATCCTAGCACATAAAAATGCCATGACCTAAAATGGGTTACCTTTCTTTGAGTTGTTGGCCAGTGGGATCCCATAGATTTCCCCCTACCCCCAACATTATAGACTATTGCCATTGCTCTTGGTTAGTGTATTAGTCAGGGTTCTCTAAAGAAACAGAATTCATAGAATGAAGAATGAATATATATGTAGATAATGTATATATGTATATTAGTACAGGTTAGAGTCTGAGTAGTCCAACAATGGTTGCACCACACTGGAGAGGCTGAGAATTTGGTAGCTGCTCAGTCCACAAGGCTGGATATCTCAGCAGTCCCAATCTGGCCTGATAGATTCTGGGGATTTGCTAGTCTTCAGTCTACATCAAAATCCAAAGAAACTGGTCAGAGCAGCAAGACAAACTCACCTGTGAGAAAGAAGGCAAATGGTACAGGAGGGGCCGACCTCTTTCCTGCCATGGCCTTTTACACAGACTGCCATCAGGTGACACCCACATTTAGGGTGGGTCTTCCAGCTTCAAATGATCCAATCAAGAAGATCTCTCTCATTTTGGTTAATCCCAGATCCAGTCAAGTAGACATCTAGGAGTAGCCATCAAAGTTATCCTCCAGAATTTGATGGTAAGACCCTATTGCTGAAGACAACATATGCTTGAGTCATAAAACATGGAGACAGGAAGCTGGTACTGACATGGAAGCTTCATCCCTACTGGCTAACTTTCATAGTACTGGAAGGTGCTGTGCATACTACTGGAGGAGAAAAGTAATCATCAGCCTTATTTGGCTGTGAACGTTGTGAGCTGGCCAGGCAGGATGCACCCATTGGTGTAAGAGTGGCCAAATGTTATGGGCCTCAAGGCCCACTCAACAAGATGGAACTCATACCTGGCACCATATTTGGGGCCACAAATCTGAGCCTACATAGACCAAAAGCGTGACTTTTCTTTTCTCTATCTCTGCTCTAAACATGCTTTCCCTAACCCTTCGGGCTTCCTTACTCTCTCTAAAGTTCCCCTTCCTGTCATGTCGCTGGCTACTGCTATATGGCTGACCTCCATGTCTGCTTAATTCAAAGGTTATGGCTTTCTTTTTCTTGCTTTTCTCCATTCTTCCCCTCTGGGCAGCTGCCAAGACTTACAGCTTGCCTGCCCTGGAATTTTTCTTTTAAACTTCAATTAAATAATTGAAGCTTAAAAAAATTAATAAATAAAGGAAATTTGGGGCCAGTGAGATGGCTTAGCAGGTAAAGCACTTGCCTTTCTGCTTGAACCTGACAGCCTAAGTTGATCCCTGGATTCATGGAAAGGTGGAAGGTGGAGTGAACTGACTCCACAAAGTTGTCCCATGATCTCCATGTGTGTGTCACCATGGTGCTCACAGGCTCACCTCCCTCCCTCTTTCTCTCTGTCTCTCTGTCTCTCTGTCTCTCTGTCTCTCTCTTATACACACACACACACTAAATTTTTTTTTAAAGAAAGTTTAAATTTTTTTAAAGAATTAAAGAAACTCAAACTAAAATAATATATCTAGGGACAGAGTGGGTGGAGTCACTGAGGAAATTCACAGAGAATGAAAATAGAAAGTACAAGATGGGCAACCAGCACCCAGTTGCTGTTGGAGAGAGTATGAGTAGACTTCCTGGAAGGAAATTAGCAGCCTGTTTCTAACATGCATACACAATGTGACCCACAAATTTCACTTCTAGGAAGGTGACTTATAGGAACAACTGGGAAAGTGAAAACATACAAAACCTTACCTCAGTCTTTGTTACAAACAGAAGTACAAGAACACAGATGGCCGATAATGGGGATTGGTTAAGTAAATCATGACAGAAAGAGGCAATTAGAGATCATGGCAAATATGAAGTGTTTTGATGTGAAAAGATGTTCATGATACACTAAGAGAAACCAGCAGTTATAAAACTCCACTTTCGGTTGAATGTATGACACAGTAAGCCATAAATCATGACATACCTACTATATCACTGTAAATATATAAAGGAAAAACAAGAATGCTTGTACTTACATAGAAAAGAAGCTCTAACAGTTAAGTTGCCTCAAAAATGTGACCTTTCTTTAGAATCCAAGCCTTCTCATTAATGTCTAGCTTATCAGTGTTATACAGTTTTGATGATAGTGTATTTCCATCTGGGTGGGATAGTCTCTGGCTTGCTAAGTAACAGGAGTGATGGAGTAGAGGCTGATTCCTGGTCCCCCGGCCTCCACCTCCCAAGTGCTGTGATCACAGGTCTGTGCCACCACACTTAGCTGAAACTGCGCTTCTTTAAAGGATGTTCCACTACTGTCTCCAGAATTTTCTTCTGAGCATCTGATGCCCATTTTGCAAGTTTTGATGTACAGTTGAAAGAATCAGGCCATGGCTCATTAGAAGGACTCCAGGCGATTGTAAACAGCAAATGAAAAATCCCATTTTAAGTGGTGTTGGAACATGAGTAAAATACATACATTTCAGAACCATTGACCTGTAGCAATGAATGTAGGATAATTCTTCCTGTTTAATAAGGAGCATCTGGCTTTCCCAGCTCCTGGAGTGTCTTTGTTTTTTTATGGCAGACCTGGATCATTTAGGACAAGCTAATGAGGTGAATCATGACCCCTCAGTTTACATTAAGGAAAAGGCTCAGAGTGTGGTTGGCTGCACCAGAAAGGTCAGCCACATGGTAGAGGTTGGGGGCTCTGAGTCATGTGATACCAACACACCCTAGTGTGAGGCGAGTTGGAGATGGAATTCCATCTCAGTGCCAGTGATTTAATTCATCAAGCTTAGGTAATAAATTCAAGAAACAAAAAGTCTTTGGGAAAAATGCACACTTAAAATACAAACTAGATCTGGTAGCATAGACCTATAATCTCCACTACTCTGAAGGCTGAGGAAGGAAAGTCAAATGTTCAAGGCCTCACTGGAATATAGAGTAAGCTTAAAGCCACCCTGGAGAAATTACATTAAAAACTAAATCAAGGGACATGAGAAATGGTTCAATGGTTAAGAGTAGTTTCTACTTTTACAGGGGACCTGAGTTTAGTTCCCAGTACCCAAATGTGGCTCACAACTGCCCATAACTCCAGTTTCAGGGAATCTGACTCCCCCTCTTCTGGCTTCTTTGGGCACCAAGCACACATACATATACACAGGTGCTCAGACATACACACAAAATAAAAATAAATAAAACCTTTTAAAAAAGAAAAACTAAATAAAATCTGCATTTAGTGGCAGAGTCTTTACTAGCATGCATGTGGCCTCTGGGTTCAATCCCTGGTATCAGAAAAGAGAAGGGGCGATTTTACTTTTTCTTTGGCACTTTCATACACGTATATCATGTACCTTGGGCTTACCCACCAGAATTACAAGGGTGAACAGGCTGTGTGAGGCTAAGGGCCTCTCCCGGGAGTGGATTCTGTTGTTTTTTTCAGGCATTCTTAATGGCCACCGTTCTGCTTTCTGACACACGTGGATTCTGATCCTATGTTGTGTTCCAGTGTGCTGAAGCAGGCTTGGGAGAGACTGTCACACAGGTGGGTCCTTGTGTGTTCTGAGCAGTGGGCACCCGTGACCTGGCATGGGCTTTTTGGCACAGGCTCATTGGTCATGGGTTCTTCCTTCCACCAGCCTGTCCACGTCACCACCGTGCATAGAGAGCTGATTCCAGGAGTCCAGCCACAGAACCCTCTGTGACTTCCTATCATTAGCAATAGGAATCTAAGCCTTCCATAGCAACACACTTGGTTAATTTCTCCCAAAATTAGGGCTGATTCATCAGGTGAGCACCTTCTGTGTGAAAATTTATGAGCAGAAGAGACCAAAGGAACCTCCAGGCAATAGCAGAAAAACAACAAAAATGGTGTTGACCTTGATAGCAAGGCTATGAAAATAAAAAATGACAACAACAAAAGCAAATAAAAGATTGCTCCAGCCACGAGCACATCTAGCCTGTTCTAGTTCTTGACTGACTTAGCACAGACAATATGCTATTGTACCTTGGGTAGCTTAAGTCTCCCAATACTTCTGAACTTCCAGAGTCATTCTCTTAAAAAGAGGAATGTTTTCATATTTAGGTTTTGTTTTATAGGTGCACACATGGACAAGTACACACACACACACACACACACACACACACACACACACAGCTCAGTAGTAGCTGAGTCTGGTAACATGTTCTATTTGACAGAGGGACATGTGGGTTCACTGATGCTTGCAGATTCCAGAGCAAGCCTGGCTTGCCTGCCTTCATCATTAAGGCAAAAATCAATGGGTCACCTACTCAGCTCCCATCAAAGGAACATTTCTGTTTTCTTGTGTAAGTGTGTGAGACCAAGTACTTGAAGTTTAACTGACCTGTGCATCACCAGAAACTATTCCCTCAAGGCTGACAAATGTCTCGCATGCAAATTCCTGTGCTCTGTTGAGCAGGTAAAGGTCACAGAATCCGGCATCAATATGTTTTCAAGGACAAGAGTAAAATAGTCCCGAATAGAGAGAGCAGAAACCGCAAATTCCGGCAGCATGGAAATAGGTTTTCACAGGAATCTAGTAGTTATGACTGTAAGTCTAACCAGGGGAGAGAGGCTTTGAAACGTGTGTCTGCCCCGGTGAGCACTACGAGGAATAGCGGCGGGAAGAAGGATCATGGCTATAAATAGATGGTGCCAATCATGGGGGAGGTTCAGATTCTCCCCCTATATCACCACCCTGGTGGCCTCAATCATTCCTCCCGACTCCCTCCCCTCATCTGTAAAGAATAACTGGGTATACCAGTTGTGTTATGTTAAATAAATGTTTAATTTCCTGGTAAGCCGCTGTTAAGTCTCATCCACTGTGTTAGAGACAGAGACCTCCCCATTCCATTGCGTCCTTCCTCTAGACAGAGGGAACCTGCAGCAACTGCCACTCCAAACATGTCCACATGTCTCCCCTTCCAAATGCCTTTTAGTCCTGTGGCCTCCCCATCGCACATGGAGATGTGAAGTGTATGCCTCTTCTTGTGTAATCTAGACTGGCCTGGCAGCCTGAGTGATGGCCCATCATGGAAGTGTTATGTAACATCCAAGATTGGAGCTGAAGGTGTGTGCGGTTGCTACCTGTATCTGAGCAGCTCCTTTTTCACGCCTTCTCATAGCTGTGTCCTCCAAATTCAGGCAACTCCCCGCCCCAGCACTGGTCACAGCTCCTCTCCCCAAACAGCCGTCCTTGATGCTTCCCCGTCCCATCCCGTCTTCCTGCTTCTCTAGTCTCCTGGGCAGGACCACATTCTTCATCTTCTCCATGACACTGTTGCTTTGGTAGGTATGTGCACCCCTGGCCAAAGCAACTTAAGAGAGGAAGGGTTTATTTTGGCTTATAGTTCAAGGGGATATAATCCGTCACTGTGGAGAGTGTGAGGCATCCACAGTCAGGAAGCAGAGATAAATGAATACTGGTACTCTGCTGGCTTTCTTCTGTATATTCAGTAGGAGATCTCAGCCCATGTACTGATGCCATCTACAGTTAGAGTGGGTCTTCTCAGTTAACACAATCTAGAAACTCTCTTACAGACATATCTGGTGGTTTGTCTACTAGGTGATTCTAGATCCTGTTAAGTTGTCAATCAGTATTAGCCACCATGGATTTAATATTTTAGATTGGGGTAAATTCTTTTATCATGTTTTTTTAATTGCAATTAATGATAGAATTGGGTAATGTTTCCTTAATGTCTATCCCCAACACAAAGACATGTGTGCACACACACATACTTTTTCTGCTGCTTGCCCTTCTCATGCTACATTCTCAACGCACAGTGTAGGAATCATGTTTTATGCTTTCAATGCTCTGTGTTGACATCTTGGTCTGGCTGATCCTGGAGGTTCTACCTATCCCATAGTTAGTCAAATTCCTAGAAATAGCAAACAATTTCTTCAGGAGTGCACTTTTCAAACACAAATCAGCCAACCTAGACCTGCACTTCAATCTTCTTCATGGAGCTTACACATATGGGGAGCTCACCACCAGCTCTGATCACCCTAGGGCCAGGTAGCAGGACTGGGGACAGCCTCTTCATCCCAGAGTCCTACTGAAATTATTTCACCTGCATCCCTAACATGAATGCTTCCTTTGAGCTTTTCTTCCTGCCAAAACCCCTGTAAGAGTCTTGTCCACGCTCCTCTCCAACCCAGTCCTCTCCTCCTGGCTGACCCTGGCTATGTGCTTCTGACTCCTCAGTGTGTTCTGTCCTCTCCTCTTCAACTGTGAGAAACAAACTTCTTCAGTGTCACTTGTCTCCTGATTAGTCTGCCATGCTGTGCCCCCAAGTTCCTATTGATAAATGATTCTAGTCATACGGTGTCTGGCACTTAGTGTACCCCATGAAACACCATGAAGATCACTCAAAGAAATCATTACCCACTTTCTCTCTTTATTTCTTTTCTTCATAATATTGCGATCCAAGTAGTTTCTGGGGCTGGAAACATGACTCATTGGTTAAGAGCTGCTCTTGCAGAGGACACAGGTTCAGTTCCCAGCACCCACATGGTGGCTAACAACCATCCATAACTCCAGCTTCAGGGGATCCAAAACCCTCTTCTGACCTCCATGGGCATTCTATGACATGGGTACAATTATATACATGCAGGCAATACACTCATACACATAAAATTTTAAAAATAAAGTAAAAAATAAAAAAAGAAGTAGGTTCTGGAGCCACAGCTCTCCTAGCTGTGTGGCCTTGGGCATATCACCCTCTTGGTACCTGTGTTCTTGCCTCTGTAGGGTTGTTGTGAAGAGTGAACCAGTTTACAAAGTGCTGCCAAGGCCCCCAGGACACACCAAAGCACTTAAACAAATGAGCTTGTTGTCCCCACCAGCTCCTCTGCTGCTCCTGCTGGCACTCACAGCAGAAATGGATCCCACTCTGCGCTGTTGGTTTTTTCTTCTTTTTCCATTTTTGTGTGGGTGACGTGCGTTTGTGTATGCCTGTGGCATGTGCATGTGGAGGCCCAAAGTGGATATCAGGTATCATCCCCGATTGCTTTTCCACTTTCTTCGTTGAGGAAGGGTCTCTCAATCAAACCCAGAGCTTGCCAGTATCACCAGCTTGCTCTGGAGTTCCCTTGTATCAGCATTCCAAGGCTGGAATTACAGGTGGGTTGCCCATCAGCATTTATTGGGGTTCTGGGAGTCCTAACTCTAGCCCTCCTGTTTGTACAATACAGCTTGGGAAGAATCCCAGAAAGGAGACCCCTGAAGACAGACATCCTCTAATCCTGTTAGTAGACCAATAGGTCCTAAGCTGGTCCCTGAATTACTCATGTAATGAGCAGATCCAAGCAACATGTAGCAGACCTTGTAAAAGCCCAGCCCTGGACCTTGTAGTCTGGCCCTTCGGTGGCCACCACAAAGCAAAGCAATTGTCTTTGAAATGAGAATTGATACCAAACCCCTGACCAGAAAAGGTGAGGCAGAGTTGCACTCTGAATCTAATGGGTTTGTTTACCAAAACAAAAAGATCAACACTGGACAGAGGGTTTTAGAAAGATAAACTTGATTTTTCAGAACACAGTTCCTCTGTACCCAACTTCCCATTACTAACATTGCAAACTGAAGTTCTTGGAAGAAGGCACATCTGTGTTGGAGGTGCTGCAGGCTGATTATTGTGATTTTCTTTTGTTCTGTACCTACAAAAGTGCAGGCTGATTATTGTGATTTTCTTTTGTTCTGTACCTACAAAAGTGCATGGAACCTCTTCCACAGTGGAATGCCTTTCAGGACAACCTAGGCCTGTGTTCCCAACATTCATATTTGGCTCAAAATAAACTTTTATTCTTTTTGGATCAAGAGTTGTGTTTTGTGTAGACAATATCTTACATTAGCCTAGTGTCTGTTATACTTGATGAGTCTGCCATCTGCACTCCACAGTTCTTTGGATGTCTTGCTTTGTGGCTGTCTGTTTCTGCTCCTATGCAGAATGCATCCCTCATCGAGTCTTGGCTCTAACCGATTCTCTTGCTCTCCTTATTTCTTGTGAACTTCAGTGTAGGAGTCCTGGTCAAGTACTCCATAGGCTATTGAGGGACTTCCTTCAATGGGAATTTCCCTAACACCTGTCTTCTGGGGTTATGTGTGGCTTGGCAGGTCTTTTGAAGCAAAAATTATCCAACATGAAAAATTGATTGTCCAGTTCAGAGACATCACTGCATCATCATCTCTACTGGGTTCCAAAACCTTCTCATCACCATGAAATGAAACAATTTACCCAGGAAGTTGTCACTTCCAACTTCTCCCTGTGCCCCATCCATAGACCCTGAAAACCACAACAGGATCATTCAGTCCAGCAAAAGCCTGCAAGGAACAGCTGCCGTGAGTATAGAACACTCGGGCTTCTCAGAGCAGTGACTGAGGAAAGGCCACTGTGCCTTTCATTTTAAACACCATGCTTATGACAAATTATTATCAGAACTTGCCGACTGCTTGTTTTCCTCTTCCATTATGAGGTTTCCAATAGCCCAGTCTATTTCTAACAAAAGACCTAAGACTGTCTGGCCTGATTTTGTCTATTATCCTGCCTGTTCTCCCTCAAACCACCACCTGCCCACAGCAGCTACCCCAACCTCCTCCCATATGGAACTGTTACTTTCATCAGCCTCTCTACCACCCCCTTTCGCACACCCTGAATGACTGTCTACTGGCAAAAGAAAAAAAATGTAAGCCTTCACCAAAGACTATTTCTACCAAAACCCAGCCCTGCCCTGAGGATGTGGATGCTTCTGTAAGCAGGAACATCTCTTTTTTTTCCTGATCTCTATACCCTCAGGTGAGTCTGCCTTCTGTCGTGGTTGTGCAAGCCATGACTCTTCCCCTTTTGAGGCTCATTTCCAGTTGCACTGGCTGTTTCCCAACTAAGCTCTCACCAACCCCTTTTCTGAGCTCCAGATGGCCCTCTGTACCTTCCCACCAGCATCTGCAGCAGGTTCCCAGGATCTCTTCATCTGTCCCAGACCTGCTTCTCTTTTAGCACAAGCTGGTCTTCCCTCTTGACTTCTGTTCATCCCCATGGCAAGCTCCTGATGAACATCTCAACCCAAGCATTGAGGTCCATATGAAAGACTCCCCAGTCATTCTCTGACCCCAGGCAGGTGAAGGTCTCACTCCTCCCTTCCCATTTCAATCATGCATGTTGTTTCCATATTTTGGAATTATTTCATGTAATTTCTCTCAGTTGACCTCAAATATGCTAAATGTGGTCACGGTCACAGAACTACTTTAAGAAAGCGCACATTATCTGTTGCCAATATATTATTATTGTTAAATGAATTACTTTCTGTAAATTATTTATATATACCAAAAATTCCAATAGAACATAATTTTGCTTTCAATGCTCACATGGATTTTTTAAATATATAAGGGAGCAAAAAAAAAATTCTGAATTTACTCAGAAAAAAACACAATTACAATTACTATGAATTTCTCATCAGAAACTATATATGTAAGAGGATAATAGAGCATGTCTTTTAATGCTTAAAGAAAACAAAACAATCTTTCAATGGAGGATTCTATATTTACTGAAAATATCTTCAGGAATTAGAAAGGAATAAAGATATTTTCAGTGACTAGAAACTAAAATAAGTTACCTCTAGCCAATGTCAACCAAAAGACATTCCAACCAACATTCAACTGGCTAAGAGGAAAACCTGGAACTCCATGAATCAAAGAAAAGTAGTCAGATTGGTTCAGAAAAAAAAAACTGTGTTTTTGAAGAAACAAAGGCTACAAATTTCTAATATCTGTAAAAGACATTAAGTTTATAAATTCAAGTTCAACAAAAAGTCAGTTTGAAGAAAATTTCCTCCAGATTTATCTAATCAAACTGCTGAAATTTGAACTTAGCGAAAATGTTGTTTTAGAGTAACAATCTTGATGATGATGCTAGATAGATAGATGATATATGCCAGATAGATAGATAGATGATAGATAGATGCCAGATAGATAGATAGATGATAAATGCTAGATGATGAACAGATAGATGATAGATAGATAGAGAGATGCCAGATAGATAGATAAATGATAAATGCTAGATGATGACAGATGGATAGATAGACAGAAGAAAGAAAGAAAGAAAGAAAGAAAGAAAGAAAGAAAGAAAGAAAGAAAGAGAAAGAAAGAGAAAGAAAGAAAGAAAGAAAGAAAGAAAGAAAGAAAGAAAGAGGACAGGTAATGTCCTCTGTTAGCTATGTTTCTCTGCAGAACCTGATCAAAACACTACCTTAAGATGTTAAAATCACATACAACTCCTAAATCCTCACCATTTCGTATAATATCAGAAATTGTTTTCAGATAATTTACATAAATGGGAGAGGGGAAGATATAAATAAATAACATCTTATATTTAATAAAGTCTAAAAGACAAAGAAAATTGAAGAGAAATAAGCACATTAAAAATCTCTGGCTTCTGTGAGTTCTGGTGCTTGTGAGCACTACATAATTCTTAACTTTGATAGGCAAGTGTAGGATGAAATATGTTTGCGGTAATGCAAGTATAGATACTATTAGAATAACATATAGATATATAATTTCACATTGCTAGAGAAGCAAAACAAGACAAATGATCAAAGAAGGAAGAGGCAGGAAGACTGGAAAACGAAGCAATAAGAAATTGTAATACAGACAACATAAAGTAAGACAGCAGGAGAAACATTAAATGTAACATTAATGAAAATCAGCGGAGGGCAGATGAATCACATTATGTCTCTTCCTCTGTCTTATATAATTCAGCTTCTGTTTTTAAGGTATGTGCATTAAATAAAATAATATTTTAAAAGGTAGAAAGTCAGGAAGTGAACAAGAATGTCTTAGGGAAATGCTAACAATGGTAGATAGTAGAATGCTGCTGTAACATAAAGCATATTTTAAGATTGAAAACATCGAACAAGGCTGAGGAATTTGCTGATAAAAGATGGCATTTCTAAAAAATGTTTATCAGTCACAAACACTTGTATATTTAAAGCCCAGAAGGATAGAAAAAAAGAAGGAAGAAAGGATGAGAGGGACGGGAGGGAGAGACAGAGATGTATCAGCACACGTCTTTAGTTCCAGCACTAAGGATGCAGAGGCAGGCAGATCTCTGTGAATTCAAGGGCAGCCTGGTCTACATAGCAAGTTCCAAGCCAGCTGGAACTACAAGGAGACTCTTTCTCAAAAGACCAAAAAAGAAAAATAGGAAATTATTCAAGGTTATTTTGACACTAAAATACTTTGTTTGAAAATATTTATATTAAAATTTAGCAATTCTGGAAATAAAAAGTTAACATTTGAGCATTTAATTACACAATAAGCTTTACTGGGTAGATATGCCATTTTGTGCAAAAAAAAAAATCAATTTTAAATGTTTGTGTATTACTTGTAGAAATTGTCCATGGATGGTGCCATAACAGATAATCATAACCAATTCAGATAGACAGGTGGAATTAAACATACCACATTAACTGAACCAAACTAAAAATCTAAAACACCAACAAATAGTCCCTGATCTAACCTATAAATTTGAAAGCACTCACAACTCAAATAACTCTGAAAAAACTGAAACCATCTTTAAAATTGAAGATGAAATAGTTAGAACAAGTTAATTAGAAAATAACATAGAAAAGGAATTTCACATTTCAAAACCTATGGACTATGGACAAAACTCTTATGAAGAAAGCAAATTGTATAAATATAGCCTTTAAACTACATGGAAAAAGTATCTGTTTTAGTGCTTAAGAGCATGGATTCAGGAGTCACGCTGCCCAGGTTCAAATGTTGATCTTGAACGATAACCTATATGTGCTCTGGGTGCATCATTTCCTCTATCTATGATAAAAATGAGAATACCTATCTCGTAGAGTGTTGAAAAAGTAAACACAGAAATCTGTGTGTTCTCCTTCCATTTCATTAGTGACTTTGGGCAGACAGGGGAGAGGAGGAAAGAAAGAGAAATGACGATCCATAGGTAAATAGATGAGAGATGATTGACAAAGGACAGAGATGGAGGAAGACAAAGGAAGGGAGAACTAAGAGACAGGGTTTTCAACCATGCCCTGGGCTGAAATATGCCTCCTTAAAATTCCCATGTTGAAGTCCTAATGGGTGCCGTTAGGTAGGACATGGTCCAATATGGTCGGTATCCCTATAATGAGAAAAGGAGAAAGTGTTCTGGCAGTTTAGGGACAGCCTCCTCCCCCCCAAATGAGCATGCATACACACAGTAATAATAAAGAATTAATTTAAAAATATTTGAATATGCTCTAACTAGTTAAATGCATAAAATCATAAAAACTAATTATTAACAGACATATTCGCAGTTTGTATGTTGCAAATAGGGGAAAGAAGGTGGGGATACTTTGACTATGTTAAGAACTCTTACAGACCCATAAGACAAAGAAATCCATTGTTTAAATGGACAAAAGTTAAAAGCAAAAAATCCACAGAAGAGTGGTCAATGCTATTGTTTGGACTTGTGTGTGTGTGTGTCTGTGTGACAGGGTATCACCATGTGGCCAAGGCTGTTTTTAAACTCCTGGTCTCAAGTGATCCTACTGACTACTGGGATTATAGATACTTGAGCTATTCTTAAATGTCTGCCAAAGGCTTATGAGTTAAAGCTTTGGTTCCCAGTGTGGTGCTTTTAAGAGGGAGATCTTTAGGTCACTAGTATGTTCTCTTTTTCTCTCATTCTTTCATTTGATCCTGGTTCAGGAGGTGGATGTTTTTGTTCTTTCACATGCTTCCACCATGATGTTCTACCTCATCACAGGCCCTAAGATCATTACCTGAAACCTGAGAAACTGTGAGCCAAACAAAGCTTTTCTCATCTTTGTCAGCTAATTCTCTCAGGTTCTGTGTAAGAGCAATGGAGAACTGACTAGTGTTGTTGTATTAGTTAGTTTTCTACTGTTAATAAAACACCATGACCGGGGCAACCTAGAGAAGGAAGAGTTTATTTGGTTCCAGAGGGATGAGAGTTCATCATGGCAGGAAGGCATGGCAGGAGGCAGCAGGCATGGCACCAGGAGCCTAAAGCTGAGAACTCACACCTTCAATGGCAAACACAAGCAGAGAGAGCAAACTGGAATTCTAAAGCCCCACACACCCCTTCGCTCAGTGACACACTTCCTCCAGCAAGGTTACATTCCTAAAGATTCCATGACCTCCCAAACAATGCCACCAACTGGGGACCAAGTGTTTAAATATTTATAGTTAGAGATTCTCTTCCAGCACACTTCTTAGCTATAATATTAAGCTTCCTGGTGTTCTTTTCCTCTCCAAACTTCCTAAATACAAAAATCATTTTATATTTCTTTCTGCCCCACTTGCTCTTTTTCATGGTAGATCTGTTTAAGTATCACCATTAGTAACCACACCATAGATTTAATATTATGTAGGCATCACAGCAGGCACTGAAAGCTGAGAGCTCACATCTTCAATGGCAAACACAGAAAGAGCAAACTGGAAGAGGGGAAAGGCTGTGAACTCTCAAAGCTCACCCGCTGGTGACACACTTCTTCCTCAAACAATGCCACCAAATAGGGACCAAGTGTTCAAATAGTTGAGCCTATGGAGGAATTTCTTATTCAAACCACCACAGTAGTTCACAAGCACATGAAGACATATGTAATAGTAAGCAGAAGCAAACAAAGGATCCCTGTAAAGAAAGGTCATTATTCACCCGTTAGACTGGAGATGATATTGAATGTAGAGGAAGTGAATAGGAATTCACTCCTGTGGGAGATAAATTCATACAATAATTTGTGACTAAGTACTGAAGGCACAGTTACCAAGTCATTAGGCCTCAGGCCACCAAGAGATCCCACATACTTGTCCCCTGAGACCCCTACCCTAGCCATGCCTTCAGGCAACTACCTTGTACAGAATCTTCTGGACCCTGACATCCCCGTGCCTGGGCATTCCAGCACTGAGGATGCCTGTGACGTTTTGCTAGCTTCACCAGTGGTTTAAGTCTTACCTCCCACCATCACCTCCTGATCTGTATTAACTAGAGGTGGAGGGAATACCTTGTGACCCCAAAGGTCAAGCTTTTGTCCCCAAAGTTGAGCTTTGGGTACCTGGGGCTCCTGGTGAGGAGAATACTATCTCATTTTGTCAGGCACACCAAGACTCAGCCTCCATCACCAAAACTCATCCATGGAGAATCCCTTGCTACTATGAAGAGCTGTAGACAGGACAGGACCAGCATGGTCAAAAGGAGAAGTAGGATCAGGAGGCAAGTCACCTTGTATTGAACTGGGTGCTACACCCAAAGCGGGAGAAGTTCCCATCTTGGGTCCTCCCAGAGTCACAAGAATATCAACAAGTGCAAGAAATTCACACTTTCATCCTCCCACTGTTCACAGATTCCCCAGATGAGTTCACTGATACTAAAATCCTGTCTAATCAGGCCTTCAGAACTTCCTGCGGCTAGAGTTCTGACTGTTCATTTCACTCACCAAACCAAGTACACTGTAACTCTGTTAAATAATGCAGCTCAGCCACAGACCACATCTCTGGGGACAGCTCCACAACTGACCTGCCTCTGCACCCCACGCACACTGACTTTTTACTATCCTTCTTGGAGGCTAGAGCTAGACTTTATCCATGGCCTGTCCATTCTATGGTACCCATAGCATCAGCTAGAGTGACAGGTAGCTTCAACCAGCTTTGTCCTGAAAATAGAACACCCAGTGCAGACATCAAATCCATCCTGAGAATGTCCTCATTTGTGTGTAGACTGAGCAGCAAGCGTTTTGCTGATTCTCATTAAAAGTGGCTTTGAGAGTTTTGTACATGGAACTCCTAAAATCCACATTGGGATCTTGAGTTCACGGAGACTCCACACATATGTGAAAGGAGCATGCTTACTGAAGCCTTGTTCAGAATAGTAATAGACTAGAAACAAGCAAATATTTGCCAGTATGAGGAGATGATCTGTTGTTAATTTTCATAAAGAGCTACAGTGCACTTTGAAAAAACAAAGCAATTGCATATGTACTGATATGGAATAACCAAGACACATTCTGGAATGAAAAGCAAGCAGTTTGAGTAAGGTATACAATAGAATTGTGTGTGTGTGTGTGTGCATGTTTGCGTGTGTGCAAAGGTGCACAGTCCTTTAACCCTTAGCAGTAGATACATGTTTTGAGATACTCATTGCATGACTAGTGAATATCACTGTGTACTTACACAAACCCAGCTGGCACAGCCTACTGTACACCTAGGCTGTAAGATCATATATATCTCAGGAACACAGTCTTTTTTTATTATCACGTTTTGTATACAGCTGCATTTTTTTTCAATTAGAATATTACAGAACTATTTTGCACCTGCTCAGTCTAGCCAAAAGAACCCAGTGTATCTCAGGTTGTTAACATAGGGACAGATGATGGAGTGTTCCAGGCATCCTCATTGTACTAGACCTCCAGGCCCTTTTTCTGTTTTGTGTGTCATGTTTGTTTGACTTTGGTTTTGAGACACAGCTCACTCTGTAATCCAGATTAACCTGGAACTCATGGCCATCCTCCCGTCTCCATTCCTGGGTGCTGGGATTACAGATATAAGCCACCATGCCTGGTTCTGGCCTGTCTTTTCATTCAAGCCATAACCATGGTACCCAGTGTGTTCAGGCACAGATGAGGCCTCCCTCTAGGGAATCCCAATTGGCTGTCCTCTTATTCACATAGCTTGTCAGTCAGTTTGAACATAGGAGTCATCTTGGAAAGGCCAAGAGGGTCACATGCTCTCAGAGGCCCTTGACTGCCAGGACTCAGGAGCTGGACACACACACTCTTCTCTTACATGTTTCATAAGGTTCTGAGGTGGTTCTCAAAGTGTCTCGAGGGCCCTGAGTGGTTGGAGATGGGGGTACTCAACCCCTGTCCCTCCCCTCTCTCTGCATGATTCCCTAAAGTGGCTTCCCAGATAGCGTCTCCTGCATACAAGTCTGGCTGGTCTCAGGCTCTCCAGCTCCACTCCACGACTGTGCCCCAGGGTGGTGACTGAGAACGGAATGCAGGCATGTGTAACCTTTGATTTTTCAGTCACACCTTGGAAGTTAATTCCACAGACTGCAAGCACAAGGGCAAAGAAATTTAACTGTTCTGCACTCTAGGGACCGTTTATTCTGTTTGTTCTCCCATTTCAGGATTTTATTACATTCTGCTCTAGGCATATGGTAAGAAGGGCAGGCAACACCACTAGCCTCCTTCTGCTGGAGCAAGGTGAGACAGTGAACAGCAGAAAAACTCTCAGGCAAATGAATATACTAGAGTTCCGTCAATGTTAATGCTCTTGGTAAAGAAGAAGGAAGGAAGGAAGAAGGAAGGAAGGAAGGAAGGAGAGAGAAAGAAAGAAAAAGAAGGAAGGAAGAAAGACTAGAAACATATAAACAAAAGGAATTAAATAAATTAGAGCTCTAAAGAAATTCTATTGTATCTATACAAAGGATTGGCATGAAGCCAGGAAAAAAAAAAAGCTGGTCTCCAAGCAAAAAACATGAAAAATCTATTCAGTGAGCAATGCTGTTCCTGGTGCTGTGGGCAGAGAGAGGAGACACCAAGGTGCTTCCTTCCTCCAGAAAGCAGTTTATTTGTGCTAGTACCTGACTCCGTATGATAGTTCTCAAAAGCGCTGAACAAAGAAAAGACCCAGCCTTTGAAACCCTCTGCTAGTTTCCCTTTGCAGTTCAGTTCCTTTGTCTCCTATATATGGTAACACATGTACACTGATTGAGAGCACCCCCATACAAGGCCATGACAGGCAGACCTGAGTGTGTGTACTGCATTCAGCCACAGACCACGCGGCATTCTTTTTCTTTGTTCTGGAGGATTCCATCACAAAACAAGTTGCAAAACTTCATGTCTAGTGTGAATGTGCTTTCTAAAGAGTTATTTACTTACACACCCACGCACACGCACACATACACACACGCATGCACACGCGCACACACATATGCACACACGCACCAGGACTATGTGTCACATGTTATTTATACATCACATACTATTTCTAGACCACATATTTGCTGTGGTTTGTGGCCCATGTGTTAATGGTATGGTTCCCCAACTACAGCACGTTGGGAAGTGGAAGAACATTTAAGAGGTGAGACCAAGTTAGAGGAACATAGATCACTGTTGACATGCTTTTGAAGGTGATATTAGGATTTTGGCCCCTCTTCTGGACCCATTCTTTTACATTCCAATCATGACGTGAACAAGATTCTTCTGTCACCATGATGTGCTGCCTCACCATAGACCTAAAAGCAACAGAGTCAACCACCCATGGACCCGGGTCCTCTGCAAGATCAGTCAGAGCTCTTAACCACTGAACTATCTCTCCAGCCCCTACCACTCATTCTTTAGGAAAGGGAAGAGAAGACAATCTGAAGGCCAGTTTATTTATTTATTTATTTATTTATTTATTTATTTATTTATTTATTTTTGCTAAGAGTAGGAATTACCTGAAGATAGTGCTTACTATCTTCAGAATGAAATTGCATTGGGCATTAAATTATTCAAAATGATAAATAAATACATGAAGATATTTCCCCTAATGGTGTGCAAAAACATCACCAAATTAGATGCTTTCTCTACATTTCTGAGTTCCAGTGATTTAGAGTCTAATAGGACCCCCAAGCTTTTATTTCTGGGAAGCAGGATTGAACATGAATTTCACCAACATTTAATGTTTTTAAAAAGGATTTACAAATGAGAACAGGGAGAGACACAAAAAAGAAAAACACTGGGAAAGAGAGACAGTTGGAGGAACATTTGGAGAGGCAATTTCTCTCTTTCATCAGATCGCTTGGCTCTGGACTTCCTGGAATCCCAAGTTCTTTCCTTTTTCATGCTGTGTAAGTCAGCTTTCCACTCCTGCTGCCAAGACCTGGATTCATCTTATGCTGAGGAAAGGTTTGTTTGGCTCACAGTTTCAGAGACTGAAGTCCATGATGGATTGTCCCCATTGCTATTGGGCCTATGGCGAGGCAGTGCCAAGACAAGGCCCATGGGGTGGAGGAACCCCCCATGACCAGAAAGTGAGGAAGAGTGAGGAACAGACTAGGATCCTGACATTCCTTTGGAAGGGGCACCCCCAATGAGCAGAACCGCCTCCCACTAGGCCCCACCTCGCTAAGTTCCTACCACAGTGCACGAGTGCCACCCTAAGAACCAAGCCTTAGCTTATAAGTCTTTGAGGGACACTTAAGCTCAAAGCATAGGAACACCCTTTCACCAGCAACCAGCGTTCAATTTCCCCCTTCCCTTCAGTGTTCTTCCTTTTCTTGAATCAACCATTCTGAACTGAGTTGTGATGATGTCCAACAGCGGACAGCACTACCACACATTTCATTCATCCAGTGTTTTATTCCTGATCATCATACACTCTTCAAAATCATCTCATTCAAAAGACATTTAGGATAAAAGACAGAAATAAATGAACAGATCATTCCACACTTCCTACTTGTCTGCCTCACTGTTCCCTCAACAGACCTCATGACTGGCCTGAATGTTTGTAAGCTTTCATCTTAAGAGTTAATCATAAGCCACTCCTGGTCTCCAGGGATTGCTGGGTCATGCACAGTGAAGTTAACAGGCTTCATTCTACTTGACTTCCTCCGAGGCTACAGCAATCCTGATTTCCTCCAGGAGAATGGGGATGGGGGTGGGGCGGGAGTGAGGGGAGCAGGAAGCAGGCAGTAGTTCATTCTGTCTTAGTTATCAAAGCATCATGCCGTACTAATATTGTCACACAATGCGTCTCCATTGTTTAAGGCGGATTCTGTTTGTACATTCTAATAGCTGTATTGATGTATCTCTCAATTAATTTTTACATCCCATCTACAGAGTACATGTTACCATCCTCTTTGCTGAGAATGAGGTTCAGACAAGTCAAACATCATTCTGCTTATATACAGTGGAACAGACCTGTACTATGGAGTTCCTCATCTCCAGCCTTCCCACACCAAACTGACTTCACCAAAGAGGGAAGAAAATGAGTGTTGCTGGCTTGAATCTGAATTGCTTCTGTTGGATAAACACAGAAATGCTAGCAAGGCTTAGGCATGCTTGTGCCGTCTTTGATCTAAACCCTTGTTGAACCATGTGACTTCTATTCCATTTCAGAGAGAAGATTCCTGCAGGGGCCCACAGCACAT
This sequence comes from Eospalax fontanierii, assembly GCA_035773235.1. Lineage (NCBI taxonomy): Eukaryota > Metazoa > Chordata > Mammalia > Rodentia > Spalacidae > Eospalax > Eospalax fontanierii. The sequence continues at coordinate 20,389,610 of CM069547.1, forward strand.
ACTGAAGCCTGTGTTGGTAGTTTACATACTTGTTTCCTGTAATATTGTCTGCAATAGCAAAGGTCAAACAATATCCCACCCAGGCTGTGACCATCCATCAGAGACATACAGTTCCCAGCAGAGTTAGTCCCAGTCCAGAAACCCCCCTCCCACATTCCAGCTAACACTTGGTGCCCAGCTCTCTCCCTGGTCCCAATCAGCTAGAATGGCTTTCTGAGGTCAGTCACTGAACCCAACAGTCAAAAGTAGTCCCAAAGGAAGCATCTGGTCCTAACAGCAGAGGTCTGATATCGCCCAACAAACAGTCAATGTTCAGAATACAGAGGGGAGAAGAAGCAGCTGTCACTCTCACCAAGGTTTGTGCTGTCATATCCCTCACTAAAGATGCTTTCTGTGTTGTTCCAGGGGAAACTGAGGCATGGGCCCTACTGGGACTATACTTTCCGCTTTCCTGTGGATATAGGGAAATGACTACTCAGTATGTTTTTCTGAACCTAAGGCTTCCATATCCAGTCTTGCTAGCTATACCCCAAGAGTGGTCCCTGGGCCCAGGACTCTCAGGCTACCTTCATGCTGGAGCCTGGACATCATCTGGAATAACAGATTGCTACCCTTTGTCTGAATTTACCTTCAATTCTCCAAGGTCTCATAGTTTGCAGGGGGACAGAGCTCCACCTAGATTGTCAAGCACCAGAATTTATATGCCTTATATAAAGGAAAATGAGCATTTAATTTCCAGCTTTAGGTATCTGGTGAGGCCTTTCATTACATCGCAATGCACTGGTTGATCATAGAGCACGGAGATATATTTGGCAAGTTCCATTGTAAGCTCACCCAATACAAGAACTCAAACAGCTTTCCCTAGGCTCACTTCTAAATCTAAACCGGGCCACTATCTACTTCACAGCCCAAACTGTATCATATATTCCGATTAATATGCTCCTATTCTCTAAATCACACAGCCTGAACTCTGATTTCATTCACCTCACTCTGGGGAATATGATATGATCACTGACCCATGAATTCTTCTGGATGCTTTGTGGCTATAAGGAAGTCTGGCAGCTTCTGAGGACATACATTTGGAGACTTCTGATACTCCAGCAATGAAGAACTGATGGGACTCTTTCAGTAACTTCCTTCAAGATACTCCCTCGTGTCCACTTTTAATATATTATCTGAGGAAAAAAATGGTGTCAGAGGTGGGAAATCCAAGCATGATTCTCCCAGATCTGAAACTTTACAGCAGAGCTGGACCTTACAGTGCATAGTGGGCTGAGTGTCTGGCCACCCCCTCCCCCTGACCCCACATATAAAGCTTCTTCATACATTGTGGACTCGTTAACAAAGTTGTGGAACTTCAAGTTTAATTATTTTCCTTAGAAATGACAGTTTGGTTTTCCTTGCAAGGTTAGAATAATCACGAAAGCCAGTTTTTGTACTAGCTCCACATTCAATGCTGTGAAATCAAAATTGAAAAGGCTGTTTAAAAATTATTTATATATTTGTTTATTTACTTTATGTATATGAGTATATTGCTTGCATATGTGTAAGTACACCCATGTCATGAGGTGCCTATGGAGGTCAGAAGAGGGTATCGGATGCCTGGAACTGGAGCTGTAGATGATTGTTAGCCACTCTATGTGGGTGCTATGAATCGAACCCCAGTCCTTTGCAAGAAAAGCTAGTGCTCTTAATCACCAAGCCATCTCTCCAGTCCCAAAAGGCCTTTCTTTAAGCTTGGTGCTTAGTCAGAGTGAATGTGGCTGCCATCATTTCTGGATGATAGACAAGATTCGATCTGACAATTAAAGATTAGTGAAGGGAGTGACTTCCTCCAGCTTTGTACGGAGGGGTTCAAGCACAGGGCTATAGTCAAAATCCCAGGGGCTGACTCAGATCTGCATTCCAGAAAAGAAGGTAACAGTGCAATATTCATTAGCACATCTCTCAAATCTAGTTGCCTCTCTTTGCTCCAAGGAGGAGTCAGAGCTGGTGCTAGCAGGACCTGATATGCTTTCTAAATAAAACAAAAAGAAGACTATAAATTATAAGTAAATAAGTGTGATGTCTGTGGGCAGAATGGGAACTTACTGTGACAGGGAGGTCTACATGTGTGAATGGACAAACATGGTGCCGCTAGAATTGTCTTCTGTGCCTTCCAAATTTCCATCTCCCAGAATATTTATGATAAATTGAGTGAACTCCCAAAGCCTCTCAAGCTTTGAGCAATTTGGAACCAGGGTTATATTCAGATCTTCCTCTGACAGCAGAGGCTTCATTTTCCCAGCCACAGGAGTGTGAGGTAGCTGGCACTCAGCTGAGCCTTTCTTAGGCTTGCCCTCTGCTTGGCCTGAAGTCAGGCCTCTTCCCCTGAGAGGCCATGCCCAATCACCCTAGGAAGCACCTAGGGCCTTCCCTCAAGTGCAGTGGCTCCAGAAGGCCACTCTGGCTGCATGGTTCTCAGTGGGAAGGGATTGTTTTGTTCTGACATCACTGTTTCACATCTGCCAAGTGAGTCTCAAGCCCCAGTCAGATCTATTCAGCAGTTGCTTGTTCCCAGAGCAGTCCCAAACTTCTTGCATACAAATCATCTTCTCAAGAGCTGCTCCTTGGGAGATCACATGTTCAAACATTTATAGATGGGGAAACAGGGACACAGCCTTAGATGTCCTGTATTTAGAGACCCAAGAAAAGAGAAGAAAGTAACTGAGAAATCAAGAAGGCTGAGGGGGAGAGCACAGCAACTAGGGGTGGAGGCATGTGGGGGTTGCAAAAGACGGTGTACCATTGTGTCAGGTGGTGCTGCTGGGTGAGACCAGTACTGAAAATGGACTTTGGAGCTGAGTGAATCAGAGGTCTTTGTTGGCAGTGGTGATCATGACTGGTGGGAATAGTGTTCACAGTTTCAGGAGACCCCCATTTAATCATAGCGAGAACCATTGGTACTGGTATCTTATTCTACACAAAAGGATGGTGTTAATCAGCCTTCTCCAGAGAAACAGAAACAACAGGATGTGTCTATATATAAAGAGATTTGTTGTAAGAGATTGGATTGTGCCATTATGGAGTCAGATAAGTTCCAAGATCTTTGGGTGAGTCAGCAAACTAGAGGCCCAGGAGAACAGATGGTGTAAGCTCTAGTCCAAAGATGGGCAGGCTATAGACCCAAGAATAACAAAAGTTTCAATTCATATCCCAAATCGGGAAAATGTTAATGCCTCAGTTCTTCAACAGTCAGGCAGGGGGAATCATTCCTATTGGCAGAAGGGTCAACCTCTGCTAGATATTCTATTTCTGCTTTTCATAGGTGGAGCTCACCAGCACTGCGGAGGGCTATGTGCTTTTTTCAGTCAACCCATTAGAATACCAAGCCCTTCTAGAAATGCAACCCAGGTTAATGTTTGACCAACCATCTGGGCAGCCATGGCTCAGTAAAGTTAGAACCTGAAATTAACCATCACAGGTAGTAAAACAGAGGTTTAGAAATACGACATGACTTGGCAAACACTGCAGACCTCTTAAGACATCAAGCTGAGAACCAAACCAACGGATTTTAAATTCTTTTTGCTACCATTGCATCCCATTGTGGTCAGCAGGAGAAGCACCTTGAGATGAGCTTTCTTTAGAAATACAGTGAGTTTATGATAGTTCAAATGTGACTTCTCCTGGGACTGGGTGTGGGAAGGGGCTTTCATAACCACAGGCACACTCAGTAACATTTGGAAAGTCAATCTCAAGCCTCGGGCTAGCCTGTCTCCATGTTAAAGAAATTGAGGATAGACCAACATTGGCTCAGACAAAGAAATGGGACTAAGAGCAAGCAACCAGGCACCCTATAACAGACAAAACGTACAGGTGTTAGGCTCCAAACCTATACACTGGAATTCTAACCCCTGGTGCCTTAGAATGTAACTACCCTTGAAGTCAGGATCTTTTGTTTTGCTGCGGTCACTGGACTCAAGGCGGTGGGAGGCAAAGCCAGTGCTATTTGCTACAGCAACACTTGAGGTTCATCCAATCCCAGCCTCTGTCTCAGAGACTACCCATCTCTCTCTTTCTCATCTTATTGGTCCCAGAATCCCAAATGACACGCTGCAAGAGGACAGGAGGCCTTTGTCTGTCTTTCTTCCTAGGCTATACATGCCTCCATCCAAACCACAGAGCTCCCTGCTGGGACATGAAAGACTGCCTCCATGAAGCTAGCAGAAGCAGAGTCCCAGCAGCCTCCAAGTGAGTAGTCCCTGCAGAGTTGTGGGACCAACAGCCAAAGCCATTATATGCAGTGGCCTAGACCTGGCACTCTCCCTGCCATCTGTTTCCAAAAGCACATCAGTTCTCAGATATGCTTGGCTATGTGCTGTCTGAGGAGAGCTCTTTCTCAGCCAGTGGTACATGTGGTCTCACTTGAGACCTCCTTTGAGTCCCATTTGTCCATTGGTTCCATAAGTTTTCACTGCCCCACCATCTAAGTATCACGGATCCTGCATTTTGTCTCATACTTCATTGAGCAAACTGAGTTTGAAAGAAGAGCTCTGCAAGGTGATTGCTACCGTTGGGAACACTCTGCTGCTGAATGAGCCATTTGATGACAATGGTGATGGCTTCAAGGCCTGGTGGGATTCGAGTCAAGGGATTCAAGGCAGACTGTAAAGGCCTTGTGAGGAGAGGTTGGCTTCCCCTCACAATTCAGCACTAGAACATGGGCCTTTTCTCCAAAATCCATAAATGAAGGCCTTAGAGGACAGAGTCATAATGTCTAGGGCTGCCTTCTCACATCACACATTCAGGGGCCACTGCCTCCATCCTTCCCTCAGTAACACAGAAAGTGTAGTCCAGGATCACTTAGGATTTAAGACACACCTCAGGGGCTGGAGATCGTTCAGTGCTTAAGAGCACTGGCTGCTCTTGCAGAGGACCTGAGTTCGATTCTCAGCACACACACAGCAGCTAACAACCATCTATAACCCAGTTCCAGGGGATCCGATGCCCTCTTCTGACCTCTGTGAGCATTGCATGACACAGGTGTACTTACATACATTCAGGCAATACACGCATACACATAAATTAAAAATAATAAATAAAATCTCTTTTTAAAAGATGCACCTGAACTCTGCATGTAACTTGTGTGCCTCACAAACTTCCTCAAAGCCATGGGAAATGGAAATTGAAAATATTTTTGTGCTTTCTCCTCTCCTGCAAGATGTGTTCAGCCACCTATGCTCCCTCACTGGTGGAGAACGAAATGGACTGCTAATGAAAGCCAATTCTGTCATCCATGGAAGCTCTTTCCTAGTCTAACCAATCACTTCACAGATTGCCTGATCCCTCTGAAATACACAGGGCACCTGCTGGTGCTCATTTGCATGTGAGAGGACCATCATCTGTTCAACTTCTGCAGAGGTCAGGTGATGTCCTGCTACAATGAGACATCATCCCCACCCTCAGGAGGTCACTCTTGACAGACAGGACAGAGAACAATAAGTAGATGTAAGGGTTACAGCCCTGTGGGACCTGTGTACCAAGAAGGGAGAGTTTTGGTGTTTGCACAATAGGAACACAGAAGACGGAGGACACCGAATGAATCACAGAGAGAATATTTTCATTGGATTTTGAAAGATGAGTATGAACTTTCTGGGAATGTGGAAGAGGCATTTCAAATAGAGCAGGAAGCATATGCTCAAGGTTAGAGGTTTAAAAGCATCATGCAAGCTCTGATTTCTGAACAGAAGAAATGGATGGGACAAAGAGGAAGCTGTGTGGGCTGAGGCTGGAACCCAGGTGGGGGTCCACTACGGTGGTAGCTTCAGGGTGCTGCTTCCATGGCTCTGTTGGGTTGAACTGTCATAAAGAGAGCAGTATTAAACTAAACAAAGCCCTCAGTCTAGCAAAACATGTAGTCTATGCTTCCTCAATAAGAAAAGGAAATAGCATCTCTCACTTGATAAGATTTGAAAAGCAAGGGACTCAACCCAAAATATGATCTCTGACACGAGCCAGGAAACATCACCCAAGGTCCTCCCCTTTGAATCATGAAGAACTTTAAGTCTTCAGGGTCCCCTAATAAAATGCAAATAGTCCAGGAGAAGAACCCCTGGCTCCTGATGGCTTTTTGTATATTTTCCGGATTACAAATGAAGGGGAGCTTTCTGTGTGTCCCCAGGATTCTACTTCTGCAGAGAGCTTGTCTGATACTCATTTAAATTCTTTTTTAAATTATGTTTGTGTGGGGGTGAGTGCAGGTGTCATCAGAGTCGAGAGTAGGGCTTTGGATCCTTCTGCAGCAGGACTTACAAGTCGTTCTGAGCCACCCGATGAATGGTACTGGGAACCAAACTTGGGTCCTCTGCAAGAGCAGTAATCACTCTTAACCACTGAGCCCTCTCTCCAGCCCCCATTAAAATTCTTCTATTGAGTTGTTTATAATGATTACATATGCTTCTTTCTGTCTTTCAGAAGAGCCCTGATCTTACCTATGTAGAAAAGATTCTTCCTCAGTTTGGTTGCTCTTGCTCCCAACCCCCCATGTGCTGAGGATGGAACCCAGGACCTTGCTCATGCTAGGCAAATGCCACATACCAGCCCTTGGTCTTGAGACAGGATCTTGCTATATAGCCCAGACTGGCCTCAAAGGTGGGCCCTCCTGTCTTAGCCTCCTGAGTTGGAATTATAGCTGTGTACCCCTATGCCCAGCACTTGGTTCATCCTTGTGTGAGCATTAGAGAGACTTAATAACCTATCTGTCTGGTAATTCTAAGGTAATTGACTAGGACCTTAGATGAAGGACCTGACTTGGAGGTAGAGTAGGGCCCTAACAAAGAAGAAAAAGGCAGGGCACCTTAGAGAAGGAAGAAAGTTCACATGTCTCATTTCACTGCTGCCAAGGCCTTCTGAGGTGGCTCCTGCCCACCTTTCTTATCAGCTGCCCCCTCCCCTCCATCCACACATTCAAATCTAATAAACTGTAGTCATCATGTAGTATCCATGTGGAGAGTGTGTCTAGTACCTCCATAGATGCCAAAATCCTCCTGTGAGCTTAAAACCATGCTTAGATAACTCACACTTAATATGATGTAAATGTTTCATCAGTAGTTGCTCAACTGTATTGCTTACGTGATGAAGAAAAGAGTCTGTACCTATTTAGTATAGATAAAATTTTCTAGACTGGGTATACAGATCAAGTACACAGGTAGCTCTTGCTTAGCAAGGAACATTCTCAATGTTTAGTCCCCAACACCAAGTACAAACAAAACTGTCCAAAACAAAACAAAACAAAGAAGATGCGATTTCCTTTAATATTTTCAATCCACAGTTTATTGAATATGTAAGTACAGAGTTCTCAGAAAAGGAAGGCCAATGTCCTTTGCAGATCTCCATTTCTCAGCTGTCACCTCGGAACCTTTTCCCATGCTACATGTTACTGCCTTTATAGATGTTCCATTGCTGGCCCCTGCCCAAGCCTGCTCTACGTAGAAAGTTCTTCTGTTCTTTGGTTCCTACCTGGCACCCTTGCTTTTGAAGACATCCCAGCCCGACACACATTCTGCCCTACAATGGACTCCTTACACTCCCCAAATACTCAGTCGTTATACATGCTCATGCCTATGTTTCTCCAGAAAGACCTTTAATTGAACACTTGTGGGCAAGGCCCTCAACTTCTTTTGTATTTTACACATTGTCTATCACAGTGCTCAGTGTGTTACTATTTAATACCCCTTTAAAAATATTTTATTTATTACTTTTATTTTATGTATATGAGTGTATTGTCTGCATGAATATGCATGCACCCATGTTGTGCGATGCCTATGGAGGTCAGAAGAGGGTGTTGGATCCACTGGAACTGGAGTTAAAGACAATTGTTAGCCGTCATGTGGGTGCTAGGAACTGAACCCAGGTCCTTTGCAAGAGCAGCCAGTGTTCATAACCACTTAGCCAACTCTCCAGCCCTTTAATACCCCTTTAAACAATGAAATAACTTGATATCTTTCCCTTCTCCATTTAAGTATGTGTGAGGATATTTTCTAAGATCCTCCTTGTAGACCTGAAACCAGAAACTATATCATAAACCCTACATATACTTTGCCTTTCCTACACACACAAACCTATGATAGACTTTAATTTACAAATTGGGGTTAGTAAGAGATTAACACCAGGAGGCTGAAGAGATGGCTTAGTGGTTAAGAGCACTGGCTGCTTTTGCAAAAGACCTGGGTTCAATTCCTAGCATCCACATGGCAGCTGACAACCATTCGTAACTTCAGTTCCAAGGGAATCTGACACCCTCTTTGACCTCTAAGGGCATCGACTGACTCAGGTGCACTTATAAGCATACACATGAAATAAAAATAATAATAAAATATTTTAAAAAGAGATTAAAACCAATAACTAATAATCAAAGAGATAAATTTTAATAACAAATTAAAAAACAACATATGAGGATGTGTTTTCTCTCTCCCTCTCAATATCTCCTTGTGCTTACAATGCAGGATGATACAATACCTAATGAAATGAAGGCAGTGAATGACAGGCTGTTACACAAGGACTTTTAAACACTTGGCAGTTATCGATATCTGATATACTGAGCTGACCACTAAGTGCCTGGAGGGTGGGTAGCTTATATAGTATGAACACACTGGACAGAGGGCTGACTCATCTCCCAGACCCGAAACAGCAGAATAGCATACAATTTCACAATGCTCAAAACAATGCATAGTTTAAACCTTGTGAATTAGTTCTTTTGAGAATTTTGCATTTAATGCTTTTGGCCCCAGATTGACTACTGGTAACTTTGAAAGGTCAAAAACTTAACTCAGATAAGGGGGAGATACAACCCCTTATGACAACTGAAGTTAGAGCTTTGATAATCCATATGGAACTTGAAAGGAGCTCTGTCAGGGATTACTGTGGCAGCTGCAATGCCAAAGTAGCCCAGATACAAGAGTCACTGTGGGAAAAAAGCGAGCCTGTAGTCCCTCAGACGGCGGAGTGCTGGCAGAATAAGCCCCGTTGTGTTAAGCTATTACAACCACCAGCGCTCATTTACGTAAGTTCTCTAGTTAAAACAATCTCCTTTCAGATTGCCTTTGAAATCCATTTGGAGTATGCTCAGTGCTATCAAGCCATTATCCATGTATATGAATGAATTTGTTCAAGTCAGTTCAACCAAATACATGTTAAGTACCTCATACAATCAAAATAGATAGCAGAGGCTGGGAATGATACCAAGGCAAGTGTCTGCTCTCCACCACCTCCCAATATGATACATGTAACAGTACTTCAGAATGTCCAAGTGGAAGCTATGACTGCAAAGACAGCATAGTCACTGGAACATGTTACACACATGACATTCAAGCAGCTGTGTGGAACAATTACATTTTCTCCCTGAGGCATATTATTCCTAATTTGGGATGGGCTGTGATGGGAGCCTTCCTCTCCCCAGGAGGCCGCACTATATACTTAGCAGATGACAGTCTTGGAACTAGGTGTCTGGAGTGATCCCCAGACTCAGGTACTCAAGTGTCAAGCGACTCTGGTTGAACAATGGATCATCTTTGTGCCTCTGTTTCCCCATGTTTGACCCCAAAAGAGGGATTAACATTCTCACACCACACTATCAGCCTTATGAGGACATATATGAGGCTCACAGAGGCTTTAGGCTCAGGAAGAGCTTTAGGCTCTGGTGATAAGGCATGGAGACTATTGATGGTGGCTGGGCTCCCATGGAACTTACCCAACTGGATTTTTAGGATTCCTCCTTAAAAGGTATATTTGGCAAGATGGGAAGATAAAACTTGTGGAGAAAGGGGGAACGGTATTATCACCCCCATGGAACAGATATACTATTTCACATACATAGAGCAATCTGAGGGTAAAGGCCAGGACCTCATAAAACTCAGACTTGCACCAGATGTCTAGAACATCAGCAGCCAGTCAACTACTGGATCCAGGTTCCACGGCCTTGCCTGATTTTACCTGGCAAGTCCACCCACGGGCTCTGTGCACAGATCTTCTCCTTTACTGTCTCCAGTTTCATTTTCCCTATACAATCAGTCACAGGCCGCAGGGGGCCATTCTGGCCAGTGGCAGACCAAGTGTACAAAGGTTGTCCCCTAAGATTATGAGGGAGCTAAAAAGTCCCTGTTGCCTACTGACATTACAGCTGCCCTAACGTGGTCCCATGATTGTGCTTTGACTGATGTAAACGTATCTGCCGCTCTCCCAGCTGAGTAAAAGCGCAGCACCTACATACACAGCTCTTGATAATGGCAAATGGCAGTGCCTGGCAAAGCCCCACTTGCTTCACTATTTATTGTTATTTCTGAGTGTCCTCCTTCTTATAAAATGGCCTGACTGTAAACTTTGCAAAGAGCCCAGCAGCTCAGGATTATCATGTCCTGTGGCTGCACCCAGAGGTCATGTGAGTAACTGACCTGGACCATTCAGGTTGGGGAAGTTCCTCTAGGATGTGTGCATGGTGACCAAGCCTCTTTTCTCAGAAAGTGTCCCCACTGTTTTGCAATTGTAACTAAGTAGAAAGAGATGAATTCTAAAATAGCTTCCAGCCAAGTCTAGTCACAAAGCTCACTTTGTCTCACTGTCACCCTTCATCCACACAGCAGGCTCCATAATAATTCTCCTTTCATTTCCATTTCGTATATGAGAAAACCATGGCACAGAGGTTAAGTGACTTTAATTAAGGCCACACAGCTTGTAAATCACAGAGATGAAGTTCAAACCCCTTTCTGACTCCAGGATCTAAATTCTTTACTGCTACATTGAACAGCAATTATGGTCTTTAGTTTTATATGTGATTTTGAATAGACCAAATATTATTAAACATTATTATGGATATTTCTAAGGGAACGTTTCTAGAAGAGATCAGCCTTTGAATCTGTAGACTAAGCAAAGCAATCCCTCCCCAGTGTAGCTGGGTACCATCCAACCAGCCTAGAGACTGAAGAAAATAAAAAGGCACTGTGATTGGAATTCTCTTTTTCTGCCAGACTGCTTAAACTGTGATGTGGGTCTTTTTCTACCCTGGAACTTGGGTTGGAGTTTGTACCATCAGCTTGCCTGGTTAGGCTTCAGCTTAGGTGAGTCCTTCCCACTTTCCTAGGCCCCAACAGGCAAACAGCAAGAAGTGAAGTTCCTCAGCCTCCATCATCACTGGAACCAATTCTTACAGTGAATCTATCTGCATGGTTTTGTGCATGTGCACACTTGTGTCCTGGTAGCTGTTTTTCTGGAGAGTCCTGATTAATGCTCAGAATCTCTCCTTCATAGATTTCCCAGGGCAGAGATGAGTTAATGACATAGTTGACCATCTATCCAGTCAACATTAGTTGTCTATTATATTCAGTGTAAATTCCACACATTCACTATTTTTAATTATTTCTGAGTTAAGATAAATTTAGGAATTGTTTAATCTAGTTTCAATGAAGATAATAACAAAAATAATTTCTTAATTGCCAATTTTAAAATTCGTATCAATAACCAAAGAGGAAAAGCATACAACTCCCCCACAAAAGGATATTTCAAGACAAAAATCTAAGAAATCTCAGACTATGCAGTGTGGAACCAGCTTTGAGAGGTAGAGGATAAGAAAGGACTGTAAGTGAAACAAAGCATGAAGAGAGGCCTCCAGATGGCATGGGGAGGTATTCTCCTTGGGAGTGTGGGCTCCTCATTCAGGAAGAGAGCGTCCTGGTATTAGGTATGGGAATAAAGTTCTGTTCCTGGAAAACTCCAGATGGTGCAAGAGGAGTCCACCAGGCCGTATCAGTTAAGTTTCTCCCTGCTCCCTTCTCTCTACCTCTGAGGCAGCAGAAAGGGATATAATCATGTTGGAATTTTTTATAGAGAAAACAGCTTAGCTTCAGCTAAGAAGGGAGGGATGTCAGGCTATAGTCTGATTCAGAGCAAACAGAATGTCTGTAGAGAGTTCTGGAAGCATGTGCCCCATGAGAACAACGGACGAGCAACTGTCCAGACAAGGAAAAGTGTGGTGGTGGATTCTGATGGTCAACCTGAATAGATTAAGAAACATCCAAGACATTAATGATGCACATCTTGTGTGCGGTTGTGAGGATGGTTCCAGAGAGGTTTAACTGGGCAGGGAAGATCCACCCAGAATGTAAGCAGTACCATTCCATAGGCTGGGGTTCCAAACTGGATGAAAAGGGGAAAAGAAGAAAGTAGTTGAGTGTTGGCATTCTGCTTCCAGATCCGCGCCATGGTCAAGCCTCTCTTGCTTCTGTGCTTTCTCCTCCACGATGGACTGCGTTCCCTTTGAGCCAACGTAAACCCTTCCTTCCTTCAGTTGCTTCTGGTCAGGTACTTGCTCAAATTTCTCTCTACTCATGAGGACATCAGGAACTAGTTGCGGGTCCACCAGTATGAGCTGGTCTTACTTGGTCCTTTCTTCAATGACACATTTCCGAATAAGATCATGTTTACAGGTACCAGAGATTAGAACTTGAACATATTTTGGGGTGCGAGGGACACTCAGTTAAACAACCACAATGATAGCATGACTCACTAAAACTGAGAGGAAGAGGATGAGAAATAAAGGCAGCATGTGAGTGGCAGTACTTTCATCTTACTTTGGAAGGAGACTATGTAGGTTCTAAAATTGAGACATAGGGCAGATGTGTGTGCGCGCACAAATATAAAACCCCAATCTGTTAATGTTGGCTGTTATCCTTAGAGAAACAGTCTTCTCAGAAACATTTACTTAAGGCTTAATAGCTTTGGTTTTTATTCTTTTATGAAATAGAAAAATTGAAATATAAGATTCTGGTTTTTTCGGAGACTATAATGATCTCTTATAAGATTGTTCAATTAAGCACTTGTGATATGAACTTCTTCCCTAGAAATCGTCAAAATTATCAGAAAAGAGAAAGAGTGAAGGAGGGGAGGGAGCCCAAGAGGAGAAAAAGGGAGAAGAGAGAAGGGCAGTGGGGGGACAGCTGTGCGTATGCCAGAGTCCTAGTAATATTCACAGCCACAGAAGCTATCAGGGGCCTGGTGAGCTGCTGCTATTTCATAAATGTTTGCTGAATTGGATTCTTTGGCTGCTAACTTTCACAGACTGTACCAGTGTTAACATGTCCAGACCTCTCTCTCTCTCTCCAGAATCTTGCACCCACTGTGATCCGTGGTGTTCAGTATTTGAGGATTGCATGTTTCATTTCTCTTTTGATCCAGCGGTCTAACTCTGATTAATTCCAGTCAAAGCTAAGGTGGAGAGGCCATCATTGTCCTCTGAAAAGCTGACCCTGTGAGAAGAGCAAACACAATCCTTTCCTTCTGTCTAGAAAGTACTTAGTACCCCCAGCTCCTGGGTCATACTCCCTGTATCAAAATAGCAATTCCATTGTTGGACAATGGAACCTGATGGTAAAAACCAGGATGTTGTCATCTGTAGCTGTTTGGGCTTGGCACCTTTCTCGACAGGGGACACTGTGGCTGCTCGAGAACACTAACAACCTCAGAAATAAACAAATGCCACTGCTGCTGACAGATGCCCACAGCCTGTCACCAGCTCAACAGCTTCCCATCCTGCCCACCCCTCCTAGGCTGGCTCACCTCCAGCCTATGTGAAAGGCGGCAGGAGTGACTCAGGTTTCCATAAGGAACAGGGACTGGCTTTGCTCTCACCAGCAGGCTCCTGAGAAAGGAACTAAGAGCCAAACACTTCCTGCCTCTGCCTCTGCCATGTATGTCTCCCTCCACCAGTTCCTCTCTTAGTTGCACTGATGTGCAATCAATATTCTTGCTCAGTCACACATCAGTCACCTGCCAGGCCCACTTCTTATTCTCTGCTGACTCATTCTCTGAGCCCATCACAGGCCCAGCGCCCAGCATTCCCTCTGGTCAGAAAGAGAACATAATGACTCTCCAGCTAAGGATGACTCAGTTCATTTCCATTTTTTCTGTGTCCCCAGAAGTCACCTACATCCTTTATTATGTCTTGTCACCCTGAGAATCACAGAGAAGCTTAGAGACCTGCAGACTTGTGTGTAGAAACTCAGAGTGTCATTGTTCCTGTCAAGTGTGAAAAAGTGGCCACTAAGAAAGCCATTTCTCAGAAGGAGGAGGAGGAAAAGGAGAAGGAGGAAGAAGAGGAGGAGGAAGAGGAGGAGGATGAAGGAAAAATGCCCAATAAATACAGAGAAAATGTTCAACCTCTTTAGCCATCAGAAAAACACTAATCGATACTACAGTGCAGGTCCAGTTTACCCCAGTCAGAAAGACTATCATCAAGCAAATAAGCAGTAACATATGCTGGTGAGGATGTGGGGGAGAAAGAACCACTTTAGCGCTGTTGATAGGAACATAAATTAGTACATCCACTATAGAAACCAGCATGGATGCTCTGTAAGAAAACTAAAAGGAGAGCTTCTATTTGATACAGCTGTACCACTCCTGGGTATGTACTCAAGGGAATATGAGTTGCTACACCACAGAGATACTTGTACATCCATATTCATTGCAGAACTATTCATAAGAGCAAATTATAGAACCAGCCTAGATGTCCATCCACAGATGAATGTGGTATATATACACAGCGGAGTTTTATTCATTCATAAAGGATAAAATTATGCAGGAAAATGAACGGAACTGATGATTACCATATAAAGCGAAAAATCCAGATTCAAAAAGATAAATATCATGTTTTCTCTCACAGATTCTAGACTCTTTTAAAGGCATAAAAGTTACAGTGTGACAATTTGAGAAAGCAAGGGACTGGCAGGAAGGGAGAGGAGCAGGATGGGTTCATGACAGGGTTAGTAAGATCAAAGTACATAATATGCATGTGTGAAAATGTCATGGTGAATCTCATTATCTTGTACAATGAAGTATGCTAATAAAAAGATTCAGGTCTATATCCAAAATGCACAGCAGCTGCCACCTTGGGATGGACTCCTCTATGCCTAGGTTTGGTAGATTACCCAACTCTGTAACCTAAGAAAAGTACCAGTGTAAAGAAATAAACATTTCAGTTCTTTCCCATTTGATGAGTAATAGAGTTTAGAACTGGCTGCATGCTACAGTTTGGGTCTGAAATGGCCCCACAGGACAATATCAAAGATTTGGTCCCCAGTTTGGTTCTACTAGGAGATGGTGAGATCTTTAAGAAATAGGACCTAATAGAAGTTCTTCAAATACGTTAGAGGTATACCTTCAAAGGGGATTATGGGACCTCAGTATCTTCCTCTTCCTCTGCTGAATAGCTATTTCCTCTGAGTTGGACATGATTATTTTTGTCTTGAATCAAAGTAGCTGTTACTACTAGCCCAAGGTGCTCAGGAGAATGGGCTTACGAACATTCCTGCACTGAGGGAGCAGGGAGGTTCGTGAAGTCCATCCCCTGCCAAGGATATGTGAATGGTTAAAAACTGCTGGAAAAAGTAGAAGACTGTTCATGGTGTCACTGCTGGTAGTTGCCCACGCTCCTGTAAATAACCCAAATAAATTCATTGTTTTGTCAAGATGGACCTGGGAAGATTAATTTCTCTGGTCTGTTATTATTCTCTCTATTTGGGGCAAACAGAAATAGACTCCCCAGAAAAAGTCATACAACATTCTCTTTCATTTCCCAACTATGAAATGAGCAGTTTGTTCTGATACATACCCTTATGTGATATGCTCCCTCATCACAGGACCAAAGGCATTGTCTAGTTAGCTTTAACTATCAACTTGACACAGTCTAAAATCACCTAAAAAGGAAGTCTCAAGTGAGTGATTTCCAGACCACATCGACCTGTGGGGATATCTCTGGGGGATTGTCTTGATTGTTGATTGATATAGGATGGTCCAGATGACTGTGGGTGATCAGTTCCTGGGCTGTATTAAAAAACTAACTAAGATGAGCCTTCAGTTGGAATTTTGGAGTCAGCAAGCAACATTGTTTCATTGTGCCTGCCTTAAAATTCTTGCTTGAGCACTGGATAGCTTATTGTCAACTTGTCACACCCAGGAAGAGAGAACCTCAACTGAGGCATTTCCTCCATCAGTTCAGACTGTGACCATGTGAGTGAGACATTTTCTTAATTGCTAATTGATGTGAGAGGGCCCAGCCCATTGTGGGCAGTACCACCCCCTGAGCAGGTGGTTCTAGGTTGCATAAAAAGCAGACTGAACACAGAACAGACGGGGCAAGCCAGTAAGCAGTATTCCTCTGTGGCCTGTGCTTTAATTCCTGCCTCCAGGTTTCTGCCCTGAGTTCCTGCTCTGGCTTCCCTCAATGATCAACTATTATTGGGACATGAAAGCTAAATAAACCCTTTCCTCCCTCAGTGTTTTATCACAACAACAGAAAGGAAACTAGAACGAGCATCAAAACAATCAGTCATGGTCCAAAACGATGAGCCAAACATACATCTTTCCTTTTTATAAGTTAGTGACCTCAGAAATCTGATTTAGTAATGGAAAGCTAACAGCCTCTACCTCTAAAAGCACTGTATTCAACTTCCTCTCTCCAGAGAAGAAAGAGAAAGGTGGCAGAGACAGGCTTTGTCTATCTGCCAAGGTCACACAGGTGACCAGGACTCCAGGGCCACCATCACAAGATGGTGGACTCTGAGCTGAGTCACCTTGGAGACCTCTTCCTTGGTCCTGGGGAGGAAATGTCTGTTCAGTCAGGCTACCTTGAACAATGCCAGAGGAGGTAGCACCTCCCC
Source organism: Eospalax fontanierii (assembly GCA_035773235.1). Classification (NCBI taxonomy): domain Eukaryota; kingdom Metazoa; phylum Chordata; class Mammalia; order Rodentia; family Spalacidae; genus Eospalax; species Eospalax fontanierii. The sequence goes on from CM069547.1 coordinate 20,406,292, forward strand.
TCTAAAGTCGACTCTTCCAAGCGGGGAGGTTTAAACCTGATTACAGGGTCAGAGAAGGCCTCCCTCTGACTGCTAATTATTGCCCTAACCCTTCCTAGGATTTCCAGAAGACAAATTACTATAACTTTGCAACACATTTTAGAAGCCATGTTCATGTGCATATGTGTATGAATATATATGAATGAGGAAGAAAGAGGGGAACTTATGCATCATTTAAGTGATCATCTTGCCAATTACCAATGATTAGCAAGCCAACGGTTTATTTACTTGAAGGCCATCAATGACAAATCCCCAAACCAGATTTATTTTTCAGAACTCTATTTGAATTTGCATCTCCTAAATCTCACACCAGGGAATCAAATTCAACCCAGCTTTCAAATGACGAGAGTGAGAATATTAAAATAAAAGTCTGCCTTTTGCCAGGATGCATGTCTTATTAGTGATAACGATGCTGTTCTTCCTGTCCATAAGCCCAGAACAACCTCTTATTGATGACCGGCTCTTTTCATCCCTCCTGTCAGTCTTGCTGCTCTGACATCCTGTCCTTCCATTCACAACTTCAGTCCTCACTCCACTGCTCCAAGCTCCCTGTGCCTAAACTCCCATCTCCCAGCCTTTCAAGAACATGGCCAGATGGAGTCACCACTGTCTTGAGAATTTTTCTCTCAGTGAGGTGTGGTATTCGGCCCCATCCTCAAGGTCGGGAACGGCTAAGCAAATGAAGTATGATCACCATTTAGAGAAACCAGAGTTTATTCGGGGTTACTTACAAAGGACTTTTCAGGGAGAAGGTGTATAACATTCCTATATTGAGGTCAGGCTGTAGTGTCTACATTTTTATCAGAACCGCTACAGACCCAGAGCTCTGCCAAGAAGGTGCCAGCCCGCCTGGGAACTCCAGCTCCGTCCCAGCGCTCCCTGCTTCCCTCCTAGGCACTCCCCATCAAGTCACTGGTTGGGGAGTCACTGAGCCTATTGGGTCCTTTTTCTGTCAGTCAAGTTCCACTGCCCCCACCAAGGCCACAGTTTGGATCAGTCATGTGCTCCCAGAGGGAAACTTTATATAAATTTACACTGCAGTCACCAAACCCTTAACACCTCACCTCTGTGTTAGAAGCCCCTGCATTTGAACTTGGTGCTGGGATCACCGGCCTGTGTGTCCCTACAACCCTGTATCCAAGTCTCATCATCCTCTCAACTCCCCTGGCTCCCTGCTGCTCCCCAGGGCCACATCCCTAACACTTGAGCTTGATGTAAATCTTGCCACGTTTGTCTTTGAGTAACCCAGGTAGGCACCTTTATCTGCCTTTTCTTTTTCCCATCCAATCTTCACTGATTCAGGACTTTAAGAACCAAATTTACATATCAGTCTAAGTCACTGGGGTCTTTCAGAGTCTGTCATACCTTTCAAGATCATGACTCACCATGGGGCTCAGCAAAGTTACAAAAGCCTCCTATCAGTCCCAAGGTCCCTGCTGGATTAATCTTCTTCTTAACTTTCCTGCGAACAAAGTCTTGTCTGGCCCAATGAGCCGCACATCACATACCACCTTATTCATGCCCAGTTGCCTCACCATCATTTCTTCCTCATTTTCTCCCTCATGCTGTTTGATTTTTCCCATGGGTTCAACTAGGGATCTAAGAACAGACTGTTTAATTTGTACTCTTTCCCACCCTCAGGCATAAGAAACAGCAAGCCTCCATCTTATCCTCTTTTATCCAATTTACCTGCCAATTAGAGGCTAACAAGGAGAATACTCACATGCCTAGTTTCCGTTGGAATTCTTCCCTTCTATGGGCAAGTTTCTTCTGGATGGACAGCTCAGCCTCAGCTTCATAGTTTATAACATATAATTGGATCATTCATGCAACTTCCACCACTGCTTCCTTGTAATCCCATCCCTTGAGGGAATGTTAATGAGCCCAATTTTGGGAGGGACTCTGATTCAAGACAGTAATGATCATGTCCAACCTGGAAGAAAAAGCCAAAAGCAGACAATGAGAAGATCCTGTTGTTGTTAAATGCAGCTTGCTGCCTTCTAAGACTCCCCTGGGTAATCCTGAGATTTCTTCCCACCCTTCTACCCCATGCCAGGTCACCATGTCTACAAGATTACCAGCCAACTAACAGCTAACAACTCTCCTTTCTCCAAAGATCTGGATTATACTCACCACCAGTCTCTCACTCATGGTGACATGTTGGCCATTATGCATAGTCAAATAGATTACATAGTAATATTCAATTGCACATAGCATACTTACATGTTAGCTTAATATACAAAGCTCAATAACATTTACTATGACATCATAATAAATCAAAAATTAGATAATTTACTGTCTATGGAGTATTATAGTTATAATTATATAACACTGATGCATAATAATATACATAGTGATATATTTATTAATATAATATATATTTGATAATATTTCATATTTAAAAGAACAAAGACATCATTAGATAATATGTAAATATATATACAATTATAATTTCATGTAACATATTGATTTAATGTACAGATATACTAATATATTTGTTACTTCAATGTATAAAGTTTGATAATATTTAACAATATTTAACAAAATTGATTGGACAATATATTATATATAACAGTATTAAATATAAAACATTAGTATTATATTATGTATATACTATATGGTAATATACTATGATCTAATATTATTATTTGTTGCTAGATAATGCTATGTAATTGCAGTACTACCTAGTTATATATGTATGTATTTATTTTATAGTTCACAATATGTCCTTTTTCTGAGCCAGCTACTCTTCCAAACACTTTGCAAGCATTATCATTTAATATCTTTCAAACACTTTGCATTATCTCATTTAATTTTCACAATAGCTCTTTGATGTAAGTACTTTTATTACTCCAGTACTTTAAACATTATACCTTTTGGCAATTGCTCCTCCTTGAGTTCCTGTTAGAAGTCAGATCACACATCCTCACCACTCAGGAGGGGTGGATTTGCCCCTTCTCCCTCTACCATGCCTCCTTGATGCTGGACTACTGTCTGCACCTGCCTTCAGAGTTCCTAACCTCTGAGTCTGTGAGGTCGTGAAGGGTCAAGGTGGGCCTATTCCTTCTATTTGCCAGGAGTCCCAGATCATGTCCTATTTGGTCACACTGGATTACATACATCTGCAAGCATGCTCACTTAGTCTTGAATGATGACTTCTATACAGATGGGGAATCCATAAATTTGGTAATTGCCCTCTGCTGAAGAATGAACTCTGCCACATGTTTGTTAGACTCCCTAAGTTGATATAATGTTTCCTGTTATTTACTCATGACACAGAAAACACAAATTTCAAACACAGCATTAATGAATCGCCAGGGTGGAACTATCTGACTCCCAAATTGAAGGTCTCTAAGCTCTTCAAACTCTGGAGAGGAAAGATGATTATCCAGATCTGTGGTCTAGCTGTGATTTGCCAAACATATCTACCGTATCTCAGGTTCCCAGGAGAGGGATCAGCAATACCCTGAAACCTTTCCTGGGTTTTGTAGGAGGACCCAGTTAAGACCTTGTTCTTTCTTGCTAGGAAGCAGAGCCTGCTGGACCCTGAGAGTGTGGCATCCTTATAATATTTAATTCTATTCAGTATCTGTTCAGAGGAGGGGCTGATGTACCTTGAGCTATCCTCATTTCTTCTTGCACCAGGACTCAACCCTTTCACCACAAGCATTTCTGCTCAGGCCCCCATCTGTACATCTTGACTAGAAAATAAAAGAGCTCACAATAAGTAGGCTTTCACGTCTTAGAACAACCCTCTATCATCCAAAAAACTTTGACACATCCCTAGATATATGTAGGTATATAAAATAGATAAACAAATCAAACAAATATTTATTGATAATTGATCAGTAAGAATTTTATTTTAAAAGAACTCTTTGGTATACATATAACGTTACCACTTATTAAAGATGAAAGCAAATTTTCTAATGAGATCACATCTTGGATGAATGTTTGATATTGCAGGATTTAGAGCACCCTCAACATTTTTCAGAGTTGATCAATATTTTGATTTTATACTCATTAATACTGAAAGCACTGCTTCACATAAATATCTAATACAAAAATAACAGAAGTATGTTTAGAATCACTTCAGAAGTTGTTGGAAATTCTTTCCTAATCCCAAGTTAAATTCATTTTATAATTTTCTTTATGAAACTCAAGTCAGCAACTCAAATGGCAATTTTTAAAACCAAACATTCTAGGTCTGAGGATGTAGCTCATCTGTTAGAGTGCTTGCCTAGCATTCAGGAAGCTGGGTTTGATCCCCCAGAACCACATAAACCAAGCACTTGAGAGATGGAGGCAGGAAATTCGAAATTCAAGGTCATCTTTGGCTACGTAGCAAGTTTGAGACCAGCTTGGGATATGTGATATCCTGTCTCAAAAAAAAAAAGAAAGGAGGGAGGGAGAGAGGATGTTAAGGAGGAAGACAGGAAAGAAAGAAAGAAAGAATTCCAACACAGAACATTAGAACAGTATACTACTTTGAAATACTGAAGGACAGTAGGAAACTATCAAAAAAATCTTTGTTTTCTGTAATTAAATCATTATGTTTCCATCAGAGTAGAAACTTTGTGGATACAATAAAAATGTTGCAGTTTATAACACATACAGTCTAGAACCTGAACTGGAGTTTCAGGCAGTGTTTGTTGGTACTGAGTGGTGTGACGGCATGCTCGGTGCAAAGCCCACATGGTATGTGCTCAGAGCCTAGGCAACAGCGAAGTTAGGCAAAGCAGCACAGACAAGCACCCAAATTCATTATGCATTTCACTTTGAATTAATTTTTGCTTTCTGTGCAAGTAGAAACCTTTCACTGTTGCCAGATTCTTTCAGACCCCACATTTAGTCATGCTAACCCCACATTTAGTCATGCTGCCCACAGTTTAAGAATCTGTGCTTTATAGGCCATTAGAAGCTTCCCTCTCACACCAGGACAATCCTGGGGATTATTTCAAGCCTTGCCATTTTTTCCTCTTCCTACTTACAGTCCCAAGACTATGCCAGGGTTATCTAGGGTCAGGCTCCCCAGAAACAAATCCTGATACCAGGATGTGTGAGGGGGTGATGGATGTAGGCAGTTCTCTGAGGAACTGACTGGAGTGAAAACAGCACAGCTGGAGAAAGGCAGTTCCCAAGCCAAGCTGTAAATAGCTGCAACTTAGGCCTGATGAGAAATTTATAGTGAAAATGATATCTTTAAAGTTAGTCCTGCTTCACAACAAGGGATCCAGGCTTCCATAGTCATTCACCGGTGGTCATTGCTCAGGGTTACTCCCAAATGGCTGTCACATCCCATACCTCCACATGTGGGGGTAAACTGGCTTGAGACACCCAAGGTCACTTGATTTATAGCTTGGCCTTCAGAAACGAAAAGCAACAATGCTGGAGAATGGACACTCTCCTAGCCTTTTCTGTTGCTGTAACAAAATACTTGAGACTGAGTAAAAGGTTTGAAGAAGTTATGGCTTTGAGGCTGGAAAATTCAAGATAAAATGACTATATCTGTCAAGAGCAACATGTTGATTCAACTCATGATGGAAAAACACAAGAGAGTAGTCACACTAAAGAGAAGCACTTGTGCCCTCAGTGACAGAAATGCCTGCTCACTTTATAATCTGCTGTGCAAGTAGTCTATCCAGTCCCAAGAGAACTAACCTAGTCTCTCAAGATGGACATTAATCCATCTATGAAGCAGTGCCCCATGACCCAATCACTTCTTAAATATCCCACTACCTGTCAATACTGTTAAATTGGAATTCAAGTTTCATCGTAGTTTGGGAAGGGATAAATCACATTTCAATCATAGCAGGCACATAGAAACAAGGGATGGCATCATGAGAAGCTAGGTGGGGTGCCAACGTGTTGTTGTATCATGCTGAGTTGCACTTGGGCAACTGTTGCCCCACCAAGCCATCCCTTAATCTGTTTCTGCCAAGAATTGGGGATTAATAATCTAGCCAAATCCTGGAATCATTGGATAGCAAAGTGAACCTCATTTCTAATCCTTCTCTCTCTCTCTCTCTCTCTCTCTCTCTCTCTCTCATACATACACACACACACACACACACACACACAGAGTGATGGAGTTCAACAGAAAGGCAGTCAGGAACTAGTGACCACATTCAGCAGCAGCACAGGATAACTGACCCAGGTAGGCGCCCCTTCCTCTTAGCCACTCAGGGCACAATAGGATCATCCTGCAGCATTCCTGGCTTCCTGCTGTACCTTCCTGTTCCCATCTCTTTGTGGTTCTGTTTGTTTGAAAACCAGCATCTGTTTCCTTTTGTTGTAGGTCCTGTGCCTTCCTCGGAATGACCAGGATTTGTTTGTGCATCCTTTCCTGGAGCATGCACATTTTGTGAGCAAACCTTTCTCTAGGCTTCTGGAGACCCTAGATCATTTTTTAAAGTGGCAAATAACCCAAGAAAATTAACTGAGATCGACTAAACTATCTCTGGGGCATCTGTTGAGAAACTCACCTTTCCAGCTTCTCTAGTCAGTCATTTGCTCCTAGGACCACCTCTAGAGAGGCAGGTTATGCTAAATAGATGGGCAGAATACTTATTATGTTAATGAAGTACTGAGTTTTTCTCCCCCCTCCATCCCTGCAATCTTTTCTTCCGGTGCTGTACTCTCTAATTCTCCGCCCAGAGAATGCAGTCACTGGCCCAGTTAAATAAATTTGGCTGATTCGGAACAGCTGCAGTCTGAGTGGTCCTTCCCAGAAGCCTGAATGCCATAACACATTGGTCCATGCTTTGTAAGGCAAAGAGCAAATCCATTCCTAGGATTGTTTCTTATAACCTGTAGCTAGGAGCCTGATATGTTGCTGGAGGCTACCCTGTGGCCTCCAGGGTACACTTGAATGTTCAACATAGTGGTGACCTGGTGGAGCATACAAGAAGGCATGCTACTTATTGCTTGCCAGTAGATGATGGGTTCACTTTCTATATGTCAGATAAAGACCACAACAGTCCCTATACATTATGTTGCTTGAGAAAACAGAATCAAGCATCTGAGCCATATGGCATCAGCCTGGTGTACCACGGATAGAGGGTGGTAAAAGTAATGATGGTTGACATTGTCAGTATGAGGACTGCACTAAAGAAGATCTCTAGGGGAATTCCCTAATGGTTTTGAAAGGCAAGATCAATTATCATTTCCTGATCATCCATCCTAGAAAAATCCAACTCCCAGAAACAATCTCTGATCTGTCATACATTTTCTGGGTCTTTGCTCAGTACAAGGCAAGTATCCAATACAGTTGAGTTGTCCTGTAAGACTTTCTGGTGATGGGGGTGTGCACACACTTACGTGTAGATTTTGATCAAAGTGGTATAGACTAAGGAAATTAAAAATAAGGTCAATGTTATGGATTGATTGATTAATTCTGAACAATGTGACAAAAGTCAGAACCAAGTTTGAATTGGCTAAAAGCAAATTTATTCCTTTTAACTTATTTAACTTGTTCAAACTTTCTTTTACCTATGTTAAATTTATGGAAGTTGTGAGAATTTCTAGTGTCCTCACCCAGATTATCAATCTTATGTATGCGGAGGGGGTTATGTATGTGGTGTATGCATGTGTGTGCATGTATGTATATGCAAGTGCTCATATGCAAGTATGCATGTGTGAAAGCCAGAGGTCAATGTTGGATGTCTTCCTCTGTTGCTCTCCACCTTAATTTTTTGCATGTATACATGTGGGTTATGTGAAGTATATACATGTGTGTTTACATGTGTGTATAAGTGTATGCATATATGTGGAGGTTGATGTTGGGTGTCTTTCTGGATTGCTCTCCACCTAATAGAATGAAGCAGAGTCTCTCATTTGAATCCAGAGCTCACCAGTTCAGCTAGTCCGGCTAGCCACTTTGCTCCAGAGATCTCTTGGCTCTACCTCCCGAGTACTGGGATCACAAGCAGGCCACCATACACACACCCCAGCACTTGCATAGGTAGGTGCTATGGATCTAAACTCTGTTCCTCACACTGGGTGGCAAGTACTTTACCCATCAAGCCATCTCCCCATACCTCAGATTATCAGTTATTAACATTTTGCCTCATTTACTTTATCCCTCCTCTCTTAATGCTTGCATCTTTATTTCTGAACAATTTGAGGGCCAATAGCTGGTGTCGTGTGCCTTATTCCTAAATAGTTCAGCATGAATTCTGTAAGAACAGGACAGTCTTTTACCACAGTACAATGATCATGTTCAGGTAATTTGACAGTGATACAACAGTACGGTATAGCCTCTAATATATATTCAGTTTTCATCAATTGCTCCATTAAGATCCTCTATGAATATTTTTCCCTCATCCAGGACCCACCAGGACTACAGGTACACATAACTAGTATGTTTCCTTCTTGTACTTTAATCTACAGTAGGTTTTTCATTATCCTTAAAGATACTGACATACATCTATCAGGCTGGCCTCAAACTCATAATCTTCCTGTTTCCCAAGTGCTGGGGTATAGGCTTGAGCCACCACACATAGCTAAACTACTGGTGTTTCTTGGGAATGTCCTCAATTTGATTTTTCATTTTTAATCCCACTACTTCAGATGATATCTTTTCTCATGTGGTAAGATGCTGTTTGCCAGGTTTCCTGACAGAACATTGCTTTAAAGAAGAAATCAAAATCAAGGATCTTCTAAAGATTTAAGTCTTCTATAAATAAATACAGGGATGTAGCAGTCTCTCAGAATCTTTATTAGGCAAGAAGATTCATTCAAAATAATGAAGCAAGCATAGCCTGGGACAACTCGAAAAGAAAAGAAAAATGAAGTATCTGACATACTGACTCGAATTTCTAATCTCAGCACTTGGGAAGCTAAGGCAGGAGGATAGCTGAGCTACAGAGTAAGACTTTATCTCAAAAAATAATGCCCAAAGAAAAAAAAGAAAAATGAAGATGACTGTTTTTCCCTTGATTATTAAAACCTACCTCAAGACCTTAGTATGAAGACAAACTAGTACATGAGTTGAGAGACAGTCCCAGTGAAACAGAAGAAAGAGTCCAGAATACCATTTACAATCCCCAAATGTATGCATGAACAGGAGTGATCTAACCAGAGATGTTAGTGTCCGTAGCAAACACTGGGACAGGAAGTGACGTGGAAGCCAAGTTACAGTGTATCACCATCCACACTAGAGGATCAAAGTTTTAAATGGAGAAAAGTAAAAGCCTGTACATACTGCCAGAAAATCCCCCACCCCAGCAAGTCAGAGCCATTCTTTTTCTCTCTCAGCCTAGAAAACAGCATCACAGACAGGGAAGAAATAAGGGAACTGAAGGTACAGCCTCTGCTTACTGGGTCTCCTGCAGGTTCTTGCAGCAGAGTCAAGGCTCTGTTCTAAAAGGCCAGTTCTTCCCAGCTCTGCCTCCTTCTGGGTTTCAACAATTCTGCTGTCCCTCATCCCTTGAGCCTTAGAGGTGATGACACCTCTGTTGACCCCAGGCTCTGATTCTTGTACCATCCCTAAGGGACTACCTAAAACTTGCTCATACCGTTATAATAAACCCTTGTGGGGATTATGTAGTCAGTCCCTTGTACATAAACCCCTCTTGAATTATCCCAGTTTATGTTTGCCATTTACTTCTTATTGGGGTTCTGACTAATGGAGTAACCTTGGAATGAATTGGTACATCTAACTCTCTTTCAAGATCTAAAATAGTTTTTAAATTAGCACAGGAAACAAAACCAAATCACAAGACAAAAAGAAAAAAAAAAAACCTGGGAGAAATATTTGTAGCTCACGACACAAAAAAGTGCTTTTCTTCAAAGCATATGAAGAGCTTCCAGAGACGAAAAATAGAAAGACCACAAGATCAATAGGAAAATGAACAAAAGGTCATGGACGGTTCAGAAAATTAGAAATACAAATGGTCTGAAGTACAAGCACCCACAATCAGAGACATGAAAAATTAAAGCTATATTAGGATACAATTTTCCCTTGATCAGATTGATAAAATTCCAAAAATTTGACAAAATGCTCTATTGGCAAAGGGCCAGAGATGAAGGCTCTGTCACTGTTCCTCAGTGGGACAGCAAAACAATGCAAACCCAACAAGAACGTTGGTCATCCAAATGCTGGATTTCGTGTATATTCCCCTTGGCCAGCAACCCCACTCCTGGGACTGTATCTGACAAGTGTAAATTTAAGACAAGACTATTCACTCCAGTATTGTTTGTGATACTGAAACCTTGGAAATCAACCAGGTATCCATGTCAAAGGAACTGGAGAAACAAACCTATCATTCATTCCCAGGGTAGAATGCTCTGGAAGAGAGAAAGAATAAGGAGGCTCCCTGTGAACTAAAATCAAGATAGCTCTTGGACATATCACTAACTACAAAAAGAAAAGTCCAACCAAGAAAGTGGAACATATGATTATATAGCTATGTTTTACTTGTGGTTTTATATTTTTTAATTAAAAGAGTAGAAAACACAGTAATAATAGATAGTTGAGGAATAGGCCCTCAGGGGCGAAAAGGGAGCAGTGTGGCTTCACACTGTGTGCCCTCTCTACCGGTTCAGTTTCCTAACAATGTACAGGCTGGACATCCATAATCTGAAATCCAAAGCATTCCAAAATCCAATACATTTTGAGAACCAGCATGACTCCCTAAGTGGAAAATTCCACACTTGACATGATGTGACAGGTGGCACAAATGCAGGTGTGCTAAAGATACTGTGTAAATGTCCTTCAGCCTATGTGCATAAAACAACCAGTGTCAGTGTTTACTTTTGAGTCCTGTCCCATCTCATTATGGATGTGCAAATTTTCCAAAATCTGAAGGGGGACAAATAAACCATCTTGAACGTAAAGCACATTTCCCCAAGTATTTCAGGTAAAAGATACTCAGCCTGTAACCGTTCCAAAAGATGAAAATGATCTAGGATGAGGAGAAGATGAAAAAGACAAGCACAAAGAACATAGAAACAAAGACGTGATCCATGCTGCTGCCTGCAGACTTGGTGAACTCTGCTCTGACTGCATCTCCTGCTAGTACAGACCCCGACCAGAATACCAGAGCAAGAGCATGTGAGCTGTGGTTGAAAATAAACCTTTCCTTGAGTCTTGGCATTTATGCTTCTGCCGGGCAAATGAATTTCCTTCTCTGAGCCATCGCGTGTGTAATCGGTAAGTGGTGATATCAGTACTCATGACTATGAGATGCTGTTGTGGGAACTGAATTGGAGAACATATGCTCACAGAAAGTGATGGCTCATAGGAAGTAGGAGCGAGCACCTCTATTTTTATAGCTTTTAGGCAAATATGTTGAAAGGTAAGAATTTAATGGCCCATGCAAACTCTCTGGACTGAAAATTCTCCCTGGAAAATGAAATTATTTTTCCAAATAAATACTGAGGCTTCTATTTTGAAATGTGTTCTAAGGGCTCTCCACTCAGCTGCGGTCCCATCATTTAATAAGCTTCCATTAAGAATGGCAATTCTTATACAGTGGCAATGCATAGACTTTTATCCTCAACAAACGTGATATCAGGTTTTCCTGTTTCGTCTCAAATCCCTCTTTTCCTCCCGTGCTCCCTGCTCTCCTTCCTCCTTCTTTCTCTATTTCCTTTCTCTTCTGGCCTTTCCCTTGGCACCTATAGTTGTCAGTGACTACAGTGTTAAAAGCAGACATGACCATGAGTCTAATCCACATGCAGTGCAGGCAAGCAATCAAGATCCAGGAATGAGCAGGTTCATGCCAGGCCATCTCCCTGTGGCAGCAGACAGGACCAGAGCCAGCTTCCCCCAAAGTGCCCTAACCATCCATCTTTCAAGGTCATCCTCTAACAAAGTAATAATAGATAATAGTTCCCCACAGTCTGAACTGAAGGGTGACATCCATTTCTCAATGTCTCATTCTGTTTGGAAAACAAATGAGTGAGAATCATTTTTTCTCCTCAAGGTTTGAGATCAAACACATTATACTCCCAGAACTTTGATGGGAGAAGGGCTTAGCGTAGTGCTGACCCCACCACAAGATGTGAGAAGGAACTCAGCTTTGACTGCCTAAGAGTGAAAATGGCAAAAACTTCCATCTCATGTCTCAAAAACAGAATGTTTCAGGATCCTGCCTTCTCTCCTCAAGGCCTGGCTGCTTTATCTTGAGTCTTCAGGCTGGAACTTTGGAACAGAAAACAGATTTTAGAATGAGAGTGCAATGGAGACTGATAATCCCAACCATCTAGTGGACAGTTGCTGGTTGCTGTCTGCCTGGCACCACACTGGGGGACTCACACTTACAGCAAGTACTGATGTCATGGAGCATGAAGCCAAAAGTGCAAGAAAAGCTCCATGTTCATTTTTTTCCTCCTAACTTTCTACTTAGAGGCAAAAATCTACCATAATGGGGCTCAGGATTTCATCGTTACCTCATGTGAAACGCTGTTGCTTTCATATCCTCCCCAGAAATGCTAATGTGACACACACAATGTTGGGTTGTTGGAAGGCGTGTGGGTGAGGCCATCTCCTGCCCCATTTGCACTTACACTGGAGTGTAGCCATTCTGAATCGGCCCATGGTTGTTAGGATCACTGGCTCCTCCCACCAAGGACCACTCATCACCTCGTATCATATTCTAGGTACTCTTTATTCCCTTCTTCCTAATCTTGAATTCCTGTGGCTTCACCAGATCTCTGAGTTTGTCCTTTGGGTAGGTGATGTGATGAAAACCCATTTTCTATCCCTGTGAGATCAGTGGCCTTGTGACATGCTTTAGCTGGCAAGCACGAGCAGAAGTGCTATGTGTCACTTCCAGAGAGAGGAAGAACCGATCACCAGCTCTTCCTCTTCCTGCCTCTTGGTTGTCAGGAGTGCTTCATATGGTGGGAACCATCCTAGGTCACTGGTCAAATGTGAAGCAGACAAGAATCAGGAGCAAGAAATAAAATGTCAACATTTAAGTCACTGAGCTCTTGTATGTGGGGATGTTTGTTACTACTTGACATAGGGAAGGGTGAAGGCTTAGAATGTTCTCTTCTTTGGGCCATGGGAGGCAGGAGGAATTCTCTGATCCTCTGTACCTAGGCCCTGTGGCCATCTTGACATCTTTACTTCCATATCAGGATGGGCAAGGATCTTCTTTGCAAGGTTGGCTATGACTACAAGTCTTCTCCGAGGGAATGGAGCATAATTCCACCAGACTCTCAAATTATCACATTTTTCAAAGACTCCTGTTATCTTTTCCCACCAGAGGCTTGGTCTACAAAATAGAAAGTTGGGAGAGGGCAGACTCTTCGGCCCAGGACCAACTGTGTTGACCTGTCTCTGACATCTTTCTCAGACTTGATCCAGTTCTAAAGCATTGACCTGTTGGCCGTCAATTATCTTCCTACTACACTGTTTATGGTATTACCTTTATGGCTGAACCTTTAGGTAGCAGCCTTTTAAACCCTCAGGCTTACTCCCTTGTAAATCAAAAAGCCTTTTCTCTCAAGACTGTCATCTCCTAGTTTCTTGTTGCTTTGAAGTTTCTTTTTAAAAAAACATCAAAGAAATAAATGTGTACCATTAAAATCAAATAGAACTACAAGCCTGATAATTAAAAATGGTGCCTTTAACTCTTTTCACTATGCCAGTATTAATAGCTATAATCCTAAGAAATATTGCTAAGTCATTATTTTTTACTTAATCCATTTTAGACATTGACTTCCTGTGATGCAAAATAATCTCGTAGTGTCTTGTATTGGCATAGCCTCTCCGTCCCCGGTTCTTCCTCTCCCATCTTCTCAATAGTGGCCTTACTTACCTTATCTCCAGGAACTGTGACTGAATCTGACCCTTACACATCTTTTTCATTTTTCCCCTTTGTGACAGTTAATCTTCATTGTCACATTCATGGCATTAAGAGTCATGGAATTAAGGGTCTGGGGAAATGGCTCAGCAGTAAGAGCACTGGCTACTCTCCCAGAGGACCTGGTTTCGATTCCTAGCACCCACATGGCAGCTAACAACGGTTCATAACTCCAGTTCCAAGGGATTCAACATCCTCGTCCGGCCTGCATGGCATTGCATGATATAGGACATTTACATACATGCAGACAAAACACTCAACCACATAAAATAAAAATAATTATTATTTTATTTAAAGAAATGTCATTTGTGAAGCATGTCCCTGGGTGGGTCTGTGAGACCATTTCCACACTGATGGATCCTAAGGATTGTGACCTAGAGAGGGATTAATCTTTTGATGAATTCATAATATGATGGCCTCATTGAAAGATGGTGAAAGGTAGAAAAGAGGCCTTGTTGGAGGAAGTAGTTCACTGGGAGGGTTTCTTTGGGGCTATACTTGTCTTATAACCTACCTGATTCCCATCTGCCATGATGGGAGCTACTCTGCTCCAAAACACATGCTCTCCCTTCTGTGACAGACAAGATGTCTAAAACTGTCAGTGAAAGAAATCTTTCTTTTCTTAACTTGTTTCTGTCAGGTATTTTTGTCACAGTGATAAGTAAAGTAACTAATGTACCCTTGGATTGAATATTTCTTGGAGCTATTCATTTTTATTTGCTTGACTTCTTTGATTCTTCAAGAGAATTATAAAATCTCTCTGACTATGATGGCTTACCTATATGAGTAAACATATTAAGTAACTAACTTATCAACTCCATTATTTCTAATATATTATACGTTAGAAATATATATATATCCCAAACCATCAGTCCTTTCTTCTACCAGGAGCAGGCTAGGTCCCTGCTCCCCATCCCTCGGGCTTCTTGCTTGTTTAGTTTTAGATGCTCTGTCCCTAGAGTTCCTTCCTTATTCTTAATGTATCACTTTATTTCAAAGGCCTGGTCTCAAGTAACTTCCAGGAAAGGATGGATGAGATATAGTCACATTTTTAAAACACCCAAAGTGTCATTATTCTATTAGGTCATTATTCTATTCTTCCTTTGGTTCAGTCATTTGGTGGGTTGAAAAATCACTCCCCTCCGGATCTCTAGCTTTCACTCTCACTTTTGAGAAGACACTAAAATCTGGATTTTCTTGCCTTTGTATGTGGCCTTTCCCCTCCCTTGTGGCCTTTAAATTCTTCTCTTGTTATTGGAAATTTGATGTTTCAGCAATATGTCATCTTCTTTCATTGTGCTGGACATTTTGTGGACCTTTTAGTTCAGAAAATCATATAGTTTGTCATCAAGCTATATGCCTAAGACCCACGCATGCAACAAAAACCATTAAGAATAGCTCCAGGGCCGGCAGAGGTGATGCAGCAGTTAAGAGTACTACTACTCTTGCAGAGGACACAGATGGCAGATCAGAACTGTCTATGGCCACCATGGACAACAGGCACACACACGGTGCAAATACACACATGCAGGCCAAACACTCACACACATAAAATAAAATGAATAAATCTTTAAGAAAAGAACTGCTCTGAAACTGAGATGTTCACACTTCTGAGTCTGTGCTCCCTCCTTCAGCCCCATATTGCTTCAAAGATAAGGAAAGGAGATCAGCTACAGTGTTTAGGAAAAGGCAGGTGTGTGGGGAGCCTTGGCTAACAGCTCAGTCTTTTCTCCCACCGCCCTTCTCTGAGTTACTTCGGCCTTAGAGTACATGCAGTAATCTCCACTTTATTCAGAGGAAATCATTGTCAGCATGCTTGAGTGACTTCTCTAAATCTGCTAACTCGGGTTTGAACTTGATATATAGTCTTGCTGATCCCAAAGACCACTTTTTTAAAAAAGCTTAGATTGTTTCAGTTTTTATAAAAATTATGTAACCACAGATCAAGACACTGAGCCAGCAGTCTAAGCACATAGTGTAAACGCACAGGCAGGCAAGCTTGTGGTTTGGATAAGCATCCTGCGGTTTCCTGCGCTGAAGCTTGGTCATCAGCCTTGGGAACTGTTGGGAGCAGTGGAATCTTTAGGAGGTGGGACCTACAGGAGGAAGTTAGGTCACTGACGGATACACCCTTGAAGTTTATATTGGGACTGCGGCCCTTCTCTCTCTTTCTCTCTCTCTCTCTCTCTCTCTCTCTCTCTCTCTCTCCCCCCCCCTCTCTCTCCCAGCCACCATGAAGCAAACAGCTTCTGCTACACATGCCTCACCACAGGCCCAAAAGCAACAAGCCAACCGACCATAGATGGAGCCTCCAAAACTGTGAGCTCAAATAAACCTTTCTTCTTCATGACTTGATTATCTGGGGTATTTTATCATAGCAGCAGAAAGCCAGCAGAACGTCCCAGCATCAAATTTTTGGAAATCACTGACAGAGTATAGTTTTAAGAAGAATCAGAATAAATGACGTGTTTGAAGGAAACATGAACTTGGCTACATTTGAAAATTTCACAATGAGCACATGTATTGAAGTATCTCATGGTGGGCTGGAGAGATGGCTCAGCAGTTAAGAGACTTGCTGCTCTTCTAGAGGACCAAATTCTGTTGCCACTGTCCACATCAGATGGCCCACCACTGCCTGTAACTCCAGCCCTAGGGTGTCTAGTACTTTGTTCTGGTCTCTATGGGCACCCACATACACACACATGTGCACACATACACAGACACACACACATACACAGACATAAATAAAAATAAATATAATAACTCTTTGGGAGCTAGAGGTGACTCAGTGGTTAAGAGCACTTGCTGCTCAACTAGAGGATCCAGGTTCGGTTCCCAGCGCCCACGTGGCAGCTCACAACCCATCTATAGCACCAGATACAAGGGATCTAATGCCCTCATTTAGCTTTCACAGGCACCAGACACATACAAGATGCACAAACATGCAGATAAGCAAGACATTCATATACCTAAAATTAAAATAAATAATCTCAAAAATAATACTAATAAATCTTTTTTTAAACTTTTATGTGTATGAGTATATTGCCTGCACCCATGTTGCAGAGGTCAGAAGAGGACATCAGATCCCTGGAACTAGAGTGAAGAATGGTTCTTAGCTGCCACGTGAGTGCTGGGTATTGATCCTGGATCCACTGCAAGAGCAGCCAGTGAGTGCTCTTAACTTCTGAGCCATCTCTCTAGCCCCTAAATCTTTTTTTAAAAAGACATATCACATGGAATTCCATAAATGTACACAATATTTATATATCAACTTAAAAATTAGAATAAAAAAGAGCCAGAGAGGGGAAAGACAAGCCCAACAGAGGAACAAAGACAAAGCCTAGCAGAGTCCCTACCAGAGTCAAGGCAACCCAGAAGGAAGGGAAATGTCATTGTTTGCACTCATTTTAAATTTTGTTTATTGATTTTATCTGGGGGGCTGGGGATTGGGTCCAGGACCTTGGCATGCTAAGCACGAACCCTGTCACTGAACTGTAGTCCAGTCCTAAAGTTCATGTACTCAATGGCACTTCCTGAGTGCTTCCTGGAAACTATAAAAGGTACTGGGAGGAAGGAAGACAGACTATGCTGTGGGCTGCTAGATACCTGGGTGCAGCAAATGTCAAATCCCAGATTGGTGGAGATGGTTTACTTTTTATCTTCTCACTGTCTCCTCCCTTAGGAAGCATAGAATCTTTCATACTTTCAAATGAAATCAAAGTCCCCTGGAGCCAGAGAAGAGTATTTTAAGACTGGCTGAATGAGTGAAAGCTAGTGATCTTCAGAAATATTCTGAATTGTCTTCACTCTCTTACCTACTTTGACTCTAAGATTATGTTGCTTAGATGCTACCAATGTCTCCACTCCTTAGAAACAATACCCACTGGACCCTTTTCCTTTTCAAAACCAGGCTTCTTTAGGAGGTGACTTGGGACTCCTTCACCTGAACATAAAGTACACAAGACAGCCAGCCAGTCTTCATAGTCCTCCTCAGCGGGCTAGAGTGGGCTAGCTGTATTCTCCCCTACCAGTTAATCTGTGTCTTCTCCAATTTGGTGGTGCAAAAATAAAGTGACCATTTGGGTCTTTCCAGTGATTTAAAGGTCTCACTAAAGTAGGACTACTTGCTGGCGTAATGAAATCTGAAAAAAATAAATATTTCCTTGGTAAATAAAATCTTCAATTAGGGTTATTTCCCACAATTAGATTTGCTAGCCTAGTATCCTGGTTTTGCCACCTGGTGATTAATACATTAAGCCAATTAAACTCCAAGCAACCCTTTACATGTGTTGCCTATTTTTCAGAGGCATGCACACAGAATTAGTCTGCACCAAAGGTGTAATTTATTTGTCTGAAGTCTGAGTCAACGAGTTCCCTCAGGGTATCTTTCCACTTTCTCTTTTTTTAAATCTCCAGCGAGTTTTTTTTTTTTTTTCAAGACATGATTTCTTTAGAAACACCAGGCTCCCTAGTGCAGAACCCAGCCATTCTATGGCTTCCACTTCAGTTTGCCAACACATGACTGAAGACACTTAAAATCTTGCACTTTACATATTCTCAAGTCCTAAATTGGTAGAAAATTGCTCCTGAGGATACTCTAGGGCAGAGAAGGAAGCAACCAGCCCTCCAGATGCACTTGTCAATAGAGGAGAAGCAAAGGGAGAGAAGACGCGCTGCCTTTCCACGCCCTCCCAGCTCTGCTCAACGTTCTGCTTCTACAGCACAAGGAAACACTGTATTTTCAGCCCCACAGTTTTGCTTCTCAGATCTTGGCCTTAGGCAGAAAGAGAATTATGAGCTCTTCTAGCTTGCCTTCAATTGCTGGGACAAAACAATCTGACTAAAACCAATTTGGGAAGGAAAGAGTTTATTTGGCTTTTATCTCCTGGGTCACAGGTCACAAACTGAGGGAGTTTAAGGTAGGAACTCAGGACAGGAACCTGGAGGCAGGAGCTAGAACACAGACCATGGAGGAATGTTGCCTACTGGCTTGCTCCCCTGGCCCATGCTCAGTCTGCTTTCTTATATAATACAGAACAATCTGCCTAGGAGTGGCACCACTCACAGTGAACTGGTCCCTCCCACATCACTCAACAATCAAGGGAATACCCCACAGACATCGACACAGGCTAGCACAATGGAGGAAATTCCCCATTTGAGATTCCCTCTACCCAGGTATGTCAGTTGACAACCGAAGGCATCCAGCATATGAGCCATGTGACATGTTTTGGTCGATGATGGGCCAGGTGTATGACGGTTGTCTCACAAGATTATAATATAGCTGAGACTTACAGTTCTTAGTGATGTCACGGCTTGATGTCTCACCTGTGTATCTGTGGAAATAAAAACACTGTGCTGCCAGTTACAGAACAGTCCAGTACATAGACTTAAGCACTGTCCACAGTGCTTTGCAATGATAATAAATGACCAGGTAGCTGGTTTATATATTTCCTATACCATAATTATTATTTTAGAGGTGTTCCTTTAAAAAAGGGTTTAAATAAAAGCAGCCTTAGGCAGGTCCTGAATGCATATTCCCAAAGGCCTTGTTACCGTAGATTACAGCTCAGTGAATGTTACAACCCCCAAAGATCTTCCAGTGAGATAAAACGTGGAGGTGAAGAACAATGACACTGATGATCCTGACCCAGAATATGCCGCTAATATATGTGTGTGTGTTAGTTTTTAGCAAAGTTTTAAAACACAGCGAATTGTATGGTACTATACCATATAATCTAGACATGCAGTTGACCATACCATCTAGGCCTGTGTGAGCACTCCCCATGATATTCACACAACGAAACTGCCCAATGACATTTCCCAGAATGTGTGCCTATCACTGAGAAGCATGACTATGCAATTAGAAGAACCCAGGTATTAAATATCCATTTTCTTCCAGGCTTTCTTAAAATTGAAGTACAACTCTATAGTGTATGGCCAAAAAACACCAGAACTCAAGTTGCAGATGTGTTCCTAACTTAATCAGGTAACAGCTGTGACTTCCCCTCCCTGGGCCTCAGAGTCCTTATGTAGCAATGCACACATCACCCAGCAGGTCCAATTTGTGAAGCTGTGTTTGGGTCCAAATGATTTGATGTCTGCAGAAACCCTTTGCAGAGCATAAGGTTGTCCTGCCACAAAGCATTAGAGTGCAGTTTTCTAATACTGCTCTTAAATAGTGATCTCCATGCTGAGGCCTACAGAGTGACCTTTTGCTGAGCAGTAAAATACCAGAATGCCTAGAATATTTACTGTCATTTCTGTGTATGTGCTTGTGGAGGGTGAGATTCGGATGTGTTTGAGGGTAGATTGGTTTGTTCCACAATGATTCTGAGAGGAGGAAGAGGAAAAAGAGATGAGACAAGGGAGAGCCAGCCAGCCCCACGCCTGCAGCACTTCTCCAGTTAACCCTGCAGAGCCTCTCTTCCAGGATCACACAGGAGCCACCTCCATCAAGGATCCATTGCTTCCAGGCAAGCTTTCTGTGGAAAAGAAGTCATCTAAGGGCAGAGTAAAAGCTTATTGATTATCAATGGTCCATTTAGTGCTGGGTACTTAGGTAAACGGGAAAGGGGAAAACATAAATAATCTCTAAATTTACTTCTGCAGAAAGAAATGGACCAAATACCAATATGGCATTTTCCCAGCATAGACCAGTCCTTGCTCTCATTAAAATTCAAAGCAGTGATCTGAGCATGTCCTGGAAGGAACTTCTCTGAGTCTCACTAATGGATCTTCCCAGGCTCCTTGTCTACCTCCAGCAGAGGTTCTCTGAAGGAAGAAGGAAAGAAAGGATGTATGTGAACAACTTAAAGGACTTGTTAACCCAGCTCCTTGGGCCACCACAGCAGGTCTACATCAAACTACTAACCATCTGGAGTTCTCCCCAGATGCTGCTATAACAAAACAGCATGAACTGGTGGTTTATAAACAATGGGAACTTACTCTCACAGTTCTAGAGTCAGGAAGCACAAGATCAAGGCACCAGCAGGACCGATGTCAGGTGAGGTCTGCTGTCTGTCTGCTCCAAGATGTTGCCTAGCTGCATCAGGAAGAAAAAACAGGAAGAAAACTGTCTTTGCCTGGCAGAAGGCAGAAGGTCAAGGAAGGGCTCCCTTCACCATCAAGTCCTTTTACCAAACCCAACCATGAAGGTGGAGCCCTTGTGGCCTAATCACTTCTAAAAGGACACAGTTGTTAGTCCCATTGCCTCAAGCAGTCAGTGAATCATGAATTTTGGAGGGAACCAAGCATACCAACTACAGCACCAGGTTCTGGTGCTGCTGCAGGCTCAGGGACCGCTCTTCCAGACGCACAGTGGTGAAGAGCACAGATTCTGAAAGTCAGACCATGTCCATCAAATCCTTACTCTGATGTGTGACTCTGGAATGCTGCTTCTGTTTCTCACCTTTAAAATGGGAATGATGGTGGTGTTTGACAGGACTGTCAACGTCACAGGACTGTGAAGAGAAATTAAAATGGAGTAAGACTAGAACAATGACTGGCATCTAGTTAAAACCATGAACAAGTATTAAGTAGTATTTCTAACTTCTAATTTTTATTGCAGCTCTGTGACGCCTAAGCCTCTTTGCAGAAAGACTTTATGTTCACCTGCATTCTCCCTGCAGCTTTGCCAGCTGTTTGTTGAGTGACTGTAGCAGGGCAGCTCCTACCTGGGCCTCAGGTTCCCCATCCACAAAATGAGAGTCAGCTAGTTGACCTTGAAGGTTCCCTTTGAAAGGGATTTCTACAGCTGCCTAGAAGCGCTCTGCACAGTGCTGGGCTGCATCATGCTCCCTCACGTCCTCTACGCCTGTGCAGGGTAACTAGCTTGGGAGCCCCATAGGGTTCAACCTTCAGCCTATAGGGTGAAGAGGGCTGCGGGCCTGTTCGTGCATGAACTCACCCTGAGTGGCCCTTCTCTTCCAGGTGCAGTTCCTACGCCTCCATCATTGTGAAGGAATGAACAAGAAGTAAGGGCCCTGGGACTTCTCCAGGGCACCCAGCAGCAATATCTTGGAGCAGACAGACAGCAGACCTCACCTGACACTGGTCCTGCTGGCGCCTTGAGCTTGCACTTCCCAGACTCCAGAACTGTGAGAGTAAGTTCCCATTGTTTATAAACCACCAGTCCATGTTGTTTTGCTATAGCAGCATCTGGGGAGCACTCCCACACCTGGGAACTGCTCACACACCTCACATATTCCTGAAGCAGCCTTCTGAGGCAGATGGCATGGTCCCATTTTCCAGATGAGGAAACTGAGCTTAGGAAGGCAATCACCTACCCCAAGTTAGCCAGTTGACATGTGATAAAACCAAAGTCTAAACCTGTAAAAGGATCCGAGGGTGGAAAGGTAGGCCTACAAACAGACACAAATGAATAAGGGTTGGGCATGCCCAGAGGGCTGAGAAAAAAGGAGTTGGCATGGAGTAGTGGCCAAGCTGGTTCTGGTACTTGATTGGCACAACCCTCCTAGGATGCACTATCAGCATTTTCTTTCTTCCTACTCTTAAGAGAGATACTCTTCAAAAGTCAGTATAATAGGCACTGCCTACAGAGACAACAATGGATAGGCAGAAAGTGCCCCAAAGTCTCCCTGCCTCCCTTCTCACTTGTGTCCATATGCACAAAGGATGCAGTTGGAAGGGTCCTAACTCACATTCTTCGCCAGTGAGGGGGGCTCTCATAGTTCCCTAAACTTTGTTCACTTCTCCTGCCTTTTCATACCCTTCCAACCACCCTGTATCACGTGCACCTTAACCCTACAGCAGCTTAAACCACCCTCTCCTTGTCCTCCTAAGAACTGAATTCACAGAGTGATGTCTAACCTCCAGAGCTTATTGAGATTAGGAGAGAATGAGGTGGAGGGAGAGAAGCTGAGAGGCAGAAAGCCTACCAAGCATGCCCAAGGCCCTGGGTTCCATCCCCAGCATCAGCAAAATGAGACAAATAAAAGAGTGAATGAGATCATTAGGATGAGCTCTACTCTACTCCAACAAAACCAGCGTCCTCCTTGTAAGAAGAGGAGAGGAAGAACGGAGGGAAAGATGAAGGAGGGGAAGATAAAGAGAGAAAGAAGAGATTGGGGACAGAGAGAGAGAGAAGAGATTAGGGGACACATACACACAGGGAGTGAGAGGCATAGACAGAAACAGACACAGGTGGCAGCACCCAGGGCGATGGTGCCATCTACAAATCAAGGAGAAAGGCCTCAGGAGAAACAGTTCTGCCCATGCCTTGATCTTGGACTTGAAGCCTCCAGAATTGTAATGGAGTAAATGTATGTTCTTTAAGCCTTCCAGTGAATGACACTTTGCTATGGCAGACCAAGCAAAACAGACACACACACACACACACACACACACACACACACACACACACACACAAAACACATCGGCATCAGCATCCTAGGGACTGGGTATTGTTGGCCTTGGAACACAGGACAGTTCCTAGTTCTTAGGAGACCATTGGTTAAATCAATGAATGGGCATCGTATCTGGTAGTTCATTAATAAAGCCTTATTTTCCACCCCTTTCATGACAGATAAGATAAAACGAAGACCTTCACCTAAGCCCAGAGCTGTGCTTGAAAAGCTACAGGCAAGTGAGCTGGCTGAAGACGCAGGGGTTCCTCTACAGGCAAACTGAGACAATAAATCCCCAAACAGGGTTGGGGGCAGAAGGACTAATTCTTATAATAACTAAAAATCACTCTGTGCCAATACTTCAAAAGAGTAAATGACCCTGTATTGGGCTACCAAAGCTACCTCTCCACCACTCTACAAATGTATATGGCACAAACAACTTAGTCTTTTAAAACATTTTATTTCTTATTTTTATTTTATGTGTATGTGTACATTTCCTGAATCTATGTAAGTACACCCATGTCATGTAATGCTTGCAGAGGTCAGAAGAGGGCATCAGATCTCCTGGAACTGGAGTTATGGATGGTTGTTAGCTGCCATGTGGGTGCTGGGAATTGAACCTGGATCCTCTGCAAAAGTAGTCAGTGCTCTTAACTGCTGAGCCAACTCTCTAGCCCAAAACAACGTAATCTTGCCATGAATAATTTAGTCCCTGTCATGCATTGGCCATGTTAGGGGCTCAAGACCGACTGAGGGGCTGTGTGACTATCCAGGAAACCCTCTGCTTTCCAGAGAAAGCTGTTCAGCATGGGCCTGTTTCTGGCTGAAGTAGCTCTGGGCTTCTGACCTAAGTAGCCCATCTCTAGGCTGGCTGCCAATGTCTCTGTGGATCAGGGATAACAGGGTCTGATCTATTCTGGTTCTTTCTTGGGGCATTTGGCAGCAAAACAGATGGAAGGCAGTATGAGCTTATTTGTTTCCTGTGGCTGTTGTAATGAACTACCCCAAGCTGAGTGGTTTGAACACTAAAAATTTATTGTCTCACAGTTGTAGAAGATAGAAATCTGAGGTGCAGTTATAAATATTAGCCAGCTTATTGTTACTATAATGAAATACATATGGCAGATTACTTTATGGTGAAAAGATGTTCACTCTGCTCACAAGTCCAAGCTGCATGGCAGAGGCTCTCGTGAGCTCCCTCCCCAACCTTGATTGCATCACATCAAAGCAAGACTATGTACATATCTGGGTCTCTCTTTCTCTCTCCCTCCCTCTCCCTCTCTCTCTGTGTGCGTGTCTTCATATAAGGCACCAGGCACACTGAATTGAATCAGGGCCCACCCTTGCAAAGACCCTATTTCCAAATGAGTTCACACTGCAGGGTGGAACTTCAATTGCACCCTGTGTGGTGGAAGAATATTCAACCACTCACAATGAGCAACTATCAGAAGCCCTGGGGATACCAAAAGCATCATGTTGGACAGTCCTATCCAAACCTTATATGCCTAAGTCCTCTAGGAACCTATGGTATGCAGTTCTGACTGAGCAGGTCTGAAGTGAGACCCAGAATCTGTTTCAAAGCTAATGGGCTTTGATGCTGAAACAGGAGTCGCACCTAGAGCTCTGAGGCATAAGGACATGAGTTCCCTTGAGGAGGGCTAGCTCACCAGATGGACTGTATCACTCCCACCTCTTTTTAGGGCAAGACTTATTATCATCATCTCACTTCCTGGAGACCCATTTGGCTGGTCTAGAGCAGACTTCAGTATTTTTGAAAAGTTCTCTGGGGAGGAACGCCTTCTTTCAAGGAACCCTCTCATAGACCAGATTGTATTCTAACAAGCACACCTGTTAACAAGGTTAATGCAAGAATTGTAACCAGTTTCAATGGTGGAAAATATCCTTGTACAGACAAGTCTGTTCTTCAAATAACAACAGCATGGTGTAATTCAATGCTTTGTAACATCATCCTTGCCAGGTAGTATGATGTTGAAGCAAGTTGAAATTGAGGCAATTCCTTTCTGAAAGCAAAGACATGTTCTCCATGTCCAAGAAAGCTCTGCATAGAGCTCAAGGTATAAACAGCCTCCACCCTGTGACACCCAAGAAAAAGGAAGCAGGTTGCTGATGGTGTTTTAACAGAAGTAGGATGACTGCATGGGAACAGCCTTCCCCCAATAATCATCTGGGGACTGGTACCCAATAGTCTATTCCCAAGATCAGGTGCTTACAAACCATCAGCTGTGCTATGGATTTCACGGTACAGGATTATATGTTAGCAGTGAAGAGAAAGATACCAGGATTGGGCAGAATACGAGAATGTCATTTGGTGTTGAGATGGTGTAGAGAAGAGAGTTTGTATTTAAATCCCATAAGTATAGTATGGCAGCCCATACCTGTAATCTCAGTACTCAGGAAGCGGAGGCTGGAGAATTGTGAGTTCAAGGCCAACCTAGGTTATATAGTGAGAGCCCAGATGATGTGTGCAGTGGCTTGGAAAGGTCTCCCAAAGTCTGTGCTTTGGAAAGGCTACCCCCACTGCAGTGCTGATGAGAGCTGGGGCCTAATGAGACGGAAGTCATAACTGCAGGGAGTGGGCTGGTTGTCTCCACACGGGCTTGTTCTGAGAGCCTCCCCCCTCCAGTCCGCGCAGCCAGCGCTCATGTGATCTCCCACCTTCTTCCATGGGATGGCACACAAGAATCCCTCACCAGAAGTCAGTGTCATGCTGCTGGACTTCCAGCCTCCAGAATCATAAACCAAACACATTGCCCCGGTTTACAAATCACCCGGTTTCAAGCACTCTGTACCAGCAGCAACATCCGAGTGTCAAGGTCTAAATGCGGGGCTGTATTGCGCACATGGCACATACCCTGCTTAAGAAAGCCTGAGACAGCACCTCCTCACCCTTCGTTCCTGCTTGTAAAGCCGGTGCTGTCTTCACCCAAGTTTCCCCAGTGTCTAGTGTGATACCTGCAAAGAGACATCAAAGACGTGATAAACCTGATACTAGTCTGGGAAGGCGAGCGGGGTTCATGGCCCTTCCTAGGACCCAGCCTAGTGGTTGCACATGGAGCAGCAACGGAGGCACTTGAAAAAGCATCAGGTCTCTGAGGCCTTGAAGGTCAAGTTCTCACTTCGGTGAGCGGACCCTTGATCTACTTGTTGTTAGGTGTCCCAGTGCTGTGTGCACGGGGTGGAAGCTATTCTCACTTTGAGCACAGTTCAGTGATTGCATTTGCAGTGACTGAAGCTTCACAGGTCGGTAGGAGGGTGAGAGCGGCAGCCATGGCAGGGACGCAGAAGGAGCAGACATCTTTGGCCCTTCGCCCTTCTCCTCTGGAGGCAATCTGGGTTCCAGCAGCCCACCCTTGCCCACCACTGAGCTCAGAGCCAGGGCTCCATGCGGCCTTTACGGAGTGGCTTCTTAGTTTCGTGTAAGAAGCTTAAAGTGTTCTTGTAGACACCGCCTCTGTCTCTCACATTTCAGCGGCTTCTCACACAGCCCTGCCCAACCCATGTGCACCCAGCCTTGCCCTCAAATGACCCTGGAAGTTGCCGCTTCCCAACAAGGGAGGCACAGCACACTTTTGACCCTGGCAAGCACCCTTAGGCCAAGCCTGAACACCCCAAATAGATTTCAAGAGCACAGCTGATGTTTGGAGAGTGATTAGTAACCGGATGGATGTTGGCACAGCTCGGCTGCCTGAGTTGAAATCTATTCATAATGATCAGCTAGTCCTTGTAGAGTGTTTACAGAGTCTGGGCTCTGTTAGGACCCACTGCAGGAGGCATAAAAGACACACAGTTTCCAGATTGGAATACAGTTTCTTTCTTATCTGGGGTGACAGAAGTAACACTAAGGACAATACATAAGTGCTCTTTCTTATGACAACTCGCATGCTGAAAATACAACAGAATAGGGCCAGAACTAGATGGAGAAGATGGAGCTGGGGCTTGGGTAGATGGAGAACAGAAAGGGGACACATTATTTCAAAAGTGACTGTTAGAACAAAGGCCCAGGATAGAAGCATGCATACTATCTAACTGGACCACGGGAGCTTGCTCACTGAACATATGCTGGGACCACTAGGCAACAAACTAGATGGATTAGGGGGCTGGCTGATGTGGAACTTGGAAAGGTTTGAGGAAGGATGAGAGGATGGGGGATGATTGAAACATTAGGGTCCCAGGAGATAAGATAGGTAAAATGTTTAGGACAAACTTTAGTATATAAGAATTAGCTGAGGGAAGCAAGACAGCTCAGTGGGTAAAGGCACTTGCCACGTGGTAGAATCAGAGAAACAACTCCAGCACATACATTGTCCTCTGACCTCTATAGATGGATAGTGGCAAACACATGCCCCACACTACATAAATGTAAAATGTAATAAAATATGTTAAAGAAGAGAATTGGCTGAGGCCTTTCTTTCTTTCTCTTTTTGAGAGACAAGATCTCTTTATAGTCCAGCTGTTCTGCAAATTGTTATATAGAACAGGCTGGTCTTGATCTCACAGAGATTGGCCTGCCTCTGCTTCCCGAGTGCTGGGATTATACTACCATGTCTAGCTTAAAATAATTTAAAAATATATTTTTAAATAATGGAAGATTGGGCGTGGTACACACCTTTAATCCTAGCACTCGGGAGGCAGAGGCAGGTGGATCTCTGTGAGTTCAAGGTTAGCCTGGTCTACATAGCCAGTTCCAGGCCAGCTGGGACTACTGGGAGACCAGGACTCAAAACAAAACAAGAGAAAGAATCCATGCCTTTAATCTCAGCACTTAGGAGGCAGTGGCAGATTGATCTCTATGAGATGGAGGCTAGCCTGGTCTACACAAGTTCCAGGCCAGCTGGGGCTACAGAAAGATGCTGTCTCAAAAACAAAACAAACAAACAAACCATTTAAATTATTTTTAAATTATGCTAAGATGGACACAATATCACACTTATCACTCGAACCCCTTCGAAGTGTGCAATGGCATTAAGTGCCCTCACCTGTGACCACTTTGGCAGCACTTACACTAAATATGTCAACCTAGCTGCTCAGTCACCACCACTGTCTCTAGAACTCGTTCATCCTATAAAACTGAAATTGCATTCCCATTAAACAATAACTCTCCATTTCTCCCTCCCGCCCAAGCCCCTGGTGCCACCAGTCTGTTTTCTGTCTCTGGGAATTTAGCTATCCTAGATACTTGGTTTAAGTGGAATCCTACAGTCGTCTTTGTGACTGGCTTATTTCATTCATCATGGTGTCCTCGGGTTTCATGCATGTCATAGTGAATGTCAGAATGTCTTCCATTTGTTAGACTGGAAACTATTCCATATCATATCATTGGTATCTATACTTTGAATACACATTCATTCATCACTGATGGACACTTGGGCTGTTTGTACCTTATGGCTTAGTGATTTAGCTGCTGTGAACTCAGGTATGCAAAAACTTTGAGTCCCTGCTTTTAGTTCTCTTGTTTATACACCCAAAACTGTAGTTACTGGATCATTAGTTGAGTGAGAGTAGACTGTTTGATGATTCGTTGTGTAAGTGGTAAGTGTGTGTGCGTGTGTGTGTGTGTGTGTGTATGTGTGAGTGTGTGGGGGCATGTGTGTATGTACTAGAGATGGAACAAAGGGCCTTATTCATGGTAGGCAAGTGCTCTGTCAACTTCAGCATTTTATATTCCTACCAACTATGCACAAGCATTCACATCACTACAATAGAGAACTTTAGAATGCAGATTTCCAGGCCCCTGTGACTTTGGGTCAGCCTGTCAGTGTGGGGCCTGCAGGCTGCACTGTTAGGAAGCACTCCAGCAAACTCTGGTGCTGGTCACTTCTGAACATACTTGTAGAGTTTCTACCAGTCACTGGCAAAGCACTCAAAGAGAAGCACCATTCAGCATATGCAGGGTTACTGTATCACACACATGACAGGCAATCGGAACTGGTCTGATTCAATGCCAGGGCTGCCCCAGATCAGTGTGTATGAATAAAGCCCAAGTAGAACACTGGTGATGTTGACTCAGACTCTGGCATGACAAGTGGTGTCCTATGTCCCTCTGTCTGAGCAGCTATGAGACCGTGGGATGGATACTAGCCCAGACTCTTGCTGTGTCCTCTATCCCTGGTCCCTTGAGAAGCTATTAAACCATGATGGGCCTCGGGCTAGTCCTCGGGGAGACATGACCTGTTCAGTCAGTAAGATTACCTCAGATCACAGATATGGAGGTATTCCCATGCCCTGCATCCTTAAGGATCCTGGTCACAGCCTCCCAAGCCCCCCTAAGTGCTCTAATGGTCAAACTACCAAAGATCCCTGTTCCCTCTTCATTCCTAGTGCACACCCCACACACACATGCACACCCCCCGACACACACACCCCATGCTGATCCTTTGTCTGCTATGAAGGCAGGGCTGGGTGGCCTTCTCTTCTTGGGCATTGTTTCAGAGACTGGGATTGGCAATACTGTGTTGCACAGGATCCTCAGCTATGCTTAGTCTAACCATGGGCAAATCTCTGCCCCAGAATTTAGTGGCAGTGTCTGTGATGGGCGTTGGGCAGGAGGTGGGATGACATAAACAGCTGACTCTTAGTCCAGACTCTCCAGAGCACTGGTTAGTCAATGGTCATGCTCTTGTTTTCTATTTTCTATAGTTTCAGGGAGGTATAATGGTGGATGCCTTTAATCCCAGCACTGGGGAGGCACAGGTAGGTGAATCTCTGTGAGATCAAGGTCAGCCTGGTCTACTTAGCAAGTTCCAGGCCACCTGGGGATAGAGAGATGTGTCTCAAAAAGACAAAATAAATAAATAAATAAATAAATAAATAAATATGCAGATGCCATAGCACTATCAGTAATTAGGCCCAAAACTACCATGCTGGCAATTTACCATGTTTGTGGAAACTGTCCTGTGTGTGATACAGTGCCTTACTCTGAACAGATGCTTCGAGAATGAATGAATGCCTTCAGGCACACACGAATGAATTACTAAAGAAGTTTGAACAATCACTGTGTCTATAGCATTGTCGTGGCCTGAGTTACAAAGAACAGAGACCTCCACACTGCATCTCAGAGTAGTCAAAGGCTGAGACTAGCTAGCAGCCAGTGAATGGTTCCCAAAAGGCTTTCCAACGTTGCATACATTGCGTGTGGGTGTGTCCTAGTGGCATCTTTTCTACATTAGACATCCGGCATTATGTCATAATTACATGATTGTGCTGCCCCTCTCACTAGACAATGAGTTCCTTGAGAATGGGGAGAACCTTTGATTATTCTCTGTGTTGCCAGAGCCTGGCACAGAATCACCCACATAAATGGGGTTACACACGGGGGAGACTCAACAGATGAACTAGGGGGCTGCTGACAAGCTTCCAGAGCCAGAACTGCCAGCAACATCATCTTTGTTTTCATTCTTTTCTCCCATACCTCATCACCTAAGGGTACCAGAGCAGGCACCACTTGATCTATTTTGGTCTTTGTGTCTGCCAACGCATACATTATCTGGCTTTAAAAAGAGGTGGCTATTCCAAACACTGGAATGAAATGTTCCTTTTGGATGCCTAGAGAGCTAATTATGGGATTAGAAAAAATGCCCTCACCCCCAACAAGAATTGTGATGCTTCCTACTTTTTAATGTAAAACATGAAGTTGGCATAATTGACTGTCACTCTTAATGCCCTCATACGTTACAGAGCCCCATTTAAGATAAATGACTTCCGAATGCCTGATGCCATGGAATTAATGTATTACAATATATTCAAAGCATTTTAAATTCAGACCCACTTTGATATTGTCTTTCCTTGCCATCACTGATGGAAATGCAAGTTCACATAAATAGAGCATTGCTGATGGGATGCACTCCACCCTAGCTTGAGTCTCACAGGTTAATTCAAATCTTATCCAGCTGAACGCAAATGAGCAGTGGAGTCCTAAGACAAGGCCCTGGAAATGCTTATTACAACACGCTATGTGCTGCAAGCAGGGACAGGTGTAAGGGAGGTATAGAGGGGAAGGAGGGAAGGAGAAAGGGAGAGAAAGAGAAGAAACACAGAGAATGTGTGTGTGTGCTCACAAGCAAGTATGGATAACTGTACATCCCTATAGAAAGGAGATTGCAACATCGTTCAGATACAACAAACAAAAAAGAAATTGTGCTTGAAATACATACAGAAATCCAGATCCAGGGGCGTGCACCTGTCTTAGCTTTTAGTCACTGTGATGAAATAAGTGATGGAATCAACCTAAAAGAGGAAATCTTCATTTTGTCTCACTGTTTCAGAGGTTTCAATCCACGGTGCTTAACTCTGCTGCTTTTGGGTCTGGGGCAATGTAGAACACTGTAGTAGGGCGTGCCCCGTGGTAGAGCAAAGTCACTTACCTCATAACAGTTAGGAACCAAAGAGGAAGAGGAAGGGACTGGAGTCCCAATATTACTTCAAGAGCATTCTCCAGTTGCCTGACTTTCTCCCACTAGACCCCACCTTCAAAGGTCCTGCTACTTCCTAATAGTGCCACAGGCTGGCTAACACATCTTTAGCACATCAGTCTTTAGGGGAACATTTAAGACTTAACTCATAATGGCACCTGAAGTCCCAGATGTCAAGAGGCTAAGGCACAAAGATCATGTGAGTATAAGAGTTTGAGGCTGGCCTGAGCAACATAGCAAAATTCTATCTTATAAACAATAAGAGTCTGAGGATAGAGCTTGATGAAAAGCATTTGCCTATCATGCACAAGGTCCTGGGTTCAGTCCTCATCAAAATAAATAGATACACAACATTCAAACTCAAACCAAGGAAAGAGAATCCATGCAAAAGCCTATATATAGAAAGGCTATCCTCCTGCCTTGCATTTAGCGGTGTCTGGTATTGTCTCTCCAGCATGCCTTCATCGTGTGGAAAGGAAGATTACGAAGAGAAATGCTGGTGACAGGGTACATTTGTTGTGTTTCTTTCCTGCCTGCATGTGCTCTACATGTTCATTGACTCCTCAGATTAATTCCAAAGGTTATTATCACCATCCCCATATCCTGGAGGCAGAAACTAAAGCAAGCACAAACTGAGCTGCATAGTTCCCCAAAGGCATGTGGAAGCAGGGTTTGAACCAGGCAGAGGAGGAACCATAATCTTCATTCCCCTGCCTCTCAGGCAGGGAAGAGGAAGTCTGAAACGTTCTATGCCTGGGGGATTGGGGAAGAGATGATACAGTCTCTTCCCACGGTTTCCACCCTGAAAATTTTCAGGATCAAAATAGACTACAACTGGTACCAGAAGAGAGGGCAAAGAGGTTCCCGAAATGGAAAGGCGAGAA
The DNA here is from genome assembly GCA_035773235.1 of Eospalax fontanierii. Lineage (NCBI taxonomy): Eukaryota > Metazoa > Chordata > Mammalia > Rodentia > Spalacidae > Eospalax > Eospalax fontanierii. The sequence goes on from CM069547.1 coordinate 20,438,823, forward strand.
CGGAAAAGGGCAAGTCCAGCCCAGAGTCACCATGGATGGGGTCAGTTATCCTAAGGATGTCTCAGAGTCTGAGGGGGATCCGTGCTCAGCACTGAGGCATGTTCCAGGCATGGTAGAAATGAAGCTCCACCTGAATGGCCCTTCTGTCTGCTCCAGGATGAAATCTAAGCTCTCCAGTATAGCACATTTGGCCTGTAGCAGATATAGTAGCATCCTGCTCTTAATATGCTCAGCATCTGGAGCAGTGTCTCGCATGTGGATTTCTGCATGAACGTACATTCAGAATACGAGGGGTACCCCTGCATTGACCCATTTTCTATTGCTATAACAAAGTATTTGAGACTGAATAATTTATGAGGTTATTTCAACTCATTGCTCTGGAAGTTCATAAGTGTGGCTTCTGGTGAGAACTGTATGCCATCTCAAATCAGAACGCAGAAGGCAGGTGAACCAGTGCCTATGGGAGAGTGAAAGGGACAGACAGGGACAGAGGATTCATGGAAACCTGCTTTCTCCACACCTAATCCCTTCTTCTGAGAGGGAGAATTCATCATGATATGACATTGGTCTACTCATGAGGGCTCTGCCCCATGGCCCAAACTTATCATCACAAGGTCTCAGTGCCCCTAACTGTCCCATTGAAGAATTAATCTTCAACTTGACTTTTGATGGGGGCAAACGCTATTTAAGCCACAGCATCTGTTTTAAAAACTCTTAACAATCATGCTGGGGATATGGCTCAGTAGCACAACCCTTGTATGGCATGTGCAAAGTCCTAGTTCTGTCCTCAGCATGGCTGAAAAAAATGATTGATAATTCTGTGAATAGATACTAGGCTAGAATGGTGGTGATAAAGAAGTATAAAGGACATGTTTTTCCCTAAAGGAGTCTCTGATGCCATAGAGGCACAAGTTGGGATGTGGTGGTATCAACTTGGCATCAATGTGGCAATGATAGTGCTTGCACGTAGAGTTGGAAAGGAAGACCCTTCTATCTGCCAGCATCCCTAGAGCAAACATTCCACTCAAACAATTCTTGTGAAAATAGGTGTGGACAGAGTTGCAGAAACAACTGAAGGTTACAGAATAACAAGAAATACTTCCCTGGTTACAGACACAGAGTTCTTTGGAATCTCCCGAGTGATGACATAGTCATTGCATTCACAGCAAGCCCTCAGAGCATACGGGTTTATGTTAATGAGTTGAGTGTGGCTGAGCCCTTCAGGATGGGGCTGGCAACCAGAGCAGCCCACATGATGAGTGCTGGAATTTTCTGACAACTGGGGTGGTGCCCAGGTTGTCGATGAAGTTCCATGGCCATTGGCCAATAATTCAACCAATTGTGTCTAATAGTTGACTCCACAAAGATTTTGGAAAATGGGACTCAGGGGAGCTTCCTGGTTGGTGAACATGACCATGTACCCAGTGGGTGATATACCCTGACTCTCTGGGGACAGTGGTATCTGAATTTGGAACCCCTTTAGACCTTGCCTTGTACAGATCTTTATTTGACAGGTCCTGAGTTGTCTGATTCCTACTAAAACTGAAATTTTAAGTACAAAGTCCTTGAGTCAATCTAGTGAACCACAGAACCAGTATAGGGGTCATGGGAAGTTTTGATTGTAGCCACATTGGACAGAGAGGCTCACCTCCTGATTCAGACTTGTGACTGACAGCTGAAATGGAGACAGTCTTAGGGTACAGCACCCCTTGCACTGTTTGGTCTCTACTACCTTTGAGTAGTGTTAGAGTCGAACTGAAGTTTAAGATGCCCAGTTGATCTCTCAGAAGCAGAGAACTTAGGTGGAAATACTTAGGGATGCTAAGTACAGGCCGGGCAACAATGGGAACTGTCACCACTCCCTGAACTGGAGGGACGAAGGGAGAAACTGTAGCAACCAGGGAAAACCATGACCTGGGTAGGGCCAGCACCACATAGGCGTTCATCATGTACGAAGCCAGCAGGAGCTGTGTTCTCTGCTATAAGGCAAAGTGGAAATGGCTAGCATTCCACGCTATGGAGAACAGACACTCTGCATGGCTTGACGAATATCTAAGGCCACCAGGTCATGTCAACAGCTCAACTAGCCATGGTGTTCATCAGCTTGCAGTGGTGTGTTCATCTGCTTTGTGTGTAGAATGCGACTGTGGTGTCCTCAGTTTGGGTGCACAAAGGAAAGGAAGATTGGCCTAGAGTATTGGGAAAGTAAAGCAGGATGAAGTAAAAGAATAACAAAGTCATGGGGTCTGGGATGTCAGCCAGATTTCCTTGAAGTGGTACACCATAGAGTCCAGGTCAAAGCTGGGAGAAATGAAACCAACAGAAAGAGGGTGTGCATAGAGGAGCTGAACATCCTGGCAAAGGTGAAGACAGGTATATTGGTTACTTTTCTGTTCCAAGGGCATTAGTGAGTCCTCCAACCAATCAGAGAATAGCAATCAAAGACCCCAGAAGTGGACAGTGCATTTAAGAATCAGAAGATTAAGAACTCAGAGAGGACTGTCGACATAGTTCAGTGGTAGAATGCTAAGTCATGAGTTCATTCCTAAGTGGGGAGAGAGGGAGAAGGAGAGAGAGAGAAGACAGTGTTGGTTTTTGTTAACAGAAACAAAAGAAGACCACATCTATTTAAAGAGACCTGATTGCTCTAATAAGGAGATTGCAGTTAAGTCAACCCACAATGTATTGATTCCTTCGATTGACTCCTATTATTTGCAAAGTCCTGGGTTATGAAGGATATCTTTAAGATTTCTTAAACATGATATAGTCACAACAGAAAGACAATGAAAAATAGGCTACATTCAAATTTAGTATTTCCATGTATCAAAAGATACTGGAAATAAAACTAAAATCAGTATCAACATTAACAAAACAAGCCAGTGACTTAGAGAATACTTATACAGAATATGTATCCAGGACACAGGGGAAAAAAAAAGTCCTGAAAATTATTGGGGTTTGTGAGAATGAACAATTGAAAAGAAGGAAAGTTGACCATCACACAAAATGATCTTGGTCCCTTTCTGAGTGTTCTGAACTACTTGGAGGTCCGCAACTGGCCTGACACACCCCTCACCTGGCTGCTCAAAGTACAGCCTACAGCACTGTCATCATCTGGGAGCTTCTTGACCATGAAGATCCTCAGGGCCTGCCCAGGCCTGCAGAGTCACAAAGTCCCAGGTCATTCCTCTGTGCCCTCAAATCTAAACAGGCTCCATCACTCCTGCCCTCAAAGTTTGTTACCTACATACCTCCTACATCTCTGCCTGGATGTAGTTCAAGTATTTTCTGTTCTCAGATTGCTCTATAACCCTGTCTAGGTCAGGAGTCATCTGTGTATACTAACTAGACCTCCAGAAAGAGGGGTGTCATTCTAGCACACCCCATGGCACATGTAATAACTTTAATCAGTACTTTAGGAATGAATGCAAGTCCAGTTTTATGACAGTGGCCAGGCCATCATTCACATTAAAAACATTCACCTAGGGAATAGTTTCTGGTTTGGGGGCACTTCCACACATAGAATTGATTTTCTTCTTACCAACCATTTATGTTCTAAATCTAAAATAAATTAAATTTGTTTTAAAATTAAGGGTATTTTATTTTTATTGAACGCTTGTGTATCTCATATACATCTTAATCATCTTTATACCCTCTTCCCCACCAGCACCCTCCTGGATTTCATGCATTCTGTCATTTATGTTAAGGCCTATCAAGTCAAGTTAGTGTCCCCTGATGTCCTTCAGTACACATTCATCTACTGGAGTCTAGTCAGCCTATCTAGAGTCATTCCCTTAAAGAAGATCAGCTCTTCCTCACCAAGCAGTAATCAGCTGCCCAGTTCTTTGGCTAAGATTGGGGCTTGCTGCCTATTCCACAGTTCTATGCTGGGTTTTGGTCTGCTTGTGTTTGCATGGATCTTGTGCATGCTGTTGCTACTGCTATAAAATCATATGCACAAGGTCCCAGGAGCCGTAAGACTCTGTACATGTGGTCATGTAGTTACTCACGTGGCTCTTACACTTTTTCTGCCCCCTCTGCCACAATGGTCTCTGAGCCCTAGGTGGGTGAAGTTTAAAGTGGGATTCCTGCCAAGGACCCACACCCTGTAGACTCTTATTCTCTACGCTTTGGCCATTTTTTGCCCTTTGTATTCTTTGCCCTCTGTTGCATGAGGGAGCATCGTTGATGAGACTTGTAAGATACATTAATGTTCTCTCTACTTCTTATCCCACTAATTTCCATAAGGTTCAAAATTAAGGGCATTTTAAAGAAATTTGCATGTTTAAAATTCTGTTACAAAGTACTATCCAAGTTTTAGGGCACTTTCTAGTAAAACAATACCAAAAATATCTCAATTTAAGGAACTCCCAGTTTTGTAAGTCATTTTGGCTGAGTCTGAAAACTTAATGGAAGGGGCAGAATCTCTAGACAAACACATAACTGGTATATGACTTCAAAATTGTCAACATAAAATACTCACTATACTTTAAAGAAAATGAAATAGTTTATTCTAGGCCACATATGAGTGACTATGATCTGAGAACATAGATTGAAGTTACTAAAAATGACATGTTCCACCATGGAAGAGGTGCATGAAGGGTTAGAGTTACAGAACAAAGAAAGCTATGAATCAGTGCATTCACTACCAATGGGCGCCAGCAAAGCAAAGAATACTCTCATAGGCTTCAGATGTCTTACTAGAACATTCTTAGCATTGGAGTTGATAGTGACCAGAGATTTGCTGAGATTAGTGGTATAGTCTCAGGAGGTTTATCTACTGATCAGGAAAATGTTAGATTGCATATGAAAATTAAAGGAGTTGGCTACTAAAAGGCCTGAGATAACACAAGGTAATTGTGGCTCTGGACCTACAGCATTCCATCTCTACATACACAATGGCCATGGTCTGGTCAGTCAAAGGTCACACGGCCTTTTCTGGTTGGGGGGGTGTAGTGGTGTTCCTGGGAATCAAACCCGAAGTCTCACAGGTGCTAAGCAAACACTCTACAATCTACCTACATACTGAGCCCTAGACTCATCTTCAGTGAACTTTAGTTCACAGAACTAAAAACCCATAAACAAAATGTGTCCTCCTGAAGTCAATAAGGCCATGTACGATACCTTGACTTACATTGTTCTAGAGTATTCTGCCGTCATATCGACATGCATTGTGGAAGACATTCCCACTGTGAGACTTCTCTTTCTGTGAGAGAAAAGGCAGTGACCACGGCCACCTTAAACCATCCATTATCACTGGCTAAAGAAATATTCTGAAGTGTTAATTTCACCACAGTTCACATGTAGATATGGACTGGAAGTTACTGTAGGCCGAACACTTACTGGGCAGAGGCAATTATGCAGGAGAGGTGAGGGTCTCTCTCATTCTAAATTCTCTTAACCTAACAAAATCTCATCAAGCTTAAAGCATCTTGCTGAGAGAAAAGCAGTAGAAATAGTTTATTCTATTTACAAGCACTATTCATCTACCACTTGGTATTAAGTATGATGAAGAGGTATCCATCAACAAGTAGATAGGACAATATTTCAACAAGTTAAACATTTGCAATTATATTTGCAATTCTGGAATCAGTCAACACTTCATTCCATAAAATAGAGTACTTGTACCAAGCAGGAACATTGGTATTACGGAGCAAAAAAGATGAAGAAAACTGAAGGAAATAAACAAAAATCCCAGTAAGTGGAGTGGCCATTTTAAAGTTATTTTTCTTAAGTCAAGCATAGTAACACACAACTGTAATACCTTAGAACTGTGAGACCAACGCTGGAGGATTTCAAGTTCGAGGTAATGTGCTAAGAAATGAATCTCAAAGCCTGGGATATATAGCCAGATTCAGTCTCATGAAAAGCACCACCACCAATAATAAAATTAAAGATAGATGTCAGTGTTCTTACAGGGCAGAGACACAGAGACACATCATGAAAACTAGCTGATAGGCGAACATCAGGTGATTTCAGGTTGCATTTTCTATGTGTGAGGATTAAGGCAGAAGGGGCTTTCTTATCATGACAACTGAAAATGGCCTGAAACTTTAGCATGAGTAGCTCCATTTTAATTTTTAACCTGGTCTGAGACTCATTCTAGGAACTTAGTGGGAAAGGGGGACTCAAATTTTGACTTAACAAAAGACCCACAGGAACCAGGGGATGAGAGGAACCACCTGCTCTGCTCTCCTGATGCAAGAAGACCTTGTCATAAAGTCAATCTTGCCCAAGTTCATTTACCTTAAAAAAAAAAAAAAATCTACCTTTTCCACAGTGAGTGACCCAGTCCCTTCAGGGTAGCACTGCCTGTGTGCAGAAGCCATCTTCCCCATTCACTCAGTTCACGTGCATGGCACTTTTACACAATAACGGTGAAGATAACAGCCACGGAGCACTTGCACCATTTCTAATTTGGCAAAGCTCTTTCACTCTGAGTTAGTCTAGCATTTTAATTATGTTGCAGAAAGAGAAAAGGGGCTGGAAAGTCTTCCTCACACAGCCCCACAGCCCATTCCCAACACAGCCATTAGCAAACATCCACAGAAACCACCAACTTGGGCAAGATTGAATTCGTGCTGAGTCATCATGGCAGCCTGGACTGTTTTATTGCCTTGTTTGTGTCGGATATTTATGAAATAACCCTCAAGGGATATAAATAAGCTCATCCAAGATTCTGAGTGCTAAAGTACAAGTTAATTGAAAAGAATAGATTTGAAAAAGACATAAAGATTTCAAGTTTAGGAGAGAGATCAACCTATATGCAGAAGATTTGTTTCTCTTTATGAGATACTTGTCATTAAAAATCTTGAGATGGGACTGGAGAGATGGCTCAGCTGTTAAGAACACTGAGGGCTCTTGCAGAGGACCTCGGTTTGATTCCCAGCACCCACATGATAGCTAACAACCATCTATTACTCCAGTCCCAGGGGATTCAACCCCCTCTTCTGACCTCCTCAGGCATGGCACAAACAAGGATGCCCTTACACACATGCAGGCAATACACTCATACACACAAAAATGAAAATAATAAATAAAATTTTTTAACAATCTTGAGATGAGGGCTGAAGAGGACTCAGTGGTTAAAGGGCATTGGCTATTCTTGCAGAGGACAGGGTTTGGTTCTCAACAAATACATGGCAGCTAACAACCATCCATAACTCCAATTCAAGGGATCCAGCACCTTCTTCTGACCTTCACAGGCATTATATGCATGTGATGTCCTTACATACGTGCAGGCAAAATACTCATACAAACAAAAATTAATTAATTAAAAAATGATTGGAGCTGAAGAAAAAGTTTGATTGAGGTACATTTTTATTTGGGATTTTAATTTAAATGGTGCACTGGACTGAGAATGTAGTTTGGTGGTAGAGTGCTTACCCAACATGGCCTTGGGTTGAGATCTCTAACACTGGAAGGAATGTGTGTTTTATATATATATATATATATATTAGTATACATAAAGTATATTTATGTCTCTGTATATTAGCTAGTCATATATGTAATATAGTATCTGTTAACCAATCACATATATGTTTTGTGGGTGTGTGTTTGCAGATAGTCAGACATTAGCAGGATTGGAAGTCATTGAAAATAGACTCCATCTTCTCTGTTCCTTTGTCCAGAGTAACACTCTAATTTTAAGGAAGGAGAAAGCATCATAATTATCCATCCTTAATATTTAAATGTTATATGAAAGAAGGAAGGTGGATGCAGAAGGTCTTCGTTGGGGCCATTAAGAGAAAACTTTCTTCCTGGTGAAGCATGATTATTTTATAATTTAAAAAAAATTTTTTTTCTTTAATGCTTTTAAATCTATTGTTACATGGTTTTGTCAAAAGAAAGGGATCTGAGCTTTACCTCTAGCCCTGGGAGGAGACATTACATTCTAAACTGCTCAAAGATTAGGATTATAAAGACATTCTATTTTTCCCACATTTAAGAGTTAATCCAATGGGCTGGAAAGACAGCTCAGTAGGTAAGAGCATTTAACCACTGGCTGTTCTTGCAGAGTTCCTGGGTTTGAGTCCCAGCACCCACATGGTGGCTAACAATCCTCTGTAACTCCAGGTTCAGGGGACCCAACGCCCTCTCCTGACCTCCTGCAAACCGCATGACATGGGTGTATTTACATACTTGCAGGCAATACACTTAGACACATAAAATAAAAATAATAAATAAAACATTTTAAAGGTGTTAATCCAAATGGGCCTTTCAAGTACATGGTCAGAAAATAATCCCTTGTGAAGCTATCTGTTCCAGATATTTCAAGAAACAAATGGGTCAGCATTTAATCCCAGCATTTGGGGAAGCAGAGGCAGGAGGATCTCTGTGAGTTCTAGACCAGTTTGATCTATAATCAGCCTGGTCCACAAAGTGAGTTCCAGGTAAACCATAGCAAAATGATGAAGACTCTGTCTCAAAAGAACCTATAAGCAAGCAAACAAACAAAGAAACACGATATACCCAAAGGCATGTTAAGGACTCTCTCTCTCTCTCTCTCTCTCTCTCTCTCTCTCTGTATATATATATATATATATATATATATATATATATATATATATACACAAGTAGGCCCAAATCCTAAGCCTACTTGTTCTGATATGCCTCTCTCTCTCTCCTTCTCTCTCTTAAGACACCCCCCACCCCCACCCCCGAGATGCCTTCAGATTCCTATTGCTGAGTAGCCAGTCTCAACAAAATTAAGTTAACCAAACTTATAAAAAGAGTAGAAGGGGTGGGGGGAGCTTCCAATGACTAAGTTTGCTTCCGTCTGTGTCTAATCAAATATGTTACTTAGTCCTGTTGGCCCTTGGTAGGATGACTGGTTTTGCCTCTCCATGTTTCCTTTATTTGCCATAGGCTAGTCCTTCTAACAGAGGACTAAGAGGAATAATGCACAGTTGGGAAGTTAACATCTCATGGAAAAATTCAGAGGAACCCATCTTATTAGAGTTAAGCTACTGGTTCCCAGAGAATTGAAGTTGAAGAATGGTTTGGTAATAACCCATTGATTGTGTTTCTATAACTTTATTACTGGTTATTGACCATGCACAGTGTTCAAGTCTGGACGAAGGCAATGTGGAGAAGTTGTGGTCTGGAAACCAGAGGAACTGAGCTCTAGTACCAGATTGGCACCTAGTGAATGCTTGAATGTGGCTCAAAGGATTCCATTTCCTTGGGCTTCAGTGTCTTCCCACAGAAAATGAAGGGTAAACAGTAAATAACTGGAGGCTCCCTTTGATCCTTGTCACTTGCTATCTCTTAAAGTTAGACTTTTCTGCCGGAGAAAGGGAACAACTCTGAGTTTTCCGTTGTCTTGGAAGGCCAGTCATCATGCAAGCACAGGAGCAAAGGCACCAACCCAGCTGAGACCTTCTCTTCTGTTTTGCCTAACCACCCTTGTGAGAGTCAATGAAAAGAAATTTCCTCCCTGGCCCAGCTGCAAGTATAAGGGGCTGTTTGTAAAATTACGTATAGACCTTGATTAGTGTGAATTCACACTTGGGTGTAATGCAAAACAGCCTCTTTTTATCAACAGAGAACTTCAAATGGTGATGCTGAATTCCAGCTACTCTACAGAAGCAAGGGAATCAGGATTGAAGAGGAAAAGGAGAGACCAAGGAACAGCTCCTAAATCAGTGGTTGACTGGAGGATGGTAAGGTGCCTTTAATTTCCTGAACCGGCCTGAAGAGTGATTGGCAAGTTTATCTGAAGCAGTTGACACCTCAAGTTGGTGGGCTAGGGGAGAGCAGTAGAAAAGGCTTGAGTGGCATGTGCCCGACCTGGATTCCCTGGGTTCCTTCCCAGATACCACAAAGCAAAAATGTAAAGCAGAAAAAAAAAAAAAAAAAGGGATTGTGGAGAAACTTGCCAAATGGGACACCCTAAGAACAGATCACATGGGGCCTTGAACTGGGCTTCCATTCACACATTTGCCCTTTTGAAGTGGGGGAGGAATGAAATGTGAAGACTGGGCTTGAGGAATAGGTCATTTTAACTTTGTTTGCCAATCCTTTCATCTCCACACTGTTAGAAAGCCAGCAAGAGCAAATATAAAATGGACCTTCACAGAGGACACAGGGCAAGAAAGGATTTACAGTCTTCTGTTCTGCAGTTTGGACCTGTGGTCACTCTCACTAAAGGACAATGTGAAAGGCAGTGCTTTGCCAAAGGAGAGAGACAGAGACAGACAGACAGACAGAGACTTCCTCAAAGGCTAGGTCACATGCAAAAGCCCCCCCGCCCCCCGCGCCCACCCCAACTTTTGTGTGCCTGTGGAGAAAATAATCACTGTTTGTTGGAAGCTAGTCTGGGATCTTTAGAAAGTTTCTGGTCAATCTGAGAACCTGTCTCAAAAAAAAAAAAAAAGCAATGACAACAAAAGAAATTCTTAATTTATAATCACAGGTCGTATGAATGAAACCCCAAATGCCATTTCTGTTTAATCACTGAACTTGGTTTCAATTAACTTTGTCACTTTCCTTAAAACTGAAAATGTTGTTTTTGGTTTTGGTTTTGGTTTTCAAAACAGAGAATATTGAAAAGGATGTGCTGCCAACTCAGAACGTAAGGTCAAAGAAAGAGGGACGGGAAGGTTTGAACAATGCCAATACCAGCATCTTTTTCATCAACCTATTGTCAAAAATTTGTATATACAAGTCCAGGTCTGCTTGCTTAAAACTATCTATTGCTTTATTTAAAAGATCCACTGGAGAGAAAATGTGACAATCAGTTTTAAAAGAACTGGGTAGGAGCTAGAGATAATATAGACCTCATTAGCAACACACTTGCCTATCATGCATGAAGAGGCTTTGAGTTCAATTCCCAGTACTGAAAGGAAAGGGAAGAGAGAAAGAGAGAGAGAGAAAGAGAGAGAGAGAGAACAAATCATAAAATAATTCACAGGTCACAGAGCTTAGACTCTCCTTCATTAGATGTCCTCTATGGAGCTATGTCAGGACCTCCAAGGTTCTTTCTTAGCTGCTTCGATGACTCTGGAACCAGATGATAGATCCCTAAAGGCTGCAAATAAAGTGTGAGTACATGAAGGTGAAGGACAGAAGTGGTTCACCCAAGTCTCTAGTGAATTCTACTCCCATCTGAACATCTCTCATAAAGACACAGAAGGTACAAGATTTTATTCTCTACAACCTCTATACCAGGGTAATGTCTCCTCCCAAGCCCAAAGGGAGGAAGGCAAGTTATAAGAGACTTTCACTGAGTAGAGATTCATTTGGTTCCCCAAGTAAAAATTAATGCCAAAATTCTCCTCCTGGGTAGGTGCACAATTCCTGGAGCCATGGCAATGTCTCAGGGAAGTGTCCGGGTGACAATGGTGGCCTGAAGTTTGGAAGTGGAGATTTTCCTAGGGGAAAACAATTGGGCTTTCCCAGCATCACTGATGTTGGAGCACTGTTCTAACTGGTTTTCCTATCACTGTGACAAAATACCTGACAGAACAATTTAAGGGGTGGTGGGGGTTGGTTTTGGCTCATGGCTTCAGAGAAGTTTCAATCCATGGTCACTTAGGTCAATGTTTCTGGGACTGTGATGAGGCAAAACATCATTGTGGAGAGACATGGCAGCCAGGAAGGGAAGGGAAGGAGAAGAGCAGAAAGGAAATGGGGACAAGGCGTCCCCTTTAAAGTCATTCCCCCAGAGACCTACTTCTTCCAACCAGATTCCACTTCCTAGACTCCATCACCCCCAAGTAACACCATCAAACTATTCATCCATTGACAAAAGAAGAGCCTTCTTGACCCAATCACTTCTCCAAACCCAGTTGGCAACCAAGAAAAGAGGTAGGCATCCCACAGGAGATGTGCCTGTCAGATCTGGACATTCACCCAAGTGAATCAGAAGGCCTGGTAGAGGTTCCCTGCCAAGCTCTTGGCTTCCAGGACAGGTGCTAATGGTACTATGTGAGAATCTGAGGGTCGGTAGGAAACATCTGTGTTTTTGTTTGAATACTGGTTCTGAAGCTGTGTGGTTTTAGGTTTCTCATTTACTGTTCTCGAGAGCTTGGTGCCCTCATCCCCACAGTGGAGCTTAGCATTCTTCTCATAGTTGCATAGAGGACTCTGAGTAAGGCACTGTCTGTGGAAAGATGATCTAGTACTTGAGCAATATAGCTGTGTGGGTTATTATTAAAATTATTGGATTGGAGAAAGGTTGATGAATGGGCAAGAGTTGCACTTGGGCAGGGATCAGAGATTCTGCTGTACTATTATTACACAGTAGTGTGACTATAAATAGTACTTCAAAGAGGATTTGGCATATCATCACCATAAAGATATGAGAAATGTTTGACCAGTTAGGTATACTTAACCTGACTTCAACATCTCACAATGCATGCATGTACTGAAATATTGCATGGTATTTCATAAATATGTGTCAATTTTGCTTTTATGTATCAGTTAAAATAAATTTAATCACCATGTCTACTGACACAGACCTGAAATCCCTGTATCTGTAGGAATGAGGCCAGAAACTTGTAAGTTCAAGGTCTGCTTGGGCTATAGCATGAATTCAAGACCAGTCTCAACAACTTGGTGAAACTGGGTCTCAAAAAGTAACAAAGTGGAGAATGAGGGCTGGAGAAATGGCTCAGAAGTTAAGAGAATTTGCTGTTCTTGCAGAAGATCAGGTTTGGTTCCTAGCACCTTTATGGTAGCTAATAACCCTCCACAACTCCAATTCTAGGGGAGTCAATGCCTTCTTCTGGCCTCTCTGGGTACTGCACACGTGTGGTGTACCTATATTCATGCAGACAAAACACTCATACACATAAAGTAACGATAAAAATAAAATAAAATAACAAAGGGCTAGGGATTTTGCTCAGTAGTAGAGCAATTCCCTACCATCCTCAAGGCCCTGTATTTAGTTCCCAGTATTAAATAAATAAATAAATAATTTGGGGTGTGTATGTGTGTGGGCACATGTCTGTGGGTACACATGCATGTGTGTGTGCATAATCATGGAAGTCAGAGTATGTCTTTCAATGATCATTGTCTACTTTATTTACTGAGGAAGGGGCTCTCCCTGAACCTGGAGCTTGCCCCCAGGATCCCTTGTCTCCGCCTCCACCATACCTACTTGGCTTTTATGTGTATGCTGTATCTGGTCCTCATGCTTGTATGGCAAGGACTTTATCCAATGAGCCATCTTGTCAGCCCCTAATTCAATTAGCTTTTTAAAAGTCTACTGGAAGATGAGCATAGGTTCAAAAAAGATTATTAGGACAAGGGGTGTTGGCACACACCTGCAACCCCAGCATTCAGGAGGTCTTAAGCTCAATATTAGCCTGACCTACATAGTAAGACTCCCTCTCAAACCAAACCAAAATATTAGGAATGTGTCATATTTCTGGTCCTATCACAAATATAAAACTATGTGTCTATGGCAAGATAAGGCAGAGGGTGAAGTAGGGCCAAGAGTCAGAGTTCAGCTGGCTTGGTAAAAGAAACAGGGGCAAGAACGGGGGTGCTCCCATGGAGGGGTTCTATTGGGTGGATCCATTCTCATTTGTTGTTAGGGATGCATTTTACCACTGAGCTGAACCCATCCCCAGCCTTGTACTCATGATGCCATTTAACCCCGGAGACCACATGGAGGGCCCTATCTCCTCCTGCATGGGAGCCATGGCAACACAGTGATCTGGACCAACAAAACTTTGTTACCAGGAAGTCTGACCTCAGGCTGAAAACTCAAGTTCTGTGTCTAACCGAACTGAAGAATTATTTAGTAGAGCTATTCCAGCCCCTTTTCTCTATTTGATTGATATTAGAATCTGACACCAGGTTTGTAGTGATGAAGAATTAGATATACTCAATATAGACATTTGGATCACTTCTGATAGTGCCTCAATAATGATGAATATTGGTATGCAGTTTGAGCATCCCTAATCCCCAAACATACAATCCAAAACTTTTTGAACACCAATACAATACCACAGTCAGAAAATCCTATACTATATTTTGTGCATAAAATCATTTAAAATATTATACTCACACTATAAGGTACATATGAAACAAATGAATTCTATCTTTTGACTTTGGTCCCACTCCCCAAATATCTTATTACATATATGCAAGTATTGTGTGACTTTTCCTGGGGCGGCTTGAACAGACATCTATTCACCCCAGATAGAGCACTGATGACAGACCAAAGAAATAACTCTTCCTGATTCTAGGTTAGTGAACCAGAGTTCATTGGGGTTGCTTATGGAAGTTTGGGCAAAGGGGTTACTTACAGGAGCATGATGACTCAAAGGCAGCTGCATCACTGAGAAAACCAAGCAGAATGAGTAAAACTTAGGAAAGTTGCATCTTTGGAGCTCCCGTCATTACTTGCAGGGAGCCCAGTCCCTGTCTGGTCTCCTCTCCACAGCAATTGTTACCGCTTCTATAACCTTAGAAAGGGACCTGGAGAATCTTACGACTTTCGAGAGCTTCCTGAGAATTGTAAGTTTCTTTTATGTATTGAGTCTGAAGGAGCTTTTTCTAGGAGGGAATGTCTCAATTTGGAGGGAATAGCTGGGCAACAACAAGTGTTCCAAAATCCAAAACACTGTCTTGAGCATTGGTAAGGAATCCTTACTTTAGCTAAGTGCCTTCAAAGCTCTGCTTCCCAGTTCCATGACACCCACCGTGTCACTAGGGTTCCTGAGCTTTTATTAAGTGAAGGATGGCACTGGAGCAGCTTGGAATCATCTGTGTTTGGTGGCAATTTGCGCTAATTCATTTGCTATGTTATTCTTGAAAGTAGAGGATTGTTTCTGATACAGTTTCTTGCCATCACCTCATCTATTTTCCACATTATATTAGGGACTCCAAATGTGGATCATTTCTTTTTCTAAAAGATTTATTTTGATGTTATGTGTCTGAATGTTTGCCTGCATGTATGTATGTGCACCATGTGTGTGGGGAACTGGAGTTACAAACAGTTGTTAGCTGCCATGCAAAAGAACCCAGGTCTTCTGCAAGAGCAGCAAGTAGTCTTAACTGCCGAGCCAAGCCACCTCTCCAGCCCTTGTAGATCGTTTCTAGCAAGAACAACTAAAGTGAACATGGTTCTGTTTCCTCTGCTAACTACCATGATTTTCTCAAGGAAACTGCTACTCCCAATTGAGTAGTTCAGATTAGGCCAAGGCTGCCTTCCTGCCATGTTACCCAGGCCTAGCCAATCAGTACCTTGGAGCCCTAGCTGCTATAGCGGTAGATGCTAATCCCACCTGGCCAGCAAGACTCCAGAGTGGTATGATTGGAGCCTGTAGGAAGAGGCAACCTCTCTCTGATGGAGCTGCTGGGAGGGGAAGAGGGAGGGGGGAGCACGAGAATGAAGATAGCAGTGAAGAAAGCACACTGAGAGAGGGACAGAGACAGGACTCCACCTCCACTAAAGTCAGGCAAATAGTAGCCATCTGGGTTGCTGAACTAATCAACTTCCCTTTTCCCATAAGTCACTTTGCCTTGGGTTTTGTGTAGTATGTATGTAAAAATAGTCCTGATGTGTGAACATTTGGTAGACAGGTTGCCTATGAACTGTTGACTAAGCAAGTATGAGAAGCTACCTAAAACAAGTTCCTTTTTGGACACTGACATGTGAAGTGCTCCCTTTTGCTGCCTTCACATTGCTACTTGTGTCCTCAAAGACTATGAGCATTATTCTAATTTCATAGGAACACAAGCTGTTCCATAACCACTTAGATGATGCTTTTTCCAGCCCCAGATTCTTTTTCTAACAGCAGCCCAAGGACAGTCTTTTTAGATTGGTGACCTAGAGCCTTGGAGCCACAGTGATAGATTCCAAAATAGCACCTGGCTCAGCCTGTGGCAGTCAGAGCCAACAGACTCCACTGTGATCCGGTTGGAGCCTGTACAGAAGAGGCATTCTCAATGGCACCTAGAAAGGTGTCATTTTCAAAAAGTGAGATATGACCTACTCTACAACCACCAATCTCCCTTGCTTTGGAAAAACCCAGTCCCAGTGTTTGTGAATGGGCCCCAAGATGCTGGGACACTGAAGAGAAAGATAAACAGACACATCATTGTAGAAGGTATAGTTCATGGTGGACTTGCTGACATGATCCTGGGGAGCAACAAGACCAAAGATCCCTGTGATTTGAGTTGGGAGAAGGAGGTGGTTGGGACAGAAGTGACTCTACCCAGGTGGTTTATTTCAAGCTAATGTCAAAGACATCAGGCAAGGTTCCTGGTTCTGCATGTGGCAGGGTCTGAATACAAAGGTATTAAATTTTGTTTTTCAGATTTTGTCTGTTCACTTTTTTTCTTACAGTGCTGGGGATGGAACCAGGACACTGAACATGCTAGGCAAGTGCTCTAGTTGATCTACATTCCAGCTCTTGCTTTTATTTATTGATCGAATGCTGAGAAGCTATGTGAGGAAGACTGACTGGGGTCACTCAAGGGCAATCATGGTGGCTACAACTCAAGAGGACTGAAGCCATGTCAGGCTGAATCCTAAACTATGCTTAGACAATTTCCCTTCAAGAGAAATGGAAGCACATACCAGTGTGAAGAATTCTATCTAACAGTTCATAGTAGCCTTATTTACAATGGTCCCAAACTAGCAATGACCAACATGAACAGGAGAACAGATAACAACTTGTGGCATAGTCATACAATGGGATGCTGTTCGGCAGTGAAAAGGGGTGAAATACTGATATAAGCAATGTGCTGGTAAATCTCACAAACTGTATGCTAAGTGAGAGGTGCCAGACACAAGGAAGCATGTGCTGCCTACTTCAAGTAATTCAACATTCTAGAACAGGAAAATCTACTCTGTAGTTTGAGAAAGAAGACCACTCAGCAGTAGTCACCAAGGGCAGCATGTGAAGTTAGGAGATTGGTTTCAAAGAATACAACAGGTCATTCTTTGGCTGAGTTCAATGTTTTGTTCTTAACTGGGCTTCAACATTGCGTATACATTATTGAACTGAACATTTAAAATCGTGTGTGTATAACTCATACCTGCCTCAATAAACTTGAGTGGCTATTTTAAATGTACTATTTCTCTAGGGTTTTTTTTTTTTTAATGCCTTTTAAAACTTCATGCTGTTTATAAGATAGTCAACTTAGCTCACAGTTTCAGAGTTTTCAGTCCATGCTCATTTGAACCTTCTTACTTTTAGATCTGTGGCAAAGCAGCACACCATGGTAGCAAAGAATGGCAGAGAAAGATGCCCTCCTGACAGTGGCCAAGAAGCAGGAGGGCAGGAAGGGGCTGAGGAAAAGACCCTGCCAAAGACCATTCACCTAGAGGCTACAGCCTGCTCTATCACGCTACTGAATATCCCTTTCAAGGGTATGTCCCCAGTGACCTAATTTCATACTGCTAGGCCCTACTGTCTAAAGGTTCCACCACATTCCAACAACGCCGTGGGCTGAGGACTAACCTTTCTGCATGGGCCTTGGGGAACATTCCAGATCAAAATTGTAGCAGTTACTGGAAGTAAATTATATTGTGGAGAAGTCATCTACCATCCCACCCTGTGAAGAATCCCTACACATTCCCACACCCCTTTGTCCTCTTTGTCCTCACCTCCTTTGGGTTTTTGTTCCTGTCATTCCTCTGACTTGGAATATACTGTGCCCTCTTCTCTCTCTGGAAAAATGTCATATGTCATTCCATTCTTCCTTTGTTTGCTCATTCAGCAAATATTACTGAGTGCCAGGCCCTGTGGCATGCACTAGGACTACAGAGGAAGATAAATCAGGTGCCTTGTCCTTTAGGCGTATATACCAGAAAATGGAGTTTTACTGGATATAGGTAGATTTATATTCACAGAATTTTCTGGCTGATAAAAAGTCTCTGTCAAAGGGTATTTACCTGAAGGCTACAGCCTGCTCAATCACACGCCCTCAAAATGGGCCAGTTAATTCTGTACACATGTACTTTGCAGCTTACCCAGAGGTTCTGTGTCAACTTTAAAGAGATGGAATCACTGAGGAGTTTCACAAGGCAGGAGAAGCTTGAAGAAACAAAAGACAGCCATGGTTCAAACACAAATGCAGAACCAGGTGTGGCGGTACACACCTGTAATTCCAGCACTTCAGAAGCTGACACAGAAGAAGCAGGAGTTCAAAGTCATCCTCAGCTGCGCAGTGAGTGCCAGCCCAGGCTGGGCTACATGAGACTTACCTCAAAAACTCGAAATGATAAATACATACATACATACATACATACATACATACATACTGAAGCCCATGGTAACTGATAAGTACAGGAATACAAAGGCAAACGGAAGAGGAGACATTGTAGTTCTCTTGTCCTCTCCTTGCTAGTCTGTTAGACCAGAACCTGGGCCAACAATTTTTCTGATATGGGCATTTTTTTTAAACTTTTGGAGTACTATTTTAAAATCAGTTACTATATTATTTTATTAAGATTTGCTAGAGAGATGGCTCAGTGGTTAAGAGCACTGGTTGTTCTTGCAGAGGACCCAGGTTCACTTCACAGCACCCACATAGTGGCTAACGACTGTAACTCCAGTTCCAGGTGATCCAGCCCCACCTGCGCCCTCTTCTATGAGCACTGCATGCATGTGGTACACTTATATACATACAGGCAAAACACTCATACATATAAAATGAAAATAAATAAAATATATATTAAAAGATTTGCTTTAAAAATGATTTCTATTTTTCTCTCTCATCCCCCTGGCAATTTTGGTTTTCCCATGATTGCGTCTTTACTTGATGAAAACTGTCAACACCGGGGCTGGAAAGATGGCTCAGCAGTTAAGAGCATTGGCTGCTCTTCCAGAGGACCTGGGTTCAGCTCCCAGCACCCACATGGTAGCTAACAAACCTAACAACAGCCCTAACTCTAGTTCCAGGGAATCTGATGCTTTCTTCTGACCCCCGTGGGCATTGCAGGATATGGGTGAATTTACATATATCCTGACAATACACTCAAACACACACACAAAAAAATAATAAATAATAAATTATTTTTAAAGACTGTCAACACAGAGATAAAACATTGAGGAAAATTACTGAATTAATGCTTAAGCTGAAACGTTAGTGTTTGAAAGAGTGTTAAATGAATTAAATTACAGACTTAAAGAAAATACAACACAGACACTATGAAGAGTTCCCAAATGCCTCACATGCAGGTTTCCTGATTATTAATAGCTAACATCACATGGGTATATTCCACCAGGAATGAGCCAGTCTTGATACATTATTAATGGAAGCTCATCCTGTACTCAGATTCCTAGAGTTTTTACCTGAAGTCCTTTTCCATCAAGGATGCCTTCCCATCCAGTTAGTTTTCCTGTCTCATTAAACTTTTCCTGGCTGAAACAGAGACTTTCCTTATTTTTGATGGCCTGGATAGTCTTGATCACAGCCCCTGCGTGGGATTTGTCCGATGATTTCCTCATGGCTGGACTGGGGCTTTAGGGGAAGATCACAGCGATTAGATTGTACCAGGTGTGCATGCTGTTAACATGACTCACCACTGTGGATGATAGTCTCAGTCACCCATCTGAGGAAGAGTTTGTAGGTTTTTCCACTGTGGCCTCACTCTCCGGCTGATTTCCCTGCTCTTCCTTCCCATGCTTTCTGTTTGGAAGGAAGTCACTCTGTACAGACCACATTCAAGGAATGAGGGAGAAGTTATGCTTCACCTCTTTGAGAGCAGAGAAACTTCATAAATTATTTACAATTCTTATTCGTGAAAGATAGCCTTGGCTCTTCAGTCTTTATTAAGTCATTTCTTTCTTTCTTTCTTTTTTTTTTTTTTTTTTTGCTAATTTTGAAGTTATCAAAGTAGTGTTTCATTATGCTTTCATACATGTATGCCACTATACTATGCCCTTACTCAGTTCCTCACTGCTGATGCCCCCTCACACAATAGTCCCCTCCCCTTCTGGTTTCATGTCATATGTACTCTGCTATCCTTTCTTTCTCTCTTCTTGCCCCCTTCCTTAACAGTTCTCTCTTCTGTCTCATGGTCCCCTTTCTACTCTCAAGACTTATACACATAATAAATTTAAAATTAGATTCTGAGTAGGAGAGGAAATGTGGAATTTGTCTTTCTGAGCCTGGTTTATTTCGTTTCAACTTTATGACCTCCAGTTCTATCCATTTTCCTGCAAATGTCATGAGTTCATTCTTCTCGACGACTGAATAAAATTCCATTGTGTATATGGATTATGTATATCCATTCATTTAATAGACATCTAGGCTGGCTCCATTCTCTAGCCATTGCGACTATTACAGCAATAAGCACGGGTGTGTACGTGTTTCTGTAGTCTGTTGTTGGTCACTTATGATTTTTATTTATTTGATCACTTGCTTTTACCAGTATAGATTAATAGCTAGTGTGTGCTCTGGGTTATTGTCCAATGGTATTTATTGTCCCAGAGTTCATCCCTTTATTAGTTCTTTCAGTTGGTTCCATGTTTCTTTGATTTACTTCTGTGATTAACTGTATGTGGTGATGTGGGGAATGTATGTACACTTCCTTGTTTTCTGGCACGCCTTAATGTCCCAGGATTCTTGTGTATTTCCTATTGGAATCAACCATTGCTCTAAGGAGTCTTGGCTCCCACTATTGAGAATGTTGTTAGACACTAAGTTCCAAATACTGGTTGTACCTTGATGATATTGTGGTGGTGAATTGCTTTATCAATAGAAAAAAAAGTATTTTCCTCAAAGTTCAAAATTTAAAAATTTAGCTTCATATTTTGAAGAATTCATTAATTTAAGGAAAACAGCTTAATGACTTTACCATTTGTATTTGTAGCTTTTGCTATAGAAACAATGAATTTAATTTAATACCCTCTAAGATGGCCTGCAGTTTAGACTGAAAAAACAACAAGCATACATTGTATGCTACTCCAGTGCACTGCTGTTTCAAAGTAGCCGAGAGAAGTCAGCTTACAGGAGAAAGTTCCATTTTTCGTTCAAAGCTTCAGAGGTTTTGGTCCATGGTCACTTGGCTCCTTTGTTTCTGGGCTGGTAGCGAAGTAGTAAATCATAATGGAAATGTGTCATGCAGAAAGGCTGTCACCTCATGGCTGTCAGGAAGAGGAACCAGAGGAAGTCCCAGGAACACAATATACTCTTCAAGGACACATCCAATACCCTAGGTCTTCTAACTAAGACCCAGTTCCTAAAGTTTTTATCACATCCCAATAATTCATTAAGAATCCGTAAACTAATCCATGATTCAATCACCTTCTAAAGCCCTGCCTCTGAACACTGATGTACTGGGGACCACCCCTTTAACATATGAATTTTAGGGGAGTTATTTATTAGGCATACTTGGCCAATTTTTCAACCATAAAAAATTCTTTATGATTATCTAAATTATAATTGTGATCAGTACTACTGAGGGCTGTCTAAGACCAGGGCTGTGGCTCAGTAGTAGAGCACTTGCCCAGGATGCTCCAGGCCCTAGATTCCATCCCTATCATCTCAAAGAAAACCTGTTTTTTGCCTAGTGCCATGCCTATTGTTTTCAGTCTAAACTGTGGACCATCTTACATGGCTTTGAATTAAATTTTATCATTTTTGTAGCAAAAACTACAAATGTAAATGGATAAAGTCATTAAGATGACACATTCCCATAGCCACAACTACTCAGGAGTCTGAGACAGGAGAAGGATTGTGGTTCAATGCTAGCCTGGGCTACATAGACTTTGTCTCTAAAATGAATAAACAAATATATGAAGTTTATCTTAAAAAAAAACCACAAACCCTCTTATAGATATACCAGTGTCTTGGGTAAAGAATATAGTCTCAGAAGGAATATTCAGGGTCTACAATTCACTGACTCTTTCAGGGTTTTAATTACTTTATCCTTCTGTGGGTTCTACTCACTGAAAGAAATTCATTTATAAGCTTTAGATTGGCTAGGAGAAGTCCAGACCATCTGCCATGGGGTTCTCTTCATATCCATTTGAGTAGAAGAAGATAGGGACAAAGGGTTATTTAAAGGACATTCTTTATACCTCTCAGGAAGGGAAAGTTCCTTTCCCCAAACTTCTATTACTTCATAGTTCTTCCTTAAACCTTCCTTCGAAATAGTTATCTGGACATCTCTCATCCATAACTAAAAGCCCAGTGTCCATACTTGAAACTAAATTTAAAGTGATTCTCATCAAACAAAAGGTGGCTGGATGTTCTGGTTCTGGAACAAAGCATTTAAAGTTTACCTATAATGCCCAGCATGCTAACACGTGCCTTTAATCCTGGCACTCGAAAGCCAGGAGGATCTCTATGAGTTCAAGGCCAGCCTGGTCTACATAGTGAGTTCTAGGCCAGCCAGGACTTCCTAGTGAGAATCTGCTCCAAAAAACAATTACGTATACATCCTGGTCTGGCATTCCATTTCATATTTTTTCTTTCTCTCTCTCTGTCTCTCTGTCTCTCTGTCTCTCTGTCTCTCTCTCTCTCTCTCTCTCTCTGATGACATCTGAATTTACTCACAAAAGCCAACATCAAATTTTACATGTATTTGTTAGCTGAATTTT
Source organism: Eospalax fontanierii (assembly GCA_035773235.1). Classification (NCBI taxonomy): domain Eukaryota; kingdom Metazoa; phylum Chordata; class Mammalia; order Rodentia; family Spalacidae; genus Eospalax; species Eospalax fontanierii. The sequence continues at coordinate 20,461,337 of CM069547.1, forward strand.
AACTCAAAGAATTTGAAATTAAATTCTAACCAGGCTTTTGAAAGTAATTGGGCCCCTGCTGACTCCATTTGCAGTGGAGTAGGTTTTTTGCACAGAAGTCTTCTTCGTTTTCATGTACCTTCTACTGGGAAGGATGAATTTGCTTTACAGAAGATAAGCAAGTTGTTTCTCCTCAAGATATAACCTGCAGCTTTCCTTCGGATAGATTGTGTGACATTTTTATTACTGCTGCCACTGAATGAAAGCAGCTTTTTCATTTTCATTTGATAGGTTTTGTAAATGTCAAATTCCTTGTTAAAGAGTCAGAGTTGACATTCCAAAAGACAAAGAATGATAAAAATAACGTTCAGATACTGTATACACAGTTATAGCTGGGATTCGTTTCACATCACAGTGGGGGAACACTCTCGGAAAGCAAGGTAACCCATCTTTCCAGTAATTACTTATAAGGAAGAAATCAAACTTCATAAAATAAAAGAATGCTATGTGACAGTCCAATATATTATCTACCCACCTCTAATTCAGATGTAAAGAAAATGAATTAAAAACTAGAAACAATGTGAAATCCATTTAGTAGATGCATCTTCTGATTGAAGGTAATTAACCCTGACACCAGTGCTTGGAAATGAACTTTCAAAGTTAGATGTCCATCAGTTTTAGAGGTAAGCCAAATATCCTTTTTGTTCTCTTACTGTCTCCAAGGAAAACCTTGTCTAAATATATTGGTGATTAGGTTATATCTTGTGCTTATTTCCTTCATTCTCTCAATTTTAGGGATTTGCAAAGTGTAAATTACTTAGCAGACTTTCAAGGAAGAGGGGATGACTCAGCTTTATGGCCATCAGTGAACTCCAGATGCTGATATAAATTAAGGTCATGAACTCAAATGTTTCCAGGGGCCAAATGATGTGTGCATGGGGGATGTGTTCCAGGCAGAGATGAAGACATGCTGAGAAGCACCTGTGTCCTCACTGCATTCCAAGGAAGCATGGGCCCCAAAACTATAGGGCGAGGAAAAGGCCAGTTTTTTGTTATGTCAGGATAATTCCCAAATATACTTTAAGAAATTATTCAATCGTTCAACTTTGAAATATTGGTAATGATGCTGTGTTTTGTTTTGTTTTGTTTTAGTCATTGCATGGCATTTGTAAGCTGCAGTTCACCTCCAAGCCACCATCTGCAAGCCAATAACTGCCAACAAAACCTTCATATCTCAAGCTAACCCATTAAGTACAATAACTTACAATAAGAAATACAGTTGTCAAGCTGGGCGTGGCGGCTTGGGCCTTTAATCCCAGCCCTTAGAAGGCAGAGGCAGGCAGATCTCTGTGAATTCAAGGGCAGCCTGGTCTACATAGCAAGTTCCAGGACTGCTGGAGTACAGGGAGACCCTGTCTCAAAAAAGAACAAAAGGGAGGAGAAGGAGGAGGAGGGGTGGGGGGAACTATTTACAGAATATCACAGATCTCAATAGATAGCATCATATACTAAGAGTCTCACATATACCAGTCATTGTTTAGTTACCAGGAATACAGCTTGGGAGCAAGGGCCCATGGGTGCTTATATTCTAGAGGAGGAAGGTAGTAAAATCAGTAAGTAAGCAGGACAACAGGTAATCATATTCCCCAAGCGGAAAATTAGACAAGGGGAATTTGCTAGCAGGTGTTTTCTGGTTTCAGATTTCTCACTTGGAGCTGTCTTCCACCCTAAGGTGTCAAATTCTTCTGCTTTACTCCTTTTATTCCAGGTCTAATCATGAGGTCATTGGTTGTGTGTTTTAATAAATAGAAAGCCAGTTTATTTTAAATTAGTTACACGCTAATCCTCTTGACTAGATTTGGGAGAAATGTTGATCCAACAGGGGTTTAGGGAAACCCTTAATCTAATCAGTAATTTAATTACAATCTGTGGGTCAGTGATGCTGTTGCTGCTCCCAATTCCAACATTTGATACTGATTCCTTTCAGCTTCTGCTTTAGAGGGTACTCCTTTCCAGTGTGACTCCAAAATCTGTGAATGTATCACTTGCGGATTCCTACCCGCCTTTTGGAATAAGAACTGAAAGCTTGGACATGAAGCTTCTTTAGGGCTAGGGCTGCTGCATTCACCTAAAAGCACACCTTTACAAACAGCTTTTCTTAAAAAGGCAATGGGAACTTTATTTTGTCTTTCTTACAGTTTGAAAGTTTTAAATTTTATTTTTACTATATATATTTAATGTGTACAGGATGCTTCGATATACACGTATACAGTGAAATTATTAATCATCAAGCAACTATTTGCCACCTCCCTTTTAACAAGCATCTTTCTAAACCTTTCTGTGGTTTTGCAATCTGCCCCTGTGAATGGAAATGGATGAACCCTGGAAGTCAGACTATCCAAACCCAGCAGCTTGTCAGGCATCTAACTCTCACTTTGTCTCAGCCCTGGATGTGAGGATTGAATGCCTGTGGATTTGAATGTCAGCCCCTTAAAGTTCCCTAGGATTGTCGTTCTTCCAATTAGACAGGTCATTATTAAGCTCAATGGCTGTGTTTTGCAATGAGTTATAAAACATCAAATAGCATCCTGGTGAGCCGTCGGAGGAAAGAGGCAGAGCCAGGCACCCAGCTGATTTTCTTTGAAAGAATCAGCACTGAGGTGGGGGAGGGGCTGGAAATGTTACATTTCAATTCAGATAAAGAAATGTAAGTTGTACATAATAGATGGAGTTAACAATGGCTCTGTTCTGGGGTGGGGGTCAGTACTTCTCAAGTATTATCGCTTCAAGTGAGGAGGAGGAGAAGGAAAATCAGATTAATCAATAATGTGAAATTGAGGGTGGGGAAAGATCATTATCACAGACTAGCAGCATTCACTATCACATCCAGTTGGTATTTTTAAAAAGCTTTTTATTAATGTGTATTCATTATACAAAGTGATGGGTCTTTCAAGTCATTGTCATTCAAGTATGTCATTAAATACACTTAAGTTTCCAGACGGGTTTCTCAGACCTTTGGTGTCTTCCATAACCTGTGTCCCTTCCGCCTATTGTTACCTAATCTGCCATTCCTAGCCACTCAGGAAAGTTCACAGCCCGCCCCCGCAAGGTCCAGCTCTCGGGCAATCTGCAGAAATAGTTCTTTCCGGGTGCCAGAATTTCAGCAGTAAACACGTGTTGCCTAGAACATTGCATGTTTTTTTTAAACGCCTTCCACTAAATTATACAACGTGCAGCTGAGCAAATAATGGAAATGCTAAAGAACGCATTCTATGTGGGTACTTTGCAGGTTATGCTTTGGAAAGCAAGCATGTTCCCCCCTGTGCCAAATAAGACTAGAAATGGGTTGCTCCACTTAAGACTTCCATTAATTCCATTAATAAACTTCTCAGAATATGAAATGTTTCCAACATGTGGGGAAGCACGGTGAAAGCAGTCACGTAACTCTCACTGGTGTCGGGCCCCAGAGAGCTGAAAGGGAATATGCTAATACGGCCGTTTGCCGCAGGGCCGGTGTTATTTATATAGTGCTGGCTGGGCTTGGCTGGCGCTAGAGTCCCGAGCACAGGGACCTGTCTACTGTGAGGTGTAGATGTGTGCGCCTGTGCACTCGGCATTGGAAATGTGAATTCCAGACCTTGGGGAGGGGGTGGGGAAGGCCGTCGCCGTTCACGTTTGTAACGTGTGCGGGGGCTCGTGTTGGCGGCACAGCCTTCCAGCATTGTGTTTGTTTGGCATTCATTTTGGAACAGGGAAAGAAATGGCGATTTGGAGTGGGTGCTGCGGTGGGTAACCGGTGAGCCGACTTTGCGAGGGACTGGCAACCTGAAATTGGCCAATGCGCCTCCGTATCCCTGCTCCGTGGACGTAAAAATCAACCTAATTGGCATCTGGGAGAAGCGCAGTCTGGAAGGCAGGCCACCCTCGGCTGAGGACCAGGAGTGGGGTGCGGCCAGCAGGGCACCTCTGAAGCGAACAGAGGTCACCGAGGGCGCGCCAGAGGTGGGCTGGGGTCCCCCGCGGCTACGGGATCCGGACCCGGCAGAGGATCCTGTCCACTCGCTCCCCGCCAGCACTGATTCCGTGGGGACCCCCGGGCGCCGCGCTCGGAGGGGCGCCCGGGATCCTGCGGCGGCGGCCGGGGTGTCCCTGTCCCCGCCCCTGCGTCTGCCCAGCGCCGGCGCCGCGGGCTGGAGGGGGCGCTCGCGCGCAGGAGCCGCGCAGCAGGTGCCGCGTTACCTCCACCTCGGCGGGGGGAGAGGGGGCGGGCCGCGGCGGGAGGCGGAGGCCGGCCGGGCGAGCGGGAGAGCGCGGCCGGCTCCGCAGCTGGCTGCGAGCTCGCGGCTTCCGGGAGCGCCCGGAGTCCGCGGAATCCTCCTAGGCGCCCGGGACCCGCGGCCGCCAGCACCGCGCGCACCACGGTCCGCAGGGCCGCGAGCCGCCGCAAGGGCGCGGGTCGGGCGCGCCGCCGGCTCCTCCTCCTCCCCGGCCAGCGCGCAGCAGCGGAGAGCGGCGGGCTCGGCGGGCGCCCGGGCCGCGGCGCGGATGAGCCGCGGAGGCTGAGGACTCGGGCGGCCTCTGCCCGGCGCCCGAGCGGGGCCACGGCGCCCAGGGCGCGCGGGTGACATGGGGACGGCCTGACACGCCGGCCCGGAGCGCTCTCCGGACGCGGGCCCTCTCGGCGGCGGCCGCTGCGGGCGCTCGGCCCGGCGCGTTGTGCCCGGGCGCCCGCCGAGCTCCGCCGCGCTCTATGCGCCTCTGCGGGCGCCGCGGGCCCGGGCCATGGCGATAGACCGGCGGCGCGAGGCGGCGGGTAGCGGTGCGGGGCGGCAGCCGGCCCCAGCCGAGGAGAACGGCTCCTTGCCGCCGGGGGACGCGGCGGCCTCGGCTCCCCTCGGGGGACGCGCGGGCGCCGGCGGCGGCTCGGAGATCCAGCCGCTGCCCGCGCTGCACCCCGGCGGCGGCGGCGGCGGCGGCGGCGGCCCGCACTCGAGCTGCTGCGCGGCGGCGGCCGCCCCGAGCCTCCTGTTGCTGGACTATGACGGCTCGGTGCTGCCCTTCCTCGGCGGCCTGGGCGGCGGCTACCAGAAGACCCTGGTGGTGCTCACCTGGATCCCCGCGCTGTTCATCGGCTTCAGCCAGTTCTCGGACTCCTTTCTCCTGGACCAGCCCAACTTCTCGTGCCGCGGGGCGGGCAAAGGCACCGAGCTGGCTGGGGCCACTGTCACCGGCCGGTGGGGCGACGTGGGCAACTGGACCAGTCCCCCGGCCACCCCCTTCTCTACTGCCTCTTGGGGGACCGCGGGCAACCCGAGCAACAGCAGCGACACGCCACCCCTCCCGTCCCCTCCAGGCAAGGGGAACAACGACTCCAATTGCGACTGCCAGGCTTGGGACTATGGCATCCACTCTGGCCTCGTCCAGAACGTGGTCAGCAAGGTAAGGGCCACGGCCGCCGCGTCCCCGCGTCCTTCGCGCGAGCCCCTTTCCCGGATCTCGGTCGCCTTGCTTTCCATCTATCTCTGCAGACCAAGTTCCAAGCCCAGCCTGCGGGGGAACCTGAGATCCCCGCCCCCGGGGCTGCTAGCCTGTCAGAGCACAATCCCGCATTGACTGGGTTCTTTGCTGTCCCCTCAAGGAGATGCTCTTACTTGGGTGTTCATGAAGCCAATGTTTTTTTGCCGCCCTCTGCGGTGACGGTGACGCTGCATCCGCCTCTAAGGGATTAGCCTTTCCTTATTTCTACCCAAACTCTGGTCTCAGGGCACACAGGGAAAGGAAACCTCTCCCCTAAACGGCTCCAAATTCCTCTCCTATGTTGCTAGGTGTCAGGCTCACTTGAGGGAAGGGGAGCTCACTAGGAGAATGAGGCCACTGACCGGTCGCCGCTGACCAGTCACTGCTGAACGGCCCTGGAGCTGGAGGACTAGCTCCTTCTAGGTCGGCTGGTTGGAGCCAGGTCCATGACTGTGTTCTTCTCACAGGATGCTTGTCCCTGAGTCTCCTATAAAGAAATAACTACCCATGAAAAATAGTGCCCTATGCCCAGATGTTCTTTCTAGCAGACCTCTGCCTTCCCACACTTGCCTTGCACAGAAACGAAAGCCAATTAAAGTACTAAGTTATAGCCGAAGAAGCAGAGTGCTTTGGAAAGTTCTCTTGATACCCCACCCCCATCTCAACCGTGCTCTGTTGTTTCCAGAGATGTTTGACTTTAGGCTCAATGTCAGGGTGTTCCCTTAGATGTTTTCTTAAGACTCAAGTAAACAGCCCCATAGTGTAGGATGTGGGAAACCTGCAGGGGCCATCACTGCTCTTGCACAGTAGCTACTTTGAGGCATTGAGACCTGGTGAACTAGTCCCAGGTACCCACTGTGCCCTGCCAGTCCAGTGGCATCCCTTGCAGAGGTCCATACAGTAGGAGTGTTTGGTGAGATCTGTACGTTATCCTAAAAATGGACAACAGGTGGTGTTAATCCTTACCCAGATACCTATTGTTTTCAATTTCTTGACTTACAGGAGATAACCAGATGCTACCTTGTGAAGCAATTTGGGAAACATTTGTAGTTTTTGTCCCTTCTACCTAGAGCAGAAGTAAATGTAATGGGGGCCAATTCTGAACAGTTTTACATGCTTTGTTCCAAATTTGAGAATGAAATTTGACAATTTATGATAATGTGCATGGAATCCTATCCACCCCTCAGTGTGTGTTAGTAAACAGTTGTGGCTCATGGATGTGTAAGATGAAACTCTTACATCATCATAATCATTGTTTTAATCTCCTACCAACCTGGCCAGAAATGCTGTGTCCTGTGGGAACTGTCTGGTTTAGCAATCCCTCTGCTCTGCAAGGTAATTGAGAAGATTCTTCTCGCTTGTCTCACCTTGACTCATCCCACGCAGCCTCCTACCTCCAAAGGTGTTTCTATGGCTGATACCTATTCATGAAGGACAGTATTGCTTTGCCTTTTTACTTGGCGGTGGGAAAACTTCCCAACAGTGACTAAAGTAACCATGTGTGCCTGTCAGAATAAGGATTTGGCAACACTTTCAGGTATTTTAAGCCCCTTTCTAGAGTAAAGGAAGAATAATGGGTTGATGGAATGTGTGTAAAGAATGCTTTGTACTAGAGTCAAGTTGGAAATTAGGAGGTGGAGAAAGCAGACTGTTACCCCAGCTGTGGGGACCAGGAGACAGCTACACATATCCTGCCAGGCATGGTGTGAAGAGAGAATAAAAATAGTTCCTGAAAACAGACTATAGAGGCATATTGGGAAGCTGGGCAAGTTTTTAAAATTAGCACTCAGGAGCGACTGAATGCTTTGGGGAAGGGCAGTGCTTGGCAACACATGGTCGTTACATGGCAAGACAGGATAGCACTGAAGAGTGACGACCTGGACACAGTAGTTAGAGTCATACTTTGTCATACTATAATGGCGAGGAAGCATGTATTGATTTTCACAGACAAATTCGCTCTAAATAGAGGACTGCCCTTCTACAATGTTCTGTTCTATAATAATGCTTGAAAGAGCTTTTCAAGCACATTTTGGCACTAAGGCAGACTTTTCCCTCTACTAACTGTGTGCACTGGATTATCTGTGTACAAGTGTGGAATGGGTACTGTGATGATGCTGGCGTTTTAGTGATCAGGTGCCTGTGTGCCGTGTGCACAGTAGACAGAAGTGGAGGAAGCCTTCGCTTTTTATCAGTGGATGGAAGTCCAGGGTCAGAAAGGTTACCTTATGTTCCCTTTTCCTGCTCTGCAAGCTGCAGGCTGTGACTTCAGAGCTCAGCATGGCTGCTTCAGCAGGTATGTTCCTGCAATACAGTGCTCCATGTTCTAGCCCTAGCTGCTGGGTGGAAAGAGGAGACAGAGTTGCTGCCAGCTACAGTTTGCTTTGTTTCTCTTCACCGTCACAAACACTTTCAGACTTGGATGTCCTAAGAGACCAGCTAGCCCCAGGGTGGTAGGAGGAGAAGGGACACCTGGGTTCCAAACTCCCTCCCAAGTTGCATCACTGACCTGACCTACCACCTGTTTAAACCCTTCCGCACATGGGGCTCTGGGCCTTTGATGAGTAACACTCAGGTTCTCTCATGCCTCTATGCAGCTCGCTCATGAGAATGTTTCGTTTCCCATCATAGAACACCTTTTCGGCAGTTTCTTGTCTGGCTGAAAAATGTCTACCTATTTTCAGCTGTTCCATTCATGACAAAATCAGCCATATTGACTGCTGCACAGGGCATTATGCCTCATAGGACAGCACCAGAACACAACCCAGCGGGCCTGTGTGTTCTGTCCCAAAAAGGGGTTAGATAAATGCCATGCCTCCATCCAAAAGAGGTGATGAATGAATACCATGTCTCCACTAATGGAGCTTATGGTGAATGCGTCTTGAGACTGGATTACAGTCTTGAGCAGACATGATATACTTCTCTCTCAATACCAGGCCCCAAGCCTACCATCTTCATTGGATGAGGACTTCTCTGCTTCGGCTTATGTACATAGTGTACAACTTGGGTTGTTTCTTAGTAGTTTTGAGAGTTACGATCTCTTTTATTCCCTTTCATCTTTTACCTTAGTCATTATATTAGTTATATATACCTGAATTTTCATCATAGAACTTATAGTTCCTTAAAAATGATGGTGAGGTCATGGTGTTGATGCCACCTTTTTTGTGTAGCTCTTTATAGTTTCTGAAATGTTTTACATGCATCATTTCCTCTGATGACAAATAGTAACCCAAGGCCTAACATAGCAATGTCACTGATTGCAGACAACAAACAAACATTTGAATGGTTCCTCACAGCAAACAGGTATTCCTCCAACTTCCTTATCATCTTTTTCCTAGTGCTCTGTGCTTCATGGCCCAGCTTTGCCCAGCAGTGTTGTCAGTACCTTCCTCAGGGGAAGAATCAAACAAATCCCTTCCTGGGATCCCAGCAGATTTGGAGTTCCAAAGACAGGCTCTCTTGGCTTCCTTCTCTCACACACCAGCATGCTCTGTGCAGCCCAAAGTCTCCCTGGCTTCTGAGATTGGAAAAAAAAAAAAAAGAAAGAAAGAAAGAACTCCATAAATTTCAAACCATTGCTCTTATTAATTTTCACACATCATCCTGCATTTTTTTCTGAGTGAGTCTCTGCTGGTCATTAATACTACTTTCTGTAGTCTCTAGAACTTTGCTAATAATCGGTGTGGCTAACCTTCCCAAGCTCTGTCTTTTTTCAGTATCTGAAGTTCAGATTACTCATTCATCTCCAGACTTTTTGTGTTTCTTCTCATGAATTTGCAAAGGTTTCTGACCTTTGTCTTGAAAATTGTTTAATATCCCAGGAAGTAATTTGTATCCTTTGACTGGAAGTTATTTAAAATGACTTCAGTACAGTGTAATTAAGGCCAAAAATAATTATACTATCATTGCAATATTAATATTTTTAAAGTAGCTCACAATTCTGTTATCCTAGCCTAATAACTAGTTTCCACATTTGAAGGGTTTCCACACATATGCATATTTTACTCTTTCGATTAAAGTATTCATTTAATGGAATCTGCCATTAATCTGCATCATATCAAAAGTAGTTGTCAAAGTCCTTAGAAACATTTTTTTAAATTTACTTTAAAAAGTTTACATATATGTGTATGTCTGTGTATATCACGTGTGTGTGGGTGCTGTGGAGGACAGAATTGGGTGTTGGAGCTCCAGGAGCTGGAAAGACAAGTGGTTGTGAGCCACCCACCGTGGATTCTGGGAACCAAATTGGAGTCCTCTGGAAGAGCAGCTAGTACTTTTAACCACTGAACTATCTTTCAGCCCCTCATGAACATTTTAAGTGTTTCATATTTCTGATTTATTAATTTATTTGATACTTTTTCCTATACCCCTTTGTCATCTCAGTGATGGCTTTTGTATGGGATATGCACCACAACACCAAGCATTTTGGTACAAGTGTTTTTTTAACTGACTGTAAGCCACGTAATGCATTATTTATTACAATGTAGTATAAGTCACACTGCTTGCTGCCTCTGTCCCCAGTTTCACTGTTCAGAAGCAACGGTGATTGCTACTTTTTTATGTATCCTTGCAAAAATATTCTATTTTTATTTATATGTTCTCCTTCTTATTTCTGTCAATATTGGTTGCATATCAATAGATGGTCTCCTGTTCTTTTAGGGTCTGTATAATATTCCATCGCCTCACTAGGTCATTATTTAGTCACTTACTGAGAAAGAATTGTGGTCATTTCTAGCCTTTGCTATTTATATATATGAAATAAGTAATGAAATCCTGGCATGCGTGAGCATTTGCACATGTGCAAGAAATGTCAGAAGTGCAGGCCTTAAAATCCTCTGCATTTTTATTTTGATGGTCTCTTCATGTCTCTGTCTTCATGAACATGTATATTTGGGGTGGTCATTTCTTAACTGACCTGTAGGAGAAATTCCCAAAGCCTTTAATTCAGCAGCACAAAGACCAGAGCCGAAGAGCTCTGAAGAGGCCCTTCCCCCGACATCAGAAACACAGTACTTGCAGGGCTGTGGGACCCTCTTTCTATCTCCTTCTTCTTCTGAGTCATTTGTGTTGTTACTGTTGGAAGTAACTTTACACTGCCTTTCTGTAATTAGCTTTTTTTTTTTTTGCAAGTTGTGATTCCTTTTGGCCTTTAAAAACACAATGGATTTTAGGAATGTTGCTCTTGATGTTGCCAGTGTTTGGTACACCAGAGCTGCTATGGTCATCTCTGCCCAGCTTCACGTTCGCTATCCTAATGTTGGCGCCCAATGGGCCATTGTGGGGTCCTTAGAATATGGAAATTAGCAAACACCTTAGACCAAGCATTGCCATTTCCTCCAGAAAGCCAGTTTGTTCAGCATTTACCACAGCATTATATTGACCCTGGGCCTCCTCCACTCTCCAGACTTTCCGTCTTTCCCTCTTTTCTACATGTACGTACTCTGAATCAAGCTTTGTGCCCTGTGTCAGGGATATACTGCTGAGTGAAAAGAGCTCAGCTTCTACAGACCTGGTAGACTAGTGAGAGATGCACACCTAAACAGACCAGATCATAGTCTTTGAATTTCAAATTCCAGCTACGTGTGTGGAAAGAAACAGGAATGAAGAGTTGAAACAGAGAAACCAGACCTGGAAGTCTGATGTGTCTGAGATGGAGCCTGAGGGCTGCATTTGGGGAGGGAGGCAAAAGAAAGGGTGTTTCCCAGACAGCATTTGGAAGGGCCATGTGGCTTGCCAGAACCTGGGATTGGCCCTCATTCCTGTGGGAACAGGGCAGGGGGTGGGCTGTGTAACCCATGTGAAGAACTTTTCCTTCCCCCAGACCCTCAGAGGTAAAACCATCAGTGTCCTGAGTAGAGTGGAGGATATGATAGGGTGAGAGTTAATATTTTGGAAAATTCTTCTCTCTCTGCATTGTTCAGGTTTGCTTGGTGGGATGTGTAGAGCAGCCAGGGAGCACCAGCCAGGCCTGCAGTCTTAGGCATAGAGCTGGGGATGTGAATTCAGCAGAGGTGATGACATGGGGCTGAGAGAAAGACAGAGACAGACAAGTGGGCTGGGTGGAAAGAAAGCTTGCAGCTGCTAGGAAGTCCTGGTGAGGAAGGCAGCCTGTGGAGGGACTGGGGTACCTGACCTGTATGTGCTGCTGAAAGGAGGCTGGTGGCCTGAGGAGGGGCCTGAGAAGAAGCAGTGGGACATTAATGCTGGAGCTTTGTGTCTAGGCCAGACATTGAGCAGCCTGAGGTAGATCAGGGGACCTGACACCTGTTCCCTGGGTGTGACTAGGAAACACCAGTCCATTTCTCTTGCTCTCCTGCCAAACACGGGAGGGTGCTAAGTGAATTTCCACAAAGCCAAAAAATCAGAGTCAAGAAACCTTAGGGCTAGAGTTCTTGTCCACTCACCGACTTTCTTTGTGCTCCTTAGCTAGACAGAGACCACCTCGTTGTAGATGAGGACCTTCATATACAAACTTTCAGTTTACACACTTGTCTCATATATTTCTTACTGTCCTGCTATCCCCAGACCCTCAGCAGGGGAGTGTCTTAGTAGGAGTTCCCTCTTTTCTATTTGAGCTGTCCTCTTCTGTAGCCTAACAGATGACTTTCTGTGGCCTGAAAATGGTTCTAAGTGTGAATTTGGATTACTGTGCAGTTGAGGTGTGTTATTGTGTGGCTCTGTGGGGATGGGTGTCTGCCTCTGGGCAGATTTCTCTAACCCCTGCCCCATTGATATTTGGAGACCCTTAACCTGCCTTATCTTGTTGACTTTGAAACCACAGGCCCCAGAGACACCTAAGAAAGATGCAAACCGTCATTATGGCTCTTGCACTTGGAGCCTCGTAGGACGCTCTGTCACTGCCACATAAACTGCCTGGCTGCAGCCTGAACTCTACCTATTTTCCTCTCCCAGCTACCTCCCAGCTGGCCTCTCTTCCTGCCTCAGCATTTCACTTATGCTGTGTCTCTAACTTGGTAGAGCGTTGCCTCCATCCTTCAGCCCACTGGCTCCCATTCATCCTTCCAGTCAGCTCAGCCGTCATCTGAACGACACATAACACCCAATGCTGGTAACACTCATAATGCAGTCTACCTCTCCACTTTGGCCCACAAGCTTACCATGCATGTATGAGCCTCCTGAGCATGGTGTGATGAAAAGCGAGTAAGCATTTTCATTTGGCAAGTGTGATTGGTACTGTCAGTGTTCCAGCTTGGTACCAGCTTATCTTCTAGAGTATTCTTTCCCATTTTCTCATTGGCAGGGTGGAGTTCCTTCTGCCTCACCTACAGGTGGTGTGAGGACAGAACACCTGGTAAGCAAGTGCTGCCCCACCCTAGCAGCTCCTGGCAAACAGGAGGCACCTAGCTGGTGGGGCCAGCATTTCAGGGATGAGAAGCCCTGGAATGAAGGAGGTTACAGGCCATACTGGATGGGTGATTTATCTCACTGGAGCACCATGGAGGCATCTGCTCTTGGAGATCTGGGCATGCCCTGTACATGGGAAACTTGCACCCAGAATAATGTGAGGAGCTAGGCTACCAAGGACCTCCTTGGGGTTGGTTGGCTAGTGGAGTCCTAATCTGAGAACTAAAAGGGTCACTGGCCACAGGAACAGAGACTCATGACATGGGTCAGAGAAGGAAGGCATGCATGTGAGAGGCGTCTGCCTTCCCAGCCCTTCATGGGCCCCTCAGTCCATTCCATGTGGTGGAGAGTGAGTGAGCCTGGCACACTCTTATCATCTGGCTGAGATGCTCTGGGGGACAATACAGATTGAGTGAATTATAGAGAACAGTCCATGGTGACAGCAGCCTACTTAAGGGCCAGGTGAACAGCTAACAGCAAGCTACTAGAGAGGGTGTTTTCACCTAGAGTCTTATCCTGGACAAGTTTACAGGGCCATTGGCTTTAGCTTCAGTAATCTTTGACCTTCTGTGAGGGTGATAGGAGTCAGTCATCTTGTTCTTCTCTTTGCTTAGTGTGACTCAGGACAGGCCATTCCCAGTGGACATAATTCCCTCCACACAAGAGACCAGAGACAGATGGGCTCCATGCTTCTGTAAAGGGGTGGTGGCTATCAGTCTGACTGTGGGTTCCCCTAGAATCCATCACTGCTACACTGGACCCTTCACTTGCACAGTATTATATTGCGTCAGACCTCTCTTGTGACACTTGGTTATGTGAACAGATCCACTTTTCAATTTACATTAACAAAAAGAAAATACATTTAGTGCAGAGATAGTAAGGGAGTGGGATCAGCCCTGCTATCACCATCATTGTCCTCAGCCTTTTCATCCTTTCCCCTCTGTACAAACCCAAGGTTGCTGGGTTCAGATCAGCTGCCCAGCTTGGGCTGGGAGAAGGTGGTTTCCAGAGCAGGCAAGTAGTTACCTGGGCTGGGGAACTCCCTGGAGCCAGGTGACAGGGTGTGGGAAGAGCTCTTCTCCAGCTGGGGTGAGGGGTTGGAGGCAGACCTTTTTGGTAATTAATTGAGAATAATTGAGTATTGCTGCTAAGGCTGTTAAATGCTTTAAACAGAGTGTCCATTTCCTTCTCAGATACTCACCGTATAACTTACCTGGCCATTCAAATTTAGTATGCTGTTGGCAAGAACACACTTCCTGAGGTCTTTTTTCTTGGAATAATTTAAAATGGCCTTAGGCATTAGCTCCAAGGCACCCAGAGAGCTTGGAAAGCTTCCCCCAAGGCAGGAACTGCAAGAGTTTTGCAAATTGTCATCTTCACTGCTACCCCCAATGTAGCACCAGCTCCATAATTTGCAGAGTGAAAGTGCATTCAGAAGGTGGTTAAGATAAGGGCCTCAGAGCAAGAAGCCAAGTGCCCGTACTTCTGAGGATGGGGCCATGTGGACCTGCTTCTACTGGCTCTAGGCTGTCACTGTCTACAAACAGACAGAACAGTTGTCACCACTGCAAAGCCATGCAGTGCTGTTTCCTGAGTAGTCCATCTTACTTTAATTATCATCTCTTCTCTCTGTTTCTTTGTTGTGTTTCATATCTTTTTCTACATTTCTTTTTAGAAGTCTCCCATTTTAGAGACCCCACTTTTGCCAAGAAGCAGCGTCACAAAGCCCTGAGCAGGCGTGTTTCAGGTCTTTCAGGTGTGTACCAGCACGGAGGAACCAGGGAGCCTCGCTTACACTGGAGAGCACTGCTCCAGAAGTGAGGCAGTTGGTTTACTTATCTGGATTGAAACCCAAAGAGCTGACTCATAGGGATGTGTGGTAGAAAATGTTAAGTCATAGAAGTATTAGTGGAGTGTTTATCAGACTTTAGGTTTTGAACTGGTAAATAGCAGTCGGTCCTTTATATGATCCCACTAGTTAGTAGTCACACTTTATTTCTTAGTATTATTTTAAAAGTAAGAAAGGAGAGGCTGTCAGGGAGCCTCCCACGGATCATGCTGAATTATGGATGGCTTCTGCACCCAGCCTCATAATTCGCACGACAGAGTGTTTCCTGCCAGATTAGATTACAAGCTGCCTTTTCCATGAGTTTAAAAGACTGAGGAACTTCACCAGCCACAAATATGTATACCCAGATCATGTAAAGAAGCACAAAGTTGTCTCACGTTTGTAAACAATTGTTGCAAATTCTTTAAGTAATGCCAACATGCATCATAAAAAATTTCTGTTGTTAAGTATGTTTAATGGCATTACGTGTGTTTACATGGCCATGTAGCCATCACCCTGTTCACATCTAGAGCTCTTTCATCTTCCTAACTGCTTGGTGCCTGTTCCCTCCTCTCCCTGCCCCTGGCAGCCACCAATCTACTTTCTGTCTCGACCATCTAGGTGTATCAAATAAGTGGAGTTCCATAGTATTTGTCCCTCTGCAATTGTCACATGTCACTGAGGATGTCTCTAAGGTTCATCTGTGTTGTAGCATGAGTCAGAATCTTTCTTAAAGCCAACACTTGATGTATGAAAACACCATATTTTGTTTAGCCTCTCATCCGTGGGTGACACTGGGTTGCCACCCACCCCTGAGTAGTTGTGAACAAGACCATATATGAATCTGGGTGTGCCCTCCTCTTGAAAGCAACTCCCTCTCTCCCTCTTTTTCTTTGTCAGAGGCAATTCTGTGGCCTGCTTCTAGTCTTTGTATCAGAGTATCCACCATGGGCAGGTGACACAGATGGACAGGAAACTGTCTTGACCTTGGAGAGGGCGCTTATGAATAACTGGAGACATCTGTAAAGTGAGGACCCAGGTCCAAGGTGGGGCCTGGAGCTGACGGTTAGAGTGCAGAGGTGATCAAAGCTGTAAGGGAAGGTCTGGCAACCAAGCCAGAGAACAGGGTGAGTCACAGAGCCCAGATGAGTTCAGGGGAGCAAAGTAAGCAATAAGGCTTGGGTGGAGTGTGGCTTTTCAGCTGGTTCGGAGGAGGGCTTGCATTTTGATAGGTGGGGGATGGAGACAGAGCTTTCTCTGTCAAGGAGCTGGTGATGGCTGAGAGGGAACATGCATAGGGTGCAGAGAGTCCCAGCCTCGAGGCAGACCTGGAAGTCCATCCTTCTTGGCTCTGCAGTCTGTCCCTAAGAGAGAGCTGTTTTCCCCCTAGTAAACAATAAGTCTCCTCAAGTTTGTAAACAGGAAAATAACAGAGGAGGGAGATTTATAACATGGAGAGACCCAGAGGAGAAAGCCAGCCTTGTCTGAGCCTCAGGCTCCTGTCTAATGGAGGGACTTGTCCATAACCCCCTTTGGTGCTGTTCCCATGGCACATTCATGTTACTCTGCACCTCTTGAAATCCCCTCAGTGAGCTCCTGTCTCCCAGTGTGGCTGTGACCTTGCCCACAGATTGCTGCCCTTTTCCTTGTGTGTGCATATGCTCCTGGGAGATGACAGTGCTGCCCAGTGTCCCCACTGGCTACTGCATGAGCTCTGCTGCTGAAGATGGTTATCAGGTTGGCTGATTGACAGATTTCACAGGACTGCTGAGCCGTTCCAGCCGGCTTTCCTGGATTAACTCATATGGCTGCTGTAACAAACCCCTAAAACTGGGCAGCTTAAAATGGGATATGCATTTCCTCAGGGCGCCTGCTGAAATCCACCCCGATCAAGGCAACAGTTATGGTTGCTCCTACCCCCATCCCTTGGCTTACAGGTGGTTGCCTTTCTGTGTGACTCTGTGTGTCCCTGGTCTCATCCCCCCCTCTTTTTCTGTGCTGGGATGGAACAAGGAGCCTTTGGCATACTAAGCCTGAAATGTACCACTGAGTCACACCATCCAGCCCCTCCTCTTACAAGGATACCAGTCATACTGGGTTAGGGATCACTCACATGAACTCCTTTTACTTACCTCACAGGAGGTCCTGTCACAAACACAGTTACATTCTGAACTCCTGGGGTTTAGGACTTGAGCAGGTTCTGAGGACAGTTAAAATATGACCCTGCAGTACCAGCACAGCTCTGCATAGGGCAGTCCACTATGGATCAGATTGTTAGTGTGGATGTTTATGGAAGCCCTAAACTTGCATTCTGCTACCTGCTGGATCTGGTTGTCTTGTGGCCTGTGATCTTATCTGCCCTTTCGCCCCAAATCTCAGCACTTGATTCCCATTTTGTAGCTACACAGCACTTTATAATGCAGTGCAGAGAGGCCTGCTGGGGTGACTTCCACAGTCTTCGCCTGGCTCTCTTGCTTCTGTTCCCACCAAAACCTATATACCAGCTTCTAATTGGTTTCCTAGACAAAGCCATGTCGGCAGCTCAGAAATCCCTCCTCCACACCACCCTCACTACCTTCAGCATTTCTGGGTTCCTTACTTACCTGTCCTGCTCTTCACCCTGCTGCCCCAGCTTCTGGACTGGCTGAGTGGCATCGGTAAGGAGGCCAGTCAAGGGAGATGGCTCCCCTCTGGTGAGGTCATGTGATTTAATTCTAGGATAGCCGAAATGCAAAGAGAATAGAAACATAGGTCGCTGCAAACCTCAGGTCTAAATCCGTGGAGCTATTGATGAACAGAAGTGCTGCTTGAAACCCCTGGACACTTGAATTCATGCTGGGCTGGGATCTAGGTGATGTCTTCACTGTGAGTCGCTGCTTTTCAGAACTTGAAGTCACAGTGCCTTAGAGTGAGCAAGATCTGTCTGCGTCAGGGGTGGGTCCAGAGCACTTAGAGCCACTGGGGAACCTTTGGAAGTCCTTTGGCATCAATGTTTTTCAAACACTCTCTAGGTGATTTCTGTGTGAGATGATTTCTCCAGGGACATTTGTTTTCTTTCTGTGGTTATCACACCTAGGTGGAGGGGGCTTTGGCTACAACTAGCATTTAACTGGTAGAAGCCAGGACGTCTGCTCATCCTGTGGTGCAGAATCCAGTACTGATGCCCCAAGTAGAGAAACTTGGACTTGGGCTGATAGCAGAGTTGATGGTATTTCCTGACCTTGCCCAGCAGATGGCCAGGCTACAGGTCCTGTGACCTGGGTTCCTCTGCGCTTGCAGGGAGTAGAGCTGTGCAAGTGAGGAGCCGGGGAGGAAAGGGGACTCAGCCTCCCCAGGGTGTCCCAGGGCTTCCAGAGCTCCTTAAACTCCTCAGTGGTCTTAGCAAAGATTAGCTGTGCTTCAGACAGCAGCACACCTGGGAAAACAGCCTTTACATGTTTCTATATGAAAGGATGTTGCTAATGACGAAGATTCTCTTTTTTGGTCTACATGGGGGACTAAGTATCGAACCCAGAACCTTATGTATGCTAGGTACACATTCCTGAGTTCTATTCCAAGGTCCCTAGCCCCTCTCAAAAGTTGGTCCTTTTCACTTCTCCTTAGAGTAAGGTACTAGAAAAGGAAACACTTATGTGGAAATAAAAGGTATTTAGGTACAAAATATCTCACTTCTGACATACCTTCTCTATAATTAATTCCTAAAGAGGTAGTTTTCTGGTGTTTCAGGCAGCGAGAACTCTCCCACAGGACACAGACATAGACTGTTGGAGGACAGAGCTACTCATTAGCATTGGTGACATTTGCTAAGTAGCCAATAGGAGCCCACTTCCTCCGGTGGTGCCAGGCAATGAGCCTCAGTGGCCCTAGCATAACACCTCCTGCTTGGGCTGAAAGGAGGCATGCCAGTGGCTAGCCAGGACTGCTGCCCAGTGGATCCTACGATCACCAGAATGAAGTCCCATCCAGGGTCCCCAGGCCTGCCCGACCCAGAAGTATTTGCCCCTCTTAGCTGCTCACGGCACTGTCTGTTGCTCTACTTGCTTGTCCCTGGCCCAGTAGTGTCATACTCCTTTCTGAGTGTGCTTAGCATTCTTGGGGTTGCTGGTGAAGCCTTTGTCAATGACCTCAGACAGTGAAAACTGGCAGTGTTCTGGCATGGGATATAGGACCTGGCTGACCCCTCAAAGCCACTGTCAGCCCCCAGAAGAGGTGCCTCACCCAGGGACCTGAGAGTGGACAAGGTTTTTGTAGGAGTTGTTCTACAGCTTGGTGGGCTCTGCAGCTCTATTGTATCTGGAGAGTCTTCATCCTATATTCCAGTTTAGATTTCTAAATTATTATTTTGTTTTCATAGGAGATTTATTTTTAATCATTTTCTGAGAAGGCCAATAAGAAACAGCTTGTCAAAAATGGATATTGTCAAGGGTGTGAGAATTTGGGGGGAAGGTCTTTCTGTTTGCTGATAACATAATTCAATTGGATTGCATTGTGATTTAAGTATAAGCAGTGACTTCTATTTAATTTATTTCTCATTTGCCTTTTTGTTGTTCTCCATTTATAACTCTAGTTCTTTTGGGGTAGCATCTTAGATAAGTGGTGGCGGGGGTAGTAAAGAAGGCAGGACTACATATTTGGTGATAAATTTTGTTTTCAGTCTTAAGTTTTAGAGGAAACTGAAATGAATCACAGTAACAGGTGAAAGCGTGTCAGTCAACTTCCCATGAACAGAACTAAACACCTGAGCTAATCAATTTAAGAAGAAAAAAGGCATGTTCTTCAGTCCATGGTCTCTTGATCCCTGACTTCTGGGCCTTCATGAGGCAGTACATCATGGTGGGAGTGTGTGTCAAAGGAGGCCAGCAAGTGAGATCAGAGGAAGAGAAGAGACTGTGGTCCTTATATCCCCTTCAAGAACATACCTCCCAGTAGGTTTAATGGGTCCACTGTCTCCCAACAGTACCACAGACTGGAGACCAGGCCTTTAACAGGCCTTTGAGGGACTCTTTCCAAAACTTGGCAGAAAGTTACCAGAGAATTTAAAGATACATTGTTTTTGTATTGAAAGAAGTTTTAATGTGCTCAAAGGCACTAAGAATAGGGAGGTAATAGTACATAGCAGTTTTTCTTTCCTGGTCTGTTGGAACTTATTTAGCAAACATAATACCTGACTCTCATGGTTTAAAGTACATGAGGTCTTGAAAAAAAATCACACAAGACGATCCCTTGTGATATAATCAGAACTTCACTGTGCAGCTATTGATGTACACAGCACTGTGTTAGAAGCTGCTGGTGATAGAGTGAAGACAAGTGCCCCTGGTGGGTAGAGTAAAGGCAGATGGTGGCACTCTGGGGAGAGGAAAGCTTGGAGCAAAAGGATGGTGATGGGGAAAGGCAGAGTATGAACTGAATAGGATCTAGTTGGAAGGAAAAGAAGGAACCCTGCATTCCAGTTACGAGAGAATGGCACTATATTGTGACAGGTATAAAAGCTTGGGCGGTGGAGGAAAGGTCAATTAGGAAGCTGGTTGCTGCATTTAGCAGAAAACTTGAAGCAAATTAGCCTGCTATGTCTACTTAACAAATACCATCAACTGAACAGGTTAAGCAACTCACACCTATCATCTCATAGTTCTGGAGGCTAAAGTCAGATCAAGGTGCAAGGGTGATTTCTCCTGAGTCTTTTCCCTTGGCTTGCAGCCAGCACTACATCCCAACTTTGTCTTCCTTGTGTATCTGTGTCTTGATCTACTCCTCTTACAAGGACACCAATGACAGGACTCGTCCTAGAGACCTCATCTAATCTTAAGTCTTTTTAAAAGCACTGTCTTCATCCTAAGGTGCTGGGATTGGGACTCACAATGTGAGTGGATGCCGGGTACAATTCAACCGGTAACAATAATTTGGGGAAGGAGAAAAAGTGGGCATCACTATGACACAGGGGCATTCTGTCCTTCCTGTCAGTGTTGGAAGAAGCTGGCTTTCCATCCTATTTTGTCTATTGTAAATTAATGATATGTGAATGTAGGCAGCTGCTGGAATTTGTGTGGGAGGTGGCTGCAGTAGGTGGAGTCCAAGGGGGTGACCAAAGGGGACAAGTAAGAGAGGGAAGGGCAAGTCCTGTGACTGAAGAAAAGAGATGGCTGTGGACAGAGTAGGGGTCTGTAGGCGCTAGTCCCAGGAGGAGAGGAAAGACAGTAGAGGAGAAATGGGAAGAGGAAGAGGGAGGCCACAGCAGGTTCCCTGGGATGGGCATTTTAGGGGTATCACTGCTGGATCCTGACAGTAGCCCCTGAGAAACAGGCTTGACTATGGCTTGCCCATGAGAAACTAGGGTAGAGCGAGGACAGAAAGGTCTGAAAGGACAGTGTGTGCACAGTGAAGAGCTGTGATCTGAGCCCAGTCCTTGCTCAGACTCTGTGTGCTGGGCCTTGCGGGGTGGGCTATTCATTCTAGTTCTCTGCTGGCCTGCGGATCCAGGGGTGGTGGTGGTAGGTCTTCTCTGAGCTTACACAACCCATAACATGCTTGAAATAGCAGCTGTGGGAGTTTTTCTCATCTTCTGGCCTACACATCTGCTTCTTAGGCAGAGAGAAAGTGCAGACCAATGTCATCACTCCCGGGCCCCCCTAGCGGTTGGGATCATTCTGCTAGTACTGACCCTGTCCTTGCACTGTCAGAGAAAGGAAGTCACCAAGGATTTCTACTAGAGCGGATGCTTTTGCCTCAGCTGTGGGGCCATTTGAAACCATTTCCTATAGTTTTCAGATGGGGCCCATGTTTCCATTTAGTTTAACAGGTCAACCTTAGTGTGGTCCACTGGATTTTCTTGCCCAGCTCTAGTCAGTCTTCTTCAGCAACAACTGCTTTCATTTCTTCAACCACTGCTTCATTTTTCCTCTTCCGGAAGGTTCTACACATGAGGTCCGACAGTCTGGTGTTTCTGTACACCATCTGTGAGAGTTGTCCCATGTCACTGTGTGCATCATTGATTGTTCCTATTTACTACTGAATGGTACAACTATCCCTCAGGGTTCACAAGACATGGCCTCCTGAGGATATCAGATCCACAGACGCTCAAGTCCACTGTGTAAAATGGCATAGTGTTCTCACAGAACCTACACCCACCCTTTCATATACTTCAGATCATCTCTAAATTAATTACAGTGCTTCGTGCAAGGTAAATGCTGTGTCAGTAGTTATTGTACAGTATTGCTTAGGGAAAAATGACAAGATAAAACTTCTGTTGAGTGGAGTGCCTAATTTTTAAAGTTTTAATAAGTTCTCTTATAACATATTGTTCTATTTTATTACAAGTTATTAATTTATTACTATACCAAATTTACATATTAATTTTTATCTTGTTTGTATAGGGAAAATTATGTAGTGTGTGTAGGTTCAGCACTTTTGTCATTTCAATCACCTACTGGGGGCTGTGGAACATAACCTCCTGAAATAAGCGGGGAGGAACAAGTACTTTGCAGAGCCCTGCAGGGTATGAGGAGGTACAGTGTGGAGTGCAGTGGGCACTGCGGTTTAGGTGGGAGATTCTTCCTCATCTCACCTCTTCTTCCTCTTTCCCATAAAGAATCTGTCTCCTTCTTCAAAATAGATCCTCATATAGACCTCCCCCCACACACATACTTTCTCAGTCTTTGCAATCCTCTTACTTTAAAAAAATCCTTATTTAAAATGTTATTAGCATACATTAGTTATACATACTAATGGTTTGCATCATGATATTTCATATATGTATATAATATGATTCGATCATATTCACCCCCATCACCCTCTTATCACACCCCTGCTGACCCCTTCCTCTTCTCAGAGAACGTCCTAGTCTCCTTGTCCCTCTTCTGCTTTTTTCTTTAAAAATATTTTTATTATATGTGCATGAGCACATTGCCTGCATGTATGTAAATGTCCTGGGATTCCCATGGAGGTCAGAAGAGGGTGTTGGATCCCCTGGAACTGGAATTATGGACCATTTGTCACCCACCATGTGGGATTCGAACCTGAGTCCTTTGGAAGAGCAGCCAGTACTCTTAACCACTGAGCCATCTCTCCAACTCCTATTTTTGTGTCTCTGTGTGTGTGTATGTTAGACCAAATAAGTTTTATTAGGGTTATTTACATGAAATGAGTGAGGAGTTATTAACATGGGCAACTTACCAGCAATATACCACTGAAGAAAATGTCTCTCCCTCCCCTAGCAACCATTAACTACATATCCCCAGGGAGTGGTGGGGCCTTGTGAACTCCCCTTCCCCCAACACCATGACAGTCTATGGGTCCCAATCTTGTGCAGGTAAGTACAGCTACTGTGAGTTCATGAATACAGCAGCCACGTCAAGCCTGGAAGTTAGTGTTCCACAACACACTGTCCCTTCGTCTGGCTCTTACATTCTTTCTGCCCCTTCTGTGATTTTTTTCCTGAGCCTTGGGGTGATGTTTAGAGCTGAACATTCACCAGTCACTTATTCTCAGCACTTTGACTAGATGTGAGTCTCTGCAATAGATGCTGCCCACTACAAAAAGAAGCTTCTCTAACCAAAGCTGACAGCAGCCCTAACCCAGGCATAGATTAAATATTTAGAAGGCAGTTTGACAGGCACATGTCCAAAACAACAGCAATAGCTTCTTCACTAGTGCCTATGACCTCTTGAGCCTAAGGCTTTTGACCAGGTTTATAGTAGCAAACACAAATCCCTCATATGGAGCAGGCTTCAAATCCAATTAAAAATAGTTGTTTATACATCATAACAGTCATGCCTCTATTACACCAATAGGCACATTTTGCCTGGCAGATTGCTATTGTAGCTCTCAGGGTTCACAGATAAGATTGTTGATGACTTTTCCACCCCAATAGCTTACATAGCACCTTCTAACACTATGAAAGCTAGTCAGTCAGCAGGGACGAAGTTTCCAGCTCAGTTCGTTTGATTTCTTTATGTGCAACAACCAAAGTGTATGGTGTCTTTAGCAGTATGGCCTTCCCTTACCAACAACTCATAGAAAAGTAGCCTACTGGCACTTAGATTTTCACTTGATGACCTATGGCTTCTGGAAGCAACTTTTCCTACACAGGTACTTGTATTAGTTACTTTTCTATTGCTGTGATAAAAACACTTACCAAAACCAAATTGGAGAGAAAAGAATTTATACTTCACAGTTCATCATCAAGGGAAGCTAAGTCAGGAACTCAGGGCAGGAACCTAGAGCATAGACCATGAATGAATATTGCTGACTGGCTTGCCCCTCTGGTCTGTGCTCAGCCTGCTTTCTTATGCAACACGGGACAAATTGCCCCGGGGTGGCACCACCCATAGTGGGCTGGGCCCTCTCATATAACTCAACAATCAAGAAAATGTCCCGTAGATATGGACACAGGCCAGTTCAATGTAGGAAATTCCTCAGTTGGGGTTCCCTCTACCCAGATGTGTGTAGCTGATAACTGAAGCTATCCACAGCACCCTCTGTTCAGATTTGTTTTTTTTTCTTTTAAATTTTATTATTTTTTAAAAATATTTTATTAATTTTATGTGCATGAACATATTGCCTGCATGTATGTTAGTGCCCCCGTGTTGTGCCATGCCAATGGAGGTCAGAAGAAGGCATCAAATTCCCCTGGAACTGGAGTTATGAATGGTTGTTAGCTGCCGTGTGGGTCCTGGGAATCGAACCTAAGTCCTCTGCAAGAGCAGAGGTGCTCTTAACCGCTGAGCCATCTCTCTAGCTCCTAATTTTTAAAAAAAAATAGCTTATAAATTAGGTTTTTTTTAATGACTTTTTCATACACCCTCATCTCTCCGTTCCCAGTGTTCCCCTTTCGTGTCAGGTGTTCCGTTGCACCCTTCTCCTCAGAGCCCCTGTTTCTCCTCTCATGGGCCCCTTTCTAGTTTCCTTAGGGCCCATCTTTTTTCTTTTATTATTTTTGACCCAGGACCATAGAATTCAGATGAAGGACTGTTTGCTCCATGTGTCTTCTTTGTACTGAGCATTTCTCCCACCTTCTCATGTACTCTTGGTTGTTCAGGCCCAGAGGCTTCTGTGAACACATTGTGTTTTATCTTTTCCACTTCTCATTACACCTCAGTTCTATTAGGTTCAAGTTGATTGGCAGAATCAGGTCAGCTTTGCAATATTTTGACTTGTTTATGAGCCAGGCAGTCTTCCTTCTTTGTCTTTTCAGATGACTCTGACGTGATGGAGAGGGGCCGTGGGGGAGGGGGATGCCCTCTTCAAGCGGCAGGGGTCCTTGACTGTGATAGTTGTGATCCCACTGATTCCAGGCCTCATTCCCCAGGGCTGACGGGAACTAATGGTGTAGTGTGGGTAGAAAAAAGCCACACCTACAGGTGACTCTGCCAAACAGCTGCTCTGTGTGACCCCAAGGTGACTTGGTTGATTGGCTGGAGTTTCGCCATGCTGGTGGCAGCTTAGAGAGGCGTTGGGGAGCCAGGCCATCCCTCCTCTCCATAGCCTTCTCATCTCCCCTTCTGTGGAAATGAAAGGCAAACCCCATGAGGGCAGATGTCTGGGGACTGAAGCACCCCAGACAACACAAACACCTCGCTTGTCCTTACACAGCCTACTACAAAATGCAAAGAGCCAGAAAGCCCTGTTGTAAGGAATCCCCAGTAAGCAAGGAGACTTCTTTTGTGATGGAACCTTCCTGGCAGTGTCCTGCTTGCTCCCTTCATTACATTCAGGAGGGACCCTGGAAGTATTCCCCAGGCTTGAGTCAGTGAGAGAAGCCAACCTGTCTTCCCAGTTCACCTCCTGCCTAAAATCCTTGAGGGAGCAGTGAGGGTAGGTGGGCATCCCACCTGGCTGGTACATCAGAGAAGGTAGGCGGTTCCAAGAGTGTTCACACTGCTCCAGTTTGTGAGCCAGCCTGTGTGCTGTCAGGGAGCATGTTTGTGCTTGTGCAAGTGCGCCACCCTGACTGGAGCTGCGTTCCTTACAAAACAGGTTAGGCAACTGAATATGCCCTTCCTATAAGACAGCAGCTCAGAGATTGGAGCCTTCAAGCATTCTGAGTAAGTGATGAGCTCATCCCAGTGTTGTTGAATGATGCAACCAAAGAAGAAAGATAGGCAGCCCACTGATTCTGTCTCTCTTGGGCCCATAGTGAACCAAAGAACAGTCCTGTGCAACACAGAAGTGGTATTTGAAGGACTAAGATCAGGAATCTTCTCCTTTTCTGAAAGACCGGAAACCTTGATTCGGTTATGTCTGACAGTAGCAGCTCCATCAGAAGACCAAAATAAAGAATTTTGTTTTTGATGATATAGAGTGAGCCCAGGGCCACCTAAGCACATGTGGGGTTTACAAAAGCAGCCCCATAATTTGGCAGAAATAAAGTTGTTCAAATGCAGGCTTTTCACCATGTTACAGCCAGCCTAACTTCCACACTGCAGTGTTTGTAGGAACCTCGTTGACACAGCAGATGGATAGGAGCATTTCTGATTCAGGTATGCTGTCACTGATGCCTGGGGCACAGGTGTGTGGGGCTCTGGGTCCCATGCAGAAGAACTGAGTTTACGTCTGGGTCACCACTTTCCCACTGTGTGTCTTTAGCAAATTGCTCAGGATTGGAATCTGTTCTCCAAGTGGAGAAGACATTGTTGGGTGAGGCTTTGTGGGGGTTACCTGGAGTGATGGATGTGGAAGAAGCCTCTCAGCAGAGTGTGCTTGATCCCAACCTCAAAGTCCATTCCTTTCTGCAAGATCTTTAAGACAGTCATGTAGTCATGTAGTCACCATCTTTTGGATTGAACATCTCTAATCCAAAGACTCAAAATTCATAAATTTAAATCTCAAGAGCTTTAAATCCTGAAACGTTTTGAATGCCAACTTGATGCCACAAGTAGAAAATTCTAGGCCATGAGACTCTTTTATGCATAAAATTATGAAAAATATTGTACAATATTACTTTCAGGCTATGTAGACAAGGTGTATATGACATGCAAATGAATTTTGTGTTTAGGTTTGGGTCTCCCTTCCTCCCCAAGATTTCTTTGTATATGCAAACATTCCAAATTTGGAAAAAATCTCCAACTCAAAATGCTTCTGGTCCTGAGCATTTTCCATAAGGGAACTCAATCTGAATAATGCATTATACAGTTGACCATTTCCCTCCAATTAATTTAAAAATTTTTAAAATTATGTATATTTGTGTGTATCTGTGTATGGGTATGTGCACACACGTGCAGGTACCTTTAGAGGTCAG
This sequence comes from Eospalax fontanierii, assembly GCA_035773235.1. Lineage (NCBI taxonomy): Eukaryota > Metazoa > Chordata > Mammalia > Rodentia > Spalacidae > Eospalax > Eospalax fontanierii. The sequence continues at coordinate 20,488,255 of CM069547.1, forward strand.
AGGAGTGCATTGGATCCCCTAGGACTGAAGTACAGGTTGTGAGCCTCTCAGTGTGGGTCATGGGAACCTGTCTCTCTGATCCTTTGTAAGAGCACAAGCCATTCTTAGTGGCTGAACCATCTACAGCCACTGAAGTTAACCTTAGACCTTAAAGCAGGAACCACGTCAGGACATAGAAATGAAATTGACTTCAGTGAATAGCTTCTGGCTATAGACATACCTGGCAATCTGTGTCTTCACTTCCAGGAACATCATCCTTTGACTCCATGTGTCTCCAAGCTACTTGACATCTCAAATTAAAAGAGCTTCCTAGAATTTCCCATCAAGTCTTACTTTCCAGATTCAAAACATCAGGGCAGCTCACCTTAGCTAAGCAATTAAAAGTATGGCTGGCAACTAGGGCCGACCCCATTCTTTTCTATTTTCATTCATGTCTCAAACCTGTAAATCAGAGATTGGACAGTAGCCTATAAGCCTCATGTCCACACAGAAGTGGCAGATTCTAAAAGGCCAGCCCTCAATCTGCCAGCCTCCCTTTATTTCTTGCACAGGGAAGAGATTGAGAATTCAGCCCTTCTCCAGAAAATTAGAATCCTTGATCAGGATATTTCTAATAGTAACATTCACCAAAGCCCAAAGTAAAGTTGGAAGTTTCTGGTGATGTGGAGTAAACCCAGCTCTTACACAATCTAAGCACATGCTCTACCACTGAGCTGCCCCTGGCCTGAGGTTGGATTTGAGTGGCATTTGAATGCTATCTTTGATAAAGTTTCAGCTCTATAACATCATATGCTTGGGATCTGCCCCTGGCTGCTCCCCATTCTTTCCAGCTCAACTTTCAGCCCATACATGGGTCTTTTTCCTCCCAGCTTCGCCGTACCTGCCTCCCATTTCTGAATCCTCTCACATGCTGTGCTGTGCTCCCAAGGACATCAGGTAGTGGGCTGATGACTCTTGGCAGGGCTGCCTTGGGTGTTTGCACTGAGCAGTGATGCAGAGGGAGGACAGAGCCTGAGAGCCGGAGTTACCTACCTTGGATGTTGTGAATGGCTGAGGGGTATGAACAACTATCTGAAACAGGACAGTGTGCTTACCCTTCTACCAGCAGAAAGGGTGCCACCATAGGCAAGCTTAAGGAGAAAAGATCCCTTGCTGACATAAAATGATTTTGTGCAAGAGACATAGTTGCCTACCAGTGATAGTGAATGCTGTGCCATGAGGGCTAGATCTCACAGATTTTCTGAGGAAGGTGACCCAGAAGACCAAGCACAGGCAGGAAGACAGGGGCTGCTCCAGGACTTGGGTCCCCCTCAAAGTGCTGTGCCTCTGTGTTTAATATATAACACAACCTTTATCATCTTAGAATAGTGGTTTATTGGTCACATACATTCACATTCTTCAGCGATCGCCAGGGCTTTTTCATCTCCCCAGACTGATTGCCTGTACCTTTTAACTGCTGCCATGTCTTTTATGCATTTGGTTCCTTTGGTGACCTCATGTAAGTTGAATCATACATGCATGTCCTTTTGAGACCTTATCTTCACTGAGCACCGTGTCCTTGGGGTCTTCCATGTTACAGCCTGTGTCAGGATCTCCTTCCTTTTTAGGCTGAATGACATTCAGTCTCCACGTGTAGACCATGTTTTGCCCACTCTTCCTGTAATGGGCACTTGAGCTATTGAGTCTGGTGCTTTAGGCCTGTGGGTAAGTAGAAAGCTCTTTGTATCTTTCACTTCTTTTGGGTTTCAAGATGAGTTTGGAAAGGCTAAAGTCATGTAAAAAATTCCCTGCACAGCACAAAGCCACACTGGACCTCGGCTGACTAGGTGTTGTCCTTCTATTAGAGGGGGACACGTGAGGTAGAGTTAAGCTTCTTCAAAAAGTGGACTTTGCATAATTGGTTGCTTTCTACTGTGCCTGACCTTTTGCAGGTCTCATCTGAAGGGTATTTAATATTTGTCCATGTCTTCATCAATCAGCAGTTAGAACCTTTTGAGAAGATAAAAGGAAATAGGTATAGTTTTTATTTTCTCTTTTGGGAGGTAGGAGTCATCCACTGCTTGAACATGTTTCAGAACACAGGAAGTTCCCTTCTCTCCCTGTCAGTGGCAGCAGGATTATTGCCCCCCAGCCTTGAAACCTCAGCATTTCCATGTGTTAAAGTTTGTGCTGTGATCATAGACAATGTTAGGTCATAAAAGGCAAACAAAATATACGTGGTAGCACCTCTCATATTCTATAGTCCAGTCATCTACCCCTGAAAATGTGGGGTCGGGGAGTTTCTAAGACCAAATAAGTTTGGAAAACGCATTTCACAAAACCCCCTTGTCAGGATTCACAGTGTCTGTTGATAGTTTAAAGGCTCCGAAAAGCCCTGCAAAGGAGATATCGGCTTAATTTTGTTTAATTGAATGTTTTCTGCAAATGACTGAATTGTTAATCCTCCTCTCCTTTTTTTTTTTTTTTTTTTTTTTGTATTCTGTTCCTGGGGATTGAACCCAGGGTCCGGTATATGAAAAGAATTCATTTTACCACCAAGTTACATGCCCAGCCTGACTTCCCCCTTTAGATAACCAACAACTGATTCCATCCAAGGCATGCTACCTTCAGCAAATGTTTCATCTGCTGACATAAGCAGTGAGTGCAGAGGTTCCGTTCATGGATCATTCATTTTAAAAAAAATGTGTGTGTGTGTGTGTGATATATGTAATGTATGTGTGGAGGTTCATACCTATGGACAGAGCTGCTCTGTACTTCCACCTTTATATGAGTTTGGGGGATTGAACTTAGTTATCAGGCTCTAGCAGCAAGTGCTTTTGCCCCATGAGCCATTTCACTGGCCCCGTAGATCATTCAGTTTATCTTTTCATCTTGCCTTTTTCTTTTGATTTACTTTTGGGAAGTGCTGAATAGGCCAGCTTGATTGTCCACTGCTGTGATGTTAGGGATGTCCTCTGTTGATTATAGGGAATGGAGAGCCTTTCTTTAGAAGGGTGGGGAAGGAACTCCTGTGTGCTGGTTTGTTAAGCCTGGCCATGCCATAACCCCCACACTGATTGTAGTGCAGCAGAAAGACCTTATCATGTGTCCCCAGAGTTTTACTCAGCAGGTTCTGCAAGTCCTACAATCCCAGATTCAGTGGCAACAGGAGGTCCTCCCTAAAACTGTACATCCCAGGCCTGTTAAAACCTGAGGCAGGTAGGAGGGGTGAGGTTCCCCAAGAATCAAGGTTGTAAGATTATGGTGAGGGCTATATGTGAGCAATTCTACAACTTCGTCTTAGGAAAATCTCCCTTCTGGAAATCTGAGCTTTCTTAGCACACTCCATTCCCTTTCCTGATCTATCTGGCTTCAAAGAACTGATCAACAGTAGCCAGCAGCACTTCTCAAGAAGACTCCCTGCCTTCAGCTTGAGGATGCTCGTGGCTTTGATTTGAGGAGAAATCTTAGAGAACTGCTTCTCAGTTACCATATCCCCAGAATGTCAGAGGTACCCATATGGAAAGTGAGGGCTCCTTTTCCTGGCATGCAGCCATCCCTCTGCCTCTCCAGACCCAAGGACAGTATCTGAAGGTTTGAGCTCCATTTGGGCCCTGGCCAGCCAGGAGCTAGACTCCTTGGTCATCTTCTGCTGTCATACTGCCAATTCAGTATGGTGTTTTTAGGAGATTAGTACTTCAAGGGGAAAAAACTCAACACCTGTCAGCTTTTGAGAACCATCTTACTGCTATTTTTTCGTGGTCAGAGAGATGGTATATTTAAGGGCTAATTTCAGGAAGTGTCAGGAAAGAGGCTGGGTTCAGTTCCCAGGATGCTGCTGGGAAGGTCAAAGTAGAGGACTTTAAAGATGTGGAGAGTGCCACATGGCACTGTGCAGGTCCTCCTTTAAGCGCCTGCTCAGCTGTGAGCACAGCTGGTCCGTAGATGGCCTGTTTTGCCCTCACCTCTTCCTCATTCTCCTTGGTGCTGGCTGTACAGACACAATGTGGAATAATACAGCACCCTGTAGTTGGATGAACTAGGGGTGTGGCACATCGAATAAATAAAATCCTTTTGGAACTGCTCTATTGCTCTCAGATTCAAGTATCACCAACAGTCAGCAACCCCCTAAGGCTGTCTCGACTGACTACCAAACTAGAGAGGAAGCATCAGTTTGTGACTTTCGCTGCCCTGGCATGTTTAAGCATTCTTCTTAACCCTCAGAACAACTGTATATTGTAGAGTATGTGCTTCCTACATCACAGATGTTGAAATGGAACCCCCAGGAAAGTGAAGTTCCTTGCCCAGGGTCACACAACTATCACCAGACTCAAAATCTGTGCTGTTACTGTAAATCCTAACTGCTCCTGATAGTCCCATTCAAGCACTGTGCTCAGACCCCATTCACTGTGACTTCATGCCTCCTGTGTTTTATTTGTCATGTGAAATCCTTCCTCATAGATCCTGGTTGACTATAGCCAGCCCAAGCATGATGAAGACAGACAGAATTGGTGAAAAATTGAAAAACCATGTTCATACATTAGTTAGACTGTTTATTGAGTTGAATGCCTTGAGACATGTGTGACTTCCGTGCAGGATCAGGTTTTACCAAGCTTTGTGTTGGCTGTCTTGTTGGGCTTGGTGGTTAGATTCACAGTTCTGCTGACTCCAGTCTGAGCTAGAGAAGACAGGGAGAAGAAAAAAATTCTAGCCATGTTGGAAGAGCCCATGGCACCAGAGTCCATTTGAGTCTTTTCCAAGACGGTGAACATAGAGGCTACGTGAACATCTCAGTTGCTTTGGTTCATATGTTTTTAAAACAGTGGCTGTTTGGTAAGAGGCGTGAGAGTTGGTCTCAGAACATGGAGTTGTATGTTTAATCCTTCATGTTGTAAGGGTTTTAGACTTGAATGAATGTGGTATTGAGTGATTGACCAGTGACTTCAGTTGATATCAAGTTTGCAGGAGTAATCACATATCCCAGTGCAGCAGCTCACCCTGTTGGAAAATGATACTTTCTATGGCCGCCTAGCACAGAGTACTTGCAACTGAGGGACCTGGCTCTGCCCAGGTCTGGCCTAGTCACAAACTTTCTATTTTGAAAAGTTACTTCACGCCTGTTGGCTTCGGTGTCATCTTTTAAGTGAGGAGGTTGAACATGACCTTTTCTTTTTAGCACCCCAATACTGAAATGTGTGTGAGAAGTAAAGTACAAGTTAAGCATCTCTTGTCCAAAATGCTTGCAATCAAGAGCTGCGGAGTTCAGGTTTTTGGCATTAGGAATACTTGTGTGTATGAAATGAGACATCTTGGGGTTGGAACCTAGGTCTCAACATGAGATTCATTAGTGTTCTGTATTTACTTTGTACATATACAAGGTAACTTTATATAATATTTTTAGTGTTCTTATATTTTTACCAGAGAAGTTCAGGTGTGGAATTCCCCACTGAAGCTTCAAAGGCAGAGCTCAAAGTTTTGGATTTTGGAATATTTTCTATTTTCAATTAGTGATGCTTAACTCAAACTATAAGGACATAGTTGTTATTATTACTTTTGTAGTACTAGATAGGGAATCCAGGGCTTTGTACAAACTAATTAAGCAAGCACTCTATCATTGAGCTACAGTCTCCACCTAATATTATTATTTTTAAAGACCTATTTATTTATTATGTGTATGTGTATATGCCTTTGTGAGTTTATTTGCACCATGAATGTGCAGTGCCCAGAGAGGCCAGAAGAAGGAGGAAAATCCCCTGGAAGTAGAGTCAGAGGCAGCTGTGAGCCACCATGTTTGTTCTGCAAGCCAAGCCTGGGTCCTCTGTAAGAGCAGTAAGTGCTCTTTACTGCTAAGCTCTCTCTCTAGCGCCCTAATATTATTTTTTAATAGCTCGCATTTGTTGAATACCTGCTATTCACAGATATTTCATAGATCACTTTTGTTTAGTCACCATAACAATAAAATCACCATGCTATCTGTCTTATTTTCACAGCAGTGCTTTCTTGGTACATGAAGTATACTGAATACTGGCCACACAGATGCTGTAAGCTGTATTCATCTACTCTAATCTGAGAACTGACTGTATTGCAGAAACTTGAATGACTTCTTTGAATTTATTAGTGGGAGAAGAGTCCATATTTTAATTAGACCCTGATTTATAATCTACTTCAGAGCCATTTGATCTTGGAGTAGTTGCTTCACTTCTCAACTTCCACATTTGTAAAATGGTCACACTGGCAATACTGCCCACGAGAGAGATTTGTGGTCATAAGTGACAGCTTAGTCAAAACAGCTCTAGAATGCCTAACCATGACAGATTCTTAGCTAACCTTAGTTTCCTCTCTTTTGGAACAGTCCTTAATTTATGTAATAAGTTTGTTCTATTCAAAGAGATTTCTTTATTTAAAAAAATTAATTTCTCAGACTGGAGAGTTAGCTCAGTGATTAAGAGTACTAGTTGCCTTTCTAGAGGATCTGAATTTGGTTCCTAGCACCTACATTGGGCAGCTCACAACCACCTGTAACTCTAGCTCCAGGCAATCCAGCATCTTCCTTCCTGCCTCCAAGGGCACTTGCTCTCACGCACATGTCCACGCACACGCAAATAAAAAGAAAATAAATTAAAATTAATAATTTTTTCATATACCTATTTTTCTATCAATTTTAATGATAAAAACTAGAAATATCTTTCCCTCCACAAAAGCTACCCATAATAAACAGTTGGATAAAACATTTTAAAACTACATTGTTGGCAGGGCTGGAGAGATGGCTCAGTGGTTAAGAGCATTGGCTTCTCTTCCAGAGGACCTGGGTTTGATTCCTAGCACCACATGGCAGCTAACAACAGTCTATAACTTCAGTTCCAGGGGATTTAATGCTTCTTCTGACTTCCCTGGGCATTGCACAACACGGGTGCCTTACACACATACTGGCAATACACTCATACAAATAAAATAAAACTAATAAAATATTTAAAAAACTACATTGCTGGGATGAGTTTTGTATACTATCATATATTATTTAAAGTATGTTTGAGGAAATCATGAAGAAGCAACGGATTAAGGAGACAAACAGCATGGTACAGCAAGCACAAATACAAGGAACATGCTGACGTCTCAGAGTAGGAGTTCTACAGGACACTGTCCCTCTAGTCATGCAGCAGTGTTTGGATTTCTTAAGTGAATAGTGTTTTGTTGCTTACTATAAATTAGTGTAACTCTGAGAGCTGACTTCACGAGAATATTGATAGTTCAGAACATCGATAATTTCCTTCTCTCCTGATGCTTAGAGTTCTGTGGAGTAGTTTCTTTCCCTCACTCATTTCCAGGTCTCTTTGTACAGCTTGCTTTTAGTTTACTTTCTTTTCTAAAGGTGGTCATTAGTAAAATACACATTGCAGATTAGGACAAGATTTTTCAAAGTTTGGTTAATAGAAGGTATTGCTTATTAGCAATCTCTGCTGCTTTGTGGGTCTCTATTGAACTTTGTCCAAGTACCAAAGAAGGTTCTACTAAGGGATTTAGACAATTCAGTAGTACAGACTTCTCCTTAGAACCACCACCATTCCTTAAAGTAAAATAGAAAAGTGATTCCCTATATCATTTTTTTCAGAAATAATCCTATATCAACTCAACTGAGAATACAGTTGGTGATTATTTTTTCTATTTCCCTTGTAAATCTTCTTGGAAAGCAGTTCTCCATCCCTAGCCCTATGCAGAAGCATCCAGTTTGGTGAGAACTGAGGAAGCCCCAGGATTAGTAAATGAAGCTTCACAGTTTGTACTTTTCCAGCACCAGAGGGCTGCTGTGAAACAGGAAGTAGCCCGAGAAATACCCTTTGGAGAAAGAGATGGAACATTGCTTAGGGTTTAGATGAATTGAAAAATCATACTGTTAGTCATAAAAATGGGATGACAGCATGTTTAAGAACTCTGCCCGCTTTAAAGCTGTGGCTTTGAAGTAGGTATAGGTTTGTCAGGAGGGCACAACCTCCTTCCAACCCAAGCAAGCTTGCAGTCTGTTTTTGCTACAGCTCCCTCCAGCAGGCTGTAGTTATTCTTTTGGCATTAGGTTAAAGAAAAAGAAAGGAAGATGAAGAGTGATTGCAGCAGCAATTAACAAAAACCAGAGAAAACTTTAAAAAATTCCCCAGAGTACCTAGCAAGGATGTTTATGATGTCATTTAAGGAAGCTTGCAAGCGTGCCAACTCTAATTGGCACTTGTGTTGGCTACTGTTGACAGTGGGCCTCCTAAAATTGGAAGATGAGCTTAGAAGCAAGAAGGCAGAGTGAATTTGTGTTTTTTTTTCAAATTAGGCAGTATATCTTGAATTTTGATGGAGTCTTTTATGGAAAAAGACTCTATACACTACTAGAATAGAAGTGCCCAAAACAGGCAGCCTTGGTGAAGAATCTAATTGTAGCTCACAAGCTCCTTCAGCTTGCCTGGTAGAGGCTGTTTCTTTTGACCATCTGTGACTAATTTTCCCAGGCAGACTCTGCATACAGATACACACGTGCCTGTTCATATTGTGTGTGTGTGTATGTGTGTGTGTGTTTCTTACCATTTCCCTTGTCTCTACTTAAACAAGCAGCACAGCACATACATCATGTATAAAACATTGGTTCATGAGAGTTTTCAAAATGCTGTTCGAGAAGAAAAAAAAAATGCTGGATCCTACATTTTTTAAAATTCCTGCAACCCAGTCTGGAATTTTGTTTCATTTAAACCATGGAATCTGAAGCAGTTCCAGCCTCTCTGTAGAATTACACTGAAAGATTTCCTTTAATCTCAGCTGACTGTGCTCAGGCTTAGAAGCAGGCAGCTCTCATAGGCACAGGCAAAACTCTGTGGTCTGCTGCTGGTGACAAGCTCAGCTGGGGATCTCCACTCCGAGAGATGAAACTTAGGGGGAAACTTGTATTCAGTTCCCTAAAAAAACACTAACAAAAGTTCATAGCTTAAGGTTATAAAGCTTCTTTTTAAAATAATTACTTCCTGTTATGCTGTGTTACCCAGGAACCCCTGGGTTCAGAGACCTTCCTCCACCTCCTGCCACTGTGTAGCTGGGACTGCAGTCATGTTCCACTGTAGCCAACTCTATTTTTTTGTTTTTATTTTTTGAGGATTTCACGTTGGTACTGTGCTTACATCATTCCCTCCCCTCTCTCCTTCCTCAACTCTCCTCTCACCACTACCACCCTCCGTTTTGTGACTGCCTCTTTGATTATTGTTGTCACATGCAGACGTACACACACACACACACAATTGCTGAGTCCATTGAGTGATACTCTATGTGTGTTTAGGGCTGATGACCTGGAATTGGGTAATCCATCAGGGAACTCGTCCCTGGAGAAAATTGATTCCCATTCCTTCAGCATCCATTGATTTTTCTGTAGCTCTTCATCTAGATGTGGGACCTTCTGAAATTTCCCCCTCCACAGTGGCCTGACAACTGATGGTATCATTATGCAGGTCTTGTTTAGGTGACCATATAGCTGTGGTTTTACAGGGCAGGGCAGCTTTCTTGTCATGTCTAGAAGATACAGCAGCAGCAGGTGTCCTGATCCTTTGGTTCTTAGAATCTCTCCACCCCCACCCCTCTCTGCCACGTTCCCTGAGCCTTAGGTGTAGAGTATGCACCAACTCCAGGTTTAAGACTCCAGGTTCAATTTGCACCCAAGCATTTTGAAAGTGAGCTTATTCTAATCTGTATATTGAGATAGGCTTTCATGTATCTTAGACTAGCCTTAAACTCATATGTAGCCCTGCGGATGACCTTGTCTGATCCTCCTGACTTCACCTAGGATTTCAGGCATGTGTCACACACTTAGTTATGCAGTGCTGGAGTAGAAGCTAGAACTTAGGGCATGCTGGGCAAGCACTCTGCTCAGATCTGTAACTTTTTAGATTGTATGAAAACAAATATTCCTGAAAAAAATGAAAGGAATATGTGTTCTGTTGTCAGCTTGTTTTTTAATGATTTTGTTTAACCATCACCACCACTTTGGGGAATTTTCTTCTCATTCTAGGATTCATAGATTAACCACAGAAAGCTTAGGGAATTAATCACAGAAAGTTTGGGGAAGTCAAGAACAGTAGAAACTGGAAAATAGAACTGGGACTCCCTTCTACTTTCACATCTTTATATATATATATATATATATATATATATATATATATATATTATTTTTTTTTTAATTTACTGTGTTATACACACACACATTATGAGTTCATGTGCTAGTGCATGTGCAAAGTAGGCATTTAGAAGTCAGAGGAAGATGTGGGAATCCATTCTGTTTTCATCATTTAAGCTCCAGGGATAAGTTCAGGTCATCAGACTTGGTGACAACCACCTTTATCTGGTGAGCAGTGTCTTCTTGCTTTTGCTATTTTGGAATGTCTTCTTATTCTCCCTGTGCCCGCTAGCATTTGTCCTCACTTCTTTTCATCTGAGGCTATAACATATCATGAAAGGTTTTGCCAGTCATTAATTTTCTAAACCAGTGTCTTTAGTGGCTGTGTGGGACTCTTGGACCTTCACTCAGGATCTGGTGTTTTGCTCTTATAAGTTGCAGCTTGTGACATTGCATAGAGACCTCTACAGGTATCTCTCATAATCTCCTTGGGGGAAAAAAAAAACCCACGTGTGTTTTGCCCTCTGTCTGGGGCCTGAGTTCAGTCCACGCAGTGCACCTGAGGTAAAGGTGGCAGAGAAGGCCAGGCTAGAATGGTGGAACCTGGCTTTGGCTGGATGCTTTTAAATCTGCCAATGGAGTGTTAACATGCTTCATTGGGAGACGGTTCTCCAGCGGGGATGGATCTCCAAGGGATGGAGTTAATGCCAGGCTGCAATAGTGCAGGAGGAGAGAAGGGCTTTAGTACACATGTTCCCTGGGAATTCCATCCCAAGGAGACTCAAGCTGGAAAGAGGGCCTATCGGCAAATATCAGGGATTACTCTTGGCATCTCCGGAGATAGGAATGGGGGCAGTTGTGTTTGCTCAGTTGCTGGATCAGCTGCAGGCAGGACCTCTGGAAGGATTCCCAGCATAGCACCCTGCAACCAGGCTGCCCAGTGTCTCAGTTGGCAGCCTAGAAGTTAAGAAGTCACCATCTCAGCTGCTGGCTCTAAACTCACACTTGCCTAGCCACTATCAGAACCATAGGCTCAAGGAACACCCAATCTCTGCCAGAGTAGAAGTCCCCCTGCCCACCCCAACCACTCTGCTTATTCAAGTCATCCCAGAAATCAGAACTAGGTTAAATATGGAGAGCTATTTGGGGGTGTGGACCTGATTAGCAGAACCCAAGTTATATTTGAAACCTCAGTACGGGAGTTGAGAAGTGTTATTGTTTTAGTCCTGCAGTCCACACTATAGGAACATACACCAGGAGGAGGCCACTGCTACTGTGATGTTCATCGAGCTCCTCCCACAGCCCTAGAAATTAGGCTGACCATAGCTGCAATGGAGCTTGGGAGAGACAAGTTCAGGGTGTATTTGAAAGGTTCCTACTTTGATTTGATGGGATGGGGAAAGGCATCAGAGATAAACAAGGTCACACTACCTTAGCTACTTTAAGTCCTGGTCTTGGACTTTTTAAAATTCACAGTTTAAACCAGGTGTGGTAGCACATGCCTTTATTCTCAGCACTTGGGAGGCAGAGGCAGGAGGATCTCTGTGAATTCAAGGCCAGTCTGGTCTACGTAGTGAGTTCCAGGCTAGTTAGGACTAAAAGAAGACCTTGTCTCAACAAAAGACCAAAAAATAGAAATTTACAGTTCCATGAGTAACCAGTTGCCATAATCTTATCTATAGCAATGTGAACAAATTTGAGAGTCAAGTGATCCTCAAAGCTTTCTCATACTTCTGAAATTCTTTGGTGGATTCTTTAAAAGATAACAGTGTGTTGGGACATATTTCATGTTCCTGGTACATTTTTGTGAGTATGAGAAATAGAAGTTAAACAAGGATGCCAACTCTATAGATTCTCCAACTCCAGTGTCACCTAGCCCAATAGAATGTGCCTCCAGGATGTATCCCCAAGATTGCAAGGGCGTTTCTTCAGGCGGATCCCCAGCCATGAGTAACCCTTTATCTTGGTAAGCCTGCTGGGGCCTCCTAGGCATGGTTGACTCAGATGTATTTTCCATCTGTGTCCAGCTGAGGAGGGGGTAGGGCACAGGTGCTGCCTTGCCCAAATTCCCTGGCATACCACCCTAGGGTGGATGATTCCTTAGAGGCTGAGCTCCTTGATGCCAACCAGTACTTCTACCAGGTTCCTTTCCTTACTGGCTGTGTAAGTGGTTCCAACTGCCTCTGCTGTTTTAATTTTCCACTTTGGCTTTGTTAACTGATAGGGGTCATATTGAGGTGACCGCTGAACAACTTATTAGGTAGCAACTAAATTGGGTCGTGGCTGCCCCAGGCCGGGTGTAGTAATTGCTCAGGTGACTAAGCTGGCAACAGTGCTGGCTATTTTTTCCACTCCCCTGGATGCTTTTATTAAAATGTCCTGTCTCCTGACCATTTAATAGAGGTGTAATGTACTCCTTTGCATCATTTAACCTGGAGTAAACTCATCAATGGGGAGTCTTGGTGGATACATGAAAGTAGTTAAAAGCAGAGTGAATGAAAGAGATGGCATCTGGTGTGTTTCTCCCAGGAAGCAACCTAGGTTAGGCCGGCTCTTGTCTTGCCAAGAATGTGCCAAGCTGGGGTCTACATAGGTGCAATGTGTCTGGGAAACACAGGTGTGTAAGTGTGCCTCTCCTGGAATGTATAAACAAAGCTGGGCAAACAAAACATACATGTGCTGCTTTTGATAACTCTGTTACTCATGTTTTAAGGCCAAATCTGCCTTTCTTAAGTTAGAAGGATATCTATTATTAAGAATATATTTTCTTCTAGAAATATCTTGCTGGTGAATGTTGGCTTCCCAGGCTGGCCTCCAAGAACTCACTTAAGCTGTCTTAGAGCGTCACAGTTCACTTACAGAAGAAAAAAAAAAAAAAAGGCAGTCATGTGTATTTCATGTGGTGTTAGCTAGCTACCTCCTGCTCTTGGGAGTGGTTTGAAGCCAGCCTAGGATGGTGAATTTGTGTCCAGGGAAGCAGAGGAATGCAGGGCAGGATTCTATAGAAGTTCTCGGGGCAGTCAGCCAGTGGGATTCAGGCTGATCTGGACAGCTTGTCAGCCTCCCCTGCTGGACTTTCTTGTAGAAGTTCTTACTCAGTGCATTGGGAATGGGCCCCCCAAATCTGCATTTTCTGCTAGTTCCTAGGTGGTGCTGGTATTGGGGTCCCTGTAGTTCTGTAACATCTTGAGACCGCTCCTAAAGAATGCCTCTGGCTGAACTCAGATTCTAAGCAGCCAGTAGTGCCCTCCTCCCCAGATACATGACTAAGTCTAGACAATGTGCCCTACGCCTTCCTTCTCACCAGGCCCTCACACAGCTTGTGCTTGCATTCCCTCCTTCCCTTCCCTTCTGAGCCTTGATTCAGAGCATCTGGAGCCAGATGGGTAGAGGAAGGAGTGAGAGACTTTCTCTCTGGAAACTGGATCCTGCCATGGGGGCATCAGTAAGCAAGTGTCCCAAGCAATCTAGGGCAGATGTCAGAACAGTGACAAGTGGTGACTTCCTTCTCTGTCTAGGCCAGGTGCTCTCTTCTGCAACTGCTGATGTGGACTAAGTCTTCCCCAAATTCCACCAAAGCTAGGTCCCACAGCCATGATCCCAGGGGCTCCACTGGGCTCTGCAGAAGTTTGACAACAACCAGGATCTGAGAGTGCCAGAGTTCTTGGCATTACACTCGGGTCTCCCTGTGAGCAGGGATGTAGAGGAAAAGACACCTCAGAAGACAGAGCTGAGAATGAGTTGAAGCTCGACTCTTTCCACCCCTTCCCTCCCGCTTCCCGACTCACCGTTCTTAACAGCCTCTAGCACACCTCTTGCTCTGGCATTCCTGAATTTCCCCATGGTGGGACATCTCTGCATCTGTGATCACTACCCTGCCCTTGTACCCCCACTGACCTGCGGTCAAAAAGCCCAGACTGGAGGCATTAGCCAGGAGGGCGTCTCTGCCACTGAGGGTGGACAGCAGTGCAGAATGGCAAGGGTGGGTGCTATAGTCTTTGTAGCACTAGCCAGTGACTCCCTGTTCATTTTTCCCTCTGACTCATAGGTTATCTGTGTGTGAGCTGCGAGCTCCAGTTCCCACTTCTGCAAACAGGGAAGACCATAATCGAGACTCATTTCTCTCTCTTTCTGTCTCTTTCTCTCTCTCTCTCTCTCTCTGCATGTGTGTGTGTATGATATGTGAACATGGATGTCTGTGTGCATGAATGTGGGCACACATACATGCCATAACACACATGTGAAGGTCAGCAAAACCACAGGTGTCGTCGTTTTCATCTTGTTTGAGGCAGGATCTCTTGTTTACTACTGTGTATGACAGTCTAGTTGGCTTGTAAGCGTCTAAGGACTCTTGTAACTCCACCTTCCATCTTGCTGTAGGAGCAGTAGATTTATAGATGTGTGTTACTGTACCTGGATTTATCTGGGTTCTAGAGCTTAAACCTAGGTTCTCTCATTTGAATGATAAGCACTTTCCCTGCAGACCTATCTCCATAGCCCCAGGATCATTTTTGTTTTTCCTATTAACTGTACAAAATAGACTGTTACGTTTACTCTGATTGTCTCTAGTATGCAGCTAACTCTACAGAGCAATGCAAGGAAACTTTTAGGAGCCTTTACAAGAAGAAGAAAAAAGTTTAAAGTTCATAGTTCAGCATTCAGTATTAACTCCTGCATTTCTTTTCAAGACTGCAGTTTAGGCAATGTTGTTGGGTGAAAATGTAAACGTTGCCTTTTATTCCCTTGTGTCATTAGAGCGCCCCATGAGGAAAGTTGGTAGGGCCTTCCCACTTCCTGGGTGGTTGGAGCAGCTCTGGAGTGTGAGGGGCACTGGTCCTCAGGGACAGTCCATCTCCTTGGCCATTCTCTGCCCCTCAGTTTTCCGTGGTAGTAGCACTGGGACAGAAGGGGCACACAGCCCGAGATTTCGCGTGTCACCCCTTGCAGACAGTTAATCTGTTCCAGACTAAAGCATCACATTTCATTTTGTGGGAAAATTAGGGTTCCCATTGGATTTTCAGCAGCTTTAGTGATCAGATTCTTAATGATACATGTGATGTGTCCCCAATGACAGTGCCATGATCCTTGTAGGGTTATTGTATTGTCCTTGTGATTGAGAGTTACTAGCTCGTGTTTGTGTCTCTCTGATTTATTTTCTGTTTGCCCCTCTCTAGTGGGATCTTGTGTGTGATAATGCCTGGAAGGTCCATATCGCTAAATTCTCCTTACTGGTTGGATTAATCTTTGGCTACCTAATAACTGGATGCATTGCTGACTGGTGAGTACCAACACGCGCGTCACATGGACCTTTGGAAGTCACAGTACATCTTTGCTGGCTAAGGAGGAGTGGTCAATGTTAGGACATGGTCACTGTGCTTCTGCACAGTGCATTGAGGTCAGAGCCTGCAGGAGAAGCTACTGCCTAGAGAATACAGCATCAAAAAGAATTGACCAGTGCACACAACAGACTAGAGTGAGGACAGATTTAAATTCATTCAGGACCAGCCTGCAGCCCCATGTAATGCTGTCAGTTGATGCACAGTTAGGAAGAGCTTGAGAGCTTAGGTGCAGAACTGGCTGCCATTAAAAAATGGGGGAACTGGGTGAAGTGGCTACTTGGGGGACTGTAGCAGAGGATTGCTTGAGCACAGCAGTTGAGGTCAGCCTGACTAACATAGTCAAACTTCATCTCAAAAAAGTAAAAAAGGAGGGAGGATGTGGAGACCCTTTACTCCTTGAATGGAGACAACAGTCCTGATTAACACCTAAAATAGCAGGCACATTTTAGAGACAGTCCTTGGCTTGACCTGGAGCTGCCTTCTGTGGTGCTCACAGGAAAGAGGACACTGGAAGGTAATAACATTTGGGTGATGGACAGGCACTATGCACAAGGGAAGGGTGGCCATCAGAAATGAGAGCGTGCGTTTTGGTGGGTGAGGAGGGGTGGGTGTACAGGAGGAGATGATACGGTAGGACAGAGAATAAGAGAAGAAGATGGAAGCTGAGTTAGTGATAATCATGGCAACAGCATCTTTAGAACCTGCTGCTTACTGAATACTATGTCCCAGGCAAATGCTAGATGTTCCCATGCATTGATGTAGCCCATGCTCACAGTACCCTTATTAAGCAGGTGCTGTTATGACCCCAAGTTCACTCAGCCTTCAGCTAGAGAATCACACCAGGCCGATATGGTGTAGAGCTGCTTCTCCTCCATCATGCCACAAAACAACAGTTTTATTTAAGGCAATCTGTGGTCACAGGAGCACTATGGTGATATGTCCAAGCAGGGAAATAATTGCACAGTGTCAGGGACTGCCCAAGAACAGAAATGTGAATGGCTGTCCCCCATTCTACCTTCCTTCCGCTCTCCCCTTCTCTCTCCTCCCCTCCTCCCTTCCCTCTCTCCCTTCCCTCTCTCCCTTCCTCCCTCCTTCCCTCCCTCCCTCCCTCCCTCCCTCCCTCTGTCTCTCTCTTTCTTCCTTACTTCCTTCTTTTCTTTCCTTTCCTTTTCTTTTCTTTCTTTTCTTTCCCAGGCTGGCCTTGAACTCATAGAGATCTGACTTGCCTCTACTTCCCAAGAACTGGGGTTAAAGATGTGTACCACCATGCCTGGCTCCTATTTTACTCTTTTACAGAAGAATCTATGTGTATAACTCAGCGTGTCTTGAGCCTGTTGACTTAGTAAAAGTCAAGAATGATATGGGGCAGACTGTATATGTCTTATTAGTAGCCCCTGCATCCTGGTTAGCTGAGAAAGCTGGCGAGAGAAAGAGCCAGGGCAGTGGAGACATTAGCAAAGTTCTGGGGCCACTTTAAATTCATGGAACTTTCCTTCCTCAGTCTAGTTTCTATTTGTGTTAACATACAATGTGGTTTCCTGTGAGCCTGGAATCTGCTAAATCACCATTTCTAGGACACATTTCTTATGTTCAGCAATATAACTGTCAGTGACCTCTGCAGACCTACCCTGGTAGCTTTTTCTAGTCTTTGAAGATAGGGAAGTTTTTACTTAACCAAATTCTTGGGTTCTTCAGTTTTCAACATGAGCTTTACTGGTCCAACAGGTACTGCTTCTCAGAATACTTCATTGAAAAGGAATTAGAAATATATATTGATCTAATCCATGACCCTTCCTTTCTAAAACATGTACACTTGATGGAGCCCATAGTGCCCTGATTCCGCAAGTGATCTAATAGTGCAGTAAATACAGGTTTCTATTAGAGATTCTGTGTGTGAAGATAAAAGTGGTGTGTCAAAGTTTTCCTTATACATATATTCCCAAGGGCCTCCCCAGTCACATACCAGGCCTGAACAGAAGACTAAGGGGTTTGGGTCTTGCTTTGAGTGGCCAGAGTCTGATGTTGCAAACCCATTTCTTCGTGGTAGCCTTCTGAAGGGTCAGGTTGGGTGAGGTGAGTGGATGTATCTCAGAGAGTCAGTACATCCACTTGAATGGTGACTTTGGATCGTTTGAATGGCCTCTGGAAGGTTTGGAAGTTTGGTGTTTTTTACACCTCTCCTACTTTTTTTCTTATTTTATTTTCTGTTTAAGCCTTGCCTTAAAGGAAATAACTGTTTAAAGGAACCCCAGATCTCACAGTTTCAGGGCTGCTGGAGGAAGCCAATCAGATCATAGGGTAAGTTTTCTAAGATTGTAGTCAGCATATACAAGACATTGACTTGGTAGCTGCTTCCCTTAAGAAGTTGCATTTTTTGGAGCTGAGGAGATGGCTCAGTGGGTAAGAGTGCTTGCTGCCCAAGCACTAGGACCCAAGTTCAAATCCCAAGCACCCAGGTAAAAAGTTGGGCATGTAACATGCCTATAACCCCAGAGCTGTCAGGAGCAGAGACAGGAGGCTTGCTGGGATTTGCTGGCTGCCAGCCTATTTCCGGATTCCAGTCTTTTTGCAGAGGAAGAAGGTAGAGTGATGAAGCAGGATACCTGCCACACTCCTCTGTCATACACAAATGTGCATATATCATGTACACTCACATGTACATACACACAAAAGTATTTTGAAAAATAAAGTATTTCTTTTAAAAAGAAAGGGCTGGCTAGATGGCTCAGTGGATAAAGGCAGTTACCACCAATCCTGATTGCATGGGTTCTATTCTCTGGGACCTGTATATGGTGAATGGAGTCCTTGAGACCCTGTGTCAGTTCCCTATGACTGCTCTCACTATTATGTGCATGATGGCTATAGCACAAATTACCTATCTTACAGTTATTTTGTTTACAAGCCCAACAGGAGTGTCACTGGGATGAAACCAGGGTGTCAGCAGCGCAGAGCCCTTTCTGCAGGCTTGGGGGAACGTCACTTCCTTGTCTTTTCTAGCTCCTAGGAACCATGTGTTCAAGTTCATGTCTCCTTCTTCCATCTTTATAGCCAGCTATTATGGCAAGTCAAGTTCTCTCAGGCTATCCATTCTTGGGTTCCCCTTTTGTATTTAGGTCTGATTGCCTTGGGAAATCACATCATTCAAAATCCATAGCTTTAATCCCATTTGGGGAGCTCCTCTTGTCCTGAAAGTTGTTTTTTTGTTTTGTTTTTAAATCACAGCTTCTGAGGATTTAGGCAGGAGAATTCAGACAGGAGCATCTTGAAGGCTTACTTCTCATAGATCCTAAGGCATAAAGGACTTTGCTGTCAGTCATACCTGATTCCACTCTGGGGGGCTGCTCATACAAAGCTTGTAACTAACATTTGGTAAATGCTAAGTCATTGGTTTGCACACTTGACACTAACTACTTAGACATCAGTTGGAAAGTTTGAACCTTCCCAAATCACATAGCTCAGGAATGATGTGAGCCTGTATTCAAAATCAGGTTGCTCTGACTTCAGAGACCATGTGTGATTTACTGATTTAAGTAACCATTTGGGAGAGAGGTGCTTACAATGGTTTTTGCAAGATTACAAAAAAAAAAAAAAAAAAAAAGCATCTTTTCTAAAAAACAACAATGATAACAAAAACCCAAACTGGGAAATCATGTTTGTACATTAGAAATATAGACATTCCAGAAAAAAGTGAGGTATAGTGGTGTTTACCTGAAATCCCAGCACTTGGGGAGGGAGGTTAGGGTTAGAAGGATTCCCCTTTAGAAGCGAACCTGTGCTACATGGAGTTCTAGGCTAGCTAGACTGGGTTGCATAGAAAGAAGCTATTTCAAATACAAGAAATGTAGGAAGGATGAAGCTGAAATATTTAATTTGGGGTTTCATGCCAGGTCTATCATGTTCCTCTATAAAGAATCTCCCCAACTCTATAAGACAGAGCCTGGGTCCCCATTTCATAGCTGATGTAGATACAGGTAATTAATAGTAGATGCTAGTTTTTCTGTGTTCTCTTTCATTTTAGGAAAACAAGTAAGCAATGTCTTAAACATAACGAGTTGTATGTGGGCAAAAGCATCTAGTAAGGTCTTTCCTGGTAAGGGCTTTGTGACCCCAGCCGAAACATGGGAGAAAGGTCTGAAGTCTCTAGATAAGGTCATTGACTTACATTGCTTTTGAGTTCACTGCCTTCGTCACATATCCCCAAACCAAAGTGATTAATGAAGTTGGATGAACCTTTGAAAGTTCTGAAGGCAATTTGGCCTGTTGTGCCTGCTCCATATTTTCTTAAAATTATTTTATGTTTATTTATATTATGATAGAAATACATTATGTTATGCTTTTATCTTTTATTATATATTTCTAGTTTGTTATATATTATTACACTTTTTTATTATATATTATATAAATTAAAATTTAAGGAGACATAGGTCAAGGCTCCACTCTATTAAATATTTTATTTATTTTTTTTATTTTATGTATGTGAGTATATTGCCTGTATATATGTAAGTCATCCATGTCCTGCAATGCCTAAGGAAATCCTGCAACTGGAGTTAGGGAAGGTAACCTCCATGTAGGTTCTGGGAATTGAACCTGGGCTCTCTGCAAAAACAGCCAGTGCTCTAAACCATTGAGCCATCTCTCCAGCCCCTTTCTCTCTCTCTCTCTCTCTCTCTCTCTCTCTCTCTCTCTCTCTCTTTCTCTCTCTCTCTGTCTCTCTCTCTGTCTCTCTCTCTCTCTCATCTCTTTCTCTCAAGAGCTTTAGTGATAAAGTATTTATATAAAACTTACTCCTTTAAAGTATACAGTTGAGTGAGTTTGAACATGTTTACCAAGTTGAAAGCACTCCCATCGCCCTTGCAGGGACTGTGAAATGTTCTCACAAGAATTCTCTACCCTCACCCCAGCCCTGGGCGGCCACAGTTGTACCTTCCATTTCTCTCTGTTTGCCTTTTCTAGGTTTTTACTGGTACAGTGTAAATGTTACAGTTACAGTTACAGTTACAGTACACTGTTACAGTTGTAAATGTTAAGGACAGTTGAAGCCATTTAGCTACTTTTTGTGGTGGTTAGGACACCAGGCCTGCATTTTTTTCCTTCCCTTTTCCTCCTAGCAAATAACACCCACTCTGCCCCAGTTTCTCTATGAACTATCCTTCTAGGCCAAGTCAGTTGTGTTAAATATTAATTTGTTTGATGGAGAGCTATTGCCATAGTTTTATTTGTCATGAGTTAAGGAAGAGAAAGGCAGGTGATTTGCATGAGGGACTGACTGGGGGATTAGTAATTTTCCCATTTCCATGGACCACCTCATTTGCCCTCTGATCCCCACTTCCCTCAGCATATCATCCCCTAGTGGTCACTGATCCTGCATCAGCCAGCTCTTGTGTGAATTTTGTGTACCCATTGCCCTTTCTTGAGAGTGCCACTGTGAGGGACCAGGGTACTTGTTTACAGTCCAAGGTGTCTAGGCTTAGTGTGTAATCCCTTTAGAATTACATATTGCCATGTTGCTGAAGCAGACTGCAGCCAACCCAGCCCTGGCACTATAGGGCTGCGTGTAGAATGTGGAACCTCCCCTAGGTAACAGCTGGAGAAAGGAAGTAAAGCCTTCCTCCATGCCCGTGCTGACTTCTGGGCCAGTTCCAAAGGTCAGCAGTTTCTCAAGGCATTTTATACTAGGTGTGTCAAGGTTTGTGTTTGGGGAGTTTATTGATTTTGTTATGTTGCCTTTAGCCATCCCTGTTTATTCACAGAGAGACTCAGCAACAGCCATCAGGGTCATATCTTAATTCTCCCTCCAATAGCTGTTTCAGGGCTGCTCTCTTAGCTCCATAATAGGAAACTGGGCTTAATGCCCCCCCAAGAGACCTCTGTCCTGAGGAAGTAAGCCATGATCTCCTGAAATGGGTCTAGATAGTATGAAGCCATTTATCCCATACTCAGTCGCATATGTCGAGGGCTTGCTGGATGCTAGGTCATCATCTAGCATCTCTACCTTGTTTAACATTGATTCTTGACTTTTCCCCTCTTCACATGCAGGGTTGGCCGGCGGCCTGTGCTGCTGTTTTCCATCATCTTCATTCTGATCTTTGGACTGACTGTGGCACTGTCAGTGAATGTGACAATGTTCAGCACACTCAGGTTCTTTGAAGGATTCTGCCTGGCTGGAATCATTCTCACCTTGTACGCATTACGTAAGTAGGAACGACTATAATTCGTCTTTCAAAAAATAAGCCCAAGCAGTGTTGCTGCCTGAGAAGTTCAGGGCAGGAACTGTGTATGCTGGTTGCTTGGGATGGCAGTATTTGGGGAACACACATTTTGAAGCCTTTGTGATTGTGAAAAAGATTTTGGCAATGTCATCCACCATTCCCTCAATCCTTACCTCCAGGGCCATGGAAGTTTGTGTGATGGCTTGGAGACATGGGGAGAGACATGGAGGGCTGTTGTTTCCTCTGGAGTTTTTGCGTTAGCATTCTGTTCTCTTCTGCATCTTTGGATATCCCAGCCCTTGTTTCCAGCAGAGAATACTGAAGAGCTGCTACTGTGCAGTCTGAACTTGGCCTTATCATGGACTCCTTGGGATTGTTTTTCTTTTTTTATTCTTCATTAAGGTCATAGAGAGTCCAAACTTCTCCCATTTGCTTGTTCTCAGATATGACTGTAAGTGGACTGGATTTGAATCCTCAGTGTTAGAAGAATGAGTGGCAAGACTTGGTAGAGTTTTCTCTCATGAGAAAGAATAAAGAAAGTGTTCTGTGGCTCTGCCATATTTGTCGCATGTGTTATCTCTGCTGTCGATATGACTGGGTTTTACTTGTGGTTGATTCTCTAGAAGATACAACCACAGACCCACAAGAGAAAGAAAGTTTGAGGTACAGATGTTTTACTTATAATTTTCTGCCTCAACCGCCATGTGGAAAAGATCTGTTCAGATCACTGGACTGCAATTATAATATGTTTTGATTTTCCTTTTCTTTTGCTAATCCAGACAGGAGTCGGGTCTAGATTAGTAATTTCTTGAGCAATGAAATAAGAATAGTTCTAATTCTCCAAAGTTTGCATATTAAAGACTTCTTTAGATAACCTGAATTTTTGTTTCACTGGAAATATAATCAGTTCAGACATAGTGTTTCAACCACAAAGAAGGAATGCACACAGAAAAAGGCCACAAGGATAGTCTCCCAAATCCTAAGCCCGTAATTTCATCATCCTTTCTAACAGTGAACTGAGTCATGTTTCTTACAAGTTACCATTATTAGTGTTTACCTTTATTTTGAAGCACTTGTCAATTGGAGAATTCTTTTGAGACATGTGACAGGGTAGTGGGTCTAGGTGATGGTGTTTTGAGAGTTGTGTTTCTTTGAAGAGACTTTATGGGCAGTGGGCTTATTGAGCATGTCCAGACAAAGTGTCTGTGGTGTCCTTGTGGCCCTGACCCCCACTGGTCTGTATAGTGGATCAGATTCTCGGCACTTTTCCGGGGGTGACTCCTCCTTCCTGATGCCCTGTTCACACTTGCCCTGGGCTCTCCCTCTAGGCTCTGGTTGTAACAGGGGTATGGCCACCTAGCCTTTCCTTATGGACTGCTTCTGATGATGATGGCTGTGCGTGTAGACAGAATAGAGTGGCTGAGCTGCTGGAAGATGGCAGACCATACAACCTGTCTCACCACCCCAGTCAACAGAATTCAAGGGAAATTGCCTTACAACAAAAATGGCCTCTCCTTTTATCTTACATTCCAAGTGTTAATGATTGACCAAGGCTACCAGAGACCTGGAGGCTTCTGAGGACACTTAGGTCTCAGCAGAAGAGAGTACCTCGATCATTAGCCATGTTGGCCAGGGCTGAGGAAGGAGGGCAGGGAAAGACCTCACCTGGGCCCAGCACTCCCCATCTCTAGAGACTGTCCTTGGATTAAGTCAGGCCAGGTGTGAATGGTACCTGAACTGAACTGTTGTTTAGCCTTACTGACTTACGTTGACATCATTGTACCCATGAAAACCATTGCTGTATTTATATTGCATTAGGGGGAGGCAAGTTTCATGGGAATACATATTTGGTGGACTTCTTCTTGCTCTGTCCTCATCCATCTCGGTTACCTGGGTCTTTCTGTAGCTCAAGCTCAATGGGCTGTGCTCCCTGCGCCCTGTGTGCCTGCTCTGTTGACAAGACCTTTCCTCCAAAATATTTGAGTCAGAGTTTACCTTAAGTCTTTGACAAATTGACAAAACATTTTATTTTTACTTGTTTGTTTTAAGCTTCAAAAAGAACTTGGGGGGGGGTGTCTGGGGAGATGGCTCAGGAGATAAGAGTACTTGCTCTTTATAGTAGAAAATGTTCTTCTGCTTTAGAGCTGTACAGAGACTATGCTTAGCCTAGGAAATGGGTTTGCTTTTATCTGCTAGGCAGAATCACATAATCTGGCTCTTTGCATGCTGTTCTGAAAAGAGTGAGCAAGTAAAAATTTTGGGCTTTGTAGATCAGATGGTCTCTGTTGAGCTACTTAACTCTGCCATTGTAACATGAAGTAGCCATACATAATATGTAAATGAATAGCTTTGTGTTCAAATAAAATTTTATTCACATAAGCAGACTATAGACTATATTGGGTCAGTGGACCAGAATTTTCCAAGCACCAATAAAAGTGATCCCTTGACAATACAAGCTTTAATCCTACTCTCCCTCTTAGTTTTGTCTTAAGGCCTCAATTTCACCTTTGTCTCATTTTTCAATCTTCATTATTTTCTTGTATATATTTGTGTAAGCAGCCTGACAATTTTTTTCTGATGTAGAATGAGCTCTTAAAAATGATATTGTTTTAAAGTCAGGAGTAACATTCAAATATCTTGACAAATGCCATTAAAACAAAAATGTCCAGGTGTTACCCAGTGGCCTCCTGTATGAGCTAATCAGTTATTAGGAATTGCACAACTAAAATGAAGGGAAAGGATATGAAAGAGGGCTTAGTGTTCCTTGAGATCCCATTGAAGCAATGAAAATGAGGAGAATTTGTTTGAGAACCAACAGACTAGCCACCCTTAACAACAGGGAATCCAATAAAGGAACAAGAGTCATAATTGGCAGATGGGGTTGAGGTAGACATGGGTGGCAGATCTGGGGTTTCCCAGCCCTCCAAATCTCTGGCCTTCTCAAGGGAATGTAGGAGGAGCTGGAGACCAGTCATTGAGAGGTGCTGTCAGTCAACAGGGCAGGAACTGTGAATTTCCACTTAGTGTGCTTGTTGGCTTTTGATAAATGAGAGGTATATGTGCTTGGGAATTTGTTTGACTTGAAGGAGTTATTGATAAACTGGGTCACAGAGACAAAGTAGTTCTTAACTCTAAAAAAAGTTTGATTCTGGCAAGTGACACTTTTAGTGGTCTGAGGGCTCTTTCCTCCTCCTTCCAGAAGCGTTCTGTTTCCCTTGAGACCTTTGCTGGGAAGGCCTGGCCTTGGTCAGAGCAGCCTTGAACCTCATTCTGCTTTCAGTCTTGCAGGTTCCCGGCAGTAGAACCAGCAAAGTCATGATTTTTACCACTTTGATTTCTTGTGCATTTTGCCATGAGGGTGAACTG
The DNA here is from genome assembly GCA_035773235.1 of Eospalax fontanierii. Lineage (NCBI taxonomy): Eukaryota > Metazoa > Chordata > Mammalia > Rodentia > Spalacidae > Eospalax > Eospalax fontanierii. The sequence goes on from CM069547.1 coordinate 20,513,283, forward strand.
TCCATGTCCAGAAATGCTGCTGACTTGTGAATGTTTTCTGCTTTATTTGCAAGGCTACCTAAGGTTTCGATTTTTCTGCTTTGGGTTTTGTTCTAAGGTACATTGTGGTTAAATATTCTACCCTTTAAACTTTTGTTTTCTTCAAGTTGCCAAAAGGATAAGTGGTTGTGTAATTAGGACATAAAATAGAGATTATTGGCATCTTCTCAAAGAGTCTTTCAACTGCAGCACAGTGTATGTTAAGAAGAGCAAGGGAACAGCCAAGTTTGTGCAAGGCCACAGCAGTAGGGCCTGCTTGCCTCTGACAACATCCTGAGACACCCAGGTAATTAAACGCACTGGCTGCATTGGAAAGTTAATTCTCCGTTTTACTTCTATAAGTGTGTGCATGTGTGCGTGCACACACACAAGGTAGAACACTTGATTTGGTTAACAGACACAGACTAAGGAAAGGAAGTAATAAGTTACATTTCTTTATTTGTTAATGAAAAGACTTATCAAAGACTTAAGAGACTGTTACTTCTCAACATGAGCAGACATGACTGTGGTATGAATCTCATTCCCAGCTTAATAGTGTCACAGGCCAGGTGATCCAGCACTGTTTACCATATGCCTGTCCTCAAACAAGCCTCTGGGCACCGTGGCACATATCTGTAGTCATACCCACTCAGGAGGTTGAGGTGAGAGGACAGCCTGAGCCCAGGGCTTTATCAAAGTATATATGTGTATCATATATCATATGTATATATCCTGTACATATTCATGTATATCATAGTAAGGTTTTTGATTTTGTTTGTTTGGTGGCTTGCTTGCTAGGTGTGGAACCTAGGGCCTTGTACATACTAGAAAGGAGTGCTACCACTGAGCTCCACCCTGGGCCCATATTACTTTAAGTACTTCTAAAAAGTTTCTCTCTTTATTAAATTTCCACCTTCTTCCACATTACCTGTAGCTCCTCCGTCCCGCAATTATGCTTTTCTGGTTTCGAATAATAGACACTGCCTTTGGCTGGCAGAGAGACCTTGCCTTAGGGTGCGCAAATGAATACAGCTATGTAACTTTTTTTTTCTGCTTGTCTAAAACAACGTACAATTTTCTTGAGAAATTCCTTCAAAGATGCTCTTATTATAATAGCCCTCCTTAAGCCTAGGTAGCTTAGATAATTGGATGAATTTTACACATAGGGAAAGAGTGACTAAAAATTGTCAGGTGACTGAGTCACCAATGACTCTGCAATATTAGAATCGAAGTCCTGATTTAACTAAATAGACTAGAAAAAATCTGGAGTTTGCTCTGAGTGGAACGTTGCCTTTTTTCCCTCACATGACACTAACGGGGTTAGATTCTCCAGGAAGGGTTTAATAATTTCTAATGGGCACAGGATGACTTCTGTATTCTCACTGTCCTGTATAGTTTTCTACTTACATGTTCTTCTGAAGTCCTGTAATTTGTGTTGTTCATTGTATGTATTTGTCTATGCTGATGAAATTTTGGGGACTTCAGTCAACAGTCGACAACAGGGTTTTTAGGCATCACCGATACGCTGTGCTTTCTTCCCTCCCTCCCTCCCTCCCTCCCTCCCTTTGTTTCTTCTTGGGAATGATTACACCCAATGGCTCCATGCAGTGAGTGGCAGACGTGTGGCACGAAGAGAATGGAGATGGTTAAGCTCTGGAATGAAGAGAATGGAGATCACCTGTTGAGCGAGAGTGGTTGAGTAGCTGGTTGTTTCTGGGAAGCAAATATTTGCCTTGCATTTGAGGGAGGCAAGTTCCATGGGAATACGTGTTTTGTGGGCCTCTTTCTTGCTCCGCCTCTCCGTCTCTGCTACTTGGGTCTTGTGCTTTCAGCGCCCTGTGGGCCAGCTCTACTACCAAGGACTTTTGTACAAAAAGTCACAGTTTACCATAAGCTTTTAACAAATCATTTTAACTTTGTGTAAGCTTTAAAATAATTTTAGGGTAGAGGAGATGGCTCAGTGAGTAAGAGAGTTTATTGTACAAGCATGAGGACCTGTGTTCAAATCCCCAACACCCATATGAAAAGTTGGGCATTGCTGTCTGTGCCTATATCCTGTGGAGGAAAGAGATAGGATCCTACCAGCCTCGCTCCAGGCCCAGTTAGAGACCATCTCTTGAGGGAGGAAGGTGGAGAGTGATAGAGCACGACACCCAATATCGTCTAATCTCAACATGCACATAGACACATAGACACCCAAATTCACACCATATACATACACCATACATATGCACACACACATACATACACCCCATTCATACAAACTTTTATTTTATCAAGGTTCAAATGGGTATGACTGAAGAATCCACAGATTGAGATCTCTTCACCAATGCTAACCTTGCAGGCAGATTGTAAAAAGCAAAGGAATACATTTATAAGCAAAAATAAATGAATAAATAAATAAATAAATGGGTGTGTGGTGCCTGATACATGTAATCCCAGGAGTCAGCCTGAACTGTCTCAAAAACTAAAAGATAAGTGTAGAGCATTTGCCCTTAAGTCTTTCCTCCACCCTGTCTTTGAATATCAGAGTGCCTAGTTCACTGTAGGGTGGTGAGTGAGAATGGATATACCTGATGATAGAGTCCCAAGGTGGGCAGGGTGCTGTGGAAGCCAGACAGAGGAGTATGAGGGTGCATTGTCCAGCAGGGAGCCATCCCTTGCCACTCAGAACTATGTTTTCTCAAAGTTCCTCAGCCTCTCAAGTAAAAATTATTCAAATCTTTCCTTTTATCCTTATTTACATGTCTGCTAAAACTTGGCTTTTCATTATGTAGACTTTTCTTCAGAAAACAACAGAAACAATAGTACAAATGTCTGTAAGCCTGTCAAGCATGTGGCAGATATGCTGGGTTCTTTGCATGTTAAATATTGGAACTAGGAGACATCACTGAGACCTGCATGCCCATCTTCTTTCCAGAAGTTAGGAGAAGAAAATATGCACAAGTTGCCTAAATGTATAAATAGATTTCAAAGTACTTATTTTATAGGGTTTTTTGAAGTTGGTAAATATAGACACATCTCAAAGTCCGATGGGGCAAGGGGAAGCAAATATTTAGAGCTATCGGGCATTTTAACTTAGAGAACTGAGAAATGTTCTCGACATAGTGGAGGGGATAATTAAATTGTGTGGTTCCATATGGGTTAGGTTTTTTTTCGTACTGGAATTCTAATGCTGCCTGTGTGTGCTTTGTTTGAAACAAAACCACCTACCACATCAAAATCAGAAGATCTGAGTTGTGACTTGAGTCTCCCAATTGTCTAACTGCGATTGTGACAGATTGCTTGATCTCTCGGGGCCTCCATTCTCCCTCACTGAGGCCAGGAGATGGGCTTTCAAATGTGCCCAAAGCATGAATCCGTTCCTGAATTAATTCATGGAGAAGATGGAGGAAGAACAAAGAGAAATGCTTCGAGTTTTAGATCTTCACAGGTTTAGAAATATGAAGCTCAGTCATTAGCCTTCAGTAGATTCCGTGGAGCAATGAAAAGAAGTGCTTACCCCCCATCCCTGCCACACACACACTGCCTTTCTCCGGCCCCACTAGAAAGGAGCACTGCTGGAATCCCATCCCCGCTTTGCTGCCCGCTGCATGGAGTGACTACAGAAGCAGCTGGGAAGAGGTGAGGTGCTGGGGTGGGATTAATGGTTGACAACTTGCCTTTCCTTTTGCCTGAGCCCCTGGCCTTGGTCAGTACTTCCTGCCCCACCTTCCCTCTGTTCTCTCACTGGACGTTTGCTAGTAGGGCTTGAGAGTCAATTCCAGGAACTCTGTTCTGTTCCTTCGGGATTCCCTTTTCCTATCTGGAAAGACAGGGTGGGACACAAAGCTAAAAGCTGAAATGACTAGAAGAAGGAGTTCTAGATTGTCAGAGAAAAACACAAAACCAACTTCCACTCTTGAAATAAAATAAAATAATAAAATCAATCAGTCACCTTGAAAGCAAACAAAGAGTTCTAAACTTTCTGAAAACCTCCAAGCATATCTGGGGTGAGACCATGGCTGGTTGGCCAACATCCACTGCTAATGAAAGAAAGGCACAATCTTGCCTGAGAGAGAGATATACCTTAAATGATGCAGAGCCACCTGACTTCATGTCAGAGACTCTTACTTAGATTGGCGTGTCATGCCAGATTAGTTTGGTTTCAAGCAATACAGCTGTTTATTTGGTGGCCCACATGAGAACTGCTTCCTATTCACCAGTTCACTTAATAAAGCTCCGAGGGCCTAGTAGGTGCTAGAGGAGCAGCAGGCCGCTACATATAAAATCCCAGGTACCATCAGATGCTGAGGCTGCAGAAATACACATCTTCCTGCCTCTCAAGACACTCAGAGTTTGGGGAGTGAAGATCAAGGACACACTCTGATTGGACTAATAAATCAGCTTTGGAAGGAACCCCCTGAGCTTTGAATTCTGTGTTCATTATCTGATGAGGGTTCTTAAAGACTGAAGAAGTATAATGCATTCTGAGTACTGTGAATCATTAGAATTTGTCTGAAGCCTAGTGCATTCTGGGTACTATGGATTATTTGAATTGTCTGGAACCTAACATATTCTGAGTACTGTGAGTTATTAGATCTGGCTAGAACCTAGTGCATTTTGGGTACTCTGGACTTGTCTAGAGTCTGAATCATGACTGAAAAGCCTGAGAAGAAAGCTGAGGCAGCACACAAAGATTCTGTCCTCCATGATCTTAAGATGATGGTTGGGGGCAGGAGAGATGGCTCAGTGGTTTAGAGCATTGGCTGCTTTTGCAAAAGACCCATATTCGAATCCCAGCACCCACATAGTGCCTAATAACTGCTGCAACTCCAGTTCCAGGGCATCCAGTCCCCTCTTCTGTGCTTCATGGGCACTGCATGACATGAGTGCACTTAGATACACATGCAAGCATAACACTCATACACATAAAAATAGATTAAAGAAAAAGACTGGCAAACTAGAAAGGAATACTTTGAGATCCTGTTTTGGAGGGATCACTCAAGCTGCAATGGTAAACAGGCCAACATAGCAGGCCAAGCGGGGCGCTAGGAGGCTGATGCAGTATCTAGGTGAGGAAGGAGAAGAGCCGGAATAAAAGCCAAGGTCATGGGCAAAATGAAACTCCAAGGAGGTTGAATCCATAGCCAAGAATGAGAAGGAAGAAAGATGACCTGGATAGATGTGATTTTTCTCTCCAGTTGGTGAAGTAAGGGATTTGGTCCATGCCTTTTGATTCCAAGTCCTGGAGAGTTGGAAGCTACTGACCACTGCCCTTCTCTGTGGGGTGTATGAGGGCAAGATGATGACCTCTGCTTTAGACATGATGAGTTGGTGGTTCCTCCAGGGCACCTGCAGGCTTTGCTTTAGTAAGTGATTCACTGATGAGAAGCTCAGAAGCAAGGTCTGTGGCCCTCAGCTGAAGGCTACAGAGATCACCAAGGGGCTGCACGATATGAAAGAGAAATAAGTGACGGTGGGAGAACCGGAAGAGCAGGACAGGAAAGAGTGACCTGAGTGGTCCTTGGCAACGCAGATAAGCTGGCAAACAGGGTGCCAGGAAGGGACCAACATGTCAAATGATGCAAGACAGGGAACAGTGTCCTTTGAATGAAACAACAGTTGCCTAGTAGATTAGGGGTAACTGTGGCAAAGGCAACTTTAATTCAATTTAGTGATTAATAGAATGTGAGATGCTTCAAACATAGGTTTTAATTCATGTAGACCCAAGAATACTGTCTTATTCTTATGTTATATATTTTGCTAAGAAACTTATATTTTTCAACTATTGTAAAATACACATTACACAACAAAAAATTGTCATTTCACCCATCCTTAAATATGCATAATTTGTACTTAATGTGACTTGTCTACATCTTTGTGCAGAAGAATAATTTATATTAATAATTGTTAATTATTATTGGGTATAGAAATTAAATTGAAAGGCACATCAACAATGGTTTCTCATTTGTGTCTCTGAAGCACTTTCCCATGTCTCAGTGTGGGGAATTCAGACACATTAATAGAGGTGCAGTTGAGTTCTCTGTGTGATGTCTTGTTATCCAGACTGAAAGGAGATATATAAGAGATTGCCATGCTCACCACCTGCTTCTCTTCAACATACATGCAAGTGTGTATTCGTGTATATGACTACATGTAAGCAGATGATCAAGAGCTGGGTGGAACCAGCACTGACCAAGCCCTACCACTCTTTAGCTATAGTCTTGAATGAGTTTCTCTTGTGCTACTTCGAGTCAGCTTTCTCACCTCTTGACATCATGCAGGTGGTTGTAAGGATGAATGTCATTATCATCCTTAAGCCAGAAGTTTCCGGAGAGATGTTTGTGGACCTTCGTGTGACTTGTTAGAATGTGGCAGTCTCCATTCTACTGAAAGGCTGATTCTCACTGGAGACAACAGGTTCCTCCTCTCCCACCAGTGCCTCTCAGGTGAGGGTTTCTTTGGCTCACCACAGGCATGGGACTTTCAGGGAGGGAGGAGGTGTGGGCAGCACCCAACTTAGCACTGCAGCTGGAGGAGGCTGGCTGAGGTGCACAGGCAGAGGGAGCAAGAATCTGCTTCATAACTGCTCTCCCAGACCTCAGCTTAAAGCTCTGTGTGTTGTATTTTAAAAGTCCTAACCATGCCTAGAAAAAAATTCTGGACTAATCATTCTGGGAGACGAAGGCTCTTCTGTCAGATGACCTGGATACTGTCAGTCACACAATACTCCATGAACTGCTAAGAAAAAGTACTGAGGAAAGAATAGCAGTAACTACTGTCAAGATTCGCACATGCTCGGAGTGGCTCTCCCTTTCCCTCCCTGGGTTATTGATTTTTGTGTGTTGTAAATATGCCAGCCACACATCTTCATGTTTTTATTTCTTTTTTGTTGTGAGGCTAGAGATGGAACTCAGGGCCTTAGGCATGTCAGACTGTGCTCTGTCACTGAGCTACATTCCTAGCTTCCTCCTCCCTCTCTCCTTATGTATGTGTGTGATTTAGAGACAAGGACTCACTTTATATCCCAGGATAGACTCAAACTCACCACAGTCCCCCTCCTTCAACCTTCCTAGTGGTGTTGCCGGTATATACCATCATCTCTCTCTTCCTTCTCTGTATTTTAAAATATTAACTCATGAAACCTAATAAGGATCCTTAAAACAGCTGTTTGCCATCATTGGCCTAAAGCCTCCTTTGCCTGACTTCTTAAAGTGATGGTGGCGGATGCTGCTTGTGATGTGTCTAGTGTAAGAATGTGTGCTCCCAAGCGAGAACTGGCTGCTGAGATGAGGGTTGCTTTGAACAGCACCAGGCCAGACTTATTTTCCTTGTGTCTTCAAAGTACTGTTCTGGGAGAACACTGTTCAGGAGCCACCCTCCAATTCCTGGTCTAAGAGCATTTCAGACCCAGCAGATATCTGGGGTGAAATGACAGCTGTACCAAGTCTCCAGTGTATGCATGCTGTCTCTCTGCAGAAGCATCCCTCTGTATGAACAAGCCCCATCCCAGCCTGTAAGAGCCATGTGCTGAGACTGAATGGGAATATCCTGGGTCTCTAACCTGGGTTAAGAGGACAGAACCAAAAAGTCTTGCTTAAGTCCCCCCAACTCTTTAGCAGGCAGGCAGGCAGGCCTCCTGTGTAAGCTATAAGCTGTTTATATTTATTGCTGGCATAGGCTTGGGTTTCTGTACCTTCCTGGTAAGTCTCTTAATTATAGACTCAGACTTGGACTGTTTTATTTTTGTTTTTTTGTTTCTTTGAAACAGTCTCCCCATAGCCCCAACTGACCTGGAACTCACCATGTAGACCAGACTGGCCTCCATCTCACAGTGATCTGCCTGCCTCTGCCTCCTGAGTGCTGGGATTAAAGGCGTGCAACACCACACCCAGCAGGCTGGGGCTATTTTAAAGCTCTAACTAACCTCTGTGATACCAACCTCAGGGAGTCTGAAAAGGAAGGGTAGGGTGCATCTGGCACATGGTACTTCCAGAGTCACATTTTCCTGTTGTCAGCAGTCAAAGGACAGAGACACAGCTCCATAGTGTCACCCTCAGCAGCCTGAGGAGTTCCCTGGATAGTTTTAGAAGTCTGACTCATGCTAAACTGGGATTCTTGGTTTTGACACTGAGAAAGAATTTCAGGACTACACAGTTTATGAAGCAGAGTTGAGATTTTATTAAAGATATTTTAATATAGGCTTATGCAGTAGCATTACAGAAAGAGAGACACTCAGAAGAAATAAGACATCTGGTAAGGACAGGTATGGACTTTTCTGAGAGAGCCCAGCCCAGTGTTTTTACAATCATCATGTATCTGATTCGGGTGGAGTTTGAAGTTATTATCAATGGGTGGTTCCTTAGGAACACTTGGCAAGATTGTGATTGATAAGGTAAAAGTCTAGGCCACAGGGATGCAGGAAGATAGGACATGTTTATTTTTAACAGCTTTGTTTGAGGTTCTTAGGCATATCTAGGGAAAAGGAATGAGGCTCCACCCAAGGTCATATATAGTCAGACCTTCAGCCTGGTTCATTGTTACTTTAACATAAATATATGTAAATGCCATTTTAACTATGCTGGCAGCATTTACAGCAAATGTTGTTCATTCTGTTAGAATTCTTGCTTCTTAGCTTTAATCAGACTCTAGGATGAGGGACTCCTTTCCCTTCCCAGGTCCCCATGATTTCCCTTCTCTCCCGCCTCACTATGATAGAGTGGAAGAGATCAGAGGCCTGGGGAGGGCAGGGCTTTTGAACTGCTTCATGGAACATAGGAGGGAAAGTTGTGCCTTTGTGCTTGGAGCCGTGTTTTCATTTCCCCTCTGCCTTAAGCCTTTGATGATTCTGGTAGAAAAGGGTGCTTTTGTAAGCAAGGAGTGCTTGCTTTGCCGCTGTTGTTAGAAATTCCAGCAGCACTTGTGTCCCTCTAACCTGCACCTTTTGAAATCCTGTCATTCTTGGTATTTGCTTTGTGTCAGTTCTGGGAAAGGGCTCAGAACCCCCTCCAAAAATGAAGGCAGATTGTTGGGGGTAGGGCACGGGGTGAACTAAGAGCCCTTTAGCTCCATCCCAGCTCTGAATTCATCTCTTTTACATAATAGAGGAAGAAACTTTGCTAAAGCTCCAGTGTGATTTGGAGTTGTTGACCATGTCTTCCTGACACCATTTTGACAAGCTGGTGTTGCAGACTTGGCAGCCTTAAGCTGTGGGGGTTCCTGAAATGGAGTTAAGTCCAGGGGCAGATGAGATTTGACTTCTTTGTGTTAGAGTGGGAGCACATGGCTGCCCTGACTACCCAGAAAGTGCTCATTGGGAAGCTGTATCCTATTATCCTTGATCATTTGTCCACTGTTCAGCTGGTCTGGCTACTCATCACTGAAATGCATTTTTTTGTTTTTGTTGTCTCACTGTGATACTCCTACATCTTTTTAGAAGGAATCATCCACAGCCCTGTCATGAGGAGTTAGGCATGTAGTGAATCCTGGCTTGAGCACTCATTCCCTTTAATCCCCTCCGACATATGTCACCATGTATGTGGCAGCTGAGTGCTGACTCAGTGTTAAGGAAGCAAAAAGAGGAACAATTGATGATAGCATGGTGATTGTGGTTTTATAACCATAAGCTATCCTTAGAGCATTTTCTAGGTTCAAGTACTATGCCAAGTTACACATTCTTTGTGTAAGTGTGCATAGATATGCTTAAATCTCATATTAACCATATAGAATAGATTCTACCAAAAACCTGTTTTACAGATAAGGAAACTGAGACTCTCATTCTTGAACCTCACTTAATTTGTTAATCATGCTATGAAGCAAAAGCCCTCATTTACTGAACTTGTACACTGTACTTTGGTACCACCAAATGCTGCGGATATTTCCTATAATCTACCTAGCGAGCATTGTTATCCTCATTTTACAAATTTACCTTAGGTTTAGGGAGATAACTCACCCAAGGTGATGTATAGTAAGACAGAGGAGCTAAAACTCAAACCTCTGCTTCCTATATGTATCTGTGTTTGTAACTGCTCTGCGTATCCTATCAACTCTGTTCTTTGACTTGAAATATGTTGTTATAATATTGAAATGCTGGCAAATATCTCAAAGAATTTGCAGTCATGCACACAACATCTAAATAACCAGAATATTAACAAAATACAGTTTCAAATATGGTGCATTCTGTGATGGATCCTAGCCTCTCTCTGCAACAGAATCACCCATCTACCTGCCTGGATCAAACAGCAGAAGGACCTAGCTTTGGATTTCATTTCTTATTTTCATTGACTTTGGCACTTTGGCTTGAATACTACAGGGTACATGATGTCTTTTCAAATCAGTGTGCTAAGATAGCATTAATAACCTTAAGTTTTTGCCATCATAGAATTCTCCAGTTTCATGTACTTGCCTGCTCCTAAGTGCACCTCGGTCACTCGCTGTAATGGGATGTAATTTGCTGTAATTCATTGGCTTTTGTTACTTGTCTCCATCTTGGAAAGGTAGTCAGATTTGAGGCATTAGTAAAAGATTCATTAAATAGGCATTTAATCCATGTATAGTTGTAATAGAGAGTGTTACAGCATTCATTATTGCTCCTTTCTCGTTGCTATCCCTGCTAACAAGGAAGGCCTTAACAGGGATGGACGGATGCAGTGCTTGTCCCAGTCTTTGGGCTGACCTCTGGGCTCAGTGGTCTTCTTCAACGCTGTGCCATTCTGCACACATGAGGTCCCAGTTCTCTTGTAATTTTATTCACACCCTATTTTAACCTGTATTTGTGCAGTTAGACATGGTGATATTTGGCCTTTGGTGAGTGTAAATCCAAATCACACACATGAGTGACCTCACAGACTGAGGCACATTTTTTTTTTTTTTTGAGGCATAGTGTCAGACACACTGTTTCTGAAATGCTATGTCCACATTGAGTTTTGGGCAACTCATCCAGAGAGCTTTGAACACACACCTCTGTTGATGTAGTCTAAGATTTTTGCTGACATGAGAATACAATTTAAGAACTCCTGTTCAAGAACATACCCATGGTGAGGCACATCTATAATCCCAGTGTGCAGGAACCTGAGGCAGGAAGGTTGTGTCCAGCATCCAGCCACTGCTGCTCTACTTCTCCCTCCCCTTGGCCTCACTAGTTGTCATGGGTTATCGGATGGCTTGTATGGGACCCAGTCCCCCGCTCCCTTCTCTCCTTCATATTCTAGCTGCCCTGTGGTTTTCAGGCTTCCCGCAAAAGCTGGTCTTCTTTGGGATCGTTCAGTTTTCTCATGTATCTGGCGCATTCCTTGAGTTTCATATATATGGTGCCTACCAGCCACATATAGGAATCATTGTGAGAACTTTGATGTGAACTTGGAGTTGCTAAAGGGAGTATCAAGTTACTGATACCTGAGTGTTATCCTTAAAAAAGATTTGACTGAATTTCAGAATGTACTGCCCCAGCACATCTACTCTGCAGCCCTGGAGCATCACAGCATTCACTTTGCATCCCTCTTTCCCTTTGTATCCCTTACCCCAAACTCAGTGGTGTTCTCTGACCCATTCATGTTTGGATCTTATTTTCCATTCCCTTTGCTGGGTCACTGTGGGGTGTTTCATGTTCTCTTCAGGGGGTGATTACTCTCTGCTATTTTTCCAAGCTCTCTTTTTTGGCACTTTTCCCTTTCTACCTTGTGACCATGGAAGTGAATGTTTGCACAGTTGGCTCTTCCATTCTGTTGCAGCTGCTTTAGGGTCTCTGTGGAGCTGCAGGAGAAGAGAGGAGGACAGAGGGTGAGGCAGGCCACCTCCCAGTCACTAAAAGTCTCATTCCCATCCCTTTTCAGAGGTCTGAATGAAAAGAACAGTTGCAAGTCTGTAGCTAAAAAGTGGTACAATCTCTGATCTCCTCGAAAGCCAGAAGTTATCACTAACAGTTTATAAACATGAGCTTGACCAATTCGGACAAAGGAGTAATATCAACGACTGCTATGTGTTCAAGCAATTAGAGCCCAATAAAACCTCTTGGTCCATTTTCTAAGTCCAAAAAATGCCTGAGGTAGTTATAAAGAAAAGGTTTATTTAGACTCATGGTTCTAGAAATCCAGGGACATGCAGCTGACATCTGCTTGGTCTTTGGTGAGGGGCCCTGTGACAGAAAAGCAGAATAGAGAACCAGACATGTGCAAGAGGAACATGTTGAGCCAGAGAGTGATGAGAGGCTCTAGGCTTGCCTTATAGCCACCAGTGTCATGGTAACTGATCCAGTTCCGTGGGAGTGGAAATTCCTTTAAGGCTCCATCAATACTGTCATGAGCCCTGTGACCATATCTAACCTCCCAATACACTGGGTTGCGAATCAGATTTCACCATGAGTTTTGATGGGAACAAGTCATATCCAAACTATGACATCAACCAACTGCGAAAGCACAGACTTTTTTCCCCCATCTCCCTCTCTCCCACATAGTTCCAGGGTACAAAGCAAAGCAAGCATTATCATAAACAGGAACTTAGGGGAAAGTGGAGGCCAAACCCATCAGTGAAAACTTGCTGCTGTGGAGAGAGTGCCCTCCCTGACACATCCAGTCCTCTGGCTACGAGGGACATGTGGCACTTGACATGTGGCTAGATTGATCAAGAGGCTACGTGTGTCATTTTTGTTCATCTTGATTTAAATTGAGGTAGCAGTGTGCAGCTGGTGTGTCCCTCAGGAGGCAGGACTGGGACAGGAAGGAGGGAGACAGTGACATCGTTTCTGTCTTCTCGCAGAAGTCCCCTGTGCCTGAACCCATGCTCTGACTCCATACTTGACTTCCATGCTTCTTTGGTCTGCTCTGACTGCGTGTCCCACTGCCTAAGAGACAGGAGTCTCAGTGAGCATGTCCCCATCCTCCATGCTGTCAAAGGCTGGGCAATGTATTCTTGTTTTTAATTCAGTGCCCAACATCTAATCCAGCTGACCCGCTCCTTGCCTTGCCTTCATGACACTGCACCTGGTTTTATTCCTCCCTCACTGTCCCTGGGAAGGCTGGATCTGTGGCTCCTGACATTTCTGCATCTATATTTTTCTTATATCAGTGCCCCTAAAACCCTACCATTAAGGCATCTCAGGATGCCACAGACTCTGAATTTATGTTGTCCATTCAGTCCTCCCTGCAGAGTCCCACACGCATATGTCCACTCATAGATGTCCCAGTGGCATTTTGAATTCAGTGTGGGTAAAATAGGCACTCCCCCGCTCTTGCTCCTGCATCCTCAGAGCTGTTCCTCCTAATCTCAGTAAAAAGAGCCCTGTCCATGCTGTGGCTAAAGCCAAATCTGTGTAAGAACCACTCTTCTTCACTCCCTTGCCCACGAGTCCTCTCAGCAATTCTTCCAGACTATTTCCCAAATCCCTTGGTTTCACCACCTCCACAGCAACCCTTGAGGAAAAGTCTTTTCATTTCCTTACTGGGTAACTAGCTTTGATAGTTTCTTCCTCCATCTGCTGCCTCCTGCATACACCTCTGCAGCAAAGTCTTCCGGATAACCAGGGTGGTATTTATGACATGAACCAGAGCTCATAAGCCTTCTGTGTTAGCAGTGCCTTCATTTGGGAAGCCCTAAAAACCAGCATAAGGGTTTGTGTCAACCATCATCATGGTCAGTCCAGGCTGGCAAGATTGTTTCCTGTCCCTGGGGCTCAGGCCCCTTCTGTGGTGCTAACGCAACCATTGACATATTCCAGCTAGCCTGCCATTGAAGCCTGTTCAGAAGCTCTACTACTGCTTCCTATATCCAGTGGCTGGAACCCAATAACCTGCCCACACCAGTAGATGAGAGACTGGAAAGCACAGTCTTATCTGGCTCAACCATGAGTTTGGATGGGCGAAGGGTCCCAGGGGCTGCTTTGTCATCCTGCTCCTCCAGTGAATGTCACTGAACATCCCAAGCCCCTTTCTGTGGCTGTGGGATCTTGTGTGTTCATACCCTGCTGGCCCACATTTCAGCTCACCCTTATTCTTTAGGTCATTTTACCCACTTTCTGCCTGAAAGTTCTACTCTAGACCTCACAGACCTGGCCACATCTTGTTATTGTGATCTCTCCTCACATGACACCTGTGCAACATTTGTAGGCCACCTAGTCTAATCAGTATATTCCAAACAACTTCTCTAGAACCACTCTGCCTCTGTTTGCTCACACATTGGTGTCTTCGTGTATGTCGCCACCCTGGAGGAGGCATCCTGAAAGCAGGGAGGTTATTGTGCTCTCCACTGTTCCTCTGGCACTGGATCTATCCCTGGGATAGAATGGATGTAGAAAAACTACCTGGGTGAATACATGGCTTCATAGAACATGATGAAAGTCTATACAGCAGGATTATGGAATAGAAGGACCCGTGTGATTACAGATTGTGGAAGCTGAAAGGAACTAGACCTCTGGGTTATCTACACTGTCTCTTGTCCTATTACATATCATATTAGCAATGAGGAAACAAAGATCTGCTAATGTTGTCTCATGGATGATTTTGAATGGTGGAGTCAACATGCTGAGATTTCTCATGAAAGCCTCCTGACCTAGATAGATTTGGGCTAAATGCAAAACAGTTTGTTAGATTTCAAACTGATTGCTCAACCCTGCAAGTATTGATTTAATGATAATGAGCAGAACAAGTCTTTGTGAGTAGGTGGGAACATTTGTGTGAAAATCCCACTGTAGTAAGCACAGCAAGAGGAAAAGTCAACGATAGCCTTTCTTTCCTTGCCTTTCTTTCTTTTCCTTGCCACTTTTGGTGGACTTCCCATGAGTCACTGCTGCTGTATTCATTACAGCTCCCTCAGAAGACGGATGTAGCTGAACTTGGCTTCTGTGTATATAGCACAGGTCAAGGATCTTCCTATTAATTAATTATTTTTTGCCTTCTCAGGAACTGACTCCAGGTCTTGTGAATGTGAAGCAAGCACTCTACCACTGAGCTGTACCCCTAGCCCAGAATTTTTTATATTTGAGTCACTAAGAGAACTGCGGGAAAGTCTCGTCAGGGTAGTTTATGTAAGTCCAAAACATTTCGTGGCAGTGTGAAGAGTCAGGAGATGATTTCTCCGCATTCCTTCCATGCGGTTCATCAAGTTCTCTGAACAATGGAGCCACCATCAGTAGTCAGTGCCCTGATCCCTGGAAATGATGGGTGTGCTTTGGGTGAGATTTAAGCTTCAGCAGCAGATTCCTTGGCTTTTTGTGAGGCAGCGCTTTGGTAGATATGAAGCATGTTATCTGAACCCCAGTAGCTGAAAGTAATGTTTTAGAAGGGGGGGAGGGTTGTTTGATATCCTTGCTCCTGTTCCACTTATACATACCAGGCTCAAGAATGCTAAGTGTCACCCAGCTTTTGGGCTATCACAGAGAATGGAGTGTGACATGGAACTGAAGTGGTTCATAGTGCATTAGCTTGTTCTTTATGAGCTTCAGATGAGCACCAAGAATAACCCAGAACTCTGGGCCCCTATGAGCCTAAGTGTATTTCAGCTTTGGGAACTTCTGGGATTTCTGTGCATTAATGTCATGACAGATAAGAACAGAAGGCAGCACTGTCTTTTCTTCTGTGTCTCTTGGTGTTGCTGGATGTAAAGTTTGTTGTAGGCCCAAAGTTTCTAGAGACAGCCCTGTTCCCTTGTTCAGACTGTGGCTCATAGCTGGCCACTGTTCCACAGGAGCCAACAGAGAGATGGTGGCATCTGGCCTGGAAATGCTGGGCCAGGAGAAGCCTGCTTGTGTCATCTCCAATAGGGGCCTCTCCTGAACTACTGGAATAACCACGCCACTTTCATATTTCAGCCTGTCCTTTAAGCAGAGTATTATTCTTTGACCGAAGGCTCAGGCTCTTTGCAAAGTTACCTAAATATAACAACACACAGAGCAAGTCCTCGTTTGTTCCAGCAAGGCTGCTCTCTAGGAACAGGTATGGTGTTGCTGCCTCCCCCTTCCTGCTCTAGGTGGTCAGGGAGTTCCCTCCTTCCTTTTATTATTGAAAGGCCCCAAGAAATGAGAATAATGTGGGTGCCTGATGCACCCTGCTGACCTCTTGTCCTTAAAAGCCATGTCTCTCTTAAACACACTTTTTACAAAAAGGTCGATAACAATTTTATGAGAAACCGGTAAGGGTAGAGAAGAGTTGTGTGTGTTATTTTTAAGTTTGAGCCCCCATTCTCCTGAGTGTCTGGGCTGTTGTGGCCACCAGGTCTACATTGTGATAAACAGCAGATAAAGAGAGCATGCACATCCCTGGTACTGAGATGGTGTCCTGAGTAAGGGAGGGTTACTGTGGGACCAGAGACCTGGTTCAACTGCTGCTTCCTCCACCAGGAGACTGACTGGCCTTTGAACAAGTCTCCAATAGTCCGCTCCACACTACTCACATCAGTCAAGCCAAAGGATAGTTGTCAGAGGCCACACTCAGTTCTCGGACTGTCCCGATAATGTTTGACGTTGCTGTGTTAGAGCACTGGCCTCAGAGGGTCCAGGCAGTGCCAACCTCTGTGGCAGAAAGGACAAGGCTGCCTTAGAAGAAAAAGGAGCCTTCTGCCGGCTGCTTTGTGTGGAGCTCTTCCCCCACTCTGCAAACAAGGAAAGTTGTTGAAATGACAAAAAAGAACCGAGTTACTGGTGCCCACTTAACAGAGTGCATGGCTGTCAACTTTGTATATAGAATACTTGGAGTAGTGAGGCTTTTTCTTTCTTTCTCTCAGCTCTGAGCTTGTCTGCCTTCCTTCCACTCCTACCTGCACATCTCCTTTCCCTCTCTTTCCTGTCCTCTCTTACATTTCTAAACTCCTGACACTTTCCTGTCAGTCAAGGGCCTTCCATAGAATGCTTCTGGCGAGGCCGAGTCAGATCATTTAATAAATCCCTCTTGCTAGGCCATGGGACTTCTGGAGGAGTATGGGAAGGTGATCATTTTTAAAGTCATTGAAGTCTCCTGTTGGTGCGCTGGCAGAGGCACGTTTCTAATGGGGAATCTGAGCATCAGGTCATTTAGAGTAAGATTTGTTTCAGCAGCAGCTTCCTGCGCGGGTCAGAGCCTGAGCTCTTGTTCCACATCTTGGCATTCTGTGGCGTTCTTTGTGAGAAGATGAGCTGAAAACACTGAGATGAGTGAACTTCCCCTCCCGGCATTCCAGCTCTGATACATGCCTTGTCCTGGAGACAGAACGCCCTGAGGGATGCCGCTTGTGCTGAACACAGGGAGCTTTTGTTGTCCACAGGGGCCAGCTGCAGCCCCATGTGTTGGCCCCATCACTAGGTGGACAAGGATAGCTGTCTGAGTCTGTGGCCTCAAAGGGCTTCAAGAAACCTGCAAATTATAAGGGGACTAACAGGATGATGTCTAGTAGTCGGGGAAAGGCTAGGCTATAATAATCTTGACAGTAGTGCAGTTCGGTTAAGACTTCTGTGTTCTGGAACTTTTTGTTTGCATTGTGGGAAGTACACAAACCATAACATTAGTCTATAATTACTCTTAAGTATCCAGTTCTGTGCCATGAAGTTCATTTACGATTGTGTAACCATCCCACATTGATCCTCAGAGCTGTTCATACTGTAAAATGAAATTACACCCTTTTCCCTGACTCGTCAGGTCTTCTCCCCAACCCCTGTCCCTGGAAGCTCCCATTTTCTGTATCTATGAATCAGAATGGAAGTGAAATCAAACAGTATTCATGAATAGCTTTTGTCACTTAGCATAATGTGTTCAAGGGTCCTTGCTTTTGTAGGCTGTGTTAGAATCTTTCCCCTTTCCAGGCTGAGTCATATCTCACTATATGGAAACACCATGTTTTGTTCACCCTTTCACACTTGAGTTGCTGCCACATTTTGATTATTGTGAATATTGCTGCGGTGAATGCAGGTGTGCACACCTGTCCTGAAATTCCTGCTCTTTTGGATGTCTACTTACAGGCAGAAATGCTAGGTTTGGGAGGCATATATATATATATAAAATCACTAAATATAATCACTTATATACTCATACATGAACAAAAGTTTTTATTTAATTTTTTAAAAATAAAACTAATGGAAGGTTAAAAAAATCAAATCATTATCTGGTAGTTAGGGTTCAGGTTTGAGCTAGGGAGTGTGATGAAAAAGGAGAAGGTTGCACCTCACAGTGTTTTGTTTTCTGTGCAGCTTTGCAGAGCTCTTTATCTATTCTTGACACAGGAAATGTGTTATGGTTTTCACTGATATGATTCCATAGCATTCATAAAACATTTGTAGCATTCATGTTTTTCATGTGTGCTTTTAAATTGATTTTTATTTATTTTTATTTGCAGTTCTGGGAGTCAAACTCAGGGCCTTGTGTGTAACAGACTGTCCCTCTACCACTGAGCCACATCCCCAACCCTTGTTTCTTTTTTTGAGATGCGACTCTGGTATGTTAACCAAGCTAGCCCCCATTTCTTCCTACCTCTTCTTTGTAGTAGTGGGAACTATAGGCAGGCTACTCTGTGATCAGTTTAAGAAACATTTTAAATCAAACTACTTAACATGAATCTGGGAGAGCAAGGCCTAGCACTATCTGGTTGACATGCAGTAGGAGAGTATACATTTTGGAGTAGTGATAGCCTTGCAAAGATTTACCATGGTCTGTCTTTACAACAGGAAGTGCTGCTGGTACACAAATATTTAATTCATGGCACAGAATAACCACTTCACACCATTTTTGCTCTCTTGCTCATTCATCTGCTAGCTGGTGAACATCTGCTGTAATAAGGAAGTCCTGTGTAATTCCAGCTTAGAGTGTTGTTTGTGTGTTTATGGAATTCCAATGCACACCGTTGCTACCTACTTGCAGAACCTGGAATACTCTGAATCTAAAAGAAGCCTATGGTTCCTCATGATGGCAGACTGGGTGGACATTGCCCCATCAGAAGAATCCTTTTAAAAGACAGCTCTGGCTATGATGGCACATGCCTGTTATCCCAGCATTTGGGAAGTAGAGACTGGAGAATGAAGGGTTCAGGGTCACCCCTAGCTACACAGCTGAGCAATCTGGCTGTAGCATATGTAACCTCACTGATGGCCACAGTTGATTTAGCTGATCCAGCTGGCTAGACAAAAGTCTCCTTCCCTAACACTCTTCTCACAGCTTTCTGCTCAGAATTTCACCTTTCCCCCTAGAGGAAGGCTGTGCTTCGGTCAAGGGTATACAGGTAACTATAGCTGGGCTTTCTTGCTAGAATCTCCAAACAAGCTCTCCTGAGACCCTGTCACATAGCTCCATAGCTTAGCTTTCTCAGAGGGTCCTGTTGCTCTCGGCACAGTCTCACCATAGCCTGTCAGGCTCACAGCATGGCCCTTTGCCTCATCCCTATCTCTCCTTCACTTGTTCTGATGTTTTTGCTGAGACAGTTTCAGTTCCTTGAAAACCTTCTTGCTATCTGCTTCATCATGGAATTTTGCTAGAGCAATGTCCTATGACTTTTTCTCTGAAATTTGCTTATGAAGTCTTCAAGGGCTGCATGTAGTGCTGTTTCCTTGTCTCTTGAATCTTCCCATCTGGGTTGGAAGTTGCTCTTCTCTGTGTCCACAGCATGTGCTGCTGCGCTGAGAACTGAGAACTGCAGTACTCAGTATATGGATTCTACACTGTCTCCATTTTTTTTTTTTTTTGACATTAGGCAGAATTAAACCACCAGTAAGATATCTGTCAGGCCTAGTGTGGTGGGGCATGCCTTACTCCCAGCCCTTGGGAGGCAGAGGCAGGCAGATCCTATGAGATCAAGGCTACCCTGACCTGCATAATGAGTTCCAGACCAGCTGGGGCTACAGGGAGACCCTGTTGTGAAAAAACAAAAACCAGAAAAAGATATGTGGCTGATGTAAAGGGTTATGACACTGTGCACAAAGGTCACCACCTGGCTTTGGTACTTTTGACATTCCCTGTGCCCTCAAGGCCCACTCATCCTCCTGGAGCAACACTGAACCTGAATTGTATATGATCCATTGATTGCATTTCTCTATAGTTTTACCTCTTGTACTGGTATTCAGTGTTAGCATGCTCTTGCTATGACAATGTATCAGAGATAAACAACTTAAAAGGAGGAAAGGTTTACTTGGGCTAATAGTTTCAGGGGTCTCAGCTGTGTTGCTTTTGCTGAAGTCCTGTGGTATGATGAGTAATTAGAGTGAGAACATGGGACAGAGGTCACCTGTTCACCTCATAGCAGCCAGGGAGCAAGATAAAGGAAGAACCCCAAATCCCAATATCCCCTCTGGAGCACACCCCCAGGGAGCTAGCTTCCTGTCGCAGGACACCACCTCCTAAAGTTTCCTCCCCCACCCGTCAACCACCCCACAGACTGGCAACTAAACCTTTAACACGTGGGCTTGAGGGGTGTTCCAGATCCAAAGGATAGGGTGTTCATAAACTGTCATGTCATGCGTTTTAAACTTGTAATAAGTCAAGCCATGCTGTGTGTGTCCTGCTGTGCATTTTGGTTTTCACAGAGCACTGCTCCTAGCTAGTCACCTCTGTTATAATAGCTGTAATTCATTTGTTTCACAGCTGCCTGAATACACCATCATTATTCAGTCTGTAATTGTTTTTTATTTCATGAGTATACGTGTTATGCCTGCATGTATGTAAGTGCACTCGTGTCATGCAGTGCCCACAGAGAACAGAAGAGGGTACCAGATTCCCTGAAACTGGAGTTATGGATGGTTGTTAGCTACCATGAGGATGCCAGGATTCAAACCCCGGTCTTCTGTAAGAGAAGCAGTGCTCTTAACACCTGTGCCATCTCTCCAGCCCCTGTAGTTGACTTTTTATATTTCTTATCTTTATTCCTTCTCCTTCCTTTATGTGTACACACTTACTCTGACCCACAATTTTAAAATCTAAAAGGGTGAATACTGATTTTATCCTACTTGTGGCTATATAGGAGAGTATTCGGATGGGGTGAATAAGAACGTATTTGTGAAGTGCAGAGTGTGACCCTTGGGCTGAGGGTCTTCCTGCGTCAGATAGGTGGGCTTCCCACTGCAGCAGCCTTGCCACTCCCATTTGGGAAAAGCTCTTTCTTTCCTAACCCTTTCACTGCCACAGTGCTCTAGACCTGGGCCTCACAAACATTTCCCAGATAGTAAATACTTTAGACCTCATGGGCCATGTTTTTGTCAAAACACAGAACTCTAACAATGTAGCAGGAAACAGAGATAGATGATATGTGAAAACATGGTCGTTACAATAAAACTTTATCTATAAAAACAGGCAGTAGACCAAATTTGGCCCATAGGCTATAGTTTTCCAAAGGCTGCTGCTCTGGATGACTCACCAGATTGGAAGAGAGGACAGTATTCTGCTGGCTAAGAGATAGGCAGCTTTGTTCATGAAGCCCACAAAGTCTAAGGGGATTCTTCCAGTCTCAGACACAGATGCATGGCAGAACTAGGCTTCTGACATCTCACAAGGCCACAAGGCAAAATGAAACAAGGTGGAAAGCAATTTTCAAACTGGGACCAAAGTACATCCTAAAGGTCACTGTGTTATACATACGGACCATATTACTAAACTTTGAATGAAAACACTGCCATTAGATTTAGCTTTCAGACTCTTTCAGATGTTTGATTCTGTCTTTCATCACAACCCTGCTCTCACTGATTGAAGCTCCAGCCTGGTAGTGGAGATTAGTAAAACCTAAGTTTGTGGCTCAGCTCTGTCACTCTGTCAAACACAATCTCATTGAGAAAATGCTGATTTACATGTTGAATTGAACAGAACAGCATGTTTGAGGAGTTCTAAGTAGAAGCAGAGGAGCAACTTTTCCTGAATGATTGCCTTGTGTTAAATGCCCTCTTGTGTTCACGGTATGGTAGAAATGTGGAACATTTCTAGAACAGGACAGAGAAAAAACCCAGTCTGGGCCAGATGGTACACAGATTGGAATCTGGGTCAGGGATGGTGTTCTTGTTGTAGAAGGGGATATATATATGCCTGTCTCACAGAATTATTATGAGGGGCTTGTCTTGTTCATTATGGTAGTAGATGAATACAGTAAGTGTAGCTGAGGGACTTTACGGAAGACAAGAAAAGGAATAGGAATCAAAAGCCAGTGCTTAGTGAACACCAGCATTGTTCTAGTACCTTCCTCCCAGCATCCTCGTGGTGACTTGACAAGGAAAGCTGTCAACATAGACAGTCCTGCCCAGAGTGGCAGAACACAGGGCCAGGCTTGCTTGTCTGTGCAGGGTTTAGAACACATCACATCTGACTGGTTGATAATAGTGTCTTCACTCCAACACTGTCATAGTGCCAGTGCTTCTGAAACCACAGTCTGAGGCAACTGCTGTCCAGTGTGACTATGTCCAACTTCTGGCAGAAAAGACAAAAACTGTCTCAGTGAAAGGTCTTGAGAAGATGAGAGTATAAAAGTGAAGATTGCTGGGCCTCTCCTATGATGCAGACACTGTGGAGGATGGACAGGTAGTCCTTGCTACACCAGCATCTTTCTTACCTCCTGCAGAGAGTCAGTGTAGGCTTGAGTAGATGCTGTAATTCAGTGTCTGGGAGAGTTGGTTATGACATGAGACTCCAGTTGGACCCAGTGTTAGGTCAAGAGCACAAATGAAGGACACAGACAATAGACTGGAGACCTCAGCCACTTCCTCAAGGAGGTAAGGCTTCCAGGAAAACACATAGAAGCTGTCATATATGGTACACATTCAAAGCAATTTTAAAGCGTTAGTGATGATAAAGTGTGAAAATTGTCTGTGCCACTTGTCAGTATTTCCCTGGAGGCTAGATAGGTCCTTGTGACTAGTCCTGGTATATAAGCTGAGGGTGGAAGTGGCCTGTCCCTTCTGGCTTGTAATATTTAATTACCTGTGAAAGGCCCTCTAGGCCTCTTGCACATCAGTCAGTGACTTTCAAGACAAGAGCTGTTCGGCAGCCTCCATCCCCAAGTGACAGTGCTGAGCAGGGCCCCAACCTTTCTTCAGTGGGCATGTATCATAAGACATATTTGTGTAGTTTTAAACCTCTGAGGCTATGAGAGAGCTGTTTGTTACTGTGATGTGGCACAGCTGACTGACACAAGAACAAAAGGTTCTCCCTGGTTCTTGCAAACAGCTTGTTTGTGCCATTTTTTTAATGACTTGACATGAGTTGAGATTAACATAAAAGAGTGTTAGTACTGACTTTGGGTATATTTATAGTCTTGTACAGAGTCAATAAGTTCCAAAAATAGAGTCTTGTTTCTTAGGAACTTCTATACATTACATCTGTCAAAATGGCTGGTTTTATGACAGTCAAACAATCTTTGGTTCGTTGGTTCCTGGCATTGTTTGGGGACTCAAGTGAATATAAATACTATTAATGGATGTATCCAAATCAGTTATTCCTTCCAACAGTCTCATGTGGCTGCTGTTTCTTTATTTTGGGTGCAGGGGATTGAACTCAGGGTCTCACACATAGTAACCACGTGCCCTCCCACTCTCTTCAGCCCTCTTCGCAATTCCTTATTGTTGTGGTTTCAGTAGTTCTACTCTATAGAAGAATCCTCTACCTTCCCAGCTCTGCCAGCTATTACAGGATAGCTTCATGGGGTGCTATATTTGAGAGTATCATTCCTATTTGTCCACATGGCTTCCTTTCAGTTCTAAACTTTCATCTGCACATTTCCAAAATGTGTTCAATTTGTTGAGTCTGGCAAACTGTTCACCCCTGTGGAGTCACTGTTCTGCTATCAGGCACCATGTTGGCTTGGAACTCAGTTTCTATTATAACTTAAACAAGTATTCTCTCCCTCTGTCAAGTCCCCCCTTCTGCCATCCTGCCTCCCTCCCCCTTCCTTCCTCCCTTCCTCCTTCCTTTTGGCAGGCACACGTACACATCTCCAAAGCTTTCCATCCATTATGTTCTAAGGTCCTAGATCCTGGGGAAGTATCTGCACATTATTCATTATGCTTCATAAATGAAACTGCAGTCTTTGAAGTGTCCACTGGGAACAGGGAGGCGGTAGTATCCTCATCAGTAATCTGAGCCCACCCCGGCTGTGGGACTCCAGTTTGAGTTGCACAAGTTTCCACTTCAGCATGTACAGCACAGGTTTAGGCTTTCAGCTTGTGTTCAGACTGATCCAGGCAAGGGTAGAATTCATGAGAGAGCATTAGTATTGGAGAAGGAGACAAGGAAAGATGGCAGCACTCCAATCCATAAATGTATAGTCCTCACCTTTCTCTTGAACCTAATCCCCCTCCCTCTTCACCTTCCCAGCCCTCCACCCCCACACCCTTAGAGGAGCATAATATGTGGGATTCTTTAGTTCTGTGATGGTCCACAGCTTGAGATAGGAACTACAGCCTGGGCAATGAGACACACCCTAAGCTTTCCAGGGAACATTTGGTGCTCTTACAGCTTATAGATTTCCATTAAAAAGGTGGTGTTTTTCCTCCAAGAACTTCCAAATTAACAAGACTAAAAACTACTTTTGCCAAGAGAAAAATAACTTATGGAGGGTTAAGCCCTTTGATGGAAAAGAAGTACACTTTAGAATTACTACTTTAGACTAGACTCAACATCAGAGAATAGCACTGCTCTGAGAGGCAAACCAGGGAAAGAGTGGGTCCTTAGAGAGCTCATTAAGGGAACTGGGTTTACACTGGTCTGAAAACAAGGCAGACAGGGCAGGCAGGCAGGCAAGGCAAACAGGCAGGCCACCCCTAGCCAAGCTGTCCTGTAAAGTCAGGCTCTGCCTACTGCTGCTCGCATCTTACGTATGAAGATGCTGGAAGATGACATCTGAACTGGAGTCAAAGCACAGACCAGCAGCATAATGTCC
Source organism: Eospalax fontanierii (assembly GCA_035773235.1). Classification (NCBI taxonomy): domain Eukaryota; kingdom Metazoa; phylum Chordata; class Mammalia; order Rodentia; family Spalacidae; genus Eospalax; species Eospalax fontanierii. The sequence continues at coordinate 20,538,081 of CM069547.1, forward strand.
TGCAGATCAGTGGGGGGAGATGCAGCAGCTGGATCCAGAATGCAAATCAGGACAGGAAACCAATCCCTGTTATCTAGGAAGTCACAGTGGTAGCAGCAATGGATTGCCTCATGAGAAGTTTTTGAAATACCTCTCAGGTCTTGCAAGAGGGAGCGCTGTCAGCAGGCTAAGGTTTTCCTGTCTTTTTTATAAATAGGACAACCTTTTTTACATATAGGAAAACCTTCAAGTTCCCACTGCAGGGGACTGATGGAGTTGTGACTCTGTTGACTTCAGACCTCACAGTGCCACACCTGACTAGTGTCTGTTCAGAGTAGGGAGAAAAGGTGGGAGGTCAGCTGAGCATCAAGCTCAAAGTCTCCAGGTATTAGTCAGACATATTAAATGCTAAAGGAGGAGGCAAGAGCACAGAGGGATCAGTCACAAGTGTCTTAAGTACCTGCTATTGCTCCTGGTTTCCAGGGAAACAGATTCCATAACAATGTTGCTATCCTATCAAACACCTGGGATTCCTGGTGTGTGTCCTGTTCCACAGAAGAGCCATTCACAGGGGTAGTGCCAGTATCCTCAGAAAGAGACATGTTCTGTTGGTGTTGTTGCAGCTGATAGGCAGTGATGAGGACTCATCTGCTCTGGAGCATCTGTTTATCTGGAGGAAACAGGACTCCTGCCCACCCCACATACATATATGAAATATTATGTCCTTCCCAGGGCCACTGTGCTGGCTTCACTGAGTTTTGCTTAGATATACTCAGCACTGTCCTCCTGTCTCCCAACACTGCTCCCTACTGCCTGTTTCTCCTTAGTACCACACAAGGCTCTGATTCTGCAGCCTTTTCCTTCAACATAAGATGAAGTAATTTTACTCTCTGGGTACCATGTGGCCACACTGGAGGCAACAGTATTACCCATGATAGGCACTGTCTGCCCTCAAGTTTCTGCTAGTTAGCCCATAATCAGGAAAGAGAGGCCAGACACCTGAGCACTTTTTCAGGCGCTATAGGGAAGCTACCGCAGGCAGGCAGGCAGGCAGAGCCCTGGAGGAGACTTGAGGTTGATTGGCTTCCCATCTGCCCCAATCCTACATTTCCTCCTATGAGCCTCTCCATCTAACCTTCCCTCCCTCTGAGGTGTCTTTCTCTCTCCACCCAATGTCCATTGCCAAAGCCTACCAGCTTCTCTTTGGGCGAACTCAGCCAGTCATTATCCTTAACAGATCTTTTTTCCATCTCCCCCAGGGGCCAGCCAGCCTTGCTCTCTTGAACAGCCTTACTCTTGCCTTCTTGATACTTGCTCTCCTGAACAACTCACTTTTGCATTCTCCCTACAGCTAGTCAGTAAAGTAAATGGATTTCCCCTCCCACTTTTTTTTTGTCCCAGTGACCAAATGCAATTAACTGAACCTTAAGTCACTGAACTGTATTTAGTGGACACCAGGATCTTTGCAAGCTAAATGAGGTAAGGCTGGGTGAGGGTAGCTGGGAGTCCTTGGAAACAGAAAAAGAGAAATGGCACAAGCTTTGAGAGGGAGGAAAGTCTTCCTGTGGAATAGAGGGCTCACAGTAGAGGTATACAGTTGGCCAGTGAGACAAGAAGGCTTGCTCTGGAATGAGAGAAACTGAACCAGGAAGTAGGTGGTGTGAAGAGGAGGGAAGTACAAAGTGAGGTGAGGTGCTGGGAAGTGTTGTAGATAGACTTAGAAAGGGAGGCTGAACAGGCCCGTCCTGGGAAGATCCACTTGACCCTTGATTTAGCCTGGGCCCCATCAGATAAAGGCTACTGAACGGTTCCAATCAGTGCAGTGAAGAGGCAAGACAAGGAGGTTGAGTGTCCAGTCTTTGCCCTGATTCCTATTAATGGGCATACCTCTGAAATGATTGCATGATAAACATATATTCTGAAGCCAGCATTAATATTTACTGATGTGTATTTACTGATACACTTGCTTAATAAAATCTGCAGGATCTTCACTACCCCAAGGCAATGTGCTTTTTCAAGGACATCTATATGCTGATAAAAATTCAAAGATGAAATATAGGAGATGTTTCCCAGTGCCTACTGCAAATGAAATCGAAGTACACGTAACACTAAATTAATTTATTTCTGCTATTAAAATTCCTAATCTGCCATCTACTTAAAAGGCAAATTCAAGTAAATAGAATAGGCATGTGATTTCCTCTGTGGGGAATAGTTAATAAGGATAGAGACAGTGGATGGGTGTTTATATCTATATCCCTTCTCTCTGCCCCATTAAACCAGAAATTGGTCTTTGCCAATAGTGACCTAGTATATGTATCTAAAGCAAGATAATTAACTGGAAACGAGCCAGTTGCAGAATTGCTTATCTGGTCATATTTAGTACCATTCTGGTATATTCAATATAGATATGCACATTATAGGTTTTACATTCCCTCCCTGGAGAGAGAGAAAGACAGTACACAAAGCAGTAAATTACATCTGCTGAAAATAGATTGTACCATTTCTCCCAGAACTCAAATCTCTGTCCACAGTGATAGCCTGGGCACTAGCCTACTGGCCCATATTGATTCTGGCAATAAACTCACTCTAGTGCACTGCCAGCATAGTAAGCGAATAGCTTAACTGGATGTCTAGCTGTGCTGAATATATTAAAAAGCAATTAGCTTCCTGAGGGTCAGTGGCTGATATTTCATTTCAAAACACAGAATGAGCTCAGATATAATCATGAGAATTCATCACACTCACCAGCAGTTTTATGAGCAATATTTTGACAGGGGGAGGTTTGTTTGGAAGCTGGGAGCACTGAAAATGTTAAACGATGAATAGAGGTAGATAAACCAATATCAGCTAATTGATTTTTCTCTTGAGCTTAGATTTTTCTACTTGTCTTTTTATTTTTTTATTGTATCTTCTTATCTTCACTTTTAATTTTATATGTGTGAGTGTTTTGCCTGCATGCATGTAAGTGCACCCATGTCGTGCAATGCCCATAGAGGTCAGAAGAGAGTGTCAGATCCTCTGGAACTGGAGTTACTACTGATGGTTGTTAGCCACCATGTGGGTGCTGGGATTCAAACCCCGGTCCTCTACAAGAGCAGCCAGTGCTCTTAACCACTAAGCCATCTCCCCAGCCTTATTGTCTCTCTTCTTTTCATTCAAAGTCTCACTTGTAGCTATGAGATGATTGGTACCCTTATGCATAATGTTTGTGTGAAATAATCTCTTTAAAATTCTCTTTCCAAATTTCTTCCTCCTGTCATCACCACTGCCTGTTCCATTTTCTGCATTCATTCTTTGACTGTCCTTTAGACCTTTGCCACTTAGAAATGGTTCTTCAAGACCATAGCTACCACTGTTAACTCAAACTCGAATCTAATAGAATCCTAATAGGATAAAGGAGGAGGGAATGCCTGAGATCACTGTCTGCAGCAGACCTAGCATTCTGACAACCTCTGGTGTTGACTTTAGCCCATGTACCTCAATGGCCATGGTGACCAGCTCATCTAATCCATCCTCTTCCTCTTCTGCCATCTTTACAAACCATTCCTTACATCATGGTCACCTTTCTCCTCACTGGTTTCCCATTCTATTCATTGTCTTATCCTTTCCATTGAGGGTTATCATGTTTGATGCCACCAACTTCTCCAAGGTTCATTCTCTATTCTGCCTGACCTGCTCTTGGTCCACTCAACTCCTCGTGGCCATTGCTGGCTTCAAGACTTTGCTCTTGTTGCTCTGGCCACCTGGATTGCCAGTTTTCCCTTTGAGGTTCACCTCACTGTCATGTGTTCCCTGTAGCCTGTCATCACAGTTCTAGATGGTGTTGACCTCATTCCTGAATGGTTGTTCTCATCCATCTGTCATCTGAGCACTTACCTTGTGCAAAGAATGGTGCCATGGAGGAGACCCAAGCATACTCCAGTCTTGACCCTGACACCCAGTTTAGAGTCTAGCACAGGCACTAAAATCCAGATGCCATATGGATGAATAAGGAAAACCATTCACAACAAGGAGGTTATCGTCAGCACTTTGCTACTGTAACAGTAGCCCTGCCATATGGAGTACCTGTTTGCCTTTCTGACTATCCAGAACTCACCTTACAAGGTCAGGTTGTTAATATCTCCCTGAGCATTCAGTCTGAATTTGAATAGAAGGATCAAAAATCTGCATCTGACTTCTTCTACACTTTTCATTCAGGATCAGTATATGGGTTTGTCAGTTTTCTGACACTGTAACAAAGTACCTTAAATAATCAACTTATGAAGAAAGACGGTTATTTGGGCTTATAGTTTTGAGGGTTCCAGTCCATGATCATATGCCCTCACATCTATGGGCCTGTGACAAGGCAGCTTATCATGGTTAGAGCTCATGGTAGACCAGAACTTCTTTACTGAGGAGTAAACACAAAGAGTAAGGAGCTGGGATCCCATAAACCCCTCAATGACATGCCCTCAATGGTCTAAGGTCCACAGAAAGCTCCAGCAGTTTCACCCTAGCATTCTAGTTTGCTTTCTGTCGCTGCGACAAAACATTCTGACCGAAAAACAGTTGGGGAGGAAAAGGTTTATTGCATCTTATACTTCCAAGTGATAGTCCCATCTTTAAGGGAAGTCAGGGAAGAACTCAGGGCAGGAACCTGGAGGCAAGAACTGAGGCACAGATCATGGAGGAACTGCTTACTGGCTCGCTGCTCTGGGCTATGCTCAGCCTGCTTTATTACACAACTCAGAATCACCTGCCTAAGTGAAACCACCCACAGTGTGCTGGTCCCTCCTATATCCCTCAATAATCAAGAAGGTGCCTCACACACATGGCCAAAGGCCAGTCCGATAGAGGAAATTCTTCAGTTGAGGTTATACTTCCCAAGTGTGTCAAGTTGACAAATGATACCAACCACGACACCTGGGGATCAAGCCTTTAGTGTATGAACCTTTGTGGACATTCAGCATCCAAAGCTGAGCAGTATAGCAAATAGGCTCCTCCTCTCCCCCAGGCCTTGCTATGACAAACTGACTTCGGAAGAACAATTTTCTAAAGTGAGTTGATTCAAAATGACTGTGTCAGGGGACTCCAAGACCACACTCAGCTCAGATAACTCACTAGAAGGCCTCACAGCAGATGGCCATACTGTGTTGATGATTTATTTCAGTGAAAGGATACACAGCAGAGTCAGCACAGGGAGACAGCAGATGGAACAAAATCCAGGGAAAACAGCTGTACACTTGCAATGTATTCTCCCCTTGTAGTCACACACATGCCCTAAATTGCCCCTGCTTGGCCCTGTGACAACACTTATGAAGTCTTGCCTACCAAGAAAGCTCACTGGAGACTGGACACCCAAGGACTTGACTGGGGACTAGTCATATAAGTGCCCTCTGCCTTGTGTGAACCAAAACTTGAGATTCCCAGAAGGAATTCAGGTAGTCAGCACCATCCACATTGTTTATCCAGACAGGCATAGCCGTTCTCCTTATCTTGGGGTTGGAGAGTTGTTCCAGAATCACAATCAAGACCCTAGCCAAGGAGTGGCCCTGTATACAGGCCTGCCTAAGGAGAACAGCTTGGACCAGGGCTATTCCTCTACAAGATACTATAGACTGGGAGTATAGCCTGGGCATGCTTTGAACTAATCTGAATCTTACTGGAAGAGGAGAAATGCTTTCTCTCCCTTAATATATGTTAAGTACTTGATAAATTAGGGAGAGGGATGAAATAATAGTGGGGGCTTGAAAGATTTGAAAGAAATATTATGAGAACAAACCCAGGGCAGAATTTGAAGAGAGAAGGTGTCCTAGATTTTCCCATTCCCCCTGCATGCAGAGTTTCCTGCCTACTGCCGTGCTGGCTTCTGCCTGAGGTGACCAGGAAGAGAGCTGTTCTGAACCCACTGGGCCCTGGGGTGGGAGGTATGATTTCCCCAGCCATGTGTTCTGTACATCAGCTCCTTGATAGTCTTTGGTTCTCAAATTTCACAGCACATGTCATTCCTTTCCCATAGAAATTAAAACTCAGGAGAAGAGCGGTCTCATGGCCTTACGTCTCCTCTGCTCTGTCCCTGTCACTGCTCGGACTCTGCTTCCACCCACCTACCCACCCTTTGCAGGACAGCTGTCAGGAGGAAGCTACGTGCCTGAATGCTAGTGCATCTCACCATTATTCATGTTTCAAGTTTGCACCTACCTGGATGCCCCACAGGGCCATACCTGACTAGCCTGGTATGGGGAGCAGGTCCACCCTGACCAAGGAGAAAGCTCACATGTGAGGGATGATGGTCATACCACCCTCCTGAAATGATTGTGGGATGCAAGAGGATACCATATGGTATTGATTCGAAGATACATCTGCTCACCTCATCTAGTATTTTCACTTGTGAATGAGATCCTGCCTTATAACTGATGCTGTGCCAGAAATGAACAGCAACTTTGTCTTTCTTGGGGGGATCCATTTAATAATGGGGTGCCTCAAAATCAATGACCTCTTGGGTGAAATATAAAATATGAAGCATTTAAAACAATGTCTGGCAGAAGTGCTCAGCAGGGTTCATTCTTCCTGCCGTTATCAGTGCTAGCCAGGAGTGCCTCTTTCTATATGATTGACAACCTAGGACTGCTTTCTACATTTTTAAACAGTTGAGGAAATATGAAGATTAATTTTTGTGACTCATGAAAATAAATTAAATTTAAATTGTTTGTGCATCAATAACCAAACACAGCCTTGCACATTCATTTACCAGTAGCCTGTGATGTGTTTTGCTCTGTAGCAGAAAGGCTGAGTGGACACTCAAAAACCATGGACCTGCCATACTTAAAGTATTTGCTCTTTGGCTATTTCAGGAAAGCTTGCCAATTCCTGGTCTAGTCCTTGACACTATGACTTGTACCCAAAAGAGGTTTTCTTCATCCTCTTATTTCCTTCTACACTTTATGGGTACTTGATAAGCGATTGCTAAATTGAATTTCTGTAATCGTTTCGAAGTCTGAAAAGTAAATCTCAAGTCCTGCTGGTTACCATGGCACCAGATAAACATCAAAATGAAATGCTCATCAGCTTAAGAAGAGGAAACTGACTCTCTGAGACACTTTTCTAAACAAGTTCATATTTGTATTGCAGTATCTCTCAAAGAGCAAATTAAGTAATCGTGAAGAGCAAGGCCACGTCCCCTGCAATGGCTGAGTGGGCAAACACATTTCACATGGGTGATGTTTTCAAGAGGCTGAACACTTAGTAGTTTCTCTTATCTTAGAAGGCCTGCCATGCATGCTGGACCATGCACAGCTAGCTTCAGTGTCCATCTGTCAGAATACCCTGCAGCATGTATGCAGAAAAGTGAACCTATGACATCCTGGCTTTGAAAGCCCTGTTGGTTTCCAGTGATCAATCAGGATTTTGTAAATAAATCACAATTGTAATTTTCTCTGGGTTAAACGTTGACAAAGCAGACAAACATAGGTGTGTTCAAGGCCATTGTGAAGGCTTACTCAATATAGAGGTGGAGCCAGCCTTGGGTGAAGGCAGTCATGGTCAAATAAGAAATGCTGAGGTTAACATAAGCTGAGCACTTTGACTGGAAGGAGCTGTCCCTCAGGCCCTGGTGGGTGTCTTGCCTTAGCTTTGTGTGTGTGCACATGACAGCACAGCCAGCCATGGCTACAGGCTGCTTTCCTGGTGTGTCTGGAGACTGCCAGAAGTTTGAGGCTCTGCTGGAGGAGCCTAGTTTCCCACACCTGTGTGGAAGAAGCTTCATACAAGGTTAGAAGTGAGACTCATTTCCTTCAAGATCAAGGTTCTCCAAAACTTAATTTTAAGTATTTTTGCCAAATAACTTCCCAATCAAGTCATTTCCCAAGAAAACATAATTCTTTTTTAAAAATGTGTTTTGTTCTGCCTTCTTAGACATGGCTATTCACCTATAATTGTGGGAAAATGTAAGTATAGAGAAAAACAGCATTCCCACCTAAAGTATTTTAAAATAGACATATAGGCCTATAATCCCACCACTTTGGGAGGCTAGCACAAGGATCACAAGTTCAAGACCAACCTGGGAAAGTTGACCATAATCTTTCAAAATAAAAAGTAAAAAAAGATCTATGATCATGGAATGCTTTCCTAGTGTGACCAAGACCCTGGGTTCCTTCCCCAGCACCACAGTGGAAAATAAGACAAGAAAAGGGGGAGGAGGAAAGGGGGAGGGGAGGGGAGAGGAGGGGAGGGAAGGAGAAGAAAGAATATATTCCAGAAAGTTCAACAGAGTCCCCTATAGTCCCAGTCTTCCTAGGAGCTATCTGATAAAATTGTATTTATTTGCTTCCAGTTTGTTTCTGTATCCTTAAAGGAAAGTATGATACTCAGTAAATGTTGTTAAAGTGCAATGTTCAAGTCTTAATAGCCAGAAGCCTAAGTAGAGGATGTGAGCTACACAAGTATGTCCACTACACTCTCTGCCCCCTGCTACATCCCCAGCTCCTAAGTGGAGCTGTAGGCATGCCATGGGGCTTAACAAATGCTTGGCAACTGTTTAGACAAAGTCTCTGAGTAGTTACAGTATTTGGGGAAATCCTACTCTGTTGTCAAATCAGCATGCCAAGATGGCTTTCCCATGATATCCCACTGTATTTTCCGATCAGAACAAGGGATGGAGGGTATGCCTGCCTGTAGCTGGAGCAGATATTAATTAACTTGTCCATCAGAGCAGACAGGCATCTGTGCCTTAGTCTCTTGGTCCATTTCTTCTTGGCTCCAGGTTTCAGATTGCTCCTTCTGTCCTTTTTGCCCTCCCTGCCTCCAGCTCTACCACCCTATCCCCTAGCCAAACTGATCATTCAAACTCAACTCCACCTATCTCTCTTCCATCCCTTGTCTTTAAAGCAGTTCTGGCTTCCTTGGACCGGATCCCAGGTCTTAAGTCACCTTTCTAGTAGTGACCACCTCTGTGTATCTCCTGCTACTCCCTGTGCCCCACCTTCACACTGTGGCCCGTGTGAGTGAATGGCCTTCCCCAAAGTAACCCCCCACCCCACCCCAGGGAAAGCATGCATAGTTGAGATGGGATGTGCAGGCCTGAGCTCTGCACCTTTCCTTCATAGAAAGCCAGTATCCTCTCAGCACGCAGATTGCTCAGGACGGGTCTGGGTGTGGCTGACCCAGGGAGCAGACTGTCTAATCAAGGTCAGATATCCAGGCCACTGCTGGAACTGAGCTGAGGAGCCACATTGCCCCCTGTCCTCCCCAGCCCCTCCTCCCTCCCAGCATCTCGGCCTGGTCCCCAGGGAACACAGCTGCCTCACTGCAGCATCCCCAGCTGTGCCTATCTTAAATCCCACAGTTGCATACTGACCACCCAGACCTGATAGAATACCTAGGTAAGGATGGATAGGCCAGAGCTTCAGGGAGGAGAGGAAAAGTACTGTCACATAATACACATGGCCTAACGTGCCACACCTCATGGGCTCTGGCAGGTGCAGAGTCTGTTTCTGATACTCATCAAATGTTATGGGCAGTGGCCACAGAAAGGTTACAGGAGTATAAAGAAAAGCAGCCCTAGATAGATATCCTCAGGAAGAAGAATGTTACCCATTACAGGCTCAGGCACTAGGCTGGCTGAACTGCCTGCAGTAAGCAAAGATCCACCTGGGGCTGCCAACTTCATAGGGACTGGAGTGAGCAGAGAGTCCACCCAGGACAAGTCTGTTCGCTAACTTGTGCTGAGTGAATTGAGTGGGAAGACATATGGATCAGAACTAATTTCCTTGGCCTCTAAGCATCTGCAGCTGAAAGGCTGTTAATTGTCTGCACCTGTTTAACATCTCATTTATACACATATACACACTCACACACATGTACATGCACAGAGGGGTGGGGAGGCTCGGACACAGACACACAGGCACATAGACAAAAAGATAAGCCCATGGCAGAGGCTAGCCCAGCACCTTCCCTGCCACCAGGTCCCCCTGTTCTCACAGTTATTTACTGGCCTTTGCTCTCTGTGCTTGGTTCCTCCCCTATTTCTGGAAATCTATTCACTCTGGGATCTGCACCTGTTCCTAGGGGAGGAACCTGGCTCCTGCTTCCTCTCTGCTCTGGGAGGTAAAGAGAAGACAAGACCAGGTTTGTACATGACAGTTTAAGTTATTGTTTGCTCGATAGTCCTGTACTACCTTTTTAAAAAGATGGGATGCCCCGCTCATTGACCCAGGGAGCCATGTTCTCTGAGAGAGCCCAGAAAGATCCTGGTCCTTGCTTGACTTAACAACGCTTCTGGTCTCAAAAGGGTTTCCTTAGAAGGTGTTTCAATTCCTGATTAAAATATATAGTAATTTTGTTTTAAAGTATCAGAATATTTTATGTGTGACATGTGCAAGGCAAACTTTACCACTGGACTAGCCCCAGTCGTTTTTTCCACCAAAAGACCCCAGCAATTCTTTAATGTACTGATAGGTATGCTTATCTCCAAGAAAGGCACATGGGCTGGTTTTCATGGTTTTGTCAGATCCCTGTGGTCGTTGGGTAGAACTCTCACTTAGCATTGTAAGGTAGTGGGTTTTCCGAGTTTGACTGTATTCTGGACCAGGACAGAGACTGCCCATGTCCCCCTGATTACTAATGAAGGACTTGACACCCACTTATTCTCTTCTAGTTTTCATTGCACAGGTGCTTTTGTGATTTATTGATATGGTTGTATTTCTCCTGGCCCTCATAGTGTGATTCAACAAAGAGTACTGGGAAATTAAACTACTGACTGCATTTTCTTGAATCACACAGAGCATGCTGTTGTCAGGACTATGCTTTGGAGTCTGTTTTCAACAGAGCGCAGGGTGATGTTGATACAGGGACATGTTCTTGCATTACACCAGCCCCCTGCCTCTGTAGAAGTATTAATATGGCCCAAACCCCATGGTTTTGGAAATGCAACTATAGCAGGCTATGTCACCACCATTTCTAGCCTCCTGCTTGTCAAGTGACCTGTCAGCAGCTGTCCCCAGCTGTCCCAGCTTTTAAGTCCCTCACTGTGACATCTGGTTCTTTCTTACTGGCTATGTAATGTTGTTTGGGTCAACCAAGTCTTGAGTGAAGAAAGCTTCAGAGAAAACAGGCTGTGGATGGAATCAACATAGAGGGAATCCATTCAACCCTTTCAAAGATTAAAAAAGTTATGTATGAATCTTCCGGCCCCTTAAAAGACAGGGCTTTGTGTCCCTGCCCCTTCCTCCTGAGGTAGTTTTCACTGTTTTGTAGGCTGAAGTACAGAGGGCGTGTTCTGTGATCTGCCTCTGTGCAGTTTCAGAAAGCACTGATTTGAAGCACATCTGACCGAACTGACCTCAGCCCCTTTGGTCCTACCTGCCAGGCCCCTCCCAGCAGTCTGGTCTGAAGAAGCCTTCCTCTGCTTGGCTGCTCCTGTTACAGATTATGGCACCTGGCTGCGCAGGCCTCTGTGGAAGTACCCATCTGAGTAGAATCTGGCTGCACAACTGCTGTATCTGGGGCCCATGTCAGCCCACAACCTCTTTCTTTGTCTCCTAAGTAACCAGGACAGTATATAGGACCTTGGTGAGCAGTGAACACAAGACATGAGACATGAAGAGCAGGGCTGTCAAGCTTGACTGTAAATGTGTGAAAAGGCCCTCAAATGACCTCTCTTTGCTATGGGCCAGTGCCTGAAATCCAACCATGAGGATACAGGCCCCGGTGGAGTCAGAGCTTCCAGGAGTAAACCCTACCTACTTTCGTTTATTTTAGGGGTGGGAGGGTAATGATTTTTATTGTGATGAAATAAACATAATACCATCTTGAGCCAGCAAGATGACTCAGCAGGTCAATACACAAGGCTGGCAACTTGTGGAAGCCACAGAAAGGTGGAAGGAGAGAGCCAACTCCTAAGGGTTGTCTTCTGACCTCCACGTGTGTGTGCACACACCCACATTCACATATACACATCTTTATCTCATACACAGTAATAATAATAATAGTAATGATAGTAGTAATAATAATTTAAAGCTAGCATTTTAACCATTTCTGAGTATACAGTTCAGTGATAGTTAAGTTCATTCACTGCAGTGTGCAACCATCACCACTGTTTTCATTTCCAGAAACTCTGTGCCCATTAAACAGGAGGTCTACCTTTCTGTTCCGCCAGCTCTTCTGATTTCTGTAGCTGAATTTTACAGCTCTAAGAGCCTCATCTGAGTGGACTCACACAGTATTTGTCCTTTTGTGACTGGCTTATTTCACTTAGCTTGATGTCCTGAGATTTAAACATGTTGTATCATGTGTCCAGCTTTCCTTCCTTTCTAAGGCTGGGTAACACTCCCTTGTGTGGTTGGATTATATTTCTTTGCCCATTCACCCATCTTCTTCTGCATTGTAAAGAGTGTATCTGTGGGCATGGGTGTGCAAGTTTCTGTTTGAGACCCTGTTTTCAGTTCCTTAGGATCAAAAATAAGGCTGCTGGATCCTATAGTCATTTTGTTTAGTTTTGTAAGGGACAGGGTTTTCTATTTTCCATGGTTGGCTGCGTGTTTTACATTCCCACCAGCAGGACACCAAGGTTCTAATTTCTTTACATTCTTCCCAGCACTTGCTACTCTTTTCTTCCTTGCTTCCTTTTTTAAAACATAGTAAGCATACTAATGAGTGTGAAATAATATCCCATTGGAGTTTGATTTGTAGTTCCTTGATGCTCAGTGCTGTGAAGAACATCAGTGGTCCTGTGCTTATTGGCCATTTGTATAATCTTGTTTGGTTCTCATTTTATTTGGCACATGAATTCATGATATTTATTCAGATGGATAGTCACTCCTTTGTCCTTAGAAGAATCGCTCAGTAATGAAGAATAAATATGCCAGCCCCAGCTAGGATAGCTCATAGTGTCTGTTATCTGCCCAGGGGCGTTAGCCTTCAGTGAAATGCTCACTCCAGCCATCTAGATCAGATGAGTTTCCGAGGCTGTGTTCCTTGTCCCCTTTGTAATGCCCATCCCTTTCTCAGTAGTGCAATTTACTTTCTGCATGTGGCACCCCCTGTCTCTGACCTGTCTCTGTGCAGCACTAAAGTCATAAAGGAATTCTCTTTTGTATAATAGAATAGTTCAGGTTCCCTGTCCTCCTCCTGTCCTGAGTGACTGAGATTTGGAAAACATAATGGAGTACACCTACCTGCCCTGGTGCTGGTGAGGAAACATGAGGCAAGGTTATTCCAGCAGTGCAGAATGGCTGAGAGCAAAGGGCAAATACACCCTCAGATCACCCCTCCCCTGTGACACCACGCCTCCTCACTTCTTCCTCATAGAACTGGTGTTTTTGTCGTAGAATGAAGCCTCCTGTACTGGGGAAATTTTTCCTGATGATTGTTGGAACATTTAACATGAGATCAACCCCCTTGACTGCTTTGTAAATATTTGGTACAATATTACCACCTTTAAGGACCCCACCATCCAGAGCTCATTCATACTAAATCTCATGCAGCTCCCCTTCCCCCAAGCCCAGCCTCTGCAGCCGCTGGTGCACTCTGGTTCTATGACTGCCTGTTTTAGATACATACATAAGTAGAATCATAGAGTATTTGCCTTCTGTGGCTGTGGTGTTTCGCTGGGTATAGTGTTCCCAGAGTTCAGCCATGTGTCATAATCTCTTTCCTCATTAAGCTCAATGCTACTCCATTGTGTGTTAGTTTTTTTTGCCGTATTTGATTTATCCAGTCTTTCAATGATGACATTAGAGTTGTTTCCATGTCTTGGCTATTGTGAGTTGTGAGTAACACAGTAAATACAGGAATGTTCACTTCAGGATCCTGATTTCAGTTCTTTTGGATATAAACTCAGAGATGATATCCTGGGATCATCTTAATTATTTATTTATTTATTTTAGTAACTATCATGATTTTCTATGATAGTGTCCATTTTGTAGTCAGTCAGTACTTAATGTCTGCTGCTCTCTGAGCCTCTCTGTACAGGCCTTCCTTTCAGGAGCTGTTGGGATTGCAGGTATGTCTTCCCCTGCCCCTTCCCTGCCCACACCACTGACTGGCAAGACAGTGGTATTGGCTTTTCTCTTAGGATCAAATTCAAATGCTGCCTCCTTGGTGAAGTCTTCCGCTGGGTCTGGTCCTCTGCTTTACATTCCTATAACATACACCCAAGTACCTTTCTTTATTGTTGTCCTTCGGGGCAACAACATGGCTTGTTCGCCTAGCTATCTACCAGGGCTCCATATGGCCCATGCTGAATGAATGCATGGGAGAGTTTTATGATACATAGCTTCCTTCTGCTTACTCATCATCATTCATTGTGTTCTGCCAGCCAAGGGACTGGGTGGGGTGTTGAATATGAATACAGTCCTGGTTCACATTGATAACTAAGATGGTCCTTCCCCAAATTTTACTTATGACATGCTTTCAATGTCTTTTGGGTACTGAGAAAAGTGGTAAGCAGAGTAGATAGAATTTAGAAGTTAAGACCTATATCTAATTTATGGGCTAGAAAGCCAGGAAAAGTACACCTGTGTTTGAAATGACTTCCTCATGCTAGTTGATAAGAACAATATTTGTGTTGCAAAGCCACCTGTATTTACAAAGGAGGAGGGGGTGTAGGAGGTGAGGAAGAGAGGAGGAAAAGGAGAGGAAGAAAGGTATTAAAGTATCTGGGTAATTATTAGCAAAGGCTTTCTGTCGCTGTAAAGAGTCCTCTAGCTGGCTCTTTGTACAGGGGGCTTCACAGTACCTTTGACCTTATTTAAGGTAAGAAAGATGTTTGTTTGGCAAAAACATTGGAAGGAATCCCTGTGGCATTGAAACACCACTGACTTTTGGGGCTTTGGAATGTGGCATGGGCTCCTTGGACATGTGGGTTTTTCACACAGTGCCTTCTTTGGGTCTTGCTTATTTTTTGCTCTCTGTTCCACAGTATGTTGCTAGGCTTACTTAGTACTTACAGACTGTCTGTGTGCTCCAGTCAGGGTGTAGGAGCTGGCACCCCGTTGGAGGCACCCTCGCATCACCCTAACCATGGACTTCCTTTTGCAGGTGTCATTTCCATCTTGGAAATGGAGATAGTACTTGATATCTTTATTTATAGGTTTGGTGAGGGCTTCTGAGGTGAGGTGTCTACACATGCTTTGAAGGGCTTGGGTGTGATGTGCACCTGATTATGGATGCTTTTTTGAGATCTTGGGCACATTTCAAAACCCAGAGGCCCAAGCCTGCCAATCCTTATTGTTGAGCCCATGGGGACAAGGACACCACAGTCACAGGACGAAGTACCTCACACAGAAGGTGAACAGGCCAATGTGTCCAGCTCTAAGAAAAACACCCCGCATCTGACACTGAAGGGCAGCCCAGGATGAAAAAGTTCTCTAGAGGGTGACACTCCAGTATAGGGTTAGCTCAGTTTACAGAGATAAATGAGGAAATGCAAGGTTCCCAAAGCCCAGCGAGGTTTTCCCTTCCCTGGATGAAGGTTGCTGCCTGCTCTGACAGGGCTCTGCCCCCAACCTTGCAGATGTTGAAGCTGTACTTACCACACCATCTATGAGCCAGTTCTGCGAGCCATGCACTTGCCAGCTATGCACTCACTGACCATTTCCTTTTGAGTATTTCCAGTGGTCACATGGACAGAACACATGTGGAGATCAGAGGACAACTTGTGGGACCCTGTCATGTTGAGTCCCCAGGATTGATCTCAGATTGTCAGGCCTGGCAGCAGGCGGTTTACCCACTGAGCCACCACACCAGCCCTTTGTTTTGCTGTTGCTGTTTGTGTGTTTGTTTTTTCACTTGGTGTCCTGTTTCAGATACCCTCCCATGTTGACATGGGTAGAGGTGAATTGGAGCAATGTCTATGCTGATATTGGGTGTTTACAGGGGATCAAGCTGGGCTGAGGACCTCTGGTCTGTGACTTTAAGAAATAGAAAGCAAAATGGTAGATGATGTAGAAATTAACTTGGTTCTGACTTGTCCTTGTGGAAGTTAAATTTTTTCAGAAGTAGAGCCTCATGTAGTACAAGCTGGCCTTGAACTCTTGGTGATCCTGTTGCCTCAGCCTCCCGAGCATTGGGGTTATAGCTGCAAGCCACCACACCTGGCTCTATACACTTCTTTTATTTGAGGGATTACTAATCAGATTTGGGGGAGGTTTTTATATTGTTTTTAATTGGGGAGGGTCATAACCACACAGACAGGGTAGAGTGTGGGAACAAAGAATATGTGTTTGAACAGGTCATTGAACACCAGCCTAGAAGCACGAGTGTTTTCTGTTTCTGTAAATTCAGTAACAGGAGCCTCACTATTTTTTCCTGTTGTTTGGTTTAAGGGAAAGGTATAGCCTAAAGGCATCCATATGACTCCTTGCAGGGCCAGAATCCACTCCGTTACCCCCCACCCTCAGAACAAGGGCTTTCTGCTAATATGTTGCCTACTTATGAATAAATGAGGGACCCTTCTTAATTGACAAGAAAGGACAAAGATCAGTTGAAGAAGATAATGTTGAATTATGAGATTCAGTAATCTATTGTGTCACCTGGTCCAGAATGGTTCTTTCATTGTAAAGATATACTAATTTTTGACTGATTAGTCAAGAAATTAGAGATGGCACTATAGTTTACACCTTATATGTTCCCCAATAGTCCATATGTTAAAGGATTGATTTCCAGGATGGTGCTGTTGGAAAGAACTATAAGAGTGGAGCCTAGTGGAAGGGTGTGTGTTCTCAAAGGCAGCTGTGGAACCCTTGCCTCTTCCTCTCTCTGCTTTGCTTCTTGGCTCTGGGGAGAATGCTTTACCTCCACCACGTTTCCTCTGTGGTGCACCACCAGGTGCCTAAAAGCAGCAAGGCTAACCGATCACACAGACTGACACCTCCAAAACTGTAAGCCCAAATAAAAATTTCTCCATATAAGTTGATCTGTTATAGTAGCAGAAATCTAACAGACGACCTGACCACAGTGCAGGGGTCACTGCCACAAAGGCACATACTAAATGCAGTAGAGAAAGCAGAGAGTCTGAAGCTGAGATTTTCTTTTATTCCTCCAACCGTCTTCATATTAAGGCACATGCAGGAGGAGAGAGAAGAGCCCTGGGAACCTTGTGTCTTACTCCAAGTTCCCATTAACTTGCCACTGAGATCTGGAAGAGAGCCTTAGCCTGTCTGGTGCCCTCAGTACACCAGGGCACATAGGTCATACCGTGTTGCTTGGGTGGGATCCCACATGTGCTTGTGACCTAGAAGTTCTCTGGGCCTTTGATATGGCTCTCATCTTGTTCATGCCAATTCTAAGACCATCTATGATGGCCATCAAATCTCCTACAAGCCATTCACATCTACCAGATAGGTTTACCAAAGGAGAAAGGTGATTTAGCACCACAAATCCAGGTCTTACATCAGGAAATTCAGTCACCCTAACCAAGGAAAGATCTTTCTCCAGTGTCTTCTTAGAGAAACGCAAGGGAGTGTGCCTACAGGAGACTTGGAGCCGTCGGTGCTTGGGATTTGAAAGGTGCCTTTGCAGGTGGCTTCTTCAGTGCCATCTTGCTAGAGCCAGATCTGGGGTCCTAAGAACCTATGGGAAGGAGGATCCGTCTCTAATAAGAAGGAGCTGCCTCCCCTTGGGAACAGTGACCATGGGAGCCAGAAATCACATGAGCACATTTGAATGGCAGAACAAGGGCTGGCAGAATAACGTTGGGACCAGGAGCTTTGAGAGGAGGAAGAGGAAGCTACAGACCCCTCCCAGCAGAGGCAGCACCTGATATTCTTGGTGATTTGTGGGAAACATTCCAGAGCCCTAGACTTCTGGCTTTTCATTAAAATGTTTTCCTAATTTGGGAAACCCTAATAAGCATTCTAATTAGATAGATAGCATGCCATTGCACAGCCCAGCACCAGCATCTCATGTTCGGTGATGGGTGTGAGGTCCAGAGATGTGAGGGAGAAGGACACAGGAAGTCATTTAAACTCGAGTGCCATACAGCAGGCTGAAACTGGCAAGTGGAGACACGGGTGCTGTCTTAGTTTGCTTTTCAGTTGTGACAAAACACTCTAACCAATACCAAGTTGGGGAGGAAAGAGTTTATTTGCTCTACATCTCCTGGGACACAGTTCGTCACTGAGGGCATCCAAAGTAGGAACTCGGGCAGGAACCTGGAGGCAGAAGCTGAAGCACAGGCCATGGAGGAATGCTGCTTACTGGCTTCCTCCTCTGGCCCATTCTCAGCCCACTTTTTTAAATAATACAAAACAACCTGCCCAGGGGTGGCACCACCCACAGTGGACTGGGCTCTCCCACATCACTCAACAATCAAGAAAATGCCCCACAGACATGGCACAGGCCAGTCCAATGGAGGAAATTCCCCAATTGAGGCTCCCTCAAACCAGGTGAGTCAAGCTGACAACTAAAGCTATCAGCACAGGTATCTTCTGGCCCTGGCATAGAAAACATAGTTTCACATATTTTATTCAAATATCAGGAAAAAAGTTGGGGTTTAGTCAGTAAAGACCCCAGTTTGATATCATTTGTAGCCCTGTCTGCTTTTCAAAAATTCTAGGAGCAAATGGTTTTTCTTTTAAGCAGTGAGATAATAATTCATATATATATGAATGCATTAAGTGATGCATTAACAAGTGTGTACATCTCATGAGTTGTGGGATTTGTCAGTATTTGCACAATAATTATTTTTACTTCCCATCCAGAATCCTTAAGACTTTCTATCCTGTTCCTCCGCTCATAGTTCTATTGGAATGGGGCTAATGACCAGAGGTTCTGTGAGTGACAGGTCGGTCCTGAGAGCTGTGTGACAGGTTTCCAGATATAATGGGATGGTTGCAGCCATCTGGTCTCCTCCCAGATGCATGCAGGACTCTCTACTTACCTACATGTTAGACCAGAGGTGTTGGTACCTGCTGCTCAAGCTGAGTTTCAGTGTGTGCTTTTCCTTATTGGCAAAAGTCCCTCACTCAGATAAGGATGCATTGTAATTCCTTTTTTTCCTTTTGAACACCAGTAAACAACACTAATTCTCAGATCCCAAAGAAATTTGACTATTTTGATGGGAGACGAGAATATGATTTACAGACTCATGTCTTTCTGTTCTCCGTGATTGAGGTGAGTCCTGAGTAGCAGGCATTGACTGACAGATGAGATGGACACCACAGCCTGGGAAAATCAAACTGATAAAGCTGATGCTCTTTCCTTCATTGCACACACTGTTATACCTGATGTTGAAAGAGTGTCCACCATCCAAACAGTGCAGTGCAGACCTTGGCCTCATGAGCTGCATCTGTCCTGCTCATCTAGGAACATGCATCTTTGGCACAGCTGTGTTACCACCTGTGTCTCCTGGTCGCCCCCGCCCCTGCCCCCTGGAAGCAACCAAGCCTCCTTGGTGGTAGTTTTGGTGCCAAGTGGCAGGAATCCATAAAGCCCTCTGGTGTGGAGTGGGATGGGGAAGAGACCAGTTGGAGTTCCATTATGGCTCCTGAAGTGGCAATGGCCTGTCTGAAGAAGAGCCAAGAGGGCTAAGAGGAGAGAGGTTCCAGAGCAGCAGGGAGGCAGGAGGACTGTGACAGAAAGGACACTTTATCAGCGTCCATAGCTGTTGCACTCAGTGCCTGTTGGCCTAACCTGCCTACTGCCTGACATTCTGGGCACAGATCTGCAGTGCCCAACTCAGTTTCTCCTGGCCCCATAAAATCTTGAGATGTGCTCTTCTGCCAGCACAAGAAGATCGCATGAGATTCCCCTTTCTCTTCCCCTTCCCCCTCGCCCTCCTTTTTCCACCCAAGGAGGTTAAATCACCAGGCACTTTCTTTCCACAGTCCTCAGATTACACTGGACAAAGAGCCCAGACTAGAATGCTAATGGGGAGCTTTCTTTTCCATCAAGGGGGCCTGACAAAGGCTGGGGCTAAAGGGCCTCTCCAGCCCTCACTCTCTTTCCTGTAATTCTAGACAAATAGCATTAGCCTTTTATGAGGCCTTTGTTTGCTGGCATTCCGAGGGTACTTTTCATCTGACGATGGTTTCTTGAATTTTAAGTGGAATTTGTTCAAATCGCCTGGCTGGTGTTACTTCTTGTAGCGGAAATGTGGGCACACAGTGATCAGTTAGTAAATTCAAAAGGGATGGTTTTTAAAGAACACATCTTTCTCTCTCACCACAAATTAAATGTCTCAGTAGAAGAAGATCATTAAAAATTAAAATGTTCTTTGATGGGCCTAGTCGGTTTCCCTCTCGATATAGGCAGGGAGGCCTTGAGACCCTCTCCCTTGCTGCTCCCAAGAAGTTCCATTAGGGCTGTCTCTGATGTGGGGGTAACTTGGCCATCCTACTGAGTCAGGGCTCATAAGAAAGCCACTGTTTGCATTTTAAAAATATTACTGATTTTTCTGGTAGTTTCTGCAGTATCTGGCTAAAATATACCCCTCTGAAACCCATCTGACAGATTGTCCAGTCCCCAGCCTCCAGAGCAGGTATGGGCTCACTTCTCTGTGAAAGGCTGGAAGATAAACTGTGGGTGTGCAAGGCCCTGCAGAAGCAGCTCAGGGGCTCCTTTCCTGTTTGCTTTGCTTTGTTAGTGACAGGTTGATAGCTTTGATAGCTCAGGTTGGCCTCAAATTCAGGTCCTTTTGTACACATCAGGCTAACACTGCTGTCTAGATGTCATAGTAACCATGGATAGTCTAAGATAAAGCTGTGTGGCATGTTCATCCCAACAAGGCATTGTTTGTGAGTGCTACAATTTTAATTCCATATGTCCTTGCTTGTTTCTCTGTTGCTGCGATAATGAACATAATAAGCAACACAGGGCAGAAGGCTTTTATTTGGCTTACAGGGAAACCAAGGCAGGAGCTGAATGAGAGACCAGAAAGGAATGCTGCTTCCTGGCTTGCTTCCCCTGACTTGCTCCGCTGCCTTTCTTATATAACAGGCCCACCTGCTTCAGTATGGCACTGCACATAGTGAGTTGGACCCTCCTGAGTTAATCAGCATTCAAAAAAATGTCCCACACACATGTCCACAGGTAGTCTAATGGAGGAAATCTTTCAAGTGAGATTCCCTTTGCACGGGTGACTCTAGTTTGTGTCAAGTGACAAACTAGTTTGTGACAAAGACTAATCAACATGCCATGTAAGCTTCACAATCAGATTGAGTAGGGCATGATGGCACACACCTTTAATTCTAGCACTCAGGAGACAGAGGCAAGTAAATATCTGTGAAATCAAGGCCAGCCTAGTCTTCATAGCGAGTTCCAGACCAGCGAGGGCTACAGGGACACCCTGTCTCAAACAAGCATACATGTCAGATTGTTCTTAGCTCACAGGTTGAATCAAAACTGGCCATGGGTTGTATAAAGATAGGGGAGTAGATAGATAAGATTCAGTCTAGAAGGGAAGGTCTTAATTTTCTGACTCTTCTTTATAAAACAAGGTTATAAAACTGTAGTTGGCAACACATCCGGGTTTAGGTTAAGGTTAAAGAGTCTGTATGATGAGTCTTGTTCAGCATCTAAAAGAAAAAACTAGGATTTAATACATTGCACATAATAAAGATTATGCATTTAGTTGGTGTGTGTGTGTGTGTGTGTGTGTGTGTGTGTGTGTGTACCTATATATGCTGGTTGTTCAATACCTAGAAAGAATCTTGCATTGCCAACCTCATCTTCCAGATTTCTATGTACTTCAAGGAATACAAAGATTTAGAATCTGTGGCATGTTAACATTGTAGCGAGAGAGAGGACAGATGATGATGATCACCTCCTTCCTGTATCATAGGAGTTAAGATTTGAGCATGAGCCCTTTTCTCCCAGCTTTGTATGGGGAAGTAATGGAAAGAATGATGCCCATTCTGAAGGTTCTGGGCTGCTAGGGTTCATCTGTTTTCCCATTTGGCTTATTCTAAGTCAGTCCACGAACTTCTCTTCTCCTTTGGGTCCTCCGCCTCCCCAGACTTTGTAATATTTAAAGCACTTTGTTGGTTGGGTATCTGATATTCTTCACCAAACAGAAACTAAGGGTATGTGGGAAGAGGAATAATGAGGCATTTTAATGTGATAAAAAGAGCTCTTGCCAACCTTGACAGCCTAACTACCAGCCAAGCTCTGGGGAGGTTGTAGAAGAAGAAAGAAGGACTGTTCTGGCTCTGTAATAATCCAGCACCTGTAGGGGATACACAGCCCAGAGACGGGCCCTGAAACTCTAGGAGCCACAGGCCTGCTGTGTCGTTTTGACCTGTTTTTTGTTTTTGAAAAATGGATATGGCTGATTTGCCTGAATGTATATAAACGCACCATGTGCGTACATTCCATGGAGATCAGGAGAGGGCGCTGGATCCCCTGGAACTGGAGTTATAGATGGTTGTTAGCTCCCATGTGGATGCTGGGAACTGAAGCCAGGTCCTTTGCTGAGCCATCTCTCCAGTCTCTGGACCTGTGTTTTGTTAGTGAAAGTGGGTCATTGCCTTGACCATATAGAGACAGATGATGTAGTAAAGATGAAGACAGGGCAGGAGTGGGCAGAGTTTGAGATTCCCACTGGTCAGGTCTGTGCTTCTCAGAGGTACAGAGAAGACCTCTGTTGAGTGCCCAGAAGACCTGGGTAGAGAGAGCTGACAGGTGAGAGAGGCAGCCCAGAAGAGCAAGAGAGCCTCTGTCTCCAAGCCCTTGGGAAAACAGCTCTGCTAGCCTCAGAGGCCACAGCAGGAAACGTCACCCTTCCTTATCAACCTGCTCAGTGGAGGCTCCAGGGCTTTCATGTTTACCCTGGGGGAGTGGTTGTTTACTTTCCGAAGGTCCATAATGAGAGATTTGCTTCTATTTCCAGTCTGATGATGTGGTCTCAGGAAGCAGGTGGAAGGGAGAGGATCAGCTGCTTCTCTCTGGAACAGAGACACAGTCTTCAGCTAGTCATCTCCTGCCTTGCCCTGGCTCTGGGACATGGGAACTTTTGACCTGTAGCTCTTTTGGGAAGGGGTTGTCTCTTCATGAAGGACTTAGTGACTTTTTCTGAAGATGGAAAAAAGTTTGAAGCTTGATTTTTTTGGATCTTGGGATGTGTCAACTAAGATGAGGTATATGGCCTCAGGTTCTGGGCAGAATCCGGGGGACTGGGAAAGGCACTATGCCCTGATCAGTGTCTAGGCAAGGTGAACAAAGTAACAAGTGAAGAAGGCAAGCTGTGCCCTGCCATCAGTATGTGTGTATGTGCGGGGGGACCTGTTTATGCATGGACTGAGATGCACAGATGGGAGCCGGTGTCTGGGACTAGTGAGGAAGGTGAATACCATGCAGGCTGCTCCTGTCACTCTAAACAAACACTCACAAATCAGCCAAAGCTGGAAGTGAAGTTCTTTACCCTAGCTCCAGGGTACCCAAGCTGGATCACTTAAGACCCTGTCATTTGTGGGAGTTCTCCCAGGCCAAGGATAGGAGCCTATTTCATTCTCTTCCTTTCCTGTCTTTCACCAGCATGGAGTCAAGTAATGTGCAGGCTCCAAGGATTAGTGATACAGGATGAAAGAAGTCAAAGACATGGTCTCTTTCCTCCTTGAGTCTTCAGACCAGGGCAGTAGACAGATAATATACTCAGTCAGGTAGGTGTGTCCCCCTGGCCCCAAGTGTCTTGAAAGAGAGGTCTAGACTGCTGTAGAAGAGAACAGGTTGCCTGAGTCAGATTAAGAAATTAAGAGGAAACTTCTCTGTGAGGGCTTTAGACCCAGGCATGGCAAAGACTCTGGGCCAGCCACTTTCTGTCAAGGCTAGAGGACCTTGGCCTTTAAGTAGTATCTACAGGGCTCTTAGCTGAAGCCTGGAGGGAAGAACAGAGTGGACTTCCTCTGTCCTGCCATGAATTTAGAGTCTGTAAGCAAAATGCACATCTCTAGTAGACTAGCTTTGTGTCCTGAAAAGATTGTTTTCACTGAAATGTAGCTAGGAAGTGGGATGGTGGGAGGACCATAAAAGACTATTGCAGCTGGCCAAGTAAGAGTAGCAATGGCCCAGACCAGGGCAGGGTGGACATGCGAGGTGGATAAAGGACGACCAGGGTCTGGAGAGCTGATCAGGAGAATGAAGGCAGGCTTGAGAGGCGTCACAAAGTGTCCTGTGGTAGGTGAGAGGAGATGCTATGGCCAAGAGCGGGACAGAGAAGAGCAGGAGATCCAAACAGACCCAGGAGACCTAAACAGAAAACCGGGAGATCCAAATAGAGAGCCAAGACATTTGAGAACTCGCATTGCTGGGACCTGCTTGTCACCCTGGGGAATGGACAGCTGAGTACTACCACTGAAGACATCGTTAACAATTCTGCTGTTGGAAGTCAGCTTTGGGGTAGCCCAGATGTGGGAGCCATGTCAGCCACCCATTTATCAGCCAGTGTCGATCTGGACTCCCAGAGATTTAGACCTAATCCTGGGAGACTGACAGAGGTTTTATTGGCTCTTGGTTGTTTGAGGATGAGCTGATAAGCTGGTGGCAAAAGAGGTGGAGGGGACTCTGCCCGAGCTGCCACAGAATAGTGGAGTGGATGAAGCGGTGAGAGCAACGGGAATCCATAGACAGGAAGCTTGCGGAGCCCCCAGACCATTCAGGGGAGGTTGAAATAGCTCCACACTCGTTGAAATATCTCTGCTCAGTATTTTTCAAATACTGATGTTAGGAATCTACATAGAGAGTTGCAGACCAGCAGCTGGGGCTACAGGGAGACCCTGTCTCAAGGGAAAACTTTTTTGTGGGGGGAGACAACAGTGTAGATGTTCTTTGCATTTTGGACATAGGACAATCCATTACACTCTCAGCTTTGGAGCTTTTGTTTGGCTAGCCATCATCAATAAATAGACACGCTCTTTGCTTGCACAGTGAGGGGTCCACTTGCATCCTAATATTTAAAATTTATTGAATGATTCACCATAACTAGCAAGATGATCCCTTTGGCACAGGCTTCCCAGAATGTCAAGAGCTTTTTGTTGTTGTTTTGCTTTTGCTTTTGCTGTTAAAGCTAAAAAGAAAACCCACCTCCACTCTCTTTTAAGAAGGCAGCAGGTGAATAGATTGCAAGAAGCTTGTTCTGAAATTACAAGAACTAAAAAGTGATGCTGAAGCTGTTTTGGTGGCCGAATGTTTACTTATTTTGATGTGTTTAAAAGTTTAGAGTTGGCTCTTGTAAGACATTTCAACCTTTAGAAAGAGGTGTTTATGTATCATTTTGTGCATTCCAATTTGTTTCACTTGAATCTACAGTATGCTTCCAAACATTCTAGAATTACTCTTAGTTTTCCAAGAGACTTAGAATGCAAGCTTCCTGGCTCCAGAGCCAAGTCCCTTAACCACGTGGCTGTCTAACAGTCACTTGCAGGCTTTGAACTTTTCAATGCAATTTTTATGAAACTCATTAAAAGAATCCATCCAGTGAGGAGCTAGGGAGATAGCTCAGCCAATACAGGTGCTTGGTGCACAATCCTGAGGATCTGAATTTGGACCCCTAGCACCCATGTAAAAAGCCAGGCATGGCAACACATGCCTGTAATCCCCATGCCAGAGAGAGAGAGAGAAACAAGAGAATCCCTGGAACTTTCTGGCTAGCCAATCCAGCCACATTTGTGAGCTCTAGGTTTAGTGAGAGACCCTATCTCAAAAAATAAGGTGGAGAGTGATTGAGGAAGACACCCAGCACTGGCCTTCATGTGTGCATACACATTCATGTACACATGAACGCATGTGCACAACACATATATGCACACAAAAGATCCAATGAGATTTACATATCTGTGGTATCTTATTTCTTCACTAAGAAAAAGGAGATCAGAGAAGAAAATACAGGAAATTGCTATGGGTTGAATATATCCTCCAAAAGTTCATGATCTACAGGTTCAATCCTCAATAGTATAAGAATATACTAGATTTTTTTTTTTAAGTCTTGGATGCTAGCAGAGCCATAAGGGTTCGCCTCTTTAGAGGAGATCAGCACAGTTATGTAAGGACCAGGTTCTCTAGAGAGTAGGTTATTACAAAGCAAGGCCACCCATGTGCTTCATTTCCTGTGCACATGCTGGCTCCCTGTCCCACTTTGCTCCATGTCATGATGAAGCTGGGTGCAGATGCCATTCCATGGGAATTGTGAGTCGGATAAACTTATTAAGTACCTAGTTTGGGGTATTTTGTTATAGCTACAGAAAATGAACTAAAATACAAGTGTAAAAATTTGACCAAGTTAAACACTGGCGTATAGATATCCTTTATTATTTCTTATACCTTTTCAATGTAAGTGAAATATTATATAATTTAATTTTTTTTTAACTTTGACTTTCCTTTCTTTTCTACTTATTATTGAGAATGCTGGCTGAGTATATTTTGGCCTCACCTTCTAGGTCAGTGCTGTGTAGCAGAACCTTGAATGTAAGTGATGCAACTGGAAACACAGTTTTTTAAAGATTTATTTCTCTGTGTGTGTGCACATATGTATGCAAGTATTTGTGTCATGTGTGTGCCTGGTGCCCATGAAGGCCAGAAGAGTGTGTCAGATCCCCCCAGAACTGGGGTTATAGGCAGTTGTTAGCCACTATGTGGGTACTGAGAACTAAACCTGGGTCCTCTGCAAGATCAGCAAGTGTTCTTAACCACTGAACCATATCTCCAGCCCCATAAATCTTTAATTTTTTATTTAACTTTAATTAAAATAGCCATATGTGGCTATAGTTTTGGGTAGTGTGATTCTAGAAAAAAAAGCTACAGAAGCCAGTGTATTCCATGCTGTCAGGGACCTAGTTATATGTTCTAACTCCCATTGTACCCTTTCAGCAAAAACTCCTTTAGACAGTTCCTAATTTAGCAATAAATGATTGGGTCTTACATTTGCTGACAGCAATACCATTCTACACATTGATAGGCTATAAGGCCCT
This sequence comes from Eospalax fontanierii, assembly GCA_035773235.1. Taxonomy (NCBI): domain Eukaryota; kingdom Metazoa; phylum Chordata; class Mammalia; order Rodentia; family Spalacidae; genus Eospalax; species Eospalax fontanierii. Next base: position 20,564,936 of record CM069547.1, read on the forward strand.
TCTTCACTGTCTAGTTTATCCTTTTCTAAGTGAGGTGCTTCCCTTTGCTCTCAGGTATGCAAGGGCTGCTCTCCAGAGTGTGTGGATGTCTGACAGTGATTAGCTCTGTGCTGGGTTCCCTTCCAGCCTACTCCCCAAGGTCGTCAATCATTGCCATTATGTTTGGGGGCAGATGGGTAATTCAAGGAGCAACCTACGTCTTCAGCCTCTTGACTGCTCACTGAGTGTTTAATTATGTCTCTGCAAACACTGGAGCAAGCTCTTCTTGACAAGCTAGGTCATTAAAGGCTGTATTCCTTAATGACCATGGTGATAAATTATGCTGGTCTGATTAGAAAAAGATGTCTAAAAGGAAGACATGTTTAAATGATGAGAGAGAGAGAGAGAGAGAGAGAGAGAGAGAGAGAGAGAGAGAGAGAGGTAAAGATCTAAATCTGGTGTTTGAAGTTTCAAGTCCTGGACACTGAAGACCATGTGCCCCGAAGCCCATTTGATGGGCAGCCTGTCAGGGCCACCTTATTCCTAACTGTGGTTTGGAATACATAGAGATATGTGTGACAGTAAGTGCAGAGTCCAGAACCTGCCTCTAGGTTCATAGTGTCGAGAGCCGATGGCTTTTGCAAACTGACAGATTCAGGAAGATACTTCATGTTAGCTCCTGTCATCTACCTAATAGCAGAGCATTTTGAAAGAATTCCAGTGTTACAGTGTTAAGTGAGGTTTTCTACCAAGGACTAAGCGTGACTGTGGTCCCCACAGCTAAGCTGCTGCCACAATGAGAAACTGTATAGGTAGACCTTACTAAGACAAACCTGATTCATTATTTTCCTTTTATCTTTCCTCAGTAATTTCTTACTACTTATTGTGTCCCTTGAGATCCTAAGTCTCTCTGTTCAAATGATAGAGAAAGCCTCAAATATAACCTTTGAGCTACCACCTGAGCTTTTCAGCATGTTATTCAGCTTTCCAACATTGTAACAAAATATCTGAGATGATCAACTTAGAATAGATTTATTTTGGCTCAAAGATTTGTTGGCATCAGTCTCTGACCAGTTGGCCCTGTATCTCTGGGCCTGTGACAAGGCAGCATGGCGTGATGGGAGTGTGTGATAAAATAGAACTGCTCACTTCAGGGCCTGGGAGCAAAAGAGAGGAAGAGGAAAGTTCTGGGACCCATAATCCCCTTTGCGGGCAGACTCCCAGTGATCTAAAGAGTTCCCCATGCCCTACTTCCTCTATGGGTTCCACCCTGTGCCCCAAGCCTGCCATATGGGAACCTTTGGGAAACACCTAGTACCTAAACTATAGCACTCAGTAGGTGAGTTAGCTTTGTCTCTTCTCATGGTTCTGTCTTTTGTCAGTTTAATGCGTAGACTTCCAAATGCTGAACCTGAGAAAGTGAAGGAATAGGTTTTCCTTACAACACTAATATGAAGGTGCTTCTGTAACAGTGGTTTAAGGCGACTGAGAAAAAAAAAATCCCAGGTACCTACCAACACTTGATGGTTGAAGTTTTTTTTTTTTTTTTGAGATTTGTTTTTATCATTTTCAGTTACATGTGTATTGGGGGCAGAGGGTATATACATGAGTCCAAGTGCCCACAGAGTCTGGAGGTATCAGATCTGGAGTCACAGGGAGTTATAAGCCACCCAACATGGAGTCTGGGAACCAAACTCGGGTCCACTGCGTGCTCTTAATCACTGAGCCATCTGCCCAGCCCCTGAGGGTAAAGATTCTTAAGCATTAACATACACCAGGGGTTCCAGGGACCCCAGGACACATGTGGCTTCCTAGAGTTCATACAGAAAGCAGTGTTTCTGTAGGTTTGGGTATAAGGCCCCCAGAAGCCTTCTGAGGGCCAGGGAAACCTCATTTAAGAAGCATCACTCTCAGCAATCTCTATTTAGGAAGAGAACAAAGTGGAAGAGAGAGACCGGGCCACTTGAGCACGGCAGTGAGAACATCTGGGTCTGAACCGCAGAATGAATCTAAGTTGAATTGTGCTTGGTTGCCTGAATGAAATGAAATTTTCTTTTCAACTTTGCTTTACCTCATTTCTTAGCCTCAGGGTGTCTTGTTGAAGGAGTTGAATCGTGTTAAAGAAACACATATCCTTAAGATACCAAACCATATTGGGTTTGGTTTGAAATTCAGACTCCATCTTGGGACAAAATGGTAACTGAAAATAAGTTTTCACACAGACACACCTGGAATTTAAGCCTCTCTTGTTTATCTAGAGGATAAAGCACCAGATTTAGAGTTACTAACCTTGGATTATCTTGTTAACTCTGCTGGCCAGATTGCTTTCTCTTTCCACAAATCAAAAATGCATCTAATTAGTTGAGCCCTAGGGTTTGTTTAAGGAAGTGAGAGAAATATATGGAGATTTAAGTTAGCAGGGTTTTTTTTTTTTTTCCACTTTGTTCACTTTTATTTTAAAGAATTTACATTATCTGTTTTGTCCAAGGCACATCACTCACTCAAGTTTTAACAAAGTGTGAAGGTAGGCCTGGCTTGGGCTTATTTTGAGCTTTTCTTTGCCTTCTCTCCACCTCCCAGGCTTGAAGGGGATCTTTACTCACAATGGATGATGAATGAATTGCTAGTGACTCTTTTGTCCTCTGTCCACTGAGTCAGAGGCACCCAAGTGTGAGCCTGAAGCACTAGCCACTGGTCATTTGGCCCCAGATGTCTTTGGTGGCTTTTCTATGGTGACATTTACATCTGAATGTCACCTAATACCCTGGGAACAGCAGCTGTGGCTCACAGCTCACATCTCAGTAGAATAATGTGATTTTTTTTCCCCCAGTGTTTTCATGGTTTGGACCCCAAGCAGGGAGAAAATGGAACTAATCCAGTATAGGGCGTTTCCAGTGGCATCTGACAGCTGTTTTACTAACATCGAACTTCAAATGTGTCTTTAAAACTTCACCTTCTTGCAATTCCTTGGGTCATTTGAAAGTCCGGCTTTGGAAATAAAATCTTTGGGACCGCAGTTGTGTTTCAGTGGCCCCTGGATTTCCAGTGGTCTGGCATTTTACACTCTTCCTTCCCTTGGAAGGAATGCTTTCTGCTCGTTCTTCCCACTGAACTGTGGGAGAGTTCCTGAGGGTGCTGGTGAATCAGGTCCTCCTGTCTAAGGACTTGGCACCTCTTTCTGTAAAATGCCTTATGTTGTGATTTCATTTCCTTTAAAACCAAGAACTCACAGGATGATCCCTGGCTTCACAGCAGACCATTTCAATGGTGCTGAGTGGCTAGAAGTGCTTGACAGGTATAGTAGGCAGGCGACTGTGTGCCTGGACCCTAAGACAAACTCCAGACCATCAGCCTCATCCTGAAGAAGGAAAGCGGTATGGAAATGGGGCTCTTTCATACATAGTAACTTGAACCTGTGTTGCCTCCATTTCTCTCCAAATGCTCCACGTGTGTCTTCCCTGCTACTGCCATCAACCCCGCAGAGTCCTGGGAAGGATTCCGGGTTCTCGGGCTCCACCGCATCACAAGCTGCCCTTTCTTTCCCATGCTGCCCCATCTGTTTTCCACAAGGATTGTACTGTGTTGCTTTAGAAGTTTGCTTTGGCAATTGTCTAGTGCTTATTCATGTAGGACTTTGAAAATCAGTTTTTGCCTTTCCACAAAGGAATGTTTCAGAAAAGGCCATGGTTAAAAATGAGGTCATTTTACAAGCTGCCATTCTCCTGCAAAAAGCCCCCAACTTTTGCAAGTTATAAGTTTTTACAGAAGTTCATTTGTGGTGTGGTTTCTTGGAACTGAAGGGCATTCTGTCTCAGACACTGTCACTGCTGTGACTGGTCCCCAAGCCAGCCCATGGCTGTTTGACTGCGTTCCTGAGTTTTTGTGTTCATGTGCTATGGCAGGCTCTGAGTGGAGGTTCAGGCTTTTTTATTCCATGTCATCATCTTCTACCAATTTTTCTAGGTGGTACCTGTTGTCCTTTTGTTAAGACAGTCAGGAATGTGTTTAAGGTCCTTCCTGAAGGTCATATGTCTAGTACTTCAACAGTGGAAATTCCAGCCAACTTCAACTTCAGAGCCCCTGTGCATGCAATTGCTCCTCCAGTATACTCCTCCGGAAACACAGTGGTTTTGCAGGGTAGGGTTTGGGACTAGGAGACCTCCTCATGGGGAAGGAAGAAGGTCGGAAAATGCAGTCTCATGGATGCAATTACTTTTATTTTTTTTAATTGTATTTTATTTGTGTGTGGGGGGTGCCTTAGTTTGTGTTGCATATGCAGAGGGCATATGTCAATGTGGGATGTCTTCCTCTATTGTCCTCCACATTACTGCTATTATTATTACTGTTATTATTATTAGAGACAGTGTCTCACTGATCTGAAGCTTACTATTTAGACTCAGCTGTCTAGTCAACAGCCTCCCAGGATCTGCCTGTCTCCAGCCTCCAATGCTGGCTCAGGTTACAGGCATGCTAGCATTGCCTGGCTTTTTAACAAGAGTGCTGGGGATTTGAACTCAAACACTTTTGGTTTTAAAGAAAGTGCTCTTATTTACTGAGCTATCTCTCCAGCCCAGAATACAGTAATTTTTTAATTGCACACTTCTGCAGAAGGATGCTAAGATAGTCTTCCGGCATCATGGGTTAGAAAGCTAAGGCTCCTACCCAAGACCCTTGAGGCCAGCACTGTGTCTGGAAATAAGCAGGAAACAAAAGACTCAGTGGGCCAAACTGGAGAGCCGCTAAAGACAGATTTCTGACCATCCCTTCCAGTGAAAGATAGTGGGGTTATTCCTCAATGAGCGGAGGAAGGAGACGCACAACTGCTTATATTTTTATCAGAATTAAGAGATACTTCCCACAGACTGAGACCCTGAATGGAAGGAACTAGTCAGGATTTTAGCTGCCTTGAGAAAAAGAGCCACAAATCTGTGGTGTCACCCAAAGAATGGCAGCCGACTTTCCCCTCACTCGGCCTTTACCTCTTATGGGTTATCTGAATCCCCACTCCTTCCTCTGGTAACTTTCCGTGTCTTTCAGGGTTTCCATGTCTCTAGGGGTCATTTCCTCCATGGGCTCCTTAGTCCCTTCCTTGCTCCCTAGTCTGTGTGTGGTCACTTGTGAGGGAGTAATGACTCTGGGCTGAAAAGGAACAGTGTTTTCAGACTAGCACAGGAGCTCTGAAGAACTCAATCGCCTTATGTAGCTGAGTTCATCTTAATGATACCACTTTTCATTTTGTATAAGCATCCAGTTCTCTACTAGCTTCAGTCATTTTATGGTAAAGCTATCGCACAACTATAAAATGACTTAAAATATGACTAGGGTTATCTACCCTCTTGGGTTTATTTTAAATAGACTTTTTTATTACATGTATTTTATTTTTGTTTACGTGTGTGTATGAGAAGGTGTATGCATGCTGTAAGCATGCATGTAGAGAGATCAGAGGGCCAATTGCAGGAGTCAGTTTCTTTCTATCATGTGAGTCCTGGGACTCAAACTCAGGTCATCTGCACTTGCTTTGTGTGTGGAGTCACTGAGTTAAGTCTCTTGGACTGTAAATAAGAATGCTACTGGGTGTAGTACAGGGTTGTAAAATGGGCAGGCATGATGGTATACACCATGTAATCTCAGCACTTGAGAGATGAAGCCAGGAGGATCAGTTCAAGGTCAGCCCTGGGCTATCTGCAACCCTGGAGTGGGGCAGGTGTGAGCCCTGGGATGCAGCTCAATGGCTGAGCATTTGCCTAGTGTAAACAAGGCCCTGAGGGCTGGAGAGATGGCTTAGTGTTTAAAAGAGAACTGGTGGCTCTTGTAGAGGACTAGGGTTCAATTCCCAGCACCCACATGGCAACTAACAACCTTCTGTAACTCCAGTTCCAGGAGATCCAACTCCCTCTCCTGACCTCCTTGAGCATTACATGACATAGGTGATCTACCTACATGCAAGCATTACACTCATACACACAAAATAAAAGTAATAAATAAATGAAAGAAAAAAAAAAACAAGGCCCTGAGTCCTATCCCCAGCACCACAAAAAAAGGAAGAAGAAGAAGAAGAAAAAATGACACCTATCACTGAGGTGGTCATTGCAGCTCAGATGAAATTAAATGAGAATCATATGAAACAGCCAGCCCAGCTAAGGGTGAAACTAGAGGAGTGATTGAACGATGCCAAGACTACATTTAAAGAAACACACACACACATACACACACATAGTTACTTCCTGCCTAAGTTCCTTCCAAGGGTGAAAATGAAGTATAGCAGTGTTTTCCACACCCAAGCCCTCCATGCATAATTACTATCTCCATTAGCAACTCTGTGACCCTGCCCTCTGCCTTAGGTAACCAGTGCTGGCTGAGCGCAGTGTGGAAGGGCTGGGAAGTCAAATGAAGAAACCACTGGCTCCCTGTGGTGGGGCAGCTCTGAGGAATTCTGTTCCCTCGGGTTGAGGGCAGTCCTCAGAGACTGATCAGGGCCTTTGTGCCTGTGTGTAAATGTCTTTAATAAAAGCTGTGGTGCTTTCTCTCTTTACCCGCTTCAAGTTGGCCCTCATGGAAACTGCTTTTCTCCTTTTTATACTTGTAATTGAGCATGTAGGTGTGAATCAAAGGCCAGGTATTAAGAAGGACACAGATAAGCAAGGTTGTCCCTTCACAGCTGTGAGGGAGACAGAGATGCAGAGAAAGCAGTGCCAAGGTCCTAGAACAAGGTTCTGGGATCCTGAAGAAGGGGCCTGTTTGATCGGGGGGAAATGGAGGACGGGTAACTCACCTAGGATGGTAAAGAATAGTTTCAGGTGCACAGAGACAGCAGTGGAATGGGGGATAGGAGGCTTAGAGACACCGTACTTGCCAAGAACACTGTGCTCTGTGAGGAGAGCAGCACGAAGTAAGAAGGCCAGGGAAGGAGGGCTGGGGTGAAATTGTGGAGGACACTGAGCAGCATGCTCAGGATTCAGACTACATGACATTTTTACCTGTGAGAATTAGGAATGAGCTGTGCCTCAAAGGCAGTAACCAACAGCACCACGTCAGGTGAATTATAGGGGAAAGGTGCTGTCGAGGAAACATCTATCAGCAGCAGTTGTAAACTGCTTGTAATTGTGTATGCCTCTGATCCCAGCTACTTCTTGGAGACTGATCCTGAATCCTTGAGCCAAGGAGTTTGAGGATAGCCTGGGCATCATAGAAGGACTCCTAAAAACAAACAAACAAAAGCCAGCATGAGGAGTCAGGTCGGTGCAACAGGGAGATGTGGAGATGCAGTGTCTGTTCCTCCAGTCTAAGGTCAATGGTCATGAACCAGTTCTGATTCCCAGCACTGTAGGCTATTGGGTAAGGTTCAGATCTCTGTGTACACTTTTTACAACTTTCAAACATCTTTTCTAGGATCCCACAGAGCAGTCCAGATCTCATCAGCTCATGTATATAACTCATACATATTAGAACTGGAGGGACAGGTGGGGGCCCTCTGCCTTACCCCCCCAAAGGAAAACTCTAGCTTCCAAAAGAAATGCTCAATTCTGTTAAAGGCAGCTAAAGTTTAAGAGATTAAGTGACTGCCCGAGGCCACACAGCTGAGTGGAATCACACTGGAATAAATTTGAGCCCAGCTGGGGAAGAATTTGGCTTAAACACTGGGGGATTTAGGCAGGGGATATTCTCTTACGTGAAGGTCATAAATGTTACTCAGCATCTATTTACTGAGCCTATACTCAGCCCAATGCATGGCAAGTATGGTGAACACAGCATAGCCTGTGAAGTCTCTCCTGGGGACCTGAGAACTTTGCCCTCTGAGTCTCTTTGTTCCACAATGGACATATGCGCACATGGACAGGAGAACATCACTTCAGAGATGGCTAAGCAGCTAAATTCTTGAGGCAGGACTTGGCTAAGAGCTCCTACGGCTAAGAGTTCGTGCTTAGTGGTATCAAATTTCTCATGGCTCATCCTCATGTGTGGCAGATTCCAACTGACACTGTAGACCAAGCTCTTTTAAAAACAAGATGGTGCTAGAACAGGATGGTCACTATTCTAGCTGATCACCATTTTTCTGCTGAAGATGATTTCACTTGGGTTGGGAGGAAAACCACTTACTGGCAACTCTCTGCCAGCATACTGGACCTGTTTCTTAAATACTGCTTTCTACTCACTGGCCTAATCTGACTCCCTATTTAATTGACTGATGTCTATTAAGTTGAATGTAGCATAAAGGGGTTTTTGCTTGATAGGAGAGAAGGAAGCTAATTTTAATTGCCGTAGAGCCTATGGTTTGATTTGATTTTCTGTTTTTTTGTTTGTTTGCTTGTTTGTTTGGACTCTCAATTTAAAAATAAACCTAAAGCAATTCTTGTGGCTTATAGTCTCCAAAGGCAATGTGGTGATGTCAGACAGCCCTGGGCTTGGAATCGTGCCCTGCCTTTGCCAACACCTGACTCCTTAACCTTATTTTCCCCTTGAATAAAATGAGTTGGTTGGACAGGGATCAGTAACTGCAGATTTGCAATGGAGGTCACACCTGACCTTATACATGTTTTGTATGACCTCAAGAGTGTTTTATTTTCTAATTGAATTTTAAAGGTCTTTAAACCAAGCAAGCGCTTAGAAATTTGTCACGGGGTCCCGTCTCACACCAGCCTGTTCCACACGTGCCTTATCTGCCTGCCACCCAACTCTGTTGGCCTGCTCCACATTCTCTGAGGTTCCTTTCATCTGAAATAGAAACTTTAAATTTCTTTGCACTTCCAGTTTGCTTTTTTTAAATTTCTCTGCCTGCTTTGCTCTTTGGGCATTGATATATATTATTTCTTTCAATAGAAAAGAAAAGTCGCTTATTTGGTGATGGCAGCAAAGAAAAACTCCTGGAGCCCTACAGCACTGTGTGCTGCTGCTGATGTTAATATGTTAATGTGGCAAAGGGATCATTAATCAGAGGCCCTCAGTGCTGGGGCATGTGAAAGTCTGCCTACAGTGTTCAGAACCCTGGATCTAGAGAAGTCCCTGACCCAGCAGATCTTTACCCAGAAAACTGCTAAAAAATGTCAGTTCTGGATCCCTGCCCTAGACCTCCCAGCTGTGTGTTTTTGTTATCTCTGAAATGGGCTGGTAAAATAGCACCTACCCCTCATGGTTATCAGGAGGGTTAAGTGGCATATGTGTAAGGCATACCATGGTGGCCCTTAAAGAGGATGCACCAGAGTTACAACAAAGTCTGTCATCCCATTTTACTAGCCTAGCACCAGTCTCTGATTCAGAAGCTCTGAGCAGTGTCCTGAAATCTGCATATCCAACATGGTCCCAGGTCAGGGTACAGCTGCAAGTCTGTGGTCATATTTGTAAACCTGTTGCCAAAGGAACTCTCCCCAGGTGTCAGGAACATGGGGAAGTGGGAAGTAGAAACTGCATCTGTGTAGGGTGTCAGGTAGCACTCTGTACAGTAGCACTTGGGCAGCAACCTGAGCAGCTGAGCCTGCCTAGGCCTCTGAGCCAGTGGGAAGGACAGCATGGCTGGAGTGAGTGATGCTGGTGACAGGTGATGAGGGCAAAGACAGGGAAGGGGCTGGAGTGATCGCAGAAGATCTTTCTTCCGCTCTGAACCCCTGTATGGTGCTACTTCTGTCAAAGTGACTGAATTTTCAGTGAACAAATGGGCCTCACTGGCAAATCAAAGTTCTTCCTTAGAAAGTAACTAACATTTTGTAGTAATGCACAGATGAAGATGGGGTGAGAAGTTCAGTTAGCATTTTGCACTCCCAGCGAAGACGTGGATTCAGTCCCTGATCAGCAGAGGAGGCTGGAGCTGTTAGGAAGTATGTGGGTGAGTAAAGATGAGACAAGAGACTGAGGCGCACCCATGAATCCATGCAAGGAGAACATCATGAGCACATGCCATCTGTTGAGTATTATTCCAAAAGTCCTTGAACCTGCATCTAACCAGGCTCTTAAGTCAGACTTCCGGTTTAGAGATTAAAATGAAACATGGAGAAACAGGTTCATAGTCCCCTGGGAAGAAGAGGGAGCCTCGTCTTTACCAAGACAATTCCTTGGGAAGTGAGTGCAGGCAAAGGCAGGTCTAGAAGGAAGGGAGGCAATAGATAGACAATACGTCTGATTTTAAACAAAAAACTAGAAAACCTTTTTCATAGCACCTGAATAATTTAAATATAGAATGGGTATTTAATAATATTAAAGAATTGTTAATTTTGTTACATATGTATTGATGGTATTATATTTGTATGAGAAAATATCCTTTTATTGAAAGACATGTTTTGTAACAAGGCATTATTTTAAGAGTTTGATTTAAAATATTATTGGGGAATAGAATAAGGCTGAAGGGACAGAGGGGCAAAGTATTAAATTTTGCTGAACCTAGCAGATGACATAAGAGAATGTGTTGTACTGTTCTCTCATCTTTCTGAAGGTGTATGTGCCTGAAGAGGCCAGAAGAGAGTACTGAATCCCCTGGAGCTGGAGTTACAGGTGGTTGAGAGCCACCCAACTTGGGTGCAGAGAACCAAACTCAGGTCCTCTGCAATAGCAAGCATTCTTAAGCACTGAGCCATCTCTCCAACTCTAAGAAAGTATTTTTTTAATGCAGATGCAAGAGAAGATGAATATTGGGAGGGTAATTCAGTGGTAGGGCACTAGCATATGATTTCATCCATAGAACAACAGAGAGGGAAGGAGATGTAGACAGAGAGGGAGAGAGCCCAACAGCTCATTAAGTAACAGTAGTGAAGCCAGTAAGCTGGCTCAGTGGGTTAAGGCACTTACCCTCCTGATCTGATCCCGAGGACCCACATCATGGAAGGAGAGAACCAACATACCACATACATGCTGTGTCACACATGTCAGGGCATGCGTACACATACACACACACACAGAGACAATATGAACAAATGAATGAATGACTTTAAAAATACAAGCTGGGAAATCGCCCCTGCCCTCCTGCAGCTGGGGAGCTAAGTGCATGCTGTTATGGAGCACAGCTAGCAAGGACTGAGGGTTATTCTGTTGACCAGAATGCCTCTGGGATTTCCAGCCTAAAGTCCTGAGAGGCTTCCCCTTGCTCAGATGCATAATCTAATCATGTACCCATGATCCATTATTGAGTGTAATTTTGATCCGAAACAAAGCTAGCACTAGATGAAGAATTGTTAACTGTGGAATAGGTTGCTGTAGGGACTGAATGGTGGCCTCCAATGTTCTTGACCAGCAACCTCCCAGGCTTCCTCTGTGGCCCTTTATCTCTAGCTTGAAAATACACAGCAGACCTGACTTGCAAGAACCAAATGTATACGATGCTGTTGAGATTTTTGAAATCATTCTCTCCTTCTAAAAAAAAAAAAATTATTATTTTTATTTTATGTGTACGAGTGTATTGTTTGCATGTTAGTGCACTCATGTCATGCAATACCCACAGAAGTCAGAAGAGGACATTAGATTCCTCTGGAACTGGAGTTAATGACCGTTGTTAACCACTGTGTATGTGCTGGAAATCGAACCTGGGTCCTCTGTAGGAGCAGCCAGTGCTTTTAACTGCTGAGCTCTCTCTCCAGCCCCTGACTTTCTCACTCTTATCAAATAGGAGGAGTCCAAAAGTATTCTTAATTTAAATTCTTAAGCATGTGCTTAACATCACCCATTATTTTCAAAAAGAAGATATGGTAAAGCCAAAACATTAGCAAGCATTTAAATCTCTGTTCCTCATTTGGGCCACTGTGATGTCAGTTTTAAAGGAAAGAGACAAGGCAGAGGAGACCACTTATCATGTGGAAAGGGAACGAACTTTAGAGCTCATGGTTGATAGTGCCTTAAATTGTTATTAGCATGTGGATTTTGATGACTTCTGTGTCAGGATGGCTTCTGCAGCCACTGACCAAGCTCATTCCGGATTGATTCTGTTACATAAATCTCAGAAAAAAAGTTGAGTGCAGTGGTGCATGCCTGTAATCCCAGCACTTGGGAAGCTGAGGCAGGAGAATCACAAGTTTGAGGACAGCCTGGACTATATAGCAAGATCCTGTCTCAAAAAATAAACAAGAAAACAAAGCAAAAATTTTAGCAGTCTCAAAAAAGGAGACAGATAAAGGAAAACTACAGAAGAATAAACTGTTATACATCTATGCACTGATGTGCATGTGAGCCTACCGTGTGTGCCAGACATAATCCTGGGCTCTAAGGAGCACCAATGAGCAAAGCCAGGGAAGCTTTACCTCCTCAGAGCATAGATTATGGCCCATGTTGAGACAGCTCCTGCCAGCAACAGAGATGTGGGCCTCACAGAGGCACTTACCTGAGCTCTTACTTTGTTTCTTCTGTAACTGTGTAGTTTGGGACAAATCTCTCAGTCATTCTAAGCTTTGGGGTCCTTTTATGTAAAGTGAGCATTAAAAGCCATATATATACCATATAGTTGTGCATATTAAATGAATTTAACGTCTGAAAAATTCCTGCTGATATGTCTGGCCCACCATGCCTCAGAGCAAGCCCAGTATTAGTGACATGCTAGGTACTAACTGACAATAATCCATTGCTTCTACATCCTGGTATTTAACTGTCTACGTCTATATGTCTGGCAGACAATAGAATGTGATTTGAGAAGTTCCTTGGCTTTATTTCCTTCTCTCTAAAGGGGGAGAAAAAAAAAACACTGTTCAAATTATTTTGGTCATGAGTTGGCAGGTCCTAACAAGAGAAAGATGAAGTCTTCCTCAGAGAAGGGAAGGTTTAGAGCTGTCGTGATAATAGCAGCTTTCTATTGCCAGATGCTATTTGAGTCTCTGCGCCCAGCAATTTGGGGCCTTCTTGCTATAATAAGAATCCCACAATCACATGGCCCAAGGTCTAGTCTCCATGATCCCAGGTCCCATGGCAGGAGTCATCAAGTGGTACCCTGACTTCCAGGTGCAGCTTGGTGAGAGACTTGCAAGAAGGAAAGTGGGGTGGAAGGAGAGGGACTCCGCAGGGCCAGTGGCCGCAGCTGCAGTTTTCTGGGAAGGGAAAGGTGTGAGTGTGATGGAGCCATCTTCCAGGAGCTGCTGGTGGCCTCCAGGTGGACTCAGTGGCCCTAAGGCAGAACAGAAGCTGGATACAAGGGATGGTGTCTGAGCAAAGCGGTCTCCATTGAGTAAGCAGGGTCTCATTTCACTTCCTGTTTTCCTTCCTCTGGCTGAAATAGGCTGCTAATCTATCTGAGGTGGGAGGAGCATGGGAGAGGAGAAAATCCATTCATGAGGAAGGTTGGTTTTGAAAAACAACCTGTGTGAATCCCCTATGTCCTTTGGCCTGAACTGTGTAACTTGGCCTTCAGGCTCCATATCCCAGTGACCTGGTAGCCTGTGCCTGGGGTGGCTATTGGTAAGGGACAGGTGAGCTAGTCAGCAGTGACCCCTGTGATAATGGATTTCCCATTCTATGTTGTGCCCCAGGAATCCTGTTTCATTTACTACCTGACCAGCAGGGTACCATCTCCCCCTTTGAGTAGTACGGACCAACTCTAAACCAAGGGGTCTTGGGCCTGGGCAGGGTATTGGGGGCTCTGTGATTCCAAAGGCTGCCTTTACTATAAAGGACTTTCTGAGTAGAATATACCATAAAAATGATTCTCAGTCCTTGCTCAACTCACTAGAACCAATGACTATGCCTTTCTCTCCACAAAACCTGGCTGCCCCTCCATTCAGAGCTACTCTTGTATTCTGGGGATTTCTGGGTATGAATGAGCAAGAAGAATGGATGTGTCTGGGTGAGGGCTGCATGGCCAAGGTAACATGCCCCAGATGGGGACCCGTGTGACAGGAATGAGGGGCAGCTCACAAGCCTCATCCCACCTCCACTCCAGGGACAAAGACTCCACCCAGACCATCTTCCCGCACAGCCTCATGAGCCTCCCCTGGATCACAGAGGCTACTGAGAAGTAAGCATCCTAGCACATAGGGTTTGTAGGCCTGAATCATTTGAATGCATTTTGACCAAGTCTAGCCTAAACACAGAGATAGTTTAGGTCTCATATGGAAGAACTTGGCTCACTGGAGTTAACTTCTTGATGACATAAACTTGATGTCAAGGACACTTACGAAACTGTGACAGTTAATCTTGGTTGGATAGGTAAGTGCCTAGAAGGTTAGTACACCATGTACTGTGTCTCTGAGGGCACTTGCAGGCAAAGTTAACTAAGGAGGGAAGACTCAACCTGAGGCTCATGGTCTAGATGGAATAATTGGAGGAAAAGGAATAAGCCTGTTGGCACAGGCACTCCAGATCTATGCTTCCTGACTGCCATTAGGTGAGCTGCTCTGCTCCATCCACCACACCCTCTGTGCCATGATGAAATGAACCTTGAGCCAAAACAAACTCTTCTTCCTTTTAGTTGTTCATGTTAGGTATTTGTCACAGCAGCAAAGTGTCTGACTAACATAGAAGACCTTGGCTGCAGATGTAGTTCAGACTATTCCGAGTGTGGGTTTGAGACGGCCATACACGATAGGATTATTATCTCCAGTGTCTTCAAGGAAGCAGAAGCATGAGGATGCTGAGCAATTTCACGTAGCCTGGAAGAGGCAGGGAAAGAATTTAAACACACTCACACACACCAGCCATAGTCTTTTCTTCAACCTGTGTCTTGCAAGGTACACTTTGTTGCAAGGACAGAGATTCTTAGAATTCATAGTTCTCTGGTTTAAATATTGTCAGCCTGTTAATATATTCCTTTGTTGCTAGCCAACCCAGATCCAGAAGAATCCTGTGAACACAGAGAAGTCCAGGACACTTTATCCCCTACCTTCAGTTAGCATACACAGCATTTTTTAAAACATGATTAAGGCTAAGCTCAGCAGTGGAGTGCTTGCTCAGCGTGCTCCCGTGAAGGCTAGGTTCCACCCCCAACACCTCCAATTATTTTTGGAAATAATTAGGAAAGAATAAAGACTGTGAGTATTGTAGGAGGGTGGGCCTGGCTTTCCCAACATCAGTGTCCAACATTATGGGTATTTTGTTTTGTTTGCAACTAAATACTTAGCGTTGCTGAATCCAGTGGAAAGTTAAATGAATGTGTATGTTTGTTGGGCTTCAGAGGATATGGGAGGACAGTGTTAAAACTTTAACTTATATTTCTGGCAAGATCAAAGCCAGGGATGAGTTCTGCCAGCCGACAACCAGCACAGAGTTTTGAGTTTCACCTGAGGCTCCTCCCCAAGATACCAAATGTAAAAGTTTAATACTGAAAGGGCCAAAGCCAGAAGTTCAGAGGTTATCAGGGATTGTGTGTCAGGACACAGTGGATCCAGCTGTCACTGAGAGTATTGGTATCTACTGTAGAGCATATCTTACTTGAACATCAAGCATAGGATGTATTTTTTCTTTAACTAAGAGCTGAGGCTGTTGCTCACCATGGAGCACTTATTTGGTGTGTGTTAAGACCCTAAGTTCTATCACCAGAATTGAAAAAAAAAAAGTCAAATTATGTAAGCAAGAAATTTCTAAAATGATGATTTTGCATGAATATTGGAAAAGCAGTAATCTTAAAAAAAAAAAAACAGGCCAGATGTGGGTAACCGAGAGTGAGTGAAGGTGACAGCTTTAGGTTCCACTCAGGTGCTTGGGCAGGCCACAGGCATCTTCCCTAAGAACTCTTTTTCTCTATCTTGGTTCCCACATCTCTTTATAGCACCTTAGCAAGGCTTCTGTGGTTTCCAACCTGACTAGCAGGTTGCTTATTACCAGCTCCTGGTGTATAGAGGCTATACAAATGCCTGGTCATGGTGAGACTGAATCCCTGTTCATGGACCCCCAAAACCACCGTTGGAGCTCTGTGTCTTCAAACCCTCTGTGCAGATATAGTTAATTCCTGCTAGTTCTGCTTTGACATCATCACTCTAAGGGGGCAGTGTTTGAAATGTGGGCCACCTGCATGTACCACCTGTCATAGCACTGAATTTCCAAGTGGGCGAAGCCTCAAGGAGCTTTCTGTTCCCTTTTCATGCTGGCCCTCAAATCCCTGATAGGGAAAAGGTGGATAGGACAGAGACTCTCTACCCAGCCTTCTCATTCCTAGAATTAACTTGCACAGCCTCTGAGGCAGGCTCTCTGGAGGTCCTGTATGGGTACCCTGTGGTGAGAAGGATGCGCTGATCTCTAAATGGGGTCCTGCCACAAAAACACAACCAGCAAGTATTGCATAGAGATATTCTGCAGGGAATGGCTACTGTGATTATGGGGCTGGCCAGGCAGATCTCAAGGTCCTCCACTTGATGACTGCCATCCACAGAGAGATAACTTCTTCTTCCTCTGTGTGTAAGGTCTTTCTGCAATCAGCCAGGCCCTGCAGATCACCTAGAATCACCTCCCTTTGTAGAACAGATGATCATGGCCTTAGTCACAGCTACCAAGTATCTTCACAGCACGGTTGGTATCAACTTAGCACCTGGAACCATTGCATGACACATCAGACTGACTCTCATACCCTCCTTCCCAGGAGCAACTGTCCAGGCAGTTGGTGTCCAGCCGTGGATGCCTCCCTCCTGCCCACCCACCTCCTCATGTCACCAGAAGTGACTGCTCTAGCAATATAGCTGCCCTCCAGCAAATTTGTGCCAGACTTAAAACTTTTGAAATACAGTTTTCCTGCGTTGTAGCCTCTGAACAAGGCCATGATTTCCACAGACCCTCCAGCTGTCCCCATACCTGTACTCAGACTTTCCTGGCCACGGTCCCCATTCTTTACCGAACGCCTCAGCTCTGTCTGAATTACATGCTGTTTAATTCTCAGAACTTGCAGCAGTTGTTCCGATTTTCAGTAGAGCATAGTTAGTGTATGGGTTACTTTTCTCACGGTTGCAACAAAATACCTGACAAAGCCACTTATTGGTTTCTTTTGGTTCACAGTTTGAGGGAAGGTATGGTGGCAAGAGAGGTCCTGATTGTGGTGTGGGAGTGTGAGGTGGTTGGTCACACTGCATCAACAGGTCAGGAAGCAGAGAGAGACGTGAGCTGGTACTCAGCTGGCTTCCTCCTTTTTCCGTTCTGTTCTGCCTGGGACCCCAGCCCATGAAATGGTGCCACCCACATTCAGAGTGGGTCTTTCCTCCTCATTTAATTCTCTCTGGAAACACCCTCACAGACTCTCCAGAGGTAAATCTCCTAGGTGTCCAGATCTAGTCAAGCGGACAGTGAAAATGAAGCCTTGCATCAAGCTTCTAAGAGTTGCCAGTAACTCTGCCCCATTAAGCTCTGAGGGGAAAATCCACTTTACTAATGGGGACTTCTGAAGTGGCTTTCTTGGAGTCACTCAGATCTAGTTCTGTTTTCCTGTGTTTTGCTTTTTGCAAGGCTGGGAATTATGCCCAGAGCCCCACACCTGCTAGACAAATACTCCGCCAGAGCTGCATCCACAGCACCTCAGTTCTGAATCTCCATGAAATAAAATATAGGAAGGAGAAAGAGTGCAGACCATCATTGAAGATTACTTCACTTCTCTTGTCTTTTAGAACAAACTGCAGGCCTACTCTGTAAAGTCACTGGATCTGGTGAACAGTAAGACCAAATGGGTCTCAGTGCAGACGATGAGAGCCACGAGTGACTGAGTGATCATTACAGTGCCATACATAGCAGTGATGCATATTGTTATTGTCATTGCTCACAAGTACTATCAGGTAGCACTTCAGGCAGTACCTGCTCACAGCACCCCGTTTTGGATATGGGAAAACTGAGGCGCAGAGCTCCTTAGATGACGGAAGCAGTGTGCCAAATACCAGGGACAGGGTTAGTATCCCAGGCATCACCTCCAGAGTTCAGGCCCCTACCTACAGCAGTATAAATACTGTACATTGGATACCCGATATATTTCATGCTCGAATTCCTCATGCATCGTTTAAGGTGCCAGTTTATTGTGACTTAATTACAGAGAGAGTTCTGTTGCCCATAACTGACAATCTGAGATAATTTGGTGTGACTCTGTTGTGGTAAAGTACAAAGACACAACTAACAATGGAGTTTTCCATTGGTGCTGTGGTCAACTGCAGTCTCTGAAATAGCCAAGAGGCCATTTTCTACCTCTTAAGACCAATGTTAATGACATCATTGGGTGACTGAAGCCACACCTCCAAAGTGTGAGTTATCACACCCATGGCTCTTGCATATAAAGTTAGAGTAGAGCCATGGAGACACAAACATGTCCCTGTTCGCTTTATGCTCCCCTCCCTACACCCCTAAATGGACTCCAGGATGTAAGGCTTTAATATTTTGATAAATTCTTTCATAAAACCTGATTTCTCACCTTCCAAAAGGAATGTGTGATCAATGGCAAGGCTAAAATGCATATGGTTCCTTGATCGTTGCTTCTTTTTACATTTTTATAGCTACTATCAGAGCATAGTTGGATTTTGGCAGTTTGGAAAAAATTTCTGGAGAGTCAAGGCACAGAAAGGTAATCGGCAAATGGTCACACCTGTGCCTTTCCGTCATCCCATCAGGAAAGCTAGACTATCAAATTCGCTGTGCATCTGTGTGGTGAAGTTCGGTCAAATCTCTGCTAGAATTCCTAACATAAGCAGGGTGGAAAGGTCAGAAGACATTCCCTGCTTCAGCCTCCACGAGGTGTGGGCGGCACACATGCTCACAGTGGGGGAAATAGCGAGCTGGGCCTTAGAATCTCATTAAAATACAGGTGTCATGGGTGTGGGGCACTCACATGTGATGTGGACACTCAAGGTCCGTGGACCCCGGGTGCAATAAGTAAATGGAACATTCGGCCATTCACAGTTCCGATAGTTTAATTAATGTCATACTGATAGTCACATAAATAGATACACTATCCACAACATGTGATTTATAGCCAAGGGAGACTATAGAATCATTTGCCTATCAAGGGACCATTTTTCTACCTCATTTGCAAACCTTGAACCCAGTCTGAAAAGTTATGTGGTTCGTGGTTCTTATATGATGTGGGACTGAGTATTCCAAAGGGAGCTGTGCTAAAAGAATTGAATAGCATTCCCAATCCCTTATGGTTATCCATTCCAAGCTCCCCCCGCCCCCTGCTCCCAATGAATGCCTGAAAGTTGGGCAAGAAGCACACTCTGTATACTGTGTGACTTTCTTTGTCTTGATCTTAGCAACCTCTGGATCCTTTTCTTTTCTAAAGTTTTTCACGAGTTATCTTAAAAGAAGCATTTTACTGCTTCTCTATGGTCTATCCAAATCACCAGCATCACTATTCTTAAGGCTTGTGTCCATTATGAAGTATGTAATAAGGGTCACTGAAGCACAAGCTCCTTCTGGTACCTGAGCTGTCACTGAGTGACTAGCAGGCAGGTAGCTTGTATAGCATGGATATGTTGGATGGAGAGAGGAATGACTGATACCTGTGGAATGGGATGGCGTGCAGTCAATCTGATAACTGGGACTTTATTGAGTTAACAGGTAGGTCACTTATACAGCATGGATGTGTTGGCTAGAGGGAATGATTCACCCTGTGAAATAGGTTTCATCTAGCTTCTCAGAATGGTATACAATTTTAAACTTACTGATTGTAGAATGGTGAAATGGTTCAATGGACACTTGCTGAATAGGCCTGGCAACCTGAGTTTGATCATCAGAACTCATGTAGAGGTGAAAGGAGAAACTGACTGCACAAAGTTGTCCTGTGACCTACACCCACACACAAATAATTATAAACACATGTTATAGTTGTATAGATTATTTCTAGAATTTTACATTTAATATTTCAGATTGTGGCTGACTACAGGAAGCTGAAATGTGGGGAACAAAACCACAAATAATGGAGCACTGCTATAGTTGCAAATATTTTCAAATTATTGTGTCACTAAAAAAAGGTGGTGGAAAGAAAAACAACAAGCAGTTCACTGTCCACCCTATTAGCAGACACATGAGTGTGAAGCTATCACACTCCACCAGTCACCTGTCTGACTGAGTGTAAAAGTTGTGGCTGGACCAAATACTAAGTTTTCTTACCTGATGCCTGTGAGCACCAGACCTCCAAATGCTGACTCTACCACGGATAATACAGATACGCGTTTCCATAATAACAAGTCTGCTTGTGCTTAATGAGTGAAAACTAGAAACTACAACGGTTAGTCTGTTCTGAAGAGATTTTTCTTTATTATTCTGGAGCACAGAAATGTCACTCTTGGGCCTTGCTAAGAAGTAATCACTTAAGTGAGCTTGGACTGTGGCACAGAGCAGAGCAGTGTCACAGCAAACGGCCCAGGTGGCCTCTTTAATCCTAGTTTCCTAATTAAATACCAAAAAATTCTTTATAAGCTATATCCAGTGAGACCTGGTTTCTCGCCTACTCACCAGTAGCTATAATGATGACCCTTTGTGGCAAAGAAGGAGCAGAAATTGCTGACAGGGATATATTTCTCCTGCAGTGAGCTACTGTAGAGGCCAACTGGCACAGTACCATGCTTGTTAGGATGGATGACATCCTTGCAGCCTAGTGTGACTTATCCACTCTCCCTTTCATCTGTCCCCTGCTCACTGCCTTTGACCTCCTACCACTCCTGTGGTCTCTGGACATCCAGCAGGTAAGCTATTGTAACCAAGCTGCAGGGTCTACCTTTGAACCTCTCTCATGGAAGCAGGAAGGGTATTTTCTCCTGAGGGGCTTTCCTCTCCTTTTTCATTTTTAATCCTTTTAACTACCTTTTATAAAGAAAACTTCAGCCAGGCATGGTGGCACATGTCTTTAATCCCAGCACTCCAGAGACAGAGGCAGGTGGATTTCTGTCATTTCAAGGGCAGCCTGGTCTACATAGGAGTTCTAGGCCAGCTGGAGCTACAGGGAGACCCTCTCTCAAAAAGATCAAAAGAAAGAAAGAAAGGAAGGAAGGAAGGAAGGAAGGAAGGAAGGAAGGAAGGAAGGAAGGAAGGAAGGAAAGAAAGAAAGTTTCAGAGAATATAGTAGCATAATGTAGAAAAAGAAATTGAGAAATTGCAAATAAATTTGGATGGTCTATAGAGGGAGAGAGGGAGATAGATGATAGATAGATAGATAGATAGATAGATGATAGATTCTGGTACCAAGGACCATTATTACAGGAATTCATGTATTAGTTTTGTATTGGTAGTCTCATGTTAACATAACTTAAAGTTTTGAGGTTTACCTTTTTCATACAAGGTCGGATTTAGAGAGTGTAAAGACAGGACTCTGTGTTCTATTTATTTACTGGGCGTTCGTTGAAGATAGACACTTACTCTGTTTTGGAGCTATGCCAGTGAGTCAGACATGCCCCTGCTAGGAAGGAGCACACCACATGCCCACGACAGTGGACAGCAGTGTTCGGTATAGCAAAGGAGGACTCTCATGAGGTTGTTCTGTGTTCCAGGTTGCTTTGCTTTCGTCTTGTGCCGTATGGTTGGGTTTTTCTTGGTCTCAGTACAGGCAATCTGCCTGCAGCTCAGAGTCCTCCCAGACTGCTGGGGTCAGGACCAGGAGCAAGCATGGCCATGAAAGGAGGGAGTAAGCTGATAGATGTCACTGGTGGTCCATCCAGAGACTGAAAGAATCCCCAGAGCACATCCTAGACTAGAAGGACAGGCATGGCCTGGGCAGGCAAGGGGACCTGATGGACAGCAAGCTCAGCAATGTCAAAGGGCAAGGAAAAGGGGACAGTAGATGTAAAAACTGTCCCCAGCAGCAGCTGCACATCTAGTTCCTGAGCTGAGCATCTCTAAATTTCACCATCCTTTCCACAGCTACTCTGTAACCTTTAGCAATGGCCTCATTCTCTTCCCCATCAGGCCTCAGTTCCCCTCTGTGTCTGACATCATCCTACCATGAGGTTTCCGGGTCATCCAGCAAGCAAGTGGAACTCACATCCCCCTTATTGGTTCTGTCTTCTAGGAATAGAGCTGTGCCCTCCGGGAAAAAGGTTCATGATCACCATGGTGGCAAGCTTCATAGCCATGGCAGGCCAGTTCCTCATGCCGGGGCTGGCCGCGCTCTGCCGGGACTGGCAGGTGCTGCAGGCCCTCATCATCTGCCCCTTCCTGCTCATGCTGCTGTACTGGTCGTGAGTATCTTCTGCGCCATGCCGCCTTACATGTCCTGCAGGACCTCATCCCCTGCGGTGTTAACATGTTTTCCCTACAGGATCTCAGTCTCAGTGTTCATGCTCCTTCTCTCTCATTCATATTCACATTCTCTCTCCCTCCTTTCTCTCTCCCCCCTTCTCTCTCTGTCTCTCATTTTTCACTGTTTATATTGTTCATACTGTTGAATGTGCCTCCATTACCCTTCCTCAGCTACAGCAAGCTGCCCGTGATCAGTCTGACTTAACAGTGACTTGCTGTTGCCACCATAATTACTTTGAGATGAATATTTATGAATGGATTTGCAAGGACCTGTGTTAGGATGATATATGGAGGGAGGTATTGAAGGAGTCGTTTAGAAAAACTCCATCTCCTCTGGGTGAGGGAGGACAAATTTCAGCTCATTGCATAAGTCTGGCCCACCATCTGTTTTTGCAAATAAAGATTTATTGAAAAACAGCCATATTCCTGTAATCACAAATGCATTGCCCATGGTTACTATTAGAGATCACATAGCCCACAAAACTGGTTAACTTATTATCTTGTCTTTTACAAAAGAAGTTTGTCCACCCCTGCTTAAGATTTGTCTAATATTACTTATAAAGCCATATAAAACAAGTTTTTGAATTGCTGACTTTAGGGGGGAAAAACAAACACTGGACACACTGTGTAGAGATGAGCTAGGTGACTGGACTTTTTTAAACTCCCCAAAGAGATTAGTGCTCAGCCAAGGCTGAGACCTTCCTTTACTGCCTAGTGAGAGCTGAAGGAAAAATGGGGTTGTATGGGCATTTTATTTATTTATTTATTTTAGTTTTATATATGTGAGTGTATTGCCTGCATGTATGTAAGTGTACGCGTATCGTTTAGTGTTCATGGAGGTCAAAAGAGGGCACTGAATTCCCCTGGAACTGGAGTTATGGATGGCTGTTAGCTGCCATGTTTGTGCTGGAATTACATCCCAGGTCTTCTGCAAGAACAGTCAGTACTCTTAACCGCTGACCTATCTCTCCCGTGTAAGCGTTTTCTAAGTACCTCCTTCTTTCTTTGCCCTCCTCCTCTCCAGCCCCTTTAGGGCTGGAACCCTCCCTCCCCCTCCAGATCCCACCAGCTGTGGTAAGAACAGTGGACGTCATGCTGTATTGCTGTCATTTGGTCACTAACAAGAACGAAGTTTCTGGTGCTCAGTGCTTTATGTCCTTGCTTTAATTGTTCGCTTGAGCCCAGAGAACTGATAATGGGCTTCCTCCAACCCCTCCCCTCCCCAGTTCCAGGGAGGGCAGCCCACCTGGAACTTTACAAACTGCCCCACCCCAGGGATCCTCCCAGAGAAGGACCTGCGAGCTGCAGTGCAGGTGCCATTTCCTGAGGAACCCACTGGATTGTGTGGCAGGAGAGCCTCCATGTGTAGAGAGGCAGAAGCAGCAAATGAAAAAATAAGGACCACCCACCAGGGAAGCAGCATACTGGCCATAGCTGCCAAAACTGCTCCTCTGGGGGTGCTTTCTCCAGCCCTGGCCCAGATTTGAACCCGCCATAGGGCCAGGCTTGGCCCAAACATCCTTCTTCTCCGGCAGAATCCAACAACAGATGAGGTCCCTTGCTTGGTGAGGTCTGTACTCCCATCCTGTCCCTTCTCTGGCAGTGCTTGCTGCTGACCTTGCTTCTTTGGGGACTCGGGTCACTGACTTGTCTAAGAAAAGCTCGCTCCGTACTTTGTCCCGTGCAGGCGTCTGTCACGGGCACTTTTCTAACAGCAAGTAGGTCATCCTCAAATTCCCTAGGCCTGTCACTCAGAGGGCAGACCTGCCACCTTGCTAATCCCATTCCACAGCCTGCCTTGCAGGTCCTCACACCCACCTCTCCTGCTCCCTGACTGTCATCCTGCCCAAGAGCACCAGAGGCCTGGGCTGGGTCACACAGCGTGGTGGAGGCTCTCACCAGAGAAAGGACAGAGCTGTTTCCCTCTCCCAGGCCAGGCCCCACCTACTCTAGGTAGGAGACACCCTGAGCAGCTAGCTCCAGGTCTGCACAGGTGGCCCGTGGAGAAAAGACTAGTGCTGTTCACTCTCTTTTTCATTTAAATTTTAGAACTTCATTAAGATTTAATGACAGGCTAGGTAAGATTTCACTCATTTAAATATGCTCTAAGAAGAAAAACTCTTCAAAATGTATACATTTAAAAACAAAATTGTACTGCTTTTGGAGAGGCATTCAGGAGTAACACCTACGTGTGGCTGGTGGTAGGATGGTGCCATGCCATGTCCTCTGCTTTGGCTAAGCATACCTCAGCAACTTGCTCTACCTCTCTAAAACCTTGTTTTCTCATCTCTATAAAAAAGTGGGTCATAATCCTTCTACTTCATGGCGTTGTTTCAAAGATTGATTTGATGTTGGAAAAATGTTGCATGAAGAGGAGTCTAGAACAGAGGCTGGAAGATCGAGCCTCGAGTTCTACCACTAATAGATGTGTAACCTTTGGCAAGTTGTTTAACCTCTCAGCACCTCAAATTTATCATCTCTAAATCATAATGGGCCAATAATTAGTTGAGAAAGGTCAGCGAATTAACATAAGCATTTGGAATGATGCCTGTCACCTAGTGCCACATATGTTCCTGGTTATATCAGCATAATTACTATATTTTATATTTATATTGCTACTATTTAAGGTTTGGGGCATGCATCAGGCCTATAATAAGTACTCATAAACACTAACAACTGCTACAAATATTATTGTATCACCTCTTAATAGAAACCTGGGTGCTGTGGGGATAAATTTGAACAATGAATGGAGAGACGTGTATTCTACCTTTTCCTACTGACCTTGAAAGGGTCCCAAGAATCAGTGGCTTCAAAAACTATGTAGGCCTATCCTTTATCCTCATCTCTCTGATTACCACAGTCCTGCCCTTTGCTACTGTCGACTTGGTTGTTTGACAGACTCCAGTGCTTTCTGGAGAGAGAACCGAATGGCAGCCTCAGCCAGCATGACCAGCTGTTGGTGGCAAAGTTCTAAAAGTGACACACTTGCTTTTAACAAACAGGTATTTACTGCCAGCACTCAGGGTGCCCAGCAGCATGCTTGGTGAGTGTTTGCTCTCTAAAGAGCAAATACAGAAGTCCAGGAGTTAACAAGGACTGCAAGCCCAGCTGCCTGAGGCAGATCAGGGCCAGGGAAGACAAATGTGTGAAAGGAATCTTCTAGTCAAGTTGGTAGACAGGTGAGCAGTTGCTGTCTATGCACATGGTGCTGAATAAAATAAAGTACCTCAAAAGTGCAGTGCTGAGCTTCAGTGTAAGAAAGAGTAGTTCCCAGAGCTGACACAGGAGAGGGTTCTAACACAAGCAGTCATAGCAGTAGCACCCAATGTCTAAACATGAACGAATCCCAGGGATCTGTGTTCAGACCTCTGCCCGCAGCCTGGAATTGAGTTCTCACTTGTATTTATTACTCTTGTGTTACTGTAACCACAGGAGCTGACAAAACAATTTAAGGGAGGAAGAATTTACTTCGGCATGATGGCCCAGCCTTCAAAACTGTTGGCTTTATATATTTCCCAGGCTCAGACATTTTGTTTTAGCAACAGAGAAAGGACCAAATACAGGCCTTGTATACAGTTAAAACTGATTACTTTGAATAAAGCTGAGAGTCAGAGCATTCAAGTCTTTCCTCACCACAGGGTCTCCACCCACAGCTGGCTGACTTCCCTGAACTGCAGACAGAAAAAGATTCTCCCTGAAGAAATCAGAGCTTTGAAGTCTGCACCATGCATGAGTGTGTGTGCAAACTTCAGCCACTTTGCCAAGGCTGAGATGTGAACCTTGTAGAGTCAGCAGAGCCTCCCATGGTGGTGCACAAGGTTCACATGAAAGAAAACTCTCCACAAGGATGAGCTCACAGATAAAATTCGCAGATTCCTGGGGAAGGCATTAGGAGGACCCAAAACTGTAGACTTGGGAATTTGCATCTCAGAAACTTTAGAACACAGAGTAATCTAAAAAGGTAATTAGTATTTGGGTGCTTACCATTCCCCCATGCTGCTACTAGCTCAGACCCCAGTTACTCTAGATACAGCACCTGCACAGGAGAAAACCCCTGGAAAATCCCACTACAGGGAATGAGTGGAGGTGGGAGGGAGCCCACAGTCTGCAGCCCCATAAACAAGCCATTAAGAGAGAACCTATACTGTGAGAGAAAATGCACTGGTGTGTGGACTAGAAAAATGAGTCACGTGTGCAGAAAAGCATCTCTAAGTAGAAGACCTTCTTGCAGAGACCTAAACAATTATAGATCATGTGATAGAAGTGTTCTAGGCAATAGTAATAGTCAGGGCAAAAGCTACCTGCTGCTTGGCTTGTTCTGTAAGAGGAAGGTCAGACTCACTGAGCCTCCTGGACAAGAGGAACAGGTAGAGGGACACTCAAAAACAGGTGAGCCCAGGTATCATCGGTGCTTTCCTAAAAGCCATAGGAACACACCAGAGGGCTTTAAGCTAGGGGATGACAAAGGAGAAGATGTGGCTTGTCCTCTGAGGTCTGTCCTTCTGCCCTGTGGATATGTGCAGAGGGCAGGCAGGGATTAGGCAGAGGCAGCCACCGTGCTTTAGGCTGTGGAAATGAGGCAGTGGCTGCACAGGTCTGATTGGACAGGTGCTTTGGAAGTCAGCCCAGTGAGATTTGTCAGTGGACCCAGTGTGGTTTGTGAGGGAAAGAGAGGAAACCGGGACTGGAACTGGGTCTCTGAATCACAGAGGTTCAGAAGGACGGAGCCCAGAGTGCTGCTTTGCCACTGGAGTTTGGAGGTAATGCAGTGAGGTAAGCTGCTGCAGAGGCTGCAGTACTGAAGGCTGTGGAGGAACCACGGTGTCCTCACAAATGTACATTTACAACTGTCCAGATACACTGGGGCCCAGAGATCAGCAGAGGACATCAAGCAAAAAATAGTTTATTGCTCACAGTTCCCAAGAGGAGGGGGTCACACCAAGCCCCTCAGGGTAGTATGAGGAAGTAGCAGAGAGCAGAAGGGAGGGGGACAATGTGTGCAGAGCCATTATTGTAGTATCTTCAAGAAAGACTAGATCAGGCAGGGCAGGAAGAATCAAGGTCGGCTAGTTGGGGGCATGGGACTGTCCCCGGTTGTCTGGCACGCTCTCCTGGGCTGGTCGCGGCAATTCAGGAGGTGGCAAAAGTGGATTCTGGATTGATTGGCATGTTCTGGTATGTAGAACATGCAGCCGAATCCCTTATCGTGCCTAGCAACAAGCTAACTGTGTGGAGCTAGGAGAGCACTCCAGGAAGAGCAAGGCCCCACATACCCAAATATCAGAAAGTAATAAGGCACAATTAGCAAACAGCCCTTCTGCAGGTGCAGGATCATGGAACATTCTTAAATGAAGTGACCCCAAGATGGCATCAGCAGTGTGACCAGGTGGGGATTTGGCAAGGAGAGAGTACAGATGCTTTTTGGTGATAGGAAGATGTGACACATGGATGATTTGTGACCCAGGGAGTCTCAGAGCCAAGGCAAGGGATCCATATGAGCTACCTGGGGACGCTCGCAGCTTATTTTGCATTGGGTGCGAGAGAGCCCTCTATGGCCTGGAGGGGGCCGAGAGAACAAAGGTGCAATTGCTTGGACGTGAGCACTCCAGTGTGCTTTGTAAAGGCACTTAAGCACTGTGTGAGGAAGCAGGTACCAAAGAGACAGTACTTTAAGCTTCTCCGGGGCACTGGGGAGATGGCTCTAAAATGCTTGCTGTTCAAGTATGAGGACCCGAGTTTGGATCCCTAGCACCCATCTGCTAGGTAGACATAGTGGCCCTGCTATAATCCCAGCATGTGGAGAGTGGAAACAGAGGGTTCCCAGAGCAAGCTCACTAGCTAGACTAGTTGAATTGGAAGCTCTGGGTGGAAGAGACCTTGCCTCTCAACACATAAGGTGGAAAGTAATCACAAAAGACACCTGAGGTCAGCACTGGTCCTCCAACTACTTGCACACACACACATGCACTCACATGCATGCACACATGCACATACTACAAACACATAAAACAACAACAAAACACTCTCCAGGACTCTAAGAAATAGAGAACATCACTAAAAACTGACTTCAATTGTCAGGAATTCTCAAAATGCAGTCCCTAGGCCAGGTCTCAGAGCTGGGTTTGCAACAAGTCTCCAAATGAGACTGACACTGTCAGCCAGGACTTGAGGACATTTGAGGAAGGGCCACTGAAGATATACTGGCGGGGGGGCGGGGGGGAGGACTGCAGGTAAGCCCTGAGGGTAGAGAAGCGGTCCTGTGTCCTGTGCAGGTAAAAGACGGTGGCTTCCTGCATATGGATACAAGACTGCTGAAGGACGTACAGGAGATGCTCTGAGTGGCTGAATCTAACCGTGTTTGCAGAACAGGATCTGTTCTGTAATGAGGAGCAGATGCTGTCCCTGAGTGGTGGGTGGGCACTAGTCACCAGTCCAGTTCCACAGCTGACACAGGTGTCACCTTGGTTGTCTCGGATATCAGAGGTGTTTCCTAAAGTGATGGAGGAAGAAAGAAGAGCTTGGTCCTACATCTAATTAGCCGGGCTGTGTTTCTGGTTCCCTGGACTGGTTCCCCGCCTTGCTTACCTGGTAGCCCCACCAGCAGTCACAGGTCGTTTGTTCTTGAGCTTTCTGCTCCCAACCTGTCCCTCTACCTCTACCCCTGCAGGGGAGCAATGTAGGTGGCTTTCTTGTACTCTGCCAAGATTTTTCATTAGGTACTGTTGGAAAAGTTCCTCTGCTTGAACTCACTCAGCGTGTGTGCTGTGTGTGAAAACACACGTGTTCCAGACACACGGAGATGGTGAATTATTAACTGTGCCTGTTAAGTTGGAATTTCATCCTGATGAGAGCTGTACAGTCAGCACAATCATTAGAAGCATTGGGGAGAACAAAGAGAGAGGGGGTCAGAGGGGAAATAGCAGGAAACCAAGGAAGGCGTAAGAGTAGAGAATGAGAATATGTCAGCTCTGCAGGTGAGACAGGGACCTGGTGACAGAGGAAAGGTGAGGGAACCGGCCTGAAATGCTCAGCAGCTGGCGAAAACCTGACAGCAAGGCTGTCGAGAGAGAAATTCTTAGGAAAAAGTGCACATGCCAAAGAGATTTGAATGTCTAAAAGTTTCAAGAGAAATATCACTATAAGATATATAAATGGCCTCAGTCTAGATAAATATCCAGTTTAAAGTTGCAAACAAGTCTATCATGTATTGTAAATGGTTCCAATTTGTAAATATCACTAAAAATCTTTTAGTCAGAATCATACCAATTTTTATCCCCTGAGAGTTTGGATTTAGGGATTTTTGTTGTTTAGGCTTTTTGTTTTTGAAGTGGGGTCTTACTGTGTTGCCCAAACTAACCTCAAACCCTGGGCTCCAGCAGTCCCCCTGCCTCAGCCTCCTAAGTAGCCAAGACCACAGCTGTGCATCGCCATACCAGCTAGGCGTTGCTCTTGTTGGGCCCAGCTAAGCACTTTACATTCCTGAGCTCTTTCTATGTTCCTGAGGACTCCTGAGATTGACATTGGGGTGGTCTCCAAAGCACAAGGAGGAACTGAGGCACACAGAGACTCCATGGCTAGCCAAAGGTCCTTTGGCTACTAGGTAGCAGGAGGTCTGAGTCCAGCAGTTGAACTTCAAGGCCAACAGGAAGGCCAGCAGCTGCTCAGTTCAGATCCATGTGCTGCTGAACCCAGAGGGTATCGAGGCCGCCAAGAGCAGCATGTACTTGGCACAGAACTGTGTTTCTCATCTGGAAAGATTCTCTCTGTCCTCTGTTATTTAATAGATTCTTTAACGATTACAAAACAAATCACTGGGGTATTGCTACTTATCCTAATAGTCATACAATGAAAATGTGTTAAATAGATTAGTTATTCTTGCTGCTTATTCCAAAATTAATTTTAAAAGATGTGTGTATAAAGCCCTGCAATTATCAGTCTGTTCCTTTCTCAAATATAAGGTACAAAACACCATCCTCCATCAAAACCAGTTTTATTTCAGAATACCATATTATACAAAGAGATTCTGTCACAGATAAAATAAGGAAATCAGTTATAATAACAGTTATTCACACAGGAAACAGTCTTCCTTACAGGAAAAGGAAAGAGATGAGTCAGAGCAGACTAGTCTCCGGAAGCCTGAATGAGTATGCAGTAATCGTCTTCACAGGTCTCATGGTTATCCTTGTTCAGCTGATTTGGGGAGATGTGTTGTAAGTGTAAAGAAATGGCCTCATTCAAATCCTATTTGCCTCTACATTATCTAGACTGGATGATGAAAAGTCACATGATTTGAATGAGGCTATTTCTTTACACTAACAAAAGACAAACATGCTGGGGGAGAAGGAGTCGTTTTCCTCAGTGGTTTAGCCACTGGTAAGGGCCCTTGCTCAAGTAAATAACCTCTCACCTGTGCTCATGCAAGCAACCCTATTTAAATGCAGTGGGGCATCAAAAAAAAAAGGACATGAGGGTGGAAGGGGGATTTGTTGGACAGAAGAAGGGGTTCAGCAGGAGGGAGAGCGGGCTAAGAGGACACTAGAGGAATCAAGTACATAGTAAAGGCAAACCTGAAATGCAAGTGGTAGCCCACCTTTCAATCATGAAAATTGAACGAGCAATCAAAGGTGAGCTGGAAGTGTTCTCTAAGCTGGTGTTTGGGATTTGCTGATGACGCTGGATCCGAGGAAGCCCTCAGGTGAGAGCAGCTTCTGAGAACAAAGGTTACTTACATAAAATATTAGAAATTTCAGTGGCCAACACAGGTGCTTCCAAGCACAGGTGGAGAAAGGCCTGACAGAGTAGTAGATGCCGTCCTCTGGTGCCACATACACAGTGTACAAGGACAATGAGCCCTGATGTCCTCAGGCCAGAATATGCTTCAAAAGCCTATCTCACTGCCTCACCCAAGCAGCTAGGGTTACTGAAGGCCAGCTTGAAGACCAATACAGCCTGGAAACCAGGCAAAGGGCATTTAGCACGAGCCTGTGTGTGCACAAGATGTGTGTGTTGGGTCCTGAGCTGTCAGTACCTGGCTCGACTTAGGTCACAGCCTCTGGCAACAGGTGTCAAATGCTATGCTAATGGCAGCTGCATTGATGGATAATCAGAGTCTACATGGATGGATAGAATGAAGCTGAAGGGACCGAGAGTAGTACCAACAGAGCGGCAGTGTGGCTTTACAGAGTGTAGTGCCTGTATTGTAGTCTTCATCTGCCTAGGCACATTTGGAATTATCTCAAGCACTATGCATCCCGAGTTGGTCTACTATAAAAAGCCTAACTTCAGAGACTTCATGTGCCAGACCTGAGCCTGCAACATCATGAAGATGCTGTGCATTGTGTGACCTGGGCTGTGTCGTTTTACCTTACAGGGTGACTTAGCCACAAGCCTCCACAGAAAGCAGGAATCTGGCAGGGCCTCTCCTTCATTGTACCCACCATATCCCACTGAAACTGAGGCCACGGTAAATAAAGCAACTCCCTGAAGGTCACGGGAGCTTCCTGATGGATTTCCACCATCATTTTTCCATAGCACTGTGGAGGCCTTGATTTGTGGGGGAAAAAAAAGCAATGTTCTGCACTTACGTGGGAGGGAACTTTCAATTAGGAAAGACTTTGTTCTACTAAGAGATTTGTAAGTGTATTGCCTTAGGAAAACCTTGGGTTTAGCCATCCTCAGAGCTCTTTATTTGATTTCAGGATACACCCTCCTTCTCCCCAAATTCCTAAGTTTAATGAAAACCATAAACTTAAAAATAAAAATTTAAAAATGAGTTCAGAATCACCCATTTTCTGCTGTGTGACCCCCTCCCCTTCCTCTTTGCATCTGCTCCTTTTACTGATTAATCCCTGTAGGTAGTTATCAGGCCACAGAAACTACAAAGCACATGAGATCTTAGGCTTCACACCTTACTTGTCTAGTATGCCAAACAGAGCAAAAATTTTTTTGAAGTTTTACTATGTATCCCTAGCAGGCCTGGTACTTATTAGGTAGCTTAGGTTGGCCTTGAACTCAGTGCAATCCTCCTGCCTCAGCTTCCTCAGTGCTGGGATTACTGGCATGAGCTCCTAGCTTAAACATTTTAAAGGAAAAGGAGGGTAGGAAGAAAGGAAGGGTAGAAAGGAGGGAGGGAAGGAGGAAGAAATGAATCTACATGAAAATTTATTCTACTGGATCAAGCTAGTATTTTTGCAAAACCTTTGATTAACTTCCAACTGTGTTTAATGATATTTGGGTCTTTGACTCGTTGTTTCTTTGGGTTTGTGGGCAGGAGTCACTCTCCAGAATTTTTAACTGGAGCATCAACAGCTAGAATCACCTCTTTAAATCAAAAGTGGCTGAGCCCTGCGTAAGCTCACTTCTACACCCACATAGGGAAAGCTCTCTCCACCAAGTTTTACTGACCCTGCTCCCTCCTGGGCTTGACTCTGTGTCCTTTCTGGGTCTGCTTGGTAGAAGCTCCCTCACTAGGCTGGGGTACAGCTCAGTGGTACAGCATGTGTTTAGCATGTTTTCTTTCCCAACAAAATAACTTCCTGGGGCCCAGACTGTGTGGCTCATCTCTATACTGGCCCCAACTTCTCCATACATGTTTATTTGATGAATGATGTCATGTTGAATCACATACAAGGTGTGTTTGTGTACACAGGTTTCGCCCTAAAACTAAATACTTCACAAAACAAAAAAAGGAATAACTAAAAGGTTCAACTAATTTAATAAAACATTAGCAGTTAGGGTTTTTTTTTTTCCCTTTCTGGGTTTTATTTATGAGTACATGACCTAGTACAATGAATTTAAAGAGGACACACATGCTTCTTACTCAGAATCAACCAACTGACATTTCACCAGAGTGGATGTTAAGTGAACCTTGGGGAAGAAGGCAGCCCAGGCCACTATCGAAATCAGTGTGGCCTTCCTCAGAAAACTGCATATGATGCAACTGTATCACTCCTCGTGTATACAGAAGGACTTGAAGTCAGTCTACCCTAGGTACATGCACATTGTGTTTATTGTGGAACTTTTCATAATAGTCAAGACTGGAATCAGCCTAGGTAGGTAGAGAATATATGGCACATGTAAACAACGGATTTACTCAACTGCCAAAAGAATGAAATTAGACATTTGCAAAAAAATAAATGAAACTAAAGATCATTCTGTTAAGTGAAATAAGCCAGACACCGACAAATAACATGTGTTTTATCTGTAGACTCTAATTTTAAAAATACATATATAAGATACAAAACAAAACTATTTAGGAAAATAACAATGGGGGATGGGATGAACAGATAATGGGGGGTATGATCAAAGTACATGATAGATATTAACGAAAATATTATAATGAAACCTATTCTTTTGTATAACAAATATATGTCAATAAAAAAAAGGCTGTCCAGATAAGATGCTTGTAGTCAGATTCTCCAGTTGGATAAAAAAAATTGTCATTTTTAAACCTTGAGGGCAAATGATCAGTATTATAGTACCATGTACTGATTTTAACTGCTGATCTCTCTGGACAATTCCACAGCTTTTAGACTGTGATACAAAACAGACCTGGGGGCGTCAGACACACTTGGGCTTAGCTAAGCTTCACACAACAGGAAAGAGAGTAGGATTCAAATGTGAGTTAGATACCTGGCCTTCCTATTAAATCGTAAATTTCCATGCTTGTCCATGCATGCGCTGGGGCAAGTACGAGAAGAGGTTGCCTCAGTCTCATGCTCCCGTTCAGCTTGGAAGAACAGCAAGGGAGTGGGAGCGCACACCTGTAATCCCAGCACTCAGGAGACTGTGGCTGGAGGATTGCCCGGAATTTGAAGCAAGCCTGAGTTACCTAGGGGGGCTTCTTAGAAAAAAAGAGGGAAAAAGGAAGAGTAGAGGAGAGAGACAGAGAACAAACCAACCAGGGAGAATGTTTTCTCTCCTAATACAGTAGCACCATTCACACAAAGCCGTAGGAAGAGTTCCACATAAAACTTTCCACATGTAGTGGTAGGACCACACTTCACGATAGGGTCTTTCTAAAAAATATTGATCCTGCTTGTTAAAAATTTACCACATGTATTTTGTGTGTATAGGTGTGGTTGTGCCATCGTACATATGTAGCAGTGAGATGACACCCTGAGTGAGTGGGTCTCTTCTACCATGTGGGTCCCAGGGATCAAACTCAGGTCATCAGGCGTAGTGACAAGTACCTTTATCTGCTGAGCTGTCTCCTGCCTTATCCTGCTTTTTAAGCATACCATAAGCATATATGATAGAGGTGTCTGCACTTTTACTAGCACAGGCAGGCTAGTAAAGGTGCTTAAGGGGTGTCAGTACTTGGAGCAGGGGGTGTCATTGACTGTATAATGAGGGGCTGTAACACATGCCAGCCAGAGATCCCTGTCTGGCACTGAAGTTGTTTTGCCACTCCTGTGGCATCACCAGGGACTTCTGTGTCAAGACAGTGGTATATGTCAGGGGCACCTTTGGGCTGTGTTCCCACAGGAAGGAGCTGGAGAACCCCACATCGCCACTGCTGGTTTCCTTTTCCAGTGTGTGGCTGTCAGCCCCCTCTTCTCCTTACAGCCTGGCCCAACATTACCAGGGGCTTCCTCTTCTAGAATTCACTCTTCTGAGTCAGCCCTGAAGGCTAGTCCATGAAGAGCGGTTTCCAGCCAACAGATCATGCAGCAGCCCCCACGTAACCCAGTCAGAGACCCCTTTGCTTATTCTGCCTTTTGACTTTTCACACCAGGCAGATATGGCTTCCAGCTGCTTTGTGTGCTTTTGTTATTTTTTGGTTAAAATAGTCCATTTCTTTGAGCTTCAGCTGTGCTCTTCCCATGGCCAGGCTTTGGATGGGGTTTGATTTGGTTTGGTTTGGTTTTTTGAGACAGCATCTCAGTCTATAATGCAGGCTGGCCTGAAGCTCACTAGTAGCCCCAAATGGCCTTGAACTCTGTGGTAGTTTGAATGAGAATGTCCCCCATGGGCTCTAAGTATTTGGACATTCTCTCCAGTTGCCAGCACTGTTTTGGGAAGTCTTAGAAGGTGTGGCCATTCTGGCGGAAGCACGTCACTGAGGGCGGGCTTAGAGAGTTCTTAAGCCTTGCCAAATCTCCAGTCTCGTCCTGCTTCTTATGCCTTCTTGAAGACATAGGCTTCTATGTCTACTCTAGTCACCTCTGCCACCATGCCTCCCCACCATGTGGACTTTGGAGCTATAAGCTAAATAAACTGTTCCTTTTATAAGTTCCCTTGGTCAATGTTTCTATCACTGCAACAGAAAGCAAACTAATACAGAGTCTAAGCAATCCTCCTGTACCTTCCTCCTAAGTACTATGAATGGCAGCCTCCATGCCCAGCTTCCACAGGGTTTTTATGTACTTGTTATAAGAAATTCCATCAAGTTCACACCACATTACCCAAACTGAAGCAGGCTCCTTTGGACCTTCTTATATGCCGATAGCCCAGAGTCCTTTATGACTTTGCAGTACATGTGAATATATTGCAAAACTTAAGTGTTCCCTACATGTGCCCTGGGAAGCCTCACAGGACAATATTTCCAGTATCAGCTGTCTGGATAGCTTGGTTTGTTGCTTTGTTACCACTCAGGTTAAGAGAGTGAGTGCTCAACTGGTTCGAATCCCTGCTCTACCATCTGATGGATGGATGTCGTGAGCATTATACTTGAACATTCTTGGCCTGAGCTTTCCCAGCTGTCAAATGGGTAATAAAGCTTGACCTGGGAAACTGATAGGACAGGGCCTGACAGTCACCAGTCTGGTCATGAAGAAGGTATTGCAGGATTGCCTATGATTGGAGACAGGGTTATGGCTGTTGTCCCCTGGGAGAGTGCAGTTCCTCGCTTCCCTTCACCCTAGTGCTGTGGCTGCGAGTTCCTAGGTTCTACACCACCCAGGACTGGTCCTGTGATAGTCTGCCCCTACAGAGAGCTTTGAAGGCTGGAAAGGAGGAGAGGGCTCAGGGGAAAATGCCAAACAACATGTGTTTAGGTAGCATCATTTTGCCTTCAAATCAAGCACTGTACAAAGCAGCCATCTTTGTTCCTGGAATTCCATCAGTCTAGGCACACTGCATCCCAGGAGAACAGTACTGGGCCTATAGAAAACCTGACCTTCAGGAGAATATTCTTCCTCTCTTCCAGGCTTCAGAGCCAGAGGCAGAAACTAAAATCTCATACAAGTAGGCCTTGTGTGTGGCCCAGTGGCTTACAAACTGCATGGCCATTCATCCTTTAGCTTATCATTGTCACCCCTAATGTCAGGTTCTCAAACCGCAGAGTCTGAATAACTAGAAGCTGATACCCATTAAGTAAACATCTTATCTGAAGATCTTTGAGAACTGCAAGGCTTGTGGCATAGGGCAGCGCAGATTACAGGCATGGTGAGCCCTCGCAGTTGAGAAAATGGGTGTAGCCTCTCCCACAGCTCAGACTCTTACTAGACATCAAATGATTTTTCTAATATGAACTGAGCATTGTCACTACAGACGCATCACACACGTCTTAGTGACATGGACCAGAGCCTGTGTACACCACATGGGATGTGGTGGGGCAACTGAGGAAGGTGGCAGTTGGGACTGTCAGGGGAGGCAGTGCTCTGTTGAGCTGCAATGGAAAATGAGAGCATTCTGGTCCAGTCCAGCATGCTGTGTGCTGCATGCTGGTACAGGCCCCAGAGGGAAGGTGTGTGGGTATGAAATGGTATGAGCTGAGGAGAGAAGCAGAGAAGGGAGAGAGGGGCTGGGGTGGGTCCGGATCAAGCTTGGAGATGGATGAGGGGCAAAGGTCATGATAACTAATGACAGTGAAGGACTTTGTGTGAGGAGACTCTGGCTCCAGGGCTCCTGGCCCAGGGGTTGGAAGGTGCAGCTGCACCCCACCCCTGATGAGCCCACCTCTGTCATTTTCTTCTTCTGCACATCGCTGACTTATGACTTTGATTCCCTGCAGTGAAGTTAGTGTCCACAAACATTAGGTATAAATACTGCTGTTTTCAGCTTCTTAGTATTGTACATTTTAGCATTTTTGAGACAATCTGCAAAGTAACCTGTCCTGTCAGATTAGCAAAGAAAAGAGGAAATCCTAATGAAAATCACAGAATGTTTAAACCAAATCACAGACGTAGCTGCAATGAATCTCAGATTAAGTCATGAAGTTTTAAATCTAAATACTGAAAAAAAGAATGATCTGTACTCTCAAAAAAATTAAGAAAGGACATTTAAACCATAGACATTGGCATTTGTGCTAAGTTATTTCATTGTAAAGAAAAGAAGACTTTAAAAGGCCACATCTTTGTACCTGTGTAATACTGATGACATATTTGGGTATTTCTTTTTGTATAAAATATGTTGTTCAAAATTAATTTGTAATACCTAAAGGCCAATAAGCCTTAATTTTGATTATTTTAAAAAAAATCAATACCAGGGCTAGAGAGATGGCTCAGTGGTTAAGAGCACTGGCTGCTCTTGCTGAGGATTCAGGTTCAATTCCTAGAACCCACATTTTGGCTAATAACCATCCTTAATTCCAGTTCCAGGAGAATCCAACACCCTCTTCTGACCTCCATGGAGAATACATGACACAGGTGTACTACACACATGCAGTCAATACACTTTTAGACACAAAATTTTTAAAAAAAATTTTTTAAATCAATACCTGGAACTGGAGAGATGGCTCCACATTTAAGAGCACAGGCTGCTCTTAAAGGGGACCCAGGTTCTATTCCCAGCATTCGCATGGCAGCTGACAGCTGTTCATAACTCCAATTCTAGGGGATGCAATGTCCTCCTCTGATCCCTGTGGGCATCGCACGGCATGCGTGCCCTTACAATACCTGTAGGTATAAAACACTAATATACATAAAATAAAAATAAGAAAAAAAATTTTTAAAAAGTCAGTACCTACAAGGTATTATCATGGCTTCTTTCTGAATTGTACACAACTGAAATGAAACAGAATGAAAGCCACTCAGTCATTCCTCTTATGTCTTTGAAGGATATTCCCAGAGTCTCTCCGGTGGCTAATGGCTACACAGCAGTTTGAGTCAGCAAAGAAGCTGATCCTGTACTTGACACAGAAGAACTGTGTGAGCCCTGAGAGTGACATCAAGGGCATTATGCCAGGTAAGTACACCACAGACTTGGCTGGGGTTTCAGGGCCTGGACAGTGGAGTAACTTGCCTAACAGTGTTTCTTGGATGCTCCTATGTCCACATGATCTACAGAAAGGCAACAGTAGCAGCTACAATCTGGAACTGAGAGTGACTTGAAATTCTCTCCACTTTCTGGGAGCTGGTTTCTTTTATAATGAAGCTGAATGCACTGGTGTTCTTTGTGGCCCGTGCAAAATCAGAAGCACAGTTGGATGCACACTTGTTTATTCAGCTGTGTGGCACCCAGCACTACCTGTCCACCTACCAGGTTTAAAATCCCTGGCTCAAGGTGTGGATGGTCTAAATGACCTTTATTCTTGAGTATGACCTTCAGAGGGCTTCCATTGGCTATTTATAGCCATGACCTATTTGTTGAGCAAGGGAAGAAATGGAAACATGAACTGTTTTCATAGAGTAGCTCAGATCCATAGAATTCTTGTGAATCAGGGCATCAGCACACATTAGGTGGGGCTTTCAAGCCGGAAGTCCACAAATATCACCAGGAGATTCTTCATAGCCAGATTCCTGGTCCCTCCCTGACATGCCAAGATACTGACTCAGTAGATCTAAAAGAAACCCTGAGAACATGCAGCTCTAGTAAACCGTGGAAGAGGTTCTAATGCAAGGATCCTATGGAGCCCCTTTGGAAAAGCACTAGTAGACTGCAGCTCTGACCCACCACCCTAACCTGAAGACCTAGTATGCATTATAAAATTCCCCAGGAAAATAATCCATGGGCCTTTGTCATAGAGAGAAGCGGGGAGGGTCCCAATGACTGGAATCCTATGATGATCATTCCTTCATTTAATCCACAGACATTCACTAGGCACCTGATATACTTGGCACTGTGTGAGAACAGAACAGGAATCAGGGTGTGCCTGACTCTTAGGGACTTCAGAGTCAGGAGTGCATGTACAGGGGAGCCTTAAATGTGCACTTATTTGGGAGGGTTGAAGCAGTGGAATAGAGGGGTGAAGGGTTTGGTCAGTGCCTTTGGTCAGGATAACTGGGTGAGCCTGGCTCTGGGACACAGGTGAGCAGGGATCTGAGCCAGGCAGGAGAATATGCCCTGATGGTTCCCAATGGAGAGGAAGAACTTGAGCAACTTGGATCATAGAAGTTCCTAGCACCCAAATGGGCCTCTCACTGGACTCCCATGTAGAAGATCTAGGGCCCCTTAGGCAGGGCCCCCTGGCATCACTGCCTCTGCCTGTGCTCAGGACACCCAGGCTGAGCCATCACCACTTGCTGAGTGAGGTGTTATCACCAAGCCCTTCAGCTCAGGCAGGAAAAGGCAGGTCATCCTGAAGCTTTAATTTCCCTGGAATGAAGGATACATGCCACTTCTGATCTATTTGAAAAGTCCTGAGTAGTGCTGGCTCTTCAGAGGGGCATCTGAAGCCCCCTTTCTCAGGAGTTTTGACATTAAGCAAGACAATACATGGTGCCAACACGCCAGTCTCCATCT
The DNA here is from genome assembly GCA_035773235.1 of Eospalax fontanierii. Classification (NCBI taxonomy): domain Eukaryota; kingdom Metazoa; phylum Chordata; class Mammalia; order Rodentia; family Spalacidae; genus Eospalax; species Eospalax fontanierii. Next base: position 20,604,632 of record CM069547.1, read on the forward strand.
AAGTGATGTGCAAATATCAACTCATTTTTCACATTCAGTCCTATATACTTTACACATATGAACCTATTCCTTCACAGCAGCACATTTGCGAGGAAATCTGTAGTGTTCCTCATTTTCAGATGAGAAAACCACAGCACAGACGGGCTGGGTGGCTTTGTCAGAGGTCCCTTGGCTGCTGAGTTGTTGAGCAGGAAGCTGAACCCATAAAGTCCAGCAGAAATGGTTTTATTGTGCTGCTGAGAAGAGGATGACCATGAGACACATGGGAAAGGATGCTCTTAAGAAACCCTTCAAGCCAGGTTTGCCTGAATGGGACCATTGTGTAGCTTCCCATAGCTCCTGCTGTCTTGTGTCTTACTGTACATTTGTTTCTGACCTTCTCCTAATTAAGTCATCACACTCCACCTCTTTTAGGTTAAAATATTATCTGGGGAAAAGCTTGTTTTCTCCATCCTAATCACACTGATTCTTTTCCCTGTTTTTGGAAAGTGCTATTAGCTCTCTCTTCTACCCTCTTACTAAGTTTTGTTGGTACTTACCTCTATTTTGTGTCCCAAGCAGGAGAGGAGGCTGAGAAAGGGATAGTTAGTCCTTCTTGATGACTAACAAAGAAGAGAAAGGCTTCACCCTGACCAGGATCTGTCATCAGCCATGTGGTCACGGTGCAGTGGTCACAGTCACTGTGGGATGCTCACTCCTGACTCTAGCTCTCTACCAGCCCTGCCAGGTGCATTTAGATAGCACTGTGTGACTGGAGAGGAGGAGAGACCATGTCTGTTTCATATAGCCAGGTCTGGGACTTCCAGCTTCCTCGCCCAGACTTGCTCTCACACCTGTCACCCTCTTCTCGGTGCCTCGTCTAGTTCCCCATCCACCGTGGGCTCTTCCCGAGCTTCTCAGGCATGCTGACTGGTTTTCCTGCTCTGCTCTGTCCTGCCTACCTCCATCAGCAGCCTAGGGACAATCTGATCGCATCACCGTCTGCTTCAGGGCCCCCAGGATCTTTAGGGGAGACACGTGCCCATCTTCCATGTAGCTTCGGAGATCCCCAGGCCTCTGTTCTGTGTGGGGCTCCCGTGCTCTCCCTCCCTGTAAGGCCTACCTCAGGAAAATCTACTCTCACTCTCATCCTGGTCAGCTCCTCAAGTCCAAATCAGCCCTCATGTTCTATGACCCAGACACTTGCCCAACCCTGACCCTTTTCCTGCTGTTAAGGACAGCTGTGTCAACTGGTCAGTGCCCCCACCCCCCAGAGTCTCTGCTGCCAGCCCAGACTATAACCCAGCACCAAAGGAGACCCATGGATAACAGGCAATCCGTGAATATTCGTGACACACAGGAGTCCAGGGCTTCCACGGCCAGGAGGGGGCTAGGCTGTTCTTTAGGTTGCTTCTGAGCAGATCAGTGCCTCTGACGAGGCTGTAATGGCAAGGGAAGGTGGCTTAAGCTCTGTTAATGCATGCTAGCCCTGGGCTTATGCAAGAAGAAAACTTTATCTTCCCAAACTTCGCATTTCCATTTCTCTTTAAAGCTGCCTTCAGTTTATATTTAAGCATAGGCAATTGCATGTAGAGCTGAATTAGATACTTGCTTGTGTTTCCAAATGTCATTCTCACAGTGTCATATGATGTGCCCAAGTGCAACAGCTCCCCTTCCCAAGCCCTGACTCCCAAGATTTTCAACATTTACAGCAGAAGTAAAAACCTGGCTGACTCCGTGGTGCCCGCAGCCCACAGTGGAAGGGAGAGGAGGGTGAAAGGGAGAGAGAGACGCAGGGCGGAAGGAAGTCAGGAAGCAGGGCAGGCAGACAGCACGGGTGAGGATGCCACTCTGCCCCTGGTTTTCAGTGATGGTTAAAGTGCCATCAAAGAGCCACGGGGAAGAGACTAGGAGGCCTGAGGAAAACTCCGCACAACAGTCAATCATCCTCCGAGCATGACGAGGCGGGGAAGCTTCAGCTTTCCCTATTTTACAGTGAGGAGCAGAGAGGCCAGGTGTTGGGGACATACCCCCTGGGGAGAAACGCAATGAAGAGTGGTCCGGTGAAGGGAGAGCCCGTGCATGGCTCTGAGAGGCAGCAGTGTGGAGGGAATGGGGTTATGTGGCCTCTTGTGCAGAGCCCTCTGTGGGCAGTCCCACTGGGGAAGCAGTGGCCTGGCAGAATCTGACCCAAGCCTCTCGATCCCGCACCTGGAGAGGGTGTGCTACCACTGCCTTCTTCCTCAGCTTCCCTTGGGAAAAGGAAGAGACCAGGGCCTCTTCACAGCTTCCTGCTTCCAGGGCTCAGAGCTTGCACAGCAGCCCTATCTTACCCACAGCATGTGCCAGGACCTCCCTCCAGGGGTGACTCTAGACAAGCCAGGTTTTCCCTATGTATACACAGCTCTGATAAGGGTCAATGTACAGATTACACACAGTAAGAGATTAACAATAACTATTTACAAAATAGAACAATTAAAATTATAACATGAATTATTCATTTGTATTTTCCATTTAATATTTTCAGACCAGGGATAGCCTTGGGGAATTTTTCCAACAAGAAGCTTTTCTAACAAGAAACTCCAAGGCTGGCTTCTGCCCAGCCCTGTGGGACCCTCCCTGCTGACCACTTGGTCAGGGAAACATGGAGGAGCAGGGTGCATGATGGAGCTGGACACATCTGGCTTCCCAGCATTAAGCTCTGCCTCTGCCAGTTTGAAATTCTAAAAGTGGCAAGTCAAGAAGGCTGAGGAGCTCCAGGGTCTATACAGGCAGTTCCTCCCAGTGCTCATGTCTTATCAACTCTCTGGCACCTGTTTTCTCTTATTTCCTGGTACAAAAAGTTTGAGGGAGTCCCTAGGTTTCTATCTGATAGCCAAAGAGTCAAGGAAGTATCTTTTATTTCCAGTGAGTTTGCAGGGACTCAGCAGCTAGTTAATGTTTCCTACAACTTGGAGTGCATGGGTTTCAACCAAGAAGAAAACACTTTGGGCTGCAGTTTTATGTTGTTGATGATGGACCAGTGATGTTAATAACAGAGACCCTGACAAAACATCAATAGTGCTGGAAAAGTTAATTTAATTCCACTTAGAATAATGCAATTACCACTGTAGACTACAGTCAATTTTTAGACTGGGCTCTAGGGTTTAATGTTATTTAAAAAAAAGATCCCTCAGGTCATAATGCAATTGCTATAGCTTCTTTAACATCATATTTCATCCACAATAATACATTTACAGTTAAGTATGAACCACATTTAAAAGAGAAACAACTTTAAACTTACATAAACACATTTGGATTTCCTTCTTCAGAGGTTTCCTGCTGAGAAAGCATGGCTACATTAGCTGGTCTGTGATGAGTTGTATAACAATGCAGGTACCCAGATCATTGGACCTGAGAGTATCTGCTGATTGTATTTCTAAGGTCTTTAAAAACACAGACCTACACTGCACAGAAATGCTTCTGTCCTCAGTGGACCACACACGCAGTTGTGCAGGGACTCTAAACAGTGTGGTTGTAGCATAGCGAGGTGTTTCCGGTACTGTTGGTGAGCACACATCTTCTGCACTGCCAGCTGTCTAAAAGCACTGCACACAGTGATGGGCAGTGCATAAATCTTAATGAGAAGACGACTCTTGGAGGGTTATGTATTTGCTGAACTATACTTTCTGCTGTTGCTTTAGAATGCCTTCCTTATTTAAAAATGTTTCCTAGTGTATTGTATGAGCCCGGAAGCAGCCTCATCCATCTGTTTTCCGAATCCACTTCCACAGACCACCTCTTACCATCTAGGTTTGTGTGAGCCCTCTGTGATAGTCACACAATGACAGAATCTCCTGATGACATAATTCTCTGAATGTATCTCCTGACCCACCCATTAATTAATTCATGAGTGTATTGGTATTTGAACCACAGAAAAAGAATATAAGTCAGATTAACCTTTTTATTTCTGAGACAAAAAAAAAAAAAAAAAGGCTCAAGAGACTTAAAGAGCTGAAAAGAGCTGAGAGGGTCTGTGGTCCAACAGCCAAAGTTCTAGCCATGTTGGCTTGTGCAAAGACCTTACCTCCTACCGAAGTATAGGAAGGAAGAATGTTCTAGAAACTCAGGTGTGCTCTTCCTCAGTCAGAGGAAAGGGTTACTCTGTCTCTTCTAGGCTCTGCCTAGGATGACAAGGGTCTAAAATTTTTGTTTAGAGCTAGATGTGGTAGCATGTGCTTATAATTCCAAGTATTCAAGAAGCTGAGGCAGGAGGACCATTTGAGTCCAGGAGTTCGAGACCAGCCTGGGTGACATAGTAGTACCCATCTTTAAAAAAAAAAGAAAGAACTGCTTGCATAAATTCTTATTCTCGCCCCCTGCTCCCCTCCAATCACCTTTTTTTTTTTTCAGACCAGAATAACAACAGTTGTTTATTAAGTCCATACCACCACATTTTTTAAAAATAGGATTTTTTAACTATATAGCCCTGGCTAGCCTGGAATTCACAGAGTTCTACCTGACTTTGTCTCCCGAGTTCTGAGTAAAGGCATGTGTAACCAAGCCCAGCTACTAAACCCTTATTTTTGAGCAGTTTATTTTTCCTTCAAATATTAATGAATAAGGCCTGTGAAAAATGAAATAAAGGGAAAGTTGAAATATCCAGGGATGGGTGTGGCTGAGATGTGCTCATATTCAGGACCTGGAGGGCACTGCAGAGATGTAGTCTTCAGGTGAGCAAGAGGCAAGAGCTGTCATCCCGCCTTATCTGAAGGGGAATGGTTCAAGACCCCTGTGGAGACCAGACTTCACAGGGGCTCAAGTTCTTATATGCCATGGTGTAGTTTTTCCTAGAGCCCACACACAGCCTCCTGTGCATGTCAGATGATCTCTGAGCTTCTGGTGATACACAGGACAATGCAAGTGCTATAAAAATAACTATACTGAATTGTTTTAAAGCTAAAGACAAAGAAAAAAAAAACAGTTCATGTTCAGTTCAGCTATAATTTTTTTGCAAATATTTTTGGTTGATGATTTGTTGAATGCAGGCTGCAGAACCCAGGCCCTACAGGCTTCCTCCACTCCTGTGGACATCATTTTTAAAATGTCCTATTTGGGGACAATTTCATAGATACAGGAAAGCTGCTGAGACAGTACAGAACTTGGATGCACCCCTGACTCAGTTTCCCTCATCACTATCATCTGATATTACCATGACACGTATGTCAAAACTAAGTGTCAAAAAGTAAGTGTACACTACTCTGAACCGAATGCCAGCCTCCCCCCAGTGTCACGGTTTACCTGTCACCCACTCTCATGGCTTTGGAATTCCATCCAGGGTTGTAGTTCACCCTCTCCTCCTGCTATCATCTCTGGTCTCGGGTTTCTTAGTCTTTCCTTGTTTTCATGACCTTGATGATCTTGAAGGGCACTGGTCCTCACCACTTGGAAAGTGTCCTTTTCTGTTTAAGCTTTTAAGTAGGGGATTACTCCCCAAGGACATGCCAGCTGGAGAGCAGAAAGGCCCGTTAGGCTGAGGTGAGCACTGCTGCACAAGGGCAGTGGCCTGAGCTTCCGCAGCCTGAAGCCGTGTTCTGCTCTTCCCTGTTAGATTGCCAGATTGGCCTGGGGACTTCATTGAATTCCCAGCCAGGTTCAGGTAACACTGGAGCATGGTTAGACTTTCAGAGCTAGGATCAGCCTCACAGGAGTATCTGTCTCATAGCTTTACAGTCAGTCATGTCTCTTTGAACCAACACATCTTCCATTTTGTCAGCCCCCGAGCACTTTGTTTTGGTTTGGTTTGGGGGTTCTGGGAATGGAACCCAGGCCTCATGCTTGGGCCTTACAACACAGGTTGTACCACTAAGCTATACTCCAGGCCCCAAAGAATTTTAACTGTTAACTAAAACATTATAAATACATGTGGGTAAAAACATCCCTACATTTTTGTTTGTACATCTTTCAAAAGATCATGTCCTCTAAGGACAGTTGGACATAGCTGCAGTTATAAAATTTTTTGTCACCCCAAAGTTAAGGTGCGCATGAGCCTCAGGTCCCTGAGCCATGGCTGCCACAGGTGGGTGTAGGTTCTAGTACAGAGGAACCATCTGTTGTGTTTGTACACATCCTAATTTAAGCCTCAGAAACCTCAGCTCCCATCATGGGTTCCGTGCTCAGGTAAAGTGAAATGAGCCTGTTTGGATGTCCCCTAACTGGGTTTATAAGCAGGGTCTGGGTGGAAAAGTACTGTCAATTTGCTTACAGTCATGATCAGAAAGTCTGAACTGTCAAGTTTCATGAGTACATTTCTAGCCTGAAAGCCTAGACCCTTTCCCCCGGCCTAAAGGCAGAAAGATTCCTCCTTTCGGCATGATCCTGAATGTAGGAATCAGGGCTATGGTGGAGCTCTATCTGGAACCTTCTGTCCTGCCGGGGCTCATAAGTCTGTCTTTTGCAGAGCTAGAGAAGGAACTTTCCCGGAGGCCCAAGAAGGTGTGTATCGTGAAGGTGGTGGGGACCCGGAACCTGTGGAAGAACATCGTGGTCCTGTGTGTGAACTCGTGAGTCTCGGGAATCATGTGTGGTCAAGTTGGGAAGGGTTCTCCCAACCTCTAGCTCAATTCTGAATCCCAGCCTACCTCAGGCCTGCGTCTCTCAGCCTGATTCGCTATGAAAGCCCCAGGAAGTATGCCCAGAGCTTCCCATTTAGGTATTTTACATGGAGTTACATTCTAAAGCACCCTTCAGAGTCCTGGAGATGCTTGCATGGTCATTATCTGCCTCCTGGGAATGATCCTCCACATTTTCATTCCTGTTTTCCAGGGTGTTTGAAATGCACATTTCTGATCAGGTTCATATGCCATATAGGACAGCAAAGCTCTGGACCCATGGCAGTGAGAGCGAAGCAGGGATAAACAATTAAAACAGGGGCCCTGAAGACCACTCACTTCTGGTTGGCTTCTCAAGCTGCCTTGGTTATGTAACAGCACGTATGAGTAGACAAGTAATTCTCTAAATGGACTTCAAGTTTTCTGAGCCCTAAGTGCCCAAAGAGGAGACAGAAACACACATAGTGTGGCTCAGAGGTGGTCACTCAGCAACCAAGATCTCCTCCACACGTTTGTTGGTCTTTCCAGTGGGCATGACCATAGTTCTTGTGCAAGCACGACACTAAATGAGTTAGCACATAGAAAGTACTTTACCTTATATCTTGGGTTCCTGAGAAAATGTGTACCTGAGCAAAAGGCCTGTGGATGTTTCTCTGATGTCTCTTCTATGTTTAACTCAACTGCAGACTCACATGTGGTGATAACGCGTGAGTTCCTCTCAATGTCAAAGGCTTTTCTGTATTTGGTCATCCCCAGGAGACAGGGCAGCCCTTATATGTGTGCATGCTGCCCACCACCCCCTCAGTGTGTGTGTCTCCTGCAGGCTGACAGGGTACGGGATCCACCACTGCTTTGCAAGAAGCATGATGGGCCACGAGGTGAAGGTGCCGCTCCTGGAGAACTTCTACGCCGACTACTACACCATGGCCAGCATTGCACTGGCCTCCTGCCTGGCCATGTGTGTAGTAGTCAGGTTCCTCGGGCGCAGGGGAGGGCTGCTGCTCTTCATGATCCTCACTGCCCTGGCCTCGCTTCTGCAGCTTGGGCTTCTCAACCGTGAGTAGACTGGAGGAGGGAACAGTGGAAGGGTGCTGGGGAGGGGACCCAGCAAGCTTGGAAGCCGCATCAGCTCTCTGTTAACTTTAACAAATACCTAAGATAATCAACTTAGAGAAAGGAAAAACGTGTTTTGACTCACAGTTTTGGAAGTTTCAGCCCATGGTTTGTTGACCCATTACCTATGGATCTATAGCAAGACAACACATCACAGTGGGAGCACATGGCAGAGGAAACTGCTCACTTAATGGCAGCTAGAAAGCAAATGAGAAAGACAGGGGACGTCATTGAGGACACACCCACAATGTACTTTCCTTCCATGAGGCTCCACCTCCTAAAGGTCTGCCACCTCCCAGTACTGTCGTGATGGGGTGCCAAACTTCAACATGTGGCCTTTGGGGGACGTTGAAGATCCAAACAATACAGGGATGGCTGGATGAGAGTTAGAAGTCTTCTGGTCATTATAAAGTCAACAGTCAGGAAATCCTGCTTCTGAAAAGGAAAGATGGAGCTCTAATTACAGCATCTGTGGTCTCTACCTCTGAAGCTGCTAGGTCTTCCCTCCTCCCCCCGGCCCCCAGACTGGTGGCCCCAAACCAGATTCTTCTGGACTCCCCTCTGCAACCCAGTAATGGAGACTTCATTAATGGGCAGGCTGTTTCCACGTGACTCATCACAGGAAGAAGGACAAAGGACTTGTTTCTTTCTGTGATATTGGGAGGGAAACACATCTGTTTTAACATTCTTGCATGGGGCACAGTTTTTCTATAGATGTTCCCAAATTTATCATTTGTCAAAGTATTTAAATGCTTCAAATAATCTGAACACAAATATAGAGGGTCCATTTAGGCCTTCCAGCAAGCTCTGTGTTGCTTCTCACAAACACCCACCCTGTGTGCAAGAACATCAGCTCAGCCTCCTCCCTGCCTGCCCAGTATGAGTATGCAGAACAGCTAGTTGCCTTCTCATGCCCAGTCACCACCCTCTGGACAAGCTCAGGGCTCTGCTGGAAAATAGATGCTGTGGAGAACCCTTCCTTTGAGGAAAGCTAACCCCAGCTGCAGAGAGAGACTTACCTACTGTCACTTGCACCACAGAGCAGCACAGCCTTAGTGCAGACCAGGCTGTGGAAGAGCTGGTTTCAAACTCAGATGGTTTTTCTAACTTAGGCATGTTCTTCAGTGTTCCATACCTTGCTGGACAATAATGGAAATGAAAAAGTGGCATTGTTCTCCCTGGACGCTTAGGCAGATACTACTCTAGCTGCCCTTCCAAGAAACCTCTGCCCGGCTCACACAGTTGGGACAGATGTGGCATAGTACCCCAGAGTGTCACGTGTGCTCTCTTTGGCCCTGAACAGGAATGTCCCAGGGACTCGAAGGAAAAGGGCAAGTAGCTGTGAGGAGCGGGATTTCGGGCAGCAGAAGTGTGGCCTGACAGGCCTGCTCACAATGCCCAGTGCCCCTTGGCACAGACCAGCAATCTCACTTGGCTAACTTCTGTGCAATGACACTCCCTCTGATCTGCTCGGGTCTCTTCTGCAGGGTTGCATTGTCTCGCAGACACTGAGGCCAACACAGCCAGCCGTAGCCCTCTCTTCCTAACAGAGGTCATTATTCAGTCCACTGTGAATTCCACTGCCCAGGCAGCCGGTGCCAACTCAGACACAGAAGGGAGGACACTTGGAAACAGGTCACATGGGAGTACCCGGCAAGCGCCCCATACCTAATGTGCCTTCCTCTCTCTCCCCGCTCTCTTACCCCTGTGCATGTGGGCACGACCATCTCCACGGCTCCAGTGATCGGGAAATACAGCCAGCATCCAGACTCAGGTAAGTCCCAAACACTTGCGCTTCCTCATATTTTACTGTGTCCACACAAGAGTGTCCACAGACTCACCAGCTGGTTTTTCTTTCCTCTTTCTCCCACCCTTTGCCCTCCAAGAATTGCAGCTGAAGTTGGCCGTAGGTTGGACACTATAAGCATACATTTGTATTCTCTACCCCATCTTGCACTAGAAAGAGCAACTTGTGTTTCCTTGGTTCTGTGCGCTTGGCATGCATGTCTTCCCAGTCTCCTGGCCTGGCACCAGGGCTGTTTGTCTTTTGAACAGCAGCTGGCCAGGATACGAAGGGAAGAGTGTTGAGGCTTGGCTGTCTGTGCTACACGGGGAAGTCATTGTCCCCTCATGACTCATGAGAGCTTGCTGCTTCTCAGCTGGGGTGCAGGAGAGGTGCTGCCCCACGCCCCACGCTGCTGTTGCGTCTGCCTGACCCAGCCAAGCTCGTTCTACCAGGGCCCCTGGGAGTGCTTGCCTTTCCTGCAGCCCTGAGGGAAGCTGAGCTGAGCCGAGAAGCACGGCCCCCAGCTGCATGCAAAAGCACTGTGTGCAGCACTGCCCTGAGCCGGCCGCGGTCCAGTGCCACCTACAGGCACTGGGATCAGAGTGCTTTCCCTTCCCCAAAGCCTATAAATTACTCCGTTTGGGTCATCTGCAGTTTAATTCCCTTAAACCAACACTGACTGCCTCTGCTTTGGGTGGGTCAACCTTGAGGCTGCAGTATGGAGTCCAGGGCAGGTAGAATGCCACTGTGGCAGCAGGAGAACACCGGCCTGCCCTCTGCCGGGCACAGCTCCTGGCTGAGGAATCCTACAGGCTGCCATGAGCTCAGTATGCTTGATGCCCAAGGCATACACGGGAGCCAACAGTCTTCTGCCAAGAGGGCTTGAGGCTCCTAAGCCTGGAGGTACTGCCCACCCAGAGACCAGTGCACACCCAACTGTACCACAAACTGGGCAGTAAGGAGGAGGGAAGCTTCTGGGTTGTCCCGGGCTTCCCTTTGCCCCATCCTCTCTCCAGCTGGCCCCTTGCCTGGCTTCTGTTCTCCTCCCATCTCCCATACCTCACAGTCACCTTCTTTCAATTCTCCAGGGATGAGTGACAGCGTCAAAGACAAGTTCTCCATTGCATTTTCCATCGTGGGCATGTTTGCATCCCATGCAGTGGGAAGCCTCAGTGTATTCTTTTGTGCGGAGATCACCCCCACAGTGATAAGGTGAGTGACCAGGGATAACATAGAACACTCTTTTCTCAGGACTCAAAGATTAGTCCCTGACTATAGAGTCTCCCATGCAATGAACTATCAGTTCTGCCCTGCCCTGGCTTCTGGACTAGGGTGTGGTGACACGCCAGGCATGCAGGCTGCATGACTCACAGCCTGACAGCCAACTTCACCCTGATTCCAGGGGGTCAGGTGAGAGCTTGACCCTAGGTCCTGTCCAGACAGTTGGCAGGGTCATGGGAACAAGAAGCCACTCAGGGTAGAGGAAACAAGGCAAGGAATGGAAAAGAGAGAAAAAAGCAAATCACTCTTGCCCGATCTGCAGTTAAAATCATCCTGTCAGCTAAGAGACATGGGAACAAACAATTTCATTCAAAAAGAGGAAGCTAAGTCTGGTAATCCTGGCTACCAACAAGCCTAAGTCAGTAAGACAGAGAGTTCAAGGCCAGTGTGCCCTATATAGCAAGACCATGTCTCAAAAAGAAAATATTAAGGGCTGGGGATGTAGTTCAGTTGCTTGCTTTGCAAGCACAAAGCCCTGGGTTCAGTCCCTAGAACCCTATAAACTGGGTCTGGGGATACATGCCTGTGATCTCAACACTTTGGAGGTAGAAGCAAGAGAACCAGAGAAGTTCAAAGTCATCATAGGCCACACACACAATTAAAAATATAAAAAGCTAGAAAGAACCTTTTTTTTTTATTGGCCTAAGAACTGATCACTAATTCAAAATTATATCATTGATTTAGTTAAAAAATTGAGAGCCTGGGGCTGAAGAGACAAGCTGCTCTTGCAGAAGACCTGGGTTCAATTTCCAGCACCCACAAGGCAGCTAACAACAGTCCATAACTGCAGTTCCAGGAGATCTGATGCCCACTCTGACCTCCAAGGAGACTATATGACACAGGTGCACTTACATTCAGGCAGTACAGTCATATACCAGGCATTAGTCCAGTCAATAAGCTAGCGCAACCGGGCCCTCTTGGAGTTTGTTTTTCCTTCATACTTTCCTGAAAAGTCTTAAAGGTCTTCATTTGTAAAGTGAGATCTGATCCTTCCTGGTTCCATCCCTGGGTAGCAGCACATGAAGCATACTATTTAATTCTATTATGATTATACTATAATAGAAATCACATTATTTAAAACAGCATCACTTAACTGCATCTCCTCTACCTAATGTCCTCTTCTTAACATAGGTTGAACATTCCTAGTCTGAAAATCTGAAAGCTAAAATGCTCTAAAAACTCCACCCCCAATTTTTTTAACATGGTGGTAGAAAATTCCACACATGAAATTATTTTTTGTGGACAAAATGTTTAAAATATTATTTTAAATTACCCTCAGGCTCTGCAAGGCATATATGAGATATAAATCAGTATTTAGGATTGGGTCCCCTTCCCATGACACCTCATGTGTACACAAATATTTCAAAATCAAAAGGTTCAAAATCCAAAAGCACTTTGAGTAAGACTCAACCTGTACTTGCTGTTACTTACTAAAAGCTTATCATGGCTTATCTCACACTGGGATCTTTCCTGGAATATCATTAGCATTTCTGATGTACATGCTTTTTGAAAACTGTGAGTGGGCAGTTAGTTATTCAGCTGTGAGCTGAAACCCAGGAGTCATCATGAGGACACCTTCAGAAGAACAAGCAGAAGCTGTTTCGGTTCAGATGGGACTCAGAGAGACTAATTATTTTAGGCCCTCTGGTGCTGGGAGGACTTAGGGAGCAGGCAGACAGGTCTGTGGGCTTTCCTCCTTGCTAAACTTGCAGAAGTCACGCTGACAACAGAATTTTCTCATGACCTCATTTTGATTCATTCTCTCAAAATTTTATAATACAAGCCAAGACTGCTGGTTATTGGTTCCTGTAAGAAAACACCTAGGTATTGTATATTTAAGAAAAAGCAACTAGGTGCCAAGTAATCTCTCTAGTTCCCCACCTTAAATAAGCCAAGCAAGGAGATAGACCAGAAGCTTGTTTGCTGCCTGCAGTTGAGAAACACCCTAGGAACATAACAACTTACTCCATCCTCACCTAGTTAAATTTCCTCCCTTTACAAAAGAATCCAGGAAAGACAATCTTTCCAATAGAGTACAAGTCTTGATTAATCTTCCTTGATTTCTGGTAACCCAATGATAGCCTCTGTATTTCTCTGGGGGAAGGTACCCTTAACTCTGGCAATTGGGAATAGTTAGATTTTGTTTAGCAAGCTAGACTGTAGGAAATGTGGTATCCTTTTCCTCTTTGATGCAAATCTGGAAAACTTATTTGGGGATAGAAACTCAATAAATGCATTCTGAGATTCAGCTTGCCAAGATGACAAACTGGAAAAATATTTGGCCCTGGGCAATGCTTTGTACCTGCAGAGGATGAAAGCACATTGACTCTAAAGGGAGTCTCCTGGCCTGGCTGGAAGAATCTCTAGTGTTCTCATAAACTGCGCTTTTCTCTGGGAGCTCTTCTCGCTGTAGCTCTTTCTTGCAAATACACTCAGGAATGATTCCTTCCCATGAGAGCTCCAGGGTAGACATGAGTTTCCCTTTTACCACCCCCCCCACTTCACACAGATAAACCCCCAAACTGAGGGTGGGTTCATAGGCTTCCTCTTTCTTAATGAAGAGCTTGCCCTTTCCCACACTATTCAAAAGAAATCTTCTGAAGTGAGAACAGTAACAAAGATTGAGGTACCATGAGGAACTGGATGTATGGACACATTCAAAGATAAGTTTTCTGCACCAGTTCTATTGTTCCATGGATGGTACAGACTTGAGTGAATGAAATCTTGTCCCGTCAGACCTTGTCCAGATGTTCTATATAGGGAGCCACTAGGACTTGGTCCACTGGTGTTTACCATCAGCCAGGCAACAGCTTCTTCTAAGATTCAAGTCCTAGTGCAGGAGTTGCAGGTGGGCTGAGAAAGGATCTGTATCTGACCTTCCCAACCCACCACCACCAAATCTCTCTCCTTGTCTTGGGCAGAAGAGGCCTGGGTATTCTGGGTTGATCTAGAAATAGCTGGTAGCTCTCTCTGTGGTGGATCATCTTTTCTCACCACTGTTACCTGGAAGCCCCAGGTAGTAGCCCCTGGAGCCTGCTCTGGCTTCCTTTCACCATACATGAGACAAGGTAGGAGAAGAGGCAGGTGCTGCTGATCCTGACAAGTTGGCTTCATTGTCTGCATAAGTACTCATGGAGCCCTGAAGCCCTGGGCATTGGATGTCCTCTCCTGCTCCATGTGCTCCTCCTTCTACTCACTACCACTTGCCTCCTGCTCAGGTGATCACATCCCTTTACTCCCATCTGGTCCAGATCATGTGCATCAGACTGTCCTTGAAGCCAGTGTTTCTGAACCAGGTTCCCATGTCTTGTCTTCTGCTTTAATGTTGCATCTAGACAAAGTGCCACAGGCAAAAATGGCCTGTACTTATGGCCATTTTTAACACACTTAACTTTCTTAAAAACCTGTTCCTTTAAAAAAAAATCTAAATATAGGTTGGAGAGGTGGCTCAGCAGTTAGGAGCACTGGCTGGTCTCGCAGAAGACCCAGGTTCAAATCATAGCACCTACATGGCAGCTAACAACCATCCCTAACTCCAGTTCCGGAGGATCCGATACCCTCTTCTGACCTCTGTGGACACTGCACAACACAGGTGCACTTGCACACATACAGGCAATACACGCATACACATAAAATAAAAAATAATAATCTAAATTTAACAGGGCAGGGGCTATAGTTCAGTGACAGAACACCTGCCTACCATGTTCAAGGCCCTAAGTTCCATCTCCAGAACTGAAAAAAAGTAATATGTTAATAATGACCAGAGAAGGCCACAGCAATATGTGTGATGCACTCATGCTGAGGAGATGGTAGTGTGAAGGCAAAGCTAAATGCTGAGAAAGTGGCTAGGTCCAGGTTGGAGCCCAGAGGCGGTCTCCCTGTGTGACCTCAGGCAAGTCATTAGCCAGCTTGTTTCTTTGTCTGAGAATGAAGCTAATCACACTTACTTTGCTATGTGCTAGTGAAGACTTGGGGGTTGGGGGGATGAGAACAGTTTGCCCCCATCCATGGCTTCCAATGTGAAGGTTCAACAAACCACACAGTTGGACAGCAGTTGTTTTTAAAAACTGCATCTAAGTATAGCTGGGTGGTACAGCGTGTGCTTAGCATGTACACAGTCCTGGGTCCAATCCCCAACACCCCACCCCCCAATATTATGAACATGTACAGACTTCTGTCATTGTTCCCTACAGAATATCTATTTACACAGCATTTATGTTGTATTAAGTATTATAAACATTTATGCATGCTGAAAGGTATGCAAAAGCTATGTAGGTTCCATGTAATATTACACCATTTTATATAAGGGGTTTGAGTATCTGAGGATTTAGGGGTCCCAGAAACAGTCCCCCACAGATACTGAGGTAGAACTGTATATGTAAATGGCCTGGCCTCAGTTAATGATAATACCTGCGCATCCTTGACTCTATAAGAATATAGTAAAGAAAAATTGTAAAATATAAAAGAAGTCAAAAGGGAGAGGCTTGTGTTTACAAGCAAGATAGTGATGCTCACATCTATTCTTAATTCACACTTGCTGCTTTTATTAAGTCTGCCTGTATGCCATCTTTACCTAGAGTTCTGACTAGTAAAATAAAGCTGTCCCATGGGCATGGACATTTTTATGCTACTGAGAAACACCAAGAAGAACTGCCCCCATTGTCTTTTGTCTGTGCTGAGGCAGCACTGCTGGGTAAATGTGGGCTTGTGCCGCCCTCTAGTGACTACCCAGAACGGAGTGTGCGTTTTGGAGGGAAATGAGGAAAATGAACCTTAAAGCTGAGTATACACGGACTTAATGGGTTTGAAGAAAAAGAAAAGAACGCACATGAAGTTTGGAGGAAAAAGTCGTGGGAGGACAGGAGAGAAACTGGGAGGAGAGGGAATGGTGGGTTTGATCACAACACATTATATACACGTAAGGAATTCTCAAACAATAAAAAAGGGACTTGTTATTGTAGTAAAAGGGAACAATAAAACGTTTAAGATAAATTGAAAGCCACAAAGTATGTAAAAAGTAGAGGTCTAAGAAAGCAAAGATAAAAATGTCATGCCAGTTTCTCCCGAAGTCATAATATTTTTGAATAGGGATCATTGATAGTCAAACAGAGAAGTGCTTTCATAGAAAAAAAATATGAAGACATATAGTCTCATGCATTGCTTAACAGCAGGAGCTGTGGGGGAAAATAAGTCACTGTTCGATGCTGTTTCCACACACACAGTCACTTATATAAACCTAGGTGCTCTAAGTTGTTCATTCACATAGCCCCTTGGTGTAATCAAGAGACTGTAAATATGAGACCCGGGGCTGCTGCTGGCAGTGACACAGGGTCTTGCTGTGCAGCCCAGGCTAGTCTTGAGCCTACTGTCCTCTTGCCTCAGCCTCCAAAGTGCTGAGATTACAGGGGTATGCCACCACACTGACAAACGTTTTTTTAAGATGGAAAATACTCTATAATGGTACATAGCACAAACCAGTAACAGTCATTTCACATTATCAAGTATATACAATATTAGTATATACAATACTAATAGTGCAGTGGGCCTGCTTACATAGCATCACTACAGCCATGCCACGAATGGGTTGTGCCATGGTGGCTGTTGACAGCAACAGTTATGATGTCACCATGAATATGAATCTTTCCACTCCATTATAATCCTATGAGGCCATGGCTCTATATGCAGCTTTCTACTAGCTAGGTTATGCACCATGACTGGATGCTGTATTACGTATTTATATGACTATATATTGAATATTATATACATGTGTACAATTTAAATGAGCCATAAATGAAATCTATTTCATTTAACATGATATATTATTTTGATATAGTTCACTTGGTGTTTTGCAAAATGGGGCTGAACATTTCCTTTAACAGTGGCTTTATTCACACTCTTTGTAGGGGTGTGGGCTGTCCTCTGCATTTTTGCATAGTTACCCTATGTGAGCAAGGGCACCAGGTACACAGAGTGCTAGCCAGGGCAGACAAAATCAAAGGTCTCAGTCAAATGTGTTCCCCACATCGTGTGGCTTCCCAGCAGGGCCAGATTTATCAGAAATGCTGAGTGTCTACTTAGACATCCACATTATCCACCTGGCAGGTGGCTCCATCTCACTGCTCTTTACAGTGACCATCTATATTTAACTTGTTCCATGCCTGTGAGTGAGCTGACTTTCCTACCTAGGAAGTCGGCGTGATCCATAGGCATCCAGTATTTATTATGTACAAACTGTGGGACACCTGGTGTTCTAGAAAATAATCCTTGCCCTCAGAAGGGTTCGTGGAGAAGCAAGGACAACAGACCTGTGAACAACTGTTGACAGAAAGATGTTGGTCTAGGATACTGCTTGGGAAAGAGTTGGTATGTGGACAACACCAACGCCAGGCCAGCAACACAGAGCTGTGGCTTTTTCTGTGCTCCCTTGATAAAAACTTTCTAATACAAAGTACTGGTGATATTGTAAACTAGGTAAGAGATTCCATGGCTAAGACTTGGGGGCATTCTGTCACTCGCTGACCTCAGTTCTATTACATGGAACAAATGACTCCAAAATTTAGTGACTTGAGGCAAAGGTTAGTGGTCTGGGCATTGCTTAGGTGAGCCCCTGCTCAGAACCTCATAGGCTGCAGTCAGTCACCTGGGGCAGGATCCAGTTCTTCATAGGTTGCAGGCTGTTGACTAGGAGCCACCTCGTTTCTAGTTAACATAGCAGCTTGCTTCATCATAGCCAGAAGTCTGTTGTACCTGCTATGGAAGGATACCTCGTTACCTTTGCTGTGCTTCATTGATAAGAAATTATGTACCCCTTCTAGCCCATACGCAAGGCAAAGGTTGAGAACACTGGGAGGTGGGAATCACGGTCTTAAAAATCTGACACAATGCCAAGTAATGCCCAGGTACCAGCCAGGTCTCAAACAGTAATTGGGTTGACACTAGGCACTATAGATTGGTCTTGCCCTTGAGTCCTTCCCAAGTGTAGAGACACAGAGACATGTACCATGAATCTCCTGGAGCACTGCTACAGTGTCTTGAAGATAGTCTCCTCAGAGGGAAGACCTCAGGTAGGCCAGGAGCAGCTCCACAGATTGCTCAGCCTACATTCTACAGTGCTTACACACACAGGAGAATCTGAGAGAAGCCAGTGCGAGCCACTACACCGTCTGGGACATGAGTTTACCAACTCATGTCCCCCACATTGACACAGGACTTGCTTGGGGGCCTTGCTCTTAATAAAGCTACCAAGACGACCCTGGGCACTGGAAACAGGCTGCTCAGTGCCAGGGCTAAAAAGAAACCCCACCTGAGCAGCCATTGGGTGGCAGTGGAGAGGGGATGGGATATCTGAGCTCTTGGGAAGAAGAGGTGAGGCTGCACTGGGTGTGTCTATAACAGCAAGAGGCCCAGGCCCCTTGGCCGGAACAGTTTGGGGGTTAACGGCTTTACTGAGGGATACTTTAATATAGGATTCTTCCATTTAGACCTGTAACTCATCATAATTTAACTATAGACCATTTCCATGAACACCCCTGCCCCCAAACCCTCACGACCTCGGTTTCTACCCTCATTCCCTGCCCTAGGCAATCACTAGCCTGCTTTCCATCTCTGTAAATCTGCATTTTTTACATTTCATAGAGATAGAATCCTACAGTCAGTGTATTTTTCATCGTGTACCATGTGTCAGTATTTCATGCCTTTAATGGCTAAGTAATATTCTATTATATATGATATACCACATTTTACCTATATTCATCATTTCAGAGACATTTGGATTATTTCCGATGTTGCAATGCAATGAACATGTGCTTGTAAATTTGTTTTGTCTGAGCGTGTTTTTACTTGTTTGATGCATAGAATTGCTGGTTATATAATAATTTGTTGCAAGATGTCAACCTTTTCCAGCTATTACCAGAAGACTTTTAAGAGGATTCCTGTTCCTCTATATCCTGGTAAACATGCTGTTCCATCTTTCTTTCGGGCTTCCCAGCAAGTGTGAAATGGAACCTCACTGTGGTTTCAATTTTCATTTCTCTATTGCCCAAGGACGCCGTGCCCCATCTTGTACTTCACTTACCAGATATTTGCAGTTTGTGTGGTATCTGTGTGAAATGCTACTGAAATCTTTTCCCATTTTCAAACTGGGTTGTCTCCTTGTTTAGTTGTAAGTTCTGTATATTCTTTGTCAGATACAGGCTTTGCAAACATTTCTCACAGACAATGTGGCTTCTACCTCTGAACTGTGTACCTTCTAAAGGCTAAAAAAAAAAAAATATTTTGATTAAGTACAGCTGATCAGATTCTGTGGTTCCTATTTTGAGTGCCATATGTAAGGAATCTTTGACCCAAGGTCATAAAGATCTCCTCCCCTGATGATGTCTCTGGGGAATCCATTTTTTATGGATATGAAGTAGAGGTCCACCTTTATTCTTTTGCACATGAAATATCCTATTGTGCCAGCATTGCTTGTTGCAAAGCAGCCCTTTGCCCTGCTGTACGTGCCTTTATCAAAAACCAGTTGACCCCAAGTCTGAAGACTTATTTCTGAACTTTATGTCCCATGGGGCAAAAGGCTTACACACTACTGCCGCATGGCTGTAATTAACACACATGGTAGATAGTAAGTTTGGAAATTGGGAAGATAAAGTCTTCTCACTTTGTTTTTTTTTCAAAATTTGTTTTGGCTATTCTGGGTCTTTTGCATTACCTTATACATTTTAGGACAAGCTTATTTTCAGCTGAGATTTTGATAGGTATTGTATTTCATTCATCACTCGATTTAGGAAGAATTGCCATCTTTACAATATTGAGTCTTCCAATTCATTTATTTTTAATTTCTCAAATGTTCATCAACAGTGTTCTGTAGTTTTCCGCATCCAAGTCTTGCATTTACTTTCTTCTGAGTATTTCATTTCTGAATTTGCTATTAACATATATACAGAACTTTTATGTATTGACCTTGTATCTTGTGAGCCACCTCTAGTACCAAAAAAACATAAATTATTCAAGAGTTCCTCCCACTTGCCGTAGGCATTACCCATTCACTCCTCTCCCATGTTCAAGAACAAAGGTCCCTTCACTCAAGAATAGTGTATAAGTCTTGAGCATCTCCTCTGTAAAGTTCTAACTTAAGCTAGCTGAAGACCACATCCCTGTACATTCCACTGCTTTTGAGGGTGGACAGGCAATTTTATTCCCCCTGCTGGAGAGCAGACCAACTTAGCTTGTCCCCTGGGCCTGGGAATTGGGGACCAGACAATTAGTTCTCTGTGGCCCTGGCCCATTACCTGGGCACCATGGTCCCACCCCAACACTGAAACACTTTCTCAGTACCTACAGAATACCTTAGTCCCAGGAATGGTTTCAGATCAAAGTAAAGAAGTTAGAGGCATAGTGGGGATTCTTAAAAGTGTTGTGTGTCTGCTAATCCCGCTGGGATTCTTGGGGCCCCCTTGCTTGGCAAAGGTAAATGGCTCCTGTTCTGGGTTTGGCCTCTTTGAGCTCAAAGAATCCACAGATGTGGCCAAGGTAAAAGTGGCTTGGGATGTTCCGCCTTTGGGATATACTGAGTGGTACCAAACAGAACAGGGCCTGATGCAGAGGCAGGACCTCCTCAGTGTCTTGGTCCATTTTCTGTGGTAGTAACTGAGTACAACCTGAACAATTTACAGAGAATAAGGTTTATTCTGATTATGGTTCTGGAAGCTAGGAGGTCCAAGGTTGGGGGGCTAAGCCTGATGACAATACTCCTATCATTGGGAACACTGCAGTATCCCAAAGTGTGTAGGGCCTCACATGGTGAGACAGTAAAGGTGCTAGCTCAGGTCTCTCCTCTCCTTACTAAGTCACTAACTGCCAGCATGAGGGCCCTTCCCTCTTGATCACATTTAATACTAATTATTCCCAAAGGCCCCACCTCTGAGTTTTGTCAACATATGAATGAAGGACTTTCTAATACATGAACTTTGTGGGATACATTCAGGCCACAGCAGAGCCACAAGCTAACCCTAACAGCACATCAAATTGTTGCTCCACTCCACCCTACTTGTGCCAGGCCCTGCATGGACGTTGTCCTGTGAGCTTCATTTAGTGTGCTCTTTCTCCCCATGCAGGTGTGGTGGACTGGGGCTGGTGCTGGCCAGCGCAGGCTTTGGCATGCTGACAGCACCCATTATCGAGCTGCACAACCAGAAAGGCTACTTCCTGCATCACATCATCTTCGCCTGCTGCACGCTCATCTGCATCATCTGCATCCTCCTGCTGCCTGAGAGCAGGGACCAGAACCTGCCTGAGAACATCGCCAACGGGGAACACTACACACGGCAGCCACTGCTGCCACACAAGAAGGGAGAGCAGCCACTGCTGCTCACCAATGCAGAGCTCAAGGACTACTCGGGCTTGCACGATGTGGCTGCAGTGGGCGATGGGCTGCCAGATGGGGCCACTGCCAATGGCATGAAGTCCATGTAGCTTGCTGGGCCACACCACCATCTCACCAGTCCCCTGGGGTTTGAAGGGCTGAGGGAAGCTTGCGCACAGGTTTACAGACCAGAGAGGAGCTGTGTGGCTGGGGGAGGAAGGTTCGACTCTGCTGCTGATACATCCAATAGTGAGACTTTCAACTGGTATGGGGAAATTCTGTCTTTCCAAATGTCCAAGGAACAGATCTGAGCAATCAGATGCTTTGGAAGTAACCCTTCAAAGACTTTCTTTTCTGGATTAAATGTTTGTATTTATTTTGGTCATTTTTACGAGAAGCACTTTATTCCCTTTCCTCTGACTCATCATGAAGTGGAACCTCCTCCAGGAGAGCCAGACACTGCTTTTTCTTCGACCCAAGGAGCCAGTGGTCATCTGGGTAGGCCAGGACTCCTACCTCTAGGCTCCCTGCTGGGGACAGATGTGCCTCTCAAGTGCAGCCTTTATGGGACTGCATTTTGACAGAGCAAAAATGAACATGAACTGGGCTTTTTCTAGAGTCTGTGTATTTTAAAGTTGGGTTTTTTTTTTCTTCCTGTTATAAGGTCAAGTTTCCATGCCATGTGCTGGGGAAAGCAGCTCCCAGATACCATCAAAGCCAGCTTAGTCTTTCTTTCCTTCAGGATCATCTTTTGTACTTGATGCTGGAAGTTTTTGTGAAGAAACTTCCATACTTTACCAGAAATCCCAAAGGATCAGATATCCTGACACTGGGCTTGCTTTGTTAAGTCCACAGGCAGTAAATGTGTTATGGTCTGAGACAGCTATTTCTCTTAAGACTCCTTCCCAGATTGAACTCCAGCAGAGAAATTCCCTCTCCCACTGTCAGCTTTGTTGCCAGCACTACTTGAAAATGTGGCTACTTTCTGAACTACAAACAATAGGAAAATAACTGAAAAAGACAACTAAGGCAAATCCCAGGAGGGAGCCCTGCTCTCCCACTCATGGCCGTCACCCACATCTTGAGCACACACCACAGAGAGCACCAGCCTGGATGGCTGTCACTCTCACAGCAGAGCCCACAGCAGTTGGAGGTGGTCGATCTCATGTCTTCCTTGATTGCTTCCTGCCTGTCACTGGTTCAGCAGAGGGGCGTAGGGCGGGCATGTAGATGACTCACAAGTGAGTCCAAATGGCCTCCAGCCCCTTGAAAGCAGCGAGAGAAAGCAATAACTCACCAAAGCTCAACTCCCATCCTGTGCCAGCCTCCAGGATGTCCCTCATCCATGTTCCTCATCTTGCCCAGGCAGCAGGGCACCAAGGCTGATAAGAACCCAGCCTCTTGGCCCATTTTAACAGCTCAGGCACCAGCTTCTCTGGACAGCGTGGCTTCTTATGAATCATCTTCCTTGCCTCTTGCGATGTGTCTGCCATGTGTTCTTCCAGGGAAATCACAGTCTCAGGCCTGTGTAGGTGATTAGGTGACTTCCAAGTGACAGTGACTAGAATTCAAAGGGCCAGAAAGGGGTTGAGTCTCTCCTTTCCAGCTCCCCACCTGGCCTATTCTTTACTGTCCCACCCGCTTCTCTTCCACATCTGGTCAGCACAGCAGAAGCCAGCTGCCTAGATCAAAACCTCATGAGGGCAGTGAACAAATGTGCAGCCATGTGTCTCCAAGAGTTGGCCTATGTTCTCTTCAGTACCTGGAGTCCTGAGAGCTTTGCTTGAGGGCCAGTGCTAGAAGGGAAGCTGTTTGGACAGTCCCTCCCAACCCCTGCTCCAAGGCCAGCTCATCCTCCTACTCCCTGCTGGTCTCTTCTGAGTCACCTTAGTTCCATGTCTCTATGTTGGTACACATTCACTTTACAAAGGCCTTTCTTTAGACCTGTGCAGCCTTCGTGTGCCAAACTTAAGAAATACCTTTTACCTTTTCTAGGGTACTTGCTACCAAGTCACCTGGCAGCAAACTGTTAAGTATCGAACAAGACATGCACGATCATGAGCAGACTCACATTGGTTGAGGCACTTTCAAAGAAACATGGAAGCCGCAGAGTGCTACTGAGATCATAGGAAGGTGCAACATTTCCAAACTTCAGTTCCAAGGTCTCTGATCTCCACTTCAAACAACGATACAAACATCGGACCCTTGAAGACAGTGCTAATGGCTGCCACAATCAGAACTGATCTATCCGTGACTAGCAGAGAAGCTGCAGCTGAGGCCTGAGCTAGAAGACCAGCATCCAGAAGAAGTTCAGCAGGCTGACTGTAAGAAGTCTTGGCCATCAGGAGGTCCTCCAGCACCCTCATGTGGCAGCCTCAGGATAAGGCTGAGCTATTCAGTTTCTGCTTCAGCTTTTGGATACCTGAAGTTTCTAGAAACACCTTTATGAAAGGTGGCCAGAGCAGGAAAGTTTGCTTGTGGGTAAATCTGTGTGATCTGAACATGTCAGAAAGGCAGCAGGGCACCCAGCCTGAGACACCCTGGCCTAGGTCCATGGGAAAACAGCCTCAGCCCAGCTCCTTGGTACCAGGCTACCTAAACTCAGTCCTGTGCCCCCTGTGGGTAGTAGATCCTTCTCAGGCACTTGCCCTTTGTATTGGGCCCCAACACCCCTCGGGGATGTTAGAAGGTGTATGTATACTCCCTCCACCCTCCACCCATCCCTGCACCTGTTTTGATAAAAGTTATGCACAAATGTGAACACCCAAGATGGGGCTGGGTATTTCTTTATTTTGCTTTGTTAAGTCAAACATCAAATATTCTAATTATTAGCACCCAAGACAAATAGGAAAAAGGTTTAGATGTTTTTGTTTTTTAAGACTGTAATCACCTACAACTGGAGGATAGGGCTGGTAAACAAGTTTGGCCATAAAATGGAAAGCCAGCAAAAACAGACCTCGTAAAGGGAGCATCACGCTCAATCACGACTACTTCCCAGAGCCAACCAAGAAGTCCCTGAACTGGAAGTGCCATTCAGTGAATCCTGTGACCATCACACACCCAGTCCCAGGGTAGCACATGGGCTGGGGACGGCCTGCACTTCAACTCCTTGTTTTGAAGGATGCCACCCCACTTTAATGTATTGTGTGTTTTGGAGAAGCAGTATGGTGTGTTGTGTCTAGTGAGGAACGCTTCCCTACCTCTGTCCTTTCTGCAACCCAACCATGTGCGGTTTTACTCTGAGAACCGTGTTACTGTACATGTCGATGGGGATTCCTCCGGCGGTACTTGTTCATAGCACAAGCCTATGTTGAATTCTGAACTGTCGTTCACAGCTATGTGTCTGCATGGTGTCTCATCTGTTGTACCTTGGGGAAAATTCGTATGTAAATGTGCAGAAATAAAAATGTCCCATTAACAGATTTCCTCTGGAATGTCTTCCCTACCTCACCTGATGGTATCCAACAAAGGGCATTTCACTACCATTGCGACGAGTAATAAAATCCTCCATGTTGATCCAGACCTCGCTTGTCACTGCTTTCAAGGCTTTTGTACACTGTCTTCACTCGCCCTGAGCGGGGGATGGTGGGGCCTCTCATTCTGCTTTAAGAGTCCTAGTCTTAAAAGACAGTCAGAGGCTGAGATCAGATTAAACTTAAATGTTTTATCTAGTTAATTCTCAGACCAACTGAGAATTCAGCTCATTAAAGAGAAGTTTTTTCTCTCGTTTGTTCTGCTAATCCATGGCCTGAAGGTTCCTAGAGAGGTCAAGGAATGACTATCTACACTGTGATTCTGTGAGGAAAGACTGATTCCCAAACGCTCTTCTCTAATGTAGTATTTTTTAACAAGAAAACAATATTTCTTTAATAAAGCATTTATACCAAACTCTTCTCTCCATAGCTGATTCTGTGTTACTGCTCTATCCTAGACCTGTCCACTGGGTTTCCCACACTACAGAAACACAGACTGAAGCCTCTGAGGCTGACATGAAAAGTTTGGGCAGAAGGCCCCTAGCAGCTCCAAACACAATACCATTAGGTCTTACTCCTGGTCAGTGCCACCACCAACAGTCTCCCCCTGGCTCGGCACAACACTCTTCGCACTGTGCAAAAACAGTTAAAGGCCATGAACTTCCTTCCTCTCAACAGGAGGGTCCAGGGGAACCCCAAGGATTAGAAAGCTCTTTGACAGTGGAGGTCAATTTTGTTAAAGCATGGGCCCCAACATGTGAACCTCATGTGGAAAGCCCTCAATTAGACTCCAAGTGGTAAACAGACAAAGGCTAAGGATTAAAAATGGCCAAAGGACAGGTACTTGGAAGAAAAGGGAGAGAGTAGAACAAGGGGCATTTGGCTTTTTGGGGGGAGGGCGGGGGGGAGTTATTGGGTTTGTTCTTTTTGAGACAGGGTCTCCCTGTAGCCCAGCTAGCCTGGAACTCACAGAGATTCACCTGCTGCCTCTACATCCCGGGTACTGGGCCTAAAGATGTGCAGCAAGAGGCATTTGTATCCATAACAATGAAGATTAAACCACAGCTGGTACCCAAATGATATAGCTTTCAGTCTGCAAAGCTCTGAATACAATTCCAGAAATAACACAGCATGGAGGAGGCTATTCCTACTTTATAAAGGTAAAGAATAGAGCCCAAAGGAACTAGACTTGAGACCACAATTCTAGGGAGCTGCGCTGGGTAGGCCTTGAATATAGCTTAAAACACACACACACACACAAGAAAAGTGCCCAGGAAAGGCTTAGGGGGAACATAAAACACCCAGAAAATGTTCACAAGACAGAAACCTCAGGACCTGCCACAAACAGAAAATGTATTCATACAGCTTACTAAGCTCAGTTCTACCTGGGGATGTATGTGACAGTCATGACTGATTTAAACTTTGTACTAGACTACAACCTTCAAGCCCAACACAATGCCACTCTCACGTTTTCCCTGTAGCACTAAATAGAAAGTGTTCACTGCCTGCTGCCTTCACCTCCCTGTATCCATCAGTCTGAGCTTTCTGATATCCAATAAAGAGGAAGGATAGCCTGTAAAATGAACGCTTTTAAAAAGTATAAATACAGCTTGATGACAAAACCAAATCTAATCTATTTATTTAAATGTACATTGTACATAAGTTACAAATTCTCTTCTGCCACTCAGAACTTTTCCGGAAAAGTCTCCATTTCTTCCTTGATCCTGTTTTCTATAAGTAATGCGAAGTTACTATCCGTGTTTTGAAGGTTACAGCTGACAAACACCTGTTTGTTGGTCTTCCTGGCTAAAAAGAAAAAAACATGTTGACAGCCACAACTGAAACACCATGAACTCTGTGTTCCATATACCTGGCTCAGAGCTGGGAGGTAACTTGGAAAGAGAGAATGGAGTCTGGGAAAGAATAGAGTTCTAATTTTTAACTTGAAGGGCTGAATATCAAATGGACATTGAATCCCTCTCCTATGCTCTAGAACAGCTGTTTTTAGTGCAGGCCCAGTAACAGCAGCAGCTTGTAAGACCTTCTGCAGGACAAAGATGTTGGAACCAGCAGCCAATGTTAATGAGTTCTCATGAAATCACACTATATACCTGGGAATCTACTCTACATTGGAGTTGTGGAGCTTTGCAGGTTTTATTTTGTTTTTGTTAATGTTAGAATATTTAAAATACTAAGGTTACCCTAGCACCACCCACCTCTATCATTTCCTCTTTTCCAGAGGTAATCTTGTATGTCTATACATGTACATATAGGGTCCATCTTAACACACACCCATGTATGTGTGCATATATACACACATGTATGGTTACCTAGCACTGAATATAAATTTTAGCCCCTTTCTCTAGACCCAATAAATAAGTGAGGTATACCAGCTCAAGTATAAAAGTCAAGCTCAGTCACAGGTCCAGAGAATACCCTGAGCAGAAGCAGGCAGCCCAAGCCAGTGTTAAACTCAACAACGACTGGGCAATGGCCTGACCGCTTCCATTGGCCTCACCCATGCCCAGGACAAGTGCAGAAATTCCTACTTACACATCAAAACACAAACCCCTCCCTCTAGCCTTGGTGTGATCAGCCTTATCCACAGACAGAAAGGCAGAAGGAAAGGTTGGGGTGGCCACAACACCATGGCTAAAGTCTGATGTAGAACACCAAATTTTATCCAGGTGGTGACTATCCTCTTTATGACTTACTTGCAGCCTGGGTCTTTCTGGTCAGCCTGAAATCTTTTGGGCTTCAGGTCCTCCTTTGTAAAGAAAAGAAGGCCAAGTCTCCGAATTTCAAAGGCTTTTTTTATTGTTTATTTTAGGGATCGTTTTTTGTTTGTTTAGCTACTCAAGAGTAGGTGTCTCCATTTTTAGCTAAAAGAGATCTTAGGAACTATTTCACTGACCAGGCAGCAGATGAATCTCTAGAAAGCAAGAATAAGCCCAGCCTCTGCCCTGACTACAGTTGTGTAAACTGTCATATATCAATAAAGCTGATTTTTTTTTTAGAGTAATGTTAAAAAATATAGAAAAGAATGTAATCCCAATTCCTAGCATTTAGGAGGCAAAGACAGAAGGCTCACCCCAGTTTCCAGGTCAGCCTGGTCTAATAATAAGTTCCAAGCCAAATAGGGCAACAAAGCTAAACTCTATATATATAAAAAAGAGAAAAAAGGGAACGCATCTGGACAGAAGCAGCAGTCAGGCATAGCAAGAGGCAATGCTTTAAAGGCTTAGAGTGCTCCCAGCATAGCCAGCCACCAGTTTGCTACAGCACTATACCCACAGGGAACCAGGGATCCTAGACAGGTATCTACCCTGGGGGTGGAGCAGGGAGACCCACAAATCTCCCCCATCCACCTCACTCCCTAGATGTAAGAAGAAGTCTGGGAATTGCTAATTTAAACAGTGATCTGAAAATATACTGAGTGTAACAGGATAGCGAGACCCAAAGAGACCAGTCACAAGAGGCCATAATCACACTTGCTCAGTCTGTCCTCTTAATAGCAGTGACAAGATGTTCTCCTCTTCTCACAGGGTCCCACTGCAGTTCCAGTCTCTCTAATTGCTAAGAAAAACCTTCCTAGGGAGCTACTATGTCTGTGTTGCAAACTGCCAGACCCAGCTCTGTCCTCCAGAGCACAGGGTCTTCTCATCCACACCAAAGCTGTGAGGCTTCCATGGTCACTAAGAACCTGCGGCCCAGCTCTCCCTGTCTGCTTCCATCTTCCATAAATGATGTTACTGCATGACACCTCTATCTCCATCATGATTTGCTACTGACACATGTCCAGGCCCAAGAGACCAACGAGTCCAGAACTCTGCTGAGCCATTCCATAATCTGAGCACTGTGCAGCACTTGACCCCTCAAAGATGCCAGCAGCCATGCCAGGTCATGTTTTGCACCTCATGAACACTCTTGAACCCATTTTGCTTTTTTGGTATAAAACCTTTTATTCTTGCAAGACAGACAAGTTTATGCTACCCTTCTCTACCAGAATTTGTCATGGCAACCCCACCCAGCATCCTGTCTCCATATATATGGATACTTCCCCTACCCCTGACTTTGAGTGGACATGGACACACAACAGCCTGCTTGACATGAATGTGTTAGCAATTAAGTGTCTTAAAATACATAAGAAAGCACTTAAGAGTAAAGAAGCATCAAAGCCCCAGATGACTTTCACATAGTTCAGGAAAAAACATGTAAACACAGAGAAGAGGACAAAAACTACAAGTCTTAACCAGGCGTGGTGGCGCACATTTTTAATTCCAGCACTTGGGAGGCAGATCTCTGAGATCAAGGCTAGCCTGGTCTATATAGGGAATTCTAGGTCACCTGGGGCTACAGGGAGACCCTGTCTCCAAAAACAAAACTAGGTCTTGGTATAAGCTCAGTGGGAATTCTTTCATGTAAATTCAAAATTACTTCCTAATTAAAAGTTTCCAAAACAGCTTACTAATCAGGTTTATTTCCAGACTACAGAAAAAAAGACTCTGAAAGCTCCTAAAATAACATCTGCCCTCCCTGACCTTGCCCTGACAGTGTAGTAAGCCTGGAAGGGTTGGTCACAAGCTACTTACTCCCCAGGAGCCTTCTCAAACTGGTGAGTGTTTTTGTGTTCCTCCTAGGCTGTGTGTTATTGGTCATGTGTGTGGAACTCAAGATGACAGACATTCCCAACCTGTCAAGATGACAGTTCTTTATACAACACCCAAAACAACTGATGTATGAGCTTCTCAAACTGAGGACTGGGCTCTTTCCCTAAACAGCCCCTTGCCCAGGATTTGAGGGACCCAGGTACCAAAACAACTAAGAATGTTGGAAAACACAAACACAAAGATGAGGGTAGCCCTTGCACACTAGCCATGGGCAGCTGTGGCTGGAGATCACAGAACACAATCCACTCTTACCTGAAGTACCCAGTATTTGTGAAAAATGCACATACAGCCTGCGAGAGGAGCAGAGCCTTCAATCTCACACTCTACTAAAAACCTACTCTAGAGTCACACACCCCCTCCCTAGGACCTTGCTCATATAAACCTACAGCAATGTTGTCAGCATGCACAAGACCCTTACAAATTCAAGCAGACAACTATGGAAAGGAGCAGCAGGCCCCAATCTTAGTCGAAGAATTATTGGCAGCTGATTACTGCTGGATCAGGAAGAGCTGATCTTCTTAAGAGGAAGAACTCTGGACGGGCTGACTAGACTCCAGCAGATGAACTTGTACTGAGGGATGTCTGAAGACACTAGCTTGACACAATGGACCTTGACACAGCTGACAGAATTTATGAATTCCCCATTCTACACTGTACTCACCTCACCAAGCCCTGAATGTCATATTGAGACTGAGAAGCAGTCCTTCCTGCAATAGTTGCACCTGCCAAAGGCTCCACAGAATCCCCATGAGGCTCAAGGAGCCACCTTGAACAACTGCTCCTGGGCATAATACATTCTCTCCCACAAGAAGTTGATACACTCACTGAAGGAAAGTAAAGCAGCTCATAGATTCAAGCAGCATGCAGAGAAGGATGTGGGAGTTCCTGAAGTCTCATAGGAACATGCTGGTGCTGGGACGGTTGAGACAAGTAAATATGGTATGTCCCATAAAAATACCCAACGGACAAAGGTCCGTGCCTCCAGCAGTAATAAGATTCATTACTTCTGAAGTCACTTGCCCCAAGACATGAATAGTGGGTCCCACCTGGATGGTCTCAAAGAACTAGCTGTAGGTACATACCTAGGCGCTGGGCTAGGCCAGTGGAGGTTGTGTCAGAAGTGTCTCCAAAAAGGGAGGTGGACACAGGGATGGAGTCCTAAAAGAAAAAGCAAAGAGCATACTGTGCATTCTCCACCTGGGGCAACCAGGCAACTTCTGAGTCTGCACAAGGTGACAGCATCACACATGTCCTATGGAGCAGGCATCTGTCAATAGCTAAGCCAGATGACCCCTGACATCTAAGAGGTCAGGAGAACTAAGGCAAGCAGAGGTGACCTACAACTGGAACCACAGAGCTGTTAATAAGTTCTAGGACTTACTTCACATAAAGGGCTTGTTTTTGTGTCAAAAACTCCAAAGCATGCTGAAGGACAACATTCCAACCAGAAGAGAAGCAAGCAAACTCATTAGGGCAACAACAAGAAAGCAGATCAGTCTGGCTGCCTCATGCCTCTCATGAAAGCCTATGAGAACACAACTCCAGTCACATGAAGGCTTGTGTGGACTCCTGAAGGTCAATAAACACCCTGGGCCTAACATATTTTTGGTTGAAAAAGATACAAAAGTATGATCTTAATTAGTAAACGTGCTATTTATAGACTCTAAGTTCAACATTTAGCTGTAATGTAAAAGTATTTACAGTTAAGCCTCCTGAACAAAGTAAATCTACCTTACCAGCTGGCTTTCTGGCACCAAAGAAAGATTTTAAACCCTATCTTACTACTATTCTTAATATAGTTCATTACTTTCAAATAGGACATTGATTTCCCAGCACATTCCCATGTGCTCAAGACACCTTCACTAAGGTGGAAGCACCATGATCTACTCTCCTTCATAGGTTAAGGATATCCTATACCCCAAGCCAGTCACCCTCAGCCTAGTTAAGACTCAGCAACATCCTTTCTGAGTACCAAAACCCCTGCTCCTGCCAAGGCAGGTCAGGTAGAGAAACAACAGCATCCTATGGTTTCTGTTCTCCATGGTCTTGTGGATGTGCAAGTTTAGGGGTTACAGAAGGTGAATACCCATAGACCCTTTGCACTCTCCTCCATGGACAAGTACATCTTTTCAGGAAAGAACCAGATAGGAAACAGCTTAGGTGCCAGGGCCATAAGCCCTCTGGTACAAGGGTTCAACCCTGCCATCAAAGTACACAAGCAGCCACAGACTTTACCTACAGAGACAGATGTGGCCCTGTTTCAATAAAACTCTTTACACAGGTGGAAGCAAGCCCACAGGTCCTAATTGGCCAAGTCCTGATCCACAAGAATCCAGGTTTTCTACCTTAAAATATATCTTCATCTCTTCTCCCCAGTCGCCACAGCCCTCTGCCCCCAAAGGAAACATTCAGGTACCAGTGTGCCCAGCTGGTAGGAATGGGCTTCTCACAGATCTTGGAAGGAAAGGTAGTTTCTTTTCCTATTCATACCTGTGACCTTCACATGCCTGCCAGCATCTGTGTCTACCACGTGGTCAGAACACCAAGGCAGTCCACAGAATGAGCTTATTTACCTATTCCCCAAAGACTTTGCACTAGCAGAAGGTCCTAGGCCATCTAATAGTACATTATTACTAAAGCCTCAGGATGAGGAAAGAATAATATGAGGTGGCTCCAAACAACCACACACTCCATGTCAGTCCCCTCAGCCCCTCCTCCAATGAAAGACCTCAACTTGTCACTTCCCCAAAGGCCTACCTGCCAGGGCTTACCAGGAAAGAAAATATCCAAGAAAAGATTGGTAGAGATCGAAAAGGGCAGAGGGTCTGAATTCAGGTACTATCTCCTACCTGGACACTGTGGACTTATTCAAGGGCTTGCTCTTGTGATGTCCCACCACCCTTGGAGCACTCCTCAATCATTACTGCCTGACTGACTACAATTTAGTTCTCCCTAGAGAGGTCACAACCATTCCCTAACGATTTAATGAACAGCCTGCAGACACAAACTTCATAAAACACCCAAACCTCATCTTGGAACACAAAAACTCAGAGGAGGCCAACAGTGCAGGAGTCAGTGGGCAGGGAGAAACACTAAGAGACAGAAGGTCCTGTGAGGTCCCTAGAAAGTCTCTGGATCAGGCTATGAGTTCATCTTGGAATGGTCTTTAGCAAAGAGATGGCAATGTCTGATCTGCCTCTTTTTTTTTGCTTGTGTGTGGTGTGCATGCATGTGTGTATGCATGTTCCTAAGTAGTGTGTGTATATGTGCATGCAGTATACTTGCACAGATGGGCACATGCAAGTAGAAGCCAGAGGTGATGTCAGGTGTCTTCAAATGCTCTCCACTTTATTGAGAAAAGGTCTCTTTCTGAACCTGGAGCTCTCTGATTCTAACTAGCTGGCTTGCCCCAGTGATCCTATCTCCACCTCCCAAGTGATGGGATTACAGGTGCATCATCATGCCCATCCATTTTACATGGATTCTATAGATCCCTGCACTGGTCCTCACACATGCACAGCAAACACTATCCGCTGAGCTGGCTATCTCCTTCGCCCTTCTCTTACTTTTTCTGACCTATCTTTAAACTATTACTCTGCTACTTGTCAAGAAATGGCCAGAGACAGTTCTGTGAACTAAACTGTGTCTCCTGAAAAGAAATGCTGAAGTCCAAGAAGTAAGTGTGAATGTGAATTTATTTGAAGTAAGGACTTTGCAAATGTAATTACAACATGAGTTAAGGGGCTGGAGAGATGGCTCAGTATTTAAGAGTACTGGCTGCTGTTGCAGAGTACCTCTGCTAAGGACCCATGTTTGAGTCCCAGCACCCACCTGGCAACTAACATGTGTCCATAACTCTAGTTCCAGAGGATCTGATGCCATCTTCTGACCTCCAGGGGCATTGTACAACACGGATGCACTTACATACATGCAGGAAATACACCCATATACATAAAATTTAAAAAGAATAATAATAAAAAGATGTGAGTTAAATGAAATCATACCAGGAGTTGAGGAAATGGCTCAATAGGTAAAAGTGCTTGCCACTCTTATCATGAGGACCTGAGTTCAAATACCCAAAACCTAAAGCTAGATGTGTAGTGCAAGTATCTGTAATTCCAGCACTCCTACCGGGAGAGAAGAGGCAGAGGCAGCAGAAGCCCTGGAAGTCGTCAGGCCAACTCCAATCCCCAGGCATGTGCAGCAGAAAAACAACCAAGAGACTTTGTCAAATAAGGTAGAAGATGAAGACAGACACCCAAGGTTGTCCTCTGACCTACATACATGCTCTGTGGCACCTGCTTACCCACATTCACACAAAGGAGTACACACACATATCTCTCTCACACACACACATATATGCACACACACTAAAGATGAGGTCATACCAAAGCATGGTGGTTCCCTCATTCAATATGAGTGATGTGCTTTTAAGAGACAAGGACTGGGGGTAGAGTTCACTGGTGGATCACTTGCAGAGTGTGCAAGGCCCTGGACTCAATCTCCAAGATATGAGAGAGAGACGAGAGAGAGAGAGAGAGATTCATCCATACAGACACAGAGAGATGGCAGCCATGTTATGTGGGAGGCAAGTCTAGAAGCATCTAATAGCCAAGAGCCCACAAAGACTGAAGCAAATTCCTTGAAGCTGAAGACCCACATGGAAAGATTTCTTGGTCAGTCTCCAGGAGATGCCAACACATTCATTTTGGAGTTGGGGTCTCTAGGACTTCTAAGTTAAATTAAATTAAATCTCTGTTTTATGCCACCCAGTTTGCCACACTTTGTTATGAAAGCCCTAGAGCAGTCATGCAGAAAACCAAGGGAAGTGGGGAGAGGAACTGGGCTTGGCCTAGGGTGACAGGAATGAAGGTGGCACAACCCTAGTTGTGTTTTCACTGACAGAACTGCCAGGGCTTTGGGAGAAAGAAGGATGAAGGGCAGCCAGAGCACCCCGAATGGCAAGAGTTACCAACAATGGCCACCTGTGGGATCAGGTGAGGGGAAGAGAACCAGTGTGGTCTTGAGCTTTTCTGTCAGGTACTATCCAACATTCAAGTCTAAGTTCCAAACTCAGAAAAAAAAGGCTGTATCAGCACGAAAGAGGTTAATGGCATGCCCATGAGGAAAGGTTCAGGCCCTGGGGCTCTGGTGGGGATCATCAGGCCAGTCTCCCTTTAAAGTGGTGCAGGTGCAGATCCACGCCAGAGTGCCCCATGGGTCCAGAAGCAGGCCTGCCCTGATCCCCACCCCCCCTCACTCTCCCAGAACTTTCCACCAAGGACCTGGGACGGAGCTGAGGGTCCTCAAGGATCCCCCAGGGCCACCACCACCAGCCAGACCTCCCTTTAGGTCCCCACCTGCCTCCTCCCTCCCCGCCCAGGCCCCTCCCCCGTCCTCCCTACCCAGGCCCCTCCCCCCGCCCTCCCCACTCAGGCCCCTCCCCCCCGCTCTCCCCACCTAAGCCCCTCCCCCCGCCCTCCCCACAAGGCGGTCCTCGCCTGCCTTCACCTCCCAGGCCCCTCCCTCTCTGCCCCCACCTGTCCCCCCGCCCCCCCCCCTCCGCCCTGCCCACGCTCTTCCCTCCCAGGCCCTGCCAGCACTCACGAAGCGGCTGCACATGGCCACCGAGAGGTTGCGCAGATGCGGCGTGGCCCCCACCCACAGGAAGAGCGAGTCCGTCAGCCGCATGACGTGGAAGTGGATCAGCTGCTCCCACAGCCGCGCGCTGAAGTTGTGAAGCGACACGTCCGCGCCCGGGGCGGCCGGCGGCCCCTCCATACCGCCTGCCTCACCCGGGCCGCAGCGCAGAGAGCAAGCCCACGCCGACGCCCGCGGCCAGACCCGAGCGAACGAGCGCCGAGAGGCCGAGCGCGCCTCCGCTTAGGGCGGGGCGGGGAGGGGCGGGGCGAGGACTAGGAGAGGTGGGACGGGGGCGGGGCGAGCCCGCGGAGGAGCGAGGTGATAACTAGGAAAGGCGGGGCCGAGAAGCTTGCCTGGCAGTGCACCAGTCACAGGCTATGCTACCGTGAGCGGCTGCTGTCATACAGGTGCTTCTCCCAGCATGCGAGGAAAATGTTCCCTGACCTCGGATTCTGACGGAGACCTCTGGAAATACTTCTCCGTTCCCTTCCCACAAGGAAAGAACGTTAGTGGACTGAAGCTAGCTTCAGTCATCCTAGGCCAGAACAGCATTCACTTACCTTAAGCACTTTGGGAGCCCCCACCTCCCATCAGATCTCCTAGCAGACCTTTAACTACGGGGAAGCCCTGGATGTAGATAACCTTACTTAAGAATGGCAACGATGTTGGGAGAAAATGTTTTAAAAGGAAATGGCGTGGACCAAGGTGTCGGGAAGACAGTAGGCTTCCTTGAGACAGACTTGCACACCCTAGTTGCCACGTGTAAAGCATAGGCCTTGAGCTAGCACCTTAACTTCTCAGTTTCCTCATGTGCAAAATGGAAATAGTAAGGGCTCTTTTAACTTTCATGGTTGAGACACTGAAGAATTTAAAACAAATCCCTCTAGGTTGAGAGAGACGTCAAAGTCTATAGTGCCCTCTATATTAGACCTTTTATAGCTGACTTTAGGGCCCTGGGAACTATAAGTGTTCTGCTTTTTTAAGTCTCTAATAAGTCTAAGTTGAAATTTAACAGAGTGCTGTGATTTGGATGTGGTGGTTGCCCCAGAAAGGTACTGAAATAGTAGAGAGGGCCTAGCCAGAGGAACTAGATCACTGAAGACCAAGGGGGATTTCTTTGATAGTTCTCCTGAGCTATTACAAAAGCAGCCAGCCCAGTGGCACCCACACTCCTCCGGCTGCTCCTGGCTCAAGCTGTGACTTGATTTCTTTTCTTGCTGCTGAGATCTGCTATTCACCATGAGGTCCTCAGCATAATAGAACCTCCAACACTGTAAACGAAATAAATCTTTCCTCTTTATAAAGTTAATTGCCTTCAGTATTTCCTTTTAGTAACACAAAGCTGATCATATAGAAGAGTTTTTTTATACTTTTGTTCTATTTTGCTAATTATCGATGATTCTGCTCATTTTCAAATCAATATTTTTACAGCTTTATTAAAATATGATTAACATACAATGACTGCACATATTTTAAATGTACAAATTAGGGGCGCAGGGGGAGCTAGAGGAAGTGGTGGATGACCAAGATACATTGTATACATGTATGAAATTAAAATAAAATGTACAAATTGAAGTTTTACCATCAGTATAACCCATGAAACCACCATCACAATCAAATAAATTAACACATCTAGTAACCCTCTCAAATCCCCGCATCGTCATTCCATCCACCCCCCACCACTAATCTGCCATCTGTCCACAGACTACTTTGCATTTTATAGAGTTTCATATGAATGGAATTGTGCCCTATATACCATTTTTGTCTTGCTTTTTATAACTGATTTGAGATCCATCCAGGTTGTATGTGCCAACAGGTCATTCCTTTTTGTTACTGAGCTGAGTTCCATTGTGTGGATATCACCATTTATTTATTTTCTTGCATGTAGATATTCAGTTGGATTGTTTCTAGGTTTGTTTGTTTGTTTGTTTTTGCAATAAAATTGCTATGAACATATGTATACAAGTGAGTCGCCATATGGACATGTGCCTTCATTTCTCATAGATAAATCCCAGGAGTAGAATGGCTGTTTCATATGATAGTTGTATGTTTATATTTTTCATGAATCTGCCAAACTCTCTCCCCATGTGATAATACATTCCCATCAGCAGTATCTGAGAGCTCCAAATCCATCATGTCTTCACCAAACAGCAGCTGTGGAAGATTTTTTTTTACATTTAGCCATCCTAATAGGTAATAGAACAACATTGTGATTTTAATTCACATTTTCTTAATAACTAGCAAATCTGTTTGTATTTGTACCATACTCAAAATGGTTCATAAATCTAAATATACATTTTTTAATTTTATATATACACTTACATGTATGTAATATGTATACCAAGAGGGTGCAATGCCCACAGAGGCCAGAAGAGGACATTGGATCCCTGGAACTGGAGTTACAGACAGTTGTTAGCCACCATGTGGGTGCTGGGAACTGAAACTGGGTCCTCTAGAAGAGCAGCGAGTACTCTTAACCACTGAGGTATTTTGTCAGCCACTCATAAACCTAAACGTAAAAACTAAAAGTATGAAATTGCCAGAACAAAACACAGGAGAAAACTTTGGTAACCTTTGATTTGACAGAGATTTCACAACAAAAGAAAAAGGACATTGGATCCCTGGAACTGGAGTTACAGATAGTTGTTAGCCACCATGTGGGTGCTGGGAACTGAAACTGGGTCCTCTAGAAGAGCAGCGAGTACTCTTAACCACTGAGGTATTTTGTCAGCCACTCATAAACCTAAACGTAAAAACTAAAAGTATGAAATTGCCAGAACAAAACACAGGAGAAAACTTTGGTAACCTTTGATTTGACAGAGATTTCACAACAAAAGAAAACTTACCTCTGGGCACTTGGACTGTTACTTTCCTCACTGCTGTGGCAAGGTACTTGGCAAAAGGCAAACTAAGACATGAAATGAGGTGTTCTTGCTCACAGTTTGGAGCTATAGCTCCATCATGGCGAGGAAGGGTTAATATGAAGCGGCTGCCACACTACGTCTGCAGTTGGGGAACAGAGAGGTCAATGCTGGTGCTCTGTTCACTTCCCTTTTTTTCCATTTTTATTCAGTCAAGAATCCCAGTCCATAAAATGGTGACATCCACATTCAGGGTGGATCTTCTCTCCTCAGTTAAACTTTAGAGACACCCTCCCAAGTGATTCTAATCTGTCAAGTTGACAGTAAAGTTAACCTTATGTGGGAGGATTCTGGCAGAGCCAGAAGAGTCACCATCCTAGCAACACCAAATGATGGAGCTATTGGTACCCAGAAGGGGAGGGGGGAAATCCATACACCCATTACTGGCATCAGTTGACTCCCTTGCCTAGTGACGACAGTAAGTGAACAACATCATTGCCTGTTTAGTCCCGAATCAGGAATACTGCCTTCCAAGGAAGAAACACTGTCCAGATGATGGGGATGAGGGTCTCCCAATGCCAGGCCCTGTGGGGATGTCTTGAGCCACTGAGCCTTGGCTTACCCAAAGATCTTTCCTGTAGAGCTCTGCCGGAAGCAAGGGAATAGAGACCCAGCCACGTGAGCCCGGTACTGTCAACTCTTACAGCGACGTCCCTGAGTGCCACTGCAGCAGTCTGTGAGGATTTCTATTACCATTCTTCTTCCTCTGTCCAATCTGCCTTTCTCTCCCTCCCTGCCAAATACAATCCCTTATAAATACAATAAATACTCAGACTAAACTCTCACTGAATTTGCTTCTGGAGATGGAAGCCGAGTCCATCTCCCTCCATGGCTTGCCCTTGTTACGGGAATCTGAGATCTGTTGCTGGCAGCTTTGTCAAAAGAAAAAGAACAGGAGACAAGAAATGATCAAGGGAAATGGTTTTTACTTACAATCTTGGCTTGAATTGGGGAGACAAAAGTTCGTAGTTTCTCTGCCTTTTTCTGGAACCGGGTTATAATTTCTTAGCAAATATCTGTTTAAATCCAGGAAATGTGCTGGTGTAGATTTAGCCGGGAGGCAAGCTCTTAGAATGGAAGATGGAAGGAGCTCTCTTGACACCAAGGCTTTGGGGCCTTTTCATTCCTGGCAGAGGATTTCTTGGGGAAATTTGTATTCTTCGGAGTCTCTACTGTATTCTTAGCTGTCTTCATGCATCCCTGGGCCATTCCATCCAGAGCCACCATCTGCTCCTCACTAGTTTCTGAAGTATGAATCTGCAGCCAATTGTTCTTCAAGCCACATGCCTACCCATGATGGCCACCCAAGCATAGCAGTTGTCCCTTCCGTGTGCCTACACCAGAACTTGGCACTTTCCCCTTTTCTCTGACCAGCCCTGGCCCTCTGACCTCACTCTCTTCCTCAGGTGGTGAATATATCACCACCATTTCCAGTCATTCACTTGGGAATTTTCTCCCTTACAACAAAGAGCAAAGCCTGCTCACATTTCCCCCACTCCCCATTTCTGGTTCTGTCCTCCCCTCTTGCACAGCCATCTCCAGCCTGCACAGCTGCTATGACATTCTGACTCTCCTTTCCTGGACTTTTTTCACTGACCTCCAGTGTGTAATCTGTAGTTTCCAAAGAGACGATGTGATCACACTTGTTCCTCTAATAAAGCATTCTTCAGTGATGTCCAGTCCCACTACCTTTGCAGACATACAAGCCCCCCTCACCTACCAGCTACTCACTTTATCCTTAGACAACACTAAACTCTGCAAGGGAGTCAGGCCCCCAACTCAGGTTGTTGTGTGTACCCTTGCACTTGGTGGGTGACCCAGCTGCCTGAGAAACTAGGTGCTGAAGTCAGCCTTTTGCCCCTCTAGAAGGCTTCTTTAGGCTCCCAGCAGGCTAGATGAAGCTGTTCCCTGGCCTTTGTTTCTGCCTCCCACAGAGCAATATTTTCAGATAATGATCTATATATTTGGCTGTCCTCCCACTCAGAGAGCTCTAAGGATAGAAGGGGTCATCCCAAGTGTGCTATTCAACCTGAAACACAATCGGTAATAGGCAAAAGGTAAATGGTTAAATAAGTGAGTAGAAGGTTCTAGTAATGTCTTAGGCTCTAGTTCTGGCTCCACCACTAATTAGTCTTATGCCTTAATTCTAGATCTGTTACCTTAGCTATATATGGAGATGATTGGCTCAGGTGCTCTCTAAAGAAGTGTCTTGCAGATCTATGAAGACTGCAGAAAGTAACAAAAGCCTCTTGCAGGAGGATGCAATTCTGAAGAACGCCACTAGATGGCAGGTGGGACGGAAGCGGGCGGCATGCAGCATGGCTTTTGCTTTCAGAAAGCCAGCCACCTTGGGATCCTACTCTAACTGGGAAGCACCATTGGGGAGAGTCTTTTCCCTCAGGCCCTGCAACAACAGAACACTGGGATGAAACAGTCAGCCCTGTTATCTGAATACACCAAAGCTCCCAAAAGCAAAAGCACCCAGCAGTAGAAGGCCAAAGAGGCCAGTTAGAAGAGAAAGAATGAGCTGATCTTGATGGCTCTTCCTTCCCTTTGTGCCATGTGGTTGCAAGCCTCTAGTGAGGATTTCTTTAGGGGTCAAGAATTATAAGGTGTTTGTTTTTTATTTTCTGTTTTCCTCTCAGGGTTGTGGATGGAACTAGAAACTCACAGGGTACCACTGGGTTACACCTGCTGCCCCAGTCACAGGATTTTAGATGGAGGATAAGAAAACTGCTCTGTGATCTAGGTTGTTGGGCTGGGGTCGTAACTCAATAATGTAATGTTAAGGTCCTGGGTATGATCCCTAGTACTGCAAAAACAGGAAATAAAAAAGAAGGAAGGAAAGCAAAGGAAAGGAAGCTGTTCTGTGGAGATGATTCTTGTCAGCCATTCCCAGGTGTGGAAATAGAGGCCATCTTCAGAAGGAGCTTCTTCTGGCATATTCACGGTGCTGACAATGATTCACAAGAACTTTGGGGATGTTGGTAGCATCATGAACTTGTCCATGGACTAGACCCTCCAGCTTTTCGCCAAAATCTAACTCAAGCTAGGTTAAATGCCAAGGTAGGTAATGTGGTACTTGGGTTAATAATAGACAAGTTTATGCTATGCTAAACATTTTAACACTGATGTATCAGTGGCGTGATGTGACAGAGATTATTTTTAGCTTATGTTGAATATATAGCTTGGAATAGGAGTCCAGATGACAGCTTCCTTTAGGAACTCAACTGATAGAGTCCTGCCACCTGCCACCACAGGTCACAGCAACAGAGATGGGCACTGGGGCGATAATTCTGGGTGAGCTTTGCTGTAACCTAGAAGTGACACATCACATTCCCTCACACTCCATTAGTTAGAAATAGTTCCCTATAGCTGCCGCCCTGCAAAGTGTGGGGGGCTAAGAATGGGAGGAGCAGATGGAATGTTTGTTGAGCATCACTGTGCCTGCCATAGTAACAAGAATTGTGATTGGGAGCTGGTGGATGTAGTTCAGTGTTAACATTCTTGGCATGCTCAGAGCCCTGAGTTCAATCTCAGCACCAAGAAAAAAAAATTTATGATTGACTACCCTAGTTTGTTGTTGCTGTGATAAACACCACAACCAAAAGCAACTTGGGGAGGAAAGCATCTTACAGGTCACAGTTCATCATCAGGGAAGCTCCAGAACTGAAGGCAGGAGCCTGAAGCAGAGACCACAAAGGAAGAGTGTCTATTACCTTGTTCCCTGGCTTCTCATATTCTCCTCTCTCTCTCTCTCTCTCTCTCTCTCTCTCTCTCTCTCTCTCTCACTCTCCCTCTCCCTCTCCCTCTCCCTCTCCCTCTTTCTCTCTCTCCTCTCTCCTCTCTCCTCTCTCTCCTCTCTCCTCTCTCCTCTCTCATCTTTCCTCTCTCCTCTCTCTCTCTCCTGTAGCCCCAGCTGGCCTGGAACTCACTATGTAGACCAGGCTGGACTCAATTTCACAGAGATTCACCTGCCTCTGGCCCCTGAGTGCTGGGATCTGTGTGCTACCACACCTGGCC
The DNA here is from genome assembly GCA_035773235.1 of Eospalax fontanierii. NCBI lineage: Eukaryota > Metazoa > Chordata > Mammalia > Rodentia > Spalacidae > Eospalax > Eospalax fontanierii. The sequence continues at coordinate 20,646,468 of CM069547.1, forward strand.
CCCATTCAGTTACTTCTCTTATACAGTTCAGGTCCACCTGCCCAGGAATACCCTCTGTAGGCTGAACCTTCCTATATCAACTAGAAATCAAGAAAATTCCCCAAAGACATGCCCACAGACCAATCTGATGGAGAAAATTCCTCAACTGAGGTTCCCTTTTCCTACGTGTGTCAGGTTGATAACCAAGATTTGCCATTGCATCGACTAAGAGCCATTACGTCTGCTAGCCAGTGCTTCCCCAGGTTTTCCATAAGAAGCTCTTAATGGCCAGGGGCCAAAACTGTGCTCAACCCCTCTCCAAGGGGTCAAACTATTTTGAGTCTTGTTCTAATCTTAAGAGTATATGGCAATTTGTATTGTGCACTAAACCTCTTCCTAGCACCAAACCCAGGAAGAGTTCTTCTGATCCTGCTTCTATAAATGACAGGTCCCTACTCCAGCCTTGAGGTAACCCTTCCACTCAGGCAGGAGTTCTCATCTCCTTTCACCTCCTCAAGAATACCACATAAGAATATCTCTCTTGGATATACCATCCTTCTTCACCTCTTATTAAACCATTCCGGTAGGCACTCGGATATACACCTTAAGAAAAAAAAAAATCTTCCTTTGATGCTACTTTCACTCTGAGTAGCTCCTGTTCCTGCTTCCCTCTTGATGTGGTAAAACTGTGCTATGTGAGAACCAGTTGCCAAAGGCCTAAGGAGCCCAGACACTAAGGGAAGGGGACAAAGTATGATCTATTAAAGCCTTAGGCGGCAGCAGGACACAAAGATCCTTGTATTCTAAGGCAGGAAGGAGGTTGTGTTTTCAGACAGAGGTGGAATGGCCTTTCTCAAAAGCTGTTAACATGTCCAACATCAGTTAAGAAACAGTCTGCAGCAGTGGTATTTTAACTGCTTTGTTTATGACATAGAGTGTGGAATGCATGCCAAGGTCAAATGGCAGGCAAGATGGAAGTTACAACCAAGGTGGCAGTAGGTCAGGCTGCCTCGCACCCCTCCCCAGCAAATTTTAGGAAAGGAATTTCTGATTTTCTCTCTCTTTTGGCACAGGATCTCCCTATGTAGCCAAGGCTGGTCTGGAGCTTAGGATCCTCCTGCCTCAGCCACCTCAGTGCTGGGATTACAGACCTGTGCCACCATGCCCAGCCCTTTTCTCTTAAACTCACTCCTCTCGTTTCCTTCCTCAAACTTCACTGAACTTCTCCTGCTAAAGTCAACACAGCCTTCCAGGTGCTGAGCCTGTGGCCAAGACTTAGTCCCTCCTTTGCTGGATTGGACAGTGATGGGCAGGATGCTTCTCTGTCTCTGTGCCTTTGTCCCTATGGCCCTTACTCTCAGGCTCCTTGTCTTCTGGTTCACGATGGTCCTGCCTCTGCTGTAGAAGTTCCCAGCATCCCTGTTCTCTTCTGATGCTATTCTTGCTAGGTAATGCCTCCGGAACATGCCTTCTACATGCCGCTGACTGCTGATGTGCATCACTGGAGCCAGAATACAAACTCCAGTGCTGTACAGTTACTTGCCTACCTGACATCTCCATTGGATATGTGTCTTAGGCCTCTCTCTTGAAGTGAGGTTCAGCCCACTAAGCCTGAAACCCCCCACTGCATTAGTCAGACTTTCCATCATTGTGACAAAAATCGCCTAGCATAGACAATCTAAGAAAAGAACGATGTGTTGCCACAGTCCTTGCCTCTGTCAATTCTGGGCTGCACATCGAGACAGCAGAACATGTGGCAGAGGTTACTCACTTCTTAGTGACAGGAAATGGAGGAAGGGAAGCTAGGAAGTAGGGAAAGGAAAAACAAGAACGGGTCAGGATAAGATACACCTCCTGAGGACACATCCCAGTGACACACCTCCTCCAGCTAGTCCTCTCCACCTACCATTTACCACCTCCCAACAATGCTATTGTTAGAACGCATCAAAGGATTAATCCATTAACTAAGTCAGAGCCTTCAAAACCCAGTCTGTTTCCAAAAGTCCATCAGTGACAGCCAAGCTCCCAAGCCCATGAGCCTGTCAGTGGTATTTCATATTCAAACCATAACAGCCGCTCCTCCCTCATCTCAAAAAGCAACACTTTATTCCTCCAGGTTGTGGGGGTCTGGACATTGAGCAAGGCAAGCAACCCCGTATACCCTGAAGGGACAACAGGTGTCTGGCCTGCTCTGCCTGATATGATAACCTGGCCCCAGGAAATCACTGTAGATATGAACCTTCTTTTCCCCGACCCAAGACCAGAACCAGGTTTTGGGGTTTTGATTCCTCGTTCCTGAACTTACACGTCAGCCCTACAGTCTTCCCGCATTTACCCCAAAGACCCCACCTTTAAGTTTCCTGCCTTCTGCAGAAAGGCCTCCCTATATAAACCCCTGCATTAGCTCTAATAACCAAACTACCCACCAATGCAGTATCCTGGCAGGGAACTCCTCCCTCCGCACTCTGAGCCACCTGAGGACCTGTTTGATCGTCCTCCATTCTCTGGCATGGCTGGAGCACAACAGCCGTGCTGGAGATGGAGACCCACCCACACCAGTCTTCTTTGACGTTTCATCTCTTGTCACACCTTACCTTCCACTCTTCAGGAAATCCTGTTGGCTCAATTTAACTCTCGCCTCTGGTCACTTTCACCATCAAACTGTCCTGTTTCTGCTGTCCTCTCCTTGCTATTTATTCTTAATACACCAATTATTTTTTTTTTCGAATGAGCTTTTCCTCTTCCCTCCTTTTTAATACAGGAAGATTAGATTCTTGTTCCAAAATTTCCTGAAGTGGGAAATCTTTTTCTTGGGAAGATTTCTAGGATGGCAGCTGTTCTTGGAACTATAAAAGCCTTGAGGTTTTGTTTGTTTGTTTGGTTAATTACCGCCATCAGTAGGCTAGCGAAATGGCTCAGTGGGTAAAGTTGCCTGCTGACTGACCTGAAGATCTGAGTTTGGAAAGAGGGAACTGACTCCTGCAATCCTGCAAGTTTTTCTCTGCCCTCCACTGGCACACACACAATATAAAGAGATAAATATGTGACAAAAAATTCCCCCATCCGTCTTCATATCCCCTAGAAGGCTAGTGTTCCCAGGCTAACCCGCCTCTCTCTGCCTTGCCCTTCCTCCTCTTCCCAGTCATCTCCCCTTCGTGTGTCAGAAGGACAGGTATGATACTCTGATAAATATCTTCATAAAAGAAAAACCCCACATTATGACATCAGCAGGTTGTGGAAAAGGGAAAATCTAAAAGAATCCTATCCATTCGATCCAGACAGAGAAAGGTTGAAGGTTAGAAACAAGTTCACTTGAGCAGGCAGAACCAACTACAATGGGCTGTGAAAGTGTTCCTTGGCTTAGGATGGGTCTATATTCCCACTGTACGTCCCCACTGACCCATCACAATCTGATACTATTGTTAGCAGAGCATGCATCTAACACATGCAGTGTGCCGAGCACCCTAGCTCAGCCATGCAGCACACTGAGGAGTGTCCAGAGTTTCCCCCTGGTGATTGCAGGCTTCCTGGGAACTGCAGCTGGAGTAGCTACCCAGCATGGCTACAGAGGATCCAACCACATATCACTAGCCTGGAAAAAGATCCAAATTCAGACTTCAGCAGGTGATCCCAAGAGGCTGAGGGAGAAGGATGGTAACAAGTTCAAGGACAGCCTGGGCCACATAGTATCTGGTCAGCCAGGGGCACATAGCAAGACTCCCTTGAAACATACACACAGAGTTCTCCCAGGTCTGCCCTGATTAATGCATCTCTCAATTCTCATCAGAGACATTTCCTAATGCAGCAGATAGTGATTAACATTGAGACCCACATGCAGAGACTAAGAGACTGCAGAGTGCTCATCCCTGAATAGAACACCTGTATCAAACTTCTGCTTGCCAAGGCTCAGATCAAACTTCTGCCTGCCAAGGCTCAGTGATCATTGTGGAAGAGGGGGTGGAAGACTGTAAGAGTCAGAGGTGTTGGATGACCACAGGGAATCAGTTTTCCAGACAGCGGGCAGATATTCATACAAACCCACAGCAATGATGACAGCATGGACGAGTCCCATATAAGCTCAAGTCAGACAAAACCCCAGCAAGGACCTGGATAGGTGGGTAAGAAATCCCAATGCTACCAGAGGAACTATTGGCAACATGGCAACAGATGGCTGCTAGGGCAGGAGGGAGTCAGTGTCTTTAAGCGTATGACTCTCGTGGTAGGTTAACCAGGCTCCAGTGGATGAATCTACACCAAAGGGCATTTGAAGACACGTTTGACTCTATAGGCATGAGTGTGTGTGTGTGTGTGTGTGTGTGTAATAGAGTGGGTAGTGGAGGGTTGCAGATGGGGGAGGGTATGTGAGTAAGGTCAAAATATATTGTATGAAATTCATGAAAATTAAATAAAACACAATCCCCAAAGTTCCAAATACGGTTTTGCTAAAAGCTAGCTTCTGGACCCCAGCAAAGTTTTAAAAATCACCAAGGTAAATCATCATAAACTGGCAACTATGTGCCTCTCTTTTTTAAATACCAATACAGTCGTCCTAACCAGTGCAGACTCAACATCGCCTTGCCTTGCCTAGAGGACAACCAGTCTTCAGATCAGTCTTAGACTGTGGACGCCGCCCGGCCCCGCTCCCTTCCCCGGCCCCCACGGCCCCATCGCACCACCCTGACTTCCCTGTGGAAGCCCAGGCATGGATGCTGCCTCCGTCAGGGTTATGATGCTCCCTCCTCAGCCCGATAAACCACAAGTGATAACTAAAAGATTCCTCCCGCGTGGGGCTGGTCCAGGAAAGGACTGCAACAAGATCCATGCACACAGCAGAGCAGGACGGTGTTTCACACAGGAATGCCGCCTGGCCGCTGCAGAAAGGAAAACTCATCCCCAACAACCTAACAAGCGGAGAGCAGAGCAGCGGAAAGGAGCGTTGCTGTTGCTGGGTTCAGGAGCAAAGGCCCCGGAGTAGGCGGAACCGGGTCAAGTTCAGGTAGATTGGAGCAAGCGAAATGCACCGGGCAAAGGGAGGCAGAAGTGAGCGAGCACCTCACAGGATCCCAGCACCTCACAGGATCCCGAGATGGGCAGTGGAGTACTGAGGAAACTGAGACACAGGAGAGGGGCGGAGCGAGACGTCCTCCCCTCTGCCCTCTTACGTGGGGCAGATTCTAAGATCTGAGCAATTCGCAGAGCTCAGGAGGGTGGGAGTGGAGAGATGGACAGGGTGAGGAAAGAAGAGAGAGCAAATCCACTCGCGGGTTGACAGGTTTCCAGCAGTCAGCGGACACTCCCCTTACGGCCTGAGGAGGGGCTGTCGTCTCTCTGCAGGCTGTGAAGACGGATGTTGCGGGCGGATGGGAACAGTACTAGAACGGGGGCGGGAGGCCTGATGCCTTAGGTCCCTGATACAACAAGTTTTCATATTTCAATTAAGCGTGGGTCCCTATGTAATTTTATTTGGGGGATTGTTCGTGCTTTTGTTTAGGGTAGTTATGCACATGCATGTGTAGGGAGAAGGATCCTTTCCCGGAAGATGAGTACTTGCACTTGGGCTTGGAAATAAGTGGCTGCACACAGGTGTGGGTTGAAAAGCACCATCCTTCTGCACGGCATGGCCAGTTGCCATCTTGAACTAAGAATAGCTGTGATTTCACTGGCACAATTGGGCAGGCCCTAGTAGACGTGAGGGAGGACACACCAAGTTCAGGAAGTCTCTCTCCTCCCTCAAGGATATAGACAATTGTTAACAATTGCTGGAGAGCAGGGAGGCTCTTCTTCAAAGGTGTAGTTGCTAGGAAGTCCGCCATGCTCCTCCCACAATTAAACTATGGATTCACTAAGCTGGACAGTTGATGTTCCTTTGGACTGCTGTGGGGGCCTATCTGGGGTGGGTGCACTGTTGTTCGGTTCAACCCAGGAAAATCGGCACATTGTAGTTGTGCCGGCTCTGAGGCTCCCGGACCCACTTTTGATCGGTAAGATGCAATGAGACTTAGCCAGGATGTGCTAAGAAGTAGAGGAAGCAGAATTTACAGCCCTGAGTGAAAGTCGGTGCTGCATGAAAGGTCATCTTGTCCCCTGGGGAAATCTGCTGTTTTCTCGGGATCCTCAGTCGGACTTCAGAGCCATTGTGCTAGAGGCAGAGATACGCAGGCCTGGGAGAAGGCAGGACAAAAGCTCTCTCTCTTCCCCTCCTCCCTCTCCTGATGAAACCCATCTTGTGATGCTGAGGCAGATTCATCAGGAGGCCCTGCTGGGGAGGAGGAGCTGTTGCTCAGCACATTTCCTGGTTTTTCTGGGATTATTGAAGCCCTTTTCCAGCATCGGCCGGTCGCAGCTTGTCTGCAAGCCGTGCGTCACACTGCCCCTCTGATTTGCCACACAGGGCCCTTTGAGCCCAGTGCACTCCACACCTCCACCAAGCTGTGGGCGGTTCAGTTCTGGCACAAAAGAGGCTCCTTTGCTGAGATGATGGCTGCCATGTCGGGCTATTTATGCACTTGCTTTCTCTTTCTGGCTCTGAAAACAAGCACATCCACCCAGTAAATAAAGACGAAGCCAATGAAAGCAGCTGTAGTTCAAGGAGAGGCGGCAGAGGGGGAGGGATCAAACCAAGGAATAAGTGAATAGAATAGATCCAGTGACAAAATGCCCATTCACTGGGTGCACTCAGAAAACATTTACTGAAGGCATCTGTGTGCCCAGCACTGTACAGAGTGCTGGGTAGACACAAAGAGGCCCTTGAGAACAGTGACTACCACCATCCTTCCTACTGGTATGGACAGGCACGTTAACCACACACAGCACCTTAAGGAACCGGGGCACGTGGGATGTTGGTGTGCTCTGCAAAACATGAATGAATCTCGAAAAGTGATGCTAGGCAAACAAGACACAAAGGAGCATAATGCCAGAGCCCTCTCTATAAATATAAATATACGTTCCCAGACCTGTGGTACTCACCTCCATACTAGACAACACAGTTGTGGTGGAAGGAAGGATGACCCAGGGCCTCTGGAGTGCTACAAGTGTCCACTGTGAGATTCATCATGCTGTGCATCTATCATTTGAGCACTTTTTAAATTTTATACTTCAAGGAGGGGGTGTGGCCTGCTTGCCTAACTGTACTGCCAAAGCCAAATTATCTTTCTGAAACCTAAGAATCTAGTTATAGGGGCTAGAGAGAGGGCTCAGTGGTTAAGAGCACTGGTTGCTCTTGCAGAGGACCATCATGTGTGTGCAAACCCACGGAGGTCAGAAAAGGGTGTTGGATCCCCTGGATTTAGAGTTATGGATGATTCTTAGCCACCATGTGGGTGCTGGGAACCGAAGCCCAGTCCTCTGCAAGAGTAGCCAGTGAGTGCTCTTAACTGCTCTCAAAGTACATTCATTCACACTTGAGTGCTTGTGTAGCAAAGGAGAGAAATGGGACTTCAACTATGCTCTCTTGGGTCTTTGTTGAAATACTTTGGATAGTGGAGCTTATATCATTTTAAAATAAGTTTGGGGATTAGGGAGGTGGCTCAGTGGATAAAATGTTTGCTTGGCAAGTGTGAAGACCAGAGTTCATATCCTCAGAACTAACATAAAATCCAGGTACGTGCCCTTGCCTACATGCAGGCGGTAAGCTTTCTATCCATTTACTGTTCAGTACAATCAATTTACTTACAAACAGGATTTTAAATAACTTAGAATGAAGCATTCCCCTCAGAGGATACATAAAGATAAAAGAGTAATTGCTAAAAACAACAAAAACAAAAAAAAAAAAAAAAGAGCAGGGCAGTGATGATGATGGGAACAGAGCATCATAGTTATGGCACTTGAACTGGTAATGACAATTGAGTGTTCAATGCCTGCTGTCTAATAATGTCTGCTGTGACAAGCAGAGGCCAGAGTGGACCTCATGGTCCCATGCATCCTTGTCCAGTAAAGACCTGTGCATCTTCTCGTGGTCATTTCCATTGCCCCATGGCAAAAGGTGAGGGCAGAACAAAATAAAGGCAAGCTCAAGTATGTCTGCCCTGGGCATGTGAGGCATGGGTTATTGCAGCTTTACACTAAGAAGTAGAGGCCTGGAAAGATGGCACAGCAGTTATGAGCACTGGTTGCTCTGAAGAGGACCTGGATTCGGTTCCCAGCACCCACATGGCAGCTAACAACCATCCATAAGTCCAGTTATAAGGAATCATCTGACACCCTCTTCTGACCTCTAAGGACATTGCACAACATGGGTGTGCATACATACCTTCAGGCAATGCCCTCTTACACATAAAATAAGTTAAAAATAAACAAATACATTTATTTTAAACTAAGAAGGAGGTGGGTGACTGACTAGTCACTAAGAGAGTCCCAGGTACTGACTCCCAGGATCAAGCGACAACAACGACGTTTTCATGACATCTAGGATACAGGTGTACAGTCAATGGTAACGAATGATAAGTCCAGGCTCTGAATATCAGATACATTTTTAAAAAAGAGATTCGTCTTCCAAGCTTCATTTCTACTTAAAACCAGTTGAATATCTGAGCCAGGCATGGTGGTATATACTTGTAATCTCAACACTTGGGGGCTGAGGCAGAAGGACTATGTATTTCAAGCCATCCTGATAAAATAAAACATAATAAAAATCTAAAAGAAAACAGAAACACTATCACATATCCTGGAGAATGGAGTTCCAGCAACAGAATAGCAAGTTTGGATGAAACAACAATGCTTACCTTCGTTCTGCTCTCTGCTACCTAGAAGCAAAAGGTTCACAGTTATGAGAAGGCTGGGGAAGGGGAAAGCAGACGAGAGCAGGAGGGGGAAGGAGGAAGGGGAATGACTCTCAAGGAACAGCATCTTCATCTGAAACTTTGTACCACCCATGCAGGCAAGGGCATGAAAGAACACAGGCTCTTCAAAGGTCAGGTTGAGAGTTCAGCTGCACACACTACACTAATCCATCTTTGATGTGTTGCCACCATCTCATAATGACAGCCTAGGCTCATACAGTGCAGGCCTTGGAAGAGCTCAGAGAGGCATTATCAAATCTCTTCCCATGGCTCCTCTACAGAGTGAGAAAAAAGGCAGCAAGTTATTACAGATAAGAGATAAGACAGAACACATTGGGTGGCTTTTCTTAGGCCTCATACCTAAAGACTGAGAGAGGCTGAGAAAGCAAACCAGGTGGGCTACTCCTCTGAGTGAATTATGCTATGTCTTACTGTGTTCTGAAATTTTTTATTTTTAATTATGTGTATATGTATATGTCTATGCGTGGATATGTGCAGGTGAGTGTAATGCCCAATGAGGCCAGAGGTATCAGATCTCCCAAGAGCTGGAGTTACAGGCAGTTGCTGGGAATTGAACTAAGTTCCTCTGGAAGAGCAACCCATGCTCCTAACCTCTGAGCCATCTCTCCAGTCCCCTTATGATGTTCTAAAATAAAATTGTCACGGTAAAAATAGTATCCCACTAAAAGGTTTATCCTTCCAAACTCTTCGTGTTGAACTTAACAATAGATTTATATGTTGGAGGAAATGAATGTGCCTTTGACTTTCTGTGCAGTATTTCTGTGCTGAGATAACTTATGGTAGAATTCATGGGAGCACCTTTAGAGCACTGAAATTTTAGTTTCTTCCTGGCCTATAGCTATTCTGTAGACGAGCAATATTTTAAGATTTATCTTGTGTGTGTGTGTGTGTGTGTGTGTGTGTGTATCTGGTAGGAATATGCACGTGTGAGTGCAGGTGCTTGCAGGGGTCAGAGGAGGGTGTCAGATCCCCTGGAGCTGGAATTGCAGGCTGTTGTGAGCCAGCCATTCTGGGTGCTGGGACCCAAACTTGGGTCCTCTGCATGAGTAATATGTGCTCTTAACCACAGATTCACCCTTCCAGCCCCCTGTTTTTGTTTCTGTCTTCTTGTTTTTTACAGAGTCTTGCTATGTAATCTATGCTGGCTTCAAACTTACAATATCCTCCATCAGCCAAGTTCTGAGATTACAGGCATGTACCATCATGCTGAACTAAAGGACTACAGACAGCAAGCACTGTTTTCTTAATGTCTGACTTCAAGGTCTCCACGGTGATGATTCTAAAATGACTAAAGACACTGAATTTTGTCTTCTCCCCATAATTAATCTTGTACTTTTCCTATATAAGGTAGTCTCTGGTCATTCAGAGAGAGAAAAATAAAGAAAACAGAAAAGTAGGGTGGAGGAAAGAGGGCAGATGTGAGTAGAATGGTATTAATACTGGAAGTGTTAATGTGATTCAAATAATCTAGATGGCACCTTGTCTAACAAGCCATCATAGATACTTTTTATTATAATACCGTCAGAGTCATCTGTACCCTTTCATTACTTAGATTCACTGAACTCTCTATTTAGCAGAGAAGAGAGAAGGAATGAAAAAGAGTAAAATCATGATAAAAGCCTAAAGAATGAGAAAAGAAATAGGACAGAACAGTATGAACCACAGTCCTGAGAAATCCTACTCCATCTGCAGTGTGAGCTCCGAAAGAACAGAGGTGCTCTTCTTGTTTGGCTGTTGATGTCTTTCTGAGTCCTAGGACAACACACAACTCATGAGTATTTGTCAGATGAATTCTAGTACCTCTAACACCATGTACTAGAATGAAAGGCACTGGGTTGCCTCTCTCAGGAACAATACCATTCAAATAGATTTCTAAGATAAAAGCATATATAGTAACAGAAACAAGTCTCAGGTAATGGATTCCAGATCATTTGATTCTTGACCGAGGAAATTAATATTAGTCAAGAGAACTCCCAACCACACTTCAAATTTACAGCACAGCTGTGGGTTTCCCCCCTCAGTTTTGGAATAGCCATATTTTTGAACTTTAAAAGTGTTAATTAAAAGTATCTTATTTTCATAATTTATTCATAATAGCTAAACTAATTTGATAACTAATGGAATTACAGTCACTAAAATAAAACAGATAATACTATAAATGCCTTATCTTCAAAATCTTTATGACTAAAGATATACAATTTCAGGTAAGCTAAACCAAGTAAAAAGCCCAATACAATGCAAATGTATTTGATACCTATGTGTTAGCCCATTTTCTGTTTTATGGCAAAATAGCTGGGCACTTTCATGAGAAAATATGTTAACTTAGCTCATCGTTCTAGAGGTCTGAGAAAGGGACCTGCAACTGGGTAGCTCTAGCCAGCGCTTTCTGACTACACGATAACATGGCAAACGGCATCGTGATAGGAGTGTGACATGGTGTCCTACTTTGCTTTTCTGTTTTGTGATGAAGCACTATGAACAAAAGCAACTCCGAAAGGAAAGGGATATTTCATCTTACAGGTTACCACTGTCCATCATTGAGTGAAGCCAAGGCCAGAAGGCGGGGCAGGAGCTTGCTCCTGGAAGAACGCCCCCTACTAGCTTGCTTCCAGGTTCACATTCATTTGCTTTTCTTTCTTAATGTATTTATTATTTATTATTTATATTTTATGTGTATGAGTGTATTGCCTGCATGTACATAAGTGCATCCTTATTGTGCAATGCCCTTGGAGGTCAGAAGGGTGTTAGATTCCTTGGAAATGGACATGTTATCATGGGTGCCGAGAACTGAACCTGAGTCCTCTGTAAGAGTAGCCAGTGCTCCTTAACCATGGAGCCATCTCTCCAATACCTCATCTACCTTTCTTATATAGCCAAGACCACCTGTCCAGGGATGGCATTACCCATAGTGGAATGGTCCTTTTACATCAATTAGCAGTCAAGAAAATGCTCCACAGACAAGTCCACAGGCCAATTTGATGGAGAAAATTCCTCAGTTGAGGCTCCTTCTTCCCAGGTGTGTCAAGTTGACAACCAAGATTAATGATCACACCTGGCATGACAGGAAACCAGTGAGATTCAGGGGCTAGGGTCCCATTTTTATAACAGCCTTGCTTAGGGGAACTAATTGCAGTGCCTGAAGAACGTCATTCATCTCTTCTGAATGTAAGGCTCTCAATGACCTAGTGACATTACTGTAGGGCGACTTCGTCTCCTAAGGTTCCACCACAGTGAGGACCAGGCCTCCAACCCTTGAATCTTTAGGGCTCACACTAAAACTATATCCAAACCACACAACAGAAGATATTCCAGTAGGCCAAACATTCTCACTGGAGGTCTGGGAGGGTCTGTTAATTTGTTAATTCCCCTGTGAGAAAAGGAGCAGGTTTAGAACCAGAAGACATTCAATGTAAGTCTTGCAAAAGATGAGACAAATAGGTCTTGGGCGCTGGATGGGATGAAGACAGAGTGGAAAAGTCAGGGCAGAAGCAAAACATCTGATTCTGAAGTATGATCTCTCCAAGTCATGTCCACTGTTTCCATGAAAGCCTGAGTGGCCTCTAAATGTCTGGGAGGAGTCCAGCAGGAATAAGAGAAAGGCAAAGGTAGAGAGGCCTGGGAGCCCATGTGTGAGGGCTCCATAAGTATCCTCTTAACTGATGAAGTGCTGTTGGACATTTATGAATGCACAGGGTCTCCAACATAACTGTTACATTTGGCATTTGTCCTAGTTTGCTTCTTTGTTTCTTTGTTGCTATGATGAAACCCCATGGTCAAAAGCAATTTGAGGAAAGAATTTTATTTCATCTGATACTTTCAGGTCATAATCCATCTTTGAGGGAAGTCAAGTAGGAACTCAGGGCAGGATCTTAGAAGCAGGAACTGAAGCAGAGACTACAGAGGAGCACTGCTTATTGGCTTGCTAGCTTACCAAGCTACCTTATATATATATATATAAAACCCTGGCTGTCCTGGATTCTCTATATAGCCAAGCCTGGCCTTGAACTCACAGAGATCTACTTGTACTGCCTCTCCAAGTGCTGGAATTAAACATCTGTTCCACCACACTCAACTCAACTACCTTTTTTATACATCCCAGATCCACCTGCCTAGGGATCGCACCAACCACAGTGAGCTGGGCTCTTACATCAATTAGCAATTAAGAAAATGCCTCACAGACATGGCCACAGGCCAATCCTATGAAGAAATTCCTCAGTTGAGGCTCTCTCTTCCCAGGTATGTCAAGTTGACAACTGAAGCTATATATGACAGCATCCATCACTATAAGAAGAGATTCCTCCAGTTATTGCTGAAATTTTCTGGATCCAGATACCCGAGAACCACACTCAGGGGCCATTCATCAACTGTTTGTGGTGCCATACTCTTCATTAGAAGAAAATAACCTAGAGCTGTGGTATATCACTCCTGGGGATGATGGGCAGACCTCATGTGCCCCTCCCATCAGTGGGCAGAGCAGGGAGTTATGGTAGCAAGACTCTCTGGAAGTTGCTGTTAAAGCTATATTCATTTTTGTTCCTGGCTGGCATGCTACAGTACAGCCTGCTGCAGAGATCACATAGAGCAGCTGTCTCGAGCTTCCTCACCAGTAGGCACAATCTGGGGTTTCCAGTGTCCTCTGATAGCCATAACCCTACCAGTTATGAATCCGTGTCTTTGTCAAAATGATGTATTTCTCTCCATAGGGGTCACTGAGTGTCTCTGTGTTTTGCTTCCTGGTTTTTTTCTTTAGGTTTTCCAGCAGAATTTGTCCAAATGTCATACCTAAATAACCCCTAGTTGGCCACATTATGTTGAAAGCAAAGGACATGGTAAACATTTATCCACAAGCGCTTTTCCTTACTCTTAGGAAAAAAAAAAATATGTCTATACTGAACATGCGCAAACTCCGTCCTTCTCATGCTTCACTAACAACTATGACAGCATTTATTTTTGTTATTTTAAGTCGTCTGGATGGTGTGTGTAGACTCTTTGCAAATCCTACCCACACCTGAGTACTCAAGGATTTTGGTGTCCTATGAGATGGCACCTTGGAACTAGTTCCAAGAGAGTGATTGCACATTATACACACGTTAGTGTGCGACCATCACCATACCCAACTTCAGATGATCTTCATCTTGCAAAACTGAAACTCTGTGCCCATTGAATAACTCCTCACCCTCCTTCTGCAACCCCTGTGACCCCCATTCTAGTTTGGCTCCGTAACATTGATTCTTCTGGATACTACATATAAATGGAAGCATACAGTATTGTCCTGTTGTCACTGGCTAATATCACTTCACTTACTGGCCTCTGGTATCCATGTTGTGTCAGAACTACTTTTTAAAATGCTGGATAACATTTCACTATATATACAGACCATGTTATTTAACCATATGCCCATCCATGGTCACTCGGCATCCTACACTTGCATGAGCAAACTCTTTGGTTCTTCCATTGTTTCCGCCTCTCCCCCTTCTGCTCCTCCTCCTCCTCTTCCTCCTCCCCCTCCTCCTCCCCCTCCTCCTCCCCCTTCTCCTCCTCCTCCTCCTCCTCCCCCTTCTCCTCCTCCTTCTCCTCCTCCTTCTCCTCCTCCTCCTCCTCTTTCTCTTCCTCCTCTTTCTCCTCTTTCTCCTCCTCATTCTTTTTAAATTAAGACAAGGTCTCACTATGTAGCCATGGCTGACCTGGAACTTACAGAAATCTGCCTCTGCCTCACAAGTGCTGGGACTAAAAGTGTGTACCACCATGCTTGACTAATTCTTTTGAATATACATGTGGGATTAAATCTTTTGGTAAACTCCTTTTCTGATGGGCTATTTTGAAAGAAGTGGCAGCTTCTCTCAGAACTTGTTTTTTGTTTGTTTGTTTCTGTCTTTGTTTGTTTGAGACAGGGTCTTCCTGTAGACCCGGATAGCCTGGAACTCATCACTATGTAGACCAGGCTGGCCTAGATCTCCTCTGCCTCTGCTGGGATTAAAGGAATGCATCACCCAGCTCAGAAGTTCTCTTAAAGGAAATTTTTCTCCATGACATGCTATGTGTATTGGTGGCCACCAAGTAGACTGGGCAAGTAAAAGAACGACATTTGTTTTGTGGGGCAGTTCTGGTGGCTGTGTACCAGAGCAAAGGGCAGAAGAGTTAGAGTATGTATGTGCGTGTGTGTGCGTGTGTGTGTGTCTAGCCATCTGAATACATAATCTCATTTTACTTAAATGCCAGACAAAGGTCTGGAGTAGATTTGGAGAGAAACGGCGAGCTCTGGAGACACTGCCAAGCAGCAGTTGCTAGTGGCATGGTTTCTAATGCGGGTGACAGCCTAGTCACTGATACTACAGTAATCTGCCTCTTTAACTTAAAATGGCTCGCCCATCCTACCTTTTGCAGGCTACTCTATTCATTTACAGGCCTGTAGCTTTCACGGAATGCACCTTGCAAGCGGCAGGCTTGTCAGTATTTTGGAATGCTTCCGTTTCAGTACTTCTGGTTTCAGTTTCTTCCCATGCTCGCTCTATGCTGTGAAACTCCATTAACCAGGCTGCACCTTGAACATTCATGGGTTCGCCCTCCGCAGCGGGCCTAAGAATCTTAAAATCTTTGCTAGAGTGAGGGAGGGGAGGCTGCCAATGAAAGGGAACCGGTACCCTAAAAAAGGGTTCTCTTCCCCCCCCCCCCCCCGCCGATCTGTATGACAAGAAAGCGAGCCTTCTTCCGTGAAAGGCTCAGCGACTGGACCTAGGCCATTTTAATCAAATTCATGAGCACCGGCCGTGGGAAAACACCCAGTCTAGCAGAGAAACAAAGAGCGAAGGTGCCCGCGCAGCGCTCGGTCGCTGCTTTCCCAGTCTCGGAATTTTTTCTGCAGATTCTAGTCTTTTGTTGCTTAGAAGGCTGATGCCTACTGAACCCCACAGCCGCGAAAGGACAGGGGGCCCCCTCCCGCTTCAGGCAGCGCCTCCGTTCTAGAGCACCGGGCAGCTCGTCTGCGGCACAGCAGCTTCTCGCTCATCCCTAGCGGGAAGGAGCGAAGCAGTATGTAAACGCCGAACCCACAAAACTGCAGAGCCCTCTCCCGGCGCCCACCCACAGCGACCGTGGTTGTGTCCCCTCTCTGGCCCTAGTTCTCTGGGCATTTGAGTCCTTTACATAAATGTTGGGATTGGTAACTTTCTAATATTTCGAACTAGAGAGCATTGGGAAGGGCGGTGGGAGGGGCGGATAAGGAAGGATTTGCATTTGCAGTCACTGCGGTCTCTCTCGGTTCCTTTTCATTCACTGGCAAAGTGTGGGTTGCCTAGGAAACTAGGTACATCCCGGCTGCACAGACGAGGCTGTGGGGGTGGAGGGCTGAACTTTAAACGATGAATGCGGGCCAGCTATGGGCAATAATCCTAAACGAAATGTCTTGCGATCTCAATAGATGGGTCAAAATACATTTGCATTAAGAAAGCAATGTTTCCAAAATATACTATGTATGTATTAAAAACTCTTGTCTCTCAGCAACCCTTTGTGTTAAAATAACTGCAGATAATCTGAAAATTGTAAAAGCACGTACAATTTTAATAGTTTAGGGACCACCTTGCTCATTCAGCCACGCAATCAGTTATGCATAAAACAATATGCATTGTTTTGCACCGCAATATTCCTGCAACGTCTCTGGAAGCCGAAAAAAATTTTAATGTAGTAGATCATTAAAATTAATTGGCATTTAAGAGATCATGAAATATATTGCCCTAAAATCTTCGTGTTTGATATATGACCTAGATAGAATCGAAGATAATGAAAGAGGCAAAGCAAATGCTGAATACCCATCTGAGAATATTTTTTCTTTGGTTCCCAGAATCATTTCCTTCGAATTATATGAGATAAAATTTTTGGTTTTTTGTTTGTTTGTTTGTTTGTTTTAATTAGTAGATGAGTGGAAAACCTTTAGGGAAAGACGTAGCTGTGGTGGGCATTTCAACACAAAACGCAGCTCCTTGCGAAAATTTAAAATGTGCAGCATCATAATCCCACAGCACTTGGGGTGGGGACAATGTAGCAGACCGCATGAAAGGAAAACCCAGCTTGGGACCAAAAGATTGGATCCCCCAGGGGACTTCAGGGCTTTTTAGGGGGATGATCTAGTCCGGCAGTTTCAAACCCCCTCCCCTGAAAGAAATCTGAGAGGAAAGGACCCTTTCATCTATGAAATTGTAAACACGCGTTTTCACCGGGTACTCGGTGAAGATCTGGCTCTGAAACAGAAGCTGAAACAATGAACCGGTGAGGTGAGGAAGGCAAGCTCAGATTACTCCGCGTGGAGCTGAGCCCCCTGGGGCCCAGCGCTCTGATGGTCAGGGGATTGCTCCTTGGCTGGCCCGGGAGGCTCTGCACCCGGCATCTACTTGCAGCACGGATGCGTTCCTCCCCGTTACTTCCAGGGCAACTGAGCCCCACCACAGCTGCCACCTCTTGGTTGACACCTGCTACAACCCTTCGGGCTGGGGACGCCGACATCTTTCCCTGAAAGCTTGGGGTCCCAGAACACAGGATTCCAGTCTGAACCCCGTCAATAATTGATTGTATGACCTGGAGAACTGTTCGCTCTAGACGCTTTTACATCCGTAGGATCTGGGTTGGAAAATTGGGAGTCAGGTCTCGAGTCCTTAGACCCTTCCTAGTGTGCATGTGGGTACACACCTTTTGCTGTCTCCTAACCCCACCCTGACCTGAGCACCCACAACCTCAGCGAACCAACTCTGACTCAAGTTCCAAATCTGTGCACTCTGGCTATCAGGGGCGGCCGGGCTTTTGTTCTGGCTGTTTCTCTTTGTACATTAGAATTGAGTTTAAACCCTCTGCATGAAGGAGAGGCGATGACAGCTTGCGGATGGTTCTAGAAGGGCCTCATTCAACAGCTGCGAGCTCTTCCCCACAGCGAGACACTGAGTTAGTTCGACCTCTCTCGCCAGAGGATGAAAAGGGGTCATATCACCTTGCAAACCACTAGTCCCTGGCATGGGGCGGCGAGCTCTAACCATGGAATGGCAGAGAACAGGCTCTGCCACTCTCTTTCCTCCCTCCCTCTGATACACTTCAGAGAGCTGCGGGGAGAGAGAGAGGGAGAGGGAGACACACACACACAAAGAGATCAATTTCTTTCTGGAATACCCAGAGAATTGGTTTGAAGTGAATGCGGATACACCACGTCTGCGCACGCGCTGGTGTGAGTGTGTCTGGGATCTGCCTTGGCCTTTCCTTGCGGTGCCGCAGTTTTTAGGCGTGTCTCCCACTCCCCACCCGCAGCACCAAGCATCAAGGCTGGGACCTCGTGGGCGCCGTAAAGGAAGATAAGAATGCACTTCACGATGACTGTTCTCGGAACCCACCCCCGTACTTACAACAGATGAACCGAACCCTGGGAAGGGGAGCGCCTGGCCGATTTTTTTTCTTTCTTTCTTTTTAATACTCAGTGGTGGAACACATCCACGCTTTTATGAACTCTTTGTTTCCCCGACAGGCCCGCCCTCAGGACCCCACCCTCACTCTGCCCGCAGTACAGTCCACGCTGCGCAGCCTGCCACACCCACTCGATCACTTGCGCGGAACAAAAGCCACTTGCAGGGTGGAAGGAATCATTTGTACCAGGCTGGGCACTATGTATATTTGGAGAATCCGGTAGGGCTGGGCTCAGAGGTTTTCCCCCCTAAATTCTGCTGCAGGGGAGAAGGAACTTGCATCCATCAACTAAGACAAAGGCAAAGACCTGATGCTGGGGGCGGGGCGAAGCTCACTTTAATGCTCTTGAGCCACGGGTGTCAGGGGTTCAGGGTCTTTTGGACCCCTATTCCCGAAGTTGCACACGTCCTTCTGGGGTCATAGAACCCTAGGGTTCTATGTAATGGGCGTGGGCACCTGGACGGCAGTCTCCAGAGATGAAGAAAGGGGCAGCGTGCTCTCTCACCAGGTGTTCTGGCTTGGCGAACCCTGCTTGGCGTCGGAAAAGCTGCTCCGGTAGCGCAACCTGTGCTACCTCAGACCTCCCCACCTGCTCACACTTGGGCCTCTGCACCTGCTCCTTTTCTTCCTATTCAGGGTAAACATTCCGTCCTTCCCGGGCCTAGGGTACCAGTCGCCCCGGCCTCTCCACACTCGGGATCACTGCTTCACACGCCCCCTCCCCAGTTCCAGATACTCAGCTTCCCCTTTTCCCCAAATCCGAGACAATGCTCACGCCCCATCCTCTCCCAGGAAACCCCCACCCCTCGCCCGGGTTTTCACGATCACGCTGATTGGCCACAGGCCCATAGTCCAGCCCCCTGGACGGTCCTAGGGGCTTGGAGCATTACGTCAACCAGGCCTGGAGAGCATCAGCGCGAACGAGACTGGGGGGCTCTGGCTAGGGGCGCGGCCTACTCGGTCCGCCCCACCCTCCCTCCATAAAAGGCCGAGCCACGGGGCGGTCGTTCTCAACCCGTCGGTTCCCGAGCGCGTTTCCTGGTGGCCCTGCGGTGGGTGTGGAAGGGGAGGACCGACAGACCCACTGACACAGATCCGAACCAGGAAGACGCTAACTAACCCGTCACCATGCGCGAGATCGTGCACATCCAGGCAGGCCAGTGCGGCAACCAGATCGGCGCCAAGGTGGGCGCGGCGCTGAGAAGGGGGGCTGGCTCGGAAAGGGACGCGAGATGAGCGCCCCTCGGGGTACCTGGGCACCCGCGCGCCGCGCGGTCCTCGGAGAAGGGCGTAGTTGCTTTGTGTAACTGCATGGGGCGTGGGCTCGGTGGTGACTTTCACGGGCGGGGGTCCCATTCATTTTGCTGCAACCGTTTAGAATTCGAGCTGCCCCTTGGTCTTCCTTTTCCTCCCTATTCTCCACGAGTGCTTGGAGAAGACGAGGGTGTGTCTTCAAAGCGAAGCGTTCAGGTCTTTGGGAGGAGCCGTGACTGGAGAATTGATTTTACTCGCTAGAACAGGAGACGAAATGCGGGGGAGGGGAAGAGAGCGGCAGCTTGGCGGTCGCGGACGTGCTTGGAATATAAAACAACCTCCGTCTATTCCCTCGCCTCCATCTTCCCCCGCGCGTCCCCTTCTCCCCCAGGCCGGAGTCCCTGCCGGCTAGTTTCCAGCCGCCTCTGGGCGGCTGTGACCCACAGTCCCAGACTTCTACTGGTTCCCCTACCCGCAATGCTCTCTACCCCCTGCTGCGAGCAGCTGTTCGCTTGGGAAACCGCCCGGTTTCAATTTTCTGATCCTGTAAAATGCAAGCCCTGAGGCTGTGCCTAGGTCATGCCACCCATTAAAGCTTCTGAAATATCGGTTGTCAGAACTGGGTGGGGCCTTCCCATTGCGAGTGGTGGGGCGGGGTCATGGGGTGCAGAGCTAAATGAAGCCTTTTTCTGCCTCAGTTTTGGGAGGTCATCAGTGATGAACATGGCATCGACCCCACTGGCAGTTACCATGGAGACAGTGATTTGCAGCTGGAAAGAATCAATGTGTACTACAATGAAGCCACTGGTAATTTTAACACCCTATCTTCCGATTTCTGAACCCCATGTCCCATCCTCATGTTCCCCTAGGGGAGGGCCATTTAGCTAGTTTAGGATGGCCACTTTTATTTTTTTCCACAGGGAGACTGCCAACCAAATCCTTTGAAAACATGGTCACAGGCCCTCCTTTGTTTAGGGGGTTACATCTTCTCCAAGTAGAAGGAAGGTGGTGATACCAAGCCCTTCACTACTGAGCTCTCCTCCTGCAGGACTAAGCCCCTTCTTATTCCCTGCAGGTAATAAATATGTACCTCGGGCCATACTGGTGGACCTGGAGCCAGGCACAATGGACTCAGTCAGGTCCGGGCCATTCGGGCAGATCTTCAGGCCAGATAACTTTGTGTTTGGTGAGTATGTAGCATGGCTGAGGGCAGGAGGGCTCAAAGTACCATTTTCTACTGACACATGGGGTGAAATGTGATTGACAGAGGGAGATCATAAATAGCATCCGGGTGTGTGTCAGCTGAGCCATAGTTTAGGCTTAGAGATATATTTATCTTAGCTTTCCACAGCCAAGAATGTGCTGCTTCCTCATTTACAATTACATGAGTGATCTAATATTTCATTGTCTGGCCATTTGGTGACAACCAAAAATCCTGAGCAATGATTAAAAAGGAATGTATACATCCATGGCTGACTTGAGAATTCTTTCTCTCTCTCTGGCAGGCCAGAGCGGTGCAGGAAATAACTGGGCGAAGGGCCACTACACAGAGGGTGCCGAGCTGGTGGACTCGGTCCTGGACGTGGTGAGGAAGGAGTCAGAAAGCTGTGACTGTCTCCAGGGCTTCCAGCTGACCCACTCACTGGGGGGAGGCACCGGCTCAGGCATGGGCACCCTGCTCATCAGTAAGATCCGAGAGGAATACCCAGACCGCATCATGAACACCTTCAGCGTCATGCCCTCACCCAAGGTCTCCGACACCGTGGTGGAGCCCTACAACGCCACGCTCTCCGTGCACCAGCTGGTGGAGAACACAGACGAAACGTACTGCATTGACAATGAGGCCCTGTACGACATCTGCTTCCGCACCCTCAAGCTGACCACCCCCACATACGGCGACCTCAACCACCTGGTGTCGGCCACCATGAGCGGGGTGACCACCTGCCTGCGCTTCCCGGGCCAGCTCAACGCAGACCTGCGCAAGCTGGCGGTGAACATGGTGCCCTTCCCGCGCCTGCACTTCTTCATGCCGGGCTTCGCGCCCCTCACCAGCCGGGGCAGCCAGCAGTACCGCGCGCTCACGGTGCCCGAGCTCACCCAGCAGATGTTCGACTCCAAGAACATGATGGCCGCCTGCGACCCGCGCCACGGCCGCTACCTGACCGTGGCCGCCATCTTCCGAGGCCGCATGTCCATGAAGGAGGTGGACGAGCAGATGCTCAATGTGCAGAACAAGAACAGCAGCTACTTCGTGGAGTGGATCCCCAACAACGTGAAGACGGCCGTGTGCGACATCCCCCCGCGAGGCCTCAAGATGTCGGCCACCTTCATCGGCAACAGCACGGCCATCCAGGAGCTGTTCAAGCGCATCTCGGAGCAGTTCACCGCCATGTTCCGGCGCAAGGCCTTCCTGCACTGGTACACGGGCGAGGGCATGGACGAGATGGAGTTCACGGAGGCCGAGAGCAACATGAACGACCTGGTGTCCGAGTACCAGCAGTACCAGGATGCCACGGCTGACGAGCAGGGCGAGTTCGAGGAGGAGGAGGGCGAGGATGAGGCCTGAATTCCCCAGGCCAAGCAGGTTGGGAAAGCTGAGAAGAAAGAAGGGGGTGGGGGGCTTACCTGTGAAAATACCTTGGCAGTCGAAGGAAGGAAGCATGGTCTACCTTAGGTGTGTGTGCTGGGTCTCTGGTGCTCTTCACTGTTGCCTGTCACTTTTTTTCTCTTTTTTGTAATATTGATAACATCGATGTAACACTTGAGATCTTTCTGATCTGTTGTAATGGCTAAAATCACATAAACCTTTGTGTCCTAATGGTGTCCTCTTTTCTTTCTCGTCCTTTCTCCTTATTGTCCATCAACTCAAATGCACCTTTCTGAACACACGGTAATTTCTTCCTATAGAAAAGGAAAAGAATAAAGCCCAAAGGCATTTACTCTTTGGGTATGATAGTAATATAATACATTAAACCAAAAATAATCTTAATAGGAGAGAGCAATCTGAATTTTAAAACACCCACTGCTACATGTTTTTGCTTGTTACAAGGGTTCGTAGGAGAGCACACAAAGCATGTTTTTGTATGGATATCTTAGTGTGTTTTTATTGCCTTTACAAAAAAATTATTGGAATAATTACTTAGAATCACATAGCATAGACTTTTAAAGGATAGTGGAAAGTTAGTTTGCTCTCCTGTATTTCTGGATCCATCTTTCCTCCCCAGAGGGCAACATTATCAGTAATATTAGCAATAATCACTAGGTTTTATGATTTTTTAAAAATTGTACTGGGTATCAAACCTAGGGCCTTCTCCCACATGCTTAGCAAGCAGCATACCACTGAGCTACACTTCCAGCCCAACAGCTCTGTTCAGGTCACAGGGCATCTGTCATATAGCTACACTTCTTTATTCCCTGTGTGCCTTACCAGCGAACATTTAGATCATTTATACTTTATATAGTGTCAAAATGAATAATTTTGTGCATGTATCCTTGTGCACATAGGAAAAATTTATTTCTATAAACTGAATTTTCTGCCTCTTTAAGGCTAATGAAATAACCTGCACTTAGTAACAGATATTAGACATTGATAGGCTTGTTCTTAGTTTCTCTCCCAGTCATCACACCTACACTATTTTACAAACTTTGTATTTACCTTCATTTCACTCCATATGGAAATATAAATTTGGGGTTGTTGGGGAATTTTGTTTTAAAATAGGTAAGCCATAAGAATTTTTATGGTTTATTATATTCTTATGAAGAACTGGGATTTACGATTTGAGATTTGAACTCAAGCTTGACTGTGGACGTGAATTCAACAGCTAAAGGAATTACGGGGTTTTGATCCCTGGATTTTCAGTTTAGGTACTTCTAAGGGATACTGTGCTGTATCTAAATGGTGCTGATGCTCCACTTGAGTTGGAGCTAATCAGTTTCTCAGCCGAGGAGACATAGACTATAAATAGTGAATAAATGTGCAAAAGTTATTTATATACTTGTATAGAAAGAAACAAGTCAATAGAACAATGCTTAATATTTTCTACTTTTAAAAGATAAATTAAGAATTAGAAAAAAAACTATATTTGACCTTATTTTTTTCCATCTGTATGATTCTAAAAAGATTATAAAGAATTTCATGTTTTGTTTTTTTGAGACAGGGTCTCCCTGTAGCACCAGCTAGACTGGAACTTGCTATATAGTCCAGGCTGGCCTTGTTTTTGCCAAGATCAGCCTTTGCCTCCCAAGTGCTGGGTTTCAAGGCCTGCATCACCTGGCTCAAGAATTTTTATTTTAAAAGAAGCTAAACACACTTAAACAATTCCAAGCAATAGTGTGAGTAGTATTGTTCTAAATGGTGTAAAAAGCAACTCAATCCTTCTACTGGAAAAGAGCAGCAGGCCACTCTACAAGTGTTACAGGTCACAAAAACCTGACAGGAGTGAGAAGGGTTAAGTGGGTCAGGAGCTTCAGCTCCTATTTTCTATATTCAACAGCAAACTGGCAGGTATCAGTCCTGGATGAGCCAGTATAAAGCTTCCAACAACCTCACTGAAGTATGACATTGGTTTTAAATGCCCTGAACACTTGGGGCAGCTGCCAAGGCCTCCTGGTTCTGTCATTGGCCATGCATTCCTGGCAACCTGTCAGACCGAGGACCAGTAACATTGGGAAAGGGAGGGCTGGCTGCCAAATACCTCTTGGCAGAGTTGAAGTGCTTCTCCTACCTTATAAGAAAAGCACGGGCAGGTGACAACCACTAGCCTTTCTGCACACCCTTGGCTGCACAGTGCTAGAGCTTATTTTGGCATGATTGGAACAGCAGTTGCCAGACGACCATTCAGGCAGATGCTGTGGGATCTAACATCAATTTTAAGTGCATAACTAGAAAAATAGCTCAAAAATGATGAAAATATTCAGATTTGGATTAAGATGTTACTTTAGAAACAGCTTCCTTTGTTAGATGGCCACTGTACAACAGGATTTGGTGTTGTGAAGGCCGCAGCGGTAGTGAGGATGGTGGTGGTGGTGTATGCATTTTTAACATTGCCATCCCTCTTCCCCGCCCCAAATGTTCTGTCTCTAATGTGCTCTGAAGAGGGGATTCACTTCTGGGTAAGCACAGTGCCCAAATTATAAGATCCAGAGGTTAGGGACAGAGTTGAGGTCATCTGGAGAAGGAACCAATCACCTGGTGTTCATATGGAAAAGAAATCAAACTCCCAGTGGGCCCCATATTGTCCCTGCATCTTATATCAGCCTAAGACGTGATCTAAGACTTTGTTAGGCTTCTCACAACATCGATAGAGTGTGTCAGATTAATAGTGATTTGAACTAAAAGCCTTCAGAGGTCATCTTGTTTGTTCTTTCTATAGAATTCAGGTCTCGTGAGCAGAGATCCATCACAAGCTGCTTCACTCAGATCCTGTTATGTAAAAACCAAATGACAGGAAGAAGGAAAAGACAAATTTCCTGACTCGAAGGACAATCTGAAGATGTGTCTCAATCCACACTCAGTTTTCCCTGATTGGTTTAGCTCAAAGAGCCAAGCAGTTTGTCACTGGAGGGGGGTGTCGAATTTTTTGGTGTTAAAATTCCACATACCCATGTGGGAATGCAATTATATTTGTAAGAGGAATATTTCACTGGGAGTCTGGTTATCATGAAAATGAGAAGTTAAGGAAAGTTGGCAAATCAGTAAGTGTATTGGACTTACAAGATCTTGAGAGACCCTAAAACAGCTGTCACTGAAAAGTCCCACCCCAGCACAGAGGACCTTTGACAAGTCCTCATCTTTGTTAGGAGATGACTCATCCATTAGGGAAAGCTGCTTGACAGCTCTTAGCATGCTGATTATTTCCCCTCTGTGTCAGAAACACCCTGTTAGAAGGTCCATGTTTTCTGAATGCACTTCAAAGTCAAGTCATTCACTTGGAAACAGATTCTTACTTGGAAACAGATTCATTCCTGACTTTGTTTCCTAACCTCCTTTCTGAGCCCCTCCTCCTCTCTCCCTTTCCCAGAAATGTCTTTTAAGGTGTTCTGGCTGTCACATAACCAGAAAAATTTATTTCGGTGTAGTCTACTTCACTCTCCCTCTTTTTAATTTATGTTTAATTGACATACCAGAAAAGTTCACCACTTAAAAGAACACAGGTGTTCTAGGACATCCCAGCTTGGATGCTTAAAGTGTAACAAGTCACTACCACCTTAATCAGAGTATCTGTGATTACCAGCTAGCGACCATCTAGATGAGACCTATTGAGTTTTCCTCATAGAAAGGGGGAAGAAAGGATCATTACACTTTCACTTGAAGTTCCAGTCACTCATTTCTGAGCCGTCCTCCCAGTTGCACGTAAGCCCTCATGGCTGCATGTGACATGGGCTTGGGAGACTCTAGAATACATAAAGGGGAGAAGGTTAACCAAATGAGGGTAGTGGAGAATCCAGGGAGGCAGCTATGGGAAAGTTGGCATCCACGTTGGATGGGATGTCTTGGTGATGTTTTGCTTTGGGGTTGCCCACTCTCCTGTAAGTGACCCCTTACCAATGTACCTGTAAGTAAGCCCATGAAACTCACTGGTTCACTAAGTTAAAGTTGAGTGGACTCATTCCTTTGGTTCCTGTTGGTGCCCTATCAGGAGTGAGTAGATGTTTATTCACATCTCCACAGGAAAAGTCACAAAACAGCTTTCAAACAGGTGAATTAGCAGAGGTTTGTGGAGGGCTATGTGCCCAGCAAGGACATGGAAGTCTTGTACCTTTCTCCCTGCCCTTTGCCTCTCTTTACCTGATACCTATATTATCTATAAATATCCAGTAAATAAACAAACCAGTAAACGTGTTTCCCTGAGCTTGCATGCTGCTCTAGGAAATCAGCTGAATCAGAGCAAAATGGGAACCACAATTTACAGCTATAGGCCAGAAGTACAGGTAGAGACTGAGCACCCGCAGAGCCATCTTGTGAGTCAAAGTCCTAAACTTGTGTGATCTGATACTGTCTCCAGGTAGTTAGTGTCAGGTCTGGATTGAACTAGAGGACACCCAGATCATGTCCACTATAGAACTGCTGACTTTGGTGGTGAAGAGAAATCACAAGCTTGGGGTTATAGGAGTGTTCTGTATTGATTGTGACATGAGAGCAGAGGGAAAAACTGGTTTTCTATAGAAAATTATTAGCCAGGATTTCTCTTTCTTTTTTAAAAATTTTATGTGTATATGTGTATTGCATGTATATATGCAAGTGCACCCATGTTGTGCAATGCCTGCAGAGGACAGAAGAGGGCATTGTATCCCCTGAAATTGGAGTGATAGGTAGTTGTTAGCTGCTATCTGGGTGCTCGGATTTGAACCCTGGTTTTCTGCAAGAACAGCCAGTGCTTTTAACCACTGAGCCATCTCTCCAGCCCCAGTCAGGATTTCTTAAATTTATAGAGTGCACTGGAAAAGGAGATTAACTTTATAGAGTGTTTGCTGCTAAAAAGAGACCTCATAAAGCAGCTGAAGATAAATTTCAAATTTTCTTGATCTACATTTTTATTGAGATTGAGAACATTTGGGTCAGGAATATTCAGGGTGAATGACTGTAGACATGGTCCATTTCTTCCTGTGGTCTTTCTAATGTTTAACTAATTAATATAACATCGGTGGCTTACAGAGAAATCCCTTTCAAAGATCTACAATGAAATGTTCATGTCAGGTTAGACTAGTCGTGAACATTGATCAGTTAAAGCAATGGGAATGTTTTCTTCCCACAGATGAGTTTGCTGTTACTTGTATGTCTGGTGACCCAGGAGAAAGGTTCAAGACTATTTTGATGAATTGGGTGTGAAGAGAAGGCACTGGGTGCACACACACAAAAATGAGCAGCTGTGGTCATATGAAGGGTGTTCCCAGGAAGAAATGGTACACGACATGAACTAATATAAAGCAGAAGGCTGGAAAAGAAGTAGAAAGGAGTGTGTGTGATGCTCATGGCCAGAGTCAGAGCGTACACAGCTGAGGATCTGTTTATTGGTTGTCTACTATTATGGACTTAAAAAAAAGTGTATGCATGTTTTGCCTGCATGTATGCAAGTGTACCTGTGTCATGCATTACCACAGAGGTCTGAAGAGGGTGTTGGGTCTCCTATAACTGGAGCTGCAGATGGTTGTTATCCCCGATGTGGGTACTGTGAATCCAAACCCGGTCCTCTGCAAGAGCAGCAAGTGCTCTTAACCACTGAGTCATCTCATTGGCCCCTTTCTATTGTTTTGAATTCCACTTTTATTTTCACCATGACTTATATATCTTTGTTTTCAGTGGTTATACTAGGATTTATGACATACACCTTATCACAAATATTATATTTTCAAAGAATACTCTCCACCCTGCATGTTGTGAACCCTCATGGCAACATACTTCTATTTGCTGTTGCTTTCTAGCCTGGTCACATTTTATTTCCAAGTTTTTTGTAAATATACTGTTACTGTTTTTGCTATAACAGCTATCATTTTAAGAAATTCAAAAGAGAACAATATTTTCACCCACACAATCACAAGTTCAGATTTATCTCTTTGGGTGGATTCAGTTTCTTCCTTCTTCAGGTGCTAACCTGCTGACAATGAACCTGTCATCTTTTATTTGACTTTAAAAGTCTTTATTTTGCCTCATTTTTCTGAGACATTTTCACTGGAGACAGAACTTTAGCCTAGCAACTTGTTCTCTCAAAGACATCATTCTATTGTCTCCCGACTCGTGGATGAGAAGTCAGTAGTAATTAATGACTTTATCTTCCTATATGACATGCTTTACTTTCTGGCCAGTTTGAATATTACCTCTTACCACAGTTTTAATATGCTGTATTTTGTTTTGATTTATCCTACTTGGAGTTTATTGAACTTCTTTCACATGTGAGACTAAGTCAAATCCACAAAATTTTCTCCTATAATTTCTTCAAATATTTTTTGTTACCCCTCACACACACATTTTATTGTGCAATCTAATTACATATACTTTGTACTTTTAAATTTGTCTTACAGTTTACTGACAATCTATCTCTTGCTGGTGTTTTTAGTCAGTCATTTTTTTTCTCCTCTGGGCCTCGAAGTTTCTCTCACTGTGC
Source organism: Eospalax fontanierii (assembly GCA_035773235.1). Lineage (NCBI taxonomy): Eukaryota > Metazoa > Chordata > Mammalia > Rodentia > Spalacidae > Eospalax > Eospalax fontanierii. The sequence goes on from CM069547.1 coordinate 20,675,038, forward strand.
CTTTATGTTCATTAATCTTTTCCACAGTGACTAGCCTCCTGTTAACCTCATTGGATATTTTAATGTCTCAGATGTTATATTTTTAATCTCTAAAAGTTTTTAACTTGGATCTTTAAAAGCATAAAGCATTCCATCTCCTTTTCTCGTTTTCTGGTAGTTTGGGGAGGAAGCAAAAGGCCTTCCTAGTTCAAGAACCACATGACTCTATAGCTCCCTCTCCTGTTGTTTCTGTAAAGTAATTAAAATATTTATATTTATACTTATATTTACACATAAATATATCGATTTATATTTATATACATATGTATTTATATTCATAAATATTTATCTTTATGTATAAATATGTATTCATATTTATAAATAGTATATTTATTTATTTATTTCATGTGCGTTGGAGTGGATCAAAGAAGTACCACGCAGCACACGTGGAGGTCAGAAGACAACTTGCAGGAGTCAGTTTTCTCCTTCTACCATAAGGGTACCCGGGATCAAACTCAGCTCATCAGGCTTGGAGGCAAGTGCCTCTAACTAAAGCCATCTCGCCAGCCCTTTGTTGGTTTGTTTTTAATCGCCTCCTTGGGAGGCCTGATACCTCAGTGCTCCTGCCTCACTCTTCTCTTTCCTTGGCTGCCATCAGTCCCGCTCTACTTATAGAAACTCTCCAGCACTTTTCTCTTTGCTGTAATCCTTGTTCTGAAAGGACATCTTGATTCTTTCGTCTCAGAGCTTAGAGCTTGCTTCTCAGTCTGTTTAGTAGATGAGGAAGGTGAGAGGAATTGGTTCAGGAAGAATTCAAGCTGGTGACTCACAGTCACTGTCTTCGTGAGTTCTGGATCAGGTCACTTCTGAAGTCTCTTGTCTCTTGTAGTTCCAACTGTCATGCTTCTATTTCGTTCGCCGTTTGCTTTGACACTGTGCTATTTTGGCAGATTTCTGGGAGGAAAACACTGGCTGCTTCCTGGCACAGATCCCGTATCCTCCTTGAGGTTGACACATCAGATTATAGCTTTGAATTTTGCTGAAGAGGGGGGCTTCAGAGCGTCTTTGGCACTCTTGACCTGTGATATTGACCCCAACTCTTCTCCATCCCATTTCTTATGTAGCTCAAGCTCTTCAGCTGGCATCCCACAGAATCATGCCTCTTTGTCTAGATAAAAGGTCAAGGGGCTGATGTATGAATGTCATGGAGAGAGGGCAGGCTGTACTCTGTCCATCTTTCCTCCAAGCAGTCTTTGTGGCAAAACTTGACTGTAGAGTACCAACATGTGGGTATTGCATCTGTGCATTAGAATGCCATTTTGAGTGTTGAATATTTGTATTCACTCATTTGAGGGTTCAATGGGAAATTTCAAAAAGAGAGAAGATACAACTCTCTTAAGGACTTGCAGTATTTCCTCAATAACCACCATTGTGGCTTTCTACTGAACCCGAGACTCAGAAGCAACCAGCAGGTGGAAGACAGAAGTACAAGAAACCAAAGCCCTAACAAGCTAAAGGCGGCACACTTCCGGTTTCTTCTTGCTGTGGCAGGAAAGATTTATTTTTAACTCCAACAGGGCCCCTTCAACTGACCTGCTTACAGTCATGCACCCTCGGATAGCTCAGCTTGGAAATGTGACCTGTTAGCCTTCTCTTCTTTGTTTAAGTTGACAAATCCAAAATTAGGGGAGGGGAAACCACTCAAATCCTCAAAACCCAGATTCTCCCCCAGAATGTTTGAATTCTTGGTTTCTGGGTCCTCTCCCCTTCTGGAGAGCTTCATCTTTCCGTATGAATGAATGTATGTGTAGTTTCTTGTATGTATGGGTGTGTGGTTCTTTATCTTTAAATAAAAGCTTGCTTGTTGCTCTCTGCTCATCTGAGATTTTTTTTTCTGCCCCTTAATTCTTGATTGAGAAAACAAACCCAACTCTAACCCGCCAGACAGATAATACCAATACAGAAGGGTGTGAATTAAAGACCTTCCCCTAAATCAGCCACCGAGAGGGCCATGCTTCAGGTGGACACAGCCTGGAGGTGCTGACTGAAATAGGAGGCCAGTGGAGAAGGGGTTTCCAGACTGTTAGTGACCATACCTGCCCTTCTGGGCTCACTGTGGCCCTGGCCCAGACCTTGGCAAATCCAGTGAGATCGCATTGCTCCTGGCCTCTAGGAGTCACTCACACCCCACTCCGTACCCAGGTTAGGAGAACACCTTTGCAGGGCAGTCCCAGAAGATGAGATTAGAAACTTCCTCAAAGAAGCTGGGATTCTTCCTCAAAGATTGCTGGACTCAACAACTTCCTGGCCACAAGGTTTTCATGCCAACCCAGCCACCCTGCAGATTGGCACAGCATGCCTAGCTTCCAGGGTTCCTCTCCCACTTCCTTCTGCTGTTCTTTAACCATTCCTGAGTGGGAGGTTGAGGTCAAGTTAAGACTAGGCCTTAGACCACAGTGGGGCTAGGTTGGCCCCCAGGATTCTAACCCCCTCCTTTCTCTCATCCCTGCTCACAGCCCAGGTTGGACCTCTGGCCTTGGGCTCCCCAAACACTTCTCTTTTTCTGCTTTAGTTTATCCCAGGCCTGAAGTAATGTTACTTTCAGATTTGTGCATTCAACTTTTGGCTTTGGAGAATTAAGTCATTTGTGTGTGTGTGTGTGTGTGTGTGTGTGTGTGTGTGTGTGTTATATTTGTGTATATGTGTATGTGGGTGCACTTGCTTATGCAGGCTCATGCAGAGGTCTGAGGCTGACATCAGAATGACTTCTTCAATGACTTCTCATTATTATTATTATTACTTGAGATAGGCTCTCACTAGGTAGCCCTGACTGGGCTGAACTTGCTTTGCAGACCAGGCTAGTCTCTAACTCACAGAAATCTACTTGCCTCGACCTCCAGGGTACTGGGATTTGGCCTGGCCCTCCCCCTTATTTTTTGAGACAGACCCTCTCACTGAGCCTGGAGATAGGCATTTCAGCTAGACCAGCTGTCCAGCAAGCCTGGGGGATCCACCTGTCTCTGCCCACCAACATTGGAATTAAAGATGCTTGCTGACAGGGCTGGAGGGATGACTCAGAAGTTAAGAACACTTGCTGTTCTTCCAGAGGACCTGAGTTCTATTTCCAGCACCCATATGGTAGCTAACAACCAACTTTAACTCCAGTTGCAGAGGATCCAATGCCCTCTTCTGGTCTCTGCAGGTATTGCACACACATGGTGCACTTAGATACATCAGGCTAAACACTCATACACATAAAATAACAGATGCATGCTGCCAGGCCTTGCTTTTATGTGGTTTCTGGGGATCTGAATTCAAGACCTCAGGTTTATACAGTGTTGGTTTAATTTTCTGTTGCAGTAGTAATAAATCCTGACAAAAACAACTTAAGGGAGATATGGTTTATTTTAGTTACAATTCCAGGTTATAGCCTATCATTGCAAGGATGTCACAGCAGTAGGAGCTCGAGATAGCTGGACACATTACATGCATAGTCAATAAATAGAGAGGAATAAATTAAAGCATGCACGTTTATGCTCAGCTCACCCTGACTTTTACAGGACAGGACCCAAACCAGGGAATGGTGCGGCCCTCTTTAAGGCTGCGTCATCCCACATCAATTAACAAAATCAAGACAATCCCTTACAGACATGCCCTACAGGACAATTTTTCTAGTTTCATTCTGTCACTGTGACGAATACCATGACCAGAAGCAACTCAGAGGAAGAAAGGGGTTATTTCAGCTTGAAGGGCACAGTCCGTCACTGAGGGAGTCCCGGCAGGCAGGAGCTCAGGCAGGAACTTGAAGTAGAAATTGTGGAGGAATGCTGAACACCTGCTGACTTGCTCACAGACCTGATTGGCTAGCTTTCTTATACAGCCCAGACCCACCTGCCCAGGGAATGGTGCAGCCCACAGTGGGCTGGACCTTCCTATGTCAATTATCGATGGAGCCAGTCCTGCACAGACCAACCTGATAAAAATAATTGCCCAAGTGGGATTCTTTTTTCAGGTGACTCCAGGCTGTGTCACGCTCACAGTTAATACTAAGTAGAACATGAGCCTAATCAAGACAATTCCTCATTAAGTCTCCCTTCCCCAAATGATTCTACTTTGAATCCAGGTGATAATCAAAACTATCATACATAGTAAGCATGTTATCCATGTCATCCTGACAGATCCTTTCCACTGCCTCTGTATAAGTCAGCTTTCTACCACTGAGACAAAATACCCAAAATGATCAACTTAAAGAGGAAAGGTGATTTTGACTCTTAATTTCGGAGGTTTCTGTCCATGGTCACTAGGCAGGCCCTGCTATTTTGGGCTTGTGGCAGCAGGGCACATCATGGCAGGAGCACATGGTGAAGAAAATTTGATTCTCCTCATGGTAGCTGGGAGGTGCAGAGGGGGGACCAAGGGGAGCCAAGGGTCCAATATATACTTCAAGGACACATGCCTGTATTTAGGCAGGGTTCTCCAGAAACAGAACAGTTAGACTGTTTATGTATAATATGAAGGAGGATTCACTAGGTTGGCTTACACAAAAGGATCAAGGTAGCCCAACAATGGCCATGTGCATGCTGGAAAGGCCAAGAACCCTGGAGCTGCTCAGCCCATGAAGCTGGATATCTCAGCAGTCTTCATCTGAGCTGAAAGCCAGGATTCCTGGAGAGTCTGTGGTATTCATCCAGGTCGGAAGGCCAAAGAAGCTGGAGTCTGATGACAGTGAAGGATGACAGCAGAGGCAGAAATAGAAATACCAAGTCCTCAGCAGGAAGTGAAGGCAGGCAACCCTGCGTTTCCTCAGATCTTACATCTGGGCTGTCCATGAGGAGGTGGAACCCTCCCACCCCCTCAGTTAATCTTCTCTGGAAATGCCCTCACAGACATGCCCAGAGGCATCCTCATGGACACTCCAGATTCAGTAAAGTGGATAATCGAGGTAAAGCATCAAAGCCTCCAATGATGTAATCTTCCACCATTAGGCACTGTCTCCTAAAGGTTCTACCACACCCCAACAGCCTGGGGACCATTCCTTCAACCCAAGGGTCTGTGGGGGATAGTCCAGATCCAAACTGTAACAATGGCCCCAGCCTGGCATTTCTTGCCTATCAGTCTATTCCCTGTCAGTCTCCCTGAAGCAATAAACAGAAAAGGGACTCTTGCTAAATGTTCTGCACAATATTCAGAGCATCACGCAGCTCTGCCCTCTTGCTCCTAAGTGGTGTGACTTGGGCAGCTTACTTAACCTCTCTAGACTTGTGTTTCTTCATCTATAAAACACAAGTGATCATTGCACAAATCATCTTAAGGTTAGAAACAAATGAGCAGTGTATGATATTATTATGGGTTGTCATTGTTGATGGCATGCAAGGCATTGTGGAGGGATTCCCATCTCCCAAGCAGAAGGTAAGCCTGTCCTCCAGAGCTATGGCCAGCACACAGGTTAGAGAGAAGGAACAAAGTGATGCCCAGTTGTTACTGATAGGACGTATGAGTCACACTCTGGGGACTCCCCTGGATCATATGAAATTGCTGAGGTTTGTGAAGAAAACCATAGGTCCCATCAGGTGACTCTACTTTTAGTCTGAAGCAGAGGAGATGGATAATAAGAGTTTGCTTGTTAGTTTTGTTTATTATTTTTATTTAATATGTATGAGTGTATTGCTTGCAGGTATGTAAATGCACCCGTGTAGTACAATGCCCATGGAGGTCAGAAGAGGGCATCAGATCCCCTGGAACTGGAGTTACAGATGATTGTTAGCCACCATCTGGGTGCTAGGAATCACACCAGGGTCCTCTACAAAGCAGCCAGGGCTCTTAACCACTGAGCCATCTCTCCAGCCCCTCTTCAGGTTAGTTTTCGTCATAACCTTGAGACAACCAAGAGTCACCTGAGGAGAGGGACCCTCAACTGAAGACTTACCTTGATCAGATTGCCCTGTGTCTGTATCTGTGAGAAATTATCTTGGTTGATGATTGATGTGAGAAGGCCCAGCCCACTGTGGGCAGTACAAGCCCCCGGCAGGTGGGTCGGGGCTGTACACGAAAGCTACCTGAGCATTAACCCGAGAGCGAGTCAGTAAGCAGTGTTCCTCCACGGTTTCTACTCCAGGTTCCCGCCCCACCTTCCCTCAGTGATGGACTGTTACCTGGACATGTACACCAAATAAATGTTTTCCTCCTCCGGCTGTTCTTGGTCAGAATGTCTTATCAGAGCAACAGAAAACAAACTAGAACAATGGGGTTCTCAGGTCCCCCAGCTTTTGTCTCTTGTCTCCATTTCTCATGATGATTCATGACCCAGGACAGAGCTTCTGAGTCTATACCTGGCTCCTCAGACCTGCACCAGCCTACTCATCACCTGGGAGAGCTCCCTAAAATGCAAGTTCTGACTCAGTGGGTTTGGAGAGTGGCCAGAAATCCTATACTTGTAGCAAGCTTTGGGGGTGAGGCTCCTGCTGTCTCTCTAACTCTAACTTATCACAGATCAGGGTGAATCCTGCTTACAATGTTAGCATGTTGAGACCAAAATGGAACAGAGTGGCTGAGTAGAGGAGGCAGCACCTGTGTCAAACTCCTGTCCCACTGTCCTGACGACTTTAGAAACTATACTTTTTTGCTGCTGGCCTATTAAGGTATGAAGAATTCCTTTTTTCCTTCCCTTCTTCACCGAATGTATACTTATTAACATGTTCCACATGACACTGTGTATGAAGAAAAACCAGTTATGCTTGGTTCTGTGTCAGAGTGACTTGTCAGAAAGGAAAACACTGTCGCTTTGTAAAGCCACCTATGGTACAAAGTACAAGTACCCTGATGTGGATGCTGTGTTGATGTGTTTGCTTTGGCGTTCTGGCACTGGATTTTGGACCCAGGTACCCACGCATGCTAAGCACATGCTTTATCAGCAAGCCTCACCTCCAGCCTTCAATCTGGTACTTAATACTCTCTGAAAGTGAACTTAGCCCAGGGACAACTTACCCCTCATCTCTCTGTTCTTTATTAATTTCTAGCTGACCAAATTCCACACTTTGTTCCCTGCCTGCCCTCTGACTCATCTGTCCATTTGTCAGTCATCTCAAGATAAAGTTCCTAGAGGATTTCCATGCCTCATCAGTTCTGACAGTTTTACTTGAATAGTCTGCCAGTCTCTTTCTCCCTTTGAAGTTTCCCAGTTGTAGAGAAATGTCTTCATCAGTTCCCCACCGAAACATTTTTACTGGGCTGGATTTCAGTCCAAGCGCTGTCACCTGATAGGAACTCCTGCCTGTCTGTTTGCCCATTCGTGACGCCCATAGACTTGACCTGCTTCCAAATCATTAACTTTGACTCCTTAGCAGCTGGGAAAGGGCTGGGTTACTGACTGAGGAATGAAAAGCGTTTGGGGTGAATGTGCGACATCTGTGGTATGTAACATTTACAGCCCAGCTGTCCAACAGCATCCATAAAAATCCTTGCAGGGAGGGTGAGGAGAACCACCAGAGGACAAGTGAAGGGGACAGGGCATGCGCCTCTCGTGTCTATCAAGAGCCAGGCTACCCCGAGAAACTGTGTTGCCAGGGAGATCTCCTTCTACCTTGAAAATCTCTCACCTTCAGCTATGATGAGTTTAAAATGGAAATCCAAGTTCTTTGCTCCCTTAAAAACGAGTTCTAACCTGTTTCACTAAGGCTTGCAGAAATATGTCTTTCCAAATCTGGCAGTTTGTTGTACCTATTTCAGTTTTGTGTCACTGAATTGCTAGAAATTCATTCTTTCTTCTTTTATTTTTTCTTTGTGCATATATATAGATGGGGAGGAAAGAGGTCCAAGTCAGGGCTTTTCCTCTGCCACTCTCCACCTTAGACAGGGTTTCTCACTGAACTTAGAGCTCCCTGTTTCCAAAGGCTGGCTGGCCAGCAAGCCCCAGGATCTACCTGTCTCTGCTTTCTGACCCCAGTGCTGGGGTTATAGGCCTGTGTCACCACGGTTGACTTTTATGTAGGAGCTGTGGATAGGGACTCAAGTTCTCCTTTTGTGCAGCAAGCACTTTACCCACTGAGCCATCTCCCCAGCCCCATTCTTCTTTTCTTCTTCATCTTCGTCTTCTTCTTCTTAATGAGGGAAAGGTTATCGAGTGTATTTTTCTTGTTCTTTTAAAATCATATCTTACTCAAAACCACACATATGCAGGGAAGATGGCTCAGTAGGTTTGTTGTGCAAGCATCAAGACCTGAGTTTGGATTCCCAACACCTATGTAAAAATCCAAGCACAGCAGCACAGGCCTGTTATCCCGGCGCTGGGCAGGTGGAGACAGGAGACCGCCAGGGGCTCACTGACCAATTGTTGGGCTCCAGGTTCGTGGAAAGACCGTCTCTCAAAAAGTAAAATGGAGAGTGTTAATTGAGGGAGATATTCAGTGTTGGCTTCTGGCCTCCACATGCACAGGCACCCACACATGTATACCTACACAAATATATACACACGCCACACACAAATATTACACACATACATACACCACCAACAGCACAAAACAATGGTATTTTTCTATGTCATAAAATTGATTAGTAAAAATGTAACAATAGTTTGAAATCCTCAACTTGCAGTAAAAAACTGTAACTTCTGCAAAACCTACCTCTCAAGGGTTAGGATTAAGAGGGGATAAGTCTATCATGGGGTTGAGTGGGTGGCATTAGGGGAAAGTGAAATTATCATGTTGACTTTGAGGGCTTCTTGTTTTTGTTTTGTTTAGGTTTTTTTTTTTTTTGAGACAAGATATCACCATGTTTCCTTGGCTGGCCTGGAAGTCACTGGGTAGACCAGGTTGGTCTCAAAGTAACAGAGACCTGCCTGCCTCTGCCTCCTGAGTGTTGGCTGAGTGTTGGGATAAAGGTATGTACCACCATTATCAGCTCCGACTTCGGATATTTTTGTATTGCACTGATTTTGTAATTCTGATGCCTGAAATACTTCTTAATTTTGCAACAGACAGAGGTTGGTCTTTCAGCTTCGCCAGGTACACATCCCATTAGCCTCTTACCTCCCACCCGCCTCACATTTGGATACTTGATTTTTCCTTCTCCTTGATCTCCAACCTTGGACCCTCACTGTAAACACTTTGGTTGTCTCTCTCTGAGTAGAGCAAATTAAAAGACAACTGTGATGTATTTTAAAATTTTATTTTTAATTATGTGTGTAGGGGGGGCATGTACCCATGTATGCAGCTGCCCTCAGAGGCCAGAGGTGAAAGATTTCCTGGAGCTAGAGTTATAGGCAGTTGTGAGCTGCCCAGTGTGAGTGCTAGGAATCAAACCTGGGTTCTTTGAAAGAGCAATTAGCACTCTTAATTGCTAAGCCATCTCTTCAGCCAAAAAGCTCTGATTTTTTAAACAGGGTGATAGCCTAGTAAAGGCCAAGCTTTCCTAATCTCAAAATCCCAAATCCCCAGTCTGAAACTTTCTGTGTCCACACAATGCCCCTACATAGGAATTTCCACACCAAAAAAATTTGTTTCATGACCAAGATTATTTTAAAACATATAAAATCACTTCCAATCTATGTGTATAAAGTGTATCTGAAACATACTGAATTTCATGAATACACGTGTGTCCCTTCCCAAGATATTTTATTAACATATATGCAAATATTCCAAAATCTGAAAAAAATTAAAAATCCAAGATACTTCTGATCCTATACATTTTGGATAAGGGATGCTCAACATGTGTTAAAGTGTCTTTGTCCCTGAGACTACTGTAGCAAAGCACCATAGACTGGGTGTCCTATAAATAACAGAAATGTACTTCTCACAGTACATAATTTCACCAGAGTATGAAATTAGGGTGTAACAGTGTTCACTCTGCTGAGGACCCACTCCTTTCCGGGTAGCAGATGGTGACTCACAATCTCACAGGATGGAAAGAGGATAATTGTTCTCTGGGATCCCTCTTATAAGGGCATGAGCCTCATTTCTGGGGCTCTAGCCTCACGACCTGACCTCTTCCCAAAGTCCCCACCTCCCAAGGTCATCACTTTTGAGGATTACAATTTCAACAGCTAAATTTCTGGGACACAGGGATAGATGCCTTGCCGAGGATTTTTCTGAATGATGATGGGTAACAACAGACACCAGAAACTAGAACCTAACTAGAGCCTAACTGGTTTAATGTGAATCATGATGATTGGCAGCACTGAGCCAGCACATTCCAATCAGCCCTTCTTTCACATAACGTGTTTGCTAAGATTCCCAGGGTGGCCCCGTGAAGGGAAAGGAGAGGCCAGTAGTCAGGAGCTCATGGTACACAGCCAGTATTATGCAATGCAGAGGGAAAGTGACCTAAAGAAGGAATTGGGCTCCATGTCACAATCCCTATGAAGCCTACATGCTGACATCGAGCAAAGACTGGTTGGTCCATCCTTCATCCATGTGTGACCAAATAAAGCCTCTGGGAGGATGTCTAAATTATGGGATAGGACAAGAATGGGTTTGTAACTCCCAAATATGATCAGAATAAAAGCCAAAATAAGAGCCAAAATCAAGATCACACTGCTGTCAGGCAGGCTTGGTGAAGGCAGCACACTCTCTGGTCCAGAAGTTAACTAAGTGTTCAGGCCCCATAAACTGGGACTGTCTTCAATAACCTGGAGTCCTGGGGACTTGTCACTCTCAGCCCCTGCTGAAAAACTTCTAAAAGTTCCTAATGCCACCAGCCACTTTGGCAGTTCTACAGTTACTGAAGGTGGATGGTCAGCTAGAGTTTTATACTGTAATCAGACTATTTTAGTTGGGGTGGGTATACATGATGTGTATTCTCTCCATCTCTCTCCTAAGTATCTGCCATTTCCAAGACTCTTCATTCTGTTGTGGAGACCTGAGTTTCAGTCTGGTTTCATTCTACTGGACTGAGGAATTTTCTTATTTCTTACAGCATGGGTCTACTAGCAAAGTCTGTTTAGCTTCCCTGGAAATGTCCTTATTTCACTTTCACTTTGAAGTTTATTCTACCTGGATGGAAGGTTCTAGACTGGCCCCACTTCAACTTCTCTGGAGGTCATCTCATCTTGTGCACACTGTAAGAGTCAGGGGACATATTGTTCCCTGTGTGTAATATACCTTGTTCTTTGACTTCTCTTAGGACTGACATTTATCAATATGATTATGCTGTATCTTGTCTTACAAGTTTCTCTCTACTCATTCCTGGAGTTCATTGAGTTTTATTTTTTAATATGTGAATTGTTATTTTCATTAAATTAGAAAAAAAATGGGGTCATTATTCTTTTTTCAAAAAATACCTAGTCCTCTTCCTTTTCTTTGTTTTGATGATATGTTTGTTTGAGATTGTCTCATGGTGAACTGAAGTTCTGTTCATTTGTTAAGACCTCCTTCCTTCTTCCTATGGTTCAGTTTGATGGCTTCTGTTGCCATGTCTTCAGATTCACTGTTTTCTTCTCCAGGGATCTAGTCCTCTGATAAGATGTCTCAGTAAAACTTCCAGTTCAGATACTATTCTTTATTTCCATTTATTTTATTCTCGATTGAAATATAATTCACATTTCATCATACCCATTCTTTTGACACCTACCACTTGCCTACTCATTGTGTTTATGTTTTACGTTAAAACCTGTGGTATGTGTATATTAGTTGTCTTAAAATTCTTGTCTTTTGATAACATTTCTCCCTGTTGTTTCTGAGTATTTCCTACTCACCTCGTTGCCCTCGTAATCATGGGTAGAATCACCTTACTTCTTTGCTTGTCTGGGATCTTTCTGTTGAATGCTAGACATTCTGAATGCTTCACTGTTGACCATCTGAATGTTGTGACTTCTTTGAGCACTGGGCTTTATTCTTCCAGGAAGTCAATGTGTCTTATATTGGTTACTTTTCTGCTGCTGTAATAAAACACCTTGACCAAGTCAACTTACAGAAGGAAGAGTTTCTTTGGCTTACAGTTCCAGAGGGATAAGAGTCCATCATGGTGGGGAGGCACGGCAGCAGACACAGCTGGGGCAGAAAGCTGAGAGCTCACATCTTCAAGCACACACAGGAAGCAGGGCGATGAGGCATTTCTAAGCCACCTTAGGGTGATACCTGAATAAATAAACAGCCCTATTTGGTGTTCGTTTTTGTTATTGTTTCATTTTCTGAGACAGGGTCTTCTTGTAACCCCAGTTGGCCTGGAAACCACTATGTAAGACCATGCTGGTCTCTATCTCACAGAGATTCGCCACCTGCCTCTGCCTCCTGAGTGCTAGATTAAAGGTGTGCACTGCCATACTTAGCATTAGTTTTAATGCCAAGCGTGGACCCGAACTCTGAGAGTTCGTCCTTCAGATCTCTCACGGAACCAAGCAGGATTCACTTGTACTTTTATTCCAAGTTTTTCCAACATGAATTGGGAAACTACAAGCTTGGAGCCACCCTTACCTTATCAGAGAATCTGGCCTTGGATCCCTAGGCCTCACTATCTCATACACACAGTGCCTGGCATACTTTTCAATTCTCACTGCTTCCAATGATGATACTGTAAGGTTCTGGGTTCGAGAGACTCCACTGGGAGCTAACAGGACCTGGTTTTATTGAGAGAAGACCAGATGGGACTAGTGGAGAAATGCTAGCTCCCTCACCCCCATCTTGAGGCTGGGGGCTATAGGGAGACAGGCTGATGTGCCAGGCTCCAGATGGGGATGGAGGAGCTCCCTCAGGGAGAGTGCGAGAGACTAACTCTCCGGGAGAGCGAGCTCAGCCCAAAAGCCAAAGTCCCAGTTCCAGTCCAAGTCCCAGTCCTAGTCCCAGTCCTCAAAGCCTCAAAGCCTTTAAAAAACCCTCAGTCCCCTCCTGGCTTTTAGGGGAGGAGGGTTGGGATTGCCATGACATCTGATTGATGTTTAAGGCAAGATTCTGGCCAGGAAGTAGTCTTATTTTACAGCTGTTCGTGAATTTTTAAGTCAGGAACTTTATCTGTTAAGGAAGCCCAGTGTCCTTTGTGACTTTGGGGTCTGGTGTCTTATCTGAGCTATTTGCAGCTGTTTGCAAGGCCTGGATTTCTGAGGAGAAGCTGCAAAAGTCGGTCTTTTCTCATGCATGTTTTGTAAACTGCGGCTCCAGGTTTCTTTCCATCTTCCTAGTTTGAAACTGTTGGGGGTTTCAGTCACATCTTCCGGATACAAGTGTGAATATGCTGCTTTCGGCACTTGCTTTGCTAATTCAAGCACACCCACATTCCTTCACTGTCTTGGGTTGAAGGCAAAGTGGGGTCCTGAGGGATTGAGCTCAGATGCCCAGGTCACAAGAGCACACAGCTCAGTGAACTTGTTTGCAGTATGAACAGTAGCTTTTTGATGCAAGGTTAAGTAAAAGTCATTAGTCCAGATTCTGTCCATATCGTAAGTCTTTGCTACCGAGCAAGATTATGAACTCTCAAATCTCACCCCCAGTGACACATTTCCTCCTAGGATTCCATAACACACCCTCCCAAAAGTGCCACCAACCAACCAAGTATTCAAATGCGTGTTTGGGAGGTCATTGTTTTATCCAAACCACCGCAGCACCCACAGTTCAGCATGACCCTTCTGCACTTGTTCCTAAGCACTGTTATGGTGGATCCATAACGCCTTCTGCCCAGTGCTGCTGTACTTACAAAGTGGCCCCCTTTCTATAGTTTCACCTTTCATGGTTTCAATTACCTACAGTCAGTCAAGTTCTGAAAATAGTAAGTAGAAAATTCCAGAAAAAAAAATTCATACATTATTTAAAACAGTATGCTGTCATAATTTTTCTATTTTTATTAGTTATGGTTATTAATTTCTTACTATGCCCAAATATCAATTAAATTGTGTCATAAGTATGTGTATATAAATAGTATATCTATAGGGTTCAATCCTACCCTTGGTTGGTGGGATCCACTGGGGGTCTTAGAGCATTTCCCTGTGGATAAATGGGGACCATTGTATGCCTAAGATCTAAACTTCCCAAGGTTTCACTGAGCTAGCTCCATGCAGCTGCCCAGAACTCAGATGTCTCAGGATTGTTCAATCTTCAATTACCCTTCAAATGGCTCTTTTTCCCAATAGTAGGTCTTGGTACAACCTTGTAGAATCTAATCTGCTCATCACAGCTTAGCATCCAGCCAATATATCTTCAATACACTTACATATTTATGGAGCTCTCTGCTACTATTTCTTGAATCTTCACAGCCTCATTTCAGCCTTTCAAATGTATGTTCTCTCTCTCTCTCTCTCTCTCTCTCTCTCTCTCTCTCTCTCTCTATCTCTCCTTCCTGTCCAGCAACTGACAATAGTTACACAGTACCCAGTAGACATAGCTCAAGAAAGGATTTTGAATGTTCACTGCATTAAAACGGCCTCCATTTGCTTTCATTCTGGAGCAATGTCCATTTTTACATTACTTCCCTGAAAAAAAAACAATGGGACACAGTGTGATGGCTCAGTGGTTTAAAAAAAAAAAAAAATGCTACTCTGGTGCTGAGGAGATGGCTCAGCCAGTAAAGGCACCTGCCACCAGACTGAGGACAGGGTTCGATCTTCAGGACCTAAACAGCACAAGAAGAGAATGGACTCTAACAAGTTGTCCTTTCATCTCTGTTCTCTTGCTTTGACATGTGTGTATACACAGAGACATACACATAAACAAATACTAAACATATATTTTAAAACTCTTTTAGTGGGCTAGAGAGATGGCTCAGCAGTTAAGAGCACTGGCTATTCTTGCAGAAGACTCAGATTTGGTTCCTAGCACCCACATGGCAGCTAACAACTGTTTGTAACTCCAGTTCTAGGGGATCTGACACCCTCTTCTGACCTCCACAGGTATTGCACGACATAGGTGCACTTACATGCATGCAGGCAATACACTCATACATATAAAAATAATAAATAAGTTAAAAATAAGTTTAAAATAAGTTTTACATTAAAAAAATGCTACCTTGAACTCCATCACTTCAGCGCAACTATTAGTTTTGGTTTTGTAACACCATCTAATCCTTGATTGACAACATATTTTTATGTACTTGCAATTTTGTGTCATTTACTGAGCTTCCACAGCATTAGGCATCAATCTGCTATACTCAATACACAAAGGTCCTAAGTCATGAAAACAATGACTTGGCTGCTGTAGACTTCAATGTCACATTTCCGTTTTTACTTTTTCATTTATCCGTTCACTCATTTATTCGGCAAATATTTATATTTGTACACTTGGTACAAATATAAATAAGATACTGTTCCTGCTCTTAGACCCTCACATTCAGGAGGGTGTCCTAGAAGCTTTTACCCATATGAACCTTCACTCCTGTTATATTTGTACAAGTGTCAAAATATATACTGTGCTTTAAACGCTATTTACACACAAATAGCCAAGTGACCAGAGATGTGTTCTTTGGATAATTTGCTTCCTCGAGGTTTTAAAAGCCAAACCATGAGCAGGAGAGATGGCTCAACAGGTAATAGTGCTGACCACACTACAGAACTAACTGCCCCAAACTGCCTTCTGACCTCCACATATGGTACACAAACATCCGCATCCACACACAAAATAAATAAATGTGAAAAAAATTAAGAAGCAGAACCATGCAAATACCTAGAAGACTCAAGTTCATGTTGCAGTGTAATCTCCAGACAGCATACACTTCCACTTCCGGCCACAGGATGGTTCATCAGATTAAAATGTTCCTTTGAATGAGAAAAACAATTCAGCATTGAAAATAGCAGAACAAGAAAACACAAGATAAAAATAGACCTTACCAGACTACTTTGTAGAAAGTGTTTTTAACAAGTGGATTTGGAAGTAACGCTTTTTACCACATATTCCACCCTATTTATAATGAAAAGCCAGCAAAATGGCTTCACCACATCACGTATTCTGGTTAAAACTCCAGGCTAGTTATGATGAAATCTGACTTATACTTTTGGCCTAGGAAGCAATTACTAACCCTTCTTGAAAAACTCTGTAAGTATCAATTTAAAAAAATTAAAGTTACAAGTCAAAGGAGAGGCACAGTCAGCCACTGTATGTCCTTCCTCTAATATCAACAATTACATTTCTCCATGTTTGCTGACATATATGTGTATATATGTATGTGTGTGTGTGTATTTTTGCTGAATTATTTGAAAATAGATTCCAGATGTCTTAGCACCTGACGCCAAATGTTTCAGCAGCCACCTCTTAAGGACAAAGACATTATCTTACATAACCATCCAGGCAATGTACCACTGGTATTCGACAGGATCGACTGATACTAGCTGCTACCTCTGGTGACCTGTGAGTGTACTGGTACCACCCTGCTGCATGAAGCCCTGTCTCTGCCCTGCCCATTCCAGAATACAAAGCCTGGCGTGGCACTCTGTCAAGTCTGGAGACTGTGCCAGGCACCTTCACTCACCAGCTCAGACTCCTGGCAGAGAAAGAGTTCCCACACTTAAGAAGCAAGCCCACTGTTCCCATCCCTGTGGGCCAGGACCATAGTGAGGCTGTTGGCTCTTGACCGTGTCGTGTGCCTACTCTACAAATGACAGCTGGTACTTGCAAAGGCAAGGGAAGATGTAACAGACTGGGCCAGAGACATTTCCACCTGTTTCCTTGTGTATCATATTTCTAGGAGAGAGAAATTTTAGCAAGAGTTTGAATTTCATTCATATGTGTCAGAAGAGATCTGCTCAGGAGAGCTACTTCTGCTTCTTCGTAATCTTGGACTGGTAACGGCAGGATATTTAAGGTGTGAAGGTGTGAACTGCCTCCTCTCCTGCTTACCTGGAAAGAGAATTCCTTAAGTCCCAGAGGCCATGCTCCGGGTCTTCACCGGTGAAGCCGAGCTGGAACCAAGCCAAAGGATGTGTGATACAGAAATGAGCTAGCCCCATCCTTGTCCTGGCTATGCATAGGTCTGGGAACGGGGTTGGTGGGGTCGGGGGGCAAGAGACTGCAGATCTCTTTTCCCATGGGCAGGGCTGGGTGCAGGGTGGTGGTGTTGCGTTTCTCATGGGTCTCAAAGGGCCCCAGTTCGTAAGAATAGAGGATTCATTCTTGCTCCAGGGACCAAAAAAAGTGAGAGAAAAGAAAAACCAGGGTTTGAATAAAAATAGAAATGGGCTCAGTCCTCTGACAACCGAGATTCTCAATGAATCTGGTCCTTCCAGAGTGGAAATAGCTCATTTGAAACAGAATCCCAGGGACAGGCTTCTGGGCTTTCTGTTTTCGCCACATTAACACCCCGACAAAGGGCTGCCGGTGGCAGCAGCATCGCTAAGGCAGGAAATGAGGGGGTGAGGAGACGCTGGCTGCATTCCCCCTTTCCTCCTACTTCAGGCAGACAGTCCTGAAGGCTGGATGCTGGTTGCCTAGGAAACAGCTTGGATGTGAAACTCCAGAAAATGCACTGTCGGCAGCAGGAGAAGCAATTACTGATTTTTCCCCCTCTGGCATTGTGTGATGTTGGGGGCGGGGCGGGGACATTTTCTTAACCCTTCTGAACCAATTTCTTCACACATCAAGAGGAAATAGAATATATTGTCTCTCTCTCTCTCTCTCTCTCTCTCTCTCTCTCTCTCTCCCCCCCCCCTCTGTCTCCTGCCATAGTTGCTTGTGGAACCCAGAAGGCATTTGGTGTGCCTTCTCTTTTCGACCCACCTCACCAGCTTGCTGCACTTAATAGGCACCAATTGGATAAGCAGGATATAGATGTGATGTAGTGAGGTAATGAGACATTAACTCAATTTAAAATTTTTATTATTTTTTTAATTTTATGTGTATGTGTGTATTGCCTACATGTATGTAAGTGCAACCATATCATATGATGCCCATGGAAGTCAGAAGAGGGTGTTGAATCCCCTAGAACTGGAGTTATGGATAGTTGTTAGCTGCCATTGGGGGCTGGGAACCAAACCCAAGTTTTGGTTCTCTGAAAGAACACTGTTCTTAACCACTGAGCCATCTCTCCAGCCTCTAACTCAATTTTTATAATTAGCTTGATATTAAAAGATTAAGAAAGTTCATGAAGATCAATTTTTCAAAAAATCCTTTGAAGATGCAAATACTTTGAATTTGTCTCTTCTGAAAAATTGAAAACAATTAAATTGGCTATTTTCTTCTATGAATAAACATAGGTGCATAGTAGGGGTGGGTTTAAAGTTTCTCATGAAATCATTTGCTTTTTTTTCTGCTTCCTCTGAGACCCAATTGAGAGGTAAATGGAGAGTCAGTAGATAGCAGGAATATCGCTGTGGTGAAATCACTGCTACAATCCACACCGCCTGCCTGTGCAGCAGCAATAGACCTTTTAATGCCTCTCCTTCAACTGGAAAGAATGGACACTCCAATCATTGGCGTGTGAAAGAACATCTGCCACTCCCTAACTTGGTTCACCGTCAGGGCTGAGTCTCCTAGCAAGTTTATAGCACATACCCTCTGTAGGCAGGCCACCAACAAGGATGGGTCTCATAAGTAGGAGCCGTTGGTCAACATGCAGTAAAGACCTCAAAGATTTAAAACTGCAAGTTTCCAGTTTCAACAAAGTGTGTATATATACCATGTAGACTGCCAAACTTCTCTTCATCTCCCCATCTCCCCAGCTACGGGGACCTAGGAATATCCAGGACACCCTTCTTTCAGAGTTGTCTTCAGCTAGTGAGTGGCTTTCTGCAAAGTCACAGCCTTCTCTTGGGGATGAATTACATGCAAGCATTGGTTGAGGGATAGTGAGTAACAGGGTGTACCTTGTACCTCAATTCGGGGCATCTTTGAAGAGTTAGGATTCCCTAAGACCATTATAGGGAATGTACAATTCAGTTCTTGGCTTCTCCTATCCTATTTCCTCCAAACATGCTTCTTGTGTAAATCTCTCTCTGAGTCTGTTTCCTAAAGGAAATGACTTAAAAAATTAATTTCAAAGTAACTACATCATGCAATTAGATGATAAAACATGATAGACTGCACTGTAGAGAATTGTATCGAAAACTGCTGTTCTTCAGTCATTTTGCTTGATATGTTTACATGACATTTTCCCGTCCTTTTTTTCCAGTTCTTCTCTGCAGAGTTCCCATCCATCTGGTGTTGAACCTTCCAGTATATTCTTGTCAGATTTTTCCTGCTTCTGTCTTCTTATTCTACTTTCTACAAGAGTTATTTATCTTTCAACATCTCAACTAAGCTTTTGTTTATGCTATTATATTTTGTAGTTCCCAACAATCATTTTTATTCTTTACATTTGTTTGTTTTTGTTTTGCTTTAAAAAACATTTTATTTATATTTTTTATTGTTTTATGCGTATGTGGGTATATTGCCTGCATGTGTATAAGTGCACCTGTGTTGTGCAATGCCAGAGAGGACAGAAAAAGGCATTGGATCCCCTGGAGCTGGAGTTACAGATGGTTGTTTGATTTCATGTGGGTTCTGGGAACAGAACCCAGGACCTCTGCAAGAGCAGTCAGTGCTCTTAACTGCTGAGCCATCTCTTCAGCCCCTTGTTTTATATTTATTTATTTATTTACTCATTTATTTTTCAGACAGGGTTCAGGGTTTCATTATGTATCCCTGGCTGGTCTGGAACTCACAGAGATCCTCCTGTGTCTGCCTCATAAGTACCGGGACTAAAAGTGTGTGAACAATGCCTAGCCAATTTTGAAATTTGTATTTTATGTGTATGGGTGTTTTCCCTGACTGTATGTAAGTGCACCACACGTGTGCATTGTTGGAGGAGAGCAGAAGAGATCATTGGATCACCTGGAAGTGGAGTTAGAGATGTCTGTTAGCTGCCAAGTGGGAGTTGGGAACCAAACCCAGGTCCTCTGCAAGACCAGTAAGTGCTCTTAACCACTGAGCTATTTCTCTAAGCCCCCCGCTTTTATCCTTTAGATTTTAATTTTACTTTTTTATTTTAAGACATGGTTTCCCTCTATACCCCAGGGTAGCCTGGAACTCACTATGTAGCTGAGACTGCCCTTGAACTCATGGCAATCCTCCTGACTCAGACTTCCAACTGCTGAGATTATAGACATGGGTCACCATCCTGGGCCAGTTCTTCTGATCTTATTAATGAATTCACTGTTGTGCCTTATCTAAGGATATTCATGAGATTTTAAAACGTTTTTCTCCTTGCTACATAATATCTATGCATCTCTTTGTGATTTTGTTTGCATTGGTTTCTGCCTTTCCTTTTCTGACATGATCCACCTGTCCTAAGGGACACCTATCTGTGTCTGTGTTCCCATAGACCTTTCTGATCCCTGTGCATCAAAAATACTCAGACCACAATCCAGAAAATCCATCAAATTGCCACTTACACCCTAACCCTCTGCTAAGGCTGCTCCAAGCCAAGCATCACTGGGTCTTCTCACTCAACTCTCAAACCTCAAATCTGGCTTATACTCTCTCACTTAGTTTCAGTTCTTGTTCTTTCTATTCTATTGTTTGCCTGCCTTCCTGATAATATGGGATTATTAACACTCTCTGGCCAGTCTAAGAGTACATTCAAAGATGGCATAGCTGGTTCCACAGGGACAATCAGAACATGATGGCCAACCTACCTTGGGACCTCATTGAACCAACCTCAACCTGACAGTGAATGGTATTCCTGCTAATAGCATTTAATGACAACTTTGTAGAGGTCTGAAACAATGGACAGTGGCCAAGGACCAAGAAGAAAGAGCTACCTACTGCTTTAGCTTCCCCAAACCTTAGCCAGGCTTTTACCCTTCCCAGATGCCTCTACATTTTGACTTGCTCTGAGGCACTTAGGTGTACACTGTGTGCCTGAACAGCTGTCTCAGAATCTGCTGACTACAGAGAACACTGTTCCCTGTGTAAGTGGCCTGATTTTGCTAGATGCTTATCCCACCCATTTACCACCCATCCCACACACACAAAATTCCTGCATGTTCTGCTTGTTTGCTTCTGGATGCCTAGAGCACTTTCTCTATTGCAACTGACCTTAAATCTATAATATCTGGATTGTTTCTGTTCACAGAGGCACTGTCTAGATATGTTGACACATAGCATCATGACATTATTTTCATCTATGAGACTTCAGGTGACTACTGGGTAAGGCTACCACTGCAGGCCTCAGTGGGGAGTCCACATCAGACATGGTGTGTGGATGCGGGTGAGCACAGTACAAGAACGTCTCCCTACCCCCTTCCTGATGCAGGTTTACAATGGAAGCAGCATCTTAAAGATGGCCAGTTCCTTCCACTGTTGTCCTAGTGCCCTCCCAGGCTCCTTCCCTCTAAACTCACCCATTCTTCTATGGTTACACCAGAGGCCAGTATGTATACGAGATATAACCTGTGCAGTTCAGGAATGCACAGGGTCTATGTCAGGAGCACTCAAACATGGGTCACAGACATTATACCTGCCTGGAATGACAGAATCCCTGCCTCTGCAGCTTCCTAGGAGGGAATCTGCTAGGTCCCCTCCCTCTGGAGCCCCTCCCAGCCCTGCATCTGTGACCAGAATACTGCCGATTCTCCCCAGAGTTCCAAGCCCCTCCTGACCATGCTGCTACGGGAAATAGGGATCAGGAGCTCACTAGTCTCATTTTCTGTCTGACCATTTGACTGCTATTAAAGGCCATTCTGGGTGACAGTTAGGCTCCTAAGCCATCATATGAATCTCTTTTTTCAGTTTTGGGAGGTCATAAGCGATGAGCACGGCATCGACCTCACTGGCAGTTACCATGGAGACAGTGACTTGCAGCTGGAGAGAATCAACGTGTACTATAATGAAGCTGCTGGTGAGTATTGGGCTGTCAACCTTGCCTTCCATACTGTGGCAGAGAAAGTGGCCCAGGAGCTGTATACAAATGACAATGAAATACCTTTGCATACTCATTTAAAATGCCAGCCCCAAAAGAAAAATGCCCTTTGTAGTTCCTGCAGACCTCTGGGAGTCTGTCATGACTAAGCATGCTGTGTCTCTGTTTTCTTTTCCTCCCTTTGTCTCCAATGCTGGAATTTCTGGGCTGAATCCTGCTGTGAGCGCCACGCCACCTCTTTCCATGCCAAGTCCAGGTCTAAGTCAGCTCTTGTTCCCATAGGCAACAAATATGTACCTCGGGCCATCCTGGTGGACCTGGAGCCGGGCACCATGGACTCGGTGAGGTCGGGACCATTCGGCCAGATCTTCAGGCCAGACAACTTTGTGTTTGGTATGTCGTCATGCTCCATGGGAGCTGGCCAGATGACTCACCTCGTTCCTAGCAGCCGCGGGCTTCCCAGTTCTCAGTGTTCAGTGCCGAGCTGAGCCTGTGTCCACAGACAGCAAGGCTGGCCTGTCCTCCCTCAGCTGTGAGGGTCATGTCTGGGGCCTCTCCTCACAGCTCAGAGACTGTCAGCCAGAGAGGCAATGAGAGCCTCTGTCTAGCCTTCCCCCAGCCTCATCAGGTGTGTGTGTGGCGGAGGGGTGGCTAGAGAGGAAGAAAGGCTTCAAATAGGGCATCCCAGGCAGCAGGGGATTTCAAAGGATGGGGGACACCAGGAAACCACTTCAGGGCACTAAAGGCGCAGCTATAACCGAGGCTTAGATAAGTGCTTAGCGTCCTCCTCCGCCTCTTTAATTGTGCCTCATTAAGCACATTTACAGAATGTTCTCTGTGCTTAATTTTAGAAGCAGCTGAGTTTTGTTAAAATGTCTTCTTTCCCTCAACCTGATTCTTCTGTTCATTTGTTTGTTTATTTGTTTGAGATGGTCTCATACAGCAAAGGTTAGCCTGATTCCCACCATGTAGCCCAGGATGACTTTGAACTCCTGACCTTCCTGCTTCTACCTCTTAAGTCGTTAAGATTACAGATATATGCCACCATCTTTGGCAATTCGGCTTGATTCTTACTTTATTGTGATCTTTTTTCCTGAGCCTTTGAATGGTAAAAAATAGTTTTCTTTTTAAACTAAGTATATAAAAACAGAAAAATTGAAGACAATAATAAAGAACCATGCCATGTCTGACACATGTATATATTGTATAATGTTTAAACCAGGTCAAGCATTTTCATCTCAAACATTTCTGTGTGGTAAAAATTCAGAATCCTTCCAGCTTTTGACATGTACAGAACATTATTGTTACTATAGCAACAACACAGCAGAGCTTCTACTCCCATCTAACTGTAGCTTAGTAACCGCTGATCAACATTTCCCCAACACACAGAATTTTGCTTCTATCAGTAACAAAAGTATCCAAAAAATTATCAAAGTCTTCCTAAGACAAGTCCCTCATTCCCCTCCACAGTCTAAATGGCATAACCTGGGATTCCTGTGTGTCTGTCTCTAATATTCTCTTTCCCTTCGGCAGGCCAGGGTAGGGTAGGAAATAACTAGGCAAAAAAGCCATTTACAGAGAAGGCACTGGGTGGTGGCCCTGGCTCAGGCATGGGCACCCTGCTCATCAGTAAGATCCGAGAGGAATACCCAGACCGCATCATGAACACCTTCAGCGTCATGCCCTCACCCAAGGTCTCCGACACCGTCGTGGAGCCCTACAACGCCACACTCTCCGTGCACCAGCTGGTGGAGAACACAGACGAAACGTACTGCATTGACAATGAGGCCCTCTACGACATCTGCTTCCGCACCCTCAAGCTGACCACCCCCACATACGGCGACCTCAACCACCTGGTGTCGGCCACCATGAGCGGGGTGACCACCTGCCTGCGCTTCCCGGGCCAGCTCAACGCAGACCTGTGCAAGCTGGCGGTGAACATGGTGCCCTTCCCGCGCCTGCACTTCTTCATGCCGGGCTTCGCGCCCCTCACCAGTCGAGATGGGCAGCAGTATTCACCTTGGAGGTGTCCAAAGCTCCCTAGTAGAGGTCTTATTATCTATGATGCTGGTACTAAGAGCAAAGCTGGCGGCGGGTGGGGGATTTGGAGGGTTTGTGGGGGAGATTGACACTGGTACAACTTCCTGTGAGACACTAGCATATTGAAGCCATCCTATAGATGATGATATGGCCAGAGCTGCCCACTGACTGCCCTTCAAGCAGGTACAAAGAGTGACAACAATTTGGGACTTTTCCTTCCCTTCCCTGGATTAGACAGGATTTAAAATTCTACTTCATGAGGGTTGGGAGAGCTGGAATATTTATCCCTGAAGGAGCACCAGGATCTGAAAGTAAACTCAGAGAAGACAAGTGTGACATACACAAGAGTTATACGGTCACCAAAAGCTACATGTCTGCAGATGAAAAGGGACATCCTAAATAATGTCTTTGTAGCAGATATTGTTAGACCTTCCCACAGCCTCCTTTGGCCCTTACTTATACTTACTCTTCTAGGACAAGCTCACAACCTCTATGGAAAACAACTGTGATGGCCCCAGGGTTCTTTTGCCCAGACAGCTGAACTCTTTGGAAGTGGCCTGACAGAGACAGGTTAGAGCCCAAAATAAAACACTAAACTCCCAGTTTGCCTGCTCCTTAGGTGGGACACGCGAGACGTTCCCGTTCCCCCTTCTTTCTTCTGCTTTGAGCCCTTGCTGTCCACAGCTATCACCTGCTCCCTCATACAGGCTTTTGGCATCCTTCTTTTCTTAGGCTCCATTTCCTTTGACCCTTCTGGGGCCTCCCAGGTGCTAGACCATTCTCAACACTTTCCAGTCAAATCCCCATTTAAATGTCATGGAAAAAGAAATCAAGCATAGCCCGCAGTCCACAGCCATGGGTTCCCTATCTCTGAAACCTCCTGTTGAAAGTATTTTGGGAAAAGGCTGCCTTTGTACTGAGCACACAGACATTTTTCCTGACATTGTTCTATGGGAGATACAGTGTAAATTGCTATTTCCATGACGTCTACACTGTCAGAGGTGTTATAAATCATCTAGAGATGGTTTGAAGGACACAAAGGGTGTGAGGTTTTACACATATATGACACTGTTTTATAAGAAGAGACAATTACCTGCAGAGTAAGTAACATTTTCCATGGACACTGAAGGAAAACCATACTAGTTCTTGTATTGCGGCGTAACAAGTAACATCAAACTTACCCACTGTGATGCAATCATTTTACACTGTGCAAGGATCAGGAGGCCAGGAGTGAAGTTGAGTTCCCTCCTCAGGACTCATGACAGCCAAACACTGTCATCTATCTGAAAGGCAGAGGCCTGTTTTACACTAATTAATGTTCTCAGCAATGCCATTTCCTTGGACTCATGGGCCCAAGGGCCCTCCCTTCTCCATGGCCGTTGACCAAAGACTGTTCCCTACTCCTGGAGGTCGCCTGCTGCTCCCTGTTTATGAACCCCTCTGTGAGACAGTAGCTCCTCCTTTCAGGCTGTGAGTTGAGACTGCTCATCCAAACTGATGTGCTTCCTATCACCACCTGCAGCCAATCCTGTTTTAAACGGGCTCATGTGTTTAGGGGAGCCTCCCTAGGCAATCTTAAAGTCAACCTAACTACCTGTAAAACCCCATCCCAGAGACACCTGGATTAATGTTTGATTAAACAGTTGGGAAAGGATGTGTCATCTTAGAATCCTATCTAACACACACAGACTGTGTAGAGTTGAAACAACATGATCTTTGGATCCAGAAAGAACTGTGCTTATCAGAAAGTAAGTAACTTAGCTCTTTCATTAGTAAGCACTGTTCTTATAGTGCCTAACAACAAAACTGACCATTGCCAACAAACTTTAAAGAAAAGTAGCAGATGTTCATTATAATTAAACAAAAGTATGCACATGTTACATTAGCAGCAAAGTATTGGCAGCTCTATCTTAATAACAACACAATTTGGAGCTATCAAATACAATTGTCTCTTGATATCCAAGGGGATTGGTCCTAAGATCCCTATGGGCACCAATAAAATGGCCAAGTATTTGCAAATACCTACACATAACCTCTTGTTCACTGTGTATCATCTCTGGATAACTGATAATTCCTGATACAATGGGGCTTCTATATAAATAGCTGTTTAGCTTGACAGAAAAACAGTCTACATATGTTCAGTATTGACACATCTTTCTGTTTCTTTTGAATATATTTCATCTATGGTTGGCTGAATCTATGGAGGTGTACTGTGCAGATATAGGGGACCAACTAAAATATCCTCAGTAAGATTCATCTTATCTAACAAACAAAGATGATGCTTATGATTTTTATACACATGGCAACAAGGCATTGATATACTGACAGATGGTACAAAGTATCCCTGCCACCTGCAGTCAAGCATTTGAGGGTTTAGCTGGGACACAGAGGAAGGAACCACAAGAACTGGGAATGACTTAGGGTTTCTCTGAAGATCCCAGCTTCCCAATCAAGGAGGCCTCTGGAGACTGGATTTTTCCATATCTTAAATGGTCTAAGCCCAATAAGCACTTTTAAAAATGTATTATTGAAGCTGGAGAAATGGCTCAGCAGTTGAGGCCACTGGCTGTTCTTGCAGAGGACCTGTGTTCAATTTCCCAGCCCGCATATTGTGGCTAACAACTGTCTGTTCAGTTCCAGGGGAATCTGACACCCTCTTCTGACCTCTGTGGGCTCTACAGGACACGGGTGCCCTAGTGTACATGTAGGCATTACACTCATACGCATAAAAATAAAAATTAAAATGTATTTCAGTGTTGCCTTATAGCCAAAAGAGGTCTCTTGGTGTTTTGAGAGCATTTCCCCTGGGTATTTCTTGAAGTCAGTCTCCCACTGCAGACTGCTCTTGAGAAAGCAGCTTAGACCATGGTAGGGACGGACAGGGAGGGTCTGTTTCTGCATCAGAGGCTGAAATTCCCAGTGTGGCTGGGAAGTGGCCTCATAGAGAAGCCAACAGGACAGCCATCCAGGCCCAGGATCTTTCCTTCGTGCTTGCATCTGTTTGCTATAAAACTCTGCACTTTACACTTTCAGCAAAGGCAGGATTGTTAGACTCCGAACAAACCACCAGCTTCCTCCCTGCAGAAGAAAACATTGATGTCAGTCTTTCCTAGTCACTATTTGCCTTAAAAGTAAACTGGAACACCAGATTTTGGACTCTGGAACATTCTGGGCAAAGTGACCAGTGTTTCAGTACTCTTTCTACATGAACTTGGATGGATGAGGGTGGCATGGTCAGCCCCACCCAAATTCCTTCGCAAACCAGATGTTAGAGAAGCATGAAAGAGCCTGTGTTCAGAAAAGAGATGAGGGAACTAGAACATTGGGAAGTCCTGGGAACAAGTCTCTGGAGTGTGGGGCACTTCACAGAGTTGGGCAAGATGGTGCTGGGCCCAGGCCTGCTCTGCACAGTTCAGGGGGTCCTCTGGGGACCTGCAGACCTAAGGGGCCGGGGTAGGGGGAGGAACATTCAAGTGACACCTCAACTCACTGCTTCTGAGTGCTGCTGCTTCCTCACACCACAGACCACCTGTCTTCGTGGACCAAAAATAAGGATGATAACAGGAAGTTGTACATACAACAGCAGTGGGCGCAGGGGAGGAAGTAGTTTTTACTAACAAGAGTATCACACAGAAAGTCTTTGTGTCAGTCAGCTTTCTGTCACTATGTCGACATACCCAGGATACAAAATGTTACAAGGTCAAGTGTGATAGTGCACGGCTTTAATCCCAGCACTTGGGAGGCAGATGCAGGCAGATCTCTGTAAGACTGAGACCAGCTTGGTTTATCTTCTGAGTTCCAGGCCAGCTGGGGCTTCAGAAGCATCAGAAAAAAGAAAGAGAAAGAAAGAAGAGAGAAAGAAAGAAAGAAAGGGAGGGAGGGAGGAAGGGAGGAAGGGAGGGAGGTAGATAAAATAAACATAAAGAGGAAAGTTTTGCATGGCACACAGTTTTGACAATTTCTGTCCATGATTGGTTGGCTTGTTGCTTTGTGGCCTGTCACAGATATGCCACACTATGACAGGAGCATGTGATGAAGGACACTGATCATTGAATCCTGGCGGAGACAAGAAAGACAGGGGGAGGGGCCACACACTCATCCCCCTTCAAGGGTGCACAGTGGCCTAACTTTCTTCTACCAACACCCACCTCTTTAAGGTTCTCCCACCTCCCTATGGCACAGGAAGTTGGAGAACAAGCCTTAAACACATGAGCATTTGGGGATTTTGAAACTCCAACCCATGGCGACATTTGGTTTGCGTTCTGATTTATGGAGAAGCACATAGCCCAATGAACACAACTGAGCCCTCTACAGCTAGGAGGCTGGAGGGTGAATTGATTCTCTGAGGGAAAAGCCTGACTAGCTGTGGACAGACAACCCGCCCCCACAGTGATATTACCCAGGATCACTTTTCCAGGAGCTGGGAAAGTCCGATGCCCCACCCACCCTATCCATTGGCCTTGGATATGAGAAGAGGAGAGGCTAAAAGTATTTAAACTGGGGGGCGCCAGGAGACCGGCCCCCCACCCATGGGCCATTTGGATTTGTTCACCTGAAAGTCACAAGATCCAAGCGTCGTGGATTTACTAAGGTAACTTGCGGAGGGGAGGGTGGGTGCCCATGTTCTGTAAGTAACCCCTTACCCACTGCTCTGTTGGGTAAGCCCAACAGTAAGCCCAAGTAAACTAGCTAGAATTTGCATAACTGTGATAACTGTGAGTGGAGAAATTTGTGTGTTTGTTGCAAGGCCTGGGGAGATTTTGGGGTTGCAAGGCCAGGGGAGGGAGGCAGGTTAAGTTGGTCTGCCTCTCCCAAAGAGAAATTTTAATAACAGAGGCAAAAGGAACCTCCCCACTTTGTTTTCTCAGGTATTTTGATGTAGAACAATAAAAGTAACACAAGCTCCCCAAAGGAGGGAGTTGGGAAAGGAGGGAAAGAAGGAAAGAAGTTGAGAGAGGGAGGGAATAGTAATCCCAATTGTAATAGCTAGGATTTGTATAATACTTGCTATGTGACAGGTGGTACTGTAAACGCTTTCACATACTTGTTCTGTCTTTGTAACAGTCCCAGGAGGAGATACAGTTGTTCCTTAGTATTCAGAGAAACTGGTTCCAGGACTCCTGGAACCCAAATCCTCAAGTCCCTTACATAAACTGGTGCTGAATTTGAATAGAACCCGTGTAAAGCTTTCTTTAGACTCCATTTCTAGATTACTTCTAATACCTGTGTGATTGCTATAAGTATCATACCATATTCACTATGTATAACAGCGTATTATTCAGACAATGACAAGAACAAAATCACAAGCATTTTTTTGCAAGAATTTCTAACTCACAAAAACATGGTTATATGAACCGACAGACGCAGAGGGCTGGTCCAATTATTATTCCACTTCACAGATGAGGAAGCAGAGTGCCGAGGTTAGGGGGTGGGATCTGCACCCATTCTCTCAGCGTGCTGTGCTCTTACCAGTGTGGGGGGGGCATTTCCTTCATGCATATAATCTTGGCCAAGAGAGACAGAATTCCTTCAGAGAAGTCAACAGGGCCTAGATGTTCCAAGTTATGGGGAGAGTAATGGCAGCTGGGAGGCTTTGTGAGATTATGTCTGATTTAAGTCATGGCCCAAGAAGATAGCATTTAATTATTCTTAGTCTTAAAGACAAAAGTGTTAAAGTTATCATTAAATGAGCAAAAACACCTAAACAACCCAGAAGTGGAAGAAAAAGGAAGATATTACCATTGAGTAGCAATAGTGAAAGAAGACACATGTAGAGACTAATGAATACTGGTCCTCTTAGTATTTCCTAAATTTTAATATTTAAGAAATTATTTTGTATATTTTTGTATGTGTGTGTGTAGGCAAGCATGTGCATGCAGAGGTCAAAGGTCTACTTTTTGTGGACCTTTAGGGGTTCTAGGGATTGAACTCAGGCCACCAGACTTGCACGGCAAACATCTTTACCAGCTGAACCATTTTATTAGCTCTAAGTTTTCAAATGTTGTCACTAGGAAACACATGCATAAAACATATACACATGTATTTGGGGAGTAGTGCTTAATGAGAGCTTGACCTCTGATCAGGAGGAGCCGCTTCCAATCTCCAAGATTAATCCTTGTAACAAAGCATGTGACATATTCTAGAAGGGGATCAAAAATATCACTACATATTTGCTCTAAGCTATTATTGTCATCTGATGCATAAATTAGTAAACTTTGGTGGGACTGGCGCTGACAGCAATGTTTTCAAAAATTTAGGACCCTTGTAAGTGGACTGTTTCAAATATGTCTGTCACCTATAAAAAGACCATCAGTTAGCAGTAATGACTGTAACAAGTCACTTATGCACAGAGCGCTTTTCACCAAAGCATTTTCACTGGAATCTTTTCTGGTAGAGTCCTGTGCAGGCAGGTGAGGGCCTGGGCAACCTAAGAGAAAGGTTAAGACCAGAGTCCATGTTCAGCCATTTGCCTTCTCATCTGAATTTAGTCATCACCCCTCTGTAATGCCTTCAGCATTGGGGTGATGCAGCTCAAACAGTGCTGGTCACATCAGGTCTACAGCACAAAATGGCCTGTGGCTGGAGGACACTGTTGTCCCTTGCCATCATCTGTCCAATAAGCCAGTAGAATTGCTTCCTTTTAGAAATAATAATAATAATAATAATAATAGATGAAAGGAGGGAGGAGCTAATTATTTGCCCCTACAGCTCTTCAGAGGCGTGTTCTAGGGTAGGAAGAACTAGTTGCCTCATTTCCTCCTGTCATCTGTTCTGAGCTGCACAATGTAGCCTTGCTTTTTTAGATGTTCGGAGAACAAAGTCAGCCCTCAGATGAGTCACCTTGGGCAGGGCAGGCATTGTCTAAAACCTGTGTTTCCCTGGTTATAATAATAGTCACTAGGGCCAGTTACCCAGTGGACGGAGCAGGAAGACTCCAGATAATGCTCAAAGTAGATGGTCTTCAGAAGCCTGCACCTGTCCTGAGCAATGTTCTGAGTATTGTTCAGTTGCCACATGACCACTCAACTGTCCATAGCACACCAGCTCAGCTTATCCTACAGGGCAATAACAGATTTCCATCTCAGATCTGGTGAGACAGGCTCAGAGGTGAGGTGACTTGCAGAAGGACCCAGCTAGAAGCAGTAAAACAGGCTCACTTCCTGGGTGATCCAGTCCTGGTTGGCTAGGGGACCTCACGTGGCCAGAATCCTCCCTTCTCAGTCAAAGCCTCTGATCCTGCTGGCTTTAAACTTCTGCCTTAAATAAAGCAATAAAGACAACAGGCGATTGTCTCTAGGACATCTTTGTGAAATGTGACAATCAGGAGCAAGGCCATTTCTGGAGAGGTTCAGGAAGGTTCTAGCTGTCATGAAGAGACAAGACTTGGAACTAGAAACAGATATAGGGAGAAGATAGAGGCCAAACCCTGGACTCTGGGAAGAGCAACAGTTGAACAAGTGGGGACCCAAAAGCTTGGGAAGAAAAAGAGAAGAGAGTATAGGATGTCTAACTCTACCCAAGGAGGTACTAGATCCTCCTACTTGCTGGGATGAAGGACCCTGGAGGTCTGGCTCCCTGAAGCAGAGCTAATGATGTGACATAGCCTAAGCTTAATTATGCATGACTGGCTTGTCCTTCCACTTCTGCTAATGACCCACTATTAATATGGCAAGCAAGATCTATGTTTATGATAGCATCACCTTGGGCTTTATGGAGGCATTTTTGCTCCATAAACTCAACCCGCTTTCATATATACCTTCTCATTTCCTGCTCACAAAGCCAGTTCCAGGACACCTATAATTATTTTATATTTGAGAAAACTAGCTCCAAAGAGAAAAAGGTGGAAGCCCTTGTTCACCTACCCTCTATTCTAGATTGAAAGAAGAAAAACTCAGGCAGGTCCTGACCTCATCCCAAGTCTTTGAAACTCACATTGGCTTTCTGCTTATAGAAAGAATATAGATTGCTAGTTTTGTGTCTGGTCAGTCTTTACAGCCTTGGTTTTTCTGTCCTGTAGAATCTGGGTTGTAACAGTGCTTACTGAAGAACAATATTAGCCAACAGAAATGAAACATGAACCCTCAATGTGGACCATATCAGTATTTTTATATTTTCCTGGTTATCACATTTTTTTAAAGATTTATTTTTATTTGTGTGGGAGGGGAGGCTGAGGACAGAAGAGGGTGCTGATCTTCTGGAGCTGGAGTTACAGGCAGTTATCAACTGCTAGATGTGGGTGGTGAGAACCAAATTCGGATCCTCTGCAGAGGTAGTGAGCTAGCTTTGTTAACTTCTGAGACATCCCTCCAGCATCTAGTTATCACATTTAAATTTTTTAAATTTTATGTGCACGAGTGTTATGCCTACATGTATGTGTGCCCATGTCATGCAGTGCCCCCAGAGGGCAGAAGAGGGCATCAGATCCATTGGAACTGGAGTTATGGTTGTTAGCCACCATGGAGGTGCTTGGACTTGAACCTGCTCTTAACTGCTGAGTCATCTTTCCAACCCGTGGTTATCACATTTTTAAACGTGAGAAAGTGAAACATTTCAAAATATCTCACACAATACACCCAAAACATTATCATTTTGATCTGTAGTGTATGGAGTTCTTCACACTATTTTCACTTACTGAACTCATGGAAGTCACTGTATATTTTACAAATAACATCACAATTCCGGCGCCTGAAGTTTCAGGCGCTCAATAGCTACTTGTGGCTACTGGCTACCTAAATGACTCAGCGCTATTAGGTTTCTTCTCTTTCCTCCCTCGCTTCCTCTAACACGTGCGCCTCTGCAGAATTTTTAACATTACAGAGGTTCTTACCAGGACCCCGAGAATCCAGAGCCCAGAGCAGACGTGGGACAAATCCAGAGCCCATCACCCATTCATTCTCCATCTGATCCTACCATCTACCTGTAGAGAGCGCATCCTTGCTATCCTTGAGGATGCTGCCCATTGCCTGCTCCCCACCTCCTCTCGCCCTCCCATACGGCATCCCGCCTGGCATTTAACTCCCTCGAATCCCACCCAGATGGGGAAAAGAACGAGGCCAGACTCTGGCCAAGATGCAGACGCCCCGCACCGCTGGACATGCCATTGCAGATGCGTCTTCCAAGCCGTAGGCGACCACTTCCTGTCCACCTGGAACCCCAGTTTCCAGTCCCTGACTGTGTGGGGAGTGGATGGGGTGCGAGAGGAATCTCAGCGTGGGCAGCACGGTGGACACCGAGGAGGCGCAGGTGCTCGGGGCCGAGTTCCTTGCGGGACCCGGCTCCCTAGGAACCCCGCGGCCGGCACCCCGCACCTCGCACCGCACCCCGGCTCCCCCTCGCGGTGCCGCAGTCTCCGCCGCACCGCCCATCGGCACCGCCCCCATGACGTCAGCGCGCCCGGGCGGGTCCCTGGGTATAAAAGGCGGAGCTGGGGGGCGGCGACAGATCTTAGCGCTCCGGAGCCCTCAGTCCACGCACATCTCCGAGGGCCAGCGCCTCCACCCGCTCCGCAGCCAGCACCATGCGTGAGATCGTGCACATCCAGGCAGGCCAGTGTGGCAACCAGATCGGCGCCAAGGTGGGCGCACCCATGGGGAGGGGGCGGATGGGATCGCCTGCCTGAGCAGGGTGGTCTGGAGGTTGTGGGCGGGGGTCTGGGCAGAGCTTCTGGGAGCCTGCGGGGTACCGAGACTGGTGCATTCCACTGCAGGGTTCCTGATTGGGGGGGCGGGGGCGGGCGGAAAGCCGCTTAACCTGCCGCGACGCACGGGCCAGAGTCTTAAAGCAAGGCCCATTACATTGCTTTGGGATGCATGCATCCCCTCTGCGGGGCGCAGAGGGCAGTTGCCTAGTGTGTTCGTCTCTGAAATTGGGGTCCGGGCCACCATCTTATATATTGTTAGCCTCACGCCAATGTAATTTGCATATTTCATTTCATCATTTGAATGAAAAAAATGCAGTGTCATTGGGCTGACAGATGTTATAGAGGTGTCTCTTTGGGCCAACAGACGAGAGTGTTTAGATAAATTCTTTTACATGGACTCGGGCTAGACACGATGACATAAAACGCCACCACGGTCTTCTTCCCAGGCTGGGAGGTGGCAGGTGACTGCATTGAAGGGGGGCTGTGTGTCCCCACCGCATCCCAGAGGCAGCAGCGGGCATTGAGCATGGGTGTAGGCGGGCTCCTCTACAAGGACGTGGTCTCTTTCAAAACCGCCATATTGCCCACCCAGCCTCCCCGCCCTCTTTCCTACCTGCAAGTCACAGTGGAGACTGCATTCTCATGATGGCCAGCTTTTGCCAGGGCCGCCCGGGTGGGCGCACTCCCAGATTGTGATGCCCATTCGCACACATTCGTAACCTAGGGTCAGTATCCGGAGGCCATTATGTATGTCACTGGTGTAGACCTGCTCTGTTGAAAGCTGTGTGGGCTCTGTGCCAGGAGCCATTGATCCCTGGAGACGCAGGGGGCGGGGCACCTGATTCTCTTCTCTATCCTTGTCCTTACCAATCCATCAGTCTGGGTGTAGCGACTGTCACTCCTACCTGGAATCACAGAGAATCTCTGCCTCTGCAGCTTCATTGGAGGGGATCTGCTGTGCCCCCTGCTCTTCCAAGCCCCTCCCAGCTCTGCATCTGTGGCCAGAATATGGCTGATGCTGTGCATATTTTCAGCCCTGCTGCGGCAGCTGCTGCAGAAGGACATAGGGGCTCTCAGCTCACTAATCTCTTATCTACTGTCTTACCCAAGCCATTCTGGGTGACAGTTAGGCTCCTAAGCCATCATATGAATCTCTTTATTTCAGTTTTGGGAGGTCATAAGCGATGAGCACGGCATCGACCCCACTGGCAGTTACCATGGAGACAGTGACTTGCAGCTGGAGAGAATCAACGTGTACTATAATGAAGCTGCTGGTGAGTATTGGGCTGTCAACCTTGCCTTCCATACTGTGGCAGAGAAAGTGGCCCAGGAGCTGTATACAAATGACAATGAAATACCTTTGCATACTCATTTAAAATGCCAGCCCCAAAAGAAAAATGCCCTTTGTAGTTGCTGCAGACCTCTGGGAGTCTGTCATGACTAAGCATGCTGTGTCTCCGTTTTCCCTTTGTCTCCAATGCTGGAATTTCTGGGCTGAATCCTGTTGTGAGCGCCACCTCTTTCCATGCCAAGTCCAGGTCTAAGTCAGCTCTTGTTCCCATAGGCAACAAATATGTACCTCGGGCCATCCTGGTGGACCTGGAGCCGGGCACCATGGACTCGGTGAGGTCGGGACCATTCGGCCAGATCTTCAGGCCAGACAACTTCGTATTTGGTATGTCGTCATGCTCCATGGGAGCTGGCCAGATGACTCACCTTGTTCCTAGCAGCCGCGGGCTTCCCAGTTCTCAGTGTTCAGTGCCGAGCTGAGCCTGTGTCCATAGATGGATGGCAAGGCTGGCCTTTCTTTTTCCCCCAGCGGTGAGGATCATGTCTGGGGCCACTCCTGACATCCCAGAGGAGACTGTCAGCCAGCAAACACCATGAGGATCTCAACCTGGAGCAGTCTGGGAAGGGTGGTGGTGGTGGTGGTAGAGCAAGAAAGGTTTCAAATAGGGTGTCATAGGCTTCAGGAGATTTCAAAGGACCAGAGATATCAGGAAACCATTCCAGTGACCAAGGTTTAGAGAAGTATTTAGGTCTGCCGTACCCTGCCTGTTTAATTGTACCTAATTAGAATATAATATTTTGTATTAATTTTAGAAGCAGCCAAGTTTTGTTAAAATGTGTTCTCTCCTTGAACTTGATTCTTGCTTTATTACATTGAGAACAATTCTTTTACATAAAACAGTATATCTAATGCTGGGTGTGCTCACGTGCACTTTTAATACTAGCCCTCAAGAGGCAGTGGCAGGTGGATCTCTGTGAGATCGAGGCCACCCTCATTCACATCATGACTTCCAGGTGGGCTGTGATTAGGGAGGCCCTGTCAAAATACAAACAAAAGAGAAAACAAAATAAAACAATAAATAAAAAAACCCAGTATATCTAAAAGTCTATCAAAGATTCTTTAAGTCCAGTTCTACCTTCAGACCAGTAACTTCATCCTGAATATCTTGGAGTATAATATTCTCTTTCTGACTGGCAGGCCAGAGCGGTGCAGGAAATAACTGGGCGAAGGGCCACTACACAGAGGGTGCCGAGCTGGTGGACTCGGTCCTGGACGTGGTGAGGAAGGAGTCAGAAAGCTGTGACTGTCTCCAGGGCTTCCAGCTGACCCACTCACTGGGGGGAGGCACCGGCTCAGGCATGGGCACCCTGCTCATCAGTAAGATCCGAGAGGAATACCCAGACCGCATCATGAACACCTTCAGCGTCATGCCCTCACCCAAGGTCTCCGACACCGTGGTGGAGCCCTACAACGCCACGCTCTCCGTGCACCAGCTGGTGGAGAACACAGACGAAACATATTCCATTGACAATGAGGCCCTGTACGACATCTGCTTCCGCACCCTCAAGCTGACCACCCCCACATACGGCGACCTCAACCACCTGGTGTCGGCCACCATGAGCGGGGTGACCACCTGCCTGCGCTTCCCGGGCCAGCTCAACGCAGACCTGCGCAAGCTGGCGGTGAACATGGTGCCCTTCCCGCGCCTGCACTTCTTCATGCCGGGCTTCGCGCCCCTCACCAGCCGGGGCAGCCAGCAGTACCGCGCGCTCACGGTGCCCGAGCTCACCCAGCAGATGTTCGACTCCAAGAACATGATGGCCGCCTGCGACCCGCGCCACGGCCGCTACCTGACCGTGGCCGCCATCTTCCGAGGCCGCATGTCCATGAAGGAGGTGGACGAGCAGATGCTCAATGTGCAGAACAAGAACAGCAGCTACTTCGTGGAGTGGATCCCCAACAACGTGAAGACGGCCGTGTGCGACATCCCCCCGCGAGGCCTCAAGATGTCGGCCACCTTCATCGGCAACAGCACGGCCATCCAGGAGCTGTTCAAGCGCATCTCGGAGCAGTTCACCGCCATGTTCCGGCGCAAGGCCTTCCTGCACTGGTACACGGGCGAGGGCATGGACGAGATGGAGTTCACGGAGGCCGAGAGCAACATGAACGACCTGGTGTCCGAGTACCAGCAGTACCAGGATGCCACGGCTGACGAGCAGGGCGAGTTCGAGGAGGAGGAGGGCGAGGATGAGGCTTAAGACTTTTCAGATCCATTGTGCATCCTTAGTGAACTTCTGTTGTCCTCCAGCATGGTCTTTCTATTCGTAAACTATGGTGCTCAGTTTTGCCTCTGTCAGAATTTCACTGTTGATGTAATAATGTGGACCTCCCCTAAAGATTACAGTATTGTCTGTTAAGATATCTATACTAATAAAAAGCATGTGTATAAAACCTTGTGGTCTTATTCTCCTTCCCCTTCACTGTTTCTAAAATATAAAGCTTCAGAGTGTAATATTAATAGCTATGTAATATCTCTGCTTCATGTTTTAATTGGTAACATCCGAGACAGCCTATGAACCTTCAGAACGTAGGGCTAACACAGTGCAGCTTCAACTCTCAGGCAAAATTGTGCACTACAGATCAAAACGTCTTAAGTACAAACTGCAAATGTTTCACATAAACTTTATTTGAAAATAAATTATGGTAAGCATTACTTTTAAGACAATGATAGCTATTCTCAATGTTTTGTAGCTTTTAAAGCTAAGCCTGATTCTGATGTGCTATTCTTCCTGCTTGAGTAAGTTACATCATGGGAAAAGGAGAAAGCCTGGAAGGTCTGTGAATGGACCCAGGAAGCCAGGGAAGGAGTTTTGAAGCATCTTGGTGATAGGCAATGGCATGATCAAGTCCTTCAATGCAGAACCACTGAGATACCAAAGACTTCTCAGGTTTTCACTGTAGGAAGTCTTCTGCCAGCTTGTTGAACTCATTTGCAAAACGTAAATGCAGGTTATGTTTGCCTTCTGGTATCAGATGCAACCTGAAAATACAAACCAAGTTTGAGATCAGTGGTGTGCCAATGAAAAATCCTTTCCCCTCTTCAACAGTTTGTGAAAATCTGTAAACTGAAAAACTGCCGCATTTCCCCAACGACTACTACTGGGGAGACATGTAAAGAAACTGCACAAACCTTCCATGAATATGGGTATCAGGGTGAATCCCCTTGGAAGTTCTGACTACCCTAGAGATGGTTCACAAGGCCATCACTTAATAGTGTCAGTGTATTTAGAATCACATAAGGTAACAAATGGATTGGCTGGAAAACAACGGAAGAGGTGATCTGGTAATTGCCTTCAAAAATCCATTTTAACAAACTTGAGTTTTTAAAAATTATTTTTATTTTACGTGTATGAATGTATTGCCTGCATGCATCTAAGTGCACCTGTGTCCTGCAATGCCCCTGGAGATCAGAAGAGGATGTCGGGTCCCCTGGAACTGGAGTTATGGAGGGTTGTTAGCCACCACATGGGTGCTGGACATAGAACCCAGGTCCTCTGAAAGAGCCCAACAAACTTGGTTTTTAGAGACTATTGGACCTATGGTAAAGCCAAGCACGATGGTACTTGCCTGTAACTCTGGCATTTGGGAGGTACAGGCAGGAGTATTATGTGTTTGAGGCCAGCCTGGGTTCCACATATAAGACTAAAGAACAAGATGATAAAAATAAGAAACTGTCAGATGTCACTGGGTTGGGTAGATGAGTTTCTCCAGGTATCTGTGTAATGGGAAAATCGTATCAGAATTCCCAGACGTGAGCAGCCTTCATTTAGAGCTCCAAGCCATCCTATCATGTCTAGAGTACTGAGCAGATAAGCCTGGCTATAGCCACTAGACAGATGGAAAAATTCCTTAAGGATTCTGTGGGAATGCCGGGGCTTGTTGGCAGCTGGGTGCTCAGAGCCATTTCTGCAGCTGCCACATCTTGTCTTGGTAGACTCCTCTGCTTTAGCACGGCTTCTAACATTCAACAGGATTTTGGTCAAAGGGGACTGACTGGTTTGCAATTTCCTTAAAAAATACACTGTTTGAAATCTGCATTTTATTAGATTCCAAAGTGGAAAAGTAGTCGGTTTTAAATAAAGCTTTTAGAATGTCAGCTCAAGTGCAAGTCATGTTGCCTACAGTGACAACTGGATGTCAAGAGGATTATATTGGAGCAAAATTCCTGTAACCACATCATGTAGTTCTCTGACCTTCCAGATCTGGGTGCTTATGACTCTTAGAACCTCAGTGGGCACTAGGGAGGACTCTTGGGGAAGGCAGCTGACCTTGGAAGAAGCTGGTCCTCTTGCAGCTTAGTCAGATCACTGGCAGGGGTGGAGGTGGGCAAAATAATCAAATGGAAAGGAAAAGATACTGTTGGTATCTTATAGAGGCCACTGGAAAGTTAATAATTCTATAACCAGAACATTTAAAGTTTACCTTATGCTTCTCAGAAGAGATGAGCTGTGCCAACCCCAAAGACAAGATACAACTGCTCAACACGGTGGTTTTTAGGGCACAGAAAGGCTCACCTGCCCAGGACACTGAGGTAACAGAAGGACATGTCTAGGCTAAACTATACCACTTATCCTAGTTAAGCTAGGTTCTGAGGCCAAGAAACTCTGGCCTGACCATCTCAAAGTACACCTAGAGATACCCATCTCAGCTCTGCTTGCTCTGCTTTGTTTCTACAATTTGCCTGTTCCCAGTAAGGATGGAAAGAAAGCAGCAGCTGTGAATCCCTTCTCTTTTTACCATTCTGTAAAGCCTGCAGCCTTTCTATCAAATGTCTGGATCTTGGGAAAATAAAAATAAAAGCCTTTACATTAAACATATGGGAGACTAGATTTTACTGGAGCTGGAGAGGTGGCTCAGTGGTTAAGAGCACTGGTTGTTCTTGCAGAAGACCAGGGTTCAAAACCCAACACCCACACAGTGGCTAACAATTATCTGTCACTCCAGTTCCAGGGGATATGACGCCCTCTTCTGTCTTCCATGAGCATTGCATGACACAGGTACACTTATACACATGCAGGCAATACATTCAAACACATAAAATTTTTTTTAAAAAGTGAGATCTCTACTGTAGATGACAGATGGGTGCATAGGTGGATGAATGGATATTCCCATGGGTGAACAGGTATGCGGCTAGATGGATGGACACAGGATGAAAATATGAAGAAAATTGTTCTTGATACCTTTCTAGATTTTTAGTTCAACTCCTCCCTTCACTTTACGTGAAGCCCATTATGTATTCTCTTGGGAACAGGACCACCACAGCTAGGCATAAACACTGGCATGTGGCAGCTCTGGCCTAATTCTCACCCAGACAACAAAGAAATGCATATGCCTCGCTGAGTGGCTTTCAAACAATCAATCATATCTCCAGGAAAATTAGTAGGAAAGTGTACCAGTAAATGTATGGCTAAGCTGGTGGCGAAGGAGCCCCACAGGGTTTGTACAAGTTCCTATTAGCCAAGGAGGGTTCCTATAACATGTGACATCTTTAGAAAGAGGCGGGACATTTGGTTTTGAGGGAGCTAGGAGCTATCATGTGGGGGTAGGCCCAGTGTCATCTCGGCTCTACTGAACCTAGGCCCTCTAGGTCAAGGTGACATGAGATGCTGATCTCGTCATGTTACCTGTCCGACTTCAGTCTTGGTAATTTCACCTTTCAAATTAAACTGTGGGAGCTATAAGGCAGGGGTGCGGGTGGGCAAAGAGTGCGTGTGTAGCATCACTCTGCACGAATGTGACAAGACTCTCAGTAGTTTATGAATTATAGTAGTTTATGAACTATAAACTGGCCTGGAAGAGTGGGAGCACTTCTGCTTTCACTGGAAACCAAAGGGGCTGCTGGTTCTTTGTGTGGGGTGTGTCATCCATCATGAAAATGCACAGCAGTGTGGCTACAGGGAGACCCTGTCCTTATCCTTCAGAGCAGTCCTCCAAAGCCATGCAAACCTGGCTGCCCACAATGGCCTTTTTGTTCAGAAATAAAAACTTTTCTCTCCTCATTATGCTTCTTCTAGAAGGCCCTAAAAAATGAGGAAAGATGTGTACACTCCCAGCTCCTCCCAGATGGAGAAGCCAGGAGGGAGTGCCACCCCCAGGCTTTACCCAGTTACCTACCAACTGTAGTGAGTGCCTTCTTTTCTGGGAGGACTATCAATGGGTGAGACACTTGGGCTTTATGAGGTCAGGACACATCTGGTTTTAGCAGCCTGGACTCTGTACTGGCAGGTTACAGCCTCTCCCTGAGCCACCATTCCTCATCTGGAAAATGGAGACTGTAATAATATCTTTAGGATTATAGTGAGGACCAAATGAAATAAGGCATGAAAGGCATATGTACTTACTGTAGTCACTGAGTCACTGTCTGCTACTGTTTTACTAAATATTTTACTTCGTAAATGTTGATAAGAAGGTTCTGACTACAGTATATTAAAGAAATGCCCAAACTCAGGGGAGCATAATTTTTTACAGTTTTTGGCTGACACAAAACCTCCAGCTGCCAGATTCTTCCCCTCAGAAGGTTCTTCAAAATGTGTAAGATTTGCCTAGAAAGGGTCAAACTCCACTCTGAATTACAAAGGCCTCAGCCTTGAGAGCATTGGCTACTTCTGGTTGGCATTGATCCTCAGACTACAGGGAGTCTACCCTTGAGGACTCTCCCTTCCCTAAGTTCCTGGATCATTCTGAGCTGCTGGGGCTGAAACCCAGATTCTGACCTCTGTTAATTCCTAAGATCTGATCACCTCCTCAAAAACAGTGTCATGGGGGCTAGAGAGATGACTCAGTAGTTCAGGGCACTGATTGTTCTTACAGAGGACCCAGGTTTGGTTCCTAGCACCCACATGGCAGCTAACAACCATCTCTAACTTCAGTTCCAAGGGACTGAATGATCCAAAAGTGGTGTGTTTACATGTATGCATGCAAAACATTCATACACATAAAACTAGATAGGATAGATAGATAGATAGACAGATAGATAGATAGATAGACTACTGTCATGGAACAAACTGTCCTCAGTCCTTCAATTATTATGCTGAAATCCCACAGCCTTCTTTGACTTAGTTCAAAATAAGGTCATTTGGGTGGGTCCTTATCCATTATGACTGGGACACAGAATCAAAGGAAGACATGTGAAGGCATAAAGAGAAAGGACATCTATGAACCAGAGGAAGAGGACTCAAAACACCTTGATCCTAGACTCCAGAACCGTATGCAAACAGACATCTGAGTTATAATGAGGTTATGTCTTCATAAAGTCATCACAAGTTAGAAATATTGAGACTCAGAGTGTAGCTCGGTGGTAGATTCATATTTAGCATGTCTGAGGCCCTAACGCCAATTTCCAAAAATAGAGAAAAAATTAAAACACTGTGAATAAATGCACTTAATACATCCATCTTACTGAGTAACACAGCTTAGCCTTACCTATCTTAAATGTCCTATCAGAAACTTACATTAGCCTAGAGTTGGGCAAAATCATCTAATGGGAAGCATGATTTGTAATAACATGCTGAGAACATGATATAATCTTGAAAGGGAAAAGCAGATGGTTACATGGAGATGCTCTGGTATCACTACAAAATTCAATGATCTTCGGTGGCCTCAGGGCTAAGGCGGGAATTCCCATAACTGATACACAGCCTGAAAGCACCGTGGCTTGACCTAGCTGTGCAGTCCCATCCTCTTCAGTTAGTGCAGTCCTGCTGACTCCCAGGGTCTCTTAACCCTGCCTAAGTATGGTGGATACCAACTCCCGCCTGACAAAGATCCTCTGCTGGTGGCTGGGACTGGCCTCACGGTGATGCCACGCTTTGCAAGAGGCTGGCAGACAAGACACGCTGAGGAGCCTGTCAGGACTTCTTGGTCCAGGAGAGTGGTCTAGACATACAGGGGCCCAAGGGCTGGGGTGAGGGCAGGAGGACCCCAAGGGCAGGTTTACCCTGACGCTGCAGTCTGAACAGGTCTCATGTATTTTACATGAGATTCTGTTGGAGAAATTCAGCTGACTAAAAATAAAAATTCAAAACCACTGTACTTGAATGATCTCTAAGGCCTCTTTGCTTCTAAACAGTCTATGATTTCTCTCCTAGAAGGAGAGAAATAAGAAGAGAAGGAGATAGATTTGAAGCTAGTCTCCTTCCAAGGAGGTAAGGGCAGCTGGTTTGATTCATATATAGTAAGTGCTTCTCGGTAAAAGTCCGAGAAGGAAGATAGAGGCTTTGGCATTGTGAAGAGCTCATCTGACAAGGGGCACTGGCAATGACACTGAGCTACCACCCTGCTGTCTGAAGGAGGTCTGGGGCAAAAGCACAGCAGGAATTTTAAGTTCTAAGAACCTAGCTGCCTTTTGCGGACTAGCAAAGAAGCCAGTCATAACACAAAGGGCTCTTTTAGGAGAAGGAGTGGAAAACACAGACCAGCTTTTGAGAATTGTTGCTAATAACACTTTACCTTCAACGCAGCAGTTCCAAAGAATACTACTGGAAGAAAACGATCTTCCCCTGAATGCACAGGAAGGGCGTGTTTTCTCCAATATTGATGTACTCTGTTGCTAGGAGATGGGTTTGGAGCAGGATTCCTAGGCCAGACTTCCTTTCAGACAGACTTTTACTAAGTTTAGCTCTTTAAGGGAAGTCTCTGCATTTACCGTGAGGTATGCAAAACCCCATCATTTCTGAAGTGGAAAACAATGAACCAGACTCAGACTGCCTAGCATGGCCAACTAGCATCACCTGAAGAGTACATGTATGAAGGCCAGCTACGCCATGGTGGAAAAGTTCTATTTTAGGAGGAAGGAAAATCCAGGATTAGTCACTAAGAAGTTATCCAACCGTATACATTGTTTAACATCAATCAGCCATGAATTCTCATCTACAAGATGGATGCATTTTTCCTGTTTGTAGTGACATATTAGATAATTTATATAAAATGTCTTTCAAATATAAAATGTTATATAAAAACAGCACATTGTGTGCTTTAAATTTATAAAATTAAAACATAGAGACTGAGGAACATAGAAAACTTTTGAGAGGATTATTAAGAAAATAAGCTATTTGAATTTTGTGCCACAACCACGACTTAGTATTTTATAAAAGTCGAGTCTGAAAATGTCTTATTTCTTTAAAAATTTATTTATTTACCTTTATGTGACTATTATGCCTGCATGTATGTAAGTGCAGTGTGTGCAGAAAACAGAAGAGGGTGTCGGATCCCCTGGAACTGAAGTTAGGGAGAGTT
This sequence comes from Eospalax fontanierii, assembly GCA_035773235.1. Lineage (NCBI taxonomy): Eukaryota > Metazoa > Chordata > Mammalia > Rodentia > Spalacidae > Eospalax > Eospalax fontanierii. The sequence goes on from CM069547.1 coordinate 20,719,023, forward strand.
GTTAGCCACCATATGGGTGCTAGGATTCAAACTCGGGTTTTTTGTAAGAACAGCCATCTGTTGAGATGCTGAGCCATCTCTCTGGGCCCGGAAAATATCTTGTTTCCTACAAAGTCATAAACTTTACCAAAAATCCCTTAAGCTCACCCCACAAGGTAATCCTAATCGAATTTTTCTGTTTATCCTTCTCTTACTCTGCATTATTCCCGAAGGGATTATTTGTTGTACATGTTCATGCTCCTGAGGGTTTTCTTATTTATTTCTAATTTATGATCAAACTGGTATAGGAGGCCTGTATGGAATGAAGAGAGGCCTTTCAACTTAAAGAACGCTATATATACATATGCATATAGGAATTATAAAACAATTCTATTGTACTATGGATTAAGCACAATCATATTTTTAAAAATGCCCAGAGAAGAAGCTGGAGAGATGACTCAGCAGTTCAGGACACTTGCAGATCTTGCAGAGGACCCAGGTTCAGATCCCAGCATCCACATGGCAGCTGACAACCATCTATACCTCCAGTTCCAGGGATCTGATACCCTCCTCTGACCTCCAAGGGAGCCAGGCATGCACCGGGTACACATACATATTCAGGCAAAACACTCATACACATAAAATGAATCCTTTTAGATTCCCAGAGAAGCGCACCCCTAAGCTGTGCTGCAGAGACTGACTCACAGGCAGGGGAGCCGTCTGGAGCCGGCTTCCTCCGCAGCACTGCAGGGCTTTGAGAGCAGGGACCGGACTAAGCACTTAGCAGTGTCGGCCTCCACAGCTCAGGATCAGACAAGGAGGTGCTGTGTACATAGTTAAGGTTGAAATGATTTGTAAAGTTCACAATATAATTTTAGTGAGGAACAAAAGTTTCAGACCTGAATATAGAATACACTCTAGCTGGGAGTGATGGTATGAACCTTTAACCTCAGCCTTCAGGAGGCAGAGGCAAGGGGATCTCTGTGAGATAAGGCCAGTCTAGTCTACATAGTAACACTTTGTCTCAGAAAAAAAACAAAGGGCTCTATCCATGTTCAAAACTACTAATAATGACAGCATGTAAGAGGCTGGCTGGCAAAGGATAATTCATTTGCTTTGATGAATGTTTATGTTTTTCATGAACTAAAAATCCTAATGGATTTACTTCAGTTATCCAGGATCGCTACAAATCTAAACAGACATTCTGTTATAGAACTTAGTGCTCACTAACACACTGGCTCTTCACAAGGCTGAGATATTTCTCAGAAGAGCTCTGTGCCTCCACTACTGATGTCCCATGGTGCAGGGCTTCTGTCCTCCCTGTCCCTGAGGTAGCCTAAACACTGTGCTACTAAGTGACCAGACGTCAGTGTGCACCTTCAGACCCCCACTTCTCCCCTTCTTTTCCTTCCATGGTATCTCTGATTTCCCTGGAGACTTTGAGTTTTGGGGCACTCAGGGGCTGTGACTAGACTCACCGTGACCCTTTCACGTGCTTATGAAGGAAGTCAGCATGAAAACGTGGGACCAGAGGATCCTTCTCCCCATGCACAATAAGGGTGGGGCACTGGATCAGAGGTAGCAGGTGCCTACAGATGTTACCTGAGAGACAAAAAGCACAGGGACTCAACCTTAGTGCAGTCATTCTGCAGGAAAGGAGGAAACGGAACATGTGGAGACATGCTGCTATACTCTGGACCTCAGCTTGGTCCCCAGAGAGGTGCCATTAGAGAGCGGCAGACCCTCAGGGGATGGGCCTTGTGGGATGCCCTTAGCCAATGGGAGCCTGCACCTGAAGGGGACTGTAGAACCACAGCCTATCCTCTTTTCTCCTTTGCTTTCTGACTTAAGATGCAAGCAGCTTTCACTGCCATAATGTGCTGCCTCCATGTGTGCCTCACCAGAGACACAACAATGCAGTCACTTGCTCATGGACTGGAACTTCCAAAACTCAAAACCAAGGAAGCCGTGTCTATGACCTGACATGTTCTGTAACACTCTCAGAAGGCTAACACACACGCTCCTCTTTGCATCTCTGCTTCTCTGTCTGGAAGTCAGTTTGATCTGGGGTTTCTTCCCGCTCTAACATTCTCTTCTATGTTTGTCTGTTTGTTTTGAAACTCTACTGGTAAATAAACAGTTTTTCCTGACCCAAATTCATTATTCACGTAAAATGGTAGGAAAATCAGACCAAAAAACCCCTACAATCCTTATGTTACAAAGGAAGGCCTGTCAACCATGTGGAAGACTCCTGACAATTTGGAAACCCTTTCAATTGAGATCATGTCACAAATAGCAGATAGGCCCAGTCAGCCCTGAAGGCACATGAACCTCACATCGAAGTTTGTGTGAATGACAGACATAAGCTGCTTGTCCCTTAGAGACACTCCTGACTACCACACCTCTGAGGTAGCAAGGATCTGTCCCTGATGAGAGAACTTCCAAGGGAATGATGGACAGCTCAGCTTCTGGCTCGGTGGCTCCACAGCAGTTTGAGCATTAGTCTCAAGCAGAAATAATTACAGGCCGTTGTGGTTGTTATGAGGTTATGTATGTAGACAGCCATATCAAAGGTTCTGAGTACCTATACAGCCATATCCTTCCTGTATTCCCCTCCCACCTCTGCTATATTAAAAGGAATGTGCTGGCTGGGAGTTAGTCCACGTAAGGCTGACCACTAGGCACCAGCCTCTGTCCTCCTTTTCAACTGGGGGTTGCTTTCCATGAAAGAAGAGGTGTGGCCAGTTGACTGGAGAAATACTGGGTCGCTGAAGCTCCCCTCTCCCATCACTGGGCACACACTGCCAACTGTATAATCAAGTGATACTGATGAAAGCCAGGCCCATGAGTACCTGCTGTGGCAGAACTTAAATTACACATCTTAACTTATGCAGTACGTACAAACATTTGTAATTTGGGTGATTTTTATAATAATATTAAAAGCACTCACTCATGATTAACTGTCTGTAGTACTATAGCATGGCTGGATGTGAATTATCTCACTTAATCCCCACAACAATTTTATGAGGGAAGCATTAGCACACTACCCTGACATCAAGCAAAGCAGTACAGACAGAACTTGAACCCAAGCATGCCTGGCTCTACAGCTTGCAACCAACCCATGCAGGACAATAGGTCCATAAACCTGAGTGCAGTTATGAAAAAGGTTCCTCTCAGATCAGTGAGTACAGAGGGAGGTTAATATTAAGTTCTGCTGTGAGATGACTTTCACTCTGATTTCTCTACATCAGTCTGTGATTCTGAACCGCTGATTCTACTCCACTTCTATCATGGGTCTGATCTCTTTGTTAAATGCAATTTTGGTTTTAAGGCACAAGGACACATATTTTGAGGACCTGTTATTCTGGGTGGATCCTGCACTTATTTCAAAAGAATCACTATAATCACTATAAAGCTTATAATTTGAACTTAAACCAGACATGTAACATTTCCAAAAGTCCCTTTCATTCCAAAAGCTTTGACATGACAGATGATTCCTGCTGGAGATGATTACCTAACAGATTACACTGGCCCTTTAGACACTAGGTATTTTATAACTGAATGTCCCTAAACGGAAATCTTAGCTACTCTATTACAGCAATTACAAAAGAAGAAAGAAAAAAGAAATAAAAGGAAAAGGGAGAAAAGAGAAATGTAAAACAGATTCTAAACAGCTTGCTAGAGCTCGATCTTAACGGTCCCCCAGAGGCTCAGGTGTAGGAGGTGCAGGCGCAGTGCTGTGGGGACTGTGCAACCTTTAAGAAGTGGGGCCTAGTGGGAGGCCTGCAGGTCACTGAGGCAGGCTCTTGGAGGAGACACAGAACTCCAGTCTAGTTCTCTTTCTCACTTTTTGTCCATAAAGTAAATGGCTTTTCAGGCCAAGCACTCCAGCCGGGATGTGCTGCACAACCCAGTCTGAAATTAAAAGCAATGGGTCTTCCCAGTCATAGATGGGAATGTCCAGTACTGTGAGTGAAAATACACCTTTTCTCTTATTAAGATGATTACCTCAGATATTTGTAACAGTAACAGAAAGCTGACTAACATACATCTATATAAAAATGCTTTTGTTCAAATTCCTGTAAATGACGTTAATTCTTACTGGAAATCTTGTTACTTTTTTAGCAATGGAAGGTATTTTTTCACTGCTAAGGATACATCTCTTCCTTCTAAAGAAAAAGAACTGAACAGTCTCTTCTCCACACTGACTCTGGGGTTGAAGGTCATGGCAGAAACCTCCTCTTATTTTGTCCCAGAAATAAGATGAGTAGTGGGTAGAATCATCAAGATGAGCTAAAAAGGAAAAGCATTGTCTATGTGGTGGCTTTCTTTCTAATCGCTCTGGAATTGAAAAATAGAAACAAAGGCTTCTGGAGAACAAATCTGTGTCATCACATACACAAGAGGCTGAAGGGAAAAGAAGTCCCAACAACACGACCTTTATTAAGCAGCCCTGCCTTGTTTAAGACGGATTTACTACACAAGGACCTGGACTGTGTGTAACACATCAGGGTTACAGAGAGAAGGGATGGGTTCATTCCTCACAGATGAATGCTGGGACATCAAGGGAAGAATTCAGGAGGCATCCCTTGCAATAGGCATAGGAGCCATTAATAGTTCTTGCAACCTACCTTCTGGCAGATGCTTAAACTGGTTTATGCCATCCACCCACTTCTCACAGGTTTTGGCAAGGTAGTCATACCCATACATTGCCTCCAGGGGCTTCCTTGTCTTCTCACTCCATTTAGAAACATCTCGGATGCCTGGAAAACAGAAGTGTGGACACGGATGGGTTCAGTGTCATGTTAAGGTGTTACTTTGAAATATCCCAAGCCCAGGCCACTTCAGTGTCCTGCCCCCTGGGAAGCACTTCTCCAGGCCCCGAGTGGCTCATTCCTGATGTTCTCCAGGTCTGTGCTCAGATTTAGGGAGGCCTCCCCAACCACACTACATCACCTGTCCTATTTCCTTAAACACTGTGACCAAGATTCTATTGCTCCTGTACATATTAAATGCTGCTTAGGAAAGCATTCAGCCCAGTGCACTTGCTAAATGATACACCTGAAAGACAGGATGGTGTTAATAATATGTAGGGACATCAAACAATTGTCTCTGTAGTGCTGGAAATAGTCAAATGCAGGGGAAAAAATGTGGTCTACAGCTACAACTGCCTTCCAAGAGGGAAACTCTGCCTCTGCAGATTGGTTTAGATCTTCAGAGGGAAGCCAGTTGTCTGTAGAGGCCGGAAAGGCTGAATTGCTTCATATAATAGGGAACTTTAAAGAGGAGTGTGGGTAAGCAGGTGCAACATCAAGGCAGGGGCCAGGGAGGTGTTCAGCAAAAGAAAAAAGAGGCTAGCAAGATAGTGGGAAGTAAGCCAAGCAAAGCTTCCCTGTCCAGGGGCTCGGGGCAGGAAGTTCAGTACTAAATCACATGCATGTATGAGGCCTTGCGTTTAATCCCCGGCACCTCTCCCATCACCAAAAACATAAATTCCTCGTGAATACTTGCACTCTGTGAAAGGCCATCTTGCAGTAGAACAAGCAGAGCGTTCACAAATACAATCCTTTTAAAAATATTCTTTTTTATGTGTGAGTGTGTGGAGGAGTTGCCTGCTCATGTACATACACACATGAAGTCTGAGGAACCTCAAGTGTTGCTCCTCCTCAGGCACTATCCACCTGATATTTGGAGATAGAGTCTCTCACTGGGATATGGAACTCAGGAACTAGGTTAGGCTGGCTGGTCAGTGAAAGCCAGGGATTGTCACAAAGAGTATGTCATCTATACTGTGCACATTATGAGCCTGTTTTTAAATGGCGCAGTATGAATAAAGAATGCTTTGTTCAAGGGGTTTGGTTACATGAAAGGTACTGTCTCCAATGGACAGGTAGGTCAGGGGCCACCTTATCAGCAGGCCAGGACAGACCGGGGGATGAGGAAGTGGCACCAATGGAGGGAGAAGGGAATGGAAAAACACTAGGCAGTAAGGAGTGTTGGGCATTGAGAGTCTTTGTGACACGGAGCTTGTTCTCAGGCAGTGGCAAAGGAGTGAAAGGCTCACAATGCCCAGGATGAAGCACCATAGTGGAGGCAAGTGCAGAACATTGCAGGGTCCAGGAGCAAAGAAGCCACCAGGCCTAAGGGCTCTGGGATGCCTTTCAGAGGCAGTGCCCGGGAGATGGGCCTTGGAGTGAAGATGAGACTGCTGAGAAGAGTGTGGCTGGGACAGAACACAAGCTGGGACTTCAGCAGATGCCGGGGCACAGAAACATGAGGGGAAGGTACATTCAGGAAAGGCAGGAGACACAGGAGACAGGAGAAGGCTAGAAGGCTGCGTGGAGCAAGAATGCCAGGGACCAGTCAACTGAATAGATTTGTTGAAGTTACTGAAGGTTTGTAAGTAGGAGATGGAATGATTTCATTTTTGCCTTATGGAGGACGTTCTGCTATGGAAGACAAAGTACTGTAAGAAGCCAAGGGTCTGAAGTAGGACACTGAGGGGAAGAGGAGGAGACAGATAGCTAGGGAGGCACTGTGTAGTATTAACAGAATGTAGTCTGGAGGACCAGGCCTCAAGGAGAGTCTCGGGGTTCTGGCTTACAGGTGTTCAGAGGGTGTGGTCTGTTAGCTGAGTGATAGTGGGAAGAGAGTGAGTAGAGGTGAGATGTGGGAAAAGTCATGAAATAGCCAGTTCAACTTTAGAGCAAAGTAGTCCATGTCCTGGGGTATAAAATAAACCTTAATAAACTGAAAAGAACTGAAACCACACTGAAGACAGAAAGCAGAATGAAGTCAATGAAACCAAAAACTGCTTTCTTGACAAATCAGTGACTGGCCAGGCCAAAAAAAAGGGGACAAATTACCAATGTGTAAGTGTATGTAATTTGAATTTATAGAGTAGGGAGGGAATGTTACCAACAACTCTAAAAGTATCCATTGTCTTCGTCTTTGACAAGACTACACTTCCTACAGTGAGAACCGTTCAGCAGAGAGGACCAGAAGGATACAGAAAGGGACTGAAAGAGAGAGAACACAGACAATCAGACAACACAGATACGTTTTTCAGTAAACTTGTGTGAAAGAACTCAGCAGGGAAAGGAGGAGCTACAAGAAGAGGGGCAGTGCTCTGGAGGAGGAACCATGTTCACCCTTAAGGCAGAGGGGAAGGTCCAGGGGGAGAAGTCAAGGATTCAGAAGAACCAAGACATCCTGTGCCTCATGCAGCAGGAGTGCGTGGAGGGCAGCCAAGTGGAATGGCTTGCTCTATACAAGGTAGGCTCTGAGCTAGGCAGGACAGTGAGGAGCTGCTGCAGCTCTGGCCTGCCCTTTTAGGGCGGGGTTTGCTGTTCCCCTTGAGGAGGACTGCACTCGCTGCAGCTCCTCCTCCCAGGTGGCTGCCCCCACGTCACACCCCCCTGGATGCTACCCCCACCACCCCCAGGACGCTGCCCCTGGCAATACCCCTCTCCTGAGCCCCAAAGGATCGCCCCCTCCTGGGCCGCTGACCTCCGCGCCAGGCCGGCCTCCCACCCCAAGGGGCCAAACCCCCGCCCCCGCGGGCCAACCCGGCCTTCCCCATGAGCCCCCAAGGATCGCCCCCTCCTGGGCCTCCGCTGCCGAGTCCGTGGTGCGATGTGGCCCCCAGACAAAAATGGCGGCCGCTTTCCAGCACCCAGGCCGCAGCATGGGGCAGGTCCAAGCAGGGTAGGACGCCAGCTAGCCCCTGCTCCGGGCCTCTCACAGGCTGCTGGGGTCCGGTGATGGTGGCGCTCACCAGTAGGATAAGCTGATGGAGGCAGAGGCAGGAGGATCTGTGAGTTCGAGGCCAGACTGCGGGACACTCATCAGGTATCCTCACATGACGCACTGCGAGCTGCAAGTCGACCTGGGACAATTGTGACTTAGCCTTAGTGCAGGCTTGCCACGGCCAGACTTCTAATGGTTTCCAACCGTCACAACCAACTGTCACCAACCATTTAGAATGCAGCTGTCAGAGCCTCACCCGGGTCTGACAGCCTATCAGAATGGACTTTGCCTGGCTGCAGATTACGTGACAAAAATCCATTGGACCTTCACTCCTTTTTAGCCCCTCCCCTACCCTATATAAGTTATTTTGTAATGGTTAATAAATGAGATCCTGCCTGGACAGACGCCCTACTCGGTGTGTTTCTTTTCTCCTGAGTGGAGAGGGGCCAGGTCGTGACACTCACCATCCCGCTCAGACCCTGGAGGATGCCGGCTGGACCAGCTTCGCCACTGCCCTACCTGCCCGCGATCCCGGCACAAGACATCCTGTGCCTCATGCAGCAGGTGTGCCTGGAGGGCAGCCAAGTGGAATGGCTCGCTCTGTACAAGGTAGGCTCTGAGCTAGGCGGGACAGTGAGGACAAGCAGAGGACAGATTAGGATTGGTCTAAATAACGTCTCAATAGAGAATTTCAGATATGGGCTGGAGAAATAGCTCAACAGTTAAGAGCACTGGTTGCTCTTGCTGAGGACTTGGGTTCGATTCCTAGCACCCACATGGCAGCTAACAACTGTCTGGAAGTCCAGTTCCAGGGGAATCCCATGTCTTCTTCTGACTCTGAGTGCAACATGGATGCACTTACACACATGCAGGCAATATACTCATACACATAAAATAACAAATAAAAATTTTTAAAAAATAAGTAAAAAAAAAAAAAGAATTTCAGATTTCTTGGTGCTGCAGAATGGCTCAGTAGTTAAGAGACTGTACTGCTCTTGATGAGGACAAGAGTTTTGTTCCCAGTATATACATAAGGCATTTCACAACCACCTGTAACTCCAGCTCCAGGGGATCCAATGCCCTCTTCTGGCCTCAGTGAGTATTGCCCTCATTTGCATGTGTGTACTTGTGCATGCATGCACACATACAATTAAAAATAAACATAAAATCTTTAAAAAAGAGTTTCAGATTTCTTGATAAAATAGGAAGACCACAAAGAACTAAGACTCAAGACTAGGAGCTGGCCACTGAGTAGCTTACTAAGTCACATGGATGGCAGAACAGCTGTAAAAGATTCAGTTTGTCTAGGGTTCTACAAACTTCTGCCAGGGCAGGAGAATACACAGTTCAGGCTCTGCAGGTGAAGAGGCCCACCAGAGACAAAATGTAGACACTGATATCTGTGTAGAGAAAATGCTGAACCCACCTTGACCTGGCTGCCTGGGGTGGGCCATTTGGGGTCTTCCAGAGACATAGGAAAAGCTTCTAGTCAGAAAGAGAAAGTCCTGGTAGACCAGGCTTGCAGGCAGAGGTGGTGGGGAAGCCCAGGTAGATTCTTTTTAACCCCAGTGAACCCCCCACCTCCAAACCCTCAGGTAACTCTCATTCCAAGATCATATCAAATTGGACGGCTTGCCAGAGGCTGAGCAATCCCACAACTGGGTGCCTAGTAACTGCCAACACTGCTCAGATTTTATGACTATTGTGAGGCCAGAGCAGCAATTCTGGGAGTAGAAGAGAAGTGAAGAATAGAGAACAGAGGCCCCAGCTTGGTATTCAGGGCTCACGGAAGTAGCTTTTCACTGGTACCCTGGCTTTATAAAAGCAGGCGGCAGCCTGGAGTTGAACTATAAAAAGCCTGCTTGGTCCTGGTCTTGTATCTTTATAAACCCCAAGGAAAAGCTTAAAAGACACCTTACCCATGTAAAGAGCACAGACACGTGTGACTAAAGGATAGGGTTCATTTCTCAATCCAAAGCTTCCTTTCACACTCATTACATTCATTGTGTACTCATGATTTTTTTTTTTTGAGACAAGGTCATGCTACGCTGTCTAGGCTGGCTTCAAACTCACAATCCTGCTGCCCTAACCTCCCAAGCAGCTGGAGTTACAGGCATGTACCACCACAGCCAGCTTTCATGTTGTTGTAAATGAGGTTATGAGTAACACTTCACAACCCCCTCCTTCCTTCAGGCTCACGATCTGTGGTAGTAAATGTTAATGCTGCTCTTCCCTAGCCTTTGCCTGAGTCATACAAGTTTCACTTCTAGAAATAGAAAACTATTTCCAGGCTGGTTAAATTGCATGACTTTTCTGAGAACTCATTATTCTTTCGCCCTTAGACTTGAGAACTGGAAGTGGATGAGATATGACTTGTCAATACATATCAAAACAAGAGGGGGCAGCGAGGAGGATCGGCACCTTGTTGCCAACTCACCCTTGTAAATCCTGACATCTTCTTCAGTGATGTAGGCGTTTGCTCCCCAAATCACCATCTTGCAGATGTATGATGGGTGTGTCGCAGCAGCAATGAGTGCAGTTATGCCGCCGTCACTCCAGCCCAGGAGAGAAACCTGCCTAAACTTCAGTGCCTGTGACAGATACATCAGAACACAGAGTTCGGGTCAGAACTCCTCTCTGCTAAAAGAACCGAGTCATGGTGATCAGAAGTCCAGTGTCACTGAGCTTTAGTATAAACGCAATTGTCATTAAAAATTTGAGTACACAGTATTATTATGATGTGTGCAGGAAGCACATCTTCTGGTTGGATAAAATGTCAAAGAACAGAAGCAGCAGCAATCAGCTGTGTTTGGATATAATAAGCATCATGTGTGTGCACCTGAGCAGGGCTCTAAGGCCAGTTCTGTAGATGGGCCATTCATTGCTGCAACTGTGGAGAGAGCTGGCTATGGGGGGTGAGGAGGGGAAGACAGGACAAGGTGCCAGGGACAGCTGCATCTGTCCTCAGATGAATCCATCAGGACCGGAAAATGTGCTTACCGGAAAAAAGTGACAAAGCATCTGGGAGAGACTTTCTAGAAGTACAAACAGAGTGCTTAGGAAGACTAAAGAACTAACACATCTTAGTCAGGATACTTCCTGATGGGATTACAGTTGGGTGTCTGTAATCTTGATAATCACCTGCATTAATATGTAAAACGAGCATTGGCATCTTCTGCGGCCTAGAACACTGCTTCCTGAATTCATCTGGAATGTTAGCACCTTTACTAGGAGACAGACCCAGGATGTACACAATATCCCTGTTCGTAACCACACAGAAAAATTGAGAACTAAAATGTCCATGAGCAGCAGAATGCTTACTGTATTTCTGTTTACTACAAAAAGTAACTTGAAATGAACTACCATTAGATGTTACATGGAATAATACTACATCCACAGAGTGAAGTACAACAGCTCTCTTTAACCTGCTGAGGATACATTCTAAGCCCTTATTATCCTCTCATGGATACCTTGTAACACAGACCAAAAGCTATACACATACTGTGTTTTTCCTACACATACATGCAATAGCATGGATGTGCTGGACAGAGGATGACTCCAATCCTGGGTGGGATGGAGAGGATGAGGTGGACAGTACCAGACTTCATTGTATCACTCAGAATGGCATGGGATTTAAAATTCAGAGAGAGACGACAGATAACATTAATGAACGTGCATTTCAAAAACACAGCAGGATGTGTTTTGAAAGTTTTCCCATAAAGAAATGATATATGTTGGAGGCTGGGGAGAGAGCTCCTTCGGTAGTGCTCGTGGCACAAGCATGAGGATTTAGTTTGATCCCACAGGATCCATGTCAAAAGCCAGTCATGGTGGTGTCTGCTTGAAATCCCAGAACTTGGGAGGTAGAGACAGGATGGTTCCTGGGGCTTTCTGGCCAGCTGGTCTAGCCTAAATAAAGACCATGTTTCAAAAACGAAGTGGAGAGCGACTAGGCAACAACAGTCATTTTCTGCCCTCTCCCATGAGTACTCGCACATACATGGACACACATATACACATACACGTACACAGAGAGGAAAGAAAGGAAATGACACATGTTTGAAGAAACAGATATGCTTATCGGATTTGAACATTATGTCGTGGAGACATACTGAAACTTACTTAACACCTTGGCAAGTGCAATTTTTATGGTTTAATGTATAAACTAAAAATAAACTTAATTTAAAATTTAAAACAAAAATGTTAATGAATTGTTCATTTCTGGAATTTTCCACTTAATAGTTCTAGACCACAGTCTGCCATGGGTGTGAAACCATGCATGAGGGGAACAGTGTAGCATGCAAATGTATGTTTATCAATAAGGAACGCTCTCATTGACAAACTGCTCAGTAAAAACTGCAAGGTGGATGAATAAGGTGCAGTCTGCTGTCACCAACGCTACACACCTGTCATTCCAGCACGCAGAGGCAGGGGTCAGTCTACTGCATAGTGAATTTGAGGCCAGCCAGGGATACACAGTAAGACCCTGCCTCAAAAAAACCAAAGTAGTCAAACAAAAAAATTCAGGTAGTTAAATACTGTTTTGTTTTGTTTTTCCCTAAAAAGCACAGAGTCCTCACCTGAGCCCACAAGGTAACTCAAAACAGTTTGAGTTACCTCAAAGTAACTCAAAGATGGGTTTCTCCATCTTCGTTTTGTATCTTCTCCTTTACTTTGGGTCAAATTTCTGCTCAACTCTGCATGTAGGCATGTTGTCAAGGTTAGCTTCAGCTGTCAATGTGACACAAACCTAGAGTCACCGGGGAAGAGGGAACCTCAACTGAAGAATGTCCCAGGTCAGACTGGCCTGTGGCCATGTCTGTGAGGCATTTTCTAATTGCTAACTGACATAGGAGGGCCCAGCCTGCTATGGGTGCTGCCATCCCTGAGCAGGTGGGCTGTATAAGAAAGGCTCCTAACGTGAGCTTGGGAGCAAGGCAGTAAGCAGCATTCCTCCATGGCTCTGCTTCAGTTTCTGCCTCCAGGTTCCTGTTTGGCTTCCCAGTAAGCCAAATAAAACCTTTCCTCCCCTAAGTTGGAGTCAGGCCGCTGCCTTGGGAGTCTAGTTACGTCAATACCACTCTGTGCTTTTTGCTCACCCAGAGGCTGAAGCAGGATTGTGATTTCATGATACAATGAGAACCTGCCTCAGAACAACACAGAAGACAACAAAACAGAGCGAAGCAAAAACCATGCACTGCCATACACCATGAAACTGGCCAGAAAGACAGAGGCTGGAGGTCCTGGTAGTAGTCTTTAAATTACTCTCTCTTTTAGATCTAGTTCATGGAAGATTCACATGTATTACCATTGTAGAAAAGAAAGGAAAAAGGGAATAAATAAAGAGAATGAATGAATGAGTGACAGGAAGAAAGAAAGAACAATGGAAATTAGAACAAACGAAGACAGGTCCAGCTATCTTCTCCCACTCTCCACACTCACCTTCATCAAGGCAACAGCATCTTTTGCATCCCTTTCAAAAAAGTCCTGTGGGAAATCTCGATCTGGGGGTCTGGATTGCCCATATCCTCGAGGATCCCAGGCCACCACTGTGAAGAGCTTCTTATTTAGGCTTTGAAGCTGAGGTGCAAAATCCGTGGCTCCACTTCCTGGAAACAGTCACTTAACCGGTTACACTCTAGTGAATGTTTCCACTGCCTCAAACACACCACAGGGAAACAGAAGCACCACCAATCTTAACAAAGTACTCAGTTCTACTCAAAGTTAGCCATTGCAACATAATAAGGAAAGTTGTCTTGCAGAGGCTGTGAGAAACTAAATAAGCATATTTTATCAAACCAGCACAAAAGAATATATGCTAAAGAGAATGCATTTCCAGTCTGTGGTGGCCCTGACTGGCAGATCCCAGTTCCCACCTGGCCAGCTGAAGTGTGGTGTGTTCATGCCTACTGTGCAGCGTGGAGGGTCATTCACCATCCACTGAGCAGCATAGAAAGCCACTCACCCAGAGCTCTGACCAGGGGCAAGTCAACACTTATTGTATAGTTTGCTTGATTTCTGAGCACTCAGGGCTCTGGCCACAAATAAATATTACACACTGCCTGGTGACCAATGGAAAGGGTCTTTCCAGACAGTCAGGATCAATTCCTGTAATCAAGTCCATCACAAAAGTCATTCAAAGAAACCCAAGCTAAGATCGCAAACCAATGGATCTGCAGCCCCTGTCTACTGTTGAGCTGAAGGGAAGTATCCTGAAGGAGGGTTAGAAGGTAAGGGACGGGGAGAAGAAGGCAAAAAGTGATTACACAAATAAGGAGACTTTGCTTACTCGCACATGTGAAGACTAGGGCCAAGAATACTAAAACCTTAACAAGTGTTTAGGGAACATTGTTATCAGTACCTGGTATCTGAGTGGTCCATGGGAGGGGTACTGGGAGTGAGGGGAAGATCAAATAGGACAGAAATTTCCATTGTTCCATTTTAAAACTTTGGAATCATGCTAGGATTTTACATAAATGAAAAATTATACTGGTGGGTGTTTTTTTGTAGTTAGTGAGTACAGTTCTGAAATAATAGAAATCTAATCTGGTCAATAGTTTTTGCTGGGGTTCTAACCAGACATCAGGTGTTAAGAGTAAATGTCCTCTTGAATACAGAAGTGTAGGACAAAGGGTACTAAACATTACTTTTCCAAGACAATCACATGTTATAGTGGTACTTTATCAGTTGAGTGGTGCTTTATCTGGCCAAGTAGAATCAGGAATTAATTAAAAATTTTAGCACTTGACTTTTGGGAGAAAGAAGTCATAAAGAAGTATTTCGTAGGATTATAGAAATATTTAAAAATAAAGCAGCAATCCTAAACTTCTTAAAACTAGATTTCAAATCCTGGTGTGGTAGGACACACTTTTAATCCTAGCACTCAGAAGACAGAGGCAGGTGGATCTCTGTGAGTTTGAGGCCAGCTGGGGTCTACAGAGAGCTCAGGCCAACCATGGCTCCATAGTGAGACTGTTTCAGAAAAATGACTGTTGTTGTTGTTTGTTGTCTAGCTTTTGTTTTGTTTTGTTTTTGAGACAGGGTCTCCTAGTAGCCCAGGTGGCCTGGAACTTACTACAGACCATGTTGGCCTCCATCTCACAGAGATCCACCTGCCTCTGCCTCTTGAGTGCTAGTATTAAAGGCTTGTACCACCATCATGCTTGGCCTTGTAACTAGATTTTGAATGTCCTGAGATCAGTATAAATTTTCCTCCTGAACTGTTTACATATGAATGACTGTTAAAAACAAGACTGATCAGCAATGTGCTGATCTAATTTTGATTTTTCCAAAGACTTTAAACCAGTCAGGTGTGGGAGCACAAGCCTGACACTTTAGTACTTGTGAGAGAATAAGGCAGGCCTGGGCCATATGAGACTTGTCTCAAGACTTTAAGATTTTAACCCCTTTCTTCTTAGTTTCATTAAACAAGTCAAATCAAACATAACACTGAGCTACCTTCCTGGTTTTAGCACTTCAAATGTCACATTCTGAAAAACCTGGAAACAAGCAAGGGAATAAAAAGTTCATATAGTAGAAAGTTATTTACTTTTATAAATCAGTAAACTTCAAGTGTATCAAATATTTCTTAAAAATCCTTGGGAAGCACTAAGATGAACAATCAATACTTGGCATCTAGCATCATGATCCATCATGAAGAATATACAGAATATGCAGAAGCATTCCATTAAACCCTGTGCACACATACCCAGCATCCCAGGAAGTAGCAGGACTGCATGCTCTCCATCTCCGACTCGCAGGTAATGCAGGTGAACACCATTCACAGCCACCTTGGCGGAAGTTACTGCCGTGCTGGAAGAAAAAAAATTCCCAGAGGAAGGTCGTCAGGCTAAATTGACATTTAATATGGCAAACTGTCTTTTCACATGCACAAGCCAGCTTCAGTACCCCACTCAGGTTTACAGCATTGACTTGTGACCTAGTTTTTCGATCCAGATTGTGTCCTCCATAACAGATCGCAAATCTGAACAGTCCCCTCCTGTTTCAATTTGCTGTGACGCCAGGGGCTCACCTTCTGAAAGCCCTGAGAGGTTTGCTGGAATCAACAGCCATAGATACAGACCTAGAGTCAGGGGAACTGGAAGCCATTGGTGTGCATGTGCAACTTCCACACAGTGAAACATGAAGGTGAGTTAGGAAAGCCTGGAGCCTGGAGCCTGGAGCCATTGCATGTACTTCAATAGGTCTAGAGCAACTACCTGGACCTCTGGCAGCTTTGCATTTCTAAGGATGCTGATTCCATGTCTCAGGGAAGGTCCTAAATTGCAGGGTGCCCTTTAGAAACAGGGCTTCTTCTTGTGCTGTCTGGCCAGTTAACTGGAGATTCTAGTCAGGAACCATTCACTGTATTGACAAAGCCTCTTTGTGTTTTAGGATGTTTGACATACTCTTGGACAGGATTCCTATATTAAAATTCACCCATCCAGGACTCAGGGACCATTGTGGAAGACAGGGCAGAAGACTGTAAGAACGAGGGGAGGAGGTGAATGACCATATGGGAATAGTCTTATAGGCTCCTAGGACCTTGCTTATATGAACTTACAGCACTGACAACAGCATGCACAAGACCAATGCAAACTCAAGTAGACAGAAACTCAGCATAGAACTGTGGAAATTGGGAGCAGGCTCCAATCTTTATGGAAGAAGTATTGGGCAGCTGAGTACTGCTGGGTGAGGAGAAGCTGATCTTCTTTAAGGGAGTGACTCTAGATGCCTGACTAGACCTCAGTGGATACTAACTTGACTCGATAGGCCTTAACATATAAGAAATTCAGTGTTCTGGGGGAAGACTAACAGGAGGGTATTGATGGGGAAGAAGTATAAAGATGATTAAGATGTTGTGTATGAAATACACTAAGATTAAAAAAGAGATGGTAACATGCTGCTTTGTTGGCTGCTAAGCGGCCATGTCCACAGCCCTCTGGTGGCCCAGCATCTCACTTGACTCCACTTGGCACAGGACAAGGCCTCCAGACAAAGCTACTGCCAGAATGTGCCCTGCCTGAGGGATGGGTGTTCCCTGAACATACTCTTCCTGAAGCTCTAAGACAAACTGTCCAGGGATGCAGACCACTACACCCAAGTCCAGAGATCTAGGCTCCTTCAGCCTTCCCATCCACTTGCCTGCTAGAGGGTGGTGACATATAGAACAAGGTTGCATAGCCAAACAAGTGCTAGGAAAAGCTGTTCCTCTTCTTGTGGATTGCAAATTTAAACCGAGTACTCACTTCCCCTTTCTTCCACAGGCTCCACCACTTCTGCCCGTGGTCAAAATGGCTACTGAAATCCAGCATTTTGGAAAACACAATGCCTTGTTTCATCTCTTGGTTTCATTTAATTTGCTAACTTCAAGTAATAAAGAGCACAGGCTGGGCATGGTGGCTGAAATCTCAGCACTCAGAACACAGAGGGAGGAGTACTGCCACAAGTCAAGGTCAGCCTGGGCTACATAGTGAGATCTTGCCTCAAATAAATAACAACAGAGGCAATAAAGAACATAGAAAAAAAAATCTGTTGGATACTGGTACATCTAATCTTAATATAATAATTTCCAGAAAATTCTAAGACTAAACTGTTAGGAAGAAGACCTAAAATAACAAGCTCCTTATCAGGAAGAATCAGGAGAGCAATAATAAAGCCATTAAGCAACATCAGCATGGTGCCAAATCTACCAATTTACTTATTATTAACATCTTACTCCTCTGAAGAATTCACTGTTACTGTTAGGATGGCTTTAGGCATCTTAAAATCAAGACAGAAGCAAATAAATGCACTCAGACAACAAAGACTCCCATCTGAACACATTCACTTATGGATGCTTCTGCTTTGTTGAGCCCAGCAGGGGAGAAAACAAAGACAGAGGATTTGCTCAGGGAGGGCTGCATTGTGCTGGAGGCACCTGGGGAGGTTAAAAATTCTTTCCTGTGTTTCTGACACCAAACAAGGCCACTCCCAGAGCAGAGCTGACTAGCACTTTCCAGCTCACATTAGCAATAAAGCACATGGTGCTATCTTCTCTCTCTACTGCTTTCTATGCACTGGAGATCGTTTAAGGGCTCTCTTTTCTGCAGTAACAAGAATATGCTTGTCAAAGTAATTTTGTACTATGCAGCTGTTACACACAATGGAAGCCCTCCCCCACCTTCCAGCTGGTGGTTTTCAGGACTGGTGTTGCTGCCAGAGGTCTGGGCATCTCTGACTCTCGCCAGGGCACTATTCATAAAGGCATCTTTCCTTGATCATTGCCCAGCCTCTTCCATCAAAACCTTAACTTCCTCCTATATTTGTGTTTGGCTGGATCTGGGCTTTGGTTTCCCATTCCAAAGTTCTTTCTTTCTGATTATCACCACATTCTATTCTCTTGCTTGCCTAGTAGTTGCAACATCAGGTAGCTAGAGTTCTGTTTACTGAAAACTCCATGTCAGGGAAGGATTCCCAAGGCCAGAAGGCTTGGAAGTAGCTTTGGAGGAGAGGCAGAAAGGTCACGTCAGGTTGGATAGTTATCTGAAAGGACAGAAAAGTAGCATTTGTAATGAACTTCCAAAGAAGGGTAAACTTTGAAAAAAAGAATATCACAGGACAGCATTGTTGGGAGACAAAATGCTCAGGTTTCAGTCAGGCGAGAGATGAAAATGGGGGCTGCCTAATAAGACACACTTGCACTTTGGGAGTCCTTATTGTTTCCTTGTTTCTTATTCTTTTGTTTTTATTTTTTTTCAATTTTTAAAAATTTTATGTGGATGAGTGTTATGCCTACATGTGTATAAGTGCACCTGTGCCATACAGTGCCCACAGAGGAGAGAAGAGGGCATTGAATCCCAAGGAACTGCAGTTAGGCAGTTGTCATCTGCCAGGTGTGTGCTTGAATTCGAAATTGGATTTTCTGCAAGAACAACCAGTGCTCTTAACTGCTGAGCCATCTCTCCAACCTCCTAGATTTGTATAAAGTAACCACAAGTTACAGTGAAGTTTCAGCTACTGCCAGGGCTCAAATTTACATGGATCTTGATAACATATTTTTGCTTCTTTTAATTTTACATACTATATTATTATTTACACTCTCATTATTTGCATCCTTATTAACTGGACTTGTTAATTATGCCCATTCATTATGATCCAGGAGTTTTCATTGTTTCAGGTACAATCTCTGCAAGGCCGGAAGTTCAGAGAGGTTGAGTAATGTGTCCACATTCACACAGCTAGGAGGGGTTAATAATACATCTGTTTGGAGGCCAAGATTTCTCTTTAATCTCACAGCACAACAGAGTTCTCAACAGGGCAAAGGCCAGGGGTGGTGTTCAGTGCGATTGCCAGGCAGTGGGGTGGAGGCAGGCATCCGGGGAAGGATTGGATCCGATTTCCTGGCAGAGCATTCTTAGACTGAACTCTGAAAATATGTTTTTTTTCAGGCAAACTGTCAGATTCCTTCAATTATTAATTTCAAAACTGACATAGCATGCTATTTCAAGGAAACTTTTTGACTTGAACCTAGAGGTTATTAAGAAAAGGGTCAAAGCGCCAAACAACAGAATTACAAGCAACTTTCTGGCACACATCTCAGGTAATTTTGGGTTATACATTGGCTGTCAAGCAGTATTTACAGGACTGCTTAGAATCCTTGGCCTGGGGTTGCAGCCTTGATTTGGAATGAATCAGCACATGGCTTGTTTCTCAGATTACAGGCCTTGTTAATTTGGACCATGTTAATGAAACGGCAGCAACCAGCAACCAGCCGTGGGGCTTGGGACGTGCGCTCCCTCAGGGGCCGGTCTGTGACTACCAGCAAGCGCCCCTCCCAGGTCTCCTCCTCTGCACACTGAGGCTGGTCCGCACCCGAGGCCCCTGGGCTCCGGTCCCAGAACCGAGGGGCTCGCGCCGCAGCTCGGCGAGCTCCGGGCCGGGGTCTGGGGAAGGAAGGACCGCGCCAGGCCGCCCCTGTCCCTCCCCGGCCTGCGTCCCGCGCCCCCGCTGAACCGAGCGCGCGGTTACCCGAAGGCGGCCGCGGACCGGCGGATCCCGGGCTTCAGGAGAGAGAGAAGAAGCCGCAGCCGCAGCGCCGCTGGGAGGCCTACCGCCGCCGCCATGGTTCTAGGTCGCACCGCCGTCCGGAACATGCCAGCTCCCAGCTCGAAGCCCCGCCCCCTGCCCAGGCCCGCCCCCCGGCCCGCCCCCAACTCAGACCCATCCAGAAAGCCAAGCCTGGGAACTGAGCATGCCCTCTCTAACCTCTGGCTCTATCTCCCAGGGTGGATAGTCCAGTTAGTGTCACTCCATGCCTGCAGTTGCCATGGTGTTCAAAGCTATGGGGAGGCGGGGCCACCTGTTCTGTCCTCGTCTGGTGTACAACCAGACGGAGCCGCTAAGAGAAAAAAGAACCTCAGCAATGGGTGTCATTGCTTTCTGCTTTTGTTGACAGGGTCCTAGGAAGCTCCAGCTGGCCTGGAACTCACTATGTAGCTAAGGCTGACTTTGAACTCCTGATCCTCCTGCTTCATACTGGAATTACAGACATGCATGTGCCACTGTCCCTGGCTATGTTCCACTTTTCACATCTATCTCTTCCACTTATCTCAGAAGGAAAAAGAAGAATTTAATGCTTGAGGTTTATTATTATTATTAAAAATTATTTTATTTTTACATGTATGGCTGTTTGCCTGCATATATGTAAGTGCACATGTGTGTGCCTGGTGCCTGCAGAGACCAGAGGATGGCTATAGACCTGCTGGAACTAGAGTTACAGACAATTGTTAGCCCTGGGGTGCTGGAAACTAAACCCAGGTTCTCTGAAGAGCAACCAGTACTCTTAACTATCGAGCTGTCTCTCCAGCCCCTTAATATTTTTTTTGAACCCCAGTGTCCCACACCTTTAATCCCAAGCACTCCGGAGGCAGATGCAGGCAAACCTCTGGGAGATCAAGACCAGCCTGGTCTACTTAGCAAGTTCCAGGCCAGCTGAGGCAAGGAGGTCCTATCTCAAAATGACAAACAAACAAAAAATTTAAATGAATACATAAAATGTTTTGAGAGGACTCACACTATAGCACAGGTTGGCCTTGAACTAGTAATCCTTACCTTGGCCTCCAGAGGGCTAGGGTTACAGGTGTAAGCCACCATGCCACTATGCCAAGCAAATTCACTTTCCTTTTTCTTCAGATAGTGGATTGAACCCAGGGCCTCATGCATGCTAGGCAAGCACTCTTCCACTGAGCTACATACGAAGCCCCAAACTGACCTTTTTAGTATCATTTGGCTTTCAGAACTCTTTGATTGAATCAACATTTACTTATTTTACCTGAAACATTAGCTGGGATTTCTCATCAAAGAATGAGTTAAGAATATTTTGCACTGAGCCTTTAGGTTACTGGTGTTAGCATCCATTAGGCACATCTTGGAGAATTTGTCCTTTATGTAGAGGACAAATTAGCTTTGCATCACTGGCACAAACACTGGAGAGAAACTATTTGAGAAGAGAAAGATTTATTTTTCCTCACAGTTTCAGAGGTATCAACTCAGTGGTCAGCTGGATCCATTGCTTTGGGCTGAGGCAAGGTAGGTAGCAGAGGGCTGATGTGTAGAAGTTGCTACCTCCCTCATGGTTCCTGGGAAGCTGAGAAGCAGATAGGGGCCAGTCAGATCCCACCTCCTAACATCTTCCAAAAAAGCCACCAAACTATGAATCTATCAATGGATTAGAATTACTCTACTGATTAGGTCAGAGCCATTATGATGCAATCTCCTGCCAAAGATTGGCTCCACAAACTGGGACCACACCTTCTCAGTTTATGAACTTTTTGGGAGAAACTATATCCAAACCCAAACTGCCACGCCATTAAAAAACAAACAAAAAACCTTAGGCACATCAAGATGCATCAGTTTGTTTTTAATTTTTATGTACCATACACTCCCATCCCCATTTTAGGTGTAGAGCGGTGTGGCGAGGGAGTCAGGAAGCCGTAGACCACACAGCTGTGGAAGGGCATTCAGACCTGTTCAGTTTCACAGCGCTGTGTTGAGTTGCTACGCGGTCTAGCTCTCACTGTAGTGGTGTTAACTGTTTAATTCTTTATAACCAGCTGCTTATAAAGTGTTGAAAATTAAAACTGTACTTGGATTACAACTTTTTTCTTTATTAAATAACATATTAAGATGTACAGAAGAAAAACTTTCCTGGACCATGGGCAGAAAACTTAACCAGTTGGGCTCTCTGAGTCTCAACCGGTTTCATCGGGTTCTGAGCTTGAGTCAATAGGAGATGTGATGCCCCGTGGCTGACACTAGGGAGCTACATCCCTACTGGCCTTTCAGTTCCAGTCTGTGCAGCCACCCAACTCAGGAGTTGGAAGCAGAGGTTGCTGTGGCACAACAGAAGGGGGGAGTTTGGGTGAGCCTGGGTGGGGACCCCAGCACCAGAGCTGTGTTGTATTGATGATGAAAATTGACACTTTATAATTTTACTATATACTCTTATGTTTAGATTCCTTTGCAGTTTCCTTTGTTTTACTTACAAGGTAGATACTGTGGAATGTGGCTCTGGGATGCTGAGATGCTTTATTTATTACTCTGCACTGATGTCATGAAGCTTTATGATGTTAGCATTCACTATGTCTGGTCTATTGATAAGGACGTAAGTTAAGAGTATGGAAAGTTCACCAAATGATTTAATGAGACACCTGGTCCCATTAGTCTAAGAAAAGCATAGCTCGAACGGGTCAGAAATCTACATTTCTGTTGATGATACATGCTTTTTGTAAACTGGAATGACTGACCAAGTTCCAGCCCAATTAGCCTGGCCAAGTTGTAGATCAAAAGGCAGATGTCCAGACCCATGCCTGGGATATCTATTTTGTTATTTTTTTAAATTTTTAAATATTTTATAAGTGTATTGTGTACATGTACGTAAGTGCACCTATGTCATGCAGTATCCTAGGAGGTCAGAAGAGGGTATCAGATCCCCTGGAACTGGAGGTACGGACAGTTGTTAGCTGCCTTGTGGGTACTAGGAATCGAACCCGGGTCCTCTGTAAGAGCAGCCAATGCTTTTAACCATTGAGCTATCTCTCTAGCCTCAAAGATATCTACTTTAAAACTATGTTTACTGAGTGAACTGAGGAAGATATTTCCTGAGGTAACATGGCCCATCATGAAAAGAAATACAGGACTCAGGTGCTAATCATAAAATGATGACATAAAATCTGACCATAAACTCCTCATCTGTACTACAGATCAGGGCACCAGAATCCAATAGCCATCTGTTGCTTATCAGGGATCTCATGCATGAGTAAGGAATAAACAGAGCTTTTCAACTTTCTCTTCTGTGTGTGCTTGGTCTGTGCTGTTTGAAGAATTTTTCCATAACAGTATGTTGTGATGGGTCGGGGGTGGAGGATCAGGCTGCAATTGACAAGAGTGTGGCCTTTCTTCATGGCATCAGACATCCCCCTCCCCACCTCCAGCCCCTGTTGTGGGGGCTCAGACTCCTTTCTGCTGCCCTGCCCTACCCCGTGGCTGGATCATCTTTCCTATCTCTCCCATCCCCCATTCTTCACTCCTCAGACTGGAGCATTTTATATCTTAGATCATTTCCCTGTTTTTGATGTGTGTGGGTGTTGTCGTCCCTGGGACAAGTATTGAGCTCTTCTCCCCAAACCCCCAGTTTTAAAGTTTCCCTTTGAAAGTGGGGAAACTGTAACACTAGTTTTCCTCCCCATCGTCCCCTCCCTCACCTTCCCTGGTCCTAAACCAGGATAAAGGAAACAGTTGGTTCAATTTCTGGTAATATTTGTCAGCAATAATGACAATACAGTGTTAGCTGACCATGGTGCACAATTTCAGCCCTCAACTAGATTTTAAACTTTACACAATATGCTAAATTGTTTATACCCTGGAGGAGGAGCCTTGGTTGACCTCTTGCTGCGAAAGCTGGCCTGGGATGCCTGTCCTGTTTCAACTTCCAAAGTGCTAGGATTACAAAAAGGGCATAAGAAGTACTGACACATTTAAAGGAACCTCAGGTGTGTGGACAATATCAGAATATAAACATAAAACTTTGGGAAATGTGATAAAAACAAGGTGGAAGATTATTCCAAGAAACCAATGTGAAGGAATAAAAAACACACGTTGTTGGTCTCATTAACAAGATGTTATTTGACCCAACCTGAATAGAGAAAAAGTGTATATTGGGAAATAAGATTCTTGCCCAAGCACTGGGCCACTTTTCTTATTTTTATTTTATGTGTGTAAGTGTATTGCCTGCATGTATGTAAGTGCACCCATGTCATGCAATGCCTTTGGAGATCAGAAGAGGGGTGTCAGATACCCTGGAACTGGAATTACAGACGGTTGTTACCTGTCATATGGGTGCTGGGAACTGAATTCAGGGCTTCTACAAGAGCAGGCAGTGCTCTTAACTTCTGAGCCATCTTTCCACCCCCGCTGGGCCACTTTTATCAGTGACAGTGTTGGAGTAAGTTGGACCAGTGAGTCTTTGTCAGAATAATATGGAGAGATGGCTCAGTGATCAAGAACACTTGCTGCTCTTACAGATGACCCAAATTTAGTTCCCAGCACCCACTATAGTTGGCTCACAATTGCCTGTAACTCCACCTCTGGGGGATCAGGCACCCTCTTCTGATCTCCAAGGGAACTCAAATGTGCACTCGCACGCGCACGCGCACACACACACACACACTACACAAATTTAAAAACTAATAAAAATAATTCTTAAAAAATAATATGATGACTCTGAACCTCTTGGGTGAAGATATATCTGATTCTCTAGTAGACAGACAGCGCACGTGAGAGCAAAACTTTCCAGAGGTAGAGTGTTCAGCGAGTCCTCACTAGCATTTCACTACTGGCGGTGAACAAGGTGCCCTTCCCGCGCCTGCACTTCTTCATGCCGGGCTTCGCGCCCCTCACCAGCCGGGGCAGCCAGCAGTACCGCGCGCTCACGGTGCCCGAGCTCACCCAGCAGATGTTCGACTCCAAGAACATGATGGCCGCCTGCGACCCGCGCCACGGCCGCTACCTGACCGTGGCCGCCATCTTCCGAGGCCGCATGTCCATGAAGGAGGTGGACGAGCAGATGCTCAATGTGCAGAACAAGAACAGCAGCTACTTCGTGGAGTGGATCCCCAACAACGTGAAGACGGCCGTGTGCGACATCCCCCCGCGAGGCCTCAAGATGTCGGCCACCTTCATCGGCAACAGCACGGCCATCCAGGAGCTGTTCAAGCGCATCTCGGAGCAGTTCACCGCCATGTTCCGGCGCAAGGCCTTCCTGCACTGGTACACGGGCGAGGGCATGGACGAGATGGAGTTCACGGAGGCCGAGAGCAACATGAACGACCTGGTGTCCGAGTACCAGCAGTACCAGGATGCCACGGCTGACGAGCAGGGCGAGTTCGAGGAGGAGGAGGGCGAGGATGAGGCTTAAGACTTTTCAGATCCATTGTGCATCCTTAGTGAACTTCTGTTGTCCTCCAGCATGGTCTTTCTATTCGTAAACTATGGTGCTCAGTTTTGCCTCTGTCAGAATTTCACTGTTGATGTAATAATGTGGACCTCCCCTAAAGATTACAGTATTGTCTGTTAAGATATCTATACTAATAAAAAGCATGTGTATAAAACCTTGTGGTCTTATTCTCCTTCCCCTTCACTGTTTCTAAAATATAAAGCTTCAGAGTGTAATATTAATAGCTATGTAATATCTCTGCTTCATGTTTTAATTGGTAACATCCGAGACAGCCTATGAACCTTCAGAACGTAGGGCTAACACAGTGCAGCTTCAACTCTCAGGCAAAATTGTGCGCTACAGATCAAAACGTCTTAAGTACAAACTGCAAATGTTTCACATAAACTTTATTTGAAAATAAATTATGGTAAGCATTACTTTTAAGACAATGATAGCTATTCTCAATGTTTTGTAGCTTTTAAAGCTAAGCCTGATTCTGATGTGCTATTCTTCCTGCTTGAGTAAGTTACATCATGGGAAAAGGAGAAAGCCTGGAAGGTCTGTGAATGGACCCAGGAAGCCAGGGAAGGAGTTTTGAAGCATCTTGGTGATAGGCAATGGCATGATCAAGTCCTTCAATGCAGAACCACTGAGATACCAAAGACTTCTCAGGTTTTCACTGTAGGAAGTCTTCTGCCAGCTTGTTGAACTCATTTGCAAAACGTAAATGCAGGTTATGTTTGCCTTCTGGTATCAGATGCAACCTGAAAATACAAACCAAGTTTGAGATCAGTGGTGTGCCAATGAAAAATCATTTCCCCTCTTCAACAGTTTGTGAAAATCTGTAAACTGAAAAACTGCCGCATTTCCCCGACAACTACTACTGGGGAGACATGTAAGGAAACTGCACAAACCTTCCATGAATATTCCAAGGGTGAATCCCCTTGGAAGTTCTGACTACCCTAGAGATGGTTCACAAGGCCATCACTTAACAGTGTCAGTGTATATAGAATCACATAAGGTAACAAATGGATTGGCTGGAAAACAATGGAAGAGGTGATCTGGTAATTGCCTTCAAAAATCCATTTTAACAAACTTGAGTTTTTAAAAATTATTTTTATTTTACATGTATGAATGTATTGCCTGCATGCATCTAAGTGCACCTGTGTCCTGCAATGCCCCTGGAGATCAGAAGAGGATGTCGGGTCCCCTGGAACTGGAGTTATGGAGGGTTGTTAGCCACCACATGGGAGTTGGACATAGAACCCAGGTCCTCTGAAAGAGCCCAACAAACTTGGTTTTTAGAGACTGGTAAAGCCAAGCACGATGGTACTTGCCTGTAACTCTGGCATTTGGGAGGTACAGGCAGGAGTATTATGTGTTTGAGGCCAGCCTGGGTTCTACATGTAAGACTAAAGAACAAGATGATAAAAATAAGAAACTGTCAGATGTCATTGGGTTGGGTAGATGAGTTTCTCCAGGTATCTGTGTAGTGGGAAAGTCGTATCAGAATTCCCAGACATGAGCAGCCTTCATTTAGGGCTCCAAGCCACCCTATCATGTCTAGAGTACTGAGCAGATAAGCCTGGCTATAGCCACTAGACAGATGGAAAAATTCCTTAAGGATTCTGTGGGAATGCCGGGGCTTGTTGGCAGCTGGGTGCTCAGAGCCACTTCTGCAGCTGCCACATCTTGTCTTGGTAGACTCCTCTGCTTTAGCACGGCTTCTAACATTCAACAGGATTTTGGTCAAAGGGGACTGACTGGTTTGCAATTTCTTTTAAAAATGCACTGTTTGAAATCTGCATTTTATTAGATTCCAAAGTGGAAAAGTAGTCGGTTTTAAATAAAGCTTTTAGAATGTCAGCTCAAGTGCAAGTCATGTTGCCTACAGTGACAACTGGATGTCAAGAGGATTATATTGGAGGAAAATTCCTGTAACCACATCACGTAGTTCTCTGACCTTCCAGATCTGGGTGCTTATGACTCTTAGAACCTCAGTGGGCACTAGGGAGGACTCTTGGGGAAGGCAGCTGACCTTGGAAGAAGCTGGTCCTCTTGCAGCTTAGTCAGATCACTGGCAGGGGTGGAGGTGGGCAAAATAATCAAATGGAAAGGAAAAGATACTGTTGGTATCTTATAGAGGCCACTGGAAAGTTAATAATTCTATAACCAGAACATTTAAAGTTTACCTTATGCTTCTCAGAAGAGATGAGCTGTGCCAACCCCAAAGACAAGATACAACTGCTCAACACAGTGGTTTTTAGGGCACAGAAAGGCTCACCTGCCCAGGACACTGAGGTAACAGAAGGACATGTCTAGGCTAAACTATACCACTTATCCTAGTTAAGCTAGGTTCTGAGGCCAAGAAACTCTGGCCTGACCATCTCAAAGTACACCTAGAGATACCCATCTCAGCTCTGCTTGCTCTGCTTTGTTTCTACAATTTGCCTGTTCCCAGTAAGGATGGAAAGAAAGCAGCAGCTGTGAATCCCTTCTCTTTTTACCATTCTGTAAAGCCTGCAGCCTTTCTATCAAATGTCTGGATCTTGGGAAAATAAAAATAAAAGCCTTTACATAAAACATATGGGAGACTAGAGCTTACTGGAGCTGGAGAGGTGGCTCAGTGGTTAAGAGCACTGGTTGTTCTTGCAGAAGACCAGGGTTCAAAACCCAGCACCCACACAGTGGCTAACAATTATCTGTCACTCCAGTTCCAGGGGATATGACGCCCTCTTCTGTCTTCCATGAGCATTGCATGACACAGGTACACTTATACACATGCAGGCAATACACTCATACACATAAAAATTTTTTTAAAAAGTGAGACCTCTACTGTAGATGACAGATGGGTGCATAGGTGGATGAATGGATATTCCCATGGGTGAACAGGTATGCGGCTAGATGGATGGACACAGGATGAAAATATGAAGAAAATTGTTCTTGATACCTTTCTAGATTTTTAGTTCAACTCCTCCCTTCACTTTACGTGAAGCCCATTATGTATTCTCTTGGGAACAGGACCACCACAGCTAGGCATAAACACTGGCATGTGGCAGCTCTGGCCTAATTCTCACCCAGACAACAAAGAAATGCATATGCCTCGCTGAGTGGCTTTCAAACAATCAATCATATCTCCAGGAAAATTAGTAGGAAAGTGTACCAGTAAATGTATGGCTAAGCTGGTGGCGAAGGAGCCCCACAGGGTTTGTACAAGTTCCTATTAGCCAAGGAGGGTTCCTATAACATGTGACATCTTTAGAAAGAGGCGGGACATTTGGTTTTGAGGGAGCTAGGAGCTATCATGTGGGGGTAGGCCCAGTGTCATCTCGGCTCTGCTGAACCTAGGCCCTCTAGGTCAAGGTGACATGAGATGCTGATCTCGTCATGTTACCTGTCCGACTTCAGTGTTGATAATTTCACCTTTCAAATTAAACTGTGGGAGCTATAAGGCAGGGGTGCGGGTGGGCAAAGAGTGCGTGTGTAGCGTCACTCTGCACGAATGTGACAAGACTCTCAGTAGTTTATGAATTATAGTAGTTTATGAACTATAAACTGGCCTGGAAGAGTGGGAGCACTTCTGCTTTCACTGGAAACCAAAGGGGCTGCTGGTTCTTTGTGTGGGGTGTGTCATCCATCATGAAAATGCACAGCAGTGTGGCTACAGGGAGACCCTGTCCTTATCCTTCAGAGCAGTCCTCCAAAGCCATGCAAACCTGGCTGCCCACAATGGCCTTTTTGTTCAGAAATAAAAACTTTTCTCTCCTCATTATGCTTCTTCTAGAAGGCCCTAAAAAATGAGGAAAGATGTGTACACTCCCAGCTCCTCCCAGATGGAGAAGCCAGGAGGGAGTGCCACCCCCAGGCTTTACCCAGTTACACATCTGGGGGTGGAAGGTGGACATCTGGTGAAGCTTCTTTTCTTAAGTCTAAGCACGGCTGGAGTCTAAGCACTACTGTCGAGCTCTTCAGCTGGGTTTGTGGGACGGATGATTTATTGTGGGCTGGAAGACAAAGCCTTCCCAAACCTGCTCTGACACCAGGAATATGGCTGAGGCCTACCAACTGTAGTGAGTGCCTTCTTTTCTGGGAGGACTATCAATGGGTGAGACACTTGGGCTTTATGAGGTCAGGACACATCTGGTTTTAGCAGCCTGGACTCTGTACTGGCAGGTTACAGCCTCTCCCTGAGCCACCATTCCTCATCTGGAAAATGGAGACTGTAATAATATCTTTAGGATTATAGTGAGGACCAAATGAAATAAGGCATGAAAGGCATATGTACTTACTGTAGTCACTGAGTCACTGTCTCCTACTGTTTTACTAAATATTTTACTTCGTAAATGTTGATAAGAAGGTTCTGACTACAGTATATTAAAGAAATGCCCAAACTCAGGGGAGCATAATTTTTTACAGTTTTTGGCTGACACAAAAACTCCGGCTGCCAGATTCTTCCCCTCAGAAGGTTCTTCAAAATGTGTAAGATTTGCCTAGAAAGGGTCAAACTCCACTCTGTTTGAATTACAAAGGCCTCAGCCTTGAGAGCATTGGCTACTTCTGGTTGGCATTGATCCTCAGACTATAGGGAGTCTACCCTTGAGGACTCTCCCTTCCCTAACTTCCTGGATCATTCTGAGCTGCTGGGGCTGAAACCCAGATTCTGACCTCTGCTAATTCCTAAGATCTGATCGCCTCCTCAAAAACAGTGTCATGGGGGCTAGAGAGATGACTCAGTAGTTCAGGGCACTGATTGTTCTTACAGAGGACCCAGGTTTGGTTCCTAGCACCCACATGGCAGCTAACAACCATCTCTAACTTCAGTTCCAAGGGACTGAATGATCCAAAAGTGGTGTGTTTACATGTATGCATGCAAAACATTCATACACATAAAACTAGATAGGATAGATAGATAGATAGATAGATAGACTACTGTCATGGAACAAACTGTCCTCAGTCCTTCAATTATTATGCTGAAATCCCACAGCCTTCTTTGACTTAGTTCAAA
This sequence comes from Eospalax fontanierii, assembly GCA_035773235.1. NCBI lineage: Eukaryota > Metazoa > Chordata > Mammalia > Rodentia > Spalacidae > Eospalax > Eospalax fontanierii. Next base: position 20,749,229 of record CM069547.1, read on the forward strand.
ATAAGGTCATTTGGGTGGGTCCTTATCCATTATGACTGGGACACAGAATCAAAGGAAGACCATGTGAAGGCATAAAGAGAAAGGACATCTATGAACCAGAGGAAGAGGACTCAAAACACCTTGATCCTAGACTCCAGAACCGTATGCAAACAGACATCTGAGTTATAATGAGGTTATGTCTTCATAAAGTCATCACAAGTTAGAAATATTGAGACTCAGAGTGTAGCTCGGTGGTAGATTCATATTTAGCATGTCTGAGGCCCTAACGCCAATTTCCAAAAATAGAGAAAAAATTAAAACACTGTGAATAAATGCACTTAATACATCCATCTTACTGAGTAACACAGCTTAGCCTTACCTATCTTAAATGTCCTATCAGAAACTTACATTAGCCTAGAGTTGGGCAAAATCATCTAATGGGAAGCATGATTTGTAATAACATGCTGAGAACATGATATAATCTTGAAAGGGAAAAGCAGATGGTTACATGGAGATGCTCTGGTATCACTACAAAATTCAATGATCTTCGGTGGCCCCAGGGCTAAGGCGGGAATTCCCATAACTGATACACAGCCTGAAAGCACCGTGGCTTGACCTAGCTGTGCAGTCCCATCCTCTTCAGAGTTAGTGCAGTCCTACTGACTCCCAGGGTCTCTTAACCCTGCCTAAGTATGGTGGATACCAACTCCCGCCTGACAAAGATCCTCTGCTGGTGGCTGGGACTGGCCTCACGGTGATGCCACGCTTTGCAAGAGGCTGGCAGACAAGACACGCTGAGGAGCCTGTCAGGACTTCTTGGTCCAGGAGAGTGGTCTAGACATACAGGGGCCCAAGGGCTGGGGTGAGGGCAGGAGGACCCCAAGGGCAGGTTTACCCTGACGCTGCAGTCTGAACAGGTCTCATGTATTTTACATGAGATTCTGTTGGAGAAATTCAGCTGACTAAAAATAAAAATTCAAAACCACTGTACTTGAATGATCTCTAAGGCCTCTTTGCTTCTAAACAGTCTATGATTTCTCTCCTAGAAGGAGAGAAATAAGAAGAGAAGGAGATAGATTTGAAGCTAGTCTCCTTCCAAGGAGGTAAGGGCAGCTGGTTTGATTCATATATAGTAAGTGCTTCTCGGTAAAAGTCCGAGAAGGAAGATAGAGGCTTTGGCATTGTGAAGAGCTCATCTGACAAGGGGCACTGGCAATGACACTGAGCTACCACCCTGCTGTCTGAAGGAGGTCTGGGGCAAAAGCACAGCAGGAATTTTAAGTTCTAAGAACCTAGCTGCCTTTTGCGGGCTAGCAAAGAAGCCAGTCATAACACAAAGGGCTCTTTTAGGAGAAGGAGTGGAAAACACAGACCAGCTTTTGAGAATTGTTGCTAATAACACTTTACCTTCAACGCAGCAGTTCCAAAGAATACTACTGGAAGAAAACGATCTTCCCCTGAACGCACAGGAAGGGCGTGTTTTCTCCAATATTGATGTACTCTGTTGCTAGGAGATTGGTTTGGAGCAGGATTCCTAGGCCAGACTTTCTTTCAGACAGACTTTTACTAAGTTTAGCTCTTTAAGGGAAGTCTCTGCATTTACCGTGAGGTATGCAAAACCCCATCATTTCTGAAGTGGAAAACAATGAACCAGACTCAGACTGCCTAGCATGGCCAACTAGCATCACCTGAAGAGTACATGTATGAAGGCCAGCTACGCCATGGTGGAAAAGTTCTATTTTAGGAGGAAGGAAAATCCAGGATTAGTCACTAAGAAGTTATCCAACCGTATACATTGTTTAACATCAATCAGCCATGAATTCTCATCTATAAGATGGATGCATTTTTCCTGTTTGTAGTGACATATTAGATAATTTATATAAAATGTCTTTCAAATATAAAATGTTATATAAAAACAGCACATTGTGTGCTTTAAATTTATAAAATTAAAACATAGAGACTAAAGAACATAGAAAACTTTTGAGAGGATTATTAAGAAAATAAGCTATTTGAATTTTGTGCCACAACCACGACTTAGAATTTTATAAAAGTCGAGTCTGAAAATGTCTTATTTCTTTAAAAATTTATTTATTTACCTTTATGTGACTATTATGCCTGCATTTATGTAAGTGCAGTGTGTGCAGAAAACAGAAGAGGGTGTCGGATCCCCTGGAACTGAAGTTATGGACAGTTGTTAGCCACCATATGGGTTCTAGAATTCAAACTCGGGGCTTTTGTAAGAACAGCCAGTGCTCTTAACTGCTGAGCCATCTCTCTGGGCCCAGAAAATATCCTGTTTCCTACAAAGTCATAAAGTTTACCAAAAATCCCTTAAGCTCACCCCACAAGGTAATCCTAATCGAATTTTTCTGTTTATCCTTCTCTTACTCTGCAATAGTCCTGAAGGGATTATTTGTTGTACATGTTCATGCTCCTGAGGGTTTTCTTATTTATTTCTAATTTATGATCAAACTGGTATAGGAGGCCTGTATGGAATGAAGAGAGGCCTTTCAACTTAAAGAACGCTATATATACATATACATATAGGAATTATAAAACAATTCTATTGTACTATGGATTAAGCACAATCATATTTTTAAAAATGCCCAGCGAAGAAGCTGGAGAGATGACTCAGCAGTTCAGGACACTTGCAGATCTTGCAGAGGACCCAGGTTCAGATCCCAGCATCCACATGGCAGCTGACAACCATCTATACCTCCAGTTCCAGGGATCTGATACCCTCCTCTGACCTCCGAGGGAGCCAGGCATGCACAGGGTACACATACATATTCAGGCAAAACACTCATACACATAAAATGAACCCTTTTAGATTCCCAGAGAAGCGTACCCCTAAGCTGTGCTGCAGAGACTGACTCACAGGCAGGGGAGCCGTCTGGAGCCGGCTTCCTCCGCAGCACTGCAGGGCTTTGAGAGCAGGGACCGGACTAAGCACTTAGCAGTGTCGGCCTCCACAGCTCAGGGTCACACAAGGAGGTGCTGTGTACATATTTAAGGGTGAAATGATTTGTGAAGTTCACAATATAATTTTAGTGAGGAACAAAAGTTTCAGACTTGAATATAGAATACACTCTAGCTGGGAGTGATGGTATGAACCTTTAACCTCAGCCTTCAGGAGGCAGAGGCAAGGGGATCTCTGTGAGATAAGGCCAGTCTAGTCTACATAGTAACACTTTGTCTCAGAAAAAAAACAAAGGGCTCTATCCATGTTCAAAACTACTAATAATGACAGCATGTAAGAGGCTGGCTGGCAAAGGATAATTCATTTGCTTTGATGAATGTTTATGTTTTTCATGAACTAAAAATCCTAATGGATTTACTTCAGTTATCCAGGATCGCTACAAATCTAAACAGACATTCTGTTATAGAACTTAGTGCTCACTAACACACTGGCTCTTCACAAGGCTGAGATATTTCTCAGAAGAGCTCTGTGCCTCCACTACTGATGTCCCATGGTGCAGGGCTTCTGTCCTCCCTGTCCCTGAGGTAGCCTAAACACTGTGCTACTAAGTGACCAGACGTCAGTGTGCACCTTCAGACCCCCACTTCTCCCCTTCTTTTCCTTCCATGGTATCTCTGATTTCCCTGGAGACTTTGAGTTTTGGGGCACTCAGGGGCTGTGACTAGACTCACCGTGACCCTTTCACGTGCTTATGAAGGAAGTCAGCATGAAAACGTGGGACCAGAGGATCCTTCTCCCCATGCACAATAAGGGTGGGGCACTGGATCAGAGGTAGCAGGTGCCTACAGATGTTACCTGAGAGACAAAAAGCACAGGGACTCAACCTTAGTGCAGTCATTCTGCAGGAAAGGAGGAAACGGAACATGTGGAGACATGCTGCTATACTCTGGACCTCAGCTTGGTCCCCAGAGAGGTGCCATTAGAGAGCGGCAGACCCTCAGGGGATGGGCCTTGTGGGATGCCCTTAGCCAATGGGAGCCTGCACCTGAAGGGGACTGTAGAACCACAGCCTATCCTCTTTTCTCCTTTGCTTTCTGACTTAAGATGCAAGCAGCTTTCACTGCCATAATGTGCTGCCTCCATGTGTGCCTCACCAGAGACACAACAATGCAGTCACTTGCTCATGGACTGGAACTTCCAAAACTCAAAACCAAGGAAGCCGTGTCTATGACCTGACATGTTCTGTAACACTCTCAGAAGGCTAACACACACGCTCCTCTTTGCATCTCTGCTTCTCTGTCTGGAAGTCAGTTTGATCTGGGGTTTCTTCCCGCTCTAACATTCTCTTCTATGTTTGTCTGTTTGTTTTGAAACTCTACTGGTAAATAAACAGTTTTTCCTGACCCAAATTCATTATTCACGTAAAATGGTAGGAAAATCAGACCAAAAAACCCCTACAATCCTTATGTTACAAAGGAAGGCCTGTCAACCATGTGGAAGACTCCTGACAATTTGGAAACCCTTTCAATTGAGATCATGTCACAAATAGCAGATAGGCCCAGTCAGCCCTGAAGGCACATGAACCTCACATCGAAGTTTGTGTGAATGACAGACATAAGCTGCTTGTCCCTTAGAGACACTCCTGACTACCACACCTCTGAGGTAGCAAGGATCTGTCCCTGATGAGAGAACTTCCAAGGGAATGATGGACAGCTCAGCTTCTGGCTCGGTGGCTCCACAGCAGTTTGAGCATTAGTCTCAAGCAGAAATAATTACAGGCCGTTGTGGTTGTTATGAGGTTATGTATGTAGACAGCCATATCAAAGGTTCTGAGTACCTATACAGCCATATCCTTCCTGTATTCCCCTCCCACCTCTGCCTATATTAAAAGGAATGTGCTGGCTGGGAGTTAGTCCACGTAAGGCTGACCACTAGGCACCAGCCTCTGTCCTCCTTTTCAACTGGGGGTTGCTTTCCATGAAAGAAGAGGTGTGGCCAGTTGACTGGAGAAATACTGGGTCGCTGAAGCTCCCCTCTCCCATCACTGGGCACACACTGCCAACTGTATAATCAAGTGATACTGATGAAAGCCAGGCCCATGAGTACCTGCTGTGGCAGAACTTAAATTACACATCTTAACTTATGCAGTACGTACAAACATTTGTAATTTGGGTGATTTTTATAATAATATTAAAAGCACTCACTCATGATTAACTGTCTGTAGTACTATAGCATGGCTGGATGTGAATTATCTCACTTAATCCCCACAACAATTTTATGAGGGAAGCATTAGCACACTACCCTGACATCAAGCAAAGCAGTACAGACAGAACTTGAACCCAAGCATGCCTGGCTCTACAGCTTGCAACCAACCCATGCAGGACAATAGGTCCATAAACCTGAGTGCAGTTATGAAAAAGGTTCCTGTCAGATCAGTGAGTACAGAGGGAGGTGAATATTAAGTTCTGCTGTGAGATGACTTTCACGCTGGCTCCTCTGCATCAGCCTGTGATTCTGAACTGCTGATTCAACTCCACTTCTATCTTGGGTCTTATCTCTTTGCTAAATGCAATTTTGGTTTTAAGGCACAAGGACACACATTTTAAGGACCTGTTATTCTGGGTGGATACTGCACTTATTTCAAAAGAATCACTATAATCACTATAAGGCTTATAATTTGAACTTAAACCAGACATGTAACATTTCCAAAAGTCCCTTTCATTCCAAAAGCTTTGACATGACAGATGATTCCTGCTGGAGATGATTACCTAACAGATTACACTGGCCCTTTAGACACTAAGTATTTTATAACTGAATGTCCCTAAACGGAAATCTTAGCTACTCTATTACAGCAATTACAAAAGAAGAAAGAAAAAAGAAATAAAAGGAAAAGGGAGAAAAGAGAAATGTAAAACAGATTCTAAACAGCTTGCTAGAGCTCGATCTTAACGGTCCCCCAGAGGCTCAGGTGTAGGAGGTGCAGGCGCAGTGCTGTGGGGACTGTGCAACCTTTAAGAAGTGGGGCCTAGTGGGAGGCCTGCAGGTCACTGAGGCAGGCTCTTGGAGGAGACACAGAACTCCAGTCTAGTTCTCTTTCTCACTTTTTGTCCATAAAGTAAATGGCTTTTCAGGCCAAGCACTCCAGCCGGGATGTGCTGCACAACCCAGTCTGAAATTAAAAGCAATGGGTCTTCCCAGTCATAGATGGGAATGTCCAGTACTGTGAGTGAAAATACACCTTTTCTCTTATTAAGATGATTACCTCAGATATTTGTAACAGTAACAGAAAGCTGACTAACATACATCTATATAAAAATGCTTTTGTTCAAATTCCTGTAAATGACGTTAATTCTTACTGGAAATCTTGTTACTTTTTTAGCAATGGAAGGTATTTTTTCACTGCTAAGGATACATCTCTTCCTTCTAAAGAAAAAGAACTGAACAGTCTCTTCTCCACACTGACTCTGGGGTTGAAGGTCATGGCAGAAACCTCCTCTTATTTTGTCCCAGAAATAAGATGAGTAGTGGGTAGAATCATCAAGATGAGCTAAAAAGGAAAAGCATTGTCTATGTGGTGGCTTTCTTTCTAATCGCTCTGGAATTGAAAAATAGAAACAAAGGCTTCTGGAGAACAAATCTGTGTCATCACATACACAAGAGGCTGAAGGGAAAAGAAGTCCCAACAACACGACCTTTATTAAGCAGCCCTGCCTTGTTTAAGACGGATTTACTACACAAGGACCTGGACTGTGTGTAACACATCAGGGTTACAGAGAGAAGGGATGGGTTCATTCCTCACAGATGAATGCTGGGACATCAAGGGAAGAATTCAGGAGGCATCCCTTGCAATAGGCATAGGAGCCATTAATAGTCCTTACAACCTACCTTCTGGCAGATGCTTAAACTGTTTTTTACATTCCACCCACTTCTCACAGGTTTTGGCAAGGTAGTCATACCCATACATTGCCTCCAGGGGCTTCCTTGTCTTCTCACTCCATTTAGAAACATCTCGGATGCCTGGAAAACAGAAGTGTGGACACGGATGGGTTCAGTCTCATGTTAAGGTGTTACTTTGAAATATCCCAAGCCCAGGCCACTTCAGTGTCCTGCTCACTGGGAAGCACTTCTACAGGCCCGGAGTGGCTCATTCCTGATGTCTTCCAGGTCTGTGCTCAGATTTAGGGAGGCCTTCCCAAACATACTCCATGACCTGTCCTCTCTATTTCCTTAAACACTGTGACCAAGATTCTATTGTTCCTGTACATATTAAATGCTGCTTAGGAAAGCATTCAGCCCAGTGCATTTGCTAAAGGATACACCTGAAAGACAGGATGGTGTTAATAATATGTACTAACATCAAACAAACGTCTCTCTAGTGCTGGAAATAGTCAAATGCAGGGGAAAAAATGTGGTCTACAGCTACAACTGCCTTCCAAGAGGGAAACTCTGCCTCTGCAGATTGGTTTAGATCTTCAGAGGGAAGCCAGTTGTCTGTAGAGGCCGGAAAGGCTGAATTGCTTCATATAATAGGGAACTTTAAAGAGGAGTGTGGGTAAGCAGGTGCAACATCAAGGCAGGGGGCCAGGGAGGTGTTCAGCAAAAGAAAAAAGAGGCTAGCAAGATAGTGGGAAGTAAGCCAAGCAAAGCTTCCCTGTCCAGGGCCTCGGGGCAGGAAGTTCAGTACTAAATCACATGCATGTATGAGGCCTTGCGTTCAATCCCCGGCACCTCTCCCATCACCAAAAACATAAATTCCTCGTGAATACTTGCACTCTGTGAAAGGCCATCTTGCAGTAGAACAAGCAGAGTTTTCATAGAATACAATCCTTTTAAAAATATTCTTTTTTATGTGTGAGTGTGTGGAGGAGTTGCCTGCTCATGTACATACACACATGAAGTCTGAGGAACCTCAAGTGTTGCTCCTCCTCAGGCACTGTCCACCTGATTTTTGGAGATAGAGTCTCTCACTGGGACATGGAACTCAGGGACTAGGTTAGGCTGGCTGGTCCGTGAAGCCCAGGGATCATCCTGTCTCTGCTTCCCCAGCACTAGGATTATGAATACGTACCACCATGCTTTTTTTCATGTTTTCAAAATAGGGTCTTACTATGTAGCCCAGGCTTGCCTGGAATTTGCTATGTAGTCCAGACTGACCTCAGACTCACAGAGATCCATCTGTCTCTGCCTCCCAAGTACTGAGATTAAGGTGTGTGCCACCACAGCTGGCACCTCATGCTCAACTTTTTACATGAATAAAAGTCAAGCCCTCATGCTGTGTGACAAGTCATGCTGTGTGACAAGCACTTTACCAAGTGAGCCGTCTTCCGTGTCCCACAAAATAAACTTCTGATGCCTTAATGGAATCATACTGATGAACAGACACTAAGTAACTAATGAATGTGTATGAACCACAGGAGGGAAAGTAAACACTGACAACAGAGCTGAGGCTGGACGGAGGCTTGGGCAGGGCTGCTCTCAGGGTGGCAGCCATCAGTAAGGACAAGCCAAGGCAGATCTGTGTCCATGCTCACTGTGTCCCATTTTCAGATGATTTCTTTGCCTCAACAGTCAGCAGTTCACTTGTGGGCTCCACACTGCAGATGGTAGGAGGGTGTCCAGATGCTGGAGATAAACCAGCTGCTGCCCGTGGGCCAATGAGTCCGCAAGTCTGATGGCCAGATTTGCCCAGTACATTCATGCCTACTGCACAGCGACATCGGGACAGCACAGCTACAAGCAGCATCAGGAGAGGATCTCAGCAACGTGGTAAAGTGAAAGGAGTTGGCCAGGAAGACTATACACAGTAGGAAATCATCTTGCAGGGCTCCATGCCAAATCTATGCTGCTTGGGGATATAAGTGCATGTAATAAAAACACATGAGTATCAGCAGAGCTGGAGGAAGGGGGGGAGGAAGCATGAGGGTACAGGCATGCAAAATTTGAGGAACATGCAGGGCAATTAGATAAGAAAAATGAAATAAAATTCAAATATCTGGATGGGAGAAGTTAGGCGAGGACATGGATGGACACAGAGTGAGAAAAGAGTGGTACATGGTGGAATGCATATGTAGTCTTATGAACGGGAAGCAGAAGGCATTTTGCCTGAACCCAGGAGTTTGAGGCCAACCTGGGCAACATACTTCGATGCTGTCTTTGAAACAGGTTTAGGTGGGGCTGGTGGAATAGCTCAGCCAACATACTGCTTCCATACAAGTAGGAGAACCCGAGTTCGACTGCTAGAACCCACGTAAAAAAGGGGGGCACAGTGGTAAATGGTGGTAAACAGGTGCTGGAGGAGCAGGAACAGGAAGATGCCTGGGGCTTGCTGGTCAGCAGCCTCAGCTAATCAGTGAACTCCAGATTCAGTGAGAGATCCTATCTCCATAAACAAGGTTCCGGAGGAACAGCACCTAAAGCTGACTTCCGGCCTCTACACACACACACACACACACACACACACACACACACACACAGCCCTTATACACATATACCTACACAAATATGCACACACACACACATGTGCACGCTCAAAGTGCAAATGAGAAGAGGATCAGGACAGCAAGGATGGCTCCCAAGGACCACACGTGAAAGCCAGAGAACGAGACAGAGTCAAGTGCCAAGAAAACACAGCAGCCAGAAAATCAACCCAGAGGAAGTTCAAAAAGAGGGTGTGATCTATACTGTGCACATTATGAGCCTGTTTTTAAATAACGCAGTGTGAACAGAGAACGCTTGTCCAAGGGGTTTGGTTACATGAAAAGTACTGTCTTCACTGGACTGGTAGGTCAGGGGCCACCTTATCAGCAGGCAAGGACAGACTGGGGGATGAGGAAGTGGCAGCAATGGAGGGAGAAGGAAATGGAAAAACACTAGACAGTAAGGAGTGCTGTGGGATTGAGAGTCTCTGATTTGGTCCTGAGGAGCAAGGACAGGCAGAGCCACTGTGACAGGGAGCTTGTGCTCAGGCAGTGGCAAAGGAGTGAAAGGCTGACAATTCCCAGGATGAAGCACCATAGTGCAGGCAAGTGCAGAACATTGCAGGGTCCAGGAGCAAAGAAGCCACCAGGCCTAAGGGCTCTGGGATGCCTTTCAGAGGCAGTGCCTGGGAGATGGGCCTTGGAGTGAAGATGAGACTGCTGAGAAGAGTGCGGCTGGGACAGAACACAAGCTGGGACCTCAGCAGGTGCCGGGGCACAGAAACATGAGGGGAAGGTACATTCAGGAAAGGCAGGAGACACAGGAGACAGGAGAAGGCTAGAAGGCTGCATGGAGCAAGAATGCCAGGGACGAATCAGCTGAATAGATTTGTTGAAGTTACTGAAGGTTTGTAAGTAGGAGATGGAATGATTTCATTTTTGCCTTATGGAGGACGTTCTGCTATGGAAGACAAAGTACTGTAAGAAGCCAAGGGTCTGAAGTAGGACACTGAGGGGAAGAGGAGGAGACAGATAGCTAGGGAGGCACTGTGTAGTATTAACAGAATGTAGTCTCCATGAGATGCAGAGCGCGGAGGACCAGGCCTCAAGGAGAGTCTCGGGGTTCTGGCTTACACGTGTTCAGAGGGTGTGGGCTGTTAGCTGAGTGATAGTGGGAAGACAGTGAGTAGAGGTGAGATGTGGGAAAAGTCATGAAATAGCCAGTTCAACTTTAGAGCAAAGTAGTCCATGTCCTGGGGTATAAAATAAACCTTAATATATTGAAAAGAACTGAAACCACACTGAAGACAGAAAACAGAACCAAGTCAATGAAACCAAAACCTGGTTCCTTGACAAATCAGTGACTGGCCAGGCAAAAAAAAGGGACAAATTACCAATGTGTAAGTGTGTGTAATTCAAATTTATAGAGTAGGGAGGGAATGTTACCAACAACTCTAAAAGTATCCTTGTCTTCGTCTTTGACAAGATTACACTTCCTACAGTGAGAACCGTTCAGCAGAGAGGACCAGAAGGATACAGAAAGGGACTGAAAGAGAGAGAACACAGAGAATCAGACAACACAGATACCTTTTTCAGTAAACTTGTGTGAAAGAACACAGCACGGAAAGGAGGAGCTACAAGAAGAGGGGCAGTGCTCTGGAGGAGGAACCATGTTCACCCCTGAGGCAGAGGGGAAGGTCCAGGGGCAGAAGTCAAGGATTCAGAAGAACCAAGACATCCTGTGCCTCACGCAGCAGGAGTGCGTGGAGGGCAGCCAGGTGGAACGGCTCGCTCTGTACAAGGTAGGCTCTTAGCTAGGCAGGACAGTGAGGACAAGCAGAGGACAGATGAGGATAGGTCTAAATAACGTCTCACTAGAGAATTTCAGATATGGGCTGGAGAGATAGCTCAGCAGTTAAGAGCACTGGTTCCTCTTGCTGAGGACTCGGGTTCGATTCCTAGCACCCACATGGCAGCTAACAACTATCTAGAAGTCCAGTTCCAGGGGAATCCAATGCCTTCTTCTGACTCTGAGGACACTGCACAATGGGTGCAGTTACACACATGCAGGCAATATACTCATACATGTAAAATAACAAATAAAATATTTTTAAAAATAAGAAAAAAAAAAGAATTTCAGATATCTTGGTGCTGCAGAATGGCTCAGTAGTTAAGAGACTGTACTGCTCTTGATGAGGACAAGAGTTTTGTTCCCAGCATATACATAAGGCATTTCACAACCACCTGTAACTCCAGCTCTAGGGGATCCAATGCCCTCTTCTGGCCTCAGTGAGTATTGCCCTCATGTGCATGTGTGTAGTTATGCATGCATGCACACATACAATTAAAAATAAACATAAAATCTTTTAAAAAGAGTTTCGGATTTCTTGATAAAATAGGAAGACCACAAAGAACTAAGACTCAAGACTAGGATCCAGCCACTGAGTAGCTTACTAAGTCACACGGATGGCAGAACAACTGTAAAAGATTCAGTTTGTCTAGGGTTCTGCAAATTTCTGCCAGGGCCAGAGAATACGTAGTTCAGGCTCTGCAGGTGAAGAGGCCCACCAGAGACATAATGTAGACACTGATATCTGTGTAGAGAAAATACTGAACCCACCTTGACCTAGCTGCCTGCAGTGGGCCATTTGGGGTCTTCCAGAGACATAGGAAAAGCTTCTAGTCAGAAAGAGAAGGTCCTGGTAGACCAGGTTTGCAGGTAGAGGTGGTGGGGAAGCCCAGGTAGATTCACTTTAGCCCCAGTGAACCCGCCACTCCAAACCCTCAGGTACCTCTCATTCCAAGATCATATCAAATTGGACAGCTTGCCAGAGGCAGAGCAATCCCACAACTGGGTGCCTAGTAACTGCCAACACTGCTCAGATTTTATGACTATTGTGAGGCCAGAGCAGCAATTCTGGGAGTAGAAGAGAAGTGAAGAATAGAGAACAGAGGCCCCAGCTTGGTATTCAGGGCTCACGGAAGTAGCTTTTCACTGGTACCCTGGCTTTATAAAAGCAGGCGGCAGCATGGAGTTGAACTGCAGGATGCTTGGCCCTGTTCTTGTATCTTTATAAACCTCAAGGAAAAACTTAGAGGACACCTTAGCCATGCAAAGAGCACAGACTCGTGTGACTAAAGGATAGGGTTCATTTCTCAACCCAAAGTTTCCTTTCATACTCATTACATTCATTGTGTACTCACGATTTTTTTTTTTTTTTTTTTTTTTTTGAGACAAGGTCATACTATGCTGTCTAGGCTGGCTTCAAACTCACAATCCTGCTGCCCTAACCTCCCAAGCAGCTGGAGTTACAGGCATGTACCACCACAGCCAGCTTTCATGTTGTTGTAAATGAGGTTATGAGTAACACTTCCCAACCCCCTCCTTCCTTCAGGCTCACGATCTGTGGTAGTAAATGTTAATGCTGCTCTTCCCTAGCCTTTGCCTGAGTCATACAAGTTTCATTTCTGGAAATAGAAAACTATTTCCAGGCTGGTTAAATTGCATGATTTTTCTGAGAACTCATTATTCTTTCGCCCTTAGACTTGAGAACTGGAAGTGGATGAGATATGACTTGTCAATACATATCAAAACAAGAGGGGGCAGCGAGGAGGATCGGCACCTTGTTGCCAACTCACCCTCGAAAATCCTGACATCTTCTTCAGTGATGTAGGTGATTGCTCCCCAAATCACCATCTTGCGGATGTAAGATGGGTGTGTCGCAGCAGCAATGAGTGCAGTTATGCCGCCACCACTCCAGCCCAGGAGAGAAACCTGCCTAAACTGCAGTGCCTGTGACAGATACATCAGAACACAGAGTTCGGGTCAGAACTCCTCTCTGCTAAAAGAACCGAGTCATGGTAATCAGAAGTCCAGTGTCACTGAGCTTTAGTATAAACACAATTGTCATTAAAAACTTGAGTACACAGTATTATTATGATGTGTGCAGGAAGCACATCTTCTGGTTGGATAAAATGTCAAACAACAGAAGCAGCAGCAATCAGCTGTGTTTGGATATAATAAGCATCATGTGTGTGCACCTGAGCAGGGCTCTAAGGCCAGTTCTGTAGATGGGCCATTCATTGCTGCAACTGTGGAGAGAGCTGGCTATGGGGGGTGAGGAGGGGAAGACAGGACAAGGTACCAGGGACAGCTGCATCTGTCCTCAGATGAATCCACCAGGACCAGAAAATGTGCTTACCGGAAAAAAGTGACAAAGCATCTGGGAGAGACTTTCTAGAAGTACAAACAGAGTGCTTAGGAAGACTAAAGAACTAACACATCTTAGTCAGGATACTTGCTGATGGGATTACACGTGGGTGTCTATACTCTTGATAATCACTTGACATTAATATGTAAAACGAGCATTGGCATCTTCTGCTGCCTAGAATACTGCTTCCTGAATTCATCTGGAATGTTGGCACCTTTACTAGGAGACAGACCCAGGATGTACACAATATCCCTGTTCATAACCACACAGAAAAATTGAGAACTAAAATGTCCATGAGCAGCAGAATGCTTACTGTATTTCTGTTTACTACAAAAAGTAACTTGAAATGAACTACCATTAGATGTTACATGGAATAATACTACATCCACAGAGTGAAGTACAACAGCTCCCTTTAACCTGCTGAGGATACATTCTAAGCCCTTATTATCCTCTCATGGATACCTTGTAACACAGACCAAAAGCTATACACATATTGTGTTTTTCCTACACATACATGCAATAGCATGGATGTGCTGGACAGAGGATGACTCCAATCCTGGGTGGGATGGAGAGGATGAGGTAGACAGTACCAGACTTCATTGTATCACTCAGAATGGCATGGGATTTAAAATTCAGAGAGAGACGACAGATAACATTAATGAACGTGCATTTCAAAAACACAGCAGGATGTGTTTTGAAAGTTTTCCCATAAAGAAATGATATATGTTGGAGGCTGGGGAGAGAGCTCCTTCGGTAGTGCTCGTGGCAAAGCATGAGGATTTAGTTTGATCCCACAGGACCCATGTCAAAAGCCAGTCATGGTGGTGCCTGCTTGAAATCCCAGAACTTGGGAGGTAGAGACAGGATGGTTCCCGGGGCTTTCTGGCCAGCTGGTCTAGCCTAAATAAAGACCATGTTTCAAAAACGAGGTGGAGAGCAACTAGGCAACAACAGTCATTTTCTGCCCTCTCCAATGAGTACTTGCACATACATGGACACACATATACACATACACGTACACAGAGAGGAAAGAAAGGAAATGACACATCTTTGAAGAGACAGACATGCTTATCGGATTTGAACATTATGTCGTGGAGACATACTGAAACTTACTTATCACCTTGGCAAGTGCAATTTTTATGCTTTAATGTATAAACTAAAAATAAACTTAATTTAAAATTTAAAACAAACAATGTTAATGAATTGTTTATTTCTGGAATTTTCCACTTAATAGTTCTAGACCACAGTCTGCCATGGAGGTGAAACCATGCATGAGGGGAACAGTGTAGCATGCAAATGTATGTTTATCAATAAGGAACGCTCTAATTGACAAACTGCTCAGTAAAAACTGCAAGGTGGATGAATAAGGTGCAGTCTGCTGTCACCAACGCTACACACCTGTCATTCCAGCACGCAGAGGCAGGGGTCAGTCTACTGCAAAGTGAATTTGAGGCCAGCCAGGGATACACAGTAAGACCCTGCCTTAAAAAAACCTAAGTAGTCAAACAAAAAAAATCCAGGTACTTAAATACTGTTTTGTTTTGTTTTTCCCTAAAAAGCACAGAGTCCTCACCTGAGCCCACAAGGTAACTCAAAGCAGAAGAAAAGCTGGGATTCTCCATCTTCGTTTTGTATCTTCTCCTTTACTTTGGGTCAAATTTCTGCTCAATTCCGCATGTAGGCATGTTGTCAAAGTTAGCTTCAGCTGTCAACGTGACACAAACCTAGAGTCACCCAGGAAGAGGGAACCTCAACTGAAGAATGTCCCAGGTCAGACGGCCTGTGGCATGTCTGTGAGGCATTTTCTAATTGCTAACTGACGTAGGAGCGCCCAGCCTGCTATGGGTGCTGCCATCCCTGAGCAGGTGGGCTGTATAAGAAAGGCTGGTAACATGAGCTTGGGAGCAAGCCAGTAAGCAGCATTCCTCCATGGTCTCTGCTTCAGTTTCTGCCTCCAGGTTCCTGTTTGGCTTCCCAGTAAGCCAAATAAACACTTTCTTCCCGCAAGTTGGAGTCAGGCCTCTGGCTTGGGAGTCTAGTTACGTCAATACCAAACTGTGCATTTTGCTCACCCAGAGGCTGAAGCAGGATTGTGATTTCATTATACAATGAGAACCTGCCTCAGAACAACACAGAAGACAACAAAACAGAGTGAAGCAAAAACCATGCACTGACATACGCCATGAAACTGGCCAGAAAGACAGAGGCTGGAGGTCCTGGTAGTAGTCTTTAAATTACTCTCTCTTTTAGATCTAGTTCATGGAAGATTCACATGTATTACCATTGTAGAAAAGAAACGAAAAAAGGAATAAATAAAGAGAATGAATGAATGAGTGACAGGAAGAAAGAAAGAACAATGGAAATTAGAACAAATGAAGACAGGTCCAGCAATCTTCTCCCACTCTCCACACTCACCTTCATCAAGGCAACAGCATCTTTTGCATCCCTTTCATAAAAGTCCTGTGGGAAATCTCGATCTGGGGGTCTGGACTGCCCATATCCTCGAGGATCCCAGGCCACCACTGTGAAGAGCTTCTTATTTAGGCTTTGAAGCTGAGGTGCAAAATCCGTGGCTCCACTTCCTGGAAACAGTCACTTAACCGGTTACACTCTAGTGAATGTTTCCACTGCCTCAAACACACCACAGGGAAACAGAAGCACCACCAATCTTAACAAAGTACTCAGTTCTACTCAAAGTTAGCCACTGCAACATAATAAGGAAAGTTGTCTTGCAGAGGCTGTGAGAAACTAAATGTGCATATTTTATCAAACCAGCACAAAAGAATATATGCTAAAGAGAATGCATTTCCAGTCTGTGGTGGCCCTGACTGGCAGACCCCAGTTCCCACCTGGCCACCTGAAGTGTGGTGTGTTCATGTCTACTGTGTAGTGTGGAGGGTCATTCACCATCCACTGAGCAGCATAGAAAGCCACTCATCCAGAGCTCTGACCAGGGGCAAGTCAACACTTACTGTATAGTTTGCTTGATTTCTGAGCACTCAGGGCCACAAATAAATATTACACACTCCCTGGTGACCAACTACAATGGAAAGGGTCTTTCCAGATAGTCAGGATCACTTACTGTTATCAGGTCCATCACAAATGTCATTCAAAGAAACCCAAGCTAAGATCACAAACCAATGGATCTGCAGCCCCTGTCTACTGTTGAGCTGAAGGGAAGTACCCTGAAGGAGGGGTAGAAGGTAAGGGATGGGGAGAAGAACGCAAAAAGTGATTACACAAATAAGGAGACTTTGCTTACTGGCACACGTGAAGACTAGGGCCAAGAATACTAAAACCTTAACAAGTGTTTAGGGAACATACATTGTTATCAGTACCTGGTATCTGAGTGGTCCATGGGAGGGGGACTGGGAGTGAGGGGAAGATCAGATAGGACAGAAATTCCCATTGTTCCATTTTAAAACTTTGGAATCATGCTAGGATTTTACATAAATGAAAAATTATACTGGTGGGTGTTTTTATGTAGTTAGTGACTACAGTCTTGAAATAATAGAAGTTTAATCTGGTCAATAGTTTTTGCTGGGGTTCTAACCAGATATCACGTGTTAAGAGTAAATGTCCTCTTGAATACAGAACTGTAGGAGAAAGGGTACTAAACGTTACTTTTCCAAGACAATCACATGTTATAGTAGTACTTTATCAGTTGAGTGGTGCTTTATCTGGCCAAGTAGAATCAGGAATTAATTAAAAATTTTAGCACTTGACTTTTGGCAGAAAGAAGAAAGTCATAAAGAAGTATCTGGTAGGATTATATAAATATTTAAAAATAAAGCAGCAGTCCTATACTTCTCAAAACTAGATTTCAAATCCTGGTGTGGCAGTACACACCTTTAATTCTAGCACTCAGAAGACAGAGGCAGGTGGAGCTCTGTGAGTTTGAGGCCAGCTGGGGTCTACACAGGGCTCAGGCCAACCAGGGCTCCATAGTGAGACTGTTTCAGAAAAATGACTGTTGTTGTTTGTTGTCTAGCTTTCGTTTTGTTTTGTTTTGTTTTTGAGACAGGGTCTCCTAGTAGCCCCAGGTGGCCTGGAACTTACTACAGACCATGTTGGCCTCCATCTCACAGAGATCCACCTGCCTCTGCCTCTTGAGTGCTAGTATTAAAGGCTTGTACCACCATCATGCTTGGCCTTGTAACTAGATTTTGAATGTCCTGAGATCAGTATAAATTTTCCTCCTGAACTGTTTACATATGAATGAATGTTAAAAACAAGACTGATCTGCAATGTGCTGATCTAGTTTTTATTTTTCCAAAGACTTTAAACCAGTCAGGTGTGGGAGCACAAGCCTGACACTTTAGCACTTGTGAGAGATTAAGGCAGGCCTGGGCCCTATGAGACCTTGTCTCAAGACTTTAAGATTTTAACCCCTTTCTTCTTAGTTTCACTAAACAAGTCAAATCAAACATAACACTGAGCTACCTTCCTGGATTTAGCACTTCAAGTCTCACATTCTGAAAAACCTGGAAACAAGCAAGGGAATAAAAAGTTCATATAGTAGAAAGTTATTTACTTTTATAAATGAGTGAACTTCAAGTGCAGCAAATATTCCTTAAAAATCCTTGGGAAGCACTAAGATGAACAATCAATACTTGGCATCTAGCATCATGATCCATCATGAAGAATATACAGAATATGCAAAAGCATTCCATTAAACCCTGTGCACACATACCCAGCATCCCAGGAAGTAGCAGGACTGCATGCTCTCCATCTCCGACTCGCAGGTAATGCAGGTGAACACCATTCACAGCCACCTTGGCGGAAGTTACTGCCGTGCTGGAAGAAAAAAAATTCCCAGAGGAAGGTCGTCAGGCCAAATTGACATTTAATATGGCAAACTGTCTTTTCACATGCACAAGCCAGCTTCAGTATCCCACTCAGTCTTACAGCATTGACTTGTGACCTAGTTTTTCGATCCAGATTGTGTCCTCCATAACAGATCGCAAATCTGAACAGTCCCCTCCTGTCTCACCTTCTGAAAGCCTTGAGATGTTTGCTGGAATCAACAGCCATAGATATAGACCTAGAGCCAGGGGAGCCGGAAGCCACTGGTGCCCATGTGCAGGTTCCACACAGTGAAACATGAAGGTGAGTTAGGAAAGCCTGGAGCCTGGAGCCTGGAGCCATTGCATGTACTTCAATGTCTAGAGCAACTACCTGGACCTCTGGCAGCTGTGCATTTCTAAGGATGCTGATTTCATGTCTCAGGGAATGTCCTAAATTGCAGGTTGCCCTTTAGAAACAGGGCTTCTTGTGCTGTCTGGCTAGTTAACTGGAGATTTTAGTCAGGAACCATTCACTGTATTGACAAAGTCTCTTTGTGTTTTAGGATGTTTGACATAGTCTTGGACAGGATTCCTATAGTGAAATTCACCCATCCAGGGTTCAAGAACCATTGTGGAAGACAGGGCAGAAGACTGTAAGAACGAGGGGAGGAGGTGAATGACCATATGGGAATAGTCTTATAGGCTCCTGGGACTTTGCTTATATGAACTTACAGCACTGACGACAGCATGCACAAGACCAGTGCAAACTCAAGTAGACAGAAACTCAGCATAGAACTGTGGAAATTGGGAGCAGGCTCCAATCTTTATGGAAGTATTGGGCAGCTGAGTACTGCTGGGTGAGGAGAAGCTGATCTTCTTTAAGGGAGTGACTCTAGATGGGCTGACTAGACCTCAGTGGATACTAACTTGACTCGATCGGCCTTAACATATAAGAAATTCAGTGTTCTGGGGGAAGACTAACAGGAGGGTATTGATGGGGAAGGAGTATAAAGATGATTAAGATGTTGTGCATGAAATACACAAAGATTCAAAAAGAGATGGTAACATGATGCTTTGTTGGCTGCTAAGCGGTCATGTCCACAGCCCTCTGGTGGCCCAGCATCTCACTTGACTCCACTTGGCACAGGACAAGGTCTCTAGACAAAGCTACTGCCAGAATGTGCCCTGCCTGAGGGATGGGTGTTCCCTGAAAATACTCTTCCTGAAGCTCTAAGACAAACTGTCCAGGGATGCAGACCACTACACCCAAGTCCACAGATCTAGGCTCCTTCAGCCTTTCCATCCACTTGCCTGCTAGAGGGTGGTGACATAAAGAACAGGGTTGCATAGCCAAACAAGTGCTAGGAAAAGCTCTTCCCTTTCTTGTGGATTGCAAATTTAAACCGACTACTCACTTCCCCTTTCTTCCACAGGCTCCACCACTTCTGCCCGTGGTCAAAATGGGTACTGAAATCCAGCATTTTGGAAACACAATGCCTTGTTTCCTTTCTTGGTTTCATTTAATTTGCTGACTTCAGGTAGTAAAGAGCGCAGGCTGGGCATGGTGGCTGAAATCTGAGCACTCAGAACACAGAGGGAGGAGTACTGCCACAAGTCAAGGTCAGCCTGGGCTACATAGTGAGATCTTGCCTCAAAAAAATAACAACAGAGGCAATAAAGAACATAGAAAAAAAAATCTGTTGGATACTGGTACATCTAATCTTAATATAATAATTTCCAGAAAATTCTAAGACTAAGCTGTTTTTATTTTTTTTTCAATTTTTAAAAATTTTATGTGGATGAGTGTTATGCCTACATGTGTGTAAGTGCACCTGTGCCATACAGTGCCCACAGAGGACAGAAGAGGGCATCGAATCCCAAGGAACTGGAGTTAGGCAGTTGTCATCTGCCAGGTGTGTGCTTGAATTCGAAATTGGATTTTCTGCAAGAACAACCAGTTCTCTTAACTGCTGAGCCATCTCTCCCACCTCCTAGGTTTGTATAAAGTAACCACAAGTTACAGTGAAGTTTCAGCTACTGCCAGGGCTTGAATTTACATGGATCTTGATAATATATTTTGCTTCTTTTACATACTGTACTATCATTTACACTCTCATTATTTGCATCCTTATTAACTGGACTTGTTAATTATGCCCATTCATTATGATCTAGGAGTTTTCATTGTTTCAGATACAAACTCTGCAAGGCCGGAAGTTCAGAGAGGTTGAGTAATGTGTCCATATTCACACAGCTAGGAGGGGTTAAGAATACATCTGTTTGGAGGCCAAGATTTCTCTTTAATCTCACAGCACAACAGAGTTCTCAACAGGGCAAAGGCCAGGGGTGGTGTTCAGTGTGATTGCCAGGCAATGGGGTGGAGGCAGGCATCCGGGGAAGGATTGGATCCGATTTCCTGGCAGAGCATTCTTAGACTGAACTCTGAAAATATGTTTTTTTCAGGCAAACTGTCAGATTCTTTCAATTATTAATTTCAAAACTGACATAGCATGCTATTTCAAGGAAACTTTTTGACTTGAACCTAGAGGTTATTAAGAAAAGGGTCAAAGCTCCAAACAACAGAATTATAAGCAACTTTCTGGCACACATCTCAAGCTAATTTTGGATTAGACACTGGCTGTCAAGCAGTATTTACAGGACTGCTTAGAATCCTTGGCCTGGGGTTGATTTGGAATGAATCAGCACATGGCTTGTTTCTCAGATTACAGGCCTTGTTAATTTGGACCATGTTAATGAAATGGCAGGGCAAGATCCAGTGAAACCAGTTTTGTGGAGATATTTCAGGAAGAAAGGACTACACAGGTGGATAGGTCTCTCCACAGCCATCAAATAGTCTATGAGATGTATGACAAAAGCACAATCATTGTCACCTTATCTCAATCCTTTCCTACACTCAGGACACTAGATAAAATGCCTATTTTTCACTATCAATTTATAACTGCAGTCACTGACATGTTTTTCCACCTGTATAAAAGTCCTAAAGTCATATAATCCTAAAATAATAGAAGAAACTGGAATTAGATATAAAACCAAAGAGCTACACACTCACACTATGAACAGTTAAAAAGCTGGTCAGATCTGTCTTCCTTTTTACTTCTAAATTAACTTTTCAAATTAGCACTTTCCACATTAGATAAAGTTCCAAATGCCAGGTGATCATCTGGAATTACCCCCTCCCGGTCACTAATGTCAATGGCTCACCGACAGTTAACAACACTCAGTTAACCAGAGGCATGCACTGAGTACCCCACACACCTACATGGGCTGGACATGCATATATGCAACCTTATTATGCAGAGAAGAAAGAGAAGCAAGCTTCAGGCCATACTCTCCACATTTTCTGCCCAGAGTCTTTCAGAGTGAGCATCCATTTTCAAGACAACAGGACAGCAAGGAATCTAGGCTTTTGCTGTTGTTTAATCTGGGGAATGGTGGGAGTGTAGCAGTGGAACAAAAGTGCAAAATGTTGTTTTCTGGTCATCGCTGCACACCTACGTTAGAACCTCCGGCAGGGAGGCCTGGGGACTCAGAATTTACACAAGTTCCCAAGCTGCTGCTTCTCTTGCACAATAAAGTTCGAGATCAGCAAACAAAGACTGCGGCTCGCTGACAGATTTCTATTTTGAGGAGGTAAGAATTGCTGTTCTCAGCAACCAGCAACCAGCCGTGGGGCTTGGGACGTGCGCTCCCTCAGGGGCCGGTCTGTGACTACCAGCAAGCGCCCCTCCCAGGTCTCCTCCTCTGCACACTGAGGCTGGTCCGCACCCGAGGCCCCTGGGCTCCGGTCCCAGAACCGAGGGGCTCGCGCCGCAGCTCGGCGAGCTCCGGGCCGGGGTCTGGGGAAGGAAGGACCGCGCCAGGCCGCCCCTGTCCCTCCCCGGCCTGCGTCCCGCGCCCCCGCTGAACCGAGCGCGCGGTTACCCGAAGGCGGCCGCGGACCGGCGGATCCCGGGCTTCAGGAGAGAGAGAAGAAGCCGCAGCCGCAGCGCCGCTGGGAGGCCTACCGCCGCCGCCATGGTTCTAGGTCGCACCGCCGTCCGGAACATGCCAGCTCCCAGCTCGAAGCCCCGCCCCCTGCCCAGGCCCGCCCCCCGGCCCGCCCCCAACTCAGACCCATCCAGAAAGCCAAGCCTGGGAACTGAGCATGCCCTCTCTAACCTCTGGCTCTATCTCCCAGGGTGGATAGTCCAGTTAGTGTCACTCCATGCCTGTAGTTGCCATGGTGTTCAAAGCTATGGGGAGGCGGGGCCACCTGTTCTGTCCTCGTCTGGTGTACAACCAGACGGAGCCGCTAAGAGAAAAAAGAACCTCAGCAATGGGTGTCATTGCTTTCTGCTTTTGTTGACAGGGTCCTAGGAAGCTCCAGCTGGCCTGGAACTCACTATGTAGCTAAGGCTGACTTTGAACTCCTGATCCTCCTGCTTCATACTGGAATTACAGACATGCATGTGCCACTGTCCCTGGCTATGTTCCACTTTTCACATCTATCTCTTCCACTTATCTCAGAAGGAAAAAGAAGAATTTAATGCTTGAGGTTTATTATTATTATTAAAAATTATTTTATTTTTACATGTATGGCTGTTTGCCTGCATATATGTAAGTGCACATGTGTGTGCCTGGTGCCTGCAGAGACCAGAGGATGGCTATAGACCTGCTGGAACTAGAGTTACAGACAATTGTTAGCCCTGGGGTGCTGGAAACTAAACCCAGGTTCTCTGAAGAGCAACCAGTACTCTTAACTATCGAGCTGTCTCTCCAGCCCCTTAATATTTTTTTTGAACCCCAGTGTCCCACACCTTTAATCCCAAGCACTCCGGAGGCAGATGCAGGCAAACCTCTGGGAGGTCAAGACCAGCCTGGTCTACTTAGCAAGTTCCAGGCCAGCTGAGGCAAGGAGGTCCTATCTCAAAATGACAAACAAACAAAAAATTTAAATGAATACATAAAATGTTTTGAGAGGACTCACACTATAGCACAGGTTGGCCTTGAACTAGTAATCCTTACCTTGGCCTCCAGAGGGCTAGGGTTACAGGTGTAAGCCACCATGCCACTATGCCAAGCAAATTCACTTTCCTTTTTCTTCAGATAGTGGATTGAACCCAGGGCCTCATGCATGCTAGGCAAGCACTCTTCCACTGAGCTACATACGAAGCCCCAAACTGACCTTTTTAGTATCATTTGGCTTTCAGAACTCTTTGATTGAATCAACATTTACTTATTTTACCTGAAACATTAGCTGGGATTTCTCATCAAAGAATGAGTTAAGAATATTTTGCACTGAGCCTTTAGGTTACTGGTGTTAGCATCCATTAGGCACATCTTGGAGAATTTGTCCTTTATGTAGAGGACAAATTAGCTTTGCATCACTGGCACAAACACTGGAGAGAAACTATTTGAGAAGAGAAAGATTTATTTTTCCTCACAGTTTCAGAGGTATCAACTCAGTGGTCAGCTGGATCCATTGCTTTGGGCTGAGGCAAGGTAGGTAGCAGAGGGCTGATGTGTAGAAGTTGCTACCTCCCTCATGGTTCCTGGGAAGCTGAGAAGCAGATAGGGGCCAGTCAGATCCCACCTCCTAACATCTTCCAAAAAAGCCACCAAACTATGAATCTATCAATGGATTAGAATTACTCTACTGATTAGGTCAGAGCCATTATGATGCAATCTCCTGCCAAAGATTGGCTCCACAAACTGGGACCACACCTTCTCAGTTTATGAACTTTTTGGGAGAAACTATATCCAAACCCAAACTGCCACGCCATTAAAAAACAAACAAAAAACCTTAGGCACATCAAGATGCATCAGTTTATTTTCAATTTTTATGTACCATACACCCCCACCCCATTTTAGGTGTAGAGCGGTGTGGCGAGGGAGTCAGGAAGCCGTAGACCACACAGCTGTGGAAGGGCATTCAGACCTGTTCAGTTTCACAGCGCTGTGTTGAGTTGCTACGCGGTCTAGCTCTCACTGTAGTGGTGTTAACTGTTTAATTCTTTATAACCAGCTGCTTATAAAGTGTTGAAAATTAAAACTGTACTTGGATTACAACTTTTTTATTAAATAACATATTAAGATGTACAGAAGAAAAAGTTTCCTGGACCATGGGCAGAAAACTTAACCAGTTGGGCTCTCTGAGTCTCAACTGTTTCATCGGATTCTGAGCTTGAGTCAATAGGAGATGTGATGCCCCGTGGCTGACACTAGGGAGCTACATCCCTACTGGGATGACTCTGAACCTCTTGGGTGAAGATATATCTGATTCTCTAGTAGACAGACAGCACACGTGACAGCAAAACTTTCCAGACATAGAGTGTTCAGCGAGTCCTCATTAGCATTTCACTACTGTCCACATGTGACGGAAAATTCTAGAAGTGCTTCACTCATACCCGTAACCTTTGAAACACTGTTTAGATATAGATTTGATACCAAGTTAATCAGCACATTATAAGTTCCAGTGGTTCAAAATGTCTCTCTAAAGTGCCTCATGGTGATGGCTGGCGTGCATGCAACCCAGTGTGAGGACAGTTTGTGACACTGTCTACACTCACAATGAAGTAGCTAAAACAGATGCTTCCTCTTCTGAATACGAATGCTGGACTCACATTCTCAAATGGGAAGGATGACCAGACCGTCATTACAATCTGTTGACTTCTCTGTATCCTTTTTTTTTTTTCAAAGATTTATTTAGGTGTATGAATGTTTTCCCTGAATGTATGTGAAAGACGTGCATGCCTGGTGTCTGGAGGGGACAGAAGAGGGCATCACACTCCTGGAACTGAAGTTGGCGACAGTTGTGAGTCACCACATGGATACTGAACCCAGGTCCACTGCAAGAGCAGCAAGTGCTCTTAACCGCTGAACCACCTCTCCAGCTCCCCTGCATTTTTCTAAAGGAACATGGCCAACCTACAAAAACAAAAAAAGGACACATCTGCACAATGACTATAATAAGAGTTTTGAAGAATATCCTCAACACACAATCAACTTAATGTTTAATTTATTTTTACTTTATGTGTATGAATGTCTGCCTGCATGTATGTAAGTGCACCACATTCATACACTACCCAGGGAGGCCAGAAGAGCGCATCAGATCCCCTGGGAATGGAGTTATGGATCGTGGTTAGCCACCATGTGGATGCTAGGAACTGAACCTGGGTCTTCTGCAAAATCAGCCAGTACTCTTAAACCATGGAACTACCTTTCATGAATGGGTGGATTCTTACATGCATTTTTAATTTTGTTGATTGAAAAATAAGCTAAATTCTGGAAATCCAGGTAACAGACAAATGCTTATTCAAAAACACTGGCTAACCTCAGGTGCCCATTCTTTCACCCACAAAAACCAAACAAACAAACAAAAAAACAACAACAACAAAAAAAACCTTTGCAGCTTAAATCACGATATTCCTATTTTTAAGGAACATCTAAGAATTTCCTAATACAAATATATAGGAGTTTGAGGTGAAGACATATCTGATCTGATTTTAATTTTTTTTTTTTTTGAGATATGGTCTCCCTGTAGACCAGGCTGGCCTGGAGCTCACTATGTAGACCAGGCTAGCCTCAATTTCATGGAGATCTGCCTACAGAGTGCCAGGATTAAAGGCCTCTGCCACCATACCCAGCCTGATCTACTTTTGAAAGAAAGAGAAATAGCCCTTTCACAGGCTCAGGGAGAGAAACATAAACTTCAAATGTCTGTCTTTGGCATCTTTAATCCACATGAAATTCCAGAAGAAATGCGAAACTAAAGTCTGGTTATTTTGTTTTCTTTGTTCTCTGTTCACAGATGACAACAGCATGCCCACCAAAATGATGCCAATTTGTAAATCCAAATGTCACTTAGTAGCCCTTTTCTTTTACATTTATTCATTTATTTATTCATTTGTGTGCAACTGTGTCGAGGTCAGAGGACAACTGTGGGAATCCTTTCTCGCCTACCATCCTGTGTGTGGATTCCAGGCATTAAACTCAGGTTGTCAGGCTAGGTAGCACACGTGCTTACCCGCTGAGCCATCTTGGCCCTTCTTTCGTTTTTACATAAAAAATTTTATGTGAAATATTTTTACATTGTTTAAGCTTTTGGTCATCTTTATTCAGTCTGCATGAAGTGTAGTATTAACACATTTAAAAACCTTTACATTATGTCCATTACATTATGCTAGGGGACGGAGGCAAATTTAAACATACAGCTGTAGATTCTAATGCGAAATTATACAATGTCTTGTGAAGAATATCAGTTTGAATCAAGGATTGCCTTTTATTTCTAGTTTGTATTTCAATCTAGAAAAAAAGATAATGATTAAAACCAACTGCACTATTAGGATTATAGAGCAGCATCTGGTTCCTGTTAGGATGAATCACCTCTGTACTAGTATTACAATTCTGTATGGCAAGTTTACAGCAAGAGCGTATGCCTATCATCCATTTTACTTCAACAAATCTGGGCAGTTCTTAGAAATTATGTTACTTGTGGACAACTTTGTTTTCCCCAGTGAAGAGTGCTGGTCACTTATGAGCCTTCCTTAACTCAAAGTGAAATGGTTGAATATATCTTTCAAATGACTGAAAGCCTCTTTTGTTGTTACAACTCATCAAAAAGCAAAGAAAGAAAAAGTACATTCAAATACATTTTTAGAACATTTCTGAGACAGGACTCCTTATTCCTGAGCCTTAACAGCGCATGAGAGATGACAAGTAAAGATTATAACCACAGTGAGTAGAAAACCTCTGCTTGAAACCAACTATGGAGAATCTCCGCTTTCACTTTCTGATCTGGTTCTCCCCGCTTACCTGGTTTCTGTTCAAGTACAGTGGTGGAGCCTGGCTTTACGTGGAAACCCCTAAGGTGGAAAGGTGTCTCTTTTCAGAGTGGCACTTAAAAGTGGAGCTGAAAGAAAGGCCTTTGGGCCATGTGGAAGGGTGGCGGTGCTGCTGGTCTCTGGTCCCGGGACAGGATGTGCTGCCAGGAACACCTTTCGCACCACCAGTGTCCTCTTTCCTGCCAGCTCCTAGCAGAGGGGAAAAGGGGCGCGCACGGCCAGGCCAGGCTGAGGAGCAGTCACTGGCACGTATCATCTCAGTGGCCTGTACTTGAGGTACTAATTTTTATTTTATTATTTTGAAAGAAAGGCTGTGTTATTAAAAACAAAAACAAAATTCTGGGTTCTGTCAGCAGCCTTAGTTCATTTGCACCTTCAGTGTCCTGGTGATCTTTGTTCTTTTCAATGATGCAGATGGATAATGGCACCCATGTCCATAACTGCATCTGGTCCACAGCATTTGGCATGGCTTAGGAGGTGGTTTTAACCAGTGAGCCATCTCTCCAGCACATTCTTGGAAGGTGGTTTAAACAGGTGCTCTGGGTTCAGGCTGGGTTCTCAGAGAGACCCCCACATCTTATACATGTGTTCAGAACACATGCAACTGATTACAAAGTTACCAGTCACCGTGGCACAGTCAATGGAGGCTCAGAGGGCACATGAAGGGGCTTAAAGGTCTTTGGGTCCAATGCAGTAACGATTAGCTCTGTGTAGTAGAGGTCAAACCATTTCTTGTATAAGAGGTTGGCTCCCATGCTCACAAGGGTATAAGGTGTCATCTGCTGATTGTCCTTCAATTCATTTAAGTTCAGCCACAACTTGAGGTGTTGAGCAACTGTTTGGATGTTGGTAGCAAGCCTGGCCAGTATGATGTATGGCCAGTCAGAAACTCATGGAAAAGATCTGCAAGTCCATGGTTACCACTGAGCCTGGACCCTGAAGCACCAGTTTATAGCAGTGGCCACAGAGTTCTTCCTCTTCATGGCCCGAAAGACCCTCTGTTACAGAATAAAAATGACTAGGACCCTGATTGCCACTGCAATTCCAGGAAGCTGGCTCTGGCTTCCCCAATTTTTTATTTTAAAAATCCCATTAAAAATACTTTCCAATTTTGTCTTCCTAAATCAGCATTCAGATGGAGGTAAGTGGAATACATTTAAAGAATATCGCGGTTCCTCTTTGAAAAGCAGGTACCCTCCCCTGCTCCGGTTGCCTTTTGACGTGCATGCTCTCTGTTCCCTTACAGTTAAGGTGTGAACCTAGTTTGTGTGACAGGAAAACCGAGGCATATTATTACATTACAGTAGGTCTTTTCAAGGAATGTTAGGTGTCATGAACTTCATCTGAGGAACCTCCTCTATCAGACTGGGCTGTAGACATATCTGAGGAGGGGAATTTTCTTGATTGCTGATTGTTGCTGGAGGACCCAGCCCACTTTGGGTGGTATCATCCCTGGGCAAGTGGGCCTGGACTCTATAAAAGAAAGGGAGCTGAACGTGAACCTGAGAACAAGCCAGTGAGCAGTTTTCTCTTCAGTATCTGGTTGTTCCTGCCATGGCTTCCTTTGATGCTGGCCTACAAGCTATGAGATGAAATAGGCCCTTTCCTCCCCAGGTTGCTTTTGGTTATAGTGTTTATCACAGTAAAAGGAACAAAACTAGAACATGTGACAATATCTAGAGACTGGGGAGGGAAAAGGGCAGGAACTTGTACTATTAGCACACTATAGGTGGAGGCCAGGAGTACTTCCAAATATCCTATAAGGCAGGAGATAGCCCCCCAGGGGAGGATGACATAGCTCAAGATGCCAACAGGGCCAAGGCTGCTTTGCAGCCCACTCCAGCAGTATGCTGTAGATCTGTGAGGCTGGGAGGCTGCAGGACATTCAGAATCAGAACTCACAATACTGTTATCAAGTGAACACCAGTGTTTTCTGACAGACAAACCGAACATCACTGCATTTCACTCTCCTCAACACAGCAGAACTGTGCATCACAGCACACCCTCTGATTAGCAACTGCCACCACTTATCCTGGCTTGTCTTCTATTCCAGCTCTACTCCTTGCTCCTAAGTTACAGGTGGGCTTGCTAGAGGCACAATGACCGGACTCTGAAGCTTCCCTTTTCCACTTTATGGCACACAAAAGAAAATAAACATATTTCTACAGTACATGGGGTAAACTGAGGAAAGAGAACAACAGCGAGCAGTGCTGAGGCTCTGGTCACATCCAGGGTTGAAGAGACTTTCCTGATGAGTATTTCCTGCACACTGGTTCCCTTTGTAGGGTACAGGCTAGGAAACTGCGTGAAGCACCAGAATGGTGGGAACAATTTCAAAACTTGCTGTAGAATTTACAGTTGTCAAATCAGTAGCAGTTTTTACAGCTGTCGGGAGATCGGATCGACTCCCTCTGCCCTCTCTTTTTCTTGCCACCTTAGAACTCCTTAAAAATCCCTCATTAATTTATAATTTAACACGAAAGACTGAAATTGCACATAACACTTAAAGCCTGTAGTGACAAATAGCAACTGACACTAAAGTTAACAGATCCTATAGTTTTTAAAAGAACCGCAGCTGTCACACAAGATTATCTCTTTGAGCAGAACTTAATAGTACTGTTCTTAGAAAGCACAAAATAGTCAACTGATTTTACATTCTCTGAATGTTTTTTCCTTACTCAGATGAAACCACAAGAAACTGAGTTAACTGGCATAATAGAAGGTTATGGCACGGGTCGAAAGAAGACCACCTTCCTCCTCCAGTACCTCTACTCCCCTTTCAAAATCCAAAAATCTAAGTCTTCTTCTTTCCTTCTTTCTTTTCTTTTTTCTTTCTTTTTTTTTTTTTTCTTTTTCCCCCAGTTGGTGCTGGGCCATTCAAAGGTCCTTCTGTCTTCACTTTTACTTCCGGTTCTTCAGTTCTGGAATGCCTGGGTTCTGAGGACTGGGAGGCAGCACACCGGAAGCTCGTTCATCAGTCTGGTTCACAGGGCCCAAGCCCACAGGTTTAGCTCTCGTTAGCACGTTTCAAGAGGTTCAGCAGGTCTATTCTAGAACACTGGTAGAGCGCCAGGGCTAGCTTTCCCACTGTGGCCCCCTTATTGCCTTCCCTCATCAGCCACTTCTGGAGCATCTGGTAAACCTTTTCCTTTAGTCCATCTCGCTCATAGTCATGGTCAATTTCATCAATCTGAGACTCAGTGAAGCCCAGCTTACGGGCACAGTTTTTCCACTGCTTTCCCAGGTTTTCCCTGATGGGGTTCAGGTGTTTATCAGTCAGACTAGTGGTATTATCTGTCAAATGGAAAAAAAGAAGCATTAGTCTATAGTCCATTTGAACGCTCTAGCTTCCTGCATTGCTGAAAAACTTCAGTAGAGTACCAGAAGCCAGCAAAAAAACAAAAGAAAAAAAACCATTTTTGCTTTGTTTGTTTGCTGTGTAGCCCAGGCTGGCCTCAAACCTCCTGAGTGCCGGGATTACTAGTGTCTACCACCATGCTTGGTGATAACTTGTTGATTGTTATTGAATTGTTGGATGACATCTGACCTAGCTGTGGTCCATAAGGAGTCTTTATGTAACTTAGAATAGGGTGCCTGTTCTTCCCAGAAGATGCACCCCTGAGCCACAGCTGATAGCTTCATGAACAAAGCTCCTACCTGGCTAGGTCTTCTATTCAACCCCTGCTTGAGGCCTGTTCATATTAGATTTCTTGGAGGAAATCTAATATAATGTAATGGAGGAAAAAAATTCTGTTTCTTTGGGACAGTTTCTACTTACATGTGGCCACAGTCAAGGCCACCATTTCTAGACAGATCGCTGTCCTCTTACTAAGGACATCGAGACCATCAGGTGTGACTCTCATTCTGTTACAATGCTTCTCTTAACTCTCAATGGATGAGGCACACATCTTTAGCCCTATCCTTGTGCTTATTTTCTCTCCCCTCATCCAACATCTGTCCCCTCTTTTCACAGGTCCATAGCTTTCCTCTTGCCACTGGCTCCATTTCCTCAGATCTGCATAAAAATAACAAGTAAAAAGAACATATGAAAGTAAGAAAAGAGCGGCCACAAGCAAACCGCTGTCCTCCCTCGAAGGATGACTCTAAGGGGAAAAGCACCTCGTTTTCCCCCTCAACTCCCATTCTCTCCTCAGTACCACAGCACAGATTCTGTTACTTCTGTCAGCAGTCCAAGAACTTCCCAAGACAACTGTGAATTGCCCATCTCTGTGGGAGAGGAGCTCCAGATGCCACTAGATTCACAAACATAGCTTTAGTTCCTCAAAAGTTAAGAGCCTGTCTTTGAGGCATTTTAAGGTCACTCTTCAAATGGCTTAGGTCAGGGATTGGCAAACTAAGGCATGTGGGTCAAGCCTGGCCTCTGCTTGTTTTTATTTAATTTTTATTTATTTTTGTGTGTGCATGAATGTAT
This sequence comes from Eospalax fontanierii, assembly GCA_035773235.1. Classification (NCBI taxonomy): domain Eukaryota; kingdom Metazoa; phylum Chordata; class Mammalia; order Rodentia; family Spalacidae; genus Eospalax; species Eospalax fontanierii. Next base: position 20,780,814 of record CM069547.1, read on the forward strand.
TGTCTGCATGCATATAAGTACAAGGCCGGTGGCGGTCAGAAGAGGATGCTGGATTCCCTGGAACTGGAGTTATGGACAGTTGTTAACTACCATGTGGGTGTTGTGAACTGAACACAGGTCTCCTACAAGAGTAGCCAGTGCTCATAACTGTTGAGCTATCTCTCCAGCCCCCTCTGCTTGTTTTTGTAATTTCTGGGATCACATCTGGATTTATTCATATGCAGACTATCTGTAGTTGTTTTTGCACTCTAATTACAGAGGCCTTGGAATGGACAGAGCCTCACATATTTATCACCTGCACTTTCACAGAAAAAGCTGCCAACCCCAAAGTTAATCAAAAAGCTGAGTTTTGGTTCCTTTCTGAGGCAGGATCTTCCTACATAACTTAGGCTAGTCTGGGCCTCACCATCTTCTTACCTCAACCTCCCCAGTGATGGGATTATAGGCGTGTGCCACCACGTAAAGTAGAAGGCTGTGGAGACCTATGAGATAGCTCTTTTGTCTTTATTTCAGAGTACTGTTGAGAGCTTAGTCTTTTGTGTTTTACAGTCCTTTTGATGCAGAGATGAGGGAGTTAATTCCCCAAGATGAAAGTTTAACAAAGATTGTGTATGTGCAGTGTGTTCTGAACTTTCAGCCTATACTGACTCATTTAAACTTAAGAACAAAGCTACCAATTAGATATTGTGATTAGATATTCTCCATGCAAAAAAAAAAAAAAAATTAAAAAGGATTAAAGATTTCAGAGGAAACATGAGACAACTTCTAGAAAGAATCTTAAGAGAAAAATGAAATTCTGTTAAATATTCCTTTCAATGAGTAAAAATGTTCAAGGCAAGTCCATAGTCACTAGACTTTGGGTCCTTTTTGCCCCTGAAGTGCTAGGGAGTAAATTCAAGGATTCATGCATGCCAAGCAAGCAAGCTACCACAGCCACATGTCACTCAGCACAGCACTGGCCCTAAAGATCATCTTACCAAAGATAGCTTGGTGCTTGGAAGCTGGCTCTTCTTTGCATGTGCTGTCTAGTAGTTGAGAACTCATTCCACCAATGTCCATATAATTATAGTTTCCGATCTGAACACCAGTACTATTGAATATAGTATACTTTACAGAATCATCTGAGAGAGAGAAAAACATGGGTAAGTGCATTGAGATTGAAAGTGAGAGAAATAATACGGCGTGGTAAAGAAGAAGGGCTTTACCACAAATGTTTAACTAAGTGTGCTGTGTCACCATTTAACATTTCCTCCTTTAGAATGTGGCTACGCAAATTCACAATCATTATGATCATTACTATTTTTTTTTTTTAGAAAGATGTGTTGACAAGAATATAGAGAAAATAGAAGTCCTATATATTATTGGTAGGAATCTAAAATGGTGTGACCAAAGTAGAAGACAGTATGGTGTTTCCTTAAAACGTGAGAGAAAATTACTGTATGATTCAGTATTTTCATTTTTAGGCATGTGCATACACATATGTACACAGAAATACTTCTACATCCATGTTCACTGACAACAGTAACAACCCAAGTACCCATGGTTTAAGTAAATGTGGTCTATAATACACAGAATCTTTTTTTTTCTTTTAAAGGCAGTCTTTGCTATGTAGATCAGGTTGCCCTCAGATGCCTACCCCTTCCTTTAGAGTGCTGGAATTGCATGCATTCTTCACGATGCCAGGCACACAAAGAATATCATTCAGCCTTAGAAAGATGGAATTCTGATACTCATTGTAATGTGAATGATCACTAAGGAAACCTACTAAGTAAAATACTGAAATGCACTAGTCACACAAAGCCAAGCTGGGGTGGAGAGATAGCTCAGAGGCCAAGTGTCTGTACTGCAAACCTAATGACCTGAATTCCATACTCAGAAACCACATAAAAATGGAAAGAAAGAACTGACTCCACAAAGTCGTCCTCAGACCTCTCCACATATGTGCCGTAGAACACGCATGCACACACACACACACACACACACACAAAGTAATAATAGTAATAATCTTTTGGGGGTTTGTCTTGATAGGGACTCCTTAATCCCAGCCTGCCTTTAAAGGTGCATTCAACCATGCCCAGTACATAATCATCTTTTTTTTTAAGGCCAAATGATGCAAGCTTTCACTTGTGTGAATACCTAAATAGACAAATTCACAGAAACAGAATGGTGGTGGGCAGAGACTGGGGCAGAGGTTCAGTTTGGAGATGCATGGTGGTGACATCCAGTTGTAACCAATCTCAATGTCTCTGGATTGTATATCAGAAAATAAATGGAGCAGGTAGTACATTTATGCTATAGCGACTCTATCAGAATTGAAAAAGAATGTGACACTTACTTATAATCTCAGTATTTGGGAGGCTGAAGCTGGAGGACTGTGAGTTCAAGGCTAGCCTGGGCCACACAGTGAGAGTCTCAAAAACAACAGTGTGGCTGCCACCAGGACAGGAGATGGAGGTGGATGAAGAAAATTACAAAGCTCAGCCACACTTCTCAGAAGGAACTTACCACCCAAACATCTGCTAAGGGTCCTCCCATTTACACAATAAACCCAAACCTCTCAGCTCAGTATGCAAAGCTGGCCTCAATCCTACTCTAACCTCTTTCTCTACCCTTCCTTCCAGCTTTGTCTGAAGACTAGTTCTACCAGCTTCCTGCGGACCTCTCATACTGATCAGCCTTTGATCCAGCTGTTCCCTCTGCCTGGACTTCTGGCCTCCTGGTCTCCTTACTTGTTCTCCTTACTTGTGGGTTTTCAAGCCAGGCTCAGATCACATCTTGTCTCCTTCCACGAGCCTACCCTATAACCCTAATCCCGGATGCATGCAGCACTGCTGAGCATCACCGCAGCCACGCACCTGTGACTTCTCAGCACTGGGGTGAGAGCTGGTGGGCAGAATCAAGTCCACCGTCTTTCATATTCCTTTTGCTCCCTAGCCCAGGACTTGTGGGAGGCATGTGCTCAGACCCTCTGTTACTGAATATACAGTCAGTCACTAGAGAACACCTAGCAGATCTTTGTAGGAGAGGGCAGGTAGACGACATGGCACCCTGAGGAAAGGAGTAACTGAATTTAGCTCTAAGGTCCACAGGCAGCACACATGAGCCACACAGTGGGCAGTGCAGGAGGGGCAGACAACACACTTACTTCGTAGTATCTTCCTTCAACAAAGGCAAAAGGACCCTCTGCAGTCAAGTGTATGAAACGCAAAATGTACAGACAGAATATCTGTGTGTAATTATGGGTGGTCCAAGCTGATGACACCGAGGCCCTTGGAATCCTAGCAAAAACACCCCGGGCCATGGATACTCTTTAAAGTGCCTGCTAGCTCTAGATCTTTGATTAATGATAAACAGCTACCATTTGCTAAGCACTCATTCCATACATTATCAGGCACAGTGCTAACCGGCTGTCTTTGTTCCATCCATAGCCACTATCCCCAGATGACATGGACACGCTTAATAGACGGCCTGTGTGTGTTAGTACTGATTTACACAGACAGCATTGAACTTAATGTCAGAATTCTACCATGGCCTGTCCGCTCTGAAATCTGTTTCTGAATCACAGCTTTCTTCTACCTTCCTGCCACTGAAAATTCCACCAAGGCTGTGAAATGGAGAAACCACTGTAATATCAGAAACACAGGAGCCTGCAACTGGTAAACCTGCAGGTATAGCATTTCCGCTTAGAACTGAGCTAATGAACCTAGAGAGGCAAAATGACTCACCCAAGTCACAGGGACAGGGACCGTCGGCAACAGGACCAGAGTCTACTCACTCTGAGTCCCAGGAGCTGTCTTTTCTTAATCGTATTTATAAAGTGGCAATGAATAAAAGTCACGAGAACTATTTCATCAGAATACAGAAATCCTCATTCTCCCTTTTCACTTACTGGGCGACACAGCAGTGTGAATTGGATCATAGAAGCAAGCGGAAGATTCACATTGACAAGAAGAAATGTGACTTATTCATTTACTAACTTGGTGCTCTATACTCTTTCTTAGGGCACACTAGCAATAGTTCCATTACTGACTGTGAATGGAGGTCCTCCTCCAACCACTACTGAGAACAACTCAGCACTGGAGAACAGAGCTCTCTAAATCTGTTCTCAGTAGGATCAAGGTCCAGGGGCGAGGGAAGGACTCTAGCAGCAAACTAGTAAGTCCAGCTACTCCTATGGAGACAGGACCAGAAAATGACACATTAAATGCTGGCTTATAACCTGCTTTCTGCCCACCCAAATTAAGCAAGGAAGGAATCTCAGGCTGCCTGTTCACATTACATCTCTCCTGTTGCCTGGCACAAAGCAGTAAGTGCTCTAGAAATTTTCATAATCATGAATGAATAAAATGATACAGTGGCACTCAACAAATCATTCAATTGCAGACACAAAGGAAATAAAAGGACATCTAAATCATGGCTTTCATATCACTGCATGTGGTGTAGATCTGCTGAATACTTAACCCAATATTGTACTTTCCACAGATCTTGAAGAAAACATAGGAAATGCAGAAATGCTTTGGGGAATTTATCATCCCCAAAGAAAATGTGGGTTTTTTAATGTGTGTGTTCATTTTGTGTTTTGGGGAGCAAGGAACATAGGCCTCATGCATATTAGGCATGCTCTACACCACTGAGCTTGCACTCCTAGCTCAGAAAGCTCTACAGTTCTCAAAGCTTCCTCTACATATGCTGAGTTTAGAAGTCCCAAGACACAGTACAGGTATTGCTAATGGAGACATTCAGGCTATTAAGGCAATGTGGTAAGGGCTGTTTGGTGGTGATGATGGATACTAAGTCACTTTCACTCCAGAGTATTGGAAACTATTACCAGCTAGCTTGGACTTCACCTGAGCAGGATAAAAAAGCTGAAAAACACTTTTCCTATCACAAGCAGGAATCTTTATGACCTACATAAGAAATGACAATATCTAAGATTTCTTTTCTTAACCTGTGGAAACTAACAAACAAGGTAGAAGAGTATAAGCAAATATCTTCCATTTACTCAAGAGGCTGGGTGTACCACGATTTCTATTTCAGGAAGGGTAGAAAGGAGATGCCTACCAGTTACAAGGACCTGTAATCCATACTGTGGTACATGTGTGACAAGTTTAGCCAAACACAAATGACTCCAGACTAAGTGGTCTGATGGAGAACATTTCAAGGTGGTAGACTGCATCTGATAGCTGAAGACTCAGACTCTGAGCAACTTAATCCTTGTCCTCATCAATAACAAACTAAGCCGGCAGTTGCTTTATTTTAAAAATTAACTTACCTGATGGTGGCAAGGAGCTGAATGGAATGGTGGGCGTGCATCCTAGCGTGCTGGTCTCAGGCACTGGAGTTTTATACATATTATACATTTGACTTGGATTTGGCCCATACCAAACTCCTACACCTGCAGTTCCTGGGTCTAATGGTCCAAATGTTCCAAACCCATGCTGGTTATGCAATCCATTGTTCCAATATGACCCTTGTGGGAGGCTAGCTGGCTGTACTAGTTGGGATACTGTGTTGCCGTGACTGGTTGTGCTGGGATCTGCCAGCCCTTTCACCCTTGCACTTTGAATAGTCTCACGAGGTCTCTGCTGTGCAAAGGGGTCATGGGACACTCGCCGTCTTCTTTCTTCCTCTCTGTTATAGGCCACATCCTTTCTGGGCTGTGGTTTCGTCAGCTTCTCTGTGAATCTGCCGAAAGCATGATAGCTGGCCTCCTCCTGGAGTTTGCCCTGCACACTGCGCTCAATCTCTTCCTGTAGGTGCTCTGGGCAGGAAGAAAACCAGGACTCTTCCACAGGACCCACTGGGAGTCCCTGGGAACTGTGCAGTGAACCAGGCTGTTCTGCAGCAGGGAAGAAATATTAATGTAGGTTTCATGAAACATTTAAAAATAAAATTATCTCAAGCACACACAAATCTGTTCTTAAGTGACATACTGAAAAGAAGGAGAGCACAGAAATACTTAACACCCTCTTTCCTGTAATTTTAATATACAATCAGTGGAATTCCAGGGGGGCAGAGAGTGAAGGAAGTTACCACAAACAACAGAAGAGTGAGTGTTGCAGCACTGAGTGAGGAAGAAGGAACCTGGGATGGTTTAGAGAGGTGCCCATCACCTGGGAACCACTATGGGGCTGTGTAACAACACAGCGCTGCGTTCTACTCATTATTTAACAGCCTGTGGGAAGTGGGGCTGGGGAGATGGCTCAGCAGTCGAGGGGGCTTATAGCTCTGTTAGAGCACCAGGGTTGGTCTCCAGTAACAATAGGGCAGGTTACAACTGCCTGTAACTCCAGTTCCAGAGAACCTGTACCATCTTCTAGCCTCTACAGGCACCTGCATGCATGTGGTGCACATACATATACTCAGGCCCACACGTATATGCATAAAGTAAATGAATAAATCCTTTTTTAAAAGGCCTGCGGGATTGATGGTTATTATAAACATGATTTGATGATGCTTGGGTGAGATTAAGTAGTTTGTTCAAGGTCAGAAGGCAGTGACCTTGGTACCTATACTCTAAATTCCCCAATGAAAAAAGCTTCCCTGAGTGAATCTCAAACCTCAAGGACTCTGCTCGAAATGCATCCCCTATTGCCTCTCAACCATCGCTGTCTTCTTATCAGACTCTTATGAGACAGATCAGGTCCCTTCTGTCAGGACACCATGATTCTGGTGAGCACACTGTTACTTAGTATTTACATGATACATAATTAGATTTTAGAGTATCCAGAAAGTCCTCTGAGACAGGTGTTAATCTTACATTTTCTTCTTTTCCCCACATAGTTCTCAGAAGTATCTTAGAGACTAAAGTGAATGACTGAGTAAGGAAATGAACAGACAGGTGGGTTACCTGAATTTGACCTGCTTGGAGGTATTGCCACACAATCATACTGGAGAGAGCACATTCTCTTCAAAACTGAATTTTGATCAGGATACATTTTCTATAATTGAGAGTATAATACACTTTTTAGTAATCAGTAGAAAATACCCAGTTCCATAAAACTATTATAAGAATGGATCTTTTCACACTATCAAGACGTCTTATCTCATTCAAATTTAATAAAAAGTAAGCATTTTTCAAAAATTAAACAAATTTTCCCAAACAATGAAAATGATCTTTCAAATGAATAGAGCTGGAAGACTTACATTTCCTGATTTCAAAAGTTATTACAAAGCTACAGAATTAAAAACTTTCATTCTGGATTAAAAAATAGACACACAGGCCAATGGAAGAGAACAGAAAACTGAGGAATACCACCCCCACCCCCATATATGGTCAACTGGCTTCTGACCAGGGTCCCCGGAGCATTCAGTGAGGAAAACTGGATATATACTTACTAAGAAAATGAAGCTGGACTCTCCCTATATATAAAAATTAATTCAAAATAGATGAAACACCTAAATTCAAGAGCCAAAATGACAAAATTCTTAGAAGAAAACAGGAAGAAATGTTCTGATATTGATCCTAGCAATGATTTATTGAATATGAAACCAAAATCACTGGTAACAGTTTTGGTGCAACCAAATTTGACTATATCAAAATTAAAATGTGTGCATCAAAGGAAACTATCAAGAGATTGAAATGGCATCTCACAGAATGGGAAAATATTTGCAAATCATATTTGATAAAAGATGAATATTCAGAATATACAAGGAACTTATAGAATTCAACCACACACAAAAAAATAATCTAATTCAGGAGATGGTAAAGGAAGGGCTAGGGATGTAAGTCTACAGCAGATTATTGCTCAGCACGTCCAAGCCACACACACACGCACACACACCACAAATATTTCAGCCAAGCATGGTGGTGGAACATGTCTGTAAATACAATCTGGTGGACTATGAGTTAGGGACTTGCCTTGGCTACTTAGACACTCTCTAAAAAAAAAAAAAAAAAAAAAAAAAAAAAAGGAAAGGAATTGAACAGACATTTCTCCAAAGAAGATGGCTATCACCACAAACACATGAAAAGATGCTGAATGTCACTAATGGGAAATGTAAATCAAAACCATGAGGAAAGGCCACTTCATGCTTCGCAGAATGGCTAAAACAGAACAAAGCACACACAAAAATAACAAGTATTGGTCAGGATGTGGAAAACTGAACTTTCGTACACTGCTGATGTAGAATGTAAGATGGTGCAGCTGCCATGAAGATGGTCTGGTGAGTCCTAAAAAGTGAAACAAGATCCTATGTACACATATGTGTCCTAAGTACACATCACAAAGAATTGAAAACACAGACTCAAAACAAGTACTAGTACACCAATGTTTATGGCAGCATTATTCAACAATAGCTCAAAGGTAGAAACAACCCTGATAGTGACAGATGAACAGATAAACAAAATGTGGTATTATCCATGTAACAGAATATTATTCAGTTACAAAAAGGAATGACATTCTGATAAATGCTACAAAATGGATGAATTTAAAAAACAGCAAAAAGTGTTTCCACAAATGGAAAAACATTGTGTGATTTTATTCCTGTGGGATACCTAGAATAGGGAATTCAGATGCAGAAAATAAAGACTACCAGGAGCTGAGAAGAGGATGAAATAGGGACTTAATTATGTAATGGATAGCATTTGCATTTGGGATGATCACGTTTTGAAATGGTTAGTTTGTGACGGTACACAATCCTGAACTGCACACTCAAAAATGGCTAAAAGGGTCAATTTTATGTGTATTTTGTCATGTTAAAAACAGAAAATAGGGATAGAGATATAGCTTAATGGTAGAGTACTTGCATGAGGACCTAGGCTCAATCCCCAGGAGGGAAGAAGAAGGAGAGGAAAGGAAGGAGAAGGAAAGAGGGAGAGAGAGAGGGAGAGAGAAAGAAAGAAAACAGAATTTCCTTTCTTATGAAAGTAAAATTCACTAAAAATATGGTAATGTCTTCTATTTTTATCTATTATTATTATTTTGTTGTTGTTGTTGATATGCATACTGGAGGGACCTGCAGCCCCCTTCTTCCTTGAGGCACTGGCACACATACTTCAAAGTATACAAAGATATACATGCATGTATGCAAGTAAAACAAAAAGAATCACACAATAGTACTGTTTTGTGACTTCTTCACTAACAAGTCTTGAAGATCCTTCTGTGTCATTACATTTCATTTCTGCCTCTTTTTGGAGTGGCTTCGCAGGTTTAGATCAGTCATGATTTGAAGCATCTACTTATGCACATTTGTACTGTTTCCAAGTTTTCACTTGCCATAGAAAGTACAAGCAATTCTGAAATTAAATGTCTGGGGATACATGTAAGACCAGGTTCCTAACCTTTGAATATGTACACATGAGCAGGTTCCCAATGCTCTGAACATGGACACGAGAGCAGGCTCCTAACACTGTGAGCACGTATGAGAACACAGAAAGGTTTTAATGTTGTTTGGTATGTATGATACTTTGAACATGCATGCATGGACAGGTGCCTAACACTTTCAACATGCAGGGACAGGTTCTTGCAATACCTGACAGGTAATTCACCTTCCAAGAAATGTCACCAGTAGAGATGGCTGCAATTCCATATTTTCACCAACATTTGCTATTATCTATTATCAAAAATGATAATCTTAGGGATGCAAAATTCTAACTGATTTAGTTTGTTTTGTTAGTAAGACCAGATAAAGTTCTGGTCAGTGATAAGGTATTTCTTCTTTGAATTCTTGCCCATATACGACCAGTTCTTCTTTTAGGTTGTTTTTATTTTTCATTTTTTTATTTATAGGCACTCATATATTCTGGGCTTTAATCCTTTTTGTAGATTTCTCTTCCAACTACCTTTTTATGTTTATGAAGTCAAATGCAAAATATTTTTCTTAGTATTTTATGAATTTTGGGTTTAGCTAGAAAAACACATGTAGATGATTCATTTATTTGTGTGTGGGGGTGAAGGCAAGCTTGGAGGTCAGAAGACAACTTGCAGAATTTGGTTCTTCTACCATGTGGGTTTCAGGGATCAAACTTGGGTCATCAGGTTTGGCATCAAATATCTTTAGCTGCTGAACCACACACACACACACACGAGGTCAGAAGACAACTTGCAGAATTTGGTTCTTCTACCATGTGGGTTTCAGGGATCAAACTTGGGTCATCAGGTTTGGCATCAAATATCTTTAGCTGCTGAACCACACACACACACACACACACACACACACACACACACATTGGCCTTTATATATATATATACCACTAAGTATATAAAGAGTACTTAAGTAATATTTTAACTTAAAATTTATTTTATCTTTATTTTATGTGTATGAGTGCTTTGCCTGCATGTATGGAAGTGCACCCAAATCATTTAATGCTATCAGAGGACAGAAGAGGACACTGTATCCCTTAGAACTGGAGTTACAGACAGTTGCTAGCCAGTAAGTAGGTGCTGGGAACCTAACCTAGGTTTTCTGCAAGAGCAGTCAATGCTTTTAATCAGTGAGTCAAAGCTCTATCCCCTATATGTTATAATCTTTACTATCCTTTTAACAAAAATATTTTCTAAATTCCTTTGTGATTTATTTTCTAACCAAAGGGGAACATATTTATTTTATTTTATGTGTATGAGTGTTTTGCCTGTGTGCGTGTAAGTGCACTCATGCCATGCAATGCCTGCAGAGGCCAGAAAGCAGTGTTGGGTCTCCTGAAACTGGATTTAAAGATGGTTGTTAGCCACCAGGTGGGTGCTGGGAATTGAACCGGGTCTTCTGGAAGAGCAGCCAGAGCTCCTAACTACTGAGTCATCTCTCCAACCCTGGGAAATATATTTCTTAACTTCTAAGTTTCTAATTATCTTTTGATAATTAAAACAGAGAACATTTTTTATATTATAGCCCTTTTAGAAAAAGATGTATTTTTATTTATGTGTGTGTGTGTGTCTGTGTGAGTGTGTATATGCATGTATGCTAGTGCCTGCAGAGGCCAGAAGAGGGCACTGGATCCTTTGGAGCTGGAGTTAGAGGAGGTTGTGAGTTGCCCAATGTGGGTGCTGGGAACTGAACTCAGGTCCTCTGGAAGTGCAGCAAGAGCTCTTAACCACTGAAGCATCTCTCCAGCCTCATATTATAATCCTCTTAAATGTTTATCAATGGTTAATTTAAAAAATGTTCTGTTGTTTTGAAAAATGTTTAAAGGCAGATATGGGGGTTAATTTTAATTGCCAACTTCACACACAATCTAGAATCACCTGGTCTAGAAGGCATCAATTAGAGACATATCATCTAGATTAGGTGGCCTGCAGGCAGGTCTGTGTGAGATTAGTGAGAAGACCCGCCCACTGTAGGTGATATCATTCCCTGGGCAGGGACTATTAGAGAGTACAGAAAGTGAGCCAAGCACAGGCATGCATGCATTAATTCATTGTTCTCTGCTCTTGACTGTGGATGTAATGTGACTAGATACTTCAAGTTCCTGCTTCCTTGATTTCCTCCAATAATGGACTATAACCTGGAATTTTGAGTCAAATGAAACCTTTTCTGAAGCTGTTTTTGTCAGAATATTTTATCACAGTAACAGGAAATGAAATTAAGAGAGTAGGCATTTAGAAACTATTTGATACAGTTTATATGTTTGTATTTAGTCAAGTGTATTAAATATGTTCTTCAGTCTGTTTGCTGTACCAATTAAAGAGGGATTTGTGTTACTAACTCTAAGCCTGACTGATGGATTTGTCTTCTTTCTTTGAGTTCTGTCATTTTTCATTTTGCATATTTAAGGCCACATTATTATTTCAATATTTGAAGTTATTGCAGCTTTCCATGAATCAAACATTTTTATCACGAGCAAACATTCCTATTTGAGGTCCCATTTCTGTGGGATCCATTTCTGTTCTCTTCTGTGTCTCAACAGATGTAACTCCTTTGTCTTTCTATTGGGGGCACTTTTTGTTTGACTATTATTTGCTTGTTTTGTTGTGCCTCATGAATGTTCTATTGCTGAGCCACATCCCCAGCCCATACCAGTCTGGGTTTTGTTTTGTTCTTTAAGAATTTCTCAGAATGACTGACCCATTTACAGTACTTTCTAGTGTTGTTTTTCATTACTACATATATTTCCTCTCATTTGGCATCTGATCGGGAGGTGGGTCCAATCTGTCAATGTGTTACTTGAATACAATTGCTAATTTTGTTTTATGTGTTCACAAAGATAGTTTACTTTAAATCTCAGTAATGAATTACACTGCTTTAGTTTTCATGGATGATAATTTGTTTTGACAGCCACTATTCTGAGCAGCTGCTATATTACTTACCTTTAAAGCTGCCACGTCTTCGTCTACACAGTCCTCAAGTTGACTTACGTAAAAAGGCCTAAATTTTTCTTCAATGCCTATATGAAAAAACAGTCCTTTAAATTTCTTTTCTTTTCCCACTTTTTTTGTGTAGGTACATGTTTTTATATATACTGTGTATAGATGAGTCCGTGTGTGGGGAGGGCTGTGTGTGCTCACATGTATATGCATGTATGTGGAGGCAAGAAGCTAACTTAATGTATTGTTCCTCAGGCGACATCTACCTTGTTTTATTCTGAGGGTCTCTTGCTGGCCTGGAACTTGCCAAGTAAGCTAGTCTGGCTGGCCAATGAGCCTCGGGAACCTGCTGGTCTCCTTCCACAGCACCACAATTATAAGCATGTACTACAATACTTGGCTTTTTTAAATGTGGGGATTGAACTCAGGTCCTCAGGATTGCAAAGCAAACGATTTACCAACAGAGTCATCTCCCCAGCCCCTTAAACTTATTTTTTTAAATAATATTAAATGTTATCAATGAATTACTTACCTTAATTTATGGACAAAGCAATGAAATAACCTTTAAAACTCCAAATTACTGACTCTGATGGAGAGAACAAGACAACACCAGGCAGACAGAACACGGCTGAACACTGGGAGCCCTGGGCTCTGGGCACAACACAAAGTTTTAATGATATGAGGTAAGCCCCAGTGAACACGGATTACTGAACTCCAAGTTCCCATCAGAGAACGGATACCCAGCTTAGCATCTGGTAGAAAAGGGCAGAGCTACTAGACGTGAGGGGGAAAAAAAAAGAGGTGGGTATAGTGGCTTACTCATATAATCCTAGTACTTGCAAGGCTGAAGCAGGGGGACTACCAGCCTATGCTATACAGTGAGTTCCAAACTAGCCTGGACTGCAGGAGTGAGGCTCTGTCTCAAAAAACAAAACAAAAACCCCAAATAAGAGGGGAATCTTCAATTTAAGGAGGACAGACTGGCCAGAGTTTTCCTTATTCCTGCCGATAACTACAACAAAACACCACAGGTGTTATATATAAAACAAACATAAGGGTACCCCGGAAGAAAGCTAGGCAGGCAGGATCTGAGAAAACACCTATAGTCAGTTCACTGTGCACCTCATTGCCTCAAACACTCTGCAGTTGGGGCTGAAGAGCTAGTGGCCAAGAAACACCAATAAATACAAATGATAGTAACAACAAAACAACAGTGACAAAGCCTGCTTTTTCTAGTCACAGGACTAAGCAAGGGGCAGCCTACCAGCACAAAAATCCTTTGGTTAATGATCACTCTACTCCAGTCAAGACCAGAGGAAACAACCATGATTCCACCCCATTCCCACCAACTTAGGCCAAGGGAGAGTTAGATTTCCCATCTGGTGAGAGGCACTCCCACATCCCCACCAGACTGACATAAGAGATCACCAAACAGGAAGACAGGGCTTTCCTGCCCTGGAGCTGGTAGAGAGCTCCACACTCTTGAGGATATCCTGATTCGCCAAATGGCAGTAGTAAGACATTCTCATTTCCTCCTCACTAGGGAAGTGTCAGAGAAAGCCTTGAAGAGAGTGGGATATTTGTGGCTATCTAGTAGTAAAGAGGCATCTGCACCTCAGAGATGGTGGAGACGTCCTGGACTCAGCTAGAGTCAACTCTGACCAGCGGCGACAGGAGCCCTGGCCTCTGATGTTGATGGGGCTGAGCAGGGAGCCTGATTTACCTTCACCTGGCATTAGCAAGGTGGTGATCAACATTCCCCTTGTCAGAGCATTATTAGAAAAGCTTAAACAGAAAGCATAAAGAAAATAGCAGGGAAATACACGTTTCAATAGGAAAAACACTTTTTATACTAAGATCCAGAAAGATTCCATACTAGATGACAAAATATAATATCTAAAATAGATGTTAACATCGAGAGAACAGGGACATTTGTATTAACTGTTACTGATGTCAAAACAGCTCAGTGGATCCGTGAAGCATTACAAACTTGTTTGAAACAAATAAATAGAAAGGTCTCAACAAAGAAAGAGAAGATGGAGTTGGAAGTGTAGGTCAGTGGTAGAGGCCTGGTCTAACCACCAGCGTGTGCACACACTTGTACACACACACTCAGTGGCATAAATCCTAGAGTTGAAAAATACAGTAACCAGGACTGGAGAGACAGCTCAGTGGTTAAGAGCACTGGCTGATCTTGCAGAGGACCCAGGTTCAGCTCGTAGTATCCATGTAGTAGCTAACAACCACCTGTAACTCCAGTTCCAGGGGATCTGACACCCTCTTTGTGGGCATTGTGCGACATGTGTGCACTTATACACATGCAGGCAATACATTTATACACATGAAATAGAAATAATAAAAATTTCTTAAGAAAGAAAAATACAGTAACAACAAAACAAAAAAACCCCTCAGTTAAACACTTAAAAGTGAGATGGAAGGGGCAGAGAAAATCAGAGAACTGCCCAATCTGAACAAGAGAGAGAAAATTAACTGGGGCAGGGGGAGGCAGAGCATCAGCGACCTGTGGTGTTTAAACCAAAGATCTAGTATTTATGTCATCAGACCTAGAGGACAAGAGGAAGAAAGTGTGCAAGGAAAAAACAGTGAAGAATCTAAACTATGGGGAGACAGAGACCTATGCATTTAAGAAGCTAAGCAAACCCCGAACTACAGAAACCCAAAGAACTCCACACTAAGACAAATAACTAAACTCCTGAAAAACAGGTCGAAGACAAAATACCAGAAGCAGCTAGAGAGAAATGACAAGGGAAAATTCTACTCCTGGGGAAACACAGATACTGACAGACACACACAAGACAGACACATACACGCTCGCATACACACACACACACACACACACACACACACACACACACACACAGACATGATTTCTCAATTGCAACCAAGCAGCATATTTTTCAAGTGCTAAAAAAATGAACTGTCAACTCAGAATTGAACACTCAGCAAAAAAATTCTGTCAGAAATGACAGATCAAGACATTCTCAGAAGAAAATAGGAGAACATTTACCTCAGAAGGATGACTACAGGAAATTCCCTAAATATAGAGCAAATGATGAGAAGACACTTTGAAAAATTAGGAAGAAAGAACCCACGAACAACACAAAACAGACAACTGGCCTTTGTCCTGACTGGTTCGTGGCAGGCAGCTCCAAATATCCCTGAAATCTCTGTGAGTGATAAGGGTGTCTTTTGGGCAGGGATGGGGACAACAGAGAGCCTCGGAAGAGATGCTGGTCACAGAACAGATGCTGGTACAAGAAAGGCCCTCTGGTAGAGTTGGGATGCTGAGCACTAACTACACTCTGACTTCCAGGAATGGGTGAGGAACTGAAGATTAAGTTCAATCACTAATAATGATTTACTCAACTGTGCCACATAATAGAATTTCTATGCCAATCCATAAATGATAACGGAGTTTCTGGATTGGTAAATCAATGTGGGGAAGGAGGCAGACCTGAAGAGGATCTGGAAGCTCAGCAGCCCCCACCTGGACCCTCCACTCATGCGTCTCTTCTATTTGATTGTTTCTGAATTTAATATAATACATGACTAAACCTAAGCAAATGATTTTTTTTTAATTATAGGAGTCTTTCTAATGAATTACCAAACCTTAGATGGGGTATGAAAACACCCAAATTTTAGTCAGCTAAGCAGAAGTCTGGGTGACCTATGTCTAGATGGTAGGGATAGTCTCATGAGACTAAGCCCTTAAACCTGTGGAGTTTCATGATACCCTGTGTAGTGTCAGAGCTGAATGTGAAGACACCAAGTTGGTGACACATTTGATGTTAGCAGTGTAAATATGTGTAGTATCAGGAAAAAAGACATACAATAATCACAACTATAGGTAAGTACAAAAGGTTTTCTTCTTGAGTTCTCCTAACCATAACTGAGGCAGAACTGTAACATGGTCTGAGGTGTCCTATATGTATTAAGAAGAAATGGTAACAATCATATACTAGAGATAAAAAGGGAAAATTTCTCTACTTCACTTGGCAACAGCAAAAATAAAACACCAGTAGCTTGTTATAAACTACATACAGAAAATGTAAGTATAGAATGTCCTTTGAAACCATACAAATAGAATGTTCAAAAACACTACAGATGAATCAAATTAGAATTCTAAACCACGTTTAAGAGCATACAGAAAAGTAGGAAAAAAGTGCTACAGTTTGAATCTTAAAACCCCCCTGAAGGCTCATGTACTGAAGGCTTGCTCCTTGGTCTGCAGCTCATTAGGGGGTGGTGGGACCTTTACGGGATAAAGTTACGTTTTTGAAAGTGTGATCATGAAGGAAAAAGTGGGATGGTGGCACCTCTTCTCCTTGTTCTTGTGCATCCTGGTCATGAGGTGAACAGTTTTCCTATGCTTTGTGCCCTTGGTCATGATGTGCTGACTTACCATAGACCCAAAAGCAAAGGAGCCAACAATGATCTGAATCCTCTATAATCATGAGCCAAAATAACTTCCTCTTCAGTTTTTAAAGGTTTATTTTTTATTTATGTGTATGTGTGTATGTTCACATGTGTATATATATATACACATGCATATGAGTGACCTTAGAGGGGTGGCCATGGAGGACAGAAGAAGGCATGCAATCCCGTGGAACTGGAGTTTCAGGCAGTAGAAGCTTTCCCATGTGGTTGCTGGGAACTAAACCTGGGTTCTCTATAAGAACAGCACTTGCTCTTAACCTGAGCCACCTCTCCAACCTTTTTTTCTCTTTAAATGTTGATTATCTCAGATACTTTGTTACAGTAATTTGAAGCTGGCTGACTCAAAAACCAACAAATAAACAAAAAACAGAATAAAAAGCAGAAAGAACAGAGAAAAATGAACTGGTAAACTTGGGCCCAAACACATCAATAATTATATTACTATTACATGTAGTTAAATGCACCAATTAAAAGACAGGGATTGGCAGAAGAGATTTTCCAAACATGATCCAATTATATACATTCACAAGAAATTCACTTTATATGTCATGATACAGGCAGCTTAAAGTCAAAAGACTGAAACTGATATAGTAATAAAAAGGAAAGCAAGATGACTATATTAATCTTCAAAAAAGTAATGCCAGACAAAGAATACTGTCAGAGATAGAAAGCAATTTGTATTTCATGATATAAAGATCAATCCACCAAGAAGAAACTGCACTCTTAAATTTGTATGCACCACACAGATGTGTGAAATATGAACAGCAAAGGACAGAACTAAAAGCAGCAATAGACTATTCCTCTCTCAGCAACTAAGTGATGAAAAAACCCAAACAAAATCAGCAAAGACACAGAGCACACTACTACCAACAACCAACAGGGTGTAATCACATGTACAGAACACTCTACCCAATAAAAGCAGAGGATTGCAGTGTTTCCCTCAAACTCACAGCTCATAGGCCAACTGGACAAACCCCAACCAGCTTGAGAGAATCTAAGCAGGAAGAGTGTGTTCTGTGACCACGCCAGAAACCAGCAATAAGAAGTTAACAGGAAATCTTCAGGTGTTCAACAATGTACTTCCAAACAAGGAGTGGGTCAAAGAGAAAGTCTCAAGAGAAGTGAGGAGAGATCGTTAAAGTGAATGAAAGACAAAACAACACGTCAAAAATGGCAGGGCACAAACCAGGGCTCAGAGCAAAATTTTAACAGTAAATGTCTGCATTAGAAAAGTGAAAAGGACCCAAATCAACAACCCAAGTTCTTTCCACAAGAACCTAGAAAATGAAGAGCAAAATACACACAAAATAGGCAGAAGGAAGGAAGGAAGCACAGAAGTCAAGAAATTCAAAAACGAGAAAACACACTGGACAAAACTAGTTCTTTCAAATAATAAAGCTGATAAGCCTATAGAAGAATGAAAAAGAAAAATGAAACTACAAAATACTAATATCTGGAATGGAAAACAGGTAACATCATAGACTCTGAAGGCATGAAGAATGTGATACGCTAAAAATAAACAGCTCTATAGACGGAAACTTGAGAACTGAGACAAAATACATCACATGCTTCAAAAATGCAAACTAGCATAATTATCCTAACAGGAAACAAATAATATTGAATAACTATGAAACCATTAAAGAAACTGACTTAAAAGTTAAGAACCACCCTATCACTCTCCCAGTCCATACAATACAGTTTCATGGGAGAAATATACCAAACTTTTCAGGAAGAATAATTCTACATGCTTGTATATGATGTAATAACATCATATACTATTTGCATCAAGGATGATATTACATATCAGGCTCACAGATTAGAAAGGAAGAAATAAATCTGCCCCTCTTCGGAGATGGCATGAAAATCTTTTTTAAAACCTAGAATAAATAGGCTGAATAGGGATAAATAGTACCAGGTCAATATACAAACAATGACTGTACTTCTCTCAATAAACACATGGACAACAAAACTAAAAACACAGTACTATTTAGAATTGCTCAAAACACAAAACAAAACCAAAAAATCGGGGCATGGAGACACGGCTCAGCAGTTAGAAGCACTGTTTGCTCTTCAGAGGACCCAGGTTCAGTTCTTAGCACTGACATGGCAGCTAACAACTGTCTGTAACTCCAGTTCCAAGGGATCAGATGCTGTCTTCTGGCCTCTGTAGGCATTTCACGACACAGGTGCACTTACATACATGTAGGCGAAACACTCATATACATGAAAAATAAAAATAATAAAATATTTTTAAAAACTGGAAAATATTTTACTTGATGAGGTAACTCAGGTCTAAGAGGACAAACACCGTATGTTCTCTCTCTTATGTGGATCCTAAACTTTGACTTTTCACATTTGTGTGTTTAATTTGGAAAATCCAGAGAGACCAGGGAACTAGAAAGGGCCCATTTGGGGAGGGGAAGAGGCCTTATGGAATGAGGGGATAAAATAACACAGGTGCTATGACAGTAGAGGGGTGGGGAATAGGGAGCTAAAGGGTTAACAGGGGATGAGGGTGGGGGTAGGGAAGAGGAGGGTCAGGAGCGGGCCACTCAGAACTAATGCTGTATGAAAAGCCCACTACTTTGTTAACTAATTGTAAAATGCAGTTTTTAAAAAATGAATCTGAACACTGGTATCCTGTATGTGTAGACAATACTTCCCCAGAAGAAATGGGTTACAAAGTTGAAAATCTCAGTGTCACGTATGGTATAACTCCTTACAAGTTACTGGTCAGAGAGGCTACAGAAGCCCCCCAAACAATACAAGCAATTATTCTTGGTTCCCCATCAGAACTAGATGGTAGGATCCTACTGCTGAAGACACAATATACTTTGGTTGCAGGACATAGAGGAATCAAGTGGAACTGATACGGAAACTTCTCTCTGCTGGTTAGCTGTCAGTGCTGGAAAGTGTTATACAGACTGCTGGGAGAGAAAAGCCATTAATGGTATTATCCAGTGGAGAACCTGAAATGCTACAATAGTACCTTGCCAGGAAAAATTTGTCCACAGGTACAATAGTGGCATGTCTGTTATGGGGATAATCAACTATTTTCTGATTGGATTTGAAACCTGATCTACAGGAGGGAATTCATGCCTGTTACTGTAAACCTGGTTCAAAAGCTCAAGGCTGGGAAGGTCACAGGTATAAGGAAAAGAGAACCTACCATAGTTATTTTACAAAAGAATGTGCTAAACTGCCTTCTTAATATGTATGTCAACACTCATAGTTAGTACCGCCCTCAATCGTGGCTAGAGAAGCTTTTTTCTGCAATGGGCAGCAGTCGAGGCAGAGAGTCATAACTGGTTCAAGTGCTGAGAGTGAGTAAGTGCTGAGTGCTCATCCCTAAATGGGACATCCATATTAACCCCCACAAGGCTCTGGAAACATATGGAAAAAGGGGGCAGAAAGAATGGAAAACAGAAGATGGGAAGGATGCTATGAAATAGCATCTTCTGACATGACATGGCCTTTGCACTCAAGAACTCACAGCAGCTAGGGTTACTGCACAAGATCAAGCCATTAAGTAATTCCAGCATAGATCAGGAAGGTGTTCATGAGGTTCACTGCTAGCAGAGGAGCTCCTGGCAATTGATGGCTGTAGGGAAAGGAGTAGGGGGAGCAACTTTTCTTCAGGAGTGTGGCCATTGGTAGGTTGTTCATGTACCTGCATCATTATAATTGTGGAGTTAAAAAAAAAAAGAAAGGAGGACATGATAGTGAGAGGAACTCATGTGGGACAGCCAGGGTGGGGTGGGAAGGGTGAGCTGGGAGTGGACATCATCAGGAGCATGGAGAGAGGTGCATCCTGATGGCTCATCAGCTGTCCTAGCTGAAATGGTAAGTTCCAGGTTCAGTAGAGACTTTGTGTAAAGAAATAGGATGGAGTGTGATAGCTGAGGACAACTAATGTTGCCCTCCACACATACATGTACAGGTAAGCACACCCTTACATGCATAACACACACACACACAGATCAACACAAGGGATCTTTGTGGTGATGATGGAAATGCTCTGTGACATGACACACCAGTGTTCACATCCAAGTTGTAATACTGTGGTATACATCTGTCAGTTGTTACCCACCAGGGAAGACTGAGTGAAGGGAGCACTGGTTAACTTTGTAATATTTCTTTTTTTCTTTCCAGTGCTGGGGATGGAACCTAGGGCTTCAGCCATGAGAAGTATGTGTTCCATCTCTGTAACATGTCTAATCACTTCGTATCAATTTACAATTACCCCCAAACAAGAACTTTAATTTTTAAAGTGAGAAAGGCAAAGATGAGGAGACACCAAGCTAGAGGCCTTAGGCTGACGGAGTACGTATGAAAACTGAAAATAAACCAGCACTCCCATGATCCACTGGCTGGAATGATGGGCAGAGCTCTAGTTTTGTTTTCTCAGAGATGCGAGTAAGATGCTCTCTATGTTCTGACTCCTGTCCTTTGACCTACCTCCCATATACTGAGGTAATCTAGGGACACGAGACAGGGGCAGAAATAGGTCAAGCACCCCTGTCTCCTTCCTTTTCTCTCAACCACAGGCGCCAAGCCTAATGATAAAATATATTCCTAAAGATACCAACAAGATGCTAAACACGGAGAGAAAAATAAATGAAAGAAGCAAGGAAACAAGAAGGCCAGTTGAGCGACCCAAGGATCCATCAACAGACCAACAGACAAACAAAAACTGGTCTGTCTACAGAATGGAAAGCCATAAAAAGGAAATTCTGACACATGTTACACCATGGATGACCCTAGAAGATGACATGTTCAGTGAAACAAGCTGGATATGAAGCACAAATATTGTATGACTTCACTTACATGAGATACTCAGGATGGTCAAATTCACAGAGACAGAAAATAGAATGGTGACTATTAAGGGATGGAAATGAGAAAATGGAGTTCATCCTTCCTATGCACGGAGTTCCAGTCTGGAGTGATAGAAATCCTAGAGATGGACAGTAGTAAACATTGCTCAGCAATGGGAATGAACTTAATATCAGCAGACTGCAATACTTAAAAGCAGGTAAGATGGAAAGCTTTATGTATGCTTCAGCACATTACAAAAGGCAATTCCAAAACTAAAGAAGGAAATAAATACGGAAGAAACCTAGTGCTCTTGGGGAAGGATGGCACTCTGCCTTGACAAAATGCTTGATATCTGGCAAATCAGTATGAAGCCATTCATAAAGTAAAACTCAAACCATGTCCTTGACTGTGATGTTATCTTCATTACCAATTTGACTGAATTTAGAATCGCCATGGAAACAAACTTCTCGCTGTGTCTGTGAAGGGACATCAGGGAAGACCCGCCTAGAACGTGGGCAGAACCAGCCCAGGGGCTGGGGCTTTGGACCGAACAGGAGAAAACAACCTTGAGCAGCAGAATTCGACGCTTTCTGCTTCCTGACTCTGGGGGTCGCTGCCTCTGCGATCTCCTGCTGCTGCGATCTCCTGCCATGGTGGATGTATATACCCTGAACCAGGAGCCAAAACAAAGCTTTTCCTCCTTAGACTGCCTGTGTCGGGTACTGTCACAGCAATGAGAAAAGCAACTGGTATCACTTTACTAAGGAGTAGCACCATGTGGGATGCGTCCCCAACAGGCACATAGACGCTCTTACCAGGAAACGTTGGCCGGTCTTCTGGACTTGCCTGCCAGCAATGCTCCATGAGGTGGATGATCTCCTGTGGACAGTGTTCAATGATGTCCTCCACATTTGGCCTGTTCCCAGAGTTTATGCAGATTAAGAGCTGCTCTGCACAGATGGCATCTGCAAAGAAAGAGGAGCTTCCACTGAGACTTTTAAATCCACCTGGATGATCCCGCTCTCATGTCTCTACCTAGGGTATGCTTTTCCCATGGTTGTCTCACTCCACAGGGGAAGAATGGCTTTGTGCCAAGGAGCTGGCATAGTACTGTGGAGATAATGTAACAACATTCTGGGTTTTGTAGGTGAGAGAGAAAATTCATAACGAAGCTGGTTTTTCATAGAACAAATGGAATGTATGGGTGAAGCCAGAACTGTTCCACAGATTTTAACATAGAGACAATACAGGATAGCCTGGCTTTACAAAGCTCAGTTTAATGAGAGTCACTTAAAATACGGAGTGATAATTGATATTTTAGAAACAAGACTAATGGACTCTAGTAATATAATCATGACTAGAAGATCTGTGAAACTTTTGTTGAGTCCAGAAAACAAGCAGATAAATAGATATATTCATAGTATTCTTTTTTTTTTTCAGGCAGTACAGGACATCAAACCCAGGGCTTTGCTCATGCTGGACAAGTACTGTACCACTGAGCTCCGTCCCTATCTGCCAAATTCAGTTTTTAGGTCTTGCTGAATGTGGGAGATGAGGGCAGGGTGGAGTCTCAGGCTGTGCTACGGTGGCTACTGGGCAGCTCAGTATAGATGATGAACGATATTGGGGAGCTATGGAGAGAATGCTTATAAACGTATGAATCTGTTTGGGGGAACACTGCTTTGGAGCATCCTATGGTATAGGTAATGGGCCTAACAGAAAGTAGACATCACAGCGATAGCCAGAGATTGAGACTGAAGAGGCATCAGGTAAAGAGATGACCACTGATCTACAGGAGCTAATATCCATCCAGAAGAATTCACAGGAAAGCAGTCATTCCATATCAAACAGAAGAATAACTGTTTATGTACCTGTTTCCCTACATAAGCCATGATTTACTCATTTTGTAGTCCCAAATGACTGACCTGCCCACAGGAGTAATGGGACGAACTCATTCTTTTTTAAAAATATTTATTATTTTTTATTTTATGTATATGAGTATACTGTCTGCATGGAATAAGTGCACCTGTGTTGTACAATGCCCACGGAGGTCAGAAGAAGGCACTGGATCCCCTAGAACTGGAGTTAAGGATAGTTGTTAGCTGTCATGTAGGTGCTGGGAGTTGAACCCAGGTCCTCTGTAAGAGCAGCCAGTATTCTTAACTGCTGAGCCATCTCTCCAGCCCTCAAAGGAAGAACTCATTCTTGAATGGGGTCAAAGTATGAAAGTATAAAGTGTGTGACTGTAGTATGAGAGGCCGTCCTCATTCTAGGAAGAATTCTGGAGTTTTAGAGCAATTTCTAAGCTAAATTATGGTAGAAAGGCTTTTATTCACCCAACAATCTGATTCCTAAACTGGGATCATTAATCCAACAAAAACCTCCTAAGAAACTATTGTATCCCTTTAACAAAATTCACCTGAGGGTCTTATTTTATGAAAATTAAAAAAAAAAATTATTTAACCTTGCCACAGTGGTGCACGCCTTTAACCCCAGCTCTTGTGAGGCAGAGGCAGGTGGACCTCTGTGATATAGAGGCCAGCAGGTGTGACAGGAAGACCATATCTCAAAAAATAAAACAAAACAAAGTACACACACACACACAGGCACGCGTGTTGGCACACATGTGTGCCATGGACTGTGTGTGGTGATCAGAGGACAACTGGCAGGAATCAGTCTCTCCTACCATGTGCGTCCCAGGGATTTAACTCGTTGTCAGGCTTTGTAGCAAGCACCTGTACCCACTGTGCCATCTTGCCAGCCTCCAGAACAGTTCTGATTACTATCAAAGTCCCATTATCTATAAATGTCTTACTCTCATAGGGCTCCTTATTTGCAAATATTGCCCAAAGCACAATGCCAAAGCTGTACACATCTGACTTCTCGGTGGGTTTGGCATTGATGTCACTCAGGTGCTCTGGCGCCATATAGTAGAGGGTGCCGCCGCCATTCTTCTTAGAGTTGGTCATTTTCCTCTGCTCATTGTGTTCCTCTTTAGTCAGTTTGCTCCAGGTCTTAAAGGATGCCACGCCAAGATCCGCTATCTGTAAAAGAGGTAAAGCCGAAAGAATTACTGTGTGAAGGCTATAAGCAAATCAGGCTTGAGTTCTATAAATTGGATTTGGGGCTTTCCCAGTACATGTGCAGCACAGTCAATTTTCTAATGGCTGTACTGGGCCTATGTAAGATAGTATCCTCTCAGTGGACTGAGGGACTGAGCATTCCCTCACCATCTAGAAAATCTCCCTGAAAGGAATGTTCACATACAATTTTGACTTTTCAATTCTTTTTTAATTAAATTTTTTTTTAAACATTTCTCTCTCTCTTTTTCTGGGTCTGGGGAAACTAAAGCATACAGAGACCAGGTACCACACCTTCTATGTGCCCAATGGCATCCAGAACCATGGCTGTGTTTTCAAGGATCCCAAAGCCACCCTGAGGGTAAGAGCAGTGCCAACAGTGCTGCTGCTTGTTTTGAGCTGGCAGCCTGAACCTAAGAGAAGACAGCTGGGGAGAAGGAAAACAAAACACAAAGAAAAGAAGAGAGAAATACTGAAGTCAGACACGGAGCAAAGGGAAACTGGAGGGGAAACTGGCGAACAGGACAGTGAACCAAGAATGCTTCAGGAAGCATTTGGGGGTGAGCAAGAGAATGTGCTTATCTAAAACTGAGGTTTTAACCCAGACTATCAGGGGTGAGTTGTTAATTCATAGAATGAACCATCTTAAAAGACACTGGAATAACAGTCATCTAAGATACAGTGCAGGAAGCAGGATCTTGTAGGCAGGTCCCAGTTCTGCCCCAGGGCTCTGAATTTTCAAGTTCTGTTCTGTTTGTTGTTGGTATGGCTCTAGGGATGAAACCCCAGGCTCTACCAGAGCTACACCTCTCTCTGCCTTTCAGATTTTCCAGCTTCGATTCCAGGTGCTGAGACCAGTTACGTGCACTGCTTCTTCCCCAGTTAAAAGTAGCCCCAATGGACAAAACACAGGTCCCTTCTCCTTATTATTTTTGTATAATGGAAAGTTTTCAAAGGCAAACGGAGTTTTAAAAATGTAAAAATGTTAAGAAATACAAAGTTTCAGTCAGCTGAGTTTCAAAGCAGAGATCTTTGTTTTGAGGTACTGGAACTAAAGGTGTGCTGGACAAGTACTCTATCACTGAGCCATGCTCCTAGGTCCACAAAGTGAGGGATTCTACGGTCCATATGACTGATTGTGACTCTTAAGCCACATCTGGATTCTAAGAATATTCTCCAACACACTTCCACATTCCCTTTATCTCTAGGTAGAAAAGTCTCAGCCTCAAAATTTCCTGGGAAAAATAATGGATACTCACTGCAGGGCAAACACAGCAACCTCTGAAATCTTCCATCTCAAAGTCTAACAGAAGAGGGAAATGCAGTCTAGGGAGGGACTTTATTACCTTCTTCATTCATTTTCACTCTTCCCCAAAAGACACTCAGTACATCCTTACAGTTATCTCCCAACCCAGTCAAGCCTGTCCCTGCCCTGTTCTTTCAAAGCATGGGAGTAGCCTTTCAGCAGCACCAATCTGTTGAATGCTGAGCTATGTTTGCCTTTACCTGCAAGAATGGATTTACAACAGAAAACTCAAACTGACATTACCCAGCATTCTGGAAGTGTACTGAGTGTGGGTTACCTTAATGTGAAAGTCACCATCGACAAGGATATTTTCAGGCTTCAGGTCCTTGTGTATTACACCTTTGCCATGTAAGTAGCACATCCCTTCAACAGTCTCCACAATTATTCTTCCTTTTACAGAAAGTGGGATATTGATCTGAAACAAGATATTAAGTCTATAAAATGGAGAAGCAACCCAATGGGTCAGAGCAAATCCTCCATCCAAGAGTGATGGGATCCGAGCACAAGGATAGTGTTACCAGGTTTGCTCCCACCAGATGTTCTGCATTACTGCCATCACCAGCAAGCCCCTCTCAACACAGATTCCATAACAGGGCCTGCAGGGTGCTGCTACTGTGCTTTGCAAATGCAAAAATAAACATTCTACGCCAATGTGGTTACATATAAAATTACTATAAAAACAAACTCCTTGAAAACAATGATGTAATATTTAATAATTATTATGCAATTGCCATTACTATTAGAGATTGCATCCAAAAATCTAGAGTGGTGGCCAGAATATCTGAATGAACATAAGTATTTTCATGGCATACTCATATCATATAACTGTTATTTACACTAGATGTATGAACAACATTAGGGAAATGTGCATGTGAGATAATGATAAGAGAAAAAAGAATATAAGGAACGTGTCTACACTGATAACTATATAAAATCTTTGTCTCATTAATTATTCTAAACTCATGTTGAAGTCTTAGTATTTACTTAGTGACCTGGCACTAGATATTTCAGGTCTTTGTAAAGTGTCAGGTCTCTCTTAAAATCATGTTCTAGTTCTACCGATCTCAACGTTCATATAAAAAGTTCCTTTTTCTATTTAGTAGTAAAATTTTAGTTTCTTAACATTAAAACATTATAATGATTTCTAAATATCTATGTGTGTGTTAGTTACTGGTTGACAGGAAAAAGTTGAGATGATAGAACTTAGATTCCTGAGTCATACCAAACCTTAGCCCTCAAACTATATTTAACCACACTATGCTATAACTCAACTACATTGCCAACTATAGCCTGACTGCCACAATCTGAAAAACAACAGAAGGCTGGGTGTGGTTGTGCCCGCCTGTAGTCCCAGTTACTGAGGAGGCCGAAGCAAGAGATCCCTTGGGCCTACAAGTCTGAGATCAAAACTGGCATCATAACAAGACCTTATTTACAAAATCGAATTAACTAATTAACTAGAAACAGAAGCAAAGACATGTTCCTGCCTTCACTGGTATGTATTTTTTAGAAAGCACTGTAAGCAAGGCCTACTGTCCCCTCCCCATCCTCTCTCTGCTTCTCTTGAGTCCAAACCAGTGAAACTTATCACTGGCTGACCCTATGGAATGCCTCGTGTCACAGATGACTTATTTCCCCATTGAAATGTCTACTTTTGTCTCAAGGTTGATCTCTGGGGAAGAGAACAATGTGGTCAAATTACAATGCAATGTATATAAATGATCATCTTTCATTCTCCCTATGGGTGTTCATGTTTCTGAGGGATCTGCTCACTTAGCAGTAGTGAGGTGTATGTGTGTGTGTTGGGGGAGGGGGCTAGAAAGAGGAGAAATATTTGCCATGAAGGCAGCCATATGCTACAGTCCCTCATGTGCAATCTGTGCTCTGACCACAGTCAGTTTCTAACAGTCCTGAAAGCTGACATTCTTTTGTTCCTTTGCACATGGCAGTCTTCTGCCTGGAACATTTTCTCCTTAACTGTCTGCTTCTACTTGTCCTTTAGCTGGAAGTCTTCAGGCACTTTTCCTGTGTTTACAGCAGACTATGCTATGCCTATCATATACCACCACATCATCAGGTCACTTTTCCTGCTTCTTTTGCTTGCCTATGTCGTATCTACCACTGGCTTCTAAACAGCTAGCACAAGGCTCTGTGCTCTGTGCTAGGTACACAAACTTAGAAAATACTGGTGGTGGGCGGGGGGGGCAGAGATGGCTCAGGGATTAAGAGCACATGCTGTTCTTCCAGAGGAGCCATGTTCAACTCCCAGCACCCACATGGTAGCTTTGGCTCTGCTGCCCAATTCTTGCCTTCAAGAGCAATTACACAAATACCAATAAATATACCGGCTAGCAAAACACTTGTAAAAAAATTTTAGATCATTTAAAAATATTTTAAAATTATTTTCATAAATTAAATTTTATTTTCCTGTTTTTATGTTTTGCAGCATATGCTGCATATTGAACTTACAGTAAGTTTCTACTAATCCACCCCCTCATACAATCATAGTGTATATACTTTTGTTAATCAGTGCCTTCATTTACAAATCCAAGCTTTCCTCCATCAACCCAAATTTATTATCTCTTATCCATACACCTCATATCAGACCAGGGCTTCTGAAGATAGGACTACCAATCGACTGGATTAAAGAAACTAGGAGGTGTGGTAAAGAGAGAAGCTGGTAATGACCCGGGAGGACTGTCAGGAGAGTCGGAGAGACAACCCCCTCTTGGGCTGAGTTAGCCCAGAAAACTTAAGAGGGGTGACTTTAAAAAACCTAAGCTATGGGACAATTCCCAACCAGCAAGCTACAAACGAACACCTAACAGTAGCTAGCCCCTGACACGTTGGCACAGAACACCCGAAGGTGCCACCTACCTCAGCCTTCAGCACGTGCATCAGGTTGCCCTTCTCCATGTACTCCATCACCAGTGAGTAGTTTCCTTCTTCTATGATGATGCCCAGCAGCTTCACCACCCGACTGTGTCTCAGTCTGTGCATCATCTTCCCCTCCTCCAGCAGGGCCTCATTGTACCTGTGGGGAGAAAAGGCGCTAGGCTGAGGTGGGCACGACCAACACTTCTCCCCAGGTGCCTTAGAAACCTCATGCATTTATGCAATGCTGCATCACACAGATGTCTGTCATACTTCTACATATCTCCTCCAGGTAGACTAGTCTAAGAAGGCAGAGGGGTTCCTCCTCATCGTTTACACCCCTCCCCCTTAGGAAATGGCAGTGGGTACTCAAGATATAAAGACCAAGCTGGGTGTGGTGGTACACGCCTTTAATCCCAGCACTTGGGAGGCAGAGGCAGGCAGATCTCTATGAGTTCAAGGCCATCCTGGTCTATATAGTGAGTTCCAGGCCAGCTTGGGCTACAGGGAGACCAAAAAGACCAAAAAAGATACACAGACCAATGAAAAGTGTGGGACCAGCAGGAACCTGGCCCGGTAAAGACTGAGTTGGAAAGTACAATAAAAAAGGCTCTTCGCTCAAAACCAGCCTGAGGAGGGCAGAAGCCCTCTCCTTTCAGAGAGTTCCTGGGCCTGTTTTGCATTTTGGGTTGGTTTTAAAACAAGCTGTTCTCACCAATGGCTCCTGCTTTCTTTCCACTGCATCCATCATCACTCTTGTTCCTTGGCACTTGCTCTAATTATGTTATCTGGTTCTGGTTTTGTTTTTGGTTTTTTTGAGACACGATTTCCCTGTAGCCCAAGGAGGCTTGTGACTTGGTAGGGCAGGCCAGGCTGGCCTTGATCTCACTAGATCTGCCTGCCTCTGCCTCCCAAGTGCTGAGAATGTGCCACCAAACTACTAAACCGTTCTTCAAAGTGGTTGTGCCAATTTATACTCCTATCAGCCATGTATGAGAATCATACATCACTTTGGTTTCTTTCTTGACTTTTTAACCTCATATTTCTCATCTATTACTGACTGTATTTTCATTAACTTCAGAATCCCCATCCAAAATAACAGTAAGTGGTATCATCATCCCTCACACAGCCTGTATGTGTGTGTGTGTGTGTGTGTGTGTGTGTGTGTGTGTGTGTGTGTGTGTGTGCATGGGTGATTCCCTGCAGGTTGGCCTCATCTAAAACCTGGTATGCTTACCCACATAGTCAGTGACAATCATTTTCTGTGGACAGCTAGGGGAAGGTGAAGCTAGAGTGGGGTGGGCCCCAAGGCCCCACCATCCCTGTTTCCCACTTACTCAGCACGGTTGGGCCCTGTGTACACCTTTTTCAGGATGACAAATCCATGGCTTCTGTGAAAACACAAGGACACCTTCCCGAAGCCTCCACTGTCTAGATCTTCCTTCTCCAGGAGGTCACTAGATGTCATCTTAATGTCATCCAAGGACATGTCTGGCTGCATCTTGAATGCTCAGACTCCTCGAACACACCACTTTTGTTTTGTTTTGTTTGCCTCAGTGCTATGCCCTGCAAAGAAAACAAAGAGGACAACTCTGCAAAAAAATCATGATTCCAAAAACCACATTGCCAGGCATGTAACAGATGCCTCTACTCTCAATCCCTGGGGTGCAAAGGTAAGAGGACAGAGTGTGAAGCTAGCCTGGACTCCATAGTGAGCTCCAGATCAGCCAGCCTGAGCAATACAGTGAGCCCTAGTTTTTTTTTTTTTTTTTTAAAGAAAAGCCACCACATGTATGGGATGACTTTGTTTTTGTTAAGGATAGATAATTCTCTAACATGAACTATTTTTCTATTCCAGTACTTTCATTTCCGGCAGTATAGTACACCAGGAAAAAAAGTGAACAGTCTACTCCAAAGACCTATACATGTAGGTAACATAATTAAAGCAGCTACTCAAAATACACAGCTTAGCTCAGTAGAAAGGAAAAAGACACCGAAACATCTCATTTAAAAGTGCCAGTAGGGAAAGCAGTGGAGGTGGTGTGCAGTGCAGGCCTGGAGTGAGGCCCCAGTGCGCCACTTCCCGAATGGAAGGATGGGCTGAAAAAAAAAGTCATTAGCAAGTGAATACATGTGCCTAGGTCTAGATATGAGGTGTTAAAAAGTCTCAGTGCAAATTCATAAGCTCATCCTCAAATAAATTTGGGCTTTGAATTTAGAGGATCCTGGTCATCCTCTTCAGGCCAGAAGTCCCCAAACTAAGAACATTTACTCAGAAAGTGGTTATAATAATAATAACTCCCTCAGGTTAGAAGGTTAAAGCCAACAAAACAACTTTAAGTTCAACTAGACAGATTTGATTCTGCTCCATTGCCAAGGTTCCTTTAACACGTTTCCTTTCCAAAAGTATAAATCACAAAAGAAAAAAGTTTCCTATAAGCCAAACCCTGAGAGTATTAACAAATGGCAGTGCTAGGCACCAGGTAAGAACCTCAGGTAATTAACCTATTGAATAGCATTAGAAAATTAATAGGTTTGAGGCTAGAGAGATGGCTTGGCATAGAACCTAAGCACAGCCTGCCACACTCAGCAAGAATAATGCTGTCTATACCTATGGATTGTGAACTACCAACAGAAAATATTCTGAAAAAGATCATCTGCACGGAACACATAAAGACACTTTTCCTTGCCCTGAACAATACAAATACAACAACCATTCTCTCTCCATTGGGTATTTTAAATAATTCAGATGACTTAAATTATGTGGGAGACTGTGCTTAGGTTCTATGCAAATACCATGTGTTTTACATAAGAGACTTGTGGGTTTTGACACATAAGGGGGTCCTGAAATCAGTCTCCTGAGGACAAAGGGACAAGTATATCCTTAAGAATTCCAGGTAAAGTTTTACAATTATGCCTATAAATATATTGAACCCTATTTCATGGCATATATACTAAAGTGTTAGGGAATGTACACATATTGATATGTGCAGTTTATTTTGAAATGCACCCCAAAAATCAAACTGGTGGGCAGACAGAGTAAGAGATGAGCAACTACATGATAGAGCAAGTAGACTAAATTACACTGACAGTGGATAGATGCAAGTACAAAGCAAAATCTTTTGTTTTGCATTTTGATGTGTTTCACAATAGAACGTTGGAGGACAGAGCTTTTTTGTTGTTGTTGTTGTTATATATATGAGTGTTCTTTCTTGGCGTGTGTATATAAATGCACCATGTGTGCACAATGCCCATGGATGCCAGAAACAGATGTACAGGAGTTAGGGATGGTTGTTAGTTGCCATGTGGGTACTGAGAACTGAATCCAGGTCTCTGGAAGAGAAGCTAGTGTGCTCTTAACTGCTGAGGTGGCTTTGTTGTTGCTGTTGCTTTGTTTTTTAAGTACCTTGGAGAGAGGCACTCTAAAAGCCGGCAGGCAGACTTATAACCTTGCCCGGTGCTCTGTGGCAATGAGCTGGGTACACAATCTTCTACAATAAAAAAGGGCTATCTATATGATGTCTGTCCAAAATGCCTTGGGCACTTGTCTCCGGTGCCTAGAAGAACTAAATCATTAAAATGAATGCATTTTTTCCTAAAAGAACTATTTAGTTGTTCAAAAACAAAGGATCTATAGTTAAATGGATTATAGCATATTTATAAAATATATAGCCAAAGAATAAGAGTAAATCTGTAAAAATAACATATGTACACCATTTGATAAACACCACAAGCAGTCTTCTCCAGGACTAAGGCACTGCCAACCAAGAAGCACAACAGAGGGGTTGGGGAAGGGGCTGACCAGAAAAAAGGAAGCTTGAGGGGAAGAGGTGGGGCAGGAGCTGAAGGTGAGAAAGCAGGAGCCATCCTCCGGAGAGTACAAACTCTAATTCATTCACCTTGTGACTTTAAGGAACTTAAGCCTCAATTTCCTCACCTGTGAAAGGAAATATTAACAACCCCATCACAGAACTGGAAAAGATTTCATGAGAAAATGATAGTGAAAACTTGTTGATGCCTGCTGTGTGGCTCTGGCTCTGGTTAGTTGGCCCTGCTGCTACTGTTTGTTTTTTTTTTTATACCACTGCTTTTCCCTGGGCTCTGAGAATGACACTGTGTCACTGGGCCTGCTCTGCCTAGCAAGTGTCTACTGACAATCCATGAGAACAAGCATAGAGGGAGGGTACGGAGATCAAAAGCAGAAAGATATAACATCTGTCCTAGGCCTGATTTCTCATTTCCTATAGATCCACTGGGGCATGTAGAACTCTCCAGTCCACCCCATCTGGCAATATGCCCCTTCCCTAGCCACACCCTGTGGACACGTTCTTTTAGAAAGACTACAGATTGTGTGCATATGCCAGGCATCCATGAAATCTCATGTCCTGTGGGAACCATCTTCAGTTTTCCTCTTATGAGATGTTTACAGTACCTTGTACTTTTCTCCTAAACAGTTATTTTGAAAATTGTTACTTGAAAATTGTTTCTAATTAAGTTTAAACTTCAAAAGGCAAAAAACTGCCTCAGGTATTGGTCTCCAGTGGCCTAGCAGAACTGAATTACTAAGTAGATAAATTTTTCTAAAAAAGAACTATTTAGTTGTTGAAAAATAAAGGATATATAGTTAAATGGATTATAGCACATTCATAAAATAATTATATAGCCAATCAAAATTGCTTTCAAAGAACAAATCTGTAAAAATAACATATTTTTACATATATGTACATGACTAGATATATGTACAGGGGGAAAAAGGACATAGGAAAGATACAAAATATTAACCAGAAACTTCATTCTCTTCTTTATACTTTTTTTTTAAGATGGGGGTCTTGCTATACACCTAGGCTGGCCAGGAATTTGCAATCCTGTTATCTCAGTCTCTTGAGTGCTGAGATTATACTTGTAGGTCATCGTGCCTTGTTAGTCTTTATATTTTTCACTGTACTTCCTATAGCAAACACAAATTACATTTTTAAAAAAATCATGTTTTGAAAGGATAACTCCTTGACTCTGTAGTTGTTTACTCTGAGTAACAGTGAAGTTCCTGAGCAGGAAAAGCATGTAAAACAACTTGCATGTACAGAGGAGAGTTGTTATGACCCATTTCCCATTTCTACTATGAAATATAGCTAAACGCTCTCAAAAATGATGCTGTATGTGAATGTTTAAGAATACACAAAAAGGTGCTATAGACAGCAAAGAAACTATAACCATGTCCTGAGGTAGGCTGATTCAAGTGTAAGATTTCACCCTTCGGAGCTTTTACTACTTGGTCCTTCTGCCTAGACCATGCCTCCTCAAACCTATGGACACTACCTGGCACTCCAGAGCTCTCATTGGCATGAACTAAGGAAGGCCTCCAATGGGTCCACTGTAGCTTACGAGCTTGGTTCCTGACTCTAGTCAGTTCTCCTTATAGTCCTGTAGTTTGTTAGTTTAGTCTGATATTAACCTTATGCCTCCTTTGATGGATAGTCAATGATTTAAGTTTTTACTGTTTTGTTCCCCTTGAATGATTCAATTTTATGTTGCCATTTTCTGGTAAAGATGGAGATTGAACCCCGGGCCTCACACAAATCAGGAAACTAAGTGCTCTACTGATGAGCCCCATTCAAGTTTATAAGCACCATAGTTTGGGAGAGACCTGAGGGCAGTTTGGTGGGGAGAGACCCAAGCGTTGCAAAAATACCAATTTTAAGAAAGCCATATCATTAAGCAATGTTACAAATTAAGGCATGCTGCCCCGTTCTATTAGGTTATAACTAATTTCAGCTAATATTAATTGTGTCCTTTTAATGGTATTTGCTAGTGCTTTTTGATAAATGGTTATCAATTCAAGATCACAGAGAAGTGAATTTTTTCCACTGAAACTAATTGGAAATCCCAAGAACACTAAGACAAGATAAGTAACTCATTATATTGATCATGCTAGTCTAGATCTCAGAGATCTGCCTGCCCCTACCTCTACCTTCTAAGTGCTGGGATTAAAGGAGTGCACCTCCATGCCCAGCTCAGGACTCCTTTTTTAACATTTCTCTTACTTTTTCTTTTTCAACAACAGCCGTGCATAAAACATTCACAATTTGGAGGCAGATGAATCTCTGTGAGTTCCAGACCAATCAGGATAACATAATGAGTTCCAGGCCAGACAGAATTGCATTGTGAGACCCTGCTGGAAACCAAAACCAAAACAAAAGAAAGAGCAGGGCATAAAATGTCTGTTGCCTACCTGTGCTCCACTTTCTTCCTAATAGAATTCTGACTTTAATCAGGACATGATCAGAGAACATATCCAAGGGTTTTTGATTATAGCAGTCTGTGCTTTGTCCAGAGTTCTGAGCAAGGAAGAGTCAAATGACCAGCAAAAGACAAAATTGAAATAAATTTTAAAAAGCATGATCAAATATATTAGCACATTATCACCTATGAAGTAAATTTTTATATTTTACAAATGTAAAATTATTACAATTTACAAACTTAAAATTATTACAATTTAGAAACTACATGTTGAGGTTAAATGATTCATCATAAATGAATGGATTCAAACCTTGGTCCTTCTCTAAAGCATCCACTACCAGTTCTCAGACAAAGGCTATTTTTCTAGAAAGGCAAACAATAATTATTTTTTGAAAACTCCAGATGAAAAAATCAAGTCTTGCAGCCTTTCTTGTTCCTATTAATGAGTATTCTGTAGTTAGAAACATGGCAGGTATACAGACTAAATTTTAAAAACTTAAGAAAAACAATGGCCCCCAAACCCATAAGCATTATCTACATTAATATAGCCAGTCACTTCTGCCAGAATAACATCCAACCAAAGCATGGGAAACTATGCTTTGTTTTGTTTGAATTCACAGATTATAGTGGTGCCATTAAAATATTATGGAGTAGAAAGTACCAAACAGTACTTTGTCCAGTTGCAAGTTGTTATCTTAGACATTTTTCTTAATATAATCTTCAAACCTACATATATCTATGAGGCTCGATACAGGAAAGAGAAAAATGAAAACTAAAGTTGACTACTGTTATTGCTGTTTTATGAGTAATAAAAATGAGACACTTCAGCTGGATGCACTCGCTGGAAGGGGCAAGGGCAAGCAGACCTCTGTGAGATCAAGGCCAGCCTGGACTAGGGAGTTGCAGGTCAGCTGTGGCAACAGGGAGACCCTGTCTCAAAAGACGCTCCATATTTCATTCTAAGGATTTTTTTTTTGGGGGGGGGTGTTTCTGAGATACAGTGTCCCTGTAGCCCCAGGTGGTCTTGAACTCGCTATGTTGACCAGGCTGGCTTTGAACTCACAGAGACCCACCTGCTTCTGCCTCGAATGTTGGGATTAAAGGCATCTGCCACCACGTCCAGCTTAAATTTCATTTTAAACAAGACCAGTCTTGACTTTTGGTATCCAGAGGAGTTCTGATAGTCTACTTCACAGGCCACTGTTTTCCTGCTCAGCAGTATCTTTCTTGTGGTTACAAAATAAAATGAGGACTAAGTCATTACATTTCAAAGTTCAGTCTGTGCCTTGGATTCTTCAGGTGATAAGTTAAGCAAGAATAACTTTCTAATGACTTAAAGGACTTTTGCAGGTACCTGATTAAAAGTGCTTCATTCTCTGACCCAAATAAATGGGCTCTGAGCAAAGA
Organism: Eospalax fontanierii; assembly: GCA_035773235.1. Classification (NCBI taxonomy): domain Eukaryota; kingdom Metazoa; phylum Chordata; class Mammalia; order Rodentia; family Spalacidae; genus Eospalax; species Eospalax fontanierii. Next base: position 20,817,233 of record CM069547.1, read on the forward strand.
AAAGTCAAATGAACCGCAAGTAACAAAGAATGAGTCAACCCTAAACCGCCAAATTCATCCTCCAGAGGCTTTGTCAAACGCTTAGGTGAAGAGGATGTAATTTATCTTTTTCTGAACCCAGAAAGGGTCTGCCACAATTCACAAAAGCGACTGTCACTGATGACCAGAGAAGCCTTAGATGTGAACCAGTCTCTCGGTCGGGTCCCTGCGGTGGTGGAGCGCTCCATATCCACTTGCCAACTCATGTTTTAGACGATGCTGAAAGCCTTTGATTGCTCCACAACCTTCTACAGCCCCAAGCGCAACAATAATAGACTCTTTAAAGGGGTTGGCAAGTCCTAGCCAGGGTCTTTTACATAACCATGTAGGGGCACCACCACGACAATTACCCATCATCCCTACCAAAAGAACAATAACAAGGAAACATCTGTTCTACAGTCACCATTATAATCGTGGGCGGAGCGCAGATGTCGGTTCTGCCACCAGAGAGTACTTGCACCTAGCATCTCTGCCTAGATGATGGACAGCCGGTCGTGCTTTCCGACTTCCGGGTGCGTTCACCGCCTCACAGACCGAGCAGATGTCGACACCAGCGAGCCCCGCCCACCTTCCACGCACCCCGCCCACTCAACCGCGAGTCCCCGCGAAGTTCTGCCACTTCCCAGCGGCCCGAGGTCCTTCAACAATTCCCCCAACCACTCAGCCACGCCCAGGCGCCGCCCGTCACCGAGGCCCCGCCCCTTCCTGGAAGCCCGCGGCCTGGGCACTAGTGGCCGCCAGGGCCTGTGCGCTTACGAACCTGAGTTACTTTCGTTTCCGCGGCCAGCTCCTCCGGCCCAGGTGAGGAAGGACGGGCGGTGGGAGTCAGGCGCTTCCCCCGGCCGGTTGGCACGGTGCCCGAGGCCTCGGGAGGACGCCACCGCGTCCGGGCGGGCTCGGGAGTGGCCGTCCAGCCGCGCCGCCCGTGCCCAGGCTCCCCGCCCGCACCGCCGGCCCGCTCGCCCGCCGCGTCCACCTGCGCGCCTTCCTGCGCGGCCTGCGCAGCCGCCTGTGGAGACGCCCGCAGTGGAGAGCTGGACCCGGTCCCGCGCCCGAGCCGCTCGCCCGCCGCGCTGTCCTCCGGAGGGATGGGCGGGAGGCGGTGTCTGCTGCGCCTCGCCCCGCCCCTATTCACGTCCCGCGCCTGCGGGGGCCCGGCTTCTGGGGCGTCCGGCCCTGCTGAGCTGAGTTGGCGGAACTCAAATCTGGACGCCTGCCAACGGAAAGAATCGCGTTTTACTTTTCCCAGCTACTTCCGAGAGAGACCCAAAAACCCCAGCTAGCTACCCTCTGACAAGGTAGAGACAGCTTGGTCCGCAGAGCTCCGTGTGACAGTGGGGACAGGCTGCAGGGACAGTGAGCGTTGTGGGTTCAGAAGTAGGCAAATCATCTGCCTCCGCAAAGTTGGGCTGTCTAGGAAGAAATGGTTATATTGTAGCCCCTTAAAATGGTAATTGTGAGATCTCAAGCAAAAATAGGAAATTATATTGGTGTCACTAAAAAAGCAAGTTTAAAAAAAAAAAAAAAAAAGACTAAAAAACTAAAATGCTGTGCGTGGTGGAGGCTGGCCTTTAATCCCTGGGCTTGAGGGACAGAGACCGGTTGCATCTCTGTGAGTGTCCAGCCTGCTCTACAGGAAGCAAGTTATGCGGCTCAGCAGTTAAGAGCACTTGCTGTTATTGCAGAGTACCCAGGTTCTCACAACCTTCTGTAACCAGTTTAGGGGATCATACTCTCACTTCTGGCTTTAATAGGCACAGCATGTACGTGGTGTGTCTACAAAGGTGCAGACAAACATTAATACACATAAAATAAGTTTAAAAAATAAGTTATACAATAATATACACAACGTTTGCTTATTGTCAAAAGATAAATATGCCAAGGGAGGGAAAGACAAGCTACGCATGGAAAGAGAATATTTACAAAGGCCATGATAAAGGAACCTAACCCGAAGCATACATACACAAGAACCTTCAGATAAGGGGGCTAGAGAGATGGTTCCGTGGTTAAGAGCACTGGCTATTCTTACAGAAGACCCAGGTTCAAATCCCACCATCCATGTGATGCTAACAACCTTTCCTAATTCCAGTTCCACGCGAACTGACATTCTCTTCTGTACCCTGCAGGCATGCATGGCAGGACACGGGTGCACTCACATACATGCAGTACACACACACACACACACACACCAAGCAAAAAAAGAACCTTCAGTTAAATAGGAAAATGTACAACCTTAATAGGAGATGTCTCACCACACAGATAAGCCTTAAGAATCTGCTCAATATCATAGGTCATTAGGGAAACTCAATTTTAACAAAATGCTTACTTAGAGAGTTAAAATCCAAAACACTGACATGCTAATGAGAGTGTAGAACAACAGAAACTCTTGTATGATCCTGCAAGAAATGCCAAATGTTCCTTTATGGTTATTATATGATTTGGATAGATAAGCTGGTATCCAAATGAACAGAAAGCTCATGCCCATGCAGACACTTGTACCTGAGTTTATTTTATGTGTGTGGGGAGAGCAGGCTGAGGGTGCACATATGAGTTAAGCTGCACATGTGAGGAGACCAGAAGTCAACCTTTCCTCTCTTCCTCTGTCATTCTGCACCTTGTTTTTTGAGACAAGTTCTCTCACTTTTACCTTGAGCTTCCAGATTAGGCTGGGCTGGCTGTCTGGTGACCTTCAGGGATCTGCCTGTCTTTGCCTCTTTTTCAAGTGTATGCCTGCCACCACACCCAGCTTTTCTCTTTCTTTTTAGATTTAAAAAGATTTTTAAGGGGGCTGGAGAAACTGCTCAACAGTTAAGAGCACTGGCTGCTCTTGCAGAGGACCCAGGTTTGGTTCCCAGCAACCAAATGGTGGCTACAACCATCTGTAACTCCAATTCCAGGAGATCTGATACCCTCTTTAGACCTCCATTGTACAACATGGGTGAACTTACATACATGTAGGGAAATACACTCATACACAAAAGTAGTATTTTTTAAAATAAAGATATTTTTAATTATGTGTTTACGTGTGGGTATGTGCACGTGAGTACAATGCCAAAGGCAAGAGGAATCAAAATCCCCTGGAAGTGGAGCTACAAGCTTTTGTGAACTGTCTGTTGTGGGTGCTGGGAACTGAACTCAGGTCCTCTGAAATAATAATATATGCTCCTAACCACTGAGCCATCGTTTTTACGTGGGTTCTGGGAACTGATCTCAGGTCCTGTTTTGCAGAGCAAGCACGTCACTGACTGAACCATAAGCCCTCCCCTCAGCCCCTCTTGTTTTATAAACAAGATTTAAACTTTTTGTTTTAAATTATATGAGCATATGTTCACATGTGTGTGCAGTACCCCTGGAAGTCAGAGGAGGGTATCAGATCCCTTGGAGCTGGAGTAGTTGTGAGCCACTTGACATAGGTGCTGGGAACCAAACTCTAGTCCTGTCTAATAGTAGTATGTGCTCTTAACTGCTGACCCCATTTCTCCCTCCCCTCTACCTGAGGGTTTTAAACTTTTTCTGAAATAGATTTTATGTTTAATTGAATTTTTGTGAATTCAATACAATATATTTTGATTATATTTAGATTCACTATGCTATGTGCACCTCTCCTTATTATCACCAAAATGTCCTGCATTCTAATACATACTGTGTGTGTGTGTGTGTGTGTGTGTGTGTGTGTGTGTGTGTGTGTCTAGTAAGGCTATAGAGTCAAATTTATATCTCTGATTGCCCTTTAGTGTGAATTCATCCATTAGAACTTGATCAACCTACTAAGAGTTTCACCCTTAAATGAGACTTCCCATCAGCCATTGGTTGTCAATACCTGCCTGTACCTCAAGTAGGGTTAGAGTTACCCACTTCTTCACATCTCTGCTGGGATTTTGTCTGGCTTAAGCTTAGGTGGGACTTGTGCATGCTGTCACTACTGCTGTATATGAATAACTGATCATCTGTCTGGAACACTGTTTCCTAGTAGTCATCCACCACCTCTGGCTCTTACAGTCTTTCCCCATCCCACTTCTGCAATGATCCCTGAGCTTTGAGAGGCAGAAGTTTGGTTTAAGCATCCTATTCATGGATAAGCACTCTGCAGCCTCTTATTCATCTGGGTTCACCAGCAGATAAGGCGGTAGAGAAGCCAGTCCAGCCAGCCTCCTCCAGGGGCTGAGCGGGATGGTGAGTGTTGATGGCCCAGACCCTCTCCACTCAGGAGAAACACCACACCGAGCAGGGAGAACTGTCGAAGTAGGCTCTCACTTTATTGCATCAAGCATAGAAATATATAGGGTAGAGGTAAGGGGTTGGGCTAAAAACGTGGGAAGTGAAGGACCAATCATTTTTCACCACGTAGGCTGTAGCCAGGTAGAGGCCATTCTTGCTATACCTTGCTGAGTCACTCTTATGCAGAAGTGGAGTGTCAGAGACAGGCCGTAAAAACTTGAATGAGGCTCAGAAAGTTGCACCAGGCCACATGTTTGGGCCTATGAGGCCCAACGTTATTCTTTGCATGTAGGCCAGTTGTGGTTCTCTGTATTAATCACTATCTGCTGCAAGTAGAAGCTTCTCTGCTGACAGCTGAGAGATACCTGAGCTTTTGGTTTTTTAAATTTTTTTTTTTATGTGTATGAGTGGATTGCCTGCATGTGTGTAAATGCACCTGTGTCATGCAATACCAGTGGAGATAAGAAGAAGGTGTAGGATCTCCTGGAATTGGAGTTACAGACGATTGTTAGGCATCATATGGGTACTGGGAATCAAACGCAAGTACTCTACAAGAGTAGTCAGTGCTCTTAACTGCTGAGCCATCTCAGCCCCATTAAAAAATGTTTTATTTTTATTTTATGTGTATGAATGTTATACCTGCATGTATGTAAATGCACTTGTGTTATACAGTGCCCACAGAGGTCAGAAGAGGGTGTCAGATCCCCTGGAACTGGAGTTACAAATGGCTGTTAGCTGCCATGTGGATGCTGGGATTCAAAACTGGGTCCTCTGCAAGAGCAATCAGTGCTTTTAACCGCTGAGCCATCTCTCCAGCCCAATACCCAAGTTTTTATACTACCTTTTCATAATTTCCAAAACTTGTAGTGAATCCATACAATGGAATACTACTAGGGATTAAAAATAAATGAGGTACAAAGTCACAAAAAATGCAGAGGAATCAAGTGCTTATTTCTAAATTAAAGAAGCCAGTCTTAAACTATGCAATGCATGATTCCAAATGTGTGACACTTTCCAAAAGGCAAAGCCATGGAGACAGTAGAAAGACCAGTGGTTGCCAGAAGTTCACAGGAAGAGAGGGATAAAGAAGTGAAACCCAGGAAGTTTTACAATCTGAAACTATTCTGTCTGATACCACAGTGTCATAGCATGCCGGTCCATGAGTGCTCCAGAGAGGCAGAACTAGTAGGATATCTGGAAAGGAAGATGGAAAGATGAGAGTAGATTTTTTAGGAGAATTGGCTTGTGCAGTTACGAAAGCTGAGAAGTCTCAGATCATTTTATAAACTGGAGACCCTGTGTTGCTGGCAATGGTTCAATCCCAGATTGGAAGCTTCAAATTATGTAAGCTTATGGTGTCCTTTAACAATGCATTACTAGGGTTTATTACTATTATTAACATCATACTATAACTAACATACAAATGTAAGCAAGCTTTACATTATTATGTCTGTACTATATAGGAAAAACCATTCTTTGTGTGTGTGTGTGTTTGAATAACATATTTTTCTACGTATATTTTTATTGATTTTTCTGTGGATTTCATGTAATACATTTTAATCATATTTAGACCTACCCTATCTGCATCCCCCCATTAGCCTGCCCACAGAATTTCAAGCATTCTGTCATATATGTTAAGGCCTACCGAGTCAAGTTTGTGTACCCCACTATGTCTCGGTGTGTGTACATCTACTGAAGCCTGTTCTGCTTATCTAGCATCACTCTCTTAAAGAAAATCAACTCTTCCTCACCTAACAGTAATCAGCTACCAATAGTTCCTTCACTAAGGTTGGAACCTCTTGCCCATTTCTCCAGTTCTATGCTGGTTTTTATCTGATTGAGTTTGCATGGGTCTTGTGCATGCTGCCACCATGGCTGTAAGTTCATATGAGCAAGTTCCCAGGAGCCTGTAGGACTGTTTCCTTATGGTCATGCAACACCCCTGGCTCTTCAGATCTTTCCACTCCTTCTTCCACAATGGTCTCTGAGCCCTGGGTAAATGAGGTTTAATATAGGAGTCCTATCCAGGGACACACACTCTGCAGTTTCTTATTCTCCACACCACACTCTGAAGCCTCTTATTCTCTATACTTTGGCTAGTTGTGGCCTTCTGTGTTTATCACCCTCTCTTGCATGAGGAAGTTTTACTGTTGAGAGTTGAGAGATACATCAGTCTTCTCTCTACCCCTTGTTCCTCTGTGTTCTCCCTGAAGACAAGCTCTCATAGTTTTGGAGGACATTAGCAAGCTGCTGAGGGAGAAAATCACTCAGTGGTCCAATCCTAGCTTTAAAGCCTAATAACCACAACAGTGGCCAGCACAGTAAACTATGTCTGTGCAGTAGTGGCACCTTTACCTTGGAGTTAATCAATAGCTATCTAATTGGACTTAAAGCCTGCTCAATGGGAGGGAACTCATGTGTGGCACTGTAAACATAGCCAAGTACATGTGGCTGGAGAGGTCACACATCCTAGAGAAAACCCTGCATTCCTAAATCTGGATCTTTATATTTACAGACAAGTATACCAGTCACCACTCAGCAAAGAAACTTCTTTTGCAACAGAGTCTAGTACAGAGTTCCACAAGTGGAACATATTTTCTCCTGTAATTAGATGCCTTCAGTTTTCCTGATTTCTGGTTGTGGCAGGTTCAAATTATGGTGAAAAACCAGTAAAGAGAAGAAAATTTCTTATGTCAAGGAAGCCTGATGCTCCTCATTTCTCTAGAATTATCAGTTCTTAGAACTACTAACCAGTCTCCTCTAAGTAGGCAGACATTCCTCCTGGATTAATGCCTTTTCCCCACTGTGTTTCCCATCCTTTAGCTTTACTTTAGTTAGACTCTGAGGTACTGGACTCAAGTGTTTTTTCTTATTACTGATGCCTTGGAGGTAGTTCTTTTGCCATACAGTAGAAACACAGTGCAAAGGATCTGCTTTCAACTCAAAGTATTCAATTAGTTAGCTCTCAGAGGGGCCCTCCTTAGAAGGCACCATCAGCTATCCATCAAACTTTTTCAGAAGAGGTGAGCAGGGTGGGGGCCAGGTTGAAATTTTAGGGCAGCATACCTTATTTCCAATCTTGTTTCCTTTCTTTGTTTGAACTAGCTCTTAATAACTAATCCTCAATCATCAAGGACCCAGTTGTGATTGTTTTACTTGAAGGGAGGGGGAGGGTTGGATTCAAGAACACACATTGCAAGAGGGAAACACATAACTTAAATATGTGCAGAAGCCATAGGAACTAAAAGTTACCTCCACTGAGATGGTCTTGGATAGCCCTGATGTGCACTCTTGACCCCATGGTAGATGAATTCAAAGCTTCCTCCAGACTGACACTAGAGGGCAGCAAATGTGCAGCTGCCAGGTTTTCAGAGTCAGTTAGGCCTATTAGCTTCACTCTGGGGAGCTCTTTTGTACTTCAGACACACCATGGAGCAGGAGGCTTCAGTTCAAAATGGACCAAATCAGGTGGTTAGATTTCAGTTCTTGTCTTTATTTCTTGAACTATTAAAGTCCTATCCAGAAAGTTGTTGCCTGTGCCTAGATCTTGACATGTTTTCACTCAGTAATTTCAGTTTCAGGTCTTACATTCAGATCTTTAGTCCATTTTTAGTTGATTTTTGTGCAAAGTGGGAGACAAGGATCAAGTTTAAATTTTCCTATGTAGATAGACAGTTTCCCCAGCATCATTTGTTGGAAGCTGAATTTTCCCTGTTTTTGTTATCTTTATCCAGGGGCAGGTAGCTTTAGCTGCCTGGGAGTATTTCTCACTATTCTATTCTTATTTGTTTAGATTTATTTTATTTTATTTTACTTTAAAAGATTTATTTTGTGACTGGAGAGGTGGCCCAGCAGTTAAGAGCACTGGCTATTCTTGCAGATGTTTGCTTCCCAGCATCCGCATAGCACCTAACAACTGTTCTTATCAGGCATCTGACACCCTCTTCTGGCCTCTGTGGGTGGACATTACACACAGAGATGCACTTGTATACATGTAGGCAAATACTCATGCACATAAAAATAAGAGTAAATAAATCAAGATAAATTTTAAAAATTTATATTATTTTTATTAGGTGTACGTATGTGTCTCTCTGAGGGTCTGCAGCATGTGTGTCAGTGTCTGTGGAGGGCAGAGGGCATTGGATCCCTGTAGGTTGAGTTACAGACAGCTGTGAGCTGCTTGACATGGATGCCTGGAATGGAACTTGGATCCTCTACAAAAGTAGCAAGCATTTTTAATGGCTGACCTATCTCTTCTTGTTTTGAATGCTTAGTTTCCCAGTTTGTGGTGCTGTTTTGAAGTCATAGAGTGGAGCTTTAATGCAGTGGAACCTGGCTGGTAGAAAAAGACCACTGGGGTGGGCTTTTGAAGGTTATTTCTCCAGCCCTATTTTTAAAAATATTTTTTTGTTTTATTTATCTGTGTGCACTTATGTGTGTATATGTGCACCATATGCATGCAAGAGCACATGGCAGCCAGAAGAGGGCATCATATCCCCTAGAACTAGAGTAATAGGCTATTATGAGCTGCTGTGGGTGCTGGCAACCAAAACCAGGTCTTCTGCAAGAGTGGTAATCCCTTTTAACTGCTGAGCCATTTCTCCAACCCTAGATCCTCTATTTTATTGCCTTGGTCTTTGTCTGTTTCTGTCCAGTGCCATCCTGCTTTGTCACTATGGCCTTTAAGGTTTGAATCTGAAATGTTCCCCACAGAGTCATGTGTTAGATGCTTAGTCCCCAGTTAGTGGCACTGCTTTTTAAAAAAATATTTTCTTTATTTTATGTGTATGAGTGCCCTGCCTGAATGTATGTAAGTACACCTGTATCATGCAATGCCCACAGAGGTCAGAATAGGGTGCTGGATCACCTGGAACTGGAGTTAATGGATGGTTGTCAGCCATCATGTGGGTACTGAGAACTGAACCCATGTCCTTTGAAAGATCAACCTGCTCTTAATTGCTGAGCCATGTCTCCAGCCTGGTCATTGTTCTGAAACTGTAGAATCTTTAGGCAGTGGGACCTGGCTAGTAGAAGACCATAACAGGGGTGGGTCTTTGAAGGTTATACCTGTTCTTTGTTCTGGCCTGCTTTCTTTCTTTCTTGGGCTGGTGCCACATGAACAACTGCCTCACACTGTGGCCACCACTGACAGAACTGCCCCGGGGTCTATGCCTTCCCTGCCTGCCTCAATGGGGCAGGTCTTGGTCTCTGAACTTTCAATTGTCTGGTCTTAGGGAATGGGACTTTGATGATGCAGTGGCTAGTGTGAGGTTGACAATTTAGCTCTCTACAGGTAATCACTTCCCTTGTCCCTCCTTCCTGGAGTTCAGTATCTAGTGTCTTTGCTTGGTGGCCCAGTTGGATAATAACTTCTTCCCCTTTGTCTCTAGCTAGCCTCACTTAGCTGAAGTGCTCCACAGTTCTAGGTCATTGTCCTGTCCTCTCCCCACCCACATTCATCCAACTCTGCAAGTCAGCATTCAGTGACAAAGCACCTGAGGGCTCTCGTGGGTATGCTAGGGAGGATCGGAGAGGAAGCACAGTGCCACTCTGACCTGCCCCAACATGAAGAGTTCCCTAATCTTTTAAGAGATCTCAACTCAGGCCAAACTGGGATTTATGGCTACACAGAAAAGAATTTCAGGATTAGCCAATATAAAGTAGAACTGGGGTTTATTTGTTTATTGTTTGGTTGACTCGACTCTGTGTGTGTGTGTGTGTGTGTGTGTGTGTTTGTGTGTCAACACAGTACCATGAAATGTGTGTACATGTCAAAGAGCAGCATTTAGGAGTCCGTTCTTACGTCCTACCTTGTTGAGGTCGGGTCTCTCTTGTTTCAGGAGTCCGTTCTTACGTCCTACCTTGTTGAGGTCGGGTCTGTCTTGTTTCTGCTGCCCTGCTGCTGGTAGTTCTTCTGTTTGCCTCCCATCATGCATAGTAGTTCTGGAATTACACATATACACCATTGCATCTGACTTTTTACATGGGTTCTAGTGATTGAAGTTGGGTCAATAGGGCAATCAAGAACATGGGTGTAGGCTTCTCTAAGAGAGAGTTACACTGCATTGTTTTTACAGTAGTCATATATAGGATTTTGATGGGTTTAAAGCTATTATTTTTAAAGAGTTGCTAAGCAACATAAATGATATCATGGAATACCTGGCAGGATATGGAAAATGGAAATGGAAAAGGTAAAGCTGTAAATCACAGGGATGCGTCACATCAAAACACCCTCCCTAGGGCTGGGAAAAAGAGTGAACTTTCCCTTTGACTATATGTTGTGTGGACTTTAGGACCTCTATTTGCAAATCTGATTGCTGGGATTCTCAGTCTCTCCTTTCTTTCTGCCAGGTCTGTTCTGTATGTGTTTTGGAGCTGTCTCTTCTTGCTCCCCATTCTGCTCTCTAAATTGTCTAGGGGATATTATTGTTTGCTACTGGTATTCCACTATCTTCCATTTTCTGTCACTGGTTTTTGGAAACTTTGTTTTGTTGCCTCTTTGCTTTCTTTCTCTTCTCCACCCCACCCCCAGCCACCACCACTACCCTGTCCCCATCCCTGTGTAGAGTATTGCATTTCCAAAGTCTCTGAAAGACGAATAGTAAATGCTCTCTTCTAGACAGGCTTATGCTAAAGGTAACTGCTGAAGAGTAAGGTTAGAGAAGGACATTTACAATGGTAAAGTGTAGTTTGTAATGGTCTGTAAATTGTAGTTTGGAATGGTTTCTTCATGGCATAAAGAGAAAATATTGTATTACTAACATGATCTGCTTTAAGCCTTTTACAACTGTGAGAGTTAAGAATCAGTTATTACTGTTTCATAATAATCCCCAAAGTCTTGTGATGGTTAATACTGATTTGTCACCTTGACAAGATCTACAATCCCCTAGAAAGCATACCTCTGGGCATGTCTGTGAGGGAGTTTCTAGACTGAGGTAGGAAGAACCACCTTAAATGTAGGCAGACCATTCCATCATCTGCAGCTTGGAACTGAATACAAAGGAGAAAGCAAGCTAACAGCAGCATTCACCTCTTTCTGCTTCCTGATTGTATATGCAATGTGATTGTAAAGCCAGGGTTCAAGAGACCAGCAGAAATGGACCAGAGACTCCACAGGGAGTTTAACATGACCGGTTTATTAAGGGCTGTCCCCCTCCATCTTAGAGGCTTGGGCTCTGGGACTGGGCTGGCGTGCCTGGTCTAGCTTCTCCAGATCAAGATGGAGAGAGAGAGAGACCTGCTCATGGAGGGTCCAAACAACTACCTCTCTGGGAGAGTGAGTCATTAGCCCCACCTAGATGGTCAGTAGGCAGGATTCTTATCTCTTCAAGAAATTGTAAAAGTCAGTTCCCTTTTTGCAGGTATTTGTGAATTCTGGTTGTTTGGCTGGAGTTGCCAAGGTGTCTGCTGGGAGGAGGAAGGGTCCTTCAGTCACATCTTACATTCCAGCCTTTTGTGTCACGGGGTAAAAGGGGCGATGTTCTCCTTTTCTTCAGGCTGATTAGGGTCAATGATGGGGGCATGGGAGATAACACATGAGGCTTGGAGTGGGTTAATCTGGCGAGTCTTCATCATGGTTAGGCAGCCGGCCATGCATATTCCCTGGTGGGAAGATGAGGAGAAATGACTCAGTGGCTGGTGGCCCTTATGATGTATGGCTGCTGATTTAGAAAGGAGATAAGAAGAATTTAATAGTTTAAAAAAATTAAGGAGTCATTTGTGATTAGGGCAAAATTATATACAGCTGACTGGGAGTAGTGGCTGGATACTCAGGTGATGGTCCAATGATCCTGCTTAACAAACACAACTGTGATGATCCTCTGCAGGTAGACACAGCTGAAGTCATGAAGATGGCAGTTATTTGGCTTAGAAGAGTGCTATGCAGTATCATTTTACTAAAAGAACATACATAATGTTATGAATTGATATTACCTGTGTATACATTATACTTTATAAATTTCCAGGTGAGCTTAGAGAAAACATAAAAAAGTAGTAGAGAGAGAGAGAGAGAGAGAGAGAGAGAGAGAGAGAGAGATCTACCAATGCTTCAGGCCTTGAGGGAGTATATGAATAATAATAGTAATTTGTAAAAACTGTGCCCAGGGCATGAAGGGATAGGGAAATGCTCTATTTCAGAGAAAACAGTTTAGCTCATAAAGAAAGGCAGTAATTGAGACCAATAAAGGATGCGTTTCAAAGCCTGACCCAAGGGGTGAGGGCTGTCAGGGGTATCTTAGAGAATGCAGGGAAGAGGTAGAGTAGCCCTGGGGGTATGGGGAGGCCCATTGATTCCCACAATGGAGAGCTGCTAAGGGTGTGTCTTACCTGAGTAGGAAGAGGAGGACAGACCATGTGGTCCCCTACCATAAACAGGCGTTTTGTCTACTGTGGCAGCAGCTCTGGGTTCCTCCATTGTTATGGTGCAGAAGGTCAATCCTCAGTGGCCAGGCAGATGAGTTCTGTCAGTGAAGAAGATCTGGAGGTGGGTTGGGGGAATCTGGGGGCCACATGACTGGCCTACCTCGATTCTGCAAAGAAGGGCAGTCATCCTTCAGGTGTCCCCATTTTCCCATTGTGAGCATGGCCCTGGCAGTGGTCGCTGATTTGGGGCAGGCTTGTGCCCAGTGTCCTTCGATGTCACTGTGGACCTGGCAGCTGTTGTGGTATTGATGCTGAGTTGCTTTGAGGTCTTCTTGGGAAGAACCCTGAGTGCCACCATCAGTAGTTGAGCCTTTTGTACCTCGGGTGGCACACCCAGTCTGCCTTCTCCTGCTCCTCTGGGTTATGGAATATTTTAAAGGCAGTTTTCAGCAGCTCTCCCTGGGGGCAGGTGGGTAAGGGGCTCTGGGGCCTTTGTTAGTGGACAGGTTGGGTTATGAGATGGATGGTTTTATGTGGGTGTGCTGGACCAGAGTGAAGCTCATGGACTATGGCATAAGAGATAAAGGGACATGGGAAGAAAAGGAGAGAACACGTGTGCATGGGCATCAGAGGAGAGTGACAATAAGGAAATGAAGGTAGGATCAAAGAAGGGCCAGCTACAGTGGAGATTTCATGGGTGTAGCTTCCCTGTCATGTTTAGAATGCATTATGTAGCCACAGACATCCTCTGGCTCTTAGAATCTTTCTAGCCCCTCTTTCATCATGTTCCCTGAGCCTTAGGTGTAGGAGTTGAATTTTAGATGTATCAGTTAGGGCCAGGTACCCCACAGTTGTAGGTCTCTGTAATTGTCTTCATCTGTTCTTTGATGAGTAGTGACAGCTATACTTATCTATGAATATAAGGCTAAATATTTAGAATATAGTAAGAAATTACATTGGTTTAGTAAAGTGTCAATTGTAGGTTCTTTTCTAGGGTCAATTAATAGACTGTGTAAACTGCAAAAGAGCTGCAAGATCCACTAAAGGAGGTCATAAAGTTATAAGTTCTTTAAAGTAATCAGTTAGCATTAAATTGGCAAGGCTGGCCTCTCTTAAAGTTTTATCCACTGGTCAATCCCTGAACTAAGGGAGATTGTTTGTGAAGCTGACCTGTCTCCTTAGGGCTTTGAGATACCAGCCTGCTTCCCTGGAAAGGAGATCTTGAAAGAGAGGCTTCAATCATTCAGGGACACCAAATCTTGGTGCCAAATACATTCAAAGAATAGAACTGTCACCTTTCCTCACTAGGACACAGAGAGACTTCTATCCATGGAGAAACATCTGTCCTCACTGCATAGAAATATGCATTCCTTGCCTGTTGCAGGTCTGACTTTGATTCTTATTTCTTAACTCTAAACTCCATTTCTTTTTTCTTTCCTAAAATCTAACATCAATGATCTTTCAACCTATGTGGACTTGGCTATGTTTACAATACCATACATGGATTGGTTCTCATTGAGTGGGCCTTAAGTCTAATTTGACAGCTGTTGATTACTTCCAAGATAAAAGTGCCACTATGATATCAATCAAGATATTTTGATGGGCTGGTCATTGTTGTGGTTCAAAGGCTTCACAGCTGGATAAGACCATTGATTGTTCTTTTCTCTTGGCAGCTTGCTTGGCAGCTTGATACTATGAGAACTAGTCTCCAGGTAGGAAGCTTCTAGGTCAGTTCCTGCTCAATCGCCCCAAGTCCTATGTCTTCATAGTATAGTATCTTCAGCAATAGGGTCTTACCTTCAAGTCCTAGGAGGCAACTGAGGGCTTTGGCAATAGCTTATGTTATTTTGGGAGTCTCTTAGATGACACTAACCAACAACTCGAAGGGACATTTCCCTTGCCTGGCACTGGGATTTTGGTTAGATAGCCTTCAGCCATATACATATGCTCACATAAATATTTCATGTGAATTTTAAAGTAGACTTTGAAATAATGCATTTCCCTATGGTTTCTCTCAGATAACACTCCCTTCTTCCTCCTTAGTTAAAGTACCCTGGGCTTCCTCCATTTGTCTCTTGTGCCTGTGTCCAGCTATTCCCCTGTCCTTTTCTCCCCTCCTCCAATGATTCCTTTTGATTTACCTTGCTCCTGCAGTTACATGAGGGTATATACTTACATCTAAAACTTCTGAGCTAGGATCCACAAATATGAAAAAAGTACTATACAAGTACTATAGAAAGTACTATACAAGTAGCCAAGGGAGAACATCAATTGATGGCCCAACTTCATGTTCAAATAACCACATCGATGACTGGCACAGCATTTGACATTGGTGCAGCTTTCTAGAGCTATGAGAGCTAGCCTTCAGGGGAAGTGGCTTCCAGGTCAGTTCCAACTCCATTGCTCCAAACCTGGTCTCCGAAGTATGTCCTGTCTTCAGCAATAGGGTCTTACCTTCAAGTTCTGGGAAGCAATCAAGGGCTGTGGCAGTAGCCCATGTAATTTTGGGAGTCTCTTAGACCACCCTGACAAACAACTCAAAGAAAGGTGTCTTAAGAATTTTTCTCGCAATGAGGCACAGTGGTTAGCCTTGCCCCTCTAGATCCAGACCAGCTGAGCTAATGAAATATGCTTTCCAGTTAGAGAAACCAGAGTTTATTTGGGGTTACTTAGAAAGACCTTTTCGCTGGGGAAAGAGATGGTAGTCTCATATTGAGGTCAGGCTGTATGGTCTACATTTTGATCAGAACCACACAGACCTCAGCAAAGATGGTGACTAGCCATGAATACTCATCTCCTACCCAGCATTCACTGCTTTCCTCCTAGGTTCTCCCCCTCAAGTCACTGGTTGATTGGAAAGTAGTTGCCTCTTTTGGCTTTGTCTCCATCAATCAAGTTCTTAGGAGTGTGTCTTGACGCTGCTGTCGTCACCGCTGTCACTTGCAGGATCCAGCAGTTGTGCCTCCATGGATATGTCCATTGAGCCAGAGGGAAACTCTATGTAAATTTACCCTACAGAAGGTTTCTACTGTCTGGCACTGTTTCTTGATGTGTAGCCTTCAGCCTATGCACATGGACTCATGGAGAGATACTGTATGTGAAATGTGTCATTAGGCTGTTAGACTAATATGAGTCCCTCTCTGTTTTACACTAGCTAGACATTATTTATCCCTTCTCCTCCCCCCCCATCTCTGTCTCTCTTTCTTTCTCCCTGTTTAACCTTCCCTCCATGCCTTCCCCATTTAGAGTGTCCCCAATTTTCTCATTTCTCCTTTGATAATACCAGTCTCCTAAGGCTCCACATCTCTTGAGCTCCTTCTTTCCCTTTACCCCATATTTCCTTGTATAACCCTCCCGTCCCTTTCCATTTAAATACACTCTCCCTTTTGTCTGCTTCTTCCTTGATAACATACCTGCCTTCTATTATTCTCTCTTAGGTTCCTTCTTTGCCTTTACCTCCCTGGTTTCTTTCCATTTTCCTGTTTCCTGAGGTTACATCAGGATACATACTCACATACTAGGATTCATAAACGAGAGAGAATATAGGTAATTTGTTTTTCTGCATCTGTGTTACTTCACTTAGCATAACAGTTTCTAGTTCCATCCATTTGCTTGCAGAAGTCATGATTTCATCTTTCTTTACTGCTGAGTAGAACTCCATTGTGTAAATGTACCACATTTTCATTATCTACTTGTTCATTGAAGGACACAGGTTGCTTCTGTCCCTTAGCTATTGTGAAAAGAACAGCAACAAACATGGACGTACAAATACCTCTGCAAAAGGATGAGTCCTTTGGGTAAATGCGAAGGAGTGGTATAGCTGTGTCAAATGGTAGGTTCATTTTTAGTTTTTAAAGAGTTTTTCACACTGCTTTCCATAGGAGTCGCATGAGGTTACAGTCCCACCAGCAGTGAATGAGCATTCCTCTTTCCCCACATGCTCTCCAGCATTTGGTATCATTTGTTCTCGTGATCTTAGCCAGTCTGACTGGGGTAAGATGAAATCTTAAAAGTGGTTTTAGTTTACATTTTCCTAATTATTAACGATGTTGAACACTTTTTAAGATGTTTCTCTGACATTGTTATTTCTTCTTTTGAGAACTCTCTGCTCAGATCCTTAGCCCATCTTATAATTGGGTCACTTGTTTTCTTGGTTCTTTTCCTCATTGTTATAACTAGCATTACTTAAAAAAAAAAGAGTTAACTTCCAAAATACTTCTACTTTCTAACTGTTTTCCCCTAGAATCCCTATTTGTGAATAGAATGCCTGTCAGAGGACCAGCCAGGGTAAAGCTCTTGTTTTTCTTGCCAGATGGTTATCAGCAGTGTTGGGCCAATTCATACTGCCCCAGGCAAGGGGCCCAGTGCTGGTATAATTCAAGTGGAATAACACCTTAAGGGCAAGACTGTCACATGCCATCAGTGGGAAGGCAATATCCCTATCCCCTGAGCATGGCACCATCTGTATACTGGAATTGCCAGGATTTTCCCCAAACTCCTATAACTAGCTATCAGTGTAAGGGCTGAGGCAGCTGATTAGATGTAAGGAAAGTCTCAGCTCTAGAACTGCTATCAGTTCTTTTGGGGAAGCAAAACTGATGTCCTTGGATATGTGAGGCCAAGTTGATGCCAACTTTCAGGGTGGGAAGGCAGCAAGACATCTTACCTTCAGAGTTTCTGTTCTTTCACCCAACACTGGAATTGGGGGGCTGTGGGGTGGGGGAAGATTAATCCGTACTTCCTAGTATTCTGGGGTCCAGCAGCTCACAAGAGCCCTAGGATGAGACTTTAAAGGGTTGGTGTTATTCTCTGTCCACCTTCCAGGCTCTGGCTGCAATTTGCTAAGCAAGGTGCCCCAGAGATTTGAATTGCCACATCTATCCTTGAGTCATGAGAGAGAAAGGGATGCCTGTCCAGGGCATTTCTCTTGGGATTGCCTATTTTACCTTATGCCTCCTAAATCTACATTTCCTGTTTCTGCAAGCATAGAAGAGACACCAGAGTGAGCAATAACCACTGACCCGGTCCTGTTGCTCAGAAACCTCAGATTAGCCTCTGCATGCTAGAGGAATGTGGGAGCAGCAAGTCATTGCATTC
This sequence comes from Eospalax fontanierii, assembly GCA_035773235.1. Taxonomy (NCBI): domain Eukaryota; kingdom Metazoa; phylum Chordata; class Mammalia; order Rodentia; family Spalacidae; genus Eospalax; species Eospalax fontanierii. The sequence continues at coordinate 20,834,948 of CM069547.1, forward strand.
AAAGCTTTGATGGAGTTTTGGTGGCTGGAAATCCCTATCCAAGCATGGAATGGGTCTACTGACGACCAGTGAAGAGACCTGGCTGAGACAATGGGAGGATTCTTTCAATGTTCCTGGAGCCAACACAGACATTCAGAATTTCTACTAAACCCTTACTTCATATGTAGCCAGCTTTCTGAAGTACGGATTCTTTGGAGTAACCCAGCATATCCAGAATAGATGTGTGAGAATCTATTAACATGGCACTTAAAGAAGATTCTGGGGCAAACAAAAGATGGAGAATTTTTTTTTGAGGGGTTGGAGAGATGGCTCAGCAGTTAAAGAGTACTGGCTGTTCTTGCAGAAGACCAGAGTTTAATTCCCAGCACCTACACAATGTCTAACAACTGTCTTTATCTCCAGTTCTAGAGGGTCTGGTGCCCTCTTTTGGCTTTGCATGACACAGTGGCATGCAGCCAAAATAATCACACACATAAAATAAAAATAAACTTAAAAAAATTTTCAAAGACTTATTTCTGAGCCAGGGAAGTGACTTAGCATGTAAGGGTACTTGCTCTCAAGCCTGAAAACCTGAGTTTAATTCCCAGAACCCATATGATGGAAGTACAGAACGCATTCCCACAAACTGTCTTTTGGTCAGTTACACATACATACAAAAATAAATAATCAAAAAATATTTTTATTTTACATGTCTGTGTTTTACCTGTATGTATGTAAGTGTACCACATGCATGCCTGGTGTCTTCAGAGCCAGAAGAGAACATTAGATCCCCTGGAACTGGAGTTATAGGCAATTGTGAGTTACCATGTGGATCTGGGGAATCAGACCTTGGTCCTCTGCAATAATAGCAAGTGTTACTAACTACTGAACAACCTCTCTGGCCTGAAGATGAAGAAATTTTGAAGAAGATGCTTCAGATGCTAAAATACTCTAAGAAGGAGGGCCAAGAAGACCCAAGAAGGGCTTGGAAAATGTACAGCAATGTTTTAGAAGGTATTTTAGTTAGCTTTGCCTATCAACTTGACACAGCCTAGACTCACCTGAGAAGATACTCACTTCAGGGATTTCCTAGATGAGGCTGGCCTGTGGGCAAGTCTCTAGGAGGGTTGCCTTGATTGTGAAGGATCCATTGTGGGCATCACTATTCCCTGGGCAGGTGATTCTGGGCTATGTGAGAAAGTTAGCGGAGTGCAAGCCTGTGAAAGAGCCATCCTTCATCTGCTTGGCTGTGAAACAGATTTCCTTGGTGGGAAGTAATGTTGTGTGTAGTAGAAAGCAAGCCTGCCTTCAAGTTCTGGCTTTGAGTTGCCTCAAGGATGAACTGCGGCCTGGAGTTGTCAGCTAAAATCACGCTTTACTTCCCTGAGTTGCTTTGTTCATAGCAAGGGAACTAGAAGAGGAGGGAATCTGAAAACTGTTCTGAAAGCAGCTTGAGGATGGCTGCAAAAACTAATTAAGACACCCATGAGATGGTTCAGTGGGTAAAAAGGCACCTGTAGCTGAGCCTGATGACTTGAGTTCCATCGCTGGAACCCATATGTAGGAAGGAGAGGACTGATTTCTCTGACCTCCATATGTGTGTCGTGGCACATGACTGTCCCTCAAAATAAAAAAAATGTTTTGAAAGATCATAATTTGAAAATGAAGGCTCTAAGAAAGTATTTGATGAAAAAGGCTTAGAAGACAAAGAAAAATATGTTTGGAAAAGCATTTGGTGGCAGTCACACAAAAAAAGATGAAGAAAATACAGATGGAAAGGACTCTGGGGCCATTGAGATGGCTCAACGGGTAAAGGTGCTTGCCACCAAGCCTCATGACAAAGCCCAGATAGGGGAGGGACAGAAATAACCCTTTCGAGTTGTCCTTGACTTTTGTATGTGCATTGTGGTATGTGTGTGCATGCATATACTAAATAAAAAATAAAAGCGCTCTGAAGAAAAAGGCCGCTGAAGAGGAGGAAGAGGAGGATGCTATAAAAAGGAAGATAAAGAAGCTGCAGATAGAGAGTCCTATGAAGATGGAAGTTCTGACAGGAAACTGAGGAGTCTGATGAGGGGGTTGGTGGTGTTGAGAATGTCAAGAAGAAATGCCCCTGGTACTGGCAGCAGCTATGTCTTCAACAGTGATGACAATCAGGGGTAGGATATTTCTCCATGTCTGTGCCACTCTCCAGGGTCATTACTTAATGTCATGATTTTGAACAGAGGTAGTGGAGTATAAGCACCATCAGACCAAGGCCTTGGAATTTTCACTGTATTTAATGATAAAAAATTTAACGAGTTGTTCAATTAGAACATCATAATAATCTTGTCCAAGTTTAAAGAAAAAGATGATGGAAGTGAGTCTAAATGTTCTACTAAAACATTGGCAATTAATGGGTTCATTGCACTAAATAAAACGAAACAACTACTCCACCTCCATGCCCAGAAAACTATTTGAGAACTAAAATTACTATGAAGGTTGAAAATAGGGAGATAAATTTTAGAGAAATATTAAAGAAATGAAAATCTGCATGAATAATTATCAGCTTGAATTAGTTCAATACAAGCTGATTATTGAAGTATCTGATCTGGTTGTATACAACTCTGGAGATACTCATTGGCAAGCATCGTTAACTACACATCCATTTCTCTTTGATACAGCATCCTCTTCTTGCACATGCTTTGGGGTTCTTGGTATGTTGTGTGCGTGCTTTAACAAGAGCATAAAGTATTATTCCCCAAAGTACCAAGAGGGTGTGCACTGGATGGGCTCTTCCTTCCAGATGCTCTTCAGTCGATGGGCCCATGATGTCACCATTGTTTTTCTTTCTTCCTCTGATGAAACCTCAGGACCAAAACTAATCTGAGGGGCAAGGACTTTAAATCCACAGAAGTGCAGTGTACCATGCTGAAACCAGAAAGGAGAGATCTGATCATAGCCATACCCTTTATGTATCAAGAGTTAAATTAGTAAAGGGAGGAAATGGTAGGAGGCAAATCTTTGAAAAGTTACAGAATAGCTTAAACACCAGGAGGCAACTAAAAATAACAAACTTCCTTATAGCTTCAGGATACCATGTTTCAGACACCAAGAACTCAGATCACTGAAGTTACAAATAGACAGACAAATCCCAACACTAAACATTACAGTTTTGATTGATATGGCAAATTATGCTACATTCAATGCTACATACAGGAAGGTTATTCTAGCTATGGTGTACTGCTGTAGAAAGTTGTTGACTGTACTTGTTAAAAAAAACATTTTGAGCAGTATCTGTTTATATCATTTATAAAAAAGTAATAAACATAATAAATCTAGTAATAGAAATTTTATATATAAGAATATATCTAGGCCATTAGGAAACAAAAGAGATTATTTCTGGGGTTATGGATTAAGCGGATCAACTTTTTAAATTTTTCATATTTACCTTTTCTTCTAACTATATATTTTTAAGGTGGGAAAAAGTACATATTTAAAAAAAATATTAAGTTTGGCCACTATAAGAGAACAGCTGACTTGTGGGGAAGGCAGTTCACTGCTTGTAATTTCCTCTAATGATGCATCACTAATTGGAGTCATCTTTAAAAGAGCCATTTTTTTTCCCCTAGAAAGATCACACTTGGTCTTCTGCATTATGCTCTTTAAAGTTCACACCCTCATCCAGGCCTGCCTTATCAGGTGGAGGTAGATAAGATAAGAAGCTCACACACTAGTTTTTAAATTACTTTTTCTCAGACTACATGATTTTATTACTGGAAATCAGCTTTTAAAATATCAGTTATGGGAAGAGATGGCTCAGTGGTTAAGATCACTTGTAGCTCTTGCAGAAGACCCAGAAGCACCCACATGGTGGTTAACAACCCTCTGTAACTCCAATTCCAGAGAATCGGACACCCTTTTCTGGCCTCTGCATATACCAGCTACACATATATACATTCAAGCAAACACTCATATGTATAAATAAATAAATCTTTTAAAAAATCAATTATGTGGCTGGCAAGATGGCTCAGGGGGTAAAAGAACAGGCTGTCAAGCCTGATCACTTAAGTTCAATATTCAGGACCCATATGTTGGAAGGAGAGAACCAACTTCTGCAAGTTTCCTTATTTCCATGTGCTTATTATGGCATGCACGTGCACCCCTTCCCCAGCAAATAAATCAGTATAAATAAAAAATAAAATTAATTATGATCAGTAGGGAGAGATCAGAAATAAGCAGCCTTCACAAATCCAAGGACTTTTAGAAGATGTAATTTAAAATGACAGTAGTGGCCTAGGGAGATAGTTCAGTAGGTTGTACTGTTGTGCAAGCATGAGAACCTGAGGTTCTGATCCTTAGCAGTCATGTAAAAGCTGAGCGTGGCAGCAGGCATCTGTAACCCTAGAGCTGGGGCAGTGGGTGGAGGTAGATGCAAATCCCAGTGTAGTCAAAGCAGCAAGCTCCAGGGTCTGTGAGAGACATGGTCTCAAAAACATAAGATAGGAGGCTGGAAAGATGCCTTGGTGGTTAAGAACACTTGATGCTCTTGCAGAGGACCTGGGTTTGGTTCCCAGCACCTACATGGCAACTGAAAACAGTCTATAACTCCAGTTCAAAGGGATCTACCATTCTCTTCTGGCCTCGGTGGGCACTGCATGCACATGGTACACTTACATACATGCAGGCAAAACACTCATACACATAAAATAAAAATACAAAATAAAATATTTTTTTAAAAAAAGAATGTGTTGGGGGCTATGGGGAGGGTGCAGATAGGGGAGGAAGTCTAAATATGATTAAGATTTATTGTGTGGAATGCACAAAAATTCAATAAAAATATATACTGTAAGAAATAAAAACACAAAACAAAAATTGTAAGGTGGATGGTGATCACAAAAGATACTGGAAATTGACATCTGGCCATCATACATACATGTATGGGTAACTGCACCCACACACACATGTGCATACATACCACACACACAAATGAGAGCAGACAACAACTTAAATATGTACTATAAATCTTACTATTAAGACACAGGAGGGATAATTTCACTGATTTATAGAGAGCTGACAAATCAATTTTTTAAAAAAGGCAGTATCTCAACAAAATGTATGACAAGGCATGTGGACCTCAAAAATTCACAGAAAAGGGACAATTTTTTCTTTTTGAGATTCCTGTATCCCAGGCAGGCCTCAAAGCCCTTATGTGGCCGAGGATGACCTTGAACTTCTCCTACAACCTCTTTTCAGGTGCCGGGATTACTGGCATGCTGGAGCTCAAACTCAGGGCTTTGGGCATACCTGGCACCTGCTGTACCACAAGCTCCATCCGCAAGGCCTACATTCTCAGAAGCAAACTCTCCAGTTATTAAATATGAGCTCTTCTCCCACCAGGACAGGCATCCATCATAACCACCTGAAAGAGCAAACCCTTTTAGGTTTCTAGATCTCAGAGTCTGCCCCCTGATCTGTCCCTTAGCAGGAGGCTTCATGCACATGGAACTTATGCTGTCACTGCCTTCCCCTTGCCGGAGGACTACTCTCCAGATGCTAAGCACTCCAGGGTGTTCACAGGAGCTTAGGGTCCACTAGAGACAGCAGGCCTCAGAGGGTCTAGGACAGGCAGATGGTGGAAGCCTGGAGTCCTGTGTGATGCCATCCAGAGCACAGGGCTAAGGGTAGTGTTAGTGTCCTGGAGCAGTTCTTGGAGATAGCTCTATACTTATACTACTGGGCCTTGCTGTAGCTCACTACTTCTACCCACACACCTGGGCCAACTCAGAGTCGTCATAGTCTCCACAAAGCGAACAGCAGCCTAACCAGGTTGGGCTTAACTTTGGGCTAAACACTATCAAAACCGGTATCCCCTTTTCCAGTCATAGCGTTGCTTTCAACTGAAAAATCCGTGAACTCTTAAAGTGGTGAGAAATGTCAAGCTTCCAAGATGAGGAGCATGCAATGGACCAACATGGCCAAGAAGGCTCTAAAGGCCTGTTTACCTGGAGCGGCCACAGGAAGTACCGAAAATCTCCGCTGACCCCAGCTTTTGTGTACATCTCGGCTGTACTTCCCGTGGTTATGGAAAGGAGGGCCAATTTATCCTGCAGAGGGAAAAAACAAATGCATGAGGCTGCTAGGAGAGGAGGCAGTGCCACTGTGATGCTGCACAGAAGTTTATAATGGCCCAGAGGGAGTCTGAGGTCAGATTCCCTCCAAGTAGAAAATGGAATCCTCCCACATCACACAGGCCCTCTACAGGTGACAGCCACACCCCAACAGGAATGGGACAGAGAAGTCAGCAAACAGACAGTGACTATCAAAGCTCTAACATGCAAGACTTCTGGAAGGAACTAGATTTTGGAGTTGCTGTAGAGAACTAAGGTGCTAGCCACAGGGCCGTGGGGAAAGATGGCAGGTGCACGGGGCCCACATAGCATAACCAAGCAACAAAGGGCAGCATCTTGGTTACCTGGTTCATTTTCCTTGTATGCACTTATTTTTGGAGGCTTTGAGAATTTAAAGCTATTTGTTTAGTAGGAAATTGTCTCAATAAAAGTTTACAGCCACTATGCACGGTATCCACCAGATACCACATCCCTCTTCTCCTTAAACACAGGTGCTGTGTGACTTTTTTCTTCAGATGGGCACACGGAGCCCAGAGGTGTGAATGGGTACAAGGTCAGGTAGACTGTCACAGAGTTGGTACCCTGAGGTCAGGGCTGATGGTGCTGCTCATATCATTGCTTATTTTAGACCCTGCTCAGCATCCAGTTCTATAGTTCCTTTGCCTTGTATGTGGTTAGTGTGGATGCATCTCCCCCACTGTCAAAAAGCTCTGTGAATTTAAAAAGGATGCATTTATGCATGCACAGTGTGCACTAAGTTGAAAGATGCTCCTACCATCCTTCCACTGGAAGGATCTGTAGCAATCCTTATCCCCAAAGTACATACCTTGAGAAAACCGGAGTCATAGAAGCCTGGGATGTCAAAGGCAAACCCTTGGCACAGCACCCTGTCCATCCAGCCCTTCAGGATTGCTGGCACACTGAACCAGTATAACGGGAACTGAGGGCAGCAGAGCAAACAAATAAACACTGTTCCCTGTCTCAGGGTTCATACTGTAATCCCACAGACCTCTCTTCCTAGGGTGCCCAGCAATGAGAGTAGCCCATAGGGTCTGCTCAGTCAGAGGGGCAAAGCATGAGCATGGCTGGGGAAGGGTAGAGCTGACTATGGTACAGTTGCTTTTATGGTGACTATCCCCTGATGACAGCTCCCCAGAGTAGGTGGGGAGGAAGTAGAAAACAGCATACTTTGGGGCAGTGAAGTCCTTGCAACTGTCCATCAAGGGGAACATGAAGGTGTGGAAAAGAGATAGCCATTTCTATATTTGGGGTGAGCTGTTAGCATCTGGGAGTCAAGATCAATCACCCTTGCTTGGAAACTGATCTGGAATCCAACATTCAGCAACAGAGAAAAAAGCCAAGGTACAAGGAGCCATGATGGGAATCTTGGAAGAGCACAGGGCTCTAGAAGCCCAGCTATGGCTGTTCTTGTCCAGAGGACTTAGGTGCCAGAGTCCTCATATACTGGCCCCACTTCCTCTTAAGTTTGACTTGGATTTCTTTTGACATGACTCCTTAGAAACACATGCTTACCTGACTGCCCAGCTTGTAGGTAGGTACATGCCAACTGTACCCTGCCTAGAGCTGGTGGGAGTGGTCAGATTGAGTTAGTGCTCCTGGAAGTCAGTCTGTGGGGCTAGTTGATTCTTTAGTGGCTTCATCCTCTTAGGGTGTGTGTCCGTGCATGAGTGCGTGCATGCGTGTGTGTGTGTGTGTGTGTGTGTGTGTGTGTGTGTGTGTGTGCATGTGTGTTTGTAGCAACCTGGGAGAGAATGGAAGTGCGATTGTCCTGTAAATGCTTGAGATATTTAATGCAGGACTGGGCTTTGGCCCAAGCTGCCTTGATGAACATTTGTACAGATAAATCTGGTTCTCAAATAGCCAGCATGGCTGGGACACAGACTTTGAGAGAATGAAGGCAACAAGGCTGGCATAACTCAGATGTTTCTTGGCCCACTGTGCCAACAGAAACATCCTTCATTCCTACTGACTTAGTGAGGTTTGAGTGATGGATACTGGTTACAAGGACCTCTACTGAACAGGGTAATGGTCTTACTATGGTTGCAACTAGGAAAGGTATTTCCAATAACTGTGCCCATGTGCAATAAACATTGGTACCAAAGACAGTATTCAAAAGGGTTTGTTCATAGGATGAATTGACTAATTAATCTGAGAAAAAACAAACCTGGAATATCACTAGATCAGCTTCCTGCACCTTTTTCTGCTCCTCAAGGATGTCACTTGTCAGAGCCTTCTTCTTGCAGGCTTCATAGGCTTCTACCCCATAACTGAAGACTTTAGGATTACAGAGAGTACCTAAGGAGGAAAAGGCCAATATTCTCACTCCCAGGTGAGTGTCCCTACCTTGTCCCAGTCATCCAAGACTGCTATATGGCCTGGACTCCTCAAATCCTTGGGCATTTGTGATGGTCTGACCAGAAGCCCAGCCCTGGGGCCAGCATAAAGCCTGGGAGAGCCACCCTGCAGAGTGCTTTCTACCTGCCAGGAGCTGTGCTCTGCATACCTCACTTCATAACCCCTGTGAGATCTGTAAATGCTGATTTGGTGGAGAGGAAACAGACTTGTGAGAGGCTAGGGACTCAGTGCCACGTGATCTATTTTCTTATTTCTTATGCTGCTGTTCATTAAGAGAAACGAGTAGCGGGGCCATGAACATGCTGGTGAGTGTCCTACCACTGCATTATAGTTCTAGCCCCAGCTGATTTACTTTTTAAACAGAATGAGGTCTGGAGAGATGGCCCAGTGGTTAAGAACACTTGCTGCTCTTGAAGAAGACCTGAGTTTAGTTCCCAGCACTAGTATGGTACAGCTCACAACTGCCTATAACTCTAGTTCCAGATTATCTGATGCCATCTTCTGGCCTCCCCAGGCACCTGCATGAACATAGTGCATATATAATACATAAACACACAAAAACATAATAAAAATAAAGTTTAAAAAGATAGGAAGGAAAGAAATAAAGATCAAGTTGAGTACTATAGATTGTATCTGGAGGGGTAGTTTCCATGTTGCAGTGCACTAGACAATGAGCACTTTCTCACCTGTATCGAGGGAAGAGATGGAAGACAGAGGCATTAAATACTGGAAGAAAAGGAACTGAAATCATCATATTTGCAGACTTGATGTCTGAAAATCCCCCACAGAGTCAGTTGAGAAGTATTTCAAACAATAAGAAAGTTAGGGCTGGGTGGGCATATACCTATCAAAATCCATGTGATAAAATGATGACAACAACTCAAGAAACCTGACATTGTAAGAAGGAAGACAGACAGACAGACAGATATGAGCAAATGAAAGGTCACATCATCCTCTTAGAGAGAAATAAGCAGCGTCACAGAAAGTGAATTCCTCCCAAGTTTACCTATACAACTTAATGGGACCTCAGTAAAAATGTCACAGAGACCCCAAACGGTCATGGTGCAGAGAATAAGACTGTTGAATGCTCACCCCTAAACAGGGAGATAGTAAGAGCCAGGGGTGGTGGATGACTACACTGAAACAGTGTTTTCTGGACACAACAGGGCAGTTGCACGTATGAACTTATAGTGGTTGTGACAGCATGCACAAGCTCAAGGCAGACAAAATCTCAGCAAGGAGGGGGAGTTCATCACTAAGTCCAGTTCCTAGCTGAGGAGTTACTGACAGCTCCCAGAAGAGGGAGGGTCATTTTTATCTTTAAGGGTATGACCCCTGGTAGGCAGACCAAGATCCAGTGGATGGTTCCGTATTCAAAGGTACATGGGCAACATAAGCCAGATTCAACAGGTTTGAAAAAATGAGGACATAAAGCTGGGTGGTTAGGGAAGGGGTAACTATGGGACCAAAGTCACTGAATGAAACTCTCACAGAATTTTTTTTTTTTTGAGGCAGGTCTCCTATAGCCTGGCTGGGCTGGGAGCATTATGTAGACCAGGCTGGCCTCTATCTCACAGAGATCCACTTGCCTCTGCCTCCCAGGTTCTGGGATTAAAGGTATGTACCACTACTCCAGGCCTTGAAGAATTTTTTTAAAATATCACCAGGTTTCTTTTTCAATCTGGAAAGCTGACTCAAAGGACTTTATGGAAAAGTGAAGTAAAAACAGAAAAACTAAAAAGTGACAGTGACCTAGCTCTGTCAGACAGGAAATTATTATTTATGCCAAAATAATTAATTAAAACCATTTGCTACTGCATCAAGAATAGGGTAAAATCCAGAACAGACAGGGCAGAATAAAATAAACTGGGGATTTAGATTACAATGAAGGTGCCATGCAAATTGGGAAAGACTGCTGGACTATACAGTAAGTGATGAGGTGACTAGAAAGGTATTTGGAAAAAACTGGATCCATATTTCATAGACCAAAATAAATTTGAAATAAATAATCTTAGAGTTCATATAATATAACATAAAATCCAGAAATCAAGAAAGAAAAGATTCATCAGAAATTAACTTAATAAGCCAGGTGTGGTGATGCATGCCTCTAATCTGAGCATTTGGGTGACAGAGGCTCGCTGAGCTCTTTGAGTTTGTTGAGGCCAGTCTGGTCCACATAGTGAGTTCTAACCCAGCTTGGTCTACATAGTGAGATCTTGTCTCAAAAAAAATCAAACAGACAAAAATTAAAACAAACAAAAATTAACTAAATAAAATCCTACATGGAATAAAAGCCACCATAAGCAAAATCAAAACAGAAAAATGTAATTTGTGTCCCATACTACAGACTAATTTTAATATATAAAGAGGCATTTAAAATCAGTAGCTTTACCACATAATAGGAAAACAATCAAGGGATTTGAACAGTTCATTCATAAGAGAACTTGCAATATTTTATTAAAATATTAATAAAATTAATATTAAACAGTAAGACATTAAACATCACCTATGAGAAAAGCAAAAATTAGAACTCTATTGGAATTGGACTAAATGGGAAAGGCCATTTGTGTTATATTCTGGCAAAGACTCTACTACGTTTTATATGTATCCCGATACTGTCAGAGGCCAAGTTTAAAAGTGACAGACTCATTCAAAGCAGCCAAGCATTCAGGCTGTTGGCATGGTTATTGCTAGATGTTTTTATTTCTGGTGAGATTCAAGAGCAAAAAGCAGGACAGAAAGACTTGAAAAACTTACAGTTTGGTTAGAAAAGTACATGTAAAGTTGCAGCTAAGGAATACATAGTTTCTGAAGAGACTGGTATCTACTTTTTGTCAAGACAGTAGGCCTATCTCAGGAACTAGCCAGAGCCCTCCCTCAGCAGGCTTAAGGGTTTGAGAGCATAAACTCCTTTGAAACATTTTTTTCCATGAGACGAGTTTTCCTCTGGGAGACCCTGCTTATATGGAGAGATCTAGGAAGGCATTTCCCCAGAATTTGTTTTACTGAACTCAGAAGGCACTGTAGTAACAGACCGTGGGGACCCCAGCCACTGTGCTGAAACTGTGAGCCTAATAACTTGTTTATGTTAGGTACTTTGTCAGTGGTGGGAAAGCTGATTGACAACCTTCAAACTTGTTTACATAGCACAGATATCACAGAAAAGATACATAAATCAGAAACCTGGATACTTTAGGGGCAGAGAAACTGGGTGGCTAGGAGACAGGGATGAGAGAGAGACTTGTGAACCCTTTTCACCTGAGGCTTGCATATTATGGGCAACAGTGAGATATTCATGACACTTTAAAAATTGTAAAACATAAGAGATTTTCAAAACATGATTTATGCCAGGATTTACCAGTGATGTCATTTCTTGTAGCCCTCGGCTCGAAGTTCATGGCATATAAATCAGACACAGTGACAGTGCATCCCTGTTTGTTCAGTTCATCAACAGCCACTTTCTTCAGGGACCCATTGAAAGACTTGGGTTCTTGGTGTGCATAGACAATGAGCACTTTCTTGCCTGTATCAGGGAAGAGATGTTTTCTACTGAAGAGCAGTTCTTTTTTGTCAAAATTCAACAAAGACCAAGATGAAAATTGGTATCTAGGCACATCACTGCATTTAACCACTCTTTCTAATGGGTAATAATTTTTATCTAGTTTTCATGATGTTATAGCTCCTTATTACTTGGGTTGAGGATCTCATATTTTAAATGACTGGAACCAGAAGTGAGTTGGAGTTTGCTTTTCTTTCAGATTTTAGAATATTTGTATAGATTTTATAGGTCAAATATCTCTAATTTGAAAATCCAAAACTGTAAATGCTCAAGAGTTCAATCTTTTTGATTCTGGAGATCTGGGAACCACGGGCTCAAAACTATGTCTCTGAATAAGAGATACTCAACCTGGACATATAAATAAAAATGATCCAAATGGTGTCTCCTCAAAAAAACCCCAACTAAACCCTTAAAAAGCTTGCTCTAATTTGGATAGTGTCTATGAGAAGTTTTATCCTTTTTCTCCAACAGAAAAAATTTTTAAAAATCACTAAACTAAAATTGCTTGTGCCTACATTGGCAGGCAGCAGCTATGGTACCGCTTCTCTCTTCCTGAAGTCCATTGAAACCTGACACTTAAACAAAATAGAACAAATCAGATCCTCTGGTCTTGAGGGAGGCAGGGCCATGTGCAACCTATCTTTTGGTGGTGACACTGAGACAAGAAGATTCTCAGAGCAGGTCCTGAAGGCACTAGCTGTATTCAACACCATGGCCTCAGATGCACTCTCCATGTTTAGAGGAATCTTGATATGGTGGATTGAAATCTTTTGGAATGAAGCTTGGTGATTTGCCTGGGTGACACCTAAGGAAAATGTTAAACTGAGGAAATGGTATAGTGGGTTAAATGTAAGTATGAAGTCCTGAGTTTGGATCCTCAGCACCCACAAAAAAGCCAGGTGTAGTATCTATATAGGTGTATATCTGTAACTCTAGCAACTGTGGATGTGGTGACAGGTGGATTCTAGGGGTTCACTGGTCAGCCAGTGTAGCTGAAATAGCAATGTCCAGGTTCAATGACAGATCCTGACTTAAAAAATAAGGAGGAAACAGGTGAGGAAGACATCCCAATATTAACATCTGGCAGCCTTATGTGCCTGCATGGGCAAGTACAACTGTGCACACACACGCACACACCACACACACACACTTTTGTGTGTGTGTATGGTGTGTGTGTGTACATGCAGATGTGAGTACATATATGTACACATCTGTGTAGAGGCCAGAGGTGGATGTCAAGTGTCTTCTTCAGTGAATATTTACCTTAGTTATTTTTTATAAAGTTGGTTGGTTTTCAAAGATTCCTTTGTTTATTATTTTTATGGGTTTTCGGTGTGTGTGTGTGCACGCGCACGTGTGCGCCTGCATGAATTTATATGCACCACATGCTGTAGGAGCCCATGGAGGCCAGAGGAAGGCACTGGATCTCGAGGAACTGGAGTTGCAAGCAGTAGTGAGCCATCATGTTGGTTCTGAGAACCAAACGCAAGTCCTCTGCAAGAGCAGTAAGTGCTCTTAACTGCTGAACCATCACTTCAGTCCTCTACTTTAGTTTCTGAAATGGTTGCTCACTGAACTAATTCATCTGGATTGGATGGCCAGCAAGCTTCAGGGATCTGCCTTTCTGTATGTGATGGAGTTATAGACAAGTGCTTCTATGCCCAAGCTTTCATGTGTGTGTGTTAGGGATCCAAACTCAAGTCCTCGTGCTTTCTCAGGAAGCACATCACCGAGTGAGTCATCTTTAATAACACTAAAATGTTAAACTCTTGATTTAAGCTTTTTCAGTCTAGGACTGAGTAAAAAACACATTTTGCCTGAAGCAAACAATTTTAGGACATTCAGTTGAGTGTAAAGGTTGAATTCCATGTTGGGTTAATTATTAGGTTCTTTTTTATTTTCTCATGTTCCAGTGCTATGAAGGAACTCTACTTGGAGGTATAACAGGAGAATGGGTCCAAATGAAACAGCTACACAGTGTTTCTCAACTAGGGGCAGTGTTACCTGATAGGGGATATCTACCAAAAGTGAAAATATTTCTAGTTGTTCCAACTGGTAGAGGAGGGAATGCTTCTGATATCTAATGGGTATAGCCCAGGGGCAAGGCTAAACATCCTGTAAGGCACAGAGCACCCCTGACAACTGATCTGACCTCAAACATCAGTAGTACTAAGGTTGAAAAATCCAAATACAGGTTCAGGGGTAGTCAGTAGGTAGAGTGCTTGTCTAGCAAGTGCAAAAACAAACAAGCAAGCAAACAAAAAAAGTAAAAGAAAATCCACATCTACACTACCACATTATAATACGTACATTTTCTAAAGTTGAAAGAATTTCAATATTACCTAGTAAAAATGAATTTCAAAATTATGTATGTGTCTGTGTTAACTGCATGTATGTGATAAACAGACACAAATGCAAAGAAGGGCTGGGATGTGGCTCAGCAGTAAAGTATAGGCTTATTATGCATTGGGGTTTGGTCCCCAGTACTACAAAAGGAGAAAAGAAAAACAGTAAAGATGGAATCAACCTGTGGTTTAAAATAGGGGCTCATTTGCTTGTGGCTCTTTTTGAGAACCTACTTTGTCCCAAGGATGGCTTCTAGGCAAAGACAGGATAGGCATGTGCCCCACTTCTGAAAAATTCACATTCTGGAGGAGGTTGAAATGGACAGTAAAATGTTTAAAACAAGATAATTACAGTGATTCATGTCATAAAGCAAGCGGTTTATACACTTCCATGTTGCTAAATTTTTAATAACAATTTCTGAGTAAATGTATACTTACCTGCCATGCTGAAGGAAGATGGACTCTGACTTGGTGTGGCTGCCTGAGGTTTCAGGTACTGTCACTCTTTTTGGTGACTATAACACTCTGGAAGAGAAAAACTCAAGGGAGACATGGAGGATAGGGTGGTCAGTGTACCACACGTCTAGGCCCCGCCCCATGGTGGCTGCTTCAGGAAGAGCTTGCGAACATCCCAGAACAGAGGCTTCTCAAGAGGGGCAAGGCATCCTCTGGAGGAGTGGGCTTCGGGGTGTGAACTGCGTACAATGTCAAAGCAATGCCTTTTTGTGCTTTCTGGGAGGACTTGAACCTTTGTAGCTACAGAGAAGAGCTCCTAGGAGATGAGGCACAGATAGGAAATACTAGTGGTCCCTCGGCCTTCCTGTGCCCCAAGGTTTCCTCTTTAGCTAGTAAGTGAGGCTGAAGAGACAAAAGCTGGGACTGGGAAGTCAAGGTGCCACTGAGTATTACTGGGCCTTTTCCTTAACTATAAATAAGGTTGGTTGGCTTACACCTGGTTTACAACCAAAGATCCCCAGAGTTCCCCTAGTGAAGAACCTAGGCCAGTTTTAGAATATGTATGTAATCCTGGATCAGGAGTTCAAAGTCATTCTCAGTTACCTAGAGAGTTTGAGGATCTTGGGCTACTCGAGACAGACCCATTTGGTCCATAGAAGCTTTACTCACAACAGCCAGCTGGTGAGGACACAAAGGTGAACAAAACGACTGAGAACAGCTTTATACTCTTTTTGGTGGAGAAATGGGGGGCTGATGGAACAGTCAACAAGCAGGCAAAGCAAGCAAAGGACTCTAGACAATGTAAGTGCTAGTGATGATGGTAACAGAGGTGGTGCAAAGAAAATGAAGTACTTCTCTAAGGAAACAGCACAGGCATGCTTACCACTTAATATGAGACGAAGTAGTGTTACCATGCTCTTACTGCATGCTGCTCTACAGACAAGCCAGGCAACAGAAACTGGTAGAAAGAAATGGGTATGTTTACCCCAGGAGCACCTTGAGGAAAACAGAGGCAACTTTCTGTTTTAAACCTTCATCTTGGTGGTAGTGGTAGAGTGCTAGGTGCTGAGGACTTTTGGAGGATACCAAGGGTTATGTGGGGACAACTGGTGGGAAATCTCCTTTCTGGATGAAATCTTCCTCAGACTAGTCTCTCTCATTCTTCTTCAAAGTCAAAGTGGACCCTGACTTCTTGGGGGAGTGAGCGCTAGTATTTTCAGGCAAGTAAGGTGAGGAAAAGGGATGATTAAGCTTAGGGGATTAGAGAAGGAAGACAGTTATCGGGTTCCTCCCACTGTTTTCACTGCATATCCAAGCAGACAAAACCGGAAGCTAACTCAACTAAGTCAGATGACTTTCTCAAATCTTACAGAGTCATTAAACATAAGTAGACATCACAAATCCCGTTTCCTCTGCTTGCTCTGTTACAGAAGGGGTATGCAAACAAAGACAGTGAGTGAATGGTGACACAGAGCCATCCATGCAAAAAACTGGAAGAAAGGTCCAGCAGGCAGACAAGCAAGTAAGGACCTAATGGGAACTGATCTGATGGCCGAAGATTAAAAGAGGTGAGTGGTAAGGCATGTAGTCAAGGGCCTGGGTGAGGAATGACCAAGCAAGCAGGGCAGGGTAAAGATTGTATCCTAGGCCTAACAGAAGACCTACACAGGACAGCCCTGTTCCTGTGACCTACCTTTTCAGAGGGGCACTGCAGACTTGCAACATACATACTAAGACACTCCAAGTGAGGACCCAGAGCCATCCTGGTTTGGACCAATGCTTAATTAGAATGCCTCTAGGTGTGCTGTCCCAGTTTGCCTTCTGTTGCTGTGATAAACACCATGACCAAAAGTTAGCTTATAGCTGTCCATATAGGTGGCTTAGAGGGAGGCCAAGGCAGGAGCTTAAAGCAGAAACCAACAGAGGAAAGTCGCTTACTGACTTGATCCCCCTAGCTTGCTAAACTTGGTTTTTATATAGCCCTGGCCCATGTGGCTAGGAAAGACACTTCCTATAGTGGGTAGAGCAGTCCTACATTAATTAACAATTAAGAAAATGCCTCACAGATATGGTCACAGGCCAAGCTGATTTAAGCAATTCTTTGGTTGATATTCTCTTGTGCCACGTTTGTGTCAGGTGGACAGCTGAAACTAAAACAGACTCTACACTCACTCTTCAGCATCCTCAAGCTTCCCACCACCAATTGTCCCTTAGCCCCATTTACATTTACAGTATGTGCTTGGCCATTTGACAGCCACTCTTGGCCTTGGAGTTGGATTTGCACTTAGGCAACTCTCCTAGTGATACAGTATAGGAAAAGGAACATAGGTAAAAGTTTCCAACACAGGCTTTTCTCTCTCAGGAATGT
Organism: Eospalax fontanierii; assembly: GCA_035773235.1. Classification (NCBI taxonomy): domain Eukaryota; kingdom Metazoa; phylum Chordata; class Mammalia; order Rodentia; family Spalacidae; genus Eospalax; species Eospalax fontanierii. Next base: position 20,852,141 of record CM069547.1, read on the forward strand.
GCCTTAGCCCACCCACAGCAGTAAGTGTCCTTAGTTGGGAACTGTGCAGTTACCCAGTGTACAGGAGGGGAAGACCATGTGGATACTCCAGGAATTGGGCTCTGATATTTAGAGATAAAGGTTACTTTGTCTTAGCATCTAGCAGGTATTCTGACATTTTTACCATATCACTTCCTATACCTCTTCCCACTCAGTCAGGCCCCATGCTGGTCATTCTAACAGCTGGCTTGTCATTGTGTGGCGATGTCATTGCCTGCCTGCTTACCTTCTCTTCTGTGCCCAATTCCCTATCCCCAGGTACGTAGGTAATCCCCATTTTCCCCCCAGAAGAACGATATATATATAGATATATATCTATATATCTATATATATCATATATATATATCTATACATATCACATATATCTATATATCATATATATCTATATAGATATCACATATATCTATATATCATATATATCTATATAGATATCATATATATCTATATAGATATCATATCAATCAATCTATCTATCTATCTATCTATCTATCTATCTATCTATCTATCTTGTATAATTTGCACAGTCCAATCTCCTGTATTTCTCTGACTGAGATTTCCAGAGATTAGAGGTTACTGAAACCGATATTTTCAGAATAATAGTTACAAACTTCTCTTGGCTCCCTTTTACCTTTGCCTGCTGGTAATATGTAGAGACCAGCAGCAGCTCTATCCGATGAGGGCTGAAGAAATGGGACCATTTCTTGGGCCAAACATGTTGTATTGCCTGGTACTTTGAAAAAGACTCATTGTGTGAGGAACCACAGGGGCCCGAGCCCGCAGGCTAGCTAGCAAGCCAAAACCCTGAAGGAACCTTTTCAGCCCCACAGCCTGCCCCCAACCCCAAGCCCCAACGTCCCTGGCAGGTGCCGGTGCGACACGCACCCTCCCGGTAGCGCACGCCCCAGACTCTACCTCGTCCTCAGGGAGGGAGGCGCTGAGCCGTTCCAGGTTTAGGGCCACGTACTCCTGAAAGCCTGCTCCAGGGGCACCGTGGCTGCGCTTTGGAGCCCAAAGCCACTTTCTCCACCCCTTAGGAGCCCCAGACTGGGCCCCTCCCCTCGCCCCGCCTACACAGCCCAGGGGCCTCCAGCTCCGTCCCTGCCTCTCACTTACCATAGGACAAGTTTGGCTTCTGACTAATGGAGACTGGGCAGGATGCCTATGCTTGGAGAGGGATAGAGGTGCCCTCCAGCCCTGGACCTTCTTCCACATCCACTGCATAGATCCAGTTAAAATGACAAAACGCCCAGTGTACTACTAGCAGTCAAATGGATTGAGCTGTGGAGACACCCGGGAAAAGGGACATGAAGAAGAGAAGGAAAGATTATGCTTTTCTGAAGAATTCAGAAAATCATGCAGACTTATGGAGAGCTACATGTCTGTGGCCAGGTCCAGAAGAACTGCACTGGAAAGCGGGATTGGAGTCAGGAAAAGTTCACTGCCTCCTTAACACACTCTGGATTCCACCCATCTATTTAGTATTACTTAAGTTGAACCCACCTTTCTAAGGTGGTCCTCTGATCAGGTGATTGACCAGTGAAACTGGAAATGTGGGTCTTTCAACAGATAAACTAGAGAATTTGTAGTCTATCCCAGCTAGATAGCTATTTGCTCTCTTACACAACCACAATTACATCAGATCACCATAGTTACACCAGCCCAGGGGCAAATCAGTTAACCAAGAGGTTTTCAGTTAAAAAGTTTCAGTTAGGAAAAAGCAAGTTTTTCAGAGCTGTAGAAACAGTGGACTCCATGGAGATGCAGGTAGAGCGGGGTGGGAGGACGTGCTATGTGGATGTGCTACCTGGCCACATGAAAGTTTCCCCATATTGTAGAAACAATGTACTCCCTGCAACTACCTGCCTGAGATGTTCTGCCCGGCTGTGGTAGGAATGGCTGGACAAAATCACAGGGTAAAGCAAAAGTCAGCTAGAACAAAACGGAGTTCATTTTGACATTTCCTTCACAATCTTCCAATACCAAGTATTCAAACATGGGAACTTATAGAAGAAATTTCACATTCAAGCCACTGCAGAGTTATTAGCCCTTTGGAGTTCTGTTGATTCATTCTGGACTGAGAGAAATAAGGATGTTGAGGACATACCTATTGTGATTTACATAACCATGAAAAATATTAAATCTATTCTATCTTGGTGTATAGGGAGAATTCTAGCTGATCACTCTTCTGTAATCTTGCATGAATTGATAATTATTTTTGTATCATCTTTTGTCTAAAACAGCATGGGACAAAACTTAATCTGCTCCCAGAATTTGTAAAATTAACTTCGGTAAACCTGGCTACTTCATTAACATTTTTCTTGAATATTTCATGCTGAAATTATTATTCTGGGTATACCAAATTTAAAATGTGTTGGGGGGTAATTTTGGGGTTACATTAATACATAGAAACTGTTTCCTCTGTTGCCCCCCTCCCCTTTGTAAAAGCAGTTAGCTAAAATGCAGGAAATGAATAGTTAACTGTAGAATTTGGAACTGAATAAAAACTGGTTATACAACGATAACTTGTATTTCACTTTAGTCAGGCCTAACTAAAATGTTAACTAATTGAAATGTTAATTTCAGCCTCCTTCCTGATGGAATGGTTTGTGTCTGGTACTGTTAAATATTAACCAGTGGAATGGCTTGTGTCTGGCACATTAAAATGTTAATTCTTGAAACCAAAACTAAAAATTCCTATTATTAGGTTACTGCTGGTTTTTTTTTTTTTTGTTGTTGTTGTTATTCTGTTTTCCAGGAATAGTCTTTTCTTTTATGTGTGCACTTACATGTATGTGGGTGTGAAGAGGCTGACATTGGTTACCTTGGTTGCTCTCCGCCTTATTTTCGGAGATAAGCCTTTTTACTAAGCTTATGAGTCATTGAATCAGCTAAGCTGGTTGACTAGCAAACCCCAGGGATCTTCCCAGTCCTGGGACTTCAAGTTGACTACCACTATGTTTTTTTTTAAAGATCTTTCATTTATTTTTTTTTCTATGTGTATAAATATGCTGCCTGCATGTACATGTCCTATGAACTGCCCGGTGCCTGCAGAGGCCAGAAGAGGTGTTTGATCTTCTGGAACTTGTATTATAGCCAGTTATGAGCCTCTATGTGGGTGTTGGGAATGAAACCTAGGTCCTCTGTAAGAACAGCAAGTGCTCTTAACTACTGAGCCGTTTTACCAGCCACTAGCTCAGCTTTGAGGTAGGTGCTAGTGTTTGAACTCAAGTCTTCTTGCCTGCACAGCAGGCACTTTAATGACTGAACCATCTTCCCAGTGCCCTCAAGAATATTCTTATCATGCAAATGATAAACATAAGATAGTTATTAAGAGTATGATACATAAAAATGCTTATGTTAAATTTCTTTTTTTGTAATGGGAGTTACAGGAGATACATTCCAAACAAATAGTACCATTCAAGTTGTGGGTTAGATTATTCTGTAGTAATAGAAATAGGGACAACTTTAAAAGACAAAAATTTAATATTTTATGTTTCCTGCTGATTTGGTCTGCTTTTCACAGAATTAGATATAATTCAAATTTCTGTTTAGGCTAAAATATTTTAATGACCACTTCATAGCTTTAGTTAACTATGCTCTCACATATGTGATATATAATTATACCCCAGAGTACGCCTGCTTTTGGTATTAGATGCCATTTTCAAAAACTGTAAAAGATGTTTCAAGATGAAATGTGAATTTATCTAAATGATTTTACTAAGGTAAAAATTTAATGTACCAATGTAAAACTATAGCCTAATTTTCTGTGCCAAAAGCTATAAAGATTTCTTTAAAAAATGTTCTAGTTCTGGTTATATTTTAAAAAAGTATTAGGAGCCAGGTGTGGTTGTGCATGTCTTTAATCCCAGTACTCAGGAGGCAGAGGCAGGAGGATCTCTGTGAGTTCAAGGCCAGGCTGGCTGCATAGTGAGTTCCAGGACAGCTGGGACCACGGAGAGACCCTGCCTCAAAAAAATAAAAAATAAATAAAAATAAATTTTATGTTTTTAAAAGATAATTGCTTATGTTTTTTGCTGATTCTGCCAGACTTTAACTAATTGGGAAACTGTCATAACAAAGTCAGAGGTTAAGTATCTGCTTATGTTAAAGTCTTAAGTGACCACTTTATAAGCTACTATTTTCAGATGACTTTAGTACATTTAATATCTTATATTTCTTTGACCAAAAATGTATAATTCTGGATGCATTATGCAAAAACTTAGAGTTTAAAAAAGTATAAGTTTAATGCAAGCAAAGTGACCAAGTACTCTTGTTTATGTAATGTGAATTCTTTCTGTATTGTCAACATACAGAATGGCCAGAAAAATTCTTTTGACATTTCTTTTTGCATTTCTGATTGAAATCAAACTAGCAGATGGTTGGTTAATCAGTGATATATTCAGAGACTATTGTTCAGTGACAAAGAGTGAAGTTGTTAGAATCAAAATTGAAGTCATGCTGGGCATGCAGAAGGATCCTGAGGCAAACCTAAGCTTCACAGTGAGACCCTGTATAAAGCCAGCAATAAAAATGGAATCAATTGTACCAGCCCTTCCACCAGTAACTAGAGCTGAGAAGTTGTTCTTACACATGGTTCCCTAACACTACCTGAATGTCTACTGACCTTGGTACCAAATTGTATTTTATTTCTGATGTGTTTCAGGCACAGCATATTCCAGGAACTTTAACATCGAAACCCTAAAGATTGAGTGGGTAATTGTAAGAGAGACACTTGTGCCTGTCCCTTTGACTTTCAGACTATTGAGACAATGGACCCCAAGAAACTGGAATTTCGCCATGACTCATGCTGGGGGATTTGGAAGCATGGAAGTCCTGGTGCCACCCAGAGGAGGAACTTGTCTCCTAGTCATTTGCCTTATCAGACCACCTGATAGGATACACTGGAGTCAAGACACTGATGAGTCACTTGTGGGCAGCACCACATGCTGATCAGAACTGCTTAGTTATATGAATCCTTCTTTCCCTTTATTTAAACCAGAACCTCATTTGGGCATGGTGGCATGTGCATAATGCAAACACTTGAAAGTCAGAGATGTAAGAATCATGACAAATTTGAAGTCAACCTAGTCTATATATCAAGTTCCAGCTAGTCAGGTCTACATTGTAAGACTGTCTTGAAAATACCTAAATAAATACCTCTTCCCAAACTCTGAACCTTATGCCAGCATGCCAAAGATAGAGTTAGAGGAAGCCGGGGGAGGTGTCACTGAATATAATTATCAGTCTTGATTGCCAACTTGATTGACTTGGGAATCAACTGAAAGATTATCCCTGTCCCCCCAGGTCTGTAAAAAGATTAACTGAGGAGGAGAAGATCTTCCCCTAGACTGGATAGCACCTTCCACAGCAATCAGAAATAAAGAGGTCCAAGAGAAAGACAGGCTTTCTTGCTTTCCTGCCCTTCTTACTGGTGAGTGCATCTATCCTCTTCCTGCTGCTGCCACCAGCTCCATCCTTCTCTGACGTCAGACTGCAGCTTTTGTGGTTTCCAATGTGGACTGACCAGAGATTCTCTAGAGATTTCCCAGGCCTTCAGTGCTATGTTGGAAATGCCGAGACAACCAGCCTCATGGACTGAGCAGCTCGACATGTTCTCAGCCCGTCTGGCAATTGTTGAATTGCCCAGGCCCTACTGTGCATGTCAGTTAAGTAAATCCCCCTTTATAATGCATATTCATTCGATTGGTTCTAATCTCTAGAGACCCTGAATAGTACACCGGATGTCTTTATTTGTTCCTCTTCCTACTGGCTACGTTAAACAAATCTCTTCTCTCTGCTTTCCACTTTTACTTGTCTCTTTAATTGGCCTATTTGAGGATGGTTGACTGAACCTAACTTGTTAGGGCTGCTGGGCTCAGGCTTTGAACTTCAGTAATAAGAGTTGTCTCCTTCCTTTAGTTTTGGTTTATAAAGTTTCCCTTCAAGATTGGATTAAGGCATGCCTCAGGAGCTGGTGTGATGAGATAGGTAAGGATTCACTCTGTGCAACCAATGAGCTTTGTTGCTCGAAGTGGAAGTGATGCCTTTAGGATAAATGTTAAGCTTCTATTAGAACCCACCGTGGGTCTCAGACCATTTGAGTCACCTAATGTATTCTAAAATTGATCTAAATTTGATCCCCAGATTCAAAGAAAGGAAGGAAGAAAGGAAAGGAAAAGGCCTTTATAGCACTCCCAGATCAAAAGTGCTGGCTGCTTGAAGGCACATTAAGCTATAACAATTAGGACTCTTTTGTCATAATTTAGGAAGAGTCTGAGATTCCTTCATCGTCTTCTCACAGGAAAATCGGCTGCAAAGGTTTACTATATATGACTGCTAGACTCTCTTATGCTGTCCTGTGTCCTCCAAACTCAGTCTTAGGTGGCATCTTTGGTGACCCTATTCTTGACTACACATTTATTATAAGCCAAGCCTTCCCAGATACTGGACAAAAACTTTGGAAACTAGCCCAGGGACCTGTTTTCTTTCGTCACTTTATTAGACACAGCCTTCAAAGTCTTTTTTGACTCAGGAGACTTCAAGAGCTAGAGGCCATATTAGAGGAGGAAGAAATAAAAGATAAACCTAATCTATGGTCCCATCCATTGCCTCTTCTCTACCCATCTTAGGAAATCCTAGAGCTCCATCTAGTGGCCATCTGGTTTAGCCTAAAACAGTGAACCGTGATGTATAATTCTTGGCTTGTCTGGTCCATATACTAAATACAAATACAAAATACAAAAGTTGATGAGAGAAAAAAAACGGAGCCCGAGTTTACTTTTCATGATCTTGCCACCACAGAGAAGGAAAAGTGTCCTCACATAACAGTCTTAACTGTGCTGTGCCCAGTTCAGAGAGTCTGAAAAGTGTCAAGCAGGTCCAAAGTTTGCCATTCTAATAAAGAAAATAAACATATCTAAGAAACACATCTTCATTTTGAATGTTTTATTTTATAATTAAAAGGAGTGCAGCACAAAACCTGTGAGGTGTTTGACAGGTCGCAGGAGCCTAATGCATTCATATCTGGCTCGATGGAAGCACAGTAGTGGGAATTCTGAGTGAGTTCTCCTGCTCATAGATATTTTGGTTCTAATTTTACTCAGTGTGCTTCATTCTTGAAAATAGTTATGAATGTAGCTGCTGCCTAAAAACAATGTCATGAATAAGGTGTGATGAGAAAGCAAGAGTTACTTGTGTCTGAAGAGACAGGACCTATAAATAGAGTCTAGTAAAGAGACATGGCCAACATTTTCCTTAAGTCACATTTTACCTCTCTGCATTCCACTTGAAAATTGACAGATAACATTTACGTGGACTGAAAATGAAGTTGCAAATATACAAAAATATCGATTATTTTCCCAGGAATCTTGAAATTCTGACATCAAGTTGAAAAGCAAAGGCAAATATTTTCAGTGTTCACAGAACTGTTTCTTGCCAACATATTGAAGTGCATAAAATTATTCACTCTAATTTAAACTTGCCATAACTTCAGTTTCACTCAGGACAGTTATGACTTGGGACATTGTATTAATGAGTTGGTTTTCACCATGAAGACACATGTTTAACTCATTTAAATGACTGCTTAATGGGACTGGGGAGATGACTCAGTGGTTAAGAGCACCAGCTGCCCTTGCAGAGGACCCAGGTTCAATTCCCAGCACCCACATGGCAGCTAACAACTGTCCATAACTCCAGTTTCAGGGGAATCTGATACCCTCCTCAGGCATTGTACAACATGGGTGCACTTACACACATGCAGGCAATACAATCATACACATAAAATAAAAATAATAAAATATTTAAATAACTGTTTACATCCATTAAAATGTTGGAGGTCAGCATGGCCTATCTACATAGTGAGTCCCAGGGCAACCAGGGCTACCCGGTGAGACCCTATCACAACGAAACAAAACAAAAACACCAGGTGTGGTGGTACATGCCTTTAGTCCCAGAACCTATAGGGCAGAAGCAGGCAGATCTCTGCGAGTTCCAAACCAGCTGAGATACGGAATGAAAACCTGGCTCAAAAAAACAAAAGAACACACACAAAAAAACAATAAATCCATTAAAACCTCTAAACTCTTAAGTCAGCTTTATTACCGACTTCTGGCACAAATTTTATTTTTGATTCCATAAATAATGACCTGACACAGTTAACAGAACCTTTTCAATATTTGAACTTGATTTAGATATCTTACTTCCAAAAGAAAAATGATGCTACCATTGTCAACATCAGCACTTTTAAAGAATTCCTAGAATCGAGATGATTTAATCCTTTGCCTCTTGTGAAATTCATAAGGATCTGCATGATGATGTCCATTTTTAGTGCTTTGCACACAAATTTTCTTGATGTACTATTCATTTTATAAGTCCTATTTTACCCACCTTGATTAGGCTAACATTATTATGCCAGATATATCGACAATGTACAAAGAAAATTAACTGCTTTTTGGTGTTTGTGTAACTCTCTCTATTTAGTAGAATCCTTTTTTTTTTGGACAGGGTCTATCCCATCCCTACTGGAACTTTCTATGTAGACCAGGCTGGCCTTAATCTCACAGAAGTCTGCCTGCCTCTGTCTCCTGAGGGCTGGTATTAAAGGCATGTGCCACCATGCCCGGCGTTTAGTTGTGTCTTTAATAGCATTAAAGAAGGAATTTTTTTCAGTGACATTATATTTGTTTTCAATACCTTTAATAAAAATGACAAGTTGAGACATATTTATACTATCTATGCTGTTATCCAACACCAAACAATAAAAAAATTAGTGACTCTACTCTTCTACTTTTGATAGATTTTCCTTCTTCAGTTGGTTTAGCTTTACTCTGGAGAGGCAAAGTGTTTCTACAAATAGCTCAGTTTTTCTTCAGGGCTTATTTTATATACTACACTGTCTATATATGGCTTGATAAACTCAGTATCAGTAAATGTTTTGACCATTTTTTAATTTTATGTGTATGAGTGTATTGCCTACATGTATCTAAGTGCACTCATGTCGTACAATGCCCAAGGAGGTCAGAAGAGGGCATTGGACCCCTGGAACTGAAGCTATGGATGGTTGTTAGCCTTGCAGGTGGGTGCTAGGAATCGACCCCAGGTCCTCTGCAAGAGCCAGTGCTCTTAACCACTGAGCCATCTTTCCAGCCCCAGTTTTGCCTATTTTTTAAAGATTAAATATGATACTACATAACATTCTGAGATTTCTGGTTGAGTTAGGGTTTCTTAGGTATAATCATAACATCTGCAGATAAGGATACACCCTCATCTTCCTTTCTTATTTGTCTCCCTCTTATTTCCTTCTCTTGTCTTGTTGCTCTAGCTAAGACTTAATATCATATTGAATAAGAGTAGAAAACACAAACACCCTTGTCTTGGTCCTGATTTTAGTGGAACTACTTTTTCCTTCCTTTCACCCTAAGGTAATGCCTGTCTTTTATGATGCGATGCATTTCTTGGAGGGGACAACTAGATGGCACCTGCTTTCTGACTCAGTCTATTAATCTGTGCCTTTTTATATTCAAATATTATTTTATTTCTTTTTTGCTTATTTTGCCTGCATGTGTGAAAGTTCACCTATGCCTGCTTGATGCCCACAGAGGCCAGAAGAGATTGTCTGATCCCCTGGAACTGGAGTTAAGGATAGGTGTTAGCTACCATATGGGTGCTGGAAACCAAACCTGGGTCTTCAGGAAGAGTGTTAAGTGCTTTTAACCGTGGAGCCATCTGTCCAGCCTCAGATTTTATTTATTTATTAATGTTATATGTATGAATGTTTTGCTGCATGTATGTACGTTCGTCATATGAATGCAGTGTCCACAGAGACCTGAAAAGAATATCAGATCCCCTGGAACTAGCATTACAAACTGGAGTTGTGAGCTGCCATGTGGGTGCTAGGAACCAACTCAGGTCTTCTGCAAGAGCATCTAGTGCTCTTAAACCACTGACTAACCCTAACCCTCCAGGCCCCACTGGTGCCTTCTTACTGTTTTAATTTTGTCCTTGATTGCTCCAATTCCTTTGCCTTGTCTTCAAACTCAGATATTCTGTCCTTTCCTTCATCTATTCTATTGGTGAGACTTTGTATACAGCTTTTTGTTTCTCTTTCTCTCTCTCTCTCTCTCTCTCTCTGTGTGTGTGTGTGTGTGTGTTTAAGTCAGAGGAGCCTGTGGAAGTTGAGTGAGGTTATCAGGCTTGGTGGAATTCTCCTTTATCTTCTGAGCCATCTTACCAGCTCCTCTACAAAGCTTTCTATTGGACCTACTATGTTTTTCATTTACAACATTCTGAGTTGGTTTTTCTTCAGTACATCTGTCTCTTTAATATTTCTCTTTCTTTAAAATTCCTCATATATTTCACACCTTATTTCATTTAGCTGTTTTTTTGTGTTCTTCAGGAGTTAATTTTCCTCTTTATTTCGCTGAACATATGTGCAATCATTATTTTGAGTTCTCTGTCCTAGGTTTCACTAAGGTTCTCTTACCAGGCGCCACTACCATAGCATTAATAACTTTTGGAGGGGTATTTTGTTTTTTCATATTTCTAATGTTACTGTCCTGGAATTTACACATTTGGGATTATTTCATTGCTTGGAATTTTTTATGAGCTGTATTCTTTTGGTTAAAGTATTTGCAGTGTTCAAGTGCGATTTGGATATGGCAGAGTTAAGTTATATAGTCTATACAGAAAATAGCTCCTCAGTCTAGGAGTTCAGGGAGTCTGTTTGTTATTCCCTGAGCAGAATATAACTGTGAGAACAACCACAGCTGCTGAATATTCACACTGTGCAAAGGCTGCACTCAGCCATCACCCACAGTGGCTCCTTTGACTTCAGTAACTGTTAGAGGCTTAATAACCAAGAATAGAATGGAATATATATATATATATATATATATATGTATATATATGTATGTATATGGACTTCGGTTGCTATGATTAGGAGTGGAAGGGATGTAGGATGGATATGGGTAGGGATAAGATCTAACTTTGAAAAATAAAAAAATCTGGGTGGGAACAAACAACAGCTGGGAGGGCAGAGTCCGGACACTGTTAATTAAGGTCCACAGCTTGTAGAGACTGTTAAAGCTAAGGTTATGCTAAGAAAGGAGTGGGGAATGGAGGAGAAAAGAGGAAAAGACATAGGAATAAGAGGGGAAGTATATGAGACATGGGTGAAAGGTAAAGAATGCCTTCTAGGTGAGAAATGTACACAACAGTCCTAAATATATGAACAAAAGCAAACCATCATGACCCATACATGCAACAGAACAAATTAAATAATAGAAAATAAGAAAAAAATACTTATGGAGTAAATATTGGCACAGTTGTTCTGAGTTCTTAGAAGCTTCTAGCTCTACTGGTTTCACAAGGTAAATGGGGGAAGGTGGTAGAAGCCATTGGTTTCTGAAGCTTCTGTGTTCTGTGCTGTTCTGGCCTGAGAGGAAGGGGAGGTCGAGTCCTTTTCTGGTAGTTCCCACTGAACCCTATACTCCGCCATGGTCTCTTCTGGTCCTCGGGTCCTTCTTATTTGAGGAACAGCTTTTCCCTTGCATTTGTACAGCTCTTTCATGGGCAGCTTCCCTTTAGACAAATGTTTTTCGGGCTATGTTAGAGTAAAACATTAGCCTCTTATTCTTTAGGTACTTAGGATTAACCTTACTTTGAAACTTGAGGCTGCATTGTAGCATGCAGTGCAAGGAAACTGATGGCTAATTCCCATGATGATCCCAAGGAGGGAAAGGCAAGCACCAGAGTCTCTGGCATGGAAAATGGCTCCCCCCCTGTGCCATTCAGCCCTCCAAGAGACCAAATGGCTAGAGCACCATTCATTCCATCTTCTGACCCCTAGGCATCTTTGGGTGCCTCTAGGTACAGCCCCAGAGAATCAGAAACACTGGTTTGTGTTTTAAATGTTTTCCAGCTTACCTTTCTTCCAGCTGGGGTTTTACTTAATTTTCTAAGTTGTAGCAAAAATATAAAAATCCTGTTTTCTGCTATGATCATCTCTGGGGTATTTAAGGCCTCTTTCCTAAGAAGCTATGAAATAAATAGAGAGAGAGATAGCCTGGACTATTTGGCCTCTAGGTTCAAAGGGAAGACTTTGCTCTTTGTTATTTTGTTTTCAATCAGCATTTAGTTTAAAGGTATAAATGCACATTCCTACAGTGGCACAGGCCTTTAATTCCAACACTCAGGAACACAACAAGTTCCAGGCCAGCTGAGGCTACAAGGATATCCTGTTTCAAACAAACAAACAAAAGGTATAAATGTCTGGTGTTCCCTCAGCCCCCCTTGAACTATTCTTCAAGGGATTGTCTTTTTACTTGAGAAATTAGACTGATACCTTTAACATAGTTTTTTTTTTTTTTTAAAGTTATTTATTTACTGTGTATTTTTGTTTGTGTGTGTATGTGTGTCATGACCTGTGTGTGGAAGTCAGAGGACAACTTTCAGGAATGGGGCCCTGGACATCAAATTCAGGTCATCTGACTTGGTGGCAGGCACCCTTAATTGCTGAGCCATCTTGCCTGCCCAAACCCATATTGTTAATAATAGCACTGCCTATAATAAATGAGCACAGATCATAGGAACATGTAAGAAATGATGAGAGACAGAAGTAAAAGTGAGTAAGTCAGTGGTAGGAAAGATGAGCCAGGCTAACTAGATGCAGCCTAAGAACAGATCTCTCTTAGGAGTCTGAAGGTGACTGTATATACTTGCAATGCTGTTTCCTAGAAAGGAAGTGGGGGTGGTGGGGCTCTGGGGTAGGGAGCTTGGGATATATGAACAAACGCCACCAAAGCAGAAGAGTCTGGGATGTGGTAGCATTTTGGGGGCCCAGTGGAATTGGGAACACACTTGGCCAAGCCATTTCGCTTGTATCAGTTCCTGTTTGCACTCAGTTTGGCCACTGCTCCTTCACCGGGCCAGTTTACTGCTGTGGTCTCCAGGGTGACAAGAGTGTCTCCCAGATTTGCCACCAGCTCACTGTGAGGCCATGTCTGCCTCCCACTAAATGTGGAGCCACCTGGGCAGCTGCTTTGCAGTTTTAAGGACAGTCATGCCAGCTGTCCTTGGCTAATGCATATTTCTTTGCCTGGACTCATGTCCCCTCAAGGCAAGAAGAAGAGTGTCTAGGCATACTCTTGGTTCTGGTCATCAGGACCTTAAACCAAGGAAAAGAAAGAGACTGAATCTGATTTCCCAAGGCCATGACCAGTCTTCTCATGGAAATCTGCCTCTCATGTGCACATGCTCAAGAAAAGAAGGAATCATCATTCATTTGGGGCTCTTGTTAAGAGAGACAGAAATGTTCAAAGGCATCTCCTGCTTAGGCCTCTCTCCTAGCTGGCTCACCAGATATTATTATGCACAGATCTGTGTCCCAGGCTACCTACTGAAGTATCCAGGTTCTCATGTCCCATGGCAAAGAATTAGATCAGGGAAAGAAACAGAAACAGAGTCGGTTTATTAAGAAAGAGAAATCTGGGCTGGATGCTGTTGCACACATCTTTGATCTCCATACTCGGTAGGCAGAGGTAGCAGATCTCCGAATTCAAGGTCAGCATGGTCTACATAGTTTCATAGTGAGTTCCAGGTCAGGCAAGGCTACAAGAGAGAGAGGGGGAGAAAGGAAGGAAGAAAAAAAAGAAAGCATTCCAGAGAATGAACTAGTGAGCCGAGGGAAAAGCCCCCAGCACCAAGTCCTATGACCCTCTACAACACCTACCTCTCTCATGTTCGTGGGCTTGTCTTGAGCATGCTCCATTTGTTGTATGAAGTTTAGATGAGGAAGGGCTCCCAGTGTTTCTCTGCCAACTGGCTTCTTTCATATATTCATCTTTTTTAAGATTTATTTTATGTATATCAGTGTTTTGCTTACATGTTTGTAAGTGCACTATGTACAATACAGTGCCTGCAGAGGCCAGAAGAGGATGCTGGATCCCCAAGAACTGGAGGTATAGCCACCGTGTGGGTGCTGGGAACTGAACCCAGATCCTCTACAAGAGCAGCAGGTGCCCTTAACCACTGAGCCATCATCTTTCCAGCCACATATTAATTCCGATATAGCTTTTTCGAGTCTATCCTCCTGCTCTCTTCCTGTGCTGACACAGTGTTTCTTTTCATCTTTGCAGTTGCTGTCATCACTGTTACTATCATAGCGTGCCCTGCCTTCCTGAAATCACCATATGGTATCACTTGTCAGTTTTGTTTCATCCTCCTAATCTTGCTCACAGCCCCCACAACTATCTCTATCACCTTCTCCAAAATGCCTGCAAATTGCTTCAAACAACGCATATACCTTGCTGGCTTTGCCTCCCCTTAACTCCTAATTGGACTGGCAATGCTTATTTAGCCTCTCCATTCAAATGGACCCAATTATCAATGCCCCTCTATACAGGTTTCCAGTGAACCCCTGTCTCCCTGGACTGCCCACCCTTTTAACACTTTATGGCTGAATCAAAGCACAAGTTTTATTTCCTCACATCTCTTGTTCACCAGTGGGCACAGTGTTGTAGATACTGGCTTCAAGTATGATAGTGGCATAATTTTCTCCTTTTTGGCCCTTGCTTTATTAATCTTGTAGTACAACTGGCATCCTCCAAATTATAGGACAATTAAGCTCCAGATGGTATGGTCTCAGGAACATTGGCCATTACTGTCAGCATAAACGACTACCTCATATTCTAAAACTTCTCACCATCTAACACATTATGCAGTTTTTGATAATCATCCCCTCCTGTCTCCAAAATGCAGTTCAAACCCTTAAGGTCTTAGGCTCAGATCAACAATCAGGACCTTCTGCTTCAAGGAATTTGTGATACCTTATACAACATTTGGAGCCTCTTATGACCCAAATGACCAGGCTCAAGAAGATCCAATGATGCTGTAAATTTGTTACTTAAAAAAAAGTGAGATGCCACTCCTTCTCTGTGCAGATGGGACATCACACAGATGATCTCCACTCCTTCTCTGTGCAGATGGGACATCACACAGATGATCTCCACTCCTTCTCTGTGCAGATGGGACATCACACAGATGATCTGTAAGACCGAGTAGCCTCCCTGCACTGTTATAAAAGGACCTCATTACCCAGCAGGCACAGACGGGAAAATCTCTTGATGTGAGTTCTGCTTCATCAGTTGAATAACAAAATTCTTTTTATTTGGCTCACTTGAGAATGGTGTACTAAAGTAACTGAACAGGAAAACCTTAAAGTATGCACGTCATTTTTAAGGATCTACCCAGGATAAATGAAAACTCTACTTTTCTATTTTGCTTAGATTATTTGTAATATGTTATTTATTTCTTTACTTTTGAATCAGCATCTCATGTAGCTCTGTCTGACCTTGAGCTTCAGATGCTATTGCCTCAACTTTCTGAATGCTGGGAATACAGGCATGCACCTTCTCAGGTTTTTTTCTTCTTTCTTTTCTTTTAGAGATAGGGTCTTCCTGCAGCCCCTGTAAACCAGGCTGGCCTTGATCTCACAAAGCTCTAGCTGCCTCTGCCTTCCTGACTGCTGGGATCAAAGGTGGGCACCAACCTGCTGGCCTATCCTCTCAGGTTTTATTCAGTGCTGGGGATCAAACCCAGGGCTTAGTGCATGGGAGGGTACATTCCCTGCCCAGTCTGTGTTATTTGAGAAACTGTGGTAAAACTCCTCTACAGGCTGAGTGAAGGGCTCAAACACCTGATGAAATAGTAAGTGATGACAGAGTCCAGGCTTTCCAGCTTCGCCAGACCAGACCAGACAAGTTGCCCAGTCCCCATGACTTGGTGTTCTCATTGGGAGCAGATGAGGCTTGGTTAGAGGTTCTTCTTTCTGCTCGGTGTGACACAGTCAGTTCCACATCCAGGTGGCCCTCGGGGTGTGGGGAGGTCTGAGTAGGAGGTGGGTTAGCTTCCTCCCAGCTGCCTCTGGCCTGGAGCTGTTCCAGTGCTGCGAGACTGAGTACAGGAACCTTCACCTGCTGTCCTGGACGATACCTTATAGTGGAATTAGAATGAATGGATAATACTGGTTACAGCTGGCTAGGGCTGTGAGAGAGATGAGTTGTTGGGGTAGGAACTAGCCGGCCGGTCACCTAGGTCCAGTTCTCACTTGGCCTTTATCTACCCCCTGTTTGGAGCCCAGGTGGTTCAATTCACAGATCCTTCTCTCAGAGGTCCTTGGCCCCAGCCCTTCAGCTTGGCCACTAGCAAGGTCCCTTTGTGCCCCAGGCCCTTGAGATTTCAGGCCTGCGTGTCCCTGCACTGTCCCGGGCCCAGCTTCCGCCCCTCCCTCTCATAATCCCTGTCTTCTCAAGTCTCTTCTGAGTTCCCTGTCCCACCCTCAGCTGCCAGACCTCAGCTACTCTGCGCCTCACCCACACATTTGGGGCCCCAGCTCCATCCTCACACACTCCCCTAACCCCTGCTCTAGTCTTTGTGTCCTCACTTGCTCCCCTGACCCCTGCTCTAGCTCAGGCGGGTGTGCCAGAGCTTCTAACCAGGGCACAGTGTGGGCTGGTGACTGTGGCAGATGGACTCACAGTTACAGCTCACGAAAGGTTGGGCTCCAGGATGGTGGGGAGGACACCCCGAGAGTGGACAGAGCTGAGGGATCTGGAGTTTTTCCAAGCGGCTGGACCTCAGGCAACCTAGGACGAGGCGGGGTGGCCCAGTTCCCAGGGAAGTGCTATTTGCCTTCAGTGGCTCAGAGTCCCTTGGTATCACTTCTTGGGGCTCAACCCTTCCTGGATGTGTCCTGGCTCCTTTTGAGCAGGGTGAGGTCGTCTTGGTGACTCATCCTGCTCTGTCCTCTGAGGTGTCCCAGCCAGTACATTCCAGCTCCTGGGCCCCTACATCAGGCCATACCAGCTTTACCCTGCTTTCTGCCCTGCTCCCCAAGCCTGGTCCCTTCAGGTCCCTTTGAGGAGGGTTTGAGCATCTAGCTCAGCTTCTCTGACTTTTATCTCTGCAGTAATATCTATTTTAGGGCCAGCCTGTGTAACTTAGACCTTGCCTCAAAAAGTAAAAAGAGGGCTGGGGCATGGGATTCAGTGGTAGAGTGCTTGCCTGTCATTTAAGGGACCCTGGCCCAGTTCTAAGCATTTAAATAAATAAATAAATAAATAAACAAATAAACAAACAAACAAATAAATAAAGGCTACTGAGATAGCTCAGTGGGTCAAGTCTTTCCCTGCAATCCTGACAATCCTGAAACCTCCATAAAGGTATAAGGAGAGAAACAACTCCACAGAGTTCGCCTCTTATTTCCACACACATGCTGTGACAGGAGCATGCCCTCGTGCACACAGATACACATAAATACAGTAAAATTTCAACAAATAATTTTCTTGTCTCAATTCATTCACATTCCTGTTTTCCCATCTTGTTTGTTGTCATAGCCATTTGCCTGCTGGGCCAAGTGAACCTTCCGGAGATCATGCTAGAGTCTTCCTTCCTTACAGGCCCCAAGGCTGTTCATCCTCTATTCTGTTTGTAAACAGCTCCTCACACTGATTCTCCTCTCATCACCATCTGTCTGCAGCATGGCAGCGCTGGATCCCCAGTCTTCATTCCCACTCTGTCCACTCATTCACTTTGCTGTCAAGCCAGCTTTCCAACACCAAGTTATGATGATGGGGCCACCTTCTCAGACTTCTGTAAGCCTCCTGGCATGATTTCATGACTGTAGACCCCGGCAGGTGTCTAGGCTAAACTGCCTCATGGGGTGGGAAGCTATTGGTTTCCTGGAATATCCATCTATTTCCATGTTTCCCAGAGTGGAGGGTTGGAATATCCCCTGTGTGGGGCTTACTCAGCTCATCCTCATTCTTTGGTCTCATTCTAGTGTAAAGGACTCTGACATCTTTCTCACACTGTTCTCCCCGAGGCAGACTTCTTGTTCCTACTTCTCCTTGTCCTTCTCCTGTATACTCCACACTGTTACAGCACATGTCACACCATATTTCATTTGTGTGCACATCTGTACTGAGGCCAGGGACTTTTCTTCTCTCCTCCTGTCTCCAGCCTTTAGTGTGACTCCTGATCTACACAGTAAGTAGAAGCCTGTGCAATGAATGAAACAGTTAGCCTATGTCACTAGCACCATTTTCCCAACAGTTCATACAACAAAGTTATCAAAACTGATGGATAAACATTAAGCCATCTGAGGAATAAAATTGTAAATGACTAAAAGGACTTTGCCCATGAAGTTTCTTAGATAGCTCATGGCTAGGAAATACCCCTGTCCTTGTGAAGATATCATGTCCCTTGAAGACTGAGGGAACAGTGTATGTGTCTGGGGGATATTTAGGATGGGGAAAGTCAGAGAGGATGGTTTAGTGGTAACTAGACAATAGAACTCTGTTTCTACCCTAATTGCTCTGTCCTTGAACTTAGCAAACAGATGCCGTCTTCCTAAGTGCTGGGGTTCTCTAGTTCAAGGTGGGGTGGTACTGTGCTCTGAATGTCCTCAACCAAACTCTTGTTGAAAGTTAGTCCCTCATATGAGATTTTAGGAGATAGGGTCTTTATAAAGTGATTAGGTCAGGAGAGCTTTGCTATAAGTGAACTAATCCATTCATAGACTGATGGATTAAGGTGGCAATAGGCTATTTTGGATCAGTCTATTATAAACCCCTTTGTCCTTGTCTCATATAGGCATCCCTCTCACAGTGTCATGCATTGCACTTGATTAGGACTCTACAGAGTCTCTACTAGCAAAAAGACCCTCACTAGGATTCAGTCCCTCAAACCTGGACCTTCCAGCCTCTAGAATCACAGATCTTTTTAAAATACATGTTCTGTGGTATTCAGTTATTGTCAGAGAAAATCAAGTAACACAAGCAGGCACTGAGAAGGGGGGCTTTGTACCCCCATTTAAAATGAATGTGAACAATCTGGTCACCATCACAAGTAGGAATAATGACATAAATGTCTTGTATCATGTTCAGTTTTATTCTAGAATATACAAGCTAGCATTTTCTAATTTAACACATTTGTGTGAAATCCAAATGGGTTCCAGTGATTGTTGGCTTTGTCAATGTGACACAACCTAGAATCACCTGGAAAGAGAGCCTTAATGAAGGATCGGCTGCATTGGGATGGCCTGGGGGCATGTCTAGGGGAGATTGTCTTAATTATGTCAGTAGATGTGAAAAGTCCCAGCTCTTTGTGGGTGCCACTGTTTTCTAGGCAGGGGTCTTACACTGTGAGAATGGAGAAACTGAGCTAAGCACACGTGAACAAGTATGCAGGAGTTCATTGCTCTTTGCTCTCACTGTGCTCTTGAGGTGACTAGCTGTCTGAAGTTCCTGTCTTTACTTCCCCACAGTGATGCACTGTAACCTGGGACTTTACACTGAAATCAACCTATTTTCCCTCTAAGTTGCTCTTTGGTCAAGATATTTTATCACAGCAACAGAAATGAACTAGTCCTCAAGAAAAGCATCTAGTTTGACAATGGAGGCACCTTCAAGGTCTCTAAAATTGCCTGGTTATAATGCCAACCCAGATTTTAGTCCCTATCTCCCAGAGCATGCCATGTGCTAGGGTAGAAAGTTCTAGAAGGATTTGGTGTTCCTAGATATCAATCACAAGCTGATTGAAATCAGCCGTATAGCTGACTAGCCCTGTTTACCACAGGTTTACTGCCATTTTTTGTTTTGTTTTTATTATTTAATTTTTAGAATGAAGAGTTAGCCCAGGGTAAGGTGAGGTGGACAAAACTGATTCCTTTCTCTGACTTGGCCTCCTGGTGCAGTTCCCTGGGCTCCTCGGTGACCTTCTGGGACCTCAGGGCCAGGCTGCTGGACAGCGGCACTCTGCCCTGGCAGAATGGGCACTTGCTCTTCATTTTCATTTTGAAACAGATCACTCAGTGATGCTAGAGTAGATAAGAAGATGATTTTCTTTTGCTGTGAAAAAAGAAAGACAGAAGCACATCAAGGAACTAGGCCTTGCAGGAAGCTGTTCACTGAGAAGAATTTTCTGACGGGAGTTTATTTTCAAAGTGACCAGGCATACTTAAAAAAAAAATTCCAGAGTAACAAGATTCTTTAAATTTGCATTTTAAATAAGAATATAATTTCAAAAGGAAATAAATAACTGAAACTCAGGTCATGAAAACCATCTTCCAGGTTTCTGACAGAGGCACCCATCAGCTGCACATCCCCTCCCCCTTCTGGGCACCTGTCTTCCAGGTGCTAGGTTACTGCGCTGTGCCGGAAAGTGCAAATGTCCTCTGAGCTATTGCAATAGACATGACTTGAAATAGTGAAAAATAATTGTCAGGAGAGAAATAAGCAGTGGTGCTGTGCTGGGATCGCCGGCAGGTAGGGCGGTGGTGAAGCTGGTCCAGCCGGCCTCCTCCAGGGGCTGAGCGGGATGGTGAGTGTCGCGACCCGGCCCCTCTCCACTCCGGAGGAAAAAAAAAACCCGCCGAGTCGGGAGTCTGTCTAGCAGGATCTCATTTATTAACCATTACAAAATAACTTATATAGGGTAGGGGTGGGGCTAAAAGGGAGTGAAGGACCAATCGATCTTTGTTACGTAATCTGCAGCCAGGCAAAGTCCATTCTGATAGGCTGTCAGACTCAGGTGAGGCTCTGACAGCTGCATTCTAAACGGTTGGTGACAGTTGGTTGTGACAGTTGGAAACCGTTAGATAATGCCCCAGCCCCCAGCTATTGTGTGGAGTGCTCTGAGACACTGTGTGAGCCTGTGTGGAGGCCCAACAGTGCTGGGATGGGATTGTAGCTCAGTGCACTTGCCTAACATGCACAAGGCAGTGCAGTAGATTAGATAGGTTTTCAGCATGACAAAGATGATAATGATGATGATGATAAAGAAAAAACATCATCACTATTGTACCCTTGAAAAAACAAACAGTTTTCAGTTTTTGTTTTCCTTTATATCATACAGTTTCCCTATTCCCTAGTATTTTGCTAGATGTGTCTGATTGTCACTATTTAAAAGACAAGTGAAGGGCTGGAGAGATGGTTCAGCAGTTAAGAGCACTGGCTGCTTTTGCAGAGGACCAGGATTTGATTCCCAGCACCCACATGGTGGCTTACAGCTATCTAACTCCAGTTCCAGGGGAATTCAACTCCCTCTTCTGACCTAACCCTAACCCTAACCCTAACTGTGTGGAGGCCCAACAGTGCTGGGATGGGATTGTAGCTCAGTGCACTTGCCTGAGGGCATAGCATGACACAGGTACTCTTACATACACACAGGTAAAACACTCATACACATAAAATAATAATAAATAAAATATTTTTAAAAGACAAATGATATGCTAAAATAAACACCGTTGTGACCTTAAACACAACCCTTCAAGCTCTGGTTATCTGTTACATCCTTGTTCTTCAAACTAAGTTTCTTGGGTATATTGGGCTTTCTTTGCATTTCTTCCCATGCCTGACTCCTACTCAATTTGCCATACAGCCCACTACTATCACTGGACAGGATGGTGAGTGACTTCTTTCAATTCCTTGTTGCCTTATTTTTGGTTCTTGAAGGTACTGATGATGGAACCCCAGATGCATTTCACGTGCTGTACTCAGGAGCTGAATGCCCAGCGCACAAACTTGAATTCCTTTTCATTTTTCTTCTTTTTGAATGTAATATTTTAATTTTTTTGTTTGAGAATTTCATAATGTATACAATGTAGTTTGATCATATCCCTCTCCCCAACTCCCCTCTAATTCATGTTGGACCCTCCCCACATTCTCCTACCAACATCCTCTCCTCTTCCTCCTTCTCCTCCCCCTCTTCCTCCTCCTCCTCCTTCTTTGTTATCATCATCATCATTGTCTTAATCTTTGTCTTCTTTTATAACTCACTAAGTGTTGTCCATATGTGCCTGGGTATAGAGTCATCCTCTGGAGCTTGGGCAACCTGCCAGGGGAAACACCTCTAAAATAAACTGACTTTCCCTCCTTCAGCAGTCATCACCTGCCAACAGCTCCCCGGCTAGAGGTGGGGGCCTTCTAAGCCCTAATCCCATCCATGTTGGAATGTTGTCTGGTGTGATCTTGTATACACAAACATTGTGTACAACGGCCCTGTCATGTCCAGAAGACATTATTTGGTAGCAGTCCTCCCCAACCTTTTACTCTTACATTCTTTCTGCCCCAAGGGGGTGGATAATACTCCTCCCAGAAGCCATAGGTTATCAGACAAAAAGCCCAGTGCCAAGTGTAGGATACTGCTCTTGGAGCTTTTGGTCAGGGAGGTTCCAAAGACCCCCAAATAATACAGTATGTTGTCCTTGCTGTTGGTTGCCCACCAGAACTTGATGGTAAGACCCTGCTGCCGAAGTCACCACACATTTTTGTCATATGACATGAAGAAATCAAACTGGTACTCACCTAGAAGTCTTTTCCTCACTGTCTAGCTTTCATAGGACCAAAAGGTGCTATGTAGGCTGCTGGGGAAGAAAAGTCATAATGGCCTTACCCAAATGTGAAGCCTGTTAATTGCTGCAACAGTGGTATGAATGTTATGTAGGGAACCAACTGCTTCCTGTTTGGATGTAAGGCCTGCTGCACAGGAGGGAACTTATGCCTGGTACTGTAAGTCTGGTCAAGAACCCATGGCTGGGGCCGTAGGCCTTAGGAGAGAACATACAACAATTATTTTGTCAAATGGACATACTATCAAACTACCTTTTATTTTAAATAGATGTCCCACTTATATCTATTTTTTATGTCTGTGAGTGTGTGCTTGAGTGTATGGCACCATGTGTGTAGTTGTCCACAGAAGCCAGAGGGCATTTTTTCCTCTGGAACTGGAGTTACAGGCTGTGAGCTGCCTGATGTGGATGCAAGAGCAACAACTGCTTTTAACCAATGAACCATCTCTCCAGCTCTCAAACTGCCTTCTAAATACTTATCATTATACCCATAGATTAGTGCAGCTCTCAGTCCACACTAATGCTTTAAAAAAAACCTTAAAATTTTGTTATTAGAGAGAGGAAGAGAAAAGACAACTTTGTAGAATCAATTCCCAACATTCATATTTATGTGGGTTCTAGGGACCTTACTCAGGCTTCTGTAAGTGCCTTAACCCACTGAACCATCTTGCAGCCTGCCTTCTTCAGTTCTAACCTCCTCTTCCTTTCTGCACTCACTGGCTCCTCATACTTCTGGCCCTGCCTCTTCTGCTCAACTTTCTTTTTCTCCTTTCAGCCCTTTTTGCCATGCTCTCACACCCTAGCTCTCCCTCTCCTTCCCCTGCCTCACTTTATTTTATTTATTTATTTTATTTATTATTATTATTATTATTATTATTATTATTATTATTTGTGTGTGCGTTTAGAAGACAACTTTCTGGAGTCATTTTCTTTCTCCTTTATATTGGTTCTGAGATTGATCTTAGCTTGTCAGGCCCTCATGGCAGTGCTTTTGCCTGCTAAGCCATCTTATCTCCAACATTTTTTGTGGCATTGGGGATTGAACCTAAAACTTCATGCAGGTTGGATAAACACATGACACTGAAATAGAACCCCAACTTTTTTTTCTTTTTTCTATTTTGAGACAGTCTCACTAAGCAGCCTACGCAGGCTTTGAACTTAAGATCCTCCTGCTTCAGCCTCCAGGTATCAAGATTATAACTGTCAGTACCACCTGGCCTGTTTTTTAAAATATTGGCTAGCATCTCTTCAGCTTCTGTCTCCAGGCAAATGCTATCTTGATTTTCTGGTTCTTCTGGACCAACACGGACCTCCCTCAGCTTCATTTTTCACTTATATCCAGAACCTCTGTCTTCATTTCTAACTGGCCCCTGAAAAGGTTTAATGTGTTTCCTACGGAACCCAGCCTGCCCATGAGCAACATGGAAAGAAGAGAAAACCATGTCGAACTGCCCAGGCTGTGGTGACATTTTCAGCTTGATATTTATTGTAAGGTGATCTTGACTGTGAGTCATACTTTGTCTCTGTGACAAATATCTGAGAGAAACAGTTTCAATAGGGAAAGATTCCTCCCAACCCCATGGTTTCAGAAGTTTCTGTCCTTGTGTGCTGACTCCATTACTTTTGGACTGGTCACAAGGCAGGAGCATCAGGGAGGAAGGACATGTCAGAGGAAAGCCTGTCTACTTCGTGTTAGCCAGGAACAGAGAGAGAAAGGTGAGAGCCAAGACATGTCCCCAGGACCTGCTTTCTCTGCTTCCTATTCTCCACTGTCTTCCAAAATGTAAGCACATCACAAATTTGCCAAAAAGAGTCATCCGTTCATTAGGTGAAGGCCTGCACAGTCCACTCACCTCCTAGTGATTATCAGCTGTACTACCCGGGGACCACATGAACACATGAGGCTTTTGAGGGAACATTTTATATTCAAACCCTAACACTGATACAGCGTAGTATATGTGCCATCTCCGGTTCAGTTCCTTGTAGCTCCTGCTGGGATTTTTCTGTAGTCTCCTCTTAGAATTGTACTTGATTTTTTAAAATAATGTTTTGATTTTTGACTAAGGTCAGTGTATGTTTGTGTGTGTGTGTGTGTGTGTGTGTGTTGTGTATTTGTGTGCTTGTATGTATGTGTTACATATTGAGCCTTTCTTATGTATGGTAGACAAGTACTTACCATTGAGTGACAGCCTGTGATTTTGTACCTGATTTCCTTACTAATGTTCAGCCAAACCCTCTGGACGAGTTTTGTTTCTCATCTAGCAGTCACTTGATCCTGACAGTCTTATGAGAGGATCTAGCGAGGAACTGAGTCGAGTGTACTGCAGTGTTGGTGAAGAGAGCACAGGAAAATTCTTCATTTGATTATGCTATTTGAGGAAATAAATCAGGCTCTTGGGTTGGCATTAAAAGGAAATGTTGGGAGGTCTGTGAAATGACTCCATTTCAGCAAATAATGGTACCTGCCACTTAGCCTGATGATCTGAGTTTTATCCTGGGATCCACATGGGGGAAGGAAAGAACCAACTGCCATAAGTTGCCCTCTGACCTCCATAAGAAAGACTTGGCATGCGTGCACTCGATCCCCACTCATAAAATAAATAAATAAATGTGAAAAATTACAAAAAGGAATTGGGTGCCAGCACTTGGGAGGCAGAGATAGGCAGATCTCTGTGAGTTGGAGGCCAGCCTGGTCTACATAGTGAGTTCAGGCTTACATAGTCAGCCTCTGTCTTAAAAAGCAAAACAAGCCATGGGGCTGGAGAAATGACTCAGTGGTTAAGAGCAGTGACTGCTCTTGCAGAGGACCTGGTTTCATTTCCCAGCACCCACATGGCAGCTAACAATTGTCCATAACTCCAGTTCCAGGGGATCTGATGCCCTCTTCTGACCCCCTTCCCTCCAGGCATTGCATGACACAGGTGTACGTATCTACATGCATGCAGGCAATACACTCATACACATGAAATAAAAATAATAAATAAAATGTTAAATTTTTAATATTTAAAAAAAACTAACTAAAAGAAATTGGAGGCCTGGGAAGATAGCTCAGTTGGTAAAGTGCTTGCCATGCAAGCATAAGAACCTGTGTTTGATTCTAAGAATCCACAGAAAAATCCATATTTTAGTGCTGTATGATTATAATCCAGTGCTGGGGAGTCAGAGACAGGAGGAACCCTGGAACTCCACATCAACCACTCTGGGCTCCACAGCCAGCCACTCTAGTGTAATTGGTGAGCTTCAGGCCAATGAGAGACTCTCCCTCAAAAAAGGTAGATGAAATTCCAAAGGGTGACACCTGAGGTTGTCCTCTAACCTTCGCAAGCAAGTAGACACATGTGCATACTTGAACATGCACATCCACACACCTACCCACCTCTATCCATTAAAAAAAAAGGAGGAAGGTTTTTGGGGGTCCCAGCACTCAGGACCAGCAGGAGGGGTACCGAAGGATCTCCGCCGTGGGGGAGGGGGTGAGTAGGCGCAGAGCCATACAGACTCCGGGAGTTGAGCGGAAAGCCAGCAGTGGTGGTCTGCTGCAAACTCAAGAGCAGAGAGTCTTATAGGTCTTATTAGCCAATAGCCTTATGGAATGGGGTCCTGACTTCAGCCATTTGCAGTTTGTTCCCAGGTGGATCAGGTTCTCTCCAGGTGCTGGGCAGAAACTGGCTTCACAACCAACTGGTGTGGAGCACCACACCCATGAGAGCCATTCCTCCATTCCTCCTGGCAGGTGGCCTAGCTAGGCCCGCCCTGCATGATGCCCAACAGAAGGTGTTGGAAGGAAGCGCACTACAACCTTTATAGGAGTGGAGAGCAGAGAGGTCTTGACCTGCCCTCACAAACAGGTTCAGTTCAGGTGACTTAGGGCTAGGGCTTAGTGTCCATTCAGTGTCCTTAAAGAGGAAATGCAGAGAAGCCAAGTCCCCTTGGTGCCAGGGAATCCATGGCTGCTAAGGAGCAAAGAACAGTTAGCAGCACCTTCATGTGGCTGCTAGTTTTTCTGAAGTAGGAACTATTGAGACATCAGTCTTTCTTGCATGTTTCTTCTGCCATGGGGGCTACCCTTTCTCTGATGTTCATATTGAAACAACACCCTGAATATAAAGTTGGGTTTTTGGTTGTTTGGGTTTTTGGTTTGGTTTGAGTTTTGGGGCAAAGTAGCGGTGAGAGCAAGGAAACTCAGGCGACAGGTAACCCAGACAATTATAACCCAGGCTGAACTGAAGTGGCTTGGAACTCACTTTGTAGCCAAGTCTGGCCTCAAACTCCAGGACATTTTTCATGCTTCGGGCTCATAAGAGCTGGGATTACAGTATGAGCTACCACACTCATACCTTCTTAGATTCACAAGCTTGTTAGCTTGGGACCCTGTACCCTCAGGACTAAAGTAAGATACTTGTAGTCCACACTCTAGAACTGCCTGTTGCTCAAAGCTAATGACCTACCCTGGGCCTGTGACCAAAGAAACAGCCCACAGGAGATACCATATAAATGTTTTCTCAGCTGCCTATTCATTTCCAACATGTCTATTTGGTGTTAAATAAACCTTTTCTTTTCTGATCACTTTGTCTCTGGAATTACTGGCTCTATGAGCAGTAGGAGAATAAAGTCTTCTTTTAAAAATTTTTAAATTGAATTATTGTATATTTCATATAGAACATCTTAGTCTTAATTATCTCTATATCCCTTTCCCCATTGGCATCCCCCACAGCCCCTCAACTGGAATCCATACATTCTTTCATCTTTGATAAGGTCTGTTGTGTCAAGTTAGTTTCCCCAAATGACCTCAGTGCATTCCATCCACTAGGGTCTAGTCAGCCTACCCAGAGTCCCTCATGTTAGGAAGACTAACCCATCCTCATCCAACAGTAACCAGTTCTAATATTTCTTAAGCAAAGGTTGGGATCTGCTACCCATTTCCCCAGTGCCATGCTGGGTTTTTGTCTGCTTGAGTTTGCATGGGTCTTGAGCATGCTGAAATGATCACTGTGAATTCATATAAGCAGGATCCCAGGAGTTTGTAGGATTCTGTTTCCATATGGGAAAGAGGAATGCTCGTTCACTTCTGGTGGGAGAATCAAATCTTTTGTAGTTAACTCTTTGCCCACTTGTTTTAAACTGGCTTCCTGATGCCCTTCACTAGCAGCGGATAAGATAACACATCATGTCTATCTTCATGATCTTGTAATAGTTCCTAATGCCTGCCTGGTCTATGTCTTTTAGAAGAGATTTATGACCTAGCCAGACTTTCATAGCTGAGTCACTGGGAGTGACTGTTATCATTCATCAGAAAAACTGCTGGATCATTTGACATGAACAACTACAATGAAGTATGACATTGCTGATGAAGCCTTGTTGTATGCCATTTACATAACTTTTCTGTTGCTGGGATCTACATTTTCACAGTGTATATAGGGAAACTACACAGGCATGTGTAGGGATTCTATTTCTGGAACAATCTCAATTTTATACTACAGTTGTGTGGCGTATACACATTAGTGAAATTGGGACAGTGAGCCATTGACCTAATTTGTGGGTGGCATAATCCACTGGGTAGGTTTACAGTCCTCTAAGATTCCAGTTGACTAGAAATTTAGTCTTACTTGGTCCCAATCATTGTGCTCTGGTTTTCAGGAAGTATTGCCAAATCAGCACGCTCTACCTCTACCACTGACCTCAGGGTATAGACAGTCTTCAAGTTTTATCAGTTAGTCAGTTCATGGAGCGACGAAAAATTCACATGGAGAAGAACAGTGTTGACATTAGAAATGCACATCAGGGTGAAATTCGTGCAGCTACTGAGAGGAACATCTTTCTTCTGTGGTAGCAGGATAGAACACTCCCAGGCAAAGGAATTTCTTAGTTGCTGCTCTGTCATGTGTTCAGTGGATGACATATGGACTGCAGCATTCTTCGTGAATGTTTGTGTCAGTCTGTTATACCTACCAATTGGAAGGGAGTTCATCCTCATAAGTAGAATGCAGGAGAGGCTGGGATATTGCTAAATGATATAGTGTATGCTTAACATGTACAAGGCATGACTTTAATTTCCAACAACTCCTCTCACCCCAAATAGAACACAGGAAAACAAAACATTTACTTGAAAAAAATGCAAATGCATGAGTAAAATGTGTTGTGTTTGCTACTCATGACTAAGATGTGTGGTACTCTCTTTTCATTCTCCCTCCCCTGTGCGTGCGTGTGTGTGTGTGTGTGTGTGTGTGTGTGTGTGTATGAGAGAGGTATAAAGAAGTGTGTAGAGTGGTGTTTGGTACTCTATAGAAACCAGAAGAGGACATAGGGTGTCCTGATCTATCACACTCTGCTTTATTACTTTGAGACAGGGTCCCTCACTCAACCTGGAGCTAGTCTGAAACCCAGCAAGCCCCTGTAACCCTACTATCTCTATGTCATATGGGTCACTGGCATGCTCATAGTCACCCTGACTTTTTATATAGGTGCTGGGATGTAAACCTGCATCCTCATGCTTGCACAGAAAGAGCTCTTATCCACTAAGCCATCTCTCCAGCCCCTTTTTCTTTGAGACTATGTCTTTTTATGTACCTCAGGTTGACCCTGAACTTGCATCAGCCTCCATCTGCATCCAAGTACTGTGATTACAGGGCCGCACAACTATGCCCAGCTTCTAATCTCCTGATTGGAAATCAGACTGCTGTGTAGCCACCAATAAGTTTTTATTAGGCACAGAGTTCTAAAGTCCAAGCTAGTCAGATCCCCCATTAAGGAAGTTGCAGAAAGAAAAGATGTTATTATTAAATAAGAGCCATCCATATCCAGTAATGGTTAGGAGCCGGATCAATTAATCTGGGGACAGAAAGAAAAAGATATTCTGGAATCAGTCTTTCTCCTGACATCATGGTGTTTCCTGTGAGTTTTCTATTAGACACCAGTGAGTCACTAAAGACCACTGAACGACATCTGTGTGTGCAGTTGTCAGCAAACAGACTGGGGTACCTACCATTCCTTGGCTTCTGTTCTTCTCAAACCTCTTCAGAGTCATTATCCTCTTGCAGCCATCCACTGCCAGCCCTGATGTTACTTAGATGCTTCCAGAACAGCAGCCCAGGCATTTGCTGTGGGTAGCAACTCAGATTCTGAAAAACTAGGAGCACAAATAAGAAGCAGAAAAGACTGAGGAGTCTTTGACACCGCCTGCTCAGGCTCAGGGTTCCTTCCTCTTCCTGCACCTCCCAGGGTCCAGAGAAGGGTGGGGCTCTCCACAAGAAGAACAATTCAGCTCTTCACTAAATGAGGAAGAGAAGAAGGAGAGGGGGAGAGAATGTATAAGAACTATGAATGATAGAAAGCAATAAACGTGAGCTCTTTGTTATCAAGCTCTGGAGAGTGGTTTGGGAGTTTATACAAAAACTTGCTAGCTCATGGGTCTGGCCTGGGGAAGGGAGATGAATGAGAATATGTGCTTAACATTTATTAGTCCCTGGGTTCAATCTCAGCGTGTGTGTGTGTGTGTGTGTGTGTGTGTGTGTGTGTGTGAGCCCCTTTTCATCCTGTCCCTCTGGAAATAGCTAAACAGAGGAAAGAAAGGTCCTAACAGCATTTCCAGTGGTGCCATATTAGGAGCAGTACACTGTTAGGGTCCAAGAAGTGGGAACAAACCCCAGGACTCCACTTTAATACAAAAAAGAAAATTTATTTATTTACAGAATTTGGCAAACAAAATGAATCAAGCGGCTAGCTGGGCCACAGCCCCTAAAGCCAGATCAGGGAACTGCGTGCCCTCTCCAGGGTGCAGCCTGCTTTTCAAGTTTCCGTGGCAGCGCAGCTGTGCTGGCTAATTTAACCTTGGAATTGGTTGGTCTAGAACCTGTCTGTTCCTCAGGAACTATTTGTATTGGACAACTCAGACCTTGTCATCTGTGGGGTCTTGACTTGGAGCCAGAATGCACGTTAAAGTTTTAGCCTCCGGACCCAGAATGTGGCAGGGTGGGCGATTAAAATTCAGGAGGTCTGAGTTTGCTTTGTCCCTACATAGACAACTGAAACCTCAGGTCTTGGTCACTTAACACCAGACCTACTTATCCGTTGCAGATGGTCACCAACCAACTACTTTCATCACTTATTAAAAACCTGCCTACTCCAGGCTGTAGTTATGTTTTCATTATAAACCTAGCAGGATGTATGTTCTGAAATGTGAGGAATATGATATGCATTAGGAAATTCATGTTAGAGAAATCTTTCAAGGAGGATGCTGAGCACCCAAAGTATTAACCCTTTGTGATTTGGAAATATTTCTTTAAATTTTTTTTCTTATTAGTGATAGGGTCTTTCTTTAGGCCCAGCTGGCCTGGAACTCACTATGTAGACCAGGCTGGCCTCAGTCACATGGCAATCTTCCTGACTCTGCCTCCCACTTGGGAGGGAGTACATACGTGCTGGATTAAAGACAAATGCCACCACACCCCGATACTTTAAAAAAATATTTTTAAATGTTTTGATTATTTATGTATTTGAGTGTTTTGCTTGCATGTATGTAGATATATCATGTGTATGTAATGCCTGCAGAGGCAAGAAGAAGGCGTCTGATCCCCTGGAACTGGGATCAAAATCCATGTCCTTTTCAAGAGCAACCAGTGCTCCTAACCACTGAGCCATCTTTCCAGCTTCTGGGAGGATTTCTTTAAGGTAATTTACTAATTAGAACCAATCCTTCTGGTGTAATGGAGGCATTTTCTTCTGCTGTGACATTGATTGGCCTTCATGGAGCAGAGTTGCTCTGGTGACCTACAGAAAAAAAATGATTTAATGGAAAGATGTAGCTAAATCACATACAAATATTACTTCACAACAAGGAAATATAAATTCAATATGATTCCAACAGACACACAACATGGTTCCTTTTTTCTTCTTCCTCTTTTCTTTGTGTGGAGCTAAAGATATTAAAGTTCAAGTGTATATAAAAACAAAAGAGCATAGATAACCTGAAACTTCTGTAAGAGCACTGAAGGGACCAGCCTTCCAAGATAGTACACCATATCAGAACCTTCTGCAGTTGAGAATATGGCCAGTGGGACCAAAACTAAAGTCCAGAAATAATTCTGAGTATACATAGCTATTTGGTATGTGACTTGTCAAAGCTTTAGTGAAAATATGATCTTTACATAAGCAGAGCTGGAACAACTGGAAATTTGGAGATGAATTAAAAATCACATTCATATTCCTCATATACCAGGAAAAAAATTTTTAAATGAGTCAGTAATTTATTTTTAATATTTATTTATTTTTATTTTATGTGTATGAGCCTGCATGCATGTAAGTGCATCCATGTTGTGCAATGCCCTCAGAAGAGGGTGTCAGATTCCCTGGAACTGGAGTTATAGATGGTTGTTAGCTGCCATGTGGGTGCTGGAAACTGAACACAGTTCCTCTGCAAGAACAGCTAGTGTTTTTAACCACTGAGCCATTTATCCAGCCCCAAGCCAGTAATTTAAATATAAGAAATGAAACCAGAAACAATCTGGAAGACACTTGTGGACTCTAGAGGAAAACTTTCTAAGCATGACCAAAAAAATCTAGAAATACTTAGAGACAAATCACTGAATCTGACTGCGTGAAGTAACTGTATTTCCTAATCTCCAGAAGCAAAGTGAGAAACCAGATGACAAGCTGGAGGAAATATTAATAAAATATTAAGAAGCAAGCAGAAGGAAAACTTGAACTTGATCTCGGGAACCCATGTTGAAAGGGAAGAACCAACTCCTCAGACATATCCTCTGACCTCCACCATGCCTCACACATGTGTATGTGTGCATGTACATACACTCACTAGTAATAATAATGATAAATAATAATAATAATAAACAACTTTTTAAAGGCCCAAACAGAAGCTGGGCTTGGTGCACATCTGCTAGGTAGAAGGGCCTGGGGGTTGCTAAACATTCTTTAGGTCAGGACAACCTCCACAACCAGGACACATCCAACATAAAATAGCATGGTCTTTGTTGGGAATTCTTGGCTTAGGGTAAGAGTGAAATAGGCAGAAAAGAACCTGAGTTTTCCAGATTTGCTGACCTTTAATCCTGGCCAGCATTCTCCCCACCTGACCATCTTGCTCACCAGGGTGAATGTGAGATGGCAGACAGGATTTCCATTGTTGTTTATGTAAAATGTCAGTACTTTAGTGTCTAATTCTTCTCGAATTAGAGTAGTGGAGCCTTGGAACACAGGCTTCAACCACCGGTGTTTCTTGTTTTTCTGTGCGCCCTACCTCCAGCCCCCGTAGTAGAAGTCTTTTTTTCCCCCTTACTTTAAATGTTTGTTCTCTGTTCTGTCCCATTTATGCCCACCGGGGTTAGGACACTCGTGGTCTAACCGAGGTTGTACTCAATCTCTACAAAGGCAGTAAACAGGGAAACCACCCAGAAGCCCACGTCCAGGTTTGGTCACCTCCCTGTTTTCCTATAGAACCAAATCAACGCAACAATCAGAAAGGAGCACTGCCCAGCTTGCTGGCGGAGGCCGCCTGGAGCCAGAGGATGGGCCGGCTTGGGTGCGGCACAGCTGGCCCAGCCCTCCGCCCCCTCTGCCCTAGGCCGCTCCAGACTCCGCCCGTCCCCGCGGGGCAGGTATTTGAGGCCTCGGCGGCCGGGCTCCTCCATCACCCGGCTCAGCTCGCTACAGCCTTGACGCCGACACTCGGGGTAGGCGTCTGCTGCGGGCTCGCTGGGGCGCAGGGCGCGGGCCCCGCTGGTGCGTTGTCCTGGGCGCGGGACGCGGGGCGGGAGGGGCGGGCTGGGCGCGGCCGTGCCTGCGGCCCCGGCTCCGGTTCTCTCGGCTGTGCCGCGGCCGCGGGGTCGGTGACGCCGCCCGGTGACTTGCGTGCGGCTCCGGCCGGCTGGCTGGTGCCGCTGACCGCCGGGATCCGGACGCCCCGGCCCTACGCCAGAGCAGGAGTCGGCGGGGCAGGATGGGGGTGACGGGGAGCCGTCGGGCTCCCCGGGGCTGCAGGTGACCTCGCCTATCCGTCGGCCAGGAGTGATCCCGGCTGCCCGGAGACGGAGAAGACTCCGGGCTCGTGAGACAGTGCGACAGGCGTTGGGATCTCCGAGGGTGGGGCGGAGAGAAGGGAGAGGCGGAGGGGTGGGCGAAACCCGGCAGCCTTCCCCTGGAGCCTGCCTGTGTCTCCCTGGGGTGCGGCCTAGGCTGCGCTGGAAAGTGCAGCTGATTCCATAGCCCTTTGGAGGCGCTCCGGCCTTCACAGTTAGGACAATTCCAGATCTTTCTCTTATGCTTTCTGTTAGATTCACTACAGGAGAAATGTCTTGAGATTTAATGTCTTCCTGGCCAAGAGGACCTGTGGAAAGTTTTGGTGAAGTTTCTGTGCTCTTACTTTCGTCCTGTCGCTATGTTTTGTTGATGGAATCAGAGACTACTGCTGAACTAGTGCTCTACCACCGAGCCTCATCTCACTCCTCTTTTTTTAACCCCCAAAGCTGTTTTTTGAGAATGTAAAGTAAGGAAAGTGAACATTCACTTGGTGTTAGAAACACTGGAATGGCAGAGGAGCTGGCTGAGTTTTGACACTTTTTGGCTTGAGAGCGGAGCAGTTGTGATTGTGATAAGACTATTCCCCAATCTGCCAGCTTCCTTCCTGGTGTGATGTACGACTGTGCTGTAGTGTCTGTTGTACCAAGTAACCTTTGGATTAAGGTTCATGTGAACACACATTTGACTGCTAGGACTCAGTAATTCTGTGATTACAGGGATGGCAGCTGTTATCAGTATACATGGGGAGTGCCCCTGTGTTTGATGACTGCCCGGAGTAATTGCATTTCTATGACTTGTGCTGCCACAGAAAGGGTACATTTTGGCTTCATAAACCAGGGTCAGTTGGCTCCTGGTATCGGCAGGGCTGTATTCATGGAGAGCACATGTAGTCAAGAGGAAACAGCATATAAAAATCAAAATCAGACAGAGAATATCGAGGGAGAAGCCAGGTATGATGGTGCACACAGTAATCCCAGTACTCGGGAGGCTGAGACAGGAGGACTTTGGGAACAACCTGGATTGTGTAGTGAAACCCTCTCCTTGTTTGGTTCTCTGAACCATATATATAGGCACAATTTAGCATTTATATTGTATTGGGTATTTTAAGTCATTTGCAGATAATTTAAGGAACACAGGATGATGCACATAGGTTATATCAGATAGTAACTTATTTTATGTGAGGGAATTGGGCAAATAATATCCTTCATATATCCAGGAATCACTGTATTTAAAATTCTACTAGGTCAATTGAAGGCTTCTTGTTACAGTTTCATGAATCACAGTTAACTCTGACCAGTAACAGTAGATGGAATTAGAACAAAGTCAACAAATTTTCCTCTGTATCTGAGGGTATGTAAACTAATGCTTATGATCACGTGGAAGACCACTGCCTTTGTTCCAAGCTTGCTGAACCTTGGATTAGGCCAAGTAGTCAGTCTTTGCAGGCCTTCCAACTGTGTGCTGGAGCATTGTGCTGGCATACAGAAACAGATGGGTCAAGATACTGATCCCTCTAGCTCAGCTGATGCTCTCAGTCACACCTCTGCAACTAATAGCCACACCCTAAGTACCATACAAATACCATTCTCTGTGTGTGCATGAGCATGGAGATGCTTAATGTTGATTTTCAGATGGACAGGATCTGGAATGACCTAGGAGACAAAGTCCAGACACATCTGTGAGGGATTATCTTTTTTTATTATTTTATTTCAAATATTTTAAATGCAACTGCATTGTGCAGTGCCCATGGAGGTTAGAAGAGGGTGTCAGACTCCACTGGAACTGGAGTTATAGACAGTTGTTAGCTGTCATGTGGGTGCTGGGAAGCAAACCTGGGTCCTCTTCAAGAGCAGCCAATGCCCTTATAACTGCTGAGCCATCTCTCCAGCCCCTATGAGGGATTGTCTTGATTAGGTTAATTGAAGTGGGACAATACACCCTAAAAGTGGGCACATCATTCCCTGGGCTTGGGTTTTAGTCTACATAGTAGGATGAAAACTAGTTAAGAATAAGCTCTTCTCCCTCTGTCTTGTTACTGTGGATACAGTATGATCAGCTGGTTCTCCCTTGTGCTCCAGTGATTTCCTGGCCAGTAATGGATTGGACTCTGAAACTAGAAACAAAAATAAACTCTCCCTTAAGTTGCTTTTGTCAAGGTGCCTTAGCACAGCAACAGGAAGAGGAGCTAAGACGGTGGGCAAATCCCAGATGAAGTCAATCCTAGAGTTTGAGCTTCTGACAAATGGTGATACCGAATCAGAGTACAGAGTCAGTCTGTGAGAAGGGAGCAGCACCTTGAAAAATTTTCTCAAAGTGAAAAGGAATTGTTTTTGAATTGCTAGATTGAAAGGGCTCTCCAAGTGCCAAGAAAAATGAACAAACTGTCCCCAGAGAGGGACACAGCATTTGGGTATTTCTGAACATCAAGGATCGGGATATGAGTTCATCAGCTTCCAGAGAGTTGGAGTTGGGGAGGCGCAGAAGATGGATTTGGGGTCAGAATGTCATTAGACTTTCCAACAGCAAAGGTGTCGATGGATGACAAATCAGATGTAAAACTACACATCCCGTTTTAGGCCCTGCAACACTCTCAGTGAGGGGAAGAAAAGTGTTAATTTCTGACATTCAGGAAATCAAAATAGCTCTTCTTTCCTAGAAAGTGATGGACAGTGTACTCCGTCCGAATAACCTAGTAAGTCTTGAAGCAGAAAGACACTGGAGTTCAGAACACAAGATGATATTGGCAAAGGGGTTTGAGCTGTGTATCATTCACAGAGCAGGGATCCAAGGAGGCCTGTTGAAAATGTGGTCCATAATCTGTGGACACATACTTATAATGAAGAATAATATGACTGAGTTCAAATGAATGTCTCTAGGGGCAAACATGTCTTAGAAGACTCAAATGCACAAGAACTTTCAGTGGCGATCTAATTTCAGTATGTTCTATGACGGCCTTGAAAGGAAGCATCTATCCTGGCTTGTCACTGATGTGCCCAACAGCAGCAGCTAAATTTGCTTCTCTTTTTATCACTTGGGGATTAGATGTGTGTAAAGGCACACATTTGCCTTGGCATCCACATGGAGGTCAGAGGCCGACCTCAGGAATCATTCCATACCTTTCACTCAGTTTGGAACAGGGTCTCTTATTTGGAGATAGATAGGGTTTCTTATGTTAGGCAGGCTAGCTGGCCCATGAGCATCCAGAGATTGTCCTTCTTCCACCTTCTGTCTTGCTGGAGGAGCACTGGGATCACAGGTGTGTGCTACTTTGTTCAGCTTAACATGACTGCTGGGGATCTGAACTCGGTTCCTCATTCTTCCATGGCAAATATTTTACTCAGTGAGCCATTTCCCCAACTCAGCATCTGTATTTTCAATCAACACCAATAACCATCTGTTCTCCAAGTGTTCAGACTTTGTACTTCAAAATCCTCTATTAAAAGAAACTAGGAGACAAGTGATACCCTGTGTGTGGAATAGAAAATTTCAGCATAGCCTGTAAGGTCCTCTTATTGCCATAAAGTTAAAATGTTTGGAATCAGCAGCTTAGCGTAAAGTAACCAGTTTAAAGATTCTTCCTAGCCAAATAAGGGCAGTTTTATGCACCAAGAAGAAGGAACGAAAGAAAAACCCAGTTAATTGAAATAGTTTGTGAAAAGCCACGAGTCCTTGGGTAAGTTCGGATGAAGAGACTTTAAAAAGACACATAAGAATTCACTGGTGCTTACATTCCATCTAGGACTTCCAAATGTTAAAGTTTGCAAGTGAGCAAGTGTAGTAGTTTTACAAACTGTGCTAAGATCCTGAAAAATCCTGACTTGGGACCAAGTTACTTGGTACAATTTGCAACCCCCATGAGGAAAACCCAAGTAATACATTATTTTACAGAAAGATACCAGAGTACGAGAAAACGAACTTGGTGTTTGGCAATCTTGCACATTCCTGTGAAGGTGGAATTGAAGCCCAAAACTTTAGTAACTAGACAAACACGCTTGGCTGCAACAGGAGTAAATGCTTGGTGTTGAGCAGCAGTGGGGTGGGGGGGCAACCTGTGAGCCAGGCAGCCATACTCTTGTTTCTACCAGGAGAGGGTGTTCCCATAGGATTAACTCAACCCCAGGAAACCATTAAAGTAAGCATGCTCAGAAGGTCCAATTTGGATGGACTCCTTTGTTCCCAGTGTTCCTTTGACTCTCTCCTCTGGTGTGCCTTTGACTGTCACCCTCTGCACACCCTGGAGTGACTCCCTTTGCTCTTCTCAGTTAAAATCTTTTCTTGTCTGGATCCCTCCCCCATCTCTCTACTGTCTCTCTGTGTATCCCACTTGCCCTTGAACTTGAGAGAATCCTGCCTCAGCCTCCCAAGGGCTGTGATTACAGGGATGCTCCACCATGCCTGGCCACAGATTTTTTTTTTGTTCTAGAGAGCTCATTTCTCTGAGTTAAATTAATTCCTCCCTTTCTTCCTTCTTCCCTCCCTTCCCCTTCTCTCCCCCTTCCTCTTCCTTTCTTCTTTAGGCTGACACCTCCTTTTATAGGGCTGTATGTAGCTTCATTCACAGTCCGTTGGAATAATGCAGGATATTTATCACCTCAAGATCCAGAGTCACTGCAAAGTCTCTCTGTCTCTGTCTCTGTTTTGCCTTTTTTCCAGCTGTGCCCTGCTCTTTCTGTAAAGCTATGCTC
Organism: Eospalax fontanierii; assembly: GCA_035773235.1. Taxonomy (NCBI): domain Eukaryota; kingdom Metazoa; phylum Chordata; class Mammalia; order Rodentia; family Spalacidae; genus Eospalax; species Eospalax fontanierii. The sequence continues at coordinate 20,890,298 of CM069547.1, forward strand.
TCTTCACAGTCACACACAGAGCCCCTTCCCTCTCCTGTGTACTCTTGCATCCCTTCTGCTCAGGGAAGTTAGTGAGCGTGCCTTAAAACTGCTGCACTGTTTGGTTGGGGAAATAGGAATTTGGGAACTATTTGTGGATGATGTCAGGCCCTGGGCCTACAGTCAGTGCTGCTAGCCCCCTCTCTGCTGGGTGGTGTGCCTGGTGGGTCCATACCTTGTCTTCACACTTGCTTCCTTCTGGCTGTCCATGTAGTCAATGAGCTCTTGCACATGAGACAGAAAAGGTAGGGCCCGGTGTCTATTCTGTCTGCTCCCAGCTTGACTGTCTCACTTGCTGCTTTGACTTCACTTCCCTCATTATGTATGTGTCCCTTCGCTCCCTGAGCCAGAGCATCACAGTGTGAGTGCAGGTGCAGTCTGCTCCTAGTCCTTTGTTGATGTGACACTGATTTTAAATCCCTCCTTCCAGGCTTGCCGTCATGGATCCTCTGCTGGAAGCAAATGGCACCTTTGCCTTCAAACTTCTGAAAGCACTCGGTGAAGACAGCTCAAAAAATGTGTTTGTCTCACCCATGAGCATCTCTTCAGCTCTGGCCATGGTCCTCATGGGGGCAAAGGGAACCACTGCAAACCAGATGGCTGAGGTAATCAACGTTATTTCACAGTAGCTCAATATATTGATTGCCAGTTGAGTTGGACCTTCAAATCCCAAAGGAATTGTTTTGACAGAAGGTGACATAAGGTGATTGAGAGTTGATGGGAAGGGTATGCTACCCCTGTTGGGACCCTAGTTCTGTCATCATTTGTGACTGTGTGTGTGAGGGTTAACGTGGGCAAAAATACCAAAGGCCTGCCCCCGGGGCCACCTGTGACCCACTGTCTGCGCTCTGGGCCCAATGGCTCTCAGCTGTCCAACTAGGTGAGGTGTACTGGGATGCTCCCCTAGAGAACTCTGAAGTTTCTTTCCACAAGGGACCAGGCTTGTTTGGGAGACCATGAATAGAACCAATTGAGACTGTGTGCAGGTCTTTACGTGTGTGTGAACTACAGAGTCAGTCTGCCCCTAGGAAGGGAAGACAGTGAGGGATGAACACAGGTACACTGTCTTCAGAAATGGAGGTTGGGGTTATGTGTTAGTCTGTTAGGGTTGTTTAACAGATACCCAGACTGGGTGGCCTAAAGAACAGTTAATTTCTTACAGTTCCAGAGGCTAAAGTCTTAAAGCAAGGGATCGCAGGTTGATTTTCCATGGTTTATAAGATGCCATCTTCTCTCTGTGTCTGTGTCCTGATCTCCTTTCCTTATAAGAATTGGATTTGAGTTCACGTTAATGACCTCATCTTAATTTTATTATCCCTTTAAAGGGCTATCTTTAAATATGGTGTATTCTGAGGAACTGGGTGTCAGATGTCAGTACATTGATTTGGGGGAACTTCTTCAGTTCATGGTAGAAGGTATACATTGCAGTCACTGAGCTCCAACAATTCTCAACACACCCCAGTACACATGGCCAGATTTCATCGCCCCAGGGCAGGAGTTTCTTGATTCACCTCCACTTGTGTTTGCAGTGAGTCTTTGCTGATCCACCATCACCTCAGGCCATAACTGTGCATTCTGGGTTAGCACTTGGCAGCTGCTTTTCAGTATTACAAAACGTAACTCTGTTTATTGCTCTCAGTCTGCTTCCTGCCTGAAGATAGTGAATGTTTCCCCCTTTTAGTTCCAACTTGTTACAAGTTTTGATAGGCAGTTCTGGTCCCTGTAGGAGCAGCTGGGGTCAGACAGACAGCTATGGCAGCCAGGTTAGAAGGTCCAGGAAAGTGTACCTCATGCTGGGGACCTAGGTACTAACTGTTGGCTTGGGTCTTGGTGCTTTTCTGATCAACTTGGTGTGGTGACACTGACTCAAGGACTCTCCATGTGGCCTCCAGCAGGACTTGTGTCACAGTGGCTAAGACAAGAGCACATATTTGGTAGCTGCTAGGTTTTTAAGGCCAACTCCTGAGCAGTGTCATTTGTGCTGAATTCTGAAGGTCAGATAGTGAGAAGGCACCTAGAGCCAAGTGCAGAGGAGAAACTGCAACGTCTGAGGCCAGAAGCTGCCCACACTTGAATGATAGGAGGCCTAGTTGTTAGCCATGTTTGCAGTCAGAGCACAAGTAGTAAGCATGAAGAGCTGGGTCTATGGTGGGCCATTGCTGCTCAGACCAGGGTGACTGGGTACAGGTGAGGGACCTGGAGAGGGAGCTTTCAAGTCACTTTTGGTCTTTAATCAGGCAGCAAAGGCCTGTAAATTCTGAGGATGAGTTTGTGTGGACTCCTTTCCTTTAGTTGCACCCACTGAGGCTGTGTTTTTGTTGTTTCTGATTCAGGTGCTTTCTTTGACTAAATGCAGCGGCAATGGAGGTGGAGATGTCCACCAGGGCTTCCAGTCTCTTCTCACCGAAGTGAACAGGACTGACGCACAGTACTTGCTCAGAACAGCCAACAGGCTCTTTGGGGACAAGTCTTGTGATGTCCTCCCAGTAGGTATCACATGATGCGGAGAGTGTGAGCTGAGGATCGACCCCCCTCTGCCCACTCATGCTTTTTTTTGTACTTTGTACATAATTTGGAACAATAGGAGAGCTTGTGTTGTTTCAAATACAAACAAACCAGCCAAGCAAGATCCCTCCTCAACCTCTGCCCCTCCCAAAATGAGAGCTTTTTTATAGTGATGTATCATCCCACACATACAGAAACTTAGTTGCACAGGATTTTCTTTGTATGATATCATTAAGTCATTTTGTTTGTACCAGGATTATGTGACTCTTCCTCACTATTATTGTTATTATTGGTGTTAGAGATGGAGCCCCATGGCCTCACACACGCTAAGCCCAGACTCTACCATCGACCCATACCTCCAGCCCTGCTCAGTATTAGTAGACACCTTTGATAGGCCTCAGGATGGATGTAGAGTGACACGGTAAACCGCTTGCCTCTGAGTAGTGTTTAGCTTTTAACCACTTACTATCAGTGAGGTAGTGAGTATGATTTGAAGTCCAGGTGCATGTGCTATTCCCAAATGTATTTTCAGAGCATGGTGAATCTTTGGGAGTTTAGTATGTATTGCTAAATTGCTGACCCAAATAGGGTCAGTATTCGATCCAGAGATATTAGCAGAATGGTCATTTCTACTCATTGTTATCAGCACTTGCTGTATGTTCTTAACCTTTTAAATTTTTATTTTGAGATTGGAAAATATACCTATTTTTTTTGAGCATGTTTAAATTGAATATCCCTAAATCCCAAAGTCTAGAATCTGAAATTTCCGTATCTCACTTCTGACTCTGAGCATGTTGGATTCAACCAATACGTTTTCCTGTGAATTATTCATTTATATGTTCTCTGCACATTTTTGTGTTAGTCCTTTTAAAATTTATTTTTATTTTATGTGTGTAAGTGTTTTGCCTGCATGTATTTAAATGATCCACATGCATGCAGTGTCCTCAGAGGTCAGAAAAGGGCATCTGATCGCCTGGAACTGGAATTTCAGATGGTTGTTAGCTGCCATGTGGATGCTTGGAACTGAACCTGAGTCATCTGTAAGAGCTGCCTGTGCTCTGACCCTCTGAGCCATCTCTCCAGCTCCTATAACCCCACTGTTATTGATTTTCAAGAGATTTCTTTTTTTTAATGTTTGAAATATCCATATTATTACTTTAATAATAATAATTTTTGTCATAGTTTTTAAACCTGTTTCAGGCCTACCTTGCTTTAAAAGGAAGTGATAGAAAGTGAACATAGTTGGTGTAAGGTCAGGTAAGATCTGTATACCAGGATCATTTTTTTTCATATTCGTTTCACTTACTCTGTACTTTCTGGGTTACTACTGTTTTTAGGCCTTGTATATGAAGAAAAGCAAAACTTTCAACAAACAAATAGATTTGGCTCATTTTTATTTTTTGTGAATATTTTAAGAAAAGCAATGATATTTAAATTGTTATTTTCATATGTGGATATAAAAGAGACTAGAAATATTTTCAGTTATTTCTCGTTAATTTAGGATTCAAAAACCTCAAATACTAACCACTACATGGAGTTAGATTTTCCTTTAAGGTCTATTTGTTGTTGCTTATAGTAGCTTAAACTGACTGCTATTTTTCACTGTTTCAAAATTGTAAAAATCACTTTAAACGTTTGGCAAGTTACCTGTATGTGAATGGCCAGTGTGCATCCTACATCTATGACTGTTGTCCTCTTGTGTGGGGTTTTATTTTTTTTCTTGTTTGAGACAGGGTCTCAATGTCTAGGCTGACCTCTAACATACTATGTATTTGATGATTACCTTGACCTCTTGATTTTTTCCTTCTCTGCCTCCCCAGAGTTAGGATTGCAGGCATGTGCCACCATGCCTGGTTTTATGTAGTACTGATGATTGAATCCAGGGCTTTGTGCATGCTAGGTAAGCACTGTACCAACTGAGCTATGGCCCCAACCCTCCAGACTGTGTTCTTAGGTTGAGAAATTTTAAAATATTTCAAAAGCAGATCAGTGAAATTGGCAAAGCATCAACAATGTGAGGATTAACTGAAATGATCTGTGAAGTTCATTTTATAATGCCTGCACCACACTGAGAAGTTAGTGGTGTATGTAAACCAGTGATTGTGGAAATAATCCACCTGGAGCTCACAGTGAAGCTCTAACATATAGCCATGGCTGCTGCTCATTTACAGGGGATACGACGAGGTGTAGAATGATGAGCTTTTCTAAGGACACCCAGCTAATAATCAGAGAGCTATGCTCATGGTTACCATATTGTATCTCTCCTGTTGTCTACACCAAAGGAAAATTATGAAATCCTGTTCTTATCAAACTAGTTCCTTTAGGGGCTGGAGAGGTGACTCACTTGGTAAATAAAATGCCTGGTGTACAAGCATGAAGACATAAGCCCTGATCTCCAGCACCCACATAGAAGCTGGGCATGATGCTGAGTATATCTCCAATGTGGAATAGAGGAGTGCACAGACCAGTGGATCCCTGAAGCTGATTGGATGGCCAGCCTAATCCAACTGAGTGTTCAGAGAAAAACTGTCTCAAAAATAAGGTGGAGAGCTATGTCAGTTTCTAGCCTCCACGTACATGTGCACACACACACATTAATGCATATGTATGTGTACATAACCACATGACTGTGTACATATACCATACACACAGTAATGGGAAAAAATTCTTTTCAAAAAAGGAATTAAATATGTAGCCATGAGCTGTCCACAAGGAAGACTGAGAAATCATTCCATATACTTTATGAATATAGTGCATGATTTCACCTCATTTGTGTGGTATCAGGTTTTTTGTGGTAATGCAGAATTTGGGTGATCATTGATATCATTGTTATTTTATATAGAATATGTCATCAGAATAGTTTGAACTTTTCTTTCCCTTGTGCTGTGATCAAGTTCCCCCAAGGCCTTGTGCATTTGAAGCAAGTACTCCGCTGAGCTACACCCCAGCCATGACTGCGTTTTTGTGAGTTGTTCACCATTTGAGACTGAGGTGTTTAACTTGGTAACTGTGGACACAGGAAGCTTTTCAAATCACATGTCATCGGTTAAAATAAATTAAAATGCAATATTTAGTTTCCTAACCTCACTGGCCATTTCTCAAGGGCTCTAAGTCCCAGGTGACACTATTTTGAATGATGTCAATTTATGTTTCTGTTAACTCGGGAAATTATTGTAGAAGGGTTGGGTGCACAGTGCATAGGTACTATAATTCTTGTGGGGTTAAATATTACTCATCTCATGTGGTGGTTTGCGACAGTGATAGCCCTATAATTCCTGTATCTGAGGGTCTCCCTAATTCCCTCCACGAGGCTCAGCTACTCTAGCAATTTGTGAGTTTTTTTAATACTCAGACCACAGTCTTCCTTGTTCATAAACTAAGATTGAAGAGCAAGAAACTGAGAATTTGGATTCTAGGTTCTTTCCTCATGTTCGTTTAAAAGCTACATATGTACATGTACATCATTAAAGTTTGATTTTCTGCTTAAGTGCCTTAAAGGAAGAAGCTGTTTGTGTCAGTCACTTTTGTAGTTGTAAATTATACTGTTCTCTTAGTCTTTTAAAGATTCCTGCTACAAATTCTACCAAGCAGAGATGGAAGAGCTGGACTTTATTGGAGCTGCAGAGCAGTCCCGAAAACACATAAACACCTGGGTAGCCAAGAAGACAGAAGGTGAAAGAAGAATTATTCAATTTTGATTATTGGTTTGTTTTTGGTGCTGAGAATTGAACCCAGGTCCTTGAACGTGCTGAGCAGCCTGTCTGCCACTGAGCTACAACCCACAGTCCCTTTTAGTCTATATTTTTCATTCACATTGTGTGTGTGTGTGTGTGTGTATGTGTGTGTTTGTGTGTGTGTGTGTGTGTATGTGTATATGTTTGTGGTGTTTGTGGTTAGAGAACTTGCCAGAATTGGTGCTCTCTTTCCAAAATGTGGGTCCTGGGATCAAATTCAGAATTTTTTGTTTTGTTTTGCTTGAGAGAGGGTTACCCTGAGCCCCAACTGGCCTGGAGTTCGCTATGTATAACAGACTAACCTCAGTCTCACAGATCTGCCTGCCTTTGCCTTTCTAGTGCTGGGATCAAAGGTGTGCACCACCCCTGGATCCTAGTCTGTTTTAATAGTCTTATTGTCAGTGCCTTTACAAGACCATCAGATGTAAGCAAGAATGACTTTTGTTCTTTAAATCAAGACTTTCTTTAAAAATCATTCTTGGAATTAAACCCAGAACTTTGTGTAGGCTAGACCAGTGATCTGTCCTCAGTCTACATCCGTAGCCCTAAATCAGAGCTTCTTTTTTCCATGATAATACTTTTTGCTTTAGAAATCTTTATATATAGACTCTGGGTATTTAGAGATATAAAAAGATATGCATTTATTGATAATAAATCTAATGAAATTTATTTTTAAAATAATTTACTGATATACATAGAGTTTTATCTTTTATTAAAGATGAGATCAAACCGTTGCACTAATGAGATGGGAGTGTTTATCTAATACATTACAATCCAAAGATAAAATAATTTGATACTTCCATGCTGAGAATGAAAGTTGGAAAATATTAGAAATCTTCATTTTTCGTAATTTAACCACTGTATTTGTAAGAGCAGAAACTTTGTGCATACAGTGTAAACAGTGAAGCTCCTGACGTAGTATTGGATGTGAGCCAAGATGTTTCGGGCAGTGCTTGTTGGCATTGCCTTTCAGAGTGTGACAATTTGTATTTTAATTTATGTGTATGGGCGTATGTCTATTTGAATGTGTGCCATATGTGTGTGAATGCGTAAGTATGCCAGACCATGGTGTTGGATCATCTGAAACTGGAGTTAAAATTTTTGGTTGTGTATTGGGTACCAAACTCAGGTCATCAAGAAGAACCACAAGTATTCCTAGCCACTGAGCAATCTCTCTATCCCTTGACTCATATATTTTTAAAATATAAATTTATAACCATTTGTTTCTAGAACAGCCTGTTAAGCCTTTATTTAGGTTTTAGGCAGCACTTGTCTCCTTCTGGGTCATGTGTTAAGAATTCTTGCTGCACGTGTGAGCATTGATTCATAGATTTTGAACAATGAAGTTTTCCTTCCCAAAAGTTTTTTGGGGTTATTATTTATATCTCTTCTCTCTACAACTTTTGAAAAAAGTTTATCTTTGGGACTAGAGAGATGGCTCAGTGGTTAAGAGTGCATACGACTCTTACCCATGTGTGTTTGGTTCCTATGACCCACATTAGATGCTTGTTTTTCTAGCTCCAGAGGATCTGATGCCACCGTAGGCCTCTGTGGTCATCTGTACTCCTGTATACATACACACAGACACATGTGTGTGTACATAATTTAAAATAAATCTTTAAGAACAGTCTGCCTGTGTGTGTGTGTGTGTGTATGTGTGTCCGTGTGTGATTCTAGGGATGTTCCTTTAAGGACAGATGCCCCTTTTTGTGTGGAGATGGTGAAATCTCTTGTCTGCGTTCCTGACCAGAGAAGGAGGTAGACCCTCTCCACATCTTCCCATCTTCCCTTTGTCTTCATCAGCCAACTCTTAGCTAACTGGATCCTTAATTTTCCTTTCAGATAAAATTAAAGAGTTGCTGTCTCCAGAGGCAGTGAATGTAGATACAAAGTTGGTCCTTGTGAATGCCATCTACTTCAAAGGAAACTGGGAGAGTCAGTTTGACAAAGAGCTCACCCAGGAGAGCATGTTCAAAGTCAGCAAGGTAAATACGGTGACAAAGGAGACTCCTAGGAACAGTCCTCTTCACACTGGCTTCGAAAGCAGACAGGAAGGCTGCCCTTGCTTCATAGGGTCTTGGGTACCTTGAACAGCCCAGACTTCCCCGCAAGGCTGGGAGCCTTTCTTATCCTTCTCCTTTTGCATGTTGCTGTTGGTGCTGGCACGCTGCTCAGTTTCTGGTCAGGCCCTGTTCCTGTCACTGGCCAGGGCATGGCTCTGAGGCTTACTTCAAAAGGTCTTTCTCCCGTCTTTGGAGATAATATCTGATTTCCAAATATGGATATGAGACTCTTGGCCCTGGATCCAGCCCATTTCTCCAGATTCCCTCAGCTGTGTGCATACTCTCTTTGCAGTGCTGTGTTCCTGGAAGCTCTGTCCTCTGTCTTCCCTGTCCCTCCAGAGGATGACATGTCCTGCTGGTTGCCACAAAACAATGGAGTGGTAAAAGGACCTTTCATCCTGTTGAAAAAGTAGTATGGGGCAGACAGCTGCCTTACAAGTGCCTGACTTACAGCTGGTGCTCAGTAATCACTGAACCAATGAATGAAAGTCAGTCTTAGTCGATGGGATAAGCACAGACTTAAGAAAAAAAAAAAAAAAAAAAAAAGGAGAGAACACAGGATAGACTTCAAGTTTAATCACCCCCCAGATTGGAGAAGGTAGTTTGCTATCAGCTTTTTATCACCAAATCCAGTGCATTTTTTAGGGGGAGGGGCTTGATTCTTATATATCAAAGAACAGATTAATTACATGATATTCTCAGTCATTAACCAGAGTGTAGATCCCCCAACCAAACTTGAATTTGAATCTTCCATTGTTTAAAAAATGTATTTTATTTTAAGCTTTCTTTTAAGAAATATTTTTGGTATGCCCAGAGAACGGCTCCCTAAGAACCACCATGGAGTCCGGAGTGTATGCAAAAAAACAAAGAGCTTATATTCAAGCTTTAGCTTGGTCCCCCAGACCTCACCAACACAGTGGATCTGTTCTGGGAGCCCTGAGGAGAGTGGGAAGGGGCTTTTTATAGATTTGAGCATATTTTAAATTGATTGGTTCCTATAAGCTGTATACTAAAATTAGTTAAAGGTAACTATGAAGCCTCTTATTGGTGGGTGCTGTTTCCAGGGCAAAGGAATATGTTGACCATTGCCTAAGTTTGTTGAAATGTGCTGACCATTGTCTAAGTCTGGTCCTGTTATTATATTTACAGAGCCTTGCTAAATTTGCCTGGGCTTGTTCCCTTTTTCAGGTCCCATGCTGACTGAGGCTTGTTAGAAAGGACAAAATGGAGTCATCTCTGTTCAGTTTGATATTCTAAAGCCAAGCGTTTTACAGAAGCAAAGAGAGTAGTTAATCTACGGATATTGGGTTAGAAGGGGTTCCAGGGGTCCCACAATTTTATTTATTGTTTTTAATTTTTTTGTGAATGAGTATATGTAAGTACACCCGAATCATGAGATGCCTGCAGAGGGCAGAAGAGGGTGTTGAATTCCATGGATGGTTGTTAGTTTGCTATGTGGGGGCTCTACATAGGTCCTCTGCAAGGGCAGTCAGTGCTCTTAACCACTGAGCCATCTCTCCAGTCTCTTAAGCTTTATTCTTAAGTAAATTGTTCTATTTTTCCCCTAACTAAACTATTTCTGTTCTCGAATTAATCGTTAAAAAGATGTTTCTTAGGATTTATTCAACAGCAAGCAACAGAACCTTCAGATCACTGTGGTTTAAATCATACATGTTCATTTCCCTGCCAGGAGCACAGGATGGAGCCTGGAGCCAACATGGCACAAGGGTGATACTCTCAGGAACTGGCTCTTCTTCCCTGCTCTGCCATCCTCAGCATGGGACCTTCTTCTTAGGTTTACCAGATGGCTTTGACCCTGAGGAAAGGATAAAAGATTGATCCCCCTAAATCTTTCTAAGTCCTTTGCTGTGTGTTACATAACTGGAACTGTTTAACATGGCTCCTGCTAAATGCAGGGCCGTGAGGCACTCTGTCTTGCTTTCTTGTCTCTTCAGTAGAGAAAGACAGAGCTGTGGCTAATGGGTGTGAACTGCAATCCATGTTGTATATGCAGCAGTGCCTGTAAAGGCACAAGATTTTCTGTTGATATGGACTTGTATTTAAATTCCTTATTTCTAAACAGAATGGAGCATATAGACATGATTAGTGATTTCTTAAATTATTATAACTGAGCAGTTCTTATTACATGATTAAAAACTTTGGGTCTTGGAGGCACATGGGGAGCACTTGCTCAAGTCAGAGGTCAGCACCCCATGGCTTATGGGTGAGGCCAGCCCAGGCCTGTTTTCCTAGATAAACTTCTCTGGAATGCACTCACCCGTATTCGTTTACATACTTTGGTTGTAGACCTGAGTAATTTAAACAGAAAGTGTTTGGGGGCACAGAGCAAAGAATCCTTGCATTCTGGTCAGTTCTGGATAAAATGTGCTGGTTGTAGGACAAGGACAGACTAAGGAGACAAGAGCAGGTGGCTGCTTGGCTGAAAACTGGGCAGACTTGATGAGGCACAGATAGAACACAACAGAAACTTCTTTCATTTGTTCCATTTGATTCAGAATTTTGTGTTGTATCAGAGAACTGGGTATTGTAAAGGACTGCTCTGCCTGTCACCTAGAATCCAGTAAATTTCACAATAGTTTCTAGACTTAAACCACAGTGGGATCAGGAACCCAAGAGGATTGCTGTGTGGGATGTGGTTACTGTCTGGCTAAGGATGCACTGGCAACAGCTGTACCTGTTCCATGTAAGGTGTTCATCTTGCTTGGCTCTTCAGTCTTCAGTATTGCTGCTCGTTTGTTTGTAACTAGTGTAGTCAGCAGATGTTGCTTGAATGCCTGCTATGAGCCAATCATTAACTAGCTGAGTATGTCTGCCTTCATAAAATACTTTTATCCTGGAAGAAAGGTATAATAGATAAAGTGTAGAGTTGGTAGAATGGCTCCAGAGACATAGGAAGGTGGTGGTGGGATGATGTGTTTGGGGTGTTGTAGAAGAGAGCTACGGCGGAAGCTGTCACTGGAAGAGGGAGTGTGAGCAGATACCAGGCAAGGGGCATGTTCCAGGTTCCCATGACATTTATGGGGCATAAGGAAATGGAGCTAGTTTATTAGAGAACTACAAATTGCTCTTGACCATAGTGGAGCAGGGAAGAGAGAATGGCAAAAGGTCAGTGGAAGTGGAAGCAGGGCGAGCTCCTGCTGGGATTCCACGTTGTTTCAAGGACTTTAACTTCTGCTCCTACTGGAGCCACACCACACAAGTGTGTCCCGCCCAAGTGGTGTGGACTGACTTCATGGTGCTGGGATGTCTGACTGCTGTGCTGAGGTCAGTGATAGGGAGGTCATCGAAGTATCCCAGAGCTACACTCATGGCTATCTCGGGGTTTGAAAAAAGACAGATTTTAGGTATATTTCAAAGGGACAGACAATACAACTTAATGAATCAGATGCAGGGTGTAGGAGAATATCATGAGTCAAGGACACACGTGATTTTAACAAGAGATGAACAGGAGTCAATGCAGAAGACACGCAGCGGTTTTGGCATCTGGAAGGAGGACATGTGTTTCAGCCAGGACAGGCAGAAGTTGTAGGTGGAACAGGTCTGCAAAGGAATAAAATAAGCTGAGGGTTATGCCTATCAGACTTTCTTCATAACAATGCAGCAGTCACACAGGCAATAAAACACATCATTCTTGAGTTCAGAGAAATCTAGGTTAGAGCTGTGAATTTGGGAATGATGCTCAAAGTCATGAGACTAAATGAGATGCCCAAGAGAAAAGGATTTTGGGGCCTGGAATCCCAGGTCTTTGGAGATTGGGTCAGTCAGCTCTTTGTCTCCAGAACAAATATGAAGATAATTGACTTACTAAGAGAAAAGATTTTTTTGATTTTGTCTTACAATCTCAAGTCAGTGATGAGATAGATAGATCCATTGTTTCAAGGGTACTGGAATGGAATGCTGGAAACAGGAGGTGAAGCAAATTGGTTTACCTCAAGACAAGGGAAGGAAGAAGAGCCCAGGGTTTCACAGTCCCTTTCAAAGTCTTATCCAGTAACCTAAACACCTCCCTTCAGGCCTCACCTCCCAAAGGCTCCACCACCTCCCAAAACTCCACTCTGAGGACCAAGTCTTGAAAAACAATGCACCTTTGGGAGATATGCAAGATCTAAACCAAATGTGAAGGGCTAATAGAGTGTTCTAGAAGTACAAGCCATAGTGTTTGTACGGGTAGAGAATGGCTCCCTCTGTTGAATTCGCCTGGTGTGTCATTGTGTCCCATTTCCATCTAGTACTACTTATGTCCTTTACAGAATGAGGAGAAACCTGTGCAAATGATGTTTAAGAAGTCGACTTTTAAGACGACCTATATAGGAGAGATATTCACCAAGATTCTGCTGCTTCCCTATGTGGGCAATGAGCTGAACATGGTCATCCTGCTTCCAGATGAACACATGGACTTGAGAACGGTGAGGAGCTTGGGGCTTGATGCAGCTGGAGTGGGCAGAGAGTAGCATTTGGCTTCTGCTCTGGTTCCTCTCCTTTTGACCATTGGCCCATTTTAAATTTTCATTTCTTATTGGGGCAGGGGTGGAACCAGGGCCTGGAACACGCTTGGCAAATGTGTTACCACTGAGATGTAGCCCCAGTTCCGGCTGGCTACAGTGTTTATCTCCAACAACCCTTCCCTGGGCAGTGTAGAGCCTCCCATCATCACCACTGGCCTTGGGTAACAGCACTGTCCTTGGACTGAAACTTTCTTGTAGGTCGAAAAGGAACTATCTTATGAGAAATTCATGGAGTGGACCAGGCTGGACATGATGGATGAAGAAGAGATGGAGGTTTTCCTGCCTCGGTTTAAACTGGAGGAGAATTATGACATGAAGGATGTGCTTACCCATCTGGGCATGACTGAAGCCTTTGATCAGTCCAGGGCAGATTTTTCTGGAATATCATCAGCGCAAGCCTTGTTTCTGTCCAAGGTTGTACACAAGTCCTTTGTGGAGGTCAATGAGGAAGGCACAGAGGCTGCAGCCGCTACAGCCGCCATCATGATGCTGAGGTGTGCAAGGCGCACCCCACGCTTCTGTGCCGACCACCCTTTCCTTTTCTTTATCCAGCACAGCAAGACCAATGGGATTCTGTTCAGTGGTCGGTTCTCCTCTCCCTGAGGAAAGGGTCATGCTGGGTCAGCCTTTTGTCCCCTCTTCCTCCCACTGTGACTTGAGTGTCCTTATCCTTAAGTGCAATGACAGTTAAGAATAAAGGGCTTTATGGTGGGATCCCACCTTTGGAACCGTGTTTGTCTGCATGGGGGGTTATTAGGATCTGAAATTATATCTGGAATTAGGATCTTCTAGGACTGTGTGCTGCTGGCTATAGAGTCTCCTGGAGGACCCTGTGGTCACCTTCACAGGCAGCCATACATCTTCCTGATAGGAGAAGAGAAAAACAGATGTGGACATTGAGCAGTGAGGGAAGAAATTCAAGAGGGCTGGGTTTGTGTGGGAAAGTCACTTTAGAATTCTAAGGGGAGGCTGGAGGACTTCTGGCTGTCTGCAGTTCACAGTGCCATGGTCCCCTCTGAAGTCACTGATGCTGCTCATGTGCTGTTAATCTCTGGAGGCAATAGAATTGGGACCCTGGGCAGCATGGAGCTCAGGAGTGATGTGAAGAAAGGGAGGAGATAGGTTTGCTGCTGTGGACAGGCATCCTCGTCAGTTTCCTGTCTCTATAGCAACAATAGTTGAGACTGGAAGAGCTGAACACCGGGTTGCATGTGGACTTCCAACTCTTGGGAAGTAGCTGAGGAAGGACCCCGTATCAAAGCCACCCTCAGCTATGTACTGAGTCTGTGACCATCCTGGGCTACAGGAGACTGTTAAACAAAACTAAAATTCTTAACGCTCGGTATTTCATAAAAATGGTTTCTGGAGTTCCAGGAGCATGGTGCCACGCTCTGCAAGCTCAGCCTGAGGCCCTATTGGTAGATGGCATCACAATGGCAGGGACAGTTCAGGAGTGCTGGGCACTGCCAGAATCCCAAGTAACCAGCCATTATCATGGGAGCTAATCCAGTCCTTTGGACCAACATTGATCTCTGCCTAGACTGGGGCCCTCATGCCCTAAGTGCCTCTTGCTGAGTCCTACCTCTTAAAGGTTCACCACTCAGCATCACCACACTGCGGAGCAAACCTTCAACACATGGACCTTTGTGGGACAAACCACATCCAAGTCAGCATTCTTCTCCCACTGTTTAGCACTCCTGGTATTTTAATTTGGGGGTGTGGGGGTATTATTGTTGTGTGTGGAGGGCTATGATCTGTATGTGTCCGCCTGTTCCTGTGTGTGAGGGCAGGTGTGCCACAGGCCAACTGTGAATGTCAGAGCACAGCCTTGACTGTCTACTGGATCTGAGATAACTTTTGTTGTATGTAGGCATGACCACCAGGCTGTCTGTCTTGTGAGCTTCTGGGTATTCACCTGTCTTTGCCTCCCCGTGCTATAGGAGCATTGGGATTGTAGTCTTTTGCTACTGTATCTGACCTTATATGGTTGCTACGCATCTAAACTCAGCTTACTTTATGCACTGAGGCATCTCCCCCGTCTGGTTTATTATTTATTACATTATTTTTTGTACTGAATATAGAACTTAGGGCCTTATATGTGAGGGTCTGGAGCTCCTTGGAATTCCCATTCTAGGGAAGATACAGAAGAGCGGATAACCAGGAGAGAAGTGTTAAGCCTTATGCCCTTCCAGTAGAGGCTCAGCTCAGGTTCCTCTGTTCGGAACAGTGACTGATTTTTATTCTTTATGAGTATGAGTGTTTGTCTGTATGTATGCATGTGTACCATATGTGTGTCCAGTGCCTCTGGAAGCCAGAATAGGGCCTCAGATACCCTGACTGGAGTTAGATACCGTTGTGAGCCACCATATGGGTGCTGAGAACCAAACCCAGGACCTCTCCAGTGCTCTTAACTGGAGCCATTTCTCTAGCCCACTGCTCTTTTATTTCTAAGGAGTGTGTCTTGCTTCTGTTCTTGCTGTAATTAAACTCTTAACCGATTTACTATATCCTATGTGAATTAGGCACTTTGGAAGCTCAAGATGCTGGGGCAAGACCACAGGAAACTGGAGACCTCCCCAGAACACGTGCCTACTAGATTCTTTTTACACCGTTCTATCTCCCATAAGCTTGGCCTCAGACCACATTGTTTCTGACCCTTTCTTTGAGTGTTCAAAGTCCCTGCTCTGGCTTCTCTGCCACCAGCTACTCCTGCACTTAACTGGACTCCAGCTTCCTCCTCCTGGACCTCCTCTCTCCTCCTCCTTCCTCTCTGCTGCAGAGCCCTTGCCACCTGCCCCCCACCCCGTGTCCCCCTCCCTGCCTTGCCCAGATACACTCGTACACTTGCTCAGGAATTTCCTACAGGGATCGCTGACCATCAAAAAGCTATCATCTCAGGAGACATCCTTCCCCCTCACTAACTAGGTGGCTAATGGAAACCCGGCACCGTCTGGTCTATGTTCCCTTGCTTGTGCTTTTCTTGTCCCAAATACAATTCAAATAGGATATGTGCCTGGCTGATGCTGACTTTTACAACCTAGCCAAGCTCCACTGTGAAGCCTGATGTAGACCCCTGCCAAGCATATCAGACTACTGACAGAAAATGACCAAGGAAAGACCAACTGAAGTTGTATGTAACCTTTCTATTCGATGGAATTAAAAAGTCCTTTATAAAGTCTATTAAGACTAATAAACTGTTGCAAGATAGAACACTGCCCTGAGAACCTTTTCTCTTTTCAGTCTAGGCTATCTGAAACCACAAACAAATACACACAGAAACCTGAGAGTTCGGGGAACAGGCTGTTCTTGGCTCTACATATTACATTCCAGACTGCTCTAGATATCAGACAAAAAGCTTCAAAAGCTGGACCAGATACCCATTTCCTTTCCGTTTATCAGACACAGCTTTCATACTTAGTAAATGAGGAGACCTTGAGAGTCCGAAAGACCAATGTGGAAGAGGAAAGAGATGAAAAACAAGCCCAACTATGCCCCACTGATTGTGGCTCAATACACATATCAGCAAATTCTGCAGCTCTGTCTAGTGGTCATGTTATTCCATCTCTGGGGGCGTGTCCAGTCTTTTCACTTTCACAGGACCACATTGGATGTAGAATTGTTCTGGGCCACACATTAAATATGCAAAGATCAATGAAAGCTGATGAGAAAATAAGGGGCCTAGTATAATTTCATGATTTCCACAACACAGAAATAAGTAAGAAAGTCCTCATTCTATAATCTTAACTATAGGATGTCCTGTTCAGTGGGTCTTAAAATTGTCAAGAGGTCCACATTTTGCCACCCTAATAAAGTGAACATATCTAGGTAACAAAGCTTCATTTAAAGATATTTTTTATCATGTAAGCAAAAGAAGGAGGGCGACAAAACTAGTGAGATACTTGACATTCTCTGGGACTCTAATGCATCGGTATCTGACTGGATGGAAATATGGCAGTTGCAATTCTGAGTGAGTTCCCATGTCCTCAACAGATTAAAAAAATATTTTTCTGTGTATGAGTGTATTGCCTGCATGTGCGGAAGTGTATCCATGTCACGCAGTGCCTGCAGAGGTCAGAAGAAGGCATCAGATCCCCTGGAACCGGTGTTAGTGGCAGTTATTAGCCACCAGGTGGATTGTGGGAACTCCAAAAAGTAAATGATGTCACCATCGTCAGCATCAATGCTTTAAAAGATTTCCTGGAATTGGTCTCCCATTCAAGTACTAACCAGGCCCAGCCCTGCTTGCCTTCTACAATCAGAGAAGACCCTGCACATTCAGGGTGGTTGGCTATAGACAATTCCTCAAATTGGTAATCATTTTCCCTTGGCTCTTAGGAAATTAGTCTTGATGAAGATTTTCATGTCCATTTTTAATGCTTTTTGCATGAATTTTCTGGGTGACGTTTCTGAAAGTATGACTTCTGCTCATCAATTACATCATCTTCTATGAATTTTTAAAGCCCCTCCTTTTCGCTTACTATCACCAGGGTACCACCACTAACTATCCCAGATAGGTTGATTAAGGACAAAAAAAATTAACACATCTCTTTTACTACTTCTATGAAACTCTTGATTGACCTGTGTGGACACATGCTGAAGAAGAATTTTCTCCAGTTTCTGGAGATGGCGTAGAGAGCGGAGTGCTTGCTATACAAATATGAGGACCTGAGTTTGAATCCCCAGAACCATATGGCATCTCTCATTTGCAACAACATATTGAAACATGACAAGGAATCGTTGCATTTATTTGCCAAGTCACCATGGCTACATGTAACAGCTAATGGTGCCAGTTTCACTCTTGTCACTTGGAAGATAAAATACT
Organism: Eospalax fontanierii; assembly: GCA_035773235.1. Classification (NCBI taxonomy): domain Eukaryota; kingdom Metazoa; phylum Chordata; class Mammalia; order Rodentia; family Spalacidae; genus Eospalax; species Eospalax fontanierii. Next base: position 20,907,987 of record CM069547.1, read on the forward strand.
AGAGCTTTGTAGGGCATAACCTTGAAGCCACGCATCCTTACAAATAGCAAGAGCACATATCTGGCTAACATGACGAAATCATAGTTCAGAAATGAGAGAATCCAAGGCAGGAGCCTGGAGGCAGGAGCTAAGGCAGAGATCATGTGGGGATGCTGCTATCTGGCTCTCTTCTCCTGGCCCACTTTCCCAGAGAGGCACTACTCACAGTGGGAAGGACCCTCCACACCAATTAGATATTAAGAAACATCTCACGGAATGGCCATAAGTCAAGTTGGGGGAGGAAATCCTTCAACGGAGACTCCCACTTCCCAGGTTTGTCAAGTTGACAACTGAGGCTAACCAGCTCATGGATTATACCCAGAAATATCATCCTAAGTGAGATAACCCAGGCCTAGAAAGAAAAAAAACTCCATGTTCTCTCATGTGTGGTTCCTAGTTTTGATTTCTTAGATTTCTGTATTTCATTTGGACTGTCTGTAGAGGTCAGGAAAAGTTCAAAGGGGACCGTGGGGGGCTGGGGGGCTGGAGAAGAAGCCTTAAGGGTGGTAGGTCCAGTAGAACACAACTAACCTCAAGTAGGGGGAAGTATACTGAGGCCAAATAATTAAGTGAGGATGGCCATTAGATCAGTGATGGGACGGCAAGTGGTCATGATGCAATAAATGTCTTTTCAGGTTAGGAAAAAGGCCACAATGACCCCTTAGACATAGTGAATGAAGGTAAAGGTATCCTGGCTAAATCACCCTAATTTGGATCATATATTATGGACAGGCCAAACATGAGCAAGGGAACATGGACCAGATGGCGCCAGGTTTCTGTTAGCCACATAGTGAGGGGGAAGGGTATCTCCTGAGATGATAGCTTTTCAGTGTTCCCCGATCCCTGTAGGAAATTCCTGAGTAAGTGAATGAGTGTATCTGGGCAAGGCAGGGAGGGGGACACGGGGTGGGGGGCAGGTGGCAAGGGCTCTGCAGCAGAGAGGAAGGAGGAGGTCCAGGAGGAGGAAGCTGGAGTCCAGTTAAGTGCAGGAGTAGCTGGTGGCAGAGAAGCCAGAGCAGGGACTTTGAACACTCAAAGAAAGGGTCAGAAACAATGTCATCTGAGGCCAAGGTTATGGGAGATAGACTGGTGTAAAAGAATCTAGTAGGCACATGTTCTGGGGAGGTCTCCAGTTTCCTGTGGTCTTGCCCCAGCATCTTGAGATTCCAAAGTGCCTAATTCACATAGGATATAGTAAATCGGTTAAGAGTTTAATTACAGCAAGAACAGAAGCAAGACACACACCTTAGAAATAAAAGAGCAGTGGACTAGAGAAATGGCTCAGCAGTTAAGAGCACTGGATGCTGTTGCAGGAGACCCAGGTTCAATGTCCAGAAACCACATGCAGGCTCACAACTGTCTATAAATCCAGTGATAGGGAATCTAAGGCCCTCTTCTGGATTCCCCATCACCAGGCACACATGGTGCATAGACATACATGCAGGCCAAACACTCATACTCATAAAGAATACAAATCAATAGATCTGAGAATCGAGCAGGCCGAGGTGAGCAGTGGTAGCTTCCACTGGAAGGGCAGGAGGCCTATACTGCTGCTCTTCTGCTTACCCTCTCTTTGTTCCCTAGGATGGTAACTCCAGAGAAGTGCTGTGTTCTTTTCAGAAGCACATGTGTGAAGCTCTAGGTTCAATAGCCAGTACAAAAAAGTAAAATAAAAAGTTAGAATTCAGGCTGGGGAGAGGGCTCAGTGCATAAAGCAAGTACCATGTAAGCTGAGTTTGGATGCCTAGCAACCACATAAGGTCACATACAGTAAAAAGGGACTATAATCCCAATGTTCCCATAGGAAGGGGAGGCAAAGACAGCAGAATCCCAAGAAACTCACAGGCTAGCTAGCCTGGTGGTCATGGCTGCATACAACAAAAGGTTATCTCAGATCAAGGTGGAAGGCAAGAGTAGACAGTCAAGGATGTGCTCTGACATTCACAGTTGGCCTGTGGCACACCTGCCCTCACACACAGGAACAGGCGGACACATACAGATCATAGCCCTCCACACACAACAATAATACCCCCACACCCCCAAATTAAAATACCAGGAGTGCTAAACAGTGGGAGAAGAATGCTGACTTGGATGTGGTTTGTCTCACAAAGGTCCATGTGTTGAAGGTTTGCTCCGCAGTGTGGTGGTGCTGAGTGGTGAACCTTTAAGAGGTAGGACTTAGCAAGAGGCACTTAGGGCATGAGGGCCCCAGTCTAGGCAGGGATCAATGCTGGTCCAAAGGACTGGATTAGCTCCCATGATAACGGCTGGTTACTAGGGATTCTGGCAGTGCCCAGCACTCCTGCACTGTCCCTGCCATTGTGATGCCATCTACCAATGGGGCCCTTGGGCTGAGCTTGCAGAACATGGTACCAATGCTCCTGGAACTCCAGAACTCCAGAAACCATTTTTATGAAATACCGAGCGTTAAGAATTTTAGTTTTGTTTAACAGTCTCCTGTAGCCCAGGATGGTCATAGACTCAGTACATAGCTGAGGGTGGCTTTGATACGGGGTCCTTCCTCAGCTACTTCCCAAGAGTTGGAAGTCCACATGCAACCCGGTGTTCAGCTCTTCCAGTCTCGACTATTGTTGCTATAGAGACAGGAAACTGACGAGGATGCCTGTCCACAGCAGCAAATCTGTCTCCTCCCTTTCTTCACATCACTCCTGAGCTCCATGCTGCCCAGGCTCCCAATTCTATTGCCTCCAGAGCTTAACAGCACGTGAGCAGCATCAGTGACGTCAGAGGGGACCATGGCACTGTGAACTGCAGACAGCCAGAAGTCCTCCAGCCTCCCCTTAGAATTCTAAAGTGACTTTCCCACAAACACCCAGCCCCCTTGAATTTCTTCCCTCACTGCTCAATGTCCACATCTGCTTTTCTCTTCTCCTATCAGGAAGATGTATGGTGCCTGTGAAGGTGACCACAGGGTCCTCCAGGAGACTCTATAGCCGGCAGTACACAGTCCTAGAAGAGCAATTTCAGATCCTAATAACTCCCCCATGCAGACAAACACAGTTCCAAAGGTGGGATCCCACCATAAAGCCCTTTATTCTTAACTGTCATTGCACTTAAGGATAAGGACACTCAAGTCACAGACAAACTATGAAGAGTGAGAGGAAGAGGAGACAAAAGGCAGTGGCTGACACAGGATGACTCTTTCCTCAGGGAGAGGAGAACTGTCCCCTGAACAGAATCCCATTGGTTTTGCTGTGCTGGATAAAGAAAAGGAAAGGGTGGTCGGCACAGAAGCGTGGGGAGGATATCGCAGATGCTTTTCCCATAATGGAGGCTCCGCCAGTGGTGGCATTTATTCCCTCTTCATTGACCTCCACAAAAAACTTGTGCATGACCTTGGACTGAAACAAGCCTTACTTGTATCATATTCCGGAAAAGTCTGCCCTGGTCTGATCAAAGGCTTCAGACATGCCAGATTGCAGAGGACATCCTTCATGTCATAATTCTCCTCCAGTTTAAACCAAGGCAGGAAAACCTCCATCTCTTCTTCATCCATCATGTCCAGCCTGGTCCATTCTATGATATTCTCATACGTTAGTTCCTTTTTCACCTACAAGAAAGTTGAAGACTTTCAGCCCCAGGACATTGCTGTCTGTGACACAGACCCACTGGTGATGATGGGAGGCTCTATACTGCCCAGGGAAGTGTGACTGGAGATAAACATTGTAGCCAGGAGGGTCTGGGGTGGCAGCTCCCTGGTGAACTGTTTGCCAAGCATGTTCCAGGCCCTGGTTCCACCCCTGCCCCAATAAGAAATGAAAAATTAAAATGGGCCGGTGGTGACAGGGAGAGGAACCACAGCAGAAGCCAAATGCTACTCTCTGCCCAGTGCAGCTGCATCGAGCCCCACGCTCCTCACCGTTCTCAAGTCCACGTGCTCGTCTGGAAGCAGGATGACCATGTTCAGCTCATTGCCCACATAGGGAAGCAGCAGAATCTTAGTGAATATCTCTCCTATATAGGTAGTCTTAAAAGACGACTTCTTAAACATCATTTGCACAGGTTTCTCCTCATTCTGTAAAGGAGGTGGGTAAACACTGGATGGAAATGGGACACCATGACACACGAGACAGATTCAACAGAGGGAGCCACTCTCTGCCTCTTCAAACACTTTATTCTTTTATTTTAACCTGTTGTATATTTACCTTACTTAGTCAAACCCAAAATACGGCTATTGCAGCTAATCTGGACCACACAGAACAACCACATGCACACATGGGTTGTGGCTGGCACCTACTACTGGCACAGCCTGGTGATGCTGCTCTGTGCTGTGCAGTAAACGGGAAAAGTCTCCCTCAGAATGCAGGGCAGGAACTCAAAGCAGGGGATTTTTGTTCTTTATTCTCTGTCCTTCCCTATGGCCTGCAGAGTCAGGGTTGACACCATGCTCTGAGCATGAGGAAGAAGGCGCTGTGCTGAGGATGGAAGAGCAGCATAATCGAGCTTCAGAGGGCATCACCCTGGGCCTTGGCACTCCAGACCCCGCCCATCTCCTGCCCTCCTGGTGGAAATGAGTTAAAGGACAGTGTTGTGGGATTTCACGTGCTTGCATTTAATGAAATCCTGACGAACATCTTCTTAACAGCTAATTTCAAGGAGAGAAATTGTTTTGTCAGGAAAAATAGAACAGTTCATTTAAGGATCAGGCTAGAAACAAAATGTATTTCTTTTTAAAATTTTATTCTTTTTAATATTTATGTATGAGTGTATTGCCTGCAAGGATATAAGTGCACATGTTTATGCAATGCCTGAGGATGTCAGAAGAGGGCGCTGGAACCTTTGGAACTAGACTTACCTATAGTTTTAGCTGCCATGTGGCTGCTGAGAACAGAACCTCTATCCTCTGCAGGAGCACCCAGGGCTTTTAACTGCTGAGTTGCTCCACCGGGTTGTAAAATGTATTTCTTAATAAACTGAAGGTTGAAATTAAAGTTTGCCTTGCAAAATCTAAGTTGTGGTTCATGATCTAAATATGATATAAGTAATCTTTTCTGTCAGCCTGGGGTATATGTGCCCAAAAAGAGGATGAGGACGAGAAAAAGGAGGAGGAGGAAGAGGAAGAAGGAGGAGGAGGAGGAGGAGGAGGAGAAAAAGAAGAAGGAAAGAAAGAAAGAAAGAGAGAGAGAGAGAGAGAGAGAAAGAAAGAAAGGAAGGAAGGAAGGAAGGAAGGAAGGAAGGAAGAAAGAAAGAAAGAAAGAAAGAAAGAAAGAAAGAAAGAAAGAAAGAAAAGAAAGAAAGAAAGAAAGTGGATTTGGTGATAGAAAGATGCTGGGCTATCAGTGAATAACACATTAAGCTGGAGGTGGTTAAATTTGAGGTCTGTTCTTCTGGGCTTTGTTTTATTTGTTTGTTTGTAAACAAAAGCTTCCTCACCCATCAAGCCAAGACTGAATTTCAGTGCTTACTAAACACCAACCATAAGCCAGGTATTAGAGAGCTGTCTGCCCTCAGCTGGCTTTTCAGCAGAGGGAGAAGGGTTGATTGAGTGTTGTGGTGTGTGACATCAGCAGAGGGTAAGGTAACAGCTTGAAGAAGGAGACAGTTCTTGGATGGAACTTCCTAGAGGTTACCACCGGAAAGAAAGGAAGGAACAGGAGAAATGGGGAGGATCCAGGAAGCCAAAGACACTCATGAGTCACATGTGGAGTTTGAACATTATCACAAAATTAAGGAAGCCAAAGATCTAAAGTAAGGCAGAGAGTGATTTGTCTTCTACACAGACATGCCCATGGCAGGAAGGCCAGTGACAGGGTCAGACAAGAAACGGGAGCATGCAGATGACTGTGGTAATGTCCAAAAGGAAAAGAGTGAGAGAAAGCCCCAAAGTTTGATGTGGAATCTAGGCTGCTAAGCTGCCCAAGGCCATAGGAAGGAAGAATGGGCTGAAGGACTCAGCCTTCTAGATATGTACTAAAAGCCAGTGTGAACAAAGAGCCTTTCCAAAAAGTTTTCTTAGTCCCTGTACAGTTTTTACCTTGCTGACTTTGAAAGGCATCTATCTCCTGGGTGTTCTATTTGTCAAAGTGCTTTTCCACTTTCCCTTGAAGTAGATGGCATTCACAAGGACCAGCTTTGTGTCTGGAATCACTGCATCTAGAAACAGCAACTCTTTCATTTTATCTGAAAGAAGAATTAAAGAGAGAGTTAGCTGAGAGCTGGTTGATGCATGCAAAGGGAAGATATTCAGAGAGTCTACATTCTTAAAAGATCAAGTACACATTTAAGAGATTTCAGTGTCCCTTAAATACAAGGGAAGTATTTGTTCTTAAAGCAACACTTCTACTATCACAATAAAGGAACACACTCTTTACAGTCCTGGGAAAAAGAAAAATTAAATTGTAAAAAGAAAAATTAAACAACAAAAAGTTCTGGACAGAAAAACATCTATGTTTGACAAAATTCATAGAATATATGTGTTGATACTGGTATGTGCAGTGTGAATTCCTACACATGAGCTGGAGAGAGACAACTGGTACCTACATCTTTAGGAATTTAAAGCACTTTTAACAACTGTTTTGGGGCCTGGAGAGATGGCTCAGGTGTTAAGAGTGCTCACTGCTCTCGCAGAACATCTGAGGTTCATTTCTGGCACCCATGTCAGGCAGCTCCCAACCACCTGTAACTCCACCTTAAGGAAATCTGACACCCTCTTCTGGCCACTGTGGATACCTGCTTTTATGTACACATACCCACACACACACACACTCACACACGTGTGTGCACGCACACACACACACATGCACACTCAAAAACATAATTAAATAAAAATAAGTCTTAAAAATGGAATGGTAATAAATTTTAACATAGAACTAGAGAGATAGCTAAGCCAGTAAAGTGTCTGCTTTACAAGTACAAGGACCTGAGTTCAATCTCCAGAACCCACATTAAAAAAATAACAACAAAAATACAACTTACATGTGATGATGCATGCTTGTAATATCAGCATGGGAGAAGTGGAGACAGGTGGGTCTGTGGCCTCACTAAAGAGCCAGCATAGCTTATTTGGTGAGTTCTAGGCCAGTGTCAAAAAGAAAAAAAGAAAAAAAAAAACCAAGGTAGACAGTCCCTGTGGAATGATAGCCAGGGAACCTAGTTCTGGAAAAAGCAAAAAGCAAAAAGCATAAAGGATATTGGAAGACATCACAGAAACACTGTTAGAGCAGGTTAAATCTAGACTTGTCAGACACTGACAGGATCTAAAGGCAGATTTACAGTTTGCATTTATTTAAAGATGATCTTTTATGTTAGTGTTGTTAGTAATGTCTTTTTGTTCCTCTTTTGTTTTTGAGACAAAGTCTCACTCTGTAGCTATCCCTGACCTAGAATTTACTATGTAACCCTGACTGGGCTGAAACTTGCTATATTGACCAGGCTGACCTCAAACACGTAGAACTCCACCTGCCTCCACATCCTGAGTACTAGGAGTAAAGGAATATGCTCCAGAGCAAGGCTTTTTAAACTGGTGGGAACAGCTTAAACAGCTCTGATTTAGGGTAGGACTTAGACTAACTCAGTGGTAGAGTGCTCCCCTAGCAAGCACAGAGCAATGGGTTTGATCAGCATAGCAAACTAAAAAATACAATAAAATAAAAGATGCCTTGCTTGAGAAAAAAAAAGTCATTTTCCTTTATATTTAATGTTCCTCTAAAGGGGTTGACAATAAGGATATTAAAAATGGACTAACTGGCTAATGGTCACCGGGGTCTATCTCTATCTCTAAGCCAAAAAGGTGAAAGCAGAGCTATTTTATTGTATCTGTTTACTCGTTTGACGCACAAGTGCTGTCATCTTGGAGCTCTCTTAATGACTTGCTGGCAGCTCAACAGGTTGGGAAATCTGCTTTAGGCAGCTCAGCTGTGTGGTAAATTACAGAGTTTCTCTCTGCCTCAAGGGACATGCCTCCAAGAATGTGATTGACAGCAAACCAACCAATGACTTATGGGAGAGGGTCTAGTGGGAAAGCAGTGAAAGCTGGTAAGAAGATAGGCAAGCGGAGGCAGCTGGTCTCCAACTTGGGTGTGTGTGCTGAAGGTCCATGGGACTTCTGATCAAAATGCTGGCTCCTCCTTATGAAATTTCTGTCTCTCTCCCTGGGGATGAATCCTTTGTAAGTAACCAGGAATGAATTGGTTTCTCTAATTGGAGAGCATTCTCTGTTTGCTCAGTCAGTTCAAACCTAGGGGGGTGGGGCTGAACGCTGGCCCTCACTGCTAGAGAATTCTTAAGATATCAGTTCATCAGAGAATCTCATTCAGCTCATCAGAGAGTCTCTTGCAGTTCCTCAGAGCATCTCCTCCAGCCATCTCAGCTGATCAGTGTCCCCTTCTCAATACTTATTTACTGGTTCTGTTACCATGGGGAGGGGTCTTGTAAATCTTAAAAGTTCAGTTTACTTAGAAATGTGAAGGTTTTTTTAACTTCCTGAGTCAGCCAAAGCTCTGTGTAGTGCTAGAACAGTAAATGCTAGTTGTGTATGAAGCATCACAACAGGTGGCGTCGAACATCTCCTTTCCGTAGGGAAAATTAATTTGGAGGAAATTGTTAGACAGCATACAATCCTGCTATACCACTCCTGGGCATATACCAAAAAGACTCCATATCCTCCTACAGAGATATTTATACATCCTGTTATACCATGCCCAGTAACAGCGGTATCCTATTTTAATGTGATTGTGTCAATCTCCTGTTTGCAATGCTTGAAAAGGAGTGTTTTCATAAATAGATCACAGCAGGCCTCGGGTTGTTGCTCAGTATTATGAAGCATTTTGAGCATATGCCAGGCCCTGGGTTTGTTTCCTAGCAATGTACTTCCTATCTAAATAGAACACAGCAAAAATAGTATTAAGTTGAATAAAACCCAAATGCATTAGTAAAATGAATTGTGTGTAGCACTCGTGCCCAAGATTCCTGGTAAATCTCTTTTTCAGAGAGTGTCCCCCTACATATCCCAAGTTGCCCTTGAACTCCTACCATCCTGGCTCTGCATCCCAGTGCTGAGGTGACAAGGCTGTACTACCATGCTCAACTTTCAGCCTCCCGACTAGAAATTCCGACTACCACTAAGAAGGCTTTGCTTGATTTTATTTTGCACAGAGTTATGAAGTCCTTTCAAATATAAGCTGAACCATCTGGTCTTCAGGGAAGTTTGAAAAACCTGTTCACAGTCATGGAAATATCTTTTCTGGGATCAGCTTTTTTCTTCAGACTATTCTGTTTACGGTGAATTTTCTAAACGTTAGACCTGAGTAAGTCACTGAATACAACCAAACAGCTGTCTGTGTGGATCTCTACAAACAGGTGGGGGCACCCTTCACTTCTCTTTTCAGGCCTCTGCCAATGCATTACTGTCCTCTAGCCATCTCCTGCACTGTTACTTAGATACTTCCAGGACAATATCCCGGCAGAGACCCAGACTCTGAAATGCCTTATGCAGAAGCAAGAAGCAGAGGAGACCTGGAAGCCCTTCATGCTCCCGTTCACCCTTCCTTCTTTTTCCTCCTGCACCCCAAACCACGGAGTCCAGAGAGGGGGGAGGTTAGGTCTTCCACCAAAGATTATCACAGTTCTTCAATTCTTCATTTAAGGAGGAGAGGAGGGGGAAAGAAAATACAGAAGACCATGAGTGGTGGCAAGCAGTGAACTGTAGCTCTTTGATCCCTAGGCCCTTATTACAGGCTTTTTCAAAGATTGCCAGCAGAGGGGGCAGGGCCAGGAAGAGAGCTAGTGACAGAGCTTAACATACAAGGTTAACATACATGAGGACCTGAGTTCAATCCACAGTACACACAACTATACCTATAAATAAACTAAGCAAGAAATACTCAAATCTTGCCTGAAGAAACTAACTAAAACACACTTAAATTCTAGCATTCAAGAGCCTCGGGGGGAAGATCAAGACTGTTTCAGAAAACAAAGCCAGAATGAAACTAAAAGCCCAAATTAAGCTACAACAAGAATAAAGCACTCCTTAAAAAAATAAAATAATCAAATAGAAAGATCTAGCTAATCAAGATAGAAATGTTACTTTACAGCAAAGAAATAGTAATTCAATATGATTGTAATGGATATACCAAGAAGGTTCCCCTCCCCTCATCTCTCTCTCTCTCTCTCTCTCTCTCTCTCTCTCTCTCTCTCTCTTTCTCTCTCTCTCTCTCTCTCTCTCCTTTCTTTCAAGGTAATTAAGTTTACTCTCAAGTTTGTATGGGAAGAAAGCAGCAAGGGTCGCCTAGAAAACCTGAAACTTCTAGAAGAACAGTGAGGACGACCGGTTCTCCAAGACAGTTCGTACCATATGGTGACCTCATGCAATGGAGTGTGGTAACTGAGGCCAGAAGTAAAGTCTAGAAAACAGACCTGAGTGTACAGAGCTATTTGATACATGACATGTGAAGTCACTGGTGACCATATGATAAACTGAGCTAGAAACTGAGCTTGGAAGTGAGTTAAAAATCACATCTTATATCCTCATCTCTCAAAACAAACCTCTAAATGAGCCATCAATTTAAATATAAGAAATGAAACCAGAGATAAACTAGAAGACCCATGAGCTCTACCATCTACAGAAAGACTTTCTAAACATGCTCAAATCTCCAGATGTGAAGTCACAGACCAGATGACAAACTGAGGGGTTGGGGATTCGAGTATATTTTCAAGGGACTAATTATGCTTATATGTAAAGAGGCCTTAAGAGTCAACCAGAAGCCAGGCCTGATGGCACATGCTTGTTATCCCGCCACCTGGTAGGTGAGAGGATCAGTTTAAGACCAGTTTCACCTACATATTAAGTTCAAGAACAGCCTGGGCTACATAAGTCCCTTGTCACAAGCAAACAAATGAGAAGAAAATGACTAAACACTTTTAAAAGTGAACAACGGTCATGTTAGCGATGTGTCTGGGGTCTCAAGAAAATGACCACAGAACTCAAAGTATTTCAGCAAGACAAAAAGTTTTACTTCCTAAGAAAGACCAGCAATCCTGATGCGTTTTTCTGATCCTGACAGCCTATGACCACCTTGGGCTCTGCCTCTGGCTTCCTGACTTTGCGCCCAGTGGCTATTTGAGGCTGGGGCGGTGCTTGCGTCTCCTCTCAGTTCGCTACAGTCGCTCAGTCCAGGGTAAGCATCTGCTGCAGACTCGCTGGGACACTGCTACCCTGGGGACACGGGGAACAGGCTTGTGCGATGTCCTGGGCGCGGGATGCTGGACTGGAGGGGCGGGTGTGAGCCAGCCCTGAGTCTGGTTCACACTGCAGCGTGGTGGCTGAAGCTGGGATGCAGATTGGTGAGTTGTCTGCGGTTTCCGTCAGCGGGTAGCTTCGCCTACCCCTGGATCCCAGAGGCACCAGTCCAAAGCCCAGGGAGGATGTGTGGGGTGGGGGCCACATGGTCTTCCTCAGGCTGGTGCTGCTTCTCAGGTGACAGGGCCTGAATCCTGGAGAACATGAGACCGACAATGACGAGGACATCGTGCCCCGCCCCCAGTCCCCTGCTGGAGGCCTTTCAAGGACTGCATGTCTGTGCCAGGTCCTTCTAAAGTGCCAGGCCTGGGCTGTGCTCAGGCATTTGGGCAAATCCTGAGCACTTTTAAAGACCGCGTTCCTGTCGAGATAGATAGTCTGTGGACAATTTCAGATGTTTTGGAAATTGGTCTGTGGGTTTCTTCCTTTCACTTTGCTTTGTTGGTGGAATCAGAGACTTGTTTGTACTGCGGAGCAAGCGCTCTGCCCCTGAGCTTATGGAGGCCAGGCTCACTCTTTCTCTAGTCCCTTAAAGCTATTTTGAGAATGGGAATTATGGAAAGTGAACATTCACTTGCTGTCAGGTCAGGAACGCTGGAATGCCGGGTTGGGGGGGCGTAGGGAGTGGCTGGCTGAGGTTTGCTACTCTCTGCTTGAGTGGGAGGCAGTTGTGTTTGTGAAAGGAAAAAGCTGCCGGCCTTTTGCTTCCTGTGGTTTAACTGTGGTATGGGGTCTGCTGTATCAAGACACTGTTGTATTATGGTTATTGTGAGCAGGCACTGGATGCGGGGGGACTCAGAAACACAGACCCTGATTACAGAGATGGCCACTGTTACCAGTATACATGGGGACTGTCCCAGTGTTTCATGACCACATTAAGTAATTGCAAACTCTATAACTTGTGCCATCAAACAGAAAGGGTGCATTGTGGCTCACACTTGGCTCTATAAACCAAGTCAGTTGGCTTTCCCCATATCTACAGAGCTGTATCCGTGGAGAGCACATGTGGTTAACAAGAAAGAGCAGGAAGAAGTCAATGTCAGAAAATTTTGAGGGAGAAGCCAGATGTGGAGCTGGACACCTGTAATCCCAGTACTCAGGAGGCTTAGGCAGGTGGACAGGAGGTTGAGAGCAGCCTGGTTACTATAGAGAGAGCCCCACTCAAATATAAACTTTTTTTTTCTTCATTAAACAATATGGGATATAGGCACTCTATCTAGCCTTTACATTGCTTTGTGTATTTTAAGTCATCTCAGATGATTTAAAGAACACAGGAAGTTGTATATCGGTCATATCATATATTAAGTTATTTTTATATGCTGATACCTGAAGTTCTTTGTATCTTTAGATACCAACTAATATCCTTTAGAAATGACTGTTTTCAAAATTGTATGAGGACAATTCCAATGAAAGACATCTTGTTACAGTTTAGTGAATTATAGCTAATTCTGACCAGTAACAGTAGATGGAATTAGAACAGAGTCATCAAGTTTTCCTCTCTATTTGAGGGTATGTAAATGAATGCTTATGATCACATGGAAGACCAATGCCTCCGTTCTGAACTTGCTGGACCTGGAATTAGGCCAAGTAGTCAGTCTTTGCAGGCCTTCCAACTGTGTGCTGGGGCATTGTGCTGGCATAGAGAAACAGATGGGTCAAGATACTGATCCCTCTAGCTCAGCTGATGCTCTCAGTCACACCTCTGCAACTAATAGCCACACCCTAAGTACCATACAAATACCATTCTCTGTGTGTGCAGGAGCATGGAGATGCTAAATGTTGATTTTCAGATGGACAGGATCTGGAATGACCTAGGAGACAAAGTCCAGACACATCTGTGAGGGATTATCTTTTCTTATTATTTTATTTTAAATATTTTAAATGCAACTTTGTTATGGAATGCCCATGGAGGTTAGAAGAGGGTGTCCGACTCCACTGGAACTGGACTTATAGACAGTTGTTAGCTGTCATGTGGGTGTTGGGAAGCAAACCTGGGTCCTCTTCAAGAGCAGCCAATGCCCTTATAACTGCTGAGCTATCTCTCCACCCACTATGAGGGATTGTCTTGATTAGGTTAATTGAAGTGGGACAATACACCCTAAAAGTGGGCACATCATTCCCTGGGCTTGGGTTTTAGTCTACATAGTAGGATGAAAACTAGTTAAGAATAAGCTCTTCTCCCTCTGTCTTGTTACTGTGGATACAGTATGATCAGCTGGTTCTCCCTTGTGCTCCAGTGATTTCCTGGCCAGTAATGGATTGGACTCTGAAACTAGAAACAAAAATAAACTCTCCCTTAAGTTGCTTTTGTCAAGGTGCCTTAGCACAGCAACAGGAAGAGGAGCTAAGACGGTGGGCAAATCCCAGATGAAGTCAATCCTAGAGTTTGAGCTTCTGACAAATGGTGATACCGAATCAGAGTACAGAGTCAGTCTGTGAGAAGGGAGCAGCACCTTGAAAAATTTTCTCAAAGTGAAAAGGAATTTTTTTTGAATTGCTAGATTGAAAGGGCTCTCCAAGTGCCCAGAAAAATGAACAAACTGTCCCCAGAGAGGGACACAGCATTTGGGTATTTCTGAACATCAAGGATAGGGATATGAGTTCATCAGCTTCCAGAGAGTTGGAGTTGGGGAGGCGCAGAAGATGGATTTGGGGTCAGAATGTCATTAGACTTTCCAACAGCAAAGGTGTCGATGGATGAAAAATCAGATGTAAAACTACACATCCCGTTTTAGGCCCTGCAACACTCTCAGTGAGGGGAAGAAAAGTGTTAATTTCTGACATTCAGGAAATCAAAATAGCTCTTCTTTCCTAGAAAGTGATGGACAGTGTACTCCGTCCGAATAACCTAGTAAGTCTTGAAGCAGAAAGACACTGGAGTTCAGAACACAAGATGATATTGGCAAAGGGGTTTGAGCTGTGTATCATTCACAGAGCAGGGATCCAAGGAGGCCTGTTGAAAATGTGGTCCATAATCTGTGGACACATACTTATAATGAAGAATAATATGACTGAGTTCAAATGAATGTCTCTAGGGGCAAACATGTCTTAGAAGACTCAAATGCACAAGAACTTTCAGTGGCGATCTAATTTCAGTATGTTCTATGACGGCCTTGAAAGGAAGCATCTATCCTGGCTTGTCACTGATGTGCCCAACAGCAGCAGCTAAATTTGCTTCTCTTTTTATCACTTGGGGATTAGATGTGTGTAAAGGCACACATTTGCCTTGGCATCCACATGGAGGTCAGAGGCCGACCTCAGGAATCATTCCATACCTTTCACTCAGTTTGGAACAGGGTCTCTTATTTGGAGATAGATAGGGTTTCTTATGTTAGGCAGGCTAGCTGGCCCATGAGCATCCAGAGATTGTCCTTCTTCCACCTTCTGTCTTGCTGGAGGAGCACTGGGATCACAGGTGTGTGCTACTTTGTTCAGCTTAACACGACTGCTGGGGATCTGAACTCGGTTCCTCATTCTTCCATGGCAAATATTTTACTCAGTGAGCCATTTCCCCAACTCAGCATCTGTATTTTCAATCAACACCAATAACCATCTGTTCTCCAAGTGTTCAGACTTTGTACTTCAAAATCCTCTATTAAAAGAAACTAGGAGACAAGTGATACCCTGTGTGTGGAATAGAAAATTTCAGCATAGCCTGTAAGGTCCTCTTATTGCCATAAAGTTAAAATGTTTGGAATCAGCAGCTTAGCGTAAAGTAACCAGTTTAAAGATTCTTCCTAGCCAAATAAGGGCAGTTTTATGCACCAAGAAGAAGGAACGAAAGAAAAACCCAGTTAATTGAAATAGTTTGTGAAAAGCCACGAGTCCTTGGGTAAGTTCGGATGAAGAGACTTTAAAAAGACACATAAGAATTCACTGGTGCTTACATTCCATCTAGGACTTCCAAATGTTAAAGTTTGCAAGTGAGCAAGTGTAGTAGTTTTACAAACTGTGCTAAGATCCTGAAAAATCCTGACTTGGGACCAAGTTACTTGGTACAATTTGCAACCCCCATGAGGAAAACCCAAGTAATACATTATTTTACAGAAAGATACCAGAGTACGAGAAAACGAACTTGGTGTTTGGCAATCTTGCACATTCCTGTGAAGGTGGAATTGAAGCCCAAAACTTTAGTAACTAGACAAACACGCTTGGCTGCAACAGGAGTAAATGCTTGGTGTTGAGCAGCAGTGGGGTGGGGGGGCAACCTGTGAGCCAGGCAGCCATACACTTGTTTCTGCCAGGAGAGGGTGTTCCCATAGGATTAACTCAACTCCAGGAAACCATTAAAGTAAGCATGCTCAGAAGGTCCAATTTGGATGGACTCCTTTGTTCCCAGTGTTCCTTTGACTCTCTCCTCTGGTGTGCCTTTGACTGTCACCCTCTGCACACCCTAGAGTGACTCCATTTGCTCTTCTCAGTTAAAATCTTTTCTTGTCTGGATCCCTCCCCCATCTCTCTACTGTCTCTCTGTGTATCCCACTTGCCCTTGAACTTGAGAGAATCCTGCCTCAGCCTCCCAAGGGCTGTGATTACAGGGATGCTCCACCATGCCTGGCCACAGATTTTTTTTTTGTTCTAGAGAGCTCATTTCTCTGAGTTAAATTAATTCCTCCCTTTCTTCCTTCTTCCCTCCCTTCTCCTTCTCTCCCCCTTCCTCTTCCTTTCTTCTTTAGGCTGACACCTCCTTTTATAGGGCTGTATGTAGCTTCATTCACAGTCCGTTGGAATAATGCAGGATATTTATCACCTCAAGATCCAGAGTCACTGCAAAGTCTCTCTGTCTCTGTCTCTGTTTTGCCTTTTTTCCAGCTGTGCCCTGCTCTTTCTGTAAAGCTATGCTCTCTTCACAGTCACACACAGAGCCCCTTCCCTCTCCTGTGTACTCTTGCATCCCTTCTGCTCAGGGAAGTTAGTGAGCGTGCCTTAAAACTGCTGCACTGTTTGGCTGGGGAAATAGGAATTTGGGAACTATTTGTGGATGATGTCAGGCCCTGGGCCTACAGTCAGTGCTGCTAGCCCCCTCTCTGCTGGGTGGTGTGCCTGGTGGGTCCATACCTTGTCTTCACACTTGCTTCCTTCTGGCTGTCCATGTAGTCAATGAGCTCTTGCACATGAGACAGAAAAGGTAGGGCCCGGTGTCTATTCTGTCTGCTCCCAGCTTGACTGTCTCACTTGCTGCTTTGACTTCACTTCCCTCATTATGTATGTGTCCCTTCGCTCCCTGAGCCAGAGCATCACAGTGTGAGTGCAGGTGCAGTCTGCTCCTAGTCCTTTGTTGATGTGACACTGATTTTAAATCCCTCCTTCCAGGCTTGCTGTCATGGATCCTCTGCTGGAAGCAAATGGCACCTTTGCCTTCAAACTTCTGAAAGCACTCGGTGAAGACAGCTCAAAAAATGTGTTTGTCTCACCCATGAGCATCTCTTCAGCTCTGGCCATGGTCCTCATGGGGGCAAAGGGAACCACTGCAAACCAGATGGCTGAGGTAATCAACGTTATTTCACAGTAGCTCAATATATTGATTGCCAGTTGAGTTGGACCTTCAAATCCCAAAGGAATTGTTTTGACAGAAGGTGACATAAGGTGATTGAGAGTTGATGGGAAGGGTATGCTACCCCTGTTGGGACCCTAGTTCTGTCATCATTTGTGACTGTGTGTGTGAGGGTTAACGTGGGCAAAAATACCAAAGGCCTGCCCCCGGGGCCACCTGTGACCCACTGTCTGCGCTCTGGGCCCAATGGCTCTCAGCTGTCCAACTAGGTGAGGTGTACTGGGATGCTCCCCTAGAGAACTCTGAAGTTTCTTTCCACAAGGGACCAGGCTTGTTTGGGAGACCATGAATAGAACCAATTGAGACTGTGTGCAGGTCTTTACGTGTGTGTGAACTACAGAGTCAGTCTGCCCCTAGGAAGGGAAGACAGTGAGGGATGAACACAGGTACACTGTCTTCAGAAATGGAGGTTGGGGTTATGTGTTAGTCTGTTAGGGTTGTTTAACAGATACCCAGACTGGGTGGCCTAAAGAACAGTTAATTTCTTACAGTTCCAGAGGCTAAAGTCTTAAAGCAAGGGATCGCAGGTTGATTTTCCATGGTTTATAAGATGCCATCTTCTCTCTGTGTCTGTGTCCTGATCTCCTTTCCTTATAAGAATTGGATTTGAGTTCACGTTAATGACCTCATCTTAATTTTATTATCCCTTTAAAGGGCTATCTTTAAATATGGTGTATTCTGAGGAACTGGGTGTCAGATGTCAGTACATTGATTTGGGGGAACTTCTTCAGTTCATGGTAGAAGGTATACATTGCAGTCACTGAGCTCCAACAATTCTCAACACACCCCAGTACACATGGCCAGATTTCATCGCCCCAGGGCAGGAGTTTCTTGATTCACCTCCACTTGTGTTTGCAGTGAGTCTTTGCTGATCCACCATCACCTCAGGCCATAACTGTGCATTCTGGGTTAGCACTTGGCAGCTGCTTTTCAGTATTACAAAACGTAACTCTGTTTATTGCTCTCAGTCTGCTTCCTGCCTGAAGATAGTGAATGTTTCCCCCTTTTAGTTCCAACTTGTTACAAGTTTTGATAGGCAGTTCTGGTCCCTGTAGGAGCAGCTGGGGTCAGACAGACAGCTATGGCAGCCAGGTTAGAAGGTCCAGGAAAGTGTACCTCATGCTGGGGACCTAGGTACTAACTGTTTGCTTGGGTCTTGGTGCTTTTCTGATCAACTTGGTGTGGTGACACTGACTCAAGGACTCTCCATGTGGCCTCCAGCAGGACTTGCGTCACAGTGGCTAAGACAAGAGCACAGATTTGGTAGCTGCTAGGTTTTTAAGGCCAACTCCTGAGCAGTGTCATTTGTGCTGAATTCTGAAGGTCAGATAGTGAGAAGGCACCTAGAGCCAAGTGCAGAGGAGAAACTGCAACGTCTGAGGCCAGAAGCTGCCCACACTTGAATGATAGGAGGCCTAGTTGTTAGCCATGTTTGCAGTCAGAGCACAAGTAGTAAGCATGAAGAGCTGGGTCTATGGTGGGCCATTGCTGCTCAGACCAGGGTGACTGGGTACAGGTGAGGGACCTGGAGAGGGAGCTTTCAAGTCACTTTTGGTCTTTAATCAGGCAGCAAAGGCCTGTAAATTCTGAGGATGAGTTTGTGTGGACTCCTTTCCTTTAGTTGCACCCACTGAGGCTGTGTTTTTGTTGTTTCTGATTCAGGTGCTTTCTTTGACTAAATGCAGCGGCAATGGAGGTGGAGATGTCCACCAGGGCTTCCAGTCTCTTCTCACCGAAGTGAACAGGACTGACGCACAGTACTTGCTCAGAACAGCCAACAGGCTCTTTGGGGACAAGTCTTGTGATGTCCTCCCAGTAGGTATCACATGATGCGGAGAGTGTGAGCTGAGGATCGACCCCCCTCTGCCCACTCATGCTTTTTTTTGTACTTTGTACATAATTTGGAACAATAGGAGAGCTTGTGTTGTTTCAAATACAAACAAACCAGCCAAGCAAGATCCCTCCTCAACCTCTGCCCCTCCCAAAATGAGAGCTTTTTTATAGTGATGTATCATCCCACACATACAGAAACTTAGTTGCACAGGATTTTCTTTGTATGATATCATTAAGTCATTTTGTTTGTACCAGGATTATGTGACTCTTCCTCACTATTATTGTTATTATTGGTGTTAGAGATGGAGCCCCATGGCCTCACACACGCTAAGCCCAGACTCTACCATCGACCCATACCTCCAGCCCTGCTCAGTATTAGTAGACACCTTTGATAGGCCTCAGGATGGATGTAGAGTGACACGGTAAACCGCTTGCCTCTGAGTAGTGTTTAGCTTTTAACCACTTACTATCAGTGAGGTAGTGAGTATGATTTGAAGTCCAGGTGCATGTGCTATTCCCAAATGTATTTTCAGAGCATGGTGAATCTTTGGGAGTTTAGTATGTATTGCTAAATTGCTGACCCAAATAGGGTCAGTATTCGATCCAGAGATATTAGCAGAATGGTCATTTCTACTCATTGTTATCAGCACTTGCTGTATGTTCTTAACCTTTTAAATTTTTATTTTGAGATTGGAAAATATACCTATTTTTTTTGAGCATGTTTAAATTGAATATCCCTAAATCCCAAAGTCTAGAATCTGAAATTTCCGTATCTCACTTCTGACTCTGAGCATGTTGGATTCAACCAATACGTTTTCCTGTGAATTATTCATTTATATGTTCTCTGCACATTTTTGTGTTAGTCCTTTTAAAATTTATTTTTATTTTATGTGTGTAAGTGTTTTGCCTGCATGTATTTAAATGATCCACATGCATGCAGTGTCCTCAGAGGTCAGAAAAGGGCATCTGATCGCCTGGAACTGGAATTTCAGATGGTTGTTAGCTGCCATGTGGATGCTTGGAACTGAACCTGAGTCGTCTGTAAGAGCTGCCTGTGCTCTGACCCTCTGAGCCATCTCTCCAGCTCCTATAACCCCACTGTTATTGATTTTCAAGAGATTTCTTTTTTTTAATGTTTGAAATATCCATATTATTACTTTAATAATAATAATTTTTGTCATAGTTTTTAAACCTGTTTCAGGCCTACCTTGCTTTAAAAGGAAGTGATAGAAAGTGAACATAGTTGGTGTAAGGTCAGGTAAGATCTGTATACCAGGATCATTTTTTTTCATATTCGTTTCACTTACTCTGTACTTTCTGGGTTACTACTGTTTTTAGGCCTTGTATATGAAGAAAAGCAAAACTTTCAACAAACAAATAGATTTGGCTCATTTTTATTTTTTGTGAATATTTTAAGAAAAGCAATGATATTTAAATTGTTATTTTCATATGTGGATATAAAAGAGACTAGAAATATTTTCAGTTATTTCTCGTTAATTTAGGATTCAAAAACCTCAAATACTAACCACTACATGGAGTTAGATTTTCCTTTAAGGTCTATTTGTTGTTGCTTATAGTAGCTTAAACTGACTGCTATTTTTCACTGTTTCAAAATTGTAAAAATCACTTTAAACGTTTGGCAAGTTACCTGTATGTGAATGGCCAGTGTGCATCCTACATCTATGACTGTTGTCCTCTTGTGTGGGGTTTTATTTTTTTTCTTGTTTGAGACAGGGTCTCAATGTCTAGGCTGACCTCTAACATACTATGTATTTGATGATTACCTTGACCTCTTGATTTTTTCCTTCTCTGCCTCCCCAGAGTTAGGATTGCAGGCATGTGCCACCATGCCTGGTTTTATGTAGTACTGATGATTGAATCCAGGGCTTTGTGCATGCTAGGTAAGCACTGTACCAACTGAGCTATGGCCCCAACCCTCCAGACTGTGTTCTTAGGTTGAGAAATTTTAAAATATTTCAAAAGCAGATCAGTGAAATTGGCAAAGCATCAACAATGTGAGGATTAACTGAAATGATCTGTGAAGTTCATTTTATAATGCCTGCACCACACTGAGAAGTTAGTGGTGTATGTAAACCAGTGATTGTGGAAATAATCCACCTGGAGCTCACAGTGAAGCTCTAACATATAGCCATGGCTGCTGCTCATTTACAGGGGATACGACGAGGTGTAGAATGATGAGCTTTTCTAAGGACACCCAGCTAATAATCAGAGAGCTATGCTCATGGTTACCATATTGTATCTCTCCTGTTGTCTACACCAAAGGAAAATTATGAAATCCTGTTCTTATCAAACTAGTTCCTTTAGGGGCTGGAGAGGTGACTCACTTGGTAAATAAAATGCCTGGTGTACAAGCATGAAGACATAAGCCCTGATCTCCAGCACCCACATAGAAGCTGGGCATGATGCTGAGTATATCTCCAATGTGGAATAGAGGAGTGCACAGACCAGTGGATCCCTGAAGCTGATTGGATGGCCAGCCTAATCCAACTGAGTGTTCAGAGAAAAACTGTCTCAAAAATAAGGTGGAGAGCTATGTCAGTTTCTAGCCTCCACGTACATGTGCACACACACACATTAATGCATATGTATGTGTACATAACCACATGACTGTGTACATATACCATACACACAGTAATGGGAAAAAATTCTTTTCAAAAAAGGAATTAAATATGTAGCCATGAGCTGTCCACAAGGAAGACTGAGAAATCATTCCATATACTTTATGAATATAGTGCATGATTTCACCTCATTTGTGTGGTATCAGGTTTTTTGTGGTAATGCAGAATTTGGGTGATCATTGATATCATTGTTATTTTATATAGAATATGTCATCAGAATAGTTTGAACTTTTCTTTCCCTTGTGCTGTGATCAAGTTCCCCCAAGGCCTTGTGCATTTGAAGCAAGTACTCCGCTGAGCTACACCCCAGCCATGACTGCGTTTTTGTGAGTTGTTCACCATTTGAGACTGAGGTGTTTAACTTGGTAACTGTGGACACAGGAAGCTTTTCAAATCACATGTCATCGGTTAAAATAAATTAAAATGCAATATTTAGTTTCCTAACCTCACTGGCCATTTCTCAAGGGCTCTAAGTCCCAGGTGACACTATTTTGAATGATGTCAATTTATGTTTCTGTTAACTCGGGAAATTATTGTAGAAGGGTTGGGTGCACAGTGCATAGGTACTATAATTCTTGTGGGGTTAAATATTACTCATCTCATGTGGTGGTTTGCGACAGTGATAGCCCTATAATTCCTGTATCTGAGGGTCTCCCTAATTCCCTCCACGAGGCTCAGCTACTCTAGCAATTTGTGAGTTTTTTTAATACTCAGACCACAGTCTTCCTTGTTCATAAACTAAGATTGAAGAGCAAGAAACTGAGAATTTGGATTCTAGGTTCTTTCCTCATGTTCGTTTAAAAGCTACATATGTACATGTACATCATTAAAGTTTGATTTTCTGCTTAAGTGCCTTAAAGGAAGAAGCTGTTTGTGTCAGTCACTTTTGTAGTTGTAAATTATACTGTTCTCTTAGTCTTTTAAAGATTCCTGCTACAAATTCTACCAAGCAGAGATGGAAGAGCTGGACTTTATTGGAGCTGCAGAGCAGTCCCGAAAACACATAAACACCTGGGTAGCCAAGAAGACAGAAGGTGAAAGAAGAATTATTCAATTTTGATTATTGGTTTGTTTTTGGTGCTGAGAATTGAACCCAGGTCCTTGAACGTGCTGAGCAGCCTGTCTGCCACTGAGCTACAACCCACAGTCCCTTTTAGTCTATATTTTTCATTCACATTGTGTGTGTGTGTGTGTGTGTATGTGTGTGTGTGTGTGTGTGTGTGTGTGTGTGTGTGTGTGTATGTGTATGTGTTTGTGGTGTTTGTGGTTAGAGAACTTGCCAGAATTGGTGCTCTCTTTCCAAAATGTGGGTCCTGGGATCAAATTCAGAATTTTTTGTTTTGTTTTGCTTGAGAGAGGGTTACCCTGAGCCCCAACTGGCCTGGAGTTCGCTATGTATAACAGACTAACCTCAGTCTCACAGATCTGCCTGCCTTTGCCTTTCTAGTGCTGGGATCAAAGGTGTGCACCACCCCTGGATCCTCGTCTGTTTTAATAGTCTTATTGTCAGTGCCTTTACAAGACCATCAGATGTAAGCAAGAATGACTTTTGTTCTTTAAATCAAGACTTTCTTTAAAAATCATTCTTGGGATTAAACCCAGAACTTTGGGTAGGCTAGACCAGTGATCTGTCCTCAGTCTACATCCATAGCCCTAAATCAGAGCTTCTTTTTTCCATGATAATACTTTTTGCTTTAGAAATCTTTATATATAGACTCTGGGTATTTAGAGATATAAAAAGATATTCATTTATTGATAATAAATCTAATGAAATTTATTTTTAAAATAATTTACTGATATACATAGAGTTTTATCTTTTATTAAAGATGAGATCAAACCGTTGCACTAATGAGATGGGAGTGTTTATCTAATACAGTACAATCCAAAGATAAAATAATTTGATACTTCCATGCTGAGAATGAAAGTTGGAAAATATTAGAAATCTTCATTTTTCATAATTTAACCACTGTATTTGTAAGAGCAGAAACTTTGTGCATACAGTGTAAACAATGAAGCTCCTGACATAGTATTGGATGTGAGCCAAGATGTTTCGGGCAGTGCTTGTTGGCATTGCCTTTCAGAGTGTGACAATTTGTATTTTAATTTATGTGTATGGGCATATGTCTATGTGAATGTGTGCCACATGTGTGTGAATGCGTAAGTATGCCAGACCATGGTGTTGGATCACCTGAAACTGGAGTTAAAATTTTTGGTTGTGTATTGGGTACCAAACTCAGGTCATCAGGAAGAACCACAAGTATTCCTAGCCACTGAGCAATCTCTCTAGCCCTTGACTCATATATTTTTAAAATATGAATTTATACTCACTTGTTTCTAGAACAGCCTGTTAAGTACCTCTATCTAGGTTATAGGCAGCACCTGTCTCCTTCTGGCTCATGTGTTAAAAATTCTTGCTGCACGTGTGGGCATTGATTCATAGATTTTGAACAATGAAGTTTTTCTTCCCAAAAGTTTTTTGGGGTTATTCTTTATCGCCCTTCTCTCTAGAACTTTTGAAAAAAGTTTATCTTTGGGACTAGAGAGATGGCTCAGTGGTTAAGAGTGCATACGACTCTTACCCATGTATGTTTGGTTCCTCGGACCCGCATCAGATTCTTGTTTTTCTAGCTCCAGAGGATCTGATACCACCGTAGGCCTCTGTGGTCATCTGTACTCCTGTATACATACACACAGACACATGTGTGTGTACATAATTTAAAATAAATCTTTAAGAACAGTCTGCCTGTGTGTGTGTGTGTGTGTATGTGTGTCCGTGTGTGATTCTAGGGATGTTCCTTTAAGGACAGATGCCCCTTTTTGTGTGGAGATGGTGAAATCTCTTGTCTGCGTTCCTGACCAGAGAAGGAGGTAGACCCTCTGCACATCTTCCCATCTTCCCTTTGTGTGCATCAGCCAACTATTAGCTAACTGGATCCTTAATTTTCCTTTCAGATAAAATTAAAGAGTTGCTGTCTCCAGAGGCAGTGAATGTAGATACAAAGTTGGTCCTTGTGAATGCCATCTACTTCAAAGGAAACTGGGAGAGTCAGTTTGACAAAGAGCTCACCCAGGAGAGCATGTTCAAAGTCAGCAAGGTAAATACGGTGACAAAGGAGACTCCTAGGAGCAGTCCTCTTCACACTGGCTTCGAAAGCAGTCAGGAAGGCTGCCCTTGCTTCATAGGGTCTTGGGTACCTTGGACAGCCCAGACTTCCCCGCAAGGCTGGGAGCCTTTCTTCTCCTTCTCTTTTGCATGTTGCTGTTGGTGCTGGCACGCTGCTCAGTTCCTGGTCAGGCCCTGTTCCTGTCACTGGCCAGGGCATGGCTCTGTAGCTTACTTCAAAAGGTCTTTCTCAGATCTTTGGAGATAATATCTGATTTCCAAATGTGGATATGAGACTCTTGGCCCTGGATCCAGCCCATTTCTCCAGATTCCCTCAGCTGTACATATTCTCTTTGCAGTGCTGTGTTCCTGGAAGCTCTGTCCTCTGTCTTCCCTGTCCTTAGGACCTTTCACCCTGTTGAAGAAGTAGTATGGGGCAGACAGCTGCCTTACACGTACCTGGCTTACAGCTGGTGCTCAGTAATCACTGAACCAATGAATGAAAGTCAGTCTTAGTTGATGAGATGAGCACAGACTTAAGAAAAAAAAAAAAAAAGGAGAGAACACAGGATATACTTCAAGTTTAATCACCCCCAGATTGGAGAAGGTAGTTTGCTATCAGCTTTCTATCACCAAATCCAGTGCATTTTTTAGGGGGAGGGGCTTGATTCTTATATATCAAAGAACAGATTAATTACATGATATTCTCAGTCATTAACCAGAGTGTAGATCCCCCAACCAAACTTGAATTTGAATCTTCCATTGTTTAAAAAATGTATTTTATTTTAAGCTTTCTTTTAAGAAATATTTTTGGTATGCCCAGAGAATGGCTTCCCAAGAACCACCATGGAGTCCGGAGTGTATGCGAAAAAACAAAGAGCCTTTATTCAAGCTTAAGCTTGGTCCCCCAGACCTCACCAACACAGTGGATCTGTTTTGGAAGCCCTGAGGAGAGTGGGAAGGGGCTTTTTATAAATTTGAGCATATTTTAAATTGATTGGTTCCTATAAGCTGTATACTAAAATTAGTTAAAGGTAACTACGAAGCCTTTTATTGGTGGGTGCTGTTTCCAGGGCAAAAGAATATGCTGACCATTGCCTAAGTCTGTTGAAATGTGCTGACCATTGTCTAAGTCTGGTCCTGTTATAATATTTGCAGAGACTTGCTAAATTTGCCTGGGCTTGTTCCCTTTTTCAGGTCCCATGTTGACTGAGGCTTGTTAGAAAGGAACAAATGGAGTCATCTCTGTTCAGTTTGATATTCTAAAGCCAAGCATTTTACAGAAGCAAAGAGAGTAGTTAATCTACGGATATTGGGTTAGAAGGGATTCCAGGGGTCCCACAATTTTTATTGTTTTTAATTTTTTTGTGCATGAGTGTATGTAAATATACCCGAATCATGAGATGCCTGCAGAGGGCAGAAGAGGGTGTTGAATTCCATGGATGGTTGTCAGTTTGCTATGTGGGGGCTCTACATAGGTCCTCTGCAAGGGCAGTCAGTGCTCTTAACCACTGAGCCATCTCTCCAGTCTCTTAAGCTTTATTCTTAAGTAAATTGTTCTATTTTTCCCCTAACTAAACTATTTCTGTTCTCGAATTAATCGTTAAAAAGATGTTTCTTAGGATTTATTCAACAGCAAGCAACAGAACCTTCAGATCACTGTGGTTTAAATCATACATGTTCATTTCCCTGCCAGGAGCACAGGATGGAGCCTGGAGCCAACATGGCACAAGGGTGATACTCTCAGGAACTGGCTCTTCTTCCCTGCTCTGCCATCCTCAGCATGGGACCTTCTTCTTATGTTTTCCAGATGGCTTTGACCCTGAGGAAAGGATAAAAGATTGATCCCCCTAAATCTTTCTAAGTCCTTTGCTGTGTGTTACATAACTGGAACTGTTTAACATGGCTCCTGCTAAATGCAGGGCCGTGAGGCACTCTGTCTTGCTTTCTTGTCTCTTCAGTAGAGAAAGACAGAGCTGTGGCTAATGGGTGTGAACTGCAATCCATGTTGTATATGCAGCAGTGCCTGTAAAGGCACAAGATTTTCTGTTGATATGGACTTGTATTTAAATTCCTTATTTCTAAACAGAATGGAGCATATAGACATGATTAGTGATTTCTTAAATTATTATAACTGAGCAGTTCTTATTACATGATTAAAAACTTTGGGTCTTGGAGGCACATGGGGAGCACTTGCTCAAGTCAGAGGTCAGCACCCCATGGCTTATGGGTGAGGCCAGCCCAGGCCTGTTTTCCTAGATAAACTTCTCTGGAATGCACTCACCCGTATTCGTTTACATACTTTGGTTGTAGACCTGAGTAATTTAAACAGAAAGTGTGTGGGGGCACAGAGCAAAGAATCCTTGCATTCTAGTCAGTTCTGGATAAAATGTGCTGGTTGTAGGACAAGGACAGACTAAGGAGACAAGAGCAGGTGGCTGCTTGGCTGAAAACTGGGCAGACTTGATGAGGCACAGATAGAACACAACAGAAACTTCTTTCATTTGTTCCATTTGATTCAGAATTTTGTGTTGTATCAGAGAACTGGGTATTGTAAAGGACTGCTCTGCCTGTCACCTAGAATCCAGTAAATTTCACAATAGTTTCTAGACTTAAACCACAGTGGGATCAGGAACCCAAGAGGATTGCTGTGTGGGATGTGGTTACTGTCTGGCTAAGGATGCACTGGCAACAGCTGTACCTGTTCCATGTAAGGTGTTCATCTTGCTTGGCTCTTCAGTCTTCAGTATTGCTGCTCGTTTGTTTGTAACTAGTGTAGTCAGCAGATGTTGCTTGAATGCCTACTATGAGCCAATCATTAACTAGCTGAGTATGTCTGCCTTCATAAAATACTTTTATCCTGGAAGAAAGGTATAATAGATAAAGTGTAGAGTTGGTAGAATGGCTCCAGAGACATAGGAAGGTGGTGGTGGGATGATGTGTTTGGGGTGTTGTAGAAGAGAGCTACGGCGGAAGCTGTCACTGGAAGAGGGTGTGTGAGCAGATACCAGGCAAGGGGCATGTTCCAGGTTCCCATGACATTTATGGGGCATAAGGAAATGGAGCTAGTTTATTAGAGAACTACAAATTGCTCTTGACCATAGTGGAGCAGGGAAGAGAGAATGGCAAAAGGTCAGTGGAAGTGGAAGCAGGGCGAGCTCCTGCTGGGATTCCACGTTGTTTCAAGGACTTTAACTTCTGCTCCCACTGGAGCCACACCACACAAGTGTGTCCACACCAAGTGGTGTGGACTGACTTCATGGTGCTGGGACGTCTGACTGCTGTGCTGAAGTCAGTGATTGGAAGGTCATCGAAGTATCCCAGAGCTACACTCATGGCTATCTCGGGGTTTGAAAAAAGACAGATTTTAGGTATATTTCAAAGGGACAGACAATACAACTTAATGAATCAGATGCAGGGTGTAGGAGAAAGTCATGAGTCAAGGACACATGTGATTTTAACAAGAGATGAACAGGAGTCAATGCAGAAGACACGCAGCGGTTTTGGCATCTGGAAGGAGGACATTTGTTTCAGCCAGGACAGGCAGAAGTTGTAGGTGGAACAGGTCTGCAAAGGAATAAAATAAGCTGAGGGTTATGCCTATCAGACTTTCTTCATAACAATGCAGCAGTCACACAGGCAATAAAACACATCATTCTTGAGTTCAGAGAAATCTAGGTTAGAGCTGTGAATTTGGGAATGATGCTCAAAGTCATGAGACTAAATGAGATGCCCAAGAGAAAAGGATTTTGGGGCCTGGACATCCCAGGTCTTTGGAGATTGGTTCAGTCAGCTCTTTGTCTCTAGAACAAATATGAAGATAATTGACTTACTAAGAGAAAAGATTTTTTTGATTTTGTCTTACAATCTCAAGTCAGTGATGAGATAGATAGATCCATTGTTTCAAGGGTACTGGAATGGAATGCTGGCAACAGGAGGTGAAGCAAATTGGTTTACCTCAAGACAAGGGAAGGAAGAAGAGCCTTTCAAAGTCTTATCCAGTAACCTAAACACCTCCCTTCAGGCCTCACCTCCCAAAGGCTCTACCACCTCCCAAAACTCTACTCTGAGGACCAAGTCTTGAAAAACAATGCACCTTCGGGAGACATGCAAGATCTAAACCAAATGTGAAGGGCTAATAGAGTGTTCTAGAAGTCCAAGCCATAGTGTTTGTAGGGGCACAGAGTGGCTCCCTCTGTTGAATTTGCCTGGTGTGTCATTGTGTCCCATTTCCATCTAGTACTACTTATGTCCTTTACAGAATGAGGAGAAACCTGTGCAAATGATGTTTCAGGAGTCAACTTTTCAGACGACCTATATAGGAGAGATATTCACCAAGATTCTGCTGCTTCCCTATGTGGGCAATGAGCTGAACATGGTCATCCTGCTTCCGGATGAACACGTGGATTTGAGAACGGTGAGGAGCGTGGGGCTCAATGCAGCTGCACTGGACAGAGAATAGCATTTGGCTTCTGCTCTGGTTCCTGTCCCTTTGACCATTGGCCCATTTTAATTTTTCATTTTTCATTGGGGTAGGGGTGGAACCAGTGCCTGGAACACGCTTGGCAAATGTGTTACCACTGAGATGCCCCAGTTCCGGGCTACAGTGTTTATCTCCAGCCACACTTCCCTGGGCAGTATAGAGCCTCCCATCATCCCCACTGGCCTGGGGTAACAGCACTGTCCTTGCACTGAAACTTTCTTGTAGGTGGAAAAGGAACTAACTTATGAGAAATTCATGGAGTGGACCAGGCTGGACATGATGGATGAAGAAGAGATGGAGGTTTTCCTGCCTCGGTTTAAACTGGAGGAGAATTATGACATGAAGGATGTGCTTACCCATCTGGGCATGACTGAAGCCTTTGATCAGTCCAGGGCAGATTTTTCTGGAATGTCATCAGCACAAGCCTTGTTTCTGTCCAAGGTTTTACACAAGTCCTTTGTGGAGGTCAATGAGGAAGGCACAGAGGCTGCAGCCGCTACGGGCGACAATATAATGCTGAGTGGTGCGTGCAACACCCCACGCTTCTGTGCCGACCACCCTTTCCTTTTCTTTATCCAGCACAGCAAGACCAATGGGATTCTGTTCAGTGGTAGGTTCTCCTCTCCCTGAGGAGAGGCTCATGCTGTGTCAGCCTTTTGTCCCCTCTTCCTCCCACTCTCCATAGTTTGCCTGTGACTTGAGTGTCCTTATCCTTAAGTGCAATGACAGTTAAGAATAAAGGGCTTAATGGTGGGATCCCACCTTTGGAACTGTGTTTGTCTGCATGGGGGAGTTATTAGGATCTGAAATTGCTCTTCTGGGACTGTGTGCTGCTGGCTATAGAGTCTCCTGGAGGACCCTGTGGTCACCTTCACAGGCAGCCATACATCTTCCTGATAGGAGAAGAGAAAAGCAGATGTGGACATTGAGCAGTGAGGGAAGAAATTCAAGGGGGCTGGGTGTTTGTGGGAAAGTCACTTTAGAATTCTAAGGGGAGGCTGGAGGACTTCTGGCTGTCTGCAGTTCACAGTGCCATGGTCCCCTCTGACGTCACTGATGCTGCTCACGTGCTGTTAAGCTCTGGAGGCAATAGAATTGGGAGCCCGGGCAGCATGGAGCTCAGGAGTGATGTGAAGAAAGGGAGGAGACAGATTTGCTGCTGTGGACAGGCATCCTCGTCAGTTTCCTGTCTCTATAGCAACAATAGTCGAGACTGGAAGAGCTGAACACCGGGTTGCATGTGGACTTCCAACTCTTGGGAAGTAGCTGAGGAAGGACCCCGTATCAAAGCCACCCTCAGCTATATAGTGAGTCTGTGACCATCCTGGGCTACAGGAGACTGTTAAACAAAACTAAAATTGTTAATTCTCGGTATTTCATAAAAATGGTTTCTGGAGTTCTGGAGTTCCAGGAGCATGGTGCCACACTCGGCAAGCTCAGCCCGAGGGCCCCATTGGTAGATGGCATCACAATGGCAGGGACAGTGCAGGAGTGCTGGGCACTGCCAGAATCCCTAGTAACCAGCCGTTATCATGGGAGCGAGTCCAATCCTTTGCACCAGCATTGATCCCTGCCTAGACTGGGGCCCTCATGCCCTAAGTGCCTCTTGCTAAGTCCTACCTCTTAAAGGTTCACCACTCAGCACCACCACACTGCGGAGCAAACCTTCAACACATGGACCTTTGTGAGACAAACCACATCCAAGTCAGCATTCTTCTCCCACTGTTTAGCACTCCTGGTATTTTAATTTGGGGGTGTGGGGGTATTATTGTTGTGTGTGGAGGGCTATGATCTGTATGTGTCTGCCTGTTCCTGTGTGAGTGCAGGTGTGCCACAGGCTAACTGTGAATGTCAGACCACAGCCTTGACTGTCTACTCTTGCCTTCCACCTTGATCTGAAATAATCTTTTGTTGTATGCAGCCATGACCACCAGGCTGTCTGTCTTGTGAGCTTCTGGGTATTCACCTGTCTTTGCCTCCCCGTGCTATAGGAACATTGGGATTGTAGTCTTTTGCTACTGTGTCTGACATTATATGGTTGCTACACATCGAAACTCAGCATACTTTATGCACTGAGGCATCTCCCCCATCTGGTTTATTATTTATTACATTATTTTTTGTACTGAAGATAGAACTTAGGGCCATATATGTGAGGGTCTGGAGCTCCCTGGAATTCCCACTTTAGGGAAGATACAGAAGAGCGGATAACCAGGAGAGAAGTGTTAAGCCTTATGCCCTTCCAGTAGAGGCTCAGCTCAGTTTCCTCTGTTCGGAACAGTGACTGATTTTTATTCTTTATGAGTATGAGTGTTTGTCTGTATGTATGCATGTGTACCATATGTGTGTCCAGTGCCTCTGGAAGCCAGAATAGGGCCTCAGATACCCTGACTGGAGTTAGATACCATTGTGAGCCACCATATGGGTGCTGAGAACCAAACCCAGGACCTCTCCAGTGCTCTTAACTGGAGCCATTTCTCTAGCCCACTGCTCTTTTATTTCTAAGGAGTGTGTCTTGCTTCTGTTCTTGCTGTAATTAAACTCTTAACCGATTTACTATATCCTATGTGAATTAGGCACTTTGGAAGCTCAAGATGCTGGGGCAAGACCACAGGAAACTGGAGACCTCCCCAGAACACGTGCCTACTAGATTCTTTTTACACCGGTCTATCTCCCATAAGCTTGGCCTCAGACCACATTGTTTCTGACCCTTTCTTTGAGTGTTCAAAGTCCCTGCTCTGGCTTCTCTGCCACCAGCTACTCCTGCACTTAACTGGACTCCAGCTTCCTCCTCCTGGACCTCCTCTCTCCTCCTCCTTCCTCTCTGCTGCAGAGCCCTTGCCACCTGCCCCCCACCCCGTGTCCCCCTCCCTGCCTTGCCCAGATACACTCGTACACTTGCTCAGGAATTTCCTACAGGGATCGCTGACCATCAAAAAGCTATCATCTCAGGAGACATCCTTCCCCCTCACTAACTAGGTGGCTAATGGAAACCTGGCACCGTCTGGTATATGTTCCCTTGCTTGTGCTTTTCTTGTCCCAAATACAATTCAAATAGGATATGTGCCTGGCTGATGCTGACTTTTACAACCTAGCCAAGCTCCACTGTGAAGCCTGATGTAGACCCCTGCCAAGCATATCAGACTACTGACAGAAAATGACCAAGGAAAGACCAACTGAAGTTGTATGTAACCTTTCTATTCGATGGAATTAAAAAGTCCTCTTCAAACACTTTATTCTTTTATTTTAACATGTTGTATATTTACCTTACTTGTTCAAACAAAAATATGGCTATTGCGTCTAATCTGGACCACACAGAACAACCACATGCACACATGGGTTGTGGCTGGCACCTACCACAGCCACAGCCTGGTGAAGCTGCTCCGTGCTGTGCAGTAAACGGGAAAAGCTTCCCTCAGAATGCAGGGCAGCACCTCAAAGCAGGGGATTTTTGTTCTTTATTCTCTGTCCTTCCCTATTGCCTGCACAGTCACGGTTTACGCCATGCTCTGAGCATGAGGAAGAAGGCGCTGTGCTGAGGATGGAAGAGCAGCATAATTGAGCTTCAAAGGGCATCACCCTGGGCCTTGGCACTCCAGACCCCGCCCATCTCCTGCCCTCCTGGTGGAAATGAGTTAAAGGACAGTGTTGTGGGATTTCACGTGCATGCATTTAATGAA
Source organism: Eospalax fontanierii (assembly GCA_035773235.1). NCBI lineage: Eukaryota > Metazoa > Chordata > Mammalia > Rodentia > Spalacidae > Eospalax > Eospalax fontanierii. The sequence continues at coordinate 20,940,572 of CM069547.1, forward strand.
ATCCTGACGATCATCTTCTTAACAGCTAATTTCAAGGAGAGAAATAGTTTTGTCAGGAAAAATAGAACAGTTCATTTAAGGATCAGGCTAGAAACAAAATGTATTTCTTTTTAAAATTTTATTCTTTTTAATATTTATGTATGAGTGTATTGCCTGCAAGGATGTAAGTGCACATGTTTATGCAATGCCTGAGGATGTCAGAAGAGGGCGCTGGAACCTTTGGAACTAGACTTTCCTATAGTTTTACCTGCCATGTAGCTGCTGAGAACAGAACCTCTATCCTCTGCAGGAGCAGCCAGGGTTTTAACTGCTGAGTTGCTCCACTGGGTTCTAAAATGTATTTCTTAATAAACTGAAGGTTGAAATTAAAGTTTGCCTTGCAAAATCTAAGTTGTGGTTCACGATCTAAATATGATATAAGTAATCTTTTCTGTCAGCCTGGGATATATGTGCCCAAAAAGAGGATGAGGATCAGAAAAAGGAGGAGGAGGAGGAGGAGGAGGAGGAGGAAGAGGAGGAGGAGGACGAGGAGCAGGAGGAGGAGGAGGAGGAGGAGGAGGAGGAGGAGGAGGAGGAGGAGAAAAAGAAGAAGGGAAGAAAGAGAGAGAGAAAGAAAGAGAAAGAAAGAAAGAAAGAAAGAAAAAGAAAAGAAAGAAAGAAAGAAAAAAGAAAGAAAGTGGATTTGGTGATAGAAAGATGCTGGGCTATCAGTGAATAACACATTAAGCTGGAGGTGGTTAAATTTGAGGTCTGTTCTTCTGGGCTTTGTTTTATTTGTTTGTTTGTAAACAAAAGCTTCCTCACCCATCAAGCCAAGACTGAATTTCAGTGCTTACTAAACACCAACCATAAGCCAGGTATTAGAGAGCTGTCTGCCCTCAGCTGGCTTTTCAGCAGAGGGAGAAGGGTTGATTGAGTGTTGTGGTGTGTGACATCAGCAGAGGGTAAGGTAACAGCTTGAAGAAGGAGACAGACCTTGGATGGAACTTCCTAGAGGTTACCACTGGAAAGAAAGGAAGGAACAGGAGAAATGAGGAGGATCCAGGAAACCAAAGATACTCATGAGTCACATGTGGAGTTTGAACATTATCACAAAATTAAGGAAGCCAAAGATCTAAAGTAAGGCAGAGAGTGATTTGTCTTCTACACAGACATGCCCATGGCAGGAAGGCCAGTGACAGGGTCAGACAAGAAATGGGAGCATGCAGATGACTGTGGTAATGTCCAAAAGGAAAAGAGTGAGAGAAAGCCCCAAAGTTTGATGTGGAATCTAGGCTGCTAAGCTGCCCAAGGCCATAGGAAGGAAGAATGGGCTGAAGGACGCAGCCTTCTAGATATGTACTAGAAGCCAGTGTGAACAAAGAACCTTTCCAAAAAGTTTTCCTGCACAGTTTTTACCTTGCTGACTTTGAAAGGCATCTATCTCCTGGGTGTTCTATTTGTCAAAGTGCTTTTCCACTTTCCCTTGAAGTAGATGGCATTCACAAGGACCAGCTTTGTGTCTGGAATCACTGCATCTAGAAACAGCAACTCTTTCATTTTATCTGAAAGAAGAATTAAAGAGAGAGTTAGCTGAGAGCTGGTTGATGCATGCAAAAGGAAGATATTCAGAGAGTCTACATTCTTAAAAGATCAAGTACACATTTAAGAGATTTCAGTGTCCCTTAAATACAAGGGAAGTATTTGTTCTTAAAGCAACACTTCTACTATCACAATAAAGGAACACACTCTTTACAGTCCTGGGAAAAAGAAAAATTAAATTGTAAAAAGAAAAATTAAACAACAAAAAGTTCTGGACAGAAAAACATCTATGTTTGACAAAACTCATAGAATATATGTGTTGATACTGGTATGTGCAGTGTGAATTCCTACACATGAGCTGGAGAGAGACAACTGGTACCTACATCTTTAGGAATTTAAAGCACTTTTAACAACTGTTTTAGGGCCTGGAGAGATGGCTCAGGTGTTAAGAGTGCTCACTGCTCTCGCAGAACATCTGAGGTTAATTTCTGGCTCCCATGTCAGGCAGCTCCCAACCACCTGTAACTCCACCTTAAGGAAATCTGACACCCTCTTCTGGCCACTGTGGATACCTGCTTTTATGTACACATACCCACACACACACACACACGTGTGTGCGCACACACACACACACATATGCACACTCAAAAACATAATTAAATAAAAATAAGTCTTAAAAATGGAATGGTAATAAATTTTAACATAGAACTAGGGAGATAGCTAAGCCAGTAAAGTGTCTGCTTTACAAGTACAAGGACCTGAGTTCAATCTCCAGAACCCACATTAAAAAAATAACAACAAAAATACAACTTACATGTGATGATGCATGCTTGCAATATCAGCATGGGAGAGGTGGAGACAGGTGGGTCTGTGGCCTCACTAAAGAGCCAGCATAGCTTATTTGGTGAGTTCTAGGCCAGTGTCAAAAAGAAAACCAAGGTAGACAGTCCCTGAGAAATGATAGCCAGGCAACCTAGTTCTGGAAAAAGTATAAACGATATTGGAAGACATCACAGAAACACTGTTAGAGCAGGTTAAATCTAGACATGTCAGACACTGACAGGATCTAAAGGCAGATTTACAGTTTGCATTTATTTAAAGATGATCTTTTATGTTAGTGTTGTTGGTAATGTCTTTTTGTTCCTCTTTTGTTTTTGAGACAGAGTCTCCCTCTGTAGCTATCCCTGACCTAGAATTTTCTATGTAACCCTGGCTGGGCTGAAACTTGCTATATTGACCAGGCTGACCTCAAACACGTAGAACTCCACCTGACTCCACATCCTGAGTACTAGGAGTAAAGGAATATGCTCCAGAGCAAGGCTTTTTAAACTGGTGGGAACAGCTTAAACAGCTCTGATTTAGGGTAGGACTTAGACTAACTCAGTGGTAGAGTGCTCCCCTAGCAAGCACAGAGCCCTGGGTTTGATCAGCATAGCAAACTAAAAAATACAATAAAATAAAAGATGCCTTGTTTGAGAAAACAAAAAGTCATTTTCCTTTATATTTAATGTTCCTCTAAAGGGGTTGACAATAAGGATATTAAAAATGGACTAACTGGCTAATGGTCACCGGGGTCTATCTCTATCTCTAAGCCAAAAAGACAGAAGGTGAAAGCAGAGCTATTCTATTGTATCTGTTTACTCGTTTGACACACAAGTGCTGTCATCTTGGAGCTCTCTTAATGACTTGCTGGCAGCTCAACAGGTTGGGAAATCTGCTTTAGGCAGCTCAGCTGTGTGGTAAATTTACAGAGTTTCTCTCTGCCTCAAGGGACATGCCTCGAAGAATGTGATTGACAGCAAACCAACCAATGACTTATGGGAGAGGGTCTAGTGGGAAAGCAGTGAAAGCTGGTAAGAAGATAGGCAAGCAGAGGCAGCTGGTCTCCAACTTGGGTGTGTGTGCTGAAGGTCCATGGGACTTCTGATCAAATTGCTGGCTCCTCCATATGAAATTTCTGTCTCTCTCCCTGGGGATGAATCCTTTGTAAGTAACCAGGAATGAATTGGTTTCTCTAATTGGAGAGCATTCTCTGTTTGCTCAGTCAGTTCAAACCTAGGGGGGTGGGGCTGAACGCTGGCCCTCACTGCGAGAGAATTCTTAAGATATCAGTTCATCAGAGAATCTCATTCAGCTCATCAGAGAGTCTCTTGCAGTTCCTCAGAGCATCTCCTCCAGCCATCTCAGCTGATCAGAGTCCCCTTCTCAATACTTATTTACTGCTTCTGTTACCATGGGGAGGGGTATTGTAAATCTTAAAAGTTCAGTTTACTTAGAAATGTGAAGGTTTTTTAACTTCCTGAGTCAGCCAAAGCTCTGTGTAGTGCTAGAACAGTAAATGCTAGTTGTGTATGAAGCATCACAACAGGTGGCGTCGAACATCTCCTTTCTGCAGGGAAAATTAATTTGGAGGAAATTGTTAGACAGCATACAATCCTGCTATACCACTCCTGGGCATATACCAAAAAGACTCCATATCCTCCTACAGAGATATTTATACATCCTGTTATACCACCCCCAGTAACAGCGGTATCCTATTTTAATGTGATTGTGTCAATCTCCTGTTTGCAATGCTTGAAAAGGAGTGTTTTCATAAATAGATCACAGCAGGCCTCGGGTTGTTGCTCAGTATTATGAAGCATTTTGAGCATATGCCAGGCCCTGGGTTTGTTTCCTAGCAATGTACTTCCTATCTAAATAGAACACAGTAAAAATAGTATTAAGTTGAATAAAACCCAAATGCATTAGTAAAATGAATTGTGTGTAGCACTCGTGCCCAAGATTCCTGGTAAATCTCTTTTTCAGAGAGTGTCCCCCTACATATCCCAAGTTGCCCTTGAACTCCTACCATCCTGGCTCTGCATCCCAGTGCTGAGGTGACAAGGCTGTACTACCATGCTCAACTTTCAGCCTCCCGACTAGAAATTCCGACTACCACTAAGAAGGCTTTGCTTGATTTTATTTTGCACAGAGTTATGAAGTCCTTTCAAATATAAGCTGAACCATCTGGTCTTCAGGGAAGTTTGAAAAACCTGTTCACAGTCATGGAAATATCTTTTCTGGGATCAGCTTTTTTCTTCAGACTATTCTGTTTACGGTGAATTTTCTAAACGTTAGACCTGAGTAAGTCACTGAATACAACCAAACAGCTGTCTGTGTGGATCTCTACAAACAGGTGGGGGCACCCTTCACTTCTCTTTTCAGGCCTCTGCCAATGCATTACTGTCCTCTAGCCATCTCCTGCACTGTTACTTAGATACTTCCAGGACAATATCCCGGCAGAGACCCAGACTCTGAAATGCCTTATGCAGAAGCACGAAGCAGAGGAGACCTGGAAGCCCTTCATGCTCCCGTTCACCCTTCCTTCTTTTTCCTCCTGCACCCCAAACCACGGAGTCCAGAGAGGGGGGAAGTTAGGTCTTCCACCAAAGATTATCACAGTTCTTCAATTCTTCATTTAAGGAGGAGAGGAGGGGGAAAGAAAATACAGAAGACCATGAGTGGTGGCAAGCAGTGAACTGTAGCTCTTTGATCCCTAGGCCCTTATTACAGGCTTTTTCAAAGATTGCCAGCAGAGGGGGCAGGGCCAGGAAGAGAGCTAGTGACAGAGCTTAACATACAAGGTTAACATACATGAGGACCTGAGTTCAATCCACAGTACACACAACTATACCTATAAATAAACTAAGCAAGAAATACTCAAATCTTGCCTGAAGAAACTAACTAAAACACACTTAAATTCTAGCATTCAAGAGCCTCGGGGGGAAGATCAAGACTGTTTCAGAAAACAAAGCCAGAATGAAACTAAAAGCCCAAATTAAGCTACAACAAGAATAAAGCACTCCTTAAAAAAATAAAATAATCAAATAGAAAGATCTAGCTAATCAAGATAGAAATGTTACTTTACAGCAAAGAAATAGTAATTCAATATGATTGTAATGGATATACCAAGAAGGTTCCCCTCCCCTCATCTCTCTCTCTCTCTCTCTCTCTCTCTCTCTCTCTCTCTTTCTCTCTCTCTCTCCTTTCTTTCAAGGTAATTAAGTTTACTCTCAAGTTTGTATGGGAAGAAAGCAGCAAGGGTCGCCTAGAAAACCTGAAACTTCTAGAAGTACAGTGAGGACGACCGGTTCTCCAAGACAGTTCGTACCATATGGTGACCTCATGCAATGGAGTGTGGTAACTGAGGCCAGAAGTAAAGTCTAGAAAACAGACCTGAGTGTACAGAGCTATTTGATACATGACATGTGAAGTCACTGGTGACCATATGATAAACTGAGCTAGAAACTGAGCTTGGAAGTGAGTTAAAAATCACATCTTATATCCTCATCTCTCAAAACAAACCTCTAAATGAGCCATCAATTTAAATATAAGAAATGAAACCAGAGATAAACTAGAAGACCCATGAGCTCTACCATCTACAGAAAGACTTTCTAAACATGCTCAAATCTCCAGATGTGAAGTCACAGACCAGATGACAAACTGAGGGGTTGGGGATTCGAGTATATTTTCAAGGGACTAATTATGCTTATATGTAAAGAGGCCTTAAGAGTCAACCAGAAGCCAGGCCTGATGGCACATGCTTGTTATCCCGCCACCTGGTAGGTGAGAGGATCAGTTTAAGACCAGTTTCACCTACATATTAAGTTCAAGAACAGCCTGGGCTACATAAGTCCCTTGTCACAAGCAAACAAATGAGAAGAAAATGACTAAACACTTTTAAAAGTGAACAACGGTCATGTTAGCGATGTGTCTGGGGTCTCAAGAAAATGACCACAGAACTCAAAGTATTTCAGCAAGACAAAAAGTTTTACTTCCTAAGAAAGACCAGCAATCCTGATGCGTTTTTCTGATCCTGACAGCCTATGACCACCTTGGGCTCTGCCTCTGGCTTCCTGACTTTGCGCCCAGTGGCTATTTGAGGCTGGGGCGGTGCTTGCGTCTCCTCTCAGTTCGCTACAGTCGCTCAGTCCAGGGTAAGCATCTGCTGCAGACTCGCTGGGACACTGCTACCCTGGGGACACGGGGAACAGGCTTGTGCGATGTCCTGGGCGCGGGATGCTGGACTGGAGGGGCGGGTGTGAGCCAGCCCTGAGTCTGGTTCACACTGCAGCGTGGTGGCTGAAGCTGGGATGCAGATTGGTGAGTTGTCTGCGGTTTCCGTCAGCGGGTAGCTTCGCCTACCCCTGGATCCCAGAGGCACCAGTCCAAAGCCCAGGGAGGAAGTGTGGGGTGGGGGCCACATGGTCTTCCTCAGGCTGGTGCTGCTTCTCAGGTGACAGGGCCTGAATCCTGGAGAACATGAGACCGACAATGAAGAGGACATCGTGCCCCACCCCCAGTCCCCTGCTGGAGGCCTTTCAAGGACTGCATGTCTGTGCCAGGTCCTTCTAAAGTGCCAGGCCTGGGCTGTGCTCAGGCATTTGGGCAAATCCTGAGCACTTTTAAAGACCGCGTTCCTGTCGAGATAGATAGTCTGTGGACAATTTCAGATGTTTTGGAAATTGGTCTGTGGGTTTCTTCCTTTCACTTTGCTTTGTTGGTGGAATCAGAGACTTGTTTGTACTGCGGAGCAAGCGCTCTGCCCCTGAGCTTATGGAGGCCAGGCTCACTCTTTCTCTAGTCCCTTAAAGCTATTTTGAGAATGGGAATTATGGAAAGTGAACATTCACTTGCTGTCAGGTCAGGAACGCTGGAATGCCGGGTTGGGGGGGCGTAGGGAGTGGCTGGCTGAGGTTTGCTACTCTCTGCTTGAGTGGGAGGCAGTTGTGTTTGTGAAAGGAAAAAGCTGCCGGCCTTTTGTTTCCTGTGGTTTAACTGTGGTATGGGGTCTGCTGTATCAAGACACTGTTGTATTATGGTTATTGTGAGCAGGCACTGGATGCGGGGGGACTCAGAAACACAGACCCTGATTACAGAGATGGCCACTGTTACCAGTATACATGGGGACTGTCCCAGTGTTTCATGACCACATTAAGTAATTGCAAACTCTATAACTTGTGCCATCAAACAGAAAGGGTGCATTGTGGCTCACACTTGGCTCTATAAACCAAGTCAGTTGGCTTTCCCCATATCTACAGAGCTGTATCCGTGGAGAGCACATGTGGTTAACAAGAAAGAGCAGGAAGAAGTCAATGTCAGAAAATTTTGAGGGAGAAGCCAGATGTGGAGCTGGACACCTGTAATCCCAGTACTCAGGAGGCTTAGGCAGGTGGACAGGAGGTTGAGAGCAGCCTGGTTACTATAGAGAGAGCCCCACTCAAATATAAACTTTTTTTTTCTTCATTAAACAATATGGGATATAGGCACTCTATCTAGCCTTTACATTGCTTTGTGTATTTTAAGTCATCTCAGATGATTTAAAGAACACAGGAAGTTGTATATCGGTCATATCATATATTAAGTTATTTTTATATGCTGATACCTGAAGTTCTTTGTATCTTTAGATACCAACTAATATCCTTTAGAAATGACTGTTTTCAAAATTGTATGAGGACAATTCCAATGAAAGACATCTTGTTACAGTTTAGTGAATTATAGCTAATTCTGACCAGTAACAGTAGATGGAATTAGAACAGAGTCATCAAGTTTTCCTCTCTATTTGAGGGTATGTAAATGAATGCTTATGATCACATGGAAGACCAATGCCTCCGTTCTGAACTTGCTGGACCTGGAATTAGGCCAAGTAGTCAGTCTTTGCAGGCCTTCCAACTGTGTGCTGGGGCATTGTGCTGGCATAGAGAAACAGATGGGTCAAGATACTGATCCCTCTAGCTCAGCTGATGCTCTCAGTCACACCTCTGCAACTAATAGCCACACCCTAAGTACCATACAAATACCATTCTCTGTGTGTGCAGGAGCATGGAGATGCTAAATGTTGATTTTCAGATGGACAGGATCTGGAATGACCTAGGAGACAAAGTCCAGACACATCTGTGAGGGATTATCTTTTCTTATTATTTTATTTTAAATATTTTAAATGCAACTTTGTTATGGAATGCCCATGGAGGTTAGAAGAGGGTGTCCGACTCCACTGGAACTGGACTTATAGACAGTTGTTAGCTGTCATGTGGGTGTTGGGAAGCAAACCTGGGTCCTCTTCAAGAGCAGCCAATGCCCTTATAACTGCTGAGCTATCTCTCCACCCACTATGAGGGATTGTCTTGATTAGGTTAATTGAAGTGGGACAATACACCCTAAAAGTGGGCACATCATTCCCTGGGCTTGGGTTTTAGTCTACATAGTAGGATGAAAACTAGTTAAGAATAAGCTCTTCTCCCTCTGTCTTGTTACTGTGGATACAGTATGATCAGCTGGTTCTCCCTTGTGCTCCAGTGATTTCCTGGCCAGTAATGGATTGGACTCTGAAACTAGAAACAAAAATAAACTCTCCCTTAAGTTGCTTTTGTCAAGGTGCCTTAGCACAGCAACAGGAAGAGGAGCTAAGACGGTGGGCAAATCCCAGATGAAGTCAATCCTAGAGTTTGAGCATCTGACAAATGGTGATACCGAATCAGAGTACAGAGTCAGTCTGTGAGAAGGGAGCAGCACCTTGAAAAATTTTCCCAAAGTGAAAAGGAATTTTTTTTGAATTGCTAGATTGAAAGGGCTCTCCAAGTGCCCAGAAAAATGAACAAACTGTCCCCAGAGAGGGACACAGCATTTGGGTATTTCTGAACATCAAGGATCGGGATATGAGTTCATCAGCTTCCAGAGAGTTGGAGTTGGGGAGGCGCAGAAGATGGATTTGGGGTCAGAATGTCATTAGACTTTCCAACAGCAAAGGTGTCGATGGATGACAAATCAGATGTAAAACTACACATCCCGTTTTAGGCCCTGCAACACTCTCAGTGAGGGGAAGAAAAGTGTTAATTTCTGACATTCAGGAAATCAAAATAGCTCTTCTTTCCTAGAAAGTGATGGACAGTGTACTCCGTCCGAATAACCTAGTAAGTCTTGAAGCAGAAAGACACTGGAGTTCAGAACACAAGATGATATTGGCAAAGGGGTTTGAGCTGTGTATCATTCACAGAGCAGGGATCCAAGGAGGCCTGTTGAAAATGTGGTCCATAATCTGTGGACACATACTTATAATGAAGAATAATATGACTGAGTTCAAATGAATGTCTCTAGGGGCAAACATGTCTTAGAAGACTCAAATGCACAAGAACTTTCAGTGGCGATCTAATTTCAGTATGTTCTATGACGGCCTTGAAAGGAAGCATCTATCCTGGCTTGTCACTGATGTGCCCAACAGCAGCAGCTAAATTTGCTTCTCTTTTTATCACTTGGGGATTAGATGTGTGTAAAGGCACACATTTGCCTTGGCATCCACATGGAGGTCAGAGGCCGACCTCAGGAATCATTCCATACCTTTCACTCAGTTTGGAACAGGGTCTCTTATTTGGAGATAGATAGGGTTTCTTATGTTAGGCAGGCTAGCTGGCCCATGAGCATCCAGAGATTGTCCTTCTTCCACCTTCTGTCTTGCTGGAGGAGCACTGGGATCACAGGTGTGTGCTACTTTGTTCAGCTTAACATGACTGCTGGGGATCTGAACTCGGTTCCTCATTCTTCCATGGCAAATATTTTACTCAGTGAGCCATTTCCCCAACTCAGCATCTGTATTTTCAATCAACACCAATAACCATCTGTTCTCCAAGTGTTCAGACTTTGTACTTCAAAATCCTCTATTAAAAGAAACTAGGAGACAAGTGATACCCTGTGTGTGGAATAGAAAATTTCAGCATAGCTTGTAAGGTCCTCTTATTGCCATAAAGTTAAAATGTTTGGAATCAGCAGCTTAGCGTAAAGTAACCAGTTTAAAGATTCTTCCTAGCCAAATAAGGGCAGTTTTATGCACCAAGAAGAAGGAACGAAAGAAAAACCCAGTTAATTGAAATAGTTTGTGAAAAGCCACGAGTCCTCGGGTAAGTTCGGATGAAGAGACTTTAAAAAGACACATAAGAATTCACTGGTGCTTACATTCCATCTAGGACTTCCAAATGTTAAAGTTTGCAAGTGAGCAAGTGTAGTAGTTTTACAAACTGTGCTAAGATCCTGAAAAATCCTGACTTGGGACCAAGTTACTTGGTACAATTTGCAACCCCCATGAGGAAAACCCAAGTAATACATTATTTTACAGAAAGATACCAGAGTACGAGAAAACGAACTTGGTGTTTGGCAATCTTGCACATTCCTGTGAAGGTGGAATTGAAGCCCAAAACTTTAGTAACTAGACAAACACGCTTGGCTGCAACAGGAGTAAATGCTTGGTGTTGAGCAGCAGTGGGGTGGCGGGGCAACCTGTGAGCCAGGCAGCCATACACTTGTTTCTGCCAGGAGAGGGTGTTCCCATAGGATTAACTCAACCCCAGGAAACCATTAAAGTAAGCATGCTCAGAAGGTCCAATTTGGATGGACTCCTTTGTTCCCAGTGTTCCTTTGACTCTCTCCTCTGGTGTGCCTTTGACTGTCACCCTCTGCACACCCTAGAGTGACTCCATTTGCTCTTCTCAGTTAAAATCTTTTCTTGTCTGGATCCCTCCCCCATCTCTCTACTGTCTCTCTGTGTATCCCACTTGCCCTTGAACTTGAGAGAATCCTGCCTCAGCCTCCCAAGGGCTGTGATTACAGGGATGCTCCACCATGCCTGGCCACAGATTTTTTTTTGTTCTAGAGAGCTCATTTCTCTGAGTTAAATTAATTCCTCCCTTTCTTCCTTCTTCCCTCCCTTCTCCTTCTCTCCCCCTTCCTCTTCCTTTCTTCTTTAGGCTGACACCTCCTTTTATAGGGCTGTATGTAGCTTCATTCACAGTCCGTTGGAATAATGCAGGATATTTATCACCTCAAGATCCAGAGTCACTGCAAAGTCTCTCTGTCTCTGTCTCTGTTTTGCCTTTTTTCCAGCTGTGCCCTGCTCTTTCTGTAAAGCTATGCTCTCTTCACAGTCACACACAGAGCCCCTTCCCTCTCCTGTGTACTCTTGCATCCCTTCTGCTCAGGGAAGTTAGTGAGCGTGCCTTAAAACTGCTGCACTGTTTGGCTGGGGAAATAGGAATTTGGGAACTATTTGTGGATGATGTCAGGCCCTGGGCCTACAGTCAGTGCTGCTAGCCCCCTCTCTGCTGGGTGGTGTGCCTGGTGGGTCCATACCTTGTCTTCACACTTGCTTCCTTCTGGCTGTCCATGTAGTCAATGAGCTCTTGCACATGAGACAGAAAAGGTAGGGCCCGGTGTCTATTCTGTCTGCTCCCAGCTTGACTGTCTCACTTGCTGCTTTGACTTCACTTCCCTCATTATGTATGTGTCCCTTCGCTCCCTGAGCCAGAGCATCACAGTGTGAGTGCAGGTGCAGTCTGCTCCTAGTCCTTTGTTGATGTGACACTGATTTTAAATCCCTCCTTCCAGGCTTGCCGTCATGGATCCTCTGCTGGAAGCAAATGGCACCTTTGCCTTCAAACTTCTGAAAGCACTCGGTGAAGACAGTTCAAAAAATGTGTTTGTCTCACCCATGAGCATCTCTTCAGCTCTGGCCATGGTCCTCATGGGGGCAAAGGGAACCACTGCAAACCAGATGGCTGAGGTAATCAACGTTATTTCACAGTAGCTCAATATATTGATTGCCAGTTGAGTTGGACCTTCAAATCCCAAAGGAATTGTTTTGACAGAAGGTGACATAAGGTGATTGAGAGTTGATGGGAAGGGTATGCTACCCCTGTTGGGACCCTAGTTCTGTCATCATTTGTGATTGTGTGTGTGAGGGTTAACGTGGGCAAAAATACCAAAGGCCTGCCCCCGGGGCCACCTGTGACCCACTGTCTGCGCTCTGGGCCCAATGGCTCTCAGCTGTCCAACTAGGTGAGGTGTACTGGGATGCTCCCCTAGAGAACTCTGAAGTTTCTTTCCACAAGGGACCAGGCTTGTTTGGGAGACCATGAATAGAACCAATTGAGACTGTGTGCAGGTCTTTACGTGTGTGTGAACTACAGAGTCAGTCTGCCCCTAGGAAGGGAAGACAGTGAGGGATGAACACAGGTACACTGTCTTCAGAAATGGAGGTTGGGGTTATGTGTTAGTCTGTTAGGGTTGTTTAACAGATACCCAGACTGGGTGGCCTAAAGAACAGTTAATTTCTTACAGTTCCAGAGGCTAAAGTCTTAAAGCAAGGGATCGCAGGTTGATTTTCCATGGTTTATAAGATGCCATCTTCTCTCTGTGTCTGTGTCCTGATCTCCTTTCCTTATAAGAATTGGATTTGAGTTCACGTTAATGACCTCATCTTAATTTTATTATCCCTTTAAAGGGCTATCTTTAAATATGGTGTATTCTGAGGAACTGGGTGTCAGATGTCAGTACATTGATTTGGGGGAACTTCTTCAGTTCATGGTAGAAGGTATACATTGCAGTCACTGAGCTCCAACAATTCTCAACACACCCCAGTACACATGGCCAGATTTCATCGCCCCAGGGCAGGAGTTTCTTGATTCACCTCCACTTGTGTTTGCAGTGAGTCTTTGCTGATCCACCATCACCTCAGGCCATAACTGTGCATTCTGGGTTAGCACTTGGCAGCTGCTTTTCAGTATTACAAAACGTAACTCTGTTTATTGCTCTCAGTCTGCTTCCTGCCTGAAGATAGTGAATGTTTCCCCCTTTTAGTTCCAACTTGTTACAAGTTTTGATAGGCAGTTCTGGTCCCTGTAGGAGCAGCTGGGGTCAGACAGACAGCTATGGCAGCCAGGTTAGAAGGTCCAGGAAAGTGTACCTCATGCTGGGGACCTAGGTACTAACTGTTGGCTTGGGTCTTGGTGCTTTTCTGATCAACTTGGTGTGGTGACACTGACTCAAGGACTCTCCATGTGGCCTCCAGCAGGACTTGTGTCACAGTGGCTAAGACAAGAGCACATATTTGGTAGCTGCTAGGTTTTTAAGGCCAACTCCTGAGCAGTGTCATTTGTGCTGAATTCTGAAGGTCAGATAGTGAGAAGGCACCTAGAGCCAAGTGCAGAGGAGAAACTGCAACGTCTGAGGCCAGAAGCTGCCCACACTTGAATGATAGGAGGCCTAGTTGTTAGCCATGTTTGCAGTCAGAGCACAAGTAGTAAGCATGAAGAGCTGGGTCTATGGTGGGCCATTGCTGCTCAGACCAGGGTGACTGGGTACAGGTGAGGGACCTGGAGAGGGAGCTTTCAAGTCACTTTTGGTCTTTAATCAGGCAGCAAAGGCCTGTAAATTCTGAGGATGAGTTTGTGTGGACTCCTTTCCTTTAGTTGCACCCACTGAGGCTGTGTTTTTGTTGTTTCTGATTCAGGTGCTTTCTTTGACTAAATGCAGCGGCAATGGAGGTGGAGATGTCCACCAGGGCTTCCAGTCTCTTCTCACCGAAGTGAACAGGACTGACGCACAGTACTTGCTCAGAACAGCCAACAGGCTCTTTGGGGACAAGTCTTGTGATGTCCTCCCAGTAGGTATCACATGATGCGGAGAGTGTGAGCTGAGGATCGACCCCCCTCTGCCCACTCATGCTTTTTTTTGTACTTTGTACATAATTTGGAACAATAGGAGAGCTTGTGTTGTTTCAAATACAAACAAACCAGCCAAGCAAGATCCCTCCTCAACCTCTGCCCCTCCCAAAATGAGAGCTTTTTTATAGTGATGTATCATCCCACACATACAGAAACTTAGTTGCACAGGATTTTCTTTGTATGATATCATTAAGTCATTTTGTTTGTACCAGGATTATGTGACTCTTCCTCACTATTATTGTTATTATTGGTGTTAGAGATGGAGCCCCATGGCCTCACACACGCTAAGCCCAGACTCTACCATCGACCCATACCTCCAGCCCTGCTCAGTATTAGTAGACACCTTTGATAGGCCTCAGGATGGATGTAGAGTGACACGGTAAACCGCTTGCCTCTGAGTAGTGTTTAGCTTTTAACCACTTACTATCAGTGAGGTAGTGAGTATGATTTGAAGTCCAGGTGCATGTGCTATTCCCAAATGTATTTTCAGAGCATGGTGAATCTTTGGGAGTTTAGTATGTATTGCTAAATTGCTGACCCAAATAGGGTCAGTATTCGATCCAGAGATATTAGCAGAATGGTCATTTCTACTCACTGTTATCAGCACTTGCTGTATGTTCTTAACCTTTTAAATTTTTATTTTGAGATTGGAAAATATACCTATTTTTTTTGAGCATGTTTAAATTGAATATCCCTAAATCCCAAAGTCTAGAATCTGAAATTTCCGTATCTCACTTCTGACTCTGAGCATGTTGGATTCAACCAATACGTTTTCCTGTGAATTATTCATTTATATGTTCTCTGCACATTTTTGTGTTAGTCCTTTTAAAATTTATTTTTATTTTATGTGTGTAAGTGTTTTGCCTGCATGTATTTAAATGATCCACATGCATGCAGTGTCCTCAGAGGTCAGAAAAGGGCATCTGATCGCCTGGAACTGGAATTTCAGATGGTTGTTAGCTGCCATGTGGATGCTTGGAACTGAACCTGAGTCATCTGTAAGAGCTGCCTGTGCTCTGACCCTCTGAGCCATCTCTCCAGCTCCTATAACCCCACTGTTATTGATTTTCAAGAGATTTCTTTTTTTTATGTTTGAAATATCCGTATTATTACTTTAATAATAATAATTTTTGTCATAGTTTTTAAACCTGTTTCAGGCCTACCTTGCTTTAAAAGGAAGTGATAGAAAGTGAACATAGTTGGTGTAAGGTCAGGTAAGATCTGTATACCAGGATCATTTTTTTTCATATTCGTTTCACTTACTCTGTACTTTCTGGGTTACTACTGTTTTTAGGCCTTGTATATGAAGAAAAGCAAAACTTTCAACAAACAAATAGATTTGGCTCATTTTTATTTTTTGTGAATATTTTAAGAAAAGCAATGATATTTAAATTGTTATTTTCATATGTGGATATAAAAGAGACTAGAAATATTTTCAGTTATTTCTCGTTAATTTAGGATTCAAAAACCTCAAATACTAACCACTACATGGAGTTAGATTTTCCTTTAAGGTCTATTTGTTGTTGCTTATAGTAGCTTAAACTGACTGCTATTTTTCACTGTTTCAAAATTGTAAAAATCACTTTAAACGTTTGGCAAGTTACCTGTATGTGAATGGCCAGTGTGCATCCTACATCTATGACTGTTGTCCTCTTGTGTGGGGTTTTATTTTTTTTCTTGTTTGAGACAGGGTCTCAATGTCTAGGCTGACCTCTAACATACTATGTATTTGATGATTACCTTGACCTCTTGATTTTTTCCTTCTCTGCCTCCCCAGAGCTAGGATTGCAGGCATGTGCCACCACGCCTGGTTTTATGTAGTACTGATGATTGAATCCAGGGCTTTGTGCATGCTAGGTAAGCACTGTACCAACTGAGCTATGGCCCCAACCCTCCAGACTGTGTTCTTAGGTTGAGAAATTTTAAAATATTTCAAAAGCAGATCAGTGAAATAGGCAAAGCATCAACAATGTGAGGATTAACTGAAATGATCTGTGAAGTTCATTTTATAGTGCCTGCACCACACTGAGAAGTTAGTGGTGTATGTAAACCAGTGATTGTGGAAATAATCCACCTGGAGCTCACAGTGAAGCTCTAACATATAGCCATGGCTGCTGCTCATTTACAGGGGATACGACGAGGTGTAGAATGATGAGCTTTTCTAAGGACACCCAGCTAATAATCAGAGAGCTATGCTCATGGTTACCATATTGTATCTCTCCTGTTGTCTACACCAAAGGAAAATTATGAAATCCTGTTCTTATCAAACTAGTTCCTTTAGGGGCTGGAGAGGTGACTCACTTGGTAAATAAAATGCCTGGTGTACAAGCATGAAGACATAAGCCCTGATCTCCAGCACCCACATAGAAGCTGGGCATGATGCTGAGTATATCTCCAATGTGGAATAGAGGAGTGCACAGACCAGTGGATCCCTGAAGCTGATTGGATGGCCAGCCTAATCCAACTGAGTGTTCAGAGAAAAACTGTCTCAAAAATAAGGTGGAGAGCTATGTCAGTTTCTAGCCTCCACGTACATGTGCACACACACACATTAATGCATATGTATGTGTACATAACCACATGACTGTGTACATATACCATACACACAGTAATGGGAAAAAATTCTTTTCAAAAAAGGAATTAAATATGTAGCCATGAGCTGTCCACAAGGAAGACTGAGAAATCATTCCATATACTTTATGAATATAGTGCATGATTTCACCTCATTTGTGTGGTATCAGGTTTTTTGTGGTAATGCAGAATTTGGGTGATCATTGATATCATTGTTATTTTATATAGAATATGTCATCAGAATAGTTTGAACTTTTCTTTCCCTTGTGCTGTGATCAAGTTCCCCCAAGGCCTTGTGCATTTGAAGCAAGTACTCCGCTGAGCTACACCCCAGCCATGACTGCGTTTTTGTGAGTTGTTCACCATTTGAGACTGAGGTGTTTAACTTGGTAACTGTGGACACAGGAAGCTTTTCAAATCACATGTCATCGGTTAAAATAAATTAAAATGCAATATTTAGTTTCCTAACCTCACTGGCCATTTCTCAAGGGCTCTAAGTCCCAGGTGACACTATTTTGAATGATGTCAATTTATGTTTCTGTTAACTCGGGAAATTATTGTAGAAGGGTTGGGTGCACAGTGCATAGGTACTATAATTCTTGTGGGGTTAAATATTACTCATCTCATGTGGTGGTTTGCGACAGTGATAGCCCTATAATTCCTGTATCTGAGGGTCTCCCTAATTCCCTCCACGAGGCTCAGCTACTCTAGCAATTTGTGAGTTTTTTTAATACTCAGACCACAGTCTTCCTTGTTCATAAACTAAGATTGAAGAGCAAGAAACTGAGAATTTGGATTCTAGGTTCTTTCCTCATGTTCGTTTAAAAGCTACATATGTACATGTACATCATTAAAGTTTGATTTTCTGCTTAAGTGCCTTAAAGGAAGAAGCTGTTTGTGTCAGTCACTTTTGTAGTTGTAAATTATACTGTTCTCTTAGTCTTTTAAAGATTCCTGCTACAAATTCTACCAAGCAGAGATGGAAGAGCTGGACTTTATTGGAGCTGCAGAGCAGTCCCGAAAACACATAAACACCTGGGTAGCCAAGAAGACAGAAGGTGAAAGAAGAATTATTCAATTTTGATTATTGGTTTGTTTTTGGTGCTGAGAATTGAACCCAGGTCCTTGAACGTGCTGAGCAGCCTGTCTGCCACTGAGCTACAACCCACAGTCCCTTTTAGTCTATATTTTTCATTCACATTGTGTGTGTGTGTGTGTGTGTGTGTGTGTGTGTGTGTGTGTGTGTATGTGTATGTGTTTGTGGTGTTTGTGGTTAGAGAACTTGCCAGAATTGGTGCTCTCTTTCCAAAATGTGGGTCCTGGGATCAAATTCAGAATTTTTTGTTTTGTTTTGCTTGAGAGAGGGTTACCCTGAGCCCCAACTGGCCTGGAGTTCGCTATGTATAACAGACTAACCTCAGTCTCACAGATCTGCCTGCCTTTGCCTTTCTAGTGCTGGGATCAAAGGTGTGCACCACCCCTGGATCCTCGTCTGTTTTAATAGTCTTATTGTCAGTGCCTTTACAAGACCATCAGATGTAAGCAAGAATGACTTTTGTTCTTTAAATCAAGACTTTCTTTAAAAATCATTCTTGGGATTAAACCCAGAACTTTGGGTAGGCTAGACCAGTGATCTGTCCTCAGTCTACATCCATAGCCCTAAATCAGAGCTTCTTTTTTCCATGATAATACTTTTTGCTTTAGAAATCTTTATATATAGACTCTGGGTATTTAGAGATATAAAAAGATATTCATTTATTGATAATAAATCTAATGAAATTTATTTTTAAAATAATTTACTGATATACATAGAGTTTTATCTTTTATTAAAGATGAGATCAAACCGTTGCACTAATGAGATGGGAGTGTTTATCTAATACAGTACAATCCAAAGATAAAATAATTTGATACTTCCATGCTGAGAATGAAAGTTGGAAAATATTAGAAATCTTCATTTTTCATAATTTAACCACTGTATTTGTAAGAGCAGAAACTTTGTGCATACAGTGTAAACAATGAAGCTCCTGACGTAGTATTGGATGTGAGCCAAGATGTTTCGGGCAGTGCTTGTTGGCATTGCCTTTCAGAGTGTGACAATTTGTATTTTAATTTATGTGTATGGGCATATGTCTATGTGAATGTGTGCCACATGTGTGTGAATGCGTAAGTATGCCAGACCATGGTGTTGGATCACCTGAAACTGGAGTTAAAATTTTTGGTTGTGTATTGGGTACCAAACTCAGGTCATCAGGAAGAACCACAAGTATTCCTAACCACTGAGCAATCTCTCTAGCCCTTGACTCATATGTTTTTAAAATATGAATTTATACTCACTTGTTTCTAGAACAGCCTGTTAAGTACCTCTATCTAGGTTATAGGCAGCACCTGTCTCCTTCTGGCTCATGTGTTAAAAATTCTTGCTGCACGTGTGGGCATTGATTCATAGATTTTGAACAATGAAGTTTTTCTTCCCAAAAGTTTTTTGGGGTTATTATTTATCGCCCTTCTCTCTAGAACTTTTGAAAAAAGTTTATCTTTGGGACTAGAGAGATGGCTCAGTGGTTAAGAGTGCATACGACTCTTACCCATGTATGTTTGGTTCCTCGGACCCGCATCAGATTCTTGTTTTTCTAGCTCCAGAGGATCTGATACCACCGTAGGCCTCTGTGGTCATCTGTACTCCTGTATACATACACACAGACACATGTGTGTGTACATAATTTAAAATAAATCTTTAAGAACAGTCTGCCTGTGTGTGTGTGTGTGTGTATGTGTGTCCGTGTGTGATTCTAGGGATGTTCCTTTAAGGACAGATGCCCCTTTTTGTGTGGAGATGGTGAAATCTCTTGTCTGCGTTCCTGACCAGAGAAGGAGGTAGACCCTCTGCACATCTTCCCATCTTCCCTTTGTGTGCATCAGCCAACTATTAGCTAACTGGATCCTTAATTTTCCTTTCAGATAAAATTAAAGAGTTGCTGTCTCCAGAGGCAGTGAATGTAGATACAAAGTTGGTCCTTGTGAATGCCATCTACTTCAAAGGAAACTGGGAGAGTCAGTTTGACAAAGAGCTCACCCAGGAGAGCATGTTCAAAGTCAGCAAGGTAAATACGGTGACAAAGGAGACTCCTAGGAGCAGTCCTCTTCACACTGGCTTCGAAAGCAGTCAGGAAGGCTGCCCTTGCTTCATAGGGTCTTGGGTACCTTGGACAGCCCAGACTTCCCCGCAAGGCTGGGAGCCTTTCTTCTCCTTCTCTTTTGCATGTTGCTGTTGGTGCTGGCACGCTGCTCAGTTCCTGGTCAGGCCCTGTTCCTGTCACTGGCCAGGGCATGGCTCTGTAGCTTACTTCAAAAGGTCTTTCTCAGATCTTTGGAGATAATATCTGATTTCCAAATGTGGATATGAGACTCTTGGCCCTGGATCCAGCCCATTTCTCCAGATTCCCTCAGCTGTACATATTCTCTTTGCAGTGCTGTGTTCCTGGAAGCTCTGTCCTCTGTCTTCCCTGTCCTTAGGACCTTTCACCCTGTTGAAGAAGTAGTATGGGGCAGACAGCTGCCTTACAAGTACCTGGCTTACAGCTGGTACTCAGTAATCACTGAACCAATGAATGAAAGTCAGTCTTAGTTGATGAGATGAGCACAGACTTAAGAAAAAAAAAAAAAAAGGAGAGAACACAGGATATACTTCAAGTTTAATCACCCCCAGATTGGAGAAGGTAGTTTGCTATCAGCTTTCTATCACCAAATCCAGTGCATTTTTTAGGGGGAGGGGCTTGATTCTTATATATCAAAGAACAGATTAATTACATGATATTCTCAGTCATTAACCAGAGTGTAGATCCCCCAACCAAACTTGAATTTGAATCTTCCATTGTTTAAAAAATGTATTTTATTTTAAGCTTTCTTTTAAGAAATATTTTTGGTATGCCCAGAGAATGGCTTCCCAAGAACCACCATGGAGTCCGGAGTGTATGCGAAAAAACAAAGAGCCTTTATTCAAGCTTAAGCTTGGTCCCCCAGACCTCACCAACACAGTGGATCTGTTTTGGAAGCCCTGAGGAGAGTGGGAAGGGGCTTTTTATAAATTTGAGCATATTTTAAATTGATTGGTTCCTATAAGCTGTATACTAAAATTAGTTAAAGGTAACTACGAAGCCTTTTATTGGTGGGTGCTGTTTCCAGGGCAAAAGAATATGCTGACCATTGCCTAAGTCTGTTGAAATGTGCTGACCATTGTCTAAGTCTGGTCCTGTTATAATATTTGCAGAGACTTGCTAAATTTGCCTGGGCTTGTTCCCTTTTTCAGGTCCCATGTTGACTGAGGCTTGTTAGAAAGGAACAAATGGAGTCATCTCTGTTCAGTTTGATATTCTAAAGCCAAGCATTTTACAGAAGCAAAGAGAGTAGTTAATCTACGGATATTGGGTTAGAAGGGATTCCAGGGGTCCCACAATTTTTATTGTTTTTAATTTTTTTGTGCATGAGTGTATGTAAATATACCCGAATCATGAGATGCCTGCAGAGGGCAGAAGAGGGTGTTGAATTCCATGGATGGTTGTCAGTTTGCTATGTGGGGGCTCTACATAGGTCCTCTGCAAGGGCAGTCAGTGCTCTTAACCACTGAGCCATCTCTCCAGTCTCTTAAGCTTTATTCTTAAGTAAATTGTTCTATTTTTCCCCTAACTAAACTATTTCTGTTCTCGAATTAATCGTTAAAAAGATGTTTCTTAGGATTTATTCAACAGCAAGCAACAGAACCTTCAGATCACTGTGGTTTAAATCATACATGTTCATTTCCCTGCCAGGAGCACAGGATGGAGCCTGGAGCCAACATGGCACAAGGGTGATACTCTCAGGAACTGGCTCTTCTTCCCTGCTCTGCCATCCTCAGCATGGGACCTTCTTCTTATGTTTTCCAGATGGCTTTGACCCTGAGGAAAGGATAAAAGATTGATCCCCCTAAATCTTTCTAAGTCCTTTGCTGTGTGTTACATAACTGGAACTGTTTAACATGGCTCCTGCTAAATGCAGGGCCGTGAGGCACTCTGTCTTGCTTTCTTGTCTCTTCAGTAGAGAAAGACAGAGCTGTGGCTAATGGGTGTGAACTGCAATCCATGTTGTATATGCAGCAGTGCCTGTAAAGGCACAAGATTTTCTGTTGATATGGACTTGTATTTAAATTCCTTATTTCTAAACAGAATGGAGCATATAGACATGATTAGTGATTTCTTAAATTATTATAACTGAGCAGTTCTTATTACATGATTAAAAACTTTGGGTCTTGGAGGCACATGGGGAGCACTTGCTCAAGTCAGAGGTCAGCACCCCATGGCTTATGGGTGAGGCCAGCCCAGGCCTGTTTTCCTAGATAAACTTCTCTGGAATGCACTCACCCGTATTCGTTTACATACTTTGGTTGTAGACCTGAGTAATTTAAACAGAAAGTGTGTGGGGGCACAGAGCAAAGAATCCTTGCATTCTAGTCAGTTCTGGATAAAATGTGCTGGTTGTAGGACAAGGACAGACTAAGGAGACAAGAGCAGGTGGCTGCTTGGCTGAAAACTGGGCAGACTTGATGAGGCACAGATAGAACACAACAGAAACTTCTTTCATTTGTTCCATTTGATTCAGAATTTTGTGTTGTATCAGAGAACTGGGTATTGTAAAGGACTGCTCTGCCTGTCACCTAGAATCCAGTAAATTTCACAATAGTTTCTAGACTTAAACCACAGTGGGATCAGGAACCCAAGAGGATTGCTGTGTGGGATGTGGTTACTGTCTGGCTAAGGATGCACTGGCAACAGCTGTACCTGTTCCATGTAAGGTGTTCATCTTGCTTGGCTCTTCAGTCTTCAGTATTGCTGCTCGTTTGTTTGTAACTAGTGTAGTCAGCAGATGTTGCTTGAATGCCTACTATGAGCCAATCATTAACTAGCTGAGTATGTCTGCCTTCATAAAATACTTTTATCCTGGAAGAAAGGTATAATAGATAAAGTGTAGAGTTGGTAGAATGGCTCCAGAGACATAGGAAGGTGGTGGTGGGATGATGTGTTTGGGGTGTTGTAGAAGAGAGCTACGGCGGAAGCTGTCACTGGAAGAGGGTGTGTGAGCAGATACCAGGCAAGGGGCATGTTCCAGGTTCCCATGACATTTATGGGGCATAAGGAAATGGAGCTAGTTTATTAGAGAACTACAAATTGCTCTTGACCATAGTGGAGCAGGGAAGAGAGAATGGCAAAAGGTCAGTGGAAGTGGAAGCAGGGCGAGCTCCTGCTGGGATTCCACGTTGTTTCAAGGACTTTAACTTCTGCTCCCACTGGAGCCACACCACACAAGTGTGTCCACACCAAGTGGTGTGGACTGACTTCATGGTGCTGGGACGTCTGACTGCTGTGCTGAAGTCAGTGATTGGAAGGTCATCGAAGTATCCCAGAGCTACACTCATGGCTATCTCGGGGTTTGAAAAAAGACAGATTTTAGGTATATTTCAAAGGGACAGACAATACAACTTAATGAATCAGATGCAGGGTGTAGGAGAAAGTCATGAGTCAAGGACACATGTGATTTTAACAAGAGATGAACAGGAGTCAATGCAGAAGACACGCAGCGGTTTTGGCATCTGGAAGGAGGACATTTGTTTCAGCCAGGACAGGCAGAAGTTGTAGGTGGAACAGGTCTGCAAAGGAATAAAATAAGCTGAGGGTTATGCCTATCAGACTTTCTTCATAACAATGCAGCAGTCACACAGGCAATAAAACACATCATTCTTGAGTTCAGAGAAATCTAGGTTAGAGCTGTGAATTTGGGAATGATGCTCAAAGTCATGAGACTAAATGAGATGCCCAAGAGAAAAGGATTTTGGGGCCTGGACATCCCAGGTCTTTGGAGATTGGTTCAGTCAGCTCTTTGTCTCTAGAACAAATATGAAGATAATTGACTTACTAAGAGAAAAGATTTTTTTGATTTTGTCTTACAATCTCAAGTCAGTGATGAGATAGATAGATCCATTGTTTCAAGGGTACTGGAATGGAATGCTGGCAACAGGAGGTGAAGCAAATTGGTTTACCTCAAGACAAGGGAAGGAAGAAGAGCCTTTCAAAGTCTTATCCAGTAACCTAAACACCTCCCTTCAGGCCTCACCTCCCAAAGGCTCTACCACCTCCCAAAACTCTACTCTGAGGACCAAGTCTTGAAAAACAATGCACCTTCGGGAGACATGCAAGATCTAAACCAAATGTGAAGGGCTAATAGAGTGTTCTAGAAGTCCAAGCCATAGTGTTTGTAGGGGCACAGAGTGGCTCCCTCTGTTGAATTTGCCTGGTGTGTCATTGTGTCCCATTTCCATCTAGTACTACTTATGTCCTTTACAGAATGAGGAGAAACCTGTGCAAATGATGTTTCAGGAGTCAACTTTTCAGACGACCTATATAGGAGAGATATTCACCAAGATTCTGCTGCTTCCCTATGTGGGCAATGAGCTGAACATGGTCATCCTGCTTCCGGATGAACACGTGGATTTGAGAACGGTGAGGAGCGTGGGGCTCAATGCAGCTGCACTGGACAGAGAATAGCATTTGGCTTCTGCTCTGGTTCCTGTCCCTTTGACCATTGGCCCATTTTAATTTTTCATTTTTCATTGGGGTAGGGGTGGAACCAGTGCCTGGAACACGCTTGGCAAATGTGTTACCACTGAGATGCCCCAGTTCCGGGCTACAGTGTTTATCTCCAGCCACACTTCCCTGGGCAGTATAGAGCCTCCCATCATCCCCACTGGCCTGGGGTAACAGCACTGTCCTTGCACTGAAACTTTCTTGTAGGTGGAAAAGGAACTAACTTATGAGAAATTCATGGAGTGGACCAGGCTGGACATGATGGATGAAGAAGAGATGGAGGTTTTCCTGCCTCGGTTTAAACTGGAGGAGAATTATGACATGAAGGATGTGCTTACCCATCTGGGCATGACTGAAGCCTTTGATCAGTCCAGGGCAGATTTTTCTGGAATGTCATCAGCACAAGCCTTGTTTCTGTCCAAGGTTTTACACAAGTCCTTTGTGGAGGTCAATGAGGAAGGCACAGAGGCTGCAGCCGCTACGGGCGACAATATAATGCTGAGTGGTGCGTGCAACACCCCACGCTTCTGTGCCGACCACCCTTTCCTTTTCTTTATCCAGCACAGCAAGACCAATGGGATTCTGTTCAGTGGTAGGTTCTCCTCTCCCTGAGGAGAGGCTCATGCTGTGTCAGCCTTTTGTCCCCTCTTCCTCCCACTCTCCATAGTTTGCCTGTGACTTGAGTGTCCTTATCCTTAAGTGCAATGACAGTTAAGAATAAAGGGCTTAATGGTGGGATCCCACCTTTGGAACTGTGTTTGTCTGCATGGGGGAGTTATTAGGATCTGAAATTGCTCTTCTGGGACTGTGTGCTGCTGGCTATAGAGTCTCCTGGAGGACCCTGTGGTCACCTTCACAGGCACCATACATCTTCCTGATAGGAGAAGAGAAAAGCAGATGTGGACATTGAGCAGTGAGGGAAGAAATTCAAGGGGGCTGGGTGTTTGTGGGAAAGTCACTTTAGAATTCTAAGGGGAGGCTGGAGGACTTCTGGCTGTCTGCAGTTCACAGTGCCATGGTCCCCTCTGACGTCACTGATGCTGCTCACGTGCTGTTAAGCTCTGGAGGCAATAGAATTGGGAGCCCGGGCAGCATGGAGCTCAGGAGTGATGTGAAGAAAGGGAGGAGACAGATTTGCTGCTGTGGACAGGCATCCTCGTCAGTTTCCTGTCTCTATAGCAACAATAGTCGAGACTGGAAGAGCTGAACACCGGGTTGCATGTGGACTTCCAACTCTTGGGAAGTAGCTGAGGAAGGACCCCGTATCAAAGCCACCCTCAGCTATATAGTGAGTCTGTGACCATCCTGGGCTACAGGAGACTGTTAAACAAAACTAAAATTGTTAATTCTCGGTATTTCATAAAAATGGTTTCTGGAGTTCTGGAGTTCCAGGAGCATGGTGCCACACTCGGCAAGCTCAGCCCGAGGGCCCCATTGGTAGATGGCATCACAATGGCAGGGACAGTGCAGGAGTGCTGGGCACTGCCAGAATCCCTAGTAACCAGCCGTTATCATGGGAGCGAGTCCAATCCTTTGCACCAGCATTGATCCCTGCCTAGACTGGGGCCCTCATGCCCTAAGTGCCTCTTGCTAAGTCCTACCTCTTAAAGGTTCACCACTCAGCACCACCACACTGCGGAGCAAACCTTCAACACATGGACCTTTGTGAGACAAACCACATCCAAGTCAGCATTCTTCTCCCACTGTTTAGCACTCCTGGTATTTTAATTTGGGGGTGTGGGGGTATTATTGTTGTGTGTGGAGGGCTATGATCTGTATGTGTCTGCCTGTTCCTGTGTGAGTGCAGGTGTGCCACAGGCTAACTGTGAATGTCAGACCACAGCCTTGACTGTCTACTCTTGCCTTCCACCTTGATCTGAAATAATCTTTTGTTGTATGCAGCCATGACCACCAGGCTGTCTGTCTTGTGAGCTTCTGGGTATTCACCTGTCTTTGCCTCCCCGTGCTATAGGAACATTGGGATTGTAGTCTTTTGCTACTGTGTCTGACATTATATGGTTGCTACACATCGAAACTCAGCATACTTTATGCACTGAGGCATCTCCCCCATCTGGTTTATTATTTATTACATTATTTTTTGTACTGAAGATAGAACTTAGGGCCATATATGTGAGGGTCTGGAGCTCCCTGGAATTCCCACTTTAGGGAAGATACAGAAGAGCGGATAACCAGGAGAGAAGTGTTAAGCCTTATGCCCTTCCAGTAGAGGCTCAGCTCAGTTTCCTCTGTTCGGAACAGTGACTGATTTTTATTCTTTATGAGTATGAGTGTTTGTCTGTATGTATGCATGTGTACCATATGTGTGTCCAGTGCCTCTGGAAGCCAGAATAGGGCCTCAGATACCCTGACTGGAGTTAGATACCATTGTGAGCCACCATATGGGTGCTGAGAACCAAACCCAGGACCTCTCCAGTGCTCTTAACTGGAGCCATTTCTCTAGCCCACTGCTCTTTTATTTCTAAGGAGTGTGTCTTGCTTCTGTTCTTGCTGTAATTAAACTCTTAACCGATTTACTATATCCTATGTGAATTAGGCACTTTGGAAGCTCAAGATGCTGGGGCAAGACCACAGGAAACTGGAGACCTCCCCAGAACACGTGCCTACTAGATTCTTTTTACACCGGTCTATCTCCCATAAGCTTGGCCTCAGACCACATTGTTTCTGACCCTTTCTTTGAGTGTTCAAAGTCCCTGCTCTGGCTTCTCTGCCACCAGCTACTCCTGCACTTAACTGGACTCCAGCTTCCTCCTCCTGGACCTCCTCTCTCCTCCTCCTTCCTCTCTGCTGCAGAGCCCTTGC
The DNA here is from genome assembly GCA_035773235.1 of Eospalax fontanierii. Taxonomy (NCBI): domain Eukaryota; kingdom Metazoa; phylum Chordata; class Mammalia; order Rodentia; family Spalacidae; genus Eospalax; species Eospalax fontanierii. The sequence goes on from CM069547.1 coordinate 20,967,621, forward strand.
CACCTGCCCCCCACCCCGTGTCCCCCTCCCTGCCTTGCCCAGATACACTCGTACACTTGCTCAGGAATTTCCTACAGGGATCGCTGACCATCAAAAAGCTATCATCTCAGGAGACATCCTTCCCCCTCACTAACTAGGTGGCTAATGGAAACCTGGCACCGTCTGGTATATGTTCCCTTGCTTGTGCTTTTCTTGTCCCAAATACAATTCAAATAGGATATGTGCCTGGCTGATGCTGACTTTTACAACCTAGCCAAGCTCCACTGTGAAGCCTGATGTAGACCCCTGCCAAGCATATCAGACTACTGACAGAAAATGACCAAGGAAAGACCAACTGAAGTTGTATGTATCCTTTCTATTCGATGGAATTAAAAAGTCCTCTTCAAACACTTTATTCTTTTATTTTAACATGTTGTATATTTACCTTACTTGTTCAAACAAAAATATGGCTATTGCGTCTAATCTGGACCACACAGAACAACCACATGCACACATGGGTTGTGGCTGGCACCTACCACAGCCACAGCCTGGTGAAGCTGCTCCGTGCTGTGCAGTAAACGGGAAAAGCTTCCCTCAGAATGCAGGGCAGCACCTCAAAGCAGGGGATTTTTGTTCTTTATTCTCTGTCCTTCCCTATTGCCTGCACAGTCACGGTTTACGCCATGCTCTGAGCATGAGGAAGAAGGCGCTGTGCTGAGGATGGAAGAGCAGCATAATTGAGCTTCAAAGGGCATCACCCTGGGCCTTGGCACTCCAGACCCCGCCCATCTCCTGCCCTCCTGGTGGAAATGAGTTAAAGGACAGTGTTGTGGGATTTCACGTGCATGCATTTAATGAAATCCTGACGATCATCTTCTTAACAGCTAATTTCAAGGAGAGAAATAGTTTTGTCAGGAAAAATAGAACAGTTCATTTAAGGATCAGGCTAGAAACAAAATGTATTTCTTTTTAAAATTTTATTCTTTTTAATATTTATGTATGAGTGTATTGCCTGCAAGGATGTAAGTGCACATGTTTATGCAATGCCTGAGGATGTCAGAAGAGGGCGCTGGAACCTTTGGAACTAGACTTTCCTATAGTTTTACCTGCCATGTAGCTGCTGAGAACAGAACCTCTATCCTCTGCAGGAGCAGCCAGGGTTTTAACTGCTGAGTTGCTCCACTGGGTTCTAAAATGTATTTCTTAATAAACTGAAGGTTGAAATTAAAGTTTGCCTTGCAAAATCTAAGTTGTGGTTCACGATCTAAATATGATATAAGTAATCTTTTCTGTCAGCCTGGGATATATGTGCCCAAAAAGAGGATGAGGATGAGAAAAAGGAGGAGGAGGAGGAGGAGGAGGAGGAGGAGGAGGAGGACGAGGAGCAGGAGGAGGAGGAGGAGGAGGAGGAGGAGGAGGAGGAGGAGGAGGAGGAGAAAAAGAAGAAGGGAAGAAAGAGAGAGAGAAAGAAAGAGAAAGAAAGAAAGAAAGAAAGAAAGAAAGAAAGAAAGAAAAGAAAGAAAGAAAGAAAAAAGAAAGAAAGTGGATTTGGTGATAGAAAGATGCTGGGCTATCAGTGAATAACACCTTAAGCTGGAGGTGGTTAAATTTGAGGTCTGTTCTTCTGGGCTTTGTTTTATTTGTTTGTCTGTAAACAAAAGCCTCCTCACCCATCAAGCCAAGACTGAATTTCAGTGCTTACTAAACACCAACCATAAGCCAGGTATTAGAGAGCTGTCTGCCCTCAGCTGGCTTTTCAGCAGAGGGAGAAGGGTTGATTGAGTGTTGTGGTGTGTGACATCAGCAGAGGGTAAGGTAACAGCTTGAAGAAGGAGACAGACCTTGGATGGAACTTCCTAGAGGTTACCACTGGAAAGAAAGGAAGGAACAGGAGAAATGAGGAGGATCCAGGAAACCAAAGATACTCATGAGTCACATGTGGAGTTTGAACATTATCACAAAATTAAGGAAGCCAAAGATCTAAAGTAAGGCAGAGAGTGATTTGTCTTCTACACAGACATGCCCATGGCAGGAAGGCCAGTGACAGGGTCAGACAAGAAATGGGAACATGCAGATGACTGTGGTAATGTCCAAAAGGAAAAGAGTAAGAAAAGAGTGAGAGAAAGCCCCAAAGTTTGATGTGGAATCTAGGCTGCTAAGCTGCCCAAGGCCATAGGAAGGAAGAATGGGCTGAAGGACGCAGCCTTCTAGATATGTACTAGAAGCCAGTGTGAACAAAGAACCTTTCCAAAAAGTTTTCCTGCACAGTTTTTACCTTGCTGACTTTGAAAGGCATCTATCTCCTGGGTGTTCTATTTGTCAAAGTGCTTTTCCACTTTCCCTTGAAGTAGATGGCATTCACAAGGACCAGCTTTGTGTCTGGAATCACTGCATCTAGAAACAGCAACTCTTTCATTTTATCTGAAAGAAGAATTAAAGAGAGAGTTAGCTGAGAGCTGGTTGATGCATGCAAAAGGAAGATATTCAGAGAGTCTACATTCTTAAAAGATCAAGTACACATTTAAGAGATTTCAGTGTCCCTTAAATACAAGGGAAGTATTTGTTCTTAAAGCAACACTTCTACTATCACAATAAAGGAACACACTCTTTACAGTCCTGGGAAAAAGAAAAATTAAATTGTAAAAAGAAAAATTAAACAACAAAAAGTTCTGGACAGAAAAACATCTATGTTTGACAAAACTCATAGAATATATGTGTTGATACTGGTATGTGCAGTGTGAATTCCTACACATGAGCTGGAGAGAGACAACTGGTACCTACATCTTTAGGAATTTAAAGCACTTTTAACAACTGTTTTAGGGCCTGGAGAGATGGCTCAGGTGTTAAGAGTGCTCACTGCTCTCGCAGAACATCTGAGGTTAATTTCTGGCTCCCATGTCAGGCAGCTCCCAACCACCTGTAACTCCACCTTAAGGAAATCTGACACCCTCTTCTGGCCACTGTGGATACCTGCTTTTATGTACACATACCCACACACACACACACACGTGTGTGCGCACACACACACACACATATGCACACTCAAAAACATAATTAAATAAAAATAAGTCTTAAAAATGGAATGGTAATAAATTTTAACATAGAACTAGGGAGATAGCTAAGCCAGTAAAGTGTCTGCTTTACAAGTACAAGGACCTGAGTTCAATCTCCAGAACCCACATTAAAAAAATAACAACAAAAATACAACTTACATGTGATGATGCATGCTTGTAATATCAGCATGGGAGAGGTGGAGACAGGTGGGTCTGTGGCCTCACTAAAGAGCCAGCATAGCTTATTTGGTGAGTTCTAGGCCAGTGTCAAAAAGAAAACCAAGGTAGACAGTCCCTGAGAAATGATAGCCAGGCAACCTAGTTCTGGAAAAAGTATAAACGATATTGGAAGACATCACAGAAACACTGTTAGAGCAGGTTAAATCTAGACATGTCAGACACTGACAGGATCTAAAGGCAGATTTACAGTTTGCATTTATTTAAAGATGATCTTTTATGTTAGTGTTGTTGGTAATGTCTTTTTGTTCCTCTTTTGTTTTTGAGACAGAGTCTCCCTCTGTAGCTATCCCTGACCTAGAATTTTCTATGTAACCCTGGCTGGGCTGAAACTTGCTATATTGACCAGGCTGACCTCAAACACGTAGAACTCCACCTGACTCCACATCCTGAGTACTAGGAGTAAAGGAATATGCTCCAGAGCAAGGCTTTTTAAACTGGTGGGAACAGCTTAAACAGCTCTGATTTAGGGTAGGACTTAGACTAACTCAGTGGTAGAGTGCTCCCCTAGCAAGCACAGAGCCCTGGGTTTGATCAGCATAGCAAACTAAAAAATACAATAAAATAAAAGATGCCTTGTTTGAGAAAACAAAAAGTCATTTTCCTTTATATTTAATGTTCCTCTAAAGGGGTTGACAATAAGGATATTAAAAATGGACTAACTGGCTAATGGTCACCGGGGTCTATCTCTATCTCTAAGCCAAAAAGACAGAAGGTGAAAGCAGAGCTATTCTATTGTATCTGTTTACTCGTTTGACACACAAGTGCTGTCATCTTGGAGCTCTCTTAATGACTTGCTGGCAGCTCAACAGGTTGGGAAATCTGCTTTAGGCAGCTCAGCTGTGTGGTAAATTTACAGAGTTTCTCTCTGCCTCAAGGGACATGCCTCGAAGAATGTGATTGACAGCAAACCAACCAATGACTTATGGGAGAGGGTCTAGTGGGAAAGCAGTGAAAGCTGGTAAGAAGATAGGCAAGCAGAGGCAGCTGGTCTCCAACTTGGGTGTGTGTGCTGAAGGTCCATGGGACTTCTGATCAAATTGCTGGCTCCTCCATATGAAATTTCTGTCTCTCTCCCTGGGGATGAATCCTTTGTAAGTAACCAGGAATGAATTGGTTTCTCTAATTGGAGAGCATTCTCTGTTTGCTCAGTCAGTTCAAACCTAGGGGGGTGGGGCTGAACGCTGGCCCTCACTGCGAGAGAATTCTTAAGATATCAGTTCATCAGAGAATCTCATTCAGCTCATCAGAGAGTCTCTTGCAGTTCCTCAGAGCATCTCCTCCAGCCATCTCAGCTGATCAGAGTCCCCTTCTCAATACTTATTTACTGCTTCTGTTACCATGGGGAGGGGTATTGTAAATCTTAAAAGTTCAGTTTACTTAGAAATGTGAAGGTTTTTTAACTTCCTGAGTCAGCCAAAGCTCTGTGTAGTGCTAGAACAGTAAATGCTAGTTGTGTATGAAGCATCACAACAGGTGGCGTCGAACATCTCCTTTCTGCAGGGAAAATTAATTTGGAGGAAATTGTTAGACAGCATACAATCCTGCTATACCACTCCTGGGCATATACCAAAAAGACTCCATATCCTCCTACAGAGATATTTATACATCCTGTTATACCATGCCCAGTAACAGCGGTATCCTATTTTAATGTGATTGTGTCAATCTCCTGTTTGCAATGCTTGAAAAGGAGTGTTTTCATAAATAGATCACAGCAGGCCTCGGGTTGTTGCTCAGTATTATGAAGCATTTTGAGCATATGCCAGGCCCTGGGTTTGTTTCCTAGCAATGTACTTCCTATCTAAATAGAACACAGTAAAAATAGTATTAAGTTGAATAAAACCCAAATGCATTAGTAAAATGAATTGTGTGTAGCACTCGTGCCCAAGATTCCTGGTAAATCTCTTTTTCAGAGAGTGTCCCCCTACATATCCCAAGTTGCCCTTGAACTCCTACCATCCTGGCTCTGCATCCCAGTGCTGAGGTGACAAGGCTGTACTACCATGCTCAACTTTCAGCCTCCCGACTAGAAATTCCGACTACCACTAAGAAGGCTTTGCTTGATTTTATTTTGCACAGAGTTATGAAGTCCTTTCAAATATAAGCTGAACCATCTGGTCTTCAGGGAAGTTTGAAAAACCTGTTCACAGTCATGGAAATATCTTTTCTGGGATCAGCTTTTTTCTTCAGACTATTCTGTTTACGGTGAATTTTCTAAACGTTAGACCTGAGTAAGTCACTGAATACAACCAAACAGCTGTCTGTGTGGATCTCTACAAACAGGTGGGGGCACCCTTCACTTCTCTTTTCAGGCCTCTGCCAATGCATTACTGTCCTCTAGCCATCTCCTGCACTGTTACTTAGATACTTCCAGGACAATATCCCGGCAGAGACCCAGACTCTGAAATGCCTTATGCAGAAGCACGAAGCAGAGGAGACCTGGAAGCCCTTCATGCTCCCGTTCACCCTTCCTTCTTTTTCCTCCTGCACCCCAAACCACGGAGTCCAGAGAGGGGGGAAGTTAGGTCTTCCACCAAAGATTATCACAGTTCTTCAATTCTTCATTTAAGGAGGAGAGGAGGGGGAAAGAAAATACAGAAGACCATGAGTGGTGGCAAGCAGTGAACTGTAGCTCTTTGATCCCTAGGCCCTTATTACAGGCTTTTTCAAAGATTGCCAGCAGAGGGGGCAGGGCCAGGAAGAGAGCTAGTGACAGAGCTTAACATACAAGGTTAACATACATGAGGACCTGAGTTCAATCCACAGTACACACAACTATACCTATAAATAAACTAAGCAAGAAATACTCAAATCTTGCCTGAAGAAACTAACTAAAACACTCTTAAATTCTAGCACTCAAGAGCCTCGGGGGGAAGATCAAGACTGTTTCAGAAAACAAAGCCAGAATGAAACTAAAAGCCCAAATTAAGCTACAACAACAAGAATAAAGCACTCCTTAAAAAAATAAAATAACCAAATAGAAAGATCTAGCTAATCAAGATAGAAATGTTACTTTACAGCAAAGAAATAGTAATTCAATATGATTGTAATGGATATACCAAGAAGGTTCCCCTCCCCTCATCTCTCTGTGTCTCTCTGTGTCTTTCTCTGTCTCTCTCTGTCTCTCTCACCTTTCTTTCAAGGTAATTAAGTTTACTCTCAAGTTTGTATGGGAAGAAAGCAGCAAGGGTCACCTAGAAAACCTGAAACTTGTAGAAGAGCAGTGAGGATGACCGGTTCTCCAAGACAGTTCATACCATATGGTGACCTCATGCAATGGAGTGTGGCCACTGAGGTCAGAAGTAAAGGTCTAGAAAACAGACCTGAGTGTACAGAGCTATTCACATGACATGTGAAGTCATTGTTGACCATATGATAAACTGAGCTAGAAACTGAGCTTGGAAGTGACTTAAAAATCACATCTAATACCCTCATCTCTCAAAACAAACCTCTAAATGAGCCATCAATTTAAATATAAGAAATGAAACCAGAGATAAACTAGAAGACACATGAACTCTACCGTCTACAGAAAGACTTTCTGAACATGCTCAAATCTCCAGATGTGAAGTCACAGACCAGATGACAAACTGAGGGATTGGGGATTCGAGTATATTTTCAAGGGACTAATTATGCTTATATGTAAAGAGGCCTTACGAGCCAACCAGAAGCCAGGCCTGATAGCACATACTTGTTATCCCGCCACCTGGTAGGTGAGAGGATCAGTTTAAGACCAGTTTCACCTACATATTAAGGTCAAGAACAGCCTGGACTACATAAGTCTCTTGTCACAAGCAAACAAACTTGAGAAGAAAATGGCTAAACACTTTTAAAAGTGAACAACAGTCATGTTAGTGATGTGTCTGGGGTCTCAAGAAAATGACCACAGAACTCAAAGTATTTCAGCAAGACAAAAAGTTTTACTTCCTAAGAAAGACCAGCAATCCTGATGCGTTTTTCTGATCCTGACAGCCTATGACCACCTTGGGCTCTGCCTCTGGCTTCCTGACTTTGCTCCCAGTGGCTATTTGAGGCTGGGGCGGTGCTTATATCTCCTCTCAGTTCGCTACAGTCGCTCAGCGAGAGTCCAGGGTAAGCATCTGCTGCAGACTCGCTGGGACACTGCTACCCTGGGGACACGGGGAACAGGCTTGTGCGATGTCCTGGGCGCGGGATGCTGGACTGGAGGGGCGGGTGTGAGCCAGCCCTGAGTCCGGGCTCTGGTTCACTCTGCAGCGTGGTGGCTGAAGCTGGGATGCAGATTGGTGAGTTGTCTGCGGTTTCCGTCAGCGGGTAGCTTCGCCTACCCCTGGATCCCAGAGGCACCAGTCCAAAGCCCAGGGAGGAAGTGTGGGGTGGGGGCCACATGGTCTTCCTCAGGCTGGTGCTGCTTCTCAGGTGACACTGCCTGAATCCTGGAGAACTGGAGACCGACAATGAGGAGGACATCGTGCCCCGCCCCCAGTCCCCTGCTGGAGGCCTTTCAAGGACTGCATGTCTGTGCCAGGTCCTTCTAAAGTGCCAGGCCTGGGCTGTGCTCAGGCATTTGGGCAAATCCTGAGCACTTTTAAAGACCGCGTTCCTGTCGAGATAGTAGTCTGTGGACAATTTCAGATGTTTTGGAAATTGGTCTGTGAGTTTCTTCCTTTCACTTTGCTTTGTTGATGGAATCAGAGGCTTGTTTGTACTGCGGAGCAAGCGCTCTGCCCCTGAGCTGAAGGCCAGGCTTACTCTTTCTCTAGTCCCTTAAAGCTATTTTGAGAATGGGAACTATGGAAGGTGAACATTCACTTGCTGTCAGGTCAGGAACGCTGGAATGCCGGGTTGGGGGGGCGTAGGGAGTGGCTGGCTGAGGTTTGCTACTCTCTGCTTGAGTGGGAGGCAGTTGTGTTTGTGAAAGGAAAAAGCTGCCGGCCTTTTGCTTCCTGTGGTTTAACTGTGGTATGGGGTCTGCTGTATCAAGACACTGTTGTATTACGGTTATTGTGAGCAGGCACTGGATGCGGGGGGGGGGGGGGGGGGGGGGACTCAGAAACACAGACCCTGATTACAGGGATGGCCACTGTTACCAGTATACATGGGTTGTGTCCCAGTGTTTCATGACTACGTTAAGTAATTGCAAACTCTATAACTTGTGCCATCAAACAGAAAGGGTGCATTGTGGCTCACACTTGGCTCTATAAACCAAGTCAGTTGGCTTTCCCCGTATCTACAGAGCTGTATCCGTGGAGAGAACATGTGGTTAACAAGAAAGAGCAGGAAGAAGTCAATGTCAGAAAATTTTGAGGGAGAAGCCAGATGTAGAGCTGGACACCTGTAATCCCAGTACTCAGGAGGCTTAGGCGGGTGGATAGGAATTTGAGAGCAGCTTGGGTACTACAGAGAGAGCCCCACTCAAACATAAACTTCCTTTTTCTTCATTAAACAATATGGGATATAGGCACTCTTTATCTAGTATTTACATCACTTTGTGTATTTTAATCATCTCAGATGATTTAAAGAACACAGGAGGTTATGCATAGGTTGTATCATATATTAAGTTATTTTTATATACTGATACCTGAAGTTCTCTGTATCTTTAGATACCAACTAATATCCTTTAGAAACGACTGTTTTCAAAATTGTATGAGGACAATTCCAGTCAGAGACATCTTGTTACAGTTTAGTGAATTATAGCTAATTCTGACCAGTAACCGTAGATAGAATTAGAACAGAGTCATCAAGTTTTCCTCTCTATCTGAGGGTATGTACATGAATGCTTATGATTACATGGAAGACCACTGCCTCTTTTCCGAACTTGCTGGACCTGGAATTAGGCCAAGTAGTCAGTCTTTGCAGGCCTTCCGGCTGTGTGCTGGGGCATTGTGCTGGCTTAGAGAAACCGATGGGTCAAGATACTGATCCCTCCAGCTCTCAGTCACACACCTCTGAAACCAGTAGTAACTCCCCAAAGTACCATACAAATACCATTCTCTGTGTGTGCATGGAGGTAGAGAAGGTTGATAAGATGGTTAATTTGATTGCCAGATGGACAATGACCTGGGAGACCGTGTCCAGGCATGAGGGATTATTTTGACTGCTTGGTGGGAAGACCCACCCTACAACTGGGCAGAACCATTCCCTGGCTCCGGTTTGGGACTGCATAAAAAGAGGAAGGTGAACTAGGTACAAACATTCATCTTCCTTTGTTCTCTTACCACGGATACAGTTTAATCAGCTGGCTCTAGCTGGTGCTACATTGATTTCCTGACCAATGATGGACTGAACTCTGAAACTGAAGCCAAAATAAACTCTCCGTAAAATTGCTTTTTAAAAGTACTTAATGTCAACAGCAGGAAAAGCTAAGACAGTGGGAAAGTCCCAGATTGTTCTAGCTTGCTGTGGATTGCTATTACCAGCCTGGGGAGAAAAGCGTTTGTTTAACTTACATCTCCCAGGTCATGATTCATGACTTGGGGAGCCCAAGGTAGGAACCCAAGGCAAGAACCTGGAAGCAGAAGCTGAAACACAGGCTTGGGGGAATGGTACTTACCAGTTTGCTCCCCTGACCCATACCCAGTCATCTTTCTTATATAATACATAACAACCTATGAAAAGATGGCATCACCAAAGTGGACTGGGCCCTCCCACATAGCTCTACAGTCAAGAAAATACCCCAGAAACATGACCACAGGCTGATCCAATGGAGACAATTCCCCAACTGAGGCACCCTCAACTCAGGTGTGTCAAGTTGACACTAAAGCTATCCAGCACACAGATAGAGTCAGCCCTAGAGTTTTAGCATTTGACAAATGGCTGATACAGAATCAGAGAGTACAGAGTTAGTCTGTGAGAAGTGAGTGATAGAGAAACAGAAAGCACAGTTAGTCTGTGAGAAATGAGCTGTACCCTGAAAAGGTTTCCAAGAAGAAAGTCTCATTGTCTAGAACTGCTAGATTGCAAGGTCCTCCAAGTGCCTGTTGCCAAATGAACAAGCTGGGCCCAGAGTGGGAGGCACCATGTAAATATTTTTGATTCTGACATCAAGGATGAGGAGCAAAGTTTATAAGCTTTCAGAAAGTCTAGGTGGAGGATGGGCAGTAGATGGATTCTGGGTCACAATATCATCAGAATTTCAGACAGCAAAGCTGGTGGCAGGGAAGTAATGAAGAAATGGCCCAAAAATTCCGCTGTAAACACCACACAGCCTGTTATAGGCCTGGATTAACTCTTATTGGGATGGAAGAATACTGATATTTTCAGATATGCAAGAAATCAAAATAAGTGCATTCTTTCCCAGAAAGTGATTGGGTGACTGGACAGTGTTCTCCATCAAGATAAGGGAGTGAGTTTCAAAGCAAAGAGTCAAGTGCATCCAGACTTTCAAGTTATTTTTTGCAACTGCACAGTCTCCTTGGACCTTAGCAGGAAGCATCTATCCCGGATTGTCAGTTGAGTACCCAATGGCAGCAGCTGAGCTTTCATTTAACTCTAAGCAAGCCTACTTCCCAAGTGCTCTGTATTTCACACCTCTTCTATTAAAAGAAACTTGACAGGCTAAAGAGATGGCCCAGCAGTAAAGAGCACTTGCTGCTCTTGCAAAGGACTGGTAGTTGTTTTCCAGCACACGTAATAAGCGGGTCTCAACGGCCTGTAACTCCAGCTCTAGGAGATCTGGTACTCTCTTCTGGCCTCTGCAGGCAACCACACACATGTGTGCATACCACACACAGGAACACACACACACACACACACACAAACACACACATAAATAAATAAAAACAAATCTTAAAATAAAAAAAAAGAAATTTACTAAAAAAAAAAAAAGGCAAACAGAAGACAAGCGATGTTATGTATTTGGATTAGAACAGTTCTGCAGAGTGCACTGTGGTGTGACGCACAACCACTACAATTATCCGAACAAAAACTCTTAAATTTCGTTTGTAAGAATGGGCCTGAACTTGGAGTACACTCATTTCCTATATATCTCTTGAGTCTGTGTTAATGGAACTGTCTGTGGAATTCTCTTTCTGGAACTGTCTCCTGGAGTCAGGCTCACCCAAAATTTTATTGAAAATGGTTTCTCCACCTTGAATGGGGAAGTGTAAGCTTCACCCTAATTTTAACAGACTATCTGATCTTTTCATCGCTGGTTCTAGAATATCTCTTTCATCCAAGGTCGACCATCCATTCAGTTTTTACTGTGTGCTATAGAGATGGGTGTGCTTGCTTTCAGGACTTTGATATGTTGATTCTCAAGCATATCCATACACATTCATTCATACATTATCTTTTTGGGTGGAGTACCAAATTAAGGCTTCCAGGAAGCAAGATCACATAACCACGTCACAAGACACAAGAGCACAAGGTTTAATTAAAAGCCATTAGTCAAACTTATGTCCATTCATAAAAGTCATTCCCACAGTGGGTAAGATCCTTTTACTACAATAAGGCCAGGATGTTTGAGACCAAGAGCTCAAGCTAAAGCAACCAGTCTAAAGCTATTGTTACATGCCAAGTAAGAATAGATTTGAGCACAATGAAGAAAACAAATACCTATTCATTGAAATACTTTGTACAAAGTCCTGTATCTTTGAGCATGCTCAGATGAGGCTTTGGAACCTGGATGTCTGCTGTGTCCTCATCAGCTGCAGTACCACAGCTCTGACAGCCAAGATATACTCTGTGACTCTTCACAGGTCCTAGAGCTGGGTACCCTTGCCTTGCTTGTGGATTCTTGCTTCCTGTTTCCTTGTTCTGTGGGTTCTCACATGCTCCACTGTCAGGCTGAGGAAATGGGAATTTGGTCACTATTTGTGGAAAGCATCAGAGTAGACAGCTAAAGTCTTGCTATGCTACATTCTGGATATTCTGTGATTCTGACTGAACCGAAGACATCCTACCTCTGATTGTGTAGCTGTGTTCTTGCCCTTGACCCTGCCAGAGTGCTGCCAAATGCCCTCATGGCACAGGTTGCAGGCACCCTGCCCTTTGAGTCTGTGACAAACAGTATACTTGGGTATGTACCGGCTGATAACATACAAAGTGGTCTGAATGTATGGGCCAAGTGCTGTACAGTGTGGACAAGGGGAGAGACGCCCTGATTTACAGCAGCAGGCCTTTAGCATAGTCTTAGTTTGGGCTTGTCATGTGCATAGGTTTCCCGAAATGAGAGCTGAAGGTCCTGTGGTGCTTTGAATATGGCTTGACTTTCCCTATTTTGTTTCAAAGTTTCTGGTTTTTCTAACATGGGGGACTTTCTCCCACACTGTGAAAATATTTGCCTATCTTGTCTTGTGTAACTTTGTGAGTGAATTCATCATTTTAATAGCTTTCAAATTACAAAATAGCACAGTGAGCCCTTTCATCAAATCATAAGATTCAGACATGGAAACAAAACCAATAATCCCCTCTTAATGCCACTCCCAGGAAGTGAGCACAGTGATGTGTCAGGTGTGGCTCCTCTCACACGTACTCCATGGACAGAAGAATGTGCACAGATGGAAGTCTCCACAAAGCGGGGTCATAAGATCAAGTATTACTCTTCTTTGTTTCATTTGATATTGGGAACACAACACGTAATCTTGAGCACCCCGCCCCCTCCAGATAAACCACAGAGCTTCCAGTATGATCATTTGCTCACCGAGGCAGAGCATCACAGTATGAAAGCGAAGATGCAGTCTACACATAAGCCTGTGTTCATGTGACAATGGTTTTAAATCCCTCTTTCTAGGCTCGCCATCATGGATCCTCTGCTGGAAGCTAACGGCAGCTTTGCCTTAAAACTTCTGAAAACACTGGGTGAAGACAGCTCGAAAAATGTATTTTTTTCACCCATGAGCATCTGCTCTGCCCTGGCCATGGTCTTCATGGGGACAAAAGGAACCACTGCAAGCCAGATGAGTCAGGTAACCAGACCATGTCACAGCAGCTCAGTACCATTGACTGTCAGTTGAGTTGGTCCCCCACACTGCAAATCCCAAAGGAATTGTCTTGGCAGACACCTGCAGGTGACATAGGGATGTGGATGTAGAGTTGATGGGAAGGATGTTCTAATTCTGCTAGGACCCTGACATGAGCATCCTGATTTATTGGTGATATAGGGGTGGGGATTGTGGGTAGCAGATGAAGGAAGGCTGAGGATCACAAGGCAGGAATACCAAACGCACAGGACAGAGGCCACCCATGACCCCCATCATCTGCCCTCTGGCTCCTCATGTCTCTCAGCTTTCCTCCAAGTAAGGTGAGCTAGGCTGCTATCCTTTCAAGATTCTGAGGTCTCTTCCCACCATGGGGTCAAGCCTGGCTGGAAGCCCATACACAGAACCAGTTGAGGCTCTTCTCCAGTGCAGTTCTTTAAGTGTCGAATTTGTGAACTAAAGAAAGAGTCTGCCCCATCATAAGCTGGGGAGATGGTGAGGGATGAGTACAGGTTCACTCTCGTAAGAAACGGGGGTGGAGGAGCTGTGTTAGTTAGCGAGGACTGTGTAACAAACAGTGCAGACTGGGTGGCTTAAATAACACAGTTATTTTCTCACTGTTCTAGAGGCTGTAATCCAAAGTCAAAGGGTTTGACAGGTTTTTCATGGCTGCAGAGGGCATCTACTCTGTGCGAACTGTATGTTTGTCTATGTCCTAATCAACTCTTGCTATATGAACACCTGTCAGGTGGGATTAGCGCTCACCCTTACGGCTACATTTTAAACTGCATTAGGTCTAATGCAAATAAGGTCTAATTATTTAGCCAGATACAGAGGATCAGAGGGGAAATGTCCTCCGTTTTCTGCCAGGGCATACCACCCCGTTCTCCAGCCCCTGGTATCATGGTGTCACCGCCCTGTCTTTTCTCACTACCTGAGTCCATGGAACTGGAAGGTCCGAGGAGGCTGATGTCATGTCTGGGGTGCAGATGATTGGCTGGGCTTTGGTTCTCTTCGAAGCAACTTTGCATGGTGACGCTGACTCCAGGACTTGCCATGTGGCCTCCAGGACGATAGCTTGAACTTCTCTGTATCATGGTGGCTGAGAGAAGAGCGCACATGTGGCAGCTACCAGGACTTTTAAGGCCCACCTTGAAGGGGCCCACTTTTGCTGAATTGTGTTGTTCAGACAATGCAAGAACCAGTCGAGACCCTAGGGCTGGAGACAGCTTGCATTGACCGAGGTCAGGAGCTGCCTGTACTTGAGTGATAGGTATGATGATCAGCCATGTTTGCAGTCAGAGCGCAGGTCGTGAGCACGAAGAGCGTCATTGCTGCTCAGACCAGGGTGACTGGGTACCAGGAGGACTCTGGAGAGGGAGCTTTCAAGACACTTGGTCTTTAATTGGATGGTTCTTCCGAGACAGCAAGGGTCTGTAAATGCTGAGGATGGGTTTAGTGTGGACTCGTTTCCTATAGTTGGACCCACTGAGGCTGTGTTTTTATTGTTTCTGATTCAGGTGCTTTCTTTGACTAAATGCAGCGGCAATGGAGGTGGAGATGTCCACCAGGGCTTCCAGTCTCTTCTCACCGAAGTGAACAGGACTGGCGCACAGTACTTGCTCAGAACAGCGAATGCGCTTTTTGTGGAAAAGTCTTTTGATATTCTAAGAGTAAGTCTTGCTGTTTTTCACAAAGTAAAGTATATGTCTGTGTGGGTCATCCTATGACACAGTACAAGGGGTGGGCTGGGAATTCACCCAACTCTGGGTACTTGTGCAGATCTTGTATGTGTTCAGCATTTCTGTTGTACAGAATACAGAATAAATAAAGCCAGCAAATCATGAGCCTTCCTGAACTGGACTCCACCATCCCATTCAGGATTTTAAGAGGTTTTAAAGAGTGACACTTGTCTTCCTGTACATAATGAAATTTAATTTGGGAGGATTTTCCATGAATACTGCCACTAGAATGTATGTGTATTTATATAGTTTCATAACTTGTTTCTCTCATTTTTTGTATTTGAATTACATCATATTTTATTACATCAGTCTACCTCACTATACTATTGCTGTGGCCACAGGTGACACCTGCTTTGAGTGGTGCCAGTTTCTGTTTCTGTCATCACAGGAAGCCATGTGCAAGAACTTGGTGAAGAGTCATTTTCCCACATTCTGCGTTCCATGTAGCACAGTGCGGATGGAGGTCTTGTAACTCTTGTGGGGTTAACACCCATCTGACCGTGTGATGGCCTTTCAGAGTGACACACCCTACAGTTACTACGAAGAAGGGCCTCCCCAAGTACCTCCTTGGGCCACAGCTATTCCCTCAAGGATCCAGCATTTTGTCATATTTGTTTTTTGATACTTAACCTACCATTTTGAAAAACTAATTGAAAAACTAAAATCCAAAACGAGCTGAATACAGAAAAGTTCATTTTAAATTCTTTCCCTCCTTTATATTGCACATATCATCTGTACATCATTAAATTTTGTCTTTCTGCTTTGAGGCATTCAAATAGAAGCTGTTGGTGCTAATCGCATCCATAGCTGCATAATTATGTTGCTCTGTCTTAGTCTTTCAAAGATTCTTGCTGCAAGTTCTACCAAGCAGAGACCGAAGAGCTGGACTTTATTGGAGCTGCAGAGCAGTCCCGAAAACACATAAACACCTGGGTAGCCAAGAAGACAGAAGGTGAAAGCAGAACTATTATGTTTTATTTTCTTACCTGTTCGATTTTGGGAACTTAGACCCTGGCTTCCACCCTTCTGTGCAGGCTCTCTCTCTCTGAGTTCTACCCCCGTGACTGTTAGCCAGTTAGTCCATTTTTAATATCCTTACTGTCAACCCCTTTAGAAGAGCATCAAATATAAAGGAAAATGACTTTTTGTTTTCTCAAACGAGGCTTCTTTTATTTTATTGTATTTTTTTATTTTGCTGTGCCAAGGATCAAACCCAGGGCTCTGTGCTTGCTAGAGAAGCACTCTACACTGAGTTAGTCTAAGTCCTACCCTAAATCAGAGCTGTGTAAACTGTTCCCAGCAGTTTAAAAAGCCTTGCTCTAGCACATATGTCTTGAGTCCCAGCACTTGGGATACAGAGGCAGGTGAAGTTCTACATGTTTGAGGTCAGCCTGGTCTAATTAGCAAGTTCCAGGTTAGCCAGGGTTACAGAGAAAATTCCCAGTCAAGGGTAGCTACATACTGAGAGTTGTCTCAAAAACAAAAACAAACAAACAAACAAAAAACATTACCTTCAACATTAACACAAAAGATCATCTTTAAATAAATGCAAATCACAAATCTGCCTTTAGATCCTGTCAGTGTCTGACATGTATAGATTTATCCTGCTCTAACAATGTTTCTATGATGTCTTATAATATATTTTATAGTTTTCCAAAACTAGGCTCCTTGGCTGTCATTCCTCAGGGACTGTTTACATATTTTTTTTCTTTTTGACACAGGGTCTCTCACTGACTGGAACTCACAAGTAAGCTATGCTGGCTATTTAGTGAGGCCACAGACCCACCTGTCTCTACCTCTCCCATGCTGATATTACAAGCATGCATCATTATGTCTAAGTTGCATTTTTGTTGTTATTATTGTTGTTTCTCCAGTGTGGGTTTTGGAGATTGAATTCATGTCTTTGTGTTTGTAAAGCAGACACTTTAGTAGTTAAGCTATCTCTCTAGTTCTATGTTTAAAATTTAAATTTACAACCACTCCATATTTTTTCATTTTTATTTTAGTTATGTATGTGTGTGTGCCTGTGTGTGTATGTCTGCATCTGTGTGTGTGTGTGTGTGTATATGTCGGTGTGTGTGTACGTGCACATAAAACAGCAGGTACCCACAGTGGCCAGAAGAGGGTGTCAGGTCTCCTTGAGCTGGAGTTACAGGTGGTTGGGAGCTGTCAGACATGGGTGCTACAAACGAAACTCAGGTGTTCTGCAAGAGCAGTGAGCACTCTTAACCCCCGAACCATGTCTCCAGGCCCTAATATGGTTGATAAAAGTGCTTTAAATTCCTAAAGATGTAGGTACCAGTTGTCTCTCTCTAGCTCACGTGTAGGAATTCATATTGCACATAAAGTATCAACTCATACATTGTATGAGTTTTGTCAAATACGGATGTTTTTCTTTTCAGAACTTTTTTGTTGTTTAATTTTTCTTTTTCCCAGGACTGTAAAGAGTATGTTCCTTTATTGTGATAGTGGAAGTGTTGCTTTAAGAACAAATACTCCCCTTGTATTTGGGGGACAGTGAAATCTTACTTGATCTTTTAAGAATGTAGACTCTCTGCATATCTTCCCTTTGCCTGTATCAACCAGCTCTTAAACGCCCTCTTTAATTCTTCTTTCAGATAAAATGAAAGAGTTGCTTTTCCCTGATGCAGTGAATCTGGATACGAAGCTAGTCCTCGTGAATGCCATCTACTTCAAGGGAAAGTGGGAAAAGCGTTTTGACAAGGAGAACACCCAGGAGATGCCTTTCAAAGTCAGCAAGGTAGAAACTGTACAGTGACTAAGGAAACTCTTGGGAAAGGTTCTTTGTTCACACTGGCTTCTAGTACACATCGAGAAGGCTGCATCCTGTAGCCCATTCTTCCCTCCCATGGCCTTGGGCAGCTTATAGACAAAAAAATAAAACAAAGCCCAGAAGAACAGACCTCAAGTTTAACCATTTCCTGCTTAAGTTGTTATTCACTGATGGCTCAGTGTCTTTCTGTCACCAAATCTAGTCTCTTTCCTCCTCCTCCTCCTCCTCCTCCTCCTCCTCCTCCTCCTCCTCCTCCTCTTCCTCCTCCTTCTCCTGTTTTGAGGTCCTTCCCTGCATTCTGAGGGAAACCTTTCCTGTACACTGCACAGCACGGAGCAGCATCACCTGGCTGTGGCTGTGGTAGGTGCCAACTGCAACCATTTGTGCATATGGTTGTTCTGTATGGTCCAGATTAGCTGCAATAGCAGTATTTTGGGTTTCACTAAGTAAGGTAAGTATACAACAGGTTAAAACAAAAGAATAAAGTGTTTGAAGAGGCAGAGAGTGGCTCCCTCTGTTGAATCTGTCTGGTGTGTTGTTGTGTCACATTTCCAACTAGTGTTTACCCACTTCCTTTACAGAATGAGGAGAAACCTGTGCAAATGATGTTTAAGAAGTCGACTTTTAAGACGACCTATATAGGAGAGATATTCACCAAGATTCTGTTGCTTCCCTATGTGGGCAATGAGCTGAACATGGTCATCCTGCTTCCGGACGAGCACGTGGACTTGAGAACGGTGAAGAGTGTGGGGCTCGATGCAGCTGCACTGGGCATAGAGTAGCATTTGGCTTCTGCTGTGGTTCCTCTCCCTGTCACCATTGGCCCATTTTAATTTTTCATTTCTTATTGGGGCAGGGGTGGAACCAGGGCCTGGAACATGCTTGGCAAACACTTCACCAGGGAGCTGCTGCCCCAGACCCTCCTGGTTATCATATTTAGCTCCAGTCACACTTCCCTGGACAGTGTAGAGCATTCCCTCATCACCAGTGGGCCTGTGTCTCAGACAGCAATATCCTGGGACTGAAAGTCTTCAACTTTCTTGTAGGTGGAAAAGGAACTAACTTATGAGAAATTCATGGAGTGGACCAGGCTGGACATGATGGACGAAGAAGAGATGGAGGTTTTCCTACCTCGGTTTAAACTGGAGGAGAATTATGACATGAAGGATGTCCTCTGCTATCTGGGCATGACTGAAGCCTTTGATCAGGCCATGGCAGACTTTTCTGGAATATCGTCTAAGGGAGGCTTGTGTCTGTCCAATGTTGTACACAAGTCCTTTGTGGAGGTCAACGAGGAGGGCACGGAGGCTGCAGCTGCCACGGCCGCCCCGGTGATGTTTAGATGTATGCCTTCCTGCTTCTGCGCCGACCACCCCTTCCTCTTCTTCATCCAGCACAGCAAGACCAATGGGATTCTGTTCAGTGGCCGGTTCTCCTCTCCCTGAGGAAAGGCTCATGCTGTCTCAGCCACTGCCTTTTGTCCCCTCTTCCTCTCAAGCCCCATAATTTGCCTGTGACTCCTTACCGATCAGCGCAGTGATAATTCAAACTAATGGCTTTTATTGTGGAATCCCACCCTCAGAATTATGTATTTGTCTGCACAGGAGGGGTTTTCCAGGATCTGAAATTGCTCTTCTGGGAGTCTTTGATGCTGCTGGCTACAGGGTCATTTCCTGCTGGAAAAGCCTGTGAACGACTTCCCAGGCAGCCATGTGTCCTGATGGGGCTTCTTTCTCTTCTCCTTCTGGTGGCATCAAAACTTTCCCTACTTGTAGTGAGAGATTCTAGTGTAGTGGAGGCTCTGAGGAGTCAGACAGCAGGGACCACCCTCAGCCTCTGTGGGGATTGCTGTGTTAAAGTCTGTGCACAAAGAGACAGGGTGAGCAGGTGACCGACCTATGATAAAGCCTCCCTTTGCCATGCATGTCTGCTGTCTAAGGGAGAGGTGGCTGCATATGCCTGTCCATTCACAGGAATACTGCCTGAGTAAATCGCAGGCGCCTTTCTATTTCCCAGCAAGTATTACAAATAAAAAGGTGACTGAGATACCTGGAGTGATGGCTCAGTAATTAAGAACACATTCTTCTTTCAAATGATCGGGGTTGGGTTCCCAGGACTCACGTGGTGGCTAACAACCATCCATAACTCCAGTTCCAGGGAGTCTGACGCCCTCTTCTGGCCCCCGTGAACACTGCATGCATTTAGTACACTTACGTATATGAGTTTTGCCTTACATAAAAGGCAAAATACTCATCCCATAAAATAAAAATAAATAAATTTTTAAAGGTAACTGAAACTTCCACAGCCACACGTGCTGTTTCCTGGAAATGCAGCGTGCAGCAGCTTGGGTGACAAATTCAAGGGGCAGAGCGTGTACGGGAGAGTTACTCTGGAATTCTAAGGGAACCCTAGAAAGACATTCCTTGGCCTATTTGCAGTTCGAAGCAACCATGATCCCCTCTGATGTCACAGATGCTGCTCACAGGCCGCCAAGCTGTGGGGACGGCAGGACTGGAGAGCACGGGGAAGCGCGGGGAGACAGGGAAGAGATGAAGCCTACTGCTTTGGACAGTCACTCTGTCTTTTTTCTCTGGCTATGACAAAACTATGTGAGGCCAAAAAGCCAGATGTTCCTGCACACTCCTCTAATCCCAGCACTTGGTGGATGGAGATGGAAGGATCCGGGTTCAAGCAAGGCCAACCTCAGCTACATAGAGTTCAAAGCAAGCCTGGGTGACACTAAACTGTCTAAAAAGTAAAACATAATGAAAATATCTGAGTCTAGATACTTTTATTTAAAAAGATTTGTTTAGGCAGGGTGTGGTGGCTCGAACCTTTAAACCTAGTCCCTGGGAGGCAGAGTCAGACAGATCTCTGTGAGACTGAGGCCAACCTGATGCACACAGTGATTTCTAAGTGGGCTGAGACTAGGGAGATCCTGTCAAAAAAAAATAAAGATAAAAAAATACTTGTTTAGTTCACAGTTCTGGAGGTCTAGGAGCATGGTACCATCTTCTGCAAGTTCAGCTGAGGATTCCATGGAAGATGCATCATAACGACAAGGGCAATTCAAGAGTATTGAGCAATGTGAGTAGGTCTAGGCTCCTTGATAACCATTCTTACAGGAGCTAATTTAGTCCCTTGACACCTACAAGAATCCTTTACTATACTGGAACTTTTGTGACCTGAGTGACTCTCCCTAGGCTCTTAAATGTTCACCATCTCATCACTACCATACTGGAAACCAACCCCCCCCCCCCGACTTCACGACCCCTTGGAGGCAAAACTACACCCAACTCAGCATCCTTCATCCTCTGTATAGCATGCCTGTGTGGTGTTTTAATGTTTGGTAATTCCTTAGTTTATTTTTGTGGTGCTGAGGATTGAACTGGGGCTTCACACTTTAGTAATGCAAATTATGAAGGGAAATACAAATCAAAACCACTTTCAGATAATTACAACAATCAGAATGGCTAAGATCAAGAGAACAAATGACCCCAAAGGCTGGTGAGGATGTGGGGAAAGAGGGACCCTCATCCACTGTGGGGACTGCAAATTAGTGCAGCCATTCTGAAAAGCACTGTGGAGAACTCTTAAAAAACCAAAATTGAATCTACCGTATGACATGGTCATACCATTCCTTGGCGTATATCCGAAGGACTCGTCCTACGGCAGAGATTCTTGTGCATCCATTTTGTTGCTGCTCTTTTCGAAATAACTAAGAGCTGGAAACATCCTAAATGTCCCGTAGCCAATGGACAGGTAATGAGAAGGTGGTGCCTTTAAGTAATGGAGTTCTACTCAGCAGTAAAGAAAAATGAAATTTGCAGGTGAATGGATAGAACTAGAAACTATTATACTAAATAGCCCCTCTCATTTGTGGATCTCAGCTCCAAATCCTTCTATGTGAGTATATGAAGTAACGGCAAGAGCCAGGACAATGGAAAGTAATCATGGGAGCTAAAGGGAAAGAACGAGAGCGAGAGAGAGAGAGAGAGAGAGGGATAGTAGAAGGCAGGTGTTGCTAAGCGGAAATGAGGAAAATGGGGCCATTTAACTGGGAAGAAAGGACGGACGATTATCCAAGGAGCCTTGGGGGCAAAGGGAAGAAGGAGCTCAAGAGAGGAGGATAACAGGAGACAGGTACTATCAATGGGAGTCTTTTAACTAGGGAGGGAGGAGGGATGGTTGGACAGGGAGAGAGAGAGAGAAGAGACAGATGAGGTTTAGATGCTGTGGAAAGCAGAGGAGGGTGTGTTGGTTTGAAGATCTACTTAAAAATACACACACAGTGTTTGTGCATGAGTGCATGTGTACAGACTACAGAACAAAAGACACAAAGCGAGACAGGAGAAACCTCCCTTTGAATTTTTAGCCAAAGTACTCAAAGAAACTTTCAAACTATGGTAGACTATTGCCACAATCCTTGATTTTCTCCCAGAGCTTGAAGATAAGACTGTATTGCTCAAGACAGGACATACTTTAGACACAGGACTTGGAGCAATGGAGCTAGAACTGACCTGGAAGCCTCCTCCCCTAAGACTAGCTCTCATAGTTTCAGAAGAAGTTGTGAAAGTTTTTAAGGCAGGTCAATCAATGGTCCAACCCCACTGTAGAGCCTAATGACCACAACAATGACCTGCACAGAACACTATCAATGTTGTCGCAATAGTGACACTTCTGTCCTGGGGGAATCAACAACTATCTAATTGGACTTAAGGCTCGCTCAATGGGAGGGAACTATAAAAAGGACCAAATGCATATGGCTACAGAGGTCACAGATCCTAGAGGAAATCTTACCTCTGTCACATTCCTAGACAAATGTAATTTCTTCCTTTATGCTAAATATGTCTCCTTATATTTACAGACAATTGTACCACATACCACTCGTCAAAGAAGCTTCTTTTTGCAGTAGATGGAGACGATTACAGAGTTCCACAGCTGGTCAAGCACAGAGATTCCAAGCCTAGGTGACACATCTACAGCAGCACTTCTGCACCTAAGGCTCACAGAACATAGCAACTTAGGGGGCAGAGAGACTACGAATACATCTCTCAACTCTCACCAGAGAAGCTTCCTTATGGAACAGAAGGAATTAACACAGAAGGCCACAACTATCCAAAGTGTAGAGAATGGGAGACTGTAGCGTGCCTGTACATTGATAGGATTCCTATATTAAACCTCAGCTACCCAGGGCTCAGGGATCGTTATGGAAGAGGATGTGGAAAGATTGTAAGAGCCAGGGCTAGAGGATGACTGAGAGGAAACAGAGTTTTCCAGAGTTCTAGGAACTCGCTTATATGAACTTACAGCAATGATATCAGCATATACAAGACCCATGCAAACTCAAACCAGACAAAAGCCCAGCATAGAACTGGGGAAATGGGTAGGTAGCCACAGCCTTAAATGAGAAACTATTAACAGCTGATCATTGTTGGGTTGACTTTCTTTAAGGGAGTGATGGTAGGTGGATTGATAAGGCTCCAGTGAATGAACTCATACCGAGGAACATCTGGGAACACAAACTTGACTAGATAGGCCTTGGTATGTGACAGGGCATATGAGGTCTGTGGGCAGATTATATCGGGGTGCAGATAAGGGAGACTGTCTAGGTGTGATTGAGATATATTGTATGAAATGCACAAAAAAATCAATTAAAGTATATATTGAAACAAACAAACAAAAATCATTTACCTAATCATATCCTGGTTAGCTGAAGGCCTTTAGAGGAAAAAAAACACATGATAGATTACTCACTGGTAAAAATGAGCTGTCAAGTCATGTAAAGACCTCCTGAAACTCGCATGCATGTTACTAAAGAGGCCACTCTATGTAACTCAGATGATTTGACATTCCGGAAAAGGCAAAATGACACAGTGAAAAGATCAGTGGTTGGAAGGACCTGTGGGTTGAGGTAGGATGACTAAAAGGAGCACAGAGGATTTTTAGCTCAATACTGGGCACATGTCATTATATACATTGAAATCCTTAGAACGCCCAACACGAAGAATAAACCCTGATGTTAACTGTAGACTCTGAGCTATAAAGATGCAACAATTAGGGACCTTAATACTACCAAATTATAGTTGTTATTTTGCATATTGCTTAGAAAAGCAGTTTAAGGAAGGATGGATTTATTCTGGCTCACAGGTCAAAGTTAGTCAATCGTGGTGGTGAAGTCATGGTGGCAAGAGGATGAGGCGGGTGGTCACATTGCATGCCCAGTCAGGAAGCAGACAGCAGTGAGTGCTCAGTTCAAATTCTCCTTTTTATTCAGTCAAGAGCCGGTGGAATGCTGTTTCCCGCAGTGGTGGGTCTCATTATCTCATTTAATCTAATTTAGATAATCGCTGACAGGTGTACCTCATCTCCTAAGTGATTCTAAACCCCATCAAAGTGATAATATGAACCATCACAAATGTACCACTTTTGGGGGGATTACTGTTAAGAGTGGGAGTTGTGCATCTATCGGGAAGAGGCATATGAGAAAGCTCTGTACACTTTGTTCAATATTACTATGAATCTAAAAGTATTCTACAAGAAAAAATTCAAAAAAAATTTCAGCCTTTGATTTAAACTCTAATATCAGCTTTTCCTGGATCTTCAGTAGACTAGTTTTGCCAAGCCTCACAATCACATGAACACACTCCTTAAAATAAACCTTTGTGTATATACATATCCTAATGGTTCCACTGCTGAGGAACTCAGAGTTCATCTGAGTCCTAGAGGCCTTCACGCATGATGTGATTCTGAGCCCTTTTCCTCAGCATCTTTTTACTCTCTTTTGATTTCTTTTCTGATTTTTTAGTTTTTTTTCCCCACATTTATATACATTACAAGCTAGGATTCAAGCTTGAGCTATGAGTGGGTACATGTGGTCACTGTCTTTCTGAGATTAGGTCTCTTTGCTTAATATAATACTTTCTAGCATCAGTTTCCTGAAAGTTTCATATCTATGCCACATTTCATTATCCTTTCATCTGTTGATGATCCCATTTTCTTGCTGTTGTGAATACAGCATCAGAGAAATGTTAAAATGACTTGGAGATACCATCTTACCCCAATCAGAATGAATATCATGCAGAAACCTAATAACACAGGCTGGGTATGGTACGTGTCTTTAATCCCAGCACTCAGGAGAGAGAGGCAGGTGGATCGCTGTGAGATCCAAGCCAGCCTGGTCTCCTTAACAAGTAATGTATGTAAATGTGGGAAAAACCTAAAAAATCGGAAAAGAGATCAAAAGAGAGTAAAATGATGCTGAAGAAAGGCGGGGGGCGGGGAGAGGATAAAAGGACACATGTGACTTGTGACTGGGGAGAAGTTACAGGGAGGGGGGGCACAGAGAGGTGGGGGACACAGGTAGAAGAATCTCCTAACACACATTTTGCTTGAAAATGCCATAATAATACCTCATACTTTGTATTCTAATTTTGAAAAAATTATAAAAGGCAAAAAGACAAATAATGATGTGTTGGTAAGGATGTGACATGGCACAGCTGCCTTGGAAAACAATCTGACAGGTCCTCAGAATGTCAAACACGGAGTTACCATGGGGCCCGATGATTCCATTTTAGGTATGTACTCAGGAGAATGGAAATCACTTGTCTACACAAAAGCAGGTGGTCAGTGTTTGAGGGAGCATCATTCATTAACAACCCAAATGTGGACATAATCTAAATACCTGCAACCTGATGAAAGACTAAATAAGATATGCCACCAAAGCAGGAACAGAGAGGGAATGAGGCACTCAAATAAAGGGAAGAATAACCATGTCTTTTTTGAGACTAGGCAAAGAGCTCCCATAACTCCGTGTAGAATCTGAAACAGATTTAAGTCTCCTAACCTCAGCTGTGTTAGTCAGATTTCCATTACAGCAACAAAATACTCAAGTGAAATAACTTATAAAATGATAAGGCTTATTTTGCTTCAATTTGGGAAGTTTCAGGTTAAGGTCATTGGCCCCATTGCTTTTGAGCCTGTGACAACATGGTGTTTCATGGCAGGGAACGCGTGGTGGAGGAAGCTGCTCACCTCATGGGGGCCAGCAGGTGACAGTGAGGAAGAACAAGGGGCTGGGGTCCCAATACGTCCTGTAAGAACATGTCCCCATATTCTAACCTCCATCAGGTTCTAACTTCTGCCTCCTCAAGTTTCCCCTCCCAATAGTGCCTGTTGAGTACTAGGCCTTTGACAGGGGAACTCTGCTGATGTAAACAATGTTTATAAAAAGACAAAAGGGAAACGAGATTCCGAAGAGTGTAATGTGGGGTAGAACTATGCTGCCTTTAATTGTACCCAGAATTTAAAATTTTGAGTTTATTATTGCTTCTAAAATCTCTCCCTCCCTCCCCCCGCTCTCTCCTGTCCATGTAGGCGGGGCTCAGCTACCTAGGCTCCTCCCCAGTCTGCCTCTGGTCACTCTGCTAATTGTAAGAAGCTTGCATTCAGTCTCTTTCTGGATCGTCACTGCTGCTGCCCACATTCATGTCCCACTGTATCTTCTACATTATTATTTTCCTTGCTTCTTCTCTTCTCTGTCTCAATTCTAGTTTGTCTCTCTCATGTGAGTCAGGAACCCACACTTCTGACAGACTAGTCTTTGCAAATAAAATTCTATTCATGGATCTGAGGTTTAAGTTTGAATGTTCATTTATTTAAACATGTAAAATTTCTTAGTACAGAAAAATCCTTCCATGATGCAATATGTGAAGTATAAACTTCCATATCCTACCAGCTAATACACAGAATGACGTCATTGCCAGCTTAGTGAGCCTGCTGGGATATTCTGGCCATCTGAATGCCCAGATTCCTAAGCTCCTTCCACAAGACTCAAAACCCTGTCATTAATGCTAGTGCTATGCCATGTTATGCCAGTTATTTGCCCATGGGGAATCCCTGGGGATGATTCTGGTTGTCAGGCAGAGCTGGGGAATCTGTCCTTTGATAAAGATACAGAAGATTCCAGAAATTCTGTGACAAGGTCACAGAGAAGACTGTTGGTGAGAGGCTGTGATGTTAGTGAACTTGAGTTTTCATAGGAAAGAGTGACTGGGGAAGGCCTTCCCCATTACGTTGTGACTTAGCTACCAGCTTTCGGTGTGTTTCTTTCTCAGGCCAACAACACAGTTCTATTGTTCCTCTTATCTGACCCTGGAGTGATGATTTTGGAAAAAATGCTTTAACTTAGTATTTTGAACCAAGATTCCTGCTCCTCTGGACAATGCTAGGAAATCTCAGAAAAACATTTCCTCTCTGGATTTCTGTTTATCTTCTATCTGGGAAGATACTTGAAAACCAGCCATATAGAGCATATTTTCATATATGCTGTGATGTCCTGAAAGCAGTACAGTTGGAAAGATTTTGAATGGGAATGATAAACGATCTATTTCAAATTCTCTTGATTATTTATTTCTGAATGAATTTTGTGTCTCTTGCATATCTTTTTCTGAAGGAAGAAGGAGACAAGAAAAACTGCAGTTATCCTTGTTTATTATAGTTTATTATGTTTGCCTTTGGCCAAATCTATCTTCTATCACTATTTGAGTTCTTTGGAATGAATGGAATTTCCTCTAAGCCGCGTAGCACACAGCCAACATATTATTTTTTTTTTCTCTGCTGCCCAGGCTGGTTTCGCTTTTGTAGGTTCAAGGGATCCTTCTGCCTGAGTGCCCTCAGTAGCTGGAACTAGAGGTCCCACATCACCACAATCGACTTCATATTGTTACCTTGATCTGCATTCACTGAGACTTCCCCCTTCTCCCAATATCAGCAACATTAGTAGCTGTGTGTTGCTTTATAATCATGGCTATACAATTTTGAAAACAAAAATGTATTAGTGAATATTAAAGTAAAGTCTAAGCACTTTTCTTAAATTTGTTTGTTTATTTTTATTTTGCGTGAATGAGTGTTTTGCCTGCTTGTATGGTAAGCGCGCCAGGTGTGCGCAATGCCGAAGGAGGCCAGAAGAGGGCAACAGATCCCTTGGAACTGGAGTTAAGAATGGTTGTTAGCTGCCGTGGATTCTGGAAACCAGACTAGAGTCCTCCGAAAGAGCAGTCAGTGCTCTTTTGTCCCAGTTCCTTTTAAGGAAATATCTCCTAGTAACTAGAAATGGAATGTACTGCCCAATTACAGTTTGCTGAGGTAGGAGGTAAAAGAAAAGCAAAAGCTTTCTGACAAAATCCAGTTTCTATTGGTGCTTTCTGTGGTTTTGACCATCCATCCCTAAGATGAGCTAATATTTTGACATTTTGACCTGTTAAATGGTTTGGAAATATTGCCTTACTGTGTGTCTTGGGCTCTCATCTCAATGTATGTTGGATTTAAGAGGTTTCAGCAGAGAATACAAGAAACTAATAACCAATTCCATAAGGTTTCATTTTACCAAGTAAGATTATTACTAAGATTGT
Source organism: Eospalax fontanierii (assembly GCA_035773235.1). Taxonomy (NCBI): domain Eukaryota; kingdom Metazoa; phylum Chordata; class Mammalia; order Rodentia; family Spalacidae; genus Eospalax; species Eospalax fontanierii. The sequence goes on from CM069547.1 coordinate 20,995,734, forward strand.
TATTAAAGAAAACAGTAGTTTTTTCTTTATAACAGTTTTAAAATACTAGTGGATTTAGAAATGGATGTAGAGACATGTAAGATGGCTCAGAGAGTAAAGGTTCTTGCCACCAAGTCTTACAACCTGATTTTGATCTTTGGAATCCACATGGTGGAATGAGAGAACAAATGCCTGAAAGTTGTCCTCTGGCCTCCACATACATGGAGTGGCGCCATGCACACCCTCAACTTCCTCTCATGCACATATACACATACCAATACATAAGAATGCAAACATTATTTTTAATTGGGTATAATTCAATCTTTAAAAATTCAAAATGTAAGCGATGAATGTCTAGAGTGCATTTCAATTTTTTTTCCTATTTATCCCATTTCAACAGTAGAGAAGAGGATGATGAAGAAGGTGACTGTTCGTTTGCTTGACTTTGAAGTAGAATAACAGGGTGGATATGAGCCTCTGTTTGAGGATGAATACTTTGTGTGTTTTGTACAGTATTTGCTTACTGGAGAACTGGGAAAAATATAAAGCAGTCTGCATTCACAAGTAGCTCACCATCTTTGACATTTTAAAAACATAAGATATTATGTTCTGGGTGTGTGAGATGTCTCAGTGGGTAAGGTGCCTATGGCCAAATCTGATGGCCCGAGTTCAGTCCTTGGGACCCACAAGGCAGAACTAACTAGCAAGTTAGTTAGTGACCTCCACATGTGCACCGTGGCAAGTGTAGGGCACACAGATACACACACAAAATGAATAAAGAAACGTAAAAATATTTTTAAAATATATATTGTTGTACTCTTAGTAATATTTTGTAATTGCTTTAAAAGATAAATTTTATGTTTTTAAAAAACTGTTTATATTCTTTAACCTCTCTTCTAACAAGAATGTCTTCACTTATATAACAAATATTAATAACATTAATAGAAACAAGAGATCAAACCTCTTAGATAATTGGAATTTTATAGGCCTTGATGTCATAACCAACTGTTTTTTATTTTAATGATTAAAAATGGAAATGGGGCACTGGAGGAGTCACTGCAGTATGGCTCATTTCCTTAATATGATATAGATATTGTTTATATTTTTATCCTAACTAATTGTACTGCATAGGACATCTTAACTGTCCATTTAGTCAAGGAACATCAGTACTTAAACTATAAAATATCATGAATATTGTTGTTATTAGAGTGATGTTTGAGTATTTCTATCTACAGAAAATAGGGTTGTAGTTACTTATAAAACATTGAAGTATGTTATAGGACCCTTTTATTCTAATTGGTTGGATTCAGTTAAAATATATATACTTTGTATATACAATGTGCAAAGATGTATGGTATAATATTTATGCAAATTTTAACTTGAAAACTGGATTTTTTAATTAAAATTATACTAAATAATTAGAAAAGTACATATATAATTTTACGAGTGAAAATACTTGAGTCTTTTAAACATGAAAACTAGTTGAGTAAGGTAGGGATTCTGAGTAAGTAAATAATCATAACAAAAAACCCCACCCCATAACTAGCAAAAGGAAAGAATGTCATCATTTATAACTTAATTTAAACCAAAATCACATTTATTTTTATCATTTAGGAATATGCCAAGTGAAATATTAAATATCAGAAACCATTAAAAATAGCTAACTATAAAAGAGTTTAAGGAACAAAAAAAAGGAGAAATGTTTGGTTACCTGGGGTACTAGATTGTCATTTAATTAAAGATGAGTCCCATCCAGCACCTGTGAAGTCTGCAGTTGTGAAGGTTCTTCTATAATATTTCATTTATTCTTTTTCAAACTAAATCTGGTATGATACCAATATAATAAAACAGACAAAGTCACTAGCCACAGATAATACTAGAGTTAGAGCCACCACCCCAGGAGGTTATGGCTATCAGGTCTAACTGATCCAAAGAAAAACCAAAAATTAAAAGATAATAGATTTGTTTAAATATTCCAAATATAAATAAAATAGTTCATAGAGTACAGATAACTGTAAACACATGGAGAAACAGTCAATCTGCTTTTTTTTTTTGTTTCCTTAACCTGTTACTTTTATTCCATTAGGCCAAAAAAAGTTCTTGATTATTTTAATTTAGAAATAACCATTCTATTATATGTCACATGCAAATGTTATGTCAGGTAACAGAAGGACAAAAGAAAAGAAAAAGCTAAGATCTGGATCATGACGGCTAATGGTTTTGATATGATACAGGACTTTCTTATTGGCTTAACCAGCTACCTATTTCTCTCTCCTGAAGACTGCCAACTTGCCTACAACTTATTCTAGGAATGAGCCTTCCTAGCCACACCTTGGGAATAAATAATATATGGCCCCTGCATGCACAAGATGTGATCCTGCAAGACTGATGAACTGATTATGTATTTGAAAAGTGTCTGGATTTTTGTGCTTTCTTTCTTTGGTTACTATAAAATTTATTGAAATAGTTACCACGTTGGAACATGGAATTTGGGCTAACCTGAATCTGTGTTCTCAGGCCATGGTCACTCGTATTTGGCTCCAGTATAAACTATCTCTTATCTTTTAAAAAAATTGTATATGTTTTCTGCTATTTATGTTCAGATTTTGACTACTCAGGAAATTGTCGTAACAAAATCAAGATTCACTTAAGTATTTGTGACTTGCTATATAGATGAGGCTGGTACTGAATTCATAGCAATCTACCTCCCGAGTGCGTGCTGGGATTAAAGACGTGCGCCACCACGCTTAGCTCGTGGCTTTTAAAAAGACTGTTTTGTATATCTAATTTCAAGAGAAGTTAGTGCATGTGATGCATTAGTGCATGTGAGACTGGCGACAAAGGCTGTCTCGGTTCTCTAGGAATAGCCTTCCCCGGGCTGAGCTGGTTCCGCCTGCGGCCTGGGTTATTAAGTCCCCACCCTCTTCCACCCCTCTGTCGTGCTTAAAGGGCCCGGCTGCGAGGCAGACTGGAAAGCACCGCAGCTCTCCTCTCCTGGGCGTCCAGGCCGCGATCACTGCGCACGAGAAGAAGGCGAAGGTAGCAGGTGAGGGCGCCTGCAGCAGGCCGGGCTGCAGAGGACCCGCGGAGGCCAGCTTTAGAAGGCCCGGGCTGCTGCCAGGAGATCGGACCGATGGACGAAGAGACAGTCGACCCGGGGAAGGCGGTGCCTGGCGGGTGTTTACAGGCCGTCTCTAGAGCCCCATCTGGCCGGCGCTGCGGGCGGTACAGAGGTGGCTCTGAGCGGTGCTGGGTATTCTCAGCCGGATCAAAGAAATACCCTGCATTCTCCCCTGGAATCCGCCTAAAGATGCCTCTCTCCTCTGTGCTTTAAAATTTAACTGTCTGTAGTCCAAATCCGTCTTCAATTTTCGAAAAACGTCCTTACCTTCAGAGAGCTGGGAGTCTGGTGCATGCAACAATCAGTGAGAGAAAGGATTGCAGTCAGCAGTGAGGACTTGGACCGGGGTGGGGCAGGAGCACTGGGGTGGGGCAGGAGCACTATGCTGGGAGCCTGGAGTCACAGAAGCTGGGAAGGGCCGGGAGTGTGAACTTGACCCTGTTTTCTTCAGAAGCTGGTCCTGAAGGCAAGGGACTGAACTCCCCCTCTCCCCACTGTATCCAGTGTGTGGTCAGCACCTTTTCTTCTACCTATGCAGAGAAAACAGGAGCTAGTTTAGCCTGCTTCGGCTACTACATTTAGCTAATTACTTCAGAATTGGAAAGATGCTGACAGTGAATGAATGGGTTTAAAAGATTCCAACTTAAAATATCTTTGAATGTTGAAGTGAAAACCAAGAGTTCAATTTCCAGGTTTCCCTGTACCAAATCAGTTGAACTTTCTGGAATGTGCTGAGTGACATTTCTCCTTCTTTGCCTCTAGACTGCATCATGGATACTCTTTCTGGAGCAAATGGTACCTTTGCCATCCACCTTTTAAAGATGCTATGTCAAGACAATCCTTCACATAATGTATTTTATTCTCCTTTAAGTATCTCCTCTGCTCTAGCTATGGCACTCTTAGGGGCTAAGGGCAACACAGAAGTCCAAATGGCTCAGGTAGGTTGCCTGTCACCCACACACTTGCTATCACATGCTTCATTCTCCCTAAACAGCTGCTGAGGAAGAACAGTGGGACAGATGTATGCATAAACCAGTTCATGCAGGATAGAGACCCTAGAGGAAGGAAAGCAGAGAGAGTCTCTTCCAATAAGACTTATTTGGGGACGGGGAGCTTTTCTAATTAATAACCTGGAGAAGACTCAAAATTTTTGTCCAGCACTCACTTAGAAAATGATAAGAAGATAATTTCATGCTGGGCCTAGTGGCACAGGCCTGTAATTCTAACTACTAAGGGATACTGAGACAGGAGGATATCAAGTTCAAGGCCATCTTGGGCAACTTAGTGAGACCTTGTCTCAAAATAAAAAATAAAAAGATCCTGTCTCAAAACAACAACAAAGGCAAGGGATGGGGAGGCCAGGGAAGGCGTTAGGACTGTAACTCAGTGCTTTCCCAGCATGCCTGAGGCACTACGATTTTTGGAGCAAAAGTCTGTCATTATTCACTGGCGGGGAAGGTTCATCTCTGACTGTTTCCACAACAACCTGATGTGTATCAGCTGAGATCTATAAAGGAGGCTGAAAGGCATGTAGCTAGCCCACATCCAGATTAGTACTGGTTGGCTCAGTTTAACAAGCATTCTGCGAGCATCTGAGGGGTGGGGGAATTGCAGAAGAGATCTTTGTCCTCATGGGGTAAGGGGGCAGGCAAGAGGCAAGTGCTTATGAAAAGGCCCTCTGCATACACTTTCATGCTGGGAATTATTAGTCACTTTTGGTCTGAGGTTTGGTGTGATTTTCTTTCTCATGAAGACCTTTTCAGGAGTGACTAGTCATTTCTAGGCTCGGCGTGTGAGAATATGAAAGTGAATATGCAGAAGGGAGTTCTTATGCTTCAGTCTTTATGGTTTTGATAGCTCTTAAGGTTGCTAATAAACACAAAGAAGAGGCATGTGTATGTATATGTGTTTTTGTGTGCTTATGTGTACTTATGTATGCAGAGGACAGCGGACAGCATTGGGTGTCCCTGCCTCCCTGCACTGGGACACTGAAATTACAGCCACACACCACCACACCCCTTTATCCACGAACTGAGGATCCAAACTCAGATCCTCATGTACTTTACTGACTGAGTCATTTCCCCATCCTGCAAATTCTTTTTGTGACCAAAATGTTTCATCATTGAGCCCATAATGTTTCATTATTTTCCTTTACAGGCACTTTGTTTAAACACAGAGAAAGACATTCACCAGGCCTTCCATTTGCTTCTCACTGAGGTGAACAAGCCTGGAACACAGTACTTGCTTAGAATGGCCAACAGGCTCTTTGGAAGGAACACTTGTGATTTCTTTCGAGTAAGTTGATTCAGCCCAATAATAAATTGTATTCACAATACATATGGGTCTAGAAAGTAAAGGACTTGAGAAAATTAAGGACCATAATTCTAGCCAATGTGGTGGTACTCACCTATAATACAAGCACTCAGAGGGGCTGAAGCAGGAGGATCACAAGTTCTAGGCCAGCCCAGGCTACATAGTGAGACTCTGTATTAACTCTTATCTATCCCACAGTTCCCATAATTTTGATACCTTGAATTATTTCAAATTTGATTACTTCTAATTTTTATTTATGCATCTCTGGTTATTCCTACTTATAAACTCTGATATTTCAACACCTAGTACATGAAGATGTGATCTTCTTAAAGGGGTCTGCACATATGTAATTTTTGTAAAGACCATAGTATTCAAAATGTTTGAAAGCTTGCTAACCTTTTCTTTGTGCAATGTAACCTCACAGAACACTTTTCCCTCCAAAGACATTCAAAGAATCGTGTCTTCAGTTTTATCACGCTGAGCTGGAGCAGCTGTCCTTTGACAAATCTCCAGAGAAGTCCAGGAAACACATAAACACGTGGGTCTCCAAACAGACTGAAGGTCAGAATTTCAAGTTCAAGTTATTTCACAGCTGCGTCCTTCTTCTCTCTGTCTACACCTCTCTTCATTTCCTCAGTCCTTCCTTCCTTCCTCTCCTTCTAACTTCTCCCCACTGACTACTGTCACTGGTGTTCTGAGGTCAAAGCAATATTGACTGACTGGGCCTCATGGTCTATTTGAACCTTCTTGGATTCATGGAGGTTCTGATCAGACTCTTAGGTTTTCAACCACAGGAAATTAAGTCTGTGTGCTCCCTTGGGACTTACTTGACTTGCATAGTAGAAGCTTAGTAGTCCAGCTGTGGCCATCTGCATGCTGGAGAGGCCGAGAAGCCGGTTGCTGCACAGTCCAGATGTCATGAGAACTCACAACCCAGCTTTCCAGTCTATAGTATACATTAGAAGACACTGGAAGCCTGTAGTGTTCACAGGTTGCCTGGGAGATGGACATTCATGGACAAATCTTTCCCTAATTCATGACCTGGGATGGCCTCTTCCTAGAGTCTGTGTGGACTTTGTCCCTGCCACCTTTACCTGGTCACAGGGCCTCTGCTTCCGCATCTCCTGCTTTACGTCTCTCACTTAGTCCTGATTGGTGCACTACAGATATTTTGTAACAATGTCTTTGACCAAAAATAGCCTTCCATTTGGGGTTGAACCTTATTTGTTTTTATTTTAGAGAATGACATGTTCCAACATTGGTCCTTGAAATCAATGTTGGTCTGGTGTTTGAGTGGTTCAGATGCCTCAGTATCACTAGGGACATTCCTATTTCCGCTAACAGTAGACAGCAAAGAGTGAGCAGTGTATTATTTTCCTCCATGTTGCTGAATATTTTTTCATGTCTGTTCATATAACAATATTCTTTAGAACAAAGGCATAAGTAATATACAGTTTTGTTAGGAAGCTGATTAATGAAGATATCCATATTATATTTTTTACTTTTTGCATACAAAGTTGTTATTTTTCAATAAATTTATAATTTTCTGTGATTTCTCTTCGCATTTTAAACAAACAATCACCTTTGGGGACCTAAAGAAACAAACGAATGAGAAGTAATCTTTCCTTAAAGACTCACAGTTACTTCTGTTTCTTCATGAACTCTACCTCTTGTGCACTTTTGAGACAGTAAATTAACAAAGATACCCTTATCCCATTGAAAAGATACCTCAGTAGAGGTAGAAGGGCATATCCACTCATCTACTTTATGTTTTCCAGGGATGCCTGACAGTCCAGAGGATATAATCATAGTGTTTCTTCCAGAAGCTCCTTTCTGCTTTTGGGTCATTCATTCTGTCTGCCTCTGATGTGCTGGCTTGCAGTTAGAGTGTTAGAACTGGATGTGCCTCTCTATCCTCAGGTGGTATATTAGTCAGGGTTCTCTAAAAGAACAGAAGCAATAGATTGAATATATATTACAGAAGGGATGTACTAGATTGGCTTACATAGTACAAGATAAGTAGTCCAGCAGTGGCCATCTGTATGCTGCAGAGACTGAGAAGCCAGTAGCTGTACAGTCTGTGAGGCTGGATGCCTCAGTAGTCAAGGAAGGCCTGGAGAATTCCTGAAGAACTGCTGATCTTTAGTCCACATGGAAGGCCTAGGAAATGAGGTTCCATTGTCAGTGAAGGATGGCAGTGGCAGATTCACTGAGGGATGAAGGCAGACAGGCAGATGCAGCATTGCTTTTCCCTCAGACCTTGGTATTTGGGCCACGAGTGGAAGGTACGGCTCACAGCTGTTCTACTGTAGTTAATCCTTCCAGGAAATGTCCCTACAGACCTGCTCAGAGACATGTCTCTTAATTGATTCCAGACCTAATCAAGTTGACAACCAAGATGAACCATCACAGATGGTAACTGTGGGCCCTTCCCCGCCCATCTCACATTCCTTATTTGCTTTGTTCTCCATGCTTTTGATTTTTCTGTCTGAGAATCTGAATTCAGTAAACTTGAAGACTGGACGTTTTTCTCTGCCAGGACATCCTTCCATAGTTTATTTATCACATATTTGTGAAAAGGAACTAATGAAATGTCTGACTTTTCTCAACAGGTAAAATTCAAGAGTTGTTATCAAGTGACTCAATTAATGCCAATACCAGCCTAGTTCTGGTCAATGCTATCTACTTCAAAGGAAGGTGGCAGGAACAGTTTGCCAAAGAATACACAAGGGAGATGCCCTTTAAAATAAACCAGGTAAGGATGAGCTTCTAAAAACTCAGGCTAGCTTGCTGGAGCAATTGCATGGAAAAGTTTAGCTTGGCACAGCACCGGGGCTCCATCTTACAGGATGGATCCTGCTCTAGTCCCATTCATATTGCTATGGAATTATTTTGGCTTATTCTATGACAAACTGTTTTCTACTAATTTCTTTTGATTATGTAATTTTTCTTAGATTACAATTGCTGAGCATATTAAATGATGAAGATCTGATTTCTGGTATGGTAGTTAGCTTTCTATTATCAGAACAAACTACCTGGGATCATTAGCTTAAAAAAAGGAAATCTTTATTTTGACTCCTGCTTCCAGAAGTTTCAGGCCATGATTGATAGGCCCAATCACTTTGGGTTGGTGGTGAAACAGTATAGCGTGGGGGAGATGCACGGTGGAGGTCCGACCACCTAACTGCGACCAGGAAGCAGAAGAGAGGAAACGGAAAGGAACTGCAGATCCAATACCGTCATTTAAAGACACTCCCCGCCTCAATACTTACCTTTCCATAGGCCCTACCTCCTAAAGGTTCCCCATCTCCCAATAGCGCACCCTGGGGATCAAGCCTTTATCACACAAGCCTTTGTGGAGCTTTCTAGACCCAATTATAGCATTTCAAAATATTAATATTTAAATAATATATTAATAAACTTATTTAGCTGGATAAAAAGTTAACCTTCCCAGGCTAGTCCTGTGTCTGCTTACACTCCATTACTTTGAGTGATGCTGGGAAAAGGCTGGCCAACCTCGTCTAAGTGTTCACTGGAGCGTGAATATTGTTTCCATTGTGGATATGAAAAGAATTCCTGGAATTAACTGCAGATCATTTGGAAACTTTCTTAACTCCTTCGCTAATGTCTCCATTCTGTGCTCATGTATTCATTTCTGTCAGAGGGAGCAAAGGCCAGTGCAGATGATGTGTCAGGAAGACACGTTTAACATCGCCTACGTGAGTGAGTTACAGGTGCAGGTGCTGGAGCTGCCCTATGCAGGCTGGGAGCTGAGCATGGTGGTCCTGCTTCCAGATGATGGCGTGGATCTCAGCGTGGTGAGGCAGTCCCTCCAAGAAGCACCTAATGTCCCTGGTACCCTTTCTCACTAGACTAGAACTTGAACATCGCTTCCATCTTTGCATTTGACATTTGAGTGGGGTGGTGCTCACAGATCCAACTGCAGAGCAGCATGCAGACAGTTGGCTTTGGAACCCAAGTTCTGTTCAAGGCTCCCGGGATGATCTATGTGACCTTGCCACATGACATAACTTTAGTTCTCTCATCACTAGAATGGGAGTAATAATGTATGCCTGATAGGACAAAATGTATGCAACTCAGGTAGCAAGCTTGCAGCCAATGCCCTTTGCTGGAGCGGTTGTGGAGTGGGAGCATGCTGAGTGGGAGGGTGCTTCTGTGACTCTAGGTAAGAACCTAAGTGTGACTCTTAAAGTCTGTAATTTTGGTTTATCAGGTGGAAGACAATCTCACTTTTGAGAAGTTAACAGCCTGGATCAAACCAGGCTTTATGACAAACACCAAAGTTGACATTTTCCTTCCAAAATTTAAACTGGAAGAGGACTACAATATGGAATCTGTGTTTCAGCGTTTGGGGATGGTGGATGTGTTCCAGGAGGGCCTGGCTGACTTGTCAGCAATGTCACCTAAAGGAGACCTGTTTCTGTCCAAGTTTGTGCACAAGAGCGTTGTGGAGGTGAATGAAGAAGGCACCGAGGCTGCCGCAGCTTCTGCCAGCGTGGTTTTCGACTGCTTGACCGTGGACCCTGTGCCTGTGTTCTGTGCCGACCACCCCTTCCTTTTCTTTATCAGGCACAACATAACCAACAGCCTTCTCTTCTGTGGCAGGTTCTCATCTCCATAGAAGGTACACTTATAGTGCCTGGGAACATTCCTGTTTTCAGCATCCCTTAGACCTCCTACAGCTCCAGGAGGATGGGCATATAGGTGAAAGCCATGTTCCAAGAAGTGGACATTTTCCTTACTTCTCAGTATGATCTCATGATGTTCACACTCAGCTCTCTCCTCCTAGCAGTCACAGGACCAGAGTGACGGTTCTGCATTGTATTTAGGATGCAGAAGAATTCCACAAGCTAGCCTACGAAGTTTTCCTAGGTGACCCCCAGATGAATTCCTCACTCATTCCACATGCAAACCACACTGCTTTCCCAGAACCTCTCCTCCCCCACACACTTGCCTTTACCTATTTGAACAGAAGTACAAGCTTCTAGAAATAATTACTGTTATTGCAGTTTTCCTGATGACTGCTAAAGTCATCAAGGATCCGAATCCTGTCCTACTATGCCAAGTACCCCAAGGCTGCGCCACTTACAGCACAGTAATAAGTGACTCATTATATAAGAGTGCCACACATCTTGTTAATGGTTGAATAACACCTACTATTGTGCCTTTGTAGAATTGTTTCATTGTGATAATTCTTGTAATGAAATCAGCGATTTTTAGGCAAGTACTTCAGTGTTCATCAGTATATTACGCAACAGTGACAGACCATCACCTTCCTTGCCTAGATTCAAACAAACTGCATTGTTCATTAAGCAGTGAATTCCCATCCCTTCCTCCATCTGGCTGTGTAACCCCCCAGCCTGCTTTCTGTGTCTGTGGATTTACCTATTCTGGACACTTTATGTAAATTGAATAATATTCCGTGTTGCCTTTTGTATCTGGCTTCCCTCCCTTACTGTGCTATTTTCTAGATTCATTCATGATTGCATGAACTTTTCCTAGGATCATGGAAACACATGCCTACCACCCCACACAGGATACCAATGGCAGATCAAAGGAACAGTTCCACCGAATCTAGCTTGGTATACCTCTGACTTTACTAGGCTTACTTGAACATAGGTGAGAAGTAACTTACAGGAGTGTGGGTGATCTCAAGATAGCTGTGTTACCAAACAACAACAACAAAAACCCACCCTAGCATGGGTAATGATTCCACGTAGTCATAAAGATGGAGTCCTTCGTCAGTTAACCTTCCACACTCTACATGCTCTATCTAGCACCTTCGGAGACCACATGCCGAAGGGGCAGACTCCATCCAGTTGGGAGTGGGCACAGGAATAGTGTGACTGGAATCTCAGGTGAGAGCCTCTTATTTTTCCTTTTTCTTTGAACACTTTCTCCTGAATTCAAAACCAATTACAAGTATTGAAACAAGTGAAATATCCACCTGTAAAAAATGAAGTTGGACTCTTACCTGATACAGTATATAAAAATTAATTTAAAGTAGATCAGTGATCAAAAGATAAAAGCCCAAAAGTCTTGAAAGAAAACATAGAGGCAAATCATCATGACTTTAGCAAAGAATTCTTAAAGATGACAATAGACCAAGCTACACAAACAATATTAGATAAATGGGGACATCATTGAAAGTGAAAGTTTTGTGTGCCAAGGAGCACTCCCAAGAAAATGAAAAGACAATCTAAAGAATTGGAGGAAATATTTGTAAATCATATATCTGATAGGGAGTCTGTTATCCAGACTATGTAATGAACTTAACAACCAAAAGACAAACATCCTATTAAAAATGGACAAAAGGCTTGGTTAGACATTTCTCCCAGGAAGATACTCAATGGACAATACACAGAAAACTGTTCTCATGCCAGGCATGGGGACACATGTCTTTAATCTCAGCATTAAGGAGGCAGAAGCAAGCAGATCTCTGTGAGATCAAGGCCAGCCTGGTCTACATAGTGAGTTCCAGGCCAGCTGCAGAGACCCTGTGTGAACTGTTAAGAATACTTGCTCTTGCAGAAGACTTGGATTCAGTTGCTAACACCTGTGTCAAGCTGCTCACGATCACCCACGACTCCAGCTCCAAGGAATCCAACACTGTCATCTGGCCTGTGGGGGGTACCTGCAATCACTTACAGGTACCCACAGACATACACATATACACATGATTTAAAATAAAATAAATCTTAAAAAATAATGCATAAGCCAACAGATGGAGACTTTTACAAAGTTCCGCAATTGGTCACACACAGAGATTAAGTGTCTATGAAATGCACAACCCTAAGTGATGCACCTACAATGGAACCTCTACATCTAAGGCTTAAGGAACCTAGTAGAACAAAGAGTAGAGAGAATACTAATGCATCTTTCAACTCTCATCAACAGAGCTCCTTTATGCAACAGAGAACAATGAACACAAAGACAAATGGCCAAAGTGTAGAGAATAAGGGTCTATAGAGTGGGTCCTTGGACAGGACTCCCATATTAAACTTCACCCACCCAGGACTCAGGGGCTATTTCAGAAGAGGTGGAAAAAAGTTGTAAGAGCCCTGGGAGGAGGTGTATAACCTTATGGATGCAGAATCTTATAGACTCCTGGGACCTTGCACGAAAGCACTTACGGCAGCGATGACAGCATGCACAAGATCAATGCAAACACAAGCAGACAAAAACCCAGCATAGAACTAGGGAAATGAGCAGCAGGCCCCAAGCTCAACTGAAGAACTCAGGCAGCTGATTACCACTGGGTGAGGAAGGGCCGATCTTCTTTAAGGGAGTAACTCTAGATAGACTGACTAGACCCCAGTGAATGAACATGCACTGAAGGACATCAGGGGATGCTAACTTGACTTGATAAGCCTTAACATAAATGACTGAATGCATGAAATCCAGTGTGTGGGGGTATGGGACAGTGTCAACGAGGAAGGGGGTATAAAGATGATTAAGATGTTGCGTATGAGATACAGAATTCAGTAAAACATTTTAATGTATTTGAGCAAATTATGCATAAGGAAGTGGTATAAAGTAGGTAGAAAAGTACTCAGTTTACATATATTGGAGACCATCATAATCAGACTGAAACAAAATATGAAAAATCAGCAAGGAATTACAAAGGATATATAAAAATTTCTATGCATTGGTGGCCACAGAGATAACTCAGTAGGTGAAGGCATTTTTCACCAAAACTGATGACTTAAGTTTGATCCCTGGAACCTACGTGGTGGAGGAAGAGTACCGACTCCCACAAGTCCTCTGACTGCACGTGGGCACCATGGCACACACACATACACACACACACGCACATGCACTCACTCTCCAATTTTGTGGTACTTTGATTTTTGTCATCATGTTTTATAAAGAAAGAGGGTTTTTCCTTATAATCTAAATTTTCTGTTTGTGATTGACATTACTTCTAATTAAAAAACCAGTTAAGTACTCTACTGTTTTCATTCTAAACTTTGAGTTGACTTAACTATTTAATTCATGTGGATTTTGTCATATTACTGACATTCAGGAGGAAATGGTGGTGTGACTGGTGCACCAGTAGCTAATTCCTTGGCGTGCTGTGATGTAATCTGGTTCCCCCTCCTCTTCTTCCCCATTTTTCTATCTTTATAGTTCCAGGTAAAATTTTGGACAGGGTCTGGAGAGATAGCTCAGCAGTCAAGGGCAGTGGCTGCTCTTACAGAAGACCTACCTTGGTTCACAGCAATCACATGGCCACTAAAAAGAGATCTTAACTCCAGTTCCAAGGGATCTGATGCCCTCTGCCAGCATCCATGGGCATAGCATGCCTGGATGCACTTACACACAGCAAGAACACTCATACACATAAAATAAAAATAACTTTTAAAAAAGCAGTTGACTCATTGGCTAAAGGATCTTGGCACCAGGCCTGAAAATGAGCTTGAGACCTGAAACCACACCTCGGCAACAGAAAAGTGGTTTGGGGCCTGGAGAAATGGCTTAGTGGTTAAGAGCACTGACTGCTCTTGCAGAGGACCTGGGTTCGGTTCCCTAAACCTGAATGGCAGCTAACAACTGTCCAAAACTCCAGTTCAGGGAATTGCCCTTGTCTGACATCCATTACACACATGAGGTGTGCTCACATAGATTCAGACAAAACACTCATACACATAAAACATTTAGAATAATTTAGAAACACATAAAATATTATTTTTTAATCTTGGAGGTTTTGGGGGTAGATTAGCATGAACTGTAAACACATAAATTATTTGAGTATATTTATAATTCTTTTTTTTTTTTTTTTTTTGAGGCAGGGTCTCCCTGGAGCCCCACCTGCTCTGGACCTTGTTATATAAACCAAGCTGCCCTCATTCTTACAGAGATCTGCCTGCCTCTGCCTCCTAAGTGCTGAGATTAAAAGTGTATACCACCACACCCTGTTCTGTCTTTAATTCTTAATCTTAGGAAAATTAACACAATCTACTGCCATTTAATTAGATCTTTAAGAATTTAAAAATTAAAACTCTTATTAAACTTTTTTTTGACTCATGAATTGCAGGTTGGTCTCGAACTTGGTATGTAGTGGATGATGATTTTTAAAGATCATTTCGTGATTTTTTAAAAACCACACATTTGTCATACTATGAGGATGTTTTTAATTATGAAGTTAACACAATGTAGAATCACTGAGGGAAAGTCTCAATGAGAGATGCTCTAGATCTGGCCGACCTATGGACATGTTTGTAGAAGATTGTCTTGATTATCATTTCTTGAGTTTGGATTCTGAACTGTGTAAGAGTGTGGAGACTATTAGGGCTGGAGAGATGGCTTAGCAGATAGCACTGGCTATTCTTGCAGAGGACCTGGGTTTGATTCCTTGCACCCACATGGTAGCTAACAACCTTTGGTAACTCCAGTTGCACTGGACAACACAAGTACACTTACATACATGCAGGCAACACACTCATACATTCAAAATTTTTAAAAAAATTTTTTTAAAGAAAGAGTGGAGGAAGTGAGCTGAGCAGTAGGCATTGCCTTCATTGCTCTCTGCTCTTGACTGTGGGTGTGATGTGATCAGTTCTCAAGCTCTTGCTGCTGTGACTTCCTGTAAAGATGGACTATAGCCCAGAAATGTAAGCTAAGGTAAAGTCATTCTCTCTTAAATTCCTTTGATCAGGCTACTCAATCACTGCAACAGAAACAAAAGTAGGACACTAACTATTTGTGAATCTATAGTTCGCATCACTTTTGAATAGCAAATAAGTAAAGAGGAAGGGAAGGAAGAGAAAGGAACAAACATAATGAGGTGAAATTAATTATATTTTTTCCCTCAATCAAAGAACTTCACTTATTTGTATTATAGACTACTATGCAAATTTTAGATATTGTGATTGATGTGTATACATTACCTATAAAAGACTGTGAAAACTGGCTAAATGAAAATGTAGTTTGCTACATAGTATGTATACGAGCTCATTTATATGGAAAATCTTATTTGTGCATATGTAAATTTATGTATGTTAATTCACGGGAAGAGGTTTTAATGACCCGTACTCTACAGTCGGATGTAGTAGCCTGCTTCAGATCTGGATATTAGCTCAGCTCTCTCTCCTAGATCTGAGCCTCATCTCTAGTGGACTAGTTCCTCTTTTGGCTTGAAAATTCAACATGAACCTCTATGTCAGTGGTATTTTTGGGATATAGATTGAATATGTCCTTCTAGGGTTTTTGTGTTGAAACCCTGGTCCCTGGTGTGGGCAATGCAGAGAGGTGGAGGAACCATGAGGGGTGGTGCCAGTGGGAGGAGGTTAGGCCACTGAGAAACTGCCCTCAGAACGCTTTCACAGTGCATTAGTTCTCAGGAGAGGCTGTTATTATAACACTATGATTGGTTTCTTTGTGGTGTCTCTGGCCTCCTGCATCACCATGTGACTTCCTCCTCTCCCAGCTTCCCAGAAGCACTTAGTGCACCTGATTTAGATGAGGTTTTTATTTCTCATCTGCTTGTGTTAGATTAGAAACTTCTGGAGGGAAGGAGTTTCCCATAGCTACACCCCAGCACCTCACAGTGATACCCACAGTGTCAAGGTGCTGTTAGCTTCTTGTTATGAGATAAGTAACGTACAGATGAAAAATTAAGTTTGGCTCATAGGTTCAGAGATTTAATACCAAGACTAAGATAATTTCTATAAGATTGGTCGGTTCTCTGGGCTATCATGGACTAAATTAATAGAGGGCCCACACACTGTGTGCATGTCCCCCTGGCCCAACCATGGAGATAATAATTTACTGTTAGGAGTGAATTTACTGTTAGGAGTGTTTTTCCGTGCCTGACTTATGCTCACCCTGACTGTATACTAGCCATTAACCTACTAGTCCTCAACCTTGAAGGCATCTTGCTGGCTGTTCAATAGACTATGCCCTTTTGTTGTCATATTTACATGAGCAGCTTGTAATTTTATCACAGAAAGCTAATGCACCTTACAAGATCATAACTGCGGTCTTTCTTGATTACTTCATATCTAGCTCTGTCTATGAGGTGATCTGGACTAGGTAGAAGCTTCTTATTAAGAGCCATCTTTACCCACAATTTAGTCTGTTACATTAAACAGAAGTAAGACCCTGTGAAAAGGCAAGAATGTCTTGCATGGGATCCTCAGGGTTTCATAGGAGTCAGTGATCCAGTCTGCCAAGACAGACCTTGCTTCCCAGAGCCCTTGTCTTTCCTCTTCTCTGTCTGGTTTGGCTGTCCCACACCCAGCTGTAGGCTCTCTTGTTTATATTCCTCTATGTTCCTGAATTCACTGTTTTAATTCTGGTCTTCAACGTAGCCCTAACATCTGTTGTGACCATAACATTTGTGGTCAACGTGTAGCTTTCACCACAAGCCACTTTTTTTCTGAGTACCTACAGAAAGTCAGCCTGCCTTACAAGGATCACTGGAGGCTCACAGTCCCTCTCAACACTGGCCACACTGCAGTGAACAAGCACTTACTCACAAATGCTTCTAAAAGAAGAAGGTACAGCTGATCTTCCTCTTATGTGGATTCAGGGAGGTCCTGAGAGGCTTTTCTTGGAGTTATGAACATGTCTATCCACACCAAAGAAACGATTCCACTTAAGTCTGGTTTGGTTGGGTTACTTACAGAAGTATGAGTGACTCAGACAGGAGCACTCCCCAAAAGTTCACCCTACCGCCACAACCACACATTAAAGAAGCAGCTCTCGTGCTCCCGGTACAACCTGAAGACAGGTCCACTGAAGTCTCACCCTGGAGGCTACTAATCGACAGACTTCTTGAGGCTTGCGACCTTCTTAGGAGTTCTTACAACTTTCTTCTGCTCTCCTGAGCTGCCTCCTCTCTTCAAGAGAGAATTTTTCAACCTGGAGGAAACAGTCACACAAAGAAAGGAAATGGCTCAGCCCTCTGAACATTTCACAGATGACAGATAACAGAGAAAAGCTCTGGAGCACGTAATTAGCAAGGCACTTTTCCTCAGAGCTGTTGAAGAGCTAGCTCCCACTGACTCTACTTCTCCTCCACTGGACAGCTTCCCCACACATCACGCCGGGTCCTTCCTACCTTGCACTCAGCCATCAAAGCCCTAACCACATACCAGGGATGTGCCCTGGACTGTCCAGCGGCTGTCCTGAGGCTAAGCTGTTTGGTAATGGACATGCAATTACCAATGCCCTCGCGTGTTTTCTTTAAACATGAAACAAGAGGCATTGTAAATGGGCTCTGTGAAGCAGGCTATCTCCAGGACATATGGATCTGGGTGCCTCCTGTCATCTTGACCTGAATAAGCACATGGCTTCAGGTATATTGGGTGCAGGAAATAGCTGGAGATCAGTCAAGTATTTATGATTTATTCCAACACTCTATGGTGGGATGGGGGAGGCAGAGAAGCTTTGAGATGGGAGTAGCACTCAGGGTCCTGAGCAGTCTGAAGCAGTGTACTGAACAGAGGCCTATAATGGCCAGTTTATATTTAAACAACATGGCACTGATACAGAGATCCAAGAAGGGTCAAGATGACTAGCACTGGCAATGAATCAGCACGAAATGACTAATACAGAATGTTTGGGGAAGCCAAAAGTAAACAGTGGTGAAATATGTTATATAACTATCTTTGGTAAAATGCCACTTTTGTGTGATTCTGTGTGTGGCCTAAAGAGCAGAGGTGAGTGTCTTTACTTTCACCCACCTGCTTGTGCATCGGTCTGTGTGTGCACTTGTGCCAGCTTGTGTGTGTCTCTGTGTGCTGCTGTGTGCCTGGATGCCTGTTGGCACCTGCTTGCCTAGTGACCTGTATGCTAGTGAATAAAGCACATCTTATCTGTCCATGATTCTTTCAGTTCTCTCCAACCCTCCAGCCTCCCATGATCTTCCTCCAGTCCTGGCTCTGGAGCTTGGACCCCACAGGCAGTGGTCTCCAGTGACCACTGGAAAGGAGCTTGTGAAGGGGGAGACGCCCATCTCTGCAGACCGTCTTCCCACCGGAGAGCGTCCAGAGCCAGCTTGCAGCTTTGGGAATACGGCTGTAAGCAGGATAGATGACAGAGGACATCTCCCCCTGCAGGACCACACGTCAGCCTTGCTTCTGCACAGAGGTCCTGCAGGCTCGGGACCTGGGCAAAGGAAAGAGCAGGGAGGAGGAACCGTAGGGGGCAGAAAATCCAGCATGAGCGCTTTGGGTTTCTCTGGCCTCTCGCTGGGGCTCCCTGGGATTCTGGAGAAGAGTTCCCTTTTTTGTTGGTTTGTTTGGTTTTTGTTTTAGGAGAAGACCAATGGGATCTAGTCATAAAAGCATATGGTGCTGAGGATGAGGAAACTGACAGCTGGCTGTCTTTCCAACAGTGGCTAAAGGAGGGAAGGCACCTAAATGCACATTTCCTAAAGGGCATGGCAATTGATTTCTATTTCCTCAGCTTGGGTCTCCAAAGAGAACTCTAGAGTTAGATTCTGGGAGGGGACAGGAGGAGACAGAAAGGTGGAGCCACACAGCTGACGTCTCCATGGAGCACTCATTTAGAAACTGAACATATAGGACTGGGATTAGGCAGCTATGTGAGGAGACATCTGATGGGCTCCTTGTGTAGACGTCCGATGGGCTCCTCTTATACCTGTGTACCAGGATGGCTCCCTTGGGTATGTTATTCCCATTGGTCAGTGCCCAAGACATTTTTACTGTCACCCTGGGGCTTGCCCTCTGACAGACTGGCTCAGTGACTGCCCTCCCTCATCATGGAAGGCACGCTTCCCTGATCAAGCGCCCCCTGCCCCAGGATATGATCTAGTGCTGACAAGCCCAAGGCTGAGCCCTGACAGAAAACACTGCCTCCCTGGGCCAAAACCTGAGGAAGCAGAGCCCCAGACTGACATCCAGCTTGAAAGAGCCCATCCTGAAGGACAGAGATAGAAGTAAGGCCTGGGAAGGACAGCAGTCCTGAAAGGTCAAGAGTTGGGAGAAAGTTCTGGGCTGAGCTGGTGTAAAGAGAGGAAGGGCCTAGCCATGGCAGGAGACGCTTGTTCCAGAATGGCTCCCGGGATGGCCTGAAATTCCAGGAAGCAAGATTTCTTGGTAAAGTTCGGATGGGAAATGTTAGTCTGTTACCACTGGTGTGAGGAATCGAGTCCTGGAGCCTGACGACCTGAATTTGGCCCTTACCCATGGGAATCTTAGGTAAGTGACGACATCTGTCCATGCTGGCTACCCCACCTGGGTGGGATATACTGGGGCATTGCAGCGACCATATAAGAGCCCAAGAGAAATGTTAAGGTTAGAGAATAAAAAAGTGTTGGGAAAGTGGCAGGAGGCGAGACAGGCAAGTAATGAACGCAGAGGGGAACCATGTAGGGGCGTCTTTGGACAGCCAGGGGCAGCATATAGAAAGGTCTGGAGTTCTGAGGCAGGGTAGAAGTGTGGCCACAGTGAGGAAAGCCAGAAACTGATTTAGAACCAACCAGCCTTGTCCTTCCTCCCTGACATCAGGCGGCCTCAGGGAGCTGCCAGTTGCACTGAGGTCCCCCTTGTCAAGTACAGTTTCCTGTTCCCCACCGTCCAGCCCTATTTGTCACTGTTCTGAAGAGTTTCTGCTTGACAGAGAGAAGAGTATGCTCTCAATTGCCCCCTCCCCCTTGTATTGCTCTGTGTTCTGTTGCTGTAACAAAGTCCCCCAGACTGGGTAAATTTTAAACAACAGAAGTTTCCCTTCATGGTCTTAGAGGATAAGAAGTCCGAAAGTACAGTATCAGCCTCTCATGATGGATTTATGCTGCTTCGAAACACAGCCAAGGGTATCACCTAGAAATATGGAGTAAGTATGCAAGCCTGGCTGTGCCCTCTCCCTCATCCTCCTCCATCTCCTTTTACTTCTAAAGTCCTCTTCTTCTTCTAAAGTCATGGGCAACCCATCTTCAGGACCTCATCTTATCTTAATTTCCTCCCAAAGGTCTCATCTTCAAATACGTCAATATGTGAATTTGGGCATTAAGTTTCCAACACGTGAAACTGGAGGGTCAAGCCCAAACAACTGACAGAACAACTTCTGAGGCAGCTTGTGCTCAAGGCAGCGCTGGAGTAGATGTTGTCATTTTGGGTTCATAGTTGGCTATGCATGAGCAGAACATGTTTCAGTTTACCAAGGTTGACACTGGTTCTTGGTCTTTCTAGCTTTATCATATGACCTTGCTCTGAAAGTACAAAGCTCCCAAATGAGGTCATCTCTCTGTTAAGACAGGAAACCCCAGTGGAGCTGAGAAGAATGTTTCACCTGGTAAATACTCATCGCTCTTTGGAAACTGAAGGGAAATCCTCACACGGGTTTTTGTTCTTTTTAAGATGGGTATTTTCACTAAGCAAAGGTAAGGTCATCACTGGGGTTTTCTAGCTCTCCCCACCAACATTCGCAAAGTGGAGGTGCATTCCTGCTTAGCCTGGCCAACAGGAGCTACGAGGAGGAACTTAGTAAGCACTGCTCTCTGCTTGTATGGGTAGAAACCCTTGGGAAATTTAATGGTGGTGGTGGCGGTTTTTAACAAGAAACAATTCTTTACACGGTTACACATGAACAGCTTGAAGACAGAAGATATCCCAGGTTAAAGGGTTCAGTTTTAAAAGGCTATCCAAACTTACAGTGTCTGGTCCACTACAATTAGGAGGGTTCCTATGAGCCCCTCTCTGGTTTGATAATTTACTAGGATAATTCACAGAACCAAAGAATGCACTGAATGTACTATTTCCAGCTTACTATAAAGAATTTAGTTCAAGACCAGCCCGTGACTCCATCCAGACACTGAAGAATACACATTTTGCTCAGCAGCCCCTAGAACTTTCTCTAAAACAGATCATATATTAGACCACAAAGTAGGTCTTAACAAAGATAGGAAAATTGAAATAATTCCCTGTATTCTGTCTGATCTCAGTGGAATAAAAACACAAATTAAACAGCAAGAAAAACTCTAGACATACACAAATTCAAGGTGATTAAACAACACACTATTGATGATGACTCACTGAAGAAATGAAGAACCAGATCAAGAAATTCCTAGAAATGAAAGATAATGCAAACATACCAAATGGATGGTACACCATGAAGACAGTCCTAAGGAAGACATGCGAAGCTCAAAGTGCCAGCATTGAGAAATCGCAAATAAACAGCTTAACAATATACATGGTAGAGCTTTGGAAAATAAGAACAAGCCAAACCCCAAATCAGTAGCTGGAAAGAAATTGGAAATGGGAATGAGAGGGGCAAAAACAAAGAAACAATGAAACAAAGTTTATTCTGTGAAAAGATAAAATCAATAAACCTTTAGTCAAACTAACCAAAAAAGAGAGAAGACCTAAATTAATAAAATGAAAGATGAAAGGCGCCATAACAACACATACTCATGAAACTGAGAAAATCGTGAGTTCACGTCTCAGAAACATATATTTCACTAAAAAAGGAACTAAAATAATTCTAGATGCAAACAATCTACCAAAATTAAACCAAGATGATATAAATAATTCAACCAGACCTATAACAGTGAGATTGAAGCAGTATTTAAAATTTCCATATTAAAAATAATCCAGACCCAGATAGACTCACTGCTGAATTGTTCTTGACTTTCAAAGAAGAAAAAATCCATTGTTTCTCAAACTAGTCCATAAAATAAGAAAGAAAGGAACTCTACCTAACTTTTTCATGGAACACACTTCAAGATACAGGGATAGGAAGGACTTTCTGAATAGGACTCCAGTCTCTCAAGAAATAATCCCAACTATTATCAGATGGTACTATAAGAAAGTTAAAAACATTTATTAAAAAGCTTCTCACAGTGATGTTGATACCGAGAAGCAAAATAAATAAGGCTGACTGGACAACAAAAAAGGAAAAGTTAGCCAAGTATAATGAGGGCACACCTTTAGTTCCAGCCCTCGGGAGGCAGGGGCAGGTGGATCTCTGTGAGTTCAGCCTGATCTACATACTGATTTCCAGGCAAGCTGGGGCTACAATGAGATCACATCTCAAAAAGAAAAGAAAAAGTCAAACTTAGAAGGCCACTGTGATCTAGTCGTCTTCCACTTCCTGTTTTAGACTAAATGGAACGCCTTTGAGAGGCAGGCCTGCCCACCCATGGTGAGAAGTATTACTCACAGTTGACATGTGCTCTGTACACCAAATCATAATGGGAATTTGTAGCAGAAGAGGAAAAAAGAACCAAAACTTGCAAGGCTCTGCTTTTTCTCTCAAAAGTACTTTAAAAGCAAAATCTGTTTATATTTTTATTGACATATTTTTGTACATATTGTTAGGGGTCAGCCAGCCATTTTTAATGATCCCTGATGACCAAACCAGCCTTCAGGCCTCTCTGTCCTGCAGACTATGTTCATTATAATCTCAAGGAGGAAAAATATTGTTTAAAAAAAAAGGCAAAAAAACCCCACAGCAAAATAAAGCAGTCTTAGTCTGAGCACTCCAGTAACCTTTTTGTGACTATACGTAAGCTGTACATAAGTAATTGATTTATATGAGATGGATTAAAAAGATCAAAGATAAAAGGTTCTTCTCCCCACCCCCATTTAAAAAAAAATCTATGAAGTTGTGGTTATTTATTTATTTATTTATTTATTCAGACTATTTGATGTATGTGTGAAGCAATCTCTAACCATAAACCAGAATTTTATTTTGCTGAGTTGTCCTAACAAAAACAAAAATAAACAAAAGGTTCTGTGTAGTTACAGAAGCAGTCAACCAAATAAAGAGATAACCTACAGACTGAGAGATAGAGGATTAATTCCTAGAATATAGAAAAAACTAAAAACAACAACAACAAGGGCATATGGAGTGATTTCCTGTGGTGCCTTCCTCTTCTGTTTGCTGCTAGATGCCAGCATGGGTCTCATGCACAATTCTGGGAAAGGCCTAATCCAGTCGGGCCTACTGTGTAGCCTACCTGACCAAAGTTGGAGTTCGATGACATGAAGATTTATTTAAACTGGCCAAGAAAGGCCTGATTTCCTCACAAATTGGTATAATTCTGAGAGACTCACATGGTGTTGTTCAAGTCTGTTTTGTGGCTGGTGATACAATTTTGAGAATCCTTGAGCAGAAAGTACTTTTTCCTGATCTTCTAGAGCATCTCCCTAAGGATCTCTGCTATTATATGAAGAAAGCAGTTGCTGTTCACAAGTATCTTCAGAGGAACAAAAAGGAGTAGGATGCTAAATTCTTCCTGATTCTGATAGAGACCCTAATTCACTGACTGGCCTAATATTACAAGATTAAGTGGTCCTCTCACCCAGTTGGAAATAAGAGTCATCCACAGCCCCTGCTCTAAATTTGTGGCATAGATTTGTCTTATGTATTCAATCAATAAAATATTTAAAAAATGAAAAAAAAAACCCATCTCTCATAGCTTTGGAGAGAACTATGCAAGCTGCTGAGGGAGAACATCAGTTGACGGTCCAACCCCAGCTTTAAGGTCCAATAACCACATAATGACTGGCACAGCAAATGACAATGCAGTAGTGGCACTTTTATATTTGGAGTAATCAACAGCCACCTAGTTGGACTTAAAGCCCACTCAATGGGAGAAAATTCTTGTGTGGTACTGTAAACAGCCAAATACATATGACTGGAGAGGTCACAGATCATAGAGAAAACCATAAGGCTGTCACATTCCTAAACAAATGTAATTTTTTACTATGTGGATCCTTATGTTTACAGACAAGTATCCCAATCACCACTCATCAAAGAAGCTTCTTTTGCACCAGATGGAAACTACTACAGAGTACCAGAACGGGTCACACACAGACATTGTGGCACATCTACACTGCAACCTCTACACCTAAGGCTCACAGAACATAGAACAAGGAAGGAATAAAGAGAACACTAATGAATCTCTCGTCTCATCAATGAAGCTCCCTCATGTGACAGAGGGCCAGGAACAGAAAAGGACACACATGGCCAAAGTGTAGAGAATAAGAATCTACAGAGTGTGGGTCCTTGGACAGGGATCCTATATCAAACTCCCCCGATCCAGGGCTCAGGGACCATTTCAGAATACTGGATGGAAAGACTGTAAGAGTCAGGGAGGAAATGCATGACCACATGTAAAGAGAGTCCTCCTGGCACCTGAGACACTGCTCGTATGAGCCTCTAGCAGTGGTGTTAGCATGCACAAGACCCATGCAAACTCATGCAGACAAAAACCCAGCACAGAACTGTGGGAATGGACAGTAGGCTCCAATCTCAGTAGAAGAAAATATTGGCAGCTGATTATTGCTGATTGAGGAAGAGTTGATCTTAACAGGAGGGACTCTGGATGAGCTGACTAGATCCCAGTGGATAAACAGGCACTGAGAGATGTCTGAGGACCTAGCTTGACAGGATGGGTCCTAACACAGATGTCAGATGGATGAATTCCAGTGGAGGAGTGCTTTGGGAGGATACCAGTGGGGGAAGGGAGTATAAAGATGATTGGGATGTTCTGTGTGAAATACACAAAAATTCAATTTAAAAAATGGAAAATAACAAGAAAATGCACTATCATAAAAAATGGGCTACGCAGAGTTCTCAAAAGAAGGGAAACAATTGGGGCCAGGGAGATGGCTCAGCCGTTAAGAGCAATGGCTTCTCTTGCAGAGGACCCAGGTTTGGTTCCCAGCACCCACATGGCAGCTGACAACTGTCCATAACTCCAGTTCTAGGAGATCTGACACTGTGGATCTGATGCCCTCTTCTGGCCTCCACAGGCATTGCATGTCCTGGGTGCACTTACATATAGGCAGGCAAAAACACTCATATACACAAAATAAAAAAGTAATAAATAAACTATTTTTAAAAAAGAAGAAAGACAAATGCCAATAAATACTTTTCAAAATGTTTAACACATTTAAGCATACAAGAAATGCAATTAAAACTACTTTCAAATTCTACCTGACCCCTGTCAGAATGGTTTCCAACAAGTAAACAAATGACAACAAATGCTGGTAAGGATTTGGAGAGAAGAGAAGTCAATATTTATTGTTTGGGGAGAGTAAACTAGTTCAGTCATTCTGGAAATCAGTGTAGAGATTTCTCAAAGGCTGAACAGAGTGACTCTGAAACCCAGCTATACAACTGTTGGACATATACACACAGGACTCCACATCCTACTAGGGACGTAAGAACATACTTTCTTATCCACGCTTATTGATATTCTGCTCACAATAGCAAGGAAGGAATCAGCTTAGATGTCCATCAACCGATGAATAGATAATGAAAATGTGGTATATACACATGATGGGATTTTATTTAGTCGTAAATAAAAAGTGAAACTATGTAATTTACAAGAAAATGGGTGGGGTTGGAAAATATACCCAGGCTCAGAAAGGCAAACACTTCACGGTTCTCTCTCATAGAGGAATCTTAGCATCACGTTTTTATGTATGTCTACTTGTGTGGGAATGAGTGACTGAAGGTGCCAGGAAATTAGAAAGGGATCCGTAAAAGCGAGAAAATGGACTTTAAGGGAGAGTTGTAGGGAGGCTAACAGAGCACACGTGATGTGAAAGCAGAAGAGAAACTACTGGGGGTGGCAGGATGGAGGCGGCTATGCGGGCAGGAAGACAGGGAGAGAGAGAGGTGCGGGTAAGGGCAACCCAAACCAAGCAGGAATGGGAAAGGAAGTGGCCAGTGGCAGAGGTGCATCGGGCAACCTGCTGGGGAGAGGCACACACCCACGTCTTTCCTGGCTCTCTGGGCACACTCCTTTCCAAGTACCTGTTCACCAACCCAGACAGTCCTGAACACTGTTTTAGGGTTTTAAGTAAGTTCTAATTAATCATGACTGACTGAATCATTGGCCATTGGTGATTCAACTGTTTCCAGCCCTTCTTTGCTCACTAGAGATGAGACAACATGGCTGAACATTCCAACCCCAAATCACAAGGTTTTTCTGTGACCAGTCCCCATCCTGAAACCATCTAGGGGCTCACCAAGAGTCATGGTTGGTTAAAGGGTTTTTTTATCTATAAGAAAAGACTGTTCTTACCACTCTGGAAGTTCCAAAAGTTTGAATAATTCTGTGCCAGGAACTAAGAGCAAAGACCAAAACCTTTTCATCATTCGACAGGCCTAATTGAGAGCAACCTTTGAAGAAGCCAGAAAAATGATAGAAATAACTAGTTAAGGGTGAAGAGTTAAGTGGGCTCTTTGATAGGTGTTGGGGGACCAGGATAATCCACAAAAATTCAGTATACACTTAACATCTTTAAAGACCTTAGAGTGGAGCACAGCATGTCATTCAACCCAAGCTCGGAACTGCAAGAGTATAAAAGGACTTTACACCGGGACTTGGGAATTGGAGTTGAGGGGACATAGATTCAAACAGTCTCGAATCTGTGTTCCAAAGAAAGCAGAGAAGATGGGCGTGATCACTGCAAGGTGGTAAACGTAGTGTGGCTAGGAGCATCTGCTGGAACTGAAAACTGGTTCAGGGAGTGCATGGTTGATAGAACATAAGGAAAAGAATGTACATGCTTAGCCAAAATGTCCTTAGGAGTCTGGTGACCTTAAGATGTGCATCTTCAGCCTCTGAGGTAATGCAATGATCTGTTCTAGTTGCCTGAAGACAGAAAGTCACTGAGTTGACATGAGGAAGCAACCGAACCCTGCTGATATCCCTCTGCCTTAGTGACCCCCGGACTCTACTTTGAAAAGCTCTTTCAGTGCTTTCTTCATTGTGGTTTTCTTTCTGTTTTGTCTGAGCAAGTTGGACAAATAGGCTCATTGTTTTGTGCTTGGTTCTAGTCACAACAGGCTGATCCTGCCTTCATTTATTTATGGTCAGCCAGTTGCTGACCTTTCTTTCTATTCTCTTTGCAAGGAAGTTATGAAGGTAAATAACTTACAACTTGTAAGTCACTGACAGTAACTGTAAGAAATACGAGAAGTTTGAATTGGGGGGGCGGTGTTTCTTATAGAAACTTAAAAGAATCTTGCCAGAAATCTTACCAGCTGAGCCAGGGGCACTATTCTTGCTGAGGTTTTGTGTTGCCATTAAGAGCTCCTTGAGTATTTCTACCACAAACAAACTGGTAAATTATTAGATAAAGAAAATTGTTTTTAATTACCTGGGGGACTTTTTTAAACAAAGTTTTAAGGAGGTATAGCTCAGTGTTAAAGCACTTGCCTGGTATATTCAATGCCTCAGGGTTCATCCAAGACAAGACCACACACACACACACACACACCACACTCACACACATGCACACATCTGCACACATCACTTTAAGGGCTGTGGGTATAGCTCAATGATAGAACATACATTTATCAGACCATAGGCCCAGATTTGATTCTCAGCATTGCAAATAAAAAGAAAGGATCACAAATACACACAGAGGAAAGAGCGTGAAGACACCAGCAGAGAATGACGTCTTCAAGCCAGTGAGAGAGGGCAGAGCAGATTCGCCTTCACAGCCCTGCTGACACCTGGATCTAGGATTTCCAGATTCCCGAACCGTGACTCCCCCAGTTCTTTGAAGCCACTTGCCATGGCAGCTCTGAAACAGCGGTCATAGCACTACTAATACTGATAACAAGAATCTCGTATCCTTCCTCTTGGGTTTTTTAATGCAAAAGAGTGTCTAAGCACCAGAGCCCAATTTTTCTTTCGTTTTATCACGGGAGTATTCTCAGTCAAGTGTATTTTGAATGAATAAGCTTTCTGTCTTTTCCTTTCTATCATTTGGTGGCAGTCATCTGGTTCAGACACGTGCTTCCTTTTAGAAAGAGACCGCTTCAATGCAAATGAATTGTCAGGAGGCTCAAGTTTCCATGACCTGACACACCACACGAGGCTTGCTTGTCACTGTGTACACCTGTACACCCCCATGGGATACACAGCTCCGCAGCACTTGGGAGTCATAACAGAAAGCTCCACCACAGCACAAAGCAGTGTGTCCATAACTCTTCTATCACTAGATCAAAATGTTTTAGCTTCTGAGAATGTGTTTGTCAAATAAATGCATTTATCTTCTCTTTTCAAAGCCATCAATGCTTATTTCCTTGATTTTTGTATTGAATTGCTGTGTATTTCATACAGAACATCTCAATCAATCTTAATCCTCTCTATACCCCCTTCTCTACTGGCATCTCCCACAGCCCCCCACTGGAATCCATCATTCTGTCATCTGTGTTAAGGTCTATTGTGTCAAGTTAGTGACATCAGTACAGGTTCATCCACTGAGATCTAGTCAGTCTATCAGGAGTCACTGGCTTTAAAATGAACTAATCCTCACCCAGCAGTAATCAGTTGCCAATATTTCTTTGGCAAAGATTGGATCTGCTACACATTTTCCAACTTCCATACTGTGTTTCTGTCTAAGTGTATGTGGGTCTTGAGCATGCCAAAACCACTACTGCAGGTTCATATGGGCAGGGTCCCAGGAGCTTGTAGTATTCTATTTCCATATGGTCATGTACCTCCTCCCTGGCTCTTACAGTCTTTTCACCCCCTCTTCCTCAACAGTCCCTGAGCTCTGGGGGAGTGAACCTTAATATAGGAATCCTATCCAGGGACCTACACTCTGTAGATTCCTAACTTCCGTGCTTTGATCATTTGTGAACTTTTGTGTTTCTGGCCCTCTGGTGTTTGAGGGAGCTTCATTAATGAGAGCTGAGCAATTCATTTGTGTCTTCTCTACCCCTTGTTCTATGTTGCCTGAGTCTTAGGTGTAGAGGTTGCATTGTAGATGTGCTGCTTAGGTATGGGCAATTCGCAGACAATGTCTGTGTGTGACCCACTCTGGTTCTCTGTAGTAGCCTCCATCTGGTGCAAAAGAAACTTCTTTGATGAGTAGATGCTTTACTGTAAATATAAGGATACATATTTTGCACTTAATAGGAAGTTACGTTAGCCCAAGGATGTGACAGCCTTGGGGATTTCTTTAAGATCTTTGACCTCTTTAGCAATGTGTATTTGACTGTGATTACAGTACCACACATGAGTTTCCTTCCATTGAGTGGGCTCTTAAGACCAATTAAGCAGCCTTTGATTGCCCCCAAGATAAAAGTGCCACTACTGCACTAGTGTTGTATGCTGTGCCAGTCATCGACGTGGTTATTTGAAGTTGGTGTTGGGCCATCACTTGATGTTCCCCCTTATGTACTTACATAGTGCTCTCTTAGCTTTCAGGGAATGTGGCTTCCAGGACCGTTCCAGCTTCATTGCTCCAAATCCTGAGTCCAAAGTATGTTTTGTCTTCAGCAATAGGGTCTTACATTCAAGTTCTGGAAGGCAATCAAAGACTGTGGCAATAGCCTATGTAATTTTGGGAGTCTCTTGGACCACCCTGGCCAACAAATCAAAGGAAGGTTTCTCCTGTCTGGCGCTGTCTTTTGTTATGTAGCTCTCAGCTATGCATATGGACTCATGTAGAGTGGAACTTGCCTTTAGGTTGTTAGACTAATATGATTCCTTCTGGAGTTTTATACTAGCTAGTCATTAATTCTCTCTCCTCTCTCTCTTTCCCTGTCTAACCCTCCCTCCATGCCTTTCCTATTTAAAGTGTCCCTATTTTCCCCATTTCTCCCTTGACAATGTCAGTCTCCTATGGCCCCACCTCTCTCGAGCTCCTTCTTTCCCTTTATTCCCATAGATTCTTGTTTAATTCCCCCCTCCATTTAAATACCCGCATTTTATCTATTTCTCCCTTAGTAACACCTTTCTTCCTACTAGACTTCTCTCGAGTTACTTCTTTCCCTTTACCTCCCTGGTTCCTTTCTATTTTCCTGGTTCCTGCAGGCACATCAGAATACATACTCACATATAAAATTTGGTGCTAGAATCCACAAATGAGGGAGAACAAACATCATTTGTTTTTCTGAGTCTATGTAACTTCACTTAGCATAACAGTTTCTAGTTCCATCTATTTACCTGCAAATATCATGATTTCATCTTTAGAACTCTATTGTGTAAATGTACCACATTTTCATTATCCACTCATCAGTTAAGAGACATTTAGGTTGCTTCCATCCCTCAGATATTGTGAAAAGAGCAGCAACAAACATGGATGTACAAGTATCTCTGCAATAGGATAGTGGTATAACCAGGTCAAATGGTAGATTCATTTTTAGTTTTATAAGAGTTCTCCACACCACTCTCCATAGGGGTTGTGTGAGTTTACAACCCACCAGCAGTGAATCAGCATTCCTCTTTCTCCACATCCTCTCCAGCATTTGGTATCACTTATTCTCTTGATCTTAGCCAGTCTGACTTAAAGTGGTTTTAATTTGCATTTTCCTAATTATTAAGGATGTTGAACACTTTTTAAGATTTTTTTATCCATCTTTATTTCCTCTTTGGGGAACTCTGTGCATAGATACTTAGTCCATCTTTTAACTGGAGCACTTTTTTTTTTTTTTGAGTCTTTGTTTTTTTGAGTTCTTTCTATTTTCTGGATGTTAAACCTCTGTCAGGTATATCACTGGTGAAGATTTTCTCCCACTCTGTGGGTTTCTTCTTCCTTGGTTGTTTTCTTTTTCTGTATGGAAGCTTTTTAGGTTAATGAGGTCCCACTTGTTGATTATTGACCTTAAGTCCTAAGCAACTGATGTCTGATTTAGAAAGTCCTTTCTTACACCTATATCTTGTAGGTTCTAACAGTTTCAGAGTTTCAGGTTTCACAATGAGGTGTTCGATCCATCTGGAGTTGACTTTTGTACAAGGTGAAAGATAAGGGTCTAGTTTTATTCTTCTACAGGTGGAGATTCAGTTTTGCCAGCACCATTTGCTGAAGATGCTATCTTTCCTCCAATGAGTGTTCTTGGTCCCTTTGTCAAATATCATGTGGCTGAAATGGCATGTACTCTTGTCTGAGTCTTCAATTATATTCCATTGGTCTACGGGTCTATTTTTGTGCTGGTATCATGATGTTTTTACGACTATAGTTCTGTAATATAGTTTGAAATCTGGTATAATCATTGCTTTTTGAGCTCAGAATTGCTTTGGCTATCTGGGGTCTTTTGTGATTCCATATGAATTTTAGGATGGTGTTTTCTAATTCCATGAAGAATTTCATGGGGATTTTAACTGGGATTGCATTGAATCTCTGTATTGCAATTGGTAGGATGGTCATTTTCACAATAGTAATTTTTCCAATCCATGAACATGGAAGGTCTTTCTATCTTATGGCATCCTCATCAATCTCTTAATCTAAAGATCTAAAATTTTCATTTGTGGAGATCATTAATGTCTTAGGACAGGTTTATTCCAAGATATTTTTTGAGGCTGTTGTGAACGAGACAGTTCCCTTGCACTCTTTCTCCAGTATATAGAAAGTGTATAGAAAGGCTACTTATGTTTGTAGATTAATTTGTAACCTGCCACTTTACTGAAAGCATTAATCATTTCTAGGAGTTTTCTGGTGGATTTTTTGGCATCTCTTAGGTATAATATATGTAATCTGCAAAAAGGGATAATTTGACCTCTTCTTTTCCAATAAGTACTCCTTTAACTCCCTTCTCTTGTCTTGTTGCTCTAGCAAGAGTTTCAAGCACTATTAAAAAAGAATGGAGATAGTGGACAATCTTGTCCGGTTCATAATTTTAATGGGCATGCTTCCAGTTTTTCTCCATTTAGAGTAATGTTGGCTGTGGGGTTTTTATATACAGCTTTAATTATGTTGAGGTATGTTCCATCCAGTTCAGTTCCTTCTAGGACTTTTAACATAAATGTATGTTGAATTTTGCCAACGGCCTTTTCTGCATCTATTGAGATGACCATGTGATTTTTGTCTTTGAGTCTCATGACATTTATTGACTTACGTATATTGAACTATCTCTATATCTCTGGAACAAAGATGACTTGATCATGGTAGATGATCTTTTTGATGTGTGTCTGTGTGTGGCTTGCAAGTAACTTAGTTGAGAATTTTTGCATCTAAGTTCATTAAGGATATGGTCTATAGTTTTCTCTTTTGATTGTATCTTTACTTGGTTTTGGTATTTGAGTAATTCTGGCTTCACAAAAGAGTTGTCCCTCTGTTTCTACTTTTGTGAATAATTTAAGTAGTACTGGATATGGATAAGTTTAAATGTTTGGTATAATTTTGCTATGAATCCTTCTGGGCCTGGGCTTTTTTTATTTGGGAGGTTTTATATTACTGTTTCAATTTCCTTATATGTTATGGGTCAGTTTAAACTGTTGTTCTCTTCTTGATTTAGCTTTGGTGATTTCCATTATTTTAGGTATGCATCCATTTCTTTAAGGTTTCCAAATTTAATGGCAGATAGCTTTTTAAAGTATTCCCTTATAATGTTCTGGATCTTTTTGTTGTCTGTTGTGATGCTTCCCCTTTCATCTCTGATTTTGTTGATTTGGAGTTGCTCTTTCTTTCTTTTGGCTAACTGGGCATAGGGTCTGTCCATCTTGTTTAACTTTTCAAAGAACTAGCTCTTGACTTCATTAATTCTTTGTATTGTTTTCTTTGTTTCTATTTCATTAATTTCTGCTCTGATTTTTGTTATTTTTTTCTTGTCTGCTGGGTTTGGGTTTCACTTGTTGCTGCCTTTCAAGATTCTTGAGTTGCAATGTTAAGTCATTTATTTGTGCTCTTTCTGATTTTTTAATATGGGTACTTAGAACTATAATCTTTCCTCTTCAGACTGCTATTCAACTGTCCAGAGGGTTTGTAGGGTTGTATTTTGCTTTTCATTTAATTCCAGGAATACTTTTATGTCTTTTTAAATTTCACCTTTGATCCATTCATCAATTGGAAGTATGTTTTTCAGTCTTCATGAGTTCATGAAGTTACTAGGGTTTCTTCCAGTGTTGATTTTAAGCTATATTGCCTTGTAATCTGATAGAACGCATGGGATTATTTAAATTTTTTGGTATTTATTGAGGTTTGTTTTGTGCCCCAGTATGTGGTCAGTTTTGAAGGTGGTTCTATGTAGTGCTGAATAGAATGTGTATTCTTTGGTGATTGATTGGAATATTTGGTAGATGTCTTTTAGGTTCATTTGATTGTGGTATTGTTTAATTCAGATATCTCTCTGGTTATTCTCAGTCCAGTTGATCTGTTTAATAGAGACTATGGAGTGTTGAAGTAGTGAGTTGGGATTAATTGTGTCTTAAAGTTCTGTAGTACTGTTTTTACGAAGTTGGGTACACCAGAGTTTGGTGCATATACATTCATCATTGTAATATCTTCTTGGTTAATTGTTCCTTTGATCAGACTAAACTGACCCTCTTTATCTCTTCTGATTAGTTTTAGTTTGAAGTCTGTTTTGTCAGATATTAGAATGGCAACTCTTGTTTGTTTCTCAATGCCATTTACTTGGATTATTTTTTTCCATCCTTTCACTTTAAGGTAGTGTCTGTCCTTGAAGGTGAGATGGGTTTCTTGCAGAGAACAAAAAGCTGGATTTTGTTTCTTGACCCATTCAACTAACCTGTATCTTTTGTCTGAAGAGTTCAGTCCATTGATATTCAAAGTTATTATTAAGAGATGTGTATTGGTTCCTTTGTTTTTAATTTCTGTTTGCATTCTTGGTCTAACTTTGTGGTTCCCCAGTTATACCTTCATTTAGTTTCTTTCTGTTACCCCTTAAGTATAGTCGTTCCTTTCTTCAGCTCTTTATATTGCTTCCAGTATTCTCTGACCGGTTGGTTTTCTGGACATGAATTCTTTTATCTTATTCATGTGGAAGATAAATAGATAGTTTTGTTGGTTAAAGTATTCTGGGTTGGCATCTGTAGTAATTTAGAACTGGGAATACTTTGGTCCAGGCTCTTCTGGCTTTCGTAGTTTACATTGAAAAGTCAGCCGTAATTCTGATGGGCTTTCCTTTATATGTGACTTGTTTTGCTTTTGGAGCTTTCACTATTCTCTCTTTGTTCTGTCTGCTTAGTGTTTTTACTAAGAGATGCCATGGGAAGTCTCTTTTCTGGTTCTGTCTATTTGGTGTTCTATGTGTTTCTTGTATTTGTATGGGCATGTCTTTCCTGGATTTGGGGAACTTTTCTTCTACAATCTGATTGAAGATCTGGTCAATGCAATTATCCTGAGATTCTTCTCCATCCTCTGTGCTTATGATGTGTTGCATATAACTTTAAATATAGCCATCAAAGCAAACTAATTCAATGGGTTGTTAGAATCTTTGTGAGGGTCATTTCACCTTTCTATATGGCATCAGGGTGTGCTGTTCTCTGTGATTGTGCCTGAGTGTCTGCCTAGAGTGAGGCAACTCTGAGGTATGCCTTCTTTCTAATGACATCCAACATTGATAACCTATGCTTTAATTCACATGAATGCTTCACAAATGTGTGTGTGTGTGTGTGTGTGTGTGTGTGTGTGTGTGTGTGTATTGGAAAGACTTAAAATAGACTCTTTCAGTAGATTTCAATGCACATGATTATTAGTTATTATATAATGATATATATTACATCCCCAGAATTTGTACATCTTGCATACTCAAAACTTGTACCCATGTCTAACATCTTCCATCTCTCCCTATTCTCTGCCCCAAGAAACCATTTCCTTTCTACCATTCTCCTCTCTGGTTTTATGACTTCAGATATCTTGCGTTTCATATATAAGTGAGAACACACAGTGTCTGTCTTTCTGTCCCTACCTATTTACTTAGCATAGTGTCTTCTAGGTTCATCTTGGTGTTAATAAAGTAAGATTTCCTCTTTTTAAATGTGTGTGTGTGTGTGTGTGTGTACTGCCTACATGCATATAAGTGTACCCACCCATGCAATGTACACAGAGGTAGAAAGAGGGCATCAGATCCCCTGGAACTAGAGTTCCAGATGGTTATTAGCCATTGTGTGGGTGCTAGGAATGAACTCTAGTCCTCTGCAAGAGCAGCCAGTGCTCTAAGCTATGGAGCCTTCTCTTCAGCCCCAGATTTCCTTTTTTTAAGGTTCAATAATATTTCATTGTTCCCGTGTGCACATATCACATTCTCTTTCCATTTTTGTCTGTTGGGGGACACAGGTTGATTCCATATTTTTAGCTACTATGATTAATGTTGTAATAAACTCATAGTCTCTCCATGTTTTGGGGCATACAGATTTTATTTCCTTTGGCTATGTATCCAAGAGTGAGATTGCTGGACCATAAAGTAGCTCCATTTTAGATTTTTGGACAATGCTCTATATAGTTTTCTATAATCTCTGTATACATTTATATTCCCACCAAGTATAGTATTGTGGTGGTTTGAATGAGTGTCTCCCATAGGCTCTAAGTGTTTGGACACTTTGTCCCCAGTGGGTGGCACAGTTTTGGGAGGACATAGAAGGTGTGGCCATGCTGGAGGAAGCACGTCACTGGGAATGGGCTTAGAGAATTCTTAAGCCTTGCTGGATCTCCAGTCTCTTGCTGCATCCTGTGCCTGCTTGAAGATGTGAGTGCTTAGCTTCTGTGTGTACCCTAACCACATCTGCAACGATGCTTCCCCGCCATGATGGACTTTTGCCCCTTTGGAGTAAGCTAAATAAATCCTTCCTTTTATAAGTTCCCTTGATCAGTGTTTCTATAACAGCAACAGAAAAGTAACTAATACAAGTGTATAGGAGTTTCTATTCTCCACATCCTTGTGAGCATGTGTTATTTTCAGTGTTTGTTTTTTACACACACACATACATACACACGTATTGACTTTGTAAATGAGGAATTAAGGGAAGTCAAGGGTTAGTAACTTGTCTTACATTAAACCAAACATTTGCCCAAGAGAAACAGAAATGAGGCTGTGGGAAAGTTTAACTTATGTCAGAAAACGTGAATGTGCTCCATCTACTCAAGAGGATCTTCTGGTTTTGACAAAGAAGCCAAGTACAGCCAGCCAACCCGAGGAAGCAAAACAAAAGCAAACTCAATTTTGAAGTAGAATAGTCTCTTTTTCTAATTGCCTAATGAAATAAAAACAGGAAGGAGAAGGAGATAACAAGGGAGGGAAAGGTAGAAGGAAACTCTGAAGACATCTCTTATGATCCTTGTCTTACTTGACCATAAATGCCTCAGAGCCCAAAGCAAATTCCCCACATTCCTCTTAATTAGTAATCTTTCCTCCCCTGGTCTTGGTCTATGCTGTTTCAGTTTCTCCCTGTCTGACCCTGGAAAAACAGGAAAATCCTTCCCACCCTTGTTCATATCAGTTGTTCTATGAAGTGAGTACCCTTTAGGAGGCAAGCCACCCACATCCTGTCTGTTGACTATATGTCCGCTTAACCCTAAGCTGTTCATTCACATAAATTGCACTATATCTCTATTTTATTTCTGTTACATGAATTCCTATTAACATGTCCATGATGGTGGACTTAGGGACCACTCCTGTTTGATCCTACAGAAAACACAGGTGCAACCATCTCAGTATACTGCCTTCATTCACCTTGACTATGTACCCAAGACTGAGACTGCTGGATCACGTGGTAGGTCTACTTTCAGGTTTTGGAAGATCTTCCATATTTCTTCCATGATGTCTCTACTAATTATATTATCCTCAGAGTGTACAGGAGTTTTCTTATTTTATACCCTTTGTATTTTTTTTTATCCAAATCACACAATTTTAAAACTTCAGACCTTTGCCTTTATTTTTACATGTAAAGGTGTCTTCACATCTATAAACACTTTTCCAGTGAACAGACCACAAAATTTTCTGTGCCAAGTGGTACAGAATGGCCAACCATGAGAGAGAGGATGTGGTGGTTTGAATGAGAAATGTTCTCAATAGGATCAGATAACTGAACACTAGGCCTCCAATTAGTAACACTGTTTGGGAAGATTATGGAACCTTTAGCAGGAAGAGCTTTGCTTAAGGAATTATGTCACTGAGGGAAGACTTTGAGAGTTTATAACCTCATTCCACTTCTCTCTCTCTCTCTCTCTCTCTCTCTCTCTCTCTCTCTCTCTCCACCTGCTCTTGTTGCCTTGACATGATGAACTCTCCATCCTTCTGGAATCATAATCCAAAATAAACTCTTTCTTTCTTAAGTCATGTTTTTGGTCCTAGTATTTTATCACAGCACAGAAAAGTAACTAAAATAAGAATTGGCATCTGGAAAAGTAGAGTTGTGGCTGTGGAGTGCCTGACCATGTTATTTCTTGGAGGAAAATTGAAGTCTTTGAAACTTTGGACTAGAAAAGTCATTAAATGATGTAATCAGAGTTTAGCAGTTCATTCTCTTTTTTTTCAGATTTGTAAATATTTTATGTGCGTGAGTGTATGCAAGTGTACCCATGTCATGCAATGCCCAAGGAGGTCAGAAGAGGGTGTCAGATTCTCCTGGAACAGGAGTTATGGACAGTTGTTAGCCACCATGTAGTGCTGAGAGCATTGTGAAAAGCAGAGGCCAAGCTCATGAAGTTTCATCCACAGCATGGTGGTTAATTTCACTCGAAGGCAAAAAAGTACTTCTTATCACCCCCACAAACAAAATCTGGAATAAATCTAAGCAAGGAAGTGAAAAACTCATACAATAAAATCTTTAAGACAATGAAAAGAGAAACTGAGGAAGATACTAGAAGATGGAACGTGCTCCTAAGTTATGGATTGGTAAGATTAATATTGTGAAAATGGTCACCTACCAAAAGCAATCTATAGATTCAATGCAATTCCCATCAAAATTCTAATACAATTTTCACAGAAATTGAAAATTCAATGTTAAAATTCATATGGAAGTACAAAAGTCTCAGGATAGCCAAAACAGTCCTGAAAAATAGAAAGAGCCAGCAAAGGTATCACCAGCCCAGATTTCAAGTTATGCTACAGAGCCATACTAATAACAGCATGGTATTAGTACATCAATAGATACCTCGATCGATGCAGTAAAAATGAAGGCCACAGGTAAGCCTACACTACTAGAACCATCTAATCTTTGACAAAGAGGCCAATAGTACACACTGGAGAAATGACAGCGTGTCCAGGAATTGTGCTGGTGGAACCGGACAGCTTCATGGAGAAGAATGAAACTAGATCTTTATCTCTCACCATGCACAGAACTCAACTCCAAATTAATTAAGAACCTACACATAAGAATTGAGATACCCTGAACTTGGCAACAGAAGAAAGTAGAGAACACACTTGAAGTTATAGGCGCACGAAAGGACTTTCTGATGAACTCTGGTAGAGCAGGCATTAAGACCAAAAATGACAAATGGGACCTCATGAAGCTCAAAAGCTTCTGAACAGCAAAGGACCCCAACATTCAGGTGAAAAGGTAGCCTACTGAATGAGAAAATGTCTTCGCCAGCTATATATCTGACAGATATACAAAGAACTGAGAAAAATCTAAACATCAAGAAAATTCAATTAAAAATCAAGGCAAGGACTGAAAGAGAGTTCTCCAAAGATCAGATGTAAAGAATGGCTGAGAAACAATTTTTTAAATGTTCAGCATCCTTACCTGTCAGGGAAATGTAAATTGGAACTACTCTGAGATTTCATCTTATCCCAGTCACAATCTTGGTCTTAGGATCAAGAAAACAAATAATAGTAGTTGGCATGGATGTAGGGAACTTGAACCCAAAATCTAGAAATTGATCTACCACATGATCCAGCTATGTCCCTCTTGGGTATATACCCAAAGGAGTCTGTATACTATGGAGATACCTGTCCATCCATGTACATTGGTGCTGTAGTCACAATAGCTAGGAAATGGAAACAGCCTAGATATCCATCCTCTTGTCAATAGATAATGAAAATATGGTACATTTATACATGGAATATTATTCAGCTGTTAAGAAAGATGAAATTACCAAGTACACAGGTAAATGGATGGCGCTAGAAACAATAATTTTGAATAAGATCACCCAAACACAGAAAGACAAGATGTTGCATGTTTTCTCTCATTTGTGGGTGTTAGTTTTGAATCTCTGGATATATGTATTTCATTTGGAATGCCCATAATGGTCAGGAAATTAGTAAGCAGCCATTGAGTGTGGGGAGGGCTTTCAAGGGAAAGAAGACAGAACACAGTGATATAGGGAGGTAAGAGGAAATAATGGGACAATAAGGGTTAAATGGAGTGGGGAATGGAAGGGCGTGATCAGGGAGGGAATATGAGGAGGAATCGCTAACATTAAAGATCTTTCAAAAAAAATCACATCATAACTTACTAATGTAGAAACATCCTAAATGTGTACATACACATATATAAAGATTTTAAATGGAGTTACCCTATAACAGGGTGACAGTGTCCCTACTAAACACCACAAGCTAATCAAGAGAAAGCCTATGTCAGGAATGAGTTGCCTCTTTTGGAGTTGTTGGACAGTGCAGTCCAATTGACTCCCAAACATAACAGGCTGCTGCTGATTCTCTCGCTTGTTCTCCAGAACTTGACAGTAAGACCATGTTAAGGAAGATACCACATACTTGAGTCCTAGAACAAAAAGAACTCAAGCTGATACTGACTGAAAGTTTCATTCCTACTGGCTAGCTTTCTTAGTATGGGAAGGTGCTATGCATGCTACAGAAGAGAAAAGTCATCACCAGTCTTATCCAGTTGTGACTCCTGTGATCCAACATGCTGCCAGCCTGGCAAGACATGCTCACTGTACAACAGTGGCACGAATGCCATGACAGAAACTAACCGCTTTCTCATTGGATTTAAGACCGGCTTCACAACAATTAAACCCACATATACCACCTTTGGGGGGCCAAGAACCTTTTACAGGCCCTAGGGGAAAGCCTGCTACTAATATCATATTAATCAATTCCTAATGATTTATCATTATATCTATAGATTAACATACCTTTTAACCCTTACCAGATAAGCTTCTGTTGGAAGTATACAGTGATTTACAGAGACCTTCACCTGGTCAAGGTGCAGTGAATGAAACACTGTGGAATGCTCAGGCTTAAATGGGACACTTATATCACACTGGCTCCTCCCAAGGTCAGGGATCATTGTAGAAAAGGGGATGGAAAGACTGTAAGAGCCAGAGGTGGTGGGTGACTACAGGAAAACAGTGTTTTCCTCAGACAACAGGGCAGTTACATAAGAACTCACAGAAGTTGTGATAGCATGCATAAGACCTGCACCAACTCATGCCAGACAAAATCTTGGCATGAAGAAAGGAGGTGGGCATGATATCCTACCCCTAGTTAAGGAGCTATTGGCAATTTATAGCTGCTGGGAAAGGGAGAGTTCACAGTCTTTAAGAATGTTGGCCCTGGTAGGTCAATCACACTCTAATGGATGGCCTTATACTCAAGATTACATGGACAGCATAAAATTGACTTAATGGGTTTAAATAACAAGGGAAACCCAAAGTTGGGCGGATAGGGAAAGGGGTGGATCTGGAAGAAGTTGGGGGAAGGGTGAGTGTAATCCAATCATTGTATGAAATTCTCTAAGGACTAATTGTTTTAAAAGGAAGTGTCTCCCATTTGCATTTCAAGATTACTCTTCATTTGGTGGCCCTGTTTAGGGAGGTTATGGAACCTGCTGGAGCCAGAGCCTTGCTGGAAGGAGTATGTCACTGGGGTCAGGCTTGGAGCACTTGCAGCCTCACCCCACTTCCTGCTCTCCCTCTCTGCTTCCTGTTTGTGCATAAAATGTGCTCAGCAAGGTTCTTGGTCCTGCTGCTTTGCCACGCCCTCCAGCCACAACAGACTATGCTTTTAGAACCATAAGCAGAAATAAATTCTTCTTCCTAAGTCATTGTGGGTCATGGTATTTTATCACAGCAACAGAAAAGTAACTAACAGAGGGTATGAGCTGAGCACAGTGATCATGTCACACTGGCTTCTCATCCCCCCTCCACCAGCCCTTTGCAGAAGACACAGCTGGGGGTGGTCAGGGTGCCATAAAATTCTGTTACAACTCCACCACATGTCTAGGAAACATTTTTTTTAAGTTCCAAAGAAGGTGTTGCTTTAGTGATCACTAGTTGAGGCCAACTCTGAGAACCCTTTTATTGTGTATGTGCACTTCTTGGCTTGATTTTTTGCATTTTACTTATTATTTTTATTTTATGTGTATGAGTGTATTGCCTGCATGTATGTAAGTGCACTTGTATCATGCAGTGCCCACAGAGGTCAAAAGAAGGTGTTGAATCCCCTGGAACTGGAGATATGGATGGTTGTCAACAGCCATGTGGGTGCTGGAAACTGAACCTAGGTCCTCTGTAGGAGCAGCCAGTGCTCTTAATCACTGAGCCATCTCTCCAACTCCACTTTTTTTCTTTTGCTTGTGTTTTCATGATCAGGGCCTTAAAACTCCAGTCAGCGGGTCCTGCATGCACTTCCCTGCCAATATCTCCCAGCCAGCAGCTCACCTCTGCTTCTGCAGATCAAGCCATGATCTAAGTCCTCTCCTTAGACCCAACATCTAGCCACAGATTTTGCCCAGCAGGATCAGAACTGTTTTCATCATATAATATCCTGGGATGCTGTCTAACCGTTTGACTGTCTTCTGTCCCAACTGTCCTCAGAGAGTTTGTACTGAAGCATCTCCCTAAGGGTTTCTTTTTCTGTGCCACAGGCTGTTAGACATCATCTCCATTGTGTGTTTTAACCACAGCAGTCATTTCTTCCCCTGATCTGCAAGTAGTTTCGAAATAAGGTTCTAGCCCTACCTCACATGGATGTGTCATATGGATTTCATTCTCCATGACAGTTAGTTGTTCTTTTGTCTGAAAATCTGACAGAGTCCAGTTAGTTCTCCATGTGAACAAACCGGGCTATTTGGCTAGAGTCTAAACTCTTTGGAACAAGTTTTACTTTCATTTTAAGTCAGAAGAAAACAAGCCTTCAGAGGTGGAGATGTAGCTGAATGTAGAGCCCTTGCTGCACAACATGTGTGAGGCCCGGATTCCTTCCCCACAACTGAAAAAAACAAAATCATCTCAGAACAAAGCCTACCCAAAATTCAAAATTTCTCAGCTATGAGGTGGTTGGGGTGTTTTTTGTTTGTCTCTTTCTTTTTCTACTTTTTGAGATAGGGTCTCCCTGTAGCCCCAGCAGGCTTGGAACTCACTATGTAGACCAAGTTGGCCTTGACCTCACATAGATCTGTCTGCCTCTGATTCTCAAGTGCTTGGCTTAAAAGTATGTACTACTATGCCTGGCCAAGGTACAAGGTATAAAATCTTTCACAGTATCAAAGATGTGGGCTGAATTCTTTGTCAAGAGATGAGAGACTCTTTGCTGTCATTTATCAAGCAACATACAAATAAATAGGTTCGGTGTTTCCAATAATGTACAAAATAGTACCAATTACCAGTTAGCAACTAATCAAATAAACTTCTTAAACTCTTCTTAAACCAGCTTTAAAGTACAAGAAATATGAATCTGCTTTAGTTTCCATTCCATTGTCTCTTGTAGTTTACAATAAAACACTTCCCTCCAGAGTCAAGGACAGATGAGTATTCATGTTAGGGTGTTCTCAGGTCCAGTACAGGGCCCAAGCCTTGAAATGACTGAGGGCATTAGGGCCTCTGACTGGGGTTGGAAGGATGGAACTTATCTTGAGTCTCAAAAGAACTTCGGGGTGTGGGGGTGTTAGAGAGATGGCTCAGCAGTTAAGAGCACTGGCTGCTCTTGCAGAGGACCGAGGTTCAGTTCCCATCGCCCACATGGTGGCTAACAACTGTCTGTAACTTCAGTTCCAGGGGATCGAAGCCCCTCTTATGACCTCCATGGGCATTGCATGATACGGGCATACTTACACACATGCAGACAATACACTCATATACATTAAATAAATAAATGAATACTTGCTGCTTTACCAGAAAAGGAGTATGTATTTGTTATAAGGAAATTAGTACCATTAAAAAGAAATCAAAGAGCGTTACGGAGATGGCTCAGTGAGTGAAGAGTTTGCTCTGTAAGCTTGAGGATCTGAGTTCAAATCCCCAGCATCTAGGTAAAATTCAGGCATGGCAGCATGTATCTATAACCTCAGCACTGGGGATGGGGTGTGAAGACAGATTCTCAGAACTGACTTGCCAGCCCACCTAGATGAAACGATGAGAGACTCTGTTTCAAAAAACACAGTGGAGGACAGTAGAGGAAGATACACCATACAATTAGGCCTTGCTCTTGCTCCTGCTGACAGCAGACAGTGGTATTGTGCATGTGTGTTGATTTTACAGGGGGTTATGGGCTATGGAAGTTTCTACTGAGATTTCAAATGAAAGCTTGGGAGGCCAGTGTGAGGAAGTATTATAGTCACTTCAAGAAGCCAGGCAATGCATGGAGCTGTAAAAGTGACATCCACATTGCAGTAAAGACAATGGGAAAATGGAGATGCCAGGAGCATGGAACATCTGCCTGGCAAGCTATAGGCAACGAGTACAACTAGCTCAACAGAAACCATGTGGGCTACAGCCAGCCAGGCCACTGGAATGGGTCTGCCTAAGCCTGTTGGAGTTCACCATGCCACCGTATACTCTGAATGCCAGAACCCGAGCTAAAAGGTTTAATGTTTGTTCTGCTGGGTTTCAGTCTTACATTGGTCAGAGTCCTCCTTGGAGTTTTCTCCTCCCTCCTCTTTGGAATGGGAATGTTTACCTTGTGCCATGTGTATATTGGAATTTTATGTGATGTTCTCTTTTATATTTTCCAGGACTTCAAGATTAAGAGTGCCTGGAGTTTCAGAGGAGACAATGGACTTGA
Organism: Eospalax fontanierii; assembly: GCA_035773235.1. Classification (NCBI taxonomy): domain Eukaryota; kingdom Metazoa; phylum Chordata; class Mammalia; order Rodentia; family Spalacidae; genus Eospalax; species Eospalax fontanierii. The sequence continues at coordinate 21,039,754 of CM069547.1, forward strand.
ACCCCTGAGCAATACTGGAACTGTTAAGACTATGGGGGACTGTATCAGCTGCTTTTTGTTACTGTAATAGAACACCATCAGAAAAAGTGACTGATGGAAGAGTTTTCTTTGGCTTCCGGTTCCAGAGGGAGAGTCCATAATGACAGAGGAGGTATGGCAGCTCCCAGGGACATACTTCCCCCAGCAAGGCTAAACTTCCTAAAGTTTCCATGACCTCCTCAAATAGTGCCACCATCTGAGGACCATGTATTCAAATACCCGAGCCTATCAGGGACATTTTTCATTCCAACCACTACAAAGACTCTTAGAGATAGACTGAATGTGTTTTGCATTGTGAGATAGACATCAGCCTTCTGGGGAACCATGGATCAAAGGCAATTTCGTATTTTAAATGTTTCCCCAAAACTTATGTGTTGCGGTTTGCCTTTCAGTTGATGGTAATGTCAGGAAGTGGTGGAAATCTTAGAAAATAGAGCCTTGGAAGAAGTAGCTCTTGAGGACTTCCAGTGAAAGAATACTGTGACCCAGATCCTTCCTCTCTCTGCATCTTCGCTTCAGGTCTTCACAAAGCAAGAAAATACAACCCCTCCCAAATGCTCACAGTCATTTACATTCTGTCTTACCACATCCCCACAGGTAACCAGACTAAGCAACTGCAAACTGAACTTGTGAAGGCATGAGCCAAAATAAATCTTCCTCTTTTAAGTTTTTTATTTCAGATATTTAGTCAGAGCCATACAAATCTGATTAAAATAGAAACTGCCCCACTATGTTACTTCTGGTGGGTGGAGAGTTCTGCTTGGGTTGGTGGTGACTTCTGGTTTTCTTGAAAGACACAGGATCTTTACACAGAACTTGATAAAGAATAAAGAACAGGAGAAGATCAGACCTTAGGGACACCCTTGTAAGTATAATAGACTGTTTCCTATAAGAACTCTGCAAAGGTAATCTTACGAAAGGAAGTTTATTTTTTGTTCAATTGATATCTTTTTATGGTTTTGATTCAAATTCCCAAATGACAAATGGATTTGAGAATTTTTCTTTAAATATTTTTGGAATTTCCTGAAAAGTGTATATTCATATCCTTTGCACATTTTGGATTTTTTTTGTTGTTACTAAGCTCTTTAAATTCCTTACATATTCTGGATTTTAATTCTGTTTCACTTCATTCTAGTTAGAATGACTATTGTACAAAACCAAAACCCACCCTAATAACATGTAAATGTTGGTGAGGATATTTAATTAATCACTTTTACATAGCTGTGGTCAAATGTCTTGAGAGGTATTTTAGCCCACAATTTCAGATGGTCCCATCCATGGATGATTTGTCCCCAGGCACTTGAGCAGAGCATCCTGTTTGTAGGAGTATGCAAAAGTCATCCTAAATATAGAATACTGATGATCACTAGAGGCTTGAGAGGGTGAAGGAGGTCGGAGCGAGAGGGAGTCAAGACACCAGATACCAAAACACAGAAGTAATAAGTTCTAGTGTTCCCCCTGCACAGTGGAGTAACTCTAGTTCGCAGTGATCTGTTATATCTTTTATGCATAACTAGACAAGAGGAGTTTGAAGTCTCCAAACACAAACGAATGACAAAACAGATGGAAAAATTAATGGCTCTGATCTGATCAATTCTTTATATATATATATATATATATACACAAATATCTTGTATATATGGTGAATATGTACAGTTATTATATGTGATAAACAATTTCTAAATGTTTAAGGAGATGACAATGTTTCTACTATAATTTGACCTTTACATACTGAATATGCATATCAAATGATCACATAGCACTTCATAAATTTCTACAACTAAAACAATAATTAAGTTTTCCGTAAAGTTCAGATTCACTTCTATAATTTAAGAGGAACACTTCAGAATTTTTGGAAATACTAAAAAAATTTAATGTGATTTCACACAAACTTTCTGAACCTCAAACATAGCCCACAAGGTTAGGAACTTGCAGAGTACATAGGTGGAAATGAAAGTAAGTGGCTTTCTCAGGAGGAACCCTGGAGACATAAACTTCTAACGTGGTGTCAGGTATCAAGGAGACCCGGGGTATGGCTGGCATCTCATCTGAAAGTGATAGTAGTAACTGAACAATAAAGTGCGTGTTGGGATGTTGGGACCCACGCCTGTCATTGTGTGGGTGGGAAAATTACAGTGGAGAAGCTGAAAAAAACATTTCTTCAGTCACATAATCAAGGCCGCTGTAAACGATGATTAGTCACAGTGACATAAAGTCTTTTTAAAATTGAATTTTTGCGAATTTCATACAATATATTTTGATCATATTTAGACCCCATCAGCACCCCCCCATCCCCACCTGCACCCACCTTCCTCCCCCCCTTCCCTCCCCCCGGTCAAACTTCATGTACTTTGTCATATATATTAAGACCTATTGTATCCCTAAATGTCCTTTGGTGTGGATCCAGCCACTGGAGCCTGGTTAACCTACTGACAGACACAAAGTCTCGAATGATAGAATGACAGTGGCCCTTCTTTTCTGTGGTCCTCCTGAAAAGCCCACAATTTGGGTTGAATCATGAAAAACTACCAGGTGACAGAGAGGGGCCACAGGAGAGGGTCAGGAAGTGGGGAGGACGCACTACTAACAGCAGCTCAGAACCCCACCTCGGTCAGTCATTGACTCTTAACCCTCTTTGACAGTGCAGCAGCTGTGCTTTGGTACTGACCAGGTCTGCAGGAGTAAACCAGTGACTCCCAGCCTCTCTGGTTCCTCTTTTCTCTTCTGCATTCTTTGCCTACACTTCCTTCAAATTCCCTTAGCTCCATAAGCAGGGAGCCCCAGCTCTACTCACCATTGGTTTCCCAAGGTTGCCTGTTCACTTTGATATCTGCAAAACATGCCAGCTTCTGCTACAAGATAAACCTCTTTGGATAGCAGGTAATAGCCCCCTTTGGAGGCTTGCTCTCTGTGGTTTCCACCCACCCTGCCTTCTATCCCAAGCAATTCAAAACGTGTTTTCCTTCCTAGGGGTTGAATGGAGCTAAGTTGCAAAGGCATCTGGATTCACACAAGTTTCTCCTGCGCAAGCAGCAGGCTTAGGAGGCACTTGGACCAACCATATTCCCAGGTTGTGAATGGTATATGACTCTGGGATGAGGCCAAGTCTCTCTTAGTTCATTTTATGCTTTGATAACAGATTAGTACAAAATGAATAATTCATAGGCAACAGAACTACACTTGCAGGCTTCTGGAGGCTGAAGTCTAGGGCTGTGCCAGGTGATAGCCTTCTGGCATCATCCTATGTTGGAAGATGGAAGATGGAAGAGAGAGAGAGGGCCACAGAAAGCAAGGAGTCGGCATTAACTTATTTGTGAGAGTGGAGCCCCCGTGGCCTGTCTGACAACTCTCCAGGACATACCTCCCAGTGCTGTTGGATTCAAGTTTCCTACTCATGCCATTGGAGTGCAAATCCAAGCCACAGCAACTTCATTACTGAAGACTGTACCACACTGTGTGAAAAGGGTTTGTGCTACATTAATATGTGGAATAGAGTGGCAGAACTCTGACCTGCCACAGAGAAATGTGGCATTCTTTGTTAGCCAAGTGAGTAAACTTAGCCCCGAGTCTCTGAAGTTCTCTGTTCAAAGTATCTCTGTCAGATGAAGAAGCTGACTTGGAAGATGAGTGGGGACCTTTGATGTACCCAAACTTCTAATTTCAAATCTCTGATTCCTCTGTTTGTCCCAGTCTGCACAAAGAACATCTCCACTGACTTTTTACATGCATATTTTCCAAGGGTTGTTAAATTATAGAATTCTAGCTGCTCTAGAGAGGGCACTGATAAAGAGCCTAACGAATGGTCAGCCTGTCTCAGAAGTCTGCAATATTTGTTTTGTGTTGTAACTCTGCCCCCTGGAGGAGAAGTTGAACCATGCACCTGAAATATTATAGGTGTGTGTCCAGTTCTGTGGCAGAAAATGAAAGGTCTAGATCGTTTAGGCCACCTACTACGTAAGTGAATGCAGACTTTCCCAGGATCTATCTGTTACCTAGGGCCACCATCCCAGGGTCCCTACTTGCTCACTGTCACGAAATTACTTCACCTAGCAGCCTCACACCATTATAGGGAAAACTATTCAGTGATTTTGAACCATTTCTCCAATTGTTTTAACAAGTTAAAGATAAGTTATTTAAAACAAATTTGGAGAGGGAGACATAGTAGATATTAAACAGATCACTGGGGACTACGGAAGCCAGAGGAAAATGTTTTGGGGAAATGTGTTGACTCCAGAACCCCCTGAGAAATGCACATACGGTGTCAAACACAGTGCCAGACAAGAGAGACCTCTCTTCAAGTGGTTGGTCAGCGTAGTCCAAGAGACTCCCAAGATAACACAGCCTATTGCCAGAGCTCTTGGTTATCTCCTAGAACTCGAAGATAAGACCCTACTGCTGAAGACAGGGCATGCTTTGGACACAGGACTTGGAGCAATGGACCAGGAACTGACCTGGAAGTCTTCTACCTGAAGTCTAGCTCTCACAGTTCTGGAGGATACTATGCAAGCTGCTAAGGGAGAAAATCAATCAATGGTCCTACCCATCCCTAAATTCTAATACCAGAATGAATGGCACAGCAAACTACCTCTATGGGTTCAGTAGTGGTACTGATCTGGGGGGTGATCAACAGCTATCTAATTGGACTTAAAGCCTTCTCAGTGGGATGGCACTATAAACACAGCCAAACACGCATGCCTGAAGAGGTCGTGGATTCTAGAGAAAACCCATTCTCTGTCATATCTTTAGACAAATGAAATTTCTTAACCATATGCTAAATATGGATTCTTGTATTTACAGACAAGTATACCATACACGACCATCAAAGAAGCTTCTTTTTGAAACTGAAGGAAGCTACTGTGGAGTTCCACAACAGGTCACACATGGGGAATAGATGTCTGAGAGATGCCAAGTTCTAGGTGAAATATTTACAGGAAACCTCTATACCTAAGGCTCATGGAATATAGTAGAACAGAGGGTAGAGAGAAAACTAGCACATCCCTCAGCTCTCACCAGTGAAACCTCCTTATACAATACAGTTTGATGCACACAGAAGGCCACAACTGGCCAAGTTTTAGAGAATAAGAGACTGCAGAGTGTGTATCCCTGGATAGGACTCCTATATTAAATCTCACCGATCCACAGTTCAGGGACCATTGCAGAAGAGGGGGCAGAAAGACTATAAGAGCCAGAGTTGGTCCATGAACATAGGGAAACAGAAGCTTGCAGGCCACTGGAAGCTTGCACAAAACCTATGCCAGCTCAATCAGACAAGGGCCCAGAGTGGAGCCAGGGCACTAGGTGGCCGGCCAGCACTAGCCTGGGAACTGTTTGAGACTGATTACAACTGGATGAGGGAGAATAGACCTTAGTTACGATCTCTAGATAGGATGACTAGACTCCAGTGGATGAATTTGCACCGAGGACATCTGGATACAATCGCTTGACTGAACAGGACTTACGTATGGTGGAAGCATGAGATCTGGCAAGGGTTGGAGTGTGTGTGTGCGGGCATGGATGGAGGACGGGTTCTAAATACGATTAAGAACTGTTGTATGAAACGTACAAAAGCTCAATAAAAAACATTTAAACAGCAAGTTAAAGGGCTGGGGTTATGACTCAGAGGCAGAGCACTTGCCTAGCATGTGTGAAACCCTAAGTTCCATCTCTAAGCTCCCCAAAACAAAAAATAGGAACAAGCTTAGTAATTATTTAGACAGATATCGATTTGTTTTCACATTTTTGATATAGTAAATATAGAGCATGATGTGTAAAACTTATATTCTGTCCTCGTCAATTGCTGCAAATATTGTTTAGACTTTGAGAGATTTTTTATCTAAAATAAAATATATATTACGGATCTAGGAGTTGGCTTGGTGGGTAAAAGCACCCGTTGCCAAGTCTGCCAGCATGGGTATAATGCCAGGATGCATGTAGGGAAGGAGAGAAATAATTCCTCCCAAGTTGTCCTCGGACTTCCACACGTGCATTGTGACATGTATGCCCACAAACATGCATTCACACACACGAACACATTTAAAATGTAATAAAAATTCCTATCTGGATGTGGTAGTACATGCCTTTAATCCCAGCACTCAGGTAGCAGAGGCAGGCAGATCTCTGTGAGATTGAGGCCATCCTGGTCTACATAGCAAGTCCCAAGCCAGCTCTGGCTACAGGGAGGTCCTGACTCAAAAAGATCCCCCGCTCCCCAAATGTAACAAAATATTTTTTAAATGTATTACTCTGCTAGGTGTGGTGGTCCACAACATTAATCCCCGTACTCAGGAAGCAGAAGTGAGTGGATCTATGTGATTTCAAGGTCAGTCTATCTACATAGTGAGTTCCAGGCTAGCTGGGGCTACAGGGAGGCAACAAAACAAAACAAAATAAGAATCACATTTCATGTGGTATACTACTATACTTAGCTATAAAGAAGAATGAAATTATATCTTTTTCAAGAAAATGAGTGGGACTGGGGATTGTCATGTTAAACGAAATAAGCCATTGTCAGAAAGAAGAATAATGCATGTTTTCTCTCAGTGTGGAACCTAGATTAAAAATAAAAAGCCATAAAAGTAGAGTGACAGTAAAAAGTAGGTTAAATATGCACAAAGCACAGTGATATGTGCATGAAAACATCACAGTGAGATTCATTATTTTGTATAAAATATGCTAATGTTTAAAGTTTAAAAAAAGGATTATTTCACATTTTTGCAAAGCATGATTGTGAGACTTATAATTCCACTAAGCTCTGTGTTGATTTTAAAGAGTCAAAAATCACTTCACAACAGTTTCTTAAACTGAATGGGAGGACAAGCTAAGTCAGAGAGTTCAGGAAAGAATCTCAGGATGTCTGTGAGAATTCTGAGTCATCAGTAGTAGTAAGCAGGTTTGAAGGTCGGGACAAGTCTAAGAGTAAATCACTTCTGCTTCAGGAGCTGAACCAGCAGGAATCAGAGGAGTGGGGTAGTCTCTCACCTTTTATGATTTCAGTTACCCATGGTAAACCATTGTAAAAAACATTCAATAGAAAAGTCCATAGATTCTAAACTGGGGGCCACCTGACTAGGGTAATGACATCTCACGCCATCCCATGGTCCTGCCCAGGACATGTATCACCCGCTTGTTCTGGGTAAATGCTGTAAACACTATTTACATCTTAGTCACTTGGTAACCCTCTTGGTTACCTGGTAACTACCACAAGATTGTAGTGCTTATGTAGGGTTTGCAGTTTGGGACATGTGGAAAGGGGGATTAGAATTTATCCCTCGTGAATAAGAGGAAACCATTGTAATTCAAGGCAGAAGAAAACAGGGAAAACTTCTCAGAGAACTGATACATTGCTCTGTCATTACAGGACAAGATAGATCAAGAAGACTGGCCTGGTGGGGCATGTGGCAGTGTCCACACACTCCTCCCAGATGAGGGGGCTGGAGCTGAAGCCATTTTTCTCATGAAGAACCCTAGCAGGTTCCATATTGGGAAGGCTGTCTTCTTGTGACATCTTCACATGGTAGAAAAGGCAGGCAGAATGAAAACCATGTTCTCACTTGGCACAAGAGGTGTGCTTTAGTGAGAGTGTGCTCTCTCAAAATTCATCTGCTGAAATTCAGTCACCAGTGTGACAGTGCGGAGGCAAGCCTTCGGAGACCCTGCAGCGGTGGGGGGGGAGCCCTCACAAGTGGGATCAGCGCCCTTTTACACGGGTTGTGGAGAGTTGCTGTCTTTTATCTCTTCTGCCAGGTGATAAGGATGCTCCTACCTTTAGAGCATTCAGTAAAAGGGCACCACCTTGCAGAGAAGCCTTCACCAAACATGGAATCTTGCAGCACCCTGAACTGGAACTTTCAGACTCGAGAAGTATGAGAAGCAAGTTTTTGTTTTTACAAATTACCCCATCTCACTGTTTACTTATAATACCATAAACTAAAGCAGCCATATCACATTTGGATGCTCACCACAACAAACACCCCCAACCATGCAAGAGCGTTGGTTCTGAGTAGTGGTAGAGGTTGGGAGAGTTGGAAGAGTTGGAGTTGAACTCTGGAAGACATCTGGATTCCTGTCAATGGAGCATTCAGAATGCTTGTGGTGAAGGCTCAGAAGGAAAGAGCTGTAGGGACAACCCAGCTCCTCGGAGATTTCTTAAATGACTGTGATTGGAATTTTGGTAGAAACATGGGAGGTGAAGGCAATTCTGATGATATCTCAGATGGAAATGAGGAATGAGGTATGGGAGTCTGGGGGAAAAGACCATCCTCGTCACCCAATGACAATGAACTTGACAGAATTATTTCCATGCCCTGGTGCCTGGTGGATGGCAGAAATGAAAGGCAATGAACTAGGATATTTGGTAGAAATGAAAAAATGAAATAAAACAAAAAACCTCTGAGTTAAGTGTTGAGAGGGCTTTATTGCTTATTGCACAATGAAAGACTGAGTTTATAATCCAAAGAGAAGCCAGTGGTACGGGCCTTTCAGCCCAGCTACTGGGGAGGATGAGACAGGAGGATTGCCACTGGAAGCCAGTCTGAGCAAGTTAGTAAGAACTTTCCTCAAAACAGAAACAGCCATGGGATGGGTAATGTTTACTTAGTATGTGGGAGGCCTTGTGCTTAGTCCTCAGTGACACACACACACACACACACACACACACACACACACACACACACACACAGTGTAACTTAAAGATTTGGAAAACTCTCCACCTGGTCATGTAAAGCCAGGACAGGCCTGGGAGAGAAGAAGAAGGGTGTGGCCCAAACTGATCTTTGATAAGGAGATTAATGTGACTAGAAACCAGATGTTATTATCAGGGCAAGGAAAAATGAGTCAAAGCTTTGTCAGGGATTAAATAGATTGCCACACTCATCACAGGCCAGAGTGCCTGAGGCAAGAGTTTCAAGGGAGGCACCCTGGATTTGGGGCTCCCTGCCCAGTGCTATCTCATCTGCTCCCACATTCCAGCACAGCACTTCTTAGCTCTGCTGTCCTTCAGGAAACCCATTGCTATTTTTTCAAACTACAGAGAACGTTTTTATCACCCACTAGTCCGGTTTCCTTGTTTCTTTTCTTTTTTGGGGTATGGAAAGTGTGGTATATGAATACATGTCCATGTGTGCAAATGAATGCCCACTACACGAGTGGGCATACACCTACATGTGTGTGTGTGCACACCTACATGTGTGTGTGCATGTATAGGGGCCAGTGGTCCTCATCAGGTATCTTCTTCTGCCTTCTCCACCTTACTTTTTGAAACAAGGTCTCTCACTGAACTAGGAGCTCAAGGATTCATTCAGCAAGACTACCTGGCCAGCGAGCTCCCCCTAGAGATCAACCTGTCAAGAGTGCTGTTTGGAAGTGATTCTATGTTGTTTTATCCCAGCATCTTTGCCCCTATCCCTGAACACCCCACAAAAATAGACCCTGGGATTTGAAGTGTACTAATGGAATTCAAAGAGGGAATCATTTGCCCTATAGGTGATACGTATTTCTTCAACAAATCACACCTTAGCAAGAAAAAGTATTAGGTCTCTGCTACAGATAAAAGCCTAGATCCTATAAAAGTACTGATCCCCGGAGGAAGCCGCTGCCTAGGCTCCCTGCAAACTTCCGCTTTCACTTTGCCTGCGCTGGGTGCTCAGTTCTAAACAGTCACGGGGAAAAGAGCCTCCGCTCGGCCGGCGCCTGAAGGACACTCCCCTTCCGCACAGTATAAGGAATGCTGCGGCCAGGCGCTTCCTCCCAGACCTGCGCCCGGACTGGAGACCGACCTGCAGCCAGTGGGTAAGGGCTGTGGGTGGTACCACCGTCTCCCAGACGCTCCCGAAACCGCGGGTCCCCGGCGACACGTCACCCCGGCAGCAAGCAGAGACCCGCCCCTCGGGGGGCTTCGCGACAGACGGGCCGCAGATCCCCAGCTCCACTGTGCGACCCAGACAGGAGCTGAGGGAGAAGGGGAGCGAGGCCAGACCCCTCCCCACCCCGCGCACCTCCGGGGGTTTTTCTTCCCCGCAGCTCCCTTCCTGAACCCTGAGCGGAGGGACAGCTCCCGCAGTTCCGCAGGACGGGTCCTTACAGGAGGATGCTAAAATGTGGGCAACAGCATCCGGACTTAGCACCTCTCTGAGCAGCTTGTGCTTTGCCTGTACTTGGGCAAACTGAGGCTGTCAGCCTGGAGGGTTAGTAGGTGGCCCGTATCGCACCCCTAACCTGCACCAGGGACAAAAGCCAGCGCCCCTCTCCCCTGCCCATCACAACCTGACGCAGGGCTTGTGGGATTCACAAACGCATCACTTACCGCAGCTCTGAGACTGGAGCCTTGACCTCAGGCGTGGGCAACTGAATCTCAAAAACGCGGGTGTATGCGTTGATGTTAGCTTTGCCAGAATTCGTTTGAATGCAGAGTCGGTCGCTGTGGTTTTTAATAGGCTCCTTCTCATTCTGCATAAATGCAGGTAAAGGATTCACTGCTCAGGTGAATGAGGGACTTGAAGTGGAGACAGAGATGTTCGACCTAGTGGTTTAGAAGGCCTGCAATGCCGGCCTGGACCAAGATCTTGTGGCCTGGTTTCTCTTCAGACTCAACCATCTGTAAGGGTGACACCCTGAGTCCTGGCTCTGTATCACTGCAGAAGTCTGGCCCCAGTTTTGTGTACCCGTGGGAGTATGCTTGACCTCTTGAAAAAGATGGAGAGGGGACAAGTCTAAGCTGCAGGGTCTTAGAGTGTTGGCCCTGTTCAGGTCTATGAGTCTTGCAGCTGTTGCAGTGGGCAACCCTGGTCTCCTCTTTGAATTACAGGCCTCACCATGGAGCAGCTGAGCACAGCCAACACCCTCTTCGCCTTGGAGCTGTTCCAGATGCTGAGTGAAAACAACCCCACAGGAAACATCTTCATCTCCCCCTTCAGCATTTCATCTGCCATGGCCCTGGTCTTTCTGGGGACCAAAGGCAATACTGCCACCCAGCTCTCCAAGGTCAGCAGAAGCAATACTGGCCTGCTCCCCTCTCTGCCCCGCATCCCTCCCCCACTTTGAGCTCTTCCATTGCGTTTCTAAACTGTGTTCAGCTGAGTCTGACAGTTACCCATTGTGCTGTCAGACTCAGAAAAGCCCAAAGAACAGCTGATCATTCACCAGCAGCTGAACAGAAGCAATCCTGCATGCCTGTGTTTCTAGTACCAGGAGTGAATCTGACACTTTCCTGTAAACCCAGCACCTCCCCTAAGCCACCATTTTCAGTTTTTGCTGGCATGTGACCACCACTATCCATAAATTATACCTGTTCTGTAGTGTTACCTTCCAACACGAGAAATGAGACAGGGGAACCCACTACAGCGCTCAGGTTGGTGGTGTTGTTTGTTTGCAGGATCGAGGGAAAAGACAACCATCTGTCTGTGTTCCATGGTTAACCCTATCCCGGTCTCAGACATGACTTGAGTGACTGTGGGTCTGAATGAGGAGAGGTTGGAGAGGCCCAGTGGCCTGAGGAACAGAACCAAGCCCCTGGGGAGGTGGGAGACAGCAGGTCACCTTTTTCCTCCCCACACCTGGCACCCAGCTTCCTGCTTCTCAAAGATGTGTGAAGAGGACTTCTGTGCCTGGTGTTCTTTAATTCTGAGAGAACGCTGCTGCCTCTGGAGACCTCCTTGGGAATCGGAGCAGTGTTCTCCACCTGCACCTTCACTGGGTGCTTTCTTGCCAGGTTACAGCTGCTCCAATTTTGAGGCTTTACAAGGGCTTCTAACTTCAGGGAAGACTATATTCTCAAGGATTTCTTCCACCACATTTTTATTAAAGTAGTGGAATCACAGTAACCAGCAGACAGGGCCTATCTCAGTGAATATTGTGGACTTGGGACCCTGTGTAATTTCTGTGCTTTGTGTCTTAAAAAAAGAGTAACCAGCCCAGACCTCATAAAACCATAAAAGGCCTATTGATTTATAACTGACAGGAGGGAATTAAACTTGGCAGAGTAAGTTTAAAGAAGTTCTTTTTAAAGGGAGTAAATTGTGGGTGCTAGTTGGGTGACTAAAGAAAAAGGCTCAATCGGTCATATCTTTGGGGTCTCAAAAAGAGGATAATTCTTATTTTCACTGCTTATTTCTGAGATTTTTACATAACTATCTATGGTACAGAATGTGACTATGTACCCTGTAAACCTTTCTATGGGAAAAAAAAAGCAGATATAAATATTTAATGTGTCAACCATTCATACTTGTGAAACTATAACAAAAAATAATGTAAAATAACTTCTACAGTAATTATACTTTATCAAGCTGTAAGTTTTGGATTTCATTTTGTTTGTTCTCCCAATGACACATTAGTAAAACATTAGGCTACAGTTAATTGGTATTAGGAATAAAAACATAAATTTGATGGATGCAAACACCAAGGAACCACTCTATAACTTCAAGACAAATACTTACATAAAGAATATTTTCTTTATTTTAGGCTTTTCACTTTGATACAGTTGAGGACATTCATTCACGATTTCAAAGCCTGAACACTGAATTAAGCAAACGTGGAGCCTCCTATATTCTGAAACTTGCTAACAGATTATATGGAGAGAAAACCTACAGTTTCCTTCCTGTGAGTACCTGCCAGTTCCTGTTCTGAAATTCCATCAGGTGATACAGAGTTTTCCTAAAACAGCAAGCTGCAGATCATTCATAAAAGCAACACAGAACAGATGTGGTGGTTTCATTTCAGAATCTTCCAGTGAAAAGATCGCTCCTGAATGGTTTAGTAAAGCAAGCGTAGGGACTGGAGAGATGGCTCAGTGGGTAAGAGCACTTACAGAAGCCTGAGGACCCAAGTTCTAATTCCAGCATCCATGTTAAAAGCTAAGCTAGCTAGATGGGGCCACCTATTCTCTTGTAACCCCAGAACTGTAGGGAGTTGAGTCAGGATCGCTGGGCCTTATGGGTAGCCAGTCTACCTTCAGGTTTAGTGAAAGACCCTGCTTGAAGAGAATAAGACAGAAAGTGGTAGAACAGAACACCCAGTATCCTCTGGTCACATGCACAAAGGCACGCACGCACGCATGTGTGCACATATATACACACACATAGCAAAGCAGATAGGATAATTCACTTTGAAGTACAATCAGTATTTGATGATTTATGAAAATGTTATAAGATTCAAGATGAATTAGTAACCTTTATATAATATCAAAAGTCCGAGGGCTCTACTACTGAACTTATCCTTAAAAATGGTCAGGACAGTAAATTTAATCGTATGCTTTTCAACACAATACAAAGGTATCAGGTTAGAGTTTCTGTAATACACTGAATGAAACATGGCCTTTTTAGGACAGTTCTTTTCAGAATTTTAGAAAACTAATTCTGTAAGGAATAGGAGTTATTTATGACTCTCTCTCTCTCTTTTCCTCTCTCTCTCTCTCTCTCTCTCTCTCTCTCTCTCTTAAATAGGAGTTCTTGGCTTCAACTCAGAAACTGTATGGTGCTGACTTGGCCAGCGTGGATTTTCAGCACGCTGCTGAGGATGCAAGGAAGACCATAAACCAGTGGGTCAAAGGCCAGACAGAAGGTGAGAGACTGGACAAGACGAATGTGTTCATCACCTTTCCCTCACTGTAGCTCATACCTGAGATACTCAGCTTATAGAGAGAGTTTGACTCACAGTTTGGGAGGTTTCAATCCATAACCAGGTGGCTTCATTGCTTTGTCCTATGGCTACTCTGTGCCTCATGGTGGGATAGTGTGGCTGAGGAGGCCTGTTTACCTCACTGTGGCGACTGAAAAGAAAGAGGAGACAGGAAAGCAGAAGAGGGGTGTATTCCACAATCCCTTTCAGTAGCACCCCCACTAAGCTGGGTGTGGTGACACAGGCCTGTAATCCCAGCACTTGGGAGGCTGAGGCAGGAGGATTGCCATGAGTATACGCGGTAAGACCCTGTCTCAAACAAACAAAAAGAGCACATCCAGTGACCTAAATACCTCCCACTAGTCCTCACCTCTTAACGATTCCACTGCCTCCCAATATGATACAGGCTGGAGACCAAATCTTTAAGACGTGGGTGTTTGGGGGACCCTTCCAAACCGCAGCAGAGCCATCATGCACACATTCTTTCCCTCCACTCGCCCTCTGCCTTGCGTCTCATTCTTTCCTGCTCAGCTTCTTTCCCCAATTCTGTCTACTCACATTGACATTCATGTGCTGTTCCCTAAAATGAATTTTCCCACTGCTCATTGATGGGCAGCTTTCAGATGTCAGAAATTTATCAAAGGAGATGTGTAGACAGGATTCACTATAAGAAGCGAAGTACCTTTCCTACAGTTCCCCATAAACTACACTTTAAAGTTAAAACCAACACTGAATGCACAATAAAGAGAATAAAAATGCTTGCCCCAAAGTGCTTAGTACCCACACAGAAAGAAATGGAATGCGAAACCTCACGGAATTCATAAAATCACTATCTATAAACCTTGCAGTCACAAATAGTTTTTGCCAACATCTTGTCTAGTAAGTCAGAAATATGGTGGGAGAGCGACTTGGCCTTGGGGCTCGATTCAGCTAATATAATGCTTCTCTCTTCCATCACTTTACTGTGTTAGTCAGTGCACCCAGAGGATACCTGGCTGGCATTATATCAACTGTTCCCAGTGTTGCCTGGGGCTATGTTTTTTTTTTCTCTCTCTCTCTCTCTTTCTTCTATTTTGTGACTGGCCATTCTTCTCATGGTCCTTTACAAAATAATGCTTACTGTTTCCACAAAATCAAGGAAAGGAGAAATCTTTGTTTTAAGCCTTTGAAGATGTTTGACCTATTTTAATGATTTTTTTTTTTTTGAGACCAGGTCTCACTATGCAGTCCTGAATAGTCAACTCACTATGTAGACCAGGCTAGCCTCAAACTCTCGGAGATCTGTCTGCCTCTGCCTTCAGAGTGCTGTAGTTAAATGCATGCTGTGCCAGGCAGACTGACTTTTTTTTTTTTTTTTTTTTTTTGATTCTGGAGATGGAACTTAGGATCTCAGGGTATTCTGGGCATTAGCCCTCCCAGTGAGTTTCACAAGTTGCCTTGTTTAAAATAAAAATGTGTCTGTGAGTCTTTCCTAACTTAACACTGAGTTAAAATCAAGCACTGGATCACATTTTATACCTAATAATCTATCAGTTCAAGTTTAGAATTCCAACATGGAATTTAAAAAAGACTACTTAATATTTTCAGGGAAAATTCCAGAACTGTTGGCTTCAGGTGTGGTTGATGACATGACCAAACTTGTGCTGGTAAATGCCATCTACTTCAAGGGAAAATGGCAGGAGAAATTTATGAAAGAGGACACAACTAATGAACCCTTCCGACTAAATAAGGTTAGTTGATACCACTGTCCCAAACCACTCGTGGTTGTATGTGTGTGACTACCATGGTAAGCCTGCATTCTACTACCTAGCACGTTACCTTGAGCCTCCAATTTCTGCTTTACTCTTAAAGACCAGAGAGAATAATCTGAGTGATTTTTGTAACCATTCAGAAAGACACAAAGACAGTGAAGATGATGTTTCAAAAGAAAAAGTTTCCATACGGTTACATTCCGGAGCTGAAGTGCCGGGTACTGGAGATGCCTTACCAAGGGAAGGAGCTCAGCATGGTCATTCTGCTGCCTGATGACATTGAGGACGAGTCCACTGGTCTTAAGAAGGTAACTGGCTCTCAATGCCACAACTCATGTTTCCTTTTGCCCTGTTGATTCTATGTATACACTGCACAGTAAATGTTTTTGTATATCCACTGATTTTTTTTTTTAGACAGTGTCTCTCTGTAGCCTCAGCTGGCCTGGAACTCACTATGTAGACCAGATAGACCTCGTTCTCACAGAGATCCACCTGGCTCTGCCTCGTGCTGAGATCAAAGGCATCGGCCACCATGCCCCACATACCTACTGGTTTTTAAAATGTCTGTTTTATGTGTATGAGTGTTTTGTAAGATTTACAACACCTGGCTGCAATATCTACTGGGGCTAGAAGAGGGCATTGGATCCCCTGAAGCTAGAATTCAGGTGGTTGTTAGCCTCCAGGTGGGAGTGGAGAACTGAACCCAGGTCCTCTGCAAGAACAGCCAGTGCTCTTAATCATTGAACCATCTCTCTAGTCCTGTATACCCACTGATCTTACTAGAGATTCTTTGCCAGTATTCTGCCATTTTGTCAACATGGTCCATCATTTCTTACTTCTCTTAAGCCCCACATTTATTCCATTTTTATCATCATCATCATCACCACCGCCATCATCATCATTATTATTTACCATACTCAAGACCTTGTGTATTCTGGGCATACAATTCTATTACTGAACCACAGTCCTAGCCCAGAAGCCTAATATATAAATTTTCAGAATGCTTGCTACTTCCAGCAAAGCATCATGATGGGGAAACATCTGAAGATTTATATTAACTGTAACAGTGACAAGGGACAGCTCACACAGAAGGTCTCTGGAGCTAATTTTAGAGAAAGTACATTAAGAACTGACTTAGGAAAAAGACCATTGCTGTGTACAGCTTCACCCTGCACTATAATATCCCGATATTACATTATTCATTAACAGCACAATTGATATAGATCACAATGAACTTTTCAATGGGTACATGACAGATAAGACTCATATGTCACATTAGCTTGAGAGTGAGGCCCCTTTCCTAATATGCACCTGCATGATGTTTCCATTATATGTAACATGGGCTTGGACATCTCCTGATAGGGATAGAAATAGGCAAAACTGTGAAGGTTACAGTTTTCCTTCCGAGAACCTAGCCTGCCATATGACCTCTTTCTCTTCTTTCCCAACATCATTTGCTGTCAGGAAGGAGTTGGATGTCATTTCCTTGTATTGAGTACTGACATACTGACATCAATATATTCCTTCTCACAGTTTCACAGTTGTATTTATTTTTGTCTTTTTTTGAGACGGGGTCTCCCTGGAGCCCCAGCTGTCCTGGAACTCACTATGTAGACCAGACTGGCCTTGAACTCACAGAGATCCACTTGCCTCTGCCTCCTGAGTGCTGGGATTAAAGACATGTACCACCAGGCTTGGTTCCACAGTTGTATTTTCTTATTGGTCTTTTATCTCACTGCAAAGTGAGTCTCTAATTACAAGAATGGAATTATCACTATCAATAGGATAAGTGCTTCTTTTTTAGTCCAATAGTCACAATAACAATAAAATTTGATATTTACATGGCACTTAATATGCACCAAGAACTTTATATACATCAATTTATTTAATGTTCATAACAATGCTACAAGGTTGGGTACAGTTCCCAACTCTGTTCTATCTATTCTGTTCCATTCTTTCTGCTTCACAGCCAGGTTCTAGTTGCATAACCCAGGCTGGCCTTAAACTCACAATCTTCCTGTCCATGCCTCCTAACTGCTGGGATCACAGGTGTGTGCCACCATCCCAACACCTTATCTTCATTTTAAATGAGGGACTAAGTCCAATATATTACGTACCTTTTATATTTTTACCTAGAAGTTATTAGAGATTACTTCAGCTCTGGTGAAGTTTACAGATTACCACAGATTAGAAGTTTACAGATTAGAGGATTTCACTTTAGAGATTAGAGGATTTCAGAATCAACAGAACAAACTTTTAATTTTCCTTTGCACAATTCAGTCACTTGAGGTAACAAAAGCCGTCATGGCCTTTCAAGGGGATTCAGTGTGGTAGGGGTTTAGCAAATCATGGATGGGGAAATGGATGGATGGGTGGAGGAAGGGAGGGAGGGAAGAAGGGGTGTAAGAAGGGAAGGAGGCAGGGATGGAAGCAGTGAGTGAAGGAGAGGGAGAGGTGGGTGGGTAGATGATGGACAGACAGCAGATGAGTAGGGGTTGGACGGATGAATGGCAGACATCTTGATGTTCAGCAGTGCCATACTTGGACATATGTCTGTTGTATATCACCGATTGCCAGACAAAAAATGAAATCTAAATGGAATCTGTTTGGGCACAAGACACACAGGAAGCCCTGTGAGCAATAGTCATTCTAGTCCATTCATTTAACTATTACCTCATCCCTCTAATTATGTAAAACTGATTTCACTTCTTTTTGCCTTACATTAATTCCAGGTTGAGGAACAGTTAACTCTGGAAAAACTTCGTGAGTGGACCAAACCTGAGAACTTGATGTCAATTGATGTCAATGTCAAACTGCCTAGGTTCAAGCTAGAAGACAGCTACATCCTCAACTCCAACCTGGCCCGCCTAGGTGTGCAGGATCTCTTTGACAGCAGCAAGGCGGATCTGTCTGGCATGTCAGGAACCAGAGATCTTTTCATATCAAAAATTGTTCACAAGTCCTTCGTGGAGGTAAACGAGGAAGGTACAGAGGCGGCCGCCGCCACCTCAGGCATCGCCACTTTCTGCATGCTGCCGCCCGAGGAGAACTTCACGGTGGATCACCCATTCCTTTTCTTCATCCGGCACAACCCCACAGCTAATGTGCTCTTCCTTGGCAGAGTTTGTTCCCCATAGAAGAAAGAGACTTTGGAAGTGCAAGGCAGAGCTTGGAGCTTTATTCCCTGAGATTTTAATGGTGATAACTTTGATTTATCATTGCCAATAAAAGCACTATCCAGAAACCAATCTTTAATTTCCTTTGTATGTTCAGACTTGTTTTTACACCCATGCCAAAATTATGTTTTGAAACTATCCAGTGATTGTTTTGAGTGCACTGAGTCAAAAAAGCAAAAGAATAAATCAGATAGATAGATTCTTGACCACCCAGCAGCCCATGAAATGACAGACTGCTTTATAGGCATGAGAATGCAAGGATTCTTCCAAAGGCAACTGTTTCACAATCTTGAGTTAACATAAGATGAAAAGAAGTGATGAAATTAATAAGCATAAGCAATAAAGCACCATTTTAATGAATGGGCCCCAAATAACAATTGGTAATTAGTTTCCTTTATGCTTTTGTGACAAGAAACTATGTCATTTATTTCACAGCTAGAGTTTTGGAAGCCACAATAGACAGCATCCCCAGTAGTTGAAGGGAGAGTTAAAACAGATATCCAGTGGGAACAAAGATGAACAGTTCAATGAAGGGCACTCGTTATGAAGATGCGTCTGCCTCTCTCATGATTCTGGTGTCCTGTTACAGCCTCCAATGGTCCAGTTCTTCACTTAAAAGGCCACCTGGCCATAACCTGCATCCTCTTTTTTAATGGTCTTTTATATATGGCATATAATGTGTGTGGGATTGGAGGGAGTCAAAAAGTCAGCATCATAAACTCAAAGATACTCAGACAAGATGAGAAAAATGTAAGAGAAACTCCTGAGCAAACCAGAGGTACCAAGGTCTCATTACCCACCTTTTTGGAGTATTTTTTGGTAGACTTTTGACTTTCCTCACACCAGTTGTTATGGCAATAGGATAGTTTTGTACAGTGGGTGGAGGGAGATGGGATGGGAATTCTTGGACTGATAGAATCCTTTGCCAAATGCATTTCTGTGGATGGGCCTTGGAATTCTGCGTTTTGTTCTTCTACGAGGCTGGTGGGAATAGATTTCTTAGGCTCTGCAAGCCAGGTGATCCCTGTCTTCTTCTTCCTCCCTGGTCTCAGGCAAGTCAAGACTACATTCATAATGGCCCTTGACCTGATGATACTGATGGTGGTGAGAGCTACACAGATTAAAAACAAAATTTTAGCAAATCACTTACGAGGAAGCGTTTCTTCCCACACCCCATCCCAACACTAGCACCTACTACATTCCGGGTTCTCGAAGCTCTGGATAAAAGACAAAATCAGTACTACCGCCTCTCTAACTCTCTAACTCTCGTTTCTTAGCTCTGTCCTGCAGTTTGGATGTTGAATGCCCCTCAAAAACGCAGGCGTTAAAGGCCTTGGCCCCCTTGTGCCTGGGAGGTGAAGGAACCTTTAAGAGATGGGGCCTCAAGGAAAGTCCTTAGATCACTGTGGGGTGTCCTTGAAGGGGACACCCTTCCCAGCCATGATGTGAGCAATTTGGCTCCATCGCCTGCCATTACCACCTGGCTTCTCTGCCAGAGGCTGTGTGCTCCTGGACAGGAGTCAGACTGAGTCCATATCAGCCTTTTCTCTTCATAGGCTGGTTATCTCAGGTATTTGTCAGAATAATGAAAAACTGACTAACATATCCCTCCAGTAAAAATCCACTGTTTTTACTCTAAATAGTGCTAATCATATGGAAATTAAATTCTAAGGGCTTAAGAAACTCCATTCAAATTCTTATTTTTTACACATGAAGTAACAGGTCCATAGAAGTACAAGAAGGCTGCTGAAGATCAGAAATATCTTGAAGTTTCAGATCAGACTAAATTCCAATTCACATTTCTTGTGAGAAACATTTAATTTTTATCATAATAAACTAGCTAATGCCAGGCCCCCAAGATAAAATATGGAACAAACAAAGGTAGGCATCAGCCCAACAGGCTGGGAAGAATTGCTCCAGGAGCCAAGACAAACTGAAAACCTGGAGGCAAATCTGGCCATGGGAGCCACTTGAGCCCCAGCAGCATTTGCGAGTCCGGAGGAGGTAAACAAGAATTGAATGGCAGATTTGGTCAGTCTTTAAGAAAAGAGAAACAGGGTTTGGGCTGCCAGGAGAGGCAGCCTCCTTTTTCTCCTCTGCATTTGCATGGCCCTAAGAGTGTGTGTCCACAGCTCACTGTGCAGCATCCCTACGGATAGCCCCAGTTTCCCATTCGATACCTGGAGCTGCTGTCCATGGGCACATGCAGATGTGAATGAAAGTCATCTCTGAAGGCACTACTCTTGAACTTCAAATTATTTTGCATCTGCTTTTCAAGTACAATAGCCAGCATGTAACAAAGATAACTATTTGAATGGGGAGCCAGGGTAACACCAACTCACACCAGCACACACAACAGATAACAGAAGCAGCAGAAGACTCCAAATGCTGCAGTCACACATGCAAACTATAAAAGTACTGTTTTCTAAGATCAAGAGGATAAAAGCCAAGGTTAGACACTTTATAAGACAAATGCAAACTTAACAACAATACTGCATATTTGAGTAAAAAAGGAACTGGGAATCCCAAAATTTAAAAACACAGCAACAAATTATCTCAATAAATTAGCTTAGAGGGCGAGAGAAAGAATTTGTGGATTCTAAGAGCTGATGAAGCAATATATGAAAGTGACTAAATGATTATCTAATTTTAGTTTCTTCTAGAAAGTTAAATGTAGTCAACAAAACCTCCAATATCAAAAGTATGGAAAACACCTTAAAGGAAAGATAAACAACTCAAAATAGTTAAGATGAAGATGGAAAAGAGAGGGAAGGAAGCAGGGGAAGAGGGAGAGGAGGGGAGGGAAGGAGAGGGAGGAGGGGAGGGGGAGGGGGAGGAGGAGTGGGGGAAGGAAGCAATCTAGAGCAGAATAATATATGAAAAGCGAACATTTGAGCTGGGGAAATGGCTCAGTCAGTAAAGTATCTGTTCCACAGGCAAGAAGATTCAAGTTCAGATCCCCAGCACACATGTAAAGGCCTTGGGTAGTGGTTCATGTCTGAAACTGAAGCACTGAGAAGGCAGAGGGGAGAGAGGGGGTCCCAGGAGCTAACTGGCCATCCAACCTAACCAATGGGTAAGGTCCAGGTTCAGTGAGAGACCATACTAAAATCTTAAGGTAATCACACTCTGGTCTCCACAGGCACATGCACACATATGCACATGGGCATATACCTATATGAACAGGAACACACACACATACACACTCATACCCCACACAAGAAACGAAGCTAATATTCAAAACGCATCTTTCAAACTTGGCAAAAGACATCAATTCACAAAGTCTAGAATCCATTCTCAAATCCCAAGTAGGAAATAAAACTTTGTAGTACATGCTCATGGAACTGTAGAAGCTCCCAGACAAAGATCACAGAAGCAAGCAAACAAAAGTGATCAGGGACAGAGCAGCCACAGTGACAACACAGCCATGGAAACTGTGAAGGCCACACCACAGAGCCATTCTTTCACTTTGCTGGGGAAACCAACCCCCGACACCCGCTAACTCCAACTTATTCCATACATGGGAAAAATATCCTTCAAAAATATCCTGTTAATTAAGATAAACAGAAACTACGAGCATTGATGTAAAGACTTTGCCTTTAAGTCGTTCTGATGAATATTCTTTATGCACAAGGAATATCAGAGCTGACAGAAGAAAATAAAGAACAAAAAAAATGTATGTCTGTGATAAATTTAAACAAATATTGATCATATAAGTGGCAATAATATATAAAGAGTTTCCAATATATACAAAATAAAATAACTGCTAAATCAGGCTCAGAGGCATGTCCCTGCAGTGACAGATACTTAGGAGCTGAAGCAAGATTATTTGAGTCGTGAGTTCAAGCTCATTTGTTTGGCAACATAGACTATAACTAAACACACAAACAAAACAAAATAAATGGTAATGTAGAAGTTGAGGGCAGAAATGGTTCTACATGTTCTATGGTCCTTGGGTTGCCAGCAGAGTTCAGTTAGAGCATGTGCTCTGGGTTCGGCTCCTCAGCACTCCCTCCCCCAAAGAAAAATGTCCAATGTTCTTGCATCGTCCGGGAAGATACACCAAGATGGACGCTGTAGTTCCCATAGAACTGCTGGAAGAATGTTGAGAACTTCTCAATTAAACTACAGCAAGACAAAGAATGCACAGTCTATTGAAAAGAAGGAAGAAAGAAATCAAGATACAACAGCCACAGAAACAACAAGATAGTTTGTGAAACTCTAGATAGTTAATTACTTAAACCATAAACTCACTAAATGTTTCAGTTAAGAGACAAAGGTGGTCAGGCTAGGTTGAAAGAAAAATATGGTAGTTACAGGAAATATATCTACAATGTAAGATTGGAAAAAGTTTGAAAATAAAAAGACATTCTATGCAATGTGGTTTGAATAAGAGAGGTTTCCACAGGCTCACGCATTAAATTAAACACTTGGTCCCCAACTGATGGGGTTGTTAAGGGAAGTTATAGAAACCTTAGGTGGTGGGGTCTAACTACAGGCAATAGCTCACTGGAGGTGTGTTTGTGGGGGCTGTATCTTGTCCCAGGCCCTCCCCCCACCTCTTTCCTGTCTGTCTAGAAGTGAAGAAAAGTGTCTGTCACATGCCACTCACCCCTACAACCATGATGCATTGCCCAAGCACAGGGGGCCAAGTACCCAGGAAATGAACCCTCTGAAACTATCAACCAAAGCAAATCTTTCTTCCCTTCAGTTGCTTTTTTTAGGTATTTAGTCGCAACGAGGAAACTAACCATTAGCCAAGGTCATGCAATTTTGTAACGCTCATCCATTTTGGCTAACTGTGACAGTTTCAGTAACTACAGCAGCTGGGTTTCCAGAACTGAAGTAACTTGCTTCTCTAGATTCTTCTCTTCTCTGCCCCATTGGTCCCAAGTAATGGCCAGCTAGGGAAGACGTTTATCAATCACCTAAGATTCTTTAACTACTCACTGTTTAACCCCAACAATGGCCCAAAATGGCAAAGTTTTCTGTCTACTCTCTTCGTTCCTCTAAAAGGTATAAGAAGAGACCTTTAGTCATACGGGCCTGATCTCTCTTCAGTTGCCTTGACCATGCTGCTGTCTGTCTGTCCGTTTATGGCATTTTTAATTCTTCTAACAAATCTCTAACTCCAAAGAACAATCTGCCCCAGCGTCCCCCTTGAACTCCAAACCCCAAATCTTTGATTAATGCACCATGCAAACACCTATCATAAAGCCATGTGCATATTAGTATTGGGCAAAAAAAAAAAAAATCCTAGAAATTGACATCTGGTAATAAAAAAGATTTAGTTGCCAAGGAAAATATAAAAATTCTAAATTTGCATACACTCAATAGCATCCCTTCAAAATGAAACAACAAAAGCAGACAGAAATTAAAAATAATAAATAAAATGTTTAAAAGAACAAACAGAAGAAAGAATACAAGTTTTTATGAACTTGTGGGATAAATGATTTCTTTAGCAGAACACCCACACAACACCCACAGCACACAGCGTACACATCTTTTATTAGATGTAGTCCAAAGCGTTGAGCCTTTCTCCTCCCTCCATCCTTCCTCTCTCCATCCTTCCTTTCTTCTACCTTCTTTCTTGATCTTTTTCTTCTTTCCCTCTCAAATTCCTGGGCTCAGGCAACCCTCCCACCTGAACATCCCCGGTAGCTAGGTCTACAGTTATGTACCACCATTCTTGGCTTCATTTGAATATTCTTTTTACTTCTAAATTAAACCAAATTAACACTAAGAACTTCATTTCTTCAAAGCACAATTGAGCTAGATGGTAGGTTTTCGGAGAGCATGCATGGGTCACAGAACAAAGGAGAGGTAAAGTCTGACGAGGGTTAGTCTGATAGAATGATCTGTGGCAAGATTCCAGTTCCAGAGCTTTCCTTACTTTATTTCAAATAAAACAAAAACAAAACAAACAAAAACCAGGGGAGAGCTTTGTGACATCACAGTGTTATAAAACTGACTCTAATATCTTCAGAGATTTTATAAATTGGAAGCACTACATAATGACCCACAGAAAGGGATAGCCACTTCCAGGAAGGGGACAGGAAAGGCACCTAGTTGAGTATTACAAAACTGAGTTTTCATTTCTTTATATTTTAAGGGTGCTGGTAAAAATCATCAAAATTAAGATAGATGTTTAATATACCTTGCACTGGACTATTTCTTTAAACAGATGGTTATGCTGCCCATTGCAAATCCTTCTTTACTTAAAAGAAAATAATGACATTGTAACCTAGAATTCGAATCTGGCCAGAGCTACATTTCCAGCATAGGGTGGGGAGAAACCACTCAAACTGAGTGAGGAATAATGGTTGAGGGAGGGAACACCTGATGTTGGTTATGTCCACTAAGTGTGATGCTGGCATCATGACATGGGTGCTACAGTCCTTGTTCCACAGAGCAGCTCAGAGGAAAATGGGGACATGTGTCTCCAAGCTCCAAGATGCAGAAAACAACCTGACCCATCACAGACTGGAGCCCTTGAACTTCCGCATAGAATCATGTCCCCGCAGAGGAGAAATAGGCGCAAATAGGCGCTAAGCTACTCTGGGAGTCTCTTGCAGTTCAATATTCACGTCCTTTCACTCCTCTCCAGTAAACTTCTTTCAACAAGGCAGCTGAGCTGCATGGAAAACAGAAAGTAAGCAGCGTTTCAGCAGGTCCTCTGTTTAGTCACCATCTTCCTGGGATGCCCATCTCCATCCAACGCCACTGCCCAAACCCAAAATCACTATAAAAAACAAACAGCAAAAAACGTGCATCTGGGGCTGGTTACATGCCAAGGCTCTGCATGCTCAAGGCCCTGGATTTCACAAAAGTCCAGGCATTCATCCAAATGCATTGAATGAGTGAATGATCAATTCAGAACTCGGGAAGTAGCCATTACATTTCATCCTTGAAAGATCTGAGGACTCAAAGACATGTAGAGAGTATAAAATATAAAATATTTTCTACAACTGAGCTGTCAGAGCTCTAATGACTCGTATTTAAGATGGCAGGATTTACAATATCAGGGAAAACCAAGCCAGTAGCTACGGTGACAGCAGCTGAACCTGGGGGAGGACTGAGTGGTAAAGAATGAATGAATCAGCCCCTAGGGGTAACAGAGAGTGACATCTGACATGTCGCACTGAATGAGAGATTTTTTAGGGTGCAGAAGAGAACATTGTTTTAAAGAGCCAGAGAGTAAGTGGACATTGCTGGCAGGTTTTCAAAGAGCTCTTGCACCAGTCCTTCTTTCATTTTGTAAACGTTACACCAGATCCTATTGAGATTTCACTCCAGCAGTTTCCTGTGTATTGGGAAGGTCAATTTTCAGCTTGGCACAATATTGCTTATCGTTTTCAAAGATGCACTTCACATTTTAGTTTTCAGTGCAAAATATCATGTTAATTGAAATATTTAAGAAATCAAGTAAGATCTCCTTCCCATGTTCAAAAAATTCAAATGTTTCCTCTTCTTTTTCAAGAGTCTTGCGGTATAGCCCAGGCTGACCTCAAACACAATTCTTGCCTCCACCTTCCAAGTGCTGGGATTACAAGCACATGCCATCATGCTCGGCTGCCTATATGTTTTATATCAAGACAATTTCACATGACATGTCTATCTTAAAAGTTAAGATTTATGTACTTTGTAGTTCATTAATTTATTTGTGTGTGTGTGTGTGTGTGTGTGTGTGTACATGGATATTCCTGTGTGTGCAGGTACAGATGTGTGTTCAGGTGTGTGTGTGTGGTGTGCATGTGTGGGTAGAGGTCAGAGGATGACTTTGAGTACTGTTCCTCAGGAGCTGTCCACCGTTTTTAGAGAGAGGGTCTCTCACTGGCCTGGGACTCAGTAACTAGGCTAGGCTAGCTGGCTAACAAGTCCCAGGGATCCTCCTGCCTCTGCCTCCGCAGTGATGGGATTATAGATTTGCGCCACCATGCGTGGATTTATTTATTTATTTTTGCTTGTGTTCTGCGGATCAGACTGTAGTTCTTGTGCTTTGAAAGCAAACACTGCCTACTGAGCTGTCTTCCCGGGCCCCACCAATTTCTTTTGTGTCTAGTTCATAAAACAGTTCTTTACTGTCTAACTTGGCTAGCTGATCCATTGTTCTAACAATTCCATTGTGGGGGCTGGTACCTTTAATCTCCAGTATGACTGCCAACATTCTGGGAAGCTTAATCCTCTCCATTAGCTCCTGACACGCACAGTAAGTATCTTAGTCCATTTGAGACCAGGCATTGGCTCATTGCTCTGGAGGCTAGAAGTAAAGAGCATACCGTTAGCCCCTGCCTAGCCTGTGAGGTTCTTTCTACTACATCCTAACATCCTGGAGGGCATCACATGAAGAAATGAAATAGTGTTACTTAGGGTTTCTTCCTCTTCTTATAAAGCCATTAATGGTACAGACAGAAACTCACCTTCATCTAATCTAAAGAACCCCCTAAAGGCTCCACCTCCAGAGGCCATTAACATGAATTTGGAGGTTAAATTTTAAACACACGAACTTTTGGGTGATACATTCAAAATATGACACTGGGTGAGAAGCTGGGTTTTAGCTATCAATGATATATCCTTGATCATCAACGCATATCCTGATGTCTGTGCCCTCTCTGCTTCAGCTTACTGCTATGTGGACTGATAAAACAGAATCGTAGCTCCCCACGCAGAGATGATCTAGGAGCATCGGGTACACCTTTACCATCGAAAGAGGAGAAACACCTGTGAAGGCACAGAATTAGGAAACAAGATCCAAGAGCCAGGACTGCACTCTGCTGAGAGGCATGTCACCTGAGCCCTAAGATGATAACCCATGTGTAAGAATTTTAAGAAGTGGAATCAAGGTGGATGGAGAGATGGCTCAGTAGTTAAGAGCACCGGCTGCTCTTGCAGAGGACCGAGGTTCAATTCCCAGCACTCACATATTGACTAACAACCATCTGTAACTCCAGTTCCAGGGGATCTGATACTGAAGTCTAACCTCCTCGGGCATTGCACAACATAGGTACACATACATACATGCAGGCAATACATGAATACACAAAAATAATGAATGAAATATTTAAAAAAAAATAAGAGTGGAATTAAACCGGTGGAAGAGCAGAATAGCAACAACATGAAAACTGAAAAAAGGAACCCAAAGGAGAAGACGCAGTTACCCCAAATCAGGGAGTGTTCCTCTAGTCTAGACAGCAGAGAAAAAGCAGCGCAGAGCAGCATAGACCCGAAGTTTGAATATCAGAAGATGAAGGTGAAGAGAAATGAAGAGATTGTGAAGACTTCCTTCTAGGAGATGGAGCTACAGAATCCAACTGACGGAGCCAAGAAACCTACATCTAAGGACAAAGTCAACGGGAAAAATAATGTGCTTGACATCTGAAGGACAGAGACAATCTCAGGTCTCCCAGCCTCAGGCACCAAAGGACAATGTAAGGGAGAGGATCGTGGAGATCCAGGTGAAGGATCAGAAAGAGGAAGGTGTTAGTGGAAATCCAGATGTTAAGGGTCAAATCTAGAAAGACTAGAGTCAAGCTTATAGGAAATACTCTAGGCAATGAATCTGAGCCAAGAGTAACTCCAAGCGGCAAGAAAGGCACAGACATTTAAAGGAGGATAAGAACACTGTGTATACCAAGAAATTCTAAACAAGAAGTCACCGGGACAGTGAAGATATTTAATAAAGACACTAAGGGAGAAAATAAAGTTAGTTTAGTGATAAACTCTAGTATAATTTTCATCATCAGTGTCAAAATGAATTCTATAAAAAACAATGACTTTGTGTTTTAAAAAATTATTTGTTATTTGCATGTGTGTGTATGTGTCACACAGGCATGTATGTTGCTATGGTGCGTGTGTGGAGTTGATTATCTCCTTTCACCTTTACATGAATTCCAGGAATTATGCTCATGTCACCAGGATTTCTTGGGAAGGTCCTTCACCCTCTGAGCCATCTCCCTGATCCAATGGCTTTGTGTTTAAGAGATGAAATTTCTGGGTTATTGTCTTCAAATGTCCATGTAGAGGTCGTGAAGAGGTGTACTGCCAAGGGGTAGCCCCCACCCCATGTTGCAGAATAAAGACCTGAAGTTCATTGCTCCCACAAAAAAAGAGAAAGAAATGAACTTTTGTATGAATATTAGAAAAAGAAACAAAATATGGGAACAAACAGAAAATGAATCAACAAACCATTGTACCTAAAAAGGAGAATATTCCAAAGTAAATAACTATTTTTATCTAACAGCAGTGATTAAAAATTATAACAGTAAGTTGGGCATAGTGGCACATGCCTTTAATGGAACCTGGGAGGCAGAGACCAACAGATCTCTGTAAGATAGAGGCAAGCCTGATCTACATAGAAAGTTTCAGGCCAGCTGGGGCTACAGGGAGACTGTTTTAAAAGGACAAATAAAAGGAAAGAAGGAAGGAAGGAATGAATGAATTCACGAATGAAGGAAAGGAGAAAGGAAGGAGGGAGGGAAGAAGGAAAGGAGAGAGGCAGGAAAGAAGGAACAAATTACAACAGCAATCTCATTTGACACACTGATAAAATTTTAAATACCTAGAAATTAGCAGAGAAACAAGAGTAGAGAGAAAACTGAAACTTTAGTGAAAAGCATAGAGCTGATGACTACGTTCCCGCTTTATTAGTGTGGGAGAGACAAATTCCTCAAGATTAACTCATAATTCTATTGTAATTCCTACCAGAATCCCAATTTGACAAACCAATTCTAAGGTTTTTCTAGAAGAGTAAACAAGAAAAAGGGGGGAAATATTATTGAAAAGAGATTTAAAAAACAAGAGAGAATTATCCCTACATTATTTAAAACAGCATGGCTTTAGCTCAGAAGCAGACAAGCCAATAGATTACATAAGAAAGCATCAGGTGATAAGTCCGGGGGAGAGTCTGTGGGGGTTTGTTGTATGATTGAACTGGCGTCTAAAAGCTGGGAAAGGATGGGCCAAACAGGTGTTGGGACATTGGCCTGTCCTCTGGGAATGAATCAGTCTCTACTTCAAACCCTGGAAAATTTTCAGACAGATCAAAAGGCTAAATTCAAAAACCAAAGTGATACATGTAAAAGTACTGGAATCACTATTAGAGAATGCAGTTAACATCTTTGGGAACTAAAGGACTTCTTAAACAGGACGAAAGATGCAGGAAGCAGACCTTTAAACACACGTAGAAATTCACTTATCTTATTTCACCGAAGTGTCTAGCAACATATAAAATACATTTATATGCTATATATGTAACACATGAAACCCTAAAACATGCACTCAGGATTGATGCTTGCTGTGGCCCACCATCAAAGACAAAAGTTTAGCTAGACAGCCTTTCTGCCACAGCACCTATGCATCTGTGAGGTTCAGGAGGCTCCTTGGTCAAGATTCAAATGGGAAGTCCTCTCTCCACTATCCATTCAACAGACGGATTGGGAGCACCTGAACTGTTCCCCTCCTTGTCATAGCTGCTAAAGATTAAAATACAAATCGGACCAGGTAAGTCCCTGGAAAGGTGGCTATTTGGGCTATTGTCCCATCAACAATCACCATGATAAGGCACACAAAGTACAGAGCAAATGCATGATGGGAGAAGAGCAGTTAACCTTGGAACTGTGCCCCATGCATTACTACACAGCCCTCTTTGTTGCTCTTTGATGGTGTTTGCTTTCCTAATCATTGCCAACATCAGTTTTTCCAAGTTAGGGTTGCCTTTATTTGACTAATAAAATGTATGAAACTCTATAAAACTATTGTTTGGTAAATGAGATTGGCTATACATTGGCTAGTGTTTTACATACACTGCTCTGCACATTTGTCTGGCACAGCTTAAAGACAGCTCACAGAATGAATGTACTCATGTATTCAGCATCCAGATTAAGAACTACAGCTTCCCTCTAGAAGCCATCAAGGCATTATATTCATGCACTGTTTTCATTTTTGTACTAGATCTGGTGTGTAAATATGCATGGGCATCATGATCAACTCCTTTTGAATGACCAGCCTCCCTGTGTAGCAAGCAGCATCCTTTGGGACTAAGGTGCCGTGTTGGGTTTTCATGTGTATGCAAGGTCATGAAGCATTCGAACAAAAGCCATGCAGGTAGACGTGGGGAGATCCGATAGTAAGAAAGGAAACAGTAGCTAGGAAATAGTGTGAGTATTGGAGGATAAATATGATCGAAGCAACTTATATACATGTGTGAAAATATCATCATGAGACCCACTATTTTTGGAATTAATGCATACTAATTACAAAAATAATTCTCACTGTATTTTGTTTTTATGGCCCTAGTCATCTTTTCTCTCCTGGAGGTTAAGAAATATTTGCCATAGATATAAGCAATCTTGTCTTCCAGTTGCACAGGAAACAGTTGACTTCCTGAGCAGTTCAACCACAGTTTTGTTGTGATATGAATCACTTGGGAAAGCCTCCTTTTCTGCTAGTTTGGGGAAGAAATAAACTGAAATCAACATTAATGTGACCAGTCTCAGAGAAAAAGCCAAGTGTTGCTTACCTTATACTGCTAAAAGTCAGCAATCCAAAAATAAATTTTGTTGTGAAAGAAAAGCAATCCTGGAGCTGGAGAGATGGCTCAGCAGTCCAGAGCACCAGCTGCTCTTGCAGAGGACCCAGGTTCAATTCCCAGCACTCACATGATGGCTAACAACCATCTGTAACTCCAGGTCCAGGGGATCCATCTCCCTCTTCTGACCTCTGTGGGCATTATATGACATACATACATACATACATATATACATAAATATATTTATATATGCATGTATACATATATACGTATGTATGTATATACATATATATAATACACTCAAACACATAAAAATAGAAATCATTTTTTAAAAAAAGAAAAGTAATTCTCTACAAAAATCCCCACAGAATAAGAAAAGCTCCTATCTCCCTCTTGCCCCCACCACCCTTTTTTTTTTTTTCCTTCAGCTTTAAGCACAACACTTCCAAGTTCCCTGGGGAGATTTTGCTTTGAGAATCATACACATAGATACAACTCATGTTATGTAGTACTTATGTACCAGAAACTTTCCTAAGTGCCATAAAAGCTTGCTTAATCCTCTTAACCAACTAATGAGCTGGATATAACAGTGTCCTCATTAAACAGATGAAACCTGGTAGGTGTTAGGCAAGTTGTCAACGGTCACAAAGAGCCAGCATCTATCCAGAGAGTCTGCCACTGAGTCTGTGTTCTAACAATGCCTTGTACCCAGCATCACAAAGGGAAGGGAAGGAAGGATGCTCCCAAATGACAGTCTCTGACTAAGCTTTGCTGAAGGTCTTTGAGGCCATTGCTCAGATCTGTTTATCGTTTCTGCATACTGGTGACTCAGTTAGTAGCTGGGAACAGGGATGACCATGCTGGCATTGGGTATTTTAAGAGAAGGAAGAGGCAGGATGAGGACTCCAACTATAAGAGCCAGGCTCTGTGGAACATAGGCTCAAAATGCAAAGGGGCTAGTGAGGCAGAGTCACATTCCCCAGCCATGGAAATGAAAAATGTGGCTCAGCATTCTAGAACGTTCCTTCAAACTCCAACATCCTATAGCCATAGGTGCTCATGGTCCTGTGAATGAATGACGCTCATTAGTCAAATGTCGGTGATCGAACCAGCAAAGTAGTGTCAGACTGATGAAATAAGATCATTTGGCATAATCTGGGTTCACTGTACTAAGAAAAAAATGCTACATTTGGGGTACAACCCTAAAAACAAAAGACAAAAAGTGTTTCAAGTGAAGCAAATGAAAGCCCTCAAAGAAGCAGAGGTTCTATTTACAAATAGAATGTGTGAGTTAAGTGCTTTGGTTCTTTGGAGAAGTATTCACCCAGATCCAGTCATGGCAGAGCCATTTCTAGCTCAGAGATTTATGGGCTATTATCAAAGATTGCCAATGGGCTTATCTCTTTGACAACCAGTCATGTTGCCTGGCAACGATTTCCTTGTTGATTTCCTATCTCCTCTTATCATTGTTTCTGTAACTTCAGCAAATCTATCCCTATTCTGTTCCCTCCCACAGGAAATAAAGTTTCTTTATATTCGGGGGAGAATATAAAATTTTTTCTCAGCAGGAGAGAATCGATAGATTCATCAGGCTTAATTGTGACAGAGGAAGCTGGATGATTCCCTAGTGTTGCAGCCTCAACTTTAGTGAGAGTTTAAAGCAGTTCTCAAACCCCTGTTGACTTCAAGTACCACCTGCGAGGCCTGTGGCAGCCAACGTTGTCAGAATAGAAGGAAGTCAAATGTGAAATTTCAAGACTAAGGTTCATGTGTTGAGAGGATTTGGTCAGAACTGGACAGCCTGTCTGGAGAGCAGAGAGAGTCTAGTCTTTGAATTTTCAACACAAAGCAACAAGGCATGGTTCATTTTGCTAGCGGTTAAAACGCTGCAAGATTCTTTTTGTATATAATTTTTCATTGACTTTTTTGTGTACTTTCTACAGAACATCCCAGTCTTAATCATCTTTATACATCCCCACTGATACCCTCCCACTGCCCCCCAACTGGAATTCATACATTCTGTCATTTGTGTTAAGGCCTATTGTGTCAAGTTATTGTCACCAGAGGTAGGTTTCTCAGTGCAAGTTCATCTAATGAGTCTAGTCAGCCTATCTAGAATCCCTCGCTTTAGGAAGATCAGCTCTTCCTGATCTAATATTTCTGCATCTAAGATTGGGATCTGCTGCGTATTTCCCCAGTTCTATGCTGTTTTGTTTTGTTTTTTGTCTGCTTGAGTTTGCATGGGTCTCGCGCACTCTGTCTCCATTGCTGCAGGTTCATGTGAGCACGGCCCCAGCAGTTTGTGGTACCCTATTTCCATACGGTCAGGTACCTACTCCCTGGTTCTTACACTCTTTCTGCCTCCTCTTCTGAAATGGTGTCCCTGAGCCCTGGTGACTGAAGGTCAGTATAGGAATCCTGTCCAAGGACCAGCATTCTGCACTTTTAATCTCTGTGCTTTGGCCATTTGTGACCTTTTGTGTTCTTGGTCCTCTGTTGCATGAGGGAGCTTCATTAATAGAATTGAGAGATGCATTAGTGTCCTCTTTACCCCTTGTTCTACGTTCCCTGAGCCTTAGGTGTAGAAGTTGCATTGTAGATGTACCACTTAGGCCTGAGCATTCACAATGTCTGTGTGACTAGCTGTGATACTCTGTAATAGTCTGTCTGGTACAAAAGAAGCTTCTTTGATGAGTGGTGACTGGGATATTTGTCTGTAAATATGAGGACACATATTTTGCACATAGTAAGAAATTACATCAGTCTAGGGATATGACCGTCTTGGGGTTTTCTCTAAGATCTCTGACTTCTCCAGCCATGTGTATTTGTTTACAGTTTCACACATGAGTTTCCTCCCACTGAGTGGGCTTTAAGTCCAATTATGTAGCTGTTGATTGCCCCCAAGATAAAGTGTCACTACTGCACCAGTGTCATGTGCTCTGTTGGTCATGGATGTGGTTTGGTCTTGAAGCTGGATTGGATCATTGGTCGGTGTTCTCCCTTAGCACCCTGTGTAGTGTTTCCAAAGCTATGAGAGCTAACCTCCAGGGGAAGTGGCTTCCAGGCCAGTTCCAGCTCCCTTGTGTCCAAATCCTGTGTCCAAAGTACATCTGTTTTCAGCGATAGGGTCTTAAACTTCTGGGAGGCAATCAAGGGCTGTGGAAATAGCCTGTTGCAGGGAGCCGGTCAACGCCATTACAAGATGGCGCCGACTTCCTGAAGCCGCCTGTCAAACTGCTCCATATAAGGAGATGTTTTGGCGCGAACCCTATCCCGAGAGTGCGCATGCGTGTGGGTTTGAATAGTCCCTAGCCAATCCCGTGGCATTTTGCTTAGGGCATGCGAATTGCAGCCAATCCTGAGGTACTATGTTGCCCTTCAAACTATAAAAGCCGCAGCACAGGCTCGCCCCTTGCCTCTCGCCATCATCGTCCATCCGTTAATCAAAGGCTCTCCAATAAAGTGTGATACTGGAAGACTCCTCGTGATCACGTGCTTTCTTCCTCCGCTGGCCGGAGGTGTTTGCCGCAGCCTGTGTATTTTGAGAGTCTCTTGGACTGTTCTGGCCAGCAACTCAAAGGAAAGGTTTTTTCTATTTCTTTTATATAGCCTTCAGCTACACACATGGATTCCTGTAGAGCTATTATATGTGTACTTTTTATTGGGTTGTTGGACTAATACGATTCCCTCTGGTTTTTCACACCAGCTAGGTCTCATATGTTTTCATATGTATGTGCTCATAGTGTGTGTGCATGTGTGTTCACATATGTGTAGGTGTCTTCCTCGATCATGTTCCAGGCACTGCACATACCTGGTGTATTTACATGTATGCAGGCAAACCACTCATACCCATTACAATACAATAATAAATCTTTAAAAAGAAATACTTCTACCCCTTGGTGTAGGAGAGATGTCTCAGCAGTTAAGAGAACTGGCTGCTCTTGCAGAGGATCCAGGTTTGCTTCCCAGCACCCACATGGCAGCTAACAACCTTCTGTAACTCTAGTTCCAAGGGATCCAACACCCTCATCTGACCTCCATAGGCATTGCACAGCATGGGTGCACTTCCATACATGCAGACAATACACTCACACACACAAAATAAAAATAACAAAATATTTTTTAAACACTCTACCCAATCACAACAAGATATACCTACTTTTCAAGGAACAGGGACCACAGACCAAGGCAGACCACATTTGACCCATAATGTAAGTCTCAATGTATTTAAAATGACAAAATTCATAAAAATGTTTCTCTGACCAAAATAGAGTTAAACTGGAAATCAATAATAGACAGATAGCTGGAAAAGTATCCAAATATAATTGATAAAAACTAACCAATGTGCTTATTCTAAAGTATTCTGTGAGTCAGAGAGGAAATTAAAAGAGAAATTCAAAAGCACTTGGAATTGAATTGAATTTTGAAAATGAAAAAAATGACACACTAAGATTTATGGTATGCAGGTAAAATAGTGCTTAGTGGGCAGTTAATAGCTTCCAATTATATATAATAGAAAATAAAGCAGGTGCCATATCAAATAACAAGTTTCTGTCCTGAGGCTTTGGAAAAGAAGAACAAAGCAAACCCATACTGAGCAGAAGAAAGCAAATAAGTAACCGAGCCGAATTCAGTAAAATAGAAAAGAAATGACAAACCAAACGCTGATTCTCTAAGAAAATTAAACAAAAAACCAGAAAACAGCTAGGCAGACTGATCGGCAAAGAGAGAAGTTACAGAAGGTGTAACTTACTCATATCAGGAATGACATAGGATCATCACAGCACATTCTATAGACAATAAAGAAATAAGAGAAGAAACGTGTGTTAATATCCTATAGTGTCAATGAAATAAATGCATTCATTGAAAAATAAAAATATCAAAGTTCACCAAGAATAGATTGACTACTTACTATTAAAAGGAATTGAGCTTATAATTAAACATCTTCCCACTAAGAAAACTCTAAGTCTAGATGGCTTTCAATGCTTAATTCTATCAAAAATTAAAAGAATAAACAATACTTATTCTATACATACACTTTCAGAACTAATATGTTTTTGGTCCTCTCAACACGATCATCTCAAAATTCTATTCATAATAGTGCACATCTCTTAGCAAACTAGAAACAGAAACCCTTTCACCTCACCTAATGAAGCATCTCTGAACAGCCCTCACATGGAAGCTTGAATATCCACTCTATGACCAAGACCAAGGCAAGAATATCTGTTCTCATAGCTTCTATTCAACATTGTCCTGAAGGTTGAACTGTGCACTAAACTAGGAAAATAAATAAAAGCATCCAATTTGGACAGAACAAAGGAAAAATGCCTTTCTTCATAGACTACATGCCAGCGTATGTAGTCTGGACTATAGAAGTCTCAAAACAAACAAACAAACCAATGGAGCAAAGATTTACGCATGATTGTGAAGCATCTGGTATAACTGCTAAAACAAATTAGAAGAATGCAAAGTGCAAAGTTAAAGGCTTTAAACGTGTTTAAAGACATAAAGCTCCAGTAGTCAACACAGTGTGCCACTGAGATTTAGGAGATATGTAAATACGTAGGTTTCTATAGAGCACCTGGATCAGAGCAAAACAGTCAGGAAATAGACTCATAGACAGCTAACTAATTAATTTTCAGGAATGTGTCAAGGCAGTCAATCAATTCAGGGAGAAAATACAGTTTCTTCAACAAATGGTGCCGGGACAATTTGATGACCATATGCAAAACTATGAATCTCAACATTTATTCCTTTTATGTAATATTAACACGCTGTATTAGTTGCTTTTCTGTTGTTGTGGTAAATGCCACCACCCAGGCAACTTAGAGAAGGAAGCATATGAGTTTAAGGTTCCAGAGGGTTAGAGTCCACAGTGGCAGGAGAGGCGTGGCGGCAGAAAGCCGATCCATCACATCTCCAAGCACGTACAGGAAGCACAGAGAAAGTGGGAATCTGGCAAGAATTCAGAACTCTCAAAACTTGCCCCCGGAAAGGCCCCACCTTCCAAAACCTCCCAAAACAATGCCACCTACTGGGGACAAAATGCCCAAATACTTGGACCTATGGGGGACATTCTCATTCAAACCACCACACATGCAAAAATTACTACAAAAGGAATTATAAACCCTAACAGAAGATAACAGAAGCATAACTTCTACAATAAGAAATAGAAAACCTGCATCCATGAATGGCCGTTGAATCATGACGCAGGAAGGGAATGCTATTCACCCTGGGACTGCTCTCTCTCCACCAGTACTTTGAAGGGTCACTTAAGGGCTGCGTCTTTAGGTGGTTTGTGGATGAGTTGAGGGATGCCTTTGTGAGTGTTCCAAATATGAGATGGGCAATGTCATAGCTGGAAAGCCGCGTGTAAGCCTTGCTATCATCCCTGAGAATGAGATGTGTAGTTGGAGAGGTTTCTGGTTTTCCTCTGCCATTTTTTTCATATGTCAATTTCTTTTAGACAGTGTCTCATTATGCAGACTGGCTTTGAACTCACAGAGATCCACCTAACTCTTCTTCCCTAGTGCCAGGATGAAAGGCGTGTGCTCATAGGTTGAGCTTGCTGCCTTTTGGTGCCTTATTCTCCTACCTCAGAGACAACTGTCTACTTGAAGATCTAGTGAGACAGGACATTTGAAAACGAACTGGCTTTGCTAAGAGGGACGGGGATAACTCCAGTCCCTTATCTTCTTGTTTATTCTCAAAAATAGCCATGGAATGCTAAGACTGCCACAGCTGCCGAAAGGGAGGGGCTGTCCTTCCTCTTCTCTAGAAACAGAATGTTCAGCTCTTTAGTTTGGCTTGTTGCTTAGCCCTGCGGAGTAGAACCCAGGGTGGCAAGCTTTCTGGGATCCCTCAGCTGTGAAGAGAGGAAGGCTTGCAGGGTTGGAACTCCAGCTACTCCAGGAAAGATTCCTGAGCCTGGGGCTGTTGCTCCCAGGACGTCCTAGGTGTCCACTGTTGTTGCTTATCTGTCAATGAATTCACTTCATGTACCTCACAGCCTATGATTATTCTGTGTCTCATTGAATCCAGGCAGGTTGAAACTAGCGCACAGTAAAATGACTTTGAAAAAACCTTTCTAAACCTGTTTCCAGCTAATATGCAGAAACTGAGGGAACTAAGTAGAAAGTCAGGGAAGTCTGATCAAGTCACAGAGTAGGGGAGCCAACCTGTTACTCATGTGTTTATGAAAGAGTGTCCTGTCTCAAGTTACATCCTTTGTCTTCACCATTCACTATATTTTTAATGTGCTGTTTTTGCGTTTGCAGACAAAGTATTAGCAAGCGAATTCAGTTAGGGGTTAGTGCTTGTGAGCTTATATCAATGGAAAAAGTTATGATCAAACATATTATCTGTCAAACTAACTACAAGTTTTTTCTTTTCCTTCACCATGGTCAAGTTGAAGTCACATTGCAGGATTAGATTAAATGACTCAGAAGTTCCTATCCTGTCCTATGATGCTATTTGAGACAGCACTGATTATCCTTAAATCATCTAATCTTATGGCTGAATCAGAGATTGTCACCCAGCTCTGTGTATTTATGTTTTAACAACACAAGGAAAAGGGCCTTCAAAAGTAAGATGCAAAATGATGGTTTAACTTACCCCAGATTTGCTGTGCTGAGTCATCTGGACAGTCTCAGCATAGCAAAGCAATGCCAGCCACTTCCACAAATGCCTAGGATCAGAGAGAAACACCTTGACTTTGACCAGAAAGGAATACCACATAGGGGACTTCCAGCTCTGAAACAAAGACCTTTTATGTCCTAGGCACTTTGTCATTCTTCTAACTGCTGTCTGGTTGTGTGTGTAGGTATCACTAGTTTGGTTTTATAGATGATGAAGAGATGGATGTTCAGAGTATAAATGGAGTGGGCCAGACTGTAAATGAGGTTTGACTTCAAGCTCATGTTTTCACCACCAATTCCTCCATAACTCCTGATAAGCAGGTTTCAGGGAATGGAGAAGGGATGGAGAGCACTCCCCAAGACAGAGGCACAGGGACAAGAGAGCCAACTCTGGCTGCCATTCATGGACCTCTCAAAAACAGGTTCCTTTTGTTTTGTTTTTTAAGATGCTCCCAGTTAGACTTTTATAGTCTTTGGAAACAGAGAGACTCTGCTCTGCTCACCCTCACTTTAAAATCAATTTGCACAATTTTTTTCACTAGGAATATAGATTCTCAAGTTACCAATCACAAATTTCCCATGTTATTTTATTTTCTGTGGCTGTAACAAAAACCTGGATTTAGGGAAGGCGTAAAGAAAGAGCTTTAGTCAACTCACTGTTCTAGAGATTCAAGAGCATGGAGCCAGATGATGCTGGGCTCTGGTAAGTTCCCCCCTCCCTTTTTCTGGTCTCCCTGTAGCCCCAGCTGGCCTGGAACTTGCTATGTAGACCAGGCTGGTCTTGAACTCACAGAGATCCACCTGCCTCTGCCTCCAGAGTGCTGGGACCAGAGGGGTGCTCCACCACACCCAGCTTGACAGGGACCTCTTAACTACATCATGGTGTGGTGGGTGCCATCTCATACCAGAGGAAGAGATCACCAGGCAGGAGGGAAGTGAGCGATTCAGAGGTGTGACTCCATCATTTTATTTTGCTTGAAAAGACAACATTAATCCCTTATGAGGGCAACGCTCCTAAGACCTAGTTACCTCCCCCGCCCCCACTCACACACTGGGATGGCGTTCCCCGCACATGAGCCTTTGCGAAACCCATTCAAACCAATAAACAAAACTCTAGTATACAAAGGTGCCTAGTGGGCATGAGGTTTCAAGAACTTTCCTCCATCCTGTCTTTCACCCACTAGTGATGGTTAATATCAGATTCCCCCCATCTCAGCTCTGATTCCTACCTTAGCCTCTGCTGCTATACAGAACTCTGTGGCACAAATAACTGAAACCAATTAAATTGGAGTAAGAAGAAATAAAGAGCGGGATTATTGGAAGATTCGGGCAGAAACATCCATCCCTGTGGCGCTGAGTATTCCAAGACTGTTTCCTTACTTGGCCGGTTTCTTTCCTTGTGCCAGCTTGGCGTCCATTACTGCCTTCTTCCCATTATGGAAAACATGCTTTCACGGCTCTAAGCACCATGACCAATGAACCAGGACTTGCTATCTGTGGTCCTAGGGTAGAACATGTGCCAAATAACTGAGACTCAAGATACATTACCAAGGGAAGTGGACTGGATAGTGTGAGCCTCTCTGGGCTGAGCCAGAGAAAAATAGGCCTGTGAAAAGTCCATGGCTGCCCTCAGATCCCATGTGTGGAGGGAATGTCACGTCTCTGAAGAAAGAGATTACCATCACAAGACAGCATGCTACATGTCCATCACAGCTACCCTGGAGGATCTCCACAAACATGTTTTCATTCACTGGCAGGGAGCAGACTGTCATGGAAGCTCTGTAGTGCCCATTCATGTGGTAGCATGGATTCAAACCCAACAGAGGACTGTGGGAGGTGGGGGGTTTGATGCCAAAAATATGATTTCAAAGTTATAATCACAGCTCAAGTGTATTTTTAAGTCAACTCTTTATTTAAAGTATCTTTTTGGTGTTGAAAAACAGAAAAATCTTGCGGGTCCAAGGGAGTCTCTCAGTGACAGGACATGTGCTTAGCCTATAGAAGGTCTTAGATTCCATTCCAAGCAAAGAAGAAAAAAAAAAAAGAAAAGGAGAGGTGTAAGAGAAAGAAGAAAGAAAGAAAAAGGCAACTGTAGCATTAAACATATTTGGAGAGGAAGAAGAAATGTCCGGAGAAAATCTGACACATTAGTTTGAAGCCACAGCAGAACTGACTTCTAAGCGGCTCCATCCGTTTCTCCTTCAGAAACTGCCCGAAGTGGCACAGGGGATCAGAAAACACGCCACCTGGGTAAAGCAGACCCTCAAACTGGCGGCCTCCTCCATTGTGCAAATTTGCTTTAGTTAATTCCTAGGAAGTCATCCACGCCCCCTTGCATTCGTCTGGTCAGCTCTGGTTGGGGCTGGAGGGAGAAGGAAACAGCAGCTTGGTCTACTTGGTCATATTTGTGTCTACTCCAACGTGTTTCTCACCGCAAAATCTAGTTTTCTCACCATTGAAGATTATTGGAAGGATGTAAAATATCCAGCTCGATGAGTCAATAGCAAAACAGG
Source organism: Eospalax fontanierii (assembly GCA_035773235.1). Lineage (NCBI taxonomy): Eukaryota > Metazoa > Chordata > Mammalia > Rodentia > Spalacidae > Eospalax > Eospalax fontanierii. Next base: position 21,081,004 of record CM069547.1, read on the forward strand.
GAGTTTCCTTTAAATGGCTTTTATAATGTAGGTAACAGCTTTGTATCTGCAAATGACCTGGACTGTTAGATCTAATTGTAATGCATTTTCCACCAGAGAAAAGGGAACCAACTCTTAGGAAGCTAATATACTGTGATGGTCATCTTCATTGCTGAGCCGATTTGATTTGGAATCACCCGGGAGACACACTCTGGGTGTGTATGAAGGTATTTCCAGACAGGAAGAGGGAGCGCCCACCCTGCGTACAGGCAGCACCATCCCACAGGATCCCAGACTGAATAAAAATGGCCGGCGAGGGAGGAAGCTGCAGCATTTCTCTCTCTCCACGTCCTGAGCGCAGAGGCGATGTGTGCAGGCACCTCATGCTCCTGCCATGACTTCACGTGAGAAACCGCATCGCCTTAAACCAGGAGCCCAAATAAACCCTTCACACCTTAAGTTGCTTTTGTCACAGCGAGGAGAAAAGGAACTAACACATATGCTGGTTCTAGAAGCTGTCCATTAAAAACTTGGGACTTTAAACATGTTACATCTATTTTAAAATTCAGTTTTGTTGAACTACCATAGAGAAGCACAGCTGCACTGAATTTGCAATTAGATTGTTGTTTAAGCAAAGATACTGCATAGGGGATGAGGTTTCAGAGAAGTTCATACTTATAATCTGAACCACATCAGTCTTTCTACTCCATGAGCCAGGCCATGGAAGACAAAGCCAGGGTGGGCTCATCTATTGCCCAAAGCAAGGAAAGTTCACTCACATTAGTTGAGACAGGGAAATGTCCACTCACAAAGTAAAGTCACTTCTACACATGCCTGCTGGGAGCTAGATACTGTGGGTTTGACATGACTGTTGTCTGCTTCCCTCTGAAGTCCAATCCACAGTTGAAAAGATGGAACTTACTGTCAGAGGAATGAGAACAGCAGTAGGAGCTGTTCTAAGTGGTTGGAAGAGTGGCGACCACATTTTTCATTGACCTTGGAGCAGGTCTCTCAGGCAGCTGGCTACATGGACTTTGGCTTAGACGTGGCCTTTATAGAGCAACCAATGTGGCAAGACCTCCTCCCCATCAGGCCCCGTGATGAGTCCTCCCTAGCAGCCTGCCTATTCTCTCAGCATGGGAACACACCTTTTGTCTTCCCCCATCGTGTTTCAACTCCCTGAATGAAGAGAGCCGGTGGACAGACATGGAGTCTGCAGGCTGCAGAATGAAATCCAAATATCTCATTCCTCAGAAATGAGGCCCATGGCAAGGAAGTTCTACAGATGAAGATGGTGACGAACAAGTATAAAAACCTTCACCATGGAGCAGTGGTCCAGCTGAGATTTTCATTCAGACATGAGCTCTGCCTCACGCTCCTTACTGGGCATGGCTGGCTGAGTTGCTAAGAGAGCCCTGGGAATGGGGGCAGAGGGCAAGCATGGTGGGGTGGGGTGGGCGGGGTGGGGTGGAGAGTTGCTCGAGGGTCCCCATACCTCTCACAAAGCCTAGTTCAGAGGATGTGAATCCTGTCACAGTCTACATGGGTAGCAGGGGGAAGGTGCTCAGAACATGAATTGTGCGCCCCCTGGTGGCTCTGATCGCTGCCCTTAAAAGTCATTTGAGGAGACTGATTCAGGCTGTGGAAAATCAAGCTACGAAGCAGATGTAATAGGCCCCAAACTTTCACACGCGCGCGCGCACACACACGCATTCGGAAACCACCTGAAGAACACATACTAGAATGTTCTTAGTGGTTGCCACTGGGAGGAAAATCAGAGGGTTTATTTTTCTTAAATATGGATTTTTTTTCCTTCCCTGCCCCCCCCCCAAGTGGTCAGCTATTGCTTTGTAATCAGGTTTATAAGTTCTACTTTAAAGTTGTTCCTTTATCTGTCAGGTTAATCATAAACACTGAAACAACTGTGGCCTGAATTGGCCACTGCACCAGGTGGACTAGACCGAGATGCAGCCTCAGGAAGGGCTTGCTCTTGGCCTCAGTCTGACTCCTAGAGAGACATTTCAAGGATTAGGTTTTTTTTTTTTTAATCATTTATGTAGACCTCAGGGTAAATTATTCCATTTTTTTTTTTTTTTTATCACTCAGCAAACATGTACTCTCATGTTCTACATGCCAAGCATGTTGGGAATATAAAAAACTGAGGCAGAGCCTGTTCAGGAAAGTGGCTCCCAGAATTTGCACAGGTTTTCTTTCTTACGTCTAGTAAAGTTTTCCTCATGTAACTCTGGTCCTCCTCAGTTGTAAGTCCATTTCTAGGCTTCCACTCAGGAGGTGAGGTTTCTCGGGTGTGTGATGTTTATAAGTAGTAACCTAGAAGACTTGCATGTGCTTTTTACATCTAATCACTTTACCAGACTATGTTAGCTGTTCAGATAATTATCTCTGGTCCCCAATATTATGCAGGAATCTTGTTTCCTCCAGGATAGTTGTTGTATTTCTTACTGTTAAATGATTTTGAGTCTGCATGCAGTAATGGTCTCTGGTTGCAACAGCACATGACAGGTCTGAACAACGGTGTGTGTACCACACTGGGTCTTCTTTACCTCTCATTTTGGATGTCTTCCTTGACTGTTTTCCATTTTGCTTACTGGGGCAGGGTCCCTTACTTGGACTTGCCAATTCTGGGTAGTCTAGTTAGCCAACCCCTGGGGATCCTATCTCTGCCTTCCACGTGCTGATATTATAGGTGGCCATCGTGCCTGCCTGGGCTCTTGGGATCTGAATTCATCTTCATATTTACATGGTACACCCTTTTGCCAATGAGCCATCTCCCAAGACCCAGGCCCACTTTCCCTGCTTTGTAACCAGTGAGGCCTCTGGTTCCTTCAGGCAGTAGGAGGCCTCAGCAGGTAAGAGGGTGGGACAGAGGCCAAACTACTCATTTCCTCTTCCGGCTTCCCTTTCTGACTCACAGTAGCTGCTGGGTTCAGTCTTCTTCCATACACTCAAAGCAAGAACTATAAAAGCCCCCTCTGGCTGATTATATCCAGGGTTCCCTTGCTGTCCCATTCCCTTGCCTTTTCAGGTGTGGAGCAACTATGTCCTACCTCATGTTGGTTCTGGGCCCTGTCCACATCCTTGGAACCTTAAATGTTTCTCAGCGACCTCCTTGAGAAGGCCTTCCATGTTGGCTTGACCTGCATGTACACAATTGCACGTCTGTTTCTTCCTGACTTTATGGGTGTGTTAAGTGCTTCCGACTACTTTGTTTCAAAATAATTATTTGAATGAGTATCAGATGTTAACTCTGCTATTAGAGATAATTCTGGTTGGTTTCCACTTAAGTTTTAAGTGCCCTTGAGGACTTGAACTCTCTGCGATGGCACTGATGAACATTTAACAGAAGGGTAGCAAATGTGGTCAGTCTACAACTGCAAACACTAAAATGTTAAAGAGATTACAACATTTTATTAAAGTATAGGAACATCATGCTTTAAAAATATTTTATGATTTTTATTTTATGTGAATGAGTATATTGCCTGCATATACTCATAGATACACCATGTGGTGTAAGGCCTGCGGAGGTCAGAGGAGGGTATTGGATCCCCTGAAACTGGAATTACAGACAGTTGTTAGTTGCCATGTGGGCGAACTGAACTTGGGTCCTCTGCAAGAGCAGCCAGTGCTCTTAGCTGCTGAGGCATCTCTCCAGCCCCAAAGTGACATCATACTTTAAAATATATATATATTTTACTGCGTGTGTGGTAGGTTATGTACCATGAGACGTGTAGAGGTCAGAGAACAACCTTGAGGAGTTAGTTTTTCCTTCTCCCTCTATGTAGGTCCCAGGAATTGAACTCAGGTTGCCAAGTTGCACAGCAAATCCTTACCCACTAGGTCATCTCTCCAGTCTGGTTGTCATACTTTCTATTTAACATTAATAAAACTGAGTTCTCATTTAGAATTGAAAAAATGTTCTGGTTTGAAGACATGAATCTTAAAAAGATGAGTTATTATTCTTCTTGTAATTTAGCACAATTCTCTGCAAGCTATTCTCAAAATCATTATGAAATCATAGAGGTCAATGAGAGTAAACAAAACCTAATATACCTGGAATGTAAGGAACAGGCCTATTTGGTGCTTTTCCTGAGTGTGTTTTCAGAGTCAAATATAGTTGCAGATGGAGAAGCTGCCTCTGGCTGGCAAAGCTGACTCCCCTCAGACAAAGTCTTACTGGTTTTTCCTAGGTGTGGGCTGTACTCCCACTTGCTTGTATAGTGTGATATACGGTATTTCAGGTAGTGAAAGTCTGCTTTAAAAAACAAAATGAAGAGCTCTGATTCAGACTTGTGGACTCAGCCAGGTGTGATGGTACATACCTTTAATCTCAGCACTTGGAAGGCAGAGGCAGGTAGATCTCTGTGAGATCAAGGCTGGCCTGGTCTACATGGTAAAGTTATAGGCCAGCTAGGGCTATGGGGAGACCCTGTGTCAAAAAGAAAAAAGAAATTTATTGACTCAAAGAAAAAGCACTTCCTGACTTCCACATTTGGATTTTACAAGTAGAGAGAGCCAGTAGCCCCAGGACCTTAGGAATTATAGCTCAGTTTCCACTCGGTACTTTTACTGTGAGGACGGTCATCATGCCTATCTCATTGGATTGTGGCTCTATGACCTGTTAGCTTGAAGGATGGTGTTCAAATATCTCAGCAGTACCACCCGACCCAGTCCTGAAGGAAACAGGCCAGAGCAAATGGAAGAGCCTGTTTCCCAGCTAATGCCACCTCCAGGTTCCATCAAATCCAGGCAAGAAGTGACTTTATTTTTTAATGTTTACAGAATCCAAATCAACGAAGCTTTGACTGCGAATCTCTTAATGAAGTATCAATAAAGCTGACAGATTAGTTCCACATCTAATTTCATTTTTTTCTTAGCTTCCCCAAAACTACAGTGAAAGAAGCTTTAAAATCTTGCATCCACTCCTAGAAATGGGGTAAAGGAGTTGGTGGCCAGTGTTGGAGATTAGAAAGCCAAGAATCCACCTGTTCTCTGAGGAAACTGCCTCAAAGTTTAAAGCAGAGCTACAGGCAGGGGCATTCACAAGGAGCCAGGGACATCTTTCCTGCTCCAGGTCACTGCGGATGCCTCAACTGGGGGACTCTAAAACCAGCTGAGAGCTTGGGTCCTGTTTCAGCCACCAGATCCGAGATCACACCCTACTACCGCTGTTTCACTGCTTAACACTCAACAGGCAAGGAGCCGTACCTTGACCCAAGGGCAGAATAAAAGTTTCTGTGGGGCTCCAACGGTCCAAGTGGAAAGCCCTAAGGACTGATTTCCAGGGTTCCCAACAAACACTTTGGACATGAACAAAGTCAATACATTGACCTTCTACCACATGGTCAGAGCTTCTAATCGTGGGTCTTCATGCCTAGCATGAGGAACAAATGATATGAGATAGCAAAATAAAGGACAAGAAAAAAGAGAAAAAAAATCAATATCCTCAGGGATTAATACCAGTCATCAAACGAGTAGATAAATATAAACTACTTTAAAAAAGAAGGAAAGGACGGAAGAGAAGGAAGAAAGAAGGGTGAGAGGTAAGGGGAGAAAAAAGCAAGCTCTGAGAAACTTGAGACTGGATGATGGTACTGAAAGTGAAAACTGAATGCCCTAGAGGGGCCGGAGAGACGGCTCAGCAGTTAAAGAGACAGGCTGCTCTTAGAGAAGACTCAGATTTGATTACCAGCACCCACATGGTAGCTAACAACTGTCCATAACTCCAGTTCCAGGGGATCCAACACCCTCTTCTGAACTTCATAAGCATTGTATGACACAGGTGTACTTACATACATGTAGGCAGTACAATCATACACATAAAATAAATTTTTTAAATCTCTAGGAACTACAGCAAAAAGGCAAGGGGCAGGGAGGAATTTGTGGGAAGGCAGCAGTATGCTCCAGTAACCAGTTCAAGTTTGCCAGCACCCACAGGAGTAGTTTCAGAGACCAGAGAAAACAAAGGCTACAGATACCTGTAGGTAAGGGCAAAGTGCTGTTAACAGACTGCCCAGTGTCAGCTCTGCTTTCTGCTCTTTTAGGTGAGAGGTCCTGAGGAAGGTGCCAGACTTTGCTATAATCTAGTTTTATCTTGCAAATGAAGCTACTTATTGACATACTGAGAGCTCAAATATCTAGTCCCCACCAACTGCTTGAAACCAAACTAGTATTTATTACCTTTCTCAATGCATGGCAGCCCTCACTTCACACACACCTCTTCCCTTCTTCTACCCAGACACACCCTGCTTCTAGATTTAGCACTGAAGAAGTGATTCTTCTAAAATTTAAGTCTGATACTCCTTTGCCAGAACTGAGTAAAAACCAAAGGCCCTACCATGACCAAAAAGATCCCACGTGTTCTGAACTCCTGTCTACTCCTCCATTCCAGTTACACGGGCTGCCTTCCTTATGGACACTGAACCCGCCAAGCACCATCCTCCCTTAGGGCCTTTGCACTTGTTTCCATCTGGATTGATTTTTTCCCAGGCATCCAGTTTCATCGGCCTAGTGCCTCTCTAGACTGATGAACTAGATGTGCTACACTAAGATAGTGGGATAAGTCCAGCACCAGGACATCATGCCCAGAAAACAGGTATTCTCACTCAGGAGAGCCTCAGAGGCACCTGCTGGATGACAGCTCCCACCTATTGGAGACTAGTTAGAAAATCCTCTGAAAGCCCATATCCAAAGGGAAAGAAGTGCCCACTAATGCCCATGGACATGTGTGCAAACTGGTCCTTGAAAGGAACTGGAGAAAAGTCAGTATCTTGTTCAGAGCAACAAGCCAAGTGATAGTGACACACAAAAAGTGAAATAAGAAACTGTGTTTAGAATTATAGGGCTACAAATAACAAAATAAGAACTATTAGACATGGGAAAGGACATGCCAGGGACTACATGTCTCACCGGCCACTTGAAACTGGATAGTCCCTTGAAAAAAGGCTGTGTATAATGGCACACAGTTGCATAATCACAGCGCTTGAGAGGCCGAGGGAGGAGGACCATATCAAGGCCAGCCTGGGCCATATAGTGAAAGAAACCCTGTCTGAAGAACAAATAAAAATTAATTTTCAGAAAGATGCACTGACTTTCCCTGAGCTTCCCAATCTTCTCACCTAGGGGACCTTCTCGTTCACTGTCTCCACCTGGTGAAATGCAATGGTGACAGACACTGCTGCCACCACCACAAGGAGGAGAAACATTAAAGAATTGACGAGTACTTTGAAATAGTTTTATTGGCTCATAAGACCTTTGCATATAAAAAAAATACCCAAAACACTATGCAGTATTAAATCACAATTACATTTTCTTTTACCAATTGGAACTACCCAGAATATACATTTTTAAAAGAAAGAAAAAATCTACTGAACTGAATTTTGAAATGACATTATGACTTAAATACTATGACAAAATAGATAATTCCTTATAACATTAATTGCACAAAGCTGCCAGATATTTTCATAAGCATAACCATTGCACAGAGTGCAAATGAACACAATTTCAATGGTACACATTTAGTTGAAGTAACCTCCATCTATGGAACTCTTTAATTTCTGGCACAAAATGTTGGTCTGCCTTAACTTTCCCCCAACAACTAACTCCAAGATCCAGTGACTTCTGGCCTTCCTCAAGGTAAAAGCATCCTGCTGTCACTGCCAGGTCAACATCGCCTCTGCTTGAAGAAGTCAGCTCCTCTCAGCTCCTCAGGCAGGTACTCCTGGTCCACAGGCTCGCTGTACATTGGGTTGTACTTGTAGCCTTTGCCATAGCCCAAATCCTTCATTAGCCTGGTGGGCGCATTCCTCAGGTGCAGGGGTACAGGAGGCAGGGGCCCCTGGTGATTCCGCAGACAGGCTTTCACATTGTTATAGGCGCTGTACACCTCAACAGACTTTGGGGCTCTGGCAAAATAAACCACACACTGGGCAAGAAGCACCTAAGACACAGAAAGGCACATGTTACCAGGAAGAGGCCACAAATTTGCTTGGCAGAGTACTTTAGGATTTCTGTTAGTTAATTCTTAGAAGAGTCTTACTTCTTTTGGGGTCATGGGGGTGGGGGTGGGGGTGAGCATTCCACTTAGTTTGGACAATCAGCTATATCATACAGAGAAAAAAACTAAAGTGAGAGGTAAGTTGGATCAGTGGTTCTCTCTTTTTTTTTTTTTTTTAAGCTAAAGAGCTTTTCACTGAATCAGATCTTTCGTAAGCCTCCAATACACGAGGCACATGAACAGGAAGCTGCTGTGTGCAGGTGAACCTGAAGAGCTTCCTATTCAGTGTCTCCAAACTCTCTGCCCTGCAGAAAATCTACAACATTTACTGCCCCTGAGCCTCGGGATTCCTGTGCACAGCTAGAAAATATGGTCTTATCTCTGGGCATGTCCTATAATCTCAAGTCATTCAGGAAGATGAGGCAGGAAGATGAGGCAGGAAGATCTCAAGTTTGAGGCAGCCTGCCTGGGCTTGGGAGTGAGTTAAGGACCATTCTGAGCAACTTAAGTGAGACTCTGTCTCAAAATAAAAAGGAAAACAGGGCTGTGGATATACCTCAGTGGTACAGCACTTGCCTCACATGCATGAGCTCTTGTTCAATTCCAGTAGCACAAAACAAAACCTCACCAGATGGAAGGACTCATCTCTAGGAGGCTAAGATTCTACATAATGAAGTTTAAAAGCTGAGCAGCTTCCTCAGTGGCTCAATATAGTGATGATGAAGGCAGACACATATTCAAATCCATGAAGAGACAGAACATGAGGACTGAACAGATTTTCCAAGAGCTGAGCTGGTACTTTACCTCACATTCGGGCATGCCTATGAAGTGACAGCCTTGGTAGGCAGCAACTGCTTGTGCTAATGCAGACGGGTCTGCCAGACCTGTCATACACAGAGACAAAGGAAAGTTTAATAACACATCATTGTTCAGATGTATCAATGTTTGGCTGCAACCAGACACCATTAATGCAGGCACACTTAGGGACCAAAACCACTTAACAATATTTAGACTGATTTATTTCTGATGTCCAATTGCATTAAACAAGAAATATTTATTGAATGGTTCCTGTTGGTGTCAAGAATTGCCTTTTGGGGTTGGAGAGATGGCTAGTAGCCGAGTGGACTCGCTGCTTTTGCAAAGGAACGTCCAGAACTCCAGGTCTAAGGGATCTGATGCCCTCTTCTTGCCTCCATGGGCATCATACGTATGTGGTGTACTTACATATGGGCATGCAAAACACTCATACACATATTAAAAAAATCTGACTCCTGGGTAAAAACATTCTAGTAGGACAAACAAGAGACTGTATAACGTAATAGGAGTAGAGGTCGAGAAGACATTCTGAAGGTGGATACATAAAAACAAAACATCTCCAGGATCAAAGAAAAGTTAAACTTTCCTGATCTTTGTCTTGAAATGGTATCCAGTCTTTCAATTCCACCTCAGGAACTAACTGCCCAATGAGAGTCCTAACACCTGGCTACAAAGCAAATGGAAAGGCGTATTTTGTATTTCAATATTTTGAAAAAACATTCCTGAGGAAGAAACAAGAAACGGCCACTCTATAAACAGTCAGAGCATATGCACACCAAGCTATGGGTGACAGCTCAGGCAGGACTTTTCCTGCATGTTTTGTGTGATCCCACAACATTCTTAGTCCAAGAGTAACGATACGCCCTCTCTCACAATCCTGCCTACTCACCAATGTCCTCGCTGGCAAACCTCACCAGTCTCCTGGCCACATAGAGCGGGTCCTCTCCTCCCTCAAGCATGCGTGCCAGCCAGTAGAGAGAGGCATTCTGGTCAGAGCCACGCATGGCCTTGTGTAGGGCAGAGATGCAGTTGTAGTGTTCTTCTCCTGCAACCAAAGAGAACAATCACATGGCTGCCTCGTGTGCCTCCCCAGCAAACAAAATGGCACTAAAAGCAGGCCTCAATGCGCTGGGGACGACAGACCTAAGAGTGGTCCTCCATGTGCACCCAGCGGGCTGTGAAGCCTAGATCAGCCCCAGGGCAGTGCACACGGGACCCCATGCTTCAGTCCAGTTTAGAGAAAGTGGCTGCTATGGAGAAACTCCTGATTGCCATCCAGAGCACACATGAACACAGAGGTCAGTCAGCAAAGGGAAGGGAGGGGATAGTATACACTCTCAGAGTGATCTCTACCATAAAGCACTGTCAGAGACAGGGGCTGGGGGTGGTGTTCTCATGTCCTGGTTCCATCCTGTGCTCTGCCTCCTCCCCCACAGTCTCTCTGAAGAAAACCAACTGAGTCTGGTCATCATCACCTCAGGATGGAGGAAAATGGAATGACAAGGGCAGCTGTTGCAGCCCATCTGTTCCTCAGTGTTACCAACAGCTGCCTTCCTGATATCCAAAGCCTGTGGTCATTAAACCACAGACTGTGTGGGGACACATGTGGCAGGGGACTGGTACATCCTCACAATTTAGACTTAAGCTTTTTTTGGGGGGTGGGAGGGATAAGGTTTCACTATGTAGCTCTAGCTTTCCTGGAACTTGATATGTAGACCAGGTTTACAGAGATCCACCTGCTTCTGCCTCCTGAATTAAAGGGCACACCACCACTTTTTAGTGGTGCCCTGTTCTTACTCCATTTTTTTACTCTGGATTCAAAGACAAGTAGATCAATAAACTCTGCTTTAGAAAAATCGTATTTAAAGACAGAAATCACAGCTAAACAACTGTTAAAAATAAGCAGTAGAACTTGTATGAATTTCATGATTTTCTGACCACTTTCTCATGGTTCAGGGACCAAAAAAAAAAAAACCTCTCCTCCTAATAAGGCAGAGGATGCTGGTTCTGAGTCCTCATAGAAAAGTCCTGCTCTGTGGTCATCAGCAGCCAATGTCTACAGTAAGACTGTCTAGTAGACACAACACTCTGGCTCCAGGAACAAATCCTTGCAGCTGCTACGAGGACGCTTGGTCTTCTAATGGAAGATACTTCTAATGAGAAGATACTGGCCTAACAGAGGGGAAAGACCTGAGAGCTTATGGCAAGGGCCCAGAAACTCTAGTTCCTATGGAAACCCAGGCCAAATCAATGGTACCAGTTCAATTACTAGATCTGTATGTACAATGTCCCCTGTGTGAGGTGTCCCTAGTGAATTGAGGAGTGTCCTGGGTGATCCACGTGGCTCTGGCACCTTCCCTTTCTGTGACCTTTCCTTTTAGCTTCCTCTGCAAGTCAGGGCTTGGTGTAGGAAGCTACAGATGACCACTTCTTGCCCACTGTCTGTCAAACCTACACTGCCCAACACAGGTTACTCATCTTCTAGTTTTACCAGGTCCATATAAGAGGCCATCTCACTGGTAGGGTAAGCCAGAGCATAGCTTTTACAGCCAGGTAGCCAGGGCTTGAACCCCAAACTTACCAATAATGCAGTCTCTGGCAAGTTTTCGATACCTCAAGGTTCTCACTGATAAATTGGGGCTGCCAATACGATCTTCCTCATAGAGTTGTGTTAAAGACATCCACGTAGTGCAGAGTAGGCACCACACACAGAAACACTGTATTAGTGCCAGAGTTCATCTCTAGCCTATGCTACCTTCCACCTTTGCTTTATTTTCTTCTGATACCTGGAGATTTCACATAAAGTCAGTACATGGCAGAACATTTGTTTTCACTTGGAAACTGATTCACTCTGATGCAGAAACATTTGAACTACTTACTGGATCCTACTAATGGATATTTGTATCATGACATTAAAAGAAAATAAAAACAAAAAGTCTGAGGGGAGAGTGTGTCTCACCAGTCATAAAAAAGCCCAAGAGTCTAACAGGTTTCCAGGGCAATAAGACTCTAACCCCTATTTATGGAGCAGCGGTGTGAAAACACACTTCTTGAGAATATGACTGTATCTATCTGTGTCTGTGGATCCACTGTGAGCAAACACGCCAGGGGTGGGACTGCAGTGTACGACCACACTGTTAGGACATGCAGTACATGGTCCTCAAGGTTGTGCCAACAAGTAGCTTCTACTGCCCTAGCTCTCCCTGGGGCAGCAAAAAGCTAGTAAAAAGATGATCCCTTACAGAGGATTCCCTAGGGCTAGATAGCTCCAGGAGTGACTCCTCTCAGTGCCAGGCTCTAGGTAGGCTGAGTTTAGTGACTTGACAATGGGCCTGGCACAGAGGCACATGAAGACAGAAAGGAAGGACAGAAAGGAAAAGAACCCAAACCTGATCTGAGAACTAGTTTTACCACTTGCTTTGTGAACTGACGTAAGTTTTATGTAAAGTGGGTATAATATTAAAAAGCTATCCTCAAAGGTTATTTTGGGAATCTACTTTTTTTAAAAAAAGGTCTGTAAAACACTCAAAGATCATTCATAAATGCCCTATGAATTTGAACTGGAAGCCTGATAAATGTGAAAGACGGTCCAGTCCCCAATGCACTGGGTCCTCTTGGACAATAGGGAGAGAAAAAGGCCACTGCTGCTGGTCTCCCAGGAGCAAAGGAGAGCCTAGCAGGTAAGAATTTGTTCACTTCTGAAAATTGTTCAGTTTATTGTTATCTCATTTTAGTCTTTGGTCACAAACAAAGTGTGACTTATGTCCAGATGTTTTACTTTTCAAACATTGACAAGACACTCAAGGGAGAGCTGGCCATGTGGAAAGGCCTGTCACTGAGACACAAGCCCAGTAGAACATAGATGGTACTGTGTGTTCAAGGTGTCCTTGGCAGTAATTAACACCCCACGGTAGCTGAAGATGAGGGTGGTATGGTCACTCTGAGGATGTGCAGCAAGCCTGTGCATCACGAGAGGCAGTGCCCAGGACCAATGTCATTCTCTAGCCTCTCCCCAGTTCCTCTAGCCAGTAAGGATGACTCTCATGATCAAGAAACATCAGAGCAGAGGCACAATTGATGTGAGACCTAGAAGGCTTAATTATCAGCTTCCTTTCCTGGCAGGACTTTTAAAGGCCTGGAAATCCCACTCCACAGTTACTGCAACATGATGCTCTTCAGAGTCACACAAATGTTCTAGAATACAGTCCAGCCTAATCTACAGTAAGTCATCTTTATCCCCATTTTTTTCATAAAAAGTCACAAATGTGCTGTGCTTACAATATTTAATATTGTCAGCTCACAGATTTAATAAGTATTGGTGTATCTGCTATCTATAAAATTGGTTCTTCGTAAACACACAAGAAGCTACTACAAAATAAAACCATCAAGATCCTGGTAAACTTACATTTGAAGATTTTTTTACTCTCAAATAAACTGTAAGTCATTTAACTACAAAAATTCTGTTCACTTACTGCCTTTGCAAGTGATGACAGGAATCACTGTCAACTGAATTCACGGTTTTCAAACTGCTATGTTCTAGCAGTGTATACCAGGCAGCAATGGGAAAATATGGGTCTAACAACCTCAAAGATGAAGGGAAAGCCTACAATTTCAAACATTCAGCTCCTCTTGATGCTTACCAAGGTAGTTTGTTTTATGTCTATCATCAGAAAGGTCAGCCTGATGTGGGAAGCTTAATTCTATTATAATTTGCAGACCACACGGAGAATCTAGGGCATGCTTTGGACCCAGATAAAGGTCAGAGGCTTAGAAATGAGCATGTGGGCATACACTTGTCCCTGTAGCTCAACTCTTCCCACATTCCAATCCCTCACCTGCACGGTCATATAAAATGTGGGACCGCTGTAGGCCTTCCTTCACATCGTTCTCAGTGATCAGAATTCGGTTAGAATAGGTTTGGCCACTCTTCTTACAGAATATCTTCCTAGAGCTTAACCTGGCCAGCACCGCCAGCTGCAGTCCATTCAACCCAGCACGGGCGTCACCATCGCTGAGGTAAGCCAAAGTGTCAACTGCTTTATCTTCTATGAACACGGAGGGCCTGCAATACAAACCAGTGTTCACAGCTGTCACATTCAGGTCACAACTCATTTTTTAGCACATCTTAAACAGAACTGAACTTTTCAGTAAGGCTTTTTTCACCCCTTCTTCTGAATCACAGTGTTAATGGAGATAATTAAGCATTTTTGAATCTGAAAACTGACCAGATTTCATAAGCCATGAGGGTATCTCATGAGCTGAGAGTCTATCACACTCTATCTTATGAGCCACAGGGAATCTCACTGTACAAGTTCACTCTCACAAGCTTGTGTAAAACAAGGCATCAAATGCTATGCAAAGTCACTACTAGCACGTGGGCTGTTTGCACCCTACAAAATAGTGGAAACTATTAGGCTAGCATCTCATTATGGTGTACTGAATTTCAAATGCAAAAATACCCTGTGACTTGGGGATGATTAGACCAACTTCCACACAGGGTAAAGGCAGCCTCACATTAGATTAGAAAAGTCTCTAATCAGGTAGTTCAATTTCCTCATTTAACAAACAAGGTTCTCAATGACCTGGGCACAGCAGACATGGGAACAGATCTCTAGAATTTTGGCCTGGAGCCTTCTTGGAAGGTAACATGTCATGTCATATGGGTATTGATTATGAAAAACCTGCCCAGTAAAGCACAGTGGGTAGCAGGTAGTTTCCACTAGACTGGGAACTGACTAGAAGACTGTCAGCACTAAAATTTACAATCACGTTCATTCATGTATTTCTTTTGGGGGTTATGAAGGAGAGTCTTTCTGGGTAGACTAAGTCAGCCTTGAACTTTCCATAATCTTTCTACTCAACTCCTGAGTGCTGGGATTAAGGGCTTCTGTCATGCCTGGGGGTATGATCACACTTGTTAAGATCAGACCTTCACAAAGAAGGTCTAACTATGGTTAGTTTTCAAGCCCAAATCAGTAAACAGCCTCTTCCCAATCTAGGCAGACAAGCCAACCAGCATGTTTCATTATTTAGGAGTGCAGTCATTCCTGGATGAGCAGTCAACTGCATATTTTGAAGGAAAAACAATTTTTAAAATTTACAGTTCATGTCACTGAAAGATTTTTTGTTTAATGTGTTAAAAGACATTCCCAGGGAAGAGGAGGGAGAAAATAGAAACAACAAAAGCAAATTTTATTTGAAAACTAATGAAACCTTATTTTTTGTTATGCTAAGAAAATAATTTCAAAAAGTGACATTCTCACCATGTACATGATAGTATATGGTTTTAATCCCAGTACTCAGAAGGCAAAAGAGAATGGATCTCTATGAGTTTGAGGTCAGTCTGGTATACACAGTGAATTTCAGGCCAGTCAGACATATATAGTAAGACCTTGTCTTAAAAAAAGACATTCTCAGCTGGGCATGGTGGCACATGCCTTTAATCTCAGCACTCATAAAACAGAGGCAGGCAGATCTCTGTGAGATGGAGGCCAGCCTGGTCTACATAGTGAGTTCAAGTCAACTGAAACTACAGAAAGGCCCTGTGTCTCAAAACACCAAAACCTAAAAACCAAACCAAAAAAAAAACAAAAAAACAAAAAAAAACCACCAAAACAAAGAACAAAAAACAAAACCAGAAAGACATTTGAGAACCAGGTGTGGTGGCATACACCTTTAACACCAGCATTCTGGAGGAAGAGGCAGGGGATCTCTGTGACATTGAGGCCAGCGTGGTCTACATAGTGAGTTCCAGGCCAATTGGGGCTACAGGGAGACCGTGTCTCAAAGAAACCACAGACTTTTTTTTTTTTTCCAAGTGTCCCAGATTTTTTTGTTTGTTTGTTATTCACCAAGGGTCACATCACATATAAGAAACCCAGCTTGATTTAGCTATCTAACATATCACTCTTTTCTCAGACTCTTGATAACTACCTGGGTTTCACAGCTCTGGTGACAGCCTGAAGACTGGCCTTCCTCCCTTCTAATGGCAGCTCCGATGAGCAGAGTCCTCACCAGAGACTTCAACACACACCTAGACTATATCACTGGCACTTTGGAGAGTCTATGGAACATTTTTCTATCAATGATGGAATTTTCTGGAATATGACTTAAAAGAAAATACAAAGAAATGTACTAACTAAAATACGTAAAGGAAAGACAGATCACTATGCCTGATCTGGAAGAGCTTGTTGAAGAGAGAGGGACGAGAAACAAAATTCCCTGAATATCTCCGTTCTGCCTTGGAACTAATAAAAGCAATGCCATCCATCTCCTGGGAAAGCTTCCTAGCAACACAAACCGTATAGAACAAACGGGGGAGAGAAAAAGAGTCCAGTGGAGGCCTGGTGAAGTGTGCTGTTGATCTTCTCGTCTCTGCATCCCCAGTAACTGCTGAGTGCCTGGAGGACAGAGATGGACTCTACCCTCTGGCGGTAGTCCCAATGCCTGATACATAACAAGCATCTAGTACCTGTTCAATGAATGGACTGACAGCTTTCTTACCATCTTAAGGTGAGACACTGATTCTTTAAAATCTGACACTGATATGAAAGTATTAGAAAACAAAACTCCCATCTCCATCAATTAGATACAATACCATATTGTCATATGTTAAATTCCTTTATGATTCAACTGTCATGAAACTTACATCTAACTTAAAAACAAAGTTGGGATCATACTGTATAGTTTCACAGTCTTAAAATTTTAATACTTGCATGTGGGTATATGCATGTAAGACAAGGTCTCACTGTACAGCTCGGGCGGGAACTTGTCTGGAATTTGCTCTGTAGACCAAGTTGGCCTCAAACTCAGGAACCTGCCTGCCTCTGCCTTTTGGGCACTGGAATTAAAGGCATTCATCACCATGCCCAGCTGTATGTGGGTTTGCATGTAGAGACTCAAAGTTGAGGCCCAGTGTATTTCTTGACTGCTCTCCACCTTATATATTGAAGCAGGGTCTCTCAATTGAACCCAGGGCTCATCAACTGGGCTAGCGGCTACTCTAGCTAGCTGGGATTGTAGGCATGAACCACCACACCTGGTTCTGAAGTATAAGTCATTCTGCTGTTCTACTTTGGAGTCATAGGAAGTGAGGTTGCCATATAATAAAACCATCACTCCTTCCTCCTCTTAGGTATGATCCATATTCCCAACTTTACCTCTGTCCAAAAGGAGAGATTACTTCTAAAATAATAAATCTGTCAACAACTCTATTCAAATAAAAAGGGGCTGCTGACAGCCCTCAATGGCCACAGTAGGAAATCACCAAATGACAATCCACTCTGAAGAACAACCTGCAGCTAAAGGGTCTACACACCACTCATCTGCATCTTGAGCTGCTGTCTATGTGAGTTACGAAAAGCAATAATAAAATAAGGTGTAAAATATCCTGGGGGCTGGTGAGAAAGTTCAGTGAGTAAAGATGCTTGCTGCCAAACCTGATGACTTTAGTTTGATCCATGAAACCCACATGGTGGAAGAAGAGAACTGACTCCCATAAACTGTCCTCTCACCTGCACAAGTATGCATGCACCCCCAAAATAAATAAAAGATTAAAATGTATTTACCAAATCTTTCAGCAAACAGTAACTAGCCAAAAAATATTTTGCAAGTGTCTAATCTACAAGATTTAACATTGTTTTCGTTTAAGTAAAAACTTAAAAATGTTTTCAATTTGGGGGTTTGGAAAGATGGCTAAGTGGGTAAAGTGCTTAGTGGCTAGCCTGTTTAGATGCAACAGCCAAGTTCCAGGTTCAAAAATTAACCTGGATACCCAACATCATCCTATGGCCTCCGCACATGCATGTACAGGTCAATACACACACATACAGGTGTACAACACACATAAACATGCTATGTTTTCAATTTTGAAAGAAACTTCAATAGTATGAGAATTCAAATGGGGTAAACTTGACTTTGGGAATAGATTAGCCAAAATCTCATAGCATCCTACACAAAATATGGAATGAACAGTAAGTTATATTGTTAACAAGTAATAAAACCGAGGCTGATGAGATGGCTTGGTGGATAAGTGCACTTGCTGCCAAGTCTGTATTTGATTCCAGGAATCTACATAGTGAAAGGAGTGAACCAACTCACTTAAGTTGTCTTCTAAACTCCACATGTGTGTCACTGTACATGTATACCCAGAGACACACACACATACAAAATAAATGTGAAATAAAAGAATTAAAATAACAAAAGCTTCTTCTGCAAGGGAATATTGGTTAAAATAAATGCATTAGAAAAGATCATATTCCTGGTTAACAAGACACAGAGATGAGTCAGAGTCTAGCTCCTCTGACTTTAGGAAAAGCTTTGCTCTTAGAGGAATGGAGGAAATTCTCCCTTCTCTTTTCTCTCCTAGGGGCCTGAACTCTTGCACATCAGTGTTTTGGTTTTGGTGAGTGTTCTCAGTAGAAGATACTGGGATTTGCAGGATACTATTTACATGGGTGGATGTTTCAGCAGGAATGAAAAAACTAAAGATGTATTTGTGACTTTAGGGGAGAACAAAAGAAGAGAGACAGCTCTGTTAAACTCTCCTTCTTGAAATTATAAGCCAAACTCTAAATCTACCTCACAGAGGAAAAGGACTATTAATTTTATGCTCAGGATATCAATTTCTTGGCAACAGAAGTTTCCTCAGACACATGCAGACACCTTACACAAATTTATTGATTCTCAAATCTCTAGGGACAGACCTTGTAACCTAGGTCAGTGAAAAATGCAGATCTGCTAAAAGGAAGACTTGCCACATCATAGATGGGATCTGTTGTCCTCTTTGCAAGTTAAGAGTTGCCCTTACAACAAAGTATACTGTGGTTAGAATGGAAACACCATTAGCATCCCTCCCTGTTCACCTTGGAGCTGAGAACTGTTGTAACAACATGTAGTCAGCACAATGCCTTTAAACTTGGTTCTCCCAGGCACAAGCAGGATAATTAAGTTACTTAATCTCAGTGCACCTGGTTCATCTAATAAAAAGAAGCCAGCGATATCTATTAGCAAAACTGGAATGAAGATTAAGATGTCAGTCATGGTGGTTGCAAGCCTTTAATCCCAGTACTCGAGAGGGAGAGGCAGGTAGAGTTCTGTAAGATCCAGGCTCCATAGTAAGCTCCGGGCCAGCTGGGGATACAGGGAGACACTGTCTCAAAACCAAAACCAAACAAAAATTTAAAAAGAAAACAACAGGCATGCAGGAAACTCATAGTATCCTTCCCATCATGAGCTCCAAAATACACTCTCAGGACTAGAGAGATGGCTTAGTGGTTAAGAGCCCTGGCTGTTCTTGCTGAGGACCTGGATTCAGTTCCCAGTATCCACGTGGTAGCTAACAACCGTCTGTAACTTCAGTTCCAAGGGATCTGATGGCCTCTTCTGACTTCTGTGGGTATGCACAGCACACAGCTGGAATGCACTTACACATACTCAGGCAGTAGCTATAAATCTTCAAGGAAAAGGCCAAAACTCTGATCCTTCTACAATAACCAGAGAGAAATTAAAACAAAATTTATTTTCTCCACAGAGAAAATATATATTTCACAGATAAATGTCATCTTTAATCCCATGGAGGTATGTATCTTTCCAAATTATATGACACCATATGCCTGGGAGAAGGCTAAATGGGTTGAAAAGTGACCTCAGAAGTTATAGTCCTCCTATTCCTTAACACCTATATATTTGACCTTATTTGAAAATTGTCTCTGCAGATGTAATGAGGATCTTGAAATGAGGACATCTTGCATTTAAGGTACATCCTAAAGGTGATGACACATGTCTTAAAAAAAATTTTAAGAACTTCTTTTCAATTATGTGTGTCTGTTTGTTGGATATGTGCACATGAGTACAGTGTCCAGTCTGGAGATGTCAGAGGCCCTGAAGTGGGAGTTACAGGTAGCTGTGAACATCTGATAATGGGTGCAAGAACCAAACTCTAGTCCTCTCCAAGACTGCAAGTGCAGTATGCACTATTAAGCACTGAGCCCTCTCTCTAGCCCTCAACAAATATCTTCATAAGAGGCAGAGAGAAAAGACACAGGGACAGTAGAGAAAGGCAGGTGAAGATAGACGCAAACACTAGATTTAACAGTCAGAAGCTAGGGAGTGCCAGGAGCCACCAGATGCGTGAAGAAACTCTTCTAGAGTCTTTGGAGGAAGAGTCCCCTCCTGACATGTTGGTTTGGGAATTGGCTTTGTTGAAAGCCAAGAATAAAATATCATTGTTCTATGCAACCTAATATGTGCTAATTTGTTACAGCAGTCACAGGAAACTAACACAAGGTCCACAGATTTATTTCTTGTGGTGCTGCCATGCCATCATTTTCATGTGTTCCTTTTTTTTCTTTAAGCATATTAGTTTTCCATTATATTTCTGGCTGGTACCTTCTATACCAGGGTTTGACTACCTTTCTTTTACCGGCAAAAATTATTATAGAGGCAAGCAAAACGATTTAAATCGTAATTTAGGAGGTGGAGGAGAGTGCTCTTGTTTTGGAGCCATGGGACCATCTTGTCTGGGATTCTCAGATTATAGAGAAAAACGATGATTCAAAGCACAGCCACAGCAGCCCATACAGCGACCTTCTTTATCTGTCACCCAGCTCTGCCTAGCTAGACAATCGTGCAGCAATTCTGGCTTCTCACTCCACCCTCTTCATCTCCACAGAGATGCACTCTATGGGGTTCATAAACAACTACTTCTTCTGAGGTGTTTTACACACACACACATGTCCTATGGGTCTGGGAACCTGCAGTCTTTAACAGTAGCAAGTGATGCAGGATGACTGAGCACTGGTTTATGTTCTCTATCTCAGCAGTACAAGCTTGCCACCCATAGACCAGACTTCCAACATTTGCCATGATAGCATACTTCACTGTTTGTGTCCTGATACCAAAATGTGTTTAGTAACCAAGACACGAGAGAATTGTGGATTAGACAAATAAACCAAAGAACTATGATGGCACAGAGGAGTTTTCAAATTTTATCCACTTAACTGCTGCCTGTCTCTGAAACTAACAGCACTCTCCCATCTTGGAGGTAAATCATTTACTTTCACACCTTTTAGATCTAGATCATGGCTTCTTTTTAATAACTAAAAAATTATTCTTATTTGTGTGTGATAGTGTATGAGTACAGGCATGTGAGCTGACGACATGCATGTATGTAGCGGCCAGAGAACAGCTCTCCGGAGGTGGTTCTCTCATGTCACCTTGGGCTCCTGGGATGGAAACCAGGCCATCTCATCAGGTTCGCACAGCAGGTGCTTTTACCCTTGGAGCCAGCTCACTGGTCCTAGACCAAAGCTTCTTAGATTGTTGAATTGCCATTCGCAGTGGGGTTGTGTAACTGTATGTGGGGGTTGTAAGGAATATGGCAACAGTAAGGGTTTCTAAAAGTGCAATGACCAAAAATTAATTCCAAAGTCAAATATGAAATGAATCTGAGGTGCTTCTGGCAGTGCTCAACCAGGCTGCATCACAGACTTCATTGTAGCTTGGCTTTTCAACACATAGCACATGCACTTTGCACTGTACATGCTGTCATATCATGCAACACCAACCAATACTTCCTAAAAAACCTCAATTTGAGATTACTGTATGCTTTGGATTACAATGTTTTTATTGCACATAAGTTTCATGCTCTTACAAAAATATAATGGTTTAAGAGAGACATGGTGGTGCACAGCAGTAATCCCAGATGCACACTCACTGCTTCCCAGAGAGGAATTACCTGATTGGGGGAAGTCTTCTAGCTAGATCAGTGCAACCAAATCTGATTAGTGTGCATAAAGATGAAGACACAGTTGATGGCAGTCAACAGGGATTTGAAAGTAAAATTTTAACCACCATAACTGAAAGACAACAATTATCCTTGGTAATTGGGGTTGCAGTTACTTCTAGGAAGTTACTCAGAATGTGCCTGTTTTTTGTGGACTATGACACCTAACTTAATAGATCAATTAACAGAGCTAAGGTTAATACTTCGTTTCATAGTGCTGGCTGCTGATGAAAAGGTCAATGATGTTAAAGAAAAAGAGTATGAAGGGCAGGAGAAATGGCTCAGTGTTTAAGAGCAATGGCTGCTCTTCCAGATGACCCAGGTTTGGTATCCAACATCCACATGATGGCTAAAAAATGTCCATAACCCTAGTTCTTGGAGATCCGAAACCCTCTTCTGGCCTTCATGGGCATTGCATGACATGGGTGTACTTAGACATATGCAGACAATGTACTTGTATACATAAAATGAAAATAATAAATAAAAGGAAAAGGATATGATACCTGGGCAATTATCTCCTCTGTTGAATAGTACCAAAAAACAAACTATTTTTCTTATATTAAAAGTTAGGATTTATTCACTCCCTAACCAATTATCATAAGCACATCACCTGCTAGACAGGGTGCTAAAGACATAAACAAGGACAACTTCCTGTTTTCTTAGCTAGTGAAGAATATGAGAGAGAGAGAGAGGGAGAGACTGAGAGATTGAGATTGAAAATCAGTCACAATCGGGATCAATTCTAAATCAATGACAGTGGAAGAAGTAAAACATCCTTTTAGATATGACAGGTTTTCACTGACAGATTTAATTTTAGTAGATTACAAATCACTGACTGCAAGCATCTCTCAGTTTCAGTTAACTAGATAAAATCTTAATTCTTTCACACAATCTTCTCACCTTAATGTGCTTGAAAATCATCTAGAAATCTTTTGAAGTGTAGAAACTCATGTCAAGAGGATGAGCTCCACAGTTCTACTGACCTCGTTTGACTTGAATTAGGGCAGAGCAGTGAATAGTAACCCAGAGTATCTGAGTAACTTAATCTCATAAAATGACATGAAATGAATGTTACCCTAAATGAAAATACAGGATATAATACAAATACATTACAGTAACTGTACATAGAAAAAAGATAGTTTTTTAAAGGTTAGATAATGTTTCCCTTTTCTTTTCAATTTGTCTTTACTACATGCTGACATAAGTCTATAGATGGCCCATCGATTCTCTGCATCCTCAAATCCAACCAATCTTGGACTGAAAAAATAGTTTTTAAAAAATCCATTTGGGGATGGGGGAGGCTAGGGAGATCCTTCAGTAGTTAAGAGCACTTGCCACTCTTGTAGAAGACTGGGTTTCTGTTCCCACACCCACATGGCAGTTCACAACCACTTGTAACTCCAATCTTGGGGATCTGATCCCCTCTTCTGGCCTCTGTAAACCCTTAAATACATAGAGGAAAAACACACATATAAAAGCAAAATAAATATTTTAAAAAGGGGGTTGGGGTGTAGCTCAGTTGGTAGGGTACTTTTCTGGCATACACAAAGCCCTGGGTTCAGTCTCCAACACTGCATAAACCATATACCAGCCTAGGCTCCATGAGACTCTATCTCAAAAAACAAACAAAATAGGTACCTCTCAAGCAAAAGAATGCATTTTTACTAAAGATGTGTACATCTTTGCTCCTTGTCACTAGTCCCTAAATAATATAAACTAACAACTACTTATATAGTATTCACATTGTATTAGGCATTGTAATCTATACAGGGTAGGAGTGTAGCTCAGTAGTATGGGATCTATCTGTTATGAGCAAGGTAATGAATTTATCCTCAGGACTGCAAAACTTAAAAAGTAATCTAAACATGATTTAAAGTATAGAGAAGGCTGTGTGTAGGTTTAATGCAAACACAACCTCTTTTTATTTATATATATATTTTTTTGAGACCAAGTATTCCTGTAGTTCCAACTGGCCTAGAACTCACTATGCAGACTAGGCTAGCCTTGATCTTAAGAGATCCACCTGCCTCTGCTTTCTAATGCCAAGATTAAAGGTGTGTGCCACCTTGCCTAGCAGTTTATGCCTGGAGTGCTACATCTTTTTATACAAAGTATTTAAGCACCTGCAAATTTGATTTGTGAGGGGTCCTGGAACCAATTCCCTAAGGAGACTGTACTAGATATAATGACCTGACAGGAGTGTCCTGAGACCCTGGCAAAAGCCCAGCCCACACAAGGTCTTGAGTATCAGTACAATGGACTGATACTGGCACGTTCCACACTTTGCTTCTGGCTACAGTCCTAATGGCCAGTCAATCACAAGTGCACTCTAAAATGCTCATTCCGCCCAGGGGTCCAGGACCAAATGGTTCAAAGCTTTCAGGGGGCGTGCTGGCAACATTCTTCCCACATGTGAGACAGCAGCAAATGGAAGAAGCCAGACACTCAGGGAGACATTGTTGAAACCTAAACCCTGAGCACACAACTATGCCTTGTACTTTAATCCTCACAGAAAAGTGGCTCCGCTCCGGAGCTTGGCCTCAGACCAGGCACAAGCAGCTGTCTTGTCCACAGCACAAGGAGGTGGGCAGTGGCCTCTCCTCAGACCAGATTATGTTCCACGGCCAACATGATTTCTGAAGGACATCTCTGACAAGAAAGGGAAAAATCTCCAACCCAATAAATCAAATGGATTATTCAAGACACATACTCTGCATTACTGTGCTCAAGAGGTATTCACAATGAAGAGCTAGTCTAAAGGGAAAGAGCTAGATGTATCATTTCACCTCTTTACTTTTATGGAAACAATTTATTGAGTGTGTAAATATAACTATATGGTCAGAGTTATATTAATTTTTACTTATTTTTTTGAAGAATAAACTGTGGGGCAAAAAGAAAACTGAATCCAATATAAATCTCCAACAATCTGTATGTTAAATCTAGGAGTGTGTATCTATTTCTTCTACTCAGTGGGGAACTTGAAGCCTTTAAAGTAGTAAGGATTCCTAGTCTTATAAACCTTTAAAATAGAGAGGAAAATAACCCTAAGTACAAAAGCAAATGCCCAGGAACTAAATAACACAGCTATGTTAATGCTTGAACTGTGGACGCACTTACCAACAGCTAAAAAGTGCACCTGAGAAGAAAAGAAAGTACCACTGGAAGGGCTCCTGCTGGCATGATTGAGCATTTCCCTTCCCTTCCATTTTCATTCAGGCAGATCAACATTTCTCCTCTGCCTCCACCCCTCCACTGGCTGAGGCCTAGCCCTCTCTGGCTCCCTGCCAGAGATTTTCAGGGAGGTGTGGGTGTCGGGACGCTGCACACAGGCGACTTACTCAGAGCTGCTGTTGCTGCTGTGGCTCAGAGGGTCAGTAGGACGGCTAGAGTCCAGGACATGGATTCCCAGTGAGTTGATCGCTCTCATTAAAATAGTCACCATTGCCTCTACTGGAAGCTTCTCAAGAACAATCACCCGACACCGGCTCAGAAGAGCAGCATTGACTTGGAAGGAAGGGTTCTCAGTGGTCGCGCCAATTAGTGTGATTGTCCCACATTCCACGTGAGGAAGGAAAGTGTCCTAATCATGGGAGGAAAGGAGAAGAAAGTGATTCCACTCAACAGTCACCTGCAGAATCCCATGTAAGTTGTCTTTCTATTCTTTCATTTTTTGAATTTTTACCTTTTAGTACATTCATCAAGTATGAATAGAGCATTTTTAACAGTATCACTCTTAGTTTGTAAGTCTAAAACACAACTTTTGGAAGCCAGTGTCTCAGCCTACTCTCTGGCTGGTCAAACAGCTCTAGGTAGAATTCTAACAGTTTCAAGAGAAATGATTTCTTCATATAGAAAGTATCTTCTACCCAAAGCTGACCTGGTATACACCAGATGTATGTGTGTGTTCACACACACAGACACAAACCAGCTATTTACAAAAGACAAAATATTTCCACTATGTACTAATATTTCCAAAATGTTCTTACTTAGAAAGTACTCAATTAATGTCACTGTTCTTAACAAACTAGCAATACATGACTATCAGATGGTCTAGTAGGGAGAGGCTAAGCCAGCAGTCCTTCAATCACAGTTACTGTTCTTAACAAACTGATGATATACGAATATCAGACAGTCTAGTGGAAAATGCTAAGCCAGTATCTCAGATGAAACCCACAAGTTAATACCCAGGCAAAACTCTACTGTGTTTTTTCCTCAAAAAAGATTCAAAGCAGGAGAAAAAAAGGTTATTGGTCTTATGAAATATCTCTACCTAAAGTTAAAAACCTCCAACAACATAAATCAAAGAAAATAGTATGCTCAGAAAAAAATTTTTTTTTATTTAGGAAATTTAAAAAGTAGCTTTATTGGACTGACAAGATGGCTCAGCAGTAAGAGCACCAACTGCTCTTGCAGATGACCAGGGTTCAATTCCCAGCACCCACACAGCAGCTAATAACCATCTGTAACTCCAGTTCTAGGGGAATCTGATGCCACCTTCTGAGTCCTCAGGCACTGCATGACATGGGTACACTTACAAATAAGCAGGCAATATACTCATACATAAGAAAAAATAGCTTTATTTATAAAAATAATTGTATTCTTTTATTTCTAAAAGCCATTAAAACAAACATTAATAGCTATATCTTATACTATTTACCTTGATGAGGATTGAAAGCACAGAAAATAAAGACTTTAATTTTGAAAATAAAAATACAGGGGTGAACTGGGCATGGTGGCACAAGACCCTGATCCCAGTCCCTGGGAGGTTGAGGCATGCAAATCTTTGAGAGATCAAGGCCAGTTTAGTGTACATAAAAAGTTCCAGGTCAGCTGGGGCTACCAGTAGACTCTGCCCACCCACCCCCTAAAAAGAATATATATTATATATATATATATATATCTGG